>CM028137.1:357585000-359985000 GCA_016271365.2 Neoceratodus forsteri
TAAATAAACTTTACTTCCATGTGTGTTAACATGAGCCTGCTTTTCTTGTACCCTATGATAAGTATGAAGTCATTAGTTTCTATAAATTACCAGTTGAGGCTAAATGTTTGTAAGAAGTGCTTATAAAGCTAATAAAAATAAACTTAAAACTAAAATTAGACTATAATAAATACTGCTTGCTGGACTAAGGGGGTAGCAGATGCTAAATCCCCCAACGGTAACAGGACACTAGGGAGAAAAAAAAAATGGTATCTCCATTTTCACACAATCAAAACACGAGCAAACTGAGCCCCCACTGACCAAGCATCGGCAACCAGGATTCAGGAGTGATCTCGAGGCACTCGGCCAGGCTGGCAGACAGTGAGTCGACAGCAGCACTACGCAGCTCAGGGAGGAGATGGTGCCACATCAGGCACTGCAGCAACCCCAAGTGGCAGCACAAGGAGCTTACTCCTACCAGGAGTGCAGCTGCTGCAGCATCCAAGGCCACCATGTAGGAAGTTTAGGACCAGAGTAAAAACAATAAAGAGAGAAGGGGGACTCTGATTCTAGCACCAGGCCATGGAAAAAAAATGCCAACAAAATAGCCAGCACAGGAAAAACTACCTAAAACAAATCAGGGAGCAGTAACGTTTAACACATTAACAGACCTAGGAAAATTATTAACTAGAAGGCCAAGATTTTTAAGGGACCAGTAAATTGGTTTAAGTGTCCCTTCAATGTCTTGAAATGGCCATTCATACCACAGCAGATGTTAACACTGTACCACTATGAGGTCAGGTAGGTACAAGGACATAATCCAATAAAATCTCAAAGGAATTATGAATGTAGTAGAGCCCTCAAAGAAAAAGTATTTTATGTCCAACCCAGATAACCAAAATTCAAAGTAACCAGTTTAATGTCTCATAAGTTAATAAGCACAATACCACAGCGACTTATTAAAAGCACGACCTTTCTGCCAGTAAAATCCATCCCCTTACATGTTTATACACAGGTGCTACGCAAATGATACCCTACAACAAATGTTCAAGTTCCAACAGAACCCAAAGTAATGCACTTCATCCCCAATGTAGTTAATTAACCATCTTTTATTTAATCAGCATCTCCCCCCCCCCCCCAACCACTGCAATTACTCAGCTTTTAGCTCTTCATTAGAATTGTCTATTATTTGGGACAGAAAATGGGAGACTGCGAGAACCGGCAAGGAAGGGCAGTAGTAGGCTCACTGAACTGGTTTTATCAGTTTCTGTTAACCAGGTGAAGTACAGCAGACAAACTGCATCTTTACAGGCACCACAAGGGAAGTTACAATTTGTAAACAATGGATGGGCAACTGACAACAGTTCTGAACAAGTAACTTGAAAGTGGCAACACTACAAATTGCAACTAAAATGCATAAGAATAATTCCACACAAATTATGCACACAATCTCAAATTATACACCGATAATAATCACAAACTGCAGAACAAACTCAACCACAGCCACCAACATAGTGCAACTAACCACTGACCTCCTTCTCCTTGCCCAGGGCCTCTGCAACTCAGTGGTGCCGGAACGGTTTGAAAAGTGGTAGGGCCAAGGACGTAAGAGGTAAATTTTCCCCTATTAAATATATTACCATGATAGCAAAAAGTGATAGGGCCACTAATGAAAGTGGTAGGGCCATAGCTAGTTGCCCCCGTTCCGGCACCTATGCTGCAACTAATGGTTTTAAAAACCCGTAATAATGGGTCACTTGGTTAAACTGTTTTGTTTTGTTTTGTTTTTTTTCCACCTTCAACTTCTCCAGCCACTTCTACAAGTTTAAAGAAGTTCCCAAACCTGCATGATTATGATATCTAACCATAACAAAACAAAACTCCAGTAGAGACTTTCAATTGATTTTGTGCTTTTTTTTTTTTTTATAATTATTATACAGTTCAAATGAGGGGTTTGTTTTGTGTATACTGGTAAATCTTTTACTGAACTAGTCTTGGGCACTAATCTGTGCTGGGTAACATGTTAAAGGGGAAGGGGAAGAGAGGATTATCTTCCCTATATGCTTACACTGAACAGGTTACTTAGAACTGCTCGTTTTATGTGATGTATAGGTGCTAAATATAAACCCTACTGTCACTGTCTAGAGGACAAACAATGCATGCTGCTTTTGTACAAGGCAACACAAGTTTCTCAAACACTACACAGATGCACTGTAAGGAAGGAAGCTACAACTGGACAGCAATGAGCGAGATGGATGTAACGTTAAGCCTGTGGCTCGGTCTCTCAGGAAATTGAAAATAATATTACATCGGTTAAAAATAAAACTTGTCTTTTTAATAAAAGAACAATCCCGTGCTCTCCCACTGCCCCCTCCTAACTCGATGTGTCTCAGTTGTCGAAGTAGAACTGGGACGAGCTGCCGTTGTGGGCAATTTAGTTCGATCCTGATTTGTCCGCCTACCGTCCAGAGGCTGTCTACCCCTAGGGTTTGTGTCTCCCCCGCCCCCGCCCCGCGGTGACCGTCTGTCGTCCCTTGTACCGAGGGAGACCGCCCCCACCGTGTCCCACAGGTTGGGAGGCTCCCTAAACTTTGCACACCACCACACAACTCTCCGGTTTTATCTACTCTAAGGAATTTATCATTTAATTATAATTAATACGATACTGAAGGATCCTCACAGAAAATCCTTCAGCACTGCTACGACTCGGGTTTTCCTTTCAACTTTTCTCCATGGAAAACTTTTTCCTCCAGTTGTTCCTGGTCGAATTCCCAAGCTATATTTCAGGCTCATTCCGTTCTCACGGTTTCCCACAAGCGCCCGATACGCTGCCCCCTTGTTGTGCTCCGTCCGTGTCTCACTTTGAGCACCTTACTACTGAGTTAATGCCTTGGAATCATGGACTTACCTCGAACAACCCGCCCGCACCGCCGCTACTCCAACTGCTAAGTAGCCAACTACAAGTACAGAGTGCAAGGACAACGCGCGCGTGCCCTGCGTACCCTGTCAGCAGTGCGTCACGCGCGCCGCTAGGTAGGGTTATAGCCAGCTACAACTCGGGAGAGTCTTAGAGCAGTTAAACACATACCCTGTCGTTCGGTTGCTGCAGTGATTGTCAGGGATAGCCCTGATTTTTGGCTCAAAATCTTTTTCTGCCCATACTCCCTCCTGAAATTTGTGTTTCCATGACTGAACAGTGTGGATTCGGATTGCAGGGTTACCACCTTTTAAGAAGCTTAAAACGGGACGTTTCGTACTGAAACGTGATTTTTTATTACCGGACAACCTCGACTGATGCAACAGATTTAATTATTACTTGCCAGAAACAGGCCACACGGTCTATCACGTCTGTTCGAGTGTGCAGATAGCACCCCATTTGCAGCTGCCCCTCCCCCCTTGAGACACAGATGAGCGCCGAATTACCTTGAACCAGATTAAACTGTTGGTGGTATTTCCAGTGAATAGGGGAAAATTGGCCAGGACACCAGTGAAATTCCCCCACTGTCGGGTAGGGGCAGCTGTACTCGCTGTGATGGCTGCTCCGGACACCAATGTCAGTATGGAGGTGAAAGGAGCGTTTCTGAGTGAGGAGTGCCTTACCACTTCTAGTGCCCATGAAGGTTCTGTGGAGGAGGTGGTAATGAAGCGGGTTGCAGATGGTTTGGACCCGCGTGTTGCGGTCGTCAGGAAGTTGGCCGCGGAGACAGAAGACTTTCTTTGAATTGGAGAGACAGCTGCTGGACGTAATCGCGGCTCTTGTGCTTGCGGTCTCCGGGGCTCGTTACACTGCAGGTAGCAGCCCAGGGGACAATTTTGCAGGATGAAACAGTGGAGGTCCACCCGGAAAAACGGCCAGGCGGAAACACTACCAGAGGGCCCGAGTCGATGGAGGACGGGCAACTCTACGAAATGGCAGCTCCAGTTTTGGGATTCAATATAGTATCAGTGGAGGCCTGTAGGTCGCTGAATGTGGACCGAGAAGCAGAACTTGGACAAGGCGGGCAAGTGTTTTTGGGCGATGATGTGGGTGTGCTGGGGAAGGGAGAGTGCGGCTGGACACTGTTGGATCTGTTGATGTTACTGAGGGTACGCATGTGGGTACAGAGTTGGGCCCATGACTTGATTAGGACTGGATGCCGTGGGTGAGTCACAGACTGAGACCTAGACAGTAGAGCTGGTTGCTCAGAGTCAGGGGCAGGTTGATTCAGACGTGGATGATTTTCTTACGGTTTCTGTTGATGTAGACACCTTGTCGCATGCTTCTTTGATAACAATTTGTCTGCTTCTAGCCTCACCATCTCTGATTCCCTGGAACAGGCAGGACGGTGAGAAGCCCAAATGGGATGCTTCCTTGGATGTCTCCAGGATCTGTGCGGAAATTCAGGTGGGCACCCAGTTGCATCAATCCTCTCAGCCTAGTCCCCTTCACTTGACTGCAGATCTGCAGTGGCCTTCAGATTCATCTCAATAGATGTCCCTTCTTCAAGAGTTGTGCTCCCAGCCTTCTGTGTGCCCTGTTGCTCTGCCTATGGTTGTCTCCCATGCTCTACCAGGGAGTCTCTGTGGCTGATGGTTCAGGTGCTTCCAGCACTCCCTAAGCCAGAGCAAGGTCCCCAGAGCATACTTGAATCTTCTGCTTCAGGAACTTGACCCCTCTCCTCATGTACGCTGGCCTGTTTCATGCCCTTCCTGCCCCAGCTAAGAGGCGGAATGCAGTTCAGATAAGTATAGAGGTGGTTTGGAATTTTCCTGATTGCATTTTTGTTGGAAAGACCATGGTGAAACAGAGTTTGTGTTTCTTGGGAAGTGAAATTTATGCCCTGATTAATACGACTGGTGACCCGAACTTTGAATTTAAGTTTTAAGACGGCAGCAAATCTTGAGAATTTCTGGATTTGATATCAACAGGTCAGGTATACTCCGTTGTGGACCCCATTTGTAGTTATTCCTTTGATGAAGCCCGCCTTTAAGGTTATTAATGATCTCTTTAAAAATGAGGGTGTTTGTATCACAGACACATTGCAATGGGTGGGTTCCTCGTATACGCTGATGGGCACCCCTGACCATATCATGGACACTGAACAGTTGTGGACTGGGGGGGTGGAGGATTAAAGTCTGTATTCCCACTATGAATGGTTCCATCAGCCATTTGCCAATTGTTTCCATCTGGGAAGTGACAGGGTTTTATTTTCTGCCAGGGCAGCCAAAATCTTGTTTTCGTGTAAAGCATGGACGATCTCAGCAATGCCTGTGATAGGGTGAAATGTTTCTTATGTGGTGGGATAGTTCGCAGACCGGTGTCCCACGCCAATGTGCTGCAAATGTCTGTGGGGAGGTCGGACACCTTTTCACGCTTGTTCTAACTGGCAGCGCATAATCGTCCTGGCCACTGAGCAGGAAGACCAGGAGGATATCGTGACAAGGGCTCAGGAACAGGCGTCTCTGCCACTTTAACGAGATCCTAGTGTCTTTGCTTTGACTGCTGTCACGCCTTCTCCTGGTCCCCAGGACCAGGAGGGTCTTGTTGCCTCCAAGGATCTCCTTACGGTCCCTCCTTTGGAGCTGTCTGGGGCTCCAACCCCACCCCCTTTGTCTCTGGATGTTCCGACTGCACCTTTGGCAGCTACAGATGCCCAGGCGAATCTAATTCAAGAGATGCCTCCTCCACCCCCCCCAACAGTTAAGTCAGGTGTTGCCCCGCAGAAGTTCCAGACAGAGGTCGAGCAAGGTGCCCCCCTTCTGAGCCCAGGGGCAGGAAGAGTTTGTTGCCCACCGAAAACAGATACACGGCATTGGCTAAATAGAAGGCTTGGGGGTGATAGTGATGAGGACTCTGACACTTCATCGGCAGCCTCTTCGGTGGTTAGTGATTTGGATGCTGCATCTATGGACTTCCGTGTCTCCCGTAAACTGAAAGGTTGGCTGAAGAAATCTACATCTGATGATCTCTGATCGTGTTTGCAGTTTTGTTGACTGACTGTCCATGTCTCTTTCTGTTGCATCCCTTAATGCAAATAGCATCAAGAATCCCATGAGGAGGCTACTGTCATTTACTGCTTTGCGTTCTTTTCCCTGGCAGTTTTATTTTTTGCAGGATACTCATTTCGTCCTTTGACAGACATGCTGCGCAGCTCAGGGAATAGTTTGGAGGGCCTTCCTTTTGGTCTTTGAGGATCGAGCCCATTTGCGTGTGGGGAATCTTGTTTAGTGTTTTGGGAGCAGTAGCTAATAGGTTGTTGGATTTGGTGCCTGGTAGGGTGTTACTCCTGAACGCCTATTACCAGTTCTAGGAGTATCGTTTCATTAATATATATGCCCCACAGCTTAAGTCTTCCGACTTGAACTTTTCAAGTCATTAGACCATATTTGTACACCACTAAATTGGTGGTATAGTTGTATTTTGGCTTTGCAGGACAAAACAGGAAAACCCCAAATTATATATGGATTCAAATTTTTTAATACCATTGGTGTCTACTTTTTCTTTGAAGGATTGTACTCAGGATTTTCCTGTCGCCCCATCATACCTTTTACAAAGGTGCTCAATCTGCCAGGATAGATTCTTTTTGTTTCCTGCTGGGTAGTGTGTGTTGCCTTTCCAGTCCTGCCAGTTCAAACCACGGACCATGGTTTATTATTTTTGACTATTGGGGAAGCATTGAACAAAACGCTTACTCGCCATATGTGGCATTTGAATACCTCTTTATTGGATGATCATGATATTTGTTTTGGTGTTCAGGACCTCTTGGAGGACAGACAGTCTGTTATGTGCTTATATGATTCCCCGTTACAATGGTGGGTAGATACTAAGTGGGACCTTCAGTCCCTTTTTTGTGCATGGGCGAAATACCATACCCTTTCGAGCTATGCCCAATACTTGGCATTGCACAAACATTTCTAAGTTTTGTTGTTCCGATCTTATGAGCTGGGTCAGGATTATTAGCCCCAAATTTCCCAGTTCAAAACAAATGTCGATTCTGATATGATAGAGCGGCTGAACAGAAATTCAGTATTCATGGTCTGTTTAAGGTTGTAAAATTTGTAATGATTTGAAGTATATGGCATCACTATGGGGACTTGACGGATCCCGAACTACCCGTAATTTGGGAATGGTGAGCGCTTTGTTTCACTACATGAAGCAACATTTCTCCTGCCTCCTGCAATTGGGGTCGGCGTCCTGGATTTTTGTCTAAGTTGGCTGTCTACAGCTACCCCCAGATTTGATTTAGACATGGTACTCCCTATTTCTGCAGAAGAAGTGCAGAGGGTGGTACTTTCCAGTCAGAGTGAGACAGCTCCCAGCCCAGATGGCATTCCACCGGAACTTTACAAACGTTTTTTGGATTTTATTTTGCCTTATTTGGTTTTCATTTTTAATATCATTGTGCAAGGTGCGGCAGATATTCTTTCTGCACTTTCAGAGAGTATTTTGAATTCTTTATTTAAAAAAAGGAACAGGGAGGATCTCCATAATTGGCATCCGATCAGTCTGATAAATGTGGACTGGAAAATTTTATGTAAGGTGTTGAGTGGGCGGTTGCAACATGCTGCCCAGCTGTTGATTATTTCCATGCAGACCTGTGCTGTGGGTAGCCAGTCTGCCCAGGACAACCTTTTTTATGGCTGCATGGGCGGAGCCCTGCAGACGTTTTGGATGCAGAAAATGGCTGACGTTATGTTTTCCATCCGTGGAACTTTTTTTCCTTCGCCTGACCCTCCCCCAAGAAGCAATCCTCCCATGTTGTCCCTATGGACTGCAGCACTGCACTATATCACAGTGGGCGTTTTCATTTCTGTCCCCTCCCTTAACAGCAGTCGGGTACAACCCCAGCACTGCAGCAGCAGAGTTTAACTTCCTTAGACAGGAAAGGGCACAGAGCTCGCCCCGTGAGAAGGGTCAATACAGATCGGTGCTGCCACTGCTGCGTCGTGTTGGAACTGTGCACGATAGTGAGCGCAGCGCCTTTCTTCTTTGTTGGAATATTTGTTTAACCACAACAACACAGTGATCAGAAGTGTCCACCTCTCTGTTCGGTAGGTTCTGGTGCTGGCTTGCAGAATGCAATACCTTGCTGAAAAACAGCTCCTTGACTCCAAGAGAATTTAGGATCCCTAACACTGTAAATGATAACATTCCAGCAACTGTTGGATGTCAGGATCCAAAAGGCATAGAAAGCAAACTCACATCACTGGTACCCAGTGACCGCGACCTACCACAAAACTGCAGTGACACCAAAAAGAACCAAAAAGCGAGTGTCAGGATGGCAATTGTCTTTGCGGCCGTGATGTCTGTACAAGATGGTCTGCTGGGAGTATTCTGAGCATCGCACTCAGCCAGCCATAGCCTCACCTTACTGTACTGCCTGATTGCTGAGAAAGTTATAATGTTGACTGCAAAAGTGCCACCAAGAAGAGAAAAATAAAATGCTGGAAACAGAAGCATGATGTTTGTCGGCACTTCACCGTCCGCTGGGAGCCAATACATAGTTGCACATTTTGCTGCAGGAGCTGTATTTC
The DNA here is from genome assembly GCA_016271365.2 of Neoceratodus forsteri. Taxonomy (NCBI): domain Eukaryota; kingdom Metazoa; phylum Chordata; order Ceratodontiformes; family Ceratodontidae; genus Neoceratodus; species Neoceratodus forsteri. The sequence goes on from CM028137.1 coordinate 357,593,494, forward strand.
GGAGTAATCTCTTGAGTAGCAATAATAGGAATTGCAGCTAGACCAAAACTCATTACCCACGAGACTACCACCATAACCACTGTCCTCCTTTTGGTAATCACCACCTTTTTATGCAGAGGTTTCAGTACTGCAATGCTTCTCTCGATGGACAGCAAAAATATGTTGTGATGGACACAAAAGTGCAGCCTGCAAAAATAGGACCAATGAGAACACACGGCTGAATCATCTTGAAAGCTGGCATTTCAGATTTGTCTCCGCAATCGTCCTCTAAATTTCTTATTACTTCTGAGTAAATCGAGTAAGGGACAACCAAGACTCCGACAGTGAGATCAGCCAAAGCTAACGAGGTCTTCAGATATCCCTGCGGGGTACTAAATTGTCTGGAGCCCAGAAACACTAAAAGACTTAAGATGTTCCTCAGTATAATAGCAACAAACAGCAAAACCATGACCGATATCTTCACAGCGTCGCCAGGCATTAAGTGACTGCAGATACTGCAGTTAGTGTCATTGATCAACACTGGTGAGAGGTTCATTCTTAACCCCCTCAAAAATTACACCCGTGGCACTAAAGAGTGCTTTGTCTTCTTAGTAAAATGCCGATCTCTCATTGGACAGAGTACTTCATCCTGTAGATCTGCCCATATGGTTGCTAAAGCATAAAGGATCAAGGAAAAAAGAAAACAGTTGATTTCCAGAATAATGAACTGTATATCAAACGCATGCACAGGTTCTTTCAGTTCACAGAAAAAATTGTTCCATTATCCAGTCTTAGTATTAACACGTGTATAGCCTAGGAAGTGCAAGATATACACTAACATTCAACTCTTAAATAAAAGTTGGGGGTGGCACTGCATGCACCTCTGCAAACCGCATATTCCCTCCGCATCTTCCTGTCAATTAAAACACTGCCTGATTTCCTTTATAGGCAGATAGGCTGAAAAGCATCAGTTCTGATGGCTACATTACTCAGGACCAAGCACTGTTTGAAACAATTTGCTTGGAATGGCATACTATTCCTTGTACTACCAGGTCCCATAAATTAAAATTAAAAACGAATATCAATAAAACAGTTAAAGGAAATGTGTATTACCCAAAGGGTTGCACCAGTTTGGAATTCCCTACCACAGGATGTGGTCACAAGTACAGTCTTGGAACAGTTCAAGGTTAACCTTGACAATCACATGGGCGAGAAAAAATATCAGATCCACCAATAGAACAATTGGTGGTGAGTTCAATTTGGGCTAGTTCCCCCGAACTCGTATGTACTTATGAACCTAAGTATTTGATGCGTGTGTGGGGTGGATGGGCCAGTGACCAAACTTAACAAGTACCCCATCCCCCATTGGAGTTAAATTTAAATGTTTCCATGACAAGTTATTTTATTCTTAAAACTGTTGCTTAATTCTACTACAGGCAAACTCAAAGTACATCAATAAAAAAGTTTAATCTAGCTATTTATACTTGCTAGTAAATGCATTACAATTCTGGTTCTTATAACCCTGGTCATTTTGCTTTTGAATGCTTCAGAATGGTCTTAAAGCGTTTGTACTTCAACCGGATGTCAGTGTTTTTAACTCAATCAGTACATTTCCACTACTGTGTGTTTTTTTGTTTGTTTGTTTTACGGCTGCATGGGACGGAACCCTGCAGGCGTTTTGCATGTAGAAAAGGGCTGACATCATGTGTTCCATCCATGGAACTGTTTTTCCTCCGCCTGACCCTCCCCAAAACAATCCATCCACATTGTCCCTATGTACTGCAGCACTGCACTATATCACAGTGGGCGTTTTTAATGGGCGTTTTTTTCTCATTTCTGCATTCCTGCCATTTCTTCCCTCCACTTAACAGCAGTCCGTTACAGCCCGGCACTGGCAGCAAGTTTATTAACTGTAGACAGGAAATCTGCTTACCCCATATAGCTTGCATGTGTTGGAAGTGTCACGTGTATGTGGTGTGGAGCCTTTCAGCTTTTGCTATAGCTGCATTGCAAGGACAACTCAGGACTGCCCGCGCCCGCTGCACGTTAGCACACACACCGGTCACAGCCGCTGCTTCCAGCAGGCGCACGGGACAGGCTGGGCACAGATCTCATTGCTGTATTCCGAATTTCATGGGTGGGGATTTTCTCCATCTGGCTAGCCGTTCACCCACTCACAGTGTCTGAGAGGAAGCGAGGCTCCGCATCTCCCTCTGTCGGCGTTGCTAGGCCCGTCTCCATGGACTTCTGCTATGGTTAGTGTCCCTCAGTTCACATGGATTTGTTTTTGTCGCCGTCGATAACTTCTTGTGGGGAAAAATTGTAAATGTGCTTCCAACGTCTTTGGTAGAAGACACATGGGGGACACATCGGGAGATAGTTTAGTTGTGACCCGGCCCCAAAATGTACTGGCGACCCCCACCCAAATAAATAATTCAGAGCAACATGGCCTACAAAAGAATGTCTCACTGGGATCTCGTATGACCAGCACTTATGCAGTAAGTGAATCTGATTGCCTGCTAAGCCTGCTTGGGGAAAAGAAACTAGACAAAAAGATTCTGGTGGTCTTGTCTTTTGCCAAACTGCTAATGCGGGAGGGCTGTTTTCACTTTGGGTTGGCATCTGCCTCATCTTTTAGCGTCAATAAATATCTGAAACCAGCTTGACAGAGATAAATAGGACGCAAAAAGCGATTAGTAATTAAGTGCTTCTCAGATAGGTAAAACTAGTCTGCCCATTTTCTTCACAAACTTCATTATGCAGCCATGGTGGATCTGACAAGAACTTGTATGCTTAGGGAACTGTGTGCCCAGCTTGATGCTTGTGGCTTTATTTTTAGCTTGGATCAAGCTCAGGCATATCTTGCTGTTCATCATGGGTTTTTGTTTTCTGTGTTGCACCAGTATGGCATCCCACTGCCTTTTGTGTATTGGCTGGAACGATTGTACAGTGGTATTACCACACAACCTGTTGTAAATGGGTTGCGGCGCCACTGTTCCAATCCTTCGAGGTGTCCAACAGGGGTGTCCTTTAAGCTCCCTGTTATACGTCTTCAGTACTGATCCCCTGCTTCGGTGTTTGGAGACCAGTCCCCTGATCCAACATATGGCACATCATCTTGGGATGGTGTTTCCCTGTGTCATGGTGTACACTGATGATGTGTGTCTCATGGTAGCGGATGCTCCTTCAGTTAACACCACTTTGGATATGATGGCTGATTTTTCATTGGTTTCAGGTGCAACTTTGAATACCTCGAAAAGTCAGTGCCTCCAGCTGCATGGGTCAGCGGGGAGTTTGGGGGACTGTATTAGAGGAATTCCAATAGTGGCAGGTCCAATGAAAGTGTTGGGAGTCCTGTTTGGGGTGGGTGATTTGGCTTTGCTTAACTGGATGGAAGTTTTATTTATTGCCGAACAGAAGGTAGATAAATGGAAGTCTTGGTCCATAGCAAAGAAAAAGAGGGTGTACTTGGCTAAGACCTTCATCGTGCCTATTTGTTTATTCATTAGTTATGTTTTTCCATTGCCGCTTCAACTAGAAGCTTGGTTGTATAGTATTTTCTTTCATTTAATGTGGGGCAGTAGATTGAATCCGATCCGCAGAGATGTGACATATCGGCCAGTCAAGCAGGGGGCCTCAATATCATTAATCGGTTGCTTCTTCTTTTCAATATATATATATATATATATATATATATATATATATATAACTAATTTCTTTTCATACTGAATAATCAACAGAAACCGTGGGTGGGTCTGTTTCACCAGCGTTGCAGGGTGTTTATGAATAAATGGGTGTCTAATGTGTGGGATTTTCCCAGGACCTTCCACTGACCATTGAATCTGATTTGGTGGCTCATTTTCAGAAATTAAAATTGTGGCATTTATCGGTTGACAGTCTTCTGCATTCATCCAGAAGAGGGTTTTATGGGACTATAATTCAGTCCACTTTCACAGGATCCTGCTTTAAAGTCAGGATTTGGTTCCAGTTAAATGCTTCTGGACCAAATTTTGGACCCCAGGTACCTCCTAAGATGTAGGATTTGTGTGGTTATGCTGTCAAGAACAGCTGAACGTGAGAGCTAATCATCATCATAAGGCCCTACCGGAAAGGTATTGTTTCCGAGATGCTTGTGTTACGCAGTTGGAAACTGTTACATTTATTTCTGTAGTGTCCTCATATTTTGTTCCTTTGGTCTGCTTTAGCTAGAAAGTGGCACCTGCCTGTATTTATGGGTATTTATTTATTTGCTTTTGATGACCAGGTAAGTACACTATTTCTGGATATTTCCTATTATGTGTTGGTGCATGGTGTTTTTAGAGGGGCTTGGACTAAATTCCATCCTAGTATGTTACGGGTGGTTTTGACATGTATTAAATGGTGTATTTGGCACGTCCACTGTCAACACTGTTTACAGCAGAGGTTTATTCCCCTACCAGGTTTGACAGCCATGTTTGATGCTGAAATTCATGCTATTTTTTGCAAAGAAGCAGACGATCTGCCTCCTGCTGTGCTTACTTCATGGTGGCGGCATTTCCCTTGGCTACCTCCATGAAGTGGCATGTCCATTGGACTTGGGTTGGCCATTCCTATGTGAGGGTATAAAGATTTATATTTAAGAGATGTCTACTGTGACTTGTTGTTGGGGGAGGCCTGCTCTTGGCATTTCTTCATTCCTGTGGTATGTTCTGAGAGTCATTCTATTTTCTGTTGTGTATTTTGCTTTACAGGATGGTTCTGCTGTTTGTGATTTGCATATTTACTGTATAGCAGGACATGTTCACTGTCATTTTGTTTTCACTGTGTTCATATTAAAGTGAAACTGTAAAGAGGTGAGAATACTAGCTAGATCCCTACTGGTGGCGGCTGATGTTCCACCAGTGAAACTAGCTGAAAGTGAATGCATGGGGTGTGTTTGGAGTGCTCTATGTTAGGCGTGGGTGTCAACTACTATATTTCCCCCTGCAACTGCGGGGGGGGGGAGCTTGTATGACACACTGATGCTGTTGGTTTTCTTTTTGGATTTATTTTTTACTTTTTCAATCTATATTTCATTTTTGGTTTCTTTTCAGTGGAATTTGAATGACGTACTACTGTTTTGATTTCCATTTTGGGTTTTACTTTGGACTTTTAGATACATGAATGGTCTAGCTAGTGTATTTTGGTGGGACTTGTACTATCGTGCTCCTTATTTGCTATGATGTTTGTTTCCTTTTTATTACTTGGGGAAAGCGGACAGAGGTATTGAGAATGGGAAAAGTTCACATTCTGTGTTGTTTTCTGTATGTAATGAATACTGTATGATCCACAATAGGTGTTCCTTTTTGTTATGTAACATTGCAATACTTAATTTTTATGAATGTTTATTTATCTTTTTTCATGTGATGTATGACGTGCCATTCTTTGATTTTGTATTAGAGTTGATTTGTTCTCAGTTTCAAAAAAATCCCCTACTCTTTTCGATAAGAGCCATAGGATCTTTAACATCCACCTGAACAGGCAGATGGGACCTCGGTTAACATCTCATCCGAAGAGCGTTACCTCAGAAGTTGCAGCACCCCTCATGCTGCACTACATTGTCAGTATTGGGCAATTAGCAGTGCCAGGTGTGAATTGAACCACAGCCCTCTGATAACCTTCTGATCTCCCGACCTCAGAGGCGAGTGTGCTACCTGCAGAGCACCGGCACTGACAAGATTTGTTTAGGCTTACTCTAAATAAGAATTAAGACTGTGTTGTCAATTTTTTTAGTTGTTTCTTATTATGTTAAGGTATTGCAGTTTTCTGCAACATTAAAATCAAGTTAGAAAATATTTTTTTTTTCCTACTATGAGGTCACAGGACACAGCTGCGAAAATCGGGACACTTAACATCGTAACCCTAATTTTAAACACAAAATAATGTCAAATATTAAATTTACTAACTTGTTCTTCAGAACTATGCACATTAGGAAGATGAACCCAAGACTGTAATATGAAATGGGGGAGTGGTGCTGAAACCGCCATTGGAAGGAAAGCGGTGACCAGGATGATTCAGGGCCAGCAGGACAGATCTTGTGGAGCCCAGCTTAAGGCACTGAACATGTACTCATAGGAGACCAGAGGAGAGAGGGGTGACATGACAGAGACTATCAAGTTACTGAAAGGAACAAACAAGATGAACTGCAAGAACTATTTAGCATGAGTAATAGGTCGGAGGGAGGTTCGAGAGAGAGATGTGAGAAAGTTTTATTTTACAGAAAGGGTGGTGGAGCCATGAACAGTCTGCCAGCTGAGGTGGTGGGCACCAAAACCATAAATGGTTTCAAGCATGGCTGAGACAGAGCAAAGGGTATAGCAGTTAGTCAGGGCAGTAGCAGTAAGGGGAGGAACAGGGGTTGGATAATGAGGCATAATACACTGTATGGACAGTAAGTCCCAAGGTTTGGTACAGAACTACAGGCAGGCTGGCTGGCTGGACCATTGGTCTTTTTCTGGCGTCACTGTCTGTTTCTGTGACCTAAGGATCATGATATTGGAGAGTGTAAAAACAAGCATATTTTAAGAAAGCTGTGGGCAAGGCAATAAGGATGCTGGGTTGCATAGAGAGGGGGATAAGCAGTACAAGTCAGGAAGTGATCCTCCCATTGTACAGGTCACTGATGCAGCAACACTTGGAATATTGTGTAAGGTCCTGGAGTCCACACCTGAGGAGAGACTGCGACAAGGTGGAATCAGTACAGGTAGCTCAAGATGGTCAGTAGACTAGGTTGCAAGATATAAGTGAGAGGTTGCAGGACTTGTACATGAGAAAAGCAGAGAAACAGACGATTGAGACATACAAATACCTGCACAGGATAAATAGGGTGAATGCCAAGGAACTTTTTCCTTGAATTGAACTATAAGAATGAAACAGAATTTAAAGGGACATCCATAAGCACTTTTTCACAGAAAGAGTGGTAGACAAGTTGAACAAGATGCCGGAGGAAGTGGCGAAATCAGTGAACAGCTTCAAGCAGGGATGGGATAGGCATATGGGGTTAGTTAGAAAAGGGAGGCAGAAATAAAGGGAAGGAATGGCCACTAGGACCAATGGAGACCTCTTATTGTCCAAGCTTCCTAAGTGCACTGTAAGCCACCAATTTTTAAAATGTATTCTTGATCTCTTTTTAAGCTTTATCAGTGACAAGGCAGGAGATTGAGAGATGTGGAACTGGCTTCAAGCATGCCTTTATGGTTTTAGCGACATCAATAAGCCTGTGTGTGATACTCTGGGGACTCTGGCTCCCAAGTATAGTGGTAGTGGTTGTTGGCTAAGGTGCTCTGGGTGTGACCATAACTGACTCTAGGAGCAATCTGTGGGTGTGGGCAGCAGTTTTACTAAATGGTCAGGAGTCCCAGGGCTGCCTAGGCCCCCAGAAAACTGGGGGAGTGGGCTGGCTAAGGCTGTATTCTATTTGTTATGCAGAATGAGTTAATTGTAAGGGTCTGTTCTATTCTCTCCTTTTCTGTCTCTCGTCTGTCAGATTGCGCAACCAAATATTTTTGTGAGACATAGGAACCGATAACTCTGATGGTCTCGCGATTCTCCGCCTCTTGTTATTTCTCTGCCTACACTTGTTATTTCTGTCTTTTCTTCCCCCTTACATATCTGTGGTTGTAAAAATATGTTAGTCTTTGTGTGAAACTGGGATCCCTTGGTTTGAAATGTAAATAGTTATACTGTTGAAATGACTGCAAAAAGTTATGTGGAACTCAAGGGGTTAACCTTGCATGCAGCACAAACTCTTTTGCAGAGCTGTCAGCAGGAGGCCAGCTTGGGACACTGTTCTATTTGCAAGCCTGCTCTGCAAAGAAACTGACGACAGCTCTGATACATTTCTGAGAAACAGGATGTCTCCGTAATGAGCTCAGGATGAAGAAGTTTAATTGTCAGGCAAAGACTTGTTATAAAAAGAGCAGCAATATTTTTGCTAGAGAGACTGAAACTTGGAATTAGGGATACTCTCAGATGAAGGACTTTGTTTTCTGTGTTTGTACTGCATTGTAAATAGTTATACTGAACAATTTTTATTTTTTATTTTACAGTTATTGATAATAATAAAATGCTACTTGCAAATTTTATAACTGCTCCTGGTTTTCGTATTCTTCCTGACCTGTTCCTCGACGACAAAGGGGTTGGTGTGTTTTGGTGCATTTTAAGGGTCTCCCAGAGTAGTTTTTCTTCAGTCGAGTGTATCCCTTACTACTCAGGAAAACAGGCATGGCACACCTTACAGACACAAAGTAAAGTCTCAGGCTCAGTATAGTAGTTTCAAATGATTTCTCACCACAACAAGTGTGGCCTATTCAGGCTAGAGCTCAGAAATCCACAGTAAAGCTTCTAACGTTTCACCAAATCCTTGGCTTTCACGAAGGTGGTGCTATCTAGTGTTCAATTAGCTTAAATAGCTTTAGTGGCTATGATCACATGTTCACAGTTACAGTGCTAGTGCATATTCCAAGATAATCCACATTTTAGAAAAAATATATCAAAAACACATACAGTAAAGTGATATAACCTCTAAACACCAGACAACACAAGTTAAAAAGTTCACTCATACTTCTGTGTTTCACTTCTCATTTTTAACTTTTAAACCCTTATTTTTGTAGCTCTACAGTCTGGAGTGTATCATTACACTTGGAAAATAGTTTTTCTTACAATCTGTTCCTTACAGGGAGCTTACAAAGGGCATTATCAAAGATAAATAGTAAAGAAGAAAATGAGTGAGCAAGAGAGCATAATTTCAGCTGTCCCGGTGGCGCTGAGGGTTGAGGCGCTGGATGCCACACCTCGCACCACGTCGACGACCCAGGTTTGGGAATGGACCGGGCCGCCGGGGGTCGGCAGGGGAAAGAGAGATTGAGCGCCCAGAGGTGGCTCTCCCTCTCTGGGAGGGTTCTGTGCTGGTCCCGCTGCTATACTGCCATCTCCCGGGTGAACCTGGTGTTGACAATGCAGTTGGAGACAAGCAGTGGGGAGGGGCAGACATCAGCCGAATGCTCTGGGAGGAGATACGTCTCGACGCACTCCCCAATTGTCTCTCCTCGAGTGCCGGCAACTGTGGGGCACCAGAACATGAATAAATGGACTCCGTCACTCCTAGGTGATGACCCCTCTGATAGCCAACAGCGCATCCTTCAGTTGTCTTCCGGGGTAGGCGCCACTGTGCACCAACCGCTCAAACCATGGTTCGAGGAGGGTAAGGGAGGCCATCTCGTCCCTACCGGGGGTTATCTGGGGTGTATTAAGGTTCTCCGGCGACAGGTAGCACTCTAAGGGCAGACTCCTGGGGCAATATAGGAGGGATGCCAGTGTTCCCCATTCATTGTTTTAGGGCGGTGGGCCACCACCCTATATTTTTTACCACCGCTCTATATTTTTTACCACCACCCTATATTTTTTTTGCCACCACCCTATATTTTTATCCATTTTTTTATAAAATCCTCCAAAATTGTATTTTATTGACATCCTTTATTGCAATACTACCCATTTAATACCAGCACACTATATATTACTTAAAAGCTACTTATGCACATGTACAGTGCATATAGGAGGTCCCGAAAAATAACGCACCATTTGACCCGATCGCCATTGCCACCGCCCTATATTTTCAGAGAGTGGGGAACCCTGGATGCAGCGGGGCATGAAGGGGATCTGATTGAGTGGAGGACACGGATAGCAAGGTAGATAAATAGAAATGATAAAAAAAAGCATAATTTCCCATTTCTTATATATACATATTTCGGTGGAAATTAATTTTAAATGTTTATCTAACGAACCCCAGGGCCTTATTCCTCCTATGACTGGTCCGTACATCCATTCTTTAAGGAGTAGGGGGACTTATTTGTTTTTCTAGTTTATTCTAGAGGCTATGAGGAGGCTCGGTGAGGATGGAAGTTCAAAAACCCCAGCCATTATGTCTCCCTTTGTTTTTATTTTTACAGACTGGAATAGGAGAAGCACAGTCTTGCACCTGACTGCTTAAATCAATCCATCTGCTATTTTGATTGTCCCCTGGTGAAGATGTTGATTCTATGCCCTTTTATGTTTTTTTGTGTGTGTGTGTGTGTGTGTGTGTGTGTATTTAGTTAGATATTATATGTAATATGTAACGTATGAGGAAAGAGGCAAAGAGAGGAACTGAAGATTTCAGCGTCCTATTCCTGTATGGTCCCTTGAGAGGGAGGTTGGAATAGTCGAAGAATATGCCACTTCATGTACATTCTAATTCTCCATATTTAAATCTCTTCACTCATTTTCCTGAAAAAGACAAAACGGAGACAACAAAATGGATTTAATATTTGCGTCTGTTCTTTAAAAAAGGCTTCAACTCAATATAATCATTTAGACCATTTCCCATATATGCCCCATAGTAAAAATGCAGTAGTTGTCTCTTTGGCATAATAGGTCATCTCTGTTCCCACCTCTAGGTCCTAGCTTAACGTGTGCAAGGCCTATAACATCAGGCTGTGTTCCTGTTTATTTTGTGCATTTTCACAAGCACTGCCCAAGTGTAGTCTAGGTTTTCATTCCTGAGTGCTCTTAAGTGGTCCCGTCTTTCAACTTTCTTTTTGGTTTTCCTGTGTAATATGCATTACATATACAGAACGACATGTAAACCACATAGCAAGTGTTACAATCGATGAGACTTTATGTCATGCATTTTTCCATCATGAGTGTCACAATCTCGCTCAGCCAGTCAACCCTCTAATCCCAAAGTGCCAACCTCTAAGCGTATGATTTGTGTACAGTGAACAGACAAGGTAACCCTCTTGTCTGTTTTGTGGGTTCAAGTCACCTTAGTCTCAAGCTGTGGAAGGATTCAAACTGATAACCTCTTGTTAGCGTACCCAATTATCAGGCTCGGATAATTCTGTCTTCGGGGGGCCAGATATCTTTGCCTACGAGCACCCAACCAGGTCTTTCAAATGAACCCTTAGAACTCAATGCAAGACTTTTAGAGAACTCTGTCCATTTCCCAGTTTGGTATACAATAAGCCCATACACAATGTACTTACAACCTTTAAAAGCTTCAATTAAAATAAAAAGAATTGTCAAGGCACTCCAGCAGTTTTCTTTGTAAAAAAATATCTTTACTTTAAAAATATCAAAACAGAACAATAATTACAGAACAAATTATATATATCCCAACACATACAGCCTTAAAACAAACAGGAAAAAGTACAATTCCTACAATACATACATTTAGACTGGTCTAATCTTAATCTTTTTCAGTGCTGTGATGATTCTCCCTCAGTCAGATAATATTCTCTTGTGTTTCTCTTTCAGGTTCTTTAAGCAGTTAAACACACTTCTGAGCCGGCCTTCTCATGAGGTCACTAACTCCACCTTGGTGTATCGAGCTCTATAGTTACAATACAGGGTCTCCAAATAAAATATTTAAAAAAACATGTGAGATGGCCTCACTGACTTTCCTCTCCACAGGTTGACTGGTCAGAACTGGGTTTTGTTCTGCTACACATACATCTCAAAAGTTTCTTTCATCTAAGTCACTGTATTCAAAGCAAAAGTGTATTGGCCTCTTTAATCCCATCTGGACCTTGGAATCTACACCTCGGGTCTTTCTGATGTAATTCAAGGGTTCTGTGGAAATGTATATTGGACCTTCCAGAATCGTCTGGGTCCTCCCTGGCTGAGACATCAAACCTCTTCAATGTCCATTCTGGCCTCTCTTCGACACCCCTTCCCACAAGTCCTTACCTGGCAACTATGCAAGTCAAAGGATCTCCCTGAGGGCAACATGAAGGTAACATTGAAACAACTTTATTTAGAGAAAATGTACTGCCCAGAATACAATACTTCTGGCTAGCAGCTGTCACCCTCGCCACACGGTAGAAAATATCCCCAAGAGTCAATACTACAGAATTAAAAGGAACTGCAGTATGGAAACAGACTTAGAGAAAGAGCTGGAAACGCACAAAAATGGTTCATAGAAAGGGGATATTCTGTAGCAACTTTGGTCAGAGTAAGAGAAGCATGTGATAATGAGGAAGAGAACAACTCCTGACAAAGAATGATAAAAGGAACACAGAGACAAAAAATCAGATCAACTTTGTAGCCACCTACAATGCAAGGTCATGGCAAGTGAAGGAAATCGTTAATAAACATTGGCATGTGTTAGCAGCAGACTATAGACTTTTGGAGACATCTAAGGTACCGCCTAGGATGTCATGTAGGAGAGCAAGAAACCTGAAAGATATGGTAGTGAGCTCCGCACAGAAAACTGAGACCTCAAGGAACTGTTTACCCTCCCCTTCCCCAAGGGTGTAAAAAATGTGGGAACTGCACTTTCTGCAAAGAAATGCGTGAGTGCAGTATGTTTAGGAACCCTCATGATGGGGAAATGCATGACATAAAGTCTTTCATCAGTTGTCACACTACCTATGTGGTTTGGATGTCTTTCTGTAATGAAATGCATATTACTTAGGAAAAACAAAAAGACAGTTGAAAGACGAGACCACTTAAGAGCACTCAGGAATGAAAACCTAGACTACACTTGGGCAGTGCTTGTGAAAATGCACAAAATAAACAGGAATACAGCCTGATGTTATAGGCCTTGCACACATTAAGCTAGGATCTAGAGGTGGGAACAGAGATGACCTATTGTGCCAAAGAGAACTACTGGATTTTTACTATGGGGCATATATGGGAAATGGTCTTAATGATTATGTAAGCATTAATCACCGCCAGCTGAGGGCCTCACCGGTGGATTAATGCCCGCTGGGGGTTCGCTGCATAGGGCGCAGTCTGAGGGTGCCCCCAGCTGGCATTAACGCCGGTAGTGCCCGAGGCTGAAGGTGATTAATGCGCTTGTAACATAGGCTCCGCGCGCGGTGCAGAGCCTATGTTATCAGCATCACCTCCTGCGGGCAGGACCGACAGTTTTTTTGTTAGGTTAGAAGCTGGAAGGCTTACTTGCTGGAGCCCTGCTGAATGATTGAGCGGCTCCGGCTGCTGTGCTGGGGGTCGCATCAAGTTGCTGGCTCGCTGTACTGCCGGAAGTGCTGGGTTGCTCACAGCGGTGGTCTCGGCTGCAGGCCACCTCGATCACTCAGGAGGTGCGGGCGATGGGTGGCAGCTGGTGCAGCGTCCCTCCTTGCGTCGCGTGCAGCAGGGCTCAATGATTTTGGCCGTCTGCCGTCGCACACAGGCGGGCGCTCTGCGATGAAGGCGTGGTGTATGGTATGCTGGTCAGGACCGCGCTGTGCATCTGGGGGGAGGAGGTGCTGTGATCTGCTGGCTTGTTGGGGCTCAGCGACAGGCGTAACCGGACAACCTCTGTGGTTATCTGCAGTTGGGGGCGCGCAGCTCCCGATGGCATCTCTGGCGTGTTCGTGCCTGCTCAGTGCTGCACCTCTGCCTCCTGACCAATCTGGGTACTACCCCAGCGGGCTGCTACTCTCGGCAGCCTCCATGGCCACAGCTGGTACTGACCGAGCGGGCGTTATGTCTGGCTTAATACCCGCTCGGTTTCAGTCAGCTGTGGCGATTCCGCCTATCGCCGCGCTCCTTTCCGCCACCAGACTGAGAGCCGTGTTACAAATTGAGTTGAAGCCTTTTTTTAAAGAACAGACGCAAATATTAAATCCATTTTGTTGTCTCTTTTTTTTTTTTCAGGAAAATGAGTGAAGAGGTTTAAATATGGAGAATTAGAATGTACATGAAGTGGCATATTCCTCATCTTTTCCAACCTCCCTCTCAAGGGACCATACAGGAATTGGACGCTGACATCTTCAGTTCCTCTCTTTGCCTCTTTCCCCATACGTTACATATTACATATAATGTCTAACCAAACACACATACCCAAAAAACATAAAAGGGCACAGAATCAACATCTTCTGCTGAGGACAATCAGAATAGCAGATGGATTGATTTAAGCGGTCAGGTGTAGGATTGTGCTTCTCCTGTTCCAGTTTGTAAAAATAAAAACAAGGTGAAAAAAATGGTTAGGGTTTTTGAATTCCCCCGCCCATCCTCAAAGAGCCTCCTCATGGCCTCTAGGATAAACTAGAAAACAAATAAGTCCCCCACTCCTTAAGGAATGGATATACAGACCCAGTCATAGGAGGAATAAGCCCTGGGGTTCTTTAGATAAAATGTAAAATTAATTCCAACTGAAATGTATATATATCTATATGTGTGTGTGTGTGTATGTATATGTATGTGTGTATATATATATATATATATATATATATATATATATATATATATATATATAAATATTTTATTTAGTTTTTATTGACCAGGTAAGTGCACTAGACAAATTCTTGCCTATTTTCAGGCACGACCCAGGAGGAGGGGGATACAGATGAATGCCAACCGACCTTGAACCAGATTAAGCTGTTGGTGGTATTTTAATGAATAAGAAGGACCTTTTGGGAAATTATGCTCTCTTGCTCACTCATTTTCTTCTTTACTATTTATCTTTGATAATGCCCTTTGTAAGCTCCCTGTAATGAACAGATTGTAAGGAAAACTTTTTTCCAAGTGTAATGATGCACTCCAGAATGTAGAGCTGCAAAAATAAGGGTTTAAAAGTTAAAAATGAGAAGTGAGGTTGGGGGAGCGAGCACGGGTTGTCGGTGGCGGGGAGGAGATGGATCGAGTGTCCGGAGGACTGCTCTCCATCTCCCGGGGTGGGGGGATTCGGGTAGCGGTGCATGCCTGACCCTAGGCGGAGGCTGGGGATTGACAGTACGCAGCCGCAGAGACGGGGAGGCGGGACGTGGCAGACGCTTGACTAGTGCGCGCACTCAGTCGCTGGCGTCATTGCACGCCATGCCCGCCGGGAGAAAAAATCAGAAAAAAATGGAGCCTGCAGCACGACTCCGTTCCCCGTCGCCATTCCCGGAGGACGCCTCCCTGGCATGGACCCGTTTGGGTGGGTTGAGTCGCTCCCCACCTCCCTGCTGTGAAGGGTGAGTCGCGGAGTGCTGAAGGAGGGGTCTCATGTCGGGGATGGTGCGGAGAGCGATTGGAGTGCAGAGGGGCTCCTGAAGAAATAACATCAAAAAAAAAAAATGAGAAGTGAAACACAGAAGCATGAGTGAACTTTTAACTTGTGTTGTCTGGTGTTAGAGGTTATATCACTATTGTATGTGTTTTTGATATATTTTTTCTAAAATGTGGATTAACTTGGAATATGCACTAGCACTGTAACTGTGAACATGTGATCATAGCCACTAAAGCTATTTAAGCTAATTGAACACTAGATAGCACCACCTTCATGAAAGCCAAGGATTTAGTGAAATGTTAGAAGCTTTACTGTGGATTTCTGTGTTCTAGCCTGAATAGGCTACACTTGTTGTGGTGAGAATAAACCGTTTGAAACTGCTATACTGAGCTAAAGACTTTACTTTGTGTGTGTAAGGTGTGCCATGACTGTTCTCCTGAGTATCTTATGGTAATTGTCATTGAGCACCCAGTACCTGGTTGTTGCTCTGCTTCTGTCTACTACCTGTATCCCTTGCTATGATACTCCAAGTGCTGAAGCAGACAGTCTCTCCCAATTAGATTATATACAGTGTTATGGCTCTACGATGCTCGTTCAACAACAATTTTGTTGACCAGCATCACAGCGACGGAATTTATGTCGACAACAAGTTGCGGTGGACATAAATCCCAATTGTCTCCCTGTCCATTTTTCTATCTGGGCTTCGCCCTCTGAACCCCCCATATGGGGAGCTCTGTCCCCTGCACCCCCCGTTCTAATTATGATCAACTCCGAGTCGGAGTTGATTCGGGGAGGGGGTGCAGGACTGGGAGACAGTGGTGTGGCCCTGTCTCAGGCACACCAATACAGCGACCACTGTCTGTGAACTGTCTATTATGTCGACAGCAACGTGAGGTTGCTGTGTTGGTGTCGGGGGTATATCCGGTGTTACCCTAGCAAATAAGTACATAGTAATATAGGAGTATGGGTGAAATCCACCAGACCAAAACTATAAAATCGGACAGCCTGGTCTGGCTTGACTGGGTGCAGTTTGTCCTTTTAGGCCAGACCAGCCTGTCTGTTTTACTATTTTTGTCCAGTCCTAGTCCTGTAGTCCAGCTATACTCTCTAATGTCAAATGAGAAAAAATGGTAACCAGACAGGAGGCCGTAATGCCCCAGTATACTGATATTACCAGAAAATAGATGCAGTTGTATGGCAAGTAATCCATGCAGATCCAGTTTTTGAGATTTAACATTATGAAGCACCGCTTGGACTGCTGGACCTGACAAATATGGTAAAAATACCACGGTCTGGTTTATCTGGACTGCCAGACCCAGACCACATCAGAATAGTTAAAACCAGACTGGCTGGTCCAGCCAGACTATACAAATTGTGCCCAGTCCTGCTGGACCACCGTACAACTTTAATCATTTAGTCCGATCTGGGTTGAGGCATCTAGGTTCTTTTTTTTTTTAATTTTTTATGTTTATTGTTTTATAAAACAAGCGTACAGTTTGATTACTAGCCTTTGACATGACAAAATACATTTTAATACCAGGAGGCGTCCTCCTCTTTAATACATTGAAATAATCTGTCAGCAGCTAAAAGAGACATCATTTGCCAGCCCGCTGGCACAGCGGCATGATCGCCATTCTGTGGCACCGACAACCCCTGGTTCGGGAACGGACCTGGGAGTCGGAGGCTGGCTGTGGGGGTAGGATTGGAGTGTCTGTGGACTGCCTCCTACTTTGGGGGTTGAGTGTCCAACGCATGATGGACCCCTTGTGGAAGCCAGGAGTTCCGCTGCAGTCAGCGCCTGCACATTTAGGCGGAGGCGGGCATGGGTCGTTGTGCATGTCCCGCCCCAAGGGGTTTACAGCATACAAAATGCAAGCCCCGCTAATGAGCGGCTCCATTGCCATCCCCTCTGGCCACCAGGATGCCATCGGTGGCCCCACTCAGAGGGGTAAGCCCGAGTATGAGGGGGGTGGCTGCCGGAGCCTGGCAAGCCCTTTCTGGGGCTATGGGGCTATCCACTATTAGATCTAGAAACTCTGCATTCTCCCGGGAAAGCAGTCTTAATTCTACAACACAGTTATACCCCGAATATTGCTCATTAATGATTTATAAAACTGACCAGTGAGTAACATTTCAGATATTTAAACTATGAGCTTGTTAACTTAGGTGCTTATACTGTAAGTGTAAACTTCAGTACTTATAAACGAGGTGCGTCACAATGAGAATAAACCAACTAACATACTAAAATGCCAGCAGAATAGGCCTAATGGTCTTTCGCGTCTGCTCGTTTGGTCAGCCCCCACCCTGGGAGCTGACCTTACTGCCCCCCTCGCCCTCTCTTGCTTCTCCCTTCCCAGTCCCGGATATTTCTGCTGCACAAGACTTTGCTTCCAGAACCCTTCCCTTGCACCTGTCCCACCCCCTCTTGAACTCCTCCACCATCTTGCCTCCACCAGCCCCTGGGCAGTGCATTCCATGGCTCCACCACCCTCTCAGTGAAGTAGCACCTCCTCCTTTCTCCACTGAATCTAACCCCTCAGCTTCCACCCATGCCCTCTAGTTGCCCCTCCTCTTCCTTTGGAGCACCCGACTGCTCCTTCCCTATTTAACCCCTTCATGTACCTGAAGACCTGTATCATGTCCCCAGTCCCTTCTCTCTTCCAGTGTGTACATATTTAGCTCTTGAGCCTCTCCCCATAGGTCCTGTCCCCAGGCCCCAGATCATTTTGGTTGCCCTCCTCTGGACCCTCTGCAGGAGTTCAGTGTCCCTCTTTAAGTGTGGCCTCTGAAACTGCACGCAGTACTCGAGGTGCGGCCTCACCAAGCAGTTATACAAAGGGAGTATCACTTCCCTCCTTCTGGACGTGATCCCCTAGTGATGCAGCATCCTGTTGGCCTTGGCCGCTGCCCTCCCTACAAGTCTCAGAGTTGTTCATCTTGACATCTACCACCAGCCTCAGGTCCCTCTTACCCATTAAGACTTGTAGCATCCCCGTCCCCCGGTGTACACTTGGCCTGGGTTTCTGGCTCCCAGATGCAGTACCTTGCATTTCCCTGCATTGAACCTCAGCTTCCACTTTCTAGACCACCTTTCCAGTCTCAGGTCCCCGTGAGGTCACCTCCCTCCTCCCCATCCACCACTGCCCTCAGTTTTGAGTCATCCTAAAGAGACTCATCTCACTCCTGATACCCTTCCTTATGTCAGAGACGAGGCGTTGAACAGGAGGGGCCCAAGGACCGATCCTGAGGGACTTGACTAATGACCCTCCTTGGGGATGAGACTATCCGCCAACCACGATTCCGGTCCTGGAACCAATTGCCTATCCATCTGATCATCTGGTTTCCCCACCCCCATTTCTCCCAGCTTATTCAACAGGCCCCTGTGAGGAACAGAGTCAAGCACCTTGCTGAAGTGAAGATAGAGGACATCCACCAGTCTACCCAGGTCCAAGGCACTCGTCATCCAGTCATAGAACTCCACAAGGTTTGTCTGACACAATTTCCTGGGACGAATCCATGCTGATCGTCCAGGCACCCGACTTTTCCAGGTCCCCCCCCAGCCTCTCCTTGACAATGTCCTCCATCACCTTGCCCACCACCGATGTCAAGCTGATGGGCCTGTAGTTCCCTGCCACCTCCCTTAATCCCCCTTCCCCTTGTGGATAGGCACTATATGCGCCACCTTCCAGTCCTGGGGTACCCACCCTGTTCTCAGAGAGATGCTGAAAAGCTCCACCAGGGGTTTCACCAGGACATCCATCAGTTCCTTCAGCACTCTGGGATGTAATTTATCCATCTCCGGTGCTTTCTCTGTCTTAAGGGACCTGAGGGCTTCCCTCACTCTCTCTGCTGTGATTTCACCTACTACCTCATCCCCTGCTTTGTCTCCCCCGCCAGTGATGACCCCTTCTCCCCAGACCGCTGATCGGCAAGGGTCCCCCCCTCCTCAGTTTCACCATCTCCTCCCATGTATGACTGTTCAACTCTAAAACAAAATATATATGGCCATGTTACTGACTGATCCCAAAATTCTGATGGGAGGTTCTTTTACATCCAAGCCCCTCGGGAGGTAAGTCAATAATCATTTTATTCAGCTGTACTTAGCACAATGCTAATTCTGGACCTAAGATGTTGCCCTCCCATGAATCAAAGTACTGCAGGATTATGAGACAGTTCAAAAAATATTACCCCTCAGGTTTTGTCGTCCTCGGATGAGATGTCCTCCCTGTTCTCAGCTTGGGGTTTGACCACATGTTTCTAGGACCATTTAAGAGCCTCCATAGAGTTGGAAAACAGATATACTTCCTCCGATGCTATCTGGGCTTGGTGCTTTCAAACCACGCTAATGGGACATGCCCGCCTTAAGGAGCAAACAAAACCCATCGAATCTCTTGCACTTTTGCCACATAACATAGCTGATATCAGGAAACAAATGAATGGGCTGACCATCGCAGAGGATGGTTCTTTTCTGCCTCACATTGCCAAAAGGTAGTCTTTGGCTCCCACCTTCCATGATGACAACAACTGTCCTCGAGGCTTCTGGGTTTTCTGGGCGGCCTCTGGAAATGGACCTGATAGGCCTTTTGGAATCGTTGAGTCTTAGGGAGTACTTCTGCGCCCAACTGCTGTGCAAGCCACTGTTGGAGGTATAATAGCAGATGATCCCCTTCTGCTCATTCCAGGAGGCAAATTATTCATATGTTTGAGGCACGAGCCTGATTTTCCAAGGTTTCCAGCCTTGACTTCAGATGTACATTTTCTTTGATCACTGATGTTACTGCCCCCATAGCCACATCAGCTCTTTTGGTAGCTTCAGAGGTGGCCAGGGTAACCGATTCAAGTGATGTTTCTATTCCAGCCACCCTGTTAGTTAAATTGTCAAACTTGTCTGAGAGCTCAGCTGCTGAGGAGATAAGCCAGTTTGTTTTCATCACCAGCATTTGCAAGGTTTCTTCATCCGTTGCTTCTGCTGTCTGTAGCTGGGGGCCTTGGTTGCGCCTAGTGGTCAGAGCACTCGGGAGAGTTTTTGATTTTGCTCCATCTGAGGTGGGTTTATCCTTTCAAGGGTTACCCATTCTGCTTAGCAAGTCTTGGGGCGTAGTTTACTGCTAAGCAGAATACTTTTCTTCCCAGAAAAATGACTTTTCAATTGATCTCGGTCCTGAAGAGATATAGAGCTCTATCTAAAGGCAACCATCTTGCTCGGGGCTCCACAGCACCCCCACAGCCATCCAGATTCTAACAAAGTCCTGTAATATAGTGCATTTATTCATTGAATTTTGTTAGCCAGGTAGGCCCATTGGAACAAGCAATCCCTTTTTCAGGGGCAACCTGGAATTGATTGCATAGAATACATGTAATCAAGATTATACAGAGTCAGAAAATGCATGAATATATCACCTAAATATACTAAACCAAATACATTTAAGATGTGGATACAGTATTCACAGGGGTACAGGAGATTAATACACAGGCATAATCAAATTACAGGTCAAGGCAAGAACACAGGGTAATACATTCAAGATGGATACCACAGCAGTAAGCTGGGGTTCAACATACAGATAGTGCAGTACAGTAAAGAGACATGTCCTCAGAATGTTCCTGGCATGTGCAAAGGGTCAGGAAAAGTCAGACTGCTCACTTCATCATCATCAAATCTTTATTTATTCAGGCGAACATCATTGAGCAAGGCTCATTTACAAGATGGACCTGATAAGGTCAAGGTTCAACAGTTGATACACAACAGATACATCATACACTTATATAAAACAGTTATACATACAGGGGAAAAACGTTTATAAACACAGTAATGTACAGTAACATCCACGCAGGATATGCACTATTGGGACACTCCGTGGCATCCACGAATGTGGATGTGTGCCTCCTCATACCCAGTCATGAGCCACGCACCTGACATGGTGGGCAGTCTAGAAGGGCAGACGCCCATCCACAAAGGTGTGTCCATGGTGCAGATGGCTGATGGGGCATACACTATGCCACCCTACAGGCTGTAGTAGGCTACAAAATAATATTTGGAGGGGATGCAAACCTTCAGGAATAGCAAGTCACAAAACAGCTCCACTGCTCATAGCGGGTGCAAGGAATAAAGTTCAGTGTATAGCAGCAAACAGCACTCCTCAGCTGAATTCCAAAACAAGGCTTTTATTCCAACAGAAGTTTAAAACCCTGACGATGTACAGATGTACAAAACTGGTTGGGATTCCCATCAGCTGTGGCCTACGTACTAAAAAATATATGGTGGTATGTTTTTAAACTTCTGTTAGAATACAAGCCTTGTTTTGGAATTCAGCTGAGCAAACCTCCAGGAAGTAGCAGGAACAAAGAGGGGGATGAGGTAGACACAAGTCAATTTTTAGAGGAAAGAGTCATGAAGGGGCTTGCAGCTCTGAAGGTGTAAAATGCTTAGGGACCTGACAGGACACACCCAAGAGTACTAAAGGAGCTCAGGGAGGTGTTTGCTGCCCCACTGATGACCTTATTCAGTAGTTCACTGGAAACAGACATGGTTCTGAGCGCTGGAGAAGAGCAGATGTGGTCCCTGTACATAAGAGTGTGGGGGAGGGAGTCATGCCAGATGAATCTGGGTGATTTCTTCAATTGGGTGACCAGGGACCGGGAATGCAGTGGACATGGCTCATCTGAACTTTAGCAAGGACTTTGAAACTGTGCTACAGGAGACTGATAAAGACATTGAGCAGCCTGGGGTGGATCTAAAGTGGTGAATTGGGTCAGGAAACTGGTTAATGAATAGGCAACAGAGGATGGTGGTTAACAGTGCTCACTCTGATGGTGGGCGAGTGACCAGCAGGTGCTGCAGGCTTGGCACTGGGGTTGGCCTTCTTCATTGTCTTCATAAGTGGCATTGCAGAAGAACTAGAAGGAAAGGAAAGTTTTTGAAGATGATGCCAAAATCTGTAATAGAGTGGACACTCAGGTGGAGGTAGAGAGAATGTGCAGGGATCTTGGAAAACTCAGTGAATGGTCAAGAGCATGGCGGTTGGGTTCAGTGCCAGAAAATGCAAAATCATGCCCATCGGGCATAGGAACAGAAACAGAGTATAGAATGATGGGTAGGTACTGATAGTCACTAAGCAGGAAAGGGGCCTTGGGGGTTATCGTAACATTATCTCAGAGTGGTAGGGCAGTGTGACAAAGCAGTGGATAGGCTAGCTGGATTCTGGGATGCAAAGAGAGTCTCTCCAGCAGGAGAAGAGATGTAGTGTTGCCACTGTATTGCTTGCTGATGAGACTTCACTTGGAGTACTGTGTCCAGTTTGGGAGGCTGCACCTCAAAAAGCACATAGACAGGGTGGAGACAGTACAGAGGAGGGCAACTTAAATGGTGCAGAGGTTGCATGAGAAGCACTATGAGGAGAGACTGAGGGATCTCAACATGTACACCTTGGAAGAGAGGAGAGTGAGAGGGGACACGGTAGAGACCTACAAGTACCTCACAGGGTGAACAGGATGCAGGAGGGGAGTCTCTTTCAAATGAGAAGGAGCACCAGGGCCAGGGGCATTTGATGAAGCTGAAGGGGGGACATTTAAGAGGATGTGAGGAAGTACTACTTCACTGAATGGGTGGTAGATGCCTGGAACAGACTGCTAGCAGAAGTAGTGGAGCTGAAAACAGTTGGGGGCTTCAAGCATGCGTGGATTAGTCATAGGGAAATATTAATAAATAGGCAACGGGCTGCCAGAGACCAGTTACAGTTTGCAGAGACAGATTATGCAGGGAACATCTGGGCAGACTGGGTGGGCTAAGCGATCCTTTTCTGCTGACAAATTCTACCTGTCTGTGTTTCTGTATTTCTACTATATAAGCAGAAAAAGGGAAGGCAAGCACTCAGGGCAAGGACTAGCACTAAACATGTATTTTTAGTGTGCGCATCCATTTATCCCATTGTTTCACCTTTATTAATTCCACATGAAACACAGGGCACCAGTGCCTTTTCTTTTTATTCTCAGTATATTTATATAGTCCCCAGAAAAGGTAATTCAGGATGCAGAAAAGGGTACAGACAATGGTGCAAAAATGCAGATATTGCAGGTAGTTTCACATTAAGTGCCAGCCTAGTGCTAGAACAAATGTAGCAGTAACTGTCAGACATTACCCTCACACAGATGGGCAGACCATCAGTGCTTTGTTCTGAGAGCTTCGTCAGGGGTGTAGTTTACAGAATGGAGTCAGTCATGTTTAAATTACTCCAAGCTTTCACCTGACTAAAGTGCTGCATGCATTTAGACAAAAAAGACGACAAAATACTATGAACTGTTAACACATATATAACCATTTTATCAAATATTGCTTTATATAACCATATGTGCATATGATGATACTTGGCATATTGTATGTAACTTTATGTCTGATACCCCTCTCCCCCTCCCCCTTCCCCGGGTTGCACCTGGAATCGAGCCTTGGCTCAGTGTGCTTTTCCCGGTTAACAAATGTTTAAAGAAAATGAAAAATAAGTAAATAACCATTTTATCAAATGCAGCTTTATTTAACCATTTTATCAAATGCAGCTGTCAAAAATTCTAGGAGACATTCTCATTAGTTGCGCCAAACTGATATTTTTTTTCATAGTTCCTTCCCTTCAGTTGTTCTTATAGCCCTCTCAGGACCTTGCAGCCTCCCAAACTCATCACCCGTGCCACCTCCTGGGACTTACCTTGTCTCTTGCATTGCTTCTGTGGCTTGCCCCACAGCGGGCTCTCGGGCCCCCCAAGTCACTGAGCCTTCATCTAGGCCCTGTCCACACTACACCACTCCCGGCTCGGTAGCGGATGCAATCCATTACGGCCGGAGGCCGTGCAGTGTGCCCACATTGCGCGGTGTCCATTATGGGACCAGTACCGCGGTCTTCACTTAGGGTGCCAGGTGACCGTTATGGCGGCATCTGCCTCAGAATGCAGCTTGTGCCGCGCCACAAGCCCTGCAGGGGACCATTACCACGCATCCACACCGCCTGCACCAGCTAAGGTGTATTCTGTTTTATATTCATTGCTGAAACCACCTCATATGTGGTTTCAATAACAGTTATGAAAATGCCTTCTGTAACGTTACAGGTGTAAATGCAAACCGTTGCGGTAACGGTTTGGGCACTCTGTAACGTTACAGAGGCGTAGTGTGGACAAGGCCCTAGTTGCCAGGGGGGAGCCCAGGTCAGCAGGGTGCAGGGTCTGTGAACAAAGTGGGGTTGTCATCTGACTGAGGTTCCTTCTTTTCCTGTTTTTCACCCACCCCCATGGAGCTACAAAGCTAAGAGCGGGCATGAGTTCAGTGTGCATCAGCAACCCTGCTCCAGCCAATCAGTGCCTCCTACCCTCCCTTGCCTGCACCTCCACCAATAACTTCCAGGTGGTGGTTGTGCGGCAGTAAAGCCTCCCTCCTGGAGGAGGAGAGCATCCCATGGAGTGCTCAGTCCTCCTTCTCCCGGCCAGCCCTCCAATGAGTTGGCCTTGTTCCCAAGCCCGGGTTGCCAGCATTGCAAGTGGTAGCGCTACTGCTGCACCATCGGACTGGCTAAAGTAATTTTTTTTTTTTTTTAACATTGCATGCTATATGCTCCTCTTCCTGACTGGTCGGCCCATGTTCTTGCCGATTCCCTCAACCCCATCCCCGACCACAGCAGGCACCTCTCCCTTCATCCCCCACAGTTGTACCCTCCGTGGCAGGGTGGCAGGGACCCCTATATCCCCGAAGAGTAATGATCCAGATTCCAGGAAGGCTGCTCCTGCTGAGGGTGGGGACTGTGAGGGTCGGCAGTCATCCGACTCGCCTAGCCGCATTTCCTTGTTTTTCTTGTTCCCCCATATGTGGACTGTGCAGTGACAGCAATACGAACATATGAAATTTGCCAGCAGATAAAGGCCTAGAGATCTATCAAGTCTGCTCGAATGTGCAGCTAGCACCCCTTATTCTGCAGCTGCCCCTCCCTTCCACCCTTACTCTCCATTGACCCTTCCCCTTGTCCTGTCCCATCCTCGCTTGAAGCAGTCCACTGTTCTACTGCATACCACTTTGCAGGTGACGATTCCACCCAGCTACCACCCTCTCTGTAAAAAGTGTCTCCTCATCTCCCTCCTGAACCTTCCCTCCTCCAGTCTCATATCATGGCCCCTGGTGTCCCTCCTCCCTTACTTTGAACAGCCCCTCTGTGCCTGTCCTGTTTATTCCTTTCATGTACTTAAAGGTTTCAATCATATCCCCCCGTCCCTCCTCTCCTCCAGTGAGTACATGTTCAACTCCTTCAACCTCCTCTCGTATGATAAGTCCCCCAGCCCCTTGATCATCTTTGTCGCTCTGCGCTGCACCCCCTCCAGTAACTTAATGTCCCTCTTCAGATACAGGCGCCAGTACTGCACGCAGTACTCCAGGTGTGGTCTAACTAATGACCTATACAGTGGCAGAATCACCTCCTCCAGGATATATCCCTTGCAATGCAACCCAGCATTTTGTTGGCCTTTGCAGCTGCCTTCCTACACTGTGCCGAGTTGTTCATTGACCCTATAATGAGCACCCCCAATCCTTCTCCTCCTCTGTCTGGGCTAGCTGCACTCCCCCCAGCTGGTAACTCCTCCTTGGGTTCTTCATCCCAAAATGCAATGGCTTGATGGATGGAATAGGATTTTCTACTGTAACAATGCCAGAATTCTATTGGATTATTTTTACTAACAGCTTGAAATGTAAGGTGATAACTCACTAGTTTAAATGCATATACAAAACAATTATTATAAATGGAGAAAGTGTTGTGATGTCACCGAGGTGCTTAGCCCTGCTTTGACTGTAGATAATCCAGCAGGGAAAGGGAACATTGTTTAACCAGGAGTAGCACACTAAGCGAAACTTGTTTCCAAATGCAACCTAGGAGCACAAAGAAGTTAAGTGACGTGCTCAGGATCACACAGTATGCACCTAGGCTGTGGGATTCAAACCCAGGTCTCCAGATCTGCAGCTCAGAGCCTTAACCCACTGCATTATACTGCCTCCTAAATAGATTAAATAGGAAATCATCCATTTTATGAAGTGTGTTTTAAAGTGTTATTACAACACTTTCTGTGTTCATAATTATTTTGTATGTGCATTAAAAGTAATGAGTTATCACCTTTACTGTACATTTCAAACTGTTAGTAAGAATAATTCAATACAATTCTGGCATTGTTACAGTAGAAAATCCCATTCCATCCAAAATATTTCAGTAAGAAACTGTTATACTTTTAACTTTATCAAAATAAGTAAATACTCTCTTAATAATGCATTTCAGGATATGCATGTTTTAACATTGTTGTCCATATATGTGTTTTTGCAATTAATAAACAAGTAATGTTGTCCTATTTCTTTTTCTTTTCGAAACAAATCTGGATAGAAAGAGAATACTATTCTCAGAATCCTAACACATGCTCAGATTGTTTTTATTGTCTTTGTCCAGGAAAGGCACACTGAGTTACAGCTTGTTCCTGGGTGTGTTTTAGGAGCACAGGGAGGTTAAGTGACTTGCTCTGGCCACACAATATACAAGTAGAGCATGTTGGAATCAACATCCATTCTGCTGGGTGAATGAAACTTGTTCACAGCTCCTTGCTTTAACCTCTAGGTTGTATTGCCAGCTGATAATCAAACACTACACATATCAAGGCTGGCCCCATAATGCCAGGCCAGTAGGTATGGAGCCATCCATTATGCAGTACTGGAGCGCAGGGAGCTGATAGTTCATTACAATGGGCCCTGCACTCCCACATGAAAATCAGAGACAGTTACAATATGCATGCATGATCTGGGCCCTGCGCTCCCACAACCACGTATGGGTGATATTATACTTTCTCAAAAAGAAGGGAAATTCATTGCAAAAAAACTCTGTTAATGCATCAGTTGGGGGTTCTATTACAGCGACAAGGGTTTGGAAGTTTGGTGTTAGGCTATCTCCCCCCCACACACACACACACACACTCCACACCAACAGGCATTGGGTTGTGCCTTGGAGTGGTCAGGCCTAACTCTTACCCAGTTCTCCTATACTGTACCATCTCAGCTTCCTTACAAATGGAATGGGGTGAGAGGCCAGATGTCCCCAAGGCACACCCCAATGCCTGTTGTTGGGGTGGTAGGGTTGATAACCCTAACACCAAATTTCCAAACTTTTGTCTCTGTAATAGAGGCTCTAACTGATGCATTAGCAGAGTTTTTTGTAATGAATATACTCTTTATTATTTCTCTTTTACCACTTTGTAGTTGCTGTCTGTCCTGGTTCCCTTTTTTGTGGGAACAGAGACACGACTGGAGTTTTTTGTCCATAACTTTTAATTTCTAAGCACTGCTTGGTTAACGGTTCATTTTCTTTGCAGAATTGAACTGCAAACTCGTTTTTCTTTTCCCCAAGCAAATTTACGTTTGTCTTGATAAGGCATGTATGACAGACCAAAAGAAAACAGGACCTACAGGCTGTAAAATTGTAACCTGCTCCTAAATGGCCCTACTTCACCCTCTCCACCCTTCTACCCGGTTGGGTGGGGGCCTCAGCGCTTCTTGCACCACTTCTTCAGTAACTGGCCAGGAATCCTGGACTTGACCACCTGCCTAGGGCTCCTCCACTCCCCCCTGCAGGCACTTACCATTGTCTTTATTTCTGTTTACTCTGCTGTTCACCCGCTAATTATATCCTGTATGTCCCATTCTATCGTAATGCACTGTGCCAACCTTGTCCTAGAGCCAGCCTTGAAATACCTGTTATTTTTTTGGTATTTTCTTGTCTCCTCTACTGTCCATATATGAATTTGGTGCCAACCTTGCTCTAGAGCCAGCCTTTGTAATTGCCTGTTTATTTCCTATGTAATTTTCTCCATCCCTCAACTGTCTATGAATGTATTTTGTGCCTACCTTGCTGTAGAGCCAGTCTTGAATTGCCTGTTTTTTTCCTATGTATTTCTTTCAATTCCTCAACTGTTTATGTATGAAGTTTTCATCTGTAACTCTCCCGGGTCGCACCTGAAAATAGGCACTTGGCTGTCTAGTGTGCTTACCCAGTTAACAAAAGCAAATAAATAAATAAACATTTGCATCTTGTAGACCTGAGTTCACACCCCAAATTGTAAGAGAAAAGGCTGTAAGAGAGGGAACGGAAAAAGAAGCTGGTGCTGTGGCAGCCCCAGAAATGTGTACTGACATGAACACAGCCAGGGTTTAGAAATCCTGATATGGGGCCCCAATACCTGTTGGCACCATAGAGCCAGTCTTTTTTTGTTGACTTTATTTATCTCTCCTTCGCCGGTCCCAGACTCTCTCCAGTGGGGACTCTCAGCACACCTCCATCCTGCCCAGTCTGAAGGCTCAGTCTTGTCTCCTGGTTGGCCCAACTCCAACTCTGCTCCTCTGGCACCCCTTCCCCCGTCTTTAAGCCCCCCGGGGAGGACACATCACTCTCCCTACGATGACCTTTCTGAGAATCTGGATAGGTGTAAAGGATTGGAGGGAGCACCAGTGACAACTAACGCACTCAACGTTGGATGTGGGGGGTGGCTCCTGGACCCCACCTTCGCCTACCAGGATTGGGGTATTTCCTTGTTCTGCATTCCCTGAGCTCAGATGTGCAATGACATCCTGCACGCTGGGTGCATGCTCCCGTGCACCCTCATAAGACATCCACTGCAGCTCTCCCCTGCAATGCTGCAAGATACTCAAGCTGTGCCCCCAGCTGCCACTAGAGCCACCAGAACAGTGGCCAGCCTAATCCCAGCTCCCCGGAAAGGAGAGCAGTCCTCGGATGCTCAATCCTTTCCGTCCCTACTCAATGCCGACCTAGGCCAAGCTCGAACCGAATTCGGCTGGCGTGGGATGAGGTGTGGCATCCAATGCCTCAACCTCAGTGCCACCGGCCACTCACAGAGCCAATCTTGAGATGTGTAGTTTTTGATGATCACCGGCAGTGTAACCTAGAGGTTAAAGCAATCCTGAAGATGTATTGTTTTTACTAACAGTTTGAAGTGTAAAGGTGATAACTCACTAGTTTCAATGCACATATAAAACTATTATTATAAATGCAAAAGTGTTGTAATAATACCTTAAAACACACTTAATAAAACAGACACTTTCCTATTTAACCTGTTGGATTATCTACTGTCAAAGCAGGGCCAAGACCCTCAGTGACATCATTTCCTGTCAGGGGCCTAAACACATGGCTGCCCCAGCCCTTAATTACAGGCTGATTTACATATGAATAACTGGACTGCAAAGACTCACAGATAAACACCATTGCTCACTCAAATTAGCTTTTTATGGGCTTTCAGACATTAAGAAATCCTGAAGATGACAGTCCCCTTTCATTCCTTCTAACTCTTCACAAAAGGGCTTGGAGTCAGTGGAATTATTTTACCCCTAGATTTAAACTTTTGTTATCCAAATCCAGTATGGCTTCTTGAAGGAGTTATTTCAAATGGTCTCCTCCCCTTGTGTTCCCTAATATGTTCAACACCTATGAATTTTAATTATTTTTGGCTGCCCTCATGGTGCATTTTAAGATGTAGTTCTATTGGTGCATTTCATTCTTTTAAGTATATGTCTGACATGCTCCTGGATCCTCTTTTATAATGTATAATTTGTTCAATGTAAATCTGATCACAGGGGCATGTGAGACAATACTCCTACAAATTAAGTATCACAACACTTTATAGCATGATCCTATTTTTATCTTTCTTTTTCTCAGTTTTCCATCATCCCAAGGATCGAGGGTGCCTTGGTTACACCATCCCTTCAACCAGGTGGCGGCTACCTTCACAGCTCACGATACTGCTCCTTGGTTGGATGGTAGGGTGTACATAAATGCCAGCTGGCCTTCACCTGTCCTTACCTGAGGGCCAAGCGTGCATATCCAAAACAGCTGGCCTCAGCATGGGATCCCAGGGCGCACACACAAACCTCAGCCTCACAGTAGTAGCGCAACACACTGCCACTATGCTTCCAGGACAGCCTCAGATCTTGTTAGCGGTCATGCAGCCTTGCTGCTCGCTACCACTAGTTTTAAAACCTGTACCTGTGGCCCATGCAAACATCAGGAAAGAAAACAGTTGTGTATATGAAACAGAAAACCGCTCAGAGCAGGACAGTATGACAGTCTGAAAACATTTCAAGCCATCAGAGTAATACAGTGCAACATTCTGAAAACATGTCATGGAATGCATTTGCAGATAATGTAGATCAACAGTTCAGAGCTGGCATCAGTTGGGACTGTATGACAAGCTGGAAACATTTCAAGGATTGCATATGTAGATAAATCAGCATCACAATCTATAGCTTATTTCAGATATAACCTACATGTTGACATCTGAGATGCACATGGGATTCTTTCCAAGGGCTGGGAGTCCACTTCAGGTGTTTCATTTGACAATCCCAGTCAGAGACCATTACCTGAAGAAAGTTAAAGCAGTATCAGGTAGAGGATTCTCTGAGTCTGTGTATTTTTTCCTTTAAAATTCTCAAGTAAATGCTACCAGCTACTAAATTCTTTTTTTTTAATCTAATGCTTATTTTTTTTTTAAATATGTTTTTACTGAATAACAATAAGGCATGGTACAATTCGATATCATTTCAAAGACATTTGGCAAATAACAGAATAAAACCACTTCATTGATATGCTTAAAGACAGGCAACAGAGGTAAAACTACATTCACATTTCTAGACAGTTCCAAGGGAGAGCAACAATGCAGGGACAGCCAATTCATATAGTTAGAAGCTGATCTTGCCAGTTGTCAGCCCAGGTCAATCATTTTCTTACAGTCCCTAATCTCAGGACTGACCATGTAAATTTCTTAGTAATCATCTCTAGATCCACCTTAAAATAATTACTATACTATGAAATGCATTTATTTCCATTTGTGGGATGAAATCAGGTATTTATCCAGATGGTGGACCCTACTTCCTCCACCACAGCTCAAATGTTTGTTTTTTTTGTATTTTTTGTAATTATTCTTTATCTCCTCCTTGCCTGCCACCTCTGACACTTCAGGAGACAAGTGGACATCCACTGCCTGGAACCCTACCCAGACAGGCCTCAGCCTCCATGGACGCGGTTTACCCCGGTGAGGGCGAGGCAGGGGCCCTATTGCCCCGATAGTAACGTTTCGTCGGTTGAGGGTTGCTGGGTGGGTTCAGGCACATCGTGGGCACGGCCTCGGTCTCCCCATCTTCCCGGCTGAGGCAGGCATTTTCACGCTTTTCTTCCCTCCCCGAGCAGCGAGTGGCTCCCTGACGTCAAGGCGCTAACGCCGACGTCCTTGCTGCTCATTGGCCACCCCTTTCTGCTCCTGAATTGGAGCTTGCATTTCCTCGAGCCTCCTCGGGGTCATGCAAGTGTCGGGCATCGGCCAGATCCCTTCCCGGAGACAGCAAGCTGTCGTTGGACGCTCAAGCCGGTCTCCCCCCGGCCGACCCACCGACAACCTGAGTCCGCTCTCAAACTCGGGTCGCCGGCATGGAGCGAGGTGTGGTGTCCAGCGCCTCAACCCTCAGTGCCACCGGCCGGACCCAAATGTATTTTTTGTACCCAGGAGGTTGGCTGACAGCCTTTCAAGAGAATAAATTTCTCTAGTTGTCTTCACCCAGGTTGCTGTGGAGGGAATGGACTGTGATAGCCACATCTGTGTAATTGTCTTACAGTATGTGTGGCTGCGACCAAAAGAGAGACCTGTTTACGGGTCGTGGGATCAATTTTAATTCCCACTGGGAGAGTAAAGGTCAGGAGAAAAACAGGGAGTTTAGATCTTTAGCCTCATAAATCTCACTTATTTCATCCTAAACCTCCCGCCAATATCCTTGTACTAGAGGGCAAGCCCACAGAACATGGGTCTGGTCAGCATGCCTGGCTCACATCCCTCCAGCAGTCACCCAGAGGATTGCCAGTGTATTTAGAGGTCACCATGAGTGAGCAGGAGAGTAACGAGCTCTCAACTCGCAAATATATTCCCTCCAGTAAGCAGCTTGTACAACTCCAATTGCCTGACCATCTGCGGCCTCCCAAATCTGGCATGGAATATCTAATTGCAATTCCCTCGACTATTGACCCCTCAGGCTTTCGTGGAGTCTCTAGGACAGTCCCCCAAGGCTTTATATAGTATACTTATGCAGTGATTCATGTCAGAGCCCTTAGTGTATGCCACTATCAAGCCTACCGTAGGAGGGTTTTTTCTGCTAAATCCACTAGCCCATTTTCATGGGCGAGCAAATAGGATCTAAGCTGCAAATAACTGTGAAAGTCATTATGGTGGAGGGAGTATGCAGTCCGGAGGGAAACAAAAGGTAAGATGCCCATTGGACCCACCATCTGGTAAATATATCTCGGGCCCCTTGCCCTCCAGGCCAACGTTCTTGAACCCACTCTGTTGGTATCCCCAGCCATATCTCTCAAGTATAGTGACTCATATTGAGTAAAATAATAATCATACATCCAAAGCCAAACTCGAAGGGGCTCCCTAGTTCATGGGGTGTATTTGCTTAATGTTCTACATTCAGGGGGATTGGAGGAAATATGACCAGCTGCATCCTCCAAGACCATTCAAGGTAACTTCTATTTGTTTCCACTATGCTGAACATAGGGGATTAAGCCAGCCTAGTAAAACTCTAAGTTGAGCTGCCTTATAATAAGTCTTGAAATTAGGTAGATTAAGGCCCCCTTTCTAACGAGGCAGCTGCAGGAGAGTTAACCTAATCTGAGGGGTTTCCATTCCATATAAATCTAGATAGCATTCTATCCCAATCTCTGAAATATGCATTAGTCAGAAGAATGGAAGGTTTTGAAGAAAAAGTAAAATTCTGGGAAGTATGTTTTGTTTTATAGCTTCACCCTCTGAAAAAGCTTAGATGTAACTATGCCCATCTAGAAAAATCAGTCTGTAAATGAGTCGTTAATGGCTCAAAATTCAAAATATCTGAGACCTCCAGGTTAGTAGAAAGTTTCTGACTAGAAATCGCATTGTTGTTTTGTTCCATTTGAATGGTAAGTTCTTTTTAGCTGGGGGGTCTAAAATTATATAACAATGCTTCCGTTTTCAGGTCATTAACCTTATATCCTGCCAAGTGAGCAAACTTATTAAGCTGTTCCCATAAATAGGGGATAGAGGTTTCAGGGCTAGACAGGGTAAAATATTGTCTGCAAATAAAGACAATTTAAACATCTGCCCCCCTATCCCTGGGTGTTGTCTAATGGCCACTGCCAGTGGCTCCAAATAAAGAACAAACAACAAAGGTGACAAGGGACACCCTTGACGTGTACCTCTAGCAAGATCAATAGGATCAGACAGAGCCCCGTTTAATCTAACATAGGCTTTAGGAGACTTGTATGTGCTTTGGAGCTGCTTAATCAAGCCCTCTGGGAAGCTGAACTCAGACAGAGCCGCCAGGAGAAAAGTCCAGGCGACCCTGTCAAAAGCCTTTTCGGTGTCTAAAATAAGTGTCACCAGGGGGATCCCTCGAGCCACTGCAAATTCCATTAACAGAAAGGTCCTCCAGATTGTAGCGTGGGCCTGTCTCCCCTTGGTAAATCCCACCTGATCTGGATTTACTAAAACAGGAATAAGATCTTCTAACCTATGTGCTAAAATTGACATATAGATTTTGTAATCATAATTCAACATAGAGCTAGGTCGATAGGAGGAAGGTTGTTTTAGGTCTTTGTAGGGCTTTGGAACCACAGCTGTCGTGGCATATTGCGGTGGGGATCCCCCTGCTGTGTAGCATAGAGAGCAGGAAGAAGGACGGGAATCACTGAGTCTCGAAGTTTTGTAGAATTCGACTGGGTAATCATCAGGGCCCAGAGCTTTCAAAGTCTTGGCACTTTTAAGGACACGTTCTATTTCAGGTCATCTAATAGGGCTAATAAAGTCTGAGCCTGAGCCTCCAAAAGTCGAGAGAGGGGAAGGGAGGTGAGGTATTCATGTATTGGCGAGTGGGGGAGTGGAATCCTGGGAGTAAAATGCCTGATAACATTTTGCAAAAGCTTGCCGAATCAATTGGGGGTGGGTAATCAGGGTCTTGGACTAGGGGTCAACCAAGGAACCAATAGACGCTCTAGCCCTTTGTTCCCGTAACCTTCTGGCTAATTTCTCAGCCCCTCAGGGGCCTCCCTCATAATAGTAATGTTTCAAATAAAATAATTGTTGTTCAACTCTTTGATCTAAGCACTTCTGTAGTTTTTTAACCTTAAGAATTTGAGGCTTTACTGTGTGGTCACCTGATCCCAGATCATCTGCAGAGCTTGCAACTCTTGCTGGAGACTCTGATAATTTTGCTCTCTAGCCTTTTTCCTGTGGACTGAGGCTTTTATTATTAGGCCTCTCAGGACCATTTTAATGTATCCCATAGGATCTCCAGGGTTATCAGTGGCCCTCTATTTTCCATTATAATTTCTGGGATTAGGTCTAATATTTCTTGCCTGAATTCCGGGTCTCTAAATTGGGCGATATTGAGTCTCCACTGAATGACTTTATGGGGGGCACCTAAATGTAGTTTCATATAAACAGGGACATGAGTTGACAACAAAGGGGATCCATGCCAGACATCCATTAACAACTTGTAGTGTTCTGTGGTTGTGAAAAGATAATCCAGGCGTGCTGCAACTCCCGTTCTGGCAGCAACATGGGTAAAGCTTTTAGTGGTGGGAAAAGTGTGTCGCCAAACATCATAGATCCCAGGTTGACCATGTTTAGTTTTAAAGTATTTTTGTAAGGGATTAACCTTGTGGGGCATACTTCTAGAGACCTCAAGTAGTGGATCTAGCACAAGGTTCAAATCCCCCGCCCCATTATCAATTGGCCCAGAAGGACTGAAAGAAGGTCTGAGAAAAATTTCTGTGCAGCCAGTTTTGTTGAACACGGGGGAAGTAAACCGAGGACAAAGTGATCTCTCGATTATATAGGGGGCCCGTTACTATGATATAGCATCCCTCAGGATCTTCCTTTCTTTCTGTTTCTTCCCACTTGGCTGTTTTAGCCAGGAGTAGGGCCTCTCCTCTCCTACGGCCCGATTTATGAGAGGAAGAAGCCAGGACTGAGTATCTATTATTCTGCAACTTAATATGTTCACGTTAGGACAAGTGAGTCTCCTGTAGGGCTACCAGTTCAGGCTTCTCTCTATTAATGAATTGATGGAGTCTAGCCCTCTTAACTGGTGAGTGAATACCATTGATATTTAGTGAAAGTACCAGTGATGACTTAATCATTTTAATAGAGATACATTCTTAGGTTCACTCTGAAACCTCATATTCATCACTGCTAGTGCCCAGTCAGTACACTCGCCTCTTATACAAACCCCACCAACCCCTGTTAAGAGCAGTGAAACCAGTTGAGTTAATTCTCTGTCCCAAGCAAAACTATTGTTAGGTACGTTTAACCCTAAAACTATTAAAGTATCAGTCTGTTCTCTACATTTCGTCACATGCCAAAAGCCATTTTGAATATTTTAATACAACAAAAAAACATGTTGGCGGAGAAAACTTTGACCACCTTACATATGTCAACAAATAAACCAGCCCGAACCTCAGGGCTAAAAATGTAACTGGCTACCAACTGGGCCGCTCAATTTGAAGTTTGTAAGGAGTTGCCCATTGACAAGTACTTAAAGCAGCACTGCAAAGAAAATGTTTTCCCCTTAAAAACTAGTTTCAGCACAATTAATAGAAGCATTAGCATACCTGTCAAATCTACATTTTACGACTTCTAAGATGTTTTCTTTCTTCTTCTGAATCCCAACCCTTGCCGGGTCTTCCATGCTATTTCTAAGCCAAATCTGGCGGCTATCTTTTTTTCTTAAGAAAAACTAAGTATTTATAAAATGCTCACATTTTGGTTAAACTAGAAAATGTTACCACCAAATAAAAATGGAAGATGCCTGGAATCTTAAGTAGGAATTTTATGCCACTTTAATAGTCTTTCCATATCCTCCAACTATCCCTAGCAGACCTCACAACTGTTTGTGATGTCACAGTCTGTTTCGTGGCAAGCACTACGAAACAAGGACATCAGAAGTCAAAAAATTCTGAATAAAGATTTGTAGATAAATGTAATAGAAAAAGTAGTAGGGTAGCTATCTTTAAAAAAAGAAGGGGTCACTTTGGAGGGGGGGGCATAGTTAGGATGCATTTGAGTCGAGTTAGGAGAAAAAGATGATAAAAAATAAGTCAACCGAGTAACCCAGTAAACTAGATTTTCAAGAGAATCTCCATGAAGCCACACCTTTGGAAATGTAAGCCGTCTGTATCACCACACAAACTTTTGCCTAGCTGGGGCTGCCCACATGGACATACATTGCCACTGCCTACATAATGTGGGCCACCCTACTCCTTCAGTTTCCCACCAGTGGAAAGCTCAGAGTTGTATCACACCAAAAGGAATGGAGACCTGAACCCCAACCTGGCCCACAAAAGAGGTGGTGGTTCAGAAAAGAAAAACGCCCATTTGAAAAGGCACAGAAGAGATGACAAAGTGTGCAGTAACGGTACGTCTTCATGACTATGCCACCTGAAATACAGAGAGTAGGTGGGAGAGAGATTTGGTTTAATGGAGGAGATTCCCCTCGAAAATCTATCATTACTGGTAAGTAACAAAACTATCTCCCTCCACAGAGCTAAACTTCAGGAATGATTTCCAAGCCATAACAAAACAAGCAGAGTGGAAGCAGAGCCAGACAGCAGGGATGAAGAACACACTCAACACAGCAGGTCTTAGATGGGCGGACTTCGGCACAGTCATCCTCCATGGGACACCAGATCCAGTATGTAGTGTTACGTGAAAGTGTGGGAAGAACTCCATGTGGTGGCAGAGTGCAAGTCAGCTGCCAAGACTTGAACAAAAAGAAGCCAAAGAAGTAGACATACTACTGGGGGTATGCCCATGGAGAGTCAAGAAACTCCTTACTATGCTTCTAGTAATGAAAAGAAATGCAGGATGCCAGCCATTTGTAAAGTGACTGCTTGGAGACAGGGGCGCCCACAATCCTGGGGTAAACTAAACGCCTATGTAAGCAGCTCCAGAAACAAGTTTAGGTCCCACACCGAAACCAGCAGATGGACCGGGTAACAAAGATGTAGGAGCCTTTTGAGGAAATTACAGTTAAGAACTTACAGTAACAGATCTTCAAGAGAGGTTCCTGCAGTAGGTCATTACACACAGGACTGCACCCCCTGGCGTCGGGACCACACAGCAAACTTCTAGCTAGCAATCCATAGCGGGGGACCACCCCCAACATCACTTGAGAGGATGTCAGCGTGACACTATATAGGGGCAGTCCCCACACCCACCCTCCAGTTCTCCCACTAGAAGACCCCTGAAATGGGAAACTGGAGAAAGGAGGCTACTCCTTGAACCTGGAACTGCTAAAAAAGCATTCTAGAAGGACTTCCAGTTCTGCCTCTGAGATTAATGGCCACACAGACAAATAGCTCTGCATCTCTCGTAATACTGCCACCTCAGCATCCTTCTGATCAAAAACTGCACAAAACATGAATAAGAGGGGAAATAAAGGTAATGAACCAGGGACAGCACAGAAACCCGATGATCCTGTGCCAGATGAAAAGAAATCAGAGTCAGAAGCCTATGATACAGATACAGTGCATGTGGGACAGCGGGCTTCTGCTGCCAAGTCTTTGGGGTAGCCTACCGTACTCCAAGAGCAAAAGAAAGAAAATCAAGCTGGACACAATTTAACGAACTCTGTGCCTTTAGAGCCAACATAAAAACAGCTCTACAGTGAAATGAGGAGAGATCTTGTCCAGCTTGAACAGCAAGCAGACAACATGGCACGGCAGCTCACTGCCATTGAGAACCACGTGGATGACTTAGAAACCCTGACACAGCAAATGCAGGAACAGCAAGAACTCATCGCTGCTTGGCAAGACGACACTGAAAATAAGGCACGGCGAAAAAATATCTGCCTTTACTGTACTGCGGAGGGGGCAGAGAGTATAAACATCATGGACTTTGTAACTAGCCTTCTTAAATCTGCCTTGGACCTGCCAGCTGATATGGGAATGGACTTTGAATGGGTACACCGAGCACTGGCCCTCCCAAGCCCACTTCTCCCTCAGCTAGCCCGCAATCCATTAGTGCCCGGTTTAGCAGCTATTCGGTGAAGGAGCAGATCCTCGTGACTGCATCGCAAAAACAAATAATATTCTACAACCAAAAGCGGTTCTACATGAATCATGATTACGCGCCAAAAACCATGAGGCTCCGGAGAGCCTACTTGCCCCTTCTCCCCACCTTGAAAGCCCAGGGACTGAAAATTACTACCCCTTATCCAGCACGATTGGTGGTAATGTTACCGATGGGGAAGAGGGAATTCTCAGCGGAAGAGGTGCGAGAGGAGCTTGCCAAACAGTGAATATAGTTTTCTGAGTGTCCCAAGACAACAAAGATCTTAAACCATCAACTCCCGAGATGGCAGACAGAGAAGAAGAAACAACACAAGCAAATAACTGGGAAATGAAAATTACATACCTACCGTAATTCTTGATCTTCTCCATTCATTACAGCTTGGGTTAAGCCGGAGGCGCGCACCCGCTACGGGAGGTGTTTTTTCTTTTTTGGTTTTGTTTTTTGAGTCGGCTCCCAACGGCGCCGCCTTTGAGCGACGATTACTGCCATGCGTGAGGGGCTGCCGTTGGGTGCCCAGACTCCTCCTATATCTCAGTTCTGGTTCTGGTACAGGAGAGGCGAAAATAAAGGTAAGAAAAAGAAAGCTTAGGGCAATAGAGCCAAGGGATAGAAAAAGGAAAGGAAATAAACTGAAAAAGGAAAAAGCCGATGGAGAGTAGACAGAGGAGAGAGAATTCCTACCCTAAGGGACCACAGGGCCTCCTTTCCGGGGCGGCTCTCAGGGAGGAACAGAGAGGGGGAAAGGGGAAGAGAGAAAGAGAGAGAAAGATGTTGAGAGGGAGGACAGTGCCCATCGAGCATTAGCTGAGAGGCTTAAAGGCTCGAAACTGACCAGGGAGCAAGAATCCCAGTTGGCTGGACTGAGGGGAGGTTCAACCGAACCACCTGAACAGATCCGAAGAGGGCAGACTCTCTGCACTCTCAACATGCAAGTCCCTTCATCCTAGTTGAGGGCCCTTAGACTGTCCGGGCAGAAACTGTTCCGGGTAGAGCGCCCATCCAGGAAGGGACTAAACCTTAGCACCTTGTTAAGTGCTAACACAGAAGTGTATGGGAGACTATGCCTCTCAAGGCAGTTTTGTATGAAAGTAGAGTGGAAGTCAATCAGACTTCCAGGGCAAGCAAGACAGATGCTCAGAGCTGACAAGTTCAGTCAGCAGCTAGAAGAGCTTGAAATAAGACCTGCCAGGGGATTCCAGACTTTGGAGGCCAAGACAGGCGTGGCCACCTGGGCTGTGAAACTGCATGACCTGAAGAGGGTAAGGAATCGCACCATAGGGCAGTCAGAAGGAGTCCCCTCAGAATTAGAGAAATTTGGAACCGTGCTCGTTCCCCTTTACCCTGAGGAAAAAAGGAGATCCATTCACAAGAATGGGGAAAAAGAGCAGAAGAGTTTTTGTTTGTTTGTTTGTTTTTTGGCATAAAGGCCAAGGGGAGTAAGAGGAACGAGACGGGAGGGGGAGACGCCACAGAAGGAGGCCACTGAGGGGAAGGTGGGTGGGTATCAGTAATGAATGGTGAAGATACAAGAGAAGATCAATAATTACGATAGGTACGTAATTTTCATATCTTCCCTTGTCAATCTTCACCATTCATTACTGCTTGGGTGAGTACCAAGCCCCCCTCCTCCTTAAAAAGGGGAGGTAGAACCTGAGGAACAAGACCCCCAGCCTCCTGTTGGTGATAAACAGAAGGGAAGACCCTGGCTAATACAGAGAGAAGCCTAAGTGGGAGAAGAGCTGGGGTGCCCCGAGGCAGGGAGGCGGAGGCCGCTGCAGGCGTCTCAGCTCTGGAGGAAAAAAGAGCGGGTCCCAGGCGGAGCGCATCACCCTACGCTGGGCCAGGGTGACAACCTTGATAGACGGCCATGCCGCCCCGCCTAATGCAGATCGCTGTCCCGCAAGCCTGGAAGCCACCTCCTCATTGGCGCCATAAGATGCCCTTGCTTGTGTCTTGCCAGCTCCAGGCCTATAGCAGAGAGGCAATAGCTTGTCTGGTGTGCTCCGTAACAGGCATTGATGCTAAAAGCTGGGAGAGCATAGACCACAGATGCCGATTTTAGGCAGCGTGGTGAGCCTGATGTGATGCAATGCAAGCCACCGCACGAGAAGAAGAGAACACTCTTCGCCCCCACCGGTCGAATTGTAGGAATTCCGAATCCGGTGGACGGTCGTGCGCCAGGTGGTGACGCCCGGAAGGAGTCTCTAGGTAGGCCAAACCCGAGGACGGGTTGGGAAGGGTACCCAGGGATTCAGAGGGGGCACAATACCTTCGACGACAGTCTGCCGGGTCTGGAGAAAGGGTGGCTGGCGACTGCCAGGAACGGATAGACGCCTCCTGGAAGGGGATAGGCCAAGAAGGTACCACCAGGTGCTGGGCACTGAATTCTCCAAGATATTCACGCATCTCCCGTTCAGTATTGTCTCACCTAACGTAAGAGATTCGAAGATCCCTCACCATCCTCGAAAGGAATCGCTGATATCCAGTGAAATCAGCGTCTGAAGAAAGGTGAGCAAGGGGTTCCTCTCCCTCAGAGGAGGAAGACTAGGATGATGGAGAGCTCAAATGTCCAGAAGATTCCTGCGGCGGTGGGGAGAGTTGACAGACCCGTTCATGCATATGTCTAACGTATGAGGGGAAGGCTGCCGCAGAACCTCTGAACTGCTCCCAGGATAACGAACCCGTAGGACCGACATGGCCTGGAAGAGCGGGGGGTGGTAGCAGAGGTACTGGAGAAGGGCACCTGCGAAGAGGCAACTGACCTCTGCTAGGGCTCTGAAATCCGGGGAACGGAGCCCGAGCTGGCGGGATCCCGGACAACAAACCAGGCCGCAAGACGGGACCCTGGGGATGCGATGCCTGGAAGAGCCCGGGGGGGGGGATCCTCTCCTGTGATGAACCCGGGACCGCATGGATCCAGAAGGGCAGTCCACAGCAACGCCACTGGAGGAAACCCCGGGGCCCAAGAGGGAAGGGCAGGGTTCAGCAGCTCGACTCTAGCCACCCCACGGTGTGGCCGGTGACGGCACCGTCCCCGCCCCTCGGACTCCAAGAGAGAGCCCTCCTCTCAACTCCAGTGTTCCTCACCCAGAGGGTGGAAACAGCACCCGAAGGGTAGCTGTCACAGACCCCTTGAGGGGAGCCCCTCAGTCCCCACCACATCACCCCGGGACCCGGCCACCCCAGCCTGAGGGCCCTCAGGGAGGACGGAAGTGGGGACAGCGGGAGGGGCCCACTGCGCCGCTTAGCACCCCATGCCACTGGGGACCCGACGAGTCAGGAGCCAGGATGGGTCCTCATCAGAGTCATCGACCCC
Source organism: Neoceratodus forsteri (assembly GCA_016271365.2). Lineage (NCBI taxonomy): Eukaryota > Metazoa > Chordata > Ceratodontiformes > Ceratodontidae > Neoceratodus > Neoceratodus forsteri. Next base: position 357,634,941 of record CM028137.1, read on the forward strand.
GAAGAGGACGAGACCAGCAGAACCTCGATGTTGGAAACCCCAGGGTCCCGGAGGCAGGCGCCCATTCCTCCGGGGACCCCACGCGTCTTAAGGCGGCACTGGGCGACCCTAGCCACCCTTGACAACCAGGCCGGTCCTGGCTCCCCTGCAGCACCAGTTAGGCCCACGGCGCCACCCCCGGCGTAGGAACCCAACCCAGTGCCGCCGGGAGCGCGAGCAGCGCCGAAGGCCAGAGCAGCGCTGTCTCGATCACCAGCGCCGCTGGGATCCGAAACGGCGCCGGAAGGCGGCGTCGAGGGTCCACCGGTGCCAGGCCCAGCAGGCGTGGGCCTCAACACTGGGGGAGCCTGCACCTCCGAGGAGGTGACTGCCGAGGCGGTGTCCCGTCACGGCCCCGGATGGGACCTCAGTTCCCCAACACAGCGAGAGAGAAACTTCCTCTTCGGCAAGAGAAAGAAGGGAAGCCTCCTCCTCCTTGGACAGTATAAACCGGGAGGACCGGGGAAGGGCCTAAAGATCTTACCTGGGGAGTCCCTGGAGTGACGCTTCGTCTCCCTTGAAGGTCGGCGGGCCTTGACGCAGAGTTTGAACGCCAGCAGACTTCGAGGACACTATGGTCCATGGAGAAACAAGGCCGACGCTGCCCATGTTGTGGTTGGGTCCCAGGCAACGGAGACAGACATCATGCCGGTCGAGGCGGAAAAATGCGGCCACAGGAGCACCCGGCGCATGGGGCGCGGCCGCCTTCGACTTTCGCCTTGCTCCGAACCCGGACATGATCCCGGAGCTAAACAAGGAAAAAAGCAATAAAGCACTCGGCACCGTAGAATAGAAAACAAAAGGAACGGTCTCACCAGTGTACGGCGTTGAGTGAGTCGTGAAAACCTGAGAAAAACGAGGAGTCTTGAAGAAACCGAAAACACTATACACTACCGCACAGCAGGTGTAGCCTCGACGGCGGGAGAAACAGAACTGAGATATAGGAGGAGTCTGCGGCACCTAACGGCCGCCCCTCGCGCATGACTCAGTACGTCCTCCTCGAGGGCGGCGCCATTGGAGCCGACCAAAAAAAAAAAAAACCTCCCGTAGCGGGTCGTGCGCCTCCGGCTTAACCCAAGCAGTAATGAATGGTGAAGATTAATAATTCAGCCCTAAAACAACGCCTTGCTGAATTTCGCATGCAGATAATACTAGGGACACTTGAAACTGCCTGAGTGAAGTGGAACTTTTATCTTCTTGAATACTTCAGGTAGGGGTTGAGGGTTTAGTGGTGGTGGTGGTGGTGGTTGGGGAGCAGGCAAGGGGATTTGTTTTCCAGCCTGGGCACATGGAGCGGACCAAACTCAAGGCCAATAACCTTATTGAATATCCCTCTATTATCTTGGGAAGTATACGGTCACTTGTTGGAGATCTGCCCTGATGCCACTCCTCTCCCCCCACCCCCTTCTTCGGATGACTCAGACATCATTACTGGGGACTTGTACAAAGGGAAGTAGTTTTCTCTGCTATACACTGGAGAGATATTTTAGGACTCAATGTTTCGCTAGCAATATGAGAGCCACTATTGTACTGACCCTGGTGCTTATTACAAACCAAGTACATATTATTCTGGAACTTAGATCTTCAGGTCCTACTGTATTTGGGAACAAGGGCATAGCTACTGATACTCCCAAGTAAGCCATGGTGTACCATGTTTAGTAGCAGGGGGTAGCAAACAAGCTGGCCAGCATTGCTCTGTCCTCTCTAGTCCATCGGCCTTGATGCCGAGAAGGCATTTGATGGTTTCATGGCCCTTTCTGTGGGCAGTCTTGGACCATTTCACCTTCCCAGAGAAATTCATTTCTCAAATTAAAGCTATGTACCAAAACCCAGTGGCACATCTTACAGTAGATGGTACACTAGCCCCTCCCTTTTCTTTAACATGGGATACTCGGCAAGGGTGCCCCTTATCCCCCCCCCTTCTATTTGTCTTATACCTTGAACCTCTTGCTGCACATATCCATCAACGGGAAGAGATTGAGGGGATTTCAATAAGGAGGAGAGTACATAAACTTACACTTTTTCTGACGATATACTTTTAATGCTCACGTCACTGGAAACTTCCATTCCGACAGTGTGGGGTCAGCTTGAGACATTTGGAAAATTGTCAGGCTATAAAATAAATAGCACCAAAACAGAAGTGCTTCACTTTTCCTTTCTACCCTCTCAAAGGCTGAGGGACGACTTTCCATTCCATTAGAACAGAGCGGAGATGCGGTACCTGGGTATTAAGATACCTTTTAAAATGTTACATTTGGAGTTGGTAAACCTTGAACCCCTAACCCAACAGCTCACTCTGGACCTCTCCAAGTGGGCTAGATTACCTATGGGCATCCTCAGCAGAGCTGAAACCGTACAGCAAAACATATTGCCAAGTACTCTTTTTTTTCCTGCAAACAATCCCAATTTTCACATCAGCTACATATTTTCAGGCATGGAATAAATTAATATCTAGGTTTATTTGGGGGGAGAGAGAGACATACCGTGGATTAAGTACATTACCCTACAACTTTCAAGATCCCAGGGTGGACTTAATCTTAACATGCAACAATGTGCCCAGGCAGCACAGATTTGTATAGCTCTCCTTCACGCTGCTTCTCATTATGTAGGGCATTGGAAAGATATACAGGCCACCCTGAATGGCCTGGAGGACTTCACTCCCTTTATGTTTTGAGACCCCCCCCCCCAGGTGTCTCCCTACGACAATTCCAACCCTTTATGGCAGAGGTCTTCACGCAGTGGTTCCAAGTATGGCGCTCACTCCTTTCTAAATTTGAGAGATGTCATCTTTCGGTCCTTGCACTTCCTCAGTGGAAACCGTATAAATTACAATATGTATTTCAGGTGGTAGGCGCCATGGGTATACATTCTTTGTCCTTCCTTAGAGCTACTTATAAGATTCCTGTACACCAATATTCGATATACATGACTCTCAGGGATAGACTTCTCCCCCTCGAAGAAGGGATAGCGGAAGTGGCAGAGAAGCCTTCTAGCTTTGTCCAGATGGTCCTGCATCATTTAAAGGGGATGGTACAAGAACATATCATCAGCTATTTATATAATGCATTGAGGGCCTATCATACACATTCTTTAGCAGGCCTTAAACTACGCTGGGTTAAAGAGTTGGAGGTAGAAACAGACTAAAGACTGGTGCAAATACACTATAGCATACTCTAGGATCTCTTCTAATATTTACTAGCAGGAATATGCATGGAAGCTGCGGCTTTGGTTCTTTAGGACCCCAAAAGTTACGCGAAGTTAAGGGGTGGAGACTATGCCCAAGGTTGGAGGGGCTGCAGGCAGACTCATGCTGGACACATTATGTGGTCCTGTCCATATTTAGCAGATTACCGGCAATATGTTTTCCTAATCTTGACTGCCCCGAAATGCTTACCCCTACTTTCATACTAACAGCAGTCCCTCCAATGGGTATTACATTTGATAAGAATCTGTACTATTTACTGATTATTTTGACTCTTGCTACCAAAAAGGTTATTACGAGGCTTTGGCGCTCCCCTTAAAATTCCATCTAAAGAATCCTGGAGATGTTTAACCTATGAAATATATAATCTTGAGCAAATTAGGGAGGCAGGATAGCGCAGTGATTTACAGCTCTGAGCTGCAAATATGGAGACCTGGGTTTGAATCCCACAGCCCCCACTTATATGCCGTGCGACCCTGAGCAAGTCACTTAACTTCCCTATGCTCCCAGGTTGCACCTGTAAACAAGCTTTCAGCTTAGTGTGTCTCACCTGGTTAAATAATTGAGAAAAAAAAAATTACAGCTAGATTAAATAATCGCTTGGACAGTTTTGACATCAGAAGGAGAAAATGGGCCTTATCAGTTACAGCATTACCCAGATTTTGTATCATGACAGGAAGAATTAAGTTTCAACACAAGATAGTGCTATGGGTGAGACTGGGAGGGTGATAGGATTGGGGGAAAGATGGGATTTATCCTTATTGGGTTGGCTGTCTGAGACCTGGGGGGCCCTCCTCATTAAATGGCTATATTTGTGTATTACGCTGAATAGGAGTGCCTCCCTCATCTCTGTGTTGGATTGGATCTATGCTGATACCTGTGATGGTATGTAATAATGCCTTTTATATACTTATGTGCTATGATTTATATTATCTATGGCTGCAGAATGCAATGAGATATTATAATAAAAGTATCTGGCTTTTTGAAAATGCACAATTTTGCACTAATTGTAACGGCAATGCAACCTGTGCAGAATATGCCCGATTCAGAATTTTATTCAATAACTGTTATGGGGAAGCTGTACTATATTTTATTTTATTATGTTAATTTTATATAGTATTTTCCATTGTTTGTCCAAATGTGACGCTTTGTTACATCAGCTCTGAAATACTCAAAATTTACTAATTATAAAAAAAAAAGCATTCTAGAAAAGGAAAGTAGAGGAGTAAGCAGAAGCTGGGGGAAGGTGGGAGGGAGGAAAGGCGACCTACTGCAGGAACCTCTCTCCAAGATCTATAGTTACGGTAAGTTCTTATGTAACTATAGTATCTTACTTTGAAAGGGTTCCTGCAGTAGGTCGATACACATAGGACTGAATTCCAAGTAGTCAAGAAGGAAACAGAGACTGAGGCCTGGGAGTCAGAAGTCTCCAAAAACAGAAACCCAGATTAGGACAAGAGGCCTTGGAGAATGGCCAGTCCAAAGCCAGCCCTGTGCCTAAAGAAGATGTCCAGACTATAATGCTTGATGAAGGTATGGACTGTACTCCAGGTGGCCACAGCACAAATGTCAGAGGCGGACACATTCCTAAGAAAGGCAGTAGAAGCGGCCATGGCACGGGTCGAGTGTCCCTTTACTTCCCCCGGAAGAAGTTTCTCAGATTTGTTCTACACAAAAGTGATAGTTAGCCAACCACTTAGAGAGGTATTGCTTAGAAACAGCCAAGCCCTGTCGTTTGGGCGTAAAGGAATATTCAGGGTAGTAAACTGGCAATTGAATATCTTGGTCTAATAAACTCAGATGCCAGTTTTGGTAAAAAGGACAGGTTAGTTGCATAGCCACCCAGTCTCTGTGGAAAATTAGATAAGGCTCCTTGCAAATGAGGGCCTGAAGCTCAGAAATCCTCCGAGCAGAGGTACTTGCAACTAAAAATAGCACTTTCCAAGACAAGTAGCGCATATCAGCACTTGCTGCCTGCTCAAAAGGGGACAACACAAGTTTCTCTAGAACAAAATCAAATCTCGGGGGAACCAGACTACGGACCAGAAGTTTCAAATAGAGGATCCCCTTAAGGAAGATTTTAGAGACCTCCAACTGAGAAAGATTTCTGCCATCCACCAGAAGGTGGTAGGCAGAGATCGCAGAAAGATGGACCTTCAGTGAGGAATAGCAGAGGCCCAAATCAGATAAATGCAAGAGGTACTCCAAGACCTGAGACACCAGGCAAGAGAAGGGGTCCAAACCCTTGGCAAATCGCCCATATAGCAAACCTCTTCCCACTTCATCCCATATTTTGTTCTGCTGGAAGGCTTTCTGGCCTCCACCAAAACTTGGGCTACTCGGGAGGAGACACCAAAGCATGAGACAGCTGCGTCCAGACTGCCACGCGTGCAAGTGGAGAGATTTGAGGCCCGGGTGCACCAGGTTTCCCTGCTCCTGCTTTAGAAGGTCATGTAGGATAGGCAGAAGTACTGGAGGTTCCAGCGTTAGCTGCTGCAGCAGAGGGAACCAGATCTGTCGAGGCCAGCGAGGAGCAATGAGAACTATGTGTGCTCTGTCCACTTGAAGCTTCAGCAGGATCTTCTGCAGAATTGGAAAGGGATGGAAGACATACAGAAACCTCCCTGTCCAACAAAGAGACCGCGCGACTTGCCAGAAAACACTACGCCCGGGAACAAGTGAGCAAAAATTGGGTAGTTTTGCATTGGATGGGGAGGCAATGAGGTCCAGCTCTGGTCAACCCCACTGGTTGAACGGACCTTCTACCATCTCTTGCTTCAGTTCCCACTCGTGAGCCCGCGCAGTGGTGCAGCTCAGACTGTCTGCCATTGTGAACACCCGGGACATGGACAGCTGTCAAGAAATGAAAATTACATACCTACTGTAATTCTTGATCTTCTTGGACGAGTCTCCACCACTCATTCACACTACCGGGATCTGCGCCGGAGGCACTAGGACCCATCGGGAGCAAACCTTTTGCTGGAGGGTCGGCGCCATGCGAGGAACGGCGCCACGGGCCATACCTCGTGCGGTAACGACTATCTCGGTGTCGACCCTCCAACCACCTCAGTACCTTTTTTACCAAGGAGGTGCAGCGTAACTAACCTAGAAGGGTAGCCTAACCTAAAAACCGGACATAACATAGTCCGGGCAACCTGTGTAAGAAGGGTCAACAAAGAAGTCTTCACAGCCTAAAGATTTGAGGGAGTGAAGACCCACAAGAAAGGTGAGCTCGGGGGATGGAGGAATGAGTGGAGACTGGCCCAAGAAGATCAAGAATTACGTAGGTAATGCACTTTGCTATCTTCCTGGACATAAGTCTCCACCACTCATTCACACTATTGGGAGAGTACCGAGCTAATAATCCCCCGAGAGGGCGGCAGGAGAGAGCAAGAGCTCACGTTTCCAGGACAGAAGTCCATTGAGGATGGCTCTGCCAAAGGAAGAATGTCGTCTAGCATGGACATCTAGTGCATAATGTTTATCGAAAGTATGCACTGAGCTCCAGGTGGCCGCATTGCAGATGTCTGCAATGGGCACGTTGCAGATTTCCGCTAGGGATGCCGCGACCGCTCTGGTAGAGTGAGCGTAAACTCTACCCTCCAACTTAACCTGCGCCATGGAATAGCAGTGACGAAGGCACGCCACTAGCCATGATGAGATGCATCTGATAGCGACAGGTTGACCCAGCCGGGTCTCACTGAAGGAAACGAACAGTTGCTGCGCTTTGCGAAAATCCTTGGTTCTATCTAGATAGAAACGCAAGGCCCTCTTAACATCCAAAGAATGAAGAGAACGTTCCCCTTCATTTTGGAAGTCCGCAAAATAAGAGGGAAGAACCAAAGGTTGGTTTAGATGAAATTCTGACAACCTTGGGAAGAAATTTAGGATGAGTACGAAGAACTACTTTGTCCTTATGGAACACAGTATACGGAGGGTCTGTGACCAGGGCATGCATCTCAGAGACCCTGTGGGCTGAGGTAATTGCCACTAGGAAGACAGTCTTCCAGGTGAGAAATTTTAGCTCACAGGTAGCCAGAGGTTCGAAAGGTTTCCGAGTGAGCATGTCTAGCACAAGATTGATGTCCCAGGCTGCGACTGGACGTCTTGTAGGAGGTGTGGTATGCAGAATCCCCTTAAGAAATCTCAACCATAGGTAACTGAGCTAGAGTTAAGGAAATAACTGGTTCATGATACACTGAAATGGCACTAAGATGAACTTTGACTGTAGAGTACTGCAGACCCGAATTTGAGAGGTCCAAAAGGTACTCCAACACCTTATCTGGTGGACAGGAAAAGAGATTCAAAGAGGACTTTGCACACCAGAGCGAAAAACGCTTCCACTTGGCTGTGTAAGTTTTCCGAGTGGCTGGCTTCCGTACAGCCAGAAGAATATCAAACTCTTCGAGAGACATTGAACCAGTTTACTTCGACCTCCTCAGGAGCCAAGCATGAAGGTGAAGTGATCTCAGGTTGGGATGGACCACCGGTCCCTGAGTCAAAAGGTTCATCTGCAGGGGAAGTGGTCTCGAGAACTGCCAACATATTGTTGAGTAGTGGAAACCACAGCTGCCGAGGCCAAAAGGGAGCAATGAGAATCATTTTGTCCCCTGGATTCAACTTGGGAGTACCTCTGAATTAGAGGAAGAGGCGGAAGGCGTAAAGAAAGCGCTTTGTCCACCGCAGCCTGAACGCAATTCTGACAGAAAATGCCAGGCCCTGGATTTCTGGAGCAGAAGAGAGGCAGTTTTATGTGAGTGGGGATGCAAACAGGTCCAGATCTGGAGTTCCCCACTTAATAGTGACTGAACTATGGTTGAGTCGAGACCACTCGTGAGGGTCTGTCTCTGTTCTGTTGAGATGGTCTGCCAGTTCGCTCTGAACACCTGGCAGGTACACCACTTGAATTAGAGCCTCGTGCTCCAAGCACCATTCCCATACCCTCATTGCTTCTCTGCAGAAGGGGTAAGAGTGAGCCCCGCCCTGCTTGTTGATGTAATACATCACTGCTTTGTTGTCCGTTTGAAGGAGAATGTTCTTGTGACACAGAATGTCCTTCAAAGCTCGGACTGCATAAAGGACGGCTCTCATTTCTAGGACGTTTATGTGGAGCTGGGACTCGACCCGAGTCCACGCACCTTGAGTATGCAGAGCCTGACAGTGCGCTCCCCACCCCACTAGGGATGCGTCCGTGGTAATGGAGATCTGATGGTCCAGAGGAGCAAAGGGATACCCCTCCAGGAGATTGCTCTCTTGAGACCACCAGGTGAGTGACCTCTTTAAAGGTTCTGTCACCTTGATGAGATAGGACTGCGGGTGAGTGGTTGGGGACCACTGAGTACTGAGCATCCACTGGGTGGTTCTCATGTGCAGACGTGCTAGGGGTACAGTGAACACTGATGATGCCATGAGGCCTAGCGTCCGTTGCATCGAGAGAGCTGTGACTGAGCTGTTTTCCCCAATGTGACGGGCCATCTGAAGGATATAGTTTCTCCTGTCTTCTGGAAGAAAAGCCTTCGCACAGGAGGTGTCCAGAAGAGTCCCTATAAAAAGGAGCCTCTGGGAGGGCTGCAGTTGCGATTTCTTGAGGTTGAGCAGAACTCCCATAGACGTAAGGAAGCGCGAGGCCGTCTCCACGGCGTCCAGAGTCCCCTGCCTGGAAGGGCTTGCTAGAAGCCAATCGTCCAGATAAGGAAACTCCTGAATTTGACCTTTCTGAGGTGCGCCATGAGAACTGCACAACATTTTGTAAAACTTCATGGCGCGAGGATAGCCCAAAGGGCAGGACTCTGAACTGATAGTGCTGTCCCAGAGCCACAAACCTCAGAATTTGTGATGCCTCGGGTGAACAGGAATGTGCTAGTAGCGTCCTGCATATCTAGGGAGGCTAACCAAGTCGTGTTGGTGGAGCAGAGGTAACAGGGTTCCCAGAGAAATCATTTTGAATTTCTCCTTGGGGAGAAATTTGTTTAGCTTTCTGAGCTCTAGAATGGGGCGCATTCCGCCGGACTTCTTTGGAACCAGAAAGTAATGGGAGTAGAACCCCGTGTTTCGTTGGTGCAGAGGCACCACTTCTACTGCCCTGTTGTTCGGAAGGCCCCGAATCTCTGCGGCGAGAAGGTTTGACTGAAGGGTTGACAGCCTGGGCTGCCGTTTGGGGGGGATGATCCGGAGGGGTCTCCACAAGATTGAGTGAATACCCCTTGTGAATTATCCGAAGGACCCATTTGTCTGAGGTTACGGACTTCCACTGGTTGTAGAAGTGCATCAGACGACCTCCACGGAGAGGAAAGTCCACCTCGGGCAGCTGAGATGGAACTTGGGCCGGCAATTCATAAGGTAGCGCTAGGCGCTTTGAGGCCTTGGCGCTCTGTTGCGCCTTCTTTTGAGGTTGGGCAGGTTGGTTCTTATGGAAACTTCCTCTGCCTCGAAAGGACTGGCGATTATGAAACTGTCTTTTACTGGCATGCCCTCGAGAAGGGGCAGCAGGAGGCCGAGCCAACTTAATGGCTGACCTAGTCTTTTGTGCAGCTTCCAGAGCCTGCTCTACCTGAGGACCAAAAAGATATGCACCGTCAAAGGGCAATGCCATCACCTGCTGCTGCACGTCATTCGTAAAGCCCGAGGTGCGCAGCCAGGAATGACGCCGGGTGCAAATACCAGCAGCCGCTGAATGGGAAGCAGTGTCGAAAGCATCCATGGCTGCTTTAACCTGCTGGTTATTAGATTCAATATCTCTGGTAATGGTTTAAAGAAGCTCTGGCTTTGAATCAGACTCCGGTAGGGCTTCAACCATCTGTTTAATAGAATGCCACAGGATATACTCGTACTGAGAAAAATAGCCTTGGTAACTGGCAATACGCATACTTAGAGTAGAAGCAGTAAAGACTCTTACCTAAGGTGTCTATCTTACGAGATTCTTTGTTAATAGGTCGAGCTGTAGCAGCTTGAGGAAGAACGACCTTATCATTCTCTGCCAGGACTACAATAGGATCCGCAAAGGCTGGAGATGCCAAAATGGGACAATCCTTGGGGGCTGAATATTTCCTATCAATGGATTTAGCCACCGAAGGGGTGAGAGCAGGGTTATTCCATACCATTTGAGACAGTGTCTCGAATGAAGGCTGAATCGGAGGAGTCAAATCCGTAGGGATCTCCGAGGCATGAAGATAATGGAGTCTCAACAATTTCCCAGGATCGATGTCTGTAGTCTGGAGAGAAAGTGTGGAACTCAGATTTTTCAACAGAGACTTAAAGGATAGGTCCTCGACCACAGGCTCTGTAGCAGTAATTGATCCTGCTGCCGTCACTTCATCACCCAACCGAAGGTCTGGGTCAGGCTCAATGTCATCTCCTGACAGTCCAGGAGGGACTGTATGGACAGGAAAGGAATGAAATTCAGAAGAGGAGGAAGAAGGAAACAAGTGAAAAGAGGAGTCCCCGAGAGCCGCCGGCGCCAAGGAGGCGCACGGCGCCGAGAAGCAGCACGGCGCCGAGGACGATGCAGAGAGGCCACACGACACCGAGGGCGCCAAAACACTCCCAGACTCGAAAACAGGTTTTGAAGGAAGAAGAGCAGGAGATAAGGGCATCAGTGTGGCCCCGCGCCGCAGCCATGTGGGAGACACCCAACGCAGAGTCGACGCACCGAAGAAGGTGCTGCACGACCAGGAAGGTCCAACCGCCCTACCTGGTCGCCCAGAGAGCCTGAAGGCCCACGAGCGACCGAGCCAGGTAGCCGAACCAACCTCCGAGCCCACTGCTCCATAAGAGCGGCCCACTGATGAAACTGCTCATCTGAAGACCTACCTGCGGGCGGGGTAGGGCTCCGATGTCGAAGCAGTCGGCTACCAGAAGCAGAGGTTGGCGACTCCGAAGGAGGAGACCGGCAACTAGCCCCGATAACAGCCGCCTACGCGCAGACATCAGAGGGTGACCTCGAGTGATGCCTTCTTTTAGACCTGCGTGGCGAAGAAGAGCTCGAGGCCGAACGGTGCCAAGAGTGCGACCGTTTATTTTTATGCTTCCGGGGGACCGCCCATCCCCCTGGCATTGGACTGACCGTTGTCAGACCCTCCCTCCGGAGAAGGCAGCGGACCGGACCCAGCCAGACTGACTGAACAGCTTTCATACGAAGTCTCCCTACCGTCACCTGACCTGCTCATGGTCGACTCCGCCAAGGTAGGCTGAGACTTCTTTATAGAATTTATTTTAAAAATAAGAATAAATTTAAGCGATACTGTATTAATATAATACTACAAAATAATAAAAACTGAAAACTATGCTGCTAGTTTGAAGTTTGACTCCTGACAGGCGAGCGACGTCGTCACTAAAGTGCACTCGACGGCGGGAAAAAAGGAACTGAGGCGGTTGGAGGGTCGATGCCGAGATAGTCGTTACCGCACGAGCTAGGGCTCGTGGCACTGTTCCTCGCGGCGCCATCTCTGGCACTGACCCTCCAGCAAAAAGTTTGCTCCCAATGGGTCCTAGTGCCTCCGGCGCAGAACCCAATAGTGTGAATGAGTGGTGGAGACTTATGTCCAGGAAGATCAGATCGTGCTGGGCTGCCCAGTACCACACCCACATCACCTCCTGCAAAGAGGGTACAATCAGGTGCCTCCCGGTTTGCTGAAGCACCAAACTGTGGCAGTATTGTCTGTCTGGACGAGGAGAGTTTCCGGGCATAAGAGGGTCTGAAACACCCAGAGGGTGTAGAGCACATCTCTCATCTCCAGGACATTTATGTGCAGCTGCATTTCCTGTGGCGAGCACTTCCCTTGGGTTCCGTGGTCCCCAATGTGGGCTCCTCAACCCTGACAGAAGCATCCATTGTGAGGGTCATGGAAGGGGGGGTGAAAGGCCCCCCCCCCCCCGGGAAGAGGGTGGATAACTCCTGCCACCAAAGAAGCTCCCGCTTCATGTCACTGGAAACCATGACCCTGTGGTCCAGGTTGTCAAGAGCGTTGATCCCACTGGACCCAGAGTGTCCACTGGGTCACCCTCATGTGCAGTCTGGCCAATGGCACGGTGGGAATGGCTGCCGCCATTAGTTCCAACAGCCGGAGAACAGAGCGAGTTGTGGTCTAACGAGAGCTGGCTACAGCGAAGGCTTGCTGTTTCAGGGTATCTGCTCTGTTCGAAGGAAGAAAGGCCCTGCCCTGTCCAGCACCGCTCCAATGAACTGATGGTGCTGGGAGGGTGAAAGATGGGACCTGGGGTAATTCACCATGATGCCAAGACGGAGAATATGTCCAGGGTGGTGGAAATAGACTCCTGCAGACTGTTCTGAGATGGGTCTGACAAAAGCCAGTCATTCAGGTTTGGGAACACAAGTCCTCCTGTGGTGTAAGGCTGCTGCCACCACTGATAGGCACTTGGTGAAGACCAGAGGTGCCGAGGAAAGGCCAAAGGGGAGAGCCTTGAATTAGTAATGGGTCCCCTGGAAAGAGAACCTGAGATAACAGTGGTGGGCCTGGAGGATAAGCATGTGCAGGTAGGCATCCTGCATGTCCAGTGAACAAAGCCACCGATACTTGAGGAGCAGGGGTAAGAGTCCCGGAAGGGTCAGCATGCAGAACCTCTTGTATTCGCCAAAGAGGTTCAGCAGGGTGAGATCCAAGATGCGTTTCAGATCGCCAGTCTTTTTGGGCACCAGAAAGTAGTGGGAGTAATACCCCCTTCCTTCCTTCCTGTGCTGGAGGAACCGGCTCTATGGCTGACTGACAGAAGAGCCTGGATTTCCTCTTTTACAAGAGGAAGAGGACTCTACGGATAGTGGGACCGGCCTGGAGGACTTTCCGGTGGCCTTTCTGGGAACTCTATTGAGTGCCCTCTTGCAATTATCTGTAGAACCCAAGCATCTGTGGTGATCTCCTCCCACTTTCTAAAGTGGAGGGCAAATCTTGCCCCCACCAGTTCCACCGAAAATACTGGAGGAGGTGGAGGGGTCCCCCACGAGTCAAGAGGTGGAGGGGAGGGCCGCTTAATTACCTCCAACAGCTCTCTGAGATTTGGCTGGGGGAGAAGAGGGTCGGGGTCCCGGACCACATGGCATGACGCTTACCCAGACATCTAGCCCGAGTTTCAGTTCCGCCTCCACTGTGGACAACGAAAAGGTTGCTTGGGTTTGAAACCAGAGCGGTACAAGGAACGGACCTCCCGAAAGGATCTGCCGCCATCTTGTAGCTCGGTAATGTCCTTTACATCGCCCCCAAACAGTACGGACCCACGGAAAGGTGCGTCCAGGAAAGCAGATTGAACGTTAAGTGCCAGACCCACTATATGGAACCATGCAAGCCTTCTCAGGCAAAAGCCTGAGGCAGTGCAGCGGGCCAGAGAGTGCAGAGTCATAGGTGGCTCATAAGGCGTGGCAACAGGATGACTTAGTAAGCCTCACCTTGCAGAGAAGTCTGTCCCTGAGGTCCTGGTCTGAATCGACTGGAGCACTGACTCAAGATCGGCCAAGGAGGATTTCTGCTAAGAAATCATATGGGCCGCATAATTAACTGACCTTGGGGCACAAGTGGGGGGGAATAAACCTTACAGCCATATTGATCCATCTGCTTGGACTCTTTGTCCGGAGGTGAGGCACTTAGGTGCTTTGGCTTGGCAGATTCATCATGGGCCACTGTTATCACTATGGAATCAGCCTTTGGGTGCGTCGTGAGATGAGAAACCCCTTCTGGGGGATGGTACGCCCTATTGGCCATCTTAGAGACCGCAAGGATGAAGATGGTTGTTGCCAAATGGTGGACGTCAAGTCCTCATGCGGCCCTGTCCTCAAAGGGGCGGTCCACATCTATCATGTGAAAATGCTGTGCGAGTCTCTTTTGGGGTCCAGCTCTTGGGAAGCTCAACCGCATGCCTCTAGTATAGGCCGGAGGACCTCAGCAAAAGTAGGATCCTCTGGAGGAGATTTGGGGGACTCTTGGCTGGGGCTCGATGGGGGAAACGGGAGCCCGAGCTGGCAGAAGAATTGGAATCTGCCTCTGAATCCAAGGACAAAGGCCTGCTAGGGGGAACAGCCTTTATCTAAAAACATCCTCCGTGGCCCTTTCACCAGGTAGAGCCCTGGGGTGACGCCTGGCAGGGTCCCTGTCTGATGACCAAGAGTTGACCGGGCAAAGGCTCCTAGGAGCCACCCTAGGGACCGGTGTAGAAACCGTAACCAGCTGTGGATGACTGAGCTCCTGGAGGGGCTGGGATTTGGCATCCTTTCACCATGCAGGAATTGCCCCCTGAAGGTCAGCCTGCGACCGGTCCAAAGGCTGTGTCTGCGAAGGAAGAGGTGGTGTTGGCCGAGGCGGATAGCCTAGGTACCCTGAAGGTGGGTATGAGGAGTAGCCAGGGGGCTGGTACCCAAAGTGGTAGCCTTGGGGGGTTGTAACCCTAATACAGGTGACCCTGAGCCAGGTACCCTGGCACTTGAGCAGCCACCGGGTAACCAGTCAATGGATACCCCAACACTGGGTAAAAATAAAAAGGATACTGTGGTGGAAGGTAGCCAGGGCTGTGCCTGGAGGATCAGTGAGCAGAGGGACATATTGCCCTGAGGGAGGCGGGGCCGAGGGACCACTGAGTGCAGAAGTGTCCATTGGCGGGCCATGTCAATCAGGGATCCTGGCTGGGCCCCAAGATGGGCTTGGTGGAGGCTCAGGTGTCTGAGCAAGAGGAACAAGTCAAAGCGCCCAAAGAGCCATCAGATGCCGGGGCGCGACCACTACACCAGCCATCACCGGGTTGGAAGGAATGTCGACGGTGAGAAGTTCCTTGGAGTGGGGACCTGAATGGGATCAGACGCTAGGAGATTGGGCATTGGGGCACTAATGAATCAGAGGCCTGGTCCAAGGTGTACAAAGGGGATCTGGGAGAGGTGTCCTCCATTAATAGGCCCACTGGAACTGCAGGGAACCAGACAGTAAAAAGACCCAACGACGGGGAAGATTCCCCTTGAGCCAATGACACTCTTCCCGGCGAGAGTCCAGGGAGAGTGAGGGGTCGGACTGGGTCAGAGGCAGAGAGGAGTCCCAGGAGGGAGAACCCTCGAGGGAAGAGTGTGGGTCTGGCAGCTGGCTCTGCCCACCACTGGCAATGTCAAAATGGTGCAACAGAAGATCCTCAGCTGAGCGGTCGTCGGGGGAGCCAGGACTGACTGATCGGCCATGACCAAGCAGGCATTGGAAGGACAGATGGCCAACTTATCGACTGGGGTCTGGTGGACAACAGGGGAATGGGAGTTCACCACAAGGTCAGACTTGCACAGGTAGACAGCAGGAAAGAAATGTAGGGTGGGCGTGGGGACCACCCCTATATAGTGTCATGCTGACGTCCCATCAGGTGACGTTGGGGCGGTCCGCCATTATGGATTGCTAGCTAGAAGTTTGCCGTGTAGTCCTGATGCCAGGGGGCACAGTCCCACACGTAAGAAAAAATTACTCACCTTAGTAATGTTTCTTCTAATGGAGTCTTGCTATATTATGACAATTGCAGTATGACCGCAGGTTAGAACTGCTCCAGAGGTGAAATAGTTAACTTTCCATGCAGGCATGGAACTTAAGAGCGCGAGCTCGGTTGAAAACTCTGTCTGTTGTGCTTCAAACACAAACTGTCAGATCTTTACGAGCTAAAACTCACTAAGGTTCTGTGTGGAAGCTGTAAACCTACACTAGCCAACTGGCTACTAACATAAACACTCATTTTGGCCTAAACAAAGACTCAAGTCAGGAGACCCAAAATGCAAAACACAACACCTATTCATCCAAAAAGTAGGTGAAAACAACAAGGTGGGCATCAAAAAAGTGCCAACCTGTACTGCCCACCCACATCCCCAAAACAGAGGGTTCTGAGAGGGCAGGGAGGGAGGTCATAATATAGCAAGACTCCATTAGAAGAAACAACATTACTAAGATGAGTAATTTTTTCATCAACATGAAGTCTTGCTATATTATAACAATTGCAGACTACACAGCAGTACCCCTATGGAGGAGGGACAGAACCTACCTAGAAATAGGCTCTGAAGCACAGCTGTGCCAAACCGAGCATCACTCCTAGCCTGGATGTCCAGGGAGTAATGCTTGGTAAAAGTGTGAACTGTTTTCCAGGTAGCTGCTTGACATATTTCTAGAATAGGAATGTCTCTGGCAGAGTGAGCCCTCAGGCCTGAGGGGGGAACTTTACCCAACTTCTCATAGCAGAATTGGATACAAGAGACAATCCACCTGGCAATGGATCTTTTAGTGGCTGGCTTCCCTTTACCAACTTCGCCATAGGTGAGGAAGAGTTGAAGGGAGTCAAACCTATGACCCTTGGTACACTCTATGTAGTAACTAAGGGCTCTCTTCACATCTAGGCTGTGCAGCATCCTCTCCCCAGAGGAAGAGTGGTCAGTGAAGTACACTGGAAGTAAAATAGATTAAGGTGGAAATCTGAAACCACCTTAGGCAGGAACTTTCTGTTAGTCCAAAGGACCACCTTATCTCTGTGAAGAGAGATAAACTCCTGCTCCACTGACAACGCTTGTAATTCACTTATGCATCTGGCAGAGGTGATGGCTACCAAAAACACAGTTTTCCAAGTCAAGTACTTGAGCTCAGCTGAAGACAAGGGCTCAAAGGGGGGTTGCATAAGCTGAGCAATGCAAACATTAAGATCCCAGGCAGGGGCAGGATCCCTGAATGGAGGGTTGGTGTGAAACAACCCCTTAAAAAACTTGGAAAATACAGGATGAGCTGAAAGGGAAGAGGATTTACCTGCTGAAATAAAAGCAGACACAGCTGCCGAGTGCACCTTCAGGGTAGCTGGTCTCGCCCCAAAGAATTCAGGTGGACCATATAATCCAGGACTGTGGGTAGATCAGCAGAGACTGAGGAAATATGCTTTTCCGAGCACTTATGGAAAACTCTTCCATCTGGAATTGTAAGTAGCCCTGGTGGAAGGCTTCCTTGCGCCTTCATTATATCCATTACACCTGGGAAAGTGTAAAATCAACAAACTTAACTCTTCAAGAACCAAGCCTTGAGATTGAGAGATTTGAGATTCAGGTACCAGACCCTTCCCTGGGCACAGGTTAACAGATTGTGATTCCTGGGAAGGGACAGGGAGGATGGACTGCTAAGGACAGCAGGAGTGATACCAGGGCTGTCTGGCCCAATCCGGAGCTATGAGAATGACTTTGCATGATTGGGATCTGATTTGACTAGCACTTTGAACAGGAGAGAAAGAGAGAAGGCATAGAGAAACTTCCTCCCAACTGAGGGCTAAGGCATCCAGTGGGAGTGAGCCCAACACTGGGGGCCTGCAGCAAAGAGGAAGTTGATGATTGTCTGGGGCTGCAAAAGATCTATCTGCGGGTGCCCCATCTGGCAAATACTACTCCCAAGACCAGGGATCCAGTGACCATTCGTGGTGGCCCTGGGAAATCCTGCTGACAGCATCTGCCAGGACATTGTCCTTGCCTGGGAGGTGAACTGCCGTAAGGGAGGTGTTCAGGGAGTAAGCCAGAGACCACAACTTCATCGCTTCCGTGCACAAGGCCGTAGACAGAGTGCCCCCTTGCTTGTTGATGTACCACATTGTAGTGGTGTTGTCTGTTCTGGCCTAAATACTCTTGTTCTGAACAGATTTGGAAAAAGCTTGAAGTGCTAGAAAAACTGCTCTGAGCTCCAACAGGTTGATGTGGAGCAGAGATTCCTGGGGAGACCACAGACCCTGGGTGGTGAGGTCGCCCATGTGAGCTCCCCAGCCCAAGAGGGACGCATCTGTAGTAAGGATTAGCGAATGAGACTGAGTGACAAAAGGAACCCCCTGTCTCAGGTTGCTCTGATCCTGCCACCACTGTAGGGCTTGGATCAGGGTTCGAGTTACTGGGATCAGCTTGGTAAGAGGATCCTTTCTTTGAGACCAAAAAGCTCTCAAATGGAACTGGATGTCCCTCATCTGAAATCTTGCTCCTTGCACAACTGCTGTGGAAGCAGCCATGTGTCCTAGGAGCTGCAGAAAATGCCTTGCTGGCCGGGAGACCTGCAAGGTAAATGAGAGGCCAGGAGACTAGGGTCTTTGCCTGTCCAGGGGAGGGAGGCCCGGCTTCCTGTGTGTTCAGTTCTGCGCCTATGAAGGTAAGAAGCTGGACTGGCTCTAGAACTGACAGATTCAGAAGGAAACCTAGAGAGGTAAGCAGTTGCTGCGTTATCTGAAGGTGTAAACTGACCTGGTCTGGGGACTAGCCTACCAAGAGCCAATTGTCCAGGTAAGGAAAGATGGCAATCTTTTGCCTTCTTAAGTAGGCAACTGCTACAGCCAGGCATTTGGTGAATACCCTTGGGGCAGAAGTGAGGCCGAAGGGCATTGCTCTGAACTGGTAGTGGCCTGAGGGCAGCTCGAACCTGAGGTACTTCGATGGGAGCTTCTGATGGGAATATGGAAGTAGGCATCCTTGAGGTCCAGGGAAGCTAGCCAGTCCCTGGCCTTAGAGAGGGTAGGATAATCCCAGAGTCACCATTTTGAATTTTGGCTTTAAAAGGTGCTTGTTTAAATATCCGAGATCCAGGATGGGCCGCCATTCTCCTGTCTTTTGGGGTAAGGAAGTACCTGGAGTACCAACCTTGCCCTGGTGTAGGGAGGAACCCTTCCACAGCTCTGAGAGCCAGGAGGTAGAGACCTCTGCCTCTAGGCGAGTGCCTCTGATGGAGTTGCAGGTGGAAAAGATCTGGTTCTCAGCTTTGGAAATTTTTTGAAGCTGAGAACCAGTCCCTGGCTTACTACTTCCAGGACCCACTTGTCTGATGTTAAAGACTTCCAGTCCTGGACAAAGTAAGCCAGCCTGCCCCCTACAGGTAGAGGAGAATCGGCCCTGGCAATCCCATCAGGGTGCCTGCTTGGCAGGGGCTTTGGGCTGAGAGGTGGAAGCAGACCTGCTTGTACCCCATCTGCCTCTCCCTCTAAAGAACCCCCTCTGAGCATAGGCGGAGGAGGAAGCTTGGGCTTGGTAAAAAGGCCTATGAAAAGGCCTGCCCCTGCCTTTAGGAAGCTGCTTTTGAGGAGTGGCCTGCCTTTCCTTGGCCTGTGGACTCCTATAGGTGGTCCTATATTCATCCATTTTCTTCATGTAATTCTCTGTTTACTCCCCAAATAGAGAATTTCCCACAACAGGAAAATCCATGGCCTTAGACTGGGTATCCTAAGACAGGGTAGTACATCTGAGCCAAGCCATCCTGCGAAGTGCCACAGATGTAGCCATGACTCTTGATGAAACATCATTAGAGTCCACTGCAGCATGAAACTGCACCTTGGATGCCTCAGTACCATCCATAGCCACCTGTTCCAGCTCCCTGGCAAGCTGGTCAGGGACTTGTTTCGCTAGGGCCAGCACAGTATCCCATCTGGATTTCTGGTACCTAGCAGCATAAGCCATATAATTTGCCTGTCTGAGTCCCAAAGATGCTGCCATGTACTGTTTCTTTGCCATAGCATCAGTCTTCCTGGAGTCCTTCTCAGGGGGGTGTGAAGCTAGAGGAATAGTAGCCTTGTCACAGGCTGCAGCCTGCACTACCCCCACATGGCTGCATTGTTGAGTGAGGAAATCAGTGTCGGAGCCTGATAAGGTATACCTCTTGTCCATCCTTTTATCCACAGGAGGTATAGTGTGAGGAGTTTTAAACTTTTACTGTCTGTTTCCGAAAAGATTTATGCAAAGGAATAGACAGTCTCCTAGACTCTGGAATATCCATCATTTCTACATAGTCTGGCTCTCGGTCATCAACAGCTTCCTCAACAGGGAGCTGAGAGTTTCAGCAACTTTTTATAAAACATGAAATGAGAAGGGGACTCAGAAAGCCTTGAAGGAGAAACCCTAGGGGTCTATCTGGAGAGATGTCCGGATCAATGGGCACATCCAGATCTTCAAAACCATATTGCTCTCCTCATATTCCTCTTCCTCCCCGGTTCATAAAAATCCTCAAAATCATAATCTTGAACCGGTGGAACCGCTGAACCGAACGCTTACCTGAAGGTGTCTGTTCGGTCGGAACCGAGAGAGAGAGAGAGAGAGACTGGACAATTTGAACTGCTTTAGCCATTTCCTCAGCAGTTGGGGAGAGAACTTTTGGCTCTACACTAGCTGACTTTCTAGTCCTTTTTGCTGGAACCGGCTCCTCAGAACCGGCTTTTCGTTTGCCCGAGGAAGTATCGCCCTGGTCAGAGGGCACTCTCTCCGGTTCGGTTGGCACCGAACCGGGCTGGCCATCCGGGTCAGCGGACTTTTTGGCCTCCCTTTTCCTGAGCCTACCAACTCTCATCTATGGTGGCAGCAGGGAAATTGTGACAAATCTGGCAGTCTGAATTGAGGTGGTCAAACCCCAGACAATAGACACATGTGGTGTGTGGGTCAGCCTTAGCAAAAGCTTCCCCACAAACACTACAGTGTTGAAACCCAGTGGGTCCGGTTTTTCTTTTGGGTTTCTCAGACATAATGCCAGCCTAACCAACTTGCCCGTTGATGGCAATCCACCAAGCAAGACACCCTTATCGGTTCCCAACCGTGTCACGGGTTGTGGAAAAAACCGTAATGAAATCAGTTTTTTTTAGAACCGGTAAGAACCAGGAACCGCACTCTAAAAAAGGACTAGTAGATTTTAAATACAACCTGATCGGTTCAAACCGAACCGATAAAGAATTACAAGTTCCACACAGAAAAAATAAATGTAAAACCTATCTATTACTTACATTACCACAGACAGAGCTTGAACCGAACGGTCATGGGTTTAATTTCGCTAAAACCAAAAATAATACTTTTAAACAGACAAAATGAACCGAGCAGAAGGAGAAATCTCCGGAGCGACTGTTCAGTGAGGCGGAGTAAAGAATCTGACAGTTTGCGTTTGAAGCACAACAGACAGTTTTCAACCGAGCTTGCGCTCTAAGTTCCATGCCTGCATGGAAAGTTAACTATTTCACCTCCGGAGCAGTTCTAACCTGCGGTCATACTGCAATTGTCATAATATAGCAAGACTTCATGTTGTTTGAATGACCTACTGCAGGAACCCTCTCAAAGTAAGATCCTGTGTGACACGGACTTGGCCCTAAGAAGGTATGGAAGGGCGAAAGGTGTACCTTCACAGAACAGTACTGGATGCCAGAGTCATATAGGGACAGAAGGTAATCCAAACCATGCTGCACTGAACACAAAATGGTCAGCAACAGTGCAGAACAAAACAATTCCATTTCAGGGAGTAAGTGTGCCAGGTAAACTGCTCATGAGCTGCAAGTAGAACACCCAAAACTGCGCAGGAGACCCCAAAGCACGTCAATCCCCTGGAGTCGGGCATGAAGCTGCAGGGACTGAAGGCCTGGGCTCAAGAGACTGCTGTCCTGCATCAGAAGCCCCACTCGTAGAGGGTGTGTGGTTCCCTCTTCTCCGGCATATTGCTGCGGAGTGACGTGTACACGCCCTCTACAAGTGGGGCTCCTGATGCAGGAAAGCAGTCTGTTGAACCCAGCCACAGCAACCGACCTGCTGAGTCCTCCAGGATGTTCAGAAAGCTGGGTACAAATGTGGTAACGATGTATACACTGTGTGCCAAGGCCCAATCCCTGACCCGCATGGCTTCTCTGCAGGGGGATAGGAGGGTATACCTCCTTGTTAAGGTAGTGCAAGACACAAAGGTTGTCTCTATCCATACCAGGACAGGCAGCCTTGAATATAAGGGGTGAAGACCCACAGGCCTAGATTTGTCCTCCGCTCCAGAAGGTCTGCTTGAAGAGTCATATGAGGAAGACCAAACACCCACCCTCGTTCTTGAGTGTACCCAAACAGGCTCCCCAAACCATCCTTGAGACATCCATGGTGAGGATCTCCCACGGTGATGGGCAGAAAAATGGGGACCCCTGCAGTCCACGACCAAAACATGTTGAGCTGGGATTGGGAAGCCTGGGCCCACTGTGCATGAGGCATCCACTGGGGAAAAGTGCGTGTTAAAGGAAAGCTGTCCTCAATTTCAGCTCTCCGCCCCCGAAAGGCTTACCCCCAAATAAACTTTTCCCAAGGAAAAGCCTTTAGTTTATGCACTGTTACTTTATTTTAATTTTGTAAAGGCCGGAAGCAGAGAATACGGCGGGCGCTGCACACCATTTACGTAAAAGTGCAGCGCACCGCTGACTTCAATATATGTGTACTGAAGCAAGCGGTGTGGCACTGCACTTTTACAGTGAATGGAGCCATGCAGCGTCTGCCACATTCCCCGCTCCCGGACTTTACAAAATTAAAATTAAGTAAGTAGTGCATAAACTAAAGGTTTTTCCTTGCAAAAAGTTAAAATCGGGGGATAAACCTTTCGGAGGCAGGGAGCTGAAATTAAAGACAGCTTTCCTTTAAAAGAAGCCACTTGAACCGCCACAATGGCAGCTACCATGAAGCCCATGAGTCGAAGCATGGCTCTTGAAGAGACTCGGGAGCTTGTGGCAATAAATATCGCCTGTGCTATCAAACAGTCGACGCAAGAGTCCAGAAGGAATGACTGCTTCTGACCAGTGTCCAACACTGAAAGCACCCTATGCTGTTGACAAAGGGTCAGAACAGATTTGAGTTCACTGCTTGGGATATCCAGCTGACTGAACTGGCAAGTCTGGAACAAAGTCTGTAAAGCCGCTGCCCTGGATGGCACCTTGAGGAACCAATTGTCCAGGTAAAAGAATACACAAAGCGTCAGCACAAGGCTGATGCTACCACAGCTAAGCACTTGGTGAAGACCCATGGCCCAGAGGACAAGCCAAAGGGCACGCCACAAAATTTAAGATAAGTATTAGACCTCCAAAAGGAAGTGCAGGTACAGTCAATGGCTGTACCAAATCTTGATGTGTTGGCATGCTTGTCCTTAACAGGCAGCAAAAAGCTTGAAGTCAGGCATCCTCAGGGTGAGACACGAGGTGTACAGAGTAGTGTCTTACTAAAGGAGATGATGGAACCAGAATCAAACCCATAAGACAGGCTGCACTTCAAGATCCCCTTGCTTCATAGCTAGAAGGGCAGAACTGTATTCATCTCCCTTCTTTGGCTGAGACTGAGGAAGAGGACCATAAGCTCCTGAGGCAGTGAATGTGGTAACACAGGGTCAGGGACTGCAGTCCCAAAGGAATCTGCAGCGGATGTCAACAGAAGCATTCAACCGAGTAATCACTGATAGCACGAATAGCAAAAGTCACTGAAATCATTCAGAGACAGTAGCCAAAACCACAGTGCTGGTGTAGATGGCACCACTCAGCAGGGTCAGCAAAGAAAGAAAACAGGACAGTGCTGGTCGAAGTGACATGAATGGGCTGCACACCGCTGGCAGCGACAGAGTTATAGCTCATGCCCAACCTTGGCATCTCCTGAAGGAATGTCGAGCCGGAGGTGGAGGCTGATGATGCAGATTTACCCTCATCAGGACTCTAGTGCTCTGGACAGGGAAGTAGATTTGGAATGTTTGCTGTGGCACTCTGAAGAGGCCTTTTTTTGACTTTTCTTTCAACGAATGGCATTTTACCCATGAAGGTCACAGCACTGTTACCTGTGGGTTTTCCACAATGGCAGAGCCAGTGGAACGAGCTGGTGACAACAGGGTAGAGCAGATGCTGGCCACCTGACATTCGTGAGTTTCACACAATGGGCCAAGGGGTCTTTTTATGCAAAAAGATTCTATGCATCTATGTTTCTGCAGGAAATTCTCTCCAAGTCTTCCAGCAACACCTCCTTATGGTCTGCTTGGAGCCCTGACAAATGGAGTTCTTCATGTCATGGAGGAGTCTGCATCAGCAAACAGAGCAAGTGAGCATGGTTTTCTTCACTCTGCACCAACGGAAAAAAAAAAGCTCAGGCTTCTTTAGGGAGAGAGGTGAAGGATATCAATGATGCCATGCAATACCAATAAAATAAGTAGAAGTAAAAAAACAACTTTGACTGAAATCAAAGGCAGTTTTCGCAACTGGACAAGAGATCCATGGTGAGACAAAAAAAAAAGCATAGCTGAGGAGGTATGGAGACTTTTACATAGACGCACTGATGCCAGATAATGTGGGTGAAAGAAAGTTTGAGTGGTCTAGACACCAACTGCTTACAGTTCCAAAGGTGTGGCTCTGTGGTGGGAGTTGTCCATGAAAAAAACAGGAAATGTTGGATCACAAAAATGGTTTTGACCTCATGAAAATGGACATGATCACTGTTCTGGAAAGCACTTTATGAAATGAGAGAAAATAAACTGCACATGTGC
The DNA here is from genome assembly GCA_016271365.2 of Neoceratodus forsteri. Lineage (NCBI taxonomy): Eukaryota > Metazoa > Chordata > Ceratodontiformes > Ceratodontidae > Neoceratodus > Neoceratodus forsteri. The sequence goes on from CM028137.1 coordinate 357,659,421, forward strand.
AAAAACTGCACTTTTTTTAATTTAAAAACTAAAAACCTCTCACTAAAGCCATCTATCAAATCATCATCTGTGGCCATACTAAGAGGTTTGAACTCTCAGCCATTTTTGTGCCATCAGTGTTCAAAAAGTCTTTAAAAAAACAATCTTTTTTTGTATGCTTTTAACCCTCTAGAATTGTTAAACCACTGATGAACACCACACAATTTCACAATCCAGAGATTCTGGCACAGAGAAAGGGATGCCAAATTTCAATTTATTCTGTTTGGCACTGGCCAAAGCATTGAGGTGTAAAAAAATCAGGGTCTAAAACAGCCGTGTCTACTCAATCCCAATAATGAACAGTTACTTAAGAACTTACCGGAATAGCAGATATTTGAGGAAATCTCATCAGGCCAACCTTTGGAACTATACCTGCAACAGCACTTGGATCATATGGAAACTTTGCAAGCTAGGGGCCACAGACTATGACTTCATGTGCCAGCGTCCACATAAACTTGGGCACACCATCTCTCCTCAGTTCCCAGTCGGAGATCATTCTCGGGGGACCACTTTCTAAGGAACCAGAGAGACCCCAGTACTCTGCATACCAGGAGAAACAGAGTGCTGGAAAACACAGCAATGGAAACAGCAATACAAAGATCATTTGTTGCAACCCTGAAGGGGGAAGGAGGGTCGGATGGCATGGCCTTATGAAAGAGATGGAGATCTATGGTTATGGTAAGTTCTTGCATAACTTTTCTATCTTCTTAGAGGATCTGTCTGTCTCTCTCTCTCTGTCTCTCTCTCTCTCTCTCTTGTCTCTCTCTCTCACATCTTTGGAACGAGTCCCAAGCAGCACCAAGAGCTACAGTCTGGGCAGCTGATGCCTATAAGCTTATGATAGTAGGCCTTGTAGTACAGCTAGTCCAAAAATGAAAATTGCGTACCTACCGTAATTCTTGATCTTTCTTTATCTTCACCATTCATTACTGCTTGGGTTGTGCCGGAGGTGCGCACCCGCCACGGGAGATTTTTTTTTTTTTTTTTGTGTGTGCAAACGGCAGACACCCGACATACAGCACATGCGAGCATGTGCCATAGCATTCTTGGCATCCTTGCATGCCTGCGCCATGGGGGAGGGGAAAAAAAAAAAACGGGACAAAATTAGCCAAATCCTCCAGCATGCGTGAGGGTCTGCCTGCAGCGCTGCACTGGATACTCCAGGAGCTCCCTCTGGACCCGACCTCTTGGTCTTCCACGATGGGGTCCACGATGTGGCCCAGATGGAAAAGGAAGGAGGCTGAAGCTCAGGCACAGTGCCAGATGCAGGAGCTGCCAGTGGACTGGAATGGGGGACCATAGGACCACCCTAGTCGAGGAGGTAGGCACAGAAAAAAACCAAAAAAGAATTAGCGATAACTTCAGATGAAGGACTTTGTTTTCTTTGTTTGTACAGCCTTTGTAAATAGCCATCCTTAACAATTTTACTTTTTTATTTTACTGTTACTGATAAAACACTAGTTGTGAATTTTATAAGTGCTTTTGGTTTTCCTATGCTTCCTGACCTGCACCTCGACAAGCTGCTGCTAAAGTTTTTTTTTTTTTTTTTTTATGCTCACTCCCAGCTCCGGGCTGGCCTCTCTTTCAGGCCACCTCACGACCTCCGAGCCGCACTGCCTCAGATCAGCCACCTTCACCCCGGTTGACCCCAGACGTAACTCTTGCGCGGATGGGTCCCCCCACCCCAGAGGGGACAGCACCGTGGGTGCTGCTGGGGATGGTGCGGCACTGTCCTCAAACTCGCAGCTACAGGAGCTGGCGGCGATCATCATCATCCGTCGCCCGCCTCGCTTGCTCTCGGAGGCATGGTGTGACAATGTAAAACTGACACCAACATTCACCACACCTCCTTAGTGAGTGGGACCCCAAACATTGCCATGCCCCCAGCCTCGCTGGGAGTCCATGTCGGTTGATAGCCCCAGCGAGAAGGCAAGCCGTCAGCGATGTCAACCCTCTCTCCCGGCCCGGCCCTCCAGCACCAGAGTCTGTTCCGAACCTGGGTCGCTGGCGTCATAATCAAATCAACCGCTGTGCTGCGGCGGGTCGAATCCAAAGTTTTTGAAGGAGAACACCCTTCCTGCGCCACCTGGTAGTGCAGCTGAATCACTGGCAGATCTTACAGGCTTTCATGCTGTGGAGAAACCTAGGCAGCAGACAGTTCATGGGCGTCATCCTTGTAGATTTTTTCACCACACTCGCAGTACTGAAACTGCTTGGAAGGTTCTTTCGGTGGCATACAGGTCACGGAGAATCACTATAAAAGTGATTAAATATAAAGAAAAATTAAAATGACAGCTTTTTGCAGCAGCGTTTCTGACGGGGGGGGGGGCGCCAAAATCTTAGCAGGAAAAGATTAGAGAAGCGAAGGGGCCGCCCACATTTATGTAGATGCTGGCACATGACGTCATGGGCGGTCCCTGGCTTGCAACATTTTCGTCTGGTCCTAGTGCTGACGCAGGTATATTCCCAAAGGTATGGCCTGAAGAAAGAAATATCCTCCAAGAATAACAGGGGCACTTCTGCACCCTTTTAATCTTTCCATCTATCTAACAGAACTAGTGCTGTGAATTTCTGCACAGTCTAAATGGACCCCACAAGTGTTCCACTGGGGACAATCAAGGTAAGAATGTATGCTCACACACCAGTACCAGGCCAGGGTGCAGCAATAAGGAAGCCAGCTTCAATATGTAAACAGACATTTTTTTACTGCACTTTTCTTCCCCTGCTCTCCTGACCATCCCATCATTGGCCCTACTTCACAGCTAGCCCAGTCACCCACCTTCTCCAGGACTTACCTGTCCTGTTCCTCTCTAGCTCACAAGCCAGGGCAGGCCACCCTGGGGGCACCTAAACCCATGTCGCAAGAGCACATCAGTCAATGGTGCAGGGCCTGCAATGTGAGGCTGGCGTCATCCTGCTTGGTTGGGGCATTTCCGGCCCTCCGATTCCCCATGACACTCATGGAGTACGCATGCTGGTGAGTGCCATGAACTCTGAGCACACCAGTGTCCACTCCTCCTGATCCTTGGCTCCTACCTGCGCAGCCACCTCTGGTCAGCCAGGTGGCAGTACTGGGGCAGAAACCAGAGCTCCCAGATGCTCAGCCAACCTCCACTGGCTGTCCCTCTGAAAATCCAGGCTCATTCCTGAACCCAGGTCATTGCGTCACGAATAAACAGAATGCTACCACACTCCATATGACTCCCTGTCAGCAATGCAAGAACAAGCAGGCGGTTTTCAGATGCTGAAATTAGTCTTTTGCTAAACAGTAGAAAAAGGGGCAGTAAGAAATCCACTTAGTCCAGTGCGCCCCGGCGCTTCCCTCGCTACAGCTTCAGCAAAGAGCAGGGTACTGGACTGAAGAACTTCCTTACATACCACAGTCCCTCACAATAGTCCAGTCAGTGGATGTGCATCATTAACAGAGGAAAACAACTGAATGGACAAGTGGCTCTAGAGGGACTTGAACAAGTAAACAGTGAAATCAAATATACAAGGTGCACAGATAGTACAACTACAAAATTCTCAAAATTACAAAGTTACGAAAGTAAACGTGCTGCAGAGACGGACCCAAGTTACACAGTTCCATATCGAGATAAGTTAGCTTGATGGGAAGAATTCACACTGTTTAGTTAAATCAAGCCAACATAAACTAGAACCAGATCCCTGTTTAACATCAGACGCAATTGTTATGCTTATAAATAGTTTACTGTGTCTCACGCACTAGTGAACCAGACCCCGGGACCCATAAATGTTAAATGTATCCCCAAGTGGGGTGCCCGATGACCCAGTGGGTAGCACTGTGTGGCTCCTGTGCCAGTGACATGGGTTTGAGAACAGATCTGGGTCAGGCGGCAGAGGAAGCTGGTGTGGCAGTGCCACTCAGAAGCACTCCCAGTGAGGGAGGGATGTCGTCTGGTTCCGCAGCCACAGCGACCCCTGCAGTAGGCCAGGAAGCCTTCTTCCTCCACAGGGGTTCACTGCATGCAAGGCCTGACCAGGCACTGCCCACTGTCAAGAGGGAGATGGAAGGACTTATGGGGACAGAGGGGAAAAAAAAATGTCCAACCCCCATGTACTTTGTCTACCTGCATAACAGTCATCTGTACTCTCTGGGCCCCGCCCGATGTGGATCCCCACTGGTCTGACAGCAGGTGGTGTGGCTGATGAGGATGGGAATGTCACCAGCAGAAGGACCTGAATGTCAGGCAAATGTGGTGGCTAGAGAGCAAAATGCTGCATGGCCAAAAAAGGTTTCCCCAAAACTCTGCCTTGGTAGCAGCAGCAGACTTACTGCGGAAAATGCAATGAGAATACAAGAGTATACTGGTGGGAGCTGGAGTGATGAATGTTTTCTCTCAAAGGTATGAAAGTGTCTAATGACTTCTTAACATAAGAACTGGGTTTTGTAAGCAGAAGATTGCAAGTTGAAATCCCAGACTGGATCAACTTTGTCCTTCGGCCCTACCAAGCACTTATGCCACTTTGAGTCTCATGCATAATCTTGTTTATGTAAACCCATACACCTTTCTGTTGCCAATTTTAGAAACATTAAATAAAATACAGTAAATTTTGCTGCTAAAAGTGAAGGGGTAAAGGTACTGCGCCAAACTGAACACAAAAAGAAAGAAAAACTTTGTAAACCCTGTGAGACAAATTCTCTTTCTCGGGTGCCTGATCTCTCGCTCATCTACCCAGGAATCTATGGTCCCTCGAGATGTGGGGAAGCTGGGACCCCACGTTAACCAGATCAGTCACCTTAAATTTAGCCACCAGGTGTAATGAGGAGTCCTGACCTGTTCGTGCGGAGATGAGCAGAATCTCATGCCGGCTTCTCAATGCCCTCCTTTGTGCCAGTGATTTTGATCTGGTTGCTGGCATCATCTGGTCGGGGAATCTGGATCTTGGTGGCCGTCTTCAGCTCCAGCTCCTGCAGTTTCTCGCCGTTCTGCCGATCACAAAGCGGTGGTGCTCCTTCGGATGGTCACTGTAGCAGAGGCCTGGGCAGGCAGAAGAAAAGCAAAACCTTAAGTAACAAACAAGCATTTGTAAATACTGAATGTCTGCTTGCTAGTATTGCCATTTGTACTGCAAGAGTTAGAGAGGTATATAATAGGAATGGCACTGAAGTACTGAACTAACGCCAACCCCCACCTTGCAGAGACTGACAGGCACTGAGGGTGTGGCTTTGGGTAGTTGGGCATAAAGCTCACACCATTCCACCTCACCCCACTCTGCAGACAGACAGGTGTCATGGTGTGACTTGGGGTCTTCGGCCCTTACGCTCACCCCATTCCGTAAGGAAATAAGCTGAGATGGGTGCAGTATAGGAAAATGAAGTGAACGTTGGGGCCGAAGACCCCAAGGTACACCTTAATGCCTGTCACTGGCTGCAGGATGGGGATGCAATAGCATGAGCATTACAGCCGACAACCCCAAGTCACAGCCCCGACACCTGTCAGTCTATACAGGGTGGGGACTTACGGTTGAAAACTCTAACGCCCCGGGTGTTTGTTGGTATTTTCACTACAAATTTTCAACATGGACTTTTTGGGACTGCAGCTCAAGAATAGTGGCACTATCATTTCATTACTCAATCCCCAAAGGTGATTTTGCACAGCGACTGCGTCATTCGGCACAACAGGTGTGAAAACACATTTTGGGTAGGAGGTGAAAAAAAAAAAAAAAAAGACAGCTGTACTATTCATGAGGAGGTGTGAAAAAATAGCAATGTTGAAAACCTGGAGTGAAAATATGAAAATTGGTGAAGTTACGGCATGCGAGAAACTGCATAACGCACACTCCCATAACGCAGTAATTTTGTGGAATTTTTTACCAATTTTCAACATGGCCTTTTGGGATGTCGGCTCATGAACAGTGGCACTGTGATTTCATTAATCTGTCCCAAAAGTTGATTTCGCACAGTGACTGCACCATTCTGCGCCATAGGTGCGAACAAACATTTTGGGCAGGATGCAAAAAATGACAGCTGTGCTGTTCAAAAGGAGGTGTGAAAAAAATAGCAATGCTGGAAATTTGGAGTGAAATATATTGAAAATTGGCAAAATTATGAGTGTACATAGAAACTGCACAATGCACGCTTATAATGCAGTCATATTTTGTTGGGAGTTTTTTCACCAAATTTGCAACACAGCCTTTTTGGGACCCCATCTCATGAATAGTGGCACTGTAATTTCGTTAATCTCTCCCGAAAGGTGATTCTGCACAGAGACTTCGAAATCACCTTTCGGGACCAAGAAACGAAATAATTCAAACATTCACGAGGTGGGGTCCCAAGACCTCTATGTTAATAATTTGGGGCCAAAACTCCCAAAAATGACAGATATCAACCCAAGTTGAAACCCCTCATTCATGCCATTATAAAGCTTACCAGGATTTTCTTCAATTTGCAGTCAGCTTTTGAAGAGTTCAGATGTGTTCCTGCTCCACAGATGATGTGGCGCCGGACTCCGGAAGGAAGTATTGGGTGAGGGCGAGTGTACAGAGGAGGGTGGGATGGGGCCCAGGAAGACAACGAGGATTTTTTTTTTTTTTTTTTTTTTTTAACTTGTGGGGAGGGAAAGGGGTGACCGTTTCTTCATTACAGGATAAAAAAAAGAAAGAAAAGTTTGGCACACTGGGGTCGGTTCCCAGTGTGCCACAACAGTGGTGGGCGGGGGGGATGCCAACTCACGGACTGGGTACCCTGATGTCTGCAAGGGGTGTTGACGGGGTGGGGGCGCATCAGACACCGGGAGTGAGAATCCCAGTGTCGGAAAAGAAAGGGGAAATTGTTTAACCAGGAAAGACGCACTGAGTTGGGAGAGGGTGTCACAAGAGGACTGGGTACCCCATGTCGGCTTATGGGGACTGTGTGGTGGGTGGCAGGCAGAGCTGCCATATTTTGCACCACTTAATGAGGGGGGGAATATGCCAACACGGGATTGGGCACCCCGATGTCAGCTTTCCCCAGGAGTGTGTGGCCTGTGGAAGGAGCCACCATTTTAAATAAATAAATGTTTCACGAGAAAAGGCACACTAGGGCCGGGGAACACAGGGCAGCAGCAGACAAGAAGGAAACTACGCCCATGCGCATTACTGTGCTCCGTAATGCGCATGAGCGGAGTCTTGTCGGCTGCCTCTGTGTTCCTGGGGGGGGGGAGCTGCCACTGCAATCAGGATGACGAAACTCACCCATTGAGCGGCACATTTCTTTAAGTCCAGTGCACATTCTCAACCTGCCATCATCGGCTGTTTTTTGGTTGATTGATAGCCGAGGGCCGGGCCCCTGAAAGCTTGGGCTGTAATGGCCACACACTGCCACATCTCTGCAATGCTCTACTCACCTCAATGTGTTTCTTGTGTGCTGCGCACACAAGCAAACATTAAAATGGGAATGGTTGCTGGCCCAGTGGTGTGGAAGGCTGAGGAACAGGTTGCCTCTCCGCCTGCCAGACCAGCAACCCAAGGTCAGGAACAGACACAGGTCAGTCAGGGGCTGATTAAGGAGGGACGACTGAGCATCCCTGAGAACAGCTTTCTTCCTCAGGGGGAAGTTCATCCCACAGGCTGGCTGTCCCCTGAAGGAATCAGGGTGGTAGTGCCATGGGAACTACCACCCAGGGTCGTGTCTGAAACTAGTCAAATTCTTGATTAGCACACCTAACCTGGTAAACAAAACAAACTAAAAATATAACAACTCAAAAAGGGAGTGTCAACCTACATCTGGATGCTGGGAGCATCTCCACGGAGGCTAAGCATGCACATCCTATCACTGCACAAGCACTGGCAGAGAGCAAAAAAGGATGGGGGAACATCCTCCAATCTCAGTGCAGTGACAGCCCAGTCCCCTGCAGACTCAGCACAGATGACTGGGCGCCTCTGGTAAGTTCTGTGGCAGAGGGGACACAGAAGTTTGGTGACTGGGAGGGGGACCAGTCCACATGGGGATAAAATACTGATGGGGAAAAAAGTGTGGGGGTTACAGCCCAGGATGTCAGGAGTAGAGGCCGGCAGAGCAGGCAAATAAGCTTCCACAATGACAGTCTTCTGAAGGGGGAGGGTCGAGCAGCACACAGTTTGAACACTGGCCCCTGGAGGTTGCATGGTCTGGCATGAACAATGCAACTGCCTGCATCACTGCCATGGTGCGGACATGGAGCACACTTGTGAGGGAGCTGGGCAGAAGAGGACTCTAAAATGGAAACTGCTACCTGGGATTTCCCAGATGGCAGCTCCAGAGTCCTCCCATGCCCCTAATCCATCAGCACACTGGCACGGTCACCTCTCCCGATGAGAGCAAGAAGGAGGGGGGCACCTGGAGATAAATTAATCTGGTACCAGGATGCCAAAGGACCAGGCAAGGAGTCCGTGGCATGCAGCAAGGGTTATGTTCCGAGCAGTTGGGCCCTAAGGAGTAACCCGGACAGTAGCACAGGATGAGTAAAGAAAAGGGGAGGTTGCAGGGACTTTCACTGTTTACTGGACCAATATACACACTGTCACAGCACACAAGCTTTCAGAATCTTACAGATCCCATCTCTGGTTGAGACTCCTCAAAAAACCAGCGTGGCACTAAATGTTTAATGTGTACAAATTTTTGTACAATTCAAACCAGTTAAACCAAATATTCACCACCACAAACTGACATACAGACAGGATTACTGTGTGCAAATCTCTTAATGAAGCAGTGCCATAATATACATTTTCTAAGGACAACCCAGGACTTATAAGGCTCACCTGGTGTGTTTCACAAACTTAATTGAGTCATCAAAAGTAGAGGCACATGAACAGACCATGGTATTTATACCGAATGTTTCAAAGCAACAGTATCATAATCCTTGTTCAAAGCCCAGATGTCTCAAAATTATAAGACTAACAAATAATACCACATTATTTTTTATCCCCCACCTTAAATATTTAAACGAATTGATGTTTTTAAATTGGGTTTTATAAAATAATCACCTGTAACCATACTTCTAGGACTGGTATATAGTTCACATCCCCACTCTGACAGTCCCACTGGAATAGTCCAATTTGCCGGACATCTTTAAGCTAAGCTCATCTCACCACCTGAGGGGGTATATCCCCCCCCCCCCCGACTCTGCCCTGTGACATCAGATCTTACACACTGGAAGCAGGGATTCCTGTGCCACTTTCCAGGGGAGGCCAGGTGGGTCATGATGATGAACTATATACCACTCCTAGCACTACGGTTACAGGTGAGTAAAAACAAAATTACTCACCTGTAGTAATCTTGTTTCTTCCAAGGGATCCACGAATAGTATTACCTTGCAATGCTCCCTTAACCCAGCACTGCCCCAGAGAGAACAGAATGCCAGAACAGGTTACTCACCTGTAACAGTAGTTCTAGGAGTGGTATATGTTGTTCATCCACACTGCTGGCATGTCCCCTTCCCTTTAAGGATCACCGGAAGTCTTCAAGCAGGCTCCTCCCACCCACCCAGGTGGTATAATACTCGGCTCCGCCCCATGATGCCAGATCTTAGCCCACTGGAAGCTAGGTGTTGTGCGTCTGCAGCCGGGGAGGCCAGGTGGATCCGTGTGAATGAACAACATATACCACCCCTAGAACTACTGTTACAGGCGAGTAACCTGTTCTAGGATTGTGGATAAGTTGTTGATCCACACTTGTTGGCAGACTCCTAGCAGTTCACCGCGAGGAGGGAGGCAAGGCGCACAACCCCTACTTAGGGAACAGAGACTGGAGAACTGAGGCCCCCAGACCAGCATCCCGGCATGACTCGTAGGTGAATGTGGTAACTGGTGATGAAGGTGTTTGAAGACTTCAGGAAATCTGCCGGGCTGCTACCTGGAAGCAGCCACCGATGCAGCGGTATGACGGGTGGAGTGAGCCCTTATCCCTCTGAGAGGCTCTCGTTAAACTCCTAGCACAGACTAAAGCATGATGTAATTCACCTTGCAATAGTCTGTTTTGCTGCAGGTCTGCCAGAAGCGGCTTCAGCATAGGTGACAAACAGCTGGCAAATCTCTCCCTGAATTTCCACTGTCCGCTCCTTGTAATAGGAGAGAGCACATCTCAGTTCCAAAGTATGGAGCCTGTACTCGGCCTCTGAGGTGTAATTAGGGGTAGTATACCGGCAGAGTTAATACCTGGTTAAGGTGAAACTGTGACACCACCTTCAGAAGGAATTTCGGGTGGGGGCGAAGAACAACCTTGTCCTTGTGGAAAACCAGATGAGGGGAGTCTACCGAAAGCACCTGGAGCTCCCCTGTCCTTTTGGCAGACGTGATAGACACCAGGAAGGCCGTCTTCCACGACAAGTGTGACAGCTAACACTTGTGCATTGGTTCGAATGCCTTGCCCATGAGCTTTGCCAGTACCAGCAGTAGATCCCACGGAAGTGGAGGGTCACGCACTGGAGGGGGATATGTGGTCCAGGCCTTTGAAAAAGTGCCCAACCACTGTCTCCTGTGCCACCGTCGACTGACCTGCCCACGCCTGTTAAGCAGAGATGGCTGCCAGGTGCACCCTAAGGGTCGATGACCCCCTTTGGAGAGAGACCAAGGTTAGTAGAGAATGTTAGCCACCGGACAGGACAGAGGGTCCAGGCCCTTGCTCAGACACCAACTGGAAAAACCTTTCCATTTGAAGGCGCAACCTTTCCTGGTCTATTCTTTCTGGATGCCTCCACCACGCTGAGTACATCCTCAGAAAGACCCAAAGCCTGGAACTTCAGCCACTCAGGTACCAGGCTGTGAGGTGCAGGGATTGAAGGTCCGATAGAATACCTTCCCCGACTGATAGAAATCAGTTCGGGTGTGTAAAAGCGCTCCATACTGCAGCCGAGGCTGGGGAGATCTGGATACCAGAACTGGCATGGACAGTTTGGGGCTACCAGGATCACCTTTGCCTTGTCCCTCCTCACTTTGAGTAACACCTTGTGGATCAGGGGAAATGGGGGAAAGGTGTAGAGGAGGCCTGGTGTCCACAGCCTCAAGAAGGCATCCCCCTGCAGCAAGCCCTGCTGAGGGGGGTCAGCCTGAAACAGACTCAGCTTGGTGTTTTCCCTGGAGGCAAATTGGTCCACCAGCGGTCTGCCCCAACGGGAGAACAGGCTGTAAGCTACCTCTGGATGAAGAGACCACTCATGGGATGTCTCGCCTAAGCAGCTGAGAGCATCCACAAATGGTTTGAGACTCCTGCCGATGAATGGCTAGGAGATCTGCCTCCAGACAGCTCTACAAGTGTGAAGATGTGGAGCACGCTTCTGCAAAGCAGACGGGAGTGAGTGTCTCCCTGTTTGTTGAGATAGTACATGGTCGTGGTATTGTCCGTCTGACTTTAACCACTTGACCCCAGAGCTGAGGAGCGAAGCAGACAGTGCCAGTCCAACTGCTCTGAGTTCCACTAGGTTGATGTGGTATCGGGACTCCTCAGGGTCCAGAACCCATGGGCCCTGTTGTCCCCCATGTGAGAGGCATCAGTCGTAAGGACAGCTGTCGGCTCAGGGCAGACAAACAGGATCCCTTCCTGCTATCAGTCTGGGGCGGTCCACCACTGGGTTGCAGTGATCAGCTGGTCGAAATGACCATGGCGCCGAGTACACTGGGCAGCCAGCTCCCACTGGAGAGGGCGCATGTGCAACCGGGCCCAATGGACCACTGAGGTGCATGCCACCATATAACCCCGAAGGTGCAGAAAGTCCCAGGCAGGGTGCAATTGCCCAACCGGAAATGCTTGGGCAAAGGAGGAGAGAACCTCCACCCTGTCCACAAGGAGCAGCGCTCTGGCTTGATGAGAGTCAAACTCTGCCCCGATGAAGCACATCACCTGAGAAGGCACAAGTTCCAACTTGGCCTCGTTGATGAGAAGGCAGAGTTGGGAGCAGGTCTGGAGGGCCAGGTCCCTGGACCTCTCCACCTCCTGCTGGGTGGGACCTGCTAGGAGCCAATCAAGGCAGGGGTAGATACTGACACCCCGACACCTGAGATGGGCTGCCACCACTGCGATGCATTTGGTGAAAACCCGTAGGACCGATGACAGGCCGAATGGCATGACTCTGAACTCATGCAGGGTCCCTTTGGCTTCGAAGCGGAGGAACCTCTGATGAGACGGATGGATTGGGACGTGAAAGAATGCATCCTGCAGATCTAGAACAGAACCACATGTTTCGGCCAAGGATGGTATGATCTGGGACAGAGTGACCACCCAAAAGGTGCGTGACCGAGATACCGATTCAGGTTGTGGAGACAGAGTATGAGGCGTCTCCCTGCACGCTTGGGCACCAGGAAGTACCTGGAGACTAAGCTTGGGTCTGCTGGAGGATCTGCCACTGGGGCTACTGCCTCCTTGAGGAGGAGCTGAGCAACGTCATCTCAAAGTGCTGACTGGGTCTGGGAGGACACTCATCTCCCGAGGGGCGCGGGCTCGACTTGAAGGGTACTGCTCGAATTCCAGAGGCAGTCCCTGGCCGACCCCTTTGAGAACCCACCTGTCCATGGTAACAGCGGATCAGGCGGAAAGGAAGTGGCAGAGCCGGCCCCCCCACAGGAGGACCCAGAGCTGGCATGACGGGAGACGGGGAGGCAGTCCCCAGCCAGTCACTGAGCAGGCTTGGAGGAGGAGGATCCAGAGCCTGATCCTCAGCCTCCTTTACGGGCCTGGGAGTGCCCGGGCTTGGGCTGGGGGGTGCCAAGCTTGAGCCTGCTGCTATTGCTGCTGTCCACCCTGGAAGGAAAACTGCTGTGCTGCAGGGCAAATGTGTCAAAAAGGCTTCTTTTTCCTTCTGCTTCTTGCCAGAGGAACCTTTGGCAGAAGTAGCGTCCAAGGTGGCACTGGACTGCTAAATGTGCTGAAGGTGACCGACCACTCCTGAGTCAAACAGGTCGGTCCCTAGGAAAGGCATGTCAGCCAGTTTGTGCACAGTATCCACCAGAAAGGAGGAGGAGAGCCTCAGCCAAGTCCTGCAGCGAAGGCAACTGCGGCTGCCAAATGGGCACAAGAGTTCCGTCGTCCAGGGCGCCTGAAGTTGCTGCTTGGCAACAGTGCAGCTCTGGTCCCGGACCTGCTTGACCGTGGTCTGCATGTCCGCTGGTAGATGTGGGAGGACTTCATCCAAAGACCCCAAGAGGGCCTGGGAAAAGTCTGCCATGATGACAGCCAGCCTTGCCTTGACAAAGGCCCAAGGGACGGCCGCACAGACCTTCCTGGCTGAATGGTCCATGAGCTTGGACTCTTTCTCGGGAGGTTGGTCAGTGTTGGCAGAACTGCCAGCACGCCTGAACACAGAGGCAGTTGCCAGGCTCTCGGCGAAGGGTGCTCTGTGAACCCTGCAGGGAACCCCATGGGCACCGTATCCTTGCGGGCCATGTTGGCTGATGGTGCTGGACAAGAGGCAGGATGCTGCCAGAGTTCTAGGGCCGGGCCAAAAATAGCCTCTACCATTGGAAAGGCCTCCATCGAGGTATCCACTCTTGAGGAATGTCTGTGAGAGGGTACTCCGCCTTTTTCTGGATAGGTTCCAAGGGCATCCCTGTAGACTCAAGACAGGAGGTGGAGAATGCCCTGAAAAGACGAAGGACCTTCCTACGTCTATCCCACTGGCCAATGCGTTATCCCCAGGATGGGAATGTAAGTCGGTCACATCGGAATTCAAGAATCAGAGTACAATGGTCGACCGCCAAGTCACCCTCGACTACCAGGGGCTGTCCGGGTGACTGATAGAGACATCCTGGAAGCCCAGTGTCTGGCCTATCTTCTTAGAAGGAGCCCTCACACAGGCTGTTTAGGTGGTTCCACCACTACCGGGTGAGTGGGAGGAGCCAGCTTAAGATTTCTGGCAATCCTTAAAGGAAAGGGACATGCCAACAAGTGTGGATGAACAGATCCACGATCCTAGAAATATTACTCTTGCAGACTATGCAGCACTACCTCAAGGAGATGGGCCAGAATCTATTTAGGAAAAGACTCTGCAAGACTGTGTACCAAATCTGGCATCACTCCTGGACTGGTGTCCAGGCTATAATGCTTAGTGAAGGTGTGGACTGACCTCCAGGTAGCTGCTTTACATATTTCCATTAGAGGTACCTCTCAGGCAGCTGCAATAGTGGCAGCTGGGCCCCTTGTAGGCGGGCTCTAAGACCAGAGGAGGAACCTTGCCTGCCTTTGAGTAGCAACGCTGAATACACGGACTATCCATCGAGAGACAGTCCTCTTTGAAGCAGGAGTACCTTCATCTATTTCCCCATAGGTGAGGAACAGTTGTCTGTCCTGCCTATGATCGTTGGTATGAGTCATGTAATAACTCAGTGTTCTTCTAACATCCAAGCTGTGCAATCTACGCTCACCTGAGCTAGTGTGTTCAGTAAAGAAAACTGGCAATGTTACAGACTGGTTCAAATGGAAGTCAAACCACCTTGGGGAGGAACTTCCTATTAGTTCTCAACACTACCTTGTCCTTTTGTAAAGAAACAGTCCTTTTCCACACAGAGGGCCTGTAGCTCGCTCATCCTTCTGGCAGAAGTGATTGTTACCAGAAAAACTACCTTCCAGGTAAGAAATTTAAGATCTGCAAATACCATGCGCTCAAAGGGCGGAAGCATAAGTTCGGCAATGCAAATATTAAGGTCCCATGCTGGCACTGGTTCCCTGTGAGGGGGAAAAAAATGAGAGCCCTTTAAAGAATCTTGAATATAGAGTTTGATGCCAGGGCGGTATCCTTTCTAGCTGAAAGGTATATAGAAACTGAAGCCAGGTGCACCTTCAGAGTTGAGTGCTGCAATCCCAGGGAGTGCAGGTGAGAAATAATCAAGAAAGGCTGGGATCCCGCCTGGGCTGGGCTGGAACTAAGATATGGATATGATAGAAGGCATCCTTAGGATGGCAAAGAAGAAAAATTACTCACCTTAGTAATGTTGTTTCTTCTAATGGAGTCTTCTATATTATGACAATTAGCAGTTTGGTCCTCCTCTAGAACTGCCCCGAGATGAAGAGTTAACTCCATACAGGATGGAGTTCTGAGCGCTTCGGTTTTCAAAGTTTATCTGGGCAGTTTCAAACTGAAACTGTCAGATCTTTACGAAGCAAGAACTCACTAAGGGTCTGTGTGGAAGCTGTAACCTACACTAGCCTACTGGCTAAACAACCACCACCACCACCACCGCAACATCCACCGCAACATCCACCGCAACATCCACCGCAACATCCACCGCAACCACAACGCTGGACCCTACCCAAAGACTCAAGTCAGGGGGCCAGCAAAAAATACCATTTAACAATAGAAACACTCCCCCAAAAACCCCAAAAGGGGAAGAAAATCCTGCAATGGCATAAACAGTGCTCTGCACTTAGGTTGCCCACCCCTACCCAAGTAGAAGTTCTGAGAGGGGCAGGTTGGGTGGTCATAATATAGCAAGACTCCATTAAAAGAAACAACATTACTAAGGTGAGTAATTTTTCTTCAAACAACATGAAGTCTTGCTATATTATGACAATTAGCAGACTAACAGCAGTACCTCCATGGAGGAGGGACAGAACCTACTTAGGAATAGGCTCTGAAGCACAGCTGTGCCAAATCGAGCATCTTTCCTGGCCTGGATATCCAGGGAGTAATGCTTGGTGAAGGTGTGAACCGTTTTCCAGGTTGCAGCCTGACAAATTTCCAAAATAGGAATGTCTCTAGCAGCAGCTAGAGACGTGGCTGTACCTCTGGTAGAATGAGCCCTCAATCCAGCGGGGGGGGGTCTCTACCCAGTTTCTGGTAACAAAATTGGATACAAGAGACAATCCATCTGGCAATTGACCTCTTAGTGGCAGGTTTCCTTTGCCAACCTCACCATAGGTGAGAAACAGTTGATGGGATTCAACCTGTGACCCTTGGTACGTTCTAAATAGTAACTCAATGCCCTCTAATATCCAAACTGTGCAATCTCCTCTCACCAGAGGAAGAATGCTCAGTGAAAAATACTGGAAGGAGATGGATTGGTTAAGATGGAACCGACACCACTTTAGGTAAAACTTTCTGTTAGTCCTGAGGACTACCTTATCCCTGTGAAAAGAAATAAAATCATTTTCTACTGAAAGGGCTTGTAACTCACTTATGCGTCTGAGAAGTGATGGCCACTAGAAATACAGTTTTCAAGTTAAAAACTTAAGCTCTGCGGAAGACAGGGGTTCAAAGGAGGTTGCATTAACTGGCAATGCAAACATTAAGGTCCAGCAGGGCTGGGTCACCAAAGGGTGGATTTGTATGGAGTAACCCTTAAAAACTTGGAAAATACAGGGTGAGCGGAAAGGGAGGAAGGCTTTCCTGCTGAAATAAAAGCAGAGACAGCTGCCAAATGAACTCTTAAGGTAGCTGGCCTGAGGCCCAAAGAATTAAGATGGACCATGTAGTCCAACAAAATGGGCAAATCAGCAGATTCTGGGACAATATGCTTCCCAGAACACCAGATGGAGAACCTTTCCACTTGGAATTATAAGTGGTTCTAGTGGAAGGCTTCCTAGAGGCCTTTAGGATGTCAAGGACACCTTGAGAAAGGTGCAAATCAGCAAATTCTAACTCCTCAAGAGCCAAGCTTTGAGGTTGAGGGATTTGAGGTTCGGATACCAGACTTTCCCCTGGGCACAGGTCAGCAGGTTGTGAATCCTGGGAAGACACAGGGGAAGGTGGACTGCCAGTGATAGAAGGAGTGGGTACCAGGGTTGCCTGGCCCAGTCTGGTGCAATCAGAATCACCTTGCAAGGCTGGGATCTGATTTTTACCAACACCTTGAATAGGAGAGGGAAGGGGGAAGCATAAAGAAACTTCCCTTCCCAATCCAAGAGAAGGGCGTCCAGGGGGACTGAGCCCACCACTGGGGGCCTGCAACAGAACAGTGGAAGTTGGTGGTTGTCTGGGACTGCGAAGAGGTCTATCTGAGGGGTGCCCCATCTGGCAAAAACTGTCCCCAGCACTCGAGGATTCAGGGACCATTCGTGATGGCCCTGAGAAATCCTGCTGAGGGCATCCGCTAGGACATTGTCTTTCCCTGGCAGGTGAACTGCTATCAGAGAGGTGTTCAGGAGTAGGCCAGAGACCACAACTTCATTGCCTCGTGCACAAGGCCGACGACTCGAGTGCCCCTTGCTTGTTGATGTACCACATTGTTGTGGTATTGTCTGTTCTGACCTGGACTACTTTGTTCTGGACAGATGCAGAAAATGCTTGAAGAGCTAAAAGACAGCTCTGAGTTCCAGCAAATTGATGTGGAGCAGAGATTCCTGGGGACCACACTCCTGGGTGGAGAGGTCGCCAAGTGTGCTCCCACCCCAGGAGGTAGGCATCCGTAGTGAGGGTGAGGGAGTGGGAGAGAGGAATGAAGGGACCCCAGTCTTAAATTGCTCTGATCCTGCCACCACTGAAGGGCTAGGATCAGGGTTCGGGTCACTGGAATCAATTTGGTAAGGGGGTCCCTCCTTTGAGACCAATAGGCTCTCAAGTGAAACTGAATGTCTCATCTGGAATCTTGCTCCCTGCACCATGGCTGTGGGGCAGCCATGTGCCCAGGAGCTGCAAAAGTGTCTTGCTGGTCGAGACCTGCAGAGTGAAAAGAGGAGGCCAGGGCAATCAACTTCTCTACCCTTTCTAAGGGGAGGAAGGCCCTGGCCAGCTTTGTGTCCAATTCCGCACCTATGAAAGTGAGTACCTGAACTGGTTCTAGAACTGACTTTGGTAGATTTAGCAGGAATCCCAGGGAGGTGAGAAGCTGCTGGGTGACTTGTAAGTGGGATTTCACCCGTTCTGGAGCCTGTCCTACAATGAGCCAGTCGTCCAGGTAAGGGAAAACAGCAATCCCTTGCCTCCTTAAATGAGCCACTGCCACGGCCAGACATTTTGTGAATACCCTTGGGGCAGAGGTAAGGCCAAGGGCATTGCCCTGAACTGGTAGTGGCCTGAGGCAGTTTGAACCTGAGGTACTTTCGGTGAGAAGGCCTGATGAGGACATGAAAATAAGCGCCCTGAGGTCCAGGAGGCTAACCAGTCCCCTGGCCTCAGGGAGAATAAGTATTGCCAGAGTTAGCATTTTGAACTTTGGTTTCAAAAAGGTGCTTGTTCAGATATCTCAGATCTAAGATGGGCGCCATTCTCCTGTCTTTTTGGGGTAAGGAAGTATCTGGAATACAGACCTTGCCCTGGTGTAAGGGAGGAACCCTTCTACTGCTCTGAAGTAGAACAGGGTAGAGACCTCTGCTTCCAGAGCAGGTTCTCGAGGGGGCTTGCAGGTGGAACATGCCTGGCTCTCATCTTTGGGAATTTTTTGAAGCTGAGAACCAGGCCCTGGCTTACTACTTCCAGAACCCATTTGTCCGAAGTTAGGGACACCCAGTTCTGACTGAAGTAAGCCAACCTGCCCCCTACTGGTACAGGAGAATCGACCCTGGGCACCCCATCAGGGTGCCTGCTTGGCAGTTGCCTTAGGCTGAGGGGTGGGGACCGGTTTACCTGCGCCCCATCTGCCTCTGCCTCTGCAAAAGCCCCTCTGAGCAAAAGCAGAGGAGGCTTGGAATTGATAAAAAGGCCTGTGGAAGGGCCTTCCCTACCTCTGTGTGTGTGCCTCTGGGGAGTGGCTTGCCGCTCCTTGGCTTGGGCACTTTTGTAGGTAGTTCTGTATTCATCCATCTTTTTCATATAGTTCTCTGTCTGCTCCCCAAACAGAGAATTCCCCACCACAGGAAAATCCATAGCCTTAGTCTGAGTGTCCTGTGACAGATTAGTACACCTGAGCCATGCCAACCTACGAAAAGCTACAGAAGTGGCCATGACCCTTGAGGAAACATCATTAACATCCACAGCAGCATGAAATTGAACTTTAGAAGCTTCAATGCCATCAGCAGCCACCTGTTCTAATTCACTAGCCAGCTGGCCATGGGCCTGCTTGGCTAACTGCATAACTGTATCCCATCTAGATTTCTGATATCTAGCCACATAAGCCATATAATTTGCCTGCCTGAGTCCCAGAGAGGCTGCCATATACTGCTTTTTTGCCATGGCATCAATCTTCCTGGAATCCTTGTCAGGAGATGTGAAGCCAGGGAATGTTAGCTTGTCACAGGCTGCAGCCTGCACTACTCCTACGACTACACTGCTCAGAAAGGAAGTCTGTATCAGGACCTGATAAGAGTATACCTCCTGTCCATCTTTATCGACAGGAGGCACAGAATTAGGATTTTTCAAAATTTTTATTGTTTGCTTCCTAAATGACTTCTGCAAAGGAATAGACAATCTCTAGACTTTGAATATCCATCATTTCAACATAATCAGGCTCCTCCTGCTCATCCACAGCCTCTTCTAAGGGAAGCTGGAGGGTTTCAGCAACTTTCTTATAAAACATAAAATGAGATGGGGACTCAGACAGCATGGGGGAGATTCTAAAGGTCTGTCTGGAGAGATGTCCGGTTCAATGGGCACATCCAGACCCTCCCAGCCACATACATACTGTTCATAATCCTCCTCCCCCTCCTGTGGTTCATAAAATTCCTCAACATCATACTCCTGAACCACTGGGGCCGGACGAACCAACCTTTTGCCAACTAGTGGTGGTTCGGATGGCCCCTGAGACAGTGACTGGACAATCTGTATGGCTTTTGCTATTTCTGCAGCAGTTGGAGAGGAAATTTTGGACTCCAGACCTGCTGATTTTCTAGATTTTTTTACTGGGGCTGGTTCCTCAGAACCAGCTTTTCTTTTGGCCGAGGAAGTATCGCCCTGGTCAGAGGGCACTCCCTCTGGTTCAGTTGGCACTGAACCGGGCTGGCCATCCGGGTCAGCAGACTTTTTGGCCTCTCGTTCCCTGAGCCTGCCCAATCTTTTTTCCAGGGTGGCTGCAGGGAAATTTTTACATACCTGGCAGTCTGACTGGAGGTGGTCAAACCCCAGACAATAAACACATGTGGTGTGTGGGTCAGCCTTGGCAAAGGCTTCCCACAAGCATCACAGTGTTGAAACCCAGTGGGCCCGTTTTTTTTGGGTTTCTCAGACATAATGCCAGCCTAACCAAAAACTTGCCCTTTAATGGCAGGCCAGGCAAGACACCCTTATCGGTTCCTAACCGTAATCACGGGTATTTGAAAACCGTGAATGAAATCCTTTTTAGAACAGATAAGAACCGGAACCGACTCTAAATATATTTTAAAATGTTTAAATGAGTTTTAAAGCAAACCGATCGGTTCAAAACCGAACAGATAATGACAATTCCACACAGACTAAAACCTTGTACTTACGTTACCAGATAGAGCTTGAACCAAATGCGGTAAAATAAAACACTGTTCTCTGTTAAATTTAACCGAGAATACTTAAAATGAACCAAGCTGAAGGAGAAATCTCCGGAGCGACTGTTCAGTGAGGCGGAGTAAAGAATCTGACAGTTTCAGTTTGAAACTGCCCAGATAGAGCTTTGAAAACAGAGTCAGCACTCAGAACTCCATCCTGTATGGAGTTAACCCTTTCATCTCGAGGCAGTTCTAGAGGAGGACCAAACTGCTAATTGTCATAATATAGCAAGACTTCATGTTGTTTGAAAAGGGAGATACTGTTGATGGGGGACCTGAATATGCCAGATGTTAACTGGAGCACCTTTGCTGCAGCCACATCCAAGAGCAGGGCCATTTTCAATGCCCTACAGGTGGCGTGCCTCAGACAGCTAGTTTTGGAACCCACTCGTTAAGGGAGCAATCTTAGACCTCATACTCTCAAATGGGGACAGTGAGAGGATCTCGGATCTGGAAGTGGGTATCCATCTGAGAACAAGTAACCACCAAACAGTGTGGTTCACGATAAACTCAGCTACAGAGTCAAGCTATACAAAAGTGAGGGTACTGGACTTCGGGAGGGCTGACTTAGGCAAGATGGGAGAGTGTCTTAAAAAAAAAAAGCACTAGTAAACAGGCTAGAAGGCAGGGTGGAGAAACAATGGGAAAACATCAAACTGCCATCACAGAGGCAACAAGCCTTTGTGTGAAGCAAATAAATCAAAATGAAAGAAAAAGCCACTATGGTTCTCAAAAGAGGTGGCGGGGAAGGTTAGGGAGAAAAAGATAGCATTTAGGAAGTATAAGGAAACACAGAAGGAGCAGGACGGAGAACTGTACCAGTTAAGGCAGAAGAAAGCAGGGAGGGAAGTCAGAATAAAGGCCCAAACTGAGGAAAAGATAGCCAACTCAGTTAAGAAAGGGGATAAAATATTTTACAGGTACATCAGGGGACATTGAAAGACAAAGGGAGGGATAGTGAGGCTGAACAGAAAGGATGGTGGGTGGGCAGAGAGGGACAGTGAAAAAGCAGGGATACTGAATGAATACTTCTGCCCAGTATTCACAAACGACAAGGAGGGGGAGGTGCTTAATCCAATTAACAGAAGCACTCTGGGTGTGGGGTGTCAATCCCAGCCCTTTCACAGAAGAAAGGGTTCTGCAGGAACTCCTAAAACTGAAGGTGGACAAAGCAATGGGGCCTGGTAGAATTCACTCCAGACTTCTAAAAGAATTAAGGGGAGAGCTAGTGACACCACTGACTACCCCTTTAACAAATCATGGGAGGATGGTGTGGTACCTGAGGATTGGAGGAAGGCGGATGAGATTCCCCTTCACAAAGTGGGAGCAAGACAGAGGCAGGGAACTACAGAACTGTCAGTTTGACCTCTATGGTAGGAAAGTGATGGAATCACTTCTGAAGGAAAGAACTGTTGAGTAGCTAGAGGAAAGTGGGGCACAGGACCAAAGGCAGCAAGAGTTCACAGCAGGAGGTCATGTCAGACAAATCTAATTGATTTATTTGACTGGTGACCAAAGTAGTAGACCAGGGAGGGCTGTGGACATGGCCTACCTAGACTTTTGCAAGGCATGACAGTCCCACGCAAAAGATTAATAATCAAATTAAAATCAGCCTGGGAGTGGGTCCCAGGGTAGTAGCCTAGGTAAAACATCAGCTGGACAACAGGACACAGAAGGTAATTGTAAATGGAGTCCACTCTGAAGAAAAAAGGGGTTACTAGTGGGGTACCACAGGGTTCAGTACTGGGTCCAGTCCTTTTTAAATGTCTCTAAAAGTGACATTGCAGAGGAACTAGAAGGAAAAGTATGCCTCTTTGCAGATGATACAAAGAACTGCAACAGGGTTGATAAACAAGGAGGCGTGGAAAGGATGAGAAAGGACTTGGCAAGGTTGGAGGAATGGTCAGAAGTATGGCAGCTTGGATTCAGTGCAAAGAAGTGCAAAATAATGCACCTGGGAAACAAAAACCCAGGGGAAGATTACACAGTGGGGATATAGCAACACAAAAAATGGAAAGGAACCTGGCGGTAATCATATCAGATGACCTTAAGGTTAGCAAGCTATGTGAGAAGGCAGTAGGGAGGGCTGGAGGGATACTGGGATGTATAGGGAGAGGCATCACCAGCAGAAAACTGGAAGTTGTCATCCCTCTGTACAGACAGTTGGTGAGACCCCATCTGGAATACTGAGTCCAGTTCTGGAGACTGGATCTCCACAAGGACATGGACAGGATGGAGGCAGTCCAGAGGAGGGCAAATAAATGGTGCAGGGTCTGCAAGAGAAGCCATACAAGGAGAGACTAAAGGAGCTTAATATGTATACCTATGAGGAAAGGAGGGCGAGAGGGGACATGATAGAAACTTTCAAGTACCTCAGTGGAATCAACAAAGTCCAATAGAGTAGCATCTTTCAGAAAAAGATGGGCAAGAACAAGGGGACACAATTTGAAGATAGAGGGGGGACGGCTCGGGGCAATGTGAGGAAGTATTTTTTCACAGAGGGTGGTGGACGCATGGAACAGCCTTTCTGAGGAGGTTGTGGGGTCAAACTGTGGAAGAATTCAAGAATGTATGGGATAGACATAGGCAATTTTTGTGGGGGTAGGAAGAAATAGGCTGTTTGTTAACTACAATCTGCAGCTTATCCTGTAGGTACGGAAATGCGCAGACTAAGTGGGCCAAGCGGTTCTTATCTGCCATCTAAGTCTAGGTTTCAATGACTATACCCTTGTCACTGCACCAAATGGAAAATCTTTTCCATTTTGAGGCATAGGTTTTCTAGGTGGAAGGCTTGCTGTAACCCTCAAGTACTTCTAAAACTGCTTCAGAGAATTGACAATCTGCATATTCTAAGTCCTCAAAAGCCAGGTCTTGAGCTTGAGAAACCGGAGACTAGGGTACACTACCCTCCCCTGAAAAGGTCAGTAGATTGTACCTTTGAGGGAGGTGAATCGGTTTGCTGACAGACATTGAGAGCAGCAGGGAGTACCAAGGCTGTCTTGCCAATATGTGGCTACCAGAATCATCGAAGGTGGTTGTGACACGAGCTTGATGAGCACCCCGGGTATCAGAGGAAAAGGAGGAAAGGCATAGGAGGTACCTGCCTGTCCAATCCAGAATCAGGGCATCCACTGGAACTGTCCCCTTCACTGGGGCCCTGCAGCAATAAGGAGGCAAGTGGTGATTTTGGTAGGAAGCAAAAAGGTCCATTTCTGGGGTTCCCCACCTCCTGAATAGAGCATTCACCACTTGCTTGTTCAGTGCCCATTCGTGATGGGCCTGGTTTATCCTGCTCAAGGCATCTGCCAAGGTATTGTCCTTACCAGGCAGATGAATTGACTGGAGAGGCATTTAGAGAGTAAAAAGGCTCCATATCTTCATTGCTCTCTGTACACAGAGGAGTGGACCTTGTCCTCCTCTTTGTTGATGCAATACATTGTTGTGATATTGTCTGTTCTGACTTGTACCACCTTTCCCTGTATGAGATGAGAAACCCTAAAGGGTCAGATAAACAGCTCTTAACTCCAGCAAGTTTATGTGCAGGAGTGAGTCTGCACTCTTCCAAGTACCGTGGATGGTGTGATCCCCTAAGTGAGCACCCCAACCAAGCAAGGAAGCATCAGTTGTGAGAACCAGAGAGGGAGGCTCCTGCAGAAATGGACCCCTTCCCTTAAAAT
This sequence comes from Neoceratodus forsteri, assembly GCA_016271365.2. Lineage (NCBI taxonomy): Eukaryota > Metazoa > Chordata > Ceratodontiformes > Ceratodontidae > Neoceratodus > Neoceratodus forsteri. The sequence goes on from CM028137.1 coordinate 357,683,430, forward strand.
TTTCCAGTTCCCTCTGCCATTGGAGGGCCTGTAGTAGTAACGTTTGTGTGGCTGGTACTGGCTTTGAGAAGGTGTCCCACCTTTGGCACCAGTCTGCTGAGGTGGAACTGAATATCTCATCTGAAACCTGGCATCTATGACTGTGCTTGTTGCTGCAGCCCATACCTCTCAACCTTTTGTCCCCCAAATGTGGAACATTGCCTCTCAAAATGTGGAACAAATGAGCAAAATGTAGAACACAATCAAATCTTTACCCAAGAAGCTCAGAACAGTGTTAAAATGTTTGGCATTTATGTTCAGAAAGTCTGTTATTAATTGAATGATATATTTTTGCATCATTTACTATAGATTTTTGCTTTAAAATGTTACTACTGAATGTGGGACAAATCCTCACAATGTGGAACAGAGAACTTTTGTGAAGTAAAATGAGAGCGTTCCTCGTAATGTGGTTCACTTGAGGTATGCCGCAGCCATGTGCCCCAACAGTTGAAGAAACTGTTTTGCTGGCTTTGGCCTGCCCAGGGTAAATCAGCCTGCCAGAAGTTGAATGCTTTCTGCTCTCTCCTGAGGGAGAAAAGCTCTTCCCACTACTGCATTCAGTTCTGCACCTATGAACTGCAGAACCTGCACAGGGGTCAGGACTGACTTTCTGGTATTGAGAAGGAATCCCAGGGAGCGCAGCATATCAAGGGTTACCTGAAGATGGTCTGACACCTGTTGGTGGGATTTCCCTACGATTAGCCAATCGTCCAGATAATGAAAAACTGACACCCAGTTTTCTGAGGTGTGCCACTACTACGGCTATGCACTTGGTAAAGACTCTTGGTGCGGAGGTAAGGCCGAAGGGAAGTGTTGAGAACCAGTAGTGGCCTGAGGGGAGTCTGAATCAGAGATGCTTTCTGTGCGACTCCCTTTTGGGAATATGGAAATATGTGTCCTTTAGACCCAAGAAGGCTAGCCAGTGCCCTTTTGCAGAGTTGGCAAAATCGTGGTCATTGTGAATATTTTGAACCTGGGCTTTACCAGGTACCTGTTTAGCAATCTGAGGTCTAGTATAGGCTGCCACTCTCCATTTTTGTTGTTAGGGAATATCTGGAATAGAACCCTTGCCCTCTTTGGCTGTGGGACAGGCTCCACTGCTTTTGCCAGCTGTAGGGCCTGTACCTCCTGCTCCAGCAGTTTTCTTTCTAAAAAGGGAGCTGGTACAAAATGTTTTAACCTTGGAGGAAGGAAGGGACTTGAAGCAAAGGGGGAGACCCTGACTCACCATTTCCAGGATCCACTGGTCTGTGGTTATTTTTAACCATTCCTGGAAATAGTGGGAGAGTCTGCTCCCTACAGGATGTGGACAGGCAGCCTAAAGGGAAAAGTCAGGGGTTCTGTTTTGCTTGCTGCCGAGGTGGAGCAGATTGGGATCCTCTCAGAGAACCCCTTCTACCTCTATCTCTGTAAAATCCAGTCTGCTGTGGTTGGTACTGCTGCTGGGAAACAGCCTGTACCTGAATGAAAGGCCTCCTAAAAGAGGACCTGCCCCTGCCTCCCCTAGAATAAGATGACACTGAAGTAGAGGGCCTGTCTCTGGTCGAGTTGCTCTTAAAAGTAGCTTTATATTCAACTACTTTTTTCATACATGCTTCAGTCTGGGCACCAGAAAGAGATGGGCCTCGACAGGAAAGTCCATTACCTTAGTTTGGAGTTCTGGGTGAGGCTGGTAGCCCTCAGCCAAGCAAATCTTAGAGCAATGGTACCAGCCATCCACCTTGCAGCTGTACCACTGGTGTCAGCTGCCATCTGAAATTGGTATTTGGAAGCCTCCAAGCCCATTTTTGCTGTGTCTAGCAGCTCTGACACTGTTAAAGAGGGGTTAGCCTCAGTATTGTCCACTACGGACTGCCAGAGAGCTTTTTGATAAAGGGCTGCATAGGCCTGGTAGCTGGCTTGACAAATTTCCAGAGATGCCGAAAGGTACCCCTTTTTTGCCATGCTGTCCACCTTTTTCAAATCCTTCTCAGGGGGTCAAAGGATAAGGGAGTTTTGGCTTTCTCACAGGCAGCCTGCTGAACAATACCCTGGTGATCTGGGTGACTAAAAGAAACTCAGCATCAGATCTTTCTGATAAAAAGTGTGACAAGTAGTGTCTGTGGGTGTGACTGTAATAGAAGCCTTTAGGATTTCTACAACATCCTTCTTAAAGAATTTGTAGATAGGTAGAAGGAGCTTTTTGAGGTGTCAGCCCCATAAGCTCCATGTATTCTGCCTCATCTTCATCTTGGATCTCTTCAGCTGTTTGCAGATCCAGGGTCTCTACCATTTTCTTTAAAAGAAAGATGGGAAGAGAAATCCTCTGGGGTCTGGGAGGGGAGCCAAAATCCTGTTCTAGTGACACCTCAGGTTCAATTCCCTCTTCAACTTGGTCATCCTCATATGTCACTGCAGCAGTAGGCAAAAGAGGGGTAACAGTTGCTTTTTCAGCAGTATTAATCACAGGCTGCTGAGGGGGTAATAAACCCTGCAGCACCTGGAGTAAGGTGAAAGCCTGTGTCAACTCAGCAGGAGAAGGAGCATTAATAGGCTCCTGAGGGACCCCTTGAGGCGTTTCAGCCAGGGCGTCAGTGTGTTTGGCTTTAATTTTTTGGCAGGCACAGAGGAGTCAGCCGGTTGATTGCTTCTCTTGCCGAGCCCTCACCCGTATGGGGTGGATTTAGAGGCTCTGGAAGGAACTGCTACAGTCTTAGAGGGGGTGGACTGGTTAGCGCCCATGGACAGTTTCTCTAGTTTTTTTTTTGTTTTGTTTTTTTAAGCCTCTCCCTGCATTTTTTCACTGTCTTAACAGGGAAAGACTTACAAATATCAGTCTTCACTGAAGTGCTGTTGCCGAAGGCAAATCAAGCAAAGATCATGCTTGTCTGCTTTGGCAAACACCTGTGCACACTTCAGGCAGTTCTTGAACTCAGGGGGTCCTGTTTTCTTTTAGGCTTGTCTGACATTATAGAAAACAGGAACCAGTAACCGACCAAAAATTAGACTAAATTTAAATATTTGCGGTCGGTTTCAATAGAATAACAGTCAGTTCAGGCACCGATAGTGAAACCGCTCCCCCGAAACTATCGGTTCTGAATGGATCCGAATAGAGAAACCGCTGAGGAAAACCGAGGCGCTTCAGTTCAAAAGCGGCTAAAATTAAATAAAATTAAGGAGTAAGTAACGGAACCCTCTAAAAGGTTCGATTCAATAAAAAGAGAGGTTGGTTGCCCTCGGTTCAAAGGAAAGTACAGTTACGTAAGAACTTACCGTAACAGATCTTAGAGGACTCTTGCAGCAGGCTATTACAATAAGGACTACACGCGAGGCACTAGGACCCTCCAGTGAAACTTCTGCCAGCAGTACACAGCAGGGACCGCCCCGACGTGCCTCGCCCGTCGGTCTGGGTACAAGAGGAGGCAGACCAGCTCCACCTCAGTTCTCCGCCAAGACCCAGAAGAAGGCCTGACAAGAGAAGGAGACGAAGCAACTGTAGAAGAGAAATGGAGATGACAAAGAAGATGGATCTGCACACCTCGGGGAAGGCAGATGAGAGTAAGCGCCTGCTGTAAGAGCTTCTCTTGAAGATCTACTGTTACGTAAGTTCTTACATACCTGTACTATCTTACTTCGAGTGGGAGCTCTTGCAGCAGGCTATTACAATAAGGACAGAGACCCAAGCAGTCCCAAACCAAAGAGGTAGACGACCCCGGGAGGTGGAATATGCTGACTCCAGAGGCCTCAGGACAGAAGCCCTTGTAACACAGCTAGGCCGAAGCCAGCTCAGCGTCTGGAGACTATATCCAAGCTGTAATGCTTGACGAAAAGTATGCTCAGAGTTCCAGGTTGCGGCCGCACAAATGTCCTTTATGGAGACATTTCGCAGGGCGGCGAAAGATGCTGACACTCCTCTGGTGGAGTGACCCCTAGCCGGGCCCGGTAGGGGTTTATTGTGTTTCTCGTAACATAACTAGATGCATCGAACTATCCATTGAGATAGTCTGCTTGGTCACTGGTCGACCCAAGCAATGGCCACAAAAAGTTGCTCTGATTGACTGTGCCGAGCCGTCCTCTTGAGGTAGTACCTCAAAGTCCTGTGGACATCCAATGTGTAGAGGAGAGCCTCCCCTCTACTGGGAGGGGAAGGAAAATAAACAGGAAGGTCAACTGACTGGTTGAGGGTCAACTCTGAGACCACTTTCCGGAAGAAACTTAGGATTCGTTCTGAGGGAAACCCTTTCCCTGTAGAAAATTAAATAGGGCTCTTTACACATCAGAGCCTGAAGCTCGGAAACCCTTCGAGCTGAAGTAACAGCAACCAAGAAACAAACCTTCCAAGAAAGGTAACGCAGCTCACAATCCGCTGCTGGTTCAAAACGAGGGAGGGTGAGGTTTCTCCAACACAAAAAGGAGGCCCCAGGGTGGGATAGGGTCCCGAATGGGAGGTCTCATGCAGAATTCCCCTAAGGTGCGGGCGACATCCAATTGCGCCAATGCTCTGTCTCACACAAGGGCATGATAGGCGGAAATTGCCCACATGTGCACCTTGATAGAGGAATAACTCAGATCCTTTTAGGTACAAGGAGAGGAGAAACTGTAAAGCTAAGTTCACAGGGCAGGCGAGGAACCAACATGCTTGCATGCCCCAAAGACAAAACGCTTCCACTTCATAGTGTAGGCGGAGCGGGTAGATGGCTTTCTTGCCGAAACTAGGGCTGCCGCCACTCGGGGAAGCCCCGTATCTATGTTGAGCTACATCTGAAGGAGCCAAGCATGTAGGTGTAAGGACCAAAGGTCTGGGTGGACCAGCGACCCTTGGTCCTGGGACAGTAACTGCGAGCATATGGGCAGCGGAATTGGAGGTTCCGTTGACAACCGCTGTAGCACTGGGAACCAAATCTGCTGAAGCCATTTGGGGGCCACTAGAATCATTCGGGCCCCTTCTGCCTGTAACCTGAGCAGCACTCTGAATGAGAGGGAAGGGCGGAAAGGCATAGAGAAACCTCCCTGCCCTGCAAAGGGATAACACGTCTGGCCAGAAAACTCCAGGCGCATGCTCTCGCGAGCAGAACGTTGGCAGTTTGGCGCTGCGTGGTGACGTAAAGAGGTCCAGTTCTGGAAGACCCCACCTGTTGAAGAGCTGGTCTGCTACGGACTGTAGCAGCTCCCACTTGAGCGCTCTGGAATGTGACCTGCTGAGGCTGTCAGCCAGATCGTTGAGGATGCCTGGAACGTGCACTGCGGACAGCAGAATGCCCCGCTCCATCACCCAGTACCAGACTCTCAACGCCTCCCTGCAAAGGGGATACAAATGAGTGCCCCCTTGCTTGTTGATGTAGAAGATGACCGCCATGTTGTCTGTCTGAACTAGGAGAGCCTGGCACTAGGTCCTTCTGAAAAGCCTGTAGGGCATAGAGAACCGCTCGCATTTCCAGCACATTGATGTGAAGGGACTGCTCCTCAGGAGACCAAACCGCTTGCGTTAGACGAGCACCCAGGTGCGCGCCCCCACCCCAGGTCCGATGCATCTGTCGTCAGAGTTTGACCTGGTGGCTCCGGACGAAAGCTGACCCCTTTCTCTAAATTCCTGGGGTCCATCCACCAAAGCAGAGTTCTCCTGACTGGCTCAGAGATCTTGACCGGGGAGTCTAGATCTTCGTGGCTTTGGTCCCATTGCACCCTGAGCATCCATTGCGGGACCCTCATGTGGAGGTGGGAAAAGGGAGTGACAGGGATGGCCACCGCCATGTGCCCCAGTAAACTGAGGAAGTTCTGAGCTGGAACTTGGAGTTATGGAGATCGGTTCTGCCATCTCTCGCCGGCGATCTCCCCTGTCCTGGGGAAGGAAGGCCATGCCCTGGACGGAATCCAGGATCGCTCAGATGACGGCTAGTTTTTGACTGGGCTCCGGGGACGATTTTCGCAAGTTCAGGGTGATCCCCAGCCCTCGGAACAGAGTATAAGTGTCTTCGAGGGCACGCAGAAGGACCATTCTTGACGGGGCCGTAAGCAGCCAGTCGTTGAGGTAGGGGAACACATAGTGCCCCATGCGCCTTAGAGCCGCAGGCACCACTGCTAGAACTTGAAGACTTATGGAGCAGAAGAGAGGCCTGAACGGAAGCATTGAAACAGATTGTGCTCCCCATGGAAGTGGAACCTCAAACTTCCAGTGGGAGGGTAGACCCGATATGCATATGCATCTTGCATGTCAAGAGAGCAGAGCCAGTCCCCTCGTGCAGCAAGGGAAGGAGTCCTTGGAGGTCACCATCCTGAACCTTTGTACTCGATAGAGGTTTAGAGGACTGAGGTCCAGAATGGGATGAAGGTCCTGTGTCTTTTTTGGGACCAGGAAAAAGTGAGAATAAAACTCCTGTCCTCGCTGATGCAAGGGGACCATCTCTAGTGCCCTTTTTTGCAAGAGGGTCTGGATCTCTCCTTCTATAAGTGGGATGTGAGAAGGAGGATAACGGGAGAGCTTTGGCGGAGTGTGCGGTTGCAACTCTGAACTTCAGCGTGTGTTCCCTCCTAATGTCGTCTAAGACCCATTGGTCTGCAGTTATTGACTTCCACCCTTCGAAATGAAGGGAGAAGCGGCCCCCAACCGGCTCCCCTGGATCTTCCCATGGAAGGGGGAGCAGAAGGGAGTCATTGGGCTGAGCCAAGAGTGGGGAGAGAGGCCTGGGAGGACTTGGGCCCACGGGCGGGAGGTACACCAGACTGCTGGTTGCCAGATCTCCTGCGAAAGCCTCCTCTCTGCCCCTGTTGGTTGCTACGGGCTTGACCTTGACCACCTGAGGACTTGTGAAAAGGCCATTTACGGTGTAGTCGCTGGTCACCGCGGTACGTCTGGTGGACCGACCAGATTGACTTGCCAGACTCCAGGAGATGGGAGATCAAGGCCCCAGTCTCCTGCCCGAACAGCACAGTACCCTGGAAGGGCAGATCCTTGATACCGGTCTACAGATCCTGGTGAAAGCCAGAGACACTCAACCAGGCATGGCGCCGTAGGCACACCCCGGAAGCAGCTGCCCTGGCTGCCGTATCCGCCGTGTCATACGAGGCTCTCAGGACATGGGAGTCTACGTCTGAGTCCGATTGGAGGAGGTCCAGGAGCTCTGTCTTCTGGGCACATTCTGGAGGGGTCTTCATCAGCTCGTCCCCTCTCCCAAAGCGCATTCTGGTACTGCACCATATGAGTCAGAAAGTTGAGGGAATGTATGGAACAGGTGGAAGCAGCATATACCTTTTTGCCCAACTGGTCCAAGTAGCGAGACTCCGGGTCAGGAGGCTGGGAGCTGAGGTGCTTCGGCTGCCTGGACTTGTCATGGGCAGCCATGATCACCAAGGAATCGGCCTGAGGGTGTTCAGCGAGAAAGGGCTCTGCCCTCGGGGCCTTATACAGCCTGTCCAACTTTTTTCCAACGTCCGGGACTGAGGCTGAATGCATCCAGGTGGTTCTGGTGAGGTCCTGGAACGTATGCACCAAAGGAGGGATGACCAGAGGTTTTGGCTCCTTTTGCCTCAGGTACTTAGCCAGTCTCCGGCGTTCCGGATCCAGGTCCTCCGTAGCCCACTCGGAGGCCTGGATGTGCCTCATGACGTCCATAAAGGTAGGATCATCCGGAGGCGAGCGAGGCTGGTCCTTCTCTCCCAGGGAGCACTTCAAACTGAGAGAGGAAGATGAGGTGGACGATGGTGAGGAGGATCGACTATCTGACCCTTCCCTATGACCAGGCTCTCGCCGTTGTCTGTAACTAGGGGACCGAAGTCAACCTGAAGACAGACTCCAGTCCCTGGACAGGTGGCGAAGCAGAGACCGACGTCGGTCAGAGGACAGACGTCGGTCTCTGCTTCACGCCTCGAACGAGAAGAGCTCCTGGAGCGTGACCTAAACTGACGTCAGTCGCCAGAGTCCCTGGAGCGACGTCGGTGGTTCACAGACCTGGTGTGGGAACGAGCCCTGGAGGGAAGTGTAGGCAGGCGCTCCAGAGACTTCCGCGGGGAAGACTCGCCTCCCAGCTGTGGTTTTTCCGCTGGGTCCGGTACTGGTGTCTGAGCCGGCAATGGGGAGGACCGCTTATGGACCTGCCCCCACCAAAAGGAAAACAGATCCTGGAGCTTGTCCTTCGTGAAGATCTCAGCCGCTTGTCTGGGGAAGGAAGTCTCCAGACGTCGGGAAGGCCGAAGAGAGCCCTCCTGGGTGCCAGAGGCGAGGAGACTTGGACGACGTGGACGCCGGCTCTTCTGCATCCGCTCCAGTGTCCTTCGCCCCTTCGACTGGTGTTAGTGCTGGTACAGATGATGGGGTGCCGCCGGAGAGACCTTGGGCTCCGGAGGCGTGCCTTTAGCAGGCAGTGCCGGGGCCTTAGGAGGTGGGGCCAAAGAAGGCACCTCTAAGGTCTTAGTGGTGACCCTTAGCAGGGTCACATTCGGCTTAGCCGGCTTCTCCCCCGAAGGGCCGGCCTTAGTCTGAGAAGATTTGGTGCTCTCAGAACCTGAGGGATGGGACTTTTTCGGAGAGGGTCGCAACGCGGAAGGTGGACTGCACCGACTCACGGTCTTTGCTATGGTGCTTCTTTTCTTTCGTTCCCTCCGAGGAGTGCAGATCCATTTTCTGCTCCAGCAAGTAGGCTTTTAGGACCTTGAGGCGCAGATACGGGTTCTGCTGGTAAAGCCTGGCAATCTGAGCAGTTGGCGTGTAGTGGTCGGGCCTAGCCAAAAACACACCGCCAATGGCTGTCCTTCGCTGGGATCTGCCTCCCACACACACTTGTTCAAGTGCTCTGGAAAAACAGGCGCCCGAAGACATCCGTCAAACTCAACAAACCGTTGAGCAGCGGCTGGCGTCGTTAACGGGAGAAAGACAAAAAAGTCTAAACAGGTAAAAATAGCCGACGGGCAGCGGACTGACGTCGGTGTACCTTGAAGCCGAAAACAGTCAAAAAAACGGCTCCAAAGTCTTGACCGAAGACAAATTATTGAAGATTTAGCTGCAACTGGCAAGCAGAAGCTGTTCCTCCTTCACGTGCGGGATGCGGCAGGAAAGAACTGAGGTGGAGCTGAGTCCGCCCCCTCTTGTACCCAGACCGATGTCGGGGCAGGGCCGGCGTCAGAGGCGGTCCCTGCTGTGTACTGCTGGCAGAAGTTTCACCAGAGGGTCCTAGTGCCTGCAGCGTAGTCCTTATTGTAACAGCCTGCTGCAAGAGCTCCCACTCGAAAGGAACCGATTAACAAGTTTAAATTTAAAACTAATGAGGTACAAAACACTGAAGAAAAAGGATACTAGGCAGTAATGAAAAATAAAACGAAAATACTTAAGTTTGTTTGCTCTATACACTACAGGAATCTGTCTTGATTGAGAGAGACCTCCAGGGCATCTGAACTTTGCAGCAGAGAGAAGAAATCTGAAGTAGAATGTAGGCAGTTGACATTGGGCAGTTTGAAAACAGATGCGCGAGATAAACATTCCATGATCAGCATAGCATTCTATTCTCTCTGGGGCAGTGCTGGGAGCACTGCAAGTAATAATATTAGTGGATTCCTGGGTTAGAACCTATTTTTCCAGGATGTGGATATAGTTCACTATCCACACTCTGGCAGACTCCTAGCAGTTCTCTGGGAGGAGGGGGTAAGGCACACACACCTAATGAGCGAACAGAGACTGGAGAACCAAAGTCCCAAAACCAGCATCCCAGCGTGATTCAACGTCGATTCAGTAGTGAGAAATTAAGGTGTGTGCGGACTTCCAGGTAGCAGCCCTGCAGCTTTCCTGGATATAGGGATGTCCCTGAAAACAGCCACTGAGGCAGCAGTATGCCTGGTGGAATGAGCTTGAAACACTACAGGAGGCTCCCTGCCAGCCAATCTATAGCAGAAGTCAATGCAGAAAGTGATCCACCTGCCAATAGTCCATTTTGCTGCTGGTCTGCCAAGCACATCTTCAGCATAAGTGGCAAGCAGTTGGCGAGCCTTTTCCCCAACCCAGCTGTGCACTCTACACAAGAGCACCCTCTGCAGGTCCAGGGTATGGAACCTGCAGTCTGCCTCTGAAGATGGGTTAATAAAAGATACCAAAAAGTTAATCACAAGGTTAAGGCAAAACTGATACAACCTTCAGGAGAAACTTTTGGTTGAAGGTAAAGGATGAGTTTATCCCTGTTGAAGACCAGGTAGGAAGACGGACATAATGGCCACCAGGAAGGCAGTTTCAACAACAGTTGTGACATTCCACACCTGTGCATAGGCTCAAATGGCTCATCCATAAACACAGCCAACACCAGCAGTTAAGTCCCACAGTGGAAGTGGTTCACACATTGAAGACAGGTGGTCCAGCCCCTTGAAAAGCAACCAGCCACCTTCTCCTGGGGTACCGTCAGCTTGCCAGCCCATTCCCTATAAGCAGAGATGACTGCTAGGTGACTTTAAGGGTCGTCGCTCACAGTCCCAGCTGAAAGAGGGACCAGAGGTAGTACAAGATGCTCGCCACAGGGCAGGCAAGGGAATCCAAGCTCCTTGCTCAGTCAAACTGAAAACCTATTCCATTTCAAGGCATAACACTAGTAAGTCGACCCTTCCTAGGAGGCCTCCACAACGTGGAGCACTTCATCCAAAGAGACCCAGGCCCTGTAACTCTAGCCACTCAGGAACCAGGCCGTGAAGTGCAGGGACTGCAGGTCCCACACCACCTCCTGATTCAGGAACCACTCATGCAATGCCTCTCCTAGTAGCTGACAGCGTCCACCAGCAGACTGTTCACTCCTGCAACATGAATCACCAAGCGATCTGCACCCAGGCTACATGAGGTTCGGTTGCAAAGGGCCTCCGCACATGGGAAAGGAGCAAGTTCTACCTTGCCTGTTCAGGTAGAACATGGTCATGGTGTTGTCCAACTGGACCTGCACACAACCCCCTGACCAAAGGCAAATTCCATCTGTGCAAGTCGCACTGCACAGAGCTCCAGCAGGTTTATGTGGTGACAGGACTCCTGGGGTAACCAGAACCCGTGGGATCTATGGACTCAGGTGCACTTCCCATCCCACGGAGACATGTGCATCATGAGTGTGATGGTTGGTTCTAGGTGAACAAATGGGATTCTTTCCTGCAGGTGCTGTGGAATCAGCCACCACTGAATGGCACCCACATCAGCTGGGTCATTATGCCCGGCTGGTCCACGTGGCTCAGGTGCTAGGACCACAGAAGGCCCAACTCCCACTGGAAGTGGTGCATCCACTAGCCTGCCCAATGGACCACAATGATGCAGGACACCATGTACTTCAGCAGCCTCAGGATATCCCAAACAGGGTGCAAGAGTCAAACATGAAATGATCAGGCAAACAAGCAAAATCCAGTGCCAGGTACACAAGGAGGCAGGCCTTGGCCACAGGAGTCTAGTTCTGCCCCAAAACTGGATCAGCTTCATGGGCATCAGTTCGGACTAGTCAGGGTTGACCAACAAGCCCAAGTCTCAACAGGTATGGAGAGTCAGATCTCTGGACTTCCCTATGGTCTCTTTGGATGAACTGGCAGCCAGTCATTCAGGTAGGGATGCTCATCAAGACCTAGAAACTGCAGGTATGTGGCCATCACTGCCATGCACTTGGTGAAGACCATGACTACCAAGGAGAGACCAAAGGGCATGACATGGAACTGGTACAGGACCTCTTGTGCTCCACACTGAAGGTACCACCATGGGACAGATGGACTGAAATGTGGAGAACACATCCTGGAGGTCTACAGAGCAAAACCAAATATTCTGTTCCAGCAAGGAATGATCAGATACAGAGTGACCATCCAGAACATGCATTTCCACACAAACTGGTTCAGATCAGTACATCCACTATGGGCAGCCAGCCCCCCATCCATTCCAGGACCAGGAAGTATCTGAACATGTAACCCTGACTGGACACAGCATCTGGGATTTGGGCTACTGCCCATTTTGCAAGAAGCTTAGCAATGTCTTCCCGAAGGGTGAACAGCGTGTCCTGAGACACCATGGACTCCCAAGGCACGTGGAGGCTGTAAGGCAGAAGAACCTCAAAGTACAGAGGCAACCCTCTGCCTACTATGTCCAGCACCCACTTGTCTAGTCTGATGACAAAACGTGGCAAGAAGTGACATAGCCGACCTCCTATGGGAAGTGCTGACAGGGGCATGACAGGTGGAGGAATGACCCCCCCCCCCCCAAACCCATTACTGGGCAGCTTTTGCTGGGGCACTGAGGCAGAAGCCAGAGGGGCACCACCACCCCTGCACCCCCAGACCTGGGCTTGGAATGCCAGGCCTGGTACGGCCCCTTCTGAGGCTGCTGCTCAGGGGGCTGTAGCTGAAAGGACTAGCACTGAAAAGCTAGTTTCTTAGGCTTCTTTTTTGGGTCATTCTATAACAATGCCACAGACTCCAGGGTGGCACACTACTTTACAGGCGAGATGTCCCACCTTGGGGCCAAACAGGTCAGTGCCCAAGAAAGGGACATCGGCCAGTTTGCACTAGATGTTTGCTGTGAAGGTGGACAGACTCAGCCTGGCCCTGTGACACATGGAGACGGACACTCCCATGGCACTGTCACATGAATCATCCATGTCCAAGGCCATCTGGAGCTGGTGCCTAGTCTGTGATTAACCCTGGTCTCTGATGACCATCACTGATGACAGTTACTCAGCCGGAAGGTAAATGAAAATGGAATCAAACACTCCAGTGGGGGAGTGACCATAACTGGCCATCATCATGCATAACTAGCCTGACAAAAACCCAAGGATGCTGCAGTATACACCTTTTTGTGGTCAATCTTGGGAGGCTTGTCCATATTCCCCTGGTTTCCCAGCTAAAAGAAAACTGAGTTGGTAATTAGTCCCTCCATGAAGGTGTGGTCAGAGAATCCCAAACGGGACAATGTTGGGACCACATACTTGCATGCCATATGGACACAGGGTGCCTGGCAGGATGCTGCCAAACCTCCATGGCCAATCCCAAAATTGACAGCCACAGGAAAGGCAACACTTCGGGATTCATCCCTGTCCAGAATGTCGGTAAAAGGGTTCTTAGCCCTTTTCTGAACCAGCTCCAACAGGATTGACATGGACTCCAATATACACTGGAGAAGCACCCTGAAAGACTCTGGGCCTTGCTCGGTTAACTGATCCGCATTTGAGGAAGCAAGTCCCAGAGGAGGCCATGGACTCGTGGTCAGTTGTCAGAGGACTTCACAAATGACCCTCAGCTGTTTCTTGCTATGGACCCCTCTGGTATCCTTCCCCAAGATGATCTGCAATGATAACAAGCTATAGCTGGTGGCCAAACAGGATTCCTGGACAGAGCACCCACCTTTGGCTGCAGTGGTGGTGGCTCCACCTGAAGTGGTAGAGAAACAGTCATGGGGAGCACCTGCATAGCATGGACTAGCGGGGCACCACTAGTGGCTGGCAGGGGACTGGATGGTAGAGTTCTACCCTGCCCCGCAATGGCCCACTGTTACCAGAGGAACTCCTCTTAACACCTGCACAGCTTACAACAGTGCCTCTCCTTGCCGGAGGATGAGATAGTCAAGAAGTGAAGGAGACTCCTCCCAGTTGAGCAGGACAGACAGAGAATGCCTCGATCGAGACCTTAACAGTTGAACAGAATCTACGTCAAGGGGAGCTTTCCAGCCAGTTGTGGTAAATCATATGCCTGCTCACATCAAGTTGCACAGGCACAGAAGGCTCTAATGCCAGTGGAGGTTTCTCCTGCAGAGGACTGGACTAGGACACTGACCAATCCGAGTCCTCTTGAGTGATCAATTCCTTGACCTCGTCCGAAATCTTCATGGCCTGCTCGACTGGACTCTATGTCAACTGGCTCTACAGGGGTATCGAACAGACCCTGACCTGCCCCTTGATCAAAGGGCATTTGATCACAGTCAAGCAGTTGGGAAAGTCAAGGGACTAAGAGGACCTTGATATCTCTTGGTCCCTCAACCAGCACCACTTGTGCTTGGAACCACGAAGGGGGGGCAGGGCTCTCCAGCAGGGTCTTGAGGGCCAAAACATGTCTTGGAAGCCTCGGTGAATGACAAGAAGACACTGGCCACAACGCCAAGACTAAGGAGGTTCCGTTGCTCCATCAATGATCTGCAAAAGGAGGTGAAAGAACAGAGGAAATAAAGCTCAAGAATATAACGATCAACAAAGTTTGCCTATGGCGTACTAAATGCTAAGTGAGAACTGCAAAAAAGGTGACATGTTCTTCCAACAGAAGGAAAGATCTGACATTACAGGGCAGAATCAGAGGACATACTGCCCTGGTGGTGGGAGAAGCCTAGTTTAAAAATGTCCTGCAAATCAGACTGTTCAGGTGGAACTGCCAGAGTGTGAATCTTAACTATATCCACAGCTCTATAAGAATGGGCAGTATCATTTAGTGTTGGCACATAAATACATTTTAGACTATTAGCAGCTAAAGGCAATGGACTCTGGTGTCTCATTTATTCCTAAACCAGACATGGACATGATCCAGGCAGAAGAGAAAGATGCAGTTACACATTTTGGCTAAATTATCAAATGGTACAAGATTGAATCTTCCATTAATTCTGGGTCATTCCAGTGCTCCCAATGTATATTTATTTTTCTTTCCTCATTTGTATTTTTTGCCACTGGGCACCCCTGGCCCTGCAAACAGGCTCACCTGACCCCCGACCCCCCCCTCCCCGGGTGGGGTCGCTGGAGCAGAACTATCATGGCTGGAGGGTTAGGCACAGAGCCTGGCTCACACGCAGGGGCCAGTGATTTTCTGAACTATTTCTCCCCTGGAGCTGGGAACGTACAATGACGCTGGCGGAAGCGTCTGCCCACATTATAGTGAGACACCTTGTCCCCCAGCCTCCGCCAGAAGGCAACTGATGCTGGCACCAGTGAACCCCCCTCCCAGAGAGGGGAGGCAGTCCTCCCGGATGCTCGATGCTTCTCCTCCCCTGCAGACTCCCGGTGACCCATGCCAGCTCCCAAACATGGGCCGCCGGCATGGCGTCCAGCGCCTCAACCTTCAGCACCACCGGGCCGGCTCCAATGTAGATTTCTAAAATGCTTCCTTTTTAAGGATTGTATAGTATTATCAAAACCTCCTCCTCTCAGTTTCATCCTCACTTTCCCAATCCCCCTAAATTCTGAGGGGAGGAGAGTTTGATGGTGCAATCCTTAAAAAGGAAGCATTTGAATACATACATAGGGAGAACAGGCTCTTACACCATTTCTGAATGATTAATTTAGTTGATACATGTATTAACTGCATCCCTTTCCATTTTGGACTGTGTCCATGCCTGGTTTAGGAATAACCAGGATGCTAGAGTCCATTACTTAGCCACTAGTAAGTCTCAAAATGTATTTAGACAATGGGCTGAAAAAATCCCAGTCTGACTGTGACCCCATTTACGGATAAATTTATGTGCCAGAGATCGGGAAAAACAAGTCCCATGCCAACTTGCCTCTGTAAGCCAATTTACAGGTGCCCTCAAACTTTTCAAATGTAACGGCACCCATCTTGTTTCCTCGCTAGTGGAGCCCCATCCACCTCGCTTTATATTGATCCATCAGTCATGTATAAAAGGGTGCTACCATTTTGTTTTGATCTGCCACATGACATGACTATTTTTATTTTGTTTTTGTATTTTTTATTCTTGAAGCATTCATCTGTATCCCCTCCGGTGCGTGCCTGAAAACAGGCAGGATTTGTCTAGTGCACTTACCCGGTCAACAAAAGCAAATAAAAATCATTCTGCTCTTCCGCCTGCTTTCCAATTCGCTCATACAATAATCCCTAATGCCAATCAACCGCAAACCAACCTGCAGAGTGACTACATAACAAAAGGGTCCTGACTTTCATTCCATCTAATTGCACGGTAACACGTGTGTGGCAGGGAGAAGAGAGGGGATTAAGCAACACCATCCACACTGCACAGCGCAGTCTACTGGTAAGGTACCAGTGGGGCTATTTCACCTGTAAACAGTTTTTTTCCAATAATTTTTTTTTTTTTTATTAATTTACTTAAAAAGGTTTTACCAGGAAAGCATACTGAGCAGACAACTGCTCGTTTCCAGAAGCATAATTAAACACCATATTTATTTTTTCCTTACACCATTACCCAAACCCATTTTCTAAGTGCAACAATACCTGATAGGGGAGGCAGTGTGGGCTATAGCCACCCTTCCAGGGGTTATAAGAAAACACACCTGGCCCAATATTGCCCACATTGTCAAGTACCACGACTGCCTTTGATAAAGCAATTAAGTTTGTGAAACGTACCAGAAATGTTTAGTGGGATATTATGATGGGCAGCTTCTTACTGCTCAAAGACATCATACTGCCCTAATATCCTCTACTGCAAAGAAAGTAATTTTGAAACACTGTCTAGACAAAATGATCCCATCTTACAGAGTGGTATAATAAAATACTGTCTATGTTAAGACTAGAAAAAAATCCTAGCCAATACAAATAACAGTCTAGCTACAGGAAAAATAAGTTACACACATAGCTCAATCTAGTCCCATTTACGTAAAATTTGAAAATGTAGCGTTATGCAAGTTCATGATGCTAATGATAATTTAGTGCCTCCAAAACAATGAGACATAAAAAGTAATATGTACTTTTTAACTATGGTTCAGGTGGTATGCTTTCGGCTTTGACATGCTAAATCATAATGTACAGTCGCTGCTGGAATACTGATGCTGTATAAACAAGATCTTTGCAACCACTACCACCAGGGTTGTTTTTCACCTCATGGGGCTGGATCGGAGGAAGGGAAGGCACCACCACCAGGGCATCTTTTTTTAACTTACAGGGCTGAGATTGGAGGAAGCGAGGGCACCACCACAAGGGCAGTTTTTCAAAAAAAAAAAAGGGCGGCGCACCACTACCACCAGAGATCATATTTACTATTTATGCCAGGGATGGCAGATCAGTTAACAGGCTGGCGATTTGTTTTTTTTGTTTTTTTTTGGGTGCACTTCACCAGGATGTGTACTGATCAGCCGGGGGCATTTGCACCAAGGATAGGTACACATCTGGGACCATGTAATTAGGCAGGCAGCACTGCACTGACTCACCTACTACCCATGCAATGAGCTCCATAATGGGCATGCAAACAGCCTCATAACGCCTTGCATGCCCAATGGATTCATCTGCATGGGCCCCTTTGAATACTGCAAAATAGCACTCCACTCCGGCACCATCCGTTCTGGCAGCATGCTACCACAGCCCAGTCGGGGCAGTGCCAAGTGGCATAGTGCTGGGCCAACAAGGCCCTATGTTCAGTCGAATAGCACCGATATGCTATTCGACTGCATAAAGTATCTTCAGGCACCCGGGCAGTCGCAGCTGAGTGAACATTTTGCACTCCATTTTGCGATATTTGAAATATTCCTTGGCCCCAGATGTACTAAGTATAAGACGGATGCTTCCTGGCCACTTACTTTTCTTCAAGTAAATAGTAAGGGGATAAACCACTTCACCTCTCTTGCAAGTTTACTAGCCTATACCAGCATTTCAAATACTCCATTTCAAAGCAACAGCCGAGTATTTGGGAGAAAACAAAAATTAAAATTACGTACCTACCGTAATTCCTGATCTTTCTGTGCATCTTCACCATTCATCATCAGCTTTGGGTAATGTGGCCGGAGGCCACGACCCTGCGGGAGCTCTTTTTTCTGATGGGCAGAGTCAACGCACCGTCGGCACAGCCCTTGAGGCCGGACTGCGTGGCGCTCGTGGGTTGGCCTTTAGATGTTGTCAAACCCACCCTCCCGCCAGTTCTGAGTCGCCACAGAGTAAGAAAGGGTTGGGAGGGAGGGACAAGGAAGTCCAAGGGACGGACAAAGAAAAGATATACAAACTAAAAGGAGAAATAAACAATGGAGAGGACAGAAGAAGAGTTAGAAATCTAAGGGGATTGGGAAGGGCCCCAATCTCTGGAAGCAGAAAGAGGGAGGGAGGAAAGGACATCGGAACCTTTGACCTGCCTCAAATTGTATAGGAGGCAGCGAAGGAGTAGCTAGAAGGCTGCACTGCCAGAATTGAGGCACAGAATCACTGGCAATAAACTCCGACATAAGCAGAAGCGGCTATTCTGGAAGAAAATATACGATACAGGCTGTACTCCCCCTGAAACCAAATATGGAGGTAAGAAACAGTTTCTTAAATTAATTTTGAGGGATGAGTCCCTAGGGACAAGAACGAAGTAGGATAGAGGAGGAGAGGAAACAGAGACAGAGAAACCATCAACTGCCACCCCAACGGGGTGGAGCCGTAGCACTGAGGAGAGAAGTGCCCCCTACCCTGATCCCTTCTCCCCTCTTGTCAGAAAGTAAAAATCCCCCTGTGCGCCCAAGGTCACCCCGCTCCTTACCATCAGAAAGGAAGGGCGGAAAGGGGCACAGAGAGGGAGGGGAACCCAGAGACTGAGGACCCAGGGGGATGGTGGGTGGGACTGTGATAAATGGTGAAGATACAAAGATCGATCAGGAATTACAGTAGATACATAATTTTCATATTTTATCTGTGTCAATCTTCACCATTCATCACCTTTGGTGAGTACCAAGCCCCCCCCCGCCCGAAGGGGGCCCTAGACCCTAAAGGACAGAGTCCCTTAGCTCTCAGTGGGTGACACATTGGGAGGAAGGACTTTCACGGGTCTGGGGAGGTCAGAGAGAGGAGAGTGAGATGGTGAGCCCCCAGAGGGGGCAGGAGGTTGCCCAGATAGACGCTGCCCCATCCTATGGGAGAAAAGATGGGTCCTCCGGTACGCGGAGGAAACCACCCTACACCGGGCCAAGGGTGATAACCAGGAAAGACGCAGCCATGCCATCTGCCTAGTGCAGGTCGCTGACCCTATGACCCTGGAAGCTACCTTGCTGGTGTTGTAAGATGCCCTCACTTGGTGCCTTGCTAGCTCCAGGCCACGTGCAGAGAGTGCAATTGCTTGTCTGGTTACCTCCAAATCAGGCATAGAGGCTAGGAACTGACCTAGCCTGGACCACAGAAACCTATCATAGGTAGCATAGTGGGCCTGATGAGCAGCTATTTAAAGAAGTAACGTGCTGTGAAAGTCCTCCTCCCCAGAAGTCAAAATCCATGGAATCTGCAACTGGGGGCCGGTCACGTGGAGGCGCAATCCCATCAAGAGTGTCCAGCTGAGTCAGTCCTGACTGGGATGTGGCAATCTACCTGGAGACTCCTAGGGGCACAATACCTCTGGGCGTAGATCCCCAGGGCTGGGGCTCCAGAAAAGGATCTTTGCCAGAAATGCAATGACGCCTCCTAGAAGGAAGCAGGCGGGGAGTACCACAAGAGTGTCCGCACTGAAATCGTCTAGGAAGGCATGCGCGAATGCTCTGGATTGTGCAGAGTGGGTGCGGTGACATGCAGGTCCTCCATCATCCTCACAAGGAAACGGTGACACTCTAGAGATCAACAGCAAGGGTGATATGGACAGAGGGCTCCTCTATTCCCGAAGGAGTATGAGGAAGCGGAGGACCTCAGATTCAGTGGCTGGCTGCTCAGGGGAGGTCAGAGCACCTGCCTGTCCATGGCCCTGACATATGAAGGCAAATGAGCAGCCACACCCCTGAATTGCACCCAGGACAGAGGTCCGCTAGGAACAAGAATGCCTGGGAGAGCAGGAGAAGGTGACAGAGGAGTGGGGGCTAAGCTGACAACAGGAATCGACTCCTCTGTCCGGGCAAGAGAGCACACCTGGAGCCCCAAGGGAAGACGAAGCTCTGGAAAACTAAACAGCCGACAGCTGATCAACCATGCTGGAACTGCCTAGGTTGCGCCCTGAAGATTCCCCGTGAAGTGACCAGGACCATGGAATTCCAAAAGGACGGTCCCCTCCCTCCGAAGACCAGGGCCCTCTCAAGGAGACCGAGAAGGAAGGGCGGGGGTCTGCGCTCTGACTCTTTCCCCGAACGAGTCGATCCCGGAAAAGGGCATGCTGGCACCAGCCTCGACCACTCTGAATCCAAAAGAGCCCTTCTCCTCGCAAACACCAGCCTAGGCAGCGGACAACTCTGGTTAGTCCCCAGGTGACTATCCAGGAGTAGCACCTTCCCTCCGTGGGTGCTCAGACTGGCCCCAAAGTTGGGCAATCCAGGCACACCACCTGAGGGGGTACCACAACAGAGGGGGCAGAAAACCCTCCAAGCCCAGGCTGCAGAGCAATAGTGGCCTGCACCACTGCCTGCTGGTCAGCACCCCTGACCCTAGACTCAGGGGAAACTGCCCACTCCTCAGAGGGGGCTGGCTCCGGTCAGCAGATGAAACTACCAGAGTGTCCACATGGGCCGCCAACTCCAAAGAATCTGACAGCTGGCTGGAACCAGACTGCAAGAGAGACCGGAATCCGGTGCCAGACTTTACACAGACACCCGCTGCCACCAGACCGAAGGAGGTACCAGTCTGGGTGTCTGCACCAGAGCTGGCACCGAACTCTAATGGAACCGTGAACGGTACCCAAAGACATGGCACTAAGAATGGTAACAGAAACAGAGTCGATGCCTGTAACAGGCGCCTATCCTCGACCCACGGTGCCATGAAACGCCACCGAAGTCCGGGACGCAGATGACGGCACAGACAGCTCCTTCACGACGTGCTCGCTTAGCGCCCACAAGCAGTACCAGAACTAGTCATGGCGCCATCCCAGTCTCCGTGACAGAGGTGGAAATGGCCGAAGATGGCACAGTAGACCCTCCCATGGCACTTATCAACACCATCGCCACTGCGAACGTGCTCACAGCGGATCGGGCGCCACCATGGCGCTTATCAGGGCCCATGAGTGAAGAGTGTCGAGCCCAAGACTACGACAAGGTCAAGGACGGTGCTGATCCACGCCCCAGCCTGAGGAAACGACACCGGGGAACCTTCGCCCTTGAAGGGCGATGCCGAGAGCAGTGCCTCTGCCCACCTCCAGGGGACGGACTGGGCCTCGCACCGCAGAAGGGGCTTCTGCAATGGTGAGGCTACTAGAGCAGAAGCTCTCCTCCACAATCCATACAGAACTGGGAGGGCTCGGAGGAAAGGCCAAGAGACCAGTTGGCCCTAGTGCGACCTATCCTCGAAGTCGGCGGAGCTCATCCAATTTGCTGTATCACTGCATTTGATCTTTGTGTATCTTCACCATTCATCACAACCCCGCCTCCATCCCCTGGGGCCTCAGTCTCTGGGTTCCCTCCTCTGTGACCCTCTCCTTTTGGAGCAGGGGTAAAGAGGGACACACAGGGGGTATTTTCTTAAGGAGTACAGCTCGAGCGCACTCCTCTCTACTACATGTCTCACCCATGGGGTGGAGTTGGTAGTTGCCCTCCTCCTGTTCTCCTTCTAGTTTCCATCCAACAGTTTCAAAAAACTCCTTTTTTCACCAAACATCTTTCCTGAGAGAGTATTGTCCCTCTACCCTGTCCTTCCAGAATAGCCGACTCTGCTTCTGGGGTATTTGCCAGTTATTCTGTGCCTTGAATTCTGGCAGAGAGCTTTGCTACCTTGCAGTTACTATACAAATCTGGTGATGGACAAGGGTGTCTGACACCTTGTTACCTCTCACCTCTCCTAAATTTCTCCCCTCCTTCTTCCCTTCCAGAGATTGGGGCCCCTACCAATCCCCTTAGTCTCATCTTCTGCTGTCCTCTGTCGTTATTTCTCCTTTTAGTTCAGTTCTTCCTTTCCCTTTCTGTCCCTTGGACTCTCTTGTCCCACCTCCATCCTTTCCTCTTACCTCTCCGGACTCTCAGAACTGGTAGAGCGGTGGTCGACACAGTAACAGCCAACCTCGGGTGCCACGCGGTAAAGTGGCCTGGCGGGTGGTGCCGATGCTGTCGGTCTCGGCTACCACCTTTAAAAAAAAAGCTCCACGGGGTCCTGAACTCCGCCAGTACCCATCTGTGATGAATGGTGAAGACTGACACAGATAAGATCTTCCATCACGGACTCTGGTGATGGAGAAGGCTTGCCCTCCAGTCTCATAAAGTGAGTCATCCACTGTATCACCGACAAGTAGGACAGGAGAGACTCATCCAATGCACTTCTATCACAGAAGGACCCCAAAACGAGAGGTCTAGGTCAGAGCCACTAGGAAGGGGCATAGAGGAGCTCTGCTCCACATAAGTAGCTGAGAAAGTGCCGAGTGGAATGGGGATTCCACTGGCAGAACAGCACAGAAGAGTTCCATCAGTGGAAAACCGCTGGATGTCACAAGATCCCACGAGACAGTCACTCACCAAGATCTGTGGAAAAATAATCCACAGCACAGGACTTCATTCTGCAGAAAACATCTCGCCACAAGATCCGTGGAAAAAGGTCAGCAAAAGGAAAAATCCGGCACTAGTTCTGCCGGACAGCACCAACTGGCACCTCTTGTGGCACCAGCATCACTCGTGGCACAGGATGGCACCAAGCAGTGCCTATGCCATCCTGGGTGACACCCAAGAGCACCCATGGCACCTGCAGAGGCACCCGCAGGCACCATGGATGCCCCGCACCACCCGTGGTGACAGCCTGGGCACCATGCAACACCTGCAGCACTGCCAGCGGCGCCAGAAACCAGCGGCACAGACATCAACAGTGTCCCCTACGGCACCATCAATTCCAGCGGCACTGCCATGGCGCCGCCCCACGGTGCCAGACCTCCGGAGTCACCCATGGTGTCAGAACTGTGTGGAGAATGCCAACTGAGAAAATCCTGAGGAGAAAGGAAAAAGTGGTGCCCGTCCCAGCCCCTGCATGGAAAGAGGGAGGGGGTAGGCAGGAGGGGTCTACGTGATGGCCAAGGCACCAAGGGCACCGCGCACATCCTGATCCAATCAACCCGGCCCTGGTCCAGCGGCTGCAAGGCCCAGAGGCCCCGAAATCAGGAACACTAGCCAGGAAAACTGGACGGAATTCGAACCCCCTGCTCCACAGGAGCGGCCCAGAGGTGAAACTGCTCACCGGAACTCCATAGAGGATGGAGATGGAATCCAGAGTCAAAGAATGCAGCCATTAAGAGCGAGACCAAGTGGAACCCACCAAAGTCAGTTCAGGACTACTGCCCCTCCTGACCAACAATCTCCATGTAGACATACCAGAGGGCAACCTCAAGTGGCACCAATTCCTCTGCCCCCAACGAGGAAGAAGAGCTCGAGGTTAAGCGGAACCAGATCCCCGGAACCACCAGATTCGTGCTTCGGTGGACTGCCCCCTAAAGCACAGGATTGTCTAGTCAGCCCCCTTACCAAAGGGCGGCGACCGGACACAGTCCTCTGCCATAACAACTTTCAAACAAAGCTTTCTACTGTCACCGCCACCATCTAAGGACGACTCCGTTGATGGCAGGTGAGAATTTTTCTTCATAATCTTTTTTTCTTCAGAGAATAAGAAATGCTACTAAAATGTTAAAACAAATACTAAACGGCTAAAAGCCTCTGTCGATAGACGAAAATATGAAAAATTACATACCTACCGTAATTCTTGATCTTCTTGACGAAGTCTCCACCACTCATTCACACTATTGGGATCTGCGCCGGAGCACTAGACCATGTCGGAGCAAGCTTTTGCTGGAGGTCGGCGCGACATGGCGCCGCGAGCCTCAGCTCGGCGCTGTAATGACTATCTTGGCGCCGACCTCCAACCGCCTCAGTACCTTTTACCAAGGAGGTGCAGCGGAATCAACCTAGAAGGGTAGTTTAACTAAAAAACGGACATAAAAGATAGTCCGGACGACCCGTATAAGAAGGGTCAACAAAGAAGTCTTCACAGCCTAAAGATTTGAGGGAGTGAAGACCAACAACAGAGGTGAGCTCGGGGGACGGAGGGAGGGAGGTGAATGAGTGGTGGAGACTCGTCCAAGAAGATCAAGAATTACGGTAGGTACGCACTTTCATATCTTCCTGACATAAGTCTCCACCACTCACCACACTATTGGGAGAGTACCGAGCTAATAATCCCCGAGCGGCGCAGGAAAACCAAGAGCTCACGCTTCTAAGACAGAAGTCCATTAAGGATGGCTATGCCAAAGGAAGAATGTTGTCTGGCATGGACATCTAGTGCATAATGTTCAACAAAGTATGCACTGAGCTCCAGGTGGTCAATGTGTGCAAATATCTGCAATGGGCATGTTACTGCACTTCCGCTTAGGATGCTACACCGCCTAGAGTGAGCGAAACCCTACCCTCCAACTAACCTGTGCCATGGAATAGCAGTGGCGAAGGCATGCCACTAGCCATGCTGAGATGCATCTGATAGCGACAGGTTGACCCAGCCGGGTCTCGCTGAAGGAAACGAACAGTTGCTGGCTTTATGAAGTCCTGGTTCTATCCAGAAAACGCAAGGCCCTCTTAATGTCCAAAGAATGAAGAGAACGCCTCCTTCATTTTGGAGTTCACAAAGTAAGAGGGAAGGACCAAAGGTTGGTTTAGATGAAATCCTGACACAACCTTAGGAAGAAATTTAGGATGAGTACGAAGAACTACTTTGTCCTTATGGAACACAGTATACGGAGGGTCTGTGACCAGGACATGTATCTCAGACCCTACGGGCTGAGGTAATTGCCACTAGGAAGGCAGTCTTCCAGGTGAGAAATTTTAGCTCACAGGTAGCCAGAGGTTCAAAAGGTTTCCGAGTGAGCATATCTAGCACAAGACTGATGTCCCAGGCTGCAATTGGACATCTTGTAGGAGGTCTGGTATGCAGAATTCCTTTAAGAAACCTCTTAACCACAGGTAACTGAGCCAGAGAAAAGGAAAAAAAACGGCTCATGACATGCTGAAATGGCGCTAAGGTGAACTTTGACTGTAGAGTACTGAAGGCCTGAATTTGAGAGGTCTAAGAGGTACTCCAGAACTTTATCTGGTGGGCAGGAAAAAGGGTTCAAAAGTCAAAAGGTTCATGTGTAAGGGAAGTGGTCTCTGAGGAACTGCCAACATACTGTTGAGTAGTGGAAACCACAGCTGTCAAGGCCAGAAGGGAGCAATGAGGATCATTTTGTCCCCTGGGATTCAACTTGAGTACCCTCTGAATTAGAGGAAGAGGCAGAAAGGCGAAGAAAGCGCTTTGTCCACCACAGCCTGAACGCATCCTGACAGAAAATGCCAGGCCCTGGATTTCTGGAGCAGAAGAGAGGCAGTTTTATGTTGAGTGGGGATGCAAAAAGGTCCAGGTCTGGAGTTCCCCACTCTTTGAACAGTGACTGAACTATGGTCGAGTTGAGAGACCACTCATGAGGGTCTGTCTCTGTTCTGCTGAGACGGTCTGCCAGTTCGTTCTGAATACCTGGCAGGTAGACCTCCTGAATTAGAGCCTTGTGCTCCATGCACCATTCCCATACCCTCATTGCCTCCCTGCATAAGGGGTAAGAATGAGCACCGCCCTGCTTGTTGATGTAATACATCACTGCTTTGTTGTCCGTCTGAAGGAGAATGTGTCACAAGAACAATGTCCTTCAACGCTTGGACTGCATAAAGGACAGCTCTCATTTCTAGGACGTTTATGTGGAGCTAGGACTCTACTCGAGTCCACGCACCTTGAGTGTGGAGAGCCTGACAGTGAGCTCCCCACCCCATTAGGGATGCGTCCGTTGTAATGGAGATCTG
This sequence comes from Neoceratodus forsteri, assembly GCA_016271365.2. Classification (NCBI taxonomy): domain Eukaryota; kingdom Metazoa; phylum Chordata; order Ceratodontiformes; family Ceratodontidae; genus Neoceratodus; species Neoceratodus forsteri. The sequence continues at coordinate 357,709,034 of CM028137.1, forward strand.
ATGGTCCAGAGGAGCAAAGGGATATCCCTCCAGGAGATTGCTCTCTTGAGACCACCAGGTGAGTGATCTCTTTAAAGGTTCTGTCACCTTGATGAGATAAGACTACGGGTGAGTGGTTGGGGACCACTGAGTACTGAGCATCCACTGAGTGGTTCTCATGTGCAGACATGCTAGGGGTACAGTGAACACTGAGGAAGCCATGAGGCCTAGCATCCGTTGCATCGAGACAGCAGAAACTTGGGTGTTCTCCCCGATGTGACGGGCCATTTGAAGGAAATGGTTCCTTCAGTCTTCTGGAAGAAAAGCCTTCGCACAGGAGGTGTCCAGAAGAGTCCCTATAAAGAGGAGCCTCTGGGAGGGCTAGCATAAGTATTTCTTGAGGTTCAGCAGAACTCCCATGGACGTAAGGAGGCGAGAAGTCAGCTCTATGGCGCCCAGGGTCCCTTGCCTGGAAGGGCTTGCTTGAAGCCAATCGTCCAGATAAGGGAAAACCTGTATCCCGGCCTTTCTGAGGTGCGCTCTGAGAACTGCACAACACTTTGTAAAACTCACAGGCCGAGGATAGCCCAAAGGGCAGGACTCTGAACTGATAATGCTGTCCCAGAGCCACAAACCTCAGGAATTTGTGATGCCTCGGTGAATAGGAATGTGCTGGTAAGCATCCTGCATGTCTAGGGAGGCTAGCCAGTCGTGTTGATGAAGCAAAGGTAACAGGGTTCCCAGAGAATTATTTTGAATTCTCCTTGGGGAGAATTTGTTTAGCTTTCTGAGGTCCAGAATGGGGCGCATACCCCCAGACTTCTTTGGAACCAGAAAGTAATGGGAGTAGAAACCTGTGTTCCGTTGATGCAGCGGCACCACTTCTACTGCCCTGTTGTTCAGAAGGCCCTGAATCTCGGCGGCGAGGTCTGACTGAAGGGTCGACAGCCTGGGCTGCCGTTTGGGAGGACGATCCGGGGGGGGGGTCTCCAGAAGATTGAGTGAATACCCCTCGCAAATTCTCCGAAGGATCCATTTGTTTGAGGTTATGGACTTCCACTGGTTGTAGAAGTACATCAGACGACCTCCCACCAGAAAGGAAAAGTCCACCTCGAGCAGCTGAGATGGGACTTGGGCCAGACATTCATAAGGCAGCGCTGGGCGCTTTGGGCCCTTGCGCTTTCTGTTGAGTCTTCTTTTGAGGTTGCGCAGGTTGTTTTTTTATGAAAACCGCCTCTGCCTCGAAAGGACTGACGATTATGAAACTGACGTTTATTGACATGCCCTCGAGAGGGGGTAGGAGGGGGTCGAGCCAGCTTAATGGCCGACCTAGTCTTTGAGTAGCTTCTAGAGCTTGTCTCACCCGAGACCAAAAAGATATGCACCATCAAGGGCAACGCCATTACCTGCTGCCCGTGTCATTCGTGGAAACCCGGCGCGCAGCCAGGAATAACGCTGGTGCAAATACCAGCAGCCGCTGAACGGAAGCAGTGTCGAAAGCATCCATGGCTGCTTTAACCTGCTGGTTGTTAGACTGAATACCTCTGGTAATGGTTTGAAGAAGCTCTGGCTTTGCATCAGACTCGGAAGAGCTTCAACCATCTGCTTGATAGAGTGCCACAGGATACACCTGCATTGTGAGAAATAGCCCTGGTAACTGGCAATACGCATACTTAGGGTAGAAGCAGCAAAGACTCTTACCTAAGGTGTCTATCTTACGAGATTCTTTGTTAATAGGTCGAGCTGTAGTAGTTTGAGGAAGAACAACCTTATTCTCTGCCAGGACTACGATAGGATCCGCAAAGGCGTGAGATGCCAAAATGGGACAATCCTTGGGGGCTGAATATTTCCTATCTATGGATTTAGCCACCAAAGGGGTGAGAGCAGGATTATTCCATACCATTTAAGACAGCGTCTCGAAGGAAGGCTGAACTGGAGGAGTCAAATCCGTAGGGATCTCCGAAACATGAAGGTATTGGAGTCTTAATTTCCCAGGATCGATGTCTATAGTCTGGAGAGAAAGAGTGGAACTCAGATTTTTCAGCAGAGACTTAAATGACAGGTCCTCGACCACAGGCTCTGCAGCAGAGATAGATCCTGCTTCGTCCACTTCATCACCCAACCGAAGGGCTGGGTCAGGCTCAATGTCATCTCCTGACAGTCCAGGAAGGACTATATGGACAGGAAAGGAATGAAAATCAGCAGAGAGGGAAGAAGGACACAAGTGAAAAGAGGAGTCCTGAAAAGGAGAGGGAGCCCCGAGAGCCCCCGGCGCCGGAGGAGGCACACGGCACCGAGAACAACGCCGAGGGGACCACGTGGCACCGAAACGCGCACCGGTGAAGCCGCGACGGTGCCGAAGAGGGTGCCGAGAGCCGCACGGCACCGGTGGACGGCGCCGAGCGCACCACCGCGCCTGAATGTGACGCAGAGGACGCCGAAACACCCCCAGACTCGAAAAACAGGTTTTGAAGGAAGAAGAGCAGGAGATAAAGGCATCGGTGTGGCCCCCTGCGCCGCAGCCATGTGGGAGAGAACACCTAAGCGCGGAGTCGACGGCACCAAAGAAGGTGCCGCACGACCAGGAAAATCCAACCGCCCTACCTGGTCTCAATGAGCCCGAGAGCCCACGAGTGACCGAGCCAGGTAGCTGAATTAACCTCCGAGCCCACTGCTCCAAAAGAGCGGCCCACTGATGAAACTGCTCATCTGAAGACCTACTTGCGGGCGGGGTAGGACTTCGATGTCGAAGCCGCTGGCTACCAGAAGCAGAGGTTGGCAACTCCAAAGGAGAAGACCGCACCAGCCCCGATAACCAACGCTCACGCAAGAGACATATCAGAGGGCGCATCATGATGCCTTCTTTTAGACCTGTGGGCCGAAGAAGAGCTCGAGGCCAAACGGTGCCGAGAATGCCACAGTTTATTTTTATGCTTCCGCGGGGACCGCCCATCCCCCCGGGCATTGGACTGACCGTTGTCAGACCCCCCCCACCGGAGAAGGCGGCGGACCGGACCCAGCCCGACTGACTGAACAGCTTTCATACAAAGTCTCCCTACCGTCACCTGACCTGCTCATGGTCGACTCCGACAAAGTACGCTTGAGACTTCTTTATTTTTAAAATAAGACTAAGCGATACTGTATCGAGATAATATTACAAAATAAACTGAAAACTATGCTGGTAGTTGAAGTTTGACTCCTGGCGGGAGAGCGACGTCATCACTGAAGCGCACTCGACGGCGGGAAAAAAAAGGAACCGAGGAGGTTGGAGGGTCGATGCCGAGAGTGTCATTACAGCGCGAGATATGCCTCGCGCGCTATCTCCGCGCCCGATCCTCCAGCAAAAAGTTTGCTCCCGATGGTCCTAGTGCTCCGGCGCAGATCCCAATAGTGTGAATGAGTGGTGAGACTTATGTCCAGGAAGATCGGACTGGCAAACGAGTGACGCCAACATCCAAGCCGCATTTCTACGGTGGGAGAAAGGAACAGAGGTGGTTGGAGGGTTGACGCCGAGATAGCCTACGCAGGCGCGAGCTAGTTTCACAGTGCTGCGTATGCGTGGTCTTTTTTTTTTTTTTTTTTTATTTATTTTTTATTAAGTGAGACATCATTTGTACACTTGATACTTAAATTTGAACATAGAACACTATATATTCTTTGTATTTACCATTCGACTGTTCTTTAGATATATAATTTATACAGTGTTATTATAATTACTTATTTGTACACACACACACACACACACACACACACACACACACACACACACACACACACATCCTCTAATAAGCCTCAGAGGCCTCTCTTTCATCCAAACCCATTGTTAGTAGTAGGCGGCAGACCTCCCATCCATCCCCTTCTGAAATCTATGTGCATGCGTGGTTCTGTCTTGACGCCAACCCTTCAGAAAATCTTTGGTCTCATTTGGTCCTAGTGCTCTGGGCTATCCCACTAGTGTGAATGAGTGGTGACACTTGGATCCAGGAAGATCTTAGCTGTTCCTTCTCTTCAGGGAGGAGAGAATCTCTTGCAGCTGACAGCAGTAGGCAGCAGTGGGGAAATTCAGCAGTCTGAATTTTATTTTAGAGCTTTTACTCTCTGATCAAATGTTTTCCAGTCTGCTTTCTCCAGGGTCCAAGTACAGTCCTCTCGACTATATATAGCCCAAAAGGACAGCGGACAAGCAAACAAAGGATCAGAGCTACATAAACTCTAGCATACACTGTAGGCTACTGAATCTTCTTACTGCTGCCAGCAACAGGGGATTCTGGTATTTGTAGTAAGAGATGTCAGCCTAGACCACTACACTAAACTAAATTAGTTTAAGTCTGAAAGTACCACTGCAATCCCATACTGCCAACTTCTATATAGTCAACAATGGCAGATTCTTCCCCAATATACTATTACTTTTTTGTGGGGTAGATAAAATAATTCAAGACAACATTCAGTATTTAACGGAACTCAAATTCTTTTTTTCGAGGCAGGGGGTGCTGCAAGCAGACATTTGCTCCTTATGTATAGTTGGGTCTTGCACTCTGGTTGCATAGCCACAAAGTACTGCTACTCTGAAGACACTTAAGTGGGAAAATGTCCCTACTTCTGCCACGATGTGCCAAGCAGGTCCCAGTAATAGGAGGTTCCAAAGAAGTGCACTCAGAGAGATATCTTTAACATTCCTCACAACTGGCAAATGTAGAGAAGTGATTTATTTACAGAGAGTTACAGTATGGGTGAACCAGCACTGGAACGCTGACCTCACACTACAGTGCTTTAAGCAGCTCCTACTTTGTCAGGGAAGAGCCGTTTGGAGGACTGAACTGCAAGGACAGCATCTTGATGCTGGATTACCTGTCGCTGTAACTATTATGAGATCACTTTTCCAACATTTACCTGTTGACAGAGTACTTGCTGCATCTCCACGAGAGCATTTCTTTGGATCCACTGTAGTTTGGGCTAGTTGCCACAGACACACAGACACACAGACACAGACACAGACACACAGACACACAGACACACAGAGACACAGACACACAGACACACAGACACACAGACACACAGACACAGACACAGACACACAGACACACACTCCACATTTTCAAGCAAAATAAGAGGCAGGCAGAAAAGGCAAACGGACCTCATTTCTGAACTCACCTGAGTCTGCAACCGGGCAACAATCTCCTTCCGAGCCTTCATGACGCTCCAGCTTGCCTGACACCATGATGGAGAACCCTGGTCCTCGCCATAGACAGTTCCAGGTGGGCTCCCGTCTTCTGCATGATGTCCAGGCAGATCTTGGCCTGCTCACCTTCCCCAAACTGGTTTAGGTCCTTGTACTTCCTCTCTTCCAAGGGTACATGGAAGACCTGAAGAGTTACATATGGTCATTAAAACCTCTTGTACATTAAGAGGGGACAAAGACAAAATGAGTAGGGAGACATTATTACTATCACTCCTGCTGCATGCAAGTTGGATGTCTGTGCTGCACCACCTGTGCTTGTCCACCAAATAGGTGAGATGCAGGATGACTCTGGGAGAAAGAAATGTTCCTTTGATCTTCTAGAGTATCTCCTCTATAAAGGACACACTATTTGGTCTGAAGACCAGAGGAATTAGGACTCCATGGGAAGACCATAGGCATTAAGACGCTGTAAGAACTACAAGAGTTGGGACTCCTGGCACCAGCAAGTAACGTGATCTCCCTCCTCCTCTGCATAAATGCAGTGTCAGCCCCAACTGTGTGTACAGGTTTCCTTGTGACACAGGCCAAAAGTGAAGAAAAACAGAAGGGATGGGCTGGTAATCACTGCAGCAGTAGGCCACCCCTTGTGGCGCCAGAGACCAGAGTTCAGGAATGAGCCCAGTACATTGCAGGCCTGCCTGGGGGTTTAGTGTCCAACAAAACACTCTCCTCCGGGAGAAGGGCAGCATTCTCCACTGCAATAATGCCACTTCAGTGCCCACAGGTGGTGGTGCACAGTGGAACTTGATGGAAGGAGGACACCACCTGGGTACAGAGCAGTCACACAACCGCATGCAAAAAGCACCATGCAGTCCTTGACAGGGCATCCCTGTGACTGGGAGAAGCAAAACAGAAAAATCCTGGAGCATAAGGCTTGCATACCTAGGCCCTACCACTCCAACTGGCCTCTGCACCTAGGTACCAGATGAGGGCACTTCCCCTACCAGGCCACTGTTTAATCCACCAAGGGCAGAATGCTCTGTGGAACCCATGCGGGCAGGTAAATGCCAAAGAAGGGGTTGGATGGTGCTGGATAGTCGCCAGACAGAGGTGGTCAGCTCCTGTGACTAGGCACTAGAAAACAAAGGAAGTCTACGTACATGCAACAAACTGAGTTATAATAGTATGCTAGGGGGAGGACACGGACATGAAAATAGGTGTAGATTAAAAAAATAAAGCTACCAAAAAAGATTTTTTTTAATTTATGCATTGTTTTTTAATAAAATCTGTTTTCAGAACATTGCCATAACCATGAAAAAATAATCACAGCCTTAAGTATGTCCTCATTCCTTCAACAGGAGGTTGAACGAAGTCTGACTGACAAACACAGTATAGTTATGTGATATGTCTCATACAGTCAAAAAGCAAAGATGCCAAGCAGAACATACAACATGTTTGTAGGAGTAAACGTAGGCTAAAATTACCAACATGCCAGAAAGAAAAAATAAAAGGAAACCTGAGGAATAACCCCCCTCCCTCCCCCCTCCAATTGCCATGGGAAACCTAAATGCCAAAAAACAACCACAGCCAGCACCATGGATTTGTATTTTTGATAATATGCTCTAACCAAGGTAAAATGTGCAGCACCATGGACGAGGCATGCAGTGCCATGGGTCATGCAGGCGGCGCCATGGATTTCAATTTTTTAATATCTGCTCTAACTATGGTGTAGTGGTATTCTTTTTTTATTCTCTGAATTGAAACAAGAATTTTCAGGCTGTGTTACAAAAGAAATTACTACTAAAAACGTACATGTTTATATTGATAAGACAAGTTTTTGTAATACATGAATAATGTATTGCATCACTATTTACTGTACTTACTATTAGGATCTCCATCATAAATGACCATTGCTCAGTGGATTTTCCCTGAATAAAAGTGATAAAACTGAAAATGGAACTAGAACATGCAGGCAGCAGCGCCACGGAATATGCCTGAAGCACCACGGAATGTGCTTACACAGTCAGGGCCACCCAATGGCCCAGCGGGAAATGAGCCATGCTCCCATACTAGCAAGTTAAGTTTGGAACAGACTCGGGACCAAGCTGGGTGGGCCCAGTAATCAGCTGGAAAGGTGCTTCTGTGTGGCAGCACTCAGCCAGGGTGGGGCAAACAGCAGCTTTTACCACACTAGTAACCATTATGCTGGGCCATTGAACATGCCTCCTGCACAGGGGCATTTTATATGCAAAAGAAATCTGCAGGGACATGGCTTGGTGTCTGGGGATGGGGCAGGGGAGGAAAAGTACAGTTACGTAAGAACTTACCGTAACAGCAGATCTTCGAGAACAGCTCTTGCAGCACGGTACACCATTATGACTGAAGCCGGCAGGCATCAGGACCCCACGGAAAATTTTCTAGCTAGCAGTCTTCAGCGGGGACCGCCTCCAACGTCGGTCCCAACGTCAGGCGTAGTACATAAGGAGGCGGTCCCGCCAGAATCCCCAGTTCTCCCGCCGGAGACTTCCGGTTGCTGGATGACATCAGAAAAGGAGACAGAGGACTCGCCATCAGATGGCCGAGACTAAGAACCGACCTTTCCAATCCTAAGGATAGCGAAGGTTGGAACCTGCTTCCTCCAAGAGGGAATGGTGGGTGGGAAAGTACCTGCTGCAAGAGCTGTTCTTGAAGATCTACTGTTATGGTAAGTTCTTACGTAACTGTACTATCTTCTTCCGAGGTACAGCTCTTGCAGCAAGTTACACTATTAGGACTGATTCCCAAGCAATGGCGCCTTGAAAAGCCACTGGGAGGAGGCAATACAGATATGCAAACCCGTCCTGAGCCTAGGACAGGAGGCCCTGAAGAACAGCAAGGTCAAACCCGCTCTTCCTAGAGGAGATATCCAGGCATAATGCCTGATAAAAGTGTGCACCGAACTCCAGGTGGCTGCAGCACATATGGCCGACGAGAAACGCTCTTCAGTGCCGCAAAGGAGGTAGCGACCTCTTGGGGAATGGCCCTTGACCACTCCTGGTAAGGGTTTCTGACGCTTGTCATAGCAAAAGAAATACATTGATGAGCCAGCGTGAAAGGGCCAGTTTTGAAACTGGGGCCCTTTCATCCTCTCAGCGAATGAAACTAACAGCTGCCCGCTTTCCAGTGCTGTTTGGTTCTGGTCAAATATATGAGACACCTGTGAACATCCAGGGTGTGAAGCAGTGCTTCTCCTCATTTGGCGTACTTAGGAAAGTACACTGGCAAATCAATGTCCTGGTTAAGAGTAAGAGCTGAAACCACCTTAGGCAGGAACTTAGGATTCATCCTCAGACACACCCTATCCTGATGAAAAATTAAATAAGGCTCCTTGCACATGACAGCATGTAATCTGAGATTCTTCTATCTAAGTAACGGCAACCAAAAGAAAAATTACTCACCTTAGTAATGTTGTTTCTTCTAATGGAGTCTTGCTATATTATAGACATTAGCAGTTTGTTCCAGCTCTAGAACTGCCCCAGAGTGCAATGGTTAAAACCATTCCAAAATAGAATTTTGGCACAAGAGCAGCTCTATCTGTGTCATTTCAAACTTGAACTGTCAGATCTTTACGAGCCAAACTCACTAAGGTCTGTATGGAAGCTGTAACCTACACTAGCCAAATGGCTACCTAAATACTAACAACCATTGATGGTCCCAACACCCAAGACTCAAGTCAGGGGACCAGAAATACTAACACCATTCTAATAATATGAAAATGGAACATAAGTATAATAAAACACACACACGCGTACACATACACACCCCCAAAGTCCCAAAGGGGACAAAATGCTAACAGGACATAAGCAGTGCCCACACTAAGTTGCCCGCACCCCACCAAGTAGAGGTTCTGAGAGGGGCAGGTTGGGGGGGAGGTCTATAATACAGCAAGACTCCATTAGAAGAAACAACATTACTAAGGTGAGTAATTTTTCCTTCAAACAACATGAAGTCTTGCTATATTATAGACATTAGCAGAATACACAGCAGTACCTCCATGGAGGAGGAGCAGAACCTACTTAGGGAATAGGCTCTGAAGAACAGCTGTAAGCAAACCGAGCATCTCTCCTGGCCCGGACATCCAGGGAGTAATGCTTGGTAAAAGTGTACCATTTTCCAAGTAGCAGCCTGGCAAATCTCTAATAAAGGGATATCTCTGGCAGCAGCTAGAGACATGAGCTGTACCCTGGGAGAATGAGCCCTCAAACTGGGGGCTCTGCCACTTTGATAAAATTGGATACAGAGACAATCCACCTGGCTATTGATCTCTTAGTGGCAGGTTTGCCTTTCCCAACTTCACCATAGGTAAGGAAAAGTTGGAGGATTCAACCTGTGACCTTTGGTACGCCTATATAATAACTAAGAGCTCTCTAACATCCAGGCTGTGCAATCTCCTCTCACCAAGAGGAGTGATCAGTGAAAGATACTGGAAGGAGACAGAATGATTAAGATGGAAATCTGAAACCACCTTAGGCAAAACTTCCTATTAGTCCTAAGGACTACCTTATCCCTGTGGAAAGAAATAAAGTCAGTCTCCACTGACAAGGCTTGTCAATTCACTTATGCGTCTGGCAGAAGTGATAGCCACTAGAAAAACAGTTTTCCAAGTTAGGTACTTAAGCTCTGCAGAAGACAGAGGTTCAAAAGGGGTTGCATTAACTGGGCAATGCAAACATTAAGGTCCCAAGCAGGGCCAAGCTTCGAAAGGGAGGATTAGTATGGAGTAATCCCTTAAAAAACTTGGAAAACACAGGATGAGAGGAAAGAGGGATGACTTTCCTGCTGACACAAAAGCAGACACAGCTGCCAAATGAACTCTCAGGGTAGCTGGTCTGAGACCCAGGAATTAAGATGGACCATGTAATTTAACAAAATGGGCAATTCAGCAGATTCTGGGGAAATATTTTCCCAGCACACCAAATGGAAAACCTTTTCCATTTAGAACTATAAGTAGCTCTAGTGGAAGGCTTTCTGGAAGCCTTTAGGATCTCAAGAACACCCTGAGAGAGGTGTAAATCAGCAAACTCTAACTCCTCAAGAGCCAGGCCTTGAGGTTGAGGGATTTGAGGTCCGGATAACAAACCCTTCCCTGGGCACAAGTCAACAGATTGTGATTCCTGGGGAGGAACAGGGGAAGATGGACTGTCAGACAGAAGAAGTGGGTACCAGGGCTGCCTGGCCCAATCCAGGGCAATCAGAATCACCCTGCAAGGCTGAGATCTGATTTTGACTAGTACTTTGAATAGGAGAGGAAAGCGGGGGAAAGCATAGAGGAACTTCTCCTCCCAATCCAGAAGAAGGGCATCCAGGGGAACTGAGCCCAGCACTGGAGGCCTGCAATAGAACAGAGGAAGTTTGAGATTGTCTGGGGCTGCAAAAAGATCTATCTGAGGGATGCCCTACCTGGCAAAACTATCCCAGCACTTGAGGATCCAGGGACCATTCGTGATGGCCCTGGGAAATCCTGCTGAGGGCATCCGCTAGGACATTGTCCTTCCCTGGAAGATGAACTGCTATGAGGGAAGTGTTCAGGGAATAGGCCAGAGACCACAACTTCATTGCCTCGGTGCACAAGGCCGAAGACCGAGTGCCCCCTGTTTGTTGATGTACCACATTGTTGTGGTGTTGTCTGTTCTGACTTGTATCACCTTGTGGACAGATGCAGAAAAAGCTTGAAGAGCTAAAAAGACAGCTCTGAGTTCCAGCAAATTGATGTGGAGCAGAGATTCCTGGGGGGACCAAACTCCCTGAGTGGAAAGGTCGCCCATGTGGGCTCCCCAACCCAGAAGGGAAGCATCTGTAGTGAGAGTCAAGTCGTGAGAAGGGGAAATGAAGGAGACCCCCGCTCCTAAATTGCTCTGATCCTTCCACCATTGGAGAGCTAGGATCAAGGTTCGAGTCACTGGGACCAACTTGGAAAGGGTGTCTCTTCTGAGACCAAAAGGTTTTCAAGTGAAACTGAATGTCTCATCTGAAATCTGGCTCCCTGCACAACAGCTGTGGATGCAGCCATGTGCCCCAGGAGCTGCAGAAAGTGTCTTGCTGGTCGAGAGACCTGCAGAGTGAAGGAAGAGGCCAGAGCCACTAAATTCCTTACCCTTTCTGGGGGAAGAAAGGCTCTGGCTAGCTTTGTGTCCAATTCTGCCCCTATAAAGGAGAGTACCTGGACTGGTTCCAGAACCGACTTTGTAGGTTTAGCAGAAAACCCAGGAGGTGAGAAGTGCTGGGTGCCCTGCAGGTGAGATTTTACCTGTTCTGGGGACTGGCCTACAATGAGCCAGTCGCTCTAGATAGGGAAAACAGCAATCCTCTGCCTCCTTAGTAGGCCACTGCCACTGCTAGACACTTTGTGAATACCCTTGGAGCAGAGGTAAGGTAAGGGCATTGCTCTGAACTGGTAATGACCTGAGGGCAGTTCAATCTGAGGTACTTTCGATGGGATCTTCTGATTAGGACATGGAAATAGGCATCCTTGAGGTCCAGGGAGGCTAGCCAGTCCCCTGGCCTTAGGGAAGGTAAAATCATTGCCAGAGTTACCATTTTGAACTTTATCTGAATACAGACCCCTGCCCTGATGCAGGGAGGAACCTTTCTACTGCTCTGAGAGCTAACAGGGATGAGACCTCTGTTTCCAGAGCGAGGGTCTCTGAAGCACTTGGTAGAAAAGTCTGCTTCTCAACTTGGGAAACTTTTGAAGCTGAGAACCAGACCCTGGCTTACTACTTCCAGAACCCACTTGTCTGAGGTTGAAGAAGCCCACTTCTGACTGAAGTAAGCCAGCCTGCCCCCACTGGTACAGGAGAATCTGCCCTGGGCACCCCATCAGGGTGCCTGTTTCAGGAGCTTTTGGCTGGGGGTGGGAGCAGGTCTGCCCACCCCTCGTCTGCCCCTGCCTCTGAAAAACCCCTCTGAGCATAGGCAGAGGAGGCCTGAGTCTGGTAGAAAGGCCTGTGAAAAGGCTCACCCCTACCCCTGGGGCATGCCTTTGAGGAGTGGCTTGGCGCCTCCAGCCTGGGCACTCTTGTAAGTAGTCCTATATTCATCCATCTCTTCATGTAATTCTCTGTCTGCTCTCCAAACAGAGAATTTCCCACCACAGGAAAATCCATAGCCTTAGTCTGGGTATCCTGTGACAAACTAGTAACCTGAGCCAGGCCAACTTACTAAAAGCTACAGATGTGGCCATGACCCTAGAGGAAACATCATTAACATCCACAGCAGCATGAAACTGAACCTTAGAGGCTTCAATGCCATCAGCAGCCACCTGTTCTAGTTCACTAGCCAGCTGGCCATGGGCCTGCTTGGCCAACTGCATAACAGTATCCCATCTAGATTTCTGATACCTAGCTACATAAGCTCATATAATTTGCTTGCCTGAGTCCCAGAGAGGCTGCCATATACTGTTTGTTTGCCATGGCATCAATCTTCCTGGAACTTGTCAGGAGGATGTGAGCCAAGGAATATTAGCTTTATCACAGGCAGCAGCCTGAACTACTCCCAACATGACTGCATTGCCGAGAAAGGAATTCTGTATCAGGGCTCTGACAATGTATACCTTCTCGTCCATCTTTTACCTACAGGAGGCACAGAATTAGAGCTTTAAAATTTTAATTGTTTGTTTCCTAAAGACTTATGTAAAGGAATAGACAATCTCCTAGATTCTGGAATATCCATCATTTCTACAAAATCAGGCTCCTCTTGCTCATCCACAGCCTCTTCTAAAGGAAGCTGGAGGGTTTCAGCAACTTTTATAAAACATAAAATGAGATGGGGACTCAGACAGCATAGGGGAGATTCTAAGGTCTGTCTGGAGAGATGTCCGTTCAATGGGCACACCCAGACCTTCCCAGCCACATTCATACTGTTCATAATCCTCCCCCTCCTCTGGTTCATAAAATTCCTCAATATCATAATCCTGAACCACTGGGACCGGACGAACCGACCTTTACCAGATAGTGGTGGTTCGGACAGACCCTGAGACAGTGACTGGACAATTTGTATGGCTTTTGTTATCTCTGCAGCAGTTGGAGAAGGAATTTTGGACCCAGACCTGCTGATTTTCTTGTTTTCTTTACTGGAATTGGTTCCTGAGAACCAGCTTTTCTTTTGCCCAGGAAGTCTGGCCCTGGTCAGAGGATTTCCTCTGTCTGCTGGCACCGAACCGGCCAGCCATCCAGGTCAGCGGACTTTTTAGCCTCGCTTGAGCTCGCCCAATCTTTTTCCAGGGTGGCTGCAGGGAAATTCTTATACCTGGCAGTCTGACTGGAGGTGGTCAAACCCCAGACAATAAACACATGTGGTGTGTGGGTCAGCCTTGGCAAAGACTTCCCCACAAACATCACAGTGTTGAAACCCAGTGGGCCCGGTTTTTCTTTGGGTTTCTAGACATAATGCCAGCTAACCAAAAACTGCCCTTTTAACGGCAGTGCCAGGCAGACACCTTATCGGTTCCTAACCGTGTCACGGGTATTGGAAAAACATAATAAACTGCTTTTAGAACCGATAAGAACCGGAACCGTACTTCAAAATAGTAACTTTTAGTTTTAAATGAGTTTTAAACCCACTGATCGGTTCAAACCGGACCGATAACTTACAAGTTCCACACAGACAAAACCTTCATTTACTACGGTTAACACAGATAGAGCTGAACCGAACGGTTTGTGTGTTAAAATAAACTATTCTCGGTCAACAATCCAACGGAAAACACTTTTAAACCGAGAAGTGAACCGAGCAGAAGGAGAAATCGAGCGACTGTTCACTGAGGCGGAGTAAAGAATCTGACAGTTCAAGTTTGAAATGACACAGATAGAGCTGCTCTCGTGCCAAAATTCTATTTTGGAATGGTTTTAACCATTGCACTCCGGGGCAGTTCTAGAGCTGGAACAAACTGCTAATGTCTATAATATAGCAAGACTTCATGTTGTTTGAAACAACGTTTTCCACGACAGAAAACGTAGCTCGCAATCTGCAGCAGGCTCAAAGGGTGGCAGCGTAAGCTGCTCCAGGACGAAGGGCAAATCCCAAGGAGGGACGGGATCCCTGATGGGCGGCCTAAGGTGGAGGACCCCCTCTTAAAAAGGCCTGGGTAGTATCCAGCTGGGCCACCATGCGTTGGCCTATGGGGGCATGATAAGCTGAGATTGCACAAAGGTGCATTTTGATAGAGGAGTAAGCTAACCCGGATTGAAATGGGAAAAGCAGGTACTCCAGAACCAGCTTCTCGGGGCAGTCTAAGGGCAAGAAACCGTGTGCCTGAGACCACAGGCAAAACCTGCGCCATTTCATGGCATATGTTGCGTGTGTCGCTGGTTTTCTGGCGGCAGAAAGTACATCCGCCACCTCTTGCGAGACCCCATGTCGCAACATGGCTATGTCTCTAGGAGCCAAGCATGCAGGTTCAGTGAACGTAAGTCCGGGTGGACTGGTGAACCCTCCTCCTGAGACAACAGGTGGGAGCTGATTGGTAAAGCAAGCGGAGGTTCCCGGGATAACTGATTCAGCAGCGGGAACCAGATTTGCCTGGGCCAAAAAGGCGCTATCAAAATAAGCGTCGCGTGCTCCCTGCGAAGTTTGAGAAGGACTCTGGATCAACGGGAAAGGAGGGAAGGCGTAGAGGAATCTGCCCGCCCAGGAGAGGGACACAGCGTCCTGCCAGAAAACACCAGGCCCTGGATCTAGCAAGCAAAATTGGGCAGTTTTATGCTGGATGGGGAGGCAAATAGATCCACCCTGAGTACCCCATCGGTGGTACAGATCCTCTGCCACCTCCTGTAGAAGTTCCCACTGTGACTCTGGCCCTGGAACGACTCAGGCTGTCCGCAACCATGTTGTCCACCCCGGAACGTGAACTATGAGGTTTGTGCCTGTGTCACATTACCCATTCCCACACCCT
This sequence comes from Neoceratodus forsteri, assembly GCA_016271365.2. Lineage (NCBI taxonomy): Eukaryota > Metazoa > Chordata > Ceratodontiformes > Ceratodontidae > Neoceratodus > Neoceratodus forsteri. Next base: position 357,724,120 of record CM028137.1, read on the forward strand.
CATGGCCTCCCTGCAAAGGGGTAAGAGTGTGTGCCTCTGTTTGAGGTAATACATCAGCAGTATTGTCTGTTTGTAACAGGAGAGTTCTGGTGGAATCTCCGACTGGAAGGCTTGCAGGCATAAGGACCGCCCTCATCTCCAATATGTTGAGATGGAGATGAGATTCCTGGGTAGTCCATGTTCCCTGAGACCTCACCCCGTTCAAGTGCGCTCCCCACCCCAGCCCTGAGGCGTCTGTGGTGAGTGTTAACACCGGGGACGGCGCTGTGAAGGAAACCCCCACTGAGAGGGTTCCCAGATGTAGCCACCATTGCCAGTCCCGAACCACAGTCTACCTGATTCTGACTGGCTACTGCAGATGGTCTTGCCTTTGGTCCCACTGCACCCTTAACATCCACTGGGTTACCCGCATGTGGAGTCTTGCCATCGGGACCATTGGAATGGCCGCACCCATGTGTCAGAGCAGGCGAAGGACCAACCTGGCTAGGACAGTTTTCTTCACTGACATGTCCCTTATGAGGGATCTTATGCGTTCCGCTCCGTCTTCGGGAAGAAAGGCTTTCCCCTTGACTGTCCAGAACTGCAGCTTCTTGGATGGTACCAGGAGAGACTTCTCGTAGTTGATTAAGATGCCCAGAGACTGAAACAGCCTGGGAGTGCTGAATGGCCAGCAGCAATGCCTCCTTGGAAGAGGCCATGAGAAGCCAGTCGTCCACGTATGGGAACATGTAGTGACCCTGTCTCCTCAGGGACGCTGCCACGACTGCCATGCACTTGGTGAATACCCTTGGTGCTGATGACAGCCCAAAAGGAAGTGCTCGGAACTGGTAGTGGCGACCGAGAAACTCGAAGCGCAGGAACCTCCTGTGCGCCTGAGCGATGGGGATGTTCAGGTAGGCGTCCTGCATGTCTAGGGACACCAAGAAAGCATCCTTCAGCATGGGGATTAGTCCCGGGAGGGTCACCATGCGGAAGCGCTTGTAAACGACCGATATGTTGAGGTCACTGAGGTCCAAGATTGGACGGAGGTCCCCTGTCTTCTTTGGAACCAGGAAGAAGTGTGAATAATAGCCTGCTCCTATCTGGTTCCCTGGAACGTGCTCCACAGCTTTTTTCTGCAGAAGCACGGGCACTTCCTGCTTTATGAGCAGGGCGTGCTGACCCGAGTAACGGGAGAGCAGAGGAGGCCTTGGTGAAAGGCTTGTCCAGGAATTCTATAAAGTGGCCTTTTTTGACCAACTGTAGCACCCACCTGTGGGTGGTGATCGAGCGCCACCCTAGCAGGTGGTCCGCGATTCGACCCCTGACCTTTGTTTCTCGTTGATCCTGAGGAGGGGCGGGGGCTGGGAAGGCATCATGCTGTGGCAGCAGAGGGTCCTGCAGGTTGGGCCGACTTGGTAGCACGTTGGCCACTACCTGAGGACGTTTTGAACTGGGCTTTCCGGGAGAAGGAGCCCCTCTGTTGCTGACCGGAACGAGGTTGTTGCCTCAGAGTCCAGCTGCGAAAAAGACTCTGGTTCCTACGAAAGGAACCGAGTCTAGATCTGTACATGGCCTGGACAGGTCTAACAGCCTTCCCAGCTTCCTGTAATTTGGTGATGACTTTTTCAGATGCTTCAAACAAAACCTCGCCATGAAAGGGGGCGTCCAAAATGTTTTTCTGGACGTCCGGGGTAAACCCGGAGACATGAGCGTCTCCGGAGACATACGCCTGAGGCTGCCGCTCTGGCCGAAGAGTCCTCTGAATCGTACATGGCTCAGAGCACTTGGGTCCACACGTCTGAACCCGTACGGAGGAGCTGGAGAAGTTCCTCCTTTTGGCCACCATCTGGCAATTTCTCTGCCAGTTCCGGTCCCTGTTCCCACAGCACGTTCCAACTGAACCATGTGGGTCAGGTAATTCAAGGATCTAATGGCACAAGTCGCGGCCGCATAAGTGCGCCTACCCAGCATGTCCAGTTGCTTGGACTCCAGGTCCGGTGGCTGCGTGCTCAGATATTGTGGTCTCTGAGACCGGTCATGAGAGGCTGTGATGACCAGGGAGTCGGCCAGAGGATGGTTAGCCAGGTACTGGTCCTCCCTTGGGGCCTTGTACAGGCAGTCAGCCTTCTTCGGCATAGCCGGGGTCGAATGTGGACGCTTCCACGCTGCCTTGGTGACATCCACGAAGGTGTCCACCAAGGGTGGCACTATCACAGGCTTGGGATCCTTTTGCCGAAGGTAGCGGGCAAGGTGTAGTCTTTCGGGGTCGAGTTCTTCCATATCCCATCCCATGTTCTTTTGGATGTGTCTCATTATCTCAGAGAACAAGGGGTCATCCGGAGGAGACCTAGGGAGGTCGCGTGGGTCCGGAGAAGGGATGCTGATCGGTGAAGGGGACCTGAAGCATCCAGAGATGTCAGATCTGGAGTCCTCCGTCGACGGCGAATACCGACGTCTTCTGGGTCTCTTGGGGCTGGATGACCCTGTGGAAGATCTAGACGGAAGCCTTCTCTTCTCTGTAGATCTGCCCTTAGGAGATGCTACTGGCTCCGGGGTGCTTGGCCTGCTGTCCCTTTTGGTGATGGAAGGGGCACATTGTTGGTGGTGCCCTGGTGCGGGAGGAGGATGCGTGGTGACCACATCCTTTTTGATGGTGTCCCACCAGAAAGTGAAGAGCTCCTTCACATCTGCCATGTTGAGGCCCGACAACGGGCCAGGCGCCGGTGATCTGTCGTCAGGTCTCCGGTTCTGGGGAGGGTTCCCGTGGGAGCTAGAAGGGTCTGGGGTCGGCCGCCTGGTCTTCGGGCTGAGTGGACTCCTCCTCCTCTGACAACGCCTCCTGACCGACGTCGGTAGGCGGCGGTGTGGTTCTTCTGTCTGCAGTATCGGATGCCAGTCCCCCCCCCGCCGGCATCCTGGGGGGTGAATGCCTGACCGGCGACGGGTGACGAACAGCCGCCAGCTCACGGGAGTGCTTGTGGACCTTGGCCGACGTCGGGTGGGCAGACTTCAGATCTGACGTCCGCTTAAGGGAGGTCAGCTCCTTGGTCTTGCATTGGGGTGGTGGCAGCAAGGAGACTGACCAGACGTCGGAGGCAGAGTGCCAGGACGAGGACTTGTGATGCTCCCCTGACCTGGACGAGGCCTTAGCAGAAGAAGAGGGCCTGGAAGTCTTGGCAGGCCGCAGAGTAGAAGAACCGCTGGCTGATTTGACCACGACCAGAAGAGGCTGAGAGTGGGCTCTAGACAGGGAGCGGTCCGACCTGGAGCCGGAGCTGCGGGAGTCTGAGGCCCTGGGGAATCTAGGTCCCACCTTCTCCCAAAGCTTCTCGTGGTGCGTGTGCGACTTTCCCAAAGATTCCCCCCTGGAGGAAGGTTCCATGGCCTTGAGCTTTTCTTCTAGGAGGAAAGCCTGGAGAGCCTTCTGTCGGCGGATTCTGGTCTGGCTGTTAAAGCCCTGGCAGAAGGAGCAAGCCTGGGTGTCATGGTCCGGGCCCAGGCACCGAACGCAGGCCGAATGAAGGTCTTTAAAACAGGATCTGCTTCCCACAGGCACACTTAGAAGGATGGCCCTCCACTGAAGTTGGGGAGGACATCAGACGAAGAAGATAGTCTTGAAGAAAAAATTATTCACCTTAGTAATGTTTCTTCTAATGGAGTCTTGCTATATTATGACTAATGCAGTTTGTCCCACCATTAGAACTGCTCCGGAGGTGAAACAGTTAACTTCCATGCAGAGCATGGAACTTAGAGCGCGAGCTCGGTTAGAAAAGCTCTGTCTGGGATATTTCAAACCGAAACTATCAGATCTTTATGAGCAAAACTCACTAAGGCTCTGTGTGGAAGCTATTACCTATACTAGCCAACTGGCTACTAAAATATTAACACATTTTCCTGGTCCCAACATCAAGACTCAAGTCAGGGGACCACAAAAGATAAGATAAAATAAAACACAACACCCAAACACCCCAAAAAGAAGGGGTGGAAAACATAAAAGGGGGCATCAATAAGTGCTAACAGTGGACTGCCCACCCCATACCCAAAGTAGAAGTTCTGACAGGGGCAGGCTGGGGAGGTCATAATATAGCAAGACTCCATTAGAAGAAACAACATTACTAAGGTGAGTAATTTTTTCTTCAAACAACATGAAGTCTTGCTATATTATGACTAATGCAGACTACACAGCAGTACCTCCATGGAGGAGGGACAGAACCTACTTAAGGAATAGGCTCTGAAGCACGGCTGTGCCAAACCGAGCATCCCTCCTGGCCTGGATATCCAGGGAGTAATGCTTGGTGAAAGTGTGTACTGTTTTCCAAGTAGCTGCTTGACATATCTCTAAGATAGGGATGTCTCTGGCAGCAGCTAGAGACGCAGCTGTACCTCTGGTAGAGTGAGCCCTCAGGCCTGAAGGGGGAACCTTACCCAGTTTTTGATAGCAAAATTGGATACAAGAGACAATCCACCTGGCAATGGATCTCTTAGTGGCAGGTTTCCTTCCCAACCTCATCATAAATGAGAAATAGTTGGAGGAGTCAAACCTGTGACCCTTGGTACGCTCTATGTAGTAACTTAGGCCCTCTTAACATCTAGCTGTGCAGCCTCCTCTCACCAGAGGAGGAATGGTCAGTGAAGAACACTGGAAGTGAAATAGATTGGTTAAGGTGAAATCTGAAACCACCTTAGGCAAAACTTCCTGTTAGTCCAGAGGACTACCTTATCCCTGTGAAAGGAAATAAGTCAGTCTCCGCTGATAAAGCCTGTAACTCACTTATGCGCCTGGCGGAAGTGATGGCTACTAGAAATACAGTTTTCCAAGTCAAGTACTTAAGCTCTGCCGAAGACAGAGGTTCAAAGTGGGGTTGCATCAGCTGAGCAATGCAAACATTAAGATCCCAGGCAGGGGCAGGGTCCCTGAATGGTGGATTGGTATGAAGCAATCCCCTAAAAAACTTGGAAAATACAGGGTGAGCAGAAAGAGAAGAGGGCTTCCCTGCTGAAATAAAAGCAGACAGCTGCCAAATGCACTTTCAGGGTAGCTGGTCTCAGTCCCAAAGAATTAAGATGGACCATATAGTCCAAAACAGTGGGCAAATCAGAAGATTTGAGGGGAAATATGCTTCCCAGAACACCATATGGAAAACCTTTTCCACTGGGAGTTATAGGTAGCCCTGGTGGAAGGCTTCCTAGAAGCTTTCAAGATTTCGAGAACACCCTGAGAAAGTTGTAGATCAGAAAACTAACTCCTCAAGAGCCAGGCCTTGAGGTTGAGGGATTTCAGATTCGGATACCAGACTCTCCACTGGGCACAGGTTAACAGATTGTGGTTCCTGGGGAGACACAGGGAAGATGGACAGCTAAGGACAGAAGAAGTGGGTACCAGGGCTGCCTGGCCCAGTCAGGAGCAATCAGGATCATCTTGCAGGGCTGAGATCTGATTTTGACTAGCACCTTGAACAGGAGAGGGAAGGGGGGGGAAGGTATAGAGAAACTTCCCTTCCCAATCGAGGAGAAAGGCATCCAGGGGACTGAGCCCAACACTGGGGACCTGCAACAAAAATGTGGAAGCTGATGGTTGTCTGGGGCTGCAAAAAGATCCATCTGAGGGGTGCCCCATCTGGCAAAAACTATCCCCAGTACTAGGGGATCCAGTGACCATTCGTGATGGCCCTGGGAAATCCTGCTGAGAGCATCTGCCAGGACATTGTCCTTGCCTGGGAGGTGAACTGCTATGAGGGAAGTGCTCAGGGAATAAGCCAGAGACCACAACTCCATCGCCTCGGTGCACAAGGCCGAAGACAGAGTGCCACCTTGTTTGTTGATGTACCACATTGTAGTGGTGTTGTCTGTTCTGACCTGTACCACCTTGTTCTGAACAGATGCAGAAAAAACCTGAAGTGCTAGAAAAACAGCTCCGAGTTCCAACAGACTGATGTGGAGCAGAGATTCCTGAGGGGACCACAACCCCTGGGTGGAGAGGTCGCCCATGTGAGCTCCCCATCCCAAGAGGGACGCATCTGTAGTAAGGGTCAAGGAGCGAGATAAAGGGATGAAGGGCACCCCTTGTCTCAGATTGCTCTGATCCTGCCACCACTGAAGGGCCTGGATCGGGGTTCGAGTCACTGGGATTAACTTGGATAGGGAATCTCTTCTTTGAGACCAGAAGGCTCTCAAATGGAACTGAATGTCCCTCATCTGAAATCTTGCTCCTTGCACTACAGCTGTGGAAGCAGCCATGTGTCCTAGGAGCTGCAGGAAATGCCTTGCTGGTCGAGAGACCTGCAGAGTGAAGGACGAGGCCAGGGCCACCAGGGTCCTTACCCTTTCTAGGAGAAGGAAGGCTCTGGCCTGCTTTGTGTCCAGTTCTGCACCTATAAAGGTGAGTACCTGGACAGGTTCCAGAACTGACTTTGGAAGATTGAGAAGAAAGCCCAGAGAGGTAAGCAGCTGCTGGGTAACTTGCAGGTGTGATCTGACCTGGTCTGGAAACTGACCCACAATGAGCCAGTCGTCCAGGTAGGGAAAGATGGCAATCTTTTGCCTTCTTAAATGAGCAACTGCTACTGTCAGACATTTTGTGAATACCCTTGGGGCAGAGGTAAGGCCAAAGGGCATTGCTCTGAACTGATAATGGCCTGAGGGCAGTTCGAATCTGAGGTACTTTCGGTGGGTGCTTCTGATAAGAACATGGAAGTAGGCATCCTTGAGGTCCAGGGAAGCTAGCCAGTCCCCTGGCCTTAGGGAGGGTAAAATCATTCCCAGAGTCACCATTTTGAATTTTGGTTTTAAAAGTTGCTTGTTCAGATATCTTAGGTCCAGGATGGGCCGCCACTCTTCTGTCTTTTTTGGGGTAAGGAAGTACCTGGAGTACAGACCCTTGCCCTGGTGTAGGGGAGAAACCGTTTCTACAGCTCTGAGAGCCAGGAGGGTTGAGACTTCTGTTTCCAAGGCAAGAGTCTCTAGAAGGTTTGCTGGTGGAAAAGATCCGATTCTCATCTTTGGAAATTTTTTGAAGCTGAGAACCAGACCCTGGCTTACTACTTCCAGGACCCACTTGTCTGATGTTAAAGACTCCCAGTCCTGGACGAAGTAAGCCAGCCTGCCCCCTACAGGTAATGGAGAACCGGCCCTGGGCATCCCATCAGGGTGCCTGTTTGGCAGGGGCTTTAGGCTGAGGGGTGGGAGCAGGCCTGCTTGTACCCAGTCTGCCTCTCCCTCTGAAGAACCCCCTCTGAACATAAGCTGAAGAGGAGGCCTGGGTCTGGTTAAAAGGCCTGCCTCTACCCCTGGGGGGCTGCCTCTGAGGAGTGGCTTGCCGTTCCTTGGCTTGTGCACTCTAAGTGGTTCTATATTCAGCCATTTTCTTCATATAATTCTCTGTCTGCTCCCAAAACAGAGAATTTCCCACCACAGGAAAATCTATAGCCTCAGACTGGGTATCCTGTGACAAAGTAGTACACCGAGCCAAGCCAATCTACGAAAAAAGCCACAGATGTAGCCATGACTCTAGAGGATACATCATTAGAATCCACTGCAGCATGGAATTGCACCCAGATGCCTCAACACCATCAGCAGCCACCTGCTCCAGCTCTTGGAAGCTGGCCAGGGGCCTGTTTGGCTAAAGCCATGACAGTATCCCATCTAGATTTTGGTATCTCAACATAAGCCATATAGTTTGCTTGTCTGAGTCCCAAGGGCTGCCATGTATTGTTTTTAGCCATGGCATCAATCTTCCTGGAGTCCTTGTCAGGAGGATGTGAAGCCAGGGGAATATTAGCTTTATCACAGGCTGCAGCCTGAACTACCCCAACAAGGCTGCATTGCTGTGAAAAAAAATTCTGTATCAGGACCTGACAAAGTGTACCTCCTGTCCATCTTTTTATCCACAGGAGGCACAGAATTAGGAACTTTTAAAATTTTTATTGTTTGTTTCCTAAAAGATTTATGTAAAGGAATAGACAATCTCCTGGACTCTGGGATATCCATCATCTCTACAAAGTCAGGCTCCTCTTGCTCATCCACAGCCTCCTCCAAAGGAAGCTGGAGGGTTTCAGCAACTTTTTTATAAAACAGAAAATGAGAAGGGGACTCAGCAAGCCTAGGGGGAAGATTCTCCTAAAGGTCTGTCTGGGGAGATGTCCGGTTCAATGGGCACATCCAGACTTTCAAAGTCACATTCACACTGTTCATAATCATCCTCCCCCTCCTCTGGTTCATAAAACTCCTCTATATCATATTCTTGAACCGGTGGAACCGACCGAACCGACCTTTTGCTAGATAGTGGCGGTTCGGACGGAACTGGAAAGTGACTGGACAATTGTATTGCCCTGGCTATTCTGCAGCAGTTGGAGAAGAGATTTTGACTCCACACCTGCTGACTTTCTAGTTCTCTTTGCTGGAACTGGCTCCTCAGAGTCAGCTTTACGTTGCCGAGGAAGTCTGGCCCTGGTCAGAGGGCATTCCCTCCGTTCGGTTGGCACCGAACCAGGCTGGCCATCCGGTCAGCAGACTTTTGGCCTCTCGCCCTGAGCCTACCAACTCTCATCTAGGGTAGCTGCAGGGAAATTCTTGCAAATCTGGCAGTCTGCATTGAGGTGGTCAAACCCCAGACAATAAACACATGTGGTGTGTGGGTCAGCCTTGGCAAAGGCTTCCTCCAGACACTACAGTGTTGAAACCCAGTGGGCCAGTTTTCTTTTAGGTTTCTCAGCCATAATGCCAGCCTAACCAAAACTTGCCCTTTTTACGGCAGCGCAGACAAGAAACCCTTATCGGTTCCCAACCGTGTCACAGGGCGTGGAAACGTAATGAAATCCGTTTTTTTTAGAACCGATAAGAACCGGGAACCGCACTCTAAAAAGCCTTAACACTTCAGAATGAAGTTTAAACACAATCTGATCGGTTCAAACCGAACCGATAAACATTTACAAGTTCCACACAGAAAACCTATCTATTATTTACAATACCATAGACAGAGCTTGAACCGATCGGTTTGTGGTTAAAATAATGATAATCGCAGTTGAATTTAACAGAGAAAAACTCTTTAAACCGAGAAAATGAACAGAGCAGCAGGAGGAATCTCCGGAGCGACTGTTCAGTGAGGCGGAGTAAAGAATCTGACAGTTTCAGTTTGAAATATCCCAGACAGAGCTTTTCTAATCGAGCTCGCGCTCTAAGTTCCATGCTCTGCATGAAGTTAACTCCTCCACCTCCGGAGCAGTTCTAATGGTGGGACAAACTGCATTAGTCATTATATAGCAAGACTTCATGTTGTTTGAAGAAGAGTTTCTTTCAAAGTTTCCGATTTTGGAAAGGATTTCCTGGTCGTCGCGCACTAGTACTAACCGAAGAGGTCGAGATATGCAAGTCGACGGCAGGAAAGAACTGGAGATTCTGGCGGGATCGCCTCCTTATGTACTACGCCCGACATCGGGGGCGGGACCGACGTCAGAGGCGGTCCCCGCTGAAGACTGCCAACTAGAAAATTTTCTGTGGGGTCCTGACGCCTGACGGCATCAGTCCTAATGGTGTAACCTGCTGCAAGAGCTGTACCTCGAGGAAGATAAAGAAAATCCATTCAGCCCTGGCCACCATTAATAGGGCGAGGTGCCCGAGGTAGTGCCCTCAAACCCATCCCCACATGCATCCCTGCAAGCAAGACAGCAGCAGCAGCGGAGGGCTGGGGGAGCTGGAATCGCAGAAGCAGGTGAGAGGTGGCAAGAGGCGCCAAACAGTTATACAGAAAAAAAAGGCAGGCAGACAGAAAGGAAGACAGACCAAAAAAAAAAAAACCTGCCCTGAACCAATCGGAAGTGAGAAAACACAGAATTTAGATGGCTCCCACACTGGGTAGGGAGGGCAAGTAGTGTGGCTCTATGCAGAAGATGCTCTCGAAGATAATACAGACAAGCATACAAATTTAGACTATAAAGAATAGCAATGACTCATTTCCTTACCAGCTCTGTGGATATACTGTTACCCATCTCCCAGGTACTTATCTAGTTTGATCAGAACTGCAAAACCATGTCAGACAATACCACCTGCTCTGGAAACTGCCCCAAAGGGTCCATGGGTCTAAAAACTATTGTTATAGATCAGAAAAGTGCTCCCGATCAATGGGAGCATTCCTTTCCCCTGCGTGTGGACACCTATTCTGTGGAGCCAGACTCGAAACGGAGGTGCCTCAACTCCTGCCACACAGCAACCCAGGTTCAGAAATGGAGCAGGGTGACTCAGGGACTGGCTGGGGGGAGGAACAGAGCATCCAGAGACCGTTCTCCTTCGAGGAGGGAGAGGGCCAGCACAAGTCACTCTTGGCTGCCACCTAGCAAAGGCTGAGTGGTGCAGCAGTAACTACCTCCTGATAGGCCGGGGGCAACGTTGTGTGTACAGTTACAATGGTGCATGCCCATGCCATGTCATCGGCCTCGGAAGGAAACAAAAATATCAAGGCCCCACTAACAAGATGAAGCTCCTGCCTACCCCAAACCCCACACTACTGACTGGGACCTGGCTTCCAAATCTGGATGTGGTTACTGGGGGTGGGGAGGATGATCTCCCTTAGACCGCCACGGGTGAGTAATCATTGGAGGATTGCTGGAGGCCAGGCAAGTCTCCGAGATGGTGGTTGATGGGACTGGGCTGGCAAAACGGCTGAAGGGGTCTGGAGGAGAATGGGGATATAAATACATAATGGGGGAAAAAAAAAAAAGGAGGCATCCAATTCACAGGTGCCCTAGAAAAACAGGTTACTCACCTGTAACAGTAGTTCTAGGAGTGGTATATGTTCATCCACACCGTCTGGCATGTCCCTTTCCCCTTTAAATTTTGCCGGAAGTCTTCAAGCTGGCTCCTCCCACCCACCCATGTGGTATATACCTTGGCTCCGCCCCATGACGCCAGATATAAGCCAGCTGGCAGCAACGTGGTGTGCCTAAAGCCAGGGAGGTCGGGTGGGTGCGTGTGGATGAATAACATATACCACTCCTAGAAGAAAAAAATACTCACCTTAGTAATGTTTCTTCTAATGGAGTCTTGCTATATTATAGACATTAGCAGTTTGATCCAGCTCTAGAACTGCCCCGGAGTGAAATGGTTAAAACCATTCCAAAATAGAATTTTGGCACGAGAGCACCTCTATCTGTCATTTCAAACTTGAACTGTCAGATCTTTACAAGCCAAACTCACTAAGGTCTGTGTGGAAGCTGTAACCTGCACTAGCCAAATGGCTACCTAAATAATAACCACTGATGGTCCCAACACCCAAGACTCAAGTCAGGGGACCAGAAATACTAACACCATTCTAATAATATGAAAATGGAACATAGGACTTGCGGTGACGTCATCGAAAGCATGGCAGCTTAAACCAAGAGCTCCTCTCGCCTCCCAGCAAGCTTGACTCCACACAGACCCAAACAGCATTTTTTTGGTGAAATATGCACAAAACACACAGTGGAGGCAAAGCAGGAAGAGATCGCAAGCTAAAAATGAGAAGTAGCAACGCCGATCTCACCACATGAGTCCAGGAGTTCTGTCGATTGAAGGGAGGGCTTCACCCCATGAAAGTACAGCAGGAGCAGGCACTGAATCACAGAGCTAAGCTCTTCTCGCTCCAGATTTGAAATATTACTCGGAGAAATTAAACAATCAAGATCGGACACTAAGCGAGGGTTGGAGCAAATACATAACGACCTACTCAAACTGGAGAATACATAGCAATACATCGAGAAAGTATCCACAGCAGAGACAATTGGTGAGCCTATCGAGGTGCAGTCAGAAAATTATTCAACAGGAATTTTTCAGATCCAAATGTTTAGACCTCAAGCCAGATCGCTAAGAGACAATTTAAGAATATATGGCTTACCAGAAAAACTGAATCCGAAACATGTGTGAGTTTATAGAAGAAATGCTGAGAAATGTATTAGATCTGCCACAAGCCTTTAATTTCAAGAATAGAGAGAGCACACAGGGCCTAGTGCCTAAGCCCACCTCTGAGAAGGCGAGGGCCTAGATCTGTGTCAAAAATTCTCCAGTTACAGGGACAAGGAGCATATTTTGAGAATGGCATGGAGACAACATACAGTGGAATATAAAGGGCAAGGTTATTTTTGATCAGGATTACCCACCCTCCATACAACAACAGAGACTGGCCTCTGCGCCAATATTACGGAAACTGAGACAGTTGGGAGTTGATTCAGACCCCTACCCCTCCGCCTCAGGGTGTTCTGGGAGTCAGGTACTGAACTGTATCAAACATTGGAGGAAGCATATCAAGCAATGAAAAATAAGGGGCATGAAGTGCAACTGATGAGAAACCAAAAGGACACTCAGGCCTCATACCAGGCTCAGTGGAAATTATCTACAAAGAAGGACAATAGACCGCTGGGAGAGCGTCATCATCCACACTATGAATGAGATTAAAAGGCTGCTTCATAATTTAACACACACGAGGAGCACAGAGAAACAACCGGAGGAGAGAGAGAGAATGGAGGGCGGCAGGAGGTGGGGTGAAGAACAGAAATCATGAACCCCCTCATATGGGGGTACTGTATAAAGAACATTAGCCTTTTCTTAGATGGGACTATCAGCCAGATCCACATATGAAGGGAATATTAAGGTCTTGGGACACTTTGGACAATCTACTCTGATATAAACTTTTGGGACACTTGGAAATCAGGACTAGTAGCCCACTAAGTCGTAGGTTTTTATTTCATTCTACTGGGGACTCTATATGGACATAATTCTTCTGTTATGTGAATTTTTTTTTTCTTCTCTTTCTCTCTTTTAAAAGAAAGGAGGAGGAGCAACAAGGGTAAAATAAAGGGAGGGGTGGGGAGGCTAGTGGGTTTTTTTTTTTTTCTTTTCCTCTCACAGTTTGTCAGGTGAGTGGCTCAGTTGCGGAGCAAACATGGGGAGAGGATATGGGAAACAAAGGATTTGCTTCGACTCAAAGTAATGCATCTGTTTTATGAAGCTGGTGGGTGAAAGGGGGGCGCCTCTTTCGAGGGATTCATGATTAGACCTCCCGCTCGGATGTTCTTTTTTCTGAGCTGGATGATATGGGCAGCCTCCTTGAATGTGGGGCCGATGGCTAATATCATGACCAATCTTGGAGGCGCAGGGAACTTTGATCGAACAGGCCAAAACAGCAGGCCAGGACCTGATTTTAAGGTCCAAGAGGAGCGAGATAGGGTCTTGATCTCCCTTCCTCTAACTCGGGTATTAGCTTCCGAGTCAGTAGAGGACACGAGAAATGTCCCCTACCTTGGAGGTCACTTTGTACATAGTTTTGGGGGAGGGTGGCTGAAGGGGTTGTTTCTAAGGCCCTGTACAGGGGCCAATGAAGGGCATTGTTTAATAAGGTTGAGACACACACAATTTTGTCTGAGGATGGGAGGTGCCATGTATACCTTCTTTTTTGTGAAGATTAAGTGAGAGACAAATTTTTTAGTTGAGAAAGCGACGAGGGTAAAATGTCATGATGCAACAGGGGCTTCAGTATAAGGCAAGTATATATATATATATATGCCAAAATGATTGATAAAACTATGTTAAGGTACTTTCTCAGAATGTTAATGGTTTGAATAACCCGATTAAGAGGTATAAGGTTCTGACAGACAAAGAGGCTGAGGCCTCCTTTGTACTTCTCCAAGAAAGATTAAGTAGGGAGGAGCACCAGAAACTGCAGAAGCTGGGCTTTAGTCAGATAGCGGCGGCATATAAGGGGAAAAAGGAGAGGGTAGCCATCCTGGTACCCAAAATATCCAGTTTCGTCTGACTTCCACCTATGCAGACCCAGAGGACGCTTGGTGATACTGGTGGGGGAATTTGAGGAGAATGTTACACTGGTGTCTCTCTATCTTCCACCGGGGACAATGAGGGAGGTCACCAGGGTCCTACTGCAGAAAATAGTGGATTTGCAGAAGGGAAGACTAATTATAGGAGGGGACCTAAATCAAATCTGGACACAAATAGACACCTCTAGGAAGGGCAATTTTAGGCAGAATCCCACTAGTAAAGAGATAAAGGCCCATCTGAGAAAGGCCTTTTGGGTAGATACCTGGAGAGGAGAGAACCCAGGGAGAAGAGAATACACACATTTTCTTACCGCATGGGTCATACACCACGAATAGACTATATTTTAATATCGTGAACACAAAACAAAACTTAGTGACTAGCTGTAGGCACATCCCTTCTACACTCTCGGACCATTCTATGATCCTGATGGAAATGGAATGGAATAGGAAAAGAGGTCAGACCCTGTGGAAATTTAACAACTATATGTTGAATTTGAAGGAATTCACGGACATGGCTAAATCTAGATTGGAACAAATAGTTAGAGAGAATGAAACACCTGAAGTCTCAAAAGGTATTCTCTGGGACACAATAAAAACAGTTTTTAGAGGGGATTGTATCAAATATGCGGCGTACTTTAAGAGACAGCAAACTCAGCAGATGGAGAAGCTGCAAACACAATTGCTAGAATTGCAAAGACAGCACGCAGCCGGTGATGAGACAGTCTACACAAACATAAAAGAAATTAAACAAAAAATTCAGAAGCTGATAGACATCAGAACTGAACAAGCGCTCTAGCAGGTTCGCTAGAAATACTACGAGGTAGGCCCAAGAGCCACGCCTCTTGGCCCATAGGCTGAGACAACAGACCGCAAAAATACTATTACCCAGATTAGAGATCCTGTCTCAGGAAAATGATGAGAGGTCCGAAAAGGTATTAAACTGTTTTAACAGGTTTTACCAGTCGTTATATACATCAGATAGAAGCCCAAGTGAGTTAGAGATCCAAGATTATTTAAGGAGGCTTAACCTGCCAAGCTTAACACAGGAAGTGAGAGAGGTATTGGAAAGGCCCATTGAATTGGCAGAGAGAGATAATGCAATCAAGAAACTTAAATCTAAAAAAATTACCAGGTCCAGATGGATACACCCCAGAATTCTTTAAATTTTTCAGAGAAGAGATTAGCTCTCAGTTATTGGAGACATGTAGAGAGATACAGTCGGGGGAACCTCTTCCAGACAGTTGGAATTTTGCCGTCATTTCAAGTATTCCAAAACCAGGAAAAGACATCACACAATGTAAATCGTTTAGGCCTATATCGGTGCTGAACATTGACTATAAAAGTATATACAGCCATACTAGCTAGGCGTATGGAAAAAGTAATGCCTGAACTGGTAGCGTTGGATCAAACTGGATTCATACTAGGGAGACAGACACAAGATAATATTAAAGAGAACCTTGCACATACTGCATCATGCTACTAGGTCAGCTCTCCGTTCCTGCTGATGAGCTTAGATGCGGAGAAGGCGTTTGATCGGGTAGAATGGAGGTTCCTAAGTCTGACCCTTGCTAGATTTGGTTTCCGGACTCAATGATTAAAGCTATTGAAAACATATATACAAAACCTAAGGCCTATGTTAAAATAAACGGCAGGTATCCGCCCCTTCCAGCTGCATAGAGGCACGAGGCAGGGTTGTCCCCTCTGCCCCTTCTGTCAGCTCTACTTGGAACCACTAGCCCAGAGAATACGCCAGAGAGAGAGAGGTGAGGGGTTGGGAGACAAGGGATGAAACACATAAATTTCTGTTATATGGATGACCTACTCATCTATTTGTCAGATCCGGCGTTCAATGGGACCGCTGTGGAATTGCCTAACAGAATTTAGTGAATTAGCAGGGTAAGCTAAATACTACTAAAACTGAAGTATTGAAGGTCCATTATACACCCTCAGTGAATTTGATGGAGTCATTCCCATTTAAATGGGACCGCACATACATTAGGTACTTGGGGTCCTTCTTAGTTCTGAGGTAGGACATTTGTATGCACTTAATTTTAACCCAACCTAGACAAGTTTAGGTCAGAGTTGGAGAGATGGGCTCCGACCCCCATCCCCTTAGTGCAAAGAGTGGAGGCAGTTAAAATGGTATTGCTTCCCAGATTCTTATATTTAACCCAAACACTACCCATTACTGTCCCAGACTCCTTTATGGCATTGCATGGGAGAATTTCTCGCTTTTTGTGGGGCCAGCAGAAGCCAAGAGTTCACCTCTCGGTACTCCAGACTCCGAAGGAGGGGGGAGGCCTTGCCCTTCCTAATTTGAAACTATACCACCAAGTAGCCCAACTTAGAACCGTCATGTATTGGTTGGATCAAACATATGAGGCTGAGATGGAAGGATATAGAGCCGGGGGGGGGGGCCTGGAGGATCTCACCTGGCCCTGCTCTCACAAAGAGGGCTAGAGACCTAGGGGAGAGAAACCCGCATCGGAAGCCACCCTAAATAGTTGGTATAACATCCTCTTAGACTCAAAGGCCAAAGGATGGAGGTACCTAATGCTGTCGGTGCCCTACCTGACATCCTTCACCCCAGCCAAGTGGGACAAGGGTTTCAAAAAATGGGAAGAGAAAAAATTGCACTTAATATGGCATTTCTTGGAGGGGGATGAGATTTTGGACTTTCAGACTTTAGTTGTCAGATATGATATATCATGGAAAGATAGATTCAGATACTTCCAGATAAGAGCATATATTAGATCGCTGCAGGCACAGTTGCCCCCGGGATGAGGTCCTCCCCCTCAGATTGTGAAAATATTAAAATCAGCTATAGAGGGCAAACCGCCTAAGGAGCATATAATTTCAATTATATACACAGCTCTATCAATTGGAAAGGAGATACTATTCAGAGTACCAAAGAGACCTGGGAGAGGATTTGGGTATTAGGATACAAGAAGAGCAATGGAAATGGGCACTACAAAGAACACAGTGGGGACTTCAAGGTCCAGTTGGAAGGAGTTTGCTTGGAAAATGTTAGAGATTTTTAAGACCCCTCAAGCATTCAAGGGAAATATCAAGGGAGAAGCTCCAAGGTGTTGGAGGAAGTCGGATATTCCCCAGCAACGATGGGTCATATATTCTGAGTTGCCCAAAAGTCCAAAGTTTTCTAAAGGACCTACAGCAGACCTTACAGAGTATAATTGATCCAATTTACAACTCACCTCTTCTTTTTTTCTTTATGGATTATCCCAGGGGATGCAGGGATCCTAACACAGGTAAATTCTTAAAAATGGCATGCCTAGCAGCACAAAAAATAATTACAAAAAACTGGCTTTCTCAGAAGGAGATTAACATTCAGGGGTGGCATGACATAACGATCAAACTATATAGATTAGAGGCACTCACAGCCTTACTTAAGAAGCTCACCAAATTTGAGTGGATTTGGAGAAGATGGGTGCTTTATATGGTAAATGGACCCTGGAATTTTATTCCTTAAAATCTAAAATATTTAACATCTGAGGGATTTGATTGTACCTTAGGGGAAGCTTGAGGTCCTTGGGCTACAGTTTAAACTATGACAGAGCGCAGAACAAAAGGAATATGCAAATTAAAAGATATATGGCACTGAAAAGGAGAGAGAAAAGTATGTATTAGGAAGAAATATACCCTCACACAGATTGATGATGAATGTATAATTAATGCGACACGGTATCCTCTCAGAACCATCATGTACCTGGAAAATTTGTCACTCTTACACTTTTGTTTGTAAGTGTGGTCTCCATGGGATGGGGTATGGGAAAAAAAGAAAATATATATAAATAAAGAAAGTTTTAAAAAAGAAAATGGAACATAAGTATAATAAAACACACACACACACACACACACACACACACACACACACACACACACGTACACTACACATACACCCCAAAGTCCCAAAGGGACAAAATGCTAACAGGACATAAGTAGTGCCCAAACTAAGTTGCCCGAACCCACCAAGTAGAGGTTCTGAGAGGGCAGGTTGGGAGGTCTATAATATAGAAGACTCCATTAAAGAAACAACATTACTAAGGGAGTAATTTTTCTTCAAACATGAAGTCTTGCTATATTATAGACATTAGCAGAATACACAGCAGTACCTCCATGGAGGAGGGGCAGAACCTACTTGGGGAATAGGCTCTGAAGAACAGCTGTGCCAAACAGAGCATCTCTCCTGGCCTGGACATTTAGGGAGTAATGCCTGGTAAAAGTGTGTACCGTTTTCCAAGTAGCAGCCTGGCAAGTCTCTAATAAAGGGATATCTCTGGCAGCAGCTAAAGACATAGCCATGCCCCTGGGAGAATGAGCCCTCAAACCGGAGGCTCTGCACCTTCTGATAACAAAATTGGATACAAGAGACAATCCATCTGGCTACTGATCTCTTTAGTGGCAGGTTTGCCTTCCCAACTTCACCATAAGTAAGGAAAAAGTGGAGGATTAGAACCATGACCTTTAATGCAGCTCTATATAATAACCAAGAGCTCTCTTAACATCAGGCTGTGCAATCTCCTCTCACCGAAGAGGAGTGATCAGTGAAAGATACTGGAAGAGACAGATTGATTAAGATGGAAATCTGAAACCACCTTAGGAAAAACTTCCTATTAGTCCTAAGGACTACCTTATCCCTGTGGAAAGAAATAAAGTCAGTCTCCACTGACAAGGCTTGCAAATCCATATCGTCTGGCAGAAGTGATAGCCACTAGAAAAAACAGTTTTCAAGTTAGGTACTTAAGCTCTGCAGAAGACAGATGTTCAAAAGGGGTTGCATTAACTGGGCAATGCAAACATTAAGGTCCCAAGCAGGGCGGTTCCCAAAGGAAGGATTAGGTATGGAGAATCCCTTAAAAACTTGGAAAACACAGGATGAGAGGAAAGAGGGATGACTTTCCTGCTGACACAAAAGCAGACACAGCTGCCAAATGAACTCTCAGGGTAGCTGGTCTGAGACCCAAGGAATTAAGATGGACCATGTAATCTAACAAATGGGCAATTCAGCAGATTCTGAAATATTTTCCCAGCACACCAAATGGAAAACCTTTTCCATTTAGAACTATAAGTAGCCCTAGTGGAAGGCTTTCTGGAAGCCTTTAGGATCTCAAGAACACCCTGAGAGAGGTGTAAATCACAACCCCTAACTCCTCAAGAGCCAGGCCTGAGGTTGAGGATTGAGGTCCGGATACCAAACCCTCCCTGGGCACAAGTCAACAGATTGTGATTCCTGGGAGGCACAGGGAAGATGGACTGTCAGAGACAGAAGGAGTGGTACCAGGGCTGCCTGGCCCAATCTGGGCAATCAGAATCACCCTGCAAGGCTGAGATCTGATTTTGACTAGTACTTTGAATAGGAGAGGAAGGGGAAGCATAGAGGAACTTCCCTCCCAATCCAGAAAGAAGAGGCATCAGGGGAACGGAGCCCAGCACTGGAGGCCTGCAACAGAACAGAGGAAGTTTGTGATTGTCTGGGGCTGCAAAGATCTGAGGGATGCCCCACCTGGCAAAAAACTATCCCCAGCACTTGAGGATCCAGGGACCATTCGTGATGGTCCTGGAAATCCTGCTGAGGGCATCCGCTAGGACATTGTCCTTCCCTGGAAGATGAACTGCAGAGGAAGTGTTCAGGGAATAGGCCAGAGACCACAACTACATTGCCTCGTGCACAAGGCCGAAGACCGAGTGCCCCCTGTTTGTTGATGTACCACATTGTTGTGGTGTTGTCTGTTCTGACTTGTATCACCTTGTCATGGACAGATGCGGGATTATCCACTTCACGGGATACCCAGCACAGTTGGCGGACGCCCCTCTGGGGACTGGGCCCTTTAACCCTGGGTGGGAGGGACACCTCGCGGATCGGTAGTCCACCGCCTGACCTGTCACCCCGGCCGAGGGACAAAGGCCGCCATCAGCAGCAGAAGTCCTTTCGTCTCTTGGTCCCTGCTTCTCAATCGCCTCCCACAGACCTCCGCTTGCATCCAAACCCAGTTTCCACGGCTTCCTCCAACTGGAAGCAAGGAGATAAAGGTCAGAGGTCCTTTGGTCGGTTCTTCCTCCAAGCTCGCCCAGTGACGAGTTGAGGGGTGCTGCCCTCAACCTCGCCACTCCCCTGGCCCCTGGGGATTCTGCCCACTTCCTTTCTGCCTGGTCTGCTATCACCACGGCCCTGGGTGTTGAGGTGGTAGGAAAAGGCCTGCCCTGAGTCAAGTAGGCCCCACCCGGAAAGCCGCCGCCTCAGCCACGGGTCCAGAAGCCCGCTACTGCCCGCCGAAGCCGAGTATTGCCCTGTTCTCGAAAGAGGTAATCAGGAAGTTGGTGGATCCTCCAGACCCGGGTTTGTGTCCAGTACTTCCTGGTCCCAAATGGACGGGGCTGGCTCCATTCCGGCCCATGACTGAACAAGTTCCTAAGGTTCGAACCTTCAGGATGGTCACTGGTTCAGATAATCCCATCCTGGAATGAGGCTGTGGTTCTGCTCCCTGACTCAGGACGCCGCTCTTTCACGTCCCAATTGTCCATCCTATCAGAGATTCCTCCGCTCAGAGCTGAGGATCCTTTAATGAGTTCGACCATGCCCTTCGCCTCCCTAGCTTCCAGGGTCTTCACCAAATGCATGGCAGTGGGACAGTATTCGCGGGCGCCAGGGGTCTAGTGTACCCTACTGGACGAGGTTGATGGCAGCCCCTCCTGACAGAGGTGGTGTGGTCCAGAGATCTGGCCTCCAGGTTTGCTCTCAGGTTGGCCTCCCATCAACTGCAGGCCGGCTGCGTCCAAAGCAGGTGATTCTGTTCATCAGGGCAGTGCTCACCTCTGCTGTAGAGCACGGCCCCGTGACAGCCGAGGTTCTTTCCTCCTTGCCCAACCTTTCTGGTTGGGCACCGTGCTCTGCCTGGGACTTCCCAGCCTGGTCTCATGGTGCCTGCACCAGCGTGGTCCTAGTCTCTGCTAAGGCATGCAAGCACTTTCCAGGGGACTGGCCAGCCACGGTCACACCAAGCATCCGCTGGACCAGCCTGTGACAGTGACCCAGAGATGGAATGCTTCCAATGGTGGATTGTTCCAGCATCTGTAGGAGGGCATCCCGTCTTCCTCCCCAAGCAGACTGGTTCTCTCAACCGTGCTTCTCTGATGGGTTGGTGCCCATCTGGGGAACATCGAGCGCATGGCTCTGTTCCCCCGGTCCCATGCCACATCAACCTGTTGAGCCTGAGCGTCCGCCAGTTCACCGCCTCCGTTTACGGGTCAAGTGGTTCAGGCCAGACGCAACACCACCACCATGTACCATTGAGTCCTAGGCGGACGCACCCATGCTGTTATGCAAGGAAGCCTCCGTTTGGTCCCTCGCAAGCAGCCTGGAGGCGGACTCCTAGCTATCTCGTGGCAGAGCCCAACATCCTGGTCGGCCCTAAGCTGGATAGGGGCTGCTCACGAGTGGTCTCCTGCTGGAGGTAGTACAAGATCTCTCCCACTGGGGCCTGGGGTGGACCTGTTGCCTCCAGGAGAATGTGTCGAGTCTGTTCCATGCCCGGCCTCAGCAGGGCTCGCTGCAGGTGCTGTCTCGAGGCCATAGACCCTGGCCTCTTCTTCTCCTTTCCATTTCCTTTGATCCACAAGGTGCTTCTGGCACAGGAGGGACAAGGTGGCAGGTGACTCTGGTAGCCCCAGACTGGCCCCGCCAGCTCTGGTATCCAGATCTCAGCCCTCGCTCCAGGCTCCCCCGGAGGTGGCTCTGCATTCGCCTGACCTGATCTCAATCAGGGGAAGGTATTCCATCCGACCTTCAATCCTGCACCTGACGGCCTGGTCCTGAGTGGCTAGAGTTCCAGGCTTTGTCTTTCCAACGCGGGTCCCACTGCTTGAGGCCCTGCAGGAGTCGACCAGGAATGTTATGCCTTCAAATGGAAGAGATTTTCCATTTGGTGTCAGGAAGGCTTGGACCTTTGACTGCCCCCTTGGCAAGCATTCTGACTACCTGTGGTCCCTTTCGAGTTAGGGCTTCGTCGATACCCTTAAGGTACTTGGAATACCCTGCTACCGGGCGCGGGCTGCAAGCAGTTGGTGGCACAGGAGAAGGTGGTCGGTGCTTTTTCAAAGGCCTTGACATCCGTGTGTGAGAACTCTCCACCTCCGATCTACATTGCTGGTATTAAGCTGCTCAAGGTGTTTATTTCGAACTACCCACAGGTGCGATATTTCACCTGTCGTGAAGACTCCGCTTTTCTGGTGGCTACTGGCCAGCCAGAAGGATGGGAGATTTCAGGTGCTTCCATCGTCTCCTTGCCTGGTCTTCCACAGACAAGGTTGTCCTGTGCCCCCACCTGAAATTCTGAAGGTGGTGTTGGAGTTTCACCTGACCAGGTGTTGACTCTGCTGTGTTCTCCCCCAATCACACCGGAGGCTGAGTATAGGTCTACTTGGGCCCATCTACGCCGCTATTATAAGGAGCGGACGCTTGAAGTTGGAGAGGTTCGCCAGCTGTTTGTCACCTACGCTGAAGCTGCACTGGCAGACCTGCAGTAGCGTGGGATGCTAGGCAGGTGGATCACCGCATAGAGTTTGTTACAGGTTGGCGGGCAGGAGCCTCCCAGAGGATAAGAGCTCATTCACCCGCCATACCGCTGCATCGGTAGCTGTTTCAGGGTTCTCTATCCTATGTCTGCGGGGCTGCTACCTAGTCGGCATACCTTTATTACCACTACCACATTTATCTTGAGTCACGCTTTGGATGGTTTTGGCTCTGTTCTCCAGTCTCTTTTCTCGAGTATTATTGGCACTTTGCCTCCCTCCTCCCGGAGAACTGCTAGAGTCTGCCAGAAAGTGTGGATGAATATATCATTCTCTCTAGAAATACAGTTACCACCTGTAACGGGAGATCTTACTTGAGGCTCTTGCAGTAGTAGGTAATATATGTGGACTGACGCCGTCGCGGCAGGACCCCACGTGAGGTTTCTAGCTACAGTCTCCTGGCAGGACCGCTTCGATTAGGTGACCGGCCATAAGACGCCGGGTATAAAGTATGTCCCCGGCTCGCTTCAGTTTTTTCCCTACCGCCAGCTCGCAGCGCTTGCAGTTAAGTTCTTATCGCCAGTCCTGTTACTTTTGTTTTTCGCTAATTGTTTCAGTTTATTCCTTTCGTCAGGTGAACGCCAGTATATGTCGTCTTTCAAAGTACAGGTATACCGCCTAACTGTCTTGGCAAAGACGGTCACCTCGGCCTCTTCTGCTCAGGGTTCACCACGCTGGTCGACAACTGTCCGTGACTGCCTCGGTTCAACGCGCCACCGCAGATGTCGCTAGCAGTCCTCAAGCCCATCTCCTCAAAAGATGTCTGCGATGGAAAGAGTTGAGAACTTTGGCATGCCAACCTCCTGAAGGGCACAAGAAGAGGACAAGGAAAGGCACTGGGAGAAGGCTCTTCCGCGACCGGGCCGGAGTGTCAGGCACGCCCGGGATCGCCGACGGCAGCCTCCGAGGTTTTGAGGCGCCAGCCCACCCACTGGTTCGGTTCAGGCCCGGCGCCCAGGCAAAGGAGACCCAGCCCCAGTGCTCTCGGGGCAGCTCGCGGCTGGCTGGTGCTGGCACCTTCCTGTTGGACGCCGGCTCCTCCGGCACGCCCAGGAGAAGGCCCCTTGTCGCCAACCCTTCGGGCGGCGCCGGCAGTGTCCCCCTCGGCCAGACCGGCCTCCTTTCTTTCTCGCCCGCCTCCCATCTAGGGACCCCGGCCGGACGCCGCCCTTCCCCGGCTGCCTCCTCGCCCATAGCGCCGACGCCGGCTCCTCCTCCGGCGCCGGTCATGGAACCTGCTGTCATTCCAGGCCCTCGCAGCCTCGCTGCCACCGGGAGCCCCAGTCTCCTGCCTGACCCCGGGATTTCTCTCCATCCTGACGACTGACTTTGGCCACCGTCCCGATCCTCTTCCTGAAGAACTGGATCTGACATTCGCCCAGGCGCCAGCTCCGCCGATGCCAGTTCAGACACTGCCCTTCAGACCGGGCGGGATTTTCCTCCTTCGGGCTCCTCCACCCCACGGTCCTATCCCGGCTATCCGCTTGTGGAGCACCTGCTGGGTCAGTTTGCCTGTTCGCAGCTCCTCCAGTGTTTGCATCCGCCATCGTATCCGACGCCGGGTTTTCCCAGGTCCGGCAGTATCCTGCGCCGCCTTCGTGCAGACTCTTCGACACCGCAGTACCCGACGCCACAGTACCCGATTCGGATACCCGCAGCCGGTTATGGATACTCCCCACGGATTTCCTCCATACAACTATCCCTCCTCCACCACCCCCCTAGCCGCCGTGGATCTACAGGAGACTCTTGCCTTGTGCGAGGCTGAGGCTCAGTTTCCATGAAGTTCGAGAGCTCGCTCCACGCGACGGTGCCTCCCTGCTCCCTGCACACCCTAGACGGCACTCTCCTCTCCTCCTCCGGATTCCCGGTTTTGCCCTCGAGTTCAGAGAGGGCAGGACACGCTCTCTGGGATCCTTCCCAGGAACCTCGCCTCCCCTAGACGGGTTGGGGAGTCTTACTCTGCTTCAGATTCTTCTTCTTCTCAGACCTCGACGCTCCGGTGGATGTTCCCAGAAAGACGACGCAGCCACCTCTCCGCCCAAGCCCCAGCCGAGACTCCTCCGGGTTCTCCGGAGGATCCTTCCTTCATGGAGTTGCTCAGGAAGTCCATCAGTGGCATTCCTTAGAACCAGATCCTCAACGGGTAAACTCACCAACATCTGGACTCTGCCCTCACGTGCTCCTACTCAGTGCCACCCTGATCAAGCTCACGCCCACCTTGTTTCGTCTATTTGGAAACAACCGGCCGGCTTAGCCCCCACTTCCCAGGAAGTCTAACAGGCTATACCAGGCTCTGGAGGGTGGACTTTTGACTCTCACCCCCGCGGCATTCCCGGTTTAGATTACCAACTGCCAGTCAGCACACCGAAACACGCTTTGTTTCCTTATCCCTGGATAAGGAATCTCGCTTTCTGGATCAGTATGGAAGGAAGATCTATGCTTCTTCCACACTGGGGATTAGGCCCTGAACTGTGTAGCACATATGGGGATTACCAGAAGGTCAGCCCTACCCAGGCAGAATCTAAGATAGACTCTTGCCTGACTGTCGTCAGGCAGGAGTTGGCCGACCTGGTCCGCTCTGCCTCGGACGCCAGTCGTCACATTCTCGCGGATGACCCACAATGCAGTGGGATCAGAGAATGGAGCTCATGCTCGTCAGAAGTCTTCGGGCCACGCATCTCTCTGTGTCAGGTCTGGTCCGGAGGTGCAGTCGGCCATCCAAGAAGCAACTTCAGGGGTTCTGTGCTTGGTGGTGATGTCAAGGACATCACTGACTGCAGGAGAAGGGACGGCCCTAAACCGCTGGATTCAATGTACCGCCCCTCATCTCCCTCGCTCGCCCCCTTTCGCAGACGTGCAGCTGGCTGCTGGCGAAACTCAGGTCAGGCGGGCCACCAACCGCCGGGCCCCCACAGCTGCCAGGCCCCGCTGCTCCAAAGCAACGGTGCCCCAGCTCATGCACTGCCTCACACCACTCCTGCTTCTCTCCCACCGCCCGGACGTTCCGGAGGAACCGGTAGAGGGAGGTTCTCCTCCACCGGGTTGGAGAGGATAACTTGATTCATGGGTGTTTCAGATCATAGCAGAGGGCACCTTAGAGTTTCTACAGAAACCTCCACGCCACCCCTCTGAACCTCCGCTTACTCAAGGGACCATCTTCCTTGGTCAGGAAGAAATCTCTGCGCCCTCATAAACAGGTTATAGAGCCCGTCCCTCCTCACCCCTACGGACGGGTACTATTCCCACTTCTTCCTTGGGCCTAAAGAAGACTGGAGATCTCAGACCCATCTCGATTCCCAGCTCCTCGAACCTGTATGGGAATACAAGAGGTTCAGGATGCTTTCTCTCCAACTCCTTTTGCCCTGCTTCAGCCGGGCCAATGGCTTTGTGCACTAGATATGCAGGATGCGCACCTGCATCCCCATCTCGCCTTCGCACGACCCAGTACCTCGGTCTGCGCTCCAGGGGTCCACTACCACCCGAAGGCCCCATTTGTCTTTCCTCGTGCGCCTCAAAAGTCCTTACCAAATGCCTGGCGGTGGTAGTGGCCCACCCAAGTGCTTTTGGGTGCTTGAGGTTTTTCCTTACCTGACGACTGGCTCCTGGCGCCTGGCCCAGGGAGTGAACTCCTGCATTTTCTCTCCTCACCCAACAGGTTTTCACTGGCCTGGGTATTACCATCAACCATTCCAAGTCTCACCTGATCCTTCACAGAGGCTCCAGTTCATCGGGCAATTCTCAACATAACTTTGTGCAAGGCCTTTCTGCCTCCAGACAGGGGGCCTCCTCCAGTCATACAGATTTCCTCCTATCGGATCACAGAGGGGTCCCAAGCAGGTCAGTGCTCAGTCTGGTGGCTTACATGGCAGCGGCCATCCCAACGTCTCACACAGCACGCCTCCACGTGAGAAATCTCTCCGGACCTCTTCGATCTCAGTGGGATCAACAAGTAGACTCTACCCAGATCATCTGGTTCTGATCTCCTCACGATGGTAAGAGACTTGCAATGGTGGATGGTTCGAGAGAACCCTTCCGGTGGTCCCTTTTTTCATCCTCCCCGGACCAGACTCCTGACCACTTGACGCTCAGGCAAAGGCTGGGGAGCCCATCTGGGTCCTCACCAACCAAGGCCTTTGGTCAAAGCTGGAGATAGTCCTCCACATCAACGCCGTGCTCGAGCTCGGTAGCAGTGCCTGGCGTTTGCCCAGGTCTTTTTACCAATACATCCTTCCTGGTCACCTAGCTGTCCAAACGGACATGTGCGGTATGGTACATCAACAAGCAGGAGGAATCTCGGATCTCTACCGGCTGTGCAGGGAAGCGATGAGGGTCTGAGATTGGGCAACCCTCCACAACCTTCACCTCACGGCGATCCATGTTCTGGGAGTCGACAATGTCCTGACAGACAAAGTCGCTCGTCGGCTCTTCCACACGAGTGGGAATTGGACAAAAAAGTTCTAAAAAGCATCTTCCAGATTTGGGGGACTCCTCAGATAGACTTGTTCGCCTCCCTCCCAAACTCAAAGCCTCCAGTTCAGTTCGCCGCCTCCAGCTTTCTCTGAGCTGACAACAGTCAGCTTCTATTTCTAAGCTGGAAGGACAGATCTGCCTATGCTTTTCCCCCATTCCTCTGGTCCCTTGTGTGCTGCAGAAGTCTTTCTTAGAAGGAGCGAGAATGATTCTGATCGCTCCTTTTGGCCCAGGCACATCTGGTTCTCTCTTCACAACAATACTGAGAGGTTCCTCCTCTTCTCTTTATCTCAAGGATTGCTGACCCAGGATCTAGGGGACCCTGGTCCATCCGGGACTCAAGTCCCTTTAACTTCATGCATGGCTCCTACAGACCTAGCTCAAGCTCTGCTTTTGGCTTTCTCCTAAGGTGGTCGAGATTCTGGTGGAGGCTAGAAAGCCTCCACTAGGTCCACATCTATGCCATGAAATGGAAAAGATTTTCTATCTGGGCTGCGCCCAGGAATGTGGAAAACCTTTTCCTGCCCTGTGACCGCTCTGCTTTGAGTACATGCGCTATCTTTTCTCGACCCAGGTCTCAGTCACTCCTCTTGAAAGTCCATATGGCGTGCTATTTCGAGCCTACCATGTCCCTTTGGCGGATAAGGTATTTGCCCAGCTGAGGTATCCAAAACTTTCCTCAGAGGGGTCCTTCATCTCAGGCCCCTGTCCGGCTCCAGCTCCGCCTTTGGGACTTAAACTTTGTCCTCGAGAAACTTACCCTTCCTCCTTTGAGCCTGCAGCTTCTGCAGACTTGAAGTTTTTATCGGAAGACGCTCTTCTTGGCGGCTATTACTTCTGCTCACAGAATTTCCGAGTCTAGGTCTCGCGGGTAGCAAAATCCCTTATTTGATTTTTCACAAAGTTATCCAGTAGCTCTTCGCATCAATCCTAAGTTTCTCCTCCGGTAGCAGAATCTACCTTGAATCAGTCTATTGAATTACTCCACTATCTTCCCCTTGTCAATCTTCTCATCATTCATTACTTCCTGGTGTAAGCCGGAGGCGCCACGACCACGGGAGCTTTTTTTTTTTTTAAAAGTTGCTCTAACGCCCCGCCTCGAGAGCGATTCTTACGCGTGAGGGGCGGCAGCTAGTAGCGACCGGACTCCTCCCTCCAACTCAGTGTCTTGTTTCTCCCGGCACGAGGCAGCACCTGTTCGCGGCGTAGCTAACCGTAAAAGATCCTGACTCTTTTTCACCGATCGACTCCGCGGTAAGACTGTTCTTTTCTTTCTTGTACGCGGCCGGTGTATTCCCACTGTTTAATCTTGTTATTTCTCAAGGCTATGTCCGGCTCCTGGAGCCGCAACGTTTCTAAGACGGGCCGCGTTCCCTATGCGCGCCAGTGCTCCTGCGGCCGGTATTTCTCCGCTCGGACCGCATGACGCCTGTCTGCTGTTCGGGACCCAACCATAATATGGATTCAGGCGACGCTTGTTTCGATGGACCTGTCACATGGCCCCTCAAGTCCTCACCAGATGAAGCCGGCAAGGTCCTCGACGTCGGGATGCGAGGCCAATGGAATCTCGGCGAGATCCTTAGGGCTCTTTCCCCGGTCCTCCCGAGCCTATAGCACGGGTCCGAGGAGGGAGTGAGGTCTCCTTCCCTTCTTTTGCCGAGGGGAGGCCCCTTCCGCGGGTGTTGGGGAGCGCCGGAGCCCCTCCGGGTCGCAGGCGCTGACACCGCCGGGCAGTCACCTCTTTGGAGGTGCAGGCCTCCTCGTGTCGAGGCCCTTGGCTGGGCCCGCTCTGGGTGGACCTCTACGCCACCGTCGGGCAGCTTCGTCGATCCCAGCCGCTTATGTGCCGTGATCGGTTGCGCCGCTTCCTCGGCGCCGCTGGCGGTGCTGGCGATCGGAGCGGGCGGCGCCGCTCGCGGTGCCGCTTTGGATCCTGGCGCCGCCGTCGGCGCTTGGTGATCAGGGCGGCGTCGCATGTGCCGTTTGGCCTCGGCGCCGTTTCTCGCGTGCCCGATAGCGATGGCGCGCCGCCGACGTGCCGCCGCTTCCCGACGCCGCTGGCGCGGGCGGCCTTCCTCCTCCGGCGGTGCCGGGTCTGCCGGAGCGTTGGGGTGTGGGTTGGCCTTCTGCCGGGCGTGTTGGGGCGAGCGCGTCAGACTGTGCTCGGGCCGCTCAGGCCCCTGCCTCGGGGCCCCTGGGGTGGCCAGCATCGAGGTCCTGAGTTGGTCTCGCCCTCCCTCGGAGGATCATGACTCAGATGGGACCCATCCTGGCATCCCCATTCTTCGAATCTGGGTCCTCGGTGGCTAGGGGTACCAGGCGGCGAGCGGGCCTTGCCGTCGTCTCCTGAGGGTTCCTCGGCTGGGGTGGCCGAGAGTCCCGGGCAGACGGGGTGACGGAGGGAGGCTCCCTCTGGAGGTCCGGTGACAGCTACCCCGCGGTGCTGTTACCTCTGGGGTTAGGGAACGTTGCAGTCGGGAGGAGGGCCTCTCGAATCCGAGGGTTGAGGGGCAGGCGTCCTGTTGCTCGGTCTTCTTTGGCCACCTCAGGGGGTGGCCAGGAGCAGTGAAGAGAGCCCCGCCTCCCCCAGGGTTCTAGGGTGTCCTCTGGCGGCGCAGCGGACTGCCCTTCTGGATCCATGCAGTCCCGGCGTCACACAGGGGAGTTTCTCCCCAGGGCTCTTCCAGGTTCCGCTTCCCCAGAGTTCTGTTCTGCATGCCTGGTTTGATATCCGGGATCCCTCCTACTAGAGCTCCCTTCCCGATTCCAGAGCTCTCGCAGAGAGCAGTTGCCTCCTCAGAGGTGCCCTCTCCCATCTCTCTGCTCACACCCCGCCTCCCAGGCCATGTCGGTCCTACGGGTCCGTTATCCTGGGAGCAGTTCAGGGGTTCTGCGGCGGCCTTCCCCTCATATGTTAGTTACATGCATGAACGGGTCTTTCGACTCTCCCCACCGCCGCAGGAATCCTCTGGACATTCCAGTTCCCCATCATCCTCATCTCCCTCCTCTGAGGGAGAGGAACCCCCTGCTCATCTGTCCTCCGATGCTGATTTCACAGAATATCAGCGTTTCCTCTCCGGATGGTGAGGGATCTTGATTTCCTCGTCGAGAGACAATACCGAGCGGGTGAGCGCGTGAATTCCTTGGTGAATTCGGTGCCCAGCATCTGGTGGTACCTTCCTACTCATCTCCAGGACAGTGTCCGATCCCTGGCAGTTCTCGCCGCTTCTTCCCCAGCCCGCGGACTGCCAGCGTAGGTATTGTGCCCTCTGAGTCTCTAGGTTCCCTTCCCAACCCGTCCCCAGGTTTGGTATACCTGGATACTCCTTCTGGGCTGCGTGCCTACCGCACGACCACCAACGGATTCGGGACTCTCTCCAGTTCGACCGCTAGCGTAAGAGTGTTCTCTTCTTCACGGCGAGTGCATGTATTGCATCACATCAGGCTCACCACGCTGCCTACAACCGGCATCTGTGTCGATGATGTCCCAGCTGCTGGCATCTATGCCTGACACGGAGCAAACCAGACAAGCCGCTGCCTCTCCGCTGTAGGCCTGGAGCTGGCAAGACACCAAGCAAGGGCATCTTATGACGCCAGTGAGGTGGCTTCCAGGCTTGCGGGGACAGCGATCTGCATCAGGCGGACGGCATGGCTCCTCTCCAGGTTGTCACCCCTGGCCCGGCGAGGGTGATGCGCCTCCGCCTCCGGGGACCGTCTTTTCTCATCCAGAGCTAGGAGACTTTACAGGCTCCCTCCGCCTCCTCGCCCTCGGGAGGCACCTCCTAGCTCTTCTCCCACTTAGGCTTTCTGAATAAGCCAGGGTCTTCTCCTTCTGTTTCTCACCAGCAGAAGGCTGGGGTCTTGTTCCTCAGGGTATGGCCTCTTCCCCTCCTGGGAAGAGGAGCTTGTATCACTAGGGAGAATGAATGGTGAAGATTGACAAGGAAGGTAGGAAAATTACGCACCTACCGTAATTCTTGATCTTCTCTTGTATCTTCACCATTCATTACTTACACCTGCCCACCATCCCCTCAGTGGCCTCTTCCGTGGCTTCTCCACCTCCTGCCTTCCTCTCTCTCTGCATTATATAAAATATAGGCAAATTGTTTCATTTTCAAAAAATCAAAAGTAAAAAAAAAAATCTTCTTGGGGGTTTAAAATCCAGAAAAATAATTTACTCTAAGATTCATGGGCCATCTCATGATTGCATTGGCGATCAGACTGCACAACTATCTCTTGCTATTCTTATGGCAAGATACCTCTGGGGTTGTTTGGCCTGGCTCAGGCTATTCAGTTTTGATCCTGCAATCCTGCGTGTTCAGGTAGTTGTCTCTGAAATCCAATCCCCCTCTATTCTTGCCTTGCAGAGCAGAGGAACGAGTACGTCTGTTCCTTTCTCTTCTAAAAAAAAAAAAAAATGCTGAGGGAACTCTCTCCGACTGCTATAGGCATCTTGGTAGCTGGGTCATGCATCTAGTTAAAAAAATTTTTTTTTTCTGTGTAAAAAAAAAAAAAAAAAAGGGAATAGGAGAAATCAAATGAGAAGGTAGGCTATCCTTCTCGCTGTTTTGCTAAGTGGTTTCTCCCTTTAAGTGTCCTCCTGGACAATTTTTACAGTAGAGCTCTGCTGACCATATCCAATCTTAGCCAGCCTAAGCCTTGGCCGGCCTTAGCCAGTCAGTCTGAGTCCTGCTTTATCTTGGAACGCCTGAAAGGCTTACATTTTCCATTTCTAAACCCCTGAGCAGCGCCTCATGCTGCTGGGTTTTATTCTTCTCCTCGGCTGTCCTCCAGTTAAA
This sequence comes from Neoceratodus forsteri, assembly GCA_016271365.2. Lineage (NCBI taxonomy): Eukaryota > Metazoa > Chordata > Ceratodontiformes > Ceratodontidae > Neoceratodus > Neoceratodus forsteri. The sequence goes on from CM028137.1 coordinate 357,755,756, forward strand.
GGCCTTCCGCGCCAGGAGCCCGAGGTGGGTGTCAAGAACAATGGCATGTTGAAGATGAGGACTATGCCCTCCTGAGTCTGTCTAGCGGGTTCGTGAACCTTCTCTTCAGCTCTCATCTCCAGGGATTCTTGCTTCCCTTTAGTCGAGCCTTCAGCTACAAGCTAACTATGCTTGTTGGGCATTCTGGTCCCTTCAACATCCCATCTCTCTCTTTCTTCTTCTTGTTCTATTTTCTCATTTCCTTACTCATCTCTCCTCCTAGAGTCGCCCAGGTAAGGAGGCCCTGCACTCCTAGGCTAGGGATGTTCTTATCTCCTCTGTCCTTCCTCCATCGGCTTATTCCTTTTCAGTTCATTCTTCCTTGCTTTTGCTATCCCCGCTATCTTGCCTCGCTATCTATATTTTCTGCTTTCATTTTGCCTCCGGCTCACAGAGCCGAGTTGGAGGAGGAGTGGTCGCCACGGCCGCCGCCCGCATGACGCATGACGCTCTCCTCGAGGCGGGCCGTTAGGCAACTTTAAAAAAAAAAAAAAAAAAGCTCCCGTGATCGGTGCTGCCTCGGCTTACACCCAGGAAGTAATGAATGGTGAAGATACAAGAGAAGATCAAGAATTACGGTAGGTACCTAATTTTCCTTTCTTCACGCAGTACTCCAATCAAGGAGAATACCTGCTCCATACTATGGATGTTCACAGGATTCTGAGATACTACACCGATAGGACGAAGGATCTCAGAAAGACTGATCAGTTGTTTGTCTCTTTTGCTCACGAAAGAGAAGGCAATGCTGTCTCTAGCAATGCCTATCAAAACGGTTGGCCCATTGCATCACTTTCTGTTATGAAAAGTATAACAAGACCCTCCTGGGTCAAGTCAGAGGTCACTCCACTCGTGGAGTTGCCGCCTCTGCGGCTTGTTTCAAGAACGTGTCTGTGGCAGACATCTGAGCTGCCACCACTTGGACTTCAGTCCATACCTTTACTAAACATTACAGTTTGGACATTGCCTCTCGCCGTAGAGCAGGCTTCGGGTTAGCTGTCTTGCAAGGCCTCCTTTCTTGAGACCTGCTAGATTATTTCTACTTTTTGGAGTAGTTCCTCCTCCCGGTGCCTTTCGTTTGTTCCAGACTGCTTGGGATTCTGTCCTATATGTAATTACCTACTGCAGGAGCCCTCTCGAAGTGAGATAGTACAGTTACGTAAGAACTTACCATAACGGTAGATCTTCGAGAGAGGCTCTTGCAGTAGGTGATACCTTCCTGCCCTCCATCCCCCCAGAATTTTTCAGCTCCTTTTCCATTGAGGGAAATATCTGCTTCTCTCTCGTCCGGGCCTTCCGAGCCTATGGCGGGAAAGAACTGGAAGGCGGGCGCCCGGACCGCCTTTATACCGACATCGTGATGACGCTGGTCACCTGACGCAGGTGGTCCCGCCAGGACCGCTAGCTAGAAATTTTCCTTGGGGTCCTGCCGCCGGCCCAAGCGCCAGTCCTATATGTAATTACCTACTGCAAGAACCTCTCGAAGATCTACTGTTACGGTAAGTTCTCACGTAACTGTACTTTCTAGGAATGGTATATGTTGTTCATCCACACGACCCAACTCACCTCCCTGGCTTCGACAAGACAACCCGAGCTTCCAAGGTTGATCTGAGCCATAGGAGCTGAGCGTGACACTGGTGGTGAGTTGCTTGAAGACCTTCCAGAAGACTGAGCAGGCTAGGATACTCGCCAGGTGTGAATAACATCATACCATTCCTAGAACTCCTGTTTCGGGTGAGTAACTGTATTTTAGGACATGGATATGTTGTTCATCCACACCATTGGCAGTATCCTTGCCGCTTTTAAATCTTGCCGGAAGGTCTTCAAGTTGCTCCTCCCACCCACCCGGTGGTATAACTCGGCCCGCCCCATGACGCCAGATCTTCCTTACCGCTTGGAAGCTCAGGTTCCCTCCTTAACGCTCTGCGTTTGCGACTGGTTCCTATTTCTCCGTTTGCGGATTTAAAAATAATATTTTGCAAAAAGACTTCAGTCTTCGATCCCTCGCGGCTGCGATGGACAACTCGACTCCCGGATTTCGGAGATGCCCATGCGGGCAGAAGATGTCTCGGACGGATCCACACTCCACGGTGTCTCACTGCTTAGGCCTTGAGCACGACCCGCAGGCTTGCGACCTGTGTGCTCATCTTTTCTCGGCCTACGCCCTCGAAGACCGCGTGCCCGATTGCAACTGGGGCCGCCCCAGAAGCGCTTCTCCCGTGAAGTCCAAGGAGGTCGGGTTGGCGGTGTCCGCGTCGTGGGGCTCAGCGGATCAGCTCGAGCGATGGTCGCCTCAAGAGGAGGCGCGCTGGTCAGACTTTCCTCGCCGCTGCATTTATCCCGCCCTCTGGGTTCTTCCTATACGGCTTCCTTTAAGGAGCTTTTGTCTGTCCCTCTCCACTAAAGGAGAAGGGCTCATGCCTGCTGGACCTTATTCTCGTCCAAAAGAGGGACAAGGGTAGTCCCTCCGCCGACGCCTTGGGAGCGGGAAAGGTCCTCTCCCTCGGCTCGCCGACTGGCCGGCTTCGCTCACCGCTTCGGCCGGGCCACTGGCCTCACGGTGTCCCTGGCCAGGTCAGCTGACCGAGACTTGACTGATGAAGTCGAGATTTTTCCTCACCCATTGGACGGCTGTCGCCTTTAGCAGCCGAGATTCCTCTCCCCGTTCCCCCGGAGGAGTTGAGATCCTGTGGCCGCCTGTGCCTCCGGGTTCTGAGCCCTCGGATGGACCTTCCGAGTCAAGGAGTGCCGGTTCACGACCTCCTCGCCGCACCTACCCCGAAATTCCGGGACTCGGGTCTCGGTCTCGACCTCTCTCGCTGTCCAGCTGCTCCCACCGTCATAGGCGGTCTCGTCTCGCATCAAGGCTAGCGGCAGGCTGCCCTCGCCCTCCTCCTCGGATGAGGGAGGCTTCATGAATTACGCCGACAGTACGAGGACCTTATGTTGCAACAGCCCTCCTGGCCGGAATCAGACTACCGCGCCTTTCCCGCCATTAAGTGGCTGTCACCGAACGGCCGACACAACCCCCGACTTGTCCGAGGAGCCTATACCAGGCCGGTTGTTCGCCAAACTGCTGCTCCACCGATTCGTGGAACCTCCGCCTCCACAGCCACCAATGGGGCTCTGACCAAGGATTCTCGCCTGGCTAAGGGTTTACTCCCTCGGCTGTCAGTTACCCTCACTCCCGACCGACCTCGGCAGGTGAAGGGTGGCTCAGGCTAGAGGCAGCTCTTCGAGGACTCTTCCGAGTCCGAGACGATTCCTCCTTCTTCCAAGCGACTGGACTTGGAGTCTTCAGGGAGGTCAGTCAATGGACGATAGCCTGTCGTCCTTCCTAGGACTGCTTCGGCTCATCTCGAGTCTACCGGGATGGAGCTCAACCTGCTTCAAGCCGGGCCAGTGTATCCTCACGGAGATTCTGGACCGAGGGATTCCCGACGGAGGCCTTTCCGTGGCCGAGGCCATAGTGGGTCCGCACTGGAATTCCAGCGCTGCTTCCTGCCCTGCGCCTGGCCAGGATGGCCAGGAAGTATGCGGTCCCCTACCGTTCCTTGTCCGTTTTTTGAACACCCTCTGCTGAGGGGTTGGTTACCGACAGCGCTTGCTCACACGCAACGCCAGGATGTGGACAAACCTCCTGGACAAGGAGTCCAAGAAATTGACTATGTCAGGCGAAAGTCTACGCTTGCCTCTCTCGGCCTTCGTCAGGCCAGTTCGGCCAGTCTCATGGCACATTTTTCTCATGCCCTGTTGGGCTCCCTGGATGAGGTCATCCTCATCTTCCGCCCGATCTGCAGACTACGGTTAAGCAGGTGCGGACCAGGGCAGGGCAGTGGCCAAACAGCAGCTCCAGACTGCTTTGGTATGGGACTCATGTGTTAGATCGGTGGCGTGCCGCAGTGGCTATGCGTCGGGCGGGCTTGGCTGAGGATATCCACCTTTACTTGATACCCAGCATGTTGGCGGATGTTCCTTTTGAGGACTGACCTCTTGGCCCTGGGGTGGAAGGTCACCTGCAGAGGACTCGAGAGTCCAATGCTACCTTGACCCGGTCTCTTCCGCTCAGAAGGACAAGGCCGCAACCACAGCCTAAGCCCTTTTCGTCTCTGTGCCTCGCGCCGCCTGCCCAGCTAACGCCAGGGCCAGCAGGCTCGGCCTTGGCACCAAACCCAAGCCGCTTCTCTAACAGGAGGCAGGGAGGAAGGGGCCCAGGAGGTCCCTCGGCCGGTCCCTCCTCCAAGCCTGCCCAGTGACGGGCTGAGGGGTGTCGCCCCATCCCGCTACCTACTCCTGGGTCTCCTGGGGGACGGCCCGCACTTCGCTCCGCCTCGGGTCCGCTGTTACCACGGGACAGGTGGGTCTTGGAGGTGGTGGAAGAGGCCTGCCCTGGAATTGAGCAGGCACCACCCTTCAGAGCCGCCGCCTCGGGGCTTCGGATCCCCAGCTCACTGGCGGCTCGTCGAGCCGACATCACTCTCCTCCTCCAGAAGGAGGTGGTAGAGAGGTGGTGGACCTCTTCAGACCCAGGGTTTGTGTCCAGGTACTTCCTGGTTCCAAACGACGGGGCTTGGCGCCCATTCTCACTCACACGACTCCAAACAAGTTCCTAAGGTCTCGAACCTTCAGGATGGTCACTCTGGCTCAGATAATACCATCCTTGAACGCAGGCGTGTGGTTCTGCTCTCTGACCTTGCAGGACGCCACGCCCCTATCCGTCTGTCTCACCAGAGATTCCTTCGCCCGAGCAGAAGGATCTCTTCGAGTTCCAGGCCATGCCCTTCGGCTTGTCTCCAGCTCCCAGGGTCTTCACCAAATGCATGGCAGTGGTGACAGCATTCTGGGCGGCGCCTAGGGTCCGGTGTACCCCTCACCTGGCCCACTGGCTGATAGCAGCTCTCCAGGAAGGAGGCGGAGTGGTCCAGAGATCTGGCCTCCAGGTCTGTTTCTCAACTGGCCTCCTTATCAACGAGGCCAAGTCGAACTCTGAGTCAAGCAGGTGATTTATTCATCGGGCGCAGCTCGACTCTCCTCGAGCCAGAGCGGCTCCCGCGGACAGGGCCGAGGTTCTTTCCTCCTTTGCCCGACTCATTTCTGGTTGGGCAACCGCGCCTGCCCGGACTTCCGCGCCTCCTGGGTCTCACATGGCGGCCTGTACCAGCTGGTCCGCTGGGGCCTCTGGAACATGCGTCCCCTTCAGTGGGGACTGGCCAGCCAGTGGTCACAACGCCTGCGATCCCTTGACCAGCTTAGGTCGGTGACACAGGGATGTGGAATGCCTCCAGTGGTGGACCGCTCCAGATCATTTGCAGGAGGGCATCCTGCTCGTCCGCCCGAGCCGACGTGTCTCTGTCGACCGATGCCTCTCTGATGGGTTGGGTGCCCATCTGGGGAACATTGGGCTCATGGCCTCTGGTCCGCGGGAGTCCCGATGCCACATCAACCTGTTGGAGCTCCGAGCGGGTCCTTCAGCTCTCACCGCCTTTGCTCCGCTCCTCCGGGTCAAGTGGTCCGAGTCCGACGGACAATACCACGACCATGTACTATCTAAAACCGCCAGGGCGGGGACGCCCATGCTTCTATGCAAGGAAGCTCTCCGCATTTGGTCACCGTGCGCAGCCTGGAGGCGGATCTCCTAGCCATTCACGTGGCAGGAGCCTCCAACACCCTGGCCGATGCCCTGGGCAGGATAGGGGCTGCATCCCACAGTGGTCTCTCCTGCCGGAGAGTACAGCATCTGTTCTCCCTTTGGGGCACACCTCAGGTGGACCTGTTTGCCTCCATGGAAGCAAGAGGCTGAGTCTGTTCCATGCCCGCCCCTCAGCAGGGCTCTCGCTGCAGGGGATGCCTTCTCGAGGCAGTGGACCCCGGCCTCTTTACGCCTTTCCCCATTTCCCTGATCCACAAGGTGCTTCTCAAGGTGAGGAGGGACAAGGCGCAGGTGATTCTGATAGCCCCAGACTGGCCTCGCCAGTTCTGGTACCAGATCTCCTCAGTCTCAGCTCCAGGACTCCGCGGCGCTGCCGCTCGCCGGACCTGCTCTCAGTCAATCAGGGAAGGTGTTCCATCCGGACCTTCAATCCCTGCACCTGGCGGCCTGGTTCCTGAGCGGCTAGAGTTCCAGGCTTTGGGTCTTTCCGACGAGGTCCTCAATGTAGTTGAGGCGTCCCGTAGGAGTCGACCAGAAAATGCTATGCCTTCAAATGGAAAAGGTTTTCCATTTGGTGTCAGAACAAGGGCTTGGACCCTTCCTCCTGTTCCTTGGCAAGCATCTTGGACTATTTATGGTCCCTTTCTAGTCAAAAGGCTTAGGTCGTGACCTAAAGGGTGCACCTGGCAGCCATCTCTGCTTGCGGGCGGCGGGCGGGAAGCAGTCGATGGCGCGGGAGAAGGTGGTCTGGCGCTTTTTCAAGGCCTTGATCACATTTCCTCCCAGTGCGGGAACCCCCACCTCCGTGGGATCTACTGCTGGTACTGGCAAAGCTCATGGGCAAACCATTCGAACCTATACACAGTGTGCTCTCTCTCTCACCATCGTGGAAGACCACCGCCTTCTTGGTGGCTATCACGTCAACCAGAAGGATGGGAGAGCTCAGGCGCTTTCCATCGGGTCTACTTACCTGGTCTTCCACAGGGGACAAGGTTGTCCCTCCCCCCACCGAAATTCCTTCGAAGGTGGTGTGGGAGTTTCACCTTAACCAGGTGTTGACTCTGCGGTGTTCTACCCCAATCACACCTCGGAGGCGAATATAGGCTCCATACTCTGGATCCTAGAAGAGGCGCTCGCTTATTATAAGGGCGCTGCGGCTGAAATCGGGAGGTTCGCCCAGCTGTTTGTCACCCTCTGAGCCGCATCTGGCAGACCTGCAGCCAGCGGACGATAAGCAGGTGGGTAACCTCTACATAGATCTCTGCTATAAGTTAGCGGGCATGGAGCCTCCCAGAGGATAAGAGCTCATTCTACCCGCCATACTGCTGCAACGGTGGCTGCTTCCAGGGGCGTCCCCTATCCAGGAAATCTGCAGGGCTGCTACCTGGAAGTCAGCAAACACCTTCATTACCCACTACCACATCGACCTTGAGTCACGCCGGGATGCTGGTTTTGGGGCCTCGGTTCTCAGTCTCTCTTTCCCAAGTAAGTATATGGGGTGTCGCTTGCCTCCCTCCTCCCGGAGAACTGCTAGGAGTCTGCCAATGAGTGTGGATGAACAACATATCATGTCCTAGAAATGAGGTTACTCACCTGTAACAGGAGTTCTAGGAATGGTATATATTGTTCATCCCTTCCCTGCATCTCTCCCGGCCGGCGGCACAACGGCTTCCAGCGGCCAGATCTGGCGTCATGGGGCGGAGCCGAGAGTTATACCACCCGGGTGGGTGGGAGGAGCAAGCTTGAAGACCTTCCGGCAAGATTTAAAGCGGCAAGGATACTGCCAATGAGTGTGGATGAACAACATATACCATTCCTAGAACTCCTGTTACAGGTGAGTAACCTGTATTTTCAGTACACCCTGTGGGAACAGGGCCAAGACCTGGTCGAAAAGCTTCCCAGTGGCGACCAGAAAGCAGAGCTCCTTAACCTACTCCGCACCAGGTCAGATGTGGGGACCCAGGTACTTAGAGCAGCATACGATTCCACGGACTCTTCTGCCAGAGCTGCAGCTTCAGGCGTTTCTCTGGTGACACTCCTGGCTCCGTGTCTCCAGCTTCACCCCGGACGTACAGAAGAATATTCTAGACGTCCCGTACAGTGACGAGGTACTCTTCGGTGAATCCTTGGAGAAGGTCATCACCAAACTCCAGGACACATGGAAGGCGGTCTGATCTGTACAGGCCATGTACAGATCCAGTCCTAGTTCCTTTCGTAGGAACCAGAGCCGCTTTTGTGGCCGGCAGCAAAGGCAGCAGCCACGTTCTGGCCAGCAGCAAAGGGGCACTTTTTTGCGTAAAGCCCAGACCAAGTCATCCCCAGGCAGAGGCCAGCATTACACGAAGCAGGCCCAGCCCACAGTGACCAGTGCTGCCGCAGCATGACTCCTTCCCGGCCCCTGCCCCTCCTCTGGATCAACTGGCAAGAAAGGTCGGGGGTCACATCGCTTGCCACTTTTTAGGGTGGTAATCAATCACCACCGACAGGTGGGTTCTCCAGTTGGTCAAGAAAGGCCATTTCATAGACTTTCTAGACTACCCACCTACAAGACCTCCCCTGCTCTCCCGTTACTCTGGTCAGCATGCCCTCTTCATACAGCAGGAGGTGCTCGCGCTTCTGGGAAAAGAAGCCATAGAGCACGTACCAAGAAAGCAGAGGGCACTAGGATATTCTCACTTCTTTCTGGTCCCAAAGAAGATAGGGGACTGCCGTCTGATACTGGACCTCAGCGACCTCAACGACTTGGTCCTGTGCAAACGCTTCTGCATGGTGACCCTCCCAGGTCTGATTCCCATGTTGAAGCAGGGTGCTTTTCTAGCGTCCCTAGACATGCAGGATGCTTACCTGCATATTGATATTGCTCAGGTGCACAGGAGGTTCCTGCACTTAGTTTCAGGGTCGCCATCATCAGTTCCGAGCTCTCCCCTTCAGGCTGTCATAGGCACCTCAGGTGTTCATGAAGTGCGTGGTGGTCGTAGCCGCATCTCTGAGGAGACAAGGCCACTATGTGTTCCCCTACCTGGACGGTTGGCTTCTCATGGCACCCTCCCGGGAGGCCCTGATGTCTGCTATTCACTGCACTTGGTCTCTGTTCGAGACGTTGGGCATTATCATCAATTACGAGAAGTCATGCCTGGTTCCATCCCAGACTCTGCAATTTATAGGTGCAGTTCTGGACACTGTCCAAGGGAAAGCTTTCCTTCCCCCCGGACAGAGCGGAACAAGTAAGATCACTAATCAGGGACTTTTCGGCGAAGACAACGGTTCCTGCCAGACTGGTCCTTTGCCTGCTCGGACACATGGTTGCGGCCATTGCAACAGTCCCACTAGCACGTCTTCACATGCGGGTAACCCAGTGGATGTTAAGGGTACAATGGAACCAAAGGCAAGACCATCTGCAGCATCCAATCCGGATCATGAAGGCCATAATTTGAGATTGGCAATGGTGGCTAGATTTGAGGAATCTCTCAGCGGGAGTTCCCTTCATAGCACCGTCCCTGACTGTGACACTGTCCACAGACGCCTCAGGGCTCAGTTGGGGAGCACACCTAGACGGTGTCCGGTCTCGGGGCCTGTGAACAGACAGAGTCTCATCTCCACATAAATATCCTGGAGATCTTTACGCCCTGCAGACCTTCCAGAAGGAGATTCCACCGGGTACACTTCTGTTACAGACAATTCCACGGTGATGTATAACCTCAACAAACAAGGAGGCACACGTTCCTGCCAACTTTGCAAGGAGGCCATGAGTGTGTGGGATTGGGTCTTGCAACACGGCGCAAACCTCATTGCCGTTCATGTTCCGGGAGTGGGCAACGTCATCGCAGACAGCCTGAGCCACTCTCGGGCCAGAGTCCATGAATGGGAACTACTTCAGGAGGTGGCAGAGGATCTGTTTTGCAGATGGGGTACTCCAGAACTAGACCTTTTCGCGTCCCCATCCAACGCAAAACTGCCCAAATTTTGCTCGCTAGATCCAGGGCCTGGTGTTTTCTGGCAAGACGCGTTGTCCCTCTCCTGGGCGGGCAGATTCCTCTATGCCTTCCCTACTTTCCTGTTGATCCAGAGAGTTCTCTTAAAACTTCACAGGGAGCAAGCGACGCTGATTTTGATTGTGCCCTTTTGGCCCAGGCAGATCTGGTTCCCTCTCTTGCATCAGCTATCCCGGGAACCTCCAGTTCCTTTGCCAATCAGCTCCAATCTTTTGTCTCAGGAGGCGGGTTCATTGGTTCACCCAGACTTGCGTTCATTGAATCTGCACGCTTGGCTCCTAGAGACATAGCCATGATGCGATACGGGGTCTCGCAAGAAGTGGCAGACGTATTCCCTACTGCCAGAAAGCCGGCAACCCACGCAACGTACGCCATGAAATGGAGTAGATCTTATCTGTGTCAGTCTTCACCATTCATCACAGATGGGGTTACCTGGCCGGAGGTCAGGACCCCGCGGGAGCCTTTTTTTTTTTTTTAAAAGGGTTAGGCGGAGACTGTCCTGAAGAGCTGGTTCTGGATTACCTGCTTTCCCTCTTCAACTCCGGACTGGCTTACTCCTCGATTAAAGTGCACCTTTGTGCAATTTCTGCTTACCGTGCTCCCGTAGGCCATCGGACGGTGGCCCAGCTGGACACTACTCGTGCCTTCTTAAGGGGAGTCCTCCACCTTAGGCCGCCCATTAAACACCCAGTCCCTCCCTGGGACTTGCTCTTCGTCCTGGAGCAGCTTACACTGCCACCTTTTGAGACAGCCGCGGATTGCGAGCTACGTTTTCTCTCTTGGAAGTGTTATTTTTAGTTGCTGTTACTTGGGCTAGAAGGATCACTGAATTGAATGCTCTTATGGGCAAAGAGCCTTATTTGGTTTTCCATCAGGATAGGGTATCTCTAAGGACAAACCCAAAGTTTTTGCCTAAGGTGGTTTCAGCCCTCACCCTTCACCAGGATATTGATCTTCCAGTGTATTTCCCAAGGTACACTAATCGAGAAGCCCTTCTGCACACCCTCGACGTGCATTGGTGCCTTAGATACTATCTGACCAGAACCAAACGGCTCCGAAAGTCAGACCAACTTTTCAACTCCTTTGTTCACAGGATGAAAGGAGCTTCTGTCTCCAGTCACTCTCGAGGTGGCTCATTCAGTGCATCACTTTCTGTTATGACAAGCGCAACAAACCCTTCAAACAACATGAAGTCTTGCTATATTATGACACATGCAGTGAGTCCCAACCTTCGAACTGCTCTGGAGGTGAAAGTTAACTTTCCATGCCAGGCATGGAACGCTGAGCTCGAGCTCGGTTGAAAACTCTGTCTGTTGATCTTCAAACTCAAACGGTCAGATTCTTTACTCCGCGTCACTGAACAGTCGCTCCGGAGATTTTCTCCTTCGGCTCGGTTCATTTTGTCGGTTAAAGTATTATTTTCTCTGTTTTTTGACCGAATTTAAACCGCAACCGGTTGGTTCAAGCTCTGTCTGTGGTATTGTAAATACTAGATAGCTTTTACATTTAATTCTTCTGTGTGGTACTTGTAAATGGTTATCGGTTGGGTTTGAACTGATCAGGTTGTTTTGAAATATATTAATCTGTCCTTTAGAGTGTGGTTACCGGTTCTTATCGGTTCTAAAAAAAAAAAAAAAAAGATTTTATTACGGTTTTTTCCACGACCCGTGACACGGTTGGGAACCGATAAGAGGGTCTTGCTTGGCAGATTGCCATAAACGGGCAAGTTTGGTTAGGACTTGCACTGTGTCTGAGAAACCCAAAAGAAAAACCAGGCCCACTGGGTTTCAACACTGCAGTGTCTGTGGGGAAGCCTTTGCCAAGGCTGACCCCCACACCACCTGTGTATATTGTCTGGGGTTTGACCACCTCAATGCAGACTGCCAGATTTGCAAACATTTTCCTGCAGCTACCCTGGAAAAGATAGTTGGTAGGCTCAGGGAAAGGGAGGCCAAGAAGTCCACTGACCTGGATGGCCAGCCCGGTTCGGTTCCAACCGAACCGGAGGGAGTGCCCTCTGACCAGGGAGAGACTTCCTCGGGCAAGAGGAGAGCCGACTCGGAGGAGTCGGTTCCAGCAAAAAGGACAAGGAAATCAGCTGGTGTGGAGCCAAAACTTTCCTCTTCAACCGCTGAAGAAATAGCCAAAGTGATTAAATTGTCCAGTCGCTTTCCCGGTTCCGACCGAACGGCACCATCAGGTAAGCGTCGTGATTGGCCAGTTCCACCGTTCAAAGTATGATTTAGAGGAATTTTATGAACCGGAGGAGGGGGAAGAGGAGTATGAGGAGAGTGAATGTGGATTTGAAAGTCTGGATGTGCCCATTGAACTGGACATCTCCCCAGACAGACCTTCAGGAGTGTCTCCTCCTAGGCTTTCTGAGTCCCCTTCTTATTTTATGTTTTATAAAAAAGTTGCTGAAACCCTCCAGCTCCCTATGGAGGAAGCTGTGGATGATCAAGAGGAGCCTGACTATGTGGAAATGATGTATATCCCAGAGTCCAGGAGACTGTCTATTCCTTTGCATAAATCTTTTGGGAAACAGACAGTAAAAATTCTAAAACTCCTCACACTATACCTCCTGTTGATAAGAGAATGGACAAGAGGTACACATTGTCAGGCTCTGATATGGAGTTCTTCCACACATTCTCAGGAAGTAGGCAGATGGCCAGGGCTGGACAGAAGGAAGCAAGGCGGGAGGGTGGATCAGACCTTACACTCAGTAACACTCCAATTCTCTCTTCTTCCGCTCAGGATGAGGGGTGATGTAGCCATGACAGGGGTAGTTAGAGATGGAAAGGGGTGGGAGGCAGGAGGCAGGGCCAGATAGCGGAGAAGAACAGGGGGACCTGGAATGCAGGAGAATGGGGAGCAGTGAATCAGAGCAGGAGGGGCAGGGGAAGAGGGAGGAAAGCGCAAGGAGAAGGACCAGTTGGGAGGAAAGGTAAGGAGAAGGACCAGAAGTACAAGGAGGATTCAGTAAAGGATGCTGAGGGTTTAGGCCAGGGAGCATGACTACAAGGAGGAACCAAATGGAGACAGGAAGGAAGGGAGGATGAGCCAGGCTAGTTTAGCAGATGGGGAGAAAGGACCAGTTGCGAGCAGTGAGAAGGGGGTAGCAAGGTGAAGGATACTCAGGAGGAGGAGGCATAGGATTGGAGGGAGGGTGGCCATGGTAAATAGGAGGGGGTGGCATGTGGCACCCAGAAAGGGGAGGAACACGGACCAGCTGGGTGGAGGGGCCTGTAGAAAGGATGAGGGACATGGAAGGGGGAATGGAGGAAAGGAGTGGTCAGGAGTGCTCCTGGGGGATTCTATGATCAGAGGGTATCAAATGGGATAGGGAGGGAGAAGCCTGGCCAGTTAGAACAAGATGCTTCCCTGGACTAGCAGTTGCACAGAGCTAAGCCACAGGTATATCAGCTGGCAAAGGATTGTAGGGGTTCCCCAGACATACTGGTCCACCTGGGTACAAATGACATTGAGGGAAATAGCGAGCTAGAGATACAGGCAAGATTCAGGGGGCTCGCCAGGGTCTGTCATGACATAGGATGCATAGTTTCCTTCTCAGAAATCCTGCCAGTGCCAAGGGCTAGTGGGGAACACAAAAGGAAAATTAGGGAGATAAACCAGTGGCTCAGGGAGTGGTGTGAGGCCAGAGGGTATGGGTTGATGGGGATTGGGGAGACCTGGGAGGATAAGGAGCTGTATGCTGAGATAGACTACATCTCAATTTGGAGAGGGAATCCTTAAGTTGAAAATAGAGGTTCATTGGTGAAAAGTGGGGTTTAAACTTGTGAAGGGGGGTGGGATGGGAAAAAGGCTGTCAAGGGGGTGCCGATAAAGGAGGGACTCTGTCTCCACCCCCCTGGGGACCAGGAGGATTGCAAGAAAAGGCCAACTGGCAAAGTGCAGACCAGGGGAAAACAGAATCCCCATGGGAACATGAGCAGGGGAAATGGAACTATAGGGAAAGGGTGGAAGGTAGTCCTGCTAAATGCCAGGAGCTTGGGAAATAAAATGCCTGAGCTCCAGGCGATGGTAACTGAGGGAGCAGTGGATGTGGCAGCGGTCACTGAGACTTGGGCCACTGCAAGATATGACTGGGACCTGAACCTGGAGGGATACACTATGTTCAGGAAGGACAGGGGAGAGGGAAGGGGAGGAGGGGTGGCAGTGATAGTCAAAAACTGCATTGGCATAGGGGGAGTAGAGGAGGCGGAGGGAACCGTGGAGGCGATTTGGGTCACCTTGATAACAAGGGGGGCAAGAGTAAAAATAGGTGGTGTATAGACCCCTGCCCTGGCGGAGGAGCTGGAGGACAGTCTGGTGGCAGATGTTGGAGACACTGCAGACTGGGCAGAGGAACTGTGGTGGTGTTGGGGACTTAAACATGCCAGGAACAGACTGGGAGACTATGACATCCTCTGTGACCAGGAACAGAGGTTGTTGGATGTCTTTCAAGACGCATTCCTAACTCAAGCAGGTGAGGAACCGACTAAGGAGCCGCGGGTACTGGATGTGGTCCTGGCAGACAGTGACCAGATTGAGCCTGGAGGTAAGGGACCCATTGGCGGGGAGTGACCATGCCACGGTCTGGTTCTGCCTGGACCTAGGAGGTGGTAGAGCTGCACAGATGGAAGTAACCGACTCAGGGGGATTTTTAAGGAAATGGGAAGGATCATTAAGGAGCATTTGGATGGGATTGGGTCAGACATGGGCTGATAGTAGGTGGAAATCATCAGGAGAGGGGTGCAGGATGCTACCAGCACCTGTGCAAGAGTAAGACGAAATGCGTAGGGCCCAAAAACCCTGTTGGTGGACCAGGAGGTCCAGGAGGTGGTGCGGGAAAGAAAGCAGCCTATAAGCAATTCAAGTGCTCAAGAAGTGAAAGGGATCGAGGAGTACAGAGCTGATGGCTAGAAGGCCACTAGAGTGGTGAGGGCGGCTAAGGCAAGGAAGGAGCAGAACCTGGCCAGGAAATTAGGAGAGGGAACAAGGGTTCTTTAGATACATTGGGGAAACAGAGGGTGAAGGGGCAGATTAGCAGGATTAAATCAGGGAGAGATGGGCACAAGACCGCGGGAGCAGGCTGAGTACTAAATGAGTACTTCACCTCAGTTTTACCAGGGAAAATGGGGTGCTGCATCATACATGGGAGGAGACAGAGATACTGAGGAGGGGGACCCTTACCGATCGGCAGGTCTGGGGAGAGGGAGGCATCACTGGCAGGTGGGGGAGGCTAAGCAGGAGAAGGTACGAAGTGGAATCACAGCAGAGAGAGTGAGGGAAGCCCTCAGCTCCCTTAAGACGGAGAAAGCACCGGGGCCGGATAAATTACATCCCAGAGTGTTGAAGGAACTTGCAGATGTCCTGGCAAACCCTGGCAGAGCTTTCACCATCTCTCTGAGGACAGGATGGGTGCCCAAGACTGGAAGGTGGCACATATAGTGCCTATCCACAAGGGGGATCAAGGGAGGTGGGAACTACAGGCCTGTCAGCCTGACTCGGTGGTGGGCAAGGTGATGGAGGCATTGTCAAGGAGAGGCTAGGGGGGACCTGGATAAGTCAGGGTGCCTGGACAATAGACAGCATGGATTCATCCCAGGGAAATCGTGTCAGAAAAACCTGGTGGAGTTCTATGACTGGGTGACAAGTGCCTTGGACCTGGGTAGACCAGTGGATGTCCTCTTTCTAGACTTCAGCAAGGCATTTGACTCTGTTCCTCATGTGGGCCTGTTGGATAAGCTGGGAGAAATGGGGTGGGAACCAGATGATCAGATGGATAGGCAATTGGCTCCAGGACCGGACCCAGAGGGTCGAGTGGTGATAGTCTCATCCCAAGGAGGGTCATTAGTGGGGTCCCACAGGATCAGTCCTTGGGCCCCTTCTGTTCAACAGCTCACGTATCTGACAAAGGACAGGAATCAGGAGTGAGATGAGTCTCCTGGGATGACTCGAAAACTGGGGCGGTGGTGGATGGGGAGGGTGGCCCTACAGGGGACCTGGAGGCTCTGGAAGATGGTCTAGAAAGTGGAAGCTGAGGTTCAATGCAGGAAATGCAAGGTACTCACCTGGGGCCAGAAACCAGGTCAGTGTACACCCGGAGAATGCTACAAGTCTCGGTGGCTGAGAGGGACCTGGGGTGGTGGTGGTGGATGTCAGGATGAACAACTCTGAGACTTGTAGGAGGGCAGCAGCCAAGGCCAACAGGATGCTGGGATGCATCGTTAGGGGATCACCTCCAGAAGGAGGAAGTGATACTCCTCTGTATAACTGCTTAGTGAGGCCGCACCTGAGTACTGTGTGCAGTTTTGGAGGCCACACTTAAAGCGTGGACATTAACCTCCTGGAGGGTCCAGAGGAGGGCAACAAAATGATTTGGGGCTTGGGGACAGGACCTATGAGGAGAAGCTCGAAAGCTAAATATACACATTGGAAGAGAGAGGACCGAGGGACATGATAGAGGTCTTTAGGTACATGAAGAGGGTAAATAGGGAGGAACAGTCGAGTGCTTGAAGGAAGGAGGAAGGGGCCACTAGAGGGCATGGCTGGAAGCTGGAGGGGAAGATTCAGGGAGAAAGGAGGTGCTACCACTGAGAGGGTGGTGGAGCCATGGAATGCACTGCCTAGGGGCTGGTGGAGGCAGAGACAGTGGAGGTTCAAGAGGGGGTGGGACAGGTACAGGGGAAGGGTTCTGGAAGCAAAATCCAATGCAGCAAGAATATCCGGAACTGGGAAGGGAGAAGCCAGAGAAGGCGAGGGGGACAGCAAGGTCAGCACCCAGGTTGGGGACTGACCAAACGAGCAGACACGAAAGACCATTAGGCCTATTCTGCTGGCATTTTAGTATGTTAGTATGTTAGTAACAGTGCAGCCATGTTGGGGTAGTGCAGGCTGCAGCCTGTGACAAGGCAAATATTCCCTTGACCTCACACCCCCCTGACAAGGACTCCAGGAGGATTGATGCCATGGCAAAGAAACAGTACATGGCAGCATCCTTGGGACTCAGACGGGCAAATTATATGGCTTATGTTGCTAGATACCAGAAATCCAGATGGGATACTGTTATGGCTCTAGCAAAACAGGTCCTAGCCAGCTTGCCAAGGAGCTGGAGCAGGTGGCTGCTGATGGTATTGAGGCATCTGGGTGCAATTCCATGCTGCAGTGGACTCTAATGATGTGTCATCAAGAGTCATAGCTACATCTGTGGCATTTCGCATAATGGCTTCTCAGATGTACTAGCCTGTCACAGGATACCCAGACTAAGGCCATGGATTTTCCTGTTGTGGGTAATTCTCTGTTTGGGAGCAGACAGAGAATTACATGAAAAAATGGATGAGTATAGGACCACCTATAGGAGTGCACAGGCCAAGAAAGGCAGGCCACTCCTCAAGAGGCAGCCTTCCAGGGGCAGGGGCAGGCCTTTTCATGAGCCTCCTTCAGCTTATGCCCAGAGGGGTTCTTTAGAGGAGGCAGACTGGGTACAAGCAGGCCTGCTTCCACCCCTCAGCCTAAAGCCCCTGTCAAGCAGGCACCCTGATGGGGTGGCCAGGGCAGGTGTCAGCTACCTGTAGGGGCAGGCTGGCTTACTTTGGCCAGGACTGGAAGTCTCTGACATCAGACAAGTGGGTCCTGGAAGTAGTAAGCCAGGGACTGGTTCTCAGCTTCAAAAAAATTCCAAAGATGAGAACCAGATCCTTTCCACCTGCAAATCCATCAGAGGCACTTGCCCTAGAGGCAGAAGTCTCTACCCTCCTGGATCTCAGAGCCGTGGAAAGGGTTCCACCCCTACACCAGGGCAAAGGATTGTACTCGAGGTGCTTCCTAAACCCAAAAAAGACAGGAGAATGGCGGCCCATCCTGGATCTCAGATACTTAAACAAGCACCTTTTAAAACCAAACTTCAAAATGGTGACTCTGGGAATTATTCTACCCTCTGTAAGGCCAGGGGACTGGCTAGCGTCCCTGGACCTCAAGGATGCCTACTTCCATATTCTCATCAGAAGCTCCCATCAAAAGTACCTCAGGTTCGAGCTGCCCTCAGGCCATTACCAGTTCAGAGCAAAGCCCTTTGGCCTCACCTCTGCTCCAAGGATATTCACCAAATGCCTGGCAGTAGCAGTTGCCTACCTAAGAAGGCAAAAAATTGCCATCTTCCCTTATTTGGACGACTGGCTCATAGTAGGCCAGTCTCCAGACCTAGTCAAGTTACATCTTCAGATAACTCAGCAACTGCTTACCTCTCTAGGTTTCCTTCTGAATCTTCCAAAGTCAGTTCTAGAACCTGTCCAGCTCCTCACCTTCATAGGCGCAGAACTGAACACAGAGGAATCCAGAGCCTTCCTTCCTTTGGACAGAGCAAGGACCCTGGTCTCTCTGGCCTCCTCATTCACCCTGCAGGTCTCTTGACCAGCAAGGCATTTTCTACAGCTCCTGGGGCACATGGCTGCTTCTACAGCAGTAGTGCAAGGAGCAAGATTTCAGATGAGGGACATCCAGTTCCATTTGAGAGCCTTTTGGTCTCAAAGAAAGGACCCTCTAACCAAGTTGATACCAGTGACTCTAACCCTGATCCAAGCCCTACAGTGGTGGCAGGATCAGAGCAATCTGAGACAAGGGTTCCCCTTTGTCACTCAGTCTCACTCTTTAATCCTTACTACAGATACATCCCTCTTGGGATGGGGAGCTCACATGGGCGACCTCACTACCCAGGGACTGTGGTCCCTTCAGGAATCTCTGCTCCACATCAACCTGTTGGTGCTCAGAGCAGTTTTTCTAGTACTTCAAGCTTTTTCCAAATCTGTTCAGAACAAAGTTGTACAGGTCAGAACAGACAATACCACTACAATGTGGTACATCAACGAGCACGGAGGCACTCGGTCTACGGCCTTGTGCACCGAAGCAATGAAGTTGTGGTCTCTGGCTTACTTCCTGAACACCTCCCTTACGGCAGTTCACCTCCCAAGCAAGGACATTGTCCTGGCAGATGCTCTCAGCAGGATTTCCCAGGGCCATCACAAATGGTCACTGGATCCCCTGGTCCTGGAGGTAATATTTGCCAGATGGGGCACCCCGCAGATGGATCTTTTGCAGCCCCAGACAATCACCAACTTTCCTTTTTGCATGGCCCCAGTGTTGGGCTCAGTCCCTCTGGATACCTTAGTTCTCAATTGGGAAGGGAAGTTTCTCTATGCTTTCCCCACCTTCCCTCTCCTGTTCAAAGTGTTAGTCAAAATCAGATCTCAATCCTGCAAAGTGATTCTGATTGCTCCAGATTGGGCCAGACAACCCTGGTATCCACTCCTACTGTCCTTAGCAGTCCATCTTCTCCTGTGTCTTCCCAGGAATCACAATCTGTTAACCTGTGCTCAGGGAAGGATTTGGTACTCGAACCTCAGATCTCTCAATCTCAAGGCCTGGCTCTTGAAGAGTTAGAGTTTGCTGATCTACACCTCTCCCAAGGTGTAATGGATATATTGATGGCTTCTAGGAAGCCTTCCACCAGGGCTACTTACAATTCCAAATGGAAGAGGTTTTCCATATGGTGCTCTGGGAAGCATATTTCCACAGAATCTGCTGATTTACCCACAGTCCTGGATTATATGGTCCATTAAACACTTTGGGGCTCAGACCAACTACCCTAAAGAGTGCATTTGGCAGGTGTCTGCTTTTATTTCAGCAGGTAAACCCTCTTCTCTTCAGCTCATCCTATTCTCTAAGTTTTTAAGGGTTTGCTTCACCAACCCTCCATTCAGGGACCCTGCCCCTGCCTGGGATCTAATGTTTGCATTGCTCAGCTTGTGCAACCTCCTTTGAGCCCTTGTCTTCAGCAGAGTTTAAGTATTTGACTTGGAAGACTGTGTTTCTGGTAGCCATTACTTCTGCCAGGCATAAGTGAATTACAAGCTTTGTCAGTGGAACCTGATCTTATCTCCTTTCATAGAGATAAAGGTGGTCCTCAGGACTAACAGGAAGTTCTTGCCTAAGGTGGTTTCAGATTTCCACCTTAATCAATCTATTTCTCTTCAGTGTACTTCACTCCATCACTCCTCCTCTGGCAATAGGAGGCTGCACAGCTAGATGTGAAAGAGCCATAGTTACTACATTGAGCGTACCAAGGGTCACAGGTTTGACTCCCTCCAGCTGTTTCCTCACTTGTGGTGAGGTTGGTAAAGAAACCTGCCACTAAAGATCCATTGCCAGTGGACTGTCTCTTGTATCCAATTCTGTTATGCAGAAAAGCTGGGTGGTTCCTCCCTCAGGCCTGAGGGCTCACGTACCAGAGGTACAGCTGCTTCCTGGCTGCTGCCAGACATCCCCATTCTAGAGATTTGTCAAGCAGCTACCTGGAAAACAGTTCACACTTTTACCAAGCATTACTCTCTGGACACCCAGGCTGGAAGTAATGCTCGGTTTAACACAGCTGTGCTCAGAGCCTATTTCCTAAGTAGGTTCTGTCCTCCTCCATGGAGGTACTGCTGTGTGTTTGCATATGTCATAATATAGCAAGACTTCATGTTGTTTGAAGAAAAATTACTCACCTTAGTAATGTTGATCTTCCTGGACATAAGTCTCCACCACTCTCATTCACTAGTGGGATTAGCGCCGGAGGCACTAGGACCCATCGAGGAACCAAACTTTTTGCTGGAGGGTGGGCGGGAGAGATGGCTGAGACGAGGCAGGCGCCCGGCGTAATGACCATCGGCTGACGACCCTCCAACACGCCTCAGTTCCTTTTTCCCATGCGTCAGTGCGCTTCGGTGGCAGCGTCGCTCGCTTCCTGTCCGAGTCAAACTTCAAACTAGCACATAGTTTTCAGTTTATTTTTGTAACATTATATCTGATAGTAGTATCAAGCAATTTTATTCTATTTTCTAATATTTTAAATTTAACTTACTTGAGAAGTCTCGGCCTACTGAATGAGATGGAGCCATGAGCAGGTCAGGTGATGGTGGGAGACTTCGTATGAAAGCTGTTCAGTCAGCCGGGCTGGGTCGGTCAGCCTCCTTCTCCTCAGCGGGGTTCCGACAGCGGTCAGTCCGATGCCGGGGATGGTGGTCCCCGTCGCGCATAAATAAGCGGTCACATTCTCTGCACCGTTCGGCCTCGACTCTTCTTACCTACAGGTCAAAGAGGCATCACTCGAGTGGCCCTCTGGTATGTTCTTGGCGTCGGCAGGTCGGTTATAGCTAGCTAGTTGCGTTCTCCTTCTTTGGAGTCGCCAACTGCTGATAACCGTCGTCCTCGACATCAAGCACCCTCCCGCCTGTAGGTAGGGCTCCAGATGAGCAGTTCATCAGTGGGCGCTCTTATGGAGGCGATGGGCTCGGAGGTTGGTTCTCCTGCCTGGCTCGGTTGCCCACGGGCCCCGGGCTCCTCCAGCGTCGGGTAGGCGGTTCAGACCTTCAATCATCGTGGCGCCTTCTTGGTGCGGTGACTCCGGCGCAGGTGTTCCCCACTCACATGGCTGCGGCGCGGGGGCCACCGATACCTTTATCTCCTGGTTTTTCCTTCTCTAGCTTTCCAGGTTCCTGGGGCATTTCCGGCGCCTTCCGCGGGGTCTGTTGACTTGTCGATTGCCGTTTCCTGTGCCGCTTCCGGACTTCGTAGCATGGTCTCACCAGCACAAATCCCGCGGCGCCCGGCGTGGTCTTCTAACGGCGCCCGTGTTGGCGCCAGCAATTCGATGGCCGTTGGCGGCGCCGCTGCGGTGCCGGCGTGCCTCGCCGACACCGTGCCCTCTCGCGTGCCGTTTCAACGTTTTGCCTTCTCGGCGCCCGGGGCCTGGGACTCTCCTTGTTTTCTCTGCTATTTCTCTCTCTAATTTTCCTCCTTTCCTGTCCAATCAGTCCTTTCTGGACCATCAGGAATGATGTTGAGCCTGAGCCGAGTTGGGTGATGAAGTGGAGGAAACAGGATCTTTCTTTGCTACAGAGCCTGTGGTTGAGGACCTGTCCTTTAAGTCTCTGTTGAAGAACCTGAGATCCACTCTTTCTCTCCAGACTACAGACATCGATCCTGGGAAGATATTAAGACTCCAGTACCTTCATGCTTGGAGATCCCTACGGTTGACTCCTCCGATCCAGCCTTCCTTGAGGCATGTCTCAAATGGTATGGAATAATCCTGCTCTTATTCCTTCAGTGGCTAAATCCATTGGTAAGTATTCAGCTCCCAAGGATGGTCCCATTTTGGCATCCCAAGCCTTTGCGGATCCTATTGTAGTCCTGGCAGAGAATAAGGTGGTTCTTCCTCAAACTACTACAGCTCGAACCTATTAACAAAGAGTCTGGGAAGATTGATACATTAGGTAAGAGAGTCTTTGCTGCCTCCACTCTAAGTATGCGTGTTGCCAGTTATCAAGGCTATTTTCTCCAGTATGGTATATCCTGTGGCACTCTTTGAAAAGAATGGTTGAAGCTCTTCGGTTAGGACTCCAAGTCAGAGCTTCTTCTGACGTTACTAGGGGTATTGGATTCAATAACCAACAGGTCAAAGCCGCTATGGGCGCTTTCGACACTGCTTCTCGCTCAGCATGAGTATTTGTACTGGCGTGCATTCCTGGCTGCGCTTCTGGCTTCACAGAATGATGCTCAGCAGCAGGTAATAGGCGCTGCCCTGCTGATGGCTCTTTTCTTTTAGGCCCTCAGGTGGAACAAGCCTTGAGGCCACTCAGAAGACTAGGTCGGCCATTAAGTTGGCAGACCTCCATGCTCCCTCTCGGGGCATGTGAACAGGCGTCAGTTTCATAGTGGAAGTCGATCTTTCGAGGCAGAGGCAGGGCTTCCATAAAAGCCAGCCTGCCCAACCTCAAAGCGCGGCAGAAGCGCGGAGGCCTAAAGCCCCAAGCGCCTGCTTATAATTGCTGGCTAGTTCCATCCCATTGCCCGGTGGAACTTTTCTCCTCAGGTGAGGTCGTTTGATGTACTTCTGCAACCAGTGGAGTCCATACCCCGGACATAAATGGGTCCTTGGATAATTAGCGGTTGTTCTCAATTTTTTGGAAACCCCAATTGTCCTCCCAGGCGAAACAAACCAGGTTGTCGGCCTCTCAGTCGAACCTCTCGCGACGATCCAGGGCCTTCTAAGCAACAGGGCAATAGAACTGGTGCCCGTCTGCGGGCAACAGGGTTCTACTCCCATTACTTCCTGGTTCCAAGAAGTCAGGAATGCCCCATTCTAGAACCTCAGAAAGTTAAACAAATTTCTCCCCAGGAGAAATTCAAAATAATTTCTAGGTACCCTATTACCCTTGCTGCATCAACACGACTGGCTGCCTCCTGGATATGCAGGACTGACCAGCATATCCCCATCAATAACCCACCGCAGTTCCTCAGGTTTGTGGCTCTACTAGGTCAGCATTATCAGTTCAAGTCCTGCCTTTTGGGCCATCCTCAGCTGCAGTCTTTACAAAAGTGTTGTGCTGATTTCTGTAGCGCATTCTCAGAAGATCGGACTCAAGTGTTTCCCTACCTGGACGATTGGCTTCAGCAAGCCCTTCCAGCCAAGGGACTTTGGAAGCCGTGCAACGACTTCTAAAGTCCTTCGTCCATGGAATTCTGCTGAATTTGAAAAAATCACAACGCAACCCTCCCAGAGGCTCCTTTTCATAAGGGCAGCTTCTAGACACCTCTTCATGACTTTCCTTCCAGAGGACAGAGACTCGACATCCTTCGGATGGCCCGTTACATGTCAGGGAGAACCAATAGGTTACAGCTCTCGATGCAGCGCATGTTGGAGTCTCATGGCGTCCTCGGTGTTCCTGTACCCTGACCCCGGTTGCACATGAGAACCACCAATGAGCTCTCACTCAGTGGTCTCGACCTCTCACCCCAGTCTTATCCCATCAAGGTAGCGGGCCCTTGAAGGTCTCTCACCTGGTGGACTCCAAGAAAACAATCTCCTGGAAGGGTTCCTTGCTCCCCCGGATCATCAGATCTCATCACCACAGACGCATCGCTAATGGGATGGGAGTTCACTGTCGCTCCTCCACACTAAGGTGTATGGACTCAGTTAAACTCTTCTCCACATAAATGTCCTGGAGATGAGGCGGTCCTCTCTCGCGATCCGAGCTCTGAAGGATATCCTTTGTCACAAGAACATTCTCCTTCAAGCGGACAACAAAGCTGTGATGTATTACATCAACAAGCAGGCAGTGCTCATTCTTACCCCTTTGCAGGGAAGCAATGAGGGTGTGGGAGTGGTGCTTGGAGCACAAGTCTCTGATTCAGGCGGTTTATCTGCCAGGTATACAAACGATCTAGCGGATCACTTCAAGCAGAACGGAGGCAGACCCTCACAGTGGTCTCTCGATCAACCGTAGCTCGGTCAGTATTCAAGAGTGGGGGACTCCAGACCTGGACCTTTTGCATCCCCTCAGCAGAAAACTGCCTCTCTTCTGCTCCAGAAATCAGGGCCTGGCATTTTCTGTCAGGATGCGTTCAGGCTCCCGGTGGACAAAACGTTTTCTTCACTTTCCACAGATCCCTCTAATCAGAGAGTTCTCCTCAAGTTGGTCTCAGGGACCAAAATGATTCTCATTGCTCCCTCCTGGCCTCGCAACTATAGTTCTCTCTGCTCAACAGTATGTTGGCAGCCTCTCGAGACCACTTCCCTTACCAATCAACCTTTTGACTCAGGGCTCGTTGGTCCATCCCAACCTGAAATCACTTCACCTTCATGCTTGGCTCCTGAAGAGGTAGAAGTGATCGATTCAACGTCTCGTGAGTCTCGGACATCCTCTGGCTGTCTTGTGAGCCAGCCACCCAGCATCACGCTTCCAAATGGAAACGCTTTTCTCTGGTGTGCAAAGTCCTCTTGGAATCCCTTTTCCTGTCCTCCTGACAAGGTTCTGGAGTATCTTTTGGACCTATCAAACTCAGGTCTCCAGTACTCCACAGTTAAAGTTCTGTAGTGCTATCTCAGTGTTCCATGAGCGGTTTCTTCCTCGACTCTGGTCAGCTTCTATGGTGAAGAGATTTCTTAAAGGATTCTTCATGCCAGACCCCTGTTGAGTCAGTTGCAACCTGGGACATTAACCTGGTGCTGGACATGCTCAGTCGGAAGCCTTCGAGCCGCCTAGCTACCTGTGAGCTAAAATTTCTTACCTGGAAGACTGCCTTCCTGGTGGCCCATTACCTCAGCCCGCGGGGTCTCGGAATTCATGCCTTGGTGACGGACCCTCCGTATACTGTATTCCATAAAGACAAGGTAGTTCTCTTACTCATCCTAAATTTCTTCCCAAGGTTGTGTCCAGAATTCCATCTAAACCAACCTCTGGTACTTCCCTCTTACTCGCTAATTTCCAAAATGAAGGAGCGATCTCTTCATTCCTTGGATGTTGAGAGCCTTATGATTCTGTTTAGATAGAATCAAGAATTTTAGCAAGACTTCAGCAACTGTTTGTTTCTTTCAGCGACACCGGCTGGGTCAACCGTCGCTATTAGATGCATCTCATCATGGTTAGTGGCATGCCTTCGACATTGCTACTCCATGGCTCAAGATTAAGTGGAGGGTAGAGTGTGTATGCGCTCACTCTACTAGGGGCGATCGCAGCGGCATCTTTAGGGACGAGAATTCGCAATGTTCCAGTGCGGATATCTGTACCGCCGCCACCTGGAGCTCAGTGCATACCTTCGTTAAGCATTATGCACTGGATGTTCATGTGAGGCGACATTCGCGTTGTGAGAACTATCCTTAATGGTCTTCTATCTTAGACGCGTGAGCTCTGGCTCTCCTGCCGCCCTTTTGGGGATTATCAGCTTGGTACTCTCCACTAGTGTGTGAATGAGTGGTGGAGACTTATGTCCAGGAAGATATGAAAATTACATACCTACCGTAATTCTTGATCTTCTTGGGCGAGTCTCCCACTCATTCTCGCCTACCTCCCTCATCCCGAGCTCACCTGTGTTGGTCTTCACTCCTCAAATCTTTAGGCCGTGAGGACTTCTTTGCTGACCCTTCTTACACGGTCGTGCGGACTATCTTATGTCAGTTTTTAAGGATTAGATTTACTCTTACAGTTGGTTAACCTCCTTGGTAAAAAAATTTTAAGGGCGGTTGGAGGGTCGTCGCGAGATGGTCATGCATTTCGGCGGTATCGCGCCTCGGCGCCCATCTCTCCTGGCTGACCCCCTCAGCAAAAAGTTTGCTCCCGATGGGTCCTAGTGCCTCCGGCGCTAATCCCACTAGTGTGAATGAGTGGTGGAGACTCGTCCAAGAAGATCAAGAATTACGGTAGGTACGTAATTTTCATTTTCTTCTAATGGAGTCTTGCTATATTATGACCCCGCCTGCCCCTCTCAGAACCTCTGTTTTTGGGATGTGGGTGGGCAGTGCAGTCTTGGTACTAAGTAGATGCCTACCTTGCTTTTTTCACCCCTCCCTTTTTTGGGGTGACTGGGTGTTGTGTTTTTCATTTTGTGGGTCTCCTGACTTGAGTCTTTGTTTTGGTACCAAAAAATGTGTTGTTATACTTAGTAGCCAGTTGGCTAGTGTAGGTTTACAGCTTCCACACAGGACCTTAGTGAGTTTAGCTCGTAAAGATCTGACAGTTTGAGTTTGAAGAACAACAGACAGAGTTTTCAACCGAGCTTGAGCTCAGCGTTCCATGCCTGGCATGGAAAGTTAACTCTTTCACCTCCGGAGCAGTTCGAAGGTTGGGACTCACTGCATATGTCATAATATAGCAAGACTCCATTAGAAGAAACAACATTACTAAGGTGAGTAATTTTTTTCTTGCGGGCAGTTAAGGGTCATTCCACAAGGGGTGGCTACTACTTTTGTGCTTAAAACATCTCCACCTCAGCTATTTAGCTGCAGCTACTTGGAGCTCTCTGTGCATACCTTTATCAGAGCATTACAGCCTGGACATTGCATCGACCGAAGAGCAGGGTTCGGTCAGCTGCCCTTCAGGGACTTCTGTCCTAGGCTCGAGTAATATCGAGATCTCTACCTTTCCTTCTCCCAGTGGCGCATGATTGCCAGTATTGCGTGGAAATCAGTCCTAATGGTGTAACCTGCTGCAAGAGCTGTATCTCGAAGTAAGATAGTACAGTTACATAAGAACTTACCATAACAGTAGATTTTCGAGAATAGCTCTTGCAGCAGGTACCTTCCTGCCCACCATCCCCTTTTTGGGAGGTAGGTCGTAGTCAAGCTCCCATCTTATGGGATGGGATATTCCTATTCATTAATTTTTGCCATCTGGTGGCGGATCCTTCATCTCCTCTTCTGATGTCATCCAGCGGCCGGGAGTTTACGGCAGGAGAACTGAGGATTATGGGGGGACAGCCTGCTTATGTACTACGCCTGACGTCAGGGGTGGGACCGACATCGGAGGCGGTCCCCGCTGAAGACTGCTAGCTAGAAAATTTCTGTGGGGTCCTGACGCCTGC
This sequence comes from Neoceratodus forsteri, assembly GCA_016271365.2. Taxonomy (NCBI): domain Eukaryota; kingdom Metazoa; phylum Chordata; order Ceratodontiformes; family Ceratodontidae; genus Neoceratodus; species Neoceratodus forsteri. The sequence continues at coordinate 357,782,831 of CM028137.1, forward strand.
CGGCTTCAGTCCTAATGGTGTAACCTGCTGCAAGAGCTGTTCTCGAAGATCTGCTGTTATGGTAAGTTCTTGCGTAACTGTACTTTTTGGGGCCTCAGTTCTCCAATCTCTGTTTCCTAAGTAGGGTGTGTGCGCCTTGTCTCCCTCCTCCCTGAGAACTGCTTGGATTCTGCCAAAGAGTGTGGATGAACATATCTACGCTTGTAGAAGAACAGGTTACTCACCTGTAACAGTAGTTCTTGGGAGTGGTATATGATGTTCATTCACACGCATCCTCCCAACCTCCTCGGCTTTAGGCGCACCACCTTGCTTCCAGCGGGCTAAGATCTGGCGTCATGGGTGGAGCTGAGGTATTTACCACCTGGGTGGATGGGAGGAGCCAGCTTGAAGACTTTCCGGCCAGATTTAGAGGGGAAAGGGACATGCCAAAGAGTGTGGGTGAACAACATACACTACTCCTACAACTACTGTTACAGGTGAGTAACCTGTTCTTTCTATTCCCATTACTTCCTGGTCACAAAAAATTCCAGTGGCATGCACCCCATTCTGGACCTCGGAAAGTTAAACAAGTTTCTTTTCAAGGAAAAGTTCAAGATGATATCACTTGGGACCCTGTTATCCTGGAGCCAATCCAGAAAAAGGCAGAATACCCTCTCACGGACTTTCTCAAGGGAGAGGATACCCTGATTGAAGTCTTTCCTGTGGCCGAGGCCATTGTGGGCCTGGCCTTAGAACTCTGGCAGCACCCTGCCTCTTGTCCAGCGCCGTCTGTCTGCATGGCCCGCAAGTATGCGGTGCCCATGGGGTCCCTTGCGGGGTTCACAGAGCACCCCTTGGCAGAGAGCCTGGTGACCGCCTGTGCTCAGGCGTACTGGCAGATCTTCCCTTGTCAATCTTCACTATTTATTACTGTTGGGTGTAAGCTGGCAGCGTGCACCCACCTCGTGACTGTTTTTTCGAGGGAGGAGCGTGTGCCGTCCACAAGAGCAACATACTGTGTGGTGCATGAGGGGCAGCCGTTGGGCGCTAGACTCCTCCATCCCACTTTTGTTTCTTACACCATCTAGGCTTGACCTGCTACGCGAATGAGGGAAATTGTTGCTGCGCCATTAGGCCTTTCGTTCTTCGACGCCGTTTGTTTGACTCCTTCATCCCGGTTCTCCATCCCAGTGCCGTTGAAGTCAGTAAGACCGTTTCAGTTTTATAGTTCGACAGTGCCGGGATCTTTGCTGTTTTATAAAATAATTTTGCATCATGCCCGATTCAGGGGGGCCAAGCGTAAATCCAAGGCGGGCTGTGTCCCTATGCATCGGTGCCCTTGTGGCCGGCAGTTTTCCGTCACGGATCGGCATGATGTTTGTCTTCAGTGCCTGGGACCCAACTATGATATGGACCACTGCGACACCTGTTTTTCCGTGGACTATGTGTTGGAAATCCACGCATTTAAAATCATCAGGGCTCAACCGACTTTTGGAGGAAGACGTCACCCGGGGGCCTCCCAGGCCAGATATCTTGACCCTTCCACTGGGTCCCCTCCGGTCTATACGGCCCAGTGAGGGCCTCTCCCACTTTAGCCTTGCCGAGGAGGTGGTTTCTTCTTTGGCGCCGGAGGAACAGTGCTATTCCTCCAGCGTCTCATCGCTGGCGCCGTCCCGGCAGTCACCTCCTCGGAGGTGCAGGCTCCCCCAATGTCACAGCCTCCGGTTGTGGGGCCTGGCACTGGTGGACCCTCTCTGCTGCCTAGCGATGCGGTTGTGGGTTCTGCTGCAGTCCACTGGAGCCGGAAACTTGGGCAGCATCGTTGGCGGTGCCGTTTCAGGTTCCAGTGCCGCATGCAGTGCCGGAGGCTCAGGTGGCGAGATTGCGGTACCATTGTGGTTTCCGGCAATATCCACAGGGCCAGGGGACTAGAGCTGCGGCGTCTGTGCTGTTACCGGTGCCGTTGCAGGAGATGATCTTACTTCGAGAGGGTTCCTTCAATAGGTCATCATATTTAAGACTGGTGCCACCTGGCGTTGGGCCACATGGCAGACTTCTTGCAATACCTGACTTGGGACTGCCCACCCGACATCGCATGACCGATGTCAGCATGACCTAATATAGTGGAGCCAGAGTCAGGAGGTAGAGACTTCTGTTTCCAGAGCGAGAGCCTCTGATGGATTTGTAGCTGGAAAGGATCTGGTTCTCATCTTGGAAATTCTTGAAGCTGAGAACCAGTCCTGGCTTACTACTTCCAGGACCCACTTGTCTGATGTTAAAGACCCCAGTCCAGGACAAAGTAGCCAGCCTGCCCCCTACAGGTAATGGAGAATCGGCCCTGGTCCTCCCATCAGGGTGCCTGTTTGCAGGGCTTTAGGCTGCCTCTCCCTCTGAAGAACCCCTCTGGGCATAGGCTGAAGAGGAGGCCTGGGCTTGGTAAAAAGGTCTGTGAAAGGCCTGCCTGCCCCTGGAAAGCTGCCTCTGAGGAGTGGCCTGCCTTCCTTGGCTGTGCCATTCCTATAAGTGGTCCCATACTCATCCATTTTCTTCATGTAATTCCCCTGTCTGCTCCCCAAACAGAGAGTTACCCACAACAGGAAAATCCAGGCCTTAGCCTGGGTATCCCAGACAGGCTAGTACACCTGAGCTAAGCCATTCATGGAAAGCCACAGATGTAGCCATAACTCTTGAAGATACATCATTAGAGTCCACTGCAGCATGGAAATGCACCTGGATGCCTCAATACCATCAGCAGCCACCTGCTCCTGCCTTGGCAGCTGGCTAGACCTGTTTCGTCAGGGCCATAACAGTATCCCATCTGAATTTCTGGTATCTTGCCACATAAGCCATATAATTTGCCTGTCTGAGTTCAAGAGATGCTGCCATGTACTGTTTCTTTGCCATGGCATCAATCCTCCTGGAGTCCTTGTCAGGGGGGTGTGAAGCCAAGGGAATATTTGCCTTATCACAGGCTGCAGCCTGCACTACCCCAACATGGCTGCATTGTTGTGAAAGGAACTCCGTATCAGGGCCTGACAATGTGTACCTCTTGTTCATTTTTTTATCTACAGGAGGTATAGTGTGAGGAACTTTTAAAATTTTTGTCTGTTTCCTAAAAGATTTATGTAAAGGAATAGACAATCTCCTGGACTCTGGATATCCATCATTTTTACATAGTCAGGCTCCTCCTGTTCATCCACAGCTTCTTCCAAAGGGAGCTGGAGGGTTTTTGCCACTTCTTAAAACATAAAATGAGAAGAGTACCAGTGAGCCTAAGGAGACACCTCTGAAGGTCTTGTCTGGGAGATGTCCGGTTCAATGGGCACATCCAGACTTTTCAAAATCACATTCACTCTCTTCTTCATAACCTTCCTCCTCCTCCAGTTCATGAAATTCTCTATATCATATTCTTGAACCGTGGCACCGACTGTTATCTGATGGGTGCCGGTTCGGTCGGAACCGGAAAGCGACTGGACAATTTGATTCGCTGGCTATCTCTGCAGTGGTTGGAGAAGAAATTTGGCTCCACACCTGCTGATTTTCTAGTCCTTTGCTGGGACTGACTCTCGAGTCAGCCCTCCGCTTGCCCAAGGAAGTCTCGCTCCCGGTCACAGGGCACCTCCTCTGTCTGGTTGGCACCGAACCGGGCTGGCCATCCGGTCAGCAGACTTTTGCCTTGGCTCGCCCCTGAGCTTACCAATCTCTCAGCCAGGGTAGCTGCAGGGAAATTCTTGCAAATCTGGCAGTCTGCATTGTGGTGGTCAAACCCAGACGATAATCACAGGTGGTGTGTGGGTCGGCCTTGGCAAGGCTTCCCACAGACACTACAGTGCTGAAGCCAGTGGGCTCCGGTTTTTTTTGGGTTTCTCAGACATAGTGCTGTGCCTAACCAAAAAACGTGCGTCTGCTTACGGCAAACCACCAAGCAAGACACCCTTTATCGGTTCCCCAACCGTGTCACTGGTCTCTGAAAAACGAGTGAAACTGCTTTTAGAACCGATAAGAACCGGAACCGCACTCTAAATGCAATTAATAAAGTTTAATAATAACCTGATCGGTTCAAACCGAACCGATAATATCGCTTATTAAGTTTCCACACTAGAAATAATGTAAAACCTATCTATTACTTACTATACACAGACAGAGCTTGAACCGACCGTTGTGTTAACAGAGACAAATGCGTTTTATAAAACCGAGATTACACTTTTTAGCCAAGAAAATGAACCTAGTAGCAGAAGAAATCTCGGAGCGACTGTTCAGTGAGGTCAGAGTAAAGAATATACAGGTTACTCACCTGTAACAGGAGTTCTAGGAATGGTATATGTTGTTCATCCACACTCATTGGCAGGTATCTTGCGGCTTTAAATCTTGCGGGAAGGTCTTCAGCTTGTCCTCCCACCCACCGGTGGTACACCTCGGCTCTCTGCCCGATGGCGAGATCTGGCCCGCTGGAGAAAGCTCAGGTTGTCGTGTCGGAAGCCGGGAGGTCGGCTGGTCGTGGGATGAACAATATATACCATTCCTAGAACTCCTGTTACAGGTGAGTAATCTGTTTCTAGGGACATGGATATGTTGTTCATCCACACTCATTGGCAGACTCCTAGCAGTTCTCGGGAGGAGGAGGCAAGACGACACCCTCAATACTTACTTGGGAAAGAGAGACTGGAGAACTGAGTCCTCAAAACCAGCATCCCGGCGTGACTCCAGTGTCGGCGTGGTAGTGGGTAATGACGGTGTTTGCTGACTTCAGGTAGCAGCCCTGCAGATTTCCTGGATAGGGACGCCCCTGAAGCAGCCACCGCAGCAGTATGGCGGTAGAATGAGCTCTTATCCTCTGGGAGGCTCCATGCCCGCCAACTTATAGCAGATCTATGCAGGAGGTTACCCACCTGCTTATCGTCCGCTTGGCTGCAGGTCTGCCAGATGCTGCTTCAGCGTAGGTGACAAACAGCTGGCGAACCTCTCCTCGATTTCAGCCGTGCGCTCCTTATAATAAGCGCTTCCTGTAGGGTCCAGAGTATGGAGCCATATTCGCCTCCGAGGTGTGATTGGGGTAGAACACCGCAGAGTCAACACCTGGTTAAGGTGAACTCCGACACCACCTTCTTGGAAGGAATTTCGGTGGGGCGAGGACAACCTTGTCCCTGTGGAAGACCAGGTAAGGAGACTCGATGGAGCTCCTGGAGCTCTCCATCCTTCTGGCTGACGTGATAGCCACCAAGAAGGCGGCTTCCACGACAGGTGAGAGAGAGCACACCTGTGCATAGGTTCGAATGGCTTGCCCATGAGCTTTGCCAGTACCAGCAGTAGATCCCACGGAGGTGGGGGTTCCCGCACTGGAGGGGAAATGTGATCAAGGCCTGAAAAAGCGCCAGACCATTTTCCTCTCATACACCGACTGCTTCCTGCCCGCGCCTGCAAGGTAGAGATGGCTGCCTTGTGCACCCTTAGGGTCGCTGACCTAAGCCCTTGACTAGAAAGGACCATATATAGTCCAAAATGCTGGCCACAGAACAAGAGGAAGGTCCAAGCCTTGCCTCGACACCAATGGAAAATCTCTTCCATTTGAAGGCATAGCATTTTCTGGTTGACTCCATGGGACGCCTCAACAACGCTGAGGACCTCGTCGGGTTAGACCCAAGGCCTGGAACTCTAGCCAGGAACCAGGGCCGTCAGGTGCAGGGATTGAAGGTCCGGATGGAACACCTTCCCTGACTGAATGAGATCAGGTGCCGTGGCTGGAAGTCGCCTCAGGAGCCTGAGCTGACACTGAGGAGATCTGATACCTGTAACTGGCGGGCCAGTCTGGGGCTACCAGAATCACCTGTGCCTGTCCCTCCTCACCTTGAGAAGCACCTTGTGATTCAAGGGAAATGGGGAAGTGAGAAGAGGCTCTGGGGTCCACGGCCTCGAGAAGGCATCCCTGCAGCGAGCCTGCTGAGGGGCTATCTGAACAGTCTCAGGTTCATGCCTCCTGAGGCAAACAGGTCCGCCTGAGGTGTGCCCCAGTGGGAGAAGAGATGCTGCTACCTCCGGCAGGAGAGACCATCGTGAGACGCAGCCCTATCCGGCTTAGGGCATCGCCAGGTGTTGGAGGCTCTGCCACGCAGTGAGTGGCGAGGAGATCCGCCTCCAGGCTGCGACGAGAGACCAATGGAGAGCTTCCTGCACAGAGGCAACGGAGCGCATCCCACCCTGGCGGTTTAGGTAGTATGGTCGTGGGTATTGTCCATCTGGACCTGAACCACTTGACCTCGTGAGAAACGCAGCGGCGTGTGGAGGGCTAGACGAACTATCAAGCTTCATCAGGTTGATAAGGCGTCTGACTCCTTAAGGGACTCAGAGGCAGGCGCTCTGTGCTCCCCAGATAGGCACTCAACCCATCAGAGGCATCGTTCGATAGAGAGACCGTCGGCTGGGTCGTGACAAACGGATGCCCTCCTGCAGATGTGCTGTTGAACGGTCCACCACTGGAGAGCGCTCCACATCCCTGGGTCACTGTCACTAGCTGATCCAGTGGATCGACGTGCTGTGACCACTGGCTGGCCAGTCTCACTGGAAGGGGGATCTATGTACCAGTGGGCCTAATGGACCACGCTGGTGCAGGCACGCCATGAGGCTGGGAGCGCGCGGAGGGCCCAGGCAGGCTGCGATTGCCCAACCTGAAATGATTGGGCAAGGAGGAAAGAACCTGGCCCTATCACGCGGTGAGCCGTGTTCTGCTCGAAGAGAGGTGAGCTTCTGCCCCAAAGAAATGTATCACCTGCTTTGTCACGAGTTCGACTTGACCTCGTTGATTAGGAGGCCAATCAGAGCAAACCTGGAGGTCCAGATTCTGGACTGCCCACCTCCGGCTCTGAGGGGCTGCAATCAGCCAGTCGCCCAGGTAGGGGTACACTGCATTCCTGTCGCGCCGCAGGGAATGCTGTCACCACTGCCATGCATTTGGTGAAGACCGTGGGAGCTAGGAAGAGGCCGGAGAGCATGGCCCGGAACTCGAAAAGGGATCCCTCCGCTCTGAAGCAGAGGAATCTCTGATGGGACGGACGGATTAGGACGTGAAAGAACGCGTCCTGAAGGTCCAGGGAACAGAACCACATGCCTCGTTCCAAGGATGGGATTATCTGACCCAGAGTGACAATCCTGAAAGTCGGAGACCTTAGGAACCAGTTCGGCTCGTGCAGGTCGAGAATGGGGTGCCAGCCACCCCCGTCCGTTTTGGGACCAGGAATACCTGGACACAAACCCCGGTTCGAGAAGGATCGCCACCCTTGATCACCTCTTTTCGAGAAGCAGGGCACATCGGCTCGGCGGGCTGACAGCGAGGCAGCGGACCCCGTGGCCCTCCCGAGGGGCGATGGCTCGGAAGGGTGGGGCCTGCTAGAACTCCAGAGGCAGGCCCTTGCCTACCACCCCCAACACCCAGCGGTCCATGGTAATAGCGGACCGCGCGGAAAGGAAGTGGCGGAACCATCCCCCCACAGGGGGAACCCAGGGGGCAGTGATGAGGCTGGGGGCGACACCCCTCATCCAGTCACTGGGCAGGCTTGGAGGAGGAACCGGCCGATAGACCTCCTGGGCCTTTACCTCCCTGCTTCCTAATAGTGGAAGCCGCGGCTTGGGTTTGATGTGCCAAACGCAAGCCTGCTGGCCCTGGTGCTGTTGGGCCGGACGTGCCAGAGGCGCAGAAGGATGAAAGGACTCTGTGCTGCTGCTGTCGGGCGGCTTTGTCTCCACTGAGGGGTGACTAAGTCCAGAGTGGCACTGGACTTCTCGATCCGCTTGAGGTGACCTTCCACCCAGGGCCGAAGAGGTCAGTCCTCAAGAAGATGCGTCACGTCCGCAATTTGTGCTGGGTATCTGTCGTGAAGGTGGATATCTCAGCTAGGTTCTGCTGCGATGGCCATGGCCGTCTTAACCAATCTGGCACAGGAGTCTCCTATGTCCAGAGCTGTTTGAGCTGCTGTCCCGCACAGTCTCTACCCTGGTCCCTGCACCTGCTGGACCGTGGGTCTGCATGTTAGCCGGAGATGAGGATCCCTCATCCAGGAGCCCATGAGGGCATGGAAGAAGTGTGCCATCAGCACGGCCGAGCTGGCTCTGGCGGAGGCCAAGGGAGGACGCAGCATACACCTTGCGTCCAGCGTAGTCCAGCTTTTTGGACTCCTTGTCGGGGGGCCTGTCCACGTCCCTAGAGTTCCCGGAATACCGGAAAACGCTGTCGGTGACCAACTCCTTGGCAGAGGGGTGTTCCGAAAACCCAGGCAAAGAGCCGGTAGGGACCGCATACTTCCTGGCCGAGGGCGCAGGGCAGGAAGCAGGCCGCTGCCAAAGCTTCAAGGCTGGGCCAACAATGGCCTCAGCCACCGGAAGCTCCGTGGGAGGAATCCCCTCAGTCCAGTATCTCCGCTCAGGGGATACTTGGCCTGTTTTGATCACGGGCTTGAGCTGCATCCTGGTGGACTTCCGAGATGAGCCAGCAAATCCATGAAGGACAATGGATTCTGTCTAACGGGTTGGCCCGGAGGACTCCAGGTCAACCGGCTTGGAGAACAGGAGGAGGAGTCAGCTTGGACTCAGAGGAGTCTGCGAAGAGCTGCCTTGGGTCTGAGCCACCTCCACCTGTCGAGGCCGGTCAGGAGTGAGGGTGACCCGACAACCTGTGGGGCAGGCCTTGACCTGACCTTGAGTCTCTGGTTGCGCCCCCGATTTTGGTTGTGGGGCGGAGGTTCCACTACAATCGGTGGGGCAGCAGGTTTGGACGTAACAATCGCCCAGGCTTGGGCATCTCGACTCACGGCGAGGGGTTGTTTTGGCTGTCTGGGTGACAGCCACTTGATGGCCGGGGAAGGCGTCCGGCTCCACTTGCTCCCCGGACAGAAGTAACTGCAAGCCACATCAGGTCCTCATAAGGCGTCGACTTAATTTCTGCCGAAGCCTCTCCCATCCGGGCGAGGAAGACGAGACTCCAGCAGCACCGCCACTTACTCAGAGCGGCGATCACTGGCGTGATGGGATCGAAGCGACCCAGAAGTCAGCCTCAAGACCGAGATCCTCGGTGTTTCCGAGGACAGAGTCTGGGAAGGATGGGGACACCCGCTCTTCCCTCGGCTTGACTTGGTTCGGGGACTGCTGCACCAGGGCGAGGCAGATCCGGCCCCACCGGGGAACTGGTGAAGAGGTTGTCGGCTTCACCAGTCAAGAGACCATCCACGGGTCGAGAAAAATCTCGACTGCATTGCAGGGAGTCTCAGCCGGCTGGCCTGACAGGGACGCTTACAGCCAGTGCCTTAGTCAGCAACTCCCCACTGAAGTCGACAGTCGGCAGTCCAGGAAGGAGACCCTCCCGCTCCCACGGACGCCGATGATGGGACTTACCCTTAGAATCCTTTTTGGACCGAGAGTAATGTCCCAATGGCCCTCTCCCTTCGTGGAAAGGGACTGGCAAAGCTCCTTGAACGAAGCTGAATATGAGGTACCCAAAGAGAGCAGGATAAATGCCGCGACCGAGGAAGATGCAGCCTGGGCCTCCTCCTCTTCGAGAGCGATCATCTGCTCGAGCTGCTCAACCGAGCCAGTCCCTTGTGTGTAACCGCCAACAGGCCTCTTCGACTTAACTTGGGGTTGCGCTCAGAGCTCTAACTTTTAACTGGGCAGCGGTCCTCCAGGACATTCGAGAATGAACAGCATGACTCTCGAGGCCTGTGAGTCGTGTTTTATGCTGAGGCAGTAAATGCATGTGGAGTGCGGGTCCGTCCTGGACATCTTCTGCCCACAAGGGTACCGCCGAAATCCGGGAGTCGATCTGTCCATTGCAGCCGCGAGGGAGAAACTTGACCGAAGTCTTGAAAATTTTAAAATGAGTTTCGGGCGAACCGAAGAATTAGGATCCAGTCTACACGCAGAGCGTTAAGGAGGGAACCTGAGCTTCCAAGCGGTAAAGAAGACCTGGCATCATGGGGCGGAGGCAAGAGTTTTACCACCCGGGTGGCTGGGAGGAACCAGCTTGAAGACCTTCCGGCAAGATTTAAAGTGGCAAGGAACCTGCCAGACAGTGTGGATGAACAACATATCCATGTCCCTAGAAACTGATGCTTATTGGCACCCCCCCCCCCGAGAGGGGCGAGTGCGGGTCAAGCTATCTTAATGGCTGACCTAGTCTTCTGTGTGGCTTCCATAGCTTATTCCACCTGAGGTCAGAACAGATACATACCGTTGAATGGTAAAGCCATGACCTGCTGTTGGGCATCATTCGTGAAGCCCGAAGTACGTAGCAGAGTGGCTTAGCAGTACAAATGCCATATGCTCAGAAGCAGTATCATACAGCGTCACTGCAGCTTTAAATACAGGTTACTCACCTGTAACAGGAGTTCTAGGAATGGTATATGTTGTTCATCCACACTATCTGGCAGGTTCCTTGCCGCTTTAAATCTTGCCGGAAGGTCTTCAAGCTAGCTCATCCTACCCACCCAGGTGGTAAAACTCTCGGCTCCATGGCCCCTTGACGCCAGATCTGGCCGCTGGAAGCTCAGGTTGTGCGTCCCGAGCCGGGAGGTCGGGTGGAGTTCGTGTGGATGAACAACATATACCATTCCTAGAACTCCTGTTACAGGTGAGTAACCTGTATTTCTAGGGACATGGATATGTTGTTCATCCACACTATCTGGCAGACTCCTCAGCAGTTCTCCGGGAGGAGGGAGGCAAGCGCACATCTCTATATGCTTACTTGGGAAACAGAGACTGGAGGCAGAGGCCTCAAAACCAGCATCCGGCGTGACTCAAGGTCGATGTGGTAATGGGTAATGAAGGTGTAGTGCTGACTTCAGGTAGCAGCCCTGCAGATTTCCTGGATAAGGGCGTCCCTGGAAGTATCCGATGCTGCAGCAGTATGTGGGTAGAATGAGCTCTTATCCCTCTGGGAGGCTCCATGCCCGCCAACTCATAGCGGAGATTTATGCAGGAGGTGACCCATCTGCCTATCGTCCGCTTGGCTGCAGGTCTGCCAGGTGCGGCTTCAGCGTAGGTGACAAACAGCTGGCGAACCTCTCCCCGAATTTCAGCCGTGCGCCTCTTATAATAAGCGAGCGCCCTTCTAGGGTCCAAAGTATGGAGTCTATATTCGGCCTCCGAGGTGTGGCTGGGGTAGAACACTGGCAGAGTCAACATCTGATTAAGGTGAAACTCCGACACCACCTTCGGAAGGAATTTCGGGTGGGGGCGTAGGACAACCTTGTCCCTGTGGAAGACCAGGTAAGGAGACTCGATGCTAAGCGCCTGGAGCTCTCCCATCCTTCTGGCTGACGTGATAGCCACCAAGAAGGCGGTCTTCCACGACAGGTGGGGAGACCACACCTGTGCATTGGTTGAATGACTTGCCCATGAGCTTGCCAATACCAGCAGTAAATCCCACGGAGGTGGGGGTTCCCGCACTGGAGGGGGAAATGTGATCAAGGCCTTTAAAGAAGCACCCGACCACTTTCTCCTGCGCCACTGACTGCTGACCGGCCCACGCCCGGTAAGCAGAAATGGCTGCCAGGTGCACCTTAAGGGTCGTCGACCTGAGCCCTGGACTAAATAGGGACCATAGATAGTCCAAAATGCTTGCCACAGGACACGAGAAAGGGTCCAACCTTTTATCCTGACACCAAATGGAGAACCTCTTCCATTTGGAAGCATAACATTTTCTGGTCGACTCCTGACGGGACGCCTCAACGACGTTTAGGACCTCGTCGGAAAGACCCAAGGCCTGGAACTCTAGCCGCTCAGGAACCAGGCCGTCAGGTGCAGGGATTGAAGGTCCGGATGGAACACCTTCCCCTGATTGATTGAGAGTAGGTCCGGGCGAGCTGGAAGCTGCCTCGGAGTCCTGGAGCTGAGACTGAGGAGATCTGGGTACCAGAACTGGCGAGGCCAGTCTGGGGCTATCAGAATCACCTGCGCCTTGTCCCTCCTCGCTTTCAGCAGGATCTGTGAATCAGGGGAACGGGGGGAAAGGCGTAAAAGAGGCCGGGGTCCACGGCCTCGAGAAGGCATCCCCTGCAGCGAGCCCCTGCTGAGGCGGGCATGAAACAGCCTTCAGCTTTGTGTCTCCTGGAGGCAAACAGGTCCACCAGAGGTGTGCCCAGCGGAGAACAGGTCTTGTACTATCTCCGGCAGGAGAGACCACTCGTCGATGCAGCCCCTATCTGGCTCAGGGCATCGGCCAGGGTGTTGGAGGCTCCTGCCACATGGTAGCCAGGAGATCCGCCTCCAGGCTGCGCACTAGTGACCAGATCTGCGGAGAGCTTCCTTGCATAAGAGCATGGAGCGCCCGCCCTGGCGGTTTAGATAGTACATGGTCGTGGTGTTGTCCGTCTGGACCCGGACCACTCTGACCCCGAGAAACGGAGCAAAGGCGGTGAGAGCTAGGCGGATCGCATCGGAGCTCCAGCAGGTTGATATGGCATCGAGTCCCACGGGGACCAGAGGCTGCACTCGGTGTTCCCCAGATGAGCACCCAACCCATCAAAGAGGCATCGGTCGTTAAAGACATCGCTCGCTGGCGGACAAACAGGATACCCTCCTGCAGATGGGGCGGAGCGGTCCCACCACTGGAAGCGTTCCACATCTCCTGGGTCGTCCACACCGCTGGTCCAAAGGATCGCAGGCGCTGTGACCACTGGCTGGCCAGTCCCCACTGGAGGGCGCATGCTGGCGTGCCCAGCACTACGCTGGTACAGGCTGCCATGAGACCCAGGATTCTTGGAAGTCCCCAGGCAGGGCGCGATTGCCCAACCAGAAATGATTGGGCAAAGGAGGTAAGAACCTCGGCCCTGTCCGCCGGGAGCCGTGCTCTGGCTCGAAGAGAGTCGAGCTCTGCCCCGATGAAAGATATCACCTGCTTCGGCTCGAGTTCCGACTTGGCCTCGTTGACTAGGAGGCCGAGTTGAGAGCAAACCCGGAGGGCCAAATCCCTGGACCGCTCCACCTCCGACCTGGAGGGGGCTGCTATCAGCCAATCGTCCAGGTAAGGGTACACCTGGACCCTCGGTAGCCGCAGAGGAATGCTGTCACCACTGCCATGCACTTGGTGAAGATCCTGGGAGCTGGAGAGAGGCCGAAGGGCATGGCCAGGAACTCGAAAGAGATCCCTCCGCCCTGAGCGGAGGAATCTCTGATGAGATGGACGGATAGGGACGTGAAAAGAGCGCGTCCTGAAAGTCCAGAGAACAGAACCACATGCCGTGTTCCAGAGATGGTATTATCTGAACCAGAGTGACCATTCTGAAGGTTCGAGACCTTAGGAACTTGTTCAGGTCGTGTAGGTTGAGAATGGGGCGCCAGCCCCCCGTCCGTTTCGGGACCAGGAAGTACCTGAACACGAACCCTGGTTCTGATGGAGGGTCCTCTATCTCTTTTATCACCCCCTTCTGAAGGAGGAGGGCGATATTGGCTCGACAAGCCTCTGGAGAGTCTGGGGACTGGCCCCAGCATAGGCGGCGGCTCCTGAAGGGGTGGAGCCTGCTCGATTCCAGAGGCAGGCCTCTTCCACCACCTCCAGAACCCACCTGTCCGTGGTAACAGCGGACCAGGCAGAAAGGAAGTGTCGGGAGCGTCCCCACAGAGGAGCCAGAGGCGAGTGTGGGGATAGAGGCGACACCCCTCCAGCCCGTCACTGTGCAGGCTTGGAGGAAGGACCGGCCAAGGGACCACCAGGGCCTTTTCACTCTTGCTTCCTATTAGGAGGCTGACGGCTTGGGCTTGGAATACCAGGTCTAGCCTGCTGGCCCTGGCGTTGTTGGGCCGGCGCTGGGCGAGCAGAGGGCGTAAAAGGGCTTATGCTGAGGCCACGGCCCTTGTCCTTCTGGCGCAGGCTCCAGACCGAGTCCAAGGTGGCATTGGACTTTTTCGATCCTCTGAGGTGGCCTTCCACTCCAGGGCTCAAGAGTCAGTTCCCAGGAAGGAACATCCGTAGCTTGTGCTGGGTATCCGAGTGAAAGTGGATATCCTCAGCCACGCCGGCGGTGGCATGGCCACTGCGCCACTGACCGGGCACAAGATCCCCAATATCCAGCGCAGTCTGGAGCTGCTGTAGCTACTGCCCTGCCCTGGTCCTGCACCTGCTTTACTGTGGACTGCAGGTCCGCGGGAAGATGAGGATGACCTCATCCAGGGAGCCCAACAGGGCATGGGAAAAATGTGCCATCAAGACGGCTGAACTGGCCTGACGAAGGCCGAGGGAGGAGGCAGCATACACTTTCCGCCCGGCATAGTCCAATTTCTTGGATTCTTTGTCGGGCGGTTTTCACGCCTAGCATTTCCGGCATGCCGGAAACACTGTCCGTGACCAACCCCTCAGGCGAAGGGTGTTGGAAAAGCGGACAGAGAGCCTGTAAGGGACCGTGATCATTTCCTGGCCATCCGGCGAAGGCGCAGGACAGGAAGCCGGACCTGCCACAATTCCAGGGCGGACCAACAATAGCTCGGCCACGGAAAGGCCTCCGTGGGAGAATCCTCGGTCCAGAATCTCAGTGAGGATATCTAGCCCGTTTGGACACGGGTTCGAGCTTCATCCCAGTGGATTCTGAGATAAGCCTGAGTAGTCCAAGGAAGGACGAAGGGCTATTGTCCATCAACTGCCCCCCAGAGGACTCCAAGTCTAGGCGCTTGGAAAACAGGGAGGAGTCATCGTCCGTCTCCGACGAGTCGTTGAATAGCTGCCTAGAGCCTGCGCCACCCTCCACGTGCCGAGGCTTATCGGGAGTGAGGGTGACCGACAGCCTATGGGGAAGGCCATGAGCCGACCGCGAACTTTTTGTCGGGGCCCCGACTGTCGGTTGAGGCGGAGGCGGTTCCACCAGTATTGGTGGGGCAGCAGGAACAGACCGAACAACCGGCCTGGAAACAGGCTCCTCGACCACCTCGAGGGGTTGTTTCAGCTGTTCCGGTGACAACCATTTTATGGCTGGAGAAGAGGCCTGAGCCGGCTTGTTTCGCCAAATTAGTTGTTGCCACATAAGTTCCTCATATTTTAAACGCTGCGCGAAGCCTCCCCCGTCCGGGAGGAGAAGATGAGGAAAACAGCGCCAGCCTGCAGTGCGGGGACCCGAGACCGCCTGTGCGGCCAGGATCGGCTGGAACCTGACGATGTCCGAGATGAGAAGCTCGGCTAGGCCGAGGTCGGTACGCGGCGGGAGCCAGGATCGGCAATCCCCTCGGCTCGGTCGACAAATCCGATGGCTCCGGGGCCGGAGGCGCAGATGAGCCGACGGTATCCTCAGTCCTCGCCGGGGGAACCGGGGAGGAGGGATTCTCGGCTTCTCCAGCCGACAACCCGTCAAGGGGTCGAGAAAATCTCGACCCGGCGTGGTGTCTCGATCACCTGGCCTGGCGGGGCATCATGAAGCCAGTGGCGACGCGAAGAATTCGACGAAGTGGACTGTCGACAGGGAGGAGATCTTTCCCGCTCCCAAGGAGTCGTGCGATGGGACTTACCTTACTTTTCTTGACCGATCAAGCGGTCAGAGAAGAAGTTGGACCCTCACCTTTGGTCGAAGGGTCAACAAAGCTCCTTAAAAGAAGCCGAATAGGAGGCCCGGGGCGAGGAGGCCGGGCCAATGCCGCAGCCGAAGATGTAGCGGCATGGGCCGCCTCCGTCCTCGAGGCGATCATCTGCTCAAGATGTTCCTGCGGAGCCGCGGCCATGGACACCGCCAGTCGGGCCTCCTTGGATTTAACGGAAATCTCCTTCGGGCGCCCAAGTTGGAGCGGGCAGGCGCAATCCTCAGGGCGTGGAGCCGAGAAGGTGAGCACAGTTCGCAGGCCTGCGGGTCGTGCTCTTGGCACAAGCAGTAAGCGCACTGCGTGGAGGCGGATCCGTCCGAGACATCTTCTGCCCACAGGGGCATCTCCGAAAACCGGGAGTCGATTTGCCCATCGCAGCCGCAAGGGATGAAGACCGTGAAGGTGTAGAAAGGTTTTGAAGAAATTTTCAAAATCGAAGTTTTTAGGCCCAAAGCTTAATCGCAGAGTGTTAAGGAGGGAACCTGAGCTTCCAAGCGGTAAGGAAGATCTGGCGTCATGGGGCGGAGCCGAGGGTTTTACCACCCGGGTGGGTGGGAGGAGCTAGCTTGAAGACCTTCCGGCAAGATTTAAAGCGGCAAGGAACCTGCCAGATAGTGTGGATGAACAACATATCCATGTCCCTAGAACCTACTGGTTATTGGACTCGATGCTCCTGGTTATGGTGTGAAGTAGCTCTTTATTAGTTTCAGACTCAAGCAGAGCTTCTACCATTTGCTTGAGCGAATTTGTTTATTTATTTAGTTTTTGTTGACCGGGTAAGTGCACTAGACAAATCCTGCTTGTTTTCAGGCATGACCCGGAGAAGGGGGATACAGATAAATGCCAACTGACCTTGAACCAGATTAAGCTGTTGGTGGTATTTTTAGTGAATGAGGGAAATTTGATACATACATACATAGACAGTGTCGGCAGATCAGGGCCTATGGCCCACCCAGTCTGCCCATTTGAGCTTGTAAGTTCAGTTTGTTTTCCTAGAAGTCCGTTTCCCCTTACCCCTGACCTCTAGAATTCCTTTATGTCTATCCCATGCATTCTTAAATCCGTGATTGTTTCAGCCCCGCCACTTCCTCTGGCAGGGTGTTCCCTTATCCACCACCGTTCTGTGAAGAAATTCTTTCTCATGTTTCCTCTGATAGTCCTCCTCCAACTTCATCCCATGCCCTCTAGTCCTGGAACATCTTTTTCCTTAAAATAGTGTTTTCCTGCACCTGTTTCTCCCTGCAAGATACTTGTATGTCTCTATCATATCCCCTCTCCCTTCTCTCCTCCACGGAGTACATGTTCAGTTCCTTCAGCCTGTCTTCATAGGACTTGTGATGCAATCCATGCACCATCTTTGTTGCCCTCCTCTGAACCTTCTCTACCCTGTCTATGTCCCTTCATGGTATGGTCTCAGAACTGTACACTGTACTCCAGGTGGGGCCTCACTAGTGTCTTGTATAGCCGGAATTATGACCTCCCTTTTCCTGCTGGTGATGCCCTGCCTATACATCCCAGCATCCTATTTGCTTACCTGATGCCTTGTCACACTGTTTCCCTACCTTGAGGTCATCAGAGATGACAACCACAATATCCCTTTCCTGCTTGGGCATGCTATATCCTCACCCCCAACTGATATATTGTGCCAGGTTTTTGTGCCCCATATGCATTATCTTGCACTTCTTTGCATTGAATTTCAACTGCCAAACCCTTGACCATCCTTCAAGTTTCTGCAGGTCCCTTCTCATTCTGTCTACACCCTCTGGTGCGTCTACTCTGTTACAGAGCTTTGTGTCATCAGCGAACAGTGAAATTCTGCCTTCTAGATCCTGTGCAATGTCACTGATGAAGATGTTGAATTGGACCGGTCCCAGCACTGATCCCTGTGGTACCCCACTGGTCACTCTTCCCTCTGTGGAGTGACAGCCATTTACCACCACCCTCTGGGTCCTGCCACCCAGCCAGTTACCTACCCACCACACTACTGTCCTGCCCACACCCATATTCCCCAGTTTGTGTAATAATCTTCTATGTGGCACAGTGTCAAAGGCCTTGCTGAAGTCCAGATAGGCCATGTCCACTGCCCTCCCCTGATCCACCTCCCTAGTCACCCAGTCAAAAAATTCAATGAGGTTGGTCTGACATGACCTCCCCCTGGTGAAACCATGCTGCCTTGGGTCCTGTAGTCCATTGACAACCAGATGTTCCACCAATCTCTCCTTCAGTAGTGCTTCCATGATCTTTCCCACTACCGAGGTGAGGCTGACTGGTCTGTAGTTCCTGCTTCCTCTTTGTTCCCACTTTTGTATAAGGGGACTACATCTGCTGTCCTCCAGTCTTTGGGTACCTCCTTGTTTCCAGTGATTGGCTAAACAGGATAGCCAGAGGTTCAGCCACCACCTCTCTTAGTTCTTTAAGGACCCTGGGTGCACCCCATCTGGCCCCATTGCTTTGTCAACTCTTATTACTTCCAGTTCCTTCAGGACCCTTTTCGTGTAAAGGGACTTGTGTCCATTCTGCACCATTCTCACCCTTGTACTCCCTTCAGACCCATTACCCCCTCTTCCTCAGTAAAGACTGAGCAAATACCTGTTCAATATGTCAGCTTTACTGTTGTCATCCTCCATGCGACTCCCATCCTCCCCCTTCAGTCTCACTATCCCTCCCTTTGTCTTTCTTTTTTCACTTATGTACCTGTAAAAGGTTTTGTCCCCTTTAACCACTGATTTTGCAATGTGTTCTTCTGTCTGAGCTTTGGCTTCCCTTACTGACTTCCCTGCCTCACTTTGTTCCTCCTGGTACTTCTCCCTATCCCCTTCTGCCTGTGACTTTTTGTATTGCCTGAATGCAATCTTTTTGGCTTTCACTTTCTTTGCTACCTCTTTGGAAAACCACAATGGTCTCCTCTTCCCTTTCCTCTTGCTAACCTGCTTAATGCATACTTCTGTTGTTCTTGTAATCCCCATTTTAAATACCGCCCACTGTTCCTCAACCCCTGATTCCTGTCCCATTCCCTTAATGCCTCTTTTAGTATCTCCCATTTTCCCAAAGTCTGCCCCCTAAAATCCAGGATACGTGTTTTGTGTGGTTTGGTTCTGCTCTTTCTGTGATTTCAAACCACAATGACTGGTGGTCACTGTTACCCAGGTGCTCCCCACTGTTACCCCCATCACACTGTCCCTGTTTGTGAGCAGAAGGTCAGTATTGCCTTCTGCAGAGTTGATTCCATGACCAGTTGCTTGAGGAAGGCACCCTGAAGGGAGTCCAGGATAAATTGCTCCTAGTTGATGCTGCTGCTGGGATGCTCCAGTCCACGTCTGGAATATTGAAGTCTCCAACCAGTACTACCTCACCTTTGTCTGCCATCCTTTGGATGGCTAGCATCAACTCCCTATCTGTTTCTTCCTCCTGGGCTGGTGGTCTATAGACCCACACCTGTGCGGATGGCTGGCCCCATTTTCCTTTCCAGCTTTACCCACAGTATCTCTCCCCATTTGTTCCTCCTGGATCTCTGTGGCCTTATGTCATTTTCACATAGAGTGCCACCTCCTCCCTTCCTGCCTGCTCTGTCTCTTCTCAATATGTTGTAGCCAGGTATGGCCATCTCCCAGTCATGGTTATCATTACACCAGGTTTCAGTGATGGCCACAATGTCCAGGTCTGACTGTACCATGACAGCCTCCAGATCTTCCATCTTGTTGCTAAGGCTCCTGGCATTTGTCACATGGCTTTCCATGATTTGACCTCCCTAGACTGCTTCACTGTTCTACTCCAGCCCCTTCCTTGGTTGTCATTTATCCCTGGTTCTCCTTGCTGTTTGCCCTTCTGCTGAATTTTGCCCCTTTTCTGCTTATCCACCTTTTGGACACTAATCTTCATCTTTTGCACAATGCTTTGCAGAGATAGCCACTCCTCTGGTTCACTGGTTCCACTGCATTTGGCCAGGACACCGGGGAAATCCCCCTACTCTTTTCGATAAGTGGCATCGGATCTTTAACATTCACCTGAATAACCACCAATCCAGGCAGATGGGACCTCGGTTTTAATGTCTCATCCGAAAGACGGCACCTCAGAAGTGCAGCACTCCTCTCATGCTGCACTACAGTGTCAGTATTGGGATATTAACCCAAGTGCCAGATGTGGGAACTGAACCCAGAGCCCTCTGATCTCCCAGCCTCAGAGGAGTGTGTGCTACCTACCGAGCCACTGACAAAGGACATACTCATACGAAGAAAAATAGCCCTGGTAACTGGCAACACGCATACCCAGGGTGGAGGCAGCAAAAACTCTCTTACCTAAGGTGTCTATCGTACGAGATTCTTTATTGATAGGCCGGGCTGAGGATGCCTGAGGGAGGAACGGCCTTGTCATTTTCTGCTAAGACTACAATGGGATCAGCAAAAGCTTGTGAGGCCAATAAGGGTCGATTCTTGAGAACAGTGTACTTCCCATCTATGGACCTAGCCATGGAAGGGATGAAAGTAGGATTGTTCCATACTATCTGAGAAAGGGTCTCAAAAGATGGTTGTACTGGAGGAGTTAAATCCATAGGGATCTTCGGGACATGTAGGTATTGAAGTCTTAAAAGCTTCCCAAGATCGATTTCTGTAGTCTGGAGAGAAAGAGTGGAATTTACATTTTTCAGCAGAGACATAAAGGAGAGGTCTTCGACCACAGGCTCTGCAGCAGGATTAATCCCTACTCCTTCAACATCATCACCCAAACGAAGATCTGGGTCAGGCTCAAAATCATCCGACAGTCCAGGGGGGGACTGTATGGACAGGAAGAAAACATTACTCACCTTAGTAATTATGTGTCTTCTAATGGAGTCTTGCTGTATTCTGACAATTGCAGCGATTCCCAACCTTTGAACTACCCCAGAGAACAAATAGTTAACTTTCTATGCAGGGTATAGAACGCTGAGCTCGAGCTGAGTTGAAGTCTCTGTTTGGAGTGATTCAAACCTAAACCGTCAGATTCTTACGAGCCCAACTAAACCAAAAATTCTATGTAGAAATTCTTACTAGCCAACTGGTTGAAAAAAGTTTTGGATTCCCAAGGAAGACTCAAGTCAGGAAACCCAAAAACCAAAGTACTATAAATAATCATAAATCAGCACCCAAACCAAAATGAGGAGGGTGTAAGCAAAACACACCCCAGGGGTGCAACACTGCACCTGCCCACCCACATCCCAAAAACAGGTTCTGAGAGGGGAGGAAGGGAGGAAGGTCAGAATACAGCAAGACTCCATTACAAGAAACACAATTACTAAGGTGAGTAATTTTTTCTTCAAACAACATGAAGTCTTGCTGTATTCTGACAATTGCAGACTACCAAGCAGCACCTCCAAGGAGAAGGGACAGAACCTACTTTGGGAATAGGCCCTGAAGTATTGCTGTGCCAAACCGAGCATCACTCCTAGCCTGGATATCCAGAGAGTAGTGCTTGGTAAAGCTATGGACTGTTTTCCAGGTGGCTGCTTGACAAATTTCTAAGAGAGGGATATACCTGGCAGCAGCCAGGGAAGCAGCTGTACCTCTTGTGGAATTAGCCCTCAGGCCTCAGGGTGGAATTTTTCCCAGATTTTCATAGCAAAACTGTATGCAAGACACAATCCACCTGGCAACAGATATTTTGGTGGCAGGTTTGCCCTTCCCACTTCTCCATAAGTGAGGAACAACTGGAGGGAGTCAAACCTGTGACCCTTGGTATGCTCTATATAGTAAATAAGGGTTCTTTTGACATCTAAACTGTGTAGCCTCCTCTCTCCTGAGGAAGACTGATCAGTGAAGAAAACAGGGAGAGACACAGACTGGTTTAAATGGAAGTCTGAAACCACTTTGGGCAAGAGCCTTCTATTGGTTCTAAGGACCACTTTATCCCTGTGAAATGAGATAAAATCAGGTTCCACTGACAGGGCTTGCAATTCACTGATATGCCTGGCAGCGGTAATGGCTACCAGGAACACAGTTTTCCAAGTCAAGTACTTAAGCTCTGCTGAAGACATGGGCTCAAAGGGGGGTTGCATGAGTTGAGCAAGGCAAACATCCAAATCCTAGGCAGGGGCAGGGTCTCTAAAAAGAGGATTTGTGTGAAGCAATCCTTTAAAAAATTTACAGAACACAGGATGGGAAGATAGTGACGCAGAAACAGCTGACAGGTGTACTTTGAGAGTAGCTGGCCCGAGGCCTAGACCATTAAGATGGGCCATATAATCCAGAACCGTAAGCAATTCAGCAGTGTTTGGAGAAACATGTTTCTTAGAACACCAAATGCTGAATCTTTTCCATTTGGAGTTGTAAGTCTTTCTGGTGGAGGGCTTTCGTGAAGCCTTGAGGATATCCAGAACCCCTTGGGAAAGATGCAGATCTGCAAACTCTAACTCTTCAAGAGCCATGCTTTGAGATTGAGAGACTGAAGATTGGGGTACCAAATCCTTCCCTGAGAGGATGTTAACAGGTTGCAATTCCTGGGAAGAGACAGGGGAAGATGGACTGCTAGGGACAGCAACAGGGGGTACCAGGACTGTCTGGCCCAATCTGGAGCAATCAGAATCACCTTGCAAGGTTGAGACCTTAGTTTTACCAAAACTTTGAACAGGAGTGGGAAGAGGGGAAAGGCATACAGAAACTTCCTTTCCCAATTCAAGATCAGGGCGTCCAGAGGAACTGAGCCCAAGACTGGAGGTCTGCAACAAAAGAGAGGGAGTTGGTGATTGTCTGTGGCTGCAAAGAGATCAATCTCTGGAGTGCCCCACCTTGAAAAAATCACTTTGAACACCTGAGGATCCAGGGACCATTCATGATGGCCCTGAGAAATCCTGCTCAGTGCATCTGCCAGCACATTGTCCTTGCCTAGAAGGTGAACTGCTATAACAGAGGTTTGCAGGGAATAAGACAGGGACCACAACTTCATGGCTTCTGTGCACAAGGCCATGGACAGAGTGCCTCCCTGCTTGCTGATGTACCACAGGGTGGTGGTGTTGTCGGTTCTGACTTGAACTACCTTGTTCTGTACTGACTGTGAGAATGCTTTTAGAGCCAGAAAAACTGCCCTGAGCTCTAGAATGAAGTGGAGAAGGGATTATTGGGGGAGACCACAGCCCCTGGGCAGTAAGGGACCCCAGATGGGCTCCCCAGCCCAGGAGAGAAGCATCCGTGGTAAGGGCCACTGAACAAGGCACAGCAACAAAAGGAACACCTTGTCTTAAATTGTCCTGATCCTGCCACCAGTGGAGGGCTTGGATCAAGGTCAGAGTCAATGGGATCAGTTTGGTAAGAGAATCCTTCCTCTGAGACCAGAACGCTCTCAGGTGGAACTGAATATCCCTCATCTGAATCTTGCCCCTTGGACCACGGCTGTTGAAGCTGCCATATGGCCCAAGAGCTGGAGGAAATGCCTTGCTGGTCGAGATACCCGAAGGCTGAAGGAAGAAGCTAGTTCCATAAGAACCCTTGCCCTTTCTAGAGGAAGAAAGGCTCTTGTTCTGAGTGTGTCCAGTTCTGCCCCTATAAAGGTAAGAAACTGGACTCGTTCAAGAATTGACTTGGGAAGGTTGAGAAGAAATCTTAGAGAAGTGAGCACTTAGTGAGTCACTTGCAGGTGAGACTTGACTTGGTCTGGAGACTGACCCACTATTAGCCAATCGTCCAGATATGGAAAAATGGAAATCTTTTGCCTTCTTAGAAAGGCAACTACTACTGCCAGGCACTTTGTGAAAACCCTTGGGGCTGAGGTTAGGCCAAAGGGCATTGCTCTGAACTGATAATGGCCTGAGGGCAACTCGAACCTGAGGTACTTTCTGTGGGAGCACCTGATGGAAATGTGAAAGTAGGCATCCTTGAGGTCCAGGGAGGCTAGCCAGTCCCCTGGCCTTAGAGAGGAAAGGATTATTCCCAGAGTTATCATCTTGAACTTTGTTTAGATATCTTAGGTCTAGGATGGGTCACCACTCCACTGTCTTTTTGGGGGTCAGGAAGTACCTGGAGTACAGTCCTTTGCCTCAGTGTAGGCTAAGTACTCTCTCTATGGCTCTTAAAGCTAGGAGAGAAGAAACCTCTGCCTCTAGGGCAAGGGTTTCCAAGAGATTTGCAGGTGGGAAAGATCTGGCTCTCATCTTTGGAAATTTTCTGAAGCTGTGAACCAGTCCCTGGCTTACAACTTCCAGGACCCACTTGTCTGATGTAACAGACATCCAGTCCTGGACAAAGTAAGCCAACCTGCCCCCTACTGGAATAGGAGAGTCGACCCGGGCAGGCCCATCAGGGTGTCTGCTTGGCAGGGGCTTAAGGCTGAGGAGTGGATGCAGCCCTGCTCATTCCCCTTCTACCTCTCCCTCTGAAGAACCCCCTCTGAGAAAAGGAAGAAGAGGCCTGTGCTTGGCAAAAAGGCCTTTGAAAAGGCTTGCCCCTGTCCCTAGACAGCTGCCTTTGAGGAGTTGCCTGCTTTTCCCTGGCCTGAGCACTCCTGTAAGTGGTCCTGTACTCATCCATTTTCTTCATGTAATTCTCTGTCTGCTCCCAAAATACAGGTTACTCACCTGTAACAGGAGTTCTAGGAATGGTATATGTTGTTCATCCACACTATTGGCAGGTATCCTTGCCGCTTTAAATCTTGCCGGAAGGTCTTCAAGCTTGCTCCTCCCACTCACCCGGGTGGTATAACTCTCGGCTCCGCCCCATGACGCCAGATCTGGCCCGCTGGAAGCTCAGGTTGTGCGTCGAAGCCGGGGAGGTCGGGTGGGTCGTGTGGATGAACAACATATACCATTCCTAGAACTCCTGTTACAGGTGAGTAAATACAGGTTACTCACCTGTAACAGGAGTTCTAGGAATGGTATATGTTGTTCATCCACACTCATTGGCAGTATCCTTGCCGCTTTAAATCTTGCGGAAGGTCTTCAAGCTTGCTCCTCCCACCCCACCGGTGGTGTAACTCCTCGGCTCCGCCCCATGACGCCAGATCTGGCCCGCTGGAAGCTCAGGTTGTGCGTCGGGCGGGAGGTTGGAGAAAGGATGAACAACATATACCATTCCTAGAACTCCTGTTACAGGTGAGTAACCTGTATTTCTAGGACATGGATATGTTGTTCATCCACACTCATTGGCAGACTCCTAGCAGTTCTCCGGGAGGAGGGAGGCAAGACGCACATCCCATATACTTACTTGGGAAAGAGAGACTGGAGAACGAGGCCTCAAAACCAGCATCCCGGCGTGACTCAAGGTCGATGTGGTAGTGGGTAATGAAGGTGTTTGCTGACTTCCAGGTAGCAGCCCTGCAGATTTCCTGGATAGGGACGTCCCTGAAGCAGCCACCGTGCAGCAGTATGGCGGGTAGAATGAGCTCTTATCCCTCTGGGAGGCTCCATGCCCGCCAACTTATAGCAGAGATCTATGCAGGAGGTTACCCACCTGCTTATCGTCCGCTTGCTGCAGGTCTGCCAGATGCGGCTTCAGCGTAGGTGACAAACAGCTGGCGAACCTCTCTCGATTTCAGCCGATGGCTCCTTATAATAGGCGCCCTTCTAGGGTCCAGAGTATGGAGCCTATATTCGCCTCCGAGGTGTGATTGGTAGAACACCGCAGAGTCAACACCTGGTTAGGTGAAACTCCACAACACCTTCGGAAGGAATTTCGGTGGGGGCGACAACCTTGTCCCTGTGGAAGACCAGGTAAGGAGACTCGATGGAAGCGCCTGAGCTCTCCCATCCTTCTGGCTGACGTGATAGCCACCAAGAAGGCGGTCTTCCACGACAGGTGAGAGAGAGCACACCTGTGCATAGGTTCGAATGGCTTGCCCATGAGCTTTGCCAGTACCAGCAGTAGATCCCATCGAGGTGGGGTTCCCGACTGGAGGAATGTGATCAAGGCCTTGAAAAAGCGCCAGACCATTCCTTCTCCTGCGCTAATCGACCGCTTCCTGCCCGCGCCTGTAAGCAGAGATGGCTGCCAGGTGCACCCTTAGGGTCGCCGACCCAAGCCCCTTGACTAGAAAGGACCATAAATAGTCCAAGATGCTTGCCAAGAACAGGAGGAAGGGTCCAAGCCCTTGTTCTGACAACAAATGGAAAACCTTTTCCATTTGAAGGCATAGCATTTTCTGGGTCGACTCCTTCACGGACGCCTCAACTACATTGAGGACCTCGTCGGAAAGACCCAAAGCCTGGAACTCTAGCCGCCAGGAACCAGGCCAGGTGCAGGGATTGAAGGTCCGGATGGAACACCTTCCCTGATTGACTGAGAGCAGGTCCGGCGAGCTGGAAGCGCTGCAGTCCTGGAGCTGAGACTGAGGAGATCTGGTACCAGAACTGGCGAGGCCAGTCTGGGGCTATCAGAATCACCTGCGCCTTGTCCCTCTCGCCTTGAGAAGCACCTTGTGGATCAAGGAAATGGGGAAAGGCGTAAAAGAGGCCGGGGTCCATTGCCTCGAGAAGGCATCCCTGCAGCGAGCCCTGCTGAGGCGGGCATGCAAACAGACTCAGCCGCGTTCTCCATGGAGGCAAACAGGTCCACCTGAGGTGTGCCCCAAAGGGAGAACAGATGCTGTACTACCTCCGGCAGGAGAGACCACTCGTGGGATGCAGCCCCTATCCGGCTCAGGGCATCGGCCAGGGTGTTGGAGGCTCTGCCACGTGAATGGCTAGAGATCCGCCTCCAGGCTGCGCCACAGTGACCAAATCTTGAGAGCTTCCTTGCATAGAAGCTGGCGCGTCCCGCTCCTGGCGGTTTAGATAGTACATGGTCGTGGTATTGTCCGTCTGACTCGACCACTTGACCCCGGAGGAACGGAGCAAAGGCGGTGAGAGCTGGCGGACCGCTCGGAGCTCCAGCAGGTTGATGTGGCATCGGGACTCCCGCGGGGACCAGAGGCCATGAGCCCGGTGTTCCCCCAGATGGGCACCCCAACCCATCAGAGAGGCATCGGTCGACAGAGAGACCGTCGGCTCGGGCGGATGAACGGATGCCCTCCTGCAAATGATCTGGAATGGTCCACCACTGGAGAGCTGCTCCACATCCCTGTGTCACCGCTACAGCTGGTCCAAGGGATCGCGAGCGCTAGACCACTGGCTGGCCAGTCCACTGAAGGGGACGATGTTCCAGCCGGCCCAACGGACCACGCTGGTACAGGCCACATGAGACCCAGGAGGCGCAGGAAGTCCCGGGCAGGCTCAATTGCCCAACCAGAAATGATCGGGCAAAGGAGGAAAGAACCTCGGCCCTGTCCGGGAGCCGCGCTCTGGCTCAAGAGAGTCGAGCTGCGCCTGATGAATAAAATCACCTGCTTCGCTCGAGTTCGACTTGGCCTCGCTGATAAGGAGGCCCAGTTGAGAGCAGACCTGGAGGGCCAGATCTCTGGA
Source organism: Neoceratodus forsteri (assembly GCA_016271365.2). Taxonomy (NCBI): domain Eukaryota; kingdom Metazoa; phylum Chordata; order Ceratodontiformes; family Ceratodontidae; genus Neoceratodus; species Neoceratodus forsteri. Next base: position 357,809,709 of record CM028137.1, read on the forward strand.
CCACTCCGCCTCCTTCCTGGAGGGAGCTGCTATCAGCCAGTCGTCCAGGTAAGGGTACACCCGGACCCCTCGGCGCCGCAGGAATGCTGTCACCACTGCCATGCATTTGGTGAAGACCCTGGGAGCTGGAGACAAGCCGAAGGGCATGGCTTGGAACTCGAAGAGAGATCCTTCCGCTCGGAAGCGAAGGAATCTCTGGTGAGACGGACGGATAGGGACGTGAAAAAACGCGTCCTGCAAGTCCAGAGAGCAGAACCACACGCCGCGTTCCAAGGATGGTATTATCTGAGCCAGAGTGACCATCCTGAAGGTTCGAGACCTTAGGAACTTGTTTAAGGTGGCAGGTTGAGAATGGGGCGCAAGCCCGTCGCTTGAACCAGGAAGTACCTGGACACAAACCCTGGGTCTGAAAGAGGGTCCACCACCTCTTCCCACCTCCTTCTGGAGGAGGAGAGGATGTCGGCTCGACGGAGCCCAGTGAGGCTGGGGATCCGAAGCCCCGAGGGGCACGGCTCTGAAGGTGGTGCCTGCTCAATTCCAGAGGCAGGCCTCTTCCACCACCTCCAAGACCCACCTGTCCGTGGTAACAGCGGACCAGGCGAACGGAAGTGCGGGCCGCCCCCACGGGGACCCAGGATGGGTGACGGGATGGGGCGACACCCTCAGCCCGTCACTGGGCAGGCTTGGAGGAGGGACGGCCGAGGGACCTCCTGGGCCCTTTCCTCCTGCCTCCTGTTAGAGGGTGCCGGGCGGCTTGGGTTTGGGATGCCAAGGTCGAGCCTGCTGGCCCTGACGTTGCTGGGCGGGCGCCGGGCACAGAAGGACGAAAGGGCTTAGGCTGTGGTTTGCGGCCTTTGTCCTTCTGAGCGGAAGAGACCGAGTCCAAGGTGGCATTGGACTCCTCGATCCTCTGCAGGTGACCTTCCACCCCAGGGCCAAGAGGTCAGTCCCCAAAAGGAACATCCGCCAACTTGTGCTGGGTATCCGGGAAAGGTGGATATCCTCAGCCAAAGCCCGCCGACGTACAGCCACTGCGGCCGCCACCGATCTGGCACATGAGTCCCTACATCCAAAGCAGTCTGGAGCTGCTGTTTGGCCACTGCCCTGCCCTGGTCCCGCACCTGCTTAACCGTAGTCTGCAGATCGGGCGGGAAGATGAGGGATGACCTCATCCAGGGAGCCCAACAGGGCATGAGAAAAATGTGCCATGAGGACGGCCGAACTGGCCTGACGAAGGCCAGAGAGGACGCAGCGAGACTTTTCGCCCGACATAGTCCAATTTCTTGGACTCCTTGTCAGGAGGTTTGTCCACATCCCTGGCGTGCCGCTAGCCGGAAAACGCTGTCGGTAACCAACCCCTCAGCAGAGGGTGTTCAAACCGGACAAGGAACGGTAGAACGCATACTTCCTGGCCATCCTAGCCAAGGCGCAGGGCAGGAAGCAGGCGCTGCCAAAGTTCCAGTGCTGGACCCACTATGGCCTCGGCCACGCGAAAGGCCTCCGTCGGAGAATCCCCTCGGTCCAGAATCTTCGTGAGGGGATACCTGGCCGCTTTGGAACGGGTTCGAGCTCCATCCCGGTAGACTCCGAGATGAGCCAGGCAGTCCTAGGAAGGACGGACGGGCTATCGTCCATTGGCTGACCTCCTGAAGACTCCAAGTCCAGTCGCTTGGAGAAGAAGGAGAATCATCTTGGACCTGGAAGAGTCCTCGAAGACTGCCTCTGGCCTGAACCACCCTTCACCAGCGCGAGGTCGGTCGGGAGTGAGGGTAACTGACAGCCGATGGGGTAAACCCTTAGCCGACCGAGAATCTTGGTCGGAGCCCCAATTGGTGGCTGTGAGGCGGAGGTTCCACCGCAATCGGTGGAGCAGCTGGTTTTGGCCGAACAACCGGCCTGGGTATAGGCTCCTCGGGCAAGTCGAGGGGTTGTGTCGGCCGTTCCGGTGACAGCCACTTAATGGCCGGGGAAGGCGCCGGAGTCGGCTTATTCCCGGCCAGGAGGAGCTGTTGCAACATAAGGTCCTCGTACCGTCGACGTAATTTACGCCGAAGCCTCCCCTCATCCGAGGAGGAGGACGAGGACGAGCGGCGACGCCGCTTACCGCGGTGCCGAGACCGAGACCGCCTATGACGGTGGGAACGGCTGGACCGCGAAGAGGTCCGAGACCGAGACCGAGAGTCCCGGAATTTCCGGGGTCGGTGCAGGGAGGTGTCGGCCGGAACCGACACTCCCTTCGGCTCGGAAGGTCCATCCGAGGGCTCCGGAACCGGAGGCACAGGCGAGCCCACGGGATCCTCAACTCCTCCCGGGGGAACCGGGGAGAGGGGAATCTCGGCTGCTAAAGGCGACAGCCCGTCCAATGGGTCGAGAAAAATCTCGACTTCATCAGTGGGAGTCTCGGTCAACTGACCTGACGGGGACACCGTGGAGGCCAGTGGCCGGCCGGCGGTCGCATCGAAGCCGACGTCGACGCGGCCCGGGAGAGGACCTTCTCGGCTCCCAAGAGCTCAGACGGAGGGACTTACCCTGTCCTTCTTTTGGACCGAGAAAAGGTCCAGCAGACGCAGGCCCTTCTCCTTTAGTGGAGAGGGACAGACAAAGCTCTTAAAGGAAGCCGATAGGAAGAACCCAGAGAGCGGGATAAATGCCGCGGCGAGGAAGATACGTGCCCGCGCCGCCTCCCTTCGAGGGGCGACCATCCGCCGAGCTGATCCGCCGAAGCCCGCCGCCGGACACCGCCAACCGGGCCTCCTTGACTTCACCGAGGGAACGCTCGGGACGGCCCAGTTGGTAATCGGGCAGCACGGTTCGAGGACGAGGCCGAGAAAGATGAGCACAGGTCGCAAGCCTGCGGGTCGTGCTCAAGGCCTAAGCAGTAGACACACGTGGAGTGTGGATCCGTCCGAGACATCTTCTGCCCGCATGGGCATCTCCGAAATCCGGGAGTCGATTTATCCATCGCAGCCGCGAGGGATCGAAGACTGAAGTCTTTTTGCAAAATATTATTTTTAAATCCACAAACGGAGAAATAGGAACCAGTCACAAACGCAGAGCGTTAAGGAGGGAACCTGAGCTTCCAAGCGGTAAGGAAGATCTGGCGTCATGGGGCGGAGCCGAGAGTTATACCACCCGGGTGGGTGGGAGGAGCAAGCTTGAAGACCTTCCGGCAAGATTTAAAGCGGCAAGGATACTGCCAATGAGTGTGGATGAACAACATATCCATGTCCCTAGAACCTGTATTTCTAGGGACATGGAAATGTTGTTCATCCACACTCATTGGCAGACTCCTAGCAGTTCTCCGGGAGGAGGGAGGCAAGACGCACACCCCCAATACTTACTTGGGAAAGAGAGACTGGAGAACCGAGGCCCCAAAACCAGCATCCCGGCGTGACTCAAGGTCGATGTGGTAATGGGTAATGAAGGTGTTTGCTGACTTCCAGGTAGCAGCCCTGCAGATTTCTGGATAGGGACGTCCCTGAAGCAGCCACGTTGACAGCAGTATGGCGGATAGAATGAGCTCTTATCCTCTGGGAGGCTCCATGCCCGCCAACTTATAGCAGAGATCTATGCAGGAGGTTACCCACCTGCTTATCGTCCGCTTGGCTGCAGGTCTGCCAGATGCGGCTTCAGCGACGTGACAAACAGCTGGCGAACCTCTCCTCGTTCCAGCCGTGGCCGCCTTATAATAAGCGCAGCTTCTAGGGTCCAGAGTATGGAGCCTATATTCGGCCCCGAGGTGTGATTGGGGTAGAACACCGGCAGAGTCAACACCTGGTTAAGGTGAAACTCCGACACCACCTTCGGAAGGAATTTCGGTGGGGCGCAGGACAACCTTGTCCCTGTGGAAGACCAGGTAAGGAGACTCGATGGAAAGCGCCTGGAGCTCTCCCATCCTTCTGGCTGACGTGATAGCCACCAAGAAGGCGGTCTTCCACGACAGGTGAGAGAGAGCACACCTGTGCATAGGTTCGAATGGCTTGCCCATGAGCTTTGCCAGTACCAGCAGTAGATCCCACGGAGGTGGGGGTTCCGCACTGGAGGAAATGTGATCAAGGCCTTTGAAAGCGCCAGGCCACCTTCTCCTGCGCCACCGACTGTTTCCCGGCCCGCGCGCGGTAAGCAGAGATGGCTGCCAGGTGCACCCTTAGGGTCGCCACTAAGCCCTTGACTAGAAAGGGACCATAAATAGTCCAAGATGCTTGCCAAGGAACAGGAGGAAGGGTCCAAGCCTTGCTTCCTGACACCAAATGGAAAACCTTTTCCATTTGAAGGCATAGCATTTTCTGGTCGACTTCTTACGGGACGCCTCAACTACATTGAGGACCTCGTCGGAAAGACCCAAGGCCTGGAACTCTAGCCGCTCAGGAACCAGGCCGTCAGGTGCAGGGATTGAAGGTCCGGATGGAACACCTTCCCCTGATTGACTGAGAGCAGGTCCGGGCGAGCAGGAAGCTGCCACGGAGTCCTGGAGCTGAGACTGAGGAGATCTGGGTACCAGAACTGGCGAGGCCAGTCTGGGGCTATCAGAATCACCTGCGCCTTGTCCCTCCTCGCCTTGAGAAGCACCTTGTGGATCAAGGGAAATGGGGAAAGGCGTAAAAGAGGCCCGGGGTCCACTGCCTCGAGAAGGCATCCCCCTGCAGCGAGCCCTGCTGAGGGGGCGGGCATGGAACAGACTCAGCCTGCATTCTCCTGGTGGCAAACAGGTCCACCTGAGGTGTGCCCCAATGGGAGAACAGATGCTGTACTACCTCCGCAGGAGAGACCACTGGGATGCAGCCCTATCCGCTCAGGGCATCGGCCAGGGTGTTGGAGGCTCCTGCCACGTGAATGGCTAGGAGATCCGCCTCCAGGCTGGCAGACGAGTGACCAAATGCGAGAGCTTCCTTGCATAGAAGCATGGAGCGCGCCCCGCCCTGGCGGTTTAGATAGTACATGGTCGTGGTATTGTCCGTCTGGACTCGGACCACTTGACCCCGGAGGAACGGAGCAAAGGCGGTGAGAGCTAGGCGGACCGCTCGGAGCTCCAGCAGGTTGATGTGGCATCGGGACTCCCGTGGGGACCAGAGGCCATGAGCCCGGTGTTCCCCAGATGGGCACCCCAACCCATCAGAGAGGCATCGGTCGAAGAGAGACCGCCGGCTCGGAGCGGACGAACGGATGCCCTCCTGCAAATGATCTGGAACGGTCCACCACTGGAGAGCGCTCCACATCCCTCAGACACCGACACAAGCTGGTCCAAGGATCGCAGCTGTGACCACTGGCTGGCCAGTCCCACTGAAGGGACGATGTTCCAGCGGGCCCAAAGGACCACGCTGGTGCAGGCCGCCATGAGACCCAGGAGGCGCAGGAAGTCCCGGCAGGCCGCGCACTGCCCAACCAGAAATGATCGGGCAAAGGAGGAAAGAACCTCGCCCTGTCCGCCGGAGCCGCGCTCTGGCTCGAAGAGAGTCGAGCCGCGCCCGATGAATAGAATCACCTGCTTCGCTCGAGTTCGACTTGGCCTCGTTGATAAGGAGGCCCAGTTGAGAGCAGACCTGGAGGGCCAGATCTCTGGACCACTCCGCCTCCTTCCTGGAGGGAGCTGCTATCAGCCAGTCGTCCAGGTAAGGGTACACCCGACCCTCGGCGCCAAGAGGAATGCTGTCACCACTGCCATGCATTTGGTGAAGACCCTGGGAGCTGGAGACAAGCCGAAGGGCATGGCTTGGAACTCAAGAGGGATCCTTCCGCCGAAGCGAAGGAATCTCTGGTGAGACGGACGGATAGGGACGTGAAAAACGGTCCTGCAAGTCCAGAGAGCAGAACCACACGCTGCCCAAGGATGGTATTATCTGAGCCAGAGTGACCACCCTGAAGGTTCGAGACCTTAGGAACTTGTTTAGGTCGTGTAGGTCGAGAATGGGGCGCCAGCCCCCCGTCCGTTTCGGCACCAGGAAGTACCTGGACACAAACCCTGGGTCTGAAGGAGGGTCCGCCACCTCTTATCACCTCCTTCTGGAGGAGGAGACGATGTCAGCTCGACGAGCCGCCAGTGAGGCTGGGGACCCCGGCTCCGAGGGGCGACGGCTCTGAAGGGTGGTGCCTGCTCGAATTCCAGAGGCAGGCCCTTCCCACCACCTCAAGACCCACCTGTCCGTGGTAACAGCGGACCAGGCGGAACGGAAGTGCCGGAGCTCCTCTCCACGGGGACCCAGGGGTAAGGTGAGGGATGGGGCGACACCCCCAGCCCGGCTACTGGGCAGGCTTGGAGAGAGGACCGTCGAGGGACCTCCTGGCCTTTCCTCCTGCCTCCTGTTAGAGGAAGCCGGCGGCTTGGGTTTGGGATGCCAAGGTCGAGCCTGCTGGCCCTGGCGTTGCTGGGCCGGGCGCCGCGGGCACAGAAGGACTAAAGGGCTTAGGCTGGGTCGAAGCCTGGTCCTTTCTCTGAGCGGAAGAGACCAAGTCCAAGGTAGCATTGGACTTCTCGATCCTCTGCAGGTGACCTTCCACCCCAGGGTCAAGAGGTCAGTCCCCAAAAGGAACATCCGCCAACTTGTGCTGGGTATCCGGCAAAGGTGGATATCCTCAGCCAAGCCTGGCCGACAAGATAGCCACTGCGGCCGCCACCGATCTGGCACATGAGTCCCCATATCCAAAGCAGTCTGGAGCTGCTGTTTGGCCACTGCTCCTGCCCTGGTCCCGCACCTGCTTAACCGTAGTCTGCAGATCGCGGGAAGATGAGGATGACCTCATCCAGGGAGCCCAACAGGCATGAGAAAAATGTGCCATGAGGACGGCGAACTGGCCTGACGAGGCCGAGAGAGACGAGCGAGACTTTTCGCCGACATAGTCCAATTTCTTGGACTCCTTGTCAGGAGGTTTGTCCACATCCCTGGCGCTGCGCCGGCGCGCCGAAAACGCTGTCGGTAACCAACCCCTCAGCAGAGGGGTGTTCAAACCGGACAAGGAACCGGTAGGGACCGCGATACTTCCTGGCCATCCTGGCCGAGGCGAGGGCAGGAAGCAGGGCGCTGCCAAAGCTCCAGTGCCGACCCACTATGGCCTCGCCACCGAAAGGCCTCCGCCGAGAATCCCTCGGTCCAGAATCTCCGTGAGGGGATACCTGGCCCGCTTTGAAAGCGGGTTCGAGCTCCATCCCGTGGACTCCGAGATAGGCAAGCAGTCCTAGGAAGGACGACGGGCTGCTCGTCCATTGACTGACCTCCTGAAGACTCCAAGTCAGTCGCTTGGAGAAAAGGAGGAATCATCTTGGGACTGGAAGAGTCCTCGAAGAGCTGCTCTGGACTGAGCCACCCCTTCACCTGCCGAGGGTGGGTCAGGGAGTGAGGGTAACTGACAGCGATGGGGTAGACCCTTAGCCGACCGAGAATCCTTGGTGGAGCCCCAGTGGCGGCTGTGGAGGCGGAGGTTCCACGAATCGGTGGAGCAGCTGGTTTGGCCGAACAACCGGCCTGGGTATAGTCCTCCCGGATAAGTCGAGGTTGTGTCGGCTGCTCGGTGACAGCCACTTAATGGCGGGAAAGGGTGAGGTAAAGCTACTCCCGCCAGAAGGTGTTGCAACATAAGGTCCTCGTGCCGTCGGCGTAATTCGTGAAGCCTCCCTCATCCGAGGAGGAGGGGCGGGGCCAGCCTGACGCCGCTTACCCGCAGTGCCGGAACCCGCCTATGGCGGTGGGATCGGCTGGACCGCGAAGGTCTGAGACCGAGAGTCCCGGAATTTCCGAGGTCGGTAGCGGGGAGGTGTCGGCGGAACCGGCACTCCCTCCAGCTTGGATGGTCCATCCGGGGCTCGGAACCGGAGGCACAGGCGAGCCACGGGATCCTCAACTCCTTCCGGAACCGGGAGAGGAATCTCGGCGCTAAAGGCGACATCCGTCCAATGGGTCGAGAAAATCTCGACTTCATCGGTGGGAGTCTCGGTCAACTGACCTGTGGGACACCGTGAGGCCAGTGGCGAGCTTGAGCGGTCGATCGAGCAGACGGTCGGCGGCCGAGAGAGGGACCTTTCCGCTCCCAAGAGCCGACGGAGGGACTTACCCCTGTCCCTCTTTTTGGACCGAGAATAAGGTCCCGCAGACGTAGGCCCTTCTCCTTTAGTGGAAAGGGACAGACAAAGCTCCTTAAAGGAAGCCGTGTAAGAAGAGCCCAGAGAGAGCGGGATAAATGTCGCGGCCGAGGAAGATACGGCCAGCGCCGCCTCCTCTTCGAGGGCGACCATCCGCTCGAGCTGATCCGCCGAGCCCGCCGCCGCGGACACCGCCAACCGGGCCTCCTTGGACTTCACCGGAGGGAAACGCTTCTCGGGACGGCCCAGTTGCAATCGGGCAGCACGGTCTTCGAGGACGTAGGCCGAGAAAGATGAGCACAGGTCGCAAGCCTGCGGGTCGTGCTCAAGGCCTAAGCAGTAGACACATGTGAGTGTGGATCCGTCCGAGACATCTTCTGCCCGCATGGGCATCTCCGAGCTCAGGATCGTTTGTCCATCGCGGCCTTGAGGGATAGAAGACTAAGTCTTTCATAAATTTATTTTTAAATCAGAAACGGAGAAATAGGAACCAGTCTCAAACGCAGAGCGTTAAGGAGGGAACCTGAGCTTCCAAGCGGTAAGGAAGATCTGGCATCATGGGGCGGGGCCGAGAGTTATACCACCCGGGTGGGTGGAAGGAGCAAGCTTGAAGACCTTCCGGCAAGATTTAAAGCGGCAAGGATACCTGCCAATGAGTGCGGATGAACAACATATCCATGTCCCTAGAACAAAGAATTTCCCACTACAGGGAAATCCATGGCCTTAGCCTAGGTGTCCTGCGAGAGGCTAGTACATCTGAGCCAAGCCATCCTCCTAAGAGCCACAGATGTAGCCATCACTCTTGATGACACATCATTAAAGTCCACAGTAGCATGAAACTGAACCTTAAGATGCCTCAATCTCATCTGCAGCCACCGCCTCAAGCTCCTTGGCTAGCTGGGGGGAGGCCTGTTTAGCCAGTGCCAGTACAGTGTCCCACCTGGACTTCTGGTGCCTGGCTGTATAGGCCATGTAATTTGCCTGCCTGAGTCCCAAAGAAGATACCATGTACTGTTTCTTTGCCATGGCATCAGTCTTCCTGGAGTCCTTGTCAGGTGGGTGTGAAGCCAAGGGAATATTTGCCTTGTCACAGGCAGCAGCCTGCACTACCCCAACATAGCTGCATTGTTGATAAAAGAACTCCGTGTCTGAGCCTGAAAGTGTATACTTCTTGTCCATTCTTCTATCCACAGGAGGTATAGTGTTAGGAGACTAAGATTTTTTGTGTCTTTTTCCCAAAAGATTTATGGAGGGGAACAGACAGTCTCCTGGACTGTGGGATGTCCAACATCTCTACATAATCAGGCTTCTCTTGATCTTCCATAGCCTCCTCCATAGGAAGCTGGCAGGTTTCAGCCACCTTTCTGTAAAACAAAGTGAGAAGGCGACTCAGAAAGCCTAGGAGGGGAAACACCTGAAGGTCTGTCTGGGGAGATGTCCGGTTCCACAGGCACATCCAGACCTTCACTTACATCATCTTCCTCAAATTCCCCTTCCTCTTCAAATTCCAGTTCATAAAAATCTTAAAGGATATACTCTTGAACCGGGGGAACCAAACGAACCAAACCCCTGCCACAAGGAGGCGGATTGGAAGGAACCAGACGGAGCAATTCCACAATCTGAATCACTCTGGCTATCTATTCGGCGGTCGGAACATGAACCTCTGGATCTGAACCGGTCGATTATCATTGCATATTCTTTTGTCGAACCGATCATGAATCAGTTTCCTCCTTGCCCAAGAAGTATTGCCCTGGTCAGAGGACGCCTTCTGGTTTGGTCAAAACCGAACCGGGCTGGCCATCCGGGTCAGCAAACTTCTCGGCCTCCTTTTCCCTCTGTCTACCTAATCTCTTCTAAAGGGTAGATTTGGGAAAGTTTTTACATATTTGGCAGTCTGAATCGAGGTGGTCAAACCCCAGACAATAAACACAGGTGGTCTTAGCAAAGACCTCCCCACACTCACTGCAGTGTTAAAACCCAGTGGGGACGGTTTTTTTCTTGGGTTTCTCAGATATGGCCAACCTAACCACACTTACCCTCTTCTCGGCAACCGCCAGGCAAGATTCCCTTATCGGTTCCTAACCGTGTCACGGGTATTGGAAAAAAAAAAAAAGTTCAAAAAACATTTTTTTTTTTTTTTAGAACGATAAGAACCGGTAACCACACACTAAGTAAACAAGCAAATTTCACTAGTAAATGGCCGGTTCAGCCAAACAGAGCCGCAGTTTTACAAGTTCAACACAGACAAACAGAATAATTCCTACTAGTACTACTCACGGCACCAGAGACAAAGACTGAACCGACTATGCGGATACTTTTTCCAGTTTACAAACCGGCGAAAACTGAAAACTTTAACCGACTTTCAAACCGAGCTGAAGGAGAAATCTCCGGAGTGACCGTTCAGTGAGGCGGAGTAAAGAATCTGATGGTTAAGGTTTGAATCACTCCAGACAGAGACTTCAACCGAGCTCAAGCTCAGCATTCTATGCCCTGCATAGAAAGTTAACTATTTGTTCTCCGAGGCAGTTCAAAGGTTGGGAATCACTGCAATTGTCAGAATACAGCAAGACTTCATGTTGTTTGAAAGGAGTGAAAATCAGAATGGAAATTAGAAGAAGAAAGAATTGGAGTCGAAAAGCCCTGGAGGCTGGACAGAGCCGCACCAAACATCAGCGCCGATGAAAAACACAGCGCCTAAACCAAGAAAGTCAACGCCATTGGAAACAGCCCAATACATGGCGCCGACAGTGCCCCGGAGCCGCGGATAGCGTCGATAGAGCCTTTGGTGCCATGGATGGCTCCAAGAGTGTCCCAAGGTTCCGAAAACTGTAATTTGAAGGAAAAGAAGGAAAATTAACAGGAGATAGAGGCATCAGTGTGGACCCCTGTGCTGCAGCCATGTGAGGGGGGAAAACATCTGAGCATGGAGTCGACAGCACCGAAGAAGGCGCTGTGCGACCAGGAAGGTCCAACCACCCTAGCTGGTCCGTTGAGGCCCCAAGGCCGCGGAGTGACCGGCCAGGCAGCTGGACCAACCTCCGAGCCTACTGCTCCATAAGAGCAGCTCACTGGTGAAACTGCTTATCGGAGGTCCGTCCAATAGCTGGTGATGGGCTCCGATGTCGAAGAGGCCGGGCACCGGAGCAAGAAACCGGCGACTCTGAGGGGGAGGAGACCGGTGCCTAGCCCCAATGACCGACTGTCGACACGCAGACATACCAGAAGGCGACCTCGAGTAATGCCTTCTCCTTCTCGACTTGTGCGAAGAAGAACTCGAGGCCGAATGGTGCCGCGAATGGGACAGTTTCCTTTTATGCTTTTGGGGGGACCGCCCATCTCCCTGAGCAATGAACTGTCCGTTGTCAGACCCACCCTCCGGGGAGGGCAGTGGACTGGACCCAGCCAGATGACTGAACAGCTTTCATATGAAGTCTCCCTACTGTCACCTGACCCGCTCATGGTCTACTCCGTTAAAGGAGGGCTGAAGACTTCTTCATTATTCAATAAATTTAAATTTAAGTTTTACTTGGCACTTTCGAAGATAAATTACAAAACAATAAACTGAAAACTATGCTGCTAGTTTGAAGTTTGACTTCCGGAGTGCGAGTGTTGTCATCACTGAAGCGCACTTGACGATGGGAAAAAAGGAACTGAGGTAGTTGGAGGGTCGACGCCGAAGTAGTCTTTACTACACGAGCCACGGCTCGTGGTGCTGCTTCATTGCGGCTCCATCTCTGGCGCCGACCCTCTTGAAAAGTTTGCTCCCACTGGGTCCTAGTGCCTCTGGCATAGATCCCATTAGTGTGAATGAGTGGTGGAGACTTTATGTCCAGGAAGATCTGCTGATGTTGTAAAGGTGAATGTTTCCTTAACCTCCGAACAAACCCCAGAAATCTGTAACTTGCTAAAGACATTTAACAGTACTTTTACCACAGTACCAGGCCATGCAAAAGGGGTCGAGCATGTAATAGTGACAAGGAATGCTCGCCCTATTAGACAAAAGACATACAGATTACCAGAGCGGTTAAGAGCAGACGTGGTTAGGGAAATACAAAAAAAAAGGAAAGAATCTGCATCATGGAAGAGTCGAAAAGTGCTTGGTCATCACCAATGGTGATTGTTAAAAAAGAAGGGGGTGTAAAAATCTGCCTTGATCTTAGGAAACTTAATTAAGTGTCAGAATATACAGGTTACTCACCTGTAACAGGAGTCCTAGGAGTGGTATATGTTGTTCATCCACACTGCTGGCAGGTTCCTTGCCGCTTTAAGATGGGCCGGAAAGTCTTCAAGCTGGCTCCTCCCACCCACCCGGGCGGTAAAACCCTTGGCTCTGCCCAATGACGCCAGATCTAGCCCGCTGGAAGCCAGGTTGTACGTTGAGGCCGGGGAGGTTCTGTGGATGAAAAACATACCACTTCTAGAACTTCTGTTACAGGTGAGTAACCTGCATTTCTAGGGATGTGGATATGCTGTTCAATCCACGCTGTCTGGCAGACTCCTGGCAGTTCTCCGGGAGGAGGGAGGCAAGGCGCGCACCCCCTACTTGGGAAATAAGGACTGGAGAACAGAGGTCCCAAAACCAGCATCCCGGCGTGACTCTAGGTCAATGTGGTATGGGAAATAAAGGCGTGAGCTGACTTCCAGTTAGCAGCCCTGCAGATTTTCTGGATAGTGACGAACCAAGAAGCAGCGGTATGGTGGGTTGAATAAGCTCTAATCCTTTGGGGAGGCTCCATGACCGCCAACCTATAGCAGAGATCAATGCAGGAGGTGACCCACCTGCTTATTGTCCGCTAGGCTGCAGGTCTGCCAAGTGCAGCTTCAGCATAGTTGACAAACAGCTGGCGAACCTCTCCCTGAACTTCAGCTGTCCATTCCTTGTAATAAGCGAGTGCACTTCTAGGGTCCAAAGTATGGAGCCTATATTCGGCCTCTGAGGTGTGATTAGGGTAGAACACCGACAGAGTCAACACCTGGTTAAGGTGAAACTCCGACACCACCTTCGGAAGGAATTTCAGGTGGGGCCGAAGGACAACCTTGTCCCTGTGGAAGACCAGATAAGGAGACTCTATGGAAAGCACCTGGAGCTCTCCCATCCTTCTGGCTGACGTAATAGCCACCAAGAAGGCGGTCTTCCACGACAGATGGGAGATATCACACCTACGCATCAGTTCGAATGGCTTGCCCATGAGCTTAGCCAATACCAGCAGTAGATCCCATGGAGGTGGAGGTTCTCACACCGGATGGGATATGTGATCAAGGCCTTGGAAAAAGCGCCCGACCATCTTCTCCTGCGCCACCGACAGCTTGGTGGCCCGCACCTGGTAAGCAGAGATGGCTGCCAGGTGCACCTTAAGGGTTGTCGACCAAAGCCCTAGCTGAAACAAGGACCACAGGTAGTCCAAAATGCTAGCCCATGGACAGGCAGAGGGGTCCAACCCCTCTTCCATTTAAAGGCATAGCACTTTTTGGTCAACTCCTTACGGGATGCCTCAACAGCGTTGAGGACCTCGTTGGAAAGACCCAAGGCCTGGAACTCCAGCCGCTCGGAACCAGGATGTCAGGTGCAGGGATTGAAGGTCCGGATGGAGAACCTTCCCCATGTTGACTGAGATCAGGTGCAGGCGGGCTGGAAGCCGCCTCAGGAGCCTGGAGCTGAGGCGATCTGGGTACCAGAACTGGCAAGTCCAACCTGGGGCTACCAGAATCACCTGCGCCTTGTCTCTCTTCGCCTTGAGAAGCACCTTGTGGATCAAGGGAAATGGAGGTAAGGCGCAGAAGAGGTCCGGGGTCCACGGCCTCGAGAAGGCAGCCCTCTGCAGCGAGCCCTGCTGTGGGGGGCAGACATGAAACAGCCTCAGCTTCGCATTCTCCCTGGAGGCAAACAGGTTCACCTGATGGGTGCCCCAATGGGAGAACAGGTCTTGAACTACCTCCAGCAGGAGAGACCACTCGTGAGATGCAGCACCCGGTTGAGGGCATTGGCCAGACTTTTCGAGGCTCCTGCCACATGAATGTCTAGAAGATCTGCCTCCAGGCTGATCACGAGAGACCAAATGAGGAGAGCTTCCTTGCACAAAGGCAAGGAGTGTATCCCACCCTGCCAGTTGAGAGAGTACATGGTCGTGGTGTTGTTCATCTGGACCTGAACCACCTGACCCCGTACAAATGAAGCTAAGGCAGTGAGGGCTAGTTGAACCGCTCGAAGCTCCAGCAGGTTGATTTGGCAACGAGACTCCTGAGGGGACCAGAAGCCGTGGGGGAACCTGCGCTTCCAAACGGTTACGGAAGATCTGGCATAATGGGGTGGAGCCGAGAGTTTTGCCACCTGGGTGGGTGGAAGCATCCAGCTTGAAGACTTTCTGGCCTATCTTAAAGCGGCAAGGAACCTGCCAGACAGTGTGGATTGAGCAACATATCCACGTCCCTAGAATTGACAGTTATCCTATGCCCAGAACAGATGATTTGTTGGACAGACTGGGGAGTGCCAAGTATATCAGTACCCTTGATTTTACCAAGGGTTGCTGGCAAATCCCCCTAGCTAAAGAATCCAGAGACAAAACTGCATCTGCCATTTCTATAGGATTCTATCAGTTCACCACCATGTCGTTTGGGTTACATGGCACACCCAGCTACATTCCAGAGGTACATGGCTGTAATTTTATCTCCTCATACTGGTTATTGTGCTGCGTACCTGGATGATGTCATGGTGTATAGTCCAGACTCGAAAAGCCACCTACAAGCAGTTATCCAATCAATCAACGAGGCAGGTCTGAAAATTAATCCTACCAAATGTGCATTGGGCATGCAGAAAACCAGATATTTGGGATATGTTTTGGGTAATGGAGAAGTCAAGACAGAGGTTTTCCAAGATAGAAGCTGTACCTAACAGTTCTGGCCCCAAAACCAAGAAACATGTTAGGTAATTCTTAGGGCTGGCTGGTTATTATCAGAGATTTGTTCCCAGTTTTACCGAGTTAGCTACTCCCCTCACTGAACCGACAAAGAAATGGTACCCGAATAATGTGAAATGGACCCAAGAGTGTGATGAGGCTTTTCAGGCCATTAAGGCTACATTATGTTCAGCCCCTGTTTTAAGAAACCCAGACTTTGAGAAACCATTTCTGTTACAGACTGATGTATCAGAGGTAGGCCTAGGTGCAGTCTTGAATCAGCATATAGATGCGAAAGAACATCTTATTCTATACACAAGTAGGAAACTGCACAACAGAGAGAAAATGTACTCCACCATTGAAAAGGAATGCCTTGCAGCAAAGTGGGCCATGGAGTCCCTTACGTTTTACTTACTAGGAGTGGACTTTGTACTTTTAACAGATCACAATCCTCTCTGTTGGCTTAACCAAATTAAGGACAAAAATTCTACAATCACACGGTGGTACCTGGCACTACAGTCATTTAAATTTAAAGTGATGCACAAATCTGGGAAGGAGAACATCAATGCTGCTTTTCTGTCAAGATATGGATCAGGAATTGAGAATTCTGGAGGTTGAAAAAAAAAAGTGAGATAAAACTTATGTGTTTGCTATGCTGCATATGCACTGAACTGTAAAAGTTTTAAGCTAATGCTAGAACATAATTCAAAGAAGGTTTTGGAAACCTGTTTTTGTAAAACAGGTTCCCTCTTAAAGACGGGGTATGTTACAGGGTTGAATAAGGCCCTGCCCATTTGTTAAGCAGAAAGAATTTAAACAGAAGTGTCTGTTCTGTCCTCTCCTCTCCTTTTCTCTCTCGTGTGTGGTTGCACAACCACAATCTTGTGAGACCTATGAACTGATCACTCAGACGGTTTTGCAATTCCCAGCCTCTCGCTCTCTCGGCCTTCCCTTGCTATTTCTGTCTTTTCTTCCCCCTTGCATATCTGCAGTTATAAAAAAATATCTGTAAATTTCTAAGTAAAACTGTATTTGAAACTGGGATCCCTTTGTTTAAAACTGTATATAGTTATACTGTTGAAATTATTGCAAAAAGCTATTTGGAACTCAAGGGGTTAACCTGAGAAGCTAATTTGCAAACTCTCAGATGCTATAAAAAAGAGGCCAGTTCTGGGTCAGTATATACAGGTTACTCACATGTAACAGGAGTTCTAGGAATGGTATACGTTGTTCATCCACACTGTCTGGCAGGTTCCTTGCCTCAAGGTCTTCAAGCTGGCTCCTCCAACCCACCGGGGGGGGGGGAGAGAAAAAATGACTCACCTTAGTAATGTTGTTTCTTCTAATGGAGTCTTGCTATATTATGACATATGCAGTGAGTCCCAACCTTCGAACTGCTCCGGTGGTGAAAGAGTTAACTTTCTATGCCAGGCATGGAACACTGAGCTTGACTGAAAACTCTGTCTGTTGTTCTTCAAACTCAAACTGTCAGCTCTTTACGAGCTAAACTCACTAAGGTTCTGTGTGGAAGCTATAAACCTACACTAGCCAACTGGCTACTAAATATAAGAACACATTTTTTGGTCCCAAAACAAAGACTCAAGTCAGGAGACCCAAAAAATGAAAACACAACACCCAGTCACCCCAAAAAAGGAGGGGTGAAAATAACAAGGTGGGTATCTACTAAGTGCTAACACTGCACTGCCCACCCACATCCCAAAAACAGAGGTTCTGAGAGGGGCAGGAGGGGGTCATAATATAGCAAGACTCCATTAGAAGAAACAACATTACTAAGGTGAGTAATTTTCTTCAAACATTATAAGTCTTGCTATACTATGACTATATGCGAACACACAGCAGTACCTCCATGGAGGAGGACAGAACCTACTTAGGAAATAGGCTCTGAGCACAGCTGTGCCAAACAGAGCATCACTCCTAGCCTGGATGTCCAGGAAGTAATGCTTGGTAAAAGTGTGAGCTGTTTTCCAGGTAGCTGCTTGACAAATCTCTAGAATGGGGATGTCCCTGGCAGCAGCCAGGGAAGCAGCTGTACCTCTGGTAGAGTGAGCCCTCAGGCCTGAGGGAGGAACCTTACCCAGCTTTTCATAACAGAATTGGATACAAGAGACAATCCACCTGGCAATGGATCTTTTAGAGGCAGGTTTCCCTTTACCAACCTCACCATAAGTGAGGAACAGTTGGAGGGAGTCAAACCTGTGACCCTCGGTACGCTCTATGTAGTAACTAAGGGCTCTCTTCACATCTAAACTGTGCAGCCTCCTCTCACCAGAGGAGGAATGGTCAGTGAAGTACACTGGAAGAGATATAGATTAAGGTGGAAATCTGAAACCACGTTAGGCAAGAACTTCCTGTTAGTCCTGAGGACCACCTTATCTCTATGAAAGGAGATAAAATCAGGCTCCACTGACAAAGCTTGTAACTCACTTATGCGTCTGGCAGAAGTGATGGCTACCAGAAACACAGTCTTCCAAGTCAAGTACTTAAGCTCTGCTGACGACAAGGGCTCAAAGGGAGGTTGCATAAGCTGAGCAATGCAAACATTAAGATCCCAGGCAGGGGCAGGGTCCCTGAATGGAGGGCTGGTGTGAAGCAATCCCTTAAAAAACTTAGAGAATACAGGATGAGCTGAAAGAGAAGAGGGTTTACCTGCTGAAATAAAAGCAGACACAGCTGCCAAATGTACCTTTAGGGTAGCTGGTCTCAGCCCCAAAGTGTTTAAATGGACCATATAATCCAGGACTGTGGGGAAAATCAGCAGATTCTGGGGAAATATGCTTCCCAGAGCACCATGTGGAAAACCTCTTCCATTTGGAATTGTAAGTAGCCCTGGTGGAAGGTTTCCTAGAAGCCTTCAATATATCCATTACACCTTGGGAGAGGTGTAGATCAGCAAACTCTAACTCTTCAAGAGCCAGGCCTTGAGATTGAGAGATTTGAGGTTTGGGTACCAAACCCTTCCCTGAGCACAGGTTAACAGGTTGTGATTCCTGGGAAGACACAGGGGAAGATGGACTGCTAAGGACAGTAGGAGTGGATACCAGGGTTGTCTGGCCCAATCATAATCACTTTGCAGGATTGAGATCTGATTTTGACTAACACTTTGAACAGGAGAGGGAAGGGGGGAAAAGCATAGAGAAACTTCCCTTCCCAATTGAGAACTAAGGCATCCAGAGGGACTGAGCCCAACACTGGAGGCCTGCAGCAAAAAAGGGGAAGTTGGTGATTGTCTGGGGCTGCAAAAAGATCTATCTGCGGGGTGCCCCATCTGGCAAATATTACCTCCAGGACCAGGGGATCCAGTGACCATTTGTGATGGCCCTGGGAAATCCTGCTGAGAGCATCTGCCAGGACATTGTCCTTGCCTGGGAGGTGAACTGCTGTAAGGGAGGTGTTCAGGGAGTAAGCCAGAGACCACAACTTCATTGCTTCGGTGCACAAGGCCATAGACCGAGTGCCTCCTTGCTTGTTGATGTACCACATTGTGGGGGTGTTATCTGTTCTGACCTGTAAAACTTTGCTCTGAACAGATTTGGAAAAAACTTGAAGTGCTAGAAAAACTGCTCTGAGCTCCAAAAGGTTGACATGGAGCAGAGATTCCTGAGGGGACCACAATCCGTGGGTAGTGAGGTCGCCCTTGTGAGCTCCCCACCCCAAGAGGGATGCATCTGTAGTAAGGATTAAAGAGTGAGACTGAATGACAAAGGGAACCCCTTGTCTCAGATTGCTCTGATCCTGCCACCACTGTAGGGCTTGGATCAGGGTTCGAGTTACTGGGATCAACTTGGTTAGAGGGTCTTTTCTTTGAGACCAAAAGGCTCTCAAATGGAACTGGATGTCCCTCATCTGAAATCTTGCTCCTTGAACTACTGCTGTAGAAGCGGCCATGTGCCCTAGGAGCTGTAGAAAATGCCTTGCTGGTCGAGAGACCTGCAGGGTTAATGAGGAGGCCAGAGAGACCAGGGTCCATGCCCTGTCCAAAGGAAGGAAGGCTCTGGCTTTCTCTGTGCTCAGCTCTGCGCCTATGAAGGTGAGGAGCTGGACAGGCTCTAGAACTGACTTTGAAAGATTCAGAAGGAAACCTAGAGAAGTGAGCAGTTGCTGAAGTTATATGTAGATGTAACTTGACTTGGTCTGGAGACTGGCCTACTATGAGCCAGTCGTCCAGGTAAGGGAAGATGGCAATATTTTGCCTTCTTAGGTAGGCAACTGCTACTGCCAGGCATTTTGTGAATACCCTTGGAGCAGAGGTGAGGCCAAAGGGCATTGCTCTGAACTGGTAATGGCCTGAGGGCAGCTCGAACCTGAGGTACTTTCGGGGAGCTTCTGATGAGAATATGGAAGTAGGCATCCTTGAGGTCCAGGGACGCTAGCCAGTCCCCTGGCCTTAGAGAGGTAGAATAATTCCCAGAGTCACCATTTTGAATTTTGGTTTTAAAGGTGCTTGTTTAAGTATCTGAGATCCAGGATGGGCCGCCATTCTCCTGTCTTTTTGGAGTAAGGAAGTACCTGGAGTACAATCCTTTGCCCTGGTGTAGGGGTGGAACCTTTCCATGGCTCTGAGAGCCAGGAGGGAAGAGACTTCTGCCTCTAGGGCAAGTGCCTCTGGTGGATTTGCAGGTGGAAAGGATCTGGTTCTCATCTTTGGAAACTTTTTGAAGCTGAGAACCAGTCCCTGGCTTACTACTTCCAGGACCCACTTGTCTGATGTCAGAGACTTCCAGTCCTGGACAAAGTAAGCCAGCCAGCCTGCCCCATACAGGTAGTTGAGAATCGGCCCTGGCAACCTCATCAGGGTGCCTGCTTGGCAGGGGCTTTAGGCTGAGGGGTGGAAGCAGGCCTGCTTGTACCCCGTCTGCTTTTCCCTCTAAAGAACCCCCTCTGGGTGTAAGCAGAAGAGGAGGCCTGGGCTTGGTAAATCGGCCTATGAAAAGGCCTGCCCCTGCCCCTGGAAGGCTGCCTTTGAGGAGTGGCCTGCCTTTCCTTGGCCTATGCACTCCTATAGGTGGTCCTATACTCATCCATGTTCTCATGTAATTCTCTGTCTGCTCCCAAACAGAGAATTACCCACAACAGGAAAATCCATGGCCTTAGTCTGGGTATCCTGTGACAGGCTAGTACATCTGAGCCAAGCCATTCTGCGAAGTGCCACAGATGTAGCCATGACTCTTGATGACACATCATTAGAGTCCACTGCAGCATGGAACTGCACCTTAGATGCCGCAATACCATCAGCAGCCACCTGCTCCAGCTCCTAGGCAAGCTGGCCAGGGACCCGTTTTGCTAGAGCCACAACAGTATCCCATCTGGATTTCTGGTATCTAGCAACATAAGCCATATAATTTGCCAGTCTGAGTCCCAAGGATGCTGCCATGTACTGTTTCTTTGCCATGGCATCAATCCTCCTGGAGTCCTTGTCAGGGGGTGTGTGTGTGTGAGCCAAGAGAATATTTGCCTTGTTACAGGCTGCAGCCGCACTAACCCAACATGGCTGCATTGTTGTGTAAGAAACTCCGTATCAGAGCCTGACAATGTGTACCTCTTGTCCATTCTCTTATCCACAGGAGGTATAGTGTGAGGAGTTTTTAGAATTTTTACTGTCTGTTTCCCAAAAGATTTATGCAAAGGAATAGACAGTCTCCTAGACTCTGGGATATCCATCATTTCCACATAGTCAGGCTCCTCTTGATCATCCACAGATTCCTCCATAGGGAGCTGGAGGGTTTTAGCCACTTTTTTATAAAACATAAAATGAGAAGGGGACTCAGAAAGCCTAGGAGGAGACACTCCTGAAGGTCTGTCTGGGGAGATGTCCGGTTCAATGGGCACATCCAGACTTTCAAATCCACATTCACTCTCCTCATACTCCTCTTCCCCTTCATAAAATTCCTCTAAATTGTACTCTTGAACCGGTCGAACCATAAGCTTACCTGATGGTGCCGGTTCGGTCGGAACCAGGGAAAGCGACTGGACAATTTTAATCGCTATGGCTATTTCTTCAGCGGTTGGAGAAGAAAGTTTTGGCTCCACACCAGCTGATTTCCTAGTCCTTTTGCTGGAACTGACTCCTCCGAGTCGGCTCTCCTTTGGCCCGAAGAAGTCTCGCCCTGGTCAGAGGGCACTCCCTCCGGTTCAGATGGAACCGAACCGGGTTGGCCATCCGGTTCAGCAGACCTTTTGGCCTCCCTTTCCCTAAGCCTACCAACTCTCTTTTCCAGGGTAGCTGCAGGAAAATTTTTGCAAATCTGGCAGTCTGCACTGAGGTGGTCAAACCCCAGACAATAAACACAGGTGGTGTGGGGGTCAGCCTTAGCAAAGACTTCCCCACAGACACTGCAGTGTTGAAACCCAGTGGGCCCGGTTTTTCTTTTGGGTTTCTCAGACATAATGCCAGCCTAACCAAACTTACCCGTTTATGGCAATCCGCCAGGTAAGACCCTCTTATTGGTTCCCAACCGTGTCACGGGTCATGGAAAAAAACGTAATAAAATCCGTTTTTTTTTTGAACCGATAAGAACCGGTAACCACACTTTAAAGGACAGATTAATATATTTTAAACAACCTGATCGGTTCAAACCGAACTGATAAACCGTTTACAAGTTCCACACAGAACAGAAATTAATGTAAAACCTATCTAGTACTCACAATACCACAGACAGAGTCTGAACTGACCGGTTGCAGTTTAAATCCGGCTGGAAAACCGAGAAAAACAATATTTTAACCGACAAAATGAACAGAGCAGAAGGAGAAATCTCCGGAGCGACTGTTCAGTGAGGCGGAGTAAAGAATCTGACAGTTTGAGTTTGAAGAACAACAGACAGAGTTTTCAACCGAGCTCGAGCTCAGCATTCCATGCCTGGGATGGAAAGTTAACTCTTTCACCTCCGGAACAGTTCGAAGGTTGGGACTCACTGCATATGTCATAATATAGCAAGACTTCATGTTGTTTGAACTCTTGGCTCCACCCCATGACGCCATATCTAGCCCGCTGGAAGCCATTTTGTGCGTCGAAGCCGGGGAGGCTGGGTGGGTCGTGTGGATGAACAACATATACCATTCCTAGAACTCCTGTTACAGGTGAGTAACCCGTATTTCTAGGGACATGGATATGTTGTTCATCCACACTGTCTGGCAGACTCCTAGCAGTTCTTCGGGAGGAGGGAGGCAAGGCGCACACCCCCTACTTAGGAAATAAAGACTGGAGAACAGAGGCCCCAAAACCAGCATCCCGGTGTGACTCAAGGTCGATGTGGTAGTGGGTGATGAAGGTGTTTGCTGACTTCCGGGTAGCAGCCCTGAAGATTTCCTGGATAGGGACGTCCCTGGAAGCAGCCACCGATGCAGGGATATGGCGGGTAGAATGAGCTCTTATCTCTCTGGGATGCTTCATGCCTGCCAACCTATAGCAGAGATCTATGCAAAAGGTGACCCACCTGCCTATTGTCAGCTTGGCTGCAGGTATGCCAGGTGCGGCTTCAGCGTAGGTGACAAACAGCTGGCGAACCTCTTCCCCGAACTTCAGCAGTCCACTCCTTGTAGTAAGCGAGTGCTTGTCTAGGGTACAAAGTATGGAGCCTATATTCGGCCTCCGAGGTGTGATTGGGGTAGAACACCAGCAGAGTCAACACCTGGTTAAGGTGAAACTCAGACACCACCTTCGGAAGGAATTTTGGGTGGGGGCGCAGGACAACCTTGTCCCTGTGGAAGACCAGATAAGGAGACTCGATGGAAAGCACCTGGAGCTCTCCCATCCTACTGGCTGACGTGATAGCCACCAAGAAAGCGGTCTTCCACGACAGGTGAGAGATGTCTCACCTGTGCATTGGTTCGAATGGCTTGCCCATGAGCTTAGCCAATACCAGCAGTAGATCCCATGGAGGTGGATGTTCTAGCACCGGAGGGGATATGTGATCAAGGCCTTGGAAAAAGCGCCCGACCACCTTCTCCTGCGCCACCGACTGCTTCCCGGCCCGCGCCCGGTAAGCAGAGATGGCAGCCAGGTGCACCCTGAGGGTCGTCGACCGAAGCCCTTGCTGAGAAGGGGACCACAGGTAGTCCAGAATGCTTGCCAAGGAACAGGAGGAAGGGTCCAGACCCTTGCCCTGACACCAAATGTAGACTCTCTTCCATTTAAAGGCGTAGCATTGCCTGGTCGACTCCTTACGGGACGCCTCAACAACGCTGAGGACCTTGTCGGAAAGACCCAAGGCCTGGAACTCTAGCCGCTCAGGAACCAGGCCGTCAGGTGCAGGATTGAAGGTCCGGATGGAATACCTTCCCCTGATTGACTTAGATCAGGTCCAGGCGGGCTGGAAGTCGCCTCGGGAGCTGAGACTGAGGAGATCTGGATACCAGAACTGGCGGGGCCAGTCTGGGGCTACCAGAATCACCTGCGCCTTGTCCATCCTCACCTTGAGAAGCACCATGTGGATCAAGAGAAATGGGGGAAAGGCGTAAAAGAGGCCCGGGGTCCATGACCTCGAGAAGGCATCCCCCTGCAGCTAGCCCTGCTGAGGGGGCCGGTCATGAAACCGTCTCAGCTTCGCATTCTCCCTGGAGGCAAACAGGTCCACCTGAGGCATGCCCCAGTGGGAGAACAGATCTTGGACTACCTCTGGCAGGAGAGACCACTTGTGGGACGCAGCCCCTATCCGGCTTAGGGCGTCGGCCACAATGTTGGAGGCTCCTGCCAAATGTATGGCAAGGAGATCTGCCTCCAGGCTGCGCACGAGTGACCAAATGCAGAGAGCTTCCCTGCACAGAGGCATGGAGCGCATCCTGCCCTGGCGGTTTAGGTAGTACATGGACGTGGTATTGTCCGTCTGGACCTGGACCACTTGACCCCATACAAACGGAACAAAGGCGGTGAGGGCTAGACGAACCGTTCGAAGCTCCAGCAGGTTGATGTGGCATCGGGACTCCCGAGGGGACCAGAGGCCGTGCGCTCTGTGCTTCCCCAGATGGGCACCTCAACCCAGAGAGGCATCGGTCGATAGAGAGAGACCGTTGGCTCGGGGCAGACAAACGAGATGCCCTCCTGCAGATGTGCCGGAATGGTCCACTACTGGAGTGCATTCCACATCCCCTGGGTCACTGTCACTAGCTGATCCAAGGGATCGGAGTGCTGTGACCATTGGCTGGCCAGCCCCTATTGAATGGCCCAACGGACCACACTGGTGCAGGCCGCCATGAGGCCCAGGAAGTCCCGGACAGGGCGCAATTGCCCAACCTGAAAAGATTGGGCAAAGGAGGAAAGAACCTCAGCCCTGTCCGCCGGGAGCCTTGCTCTGGCTCGTAGAGAGTCGAGCTTTGCCCCGATGAATTGTATCGCCTGCTTTAGCAGGAGTTCCGACTTGGCCTCGTTGATGAGGAGGCCAACCTGAGAGCAAACCTGGAGGGCCAGATCTCTGGACCGCTCCACCTCAATTCTGGAGGAGGCTCCAATCAGCCAGTCGTCCAGGTAGGGGAACACCCGGACCCTTCGGCGCCGCAGGAATGCTGTCACAACTGCCATGCATTTGGTGAAGACCCTGGGAGCTAGGGAAAGGCCAAAGGGCATGGCCCCGAACTTGTAGAGGGATCCCTCTGCCCTGAAGCGGAGGAATCTCTGGTGGGACGGATGGATTGGGATGTGAAAGAACGCATCCTGGAGGTCCAGAGAACAGAAACACATGCCTCGTTCCAAGGATGGAATGATCTGAGCCAGAGTGACCATCCCGAAGGTTCGAGACCTTAGGAACCTGTTCAGGTCGTGCAGGTCTAGAATGGGGTGCCAGCCCCCCGTCCGTTTTGGGACCAGGAAGTACCTGGACACAACCCCGGGTCTGGTGGAGGATCCGCCACCTTCCTGATCACCTCTTTTTCGAGGAGCAGGGCGAAGTTGGCTCAGCAAGCCGACAGAGAGGCTACGGACCCCGTAGCCCCGAGGGGCGACGACTCGGAAGGGTGGGGCCTGCTCGAACTCCAGGGGCAGGCCCTTTCCTACCACCTCCAACACCCAGCAGTCCGTGGTGATAGTGGACCAGGCGGAAAGGAAGTGGCGGAGCCGTCTCCCCATGGGGGGAACCCAGGGGGGAATGATGAGGCTGGGGGCGAAACTCCTCAACCAGTCACTGGGCAGGCTTAGAAGAGGGACCGGCCGAGGGACCTCCTGGGCCTTTTCCTCCCTGCTTTCTGCTAGAGGAAACCGCAGGCTTGGCTTTGGGATGCCAAGCATGAGCCTGCTGGCCCTGATGTTGGTGTTTTGGACCGGAGGTGCCGCAGACGCAGAAGGGCAAAAGGACTTATGTTGTTGATGACGACCCTTGTCCTTCTGGGCGGAGGTGACCGAGTCCAGGGTAGCATTGGTCTTTTCAATCCGCTGGAGGTGGCCTTCCACTCCAGGGCCGAACAGATCAGTCCCCAAGAAGGTGACGTCTGCCAGTTTATGCTGGGTATCCGCCGTGAAGGTGGATATCCTCAGTCATGCTCTGCGGCACATAGCCACTGCGGCCGCAACTGATTTGGCACAGGAGTCTCCAATGTCCAGAGCAATTTGGAGCTGCTGTTATGCCACCGCCCTTCCCTGGTCCCGCACCTGCTTGACCGTGGTTTGCAGGTCGGCCGGGAGATGAGGGATCACCTCATTCAGGGAGCCCATGAGGGCGTGGGAGAAGTGTGCCATCAGCATGGCCGAGCTGGCCTAGTGGAGGCCTAGAAGGGACGCAGCGTACACCTTGCGCCCGGCATAGTCCAGCTTTTGGACTCCTTGTCGGGGGGCTTATCCACATCCCTAGCGTTCCCGGAACGCCGGAAAGTGCTATCGGAGACTAACCCCTCCGCAGAGGGGTGTTCCGAAAAAACGGGCAAAGAGCCGGTAGGGACTGCATACTTCCTGGCCATCCTGGTTGAAGGTGCAGAGAAGGAAGCCGGCCGCTGCCAGAGCTCCAAGGCTGGGCCAACAATGGCTTCAGCCACCGGAAAGGCCTCCGTGGGCGAATCCCCTCGGTCCAGTATCTCCGTCAGGGGATACTTGGCCCGCTTTGATATGGGCTCGAGCTGCATCCTGGTGGATTCCGAAATGAGCTGAAGCATACCCATAAATGACAATGGGCTCTCGTCCATTGACTGCCCCCTGGAGGACTCCAGGTAAAGGGGCCTGGAAAACAGGGAGGAGGAGTCGTCAGACTCAGAGGAGTCCGCGAAGAGCTGCCTGGGGCCTGAGCCACCCTCCAACTGCCAAGGACGGTCGGGAGTGAGGGTCACCGACAACCTGTGGGGCAGACCCTGACCCGACCGAGAGTCCTTGGTCGGCGCCCCCGATTTCGGTTGTGGGCAGCTGGTTTTGGCCGAACAACCGCCCTAGGCTTGGGCACCTCGACCAGCGAGAGGTTGTTTCGGTTGGTGACAGCCACTTGATGGCCGGGAAGGCGACGCTTGTTCCCGGACAAAAGTAACTGCTGCCACATTAAGTCCTTGTAGTGTTTGGCGCAATTTAGCGGCCTCTACCTCTTCGAGGAGAAGGCGAGACGGCGGTGCCGCCGCTTACCTCGGTGCCGAGACCGCCGATGTCGGCGGGACCGAGACGAGGTCCGAGACCGAGACCCTCGGTGTTTCCAAGGGCGGGTTTGGGAATGGGCAGGGGACACCCGCTCTTCCCTCGGCTCGGGAGCCTTGACCGGGTACTCCGGCACTGGAGGCGCAGGTAAGTCCTCGGTCTCCACCTGTGGAACTGGTGAAGAAGGGTTGTCGGCCTCACCAGTTGACAGCCCGTCCGACGGGTCGAGAAAAATCTTGACTACGTCGACTGGTGTCTCGGCCGGTTGACCTGACGGGGCACCGTGAGCCAGTGGCCTTAGCTGCAACCCCATCAAGTCGTAGTGTCTACTGTCTGGGGAAGGGACCTCCTCCCACAACGTCGACGGTGGGACTTACCTTTCGAGTCCTTCCGCTTTGGACTGAGAAGAGTGTCCTGATGGCCCCTCTCCCTTCGTGGAAAGGGATTGGCAAAGCTCCTTAAAAGAAGCTGTGTAGAAGGATCCCAGAGAGAGCGGGATAAATGCCATGACCGAGGAAGATGAGGATGCAGCCTGGGCCGCCTCCTCCTCGAAGGCGATCATCTGCTCGAGTTGCTCAGCCAAGCCAGCCGCCACGGACACCACCCAACAGGCCTCCTTGGACTTCACCGGCGGGTAGCGCTTCTCGGGGCGCCCAAGCTGTAACCGGGCAGTGCAGTCTTCTAGGACGCTAATGAAAATGAACGCATAACTTGCAGGCCTGCGGGTTGTGATCTAGGCTGAGGCAGTAGACGCACGTGGAGTGCGGATCCGTCCTGGACATTTTCTGCCTGCATGGGCACTGCCGAAATCCGGGAGTCGATTTGTCCATCGCAGTCGTGAGGTAGTAATTAGACCGAAGTCTTGAAAACTTTAGAATTAGTTTCGGGCGAACCAAAGAATTAGGATCCAGTCTATATGCAGAGCATTAAGGAGGGAACCTGAGCTTCCAAGCGGCAAGGAAGACCTGGCGTCATGGGGCAGAGCCGAGAGTTTTACCACCTGGGTGGGTGGGAGGAGCCAGCTTGAAGACCTTCCGGCAAGATTTAAAACGGCAACACTGCCAGACAGTGTGGATGAACAACATATCCATGTCCCTAGAAGTTTTTTTCCTACACCTGCAAGAACACTGCAAACTTACAAGAACACTGTGTGAGAAGCATGCTGTTTCCTTAATGAGGAGGGGAGGGTGGCCTTGCAGGAGGACCTGGAGGCTCTGGAAAGGTGGTCGGGAAAATGGAAACTAAAATTCAATGCGGGGAAGTGCAAGGTTCTGCACCTGGGAGTCAGAAATCCAGGCAAGGGGTATACCCTGGGAGGAGACATGATTCAAGTCACGGAGGGTGAGAGGAACCTGGGAATAGTGTTAGATGTCAAAATTAACAACTCAGAGACCTGTAAGAGGGCAGCGGCAAAGGGCAAATAGAATACTGGGATGCATCGCCAGGGGGATTACCTTCAGAAAGGCGGAAGTGATCCTTCCACTGTACAACTGCCTGGTTAGGCCACACCTCGAGTATTGTGTAGAATTTTGGAGACCACATTTAAAGAGGGGCATTACACTCCTAGAGAGGGTCCAAAGGAGGGAACCAAAATGATCTGGGACCTGGGGGACAGGACCTATGAGGAGAGGCTCAAGAAGCTCGACATGTACACCCTGGAGGAGAGGAGGGACAGGGGGGACATGATAGAGGTCTTTAAGTACATGAAAGGGATCAATAAAGGAGGCCCAGTCAGGGTGCTCCAAAGGAAGGAAGGTGGGGCAACGAGAGGTCACAGGTGTAAGCTGGAAGGGGGCAGGCTCAGAGGGGGAGAGGAGATGTTATTTCACTGAAAGGGTGGTGGAGCCATGGAATGCACTGCCCAGGGAGCTGGTGGAGGTGGAGACTGCGGACAGGGTTAAGAGGGGATAGGACAGGTACAGGGGGAGGGTAAATCTGACCAGGCCCAATACAGGTGGAACATCTGGGACTGGGGACAGTATAACCCAAGGGGGACGATGGGAACACCAACATCGGCCCTCAGTGTAGGTCCTGAAAATCGAGCAGACTTGAGAAACGGTTAGGCCTACTCTGCTGGCATTTTAGTATGCCTTTGTAAAAACAGGTTACTCACCTGTAACAGTAGTTCTAGGAGTGGTACATGATGTTCATCCACACTCTTTGGCATGTCCCTTTCCATTTTAAATCTTGCCGGAAGTCTTCAAGCAGGCTCCTCCCACCTACCTAGGTGGTATCATCCTCAGCTCCGCCCCATGACGCCAGATCTTAGCCCGCTGGAAGCCAGGTGTTGTGTGTCCGCAGCTGGATAGGTTGGGAGGGTCACTGTGGATGAACAACATATACCACTCCTAGAAGAACAAGTTTCTCACCTGTAACAGTAGTTCTAGGAGTGGTATGTTGTTCATCCACACTCATCGGCATGTCCCCTTCCACTTTAAAATCAGCGGGAAGTCTTCAAGCTGGCTCCTCCCACCCATCCACCCGGGTGGTATATACCTTGGCGGCGCCCCATGACGCCAGATCTTAGCCCGCTGGAAGCCAGATGTTGTGTGTCCTCAGTCAGGGAGGTCGGGTGGGTACATCTGCATGAACAACATATACCACTCTTAGAACTACTATTACAGGTGAGTAACCTGTTCTTCTAGGAGTGTGGATATGTTTGTTCATCCACACTCATTGGCAGATTCCTAGCAGTTCTCTGGGAGAAGGGAGGCAAGGCGCTTACCCCCTACTTAGGGAACAGAGATTGGAGAACTGAGGCCCCAAAACCAGCATCCCGGTGTGATTCAAGTTCGATGTGGTAATGGGTGATGAAGGTGTTTGCTGACTTCCAGGTAGGAGCTCGGCAGATTTCCTGGATAGGGATGTCCCTGGAAGCAGCCACCGATGCAGCAGTAAGGCGGGTAGAATGCGCTCTTATCCCTCTGGGAGGCTCCTTGCCTGCCAAGTTGTAACACAGGCCTATGCATAGGAGCAAAGCAGTGGAGGGAAAGGCAAAGGGATGATGCCCTGGGGAGTGACGCCATCAGGCAGGGGACAGGAGTGGGGAGGAGTACCCAGTATTCTGGAGTATCTCTTCCACATAGGACTAGGGAGCCCAAGGTGGAGGCATGGCAATTAGTAAGGGGAAGGGTTGGGAATGTGAGAGCAGCATCAGGGTTGGGAATGTGAGAGCAGCATCAGGGGTGAGAATTTCTAAAGGGGGGCCTTTATTGAACAGATCTGCACCACTGTCTGGAAGGAGGAAGAGGTCAGCAGGAGGTGAGGTAGGAGGTCTGGTTGAGATAGGGTTGAGAGCAGAAGTACAGGAGAGGGGGGAGGGAACTAATCAGGCTGGGCAGGGACGAATACGTAGGCAAAATGGAGTGGAGGATGGGGGGAGGGAGAGAAAAGGAACTGAAGAGGGGAGGGAATACTGAAAGCAGATACAGATAGTCATAAAGGGAGGGGCAAATTGGGAGATGGAAAAACATTTATGGGGATAAATTGTGGATGTGTAGATAAGCTGGCCAAGGTGCAGTGGGGAAGCAGCTAGTACTGAAGGTAAGAAAGGAAGGATGGGGAACACGGATGCAGGGGATGGAAGGGTGGCAATCATAGGGGACTCCATAATTAGGGGTATTCACTGGGGAAGGAAAAGGGACTCAAATGCAAGCAGGAGGGTGGTTTGTATGCTGGAGATGACAGTGGGGAAGGTGGGCCCAAGAATAAGGGAAATAGTAAGAAAGGTTGGAGGAAAACCTAATTCAGTTATACATTTGGGAACCACACGAACTAGCTGGGGAGGAGGTTGAGATAGTGCAAAGTAGGTTCAGGGAGTTAGGGAATATCTGCAAGGAGGAAGGAAGTTAACTGGCCTTCTCAGAGGTGATACCGGTACCAAGGGCCAGCACAGCTAAGAAAAGATGAATAGAGGATTTTAATGACTGGCTGAGGAAATGGTGCAGGGAGGAGAGGTTCATCTGTATTGGGGACTGGGAGAAGACCTGGTCAAACAAAGCACTCTTTTCACCAGATAGGCTACACCTCAGCAGGGAGGGTTCTAGTGTACTCAGGGACAAGCTGGGGGAATACATAACCACTACACTTAATTTAAACTACTGGGGGGGGGGGTGCAGTGGGCGAACAGGCCCACAGACTCTGAGAGGAGGCAGTCAGTAAACCCCCCCCCCCACAGTGATGGAAGAGGTCTGGAGGGACGAGGTGGATGGGGCAAATACACAATAAAGGGCGGAGAAGGTGAGGAATACGTAACAAGGGTATGTGAAGGGGATAAATGTGAATAGAAGAAATGAGGGAAGAGAAGGAAGGTCTGACTCTAGGAGGAGGGTGGTGTCTCTGAATGCGCGGAGTCTTGGAAACAAGATGGATGACCTGCAGACACTATTAGCAGACAGGAGGGTGGACATAGCTGCAGTAACCGAGACTTGGGCAACATCACACCATAACTGGGACCTTGCTATTCCTGGAGATAAACTATACAGGATGCACAGAGCAGTCAGGAGGAACAGGGTAGTCAGGAAGGGGGGAGGGGTGGCAGATTACATCAGAGAGGGAATAACTTGCATGAGGGAGGAGTCGGAGGAAGGGGAGGCGGAGGCATTATGGGTTCAGTTAAGTTCCAACAGAGAGAGAAAGGTGAGGTTGGGGGTGGTTTACAGACTACCCAATTAAGATGAGGAGTGAGACAGGGAACAGATCTCACAAATATTGGAAGTTGCAGGGAAAGGGGAGGCGATAGTTGTGGGGGACTTCAACCTGCCCAAGGTGGACTGGAGTATACCATCCACAACATGTGCTAGGAGTCAGGTGATCCTGGATGGACTGCAGAGTGGGTTTCTGACTCAGAGCGTCACTGAACCAACAAGAGTTGAGGCAATTCTTGATCTGGTGCTCATAAATGGAGAGCATGTGCAGGGAAATAAGGGTCAAGGAGTCACTTCGGAGGAGTGACTATTGCACAGTGTGGTTCCATTTGGATATGGGCAGGGAAAGCATCCCGACTAAGACCAAAATCTTGGATTTCAGGAGGGGAGACTTCAGGAAAATGGGTGAGCTTCTAAGGAGCCATCTGGTGGGCATCAGAGCAGATATGGGGGTGGTCCATCATTAAGGAAGGAATACTGATTGCCATGGATGAGTGTGTTAGGCTCAGGGGGAAGAACACAAGGGCCAAAGCGCCCAGCTGGTTCAGTTCTGGGGTTGCCAAGGCAGTAAGGGAAAAGAGGTTGGCCTATAGCAAATTCAGGAAAACCAAGAGAGAGGCAGATAGGGAAAATTACCTAAGGTTGGCTAGTGAGGCAAGTAAGGAAGTCCGGCGAGCAAAGGCACAGGAGGAGCTTCAAATAGCTGAAGGAATTAAGAAGGGGGAGAAGGCTTTCTTTCACTATATAAGTGAGAAAAGGGACAAGAATGAAGAGATTGTTAGGCTTAAGAAAGGTGTGGAGTGGGTGGAGAATAATGAAGGAAAAACAGAGATACTAAATCAATACTTCTGTTCTGTCTTCACCAGGGAGAAGGACGGACCAGTGCCTTCAGGAGGGAAAAGAAGAGCTGGGGGGGAGGTGAACAAAGACATAGTGATAGAGGAGATAGAGTGAGGAAGGGTCTGCTGGCACTGAAAGTGGACAAATCACCAGGCCTGGATAGAGTACATACAAGGGTGATAAAGGAACTGGCTGAGGAGCTGGCAGAGCCACTAACAGACCTATTTAATAGTTCACTAGAGCCAGGCGTGGTACCCCAGGACTGGAGAACAGCACATGTAGTGCCCCCTTCACAAAAGCGGTCCAAAGGATGATCCAGGGAATTACAGACCAACCAGTCTGACCCTCCATTGTGGGCAAGCTCATGGAGACCATACTAAAAGAAAGGTTGGTAGAATATCTAGAGGAATATGGTCTCCAGGATGAGAGGCATGGGTTCACTGGGGGGGTGGGGAGGATCATGTCAAATTAATCTGATTGACTTCTTTGACTGTGTCACTAAGACAGTAGACATCATCTATCTTGATTTCAGCAAGGCCTTTGACTCTGTGCTCCACAAAAGGTTGATCATGAAGTTGGTGGATCTTGGAGAGGGGAAAAGATGGTCAGATGGGTGAAAAACAGGCTGAGGGACAGAACCCAAAGGGTGGTGGTGAGGGGAGAGTTATCTGGCACAAGAGAGGTAACCAGTGGGAACCCACAAGGCTCTGTGCTGTGGCCGGTGTTGTTCAATGTCTTCATCAATGACACTGGCGATGGCATTAAAGGTAAAATGTGCCTATTCGCAGATGACACCAAGCTCTGTGGGAGAGTAGACAAAGCTGAAGGGATACGGGACCTACAGGAAGATCTGAAAAAGCTGGGGAGGTGGTCCAGGATCTGGATTACAGCAGGAAGGTCATGTCAGATGAATCTAATTGATTTCTTTGACTGGGTGACCAAAGTAATAGACCAGGGAGGGGCTGTGGAAATGGCCTACCTAGACTTTAGCAAGGCATTTGACATAGTCCCGCACAAAAGACTAATAATCAAGTTAGCCAGCCTGGGAGTGGGTTCCAGGGTGGTAGCCTGGGTAGCAAATTTGCTGCACAACAGAACACAGCAGGTAATAGTGAATGGAACACATTCCGAAGAAAGGAGGGCTATTGGTGGAGTACCTCAGGGCTCAGTACCAGGTCCAGTCCTCTTTAACATCTTTATAGGTGACATTGCAGAGGGTCTGGAGGGAAAGGTATGCCTCTTTGCAGATGACACAAAGATCTGTAACAGAGTTGATACACAAGGGTGGGGTAGAAAGGATGAGAAGGGACTTGGCAAGGTTGGAGGAATGGTCAGACAAATGGCAACTTTGATTCAATGCAAAGAAGTGCAAAGTAATGCAACTGGGAAACAAAAACCCAGGAGAAGAGTACACAATAGCAGGGGAGGTACTAACAACAACAAAAATGGAAAGGGACTGACTTGGGGGTAGTC
Source organism: Neoceratodus forsteri (assembly GCA_016271365.2). Taxonomy (NCBI): domain Eukaryota; kingdom Metazoa; phylum Chordata; order Ceratodontiformes; family Ceratodontidae; genus Neoceratodus; species Neoceratodus forsteri. Next base: position 357,843,186 of record CM028137.1, read on the forward strand.
ATACCAAATGATTTAAAGGTAGGTAAGCAATGTGAGAAGTCAGTAAGGAGAGCCAGGGGGAAACTGGGATGCATAGAAAGGGACATCACAAGTAGAAAAAGGGAAGTTCCTTCTGGATCTCTCTGCGGCATTTGATACCGTTGATCATGGGGTTCTTTTGGAGCGCCTGCGGGTTATCTGTGGGCTATCTGGTTTAGTCCTCAGTTGGCCCGATCAGGGACCTAGTTATCTGCAAGATCTTCTTTGTCCTTACTGTCCTTCCCATCGACTCCGATCCACTGATGAGGGATTACTAGAGATTCCCAGGGTTCGTTTAAAGACATCAGGGGCAAGATCATTTAGTTTTATGGCTCAACCCTGTGGAATTTTCTACCTCATCGGGTGAGAGAATGCCTGACTGTCCAAAGCTTTAAATCAGCTTTGAAGACATATTTGTTTAACCTGGTATATCCAGATTTTTAAAATATATTTATGGATTGTTCTTAGGATTTTAAGTTTTATGTATTGATTTGTTGTAAAAGCGCCTTGGTTCTGGAAAGGCACTTTTTAGAAATAAAGTATTCATTCATTCATTCAAGTGGTTATCCCTCTGTACAGACAGTTGGTGAAACCCCATCTGGAATACCGTGTGCAGTTTTGGAGACCCCATCTATGCAAGGACATAGACAGGATGGAAGCAGTCCAGAGGAGGGCAACTAAAATGGTGCAGGGTCTGCATCAGAAACCATATGAAGAGAGACTGAGAGAGCTTAATATGTATACCCTTGATGAAAGGAGGGACGGGGGGACATGACAGAAACTTTCAAGTACCTCAAGGGAATCAACAAAGTCCAGGAGGGTGGCCTCTTTCAGAAAGAGAGATGTGTAAGAACAAGGGGGCACAATTTAAAGATAGAGGACTCAGGGGTAATGTGAGGACATTTTTTTTCATGTAGAAAGTGGTGGATGCATGGAACCGCCTTCCTGGTGAGGTTGTTGGGTCTAAAACAGTGGGGGAATTCAAACATGCATGGGACAGACATTAGGCAACTGTAGTGGGGGGTTGCAGGAAGTAGGCTGTTGGTTAATTAGAATCTGCAGCTTATCCAATAGGAAGGGAAATGGGCAGACTGGGTGGGCCAAGTGGTCCTTATCTGCCGTCAAAGTCTACGTTTCTATGACAGCTTGACTTCAATGCCAAGAAATGCAAACGTTATGCATACTGGAGCCAAGAATCCCAGGACAGAGTATTACCTGGGTGGAGTCCGAGTATCTGCATCAGAGGAGGAGAAGGACATGGGAGTGATGATCACTAGTGACCTGAAACACTTCATGCAGTGCAAGAAAGCAGCAGCAAAGTCAAACAAGATGCTGGGATGCATATCTAGGGGGATCAATAGTAGGAGAGAGGAGGTTATATTGTCTTTGTACAGGCCATTGGCAAGGCCACATCTAGAGTATGGAGTTCAGTACTGGTGCCCACACCTCAAGAAGGACATTAACCTGCTGGAGAAGGTACAGAGGAAGGCTTCAAAGATGATCGACGGTCAGCAGGGCAAGGTGTACAAGGAGAGGTTGAGGGCACTGAACATGTACTCCCTGGAAGACAAGTGAGAGAGAGAGGGGACATGATTGGGACATTCAAGTACTTGAAAGGGATAAATAAGGTTGATAAGGAGAATCTCTTTAAGCTGAATGGCAACCATATCACGAGGGGGCACAGTCTTAAGCCGGAGGATGGGAGGTTTAGGAGGGAAGTCAGGCAGCACTTCTTCACAGAGAGGGTGGTGGACACTTGGAATGCATTGCTGGAAGAGGTCATCTCATTGAAGACAGTGGGCAGCTTTAAGGCAGGCTGGGATAGGCATGGGGGAAGGTAAGAAACATGGGTAGGGAGAATGGGAAGAGTGGGGAAGGAGGGCAGAGACATTAGCTCAAGGTGTGGACCCTGCAATAAGAGCAGACTTGATAGACCAAATGGTCCTCTTCTGCTGGTTTCTTCGTATGTTTGTATAATGTAATCCACCTTGCAGTATTCCGCTTTGGTGCAGGTCTGCCAGAAATGGCTTCAGCGTAGGTGAAAAAACAGCTGGCGAACATCTCCCCGAATTTCCGTCATCCTTTCCTTGTACTAGGAGCAAGCTCATCTCAGGTCCAAAGTATGGAGCCTGTACTCGGCCACCGAGGTGTAATTAGGGTAGTAAACTGGCAGAGTTAGCACCTGGTTAAGGTGAAACTTTGACACCACCTTCGGAAGGAATTTCGGTTGGGGGCGCAGGACAACCGAGTCCCTGTGGAAAACCAGATAAGTGGAGTCCACGGAAAGCACCTGGAGCTGCCCCTGTCCTTCTGGCAGACGTGATAGCCACCAGGAAGGCAGTCTTCCACGACAAGTGTGACAAGGCACACTTGTGCATTGGTCCGAATAGCTTGCCCATGAGCTCTGCCAGTACCAGCAGTAGATCCTACGGAGGTGGAGGTTCATGCACCGGAGAGGATATGTGATCCAGGCCTTTGAAAATGCGCCCGACCACTGTCTCCTGTGTCACTGTTGGCCGACCGGGCCGCGCCTGGTAAGCAAAGATGGCTGCCAGGTTCACCCTAAGGGTCGCTGACCGAAGACCCACTTTGGAGAGAGACCAAAGGTAGTCAAGAATGTTAGCCACTGGACAGGATAGAGGGTCCAGGGCCTTGCCCTGACACCAAATGGAAAACCCTTTCCATTTGAAGGCATAATGTTTCCTGGTCGATTCCTTTCTGGGATGCCTCCATCATGGTAAGGACATCCTCGGAAAGACCCAAAGCCTGGAACTCTAGCCGCTCAGGTACCAGGCTGCGAGGTGCAGGGATTTAAGGTCCGGATGGAATACCTTCCCCTGATTGAGTAATATCAGGTCTGGGTGTGCTGGAAGCCGCTCCGGGGGCTGCAGTTGAGGCTGAGGAGATCTAGATACCAGAACTGGCGCGTCCAGTCTGGAGCTACCAGAATCACCTTCATCTTGTCCCTCCTTACTTTGAGGAGTACCTTGTAGATCAAGGGAAATGGAAGGAAGGTGTAGAGAAGGCCTGGGGTCCACGGCCTCGAGAAGGCATCCCCCTGCAGCAAGCCCTGCTGAGGGGGGCGGGCATGAAACAGCCTCAGCTTGGTGTTTTCTCTGGCAGCAAACAGGTCCACCATCGGTTTACCCCAGCAGGAGAACAGGCTGTAAGCTACCTCTGGATGGACAGACCACTTATGGGATGTCTTGCTCAAGCAGCTGAGAGCATCCGCCAGATGGTTTGAGGCTCCTGCCACATGGATGGCTAGGAAATCTGCCTCCAAATGGCTGACAAGGGTCCAGATGCGGAGCACCTCTCTGCAAAGCAGACAGGAGTGTGTGCTGCCTGCCCTGTTTGTTGAGGTAGTACATGGTCATGGTATTGTCCGTCTGGAGTTGAACCACTTGACCCCGGAGCTGAGGAGAGAAAGCTGATAGAGCCTGTCAGACTGCTCTGAGCTCAAACAGGTTGTCATGGTATTGGGACTCCTCAGGGGTCCAGAACTCATGGGCCCTTTTGTTCCCCATGTGGGCTCCCCAGCCCATGAGAGAGGCATCCGTCGTAAGGACAGCTGTCAACTCAGAGTGAACAAACGGGATCTCTTCCTGCAACTGGTCTGGGGCGGTCCACCATTGGAGAGCATCCCACATCTTCTGAGTTACAGTGATCAGCTGGTCGAAATGACCGTGATGCTGAGTCCACTGGGCGGCCAGCTCCCACTGGAGGGGGTGCATGCGCAACCGGGCCCAATGGACCACTGAGGTGCACGCCACCATGTAACCCAGAAGGCGCAGAAAATCCCAGGCAGGGCACAATTGCCCAACCAGAAATGATTGGGCAAAGAAGGACAGAACCTCTGCCAGGAGCCGAGCTGTGGCTTGATGAGAGTCGAGCTCTGCCCCAATGAAGCACATCACCTGGGAAGGCACGAGTTCTGACTTGGCCTCGTTGATTAGGAAGCTGAGATGGGATCAGGTCTTGAGCGCTCTGTCCCTGGACCTTTCCACCTCCTGTTGGGTGGGACCTGCTAAGAGCCAATCGTCGAGGTAGGGATAAATCCTGACCCCTCGACGTCTGAGATGGGCTGCCACTACTGCAATGCATTTGGTGAAGACCCGTGGGACCGATGACAAGCTGAACGGCATGGCTCAGAACTTGCATAGGGTCCCCTCGGCTCTGAAGTGGAGGAACCGCCGATGAGACGGACGGATTGGGACATGAAAGAACGTGTCCTACAGATTAAGTGAACAGAAATGGAAATTACGTACCTACCGTAATTCTTGATCTTCTTGGACGAGACTCCACCACGCATTTACACTAATGGGATCCGCGCCGGAGGCACTAGGACCCAGCGGGAGCAAACTTTTTTGATGAAGGGTCGGCGCCAGAGATATAGCCGCGAGGAGCTGCACCGTGAGCCCCAGCTCGTGCGGTAATGACCATTTCGGCGTCGACCCTCCAACCGCCTCAGTACCTTTTTTTCCAAGGAGGTGCAGCGTAACTAACCTAGAAGGATAGCCTAACCACAAATCGGACATAAGATAGTCCCGGGCGACCCGTATAAGAAAGAAGTCTTCACAGCCTAAAGATTGAGGGAGTGAAGACCAACAACAGAGGTGAGATCGGGGGATGGGCGTGTGAATGAGTGGCGGAGACTCGTCCAAGAAGACCAAGAATTATGGTAGGTACGTAATTTCCATATCTTCCTGGACATCAAGTCTCCAACACTCATTCACACTAATGGGAGAGTATCGAGCTAATAATCCCCCAAGAGGGCGGCAGGAGAGACCAACAGCTCACAGTTTTAGGACAGAAGTCCATTAAGGATGGTTCTGCCAAAAGAAAGATGTCGTCTGGCATGGACATCTAGGGCATAGGGTTTGACGAAACTATGCACTGAGCTCAAGGTGGCCGCATTGCAAATATCTGCAATGGGCATGTTGAGGATTTCTGCTAGAGATGCTGCGACCGCTCTAGTAGAGTGAGCGTACACTCTGACCTCCAGCTTAACCTGCGCCATGGAATAACAGTGGCGAAGGCATGCCACCAGCCATGCTGGAATTCATCTGACAGTGACAGGCTGACCCAGCCGGGTCTCGCTGAAGGAAACAAAGAGCTGTTGAGCTTTGCGAAAATCTTTTGTTCTACCTAAATAGAAACACAGGGCTCTTTTGAAGTCCAAGGAATGAAGAGAACGCTCTCTTTCATTTTGGAAGTTCGCAAAGTAAGTAGGAAGAACCAAAGACTGTTTCAGATGGAATTCTGAAACAACCTTAGGGAGAAAATTAGGATGGGTCCTAAGAACTACTTTGTCTTTATGAAACACAGTATATGGAGGGTCTGTGACCAAGATATGTATCTCAGAGAACCTGCGGGCTGAGGTAATGGCCACTAGGAAGGCTGTTTTCCAAGTGAGAAATTTTAACACACAGGTAGCTAAAGGCTCGAAAGGTTTTTGAGTGAGCATGTCTTGCATAAGATTAATGTCCCAGGCTGCGACTGGACGTCTTATAGGAGGTCTGGTATGCAGAATTCCCTTAAGAAATCTCTTAACCACAGGTAAAGTACAGTTACGTAAGAACTTACCGTAACAGTAGATCTTCGAGAACAGCTCTTGCAGCAGGTTACACCATTAGGACTGAAGCCGGCAGGCGCCAGGACCCCGGAGATCTTTTCTAGCTAGCTATCTTCAGCGGGACCGCCCGACGCCGGTCCCGCCCGGCCGCCAGGCGTGGTACAAAGGGGGCGTCCCGCCAGAATCCCCAGTTCTCCCGCCGGAGACTCCCGGCCAGAGGTTGCAATAGAGGGGGAGACCGAGGATCCACCGTCAGAAGGCAAAAAGGGGGTACGAAAAACCCCAGGACGAAAAAGGCATTCACTTTACAAGTGAATATCCGACTCCTGCACTCGCCCAGCCATGCGGAAGGAAATAACTCCTGCTCTCTGGATATTCATACTGGCTGGCTGAATATTCACCTTCACTCCTCTCTCATTCATCATTTTTTTTTTTTTTTAGAGGAGCAACAGCAAGCGAAAGACTTCCTCCAAGGGGGACACGGTGGGCGGGAAGGTACCTGCTGCAAGAGCTGTTCTCGAAGATCTACTGTTACGGTAAGTTCTTACGTAACTGTACTATCTTACTTCGAGATACAGCTCTTGCAGCAGGTTACACCATTAGGACTGATTCCCAAGCAATAAAGCTTGTCCCATTCACATCGGGAGGAGGAGGAGGAGGAAGAAACTGAGAAGGACCAACCTGACCCCGGTTCAGGACAGGAGGCCCTGCAGCACGGGCTGGCCGAAACCAGCCCTTCGCCTAGAGGCGATATCCAGACTGTAATGCCTGATAAAGGTGTGCACAGAGCTCCGGCAGCCGCAGCGCAAATAGCTGAGGTTGAGACATTCTTGAGAGCTGCAAAGAAGTGGCTACGCCTGGGGTGGAATGGCCCCGGATGGAACCCGGAGGGGCTTTTGTTTGGATTGGTAGCAATGAGAGATACATTGCACGAGCCAGCGGATAAGGATTGCTTAGACACTGGTCGACCTCTCATTCTCTGTAAGAAAGACACAAAAGTTGATCAGAAGCCCGAAAGGACTTAGTCCTATTGAGGTAATACCTCAGGCTGCGTGTGAACATCTAGAGTATGGAGCAAAGCTCTCCTCTATTGGAGTAGTTTGGGAAGTAGACCGAAGGTCGATATCCTGATTCAAGGTCAGAGCTGAGACCACCTTAGGCAAAACTTAGGATTCGCTCTCAGAGACACTCTGTCTCGTGAAAACCAAATAAGGTTCCTTAACATCAGGGCATGAAGCTCAGAAATCCTTCTGGCTGAAGTAACTGCAACTAAAAACAACGTCTTCCAAGACAGAAAACGTAGCTCGCAATCCGCGGCTGGTTCAAAGGAAGGGAGCATGAGCTGCTCCAAAACAAAAAGGAGATCCCATGGAGGAACCGGATCTTTAATAGGAGGCCTAAGGTGCAGCACCCCTCTCAGGAACTCCCTAGAAGTGTCCAGCTGAGCAATGGTGCGCTGGCCCACCGGCTGGTGATAGGCCGAAATAGCACAAAGGTGTACTTTGATAGAGGAGTAGGCTAACCTCGAATGAAAAAGGGAGAGGAGGTAGTCCAAGACCGCCCCCACAGGGCAACCTAAAGGAGAAAAGTCACGCTCTCGTGACCATAGACAGAACTCGCCCATTTCATGGCGTAAGTAGCGTGAGTAGCCGCTTCTTGGCTGCAGAGAACTCCTCCCAACCTCCTGCGAGACCCTGTCGCATGATGGCTACGCCTCTAGGAGCCAGGCGTGCAGGTTCAAGGACGCAGATCCGGATGGAATAATGAACCTTGCTCCTGAGACAGAAGGTGAGAACTGCGCTGAGAGGGAGCGGAGGTTCCTGACAGCTGTGCCAGCAATGGGAACCAGATTTGTCTGGGCCAGAATGGGGCCACCAGGATCAATCGTGCACGCTCCCTGCGCAGTTTGAGCAGAACTCTCTGGATCAACGGGAAAGCGTAGAGGAATCTGTTCTCCCAGGAGAGGGACAACGCGTCTCGCCAGAAAACTCCAGGCCCTGGATCTAGCGAGCAAAAATTGGGCAGTTTTGCGTTGAATGGGGATGCGAATAAATCTAACTCTAACTGTACTATCTTACTTCGAGATACAGCTCTTGCAGCAGGTAACACCATTAGGACTGATTCCCAAGCAATAGCGCCTCCAAGCATTCTGGGAGATGGCAAATAGGAAAGATCTTGAGCAAGTCCTGACTCTAGGACAGGAGACCCTGTAGAACGGCAAGGCCGAAACCAGGCTATAGTGCCTAATAAATGTGTGCACTGAGCTCCAAGTAGAAGCGGCACAAATGGCCGAGGTGGAGACACTGCGCAGTGCTGCAAAGGAGGTAGCCACCCCCCTTGTCGAGTGGCCCCGGACTGTGCCCGGAAGGGGCTTCTGTTTACTGTTGCAACAAAAGGAAATACACTGGACAAGCCAGCGAGAAAGAGTCTGCTTTGAGACTGGTTGGCCCAGCATCCTCTCAGCGAAGGATACAAACAGCTGCTCCGATGTGCGGAGCTGTTTAGTCCTGTTCAGGTAGTACCTTAAGGAGCGGTGAACATCCAGGTGTGAAGCAATGCCTCTCCTCTATTATAGTACTTGGGAAAGTACACAAGCAGATCGATGTCCTGGTTAAGAGTAAGGGCAGAGACCACCGTAGGCAGGAATTTAGGGTTCGTCCTCAAAGACACTCTGTCCTGGTGGAAAATTAAATAAGGTTCCTTACACATGAGAACATGAAGCTCGGAAATTCTCCTTGCTGATGTGACAGCAACTAAAAATAACGTCTTCCACGACAGAAAACGCAGCTCGCAATCTATGGCAGGTTCAGGGGCGAGCTGTTCCAGGACGTAAGAGTAGGTCCTAAGGAGGGACGGGATCCTTGATGGGTGGCCTATGTGTAACACTTCAGGAAGTCCTTAGAGGCATCGAAACAGCTATCAGCGCCTGACCTACCAGGAAGTGGTAGGTCTAAACGCACAGAGGTGAACTTAATTGAGGAGTAGGCAAGATCCGAGTGGAAGAGGGAAAGCAGGTATTCCAGAACCGATTTCACTGGGCATTCTAAAGGGGAAAGGCCACGTGCCTGAGACCACAAGCAAAATCAGCGCCATTTCATGGCATACGTCGCAGGCGTTGCCGGCTTTCTGGCAGCGGAAAGAACTTCCGCCACCTCTTGCGAGACCCCGTGTCGCATAATGGCTATGTCTCGAGGAGCCAGGCATGCAGGTTCAGTGAGCATAAGTCCGGGTGGACTAGTGAACCATTCTCTTGAGACAACAGATGGGAGCTGAAAGGCAACAGAACTGGAGGTTCCCGGGACAAATGCGTCAGCATGGGGAACCAGATCTGCCAGGGCCAGAAAGGTGCTACCAGGATCACTGTTGCATGCTCCCTGCGTAGTTTGAGAAGGACTCTCTGGATCAACGGGAAGGGAGGGAGGGAAAGTGTAGAGGAATCTGTCCGCCCAGGAGAGGGACAACGCGTCTCGCCAGAAAATACCAGGCCCTGGATCTAGCGAGCAAAAATTGGGCAGTTTTGCATTGGATGGGGAGGCGAACAAGTCCAACTCTTGAGTTCCCCATCGAAGAAACAGATCCTCCGCTACCTCTTGAAGGAGTTCCCATTCATGGACTCTGGCCTGGGAACGACTCAGGCTGTCTGCGATTGTATTGTCCACGCTGGGAACGTGAACTGCAATCAGGCTCGCTCCGTGTCGGATTACCCAATCCCACACTCTCATAGCTTCCCTGCAAAGGCGGTAAGAGTGTGCGCCTCATTGTTTGTTGAGGTAATACATCCCCGTCGTATTGTCAATCTGAAGCAGAAGAGTACTCGATGGGATTTCTGACTGAAAGGCCTGCAGGGCATAAAGGACCGCCCTCATCTCCAGAACGCTGATCTGGAGGTGGCTCTGAGGTCCACGCTCCTGGGACCTCACCCTGCTCAGGTGTGCTCCCCACCCCAGCCCTGAGGCGTCTGTGGAGAGGATTGCCTCCGGGGACAGCGCTGTAAACGGGACACCCGCAGAAAGTGTCCCTGGGTCTAGCCACCATTGCCAGTCTCGAAACACGGCATTCGTGATTCTGACCGGATGCTGCATGCGGTCTTGCCTGTGGTCCCACTGCACCTTGAGCATCCACTGAGTTACCCGGATGTGGAGCCTTGCCAAAGGGACGGTTGGAATGGCCGCAGCCATGTGTCCGAGCAAGCGAAGGACCAACCTGGCGGGGACAGTCTTCTTTGCTGAGAGATCCCTGATGAGGGATCTGATGTGTTCCAATCTTTCGACGGGAAGAAAGGCTTTCCCCTTGGACGGTGTCCAGAATTGCGCCTATGAACTGCAGCTTCTAGGACGCTACGAGGAGAGACTTCTCGTAGTTAATAAGAATGCCCAGAGACTGAAAAGGATCCTGGGTGTTCTGAATAGCCAGCAACAGCGCCTCTTTGGAGGCGGCCATGAGAAGCCAGTCATCCAGGTACCGGAACATGTAGTGGCCCTGTCTCCTTAGAGACGCTGCCACGACTGCCATACACTTGGTAAAGACCCTGGGGGCCGATGACAGTCCGAACAGAAGAGCCCGGAACTGAAAGTGGTGGCCGAGAAACTCGAAACGCAGGAACCTCCTGTGCGCTTGAGCTACTGGGATGTGCAGCTAGGCGTCCTGCATGTCCAGGGACGCTAAGAAGGCGTCCTTTTTCAGCATGGGAATGAGTCCTTGGAGGGTCACCATGCGAAAACGTTTGTAGGCGACTGACATGTTTAGGTCGCTGAGGTCCAGTATTGGACGGAGGTCCCCTGTTTTCTTCGGAACCAGAAAGAAGTGGGAATAGTATCCATATCCTTTCTGGTTCTTCGGGACGTACTCCACTGCTCCCTGTGGAAGGAGTGCGAGTACCTCTTGCCTGATGAGTGATCTGTGCTGACCCAAGTAACGGTAGAGCAGAGGAGGCCTTGTGGGTGGCTTGTCCACAAATTCTATAAAGTGGCCTTGTTTGACCAATTGAAGAACCCACCTGTCGGTGGTTATAGACTGCCACCCTGGCAGGTGGTCCACAATACGACCCCCGACCTTGGTGTCCTGTTGACCCTGAGGGGCAGGAGCCGGGAAGGGTCATGCTGTGGCGGCTGAGGGTCCTGCAGACTGGGCCGACTTTGCAGGGCGTTGGCCTCAGCCCACGGACGACTTCCCCTGGGCTCTGCGGGAGAAAGAGCCCCTCTGTTGTGGGCCAGAGTGGGACTGCTGTCTCTGCATCCGGCCTCGAAAACGGCTTTGGTTCCTGCGAAAGGAACTGAGCTTGGGTCTGTACATGACTTGACAGACCGCACCGCCTTCCCGCCTCTGAAGTTTGGTGAGGACCTCCGAGGACTCACCAAAAGAACTCGGGAACCAGGCGCCCAAGTTCTTCTGGACGCCGGGGTAAATCCAGAGACACAGAGCCAAGAGTGTCTCCGGAGGCATACGCCTGAGGCTGCCGCCTGGCCGAGAGTCCGCGAATCGTACGCGGCTTGTAGCACCTGGGTTCCCACATCCGAAGGAGTTGCAGCAACTCCTCCTTCTGCTCACCTTCTGGCATCTTTTCCGCCAGATCCAGCCACTGCTCCCACAAGGCATTCTGAAACTGGACCATGTGGGTTAAGTAGTTGAGGGACCTAATGGCGCAGGTAGCGAATGCGTACGTGCGCCTGCCCATTGCGTCCAGCTGCTTGGACTCTGGGTCCAATGGCAGGGTGCTCAAATGTTGCGGCCTCTGGGACCGGTCATGTGAGGCTGTAATGACCAGAGAATCAGCCAGAGGATGTGATGCCAAGTACTGGCCCTCCCTAGGGGCTTTGTACAGGCAGTCAGCCTTCTTCGGCATCGCCGGGAGCGAGAGTGGACGTTTCCACGCTGCCTTGGAGACGTCCACGAAGGTGTCCACCAAGGGTGGCACCACCACAGGCTTTGGATCTTTTTGACGAAGATATCTGGCAAGGTGAAGTCTCTCGGGGTTGAGTTCCTCTGCGTCCCAGCCCATGTTCTCCTGAATATTCCTCATAATCTCCGAGAACGATGGGTCAACAGGAGGAGATCTTGGGAGCTCACGTGGGTCCGGAGAAGGGACGCTGATTGGAGAGGGGGATCTGGATCCATCCGAGAAGTCCAATCCTGTGTCCTCCGTCGAAGGTGAATGGCAGCGTCTTCTGGGTCTCTTGGGGCTGGGTGACCCTGAAGAAGATCTGGACGGAAGTCTCCTCTTATCTGGTCTACTACTAGGAGGTTCCACAGGCTCCTGGGGGGGTACTCGGCCTGCAGCCCCGGATGGAGTAGGGGGTGCAGGGGCCGGTGGAGTCGTAGATGGAGGAGGAGGAAGAGGAGGAGGTGTGGGAACCACATCCTTCTTTATGGTATCCCACCAGTAGGTGAACAGCTCCTTAACCTCTGAAATGCTGAGGCCTGACGACAGACCGGGCGCCGGTGGTCGGTCGTCGGATTCCGGCGTCTGCTCCCAGGGTCTCGGGTTCAGGGAGGGTTCCCTGGGGTGTGACAGGATCGGGTTCGCCTGGCTGGTCCTCGGGCTGGTCAGCTCTCTCCGTGAGCGCCCTGACCGGCGTCGGTGGAGGCGAGGGTCTCTTCTACTAAAACGGGCGCGGTCCCCGCCAGCGCCCATGGTAGCAAAGGCTCAACCGCGACGGGCGCCTGGTGGTCGCCGGTTCTCGGACCGTGGTGCTTGGCCGACGCTGGGGTGGGCCGGACGCCGGATCCGACGGCCCTCTTGAGTGAAGTCAGCTCTCTGGTTTTCTGCTGGGGAGGAGGGGGCAAGGAGACTGACCGGGCCTCGGGGTACGGTTGACGGGATCCGGACTTGTGGTGGTGGTGGCAGTCCCCTGACCTCGGCAAGGCCTTGGAAGCCAAAGAAGAGGAAGGCCTGGAGGTCTTGGCCTGAGGAAGAGAAGAAGAACCTGAAGAAGTCTTCACCGTAGCAGGGGGAGGCTGAGAGCGGGCCTGGGAAGGAGAGTGGTCGGACCGGGAGCCGGAGCTACGGGAGTCGGAGGTCCTAGAAGGGGACTTTGATCTCACCCTCTCCCTATGCTTTTCAAGGTGTCTCCGGGCTTTTTCCGATGATTCCCCCTTGGAGGCCGAATCCATGGCCTTAACTTTTTCCTCGAGAAGGAACGCTTGCAGGGCCTTCTGGCGACGATCCGGGTCCGGCTATTGAATCCCTGACAGAAGGTACAGGCCCGGGTGTCGTGATCTGGGCCTAGGCACCGGACGCAGGCCGAATGCTGGTCTTTAAAAGGGATTTGCTTCCCACAGGCGCACTTCGACGGATGGCCTTCCATGAAGGTTGGAGAGGACATCAGACAGCAAACTTCGAAGAAAAAACAAACTTTTTCCAAATGGAAGAACTTTACCAGGTGTCGCGCGCTAGAAACGGACCGAAGGGTCGAGACATGCAAGTCGATGGCAGGAAAGAACTGGGGATTCTGGCGGGACTGACGTCGGAGGCGGTCCCCACTGAAGACTGCTAGCAAGAAGATTTCCGTAGGGTCCTGACGCCTGCCGACTTCAGTCCTATTGGCGTTACCTGCTACAAGAGCTGTATCTCGAAGTAAGATCCTGGATTTCTGGAGCAGAAGAGAGGCAGTTTTGTGTTGAGTGGGGATGCAAAAAGGTCCAGTTCTGGAGTTCCCCACTCTGCGAATAGTGACTGAGCTATGGATGAGTCGAGAGACCATTTCGTGAGGATCTTTTCTCTGTTCTGCCGACATGGTCTGCCAGTTCGTTCTGCATCCCCGGCAGGTAGACCGCATGAATTAGAGCCTTGTGCTCCAAGCACCATTCCCATACCCTCATTGCTTCCCTGCATAAGGGGTAAGTGTGAGTCCCGCCTTGCTTGTTGATGTAATACATCACTGCTTTGTTGTCCGTTTGAAGGAGAATGTTCTTGTGACAGGGACTGTCCTTCAAAGCCCGGACTGCATAAAGGATGGCTCTCATTTCTAAGACATTTATGTGACGCTGAGACTTGTCCTGAGCCCACGTACCTTGAGTGTGGAGTCTGACAATGAGATCCCCACCCCATCAGGGATGCGTCTGTGGTAATGGAAATCTGATGATCCAGAGGAGCAAAGGGGTATCCTTCCAGAAGATTGTCCTCTTGCGACCACCAGGTGAGTGATCTCTTCAGAGGTTCTGTCACCTTGATGAGAAAGGACTGAAGGTGAGTGGTCAGGGTACAGTGAACACCGAGGATGCCACGAGACCTAGCATCCGCTGCATCGAGAGAGCTGTCACCGAGCTGATTTCTCCGATGTATCTAGCCATCTGAAGGATATCGCTCCTCCTGTCCTCTGGAAGAAATGCTTTCACACAGGTGGTGTCCAGGAGAGTTCCTATGAAAAGGAGCCTCTGGGAGGGCTGCAGCTGCGATATTTTGATTTTTAGCAGGACTCCCATGGACGTGAGAAAGTGTGAAGCCATGGCTACGGCTTCTAGAGTTTCCTGCCTGGAAGGACTTGCTAGAAGCCAATCATCCAGATATGGGAACACTTGTATTCCGATTTTTCTGAAATGCGCTGCGAGAATTGCACAACACTTTGTAAAAACTCGCTGCGCCGAGGATAGCCCAAAGGGCAGGACTCTGAACTGATAATGCTGTCCCAAAGCCACGAACCTTGGGTATTTGGGACGCTTTGGGTGAATAGGAACTTGCTGGTAAGCATCCTGCATGTCCAGGGAGGCTAACCAGTCATGTTGATGAAGCAAAGGTAAGAGGGTTCCTAGTGATATCATTTTGAATTTTCTTGGGAAGGAATTTGTTTAATTTTCTGAGGTTCAAAATGGGGCGACATGCCCGTTTCTTTGAACTAGAAAGTACGGGAGTAGAACCCTGGTTCCGTTGATCCAGCGGAACTACTTCCACTGCCCTGTTGTTCAGAAGGCCTTGTATCTCGGAGGCAAGACGTTCTGACTGAAGAACTGACAGCCTGGGCTGTTGTCTGGGGGGATGATCCGAAGGGGTATCAAAATATTGAGGGAATACCCCTCACGGATTATCCGGAGGACCCATTTGTCCGAGGTTATGGACTTCTTCTGATTGTAGAAGTGAGTCAGACGACCTCCCACCACTGAGGAAGAGTCCCCCTCGGGCAGCTGAGGTGGGACTTGGGCCAACAACTCAGAAGGCGGCACTAGGTGCTTTGGGTCCTTGTGCCTTCTGCTGCGTTTTCTTTTCAGGCTGGGGGGCTTGGTTTTTATTAAAACCTCCCCTGCCTTTGCCTCGAAAGGACTGACGGTTATGAAACTGGTGTTTAACACCCCCTCGAGAGGGGACGGGAGGAGGTCGAGCCAGTTTAATGGCTGACCTAGTCTTTTGTGTGGCCTCTAAAGCCTGTTCTACTTGAGGGCTGAAGAGATGCACACCATCGAAAGGCAATGCCATTACATGTTGCTCGGCATCATTCGTGAAACTTGAGGTGCGTAGCCAGGAATGACGGCGGGTACAAATGCCCACCGCCGCCGCTCTGGAGGTAGTATCGAAGGCGGCCATAGCTGCTTTAACCTGCTGGTTGTTGGACTCGAAACCCCTGGTTATGACTTGAAGAAGCTCTAAATTAGTGTCCGACTACGGTAGAGCTTCAACCGTATGTTTGAGCGGATGCCAAAGGATATACTCATATTGAGAGAAATAGCCTTGGTAGCTGGCAGTACACATACCTAGGATGGAAGCTGCAAAGACTCTCTTACCTAAAGTGTCTATCTTACAAGATTCTTTGTTAATAGATCAACCTGTAGTAATCTGAGGAAGGACGACCTTATCATTCTCTGCCAAGACTACAATAGGATCTGCAAAGGCTCGGGATGCCAAAATGGGTCGATCCTTGGGAGCAGCATATTTCCTATCTATGGACTTAGCCACAGAAGGAATAAGAGCAGTATTATTCCATACCATTTGAGAAAGCGACTCAAAGGAGGGCTGTACCGGAGGAGTCAAATCCATAGGGATCTCCGGAACATGGAGGTACTGAAATCTTAACAGTTTCCCAGGATCAATATCCGTAGTCTGGAGAGAAAGAGTAGAATTCAAATTTTTTAGCAGAGACTTAAATGACAGGTTCTCGACCACAGGCTCTGCAGCAGGAATAGATCCTGCTCCTTCCACATCATCACCCAGCCTAAGGTCTGGGTCAGGCTCAATGTCATCTGCTGACAGCCCAGGAGGGACTGTATGAACAGGAAAGGAGTGAAAATCAGAAGGAAATGAGGAAGGAAACTGATTCTAAGAAGAGGAGCCCTGAAGACTGGATGACACCCTAATGGGTCTCGTCACCAAAGAAGAGCATGGCGCCGAAAAGATGCACGTCGCCGAGGACAGTGCCGAGAAGCCGCACGGCGCCGAGCATGCCATCGACACTGAGGGTGTCAAAAACATCCCAAGACTCTGAAAAACAGGATTTGAGGAGAAAGAAGGATGAATACCAGGAGATAGAGGCATCGGTGTGGCCCCCTGCGCCGCAGCCGTGTGAGAGGGGGACCCACCTAAGCAGGGAGTTGACGGCACTGAAGATGATGCCGCACGACTAGGGAGGCCCAACCGCTCTACCTGATCTCCCAGAAAGCCTGAAGGCCCCCTGAGTGACCGGGCCTGGCGGCTGGACCAACCTCCGAGCCCACTGCTCCATAAGAGCAGCCCACTGATGAAACTGCTCATCTGAAGATCTACCACAGGGCGGGGTAGGGCTCCGATGTCGAAGACGTCGGCTACCAGAAACAGAAACCGGCGACTCTGAAGGAAGAGACTGGCAACTAGCCCCAATAACTCACCGTCTACACGCAGACATATCAGAGGGCAACCTCGAGTGATGCCTTCTCTTTTTTGACCTGTGGGCCGAAGAAGAGCTCAAGGCCGAACGGTGCAGAGAATGAGACCGTTTACTTTTATGCTTTGGAGGAACGCCCACCCCCTCGGACACTGGACTGTCCATTGTCAGACCCCTCCGGAGAAGGTGGCGGACCGACCCAGCCCTGCTGACTGAACAGCTTTCACACTAAGTCTCCCATCATCAACTGACTCAACTTGTGTTGACTCTGTCAACGTAGGCTGGGACTTCTTCATTAAATAAGAATAAATAAACTAAGTGACACCTTATTCGAGATATTACTACAAAACAATAAAACTGAAAACCTATGCTGCTAGTTTGACTCCCGGCAGGCGAGTGACGTATTCACTGAAGTGCACTCGATGGCGGGAAAAAAGGAACTAAGGCGGTTGGAGGTTGACGCCAAGATAGTCATTACCACAAGAGCTGGGGCTCGTGGTGCTGCTCCTTGCAGTTCCATCTCTGGCGCCGACCCTCCAGCAAAAAAGTTTGCTCCCGCTGGGTCCTAGTACCTCCGGCGCAGATCCCATTAGTGTGAATGAGTGGTGGAGACTTTACGTCCAGGAAGAGCCACATGTTTCGCTCCAAGGATGATATGATCTCGGACAGAGTGACCATCCGAAAGGTGCGAGGCCTGAGATATTGATTCAGGTTGTGCAGATCTAGAACGGGGTGCCAGCCCCCTGACCGCTTGGGCACCAGGAAGTACCTGGAGACAAAGCCTGGGTCTGCTGGAAAATCTGCCACTGGAGCTACTGCCTCCATGAGGAGGAGCTGAGCAATGTCGTCTCAGAGAGCTGACCGAGTCTGGATGGATATGCTTTCTTCCCGAGGGGTGTGGGCTCGTCTTGGAGGGTACTGTTCGAATTCCAGAGGCAGTCCCTGACCAACCACTTTGAGAACCCAACTGTCCGTAGTGACAGTGGACCAGGCAGAAAGGAAGTGGCGGAGCCGGCGTGACAGGAGAGGGGAAGGCAGCCCTGCCCTGTCACTGAGCAAGCCTGGAGGAGAAGGATCCAGGACCCGATCCTCGGCCTCCTTTACGGGCCAGGAAGGGCCCAGGGCGCCAAGCTCGAGCCTGCTTCTGCTGTTGCCTTCCTTGAAAGAAGGGTTGCTGTGCCATAGGGGAAGAGTGCCAAAAAGACTTCTTCTACTGATTCTTGCCCTAAGAACCCTTAGGAGAAGTAACGTCCAAGGTGGCACTGGACTGCTCAATACGCTGAAGGCGACCAGCCATACCTGGGCCGAAGAGTTCGGTATCCAGGAAAGGCACATCAGCTAGTTTGTGTTGAGTGTCCGTCAGAAAGGAAGAGCGTCTCAGCCAAGCCCTGCGACGAGAGGCAACTGCGGCTGCCATCGAACAGGCACAAGAGTCCCCAATGTCCAGGGCTGTCTGAAGCTGCTGTTTGGCAAAAGCTCGGCCCTGATCCCGGACCTGCTTGACCATGGTATGCATGTCCGCGGGGAGGACTATATCCAAAGACCCCAAGAAGGCATGGGAGAAGTGTGCCATGATGATGGCCGAACTTGCCTGACGAAGACCTAAAGAAGACGCCGCACAGACCTTCCTGGCAGAATGATCCAAGAGTTTGGATTCTTTCTCGGGAGGTCGGTCCGTGTTGGCAGAACTGTCAGCACGACTGAACACAGAGGCGGTCACCAGGCTCTCGGCTGAAGGGTGCTTTGTGAACCCCGCAAGGGACCCCATGGGTATCGCATACATGCAGGCAGATGGAGCTGGACAAGAGGCAGGGCACTGCCAGAGTTCTAAGGCCAGGCCAACAAAGGCCTCGGCCACAGGAAAAGCCTCTGTTGGGGTATCCCCACTCTTGAGGATGTCCGTGAGAGGGTACTGCAGCTTTTTCTGGATTGGCTCCAGCGGCATCCCCTGTGGCCTCAGAGATGTGGCGAAGAATGCCCTGAAAAGATGAAGGACCTTCCTTCTTCTCTAACCCACTGGCTGATTCGTCATCCCGGGATGAAAATGTAGGCCAGTCACATTCGAATCTGGATACAGCGGTTGACCGCCCAGGTAACCCTTGACCCACTGAGGGTGGTCCGGGGTGACAGTGACCGAAAGATGCCGGAGAAGCCCAGTGTCTGACCTATCTTCTTTAGAAGGAGCCCCTCCCACAGGCTGCTTAGGCGGTGGTTCCACCATTATCGGTGGAGAGACTGGTTTAGGCTGAACTGAGGTTTCATTAGCTTCAAGAGGCGGGGAACTGACTTGGATTGGCTCAAGGAGTCTGTTTCAGCCTAGGAGGCGTAAAGCCAAGTAATGACCGGGTAGAAGCTGGAGCCCACTTGTGCCCAGTCAAAATCAGCTGTTGCCACATGAGGTTGTCGTAGCGCCGGAGCCTCTCCTCATCAGAGGAGGAGGACAAGGACGAACGATGGCGTTGCTTCTTTTTAGAGCACATGTGGCTCTTCTTCAGCCTTTTGGTCAAGGGGATCCTGGACCTCGATCAAGATCAGACAGGCCGATTCGGTTGCTCGGGAGACACCGGTGGGACCGGTGATTTCCCAGGGTCAGGGACCACTTCCTAGACAGGATTCCCAGTGGGAAGGGTCTCCTTGTCAGGGAAAGTAAGGACCGGAGTCTGATTGAGAGAGTCGTCGACCGGAGTCGGTGACAAAGGGTCGACGACGATTTCAACATCGTTGATCGACACTTCGTTAGACTGGCCAGACAGCAAAGTCGAGAAGCCAGCAGCTGAAGAGGCAATTTCAACCGAAGTTAAGACTGCCGGTTCCTGAGACTGAGATCTCTCCCGATCCCAAGAACGTCTTTGCCAAGACAAAGATGATCCCGGGTCCTTTTTCCGCTTACGAGACCGAGAGGAGTGCATGCTCGCAGGACCCTCCCTCTTAGTTGGGAGAGACTGGCACAACTCTCGGAAAGAACCCGAGAAGGTGCAGCCCAGGTTGAGTGGAACAAAGAAGCTCTGAGAGGCAGATTCTGCGGCCCGAGCCGCTTCTTCGAAGGCTTGCATGCACTCCAATTGCCCAGCGGATCCTGCAGCCACAGAAACCACCCCACCGAGCCTCCTTAGATTTCACTGGAGGCTTCAGTTTATCCAGCCTCCCAAACTTCAGGCATGTGAGACGGTCACTGAGGATGTTAGAATGAAAACCGAGACAAAAATCACATTTTGAGGTGTCATGGTCGACACCGAGGCAATCGACGTACATGGTGTGGGAATTGGTGCGCGACATCTTCTAGCCGCAGGAATACCAGCGAAACCGGGGAAGACTTGTTTTCCATAATCCAAGGTAAACAGTCACGATCGCTAATGCGAACTAGATGAAGTTTCGGAATAACCGAAGGTTTTGAAGCCAGGGCCTACAAAATGCAGGAGCACAAAGGAGGCAACCTGAATCTGCCAGCGGAAAGGAAGATCTGATGTCATGGGGCAGAGCCGAGGGTTATACCACACACGTGGGTGGGAGGGAGGAGCCAGCTTGACTTCTGGCAAGATTTAAAGTGGAAAGGGACATGCGAAAGAGTGTGGATGAACAACATATCCACGATCCTAGAAATAGTTATACTGAACAAATTTTTATTTTACTGCTTCTAGTAATAATAAAACTCTCATTGCGAATTTTGAAACTACTCCTGTTTTTCCTATGCTTCCTGATCTATGCCTCAACGACAGTGCCATGTTCATACTGATTCTCAGCATAGTCATTACAGAACAGGGGACCAAGTTAATTAGCATTAGCCTTTTGCAACTCGCCATATATCAGTGGTAGAATATGATCCTTTTGTTTCCCATATAATCAAGCGCCCTTTTAAACTGATCCATGATATTACTATGGACAATTGATTCTGGCAGAGCATTCCATTGTGACACTACTCTCTGAGTAAAACATCTACCTCTTTTAGTTCTTTTGTAGTTTTCACTCCTCAGCTGTAATTCATGTGACCTGGTTGTTCTTTCAACAGTGTTTAGTATTTTTACATAATCCTGTTGTTTCCCATAATGCCTCATTATGAAAGGCCTTGTATACTTGTATGCTGTGGACCCTGTAATACGAGCAGACTAGACAGACCAAATGGCTTTCTGCTGGCTTCTTCGTATGTTTGTATACGCAACACAAATCACCTCTCTGTTCTCTATATTGCAATGAGTAACGGACCAAATTATTTAATCTTTCCTTGTATGTCATGTCTTTTAAGTTGGCAATTATTTGTGTCATAGTTCTTTGGACTCTCTCCATCACTTTAATGCTACCAACACTTTGTGTTGCACAATATTCAAGATGTGGCCTTACAAGAGAGGTATATAATGGGATGATTACTTCTTCCCCCCTATTTTTGACATGTTTGAATATACAACCTAGAATGTTGTTGCATTTTTAAGAATTTCTCTTGTATGTGTGTGAAAGGTCAAAGAATTCATGATAATGTCACCCAGGTCTTTTTCATTAGCAGCTATTGCTGTAATCCTATTAAGGTGTAATTAGCCATGATGATATTGGCTCTTAAAATGCATAACCCTCCATTTATCATTACTGAATTTGAATCCATAGTTCATTGCCCATATTTCCAACTGTTTCAGGTCTCTCTGAAAATGTTCTGCTGCTTCCCTATTATTGACAACTGCTCCAATCCTAGCGTCATCAGCATATATGCACGGCCATGACCCTGCTGATGTTTTCATGCTGTAAACAAAAACATTAAAAAGTGCAGGTCTCAATACAAATCCCTGAGGGACCCCACTAGTCACCATGCCCCTACCAGAAAAAAACAAACAGATGCACACCCTCTGGTATCTGTTATTTAGCCATGAATACACCCACTATAACTTTTGGGTGACTTTGTAATCCAGTAAATTGATTTATAAATTCTCTTCTTTCTTTTTCTGCATCATTAGATCAGGGTTGTATTCATATCTATCATCGACTGTGTCAACAGGAATGAGACTGTATCAGTGACATTGGCATAGGAGGATTCTGTAGCAAGGGAGTACTTTGTGGTGTTGAGTGGGTATGCATAAAAGGTCCCGTTGATGGGCTGCCTGAATAGGGAGGCTAGACAGTGAATGCCCTATTTCCGTGAAGGTGATCAGGATTGCTTGAGCATCAGCATTGCTCTTGTTTTGCGGGTGTGACTGGAGGAGTTGACGGTGAAGGATGGGTCCCTGCCGATAATGGTGACGTACAGGCTGTAATAGGCCTGGCAGTGCCTATACTTAGCCCTGACCTTAGTGTCTGGTTGACGGTAGGGGGAAGGGGGCAGGGGTGACCTGGAGTGAGCTGGGGAAGACTTTTCCTTGTCCCCTGCTTGTGACTCCCAGAAGACTTCTCCCAAGATTTTGACAACCATGATTTGGTAAACGGAGCCGGCAATGTGGATTTTCTTGGAGCTTCTCCATTCTTGCTACTGTCTCATGGAGTAAATAATTTCTCCAAAGCCCCCTTTCTGTGTTGTCTGGTCGTGGAATTGAACCCTCAGCAGATTTTGCGGGTTTTCATGGTGTCGTCTAGGCCTAAGCAGCAGAGACAGACCTTGTGGAAGTCCCAAGAACAGCTTTTCTTTTCACACTCGCAGTACTGAAAGAGTTTGGATGGTTCTTTCTACGACATACAGGTCATCGATAATCACTATAAAATTATGATTACTTTTAGCTATAACAAAAAATAAAATGGCTATGAGCAGCAATATTTTCGATGGTAGTCCAATGAGTCTGATAAACGCCGGGAAAAGAACTGATGAGAGAAGGGGCTGCCCACACTTATTTATAAGCTGACATAGTCGTGGGCAGCCCCTGGCTAACTACTTGCAGAAGTTTCTGTGTGGTCTCAGTGCCTGGCGGCTATAAGTTCCAAAGGTGTGGCCTGATGAAAGAGAGATCCTCAAAGATGATCAAGGAGAATCAGAGCTAGCAGTTTAAGCAACACTGTCAGTCAGGAAAAAATAGGAAGGTTTCCTTACCTAGTGGTGCGGGATTCAGGTCATCCAGCAAGGCTGGTGGTGCACCTAGTGCCAGGTCCTCATGATCAGAATAATCATCTGGAAGGGGAGAAAAGAGAAACACTGAGGTCGGAAGGGTTCTAGCAGGTCACTACATCACAAAAGAAGCTTGCTGTATAGACCTTAGAACTGTTAGGAATACAGTATTTCACTGCAAACCCTGGGAAGGACAATGGCAAGACTTTTCTCAGTGGACGGCTTCACTTACTGCATAAACAAACCGCAACAAAATGAGGTAACATGGTGAATGCTGCTTCATTGGATTCATAAAGTGCCTGTGCAGCTTGTCCTTGTTGCTATGATGACCTGGGTACTAGCATCAACAAGGAATGGTAAACAAATTAGGATTGGGTGGTCTACAGACCTCCAGGCTAGGCCCAGGGGGTGGATAAAGAACATGCAGAGATTCTAAGAACAGTGACCAAATTAGGGAACGTGGTAGTAGTAGTCATAGTGGGAATTTAAAATACTGGATGTGGACTGGAAAGTTCAAATCCCCTCCAGTTCCTCCGCAATGTCCCCTATGAAAATACTGAAGAGGACTGGTCCCAGCTCTGAACCTTGTGGTACCCAGCTGATCACTCCCTTGTCCTTAAGAGTGTGTGCCATTACCACTACCCTCTGCCTCCTATCCACTAGCCAGTGGTGAACCCACTTAATCATTTTAGCACCCCCTGCCTCCAAATTGGTCAGCTTCCTTTTCAGCCTTCTGTACAGCACAGTGTCGAAGGCCTTGCTGGAGTCTATACTGGCTAAGTCCACTGCCCTTCCCAGGTCATCCAATTGAAGAAATCTATCAGATTAGTTTGGCATAACCCCCCCCCCCAAAACCATGTAGCCGAATTATAATCAACCAGTCTCTCTGTCCTTCAACAGGTGTTTCCATTAGCTTCCCCACCACTGAAGTTAGGCTGACTGGCCTGCAGTTACTAGATTCCCCCTACTGCAGCTCTTCATCAGAAGGACCATATAAGCTCTTCTCTAGATTGTTTCCAGTGAGCTGTTGAACAAGACTGTCAGTCGAGCACACATTTTTCAGGTGTGTAAGTGAGATGAGGAGGACCAAGGGAGGGATTGTAAGGTTAAAAAGGGAAGGGGGATACTCTACAGAAGGGGGACCTGGAAAAGGCAGACATCTTAAACAAATACTTCTGCTCAGTGTTCAAAGAGAAAAGAGAAGGGGAGAGACTGCAAAAAGGAAACTGGAGCCTTTAAGTGGGGGAGGTGGACACCAGTACTTTCTCAGACAGAGTCATGAAGGCACTTGCTATTCTGAAACTGGACAAAGCTATGGGCCCAGACAAAATGCATCCAAGGGTGTTGAGGGAGCTCAGGGAGATACTGGCTGCACTTCTGACAGTCCTTTTTAAACAGATCACTGGATACTGGAGTGGTTGTGGAAGACTGGAGGAGGGCAGATGTAGTCCCAGTTCACTAAAGTGTTAGCAGGGAAGAGGCGGGAAATTACAGGCCAGTCAGCCTGACACCAGTGGTGGGAAAGTTTATGGAAATACTGCTGAAGGAAAGGATTGTGGAATATCTTGAATCTAGTGGGTTACAAGACCAAAGGAGGCATAGATTCACACAGGGAAGGCCATGTTAGACAAATCTGACAGATTGATTTGACTGGCTCACCAAGGAATTAGATCAGGGAGGAGTGGCGGATGTTTCGACATTGTTCCATACAGGAGGACCAGTGAGCAAGCTGAATAGCTGAGGGATGGGTAAAAAGGTCGTAAAACTGGGTAAGAAATTGGTTAGGGGAATATGTGATAGGTGACAGGGTGGTAGTAAACAGAGTTTGCTACAAGAAAGGGAGAGTGACCAGCAGCGTACCTCAGGGATCAGCACTGGGACTGGTCCTCTTTAAACGTGACACTGCAGAGAAGCGTGTCTCTATCCAGATGTCCCACCAGCGCTACAAGGAACTCCTCTGTGAAATCCAAGGGTAGAGTACAAAACAGGAAGAGTGGGACTGACAACAACCAAGCAGGAAAGAGACCCAAGAGTAATTATACCTGTTGACCTAAAGGTGGTCAGGCAGTATGACAAGGCCATCGGGGCTAGTGGGATGCTATAGGAAGAGGTATCACCGCAGAAAGAAGGAGGTGTTGTTGCCCCTGAATAGATCGCTGGTAAGACCCCATCTTGAGTACTGTGTCCAGTTTTGGAGACCACAACTCTGGAAGAACATAGAGTAGAGGCGGTCCAGAGGAAGGCAACTAAAATGGTACTAGGTCTACATCAAAAGCCTTATGAGGAGAGACTGAAGGACCTCAATATGTACACCAGTTCCAGAAAATACAGCACTTGTACACAAAAATGCACAGACTAAAAAAGTTCCACATAAACAGTGCAAATGCAATTTATTGAATCAATGCAAGCTTGAGACGTAAACCTAAGCCCCAGAGCTTCAGCTTCACAGCCTTTGTCAGGGGGCGAGAAGCATGAGGCATTGTAGAGAAAAGGAAGGTGGGGGAGGGAGAAAGAGCTGTAGATCAAGTTGGGTCTGTGGTGAGAATGTAGGTATGGGGGAAAAAGGCAGACTGGTTGGGCCAAGCAGCCCTTATCTGACATTAGATTACAGGTTTCTTCCCAGTGTTTCCTCAGTATCCTGGTATGTATCCCATCCTGCCCCATGGCCTTATCCATTTTCAGGGCTTTAAGACCTTTCCTTTCTGTCAGAACAACTTTGAGTTGAGTTTCATTTTTGACTAGTCAAACTACCATCAATCACAGAACAAGATAAACAGTCCCTAAACAAACCCATCTCCCAAGATGAAATCTCTAAGGCCATTTTCTCCCTTTCTACAGGATAGGCACCAGGCCCTAGAAACAGAAATTGAAGGCAGATAAAGACTGCTACGCCCATCCAGTCTGCTCATGTTCCCTACCTACTGTAAAAGCTGCAGACCCTACTTGATCGCAAGCTTTATCTCTTTGTTCCTAATCCTAGGGTTCCCCTATGCATGTCTGAATTCCCCCACTGTGTTTGCCCCCACCATCTCCGCTGGGAGTCTATTCCATTCACCCACCACCCCTTCCGTGAGAAACAGACTACTCACCTGTAACAACAGCTCTAGGAGTGGTAAATGTTGTTTATTCACACTGTTTGGCATGTCCCTTTCCCCTTTAAATCTTGCTGGAAGTCTTCAAGCTGGCTCCTCCCACCCACCTGGGTGTTACATACCTCGGCTCTGCCACATGATGCCAGATCTTAGCCCGCTGGAAGCCAGGTTGTGTGCGTCTGCAGCCGGGGAGGTTGGGTGGGTACATGTGGATGAACTACATATACCACTCCTAGAAGAAAAAATTACTCACCTTAGTAATTATGTTTCTTCTAGTGGAGTCTTGCTGTAGTCTGACTATTGTAGTTAGGTCCTGCCTTTCAACTGCCCCGGAGAACAAGGGGTTAACTTTTCTATGCCTTGCATACAATGTTCATCATGAGCTCGGTTGAAGCCCCCGTCTGTTGTTGTTCAAACTGCAACCGCCAGATCTTTACGAGCAAAAACTCACTAGGTGTTCTGTGTGGAAACTAAAAATTTTTACTAGCCAACTGGCAATATATAATGTTTCTGGTTTCAAAGGAAGACTCAAGTCAGGAAACCCAAAACAAAACACAACATTCCACCCAAACAAAAAAAGGGTGTAAAAGGACACCCTAGGGTGCCAACACTGTCCTGCCCACCCACATCCCAAAACTAGGTTCTGAGAGGGGAGGCGGATGGGAGAATACAGCAAGACTCCACTAGAAGAAACATAATTACTAAGGTGAGTAATTTTTTCTTCAAACAACATGAAGTCTTGCTGTATTCTGACTATTGCAGACTACCAAGCAGTACCTCCATGGAGGAGGGACAGAACCTACTTTGGAAATAGGCTCTGAAGTACTGCTGTGCCAAACCGAGCATCACTCCTAGCCTGGATATCCAGAGAGTAATGCTTGGTGAAAGTATGGACTGTTTTCCAGGTGGCTGCTTGACAGATTTCTAAGAGTGGAATATCCCTGGCAGCAGCCAGGGAAGCGGCTGTACCTCTTGTGGAATGAGCCCTCAGGCCTGAGGGTGGAGTTCTACCCAGTTTTTCATAGCAGAATTGTATACAAGAAACAATCCACCTGGCAATAGATCTCTTAGTGGCAGGTTTGCCTTTACCAACTTCTCCATAAGTGAGGAACAACTGGAGGGATTCAAACCTGTGACCCTTGGTACGCTCTATGTAGCAGCTAAGGGCTCTTAACATCCAAACTGTGCAGCCTCCTCTTTCCCGAGGAGGAATGGTCAGTGAAGAAAACAGGGAGAGATATAGACTGGTTGAGGTGGAAATCTGAAACCACTTTAGGTAAGAACTTTCTGTTAGTTCTAAGGACCACTTTATCTCTATGAAAAGAGATGAAATCAGATTCCACTGACAGGGCTTGCAATTCACTGATACCTCTGGTAGAGGTAATGGCTACAAAAAAATGAAAATTACATACCTACCATAATTCTTGATCTTCTCTTGTATCTTCACCATTCATTACTGTTGGGTGACAGCCGAAGGCGGCACCCGCCACGGGAGTTTTTTTTTTTTTTTTTAGAAGGAGTCGGCGGCGCCGCTCCCTGGAGTGACGCTCTGTGTAGAGCACGAGGGGTGGCTGTTAGGCGCCGCACTTTCCTCCTCCATCCCAGTTCTGTTGGCCGGAGAGGCGAAAAAAGGGTTAGAAGAAAGAGTGAGGCAAGAGAGCCGAGGGATTGAAAAAGGAAAGGATATAAACTGAAAAAGGAATAAGCCGATAGAGGATGGAAGGGAAAAGAAGAACTGCCTACCATAAGGGACCGAAGGGCCTCACTTCTGGGGCGGCTCTAAGGGAGGAACAGACAGGGAGGAGAAAGAAGAAGGGTAAAAAGAGAGAAGGCTAGGAGGGGGGAAGACTGCCGTTGGCAATTAGTTAAGGGTTATAAACTCGGAACCACAAACAAAGGAGCAAGGATCCCATTATGGAATTGAAAGAGAAGGTTAACTGAACTTCTCGCTCAGAATGGACACCCAAGACAGGTTCCCTAACCTCCCGCCTACCCAGTTTTTCCCAGACTCCAGCCGGGAGCTCTTTAATCATTAAGAAGGAAAATCTCTGTTCCAAACGAGAGCTGCCAGCTAGGAGAGAGGAAGCCCACCAGCATTTTGTTAAGTGATAACACAGTATCATGTGAAAGTGTGTGTGTGTGTGTGTGTGGGTGGGGGTGCCCCTATACCAAAGAGAGAGAGAGAGAGAGAGAGAGAGATGGAACTCAATCGGACTCCCTAGAGGCAAGGCAGGGAACACTCTTTAAGGAAACTGGAGCGCCAGATAGCACTACACCTGTAGAGGCTGACATAACAGGATTAAGACTTGCCAGAAGTGGTCTGGAAAAGAGAAGTCGAGTCCCGTAAGGGATTGTCTCTTAAACTGTGAATTGAGAAGAAATGGCTGGGGAGAACCAAGAGATGCCCATTAAGGGCAGTCAGAAAGAGTTCCCTCAAGACAGATAAATGAAGCCTGCCTCCTATTCTCAGAGGGAAAGATCCGCTCAGAGGATCGGAAAGAGAGCATGTAAAAAAATTTTTGGCTTAATGGCCCAGGGAGGAAGGGGGAGAGACGAGCAGGAAGGGGGATACGCCAAAGAAGAAGGCCATTGAGGATGGTGGATTCAGTAATGAATGGTGAAGATACAAAAGAAGATCAAGAATTACGGTAGGTACGTAATTTTCATATCTTCCCTTGTCAATCTTCACCATTCATTACTGCTGGGTGAGTACTAAGCCCCCTCCTCCAGAAAAAGGGGGAGGGAGAGAGAAAACCCCTGAGGGAACAGACCCCTCAGCCTCTTACTGGTGACAACTAGAGAGGGGGAGACCCTGACCAATAGACAAGAGTCTAAGGTGGGTGAGGAGGAGAAGACGCCCCCAAGGGGCTGTGGGAAGGGGGTTGCCCCTGAAGACGTCTACTCGCCCTACGGGAAAATAGGCAGGTCCCCCGGAAGGCAGAGCCAGTCACCCAACGCCGGGCCATGGGTGACAGTCGGGAGAGACAAAGCCATGCCGTCCGCCTGATGCAGATCGCTGTCCCTACTAGCCTGGATGCCACCTCTTTGGCGTCATAGGATGCCCTCGCTTGGTGCCTTGCAAGCTCCAGACTCTGTGCAGAGGGCAATGGCTAGTCTAGACTGCTCTGAGTCAGGTAGCAAAGCTAAGACCTGAGCCAGCATCGACCACAGATGCCTGTTGTAAGTAGCGTGGTGAGCCTGATGGGAGGAAATGCACAGTAATGCACGACCAGAAGAGAAAACTCTTCGTCCCCACCGGTCAAACTCAGCAGAATCCGAGTCCGGAGGCATGTCGTGCACTGGGTGGCGAAGCCCAGAAGGAGTATCTAGGGACGTCAAACCCGAAGGTGGGTGAGGTAGAGAACCTAGAGACCTGCGGGGCACAATACTGTCTCCTGCAGTCTCCTGGGGCTGGAGAAGGAGTGCTGGAGACTGCCAGGTGTGGACAGACGCTCCTGGAAGGGAATCGCCAGGAAAGCACCACCAAATGGTGGGCGCTTGAATTCACTGAGGAAAGCATGCGTCTGCGCCGAATTGTTCTCTACGAACGAGGGAAATAAAGCCCTAGACCATCCTCAAAAGGAAACGCTGATAGTCAGTGAAGTCAGCGTCAGAGGAAAGGAGGACAGGAAGTTCCTCTTCCTCAGTTGAGGAAGACGAGGAGGAAGTGGAGCTCGAATGCCCACAAGACTCCTGCGGCGAGGAGGGACAGGCGAAAAACCTGTTCGTCCATGGCCCTAACATAGGATGGGAAGGCCGATGCAGTAGCTCTGAACATCTCCCAAGTTAATGGCACAGTGGGACCCACATGGCCTGGGAGAGAGGGAGGTGGTTGCAGAGGGATGGGCGAAGGGCACCTAAAAGCATATGCCTTGCCTCTGCCAGAGCTCTGGGATCCAGGTAGCGATGCCGCCAAAACTGGGGACCCTGAGATCATGCCGGGTTGCGTAGAAGAGAGGAAAGGAGGCAACTCCGCAAAGAGCCCTGAAGGGGAATCTCCCCTGTGGCATGCCTGGGATTGCATGAGTCCAGAAGGGCAACCCTCAGAACCGCCACTAGAAGGCACTTTAGAGACCTTCAGAGAGAGGTGAGGATCAGCTCCACTCCTCCCCGCACCCGCAGGGCGGTGGGGGCTCATCGCAGCTCTTGACCCCTACCTCTCAACCCTTCAGACTCCGAAGCAGCCCTCTTCCTTGAAACCAGTGGTGGAGGTCCCTGCTGAGCAAGGCCCCAAAGGGCGCCTAATGAAGCAGGGTCCTCCTCCCTCTGCTGAAGGACCTGAGCAGCACCGGAAACGGGGGCTGCCTGGGACCTACTAGAAAAGGGAATCCCTTCTCAAACTCCCGAAGGGTCCACCACAGATGACTCCAGGCCACCACTAGCCGTGGAGCCATCCGGGCTGACCAGCTCAGGGGAGTCCGGGAGAGGGATACTGACCGTCTAGCCCTGCGGCCTACAGGAGATTCAGAGCCAGAGGACTCTAGCTACTGGTCTGTGTCCTCACCTGAGTCATGTCCCTCCGAGGAGGGGTCGACAAGGGAAGACTGCAAACCAACCGCAGCAGGAACCTGCCCCGAGGTGGCACCAGGCCTGGTACCACCGTAGGCCACGACGAGCAACACGTCCGCCGAGTCATCTGTCCCCTTGGCGGTGCCTGATTCCCGGACCACACCGCGAACGGTGTCGCTCGAGTACCCGACATGGCACCAAGATCTGGCACAGCGCTGCAAACGGCGCCGAGGCCCAGAGCAACACCGCCCGAGTCTCCAGCACCACATACGGCGCTAAGGCCCAGGTGCACTGCCACCGAAACCACGGCGCCGGCTGACTCAGAGCGACACCGCCAGAGTCCCCGCGCCGCGGAACGGCCACCAAGGCCCAGAACGGCGCCGCGCCTATGGCCCTGACTGAGTCGCCAGCACCATGAGAAGCGGAAGACTCCACGGCGAGGAAAGACGGTAACGAGGGCCCACCAGTGTGCCGTTCCCCGCAGCCAGGGGCTGCAACATGGGATGGCGCCAACAGCG
Source organism: Neoceratodus forsteri (assembly GCA_016271365.2). NCBI lineage: Eukaryota > Metazoa > Chordata > Ceratodontiformes > Ceratodontidae > Neoceratodus > Neoceratodus forsteri. The sequence continues at coordinate 357,873,695 of CM028137.1, forward strand.
TGACCCCGCGTGGGATCACGCCGTTCCTCCCGCACCAAAGAAGAAACCTCCTTCTTGGCAAGGCTGGAAGTGGAGGAGGTTTCCTCCTTGCCAGGCCATATAGACCCGAGGGAGACCCTGGAGGAAAGGTCGAGATCTGCCTGGGAAGCCCTAGGGCGACGTCGTCCTCCGAAATTCGGCAGAGCTCGCCTGACTCTCAACGCACGGACTTCTAAAACACGGCGGTCCATGGAGAAACAGGCGTCGCAATGGGCCATATCATGGTAGGGTCCCAGGCACCAGAGACAAACATCATGATGGTCCGTGACGGAAAACTGCCGGCCACAAGGGCACCGACGCATAGGGGCACGGCCCGCCTTAGACTTGCACTTTGCCCCCGAACCAGACATGATACTAAATAATCAAGCAAAAACACAGAAAAGGCTCTGCGCCGTCTAAAGAAAAAATAATAATGGAAAGATCTTACCAGTCGACGACGTCGAGAAAATACCGGAAAGAAGGAGCATCAAAATAAATTTTGAGGCGGCCTATGACGCAGTAAACTATCGAAACTCACGAGCAGGTGCAGCCTCGATGGCGGGAGAAACAGAACTGGATGGAGGAGGAGTTCGTGGCCTGATGGCCACCGTGGTTTCCACGCAGAGCGCCACTAAAGGCAGCGCCACGACTTATTAAAAACTCCGTGGCTAAAAGGCATACTATTGTCGCCCAACAGTAATGAAATGGTGAAGACCGATAAGGAAAGATCACAGTTTTCCAAGTCAAGTACTTAAGCTCTGCTGGGGACAAAGGCTCAAAGGGGGGTTGCATAAGCTGAGCAAAGCAAACATTAAGGTCCCAAGCAGGAGCAGGATCCCTAAAGGGGGGATTGGTGTGAAGCAATCCCTTGAAAAACTTACAGAATACAGGATGGGATGACAGAGAGGAAGACTTGCCTACCCACAGGAAAGCAGAAACAGCTGCCAAGTGTACCTTGAGGGTAGCTGGTCTGAGTCCAAGGCCATTAAGATGGACCATATAATCCAGAACCGTAGGCAATTCAGCAGAGTCGGGAGAAATATTCTTCTTAGAACACCAAATGCTGAATATTTTCCATTTGGAGTTTTAAGTCTTTCTAGTGGAAGACTTTCGAGAAGCCTTAAGGATATCCAGAACCCCCTGGGAAAGATGCAGATCTGCAAACTCTTAACTCTTCAAGAGCCAAGCCTTGAGATTGAGAGACTGAAGACTGGGGTACCAAATACTCCTCTTAGAGGATGTTAACAGGTTGTAATTCCTGGGAAGAGACAGGGGAAGGTGGACTGCTAGGGACAGCAACAAGGGGTACCATGGCTGTCTGGCCAGTCCGGAGCTATCAGAATCACTTTGCATGGTTGTGACCATATCTTGACTAACACCCTGAACAATAGAGGAAGGGGAAAAGATACAGAAATTTCCTTCCCAGTTCAGAATCAGAGCTCCAAGGGAACTGAGCCCAAGACGGGGGAGATCTGCAACAAAAGAGAGGAAGTTGGTGATTGTCTGGGGCTGCAAAAGATCTATCTCTGGAGTGCCCCATCTCGAGAAAATCACTTTAAACCAGAGGATCCAGGGTCCATTTGTGATGGCTCTGGGATATTCTGCTCAGTGCATCTAGAGACGTTGTCCTTCCCTGGGAGGTGAACTGCTATCAGAGAGGTTTGCAGGAATAGGCCAGGGACCACAACTTCATTGCTTCTGCACATGGCTCAGACAGAGTGCCTCCTTGCTTGTTGATGTACCACATGTGGTAGTGTTGTCTGTTCTGACCTGAACCACCTTGTTCTGTACAGATTTGGAAAAAACTTGCAGTGCCAGAAACACTGCTCTGAGTTCCAAGAGATTGATGTGAAGTAGAGATTCCTGAGGTGACCACAGTCCCTGGGTGGTAAGATCCCCCAAATGGGCTCCCCAGCCCAGCAGGGAAGCATCTGTGGTGAGTCTCACTGAATGAGACTGAGTGACAAATGGAACCACTTGTCTCAAATTGTCCTGATCCTGCCTCCATTGCAAGGCTTGGATCAGGGTTCGAGTCACTGGGATCAGTTTGGTAAGGGAATCCTTTCTTTGGGACCAAAAGGCTCTTAAGTGGAACTGAATATCCCTCATTTGGAATCTTGCTCCCTGGACCACTGCTGTGGAGGCTGCCATGTGGCCCAGTAGCTGAAGGAAATGCCTTGTTGGTCGAGACACCTGAAGGGTGAAAGAAGAGGCCAGTTCCATAAGGGCCCTTGCCCTTTCCAGGGGAAGGAAGGCTCTTGCCTTTACCATATCCAGTTCTGCACCTATGAAGGTGAGGAGCTGCACTGGTTCGAGAACTGACTTTGGAAGGTTGAGAAGGAATCCCAAAGAAGTGAGTACTCTGGTCATACTTGCAGATGTGACTTGACTTGGTCTGAGACTGACCTACTATGAGCCAGTCGTCCAAGTATGGGAAAATGGAAATCTTTGTCTTCTTAGGAAGGCAACAACTACATGCCAGGCACTTTGTGAAGACCCTTGGGGCTGATGTTAGCCAAACGGCATTGTTTGAATTGATAGTGGCCTGAGGGCAACTCGAACCTGAGGTACTTTCTGTGGGAGCACCTGATGAGAATGTGAAAGTAGGCATCTTTGAGGTCTAGGGAGGTTAGCCAGTTCCCTAGCCTTAGAGAGGGAAGGATAATTCCCAGAGTTACCATTTTGAATTTTGGCTTTAACAGATGTTTGTTCAGATATCTTAGGTCCAGGATGGGTTTCCACTCTCCTGTCTTCTTGGGGGTTGGGAAGTACCTGGAGTGCAATCCTTTTGCCCCTGTGTAGGGTGGGAACTCTCTCTATAGCTCTGAGAGCTAGGAGAGAAGAAACCTCTGCCTCTAGGGCAAGGGTCTCAGAGATTTGCAGGTGGAAAAGATCTGGATCTCATCTTGGGAAATTTTTTGAAGCTGAGAACCAGTCCCTGGCTTACTACTTCCAGGACCCACCTGTCTGATGTAAGAGACATCCAGTCCTGGACAAAGTAAGCCAGCCTGCCCCCTACTGGTATTGGAGAATTGACCCGGGCAGACCCATCAGGGTGTCTGCTTGGCAGGGCTTTAGGCTGAGGGGTGGATGCAGGCTGCTCATCCACCTCCTGCCTCTCCCTTATAAAACCCTCTGCGAAAAAGAAGAAGAGGCCTGAGCTTGGTAAAAAGGCCTTTGGAAAGGCCTGCCCCTGGATTGCTGCCTTTGAGGAGTTGCTTGCCTTTCTTTGGCCTGAGCACTCCTGTAAGTGGTCCTGTATTCGTCCATTTTCTTCATGTATTTCTCTGTCTGCTCCCCAAACAGAGAATTACCCACTACAGGAAAATCCATGGCCTTAGCCTGGGTATCCTGTGAGAGGCTAGTACATCTGAGCCAAGCCATTCTCCAAAGAGCCACAGATGTAGCCATGACTCTTGATACATCATTGGAGTCTACAGCAGCATGAAATTGTACATTCAATGCCTCGATCCCATCTGCAGCCACCTGCTCCAGCTCCTTGGCAAGCTGGGGAGGAGCCTGTTTAGCCAGTGCCAGAACAGTGCCCTATCTGGACTTCTGGTATCTGGCTGCATATGCCATATAATTAGTCTGCCTGAGTCCCAAAGATGATGCCATGTACTGTTTCTTTGCCAAGGCATCAATCTTCCTGGAGTCCTTGTCTTGGGGAGGTGATGCCAAGGGAATGTTTGCCTTATCACAGGCAGCAGCCTGCACAACCCCAACATGGCTTGCATTGCTGGAAAAGGAACCCGTGTCTGAGCATGAGAGAGTGTACCTCTTGTCCATTCGTCTGTCCACAGGAGGTATAGAATTTGAAGACTTGAGAATTTTTTGTGTCTGTTTCCCAAAGGATTTGTGGAGGGGGAACAGACAGTCTCCTGGACTCTGGGATGTCCATCATCTCAACAAAATCAGGCTCTTCCTGATCCTCTACTGCCTCCTCCACAGGAAGCTGGAGGGTATCAGCCACCTCTCTGTAGAACACGTAGTGTGAAGGGGACTCAAAGCCTAGGAGGAGAGACAACTGAAGGTCTGTCTGGGCAGATGTCCGGGTCAATAGGGACATCCAGACTTTCACCATCACTATAGTCATCCTCATACTCTCCCTCCTCCTCAAACTCCGGTTCATAAAATTCTTCCAATGTATAATCTGAAACCGACCGTACAGAGCCCCTGCCAGATGGTGCCAGTTCGGTCGGAACCGAAGTAAGCGATTGCACAATCCTAATCGCCTTGGCTATCTCATCTGTGGCTGGAGTATGAGATTCTGGGTCCGAACCGGTCGATTTGTCTTTTCTTTTTGTCGGAACAGATTCTTCGGAATTGGCTCTCCTTTTGCCCGAAGAAGTATCGCCCTGGTCAGAGGGCACTCCTTCTGGTTCGGTCGGAACCGAACTGGGCTGGCCATCCAGGTCAGCTGACTTCTCGGCCTCTCATTCCCTCAGTCTACCTAATCTCTTTTCCAGGATAGATTTGGGAAAATTCTTGCAAATTTGGCAGCCTGAATTGAGGTGGTCAAACTCCAGACAATAAACACAGGTGGTGTGGGGATCAGCCTTAGCAAAGACCTCCCCACACACACTGCAGTGTTGAAACCCAGTGGGCTCGGTTTTCTTTTTGGGTTTCTCAGACATGGCCAACCTAACCAAAACGCACTCTTTTTCGCAATCCGCCAGGCAAGACTACCCTATCGGTTCCTGACGTTGTCACAGGTCTTGGAAAAACTTAATTAAAATTCTTTTTTTTTTTTTTTTTTTAAGAACCAATATGGACCGTTGCTAACTCTAAAGCAAAGCACAAGTTTCTATCTCAAATTGATCGGTTCAGCAGAACAGATTCACAGTTTACAAGTTCTACACAGAAACAAAACAAAAACCTATCTAGTACTCACAGTACCACAGACAGAGACTTGAACAGACTATGTGGAAACAACAATTCGGTAGAAACCGACCGAAAACCGACACTTCAACCGACTTTTGAACCGAGCAGCTGGAGAAATCTCCGGAGCGACTGTTCAGTGAGGCGGAGTAAAGAATCTGGCGGTTGCAGTTTGAACAACAACAGACAGGGGCTTCAACCGAGCTCGTGATGAACACTGTATGCAAGGCATAGAAAAGTTAACCCTTTGTTCTCCGGGGCAGTTGAAAGGCAGGACCTAACTGCAATAGTCAGAATACAGCAAGACTTCATGTTGTTTGAACAACTGTTACAGTTGAGTAACCTGTTTTTCTAGGATCGTGGGTATGTTGTTCATCAACACTCTTTGGCAGACTCCTAGAAGTTCTCCGGGAGGAGGGAGGCAAGGCGCACACCCCCTACTTAGGGAACAGAGATTGGAGAACTGAGGCCCCAAAACCAGCATCCCGGCATGACTCAAGGTCGATGTGGTAGTGGGTGATTAAGGTGTTTGCCAACTTCGAGGTACCAGCCCGGCAGATTCCCTGGATAGGTATGTTCCTGGGAGCAGCCACCAATGCAGCTGTATGGCGGGTAGAATGAGCTCTCATCCCTCAGGGAGGCTCCTTGCCCGCCAACTCCTAGCACAGACCTATGCAGGATGTAATCCATCTTGCTATGGTCCATTTGGCTGCATGTCTGCCAGAAGCAGCTTCAGCATAGGTGACAAACAGCTGGCGAACCTCTCCACGTATTTCCACCATCCACTCCTTATAATAGGAGACAGCACGTCTCAGATCGAAAGTATGGAGCCAGAAATCGGCTTCCGAGGTGTAATTAGGGTAGTATACCGGCACAGTCAACACCTGCTTAAGGTGAAACTCTGACACCACCTTTGGAAGGAATTTCAAGTGGGGAGCAGGACAACTTTGTCCCTGTGGAAGGCCAGATAAGGGGTGTCTACCAAAAGCGCCTGGAGCTCCCCTGTCCTGGCAGATGTGATAGCCACCAGGAAGGCAGTCTTCCACGACAAGTGTGACAGCTCACAATTGTGTATTGGTTCGAAGAGCTTGCCCATGAGCTTTGCCAATACCAGCAGTAGATCCCACAGAGGTGGAGGTTCACGCACCGGAGGGGATATGTGATCCAGGACTTTGAAAAAGTGCCTGACCACCGTCTCCTGCGCCAATGTTGGCTGACCGGTCCGTGCCTGGTAAGCAGAAATGGCTCCCAGGTGCACTCTAAGGGTCGATGACCGTAGACCCCCTTTGGAGACAGACCAAAGGTACTCGAGAATGTTAGCCACAGAACATTATAAGGGGTCCAGACCATTATACTGACACGGTGTAGACATCTTCAGAAAGACCCAAAGCCTGGAACTCTAACCGCTCAGGTACCAGGCTGTGAGGTGCAGGGATTGAAGATCCAGATGGAAGACCTTCCCCTGATTCAGAGATATCGGGTCCGGGCGTGTACACAGCCACTACGGAGGCCTGCAGCTGAGGCTAAGGAGATCTGGATACTAGAACTGGCGGGACCAGTCTGGGGCTAGCAGAATCACCTTCGCCTTGTCCTTCCTCACCTTGAGTAAGACCTTGTGGATCAAGGGAAATGTAGGGAAGGTATAGAGGAGGCCTGGGGTCCACGGCCTCGAGAATGCATCTCCCTGAAGCAAGCCCTGCTGAGGGGGGCGGGAATGAAATAGCCTCAGCTTGGTGTTTTCCCTGGAGGCAAACAGGTCCACCATCGGTTTGCCCCAACGGGAGAAAAGCTGTAAACTACCTCTGGATGGAGAGACCACTCCTGGGATGTCTGGCATAAGCGGCTGAGAGCATCCGCCAGCTGGTTCGAGGCTCCTGCAACATGGATGGCTAGGAGATCCGCCCTCCAACTGGCCTACGAGGGTCCAGATGCGGAGCGCCTCCTTGCAAAGCAGACCGGAGTGCGTGCCCCCTGCTTGTTGAGGTAGTACATGGTCATGGTATTGTCTGTTTGGACTTGAACTACTTGACCCCGGAGCTGAAGAGCGAAAGCTGACAGTGCCAGTCTGACTGCTCTGAGCTCCAACAGGTTGATGTGGCATTGGGACTCCTCGGCGGTCTAGAGCACGTGGGCCCTGTTGTCCCACATGTGTCTCCCCAGCTCATAAGCGAGGCATCGGTCGTAAGAACGACCTTCGGCTCAGGGCGGACAAACGGGATCCATTCCTGCAACTGGTCTGGGGCGGTCCACAACTGGAGAGCGCCCCCACATCTTCTGGGTTACAGTGATCAGCTGGTCGAAATGACCATGACACTGAGTCCACTGGGAAGCCATCTTCCATTGGAGGGAGTGCATGTGCAACCACACCCAACGGACCACTGAGGTGCATGCTGCCATGTAACCCAGAAGGCGCATAAAGTCCTGGGCAGGGCACAAGTGCCCAACAAGAAATGATTGGGCAAAGGAGGAGAGAATTTCCGCCCTGTCTGCCAGGAGCCAAGCTCTGGCTTGACAAGAGTTGAGCTCTGCCCAATGAAGCCCATCGCCTGAGAAGGCATGAGTTCTGACTTGGCCTCGTTGATCAGGAGACCGAGGTTGGGGCAGGTTTGAGGCCAGATCCTCTGACCTCTCCACCTACTGTTGGGTGGAACCTGCCAGGAGCCAATTGTCGAGGTAGGGGTAATTCTGACACCTCAACGGCGGAGATGGGCTGCCACCACTGCAATGCATTTGCTGAAGACCCGAGGGCCGCTGACAGGCGAACGGCATGGTTAGAACTGTACAGGGTCCTTCGACCCTGAAGCGGAGGAACCGCTGATGAGACGGACAGATTGGGACGGAAGAAATGTGCTGTGGATCCAGAACCACATGTTTCACTCCAGGGATGGTATGATCTGGTTCAGCGTGACATCTGAAAGGTGCAAGGGGGCAGGCTCAGATGGGAGGGTACTGCTCGAATTCCAGAGGCAGTTCCCGACCGACCACTTCGAGAACCCACCTGTCCGGAGTGATAGCTGACCAGGCCGAAAGGAAGTGGCGGAGCCGACCCCCCACAGGAGGACCCAGGGCTGGTGTAACGGGTATAGAGGTGGCAACCCCCAACCCGTCATTGAGCAGGTTTAGAGGAGGAGGAGGAGGCTCCAGGACCTGAGCCTTGGCCTCCTTTGCGGGCCTGTTGGAGGCCCTGCTTGGGCCTGCTACTGCTGCTGCTGTCCTCCTTGATAGGAGGACTGCGGACCCAGGGAAGAGTGCTGAAATGGCTTCTTCTTCTCTTCTGCTGGTTCTTGCCTGAAGAACCCTGGCAGAAGTGGCGCCCAAGGGCAATGGACTGCTCTATACGCTGAAGTTGAACGGCACTCCTGGACCAACAAGTCGGTCCCCAGGAAAGGCACGCCAGCAAGTTTATGCTGAGTATCCGCTGGGAAGGAGGAAAGCCTCAGCCAAGCCCTGCGGCGAGAGGCCATCGTGCTCGCCATCGAGTGGGCACAAGAATCCAAGACATCCAGGGTCATCTGGAGCTGCTGTTTGGCAACAGCACGGCTCGGTCATGGACCTGTTGACCGTGGTCTGCATGTCTGAAGGAGATAAGGGAGGACCTCGTCTAATGACCCAAGAAGGGCATGAGAGAAGTGTGCCATAATGACCGCTGAGCTGGCCTGAAGAAGGCCACAGAAGAGGCCGATAGATCTTACAGGAAGTGTGGTCCATATTTTTGGACTACTTGTCTGGGGTTGGTCAGTGTCAGCCAAACTGCCAGTATGCCTGAACACAGAGGCGGTCACCAGGCTCCTGACCAAGGGTGCTCTGTGAACCCGCAAGGAACCCCATGGCACTGCGTGATGGCGGGCCACATACGGGCAGATGGTGCTGGGTAGGAGGCAGGACGCCGGTTGTTCAAGGGTCACAACAATGGCCTCGCCATTGAAAGTGCCTCCGTCAGTATCCCCTTTCCTGAGTATGTTGGTGAGAGGGTACTCCGCCTTTTCTGGATGGCCTCCAGGGCATTCCGGTGGAATCAGAGAAGAGGCGGAGAATGCCTTGGAAAGAGGAAGGGCCTTCCTCCATCACAGCACCAACGGACAACTCGTCATCCCTGGGATGAGAATGGAGTCTGGTGACGTCAGAGTCCGAAGAGTCGGGATACAGTGTCTACCGCCTAAGTCACCTTCGATGCACCGAGGGTGGCCTGGGGTGACTGTAATAGACAAATGTCGGGGAAGCCCCATGTCCTGTCAGTCCTCTTTTGAGGGAGCCCCTCTCTTAGGCTGTTTAGGTGGTGGTTCCACTCGAATTGGTGAAGAGACCAGAACAGGCCGAACTGGGGGATGGGACAGCCCCACAAGCGGAGGAGGAACCAGTGGCTTTGGTTCCGAAGGGGTCGGCTTCCGCCTAGGAGGCGAGAGCCAAGTAATGGCCAGGGTAGGTGGCGAAGCCGCTTCTGTGCCCAGGTCAGGATCAGCTGCTGACACACAAGGTCCTCATAACACTGACGGAGTTTCTGCCAGAGCCTCTCCTCGTCCGAGGGGGACGACCTGTGGCGTCGCCTCTTCTTTGAGCGCTTATGGCTCTTCCTCGGTTGTTCGGCTGAGGGGGGTCCTGGACCATGACCGAGATTGGGGAGGCCGACTCGGTCCATCAGGAGACACCAGTGTGATCGGTGAAACCCGAGGGTCCGGAACCGGGTCCTTGATGGGAACACCAGCGGCTGCATCTCTTCATCAGGAAATACCAGAACCGGAGGCCGTTCTAAAGAGTCATTGGCCATGGCTGGCGACAAAGGGTAGAGGATAATTTCGACCTCGTCGGCCACGTTCTCAGTCCCCTGGCTAGACGGGAGATCCGTAAAGCCGAGGTCGAGATCGCTTGTTCTTGGGACTCGGACCCTCCTGATCCCAAGAACGTCTCCGTCGAGATGAAGGCAGCGGGTCTTTCTCCCTCTTCCGGTAGGAGAAATGCAAGCTCGAGGGTACTCACCCAGGTAGGGAGAGACTGGCACAACTCCTTGAAAGAGCCCAGAAGGTGGAGCCTAGGTTCAGCGACAAAGAACCTTCGATTGGTGAGCACGAAGCCGGCTTCTCCTCGAATGCCTTCATCTGTTCGGCAGATCCCGAGGCCGAGGAAACCACCCACCTAGCCTCTTTCGATTTCACTGGAGGGTTCCTTTTTTCCGATCTCCCCAGCTTCAGACGTGCCTTGCGGTCGTCCAGGACGTTGGGATGGAAGGCCAAGAAAAAAACGCACGACTAGGGTGTGTCATGGCCACACCTAGGCAGTAAACGTACATGAGGTGGGGATTGCTGCGCAACATCTGGCCGCAGGGGCACCGCCGAAATCCTGGGGAAGATTTTTTCTCCATGATCGATGCGGCGAACGCGACCGCTAACTCGAACAAGTTTGATTTGAAAGCCAGGGCCTACGAAATGCTGAGAGTATGAGGGAGACAACCTGCATCTTCCAGCAGAAAAGAAGATCTGGCGTCATGGGGTGGAGCCGAGGTATGTACCAACTGGGTGGGTGGGAGAAGCCAGCTTGAACACTTCCAGCAGATTTAAAGTGAAAGGGGACAATGCCAAACAGTGTGGATGAACAACATATCCACGCTCCTAGAAGTGCCAGTTGGGATATGCAAAGTCATGCCATCCATTGAACAGAGTGCTGTTCCCACCTGTCTGGAGGCCACCTCACTGGCATCATACGATGTCCTTGCCTGGTGCCGAAATGGAAATTACATACCTACCATAATTCTTTATCTTCTTGGACGAGGTCTCCACCATACATTCACATTAATGGCACTACGACGGAGGTGCTAGGACCTAGCAGGAGCCAAAAATCTTCAGAAGGGATGGTGCTTAGGTAGGGCCACGAGAAAGCGGCACCATGAGCTCAGCTTACGCTGTATAAGCTACTTTGGCGCCGACCCTCCAACCGCCTCAGTACCTTTTATACCGAGGAGGTGAAACGTAATCTAACTTAGTGAAACTAACCTACGTCGGACATAAAAGATAGTCTGAATGACCCGTGTAAGAAGGATCAACTCAACAGAATCTTCACAGCCCAACAACGAGGGGGTGAGGACCAAAAACGGGATGAGCGAGTTTGGGGGACCCTGAAGTGGAGGAACCGCTGATGGATGGATGGATTGGGACGGAAAGAACGCGTCCTGCAGATCCAGTGAACAGAACCAGACGCTTCGCCCAAGGATGGTATGATCTGGGACAGGAGTGACCACCTGAAGGTGTGTGACCTGAGATATTGATTCAGGTCGGGAGATATGAAAATTACGTACTCTACCGTAATTCTTGATCTTCTCTTGTATCTTCACCATTCATTACTTCCTGGGTGTAAGCGAGGCGCACCCGCCCACGGGAGCTTTTTTTTTTTTTTTTAAAGCTAGTTTAACAGCGCCGCCTCGGACCGACGCCATGAGTCAGCGAGGGCGGCCATTGTAGAAGTACTGACTCTCCTAACTCAGTTCTGTGAGCCGGAGAGGCAAAACTTAAATTATGGAAAAAGAGAAAGCGAGGCAAGATAGCCAAGGGATAGCAAAGTAAGGAAGAATGAACTGAAAAAGGAATAAGCCGATGGAGAACAGACAGAGGCAAGATTATATTCCTGCCCTAGGGATCGCAGGGCCTCCTTACCGGGGCGACTCTAGGAGGAGTAGATAGAGAGAAAGGGAAGGAGAAAGAATGAAGAAGAGAGAAGAAGAAGAGAAAGATGGGATGTTGAGGAGACCAGAATGCCCAATGAACATAGTTAGCTGAGAGGCTTAAGGCTCGATTTAATAAGGGAGCAAGAATCCCCACTGGTAGAGCTGAAGAGAAGGTTCACCGAACCCGCTAGACAGACTAAGGAGGGCATAGTCTTTGACCTCAACATGCCATGGTCCTTGACCCTAGCTGCGGCTCCTGGCCGGAGAGCAGGCCTTTCGCCTGGAGGACACCCGCCAGAAAGGATAATTCCCAGGCATGTAAGAGCTGCTCAAGGGTTTAGGAAGAAAATGTTTAGCCTTTCCAGGCGGTTTGTAGGTAATATAATGGAACTCAATCGGACTTGCTATGGCAAGGCAAGAGAGACTTGAAGCTGGCAAGAACCGGTCATGGTTGGCACTGCTTTTCTGCAACACTGTCCGCAGAAGGACCCTTGAAAAGGGAAAATTTCAAGACAGAGCATGACTCGCAGGCTTATGAGAGAAAACATGACCTGAGAAGCCAGGGAAGGTTTCAAGGCAGTTGGAGAGAGTTCCCCTGTTTTTAAAAGAGAAGGGAAAATAACTATACCCGTTCCTCCTGCTCTGCAAGAAAAAAAAAAAGGGGGGGGGAATTCTAGGGCTTAGTAATTGATTAGCAGAATATTGCGGGATCAAAACTGCACAGACAGAGTCAGGCAAGGTCCCTAGGAGTGCCTCGCCAGAGAATATGACGGAGAGACAGTTGTGTAGCTTACTCACAACTCAGCACTCCTATAACAAAAGCCCATGAATCTTAGAGTAAATAATTTTCCTGGATTGTTTTTTTTTTTTTTTTTGAAAACAGGAAAGGACAGAGATCCCCTCCTTTTAGAATTTTTTTTTTTTAGCAAGAGGGAGGAACGAGACGGAGGGGGAGACGCCACAGAAGGAGGCCACTGAGGATGGTGGGGTTAGTAATGAATGGTGAAGATACAAGAGAAGATCAAGAATTATGGTAGGTACGTAATTTTCATATCTTCCCTTGTCAATCTTCACCATTCATTACTCCTGGGTGAGTACTACTCCTCTTCCCCAAAAGGGGAAGGGAAAGACCCTGAGGGAACAAGACCCCCAGCCTCCTGTTGGTGAGAATCAGAAGGGGAAGACCCTGGCTAATTCACAGAAGCCTAAGTGGGAGAAGAGCTAGGAGGTGCCTCCCGAGGACGAGGAGACGGAGAAAGCCCCTGCAAAAGTCTCCTAGCTCTAGAGGAAAAGAGACGGTTCCCCCGGAAGGCGGAGCGAATCACCCTACGCCGGGCCAGGGGTGACAACCTTGAAAGACGAAGCCATGCCGTCCGCCTAATGCAGATCGCTGTCCCCGCAAGCCTGGAAGCCACCTCATTGGCGTCATAAGATGCCCTTGCCTGGTGTCTTGCCAGCTCCAGGCCTACAGCGGAGAGGGCAACAGCTTGTCTGGTTTGCTCCGTATAGGCATCGACGCTTAGGAGTTGAGAAAGCATCGACCACAGATACCGTTGTAGGCAGCGTGAGTGAGCCTGATGTGATGCTATACAAGCAGCCGCATCGAGAAGAAGAGAACATTCTTCGCCTCAACGGTCGAACTGAAGTGAGTCCGATCCGTGGGCGGTCGGTGCCAGGCAGCGGCGCCTGGAAGGAGGTCCAGGCAGACCAAACCAGAAGGGGTTGGAAGGGTACCTAGAGACTCGAGGGGGCACAATACCTACGCTGACAGTCAGCCGGGCTGGAGAAGAAGCGGCTGGTGACTGCCAGGATCGGATAGACGCCTCCTGGAAGGGGATTGGCCAGGAAGGAACCACCAAGTGCTGGGCACTGAATTCCCCAAGGAATTCACGCGTCTCCCGTTCGGTATTGTCTCTTCGAATATAGGAGATCCAAGGTCCCTCACCATCCTCGAAAGGAATCGCTGATATTCAGTGAAATCAGCATCGGAGGAGAGATGAGCAGGGGGTTCCTCCCCCTCAGAGGAGGGAGACGAGGATGATGGGGAACTGGAATGTCCAGAAGACTCCTGCGGCGGTGGGGAGAGTCAAAAGACCCGCTCATGCATATATCCAACATATGAGGGCAAGGCCGCTGCAGAACCTCTGAACTGCTCCCAGGATAACGGACCCGTAGGAACCACATGGCCCGGGAGCGGGAGGCAGAGAGAGAGATGGGCACCTACGAGGAGACTACAGATCTCTGAAACTGGGAACGGAGCCCGAGCTGGCGGGGTCCCGGACTGCAAACCAGGCCGCAAGACAGAACCCTGGGGAAGCAGAGAGCCTGGAAGAGCCCAGGGGAGAACCTCCCCTGCGACGAAGTCGGACTGCATGGATCCAGAAGGGCAGCCTGCAACAATGCCACCGAGGGCACCCTAGAGCCCCGGAGGGAAGGGGCAGGGTTCAGCACCGCTCCTGGTCACCCCCGAGGTGGCCAAAGAAGACCGAGGGCCTGTCCTCTGCCCTCAACCTCGGACTCCGAGAGAGCCCTCCTCGACTGCAGTGTTCCCACCTCCAGAGGGAGCAACAGCACCCGGAGGGTAGCTGTCACCGGTCCCCAGAGGGAGCTCTCAGTCACCCCCACGCCCCTGGGACCTATGGCCACCTCAGCCGGGACCTCAGGAGAGGATGGAAGGGGGACAGAGGGAGGCCCCGCGCCGCCTGGTACTCGAGCCACAGGGGACCCCGACCAAGAGTGGGGTGCCAGGATGGGTCCACGCCCGAGCCATCGGCCTCGAGGAGGACGAGACCAGCAGGACCTCAATGCTGGCCACCCCGGGGTCCCAGAGGCAACAACGCCGCGAACGCACCGTACCAGAGGCGGCGCCGTCTACCTAACGTTAGCTACAGCCAGACCCGATCCCAGATCCTCCACGGCACCAGCTGGGTTAACGGCACCGCTCCCGTGTCGGAAACCAAGCCGCGCCGTGAGAGAAGAAATCAGGTAAACGGCGACACAAAGCGGGTGCGCCAGCGCACCGTATGGCGATCACCAGCGCCACTAACGGCACGTATCCAAAGCGGGCGCCGCTAACGGCACTGCCCCGATCACCGCACTGATCCGAAACGGGCGCTGCTCGATCACCGCACCGCTGAACGCACTGATCCGGCGGCGCCGCCAACGGCACCGTCCCGATCACTGGCGCCAGGAACGGCGCTGCCTCGATCACCGGCACCGCGAACGGCACCGGGATCCAAAGCGGTGCCGAAAGGCGGCGTCGAGGGTCTGCCGGTGTCTGGCCCAGAAATCAATGGCCTCGACACAGGGGGAGCCTGCACCTCCGAGGAGGTGACTGCCGAGGCGGTGTTGACGTCGCGGCCCCGGGAGGGACAGCAACGCTCCCCCGACACCGCAGAAGGGACCTCCTCGCAAGAAGAGATGAGGAGGCCCTCCACAGACGGTGATAGGCCCGGAGGGACCCGGGGAAGGGCTAGAGACCTTACCTGGGAGTCTCGTGGAATGACGCTGCCCCTGAAAGTCGGCGGGCCTTGCTGAGCTTGAACGCGCTGGACTCTCGAGGATGCGACGCGTCCATGGGAGAAGCACGGCTTAATCCATATTTATGGTTGTCCCAGACACGGAGACACACGCCATGCCGGGTCCGAGACAGAGAAATGCTGGCTACAGGAGCACCGACGCATAGGGCGCGGCCCATCTTCAAAACGCCGCTCCAGAACCGGACATAACGCGAAACTAATGAGGAAAACACAGTAGGAAAACACCCGACGCCGTACTAAATAGAAAAGGAACAGTCTTACCGGTGCAGCCGAAAGGCGATGTGAAGTAGAGAGTCGGCTCAAACTCGAAGGTAACTGACGCTCCAGCAGGTGCTGCCTGACGGCGGGAGAAACAGAACTGAGTTGGAAGAGGAGTCAGAAGTTACTAACGGCCGCCGCATGACGCCGGTCTCGAGGGCGGCGCCAAGTAGAGCAAGTTATAAAAAAAAAAGTTTTGCATGGTGCGCCCTCGGCTTACACCCAGGAAGTAATGAATGGTGAAGATTGACAAGGGAAGATCTAGAACGGGCGCCAGCCTCCGCCTGCTTGGGCACCAGGAAGTACCTGGAGACAAAGCCTGGTCTGCAGACTGATCCGCCACGAGAGCTACTGCCTCCTTGAGGAGAGCTGAGCGACACGCCCTCAAGAGCTGACTGGGTGTAGGTGGAACCGCTCTTCCCGAGGGGCGCTGGCACGCTGGGAGGGTACTGCTCGATTCTAGCTGCAGTCCCTGACCGACCACTTGAGAACTCACCTGATAGCGGGCCAGGCGGAAGGAAGTGGTGGAGCTGGACCCCACGGAAGACCTAGAGCTGGCGCACGGGAATAGGATGGCAATACCCATCCTGTCACTGAGCAGGCTTGGAGGAGGAAGCTCCAGGACCTGAGCCTCAGCGCTCTGTGGGCCTGTTGGGTTCCAGGCTTGGGCCGAGGGCGCCAAGCTTGAGCCTGCTGCTGATGCTGCTGTCCTCCCAGGAACGAGGACTGCTGAACCACAGGGGAAGAGTGCCAAAAAGGCAGCTTCTTTTTCTTCTGCTGGTTCTTGCCCGAAAAACTCTTAGCAGAAGTGGCGTCCAAGGTGGCACTGGACTACTCTATGCGCTGTAGGTGACCGGCCACTCCTGGGCCGAACAAGTCGGTCGCAAGGAAAGGCACACCAGCTAACTTGTGCCGAGTATCCGCTGGGAAGGAGGAGGGCCTCAGCCAAGCCCTAATGCATGAGAGGCAACTGTGGCGGCTGGGTTTACGGGCACAAGAGTCCTCAATGTCCAGGGCTGTCTGGAGCTGCTGTTTGGCAACAGCATGGTCTGATCCCGACCTGCTTAACTGTGGTCTGCATGTCCGCGGGGAGATGTGGAGGGCTTCATCCAGTAACCCGAGAGTGTGCCATGATGGCGCCAAACTTGCCTGACGAAGAGGCGCCAAGGAAGCGCCGCAGAGACCTTCTGCCTCGAAGGTCCAAATGCTTGACTCTTTGTTGGGAGGACGGTCAGAGTTGGCAGAACTGCCAGTATGCCTGAACACAGAGGCGGTCACCAGGCCTCGGCCAAAGGGTGCTCGGTGAACTCTGCCAAGGGACCCCATGGGAACTGCGTGCATTGTAGGCCATGCAGGCATATGGTGCTGGACATGAGGCAGAATGCTGCCACAGTTCAAGTGCCAGACCAGCAATGGCCTCGGCCACAGAAAAGGGCTCCATCGGGGTATCCCATCTCTTGAGGATGTCCATGAGAGGGTAGTCCACCTTTTTCTGGATGGGTTCCAGGGGCATCCCTGTGGAATCAGAGATGAGGCGAAGAATCCCTTGGAAAGAGGAAGGACCTCCCTCCATCTCTGTGCCAATGGAGGACTCATCATCCCCAGGATGAGAGTGGAGCCCGTTGACATCTGAAGTCCGAAGAGTCGGGGTACAGCGACCTGCTGCCCAAATCACCCTCAACCCGAGGGCGGTCCATGGTGACCGTGACCGACAGACGTCAGGGAAGACCAGTGTCGGGTCGGTCCTCTTTGGAAGGAGCCCCTCCCACAGGCTGCTTAGGCAGTGACTCTACCACCATCGGTGAAGAGACTGGTATAGGCCGAATCAGAAGACGTGTCAGCCTGAAGGCAGGGAACCGGGTCTGTTCCGAGGGGGTCGCTTCTGCCTAGAAAGCTAAGTCAGCTTGCGCCTGGATAAAACTGGCTGTTGCCACGAGATTCTTGTAGCGCCGGAGTTTCCGCTCGAACCTCTCCTCATCCAAGGACAATCGGTGGCATCGCCTTTTTGGTGTGCTTAAGGCTCTTCCTTGCGTCCGGACGAGGGGTTCTAGACCTCAACCAAGATTGGGCAGGCCGACTCGGTCGCTTCGGGAGACACCGTGGACCAGTGATACCTGGGGTCCGAACTGGTCTCGATGGTGACACCAGCGGCTGGTCTCTCATCGGGAAGACTAGGACCGAGTCCTTTTACAAAGAGTTGTCGACTGGGGCTGGCGACACTGGGTCAATAGGGTCGAGGACAATCCCGACCTCATCGGCCGCATCCTTGGTTGGCTAGCCCGACGGGAGGTCCGTGAAGCCTGCGGCCGAGGAAGTGAGCTCAACCGAGGTCGAGACCGCATGCTCCTGTGATTGTGACCTCTCTCGGTCCCAAGAGCGCCTTCGCCAAGACGAAGACGTGCTCTGTTCCTTATCTCGCTTGTGAGATAGGGAGGAGTGCGAGTCCGCAAACGCCTCTTCCTGGGTGGGGAGAGACTGGCACAACTCCTTGAAGGAGCCAGAGAATGTGAAGCCTAGGTTGTGCAGACAGAAGAAGCTTCGATTGTCCGAAGCGCGGCCGGCTTCTTCCTCGAACGCCTTCATGTGTTCTAGCTGCTCGTCGGAACCCATGGCCATGAAAACCGCCCACCTAGCCTCCTTGGACTTCACTGAGGATTCTTTTCTCCTGTCTCCCAACTTTAAGCATGCCATGTGGTCATTCAGAACGTTGGATGGAAGGCTAGCAAAAGCTGCAAGACAGGTGTCATGGCCGACACCTAGGCAGTAGATGCACGCGGAGATGGGGATCGTGCGCGACATCTTCTGGTTGCAAGGACACCGCCAACCGCGGAAGATTTTTCTTCCATGATCGAAGACGCAAAGGCGCGATCATCAACTCGAACGAAGTTTTAATTTAGTTAAAACCGAGTTTTAAAAGCCAGGGCCTACAAATGTGTGGAAAAGGGAGGCAACCTGTATCTTCCAGCGGAAAGGAAGATCTGGTGTCACGGGTGTAGCTGAGGTATATATCACCCAGGTGGGTGGGAGGAGCCAGCTTGAAGACATCTGGCAATATTCAATGCAAAAAAGTGCAAAATAATGCACCTGGGAAACAAGAACCCAGGGGAAGAATACACAATGGGTGGAGAGGTAGTAACAACAACAAAACAGGAAAGGGACCTGGGGGTAATCATATCAGATGACCTTAAGGTTAGCAAGCAATGTGAGAAGGCAGTAGGGAGGGCCGGGGGTATACTGGGATGTATAGGGAGAGGCATCAGCAGCAGAAAACAGGAAGTTGTTAATTCTCTGTACAGACAGTTGGTGAGACCCCATCTGAATACTGTGTCCAGTTCTGGAGACCCCATCTCTCAAGGACATAGACAGGATAGAGGCAGTCCAGAGGAGGGCAACTAAAATGGTGCAGGGTCTGCAAGAGAAGCCGATGAGGAGAGACTAAATGAGCTTAATATGTATACCCTTGAGGAAAGAAGGAGAGGGGGACATGATCGAAACTTTTAAGTACCTCAAGGGAATCAACAAAGTCCAAGAGGGTAGCATCTTTCAGAAAAAGAGACTTGCAAGAACAAGAGGACACAATTTAAAGATAGAAGGAGGGCGGTTCAGGGTCAATGTGAGAAGTATTATTTCACAGAGAGGGTAGTGGATGCATGGAACAGCCTTCCTGGGAAGTGTGGAGTCTAAAACTGTGGGAGAATTCAAGAATGCATGGGACAGACATAAGGCAATTCTTGTGGTGGGCAGGAAGATATAGGCTGTTGGTTAACTAGGATCTACGGCCTATCCTGTAGGTAGGGAAATGGGCAGACTAGATGGGCCTAGCGGTCCTTATCTGCCGTCAAAGTCTATGTTTCTACGATCGAGGCATACACACCCAGCAGGCTACCAAACAAAGGCACATACCATGTGGCCTGATATTTTTGTGATCTGGCTTGGTACAAGTTGTAGCAAACACTGTGTTTCCATGTATTTGTGTCTCAGCTCAGAATGTATTTTAAATTATGCAGCATTTCTTTTGTTTTTTTTGTTTTTGGGAGATACAGGTTACTCACCTGTAACAGGGGTTCTAGGAATGGTATATGTTGTTCATCCACACTTATTGGCAGGTATCCTTGCCGCTTTAAATCTGCTGGAAGGTCTTCTGCTTGCTCCTCCCACCCACCCACCCGGTGGTAAAACTCCCCAGCTCCGCCCCATGACACCAGATCTGGCCCGCTGGAAGCTCAGGTTGTGCGTCGAAGCCAGGGAGGTCGGGTGGGTCGTGTGGATGAACAACATATACCATTCCTAGAACTCCTGTTACAGGTGAGTAAAGTACAGTTACGTAAGAACTTACCGTAACAGTAGATCTTCGAGAACAGCTCTTGCAGCAGGTTACACCATTAGGACTGAAGCTGGCAGGCATCAGGACCCCACGGAAAAATTCTAGCTAGCTATCTTCAGCGGGGACCGTCCCCGACGCCAGGCGTGGTACATAAGGGGGCGGTCCCGCCAGATTCCCCAGTTCTCTCACCGGAGACTTCCGGCCGCAGGCTGACATCGAAATGGGAGACCGAGGATCCACCGTCAGAAGACAAAAGGGGGAAAAAAATCCCTGTTAACAAAGGCTTAAGCCATGCCTCTGCCAAGGGGGAAGGTGGGCGGGAAGGTACCTGCTGCAAGAGCTGTTCTCGAAGATCTACTGTTACGGTAAGTTCTTGCGTAACTGTACTATCTTACTTCGAGACACAGCTCTTGCAGCAGGTTACACCATTAGGACTGATTCCCAAGCAGTAGCGCTTGCAAACACTCTGGGAGGAGGAAACTAGAAAGAACATTCCAGGTCCTGAATCTAGGACAGGAGACCCTGTAGCACAGCCAGGCCAAAGCCTGCTCTTCGCCGAGAAGCGATGTCCAGGCTATAATGCCTGATAAAGGGATGTACAGAGCTCCAAGTGGCTGCAGCACAAATGGCAGAAGTGGAGATGTTTCGAAGTGCTGCAAAGGAGGTGGCCACACCCCTAGTGGAATGGCCCCGGACTGATCCCGGAAGGGGCTTTTGTTTGATATCATAACAGTATGAGATGCACTGGACCAGCCAGCGAGACAGGGACTGTTTGGCACATCATCCTTTCAGTAAAGGAAACGAAAAGTTGCTCCGATGTACGAAGCTGCTTAGTTCTGCTCGGGTAGTACCTTAAGCTGCTGTGAACATCCAGGGTGTGAAGCAGCGCCTCCTCTATTAGAATAATTAGGAAGTAGACCGCAGGTCAATATCCTGATTGAGAGTGAGTGCGGAAACCACCTTAGGCAAAAATTTAGGATTCGTCCTCAGGGATACCCTGTCCCGGTGGAAAATTAAATAAGGATCTTTGCACATGAGAGCATGAAGCTCAAAAATTCTTCTCGCTGACGTAACAGCAACCAAAAATACAGGTTACTCACCTGTAACAGGAGTTCTAGGAATGGTATATGTTGTTCATCCACACTATCTGGCAGGTTTCTTGCCGCTTTAAATCTTGCCGGAAGGTCTTCAAGCTGGCTCCTCCCACCCACCCGGGTGGTAAAACTCTAGCTCGGCCCCATGACGCCAGATCTGGCCCGCTGGAAGCTCAGATTGTGCGTCGAAGCCGGGGAGGTCGGATGGGTCGTGTGGATGAACAACATATACCATTCCTAGAACTCCTGTTACAGGTGAGTAACCTGTATTTCTAGGGACATGGATATGTTGTTCATCCACACTATCTGGCAGACTCATAGCAGTTCTCCGGGAGGAGGGAGGACGCACACCCCTATACTTACTTGGGGAAAAGGACTGAGAACCGAGGCCCCAAACCAGCATCCCGGCGTGACTCAAGGTCGATGTGGTAGTGGGTAATAAAGGTGTTTGCTGACTTCCAGGTAGCAGCCCCAGATTTCCTGGATAGGGACATCCCTGGAAGCAGCCACCGATGCAGCAGTATGGCGGTAGAATGAGTCTTAGTCCTCTGGTTGGCTCCATGCCCGCCAACTCATAGCAGAGATCTATGCAGGAGGTGACCCATCTGCTTATCGTCCGCTTGGCTGCAGGTCTGCCAGGTGCGGCTTCAGTGAGTTGACAAACAGCTGGCGAACTTCTCTGAATCCCAGCCGGCGCTCCTTGTAATAGGTGGCGCCCTCTAGGGTCCAAAGTATGGAGCCTATTTCGGCCTCCGAGGTGTGATTGGGGTAGAACACCGCAGAGTCAACACCTGGTTAAGGTGAAACTCTGACACCTCCTTCGGAAGGAATTTCGGGTGGGGGCGTAGGACAACCTTGTCCTTGTGGAAGACCAGGTAAGGAGACTCGATGCTCAGCGCCTGGAGTTCTCCCATCCTTCTGGCTGACGTGATAGCCACCAAGAAGGCGGTCTTCCACGACAGGTGGGGGAGACCACACCTGTGCATTGGTTCGAATGGCTTGCCCATGAGCTTTGCCAGTACCAGCAGTAAATCCCACGGAGGTGGGGGTTCCCGCACTGGAGGGGAAATGTGATCAAGGCCTTTGAAGAAGCGCCAGACCACTTTCTCCTGCGCCACTGACTGCTGCCCGGTAAGCAGAAATGGTTGCCAGGTTCACCTTTAGGGTCGTCGACCTAAGCCCTTGACTAGATAGGGACCATAGATAGTCCAAAATGCTGGCCACAGAACAAGAGGAAGGGTCCAAGCCCTTACCCCGACACCAAATGGAGAATCTCTTCCATTTGAAGGCGTAGCATTTTCTGGTCGACTCCTGAGGACCCTTGCCGGAAAGACCCAAGGCCTGGAACCTAGCAGCCAGGAACCAGGCGTCAGGTGCAGGGATTGAAGGTCCGGATGGAACACCTTCCCTGATTGACTGAGAGCAGGTCCGGCGAGCTGAAGCTGCCTCGGAACCTGGAGCTGAGGCTGAGGAGATCTGGGTACCAGAACTGGTGTGGCCAGTCTGGGGCTATCAGAATCACCTGCGCCTTGTCCCTCCTTGCTTTGAGCAGGACCCTGTGAATCAGGGGAAGGGAGGCGAAAGAGGCCCGGGGTCCACGGCCTCGAGAAGGCATCCCCGCAGCGAGCCCTGCTGAGGGGGCGGGCATGAAACAGCTCAACTTTGTTCTCCTGGAGGCAAAACAGATCCACCAGAGGTGTGCCCCAAAGGGAGAACAGATCTTGTACTACTCCGTAGGAGAGACCACTGCAGTGATGCAGCCCCTATCCGCCCAGGGCATCGGCCAGGGTGTTGGAGGCTCCTGCCACATGAATGGCCAGGAGATCCGCCTCCAGGCTGGCTGACAAGTGACCAGATGCGGAGAGCTTCCTTGCATAGAAGCATGGAGCGCGCCCGCCCTGGCGGTTTAGGGAAGCAGTATGGCCGTGGGTATTGTCCGTCTGACTCGACCACTTGACCCCGGAGAAACGGAGCAAAGGCGGTGAGAGCTAGGCGGACCGCACGGAGCTCCAGCAGGTTGATGTGGCATCGACTCCCGCGGGACCAGAGGCCGTGCACTCGGTGTTCCCCAGATGGGCACCCCAACCCATCAAAGAGGCGCCGGTCGTCAGAGAGACCGTCCGGCTCGGGCGGACAAACGGGATTCCTCCTGCAGATGGGATGGAACGTCCACCACTGGAGAGCTGCCCACATCTCCTGGGTCGCCACAAGCTGGTCCAAGGGATCACAGCGCTGTGACCATTGGCTGGCCAGTCCCCACTGAAGGGGACGCGATGCCAACGTGCCCAACGGACCATGCTGGTACAGGCCGCCATGAGGCCCAGGAGGCGCAGGAAGTCCCGTAGGCGTGGATTGCCCAACCACAAATGATTGGGCAAAGGAGGTAAGAACCCTCGGCCCTGTCCACTGGGAGCCGTGCTCTGGCTCGTAAAGAGTCTAGCTCTGCCCTGATGAACAGTATCATCTGCTTCGGCTCGAGTTCCGATTTGGCCTCGTTGATAAGGAGGCTGACTTGAGAGCAAACCCGGAGGGCCAGATCTCTGGACCGCTCCGCCTCCTGTCTGGAGGGGGCTGCTATCAGCCAATCGTCCAGGTAAGGGTACACCCGGACCCCTCGGCGCCGCAGTTATGCTGTCACCACTGCCATGCATTTGGTGAAGACCCTGGGAGCTAGAGAAAGGCAGAAGGGCATGGCCTGGAACTCGAATAGGGATCCCTCCGCTCAGAAGCAGAGGAATCTCCGGTGAGACGGACGGATAGGGACGTGAAAGAACGCGTCCTGGAAGTCCAGAGAGCAGAACCACACGCCGTGTTCCAGAGATGGTATTATCTGAGCCAGAGTGACCATTCTGAAGGTTCGAGACCTTAGGAACTTGTTTACGCCGTGTAGGTCGAGGATGGGGCGCCAGCCCCCCCTCCGTTTCGGGACCAGGAAATACCTGGACACAAACCCCGGGTCTGAAGGAGGGTCCTCCACCTCTCTTATCACCTCCTTCTGGAGGAAGAGAGCGATGTCGGCTCGACGACCGCCAGTGAGGCTGGGGACCCGGAAGCCCCCCCCGAGGGGCGACGGCTCTGAAGGGCGGTGCCTGCTCGAATTCTAGGGGCAGGCCTCTTCCCACCACCTCCAAAACCCTCCTGTCCGTGGTAACAGCGGATCAGGCGGAAAGGAAGTGCCGGAGCCGTCCCCCCACGGGGGGAACCAGGGGTAAGGCGACGGGAATGGGGGCGACACCCCTCAGCCTGTCACTGGGCAGGCTTAGTGGAGGGACCGGCCGAGGAACCTCCTGGGCCCTTACCTCCTTGCTTCCTATTAGAGGAAGACGACGGCTTGGGTTTGGGGTACCAAGGTCGAGCCTGCTGGCCCTGATGTTGCTGGGCCGGGCGTGCCTCGGGCACAGAAGGGCGAAAGGGCTTAGGCTGAGGCTTATGGCCTTTGTCCTTCTGGGCGGAGGAGACCGAGTCCAAGGTGGCACTGGACTTTTCGATCCTCTGGAGGTGACCTTCCACTCCAGGGCCGAAGAGGTCTGTTCCCAGGAAGGGAACATCTGCCAGTTTGTGCTGGGTATCTGAGGTGAAGGTGGATATCCTCAGCCACACCCGCCGACGCATGGCCACTGTGGTCGCCACTGACCTGGCACAAGAATCTCCGATGTCGAGAGCAGTCTGGAGCTGCTGCTTAGCCACTGCCCTGCCCTGATCCCGCACCTGTTTGACCGTGGTCTGCAGGACCGCGGGAAGATGGGGAACGACCTCATCCAGGGAGCCCAACAGGGCATGGGAGAAGTGTGCCATCAGGACGGCCGAACTGGCCTGACGAAGGCCGAGAGAAGAAGCAGCATAGACTTTTCGCCCGGCGTAATCCAGTTTCTTGGATTCTTTGTCGGGCGGTTTGTCCACGTCCCTGGTGTTCCCCGCGCGCGAAAACGCTTATCGGTAACCAACCCCTCAGCAGAGGGTGTTCAAAACCGGACAGGGAACCGTGGGGACTGCTGATTCCTGGCCATCCTGGCCGAAGGCGCAGGGCAGGAAGCCGGACGCTGCCATAGTTCCAAGGCCGGACCAACGATGGCTTTGGCCACCGGAAAGGCCTCCGTCGGAGAATCCCCTCGGTCCAGAATCTCCGTGAGGGGATATCTGGCCCGTTTGGAAACGGGTTCGAGCTTCATCCCGTGACTCCGAGATGAGCCGGCAAACCAAGGAAGGACGAAGGGCTATCGTCCACTGACTGCCCCCCTGAGGACTCCAAGTCCATCCGCCTGGAGAACAGGGAGAGTCATCTTCCGACTCGACGAGTCTTCAAACAGCTGCCTCGAGCTCTAAGAAACCCTCCACCTGCCAAGGTTTATCGGGAGTGAGGACCGACAGCCTATGGGGCAGCCCTGAGCCGACCGAGAACTCTGGTTGGAGCCCCAACTAACGGCTGAGGAGGCGGCGTTCCACCAAAATCGGTGGGCAGCAGTAATTGGTCGAACAACCGGCCTGGGAACAGGCCTCGACCACCGCGAGGGGTTGTTTCGCCGGCTCCGTGAGTAGCCACTTAATGGCCGGAGAAGACGACTGGGTCGGCTTATTCCGCCAACAGAAGCTGTTGCACATAAGTTTTCATATTTTCGACGCAATTTGCGCTGGTTTCCTCGTCCGAGGAGGAGGAGGAAGAAGAGGAAGAGCGGCGGCGCCGCTTGGCGCGGTGCCGAGACCGAGACCGCCTATGACGGCGGGATCGGCTGGACCGCGAGGAGGTCCGAGACCGAGAATCTCAGCTAGACCGAGGTCGGCGCGGCGGGCACCGAGAATCGGTACACCCTTCGGCTCGGACGACTGCACCGACGGCTCCGGAACCGGAGGCACAGACGAGCCGACGGGATCCTCAACTCTCGCCGGGGGAACCGGGGAGAGGGGATTTTCAGCTTCACCAGCCGACAACCCGTCTAACGGGTCGAGAAAAATCTCAACCGCGTCGGCGGGTGTCTCGGTCAACTGGCCTGACGGGACGCTGAAGCCAGTGGCTTAAGCTGAAGGTTCGACCGAGTCGACTGTCGGCTAAGGGAGGGGAGATCTTCCCCGCCCCCAAGAGCGCCGACGATGGACTTACCCTTACTTTTTGACCGAGAAACGGTCCAGAAGAGGTTGGACCCGCCTTTGCTCGAGAGGGTCAAGCAAAGCTCCACAAAAGAAGCTGAATAAGAGGCGCCGAGAGAGAGGCGGGACAAATGCCCGGCCGAAGATGGAAGCGGCCTCGCCAGCCTCCTCCTCGAGGTAATCATCTGCTCTAGTTGTTCCGCAGAGCCCGCAGTGCATGACACCGCCAATCGGGCCTCCGGCTTAACCGAGAGAAATCTCTTCGACGCCCAACTGAAGACGGGCAGCACGATCTTCAAGGACATAGATCAAAAGAAGAGCACAGGTCGCAAGCCTGCGGTTCGTGCTCAAGGCCCAAGCAGTAGATGGACGTGAGTGCGGGTCTGTCCGAGACATTTTCTGCCCGCAGGACATCTCCGAACCGAGTCGATTTATCCATCGAGCCACGAGGAGAAGACCGAGTATTTTGTAAATATTTGAAACCAGTTTCAAAGTTTGAAGAGTTAGGCACCAAGTCTTAATCGCGAGGCGTTAAGGAGGAACCTGAGCTTCAAGCGGTAAGGAAGATCTGGCGTCATGGGGTGGAGCCGAGTTTTACCACCGGTGGGTGGGAGGAGCCAGCTTGAAGACCTTCCGCAAGATTTAAAGGCAAGGAACCTGCCAAATAGTGTGGATGAACAACATATCCATGTCCCTAGAAACAATGTTTTCCACGACAGAAAATGCAGCTCGCAATCCGCGGCAGGCTCAAAGGGGGGAGCGTGAGTTGCTCCAGGACAAAGAGCAAGTCCCATGGAGGCACTAGGTCCTTAATGGGCGGCCTAAGATGTAACACCCCTCTCAAGAATTCTCGACAAGCATCTAATTGTGCCACTGTATGCTGTCCCACCGGGAGGTGATAAGCTGAAATGGCACAGAGGTGCACCTTAACAGAGGAGTAGGCGAGACCCGAACGGAAGAGGGAGAGCAGGTACTCAACACTGCTTTACCAGACAACCTAAAGGGGAAAGGCGCGAGTGCTTGCGACCATAGACAAAAACGGCACCATTTCATGGCGTACGTCACATGCGTTGCTGGCTTTCTGGCTGCAGAAAGAACTTCCGCAACCTCTTGCGAGACCCCGTGACGCAAGATGGCTATGTCTCTAGGAGCCATGCATGCAGGTTCAGTGAGCGTAAGTCCGGATGGACCAGTGAACCCTCCTCCTGAGACAAGAGATGGGAGCTGAATGGCAGCGGGAGCGGAGGTTCCCGGGATAGCTGGATTAGTAAAGGGAACCAGATCTGTCTGGGCCAGAACGGGGCCACCAGGATCATTGTTGCGTGCTCCCTACGCAGTTTGAGAAGAATTCTCTGGATCAACAGGAAGGGAGGGAAAGTGTAGAGGAATCTGTCCGCCCAGGAGAGGGACAACGCGTCTCGCCAGAAAACACCAGGCCCTGGATCTAGCGAGCAAAAACTGGGCAGTTTTGCGTTGGATGGGGAAGCGAACAAGTCCAGTTCTGGAGTTCCCCATCAAAGAAACAGATCCTCTGCTACCTCCTGAAGAAGTTCCCACTCGTGGACTCCAGCCTGGGAGCGACTCAGGCCGTCTGCAATTGTGTTGTCCACCCCAGGAACATGTACTGTGATCAGGTTCGCGTCGTGTCGGATTACCCAATCCCACACCCTCAGTGTGTGCCTCCTTGTTTGTTGAGGTAATACATCACCGCCGTGTTGTCTGTCTGAAGCAGGAGAGTACTCGGCGGGATTTCTGACTGAAATGCCTGCAGGGCATAAAGGACCGCCCTCATCTCTAGGATGTTGATATGGAGGTGGGCCTCCTGAGGGGTCCACGTTCCCTGGGACTTCACCCCGTCCAGGTGTGCTCCCCACCCTAGACCCGAGGCGTCTGTGGTGAGGATTACCTCCGGGGACAGCGCTATAAACGGGACGCCCATAGAGTGTCCCTGGGTCTAGCCACCACTGCCAGTCTCGAATCACGGTGTTCGTGATTCTGACCGGATGCTGTATGTGGTCTTGCCTTTGGTCCCATTGCACCTTGAGCATCCACTGAGTTACCTGAATGTAGAGCCTTGCGAAGGGGACAGTAGGAATGGCCGCAGCCATGTGTCCAAGCAAGCGAAGGACCGACCTGGCTGGGGCGGTCTTGTTCGACTGAAACTCCCTGTTGGGATCTGATACGCTCCGCCTATCTTCTGGAAGAATGCACTTCCCTGAACGGTGTCCAGTATTGCGCTATGAACTGCAGCTTCTGTGACGGTACCAGGAGAGACTTCTATGGTTTATCAGGATACCCAGAGATCGAAACAGGTCCTGGGTACTCTGGATCGCCCGTATTAGCGCCTCTCTGGAGGCGGCCATGAGAAGCCAATCGTCCAGGTGCAGGGAACACATAATGGCCCTGTCTCCTTAGAGGCGCTGCCACGACTGCCATGCATTTGGTAAAGACCCTGAAGCGGATGACAGTCCGAATGGAAGGCTCAGAATTGAAGATGATGGCAGAGAAACTCGGGGCCGGAACCTCTTGTGCACTTGAGCTATAGGGATGTGCAGGTAAACGTCCTGCATATCTAGTGACGCTAAAAAGGTGTCCTGCTTGAGCATGGGAATAAGACCCGGAAGAGTTACCATGCGGAATCTTTTGTAGGCGACCGACAAATTGAGGTCACTGAGGTCCAGAATCGGACAAAGGTCCCCTGTCTTCTTTGGAACCAGGAAGAAGTGGGAATAGTATCCGTGTCCTCTCTGGTTCTCTGTGACGTACTCTATCGCTCCCTTTTGCAGGAGCGCGAGTACTTCTTGTCTGATCAATGACTTGTGCTGACCCGGGTACCGGGAGAGCAAAGGAGGCCTCGAGGGTGGCTTTTCCTCGAATTCTATAAAGTGGCCTCTTCCGACCATCTGTAGAACCCACCTGTCGGTGGTTATAGACTGCCATCCTGGCAGGAAATTCGCAATGCGACCCCCGACCATGACATCTGGTTGATCCTGAGGGGCGGGGGCCGGGAAGGAGTCAGGCTGTGGCGGCTGAGGGTCCCGCTGGCTGGACCGGCTTAGAAGTGCGCTGGCTTCGACCTGCGGGTTGTTTTCCCTGGGCTCTGCGAAAACCGGAGCCCCTCTGTTGTGGAACGGGGCGGGACTGTTGTCTCTGCGTCTCGCTCACGAATCGCCTTAGTTCCCTAAAGGAACTAGCTTGGGTCGGTACATGGCCTGAACCGACTCACCACCTTCCCGCCTCTTGGAGTTTGGTAATTATCTTTTCTGAGGGTTTACCAAACAAAACTTCTCCTCGAATGGGGCATCCATGATGTTTTCTGGGCGTCGGGGTAAAACCGGAACGGAGCCAAGAGTGCCTCCGGAGGCATACGCCTGAAGCTGCTGCTCGGGCCAAGGAGTCCGCATGAGTCGTGACGCGTTCGTAGCACTTGAGTTCCCATGTCCGATCCTCGCACGGAGGAGCTGCAACATCTCCTCCTTCTGCTCACCTTCCGCAATTTCTCAGCTGCATCCAGACCCTGCTCCCACAGGACATTTTGGAACTGCACCATGTGGGTCAAATGATTCAGGGATCTGATGGCGCAGGTAGCGGAAGCATATGTGCGCCAACCCATGGCGTCCAGCTGCTTGGACTCAGGGTCCGGTGGCAGGATGCTCAAATATTGCGGTCTCTGGGACTGGTCATGAGAGGCTGTTATGACCAGAGAGTCGGCTGAGGATGCTAAGTCAAGTACTGGTCTTCTCTTGGAGCCTTGTACAAGTGGTCAGCTTTCTTGACATGCTTGAAGTGAATAATGGGCCTTCCATGCTGCCTTAGGTGATGTCCACGAAACTGTTCACCAAGGGTGGTACCACCACAGGCTTGGAGTCCTTCTGCCAAGATACTGCAAGGCGAGCTTCCGGTCTAACTCTTCCACATCCCATCCCATGTTCTCTTGGATGTGTCTCATGATATCCGAGAACGGGTCATCCGGAGGAGACTTTGTAGCTCAGGTGGGTCCGGAGAAGGGATGAGAGGGAGATGGGGATCTGATGTTGAAAACTCTGATCCCAGCTACTCGGCCATTCTGAAAGGATGGCAGAAGTACAGAATGCCCCAACAATATTGCTGGAGATATAGATGGCTCATCTTAAATCCTGAATTCAATAATCAGTGGTACAAAATTCAAATAAACAAAGGGCTAGAGGCCCCTTGGCAACTAATGAAGGGAACTGATATTCTGAGTTTAGAAGAAGCTAAAAACAAATTAGGGTGGTCAGAAAGGGATAGGTTATACTTCTATCAAATAAAAGATTACGTCACAAAACAATTGAAGTACCAGGAAAAGGGTATCAGTGTGCTAGAGGGAGCCCCCCCTTTTGAGCGACTCTGGTCCTCGCAGTATGGTGAGAGAGCAATAACGGACTTGTACAGGTATAGCATATCTAGGGTGGGGAATGCCATTTCTTCAGTACAATCTAAATGGGAATGGGAACTACAGCGCCCATTAACTGCTATGGATTGGGAAAGGATCTGGAGAGGAACTTGGATGACCTCTTCATCCCCGACTTGGGGGGAGTTTGTTTGGAAGGTGTGGGTGAGGTACTTTCTGGTTCCCTCAGTGATGTCATCATGGTGGCAGGGAAGTTCTTCCCAATGCTGGAGAGACTGTGGGAAGGAAAGTGCCTTGCACATGCATGTCTTCCTGGAATGCCCAAGTTTGGGACAATTCTGGAGCCAAGTCACTGAACATATAAAGGCGATCTTGGGTATACAAGAAGAGCTAGAACCCTTTCATTTGATCCTGGAGTACCTCCAGCAGGAATAAGGGATAAAGCTCAAAAGTATCTCGGCAATCTTGTTACGCTCCAGCGCATACAAATCAATAACAAAAATGGCTCCAAAAAGCTCCACCCTGCCTTAAAGAGTGGAAAGCAATAATATTGCAAACTCAACAAAATGAGCAAATCTCTATGGGCCTGCAAAATAGAAAAGAGGCTTTTATAGCGAGGTGGAAGCTTTACCAGGAAAAGTTGAATTAAAAAGTCATGGGGGGGATGGATAAAGTAGGTTGGCTCAGACATATACTGCTTTATTTATGTGTATAGTTGCCTGGGTTTTTGTGATGGAAATGTATTAATGCACAATTTAGCTAAGAGAAATGACCCTGCTTGATGATGTAATTAATTGCCAAGTGTGAATTTTAATGTATTTTCTTATTTTTTTTTATCTCTAAGTTGAGATGTTAAGTATTCAGAAAGCGATAAGAGTGGCTGAATGTCAAATAAGAATTAAGTTTTGTAAACCTTAAAGTAAAAGCTGATGTCTTGTAAAGCTGAAAGATACTAAATAAAGAAAGTATAAAAAAAGAAAACTCTGATCTCGTGTCCTCCGTCGAAGGCGAACGGCGGCGTCTTCTGGGTCTCTTAGGACTGGGTGACCTAGAAGAGGATCTGGACGGAGGTCTCCTTTTGTCTGGTCTCCCACTTGGAGGGGTCCTGGGCTCCTGGGGAGGAGGTAACCGGCCTGCAGACCCAGATGGAGAAGGGGGGCGCAGGAACCGGAGGAGCAGGAGGAGGTGAAGGCGGAGGTGGAGTGGGGACCATGTCCTTTTTGATGGTATCCCACCAGTAAGTGAAAAGCTCCTTCACCTCTGAAAAAAAAGGCCCGACAACGGCCCGGGTGCCGGTGAGGTGATCGTCAGTCCGCGCCGGCTCCACAGGGGGCCGGGTTGCGGCGAGGTTCCCTGGGGAGTCTCAACAGGACCGGGTCGCCGTCTGGTCCTTGGGCTGAGTCAACCTCCTCAGTGATGGTCTTCTGACCGACGCCGTTGGAGTGCATCGGTCCCTTCTCAATTGAGCTGGCGCCGGTCCCCTAACGGGCGTCCGGTGATGAAATGGCCTGGCCGGCGACGGTCTTCTGACGGACGACGGCTCTGGGGACCTGTGTCGAGAGGCCGACGTCAGGTCCAACGGCCTCTTAAGTGAGGTGAGCTCCT
The DNA here is from genome assembly GCA_016271365.2 of Neoceratodus forsteri. NCBI lineage: Eukaryota > Metazoa > Chordata > Ceratodontiformes > Ceratodontidae > Neoceratodus > Neoceratodus forsteri. Next base: position 357,905,520 of record CM028137.1, read on the forward strand.
TGGTCTTCCGTTGGGGAGGAGGAGGCAAGGAAGCAGACCTGACGGGTTCAGAATGGTGGGAACCCGACTTGTGGTGATGGTGACGATCCCCCAACTTAGCCAGGGCCTTGGAGGACGAGGAAGGCCTGGGAGTCCTGTCCTGAGAAGAGGAGCCTGAAGACTTTCTCACCGCAGCGGGGGGAGGCTGAGAGCTGGCCCGGGATGGAGAGCGGTTGGACCTGGAGCCGGAGCTGCGTGAGTCGGAGGCCCTAGACGGGGACCTGGAAGGGGCCTTCTCCCTATGCTTCTCAGAATGCTTGCGGGCATTCTGTGAAGAATCCCCCTTGGAAGCCATGGTCTTGAGTTGTTCCTTGAGCAGGAATGCCTATAGGGCCTTATGGCGATGGATCCGGGTTCTGCTGTTGAAACCCTGGCAAAAGGTGCAGGACCGGGTGTTGTGGTCTGGGCCTAGGCAGCGGACACAGGCCGAATGCGGCTCCTTGAATGGGATCTGCTTCCCACAGGCGCACTTCGAGGAGTGACCGGAGGTCGGGGAGGACATCAGAAAAAAAAATGAACGAAGAGAACAAATTTCCCGTAGGAAAACACTTTACCATGTGTCGCGCGCTAGAAACCGAACCGAAGGGTCGAGACATGCAAGTCGACGGCGGGAAAGAACTGGGGAATCTGGCGGGACCGCCTCATTATGTACTACGCCTGACATCGGAGGCGGGACAGACGTTGGGGGTGGTCCCCACTGAAGATAGCTAGCTAGAATTTTTCCGTGGGGTCCTGATGCCTGCCGGCTTCAGTCCTTATGGTGTAACCTGCTGCAAGAGCTGTGTCTCGAAGTAAGATCCTGTATTTCTAGGACATGGATATGTTGTTCATCCACACTTATTGGCAGACTCCTAGCAGTTCTCCAGGAGGAGGGAGGCAAGACGCACACACCCCTACTTAGGGAAAAGAGACTGAGAACCGAGGCCCCAAACCAGCATCCCGGCGTGACTCAAGGTCGATGTGGTAGTGGGTGATGAAGGTGTGTGCCGACTTCCAGGTAGCAGCCCTGCAGATTTCCTGGATAGGGACGTCCCTGGAAGCAGCCACCGATGTAGCGGTATGGCGGGTAGAATGAGCTCTTATCCCTCTAGGAGGCTCCATGCCCGCCAACCTATAGCAGAGATCTATGCAGGAGGTGACTCACCTGCCTATCGTGTGAACCTCTCCTCGAACTTCAGCCGTTCAGCCTTGTAATAAGAGAGCTCTTCTAGGGTCCAAAGTATGGAGCCTATATTCGGACTCCGAGGTGATTGGGGTAGAACACCGGCAGAGTCAACACCTGTTAAAGGTGAAACTACGACACCACCTTCGGAAAGAATTTCGGGTGGAGGTGCAGGACAACCTTGTCCCTGTGGAAGACCAGATAAGGAGACTAGAGGGAAAGCGCCTGGAGCTCTCCCATCCTTCTGGCTGACGTGACAGCCACCAAGAAGGCGGTCTTCCACGACAGCTGAGAAATATCACACATTTGCATCGGTTCGAATGGCTTGCCCATGAGTTTAGCCAGTACCAGCAGTAGATCCCATGGAGGTGGAGGTTCTCGCACCGGAGGGGATATGTGATCAAGGCCTTTGAAAAAGCACTCAACCACCTTTTCCTGCACCACTGACTGCTAGCTGGCCCGTGCCCGACAAGCAGAGATGGCTGCCAGGTGCACCTTAAGGCGTCGACCGAAGCCCTAGCTGAGAAAGGGACCACAGGTAGTCCAGAATGCTTGCCAAGGAACAGGAGGAAGGGTCCAGTCCCCTGCCCTGACACCAAATGGAGAATCTCTTCCATTAAAAGCATAGCATTTCCTGGTTGACTCCTTACAGGATGCCTCAACAACGCTGAGGACCTCGTTGGAAAGATCCAAGGCCTGGAACTCTAGCCACTCAGGAACCAGTCTGACAGGTGCAGGGAATGAAGGTCCAGGTGGAGTACCTCCCCCCCCCTGTTGACTGAGATCAGATCCAGGTGGGCTGAAGCCGCCTCGGAGCCTGGAGCTCAGGCTGAGAAGATCTGGATACCAGAACTGGTAGGGCCAGTATGGGGCTACCAGAATCACCTGCGCCTTGTCCCTCCTCACCTTGAAAAGCATCTTGTGGATCAAGAGAAATGGGGAAAGGCGAGAAGAGGCCGGGGTCCATGGCCCAGAAGGCATCCCCTGCAGCAAGCCCTGCTGAGGGGGCGGGCATGAAACAGCCTCAGCTGCTATTCTCCCTGAGGCAAACAGGTCCACCTGAGGAGTGCCCCAGTGGGAGAACAGATTTTTTACTACCTCCGGCAGGAGAGACCAGTCACGAGATGCAGCACCTATCCGGCTTAGGGCATCGGACAGTGTTGGAGGCTCCCACCACATGGATGGCTAGGAGATCCGCCTCCAGTCTGCTCCCGAAAGACCAAGTGCGGAGAGCTTCCTTGCACAGAGGCAAGCAGCGCGTCCTGCCCTGGCAGTTTAGGTAGTATATGGTCATGGTGTTGCCCGTCTGGACCTGGACCACGTACAAACGGAGCGAAGGCGGTGAGGGCTAGTCAGACTGCTCGAAGCTCCAGCAGGTTGATGTGATATCGAGACTCCTGAGGGGACTAGAGGCCGTGCACTCTGAGCTCCCCCAGATGGGCACCCCAACCCAACAGAGAAGCATCGGTCATTAGAGTGACCGATGGCTCTGGGCGGACAAACGGGATTCCCTCCTGCAGATGAGCAGGAACAAGCCACCACTAGAGAGTGTTCCACATCTCCTGGGTCACTATCACAGGCTGGTCCAGAGGACCGGAGTGCTGTGACCACTGGCGGGCCAGCCCCCATTGAAGGGGATGCATGTGCCAGTGGGCCCAATGGACCACGCTCGTGCAGGCTATCATGAGGCCCAGGAGGTGCAGGAAGTCCCGGGCAGGGCGCAACTGTCCAACCAGAAATGATTGGGTAAAGGAGGACAGAACCTCAGCCCTGTCCGCGGGGAGCCGTGCTCTGTCTCGAAGAGAGTCAAGCTCTGCTATGATGAACTGAATCACCTGCATTGGCACGAGTTCCGATTTGGCCTCGTTGATGAGGAGGCCAATTTGAGAGCAGACCCGGAGGGCCAGATCCCTGGACCGCTCCACCTCCGGCTTGGAGGAGGCTGCAATCAGCCAGTCGTCCAGGTAAGGGTACACCCGGACCTTTCGGCGCCACAGGAATGTTGTCACCACTGCCATGCATTTGGTGAAGACCCTGGGAGCTGGAGAGAGGCCGAAGGGCATGGCCGAGAACTCGTAAAGGGATCCCACTGCTCTGAAGCGGAGGAATTGCTGGCGGGATGGATGGATTGGGACGTGAAAGAACGCGTCCTGAAGATCCAGAGAACAGAACCACACGCCATGTTCCAAGGATGGGATGATCTGAGCCAGGGTGACCATCCTGAAGGTTCGAGACTTTAGGAACTTGTTCAGGTCCTGTAGGTCTAGAATGGGGCGCCTGCCCCCCGTCCGTTTTGGGACCAGGAAGTACCTGGACACAAACTCCGGGTCTGATGGAGGATCCGCCACCTCCTTGATCACCTCTTTCTGGAGGAGCAGGGCAATGTCGGCTTGATGAGCCGACAGAAAGGCTGCGGATTCTATAGCCTGCGGGGCGACGGCCCGAAGGGTGGGTACTGCTCAAATTCCAGAGGCAGATCCTTTCCTACCACTTCCAGCACCCAGCGGTCCGTGATGATATCGGACCAGGCGGAAAGGAAGTGGTGGAGCTGTCCCCCCACGGGGGGAACCCGGGGAGGAGTGACGAGGTTGAGGCAACACCCCTCAACCCGTCACTGGGCAGGCTTGGAGGAAGGACCGGCCAAGGAGCCTCCTGGACCTTTCCTTCCTGGCTTCCTGTTGGAGGAAGCAGCAGGCTTGGCTTTGGGGTGCCAAGTGCGAGCCTGCTGGCCCTGATGTTGGTGTTGCTGGGCTGGACGTGCCGCAGGGGCTGAAGCTGCTGCTGGCGGTCTTTGTCCTTCTTGACAGATGTGACAGAGTCCAAGGTGGCGTTGGACTTCTCGATCCTTTGCAGATGACCCTCCACTCTGGGACCGAACAAGTCAGTCTCCAAGAAGAGAACATTTGCCAGCTTATGCTGGGTATCTGCCGTAAAGGTAGAGATCCGTAGCCAAGCTCTGCGGTGTATAGCCACTGCGGCCGCTTCTGACCGGGCACACGAGTCAGTGATGTCCAGGGAAGTCTGGAGCTGCTATTTGACCACTGTCCTTCCTTGATCCCGCACCTGCTTGACCGTCGTCTGAAGGTCAGCCGGGAGATGAGGAATCACCTCATCCAGGGAGCCCAAAAGGGCGTGTGAAAAGTGTGCCATCAGAACGGCCGAGCTGGCCTGATGGAGGCTTAGCGAGGAAGCCACATAGACTTTCTGCCCAGAGTAGTCCAGTTTCTTGGACTCCTTATCAGGTGGCTTGTCCACATCCTGAGCGTTCCCGGAATGCCAGAAAACGCTGTCGGTCACTAGCCCCTCCGCAGAGGTGCTCCGGGAAATCGGAGAGCGAACCAGTGGGAACAGCATACTTTCGAGCCAACCTGGCCGAAGGTGCTGGACAAGAAGCTGGCCACTGCCATAGCTCCAGGGCCGAGCCAACAATGGCTTCGGTCACCAGGCAGGCCTCCATGGGGGAATCTCCTCGGTCCATTATCTCCGTGAGGGGATACCTGGCCCGTTCTGAAATGGGTTCGAGCTTCATCCGAGTGGACTCTGAGAAGAGCTGAAGCATTCCCAGAAATGAGAATGGGCCTCGTCCACGACCAACTCCCAGTGGACTCCAAGTCAAGCGGCCTGAGAATGAGAAGAAGTCATCAGACTCCGAGGAGTATGCAAACAGCTGCCGAAAGTGCCTGAGCCACCCTCCACCTGCCGAGGTCGATCGGGAGTGAGGATGACCGACAACCTATGGGCAAACCCTGACCCGACCGAGAATCCTTGGTCTGATCCCCAGTCTTTGGTTGTGGAGGCAGAGGTTCCACCATATGGGTGGCGCAGCTGGTTTCGACGAACAACCGGTGCCGCTTCAGCTTTCGCACCACTACGAGGTCCAGTCGGTCAAGCCCGTGACAGCGCCACTTAATGGCTGGGAAGTCGACGGAGTCGGCTTATTCCCGTCAAAAGGAGCTGCTGCCACATTATATCCCCGTAGCGCTGACGTAATTTGCACCGGAGCTATCCTCCAAAGAGGACGGAGATCAGGATAAGCGGCGCTGCCGCTTTCCTCGGTGCTAAGACCGAGACCGCCAATGTTGGTGGGATTGGCTGGACCCATAAGAGGTCAGAGACCAGACCTTCAACACTTTCGAGGTGGGTCTGAGAGAAGGCGGGGAACCCGTGAAGAAGGGTTGTCGGCTTCTCCAGTCTACAGCCCGTCCGACAGGTTGAGAAAATCTGACTGTGGCAACGGGTGTCTCGCCAGTTGACCCAACGGGGCACCTGAAGCCAGCGGCCTTAGCCACAACCTTGACCGGTTGAGTGTCAACTATCCGGGAAGTGGACCTCTCCGCTCCACTAACATCGATGGTGGGACTTACCTTTGAGTTGTCCTTTTAGACCAAGAGGAATGTCCCAAGCGCCTTTCCCTTGGTGAGAGGGACTGGCAAAGCTCGTTGAAGAAGCTGTGTAGGAGGAGCCCAAGGACAGCGGGATAAATACCACGACCGAGTATGATGATGATGCGGCCTGCGCCCTCCTCAAGGCGATCATCTGCTTCAGCTGTTCAGCCGAGCCCACAGCCACGGACACCACCCAATGGGCCTCCTTCGACTTGACTGGAGGATAACGTTTCTCAGGTTGCCCCAACAGCAGACGGGCAGCGCGGTCCTCCAAGACAGAATCCTAAAAGGATGTGCACAACTCACAAGCCTGTGAGTCATGGCCGAGTCCAAGGTAACAGACGACGTGATTGATGGATCGTCCAGGACATCTTCTGCCACAGGGAACCGACAAAATCTTGAGTCAATTTGTCCATCACAGCCGTGAGGGAAGATAAAGACTGAAGTCTTGTAAATTTTAAAATTAGTTTAGAGTTAACCAAAGAGTTTGGATCCAGGCCTAAAACGAGAGTGCAAAGGAGGAACCTAAGCTTCCAAGCAGTAAGGAAGATCTGTAGTCATTGGGCGGAGCTGAGGTTTACCACCGGGTGGGAGGAGCCAGCTGAAGACCTTCCAGCAAGATTTAAAGCGGCAAGGAACCTGCCAGTAAGTGTGGATTGAACAACATATCCATGTCCCTAGAAGATGAGTTCTCCCCAGAAGTCAAAACTGTGGGAATCTTGATCTGGGGACGTCACAGCCAAGCCCATTGGGAGTTTCCAGGTGTGTCAGTCCTGACTGAGGATCAGGCATACAATCTAGAGATTCTGAGGAGGCACAATACTTCTGGCTCAGATCCTAGGCGCTGGGACTCTGGAAAGGTTGTTTGACAGAACGGCAACAACGCCTCCTGGAAAGGAATAGTCCAGGCAGGTAGCTCAAAGTTGTCCGCACTGAAATCGCCTAGGAAGGGCGGCGAATGATCCGGACTGTGCTGAGTGGATGGGGTGACATGCACGCCTCCATTATCCTCATGAGGAACGCTGATACTCATGCAGATCAGCCGGAGATGTGGACAGAGGGCTTCTCTCCAAGAGGAGGATGAGGCAGAGGACCTTGAGATCCAGAGGTTGGCTGCTCAGCGGGAGGTTAGAACACCTGCTTGTCCATGGCTCTGACGCATATAAGGAAGTGAGCAGCCGCACCTTCTGAATTGCTCCCAGGAGAGAGGTCCCGTGAGGACCAAGAATGCCTGGGAGAGCAGGATATGGTGACAGAGGAGGGGACAAATCCAACAACAGAAGGCTCGCACTCTGTCCGGGCAAGAGAGCGCACCAGGAGCCCCAAGGGAAGAAGGGGCTCTAGAAAACCCAACAGCTGATCAACCATGCTGGAACTGTCTAGGCTGTGTCCTGAAGATTCCCCCTTATGAGGTGACCGGGACCATGGAATTCCAAAAGGACTGTCCCTACCTTCCAAAGATCAGGGTCCTCTCAAACAGACCGAGAAAGGAAGGAAGGACTGGGGTTCACGCTATAACTCCTTCCCAAACCTAAGTGGGTCCCGGAAAAGGGTCGACACATTGAACCCTGACTCCTCGGAATCCAAAAGAGCCCTCCTCCTCCTTGCAAACACCAGCCTAGGCAGCCGACAGCACTGGTCAGTCCCAGAGGGGACCACCCAGGGAGTAGCACCCTCCACTCCTGTGGGTGCTCCAGTCAGCCCTAAAGTTGGGCGATCCAGGCACACCACCTGAGGGGGTACCCCAACAGAGGGAATAGAAAACCCTCCTAGCCCAGGTTGAAGGGCAAAAGTGGCCTGCACTACAACCTGCTGGTCAGCACCCTTGACCCTAGACTTGGGGGCTACCGCCTCTTCAGAGGAAGGCTGGCTCCGGTCAGCCGAGGAAACTACCAGGGTGTCCACATGGGCCACCAACTCCAAAGAGTCGGACAGTTGGTCCAAACCAGACTTGGAGTCCACCTCCGAAGAGGTAGAGACCAAAGTCTGGTGCCAGACCGTACACCTGCTCCTGTATGGACCGAAGGAGGCACCAGTCTGGGTGTCCGCACCCAGAGCCGACGCCAAACTCCCCAACGGCACTGCAAACGGTGCCCGAAGAAGAGACGGTGCTGAGAGTGGTAGAGAACCACAGTCGATGCCCGCCACGGCCATGAGTGCACCAGAGCTGGATACAGCAATGTTCCCAGCCTCGGCGCTGCGTGAGAACTGGTCGAAGACAGCGCCTGAGAACGCCCCAAAGGCACCGGCAGCACCATCGGTGCGAACGGTGTCGACACCAGAAGACGGCACTGAGTGGCGGACCTGCACAGACCACGCGCCATCAGGGCCCATGGTGCCAAGCTCAAGATGGTACCGACAGACGGCGTCAAGGACAGTGCCGACCCAGGCTTCCCAGCCCGAGGAAACTACACCAGGGGAGCCTTCGCCCCCGAAGGGGCGATTGCCAGAGCAGTGCTTCCCTCCCGCCCCCACCAGGGGGAACGGACTGGGCCTCCTGTACTGTGGAAGGGGCTTCTGCCACGGCGATGGCTACTAGAAGCAGAAGCCCCCTCCACCGTGGTCCATATAGAACTGGAAGGGGATCCGGAGGAAAGGCCGAGAGACCGTGTCTTGGCCCAATGAGTGCGCGCCTGTCCCCCGAAAGTCGGAGGAGCTCGACCAACTTTCCACACGCGTTGCTCAATGACACGGCGGTCTATGGAGAAGCAGGCATTGCACTAATTCATGTCGTGAAGCAGGCCATGGCACGCAAGACAACGATCATGCTGGTCGGTAATGGAGTACTTACAGCTGCATGGGCACCGACATAGGGGCCTCCCCATTTTCAACAATTCTCACCCCGACTGAGACATGATCAATGGAAAAACAATTCAAAGACTTGACGTCGCTGAAAATTAAAATATGGAACAGTCTTACTACAGCGCCGAGTAGTGACGAAACGGAACTGGCAGGAAACTATTGCAGGTCAAGACTACGAGTCGAGACACGAGAAGGCCTGATGATAGCTCCACACGAGGTGCTACCTCTAGGTGAGAGATGAAGAACTGGCAGGAAGGTGGGGTCGATGATGCTAAAGGCCAACACACGGCGCCACAAAAAAACTCCCGTGGTGCGTGACCTCTGGCCAGAACCCAAAGGTGATGAATGGGGAAGACTGACACAGATAAGATCCACATGTTTTGCTCCAAGAATGGTATGATCTGGGACAGAGTGACCATCCAAAGGGTGCGTGACATGAGATATTGATTCAGGTTGTAGAGATCAAGAATGGGGTGACAGCCCCGCGCTTGACAACGCCTGGGTCTGCTGGAGGATCTGCCACTGCCTCCTTGAGGAGGAGTTGAGTGATGTTGTCTCTGAGAGCCGACTGGGTCTGAGCGGATACTCTTACCTCCCGAGGGGTGCGGGCTTGATTTGGAGGGCACTGCTCCAATTACAGAGGCAATCCCAAACTGACCACTTCCAGAACCCACCTGTCCGTGGTGATAACGGACCAGGCGGAAAGAAAGTGGCAGAGATGGCCCCCCACAGGAGGACCCAGAGCTGGTGTGATGGGAGAGGTGGCAGCCCCAACCCCGTCACTGGGCAGGCTTGGAGGAGGAGGATCCAGGACCTGAACCTCGACTTCCTTCACGGGCCATTTGGGGGCCAGGCTTAGGCCGAGGGCACCAAGCTTGAGCCTGCTGTTGGTGCTGCTGTCCACCTTGAAAGGAGGACTGCTGAGCCGCAGGGGAAGAATGCCGAAAAGGCTTCTTTTTCTCCTGCTGGTTTTGGCCCGAAGAACTCTTGGTAGACGTAGCGTCCAAGGTGCATTAGACTGCTCGATCGCTGAAGGTGACTGGCCACACCAGGGCTGAACAACTCTGTCCCAAGGAAGGGCATGTCCGCTAATTTTTGCTGGGTATCCGCCAGAAAGGAGGAGGCCTCAGCCAAACCCTGCGACAGAGGCAACTGCAGCAGCCATCGAGCGGGCAAAAGAATCCCCAGACCTAGGGCACGTCTGGAGCTGCTGTTTGCCAACAGCTCGGCCTGATTCGGACTACTGAGCCGTGGTCTGCATGTCCGCTGTAAGATGTGGGAGGACTTGCTCGCGACCCCAGACGGCGTGACAGAAGTGTGCCATGATGACAGCCGAACTTGTCTGATGAAGGCCCAAGGAGGAAGCCGTGTAGACCTTCCTGGCTGAATGGTCCAAAAGCTTGGACTCTTTATCAGGAGGTCGGTCAGTGTCGGCAGAACTACCAGCACGCCTGAACAAAGAGGGTGGTCAGCAGGCTCTTGGCCGAGGGTGCTCTGTGAACCCCACAAGGGACCCCATGCACAGTGTATTTGCAGCCATGGGGGCAGATGGTGCTGGACAAGAGGCAGGATGCTGCCAAAGTTCTAGGACTAGTCCAACAATGGCCGAAAGGCCTCTGTCGGGGTATCCCCTCTCTTAAGGATGTCCGTAAGAGGGTACTCCGCCTTTTTCTGGATTGGCTCCAGGGGCATCCCTGTACACTCAGAGATGAGGGAGAGGATCCCTTGAAAAGATGAGGGACCTTCCTCTGTCTGAAGGCCAGTAGTTGAATCATCATCGCCTGGATGTGAGTGCAGTCCGGTGATGACTGAATCCATTAATCTGGATACAATGGCTAACTGCCCAGGTCACCTCGACTTGCCGGGTGGTCTGGGGTAACCGTGACTGACAATCGCAAGGAAGCCCAAAGTCCAGTCTATCTTCCTGGAAGGAGCCCCTCAAACAAGCTGTCTGGGTGGTGGTCCACCACAATAGGTGGAGAGAGAATTTTGGGCGAACAGGTGGTCTTGGCTGCTCTGGAGGCTGGGGACCAGATTTGGTAGTCTCCAAAGGATTCTGCTTCGCCTGGGAGGTTTAAGCCAAGAAATGACTGGGGTGGGAGCCGTGGTAGGCTTATGCCCGGAAAAAATTTGCTGCTGCCACACAAGGTCCTCATAGCCTAGAAAGAGTTTCTGACGGAGCCTCTCTTCATCCGAGGACGATGACCGATAGTGTCGCCTCTTTTTAGAGTGCTTATAGCTCTTTCTCGGCCTGTCAGGAGACACCAGCAGGGTTGGTGACTTCCCAGAGTCGGGACCGGTTCCTCGATGAGGACTCCAACAGGCTGGGTCTACTCATCAGTGAAAACAAGGACGGAATCCTCTCCAAGGAGTCGTCGACCAAAGGTCAGTGAGCTATTTCACATTGTCTACCAAACCCTCCCGGGTCTGACCCCGGCAAGTCATGAAAAGCCTGTGGCGAGGAAGTGATCTCGACTGAAGTCGAGACCGCAAGTTCCTGGGACCGAGATCTCTCCCGCTCCCAAGACTGTCTCCATTGAGACGAAGATGCACTCGGATCCTTCTCCCGCTTAAGGGATCGAGAGAAGGGTGGGCCCGCAGGTGCCTCTCCCTTGGTAGGGAGAGACTGGCACAACTCCCGGAAGGAACCAGGTTGAGCGGAACGAAAAAGCTCTGAGAAGACTCTGAGGCATGAGCCGCCTGCTCCTTGAATGCTTGCATGCGTTCCAGCTGCTCAGTGGATCCCTCAGTTGTGGAAACCGCCCATCGAGCCTCTTTGGATTTCACCAGAGGATTCTTCTTCACCTCCGGGCCTCCCCAGTTTCAGGCATGCGAGATGGCCGTCGAGGATGTTGGGATGAAAGGCCAAACATATACTGCACGAAGAAGTGTCATGGTCAACACTGAGGCAGTAGACGCACGCAGTACGCGGCATCTTCTGGCCGCACGGGCATCGACGAAATCCAGGGGAAGATTTTTCTTCCATGATCGACGCTGCAAACTTGCGATCCCTAACACGCACAATGAGAAGTTTCGGTAAAACTGAAGGTTTGAAAGCCAGGGCCTACGAAATGCGAGAGCACGAGGGAGGCAACCTGAATCTTCCAGAGGAAAGGAAGATCTGGCATCATGGGGTGGAGCCAAAGGTATATACCACCTGGGTGGGTGGGAGGAGCCAGCTTGAAGACTTCCGATGAGATTTAAAGCAAAAGGGACATGCCAAAGAGTGTGGATGAAGAACAAATCCATTATCCTAGAAGGAATATTTTGCATGAGGTATAATATCCTGGGTAGGATAGACACTTGCACGGTTTGTACATGATTTATAAGGGTTAGTGTGAGGTGTGTCCAATGTCCTCTCTCACCTTAAGAAATAAGGGCTTGTAACTTAGGGATATTACCCGTGGGGTCAGCAGCTAGATGTATGCATAAATAATGGCAGGATCATTTTCCCCACTTACATGGATATTTCGCTGGAGGACCGGCTATGGGGTGTCCTGTATGGCAAGAACTTCTGTTTTGTTTGTATTTAGTTTATAACAGGACACCCTTTCTATCTCAGTTTGGCTTTTGCCAGGGCCGAGAAGCGAGCTGCTGCTCTCCTTGGCATGCAATTGCACTTAAGACGCCAGTGACCCTTCTAGCAAGTGTCACACTTGATACCTTGGTCCTCTTATGGGCACCTACCAGAGTTTATGCTTGGTTGTCCTCCCAGCCATACCTGCTCACAGTGTTCCTTGTGTATGTGTTCTGTGTTATTTCGAACCGCCACTCTGCCTCCTCTTTAAATGCCTGGATATTGCTACCTGAGAGCTGTACAGCCTTACCCTTTTTGTAATTTGCTTCCTTATTTCCTTGTAACCTCCCAGGTTGCACCCGAAAACAAGTATCTGTTTTTGTCTAGTGTGCTTACCTGGTTAACAAAAGCTAAATAAATGAAAGAGGGGGACAAAGGCAAAGCAGCAGAACCAGACACCCAGCATTTCAGCTGCTCTAGAACCAAGTTGCAGAGCCTCAGCGGTCAGTCACGCAAAACCTTCGGGGAGATACTCTACAGCTTAAATAAAGGTCTGTTTTTCCACTCCTGTGTGGGCTATTTCTCATGCAAGTCCCCAGAGTAGTTGCAATGAATCCCAGAGAGAGCTTAGCACTGAATTCACTACAGTATGTATGTAAGTAGCACACCACAAATCAGATGCTACATTTCGTTTATAGTGGGGTCTTGCATCTACCCAACAGTAGAGATAGGAAGGACGGAAGTATGGGATGTCAAAGGCATTTATTTATGTACAGTTCATGTAGGTAGGATATCCCCCGATATGCATTGCCTCAGTTTCCCTGAGGTCCTGCTTTCTACCCAGTTTTTTTTTTTTTTTAGTTACTGCTGGCTGGGCAGAAGCATCTAGAATTTCACTGATTTGATCAGGATTACACAGCAGGTAAATGGCTCTGCTGGGATTTGAACCTGTGCTTCCTGGATTTCCAGCTTGTGTTCTTAACACTACAATATGCTACTGTGAGACTCGCACAGGGAAGCAATTACTGAGGTGGAATTCAATCATGTGATCTGTGACAATTTAGTTTCGAAAGTGCCAGATGTCCTACTGCACTCAACAGTCAAACATGAAAGCGATTTATTACGGTAAGTCAGTACCTCCAGGTCCATCGTGGTCCAGGTAATTGCGACTTTCTTCGATGGGATTCAGCTCTTCCTCTGCATTCTCCTTATTCTGTGCTGCCTCGTCCAGCTCCTTGGTAAATAGTACACCCTGTGTAAAACAAGATCAGTTGGAAACTTGGTAACACAACAGTCATTAAGTACGGAGATCACACAGACCAGAACGTGAGGTGGGGGTGGGAAGAACAGGTTACTCACCTGTAAAGTACAGTTACATAAGAACTTACCGTAACCGTAGATCTTCGAGAGAGGCTCTTGCAGTAGGTAATTACATATAGGACTGACGTCGGCAGGTGGCAGGACCCCACGGAAAAATTTCTAGCTAGCAGTCCCTGGCGGGGACCACCCCCACGTCAGGTGACCAGCGTCAGATGACGTTGGTATAAAGGGGCGGTCCCGGACACCCGCCTTCCAGTTCTTTCCCGCCACAGGCCCGGACGAGAGAGAAGCAGATATTTCCCTCAGTGGAAAAGGAGCTGAAAAAGCCTAGGGGGATGGAGAGCAGGAAGGTATTACCTACTGCAAGAGCCTCTCTCGAGATCTACTGTTCTTCAAGATCTTACGAACTGTACTATCTTACTGAGAGGGCTCGTGCAGTAGATTATTACATATAGGACAGAATCCCAAGCAGTCTGGAACAAATGAAAGACGCCGGGAGGAGGAACTACTCCAAGAAGTAGCAAACAAGCTTGCAAACCTCAAGATAGAAGGCCCTGCAAGACAGCTAACCCGAAGCCTGCTCTACGTGCAGAGGCAATATCCAAACTGTAATGTTTAGTAAATGTGTGGATGGAGTCAAGTGGCGGCAGCACAGATGTTCGTTTGTATATTCTGAAAATGTCATAGAGGCATGGGCCCTGAGTATAGTGGCTCTGACTTGGACCCGTAGGGTCTTGTTGTAGTTGTCATAACAAAAGTGATGCAATGAGCCAACCACTTTGATAGGCATTGCTTGAGACAGCATTGCCCTCCCTTTGTGAGCAAAGAGATGAACAACTGATCAGTCTTTCTGAGATCCTTCGTCCTATTGGTGTAATATCTCAGAATCCTGTGGACATCCATGGTATGAAGCAAGTATTCTCCTTGTTGGAATACTGCGTGAAAAGGCAGGTAATTCAATAGACTGATTTAAGGTAGACTCCGCTACCACTTTTGGGAGAAACTTAGGATTGTATGAAGAGCTACTTTTCTGTGAAAGATCAGAGAAGGGATTTTGCACATAAGAGCCTGAGCTCGGAAATTCTGCGAGCAGAAGTAATGGCCACCAAGAAGAGCGTCTTCCACGATAAAAACTTCAAGTCCGCGGAAGCCGCAGGCTCAAAGGAAGGAAGGGTAAGTTTCTCGAAAACAAAGTTCAAGTCCCAGGGGAGAGCTGGAGTCCGAACGGGGGTCTGTGATGGAGGACCCCTCTGAGAAAGGTCTTGGATACCTCCAATTGGGCAAAAGCCTTATCAGCGAAAGGGACATGGTAGGCTGAAATAGCCGCCATGTGGACTTTCAAAGAGGAATGACTGAGACCCAGGTCGAAAAGATGACGCAGAAAATCCAGCAGAACGGCCACAGGACAGGAGAAGGGCTCCACGTTCCTAGAAGCGGCCCAAATGGAGAATCTTTTCCATTTCATGGTGTAGGTGGACCTAGTGGAGGGTTTTCTAGCCTCCACCAGAATGTCGCCACCTTAGGAGAGACGACAAAGCGAGATTGGGCTAGGTCTGTAGGAGCCATGCATGAAGCTGAAGAGACTAAGTCCCAGATGGACCAGAGTCCCCTGATCCTGGGTCAGTAATCTTGAGATAAAGGCAGAGGAAGAGGAGGAACCTCTGAGTATTGTTGTAGAAGACAGAACCAAATTTGTTTCGGGCCAGAAAGGAGCGATCAGAATCGTTTCTCGCTCCTTCCAATGCCAGTTTCTGCAGCACACGAGGGACCAGAGGAATTGGGGAAAAGCATAGACTAATCTGTCCTTCCAGTTTAGAGACAGAGAATCGCTCCAGAAAGCACTCGCCTGGAGCGAGCGAGCAAAAACTGGAAGCTTTGCATTTGGGAGGAGGCGAACAGGTCTAGAACAGGTCTACCTGTGGAGTCCCCAAGTCTGAAAGATGCTTTTAGAACTTTTGGTCCAGTTCCAACTCATGTGGCAGAGCCAAGAATGACTTAGCTTGTCTGCCAGGACACTGTCGACTCCTGGAACATGGATCGCGTGAGGTGAAGGTTGTGAAGCACTGCCCATTCCCAAACCCTCATCGCTTCCCTGCACAGTGGGTAGGACTGAGTCCCTCCCTGCTTGTTGATGTACCACACCACGCACATGTCTGTTTGGACGGCTAGGTGACCGGGAAGGATGTATTGGTGAAGGGCCTGGAGAGCATACAGCACTGCTCGAGCTCGAGCACACTGATGTGGAGAGCTAACTCCAATTTTGACCACAAGCCCTGGATTCGGTGGCGACCCAGATGGGCTCCCAACCCTCCTGATGCGTCCGTGGTCAGAGCCTGAGTGGGAGGAGGATGAAAAAGGGGCCCCGAATAGGTTCTCTTGAACCATCCACCACTGCAAGTCTCATATCATCGGTGAGGAGATCAGAACCAGATAATCTAGGTCGTCTACAAGTTGATCCACTGAGGCGGGCGTCACTGAGATCCTCATGAGGAGGCGGCGGCGCAGGCAGTCAGGATGGCAGCAGCCATGGCCCCAGGAGGCGGAGCACCGACTCGCCAGAACCCTCCTGCGTTCCGATAGAAGAGAAATCTGGGACTGGAGGGAGGCCCCCCTGTCCGGAGGCAGGAAGGCTCTGCACATTGTCGTATCGAGAACTGTATTCTCTGGGAAGGGTCCAGGTGAGACTTGGAATGGTTGATGGTGATACCCAGGCCAGTGAAAACCTGCTGGATGAGGGAGAGAAAATGCAGGAGTTCCTCCCTGGACGGGGCCGCCAGGAGCCAGTTGTCCAGGTAGGGAAAAACCTGAACTCCCAAAGTATGCAGGTGGGGCACTACCACCGCCAGGCATTTGGTAAAGACTCGGGGAGCCGAGGAAAGACCAAAAGGGAGTGCCCGGAACTGGTAGTGGTCCCCTGGAACGCAAACCTGAGGTGGCTGTGCTTAAGGGCGAATGGTGATGTGCAGGCACGATCCTGCATATCCAGTGCACAAGCCATTGGCCCGGCTGAAGCAGGGGCAAGAGGGTTTGAAGGGAGAGCATCCTGAACCTCTTGTATTCCACATATAGGTTCAGGGAGCTGAGATCGACAGTGGGTCTGAGATCTCCAGTCTTCTTTGGTACAAGGAAGAAATAGGAATAGTAACCCATCCCGTGAAGGCGAGTGGGGATGGGCTCTATGGCCTACTTCGCGAGGAGAGCAGAAATTTCTTCCTTGACCAAAGGAAGATGGTCCCTTGAGTAAGAGGAGTTCAGGGGTGACGTGGAGGTTTCTGCAGAAACTCTATGGAGTGCCCTTCTGCTATGATCTGAAGCACCCATGAATCCGATGTTATCCTCTCCCAACCCGGAAGGTGGAGGGAGAATCTCCCTCCTACCGGTTCTTCCGGCCTTGGCCTCAGCCCACCAGGAGGCCAGAGTCTCCTGGAGATACACCGGCAGCCTAGGGGGCGGTGGTGGAGGAGGAGGAGGGGATAGTTGTATGGATTAAATCCTGAAGAAGAGTATCCGTAACCTGCTGCGGAATACCAGAGCTGGCTATTGAAGCCTGGTACTCTGGGCTGCTGGAGTCGGGCGCAGGATACTGTGACCCAGGTAAACCGCGCCGATAAGACGACGGATACCCAGGTACCGGAGGAGCTGCCGCCCAGTAGGGAACTCCATGGGTGGATCAACCGTGATAGGCCCGTGGGGTGGAGGGCCTGCTGGGAGAGGAATATCCCTGCCTGCATCAGAGGGGCCGCGTCCATCCGCCCTGTAGGAGGGGATCAGACGGCGGAAACTATCCGAGCCTCGCCCAGGGCGGAGGGAAAGTCCCCAGAGTCAGGCAGGGGACTCTGGCTCGGACGGCAGCGAAGGCTGGGGAACCTGGGACGACAGACGGAGCAGGGTCTGCCATAGGCTCCGAGGTCCGCGTGACGCCGGAGGAGCTGACGGAGACTTAGAGCCGAATCCCGTGGACGACTTTGGGGTCCTCGTTGGAGGCGGGCCGAGGATGGGAAGAGGCCTGGTCCGAGAGGGACACTGCCGTGCGCCGCCCCGAAGGGTCGGGCGTCTTAGTGGCCTTTTCCCGGCGGACATCGGAGGAGCCGACGTCCGGCTTATGGGAGGCGCCCGCACCAGTAGGCCGCAAGCCTGTGGCGGTACTGGGGGCAGAAGCCTCCTTTTGCCCGGAGGCACTCGGCGGGCTTGAACGCGAACCCAATGGGCGGGCCGACGCCTCTTCCAAAGCCTTGGAGGCTGCCGCCGGGTGATCCTCTCGAGGGGACGTTACCTTGGCCGCTGCTCAAGCCAGAATCACGGAGGAGGAGGCCTTCTCCCGGTGCCTTTCTTTGTCCCGCTTCTTGTGTCCTTCAGGGAAGGGCGACGCCTGCTGAAGCTTCTTCAACTCCTTCTCCATTGCGGACATCTTCTTTTTGATGAGATGGGCTTCTAGAGACTGCTGGTGTCATCTGCGGGTGGCCGCGTTGAAATGTAGGCAGTGCGGACACTTGTCGACCGCGTGGTCGGGGCCTAAACAAAAAAAGCAGAGGGAGTGACCGTCTTTGTGAGGCAGTTGGGCGCCGCACGAGTCGCACTTATTTTTTGAAGGGGACGACATAAACCGACGTTCACCTGACGAAGAAAGTACAGAATACTGATACTTTTGGAAAACCGACGAAGCAACAGGACTGAGCATTATGAACTTCACTGCGAGGCGCTGCACGAGCTGACGGCGGGAAAGAACTGGAAGGCGGGTGTCTGGGACCGCCCCTTTATACCGACGTCGTCTGATGCCGGTCACCTAATGTGGGGGTGGTCCCCGCCACGGACTGCTAGCCAGAAAGTTTTCCTTGGGGTCCTACCGCCTGCCGACGTCAGTCCTATATGTAATTACCTACTGCAAGAGCCCTCTCGAAGTAAGATCAGTAGTTCTAGGAGTAGTATATGTTGTTCATCCACATTTCTTGGCACGTCCCTTTCCACTTTAAATCTTGCTGGAAGTCTTCAAGCTGGCTCCTCCCACCCACCTGGGTGGTATATACCTCGGTTCCGCCCCATGATGCCAGATCTTAGCCCGCTGGAAGCAAGGTTGTGCGCCTGAAGCCGGGAGGTTAGGGAGGGGGTCCGTGTGGATGAACAACATATACCACACCTAGAAAGTACAGTTACGCAAGAATGTATCACAACAGTAGATCTCCTGAGAGGCTCTGCAGGTAACTACATATAGACTGAAGGCGTTTGCACCCTAATGGAAAAATTTCTAGCTAGCAGTCTCTGGCGAGGGACCACCTCCACGTCAGGTGACGCTGGCATAAAGGGGCGGTCCCTCACACCCACCTTCCAGTTCTTTCCCGCCAAAGGCCAAAAAAGGCCAGACGGAGAGAAGTGGATATTTCCTTCACTGGAAAAGGAGCTGAAAAAGCTTAGGGGGATGGAGGGCGGGAAGGTATTACCTACTGCAAGAGCCTCTCTCGAAGATCTACTGTTACGAAGCAAACGGGAGGAGGAAAGCTGCTCAAAGTAGATCCTCTAGCTGTGAAGGCCTTAAGAAAGGAGGCCTTGCAGGACAGCAAGCCCGAAACCTGCTCTACGGCGAGAGGCAATATCCAAACTGTAATGCTTTGTAAAGCTATGGACGGAAATCCAAGTGGCGACAGCACAAATGCCTGCCGCTGACACACTCTTGAAACAAGCTGCCGAGGCAGCGAGTCCCATGGTGGAGTGGCCTCTTACTTGACCTGGAAGGGTCTTGTTGTACTTGTCATAACAGAAGGTGATGCAATGAGCTAACCATTTGGAAAGGCATTGCTTAGAAACAGCATTGCCTTCTCTTTTGTGGGCAAAAAAGACAAACAGGTGATCAGTCTTTCTGAGATCTTTTGTTCTGTTAGTGTAGTATCTCAGAATCTGGTGAGCGATCTATAGTGTGTGAAATACTTCCCTTGATTGGAGTATTAGTAGTGAAAGCGGGAACTCTATCGACAGGTTCAATGTATATTCTGCTACCACCTTGGGGAGAAACTTAGGATTGGTGCGCAGAGCCACACATTCCTTGTGGAAAATCAAGTACGAGATTTTACACATCAGGTCATGGAGCTCGGAAATCCTCTGAGCAGAAGTAATCGCCACTAGGAAGAGAGTTTTCCGTGAAAGGAACTTCATGTCTGCTAAGGCTGCTGGTTTGAAAGGAGGCAGAGTAAGCCTCTCGAGAATTAAATTCAAGTCCCAAAGAGGGGCGGGAACTTGGATTGGGGGTCTTAAGTGGAGAACCCCTCTGAGGAATTCTTAGAGACTTCCAGCTGAGCAAACATCTTGTCTGCAAAAGGGACATGGTAGGCCGAAATGGCCGCCATGTGTACCTTCAGGGATGAGTGACTAAGACCCAGATCAAAAAGGTGGCACAGGTACTCCAGCAGCTGCACAACAGAGCATGAGAAAGGCTCAAATCTTTGAAGCAGCCCAGATTGTAAAGAGTTTCCATTTCATGGCAAAGGTAGACCTAGTGGAGGGTTTTCAACCTCCACCAGGATCTCAGCCACTCGGGATGAAACCCCAAATAGGGCTTGAGCTATGTCTGCAGGAGCCATATGTGCAGTTGAGGGACTTGAGACCTGGATAGACCAGAGTCCCTTGATCCTGGGTCAGTAAAAGTTGCGATAGAGGAAGAGGAAGTTCCTCTGAATATTGATGCAGAAGAGAGAACCAAACTTGCCTAGGCCAGAAAGGAGCGATCAGAATCATTCGTGCTCCTTCTGAGCCGAGTTTCTGTAAGACTCTCGGAATCAAAGGGATCGGGGGGAAAGCATAGACGAATCTGTCCTTCCAATCTAGAGACAGAGAGTCTCTCAGAAAATGCCACGCTCTGAAGCGAGCGAGCAGAAGTCGGGAAGCTTTGCGTTTAGAGGTGAGGCGAACAGGTCCACCAGTGGTGTTTCCCAACGTAGGAAGAGATCGTCTAAGACCCCCTGATCCAGTTCCCACTCGTAAGCTTGAGCAGACGAGCGACTGAGTTCGTCTGCTAAGGTGTTCTTGACCCCCAGGACATGAATTGCCGTGAGGTGGAGGTTGTGCTGTACTGCCCAATCCCAAACTCGCATTGCTTCCCTGCAAAGAGGGTAAGGACGAGTTCCTCCTGTTTGTTGATGTACCATACCACACTCATATTGTCCGTCTGTACAGCTAAGTGGCTAGGAAGGAGATGCAGAGCCTGAAGAGCATAAAGCACTGCCCAAGCTCGAGCACATTGGTGTGAGCGTTTTTCGACTTGGACCAGGGCCCTGGGTCCTGTGAGGTCGAGATGAGCTCCTAACCTTCGCTCGAGGTGTCTGTGGACAGAGTCTAGGAGGGGGGAGAAAGGCAGAAGGGAACTCCCTGACAAAGGTTCTCTCGAACTATCTACCACTGCAAGTCCCAAACCATTGGGGAGGAGACTAGGACAAGCTGGTCTAGGTCGTCCACCAACTGATCCCATTGAGACTGAAGCATCCACTGAGAGACCCTCATGTGGAGCCGAGCGTGAGGGACTGTTGGGATAGCAGCCATCATAAGCCCGAGGAGGTGAAGAACCGACCTGGCACTGACCGCTTGCGGCGGACACAGGGTTGACCGAGACTGACCAGGTGTGGCCGCCCTGTCCGGTGGCGGGAAGGCCCTGCCAAGGTCATGTCCAGGATCGCCTGACAAACTGGAGCCTCTGGGATGGGATCAAGTGGGACTTGATATGGTTGATGGTAATACCCAGGCAGGCAAAGACCTGCTGGGTAAGGGAGAGAAGCGCAGGAGTTCCTCCTCGACAAGGCCACCAGGAGCCAATTGTCCAGGTACGGAAAACCTGCACCCCCAGGTAAGCAGGTAGGCCACTACCACCGCAAGGCATTTGTAAACACTCAGGTGCCGAGGAAAGACCAAATGGGAGAGCCCTGAACTGACAGTGGTCCCCTGGAAAGCAAAACGGAGGTATTTGTGTGAGAAGGGTAGCTAGGGATGTGCAGGTAAGCATCATGCATATTCAGAGCGCACAGCCACTGTCCTGACCGAAGAAGGCAGGAGGCCATGCATGGAGAGCATCCTGAACCTCTTGTACTCCATGAATAAGTTCAGGGAACTGAGATCTAGAATCGGCCTTACATCTCCTGGCTTCTTTGGGACCAGGAAGTAGTGAATAGTAACCCATTCCTGTAGAGAAGGGGCGAGGGTTCTATCGCCTCTTTCAGCAAAAGTGCTGAAATCTCTTCCTGAACCAGAAGAAGGTGTTCCCAAGAGTATGACGACCTTTGGGGAGGGTGACGAGGTGGTTTCTGTAGAAACTCTATTGAGTGTCCTTCTGCGATCAGCTGGAGCACCCAGGAATAGCACAGTTACGCAAGAACTTACCGTAACAGTAGATCTTCAAGAGAGGCTCTTGCAGTAGGTAATTACATAAAGGACTGACGCCGGCAGGACCCCACGGAAAAACTTCTAGCTAGCAGTCTCGCCCCATGTCAGGTGACCGGCGCCAGGAGATGTCAGTATAAAGGGGCGGTCCCTGACGCCCGCCTTCCAGTTCTTTCCCGCCACAGACCAAAGGAGGCCGGGTGAGAGAGGAGCGGATATTTCCCTCAATGGAAAAGGAGCTGAAAAAGCTTAGGGGGATGGAGGGTGGGACGGTATTACCTACTGCAAGAGCCTCTCTCACAGATCTACTGTTACAGTAAGCTCTTACGTAACTGTACTATCTTACTTCGAGAGGGCTCTTGCAGTAGGTAATTACATATAGGACTGAATCCCAAGCAGTCTGGAACAAGAAGAAGCACACAGGAGGAGGAAATCTATTCCAAGTAGATCCTCTAGCTGTGCAAGCCTTAAGAGAGGAGGCCCTGCAGAACAGCGAGCCCGAAGCCTGCTCTACGTCGAGAGGCAATATCCAAACTGTAGTGTTTTGTAAAGGTATGGACGGAGGTCCAAGTGGCGGCAGCATAGATATTTGCTGCTGACACATTTTTGAAACAAGCTGCTGAGGCAGCGACTCCCCTGGTGGAGTGGCCTCTTACTTGGCCTGGGAGGGTCTTGTTGTACTTGTCATAACAGAAAGTGATACAATGAGCCAATCATTTAGATAGGCATTGCTTAGAAACATCATTGCCTTCCCTTTGGTGCAAAAGAGACAAACAGTTGATCAGTCTTCTAAGATCCTTTGTCCTATTAGTGTAGTATCTCAGAATCCGTGAACGCCATAGTATGAAGTAAATACTCCCTTGATTGGAGTACTGCGTAAAAAGGTGGGTAACTCTATAGACTGGTTCAGAGTAGACTCTACCACCTTAGGAAGAAACTTAGGGTTAGTGCACAGAGCCACACGTTCCTTGTGAAAAATCAAGTATGGAATTTTACACATCAGGGCCTGGAGCTCGGAAATTCTCCGAGCGGAAGTAATGGCCACAAGGAAGAGAGTCTTCCATGAAAGGAACTTCAAGTCTGCGGAAGCTGCCGGTTCAAAAGAAGGCAGAGTAAGTTTCTCAAGAACAAAGTTCAAATCCCAAGGAGGCGTGGGAATACAAATAGGAGGTCTCAGATGGAGAACCCCTCTGAGGAAAGTCTTAGAGACCTCCAACTGAGCGAATGTCCTGTCTGCAAAGGGAATATGATAGGCCGAGATGGTCGCCATGTGAAAGTTCAGAGAAGACTGACTAAGACTCAGGTCAAAAAGATGGCGTAGGTACTCCAGAAGTAGCCCAGTCGAGCAGGAAAAGGGTTCCACGTCTTTCGAAGCAGCCCAGATAGTGAACCTTTTCCACTTCATGGTGTATGTAGATCTAGTGGAGGCTTTTCTAGCCTCCACCAAGATCTCTGCCACTTGGGGAGAAACCCCAAAGTGACTATGAGCTATGTCTGCAGGAGCCATGCATGAAGCTGAAGTGACTTGAGACCTGGATGGACCAAAGTCCCTGGTCCTGGGTCAGCAAACCTCGTGATAGAGGAAGAGGATGATCCTCTGAGTATTGTTGTAGAAGAGAACCAAACTTGCCTGGGCCAGAAAGGAGTGATCAGAATAATTCGTGCTCCTTCTGAACCTAGTTTCTGCAAGACTCGTGGGATCAGAGGAATTGGGGGAAAGGCATAGACGAATCTGTCCTTCCAATCTAGACAGAGCGCCTCTCCAGAAAACGCCTTGCTCTTGAACGAGCGAGCAGAAGTCGGGAAGCTTTGCGTTTAGAGGGGAAGCGAACAGGTCGACCTGTGGTGTTCCCCAGTGTCAGAAGATACCGTCTAGAACCCCTTGGTCCAGTTCCCACTCGTGAGCCAGAGCAGATGAGCGACTTAGCTTGTCTGCCAAGGTGTTGTCGATTCCGGAACATGAACTGCCGCGAGGTGAAGGTCGTGTTGTGCTGCCCAATCCCAAACCCTCATTCCTTCCCTGCAAAGAGGGTAGAACAGAGTCCCCTCTTGTTTGTTGATTTACCAAACCATGCACATATTGTTAGTCTGGACGGCTAGGTGGCCGGGAAGAATGTACAGGTGAAGGGCTTGAAGAGCATACAGAACTGCCCGAAGCTCGAGCTCATTGATGTGGAGTGTTTGTTCGAGCTTGGACCAAGAGCCCTGGGTCCGATGGGGACCGAGATGGGCTCCCCAACCTTCACCCGAGGTGTCTGTGGTTAGAGTCTGGGAGACTCCGCAAAGCAGGTTCTCTCGAACCAAGTGATCCAAGCCGTCCACCAGCTGATCCCATTGGGAGCGGAGTGTCCACTGAGAGAAACTCATGTGGAGCCGAGCGCGAAGGACTGTCGGGATAGCAGCCGCCATGAGCCCAGTGAGGCGGGAAGGACCGATCTACACTGACCGCCCGGCGGTCGGACAACAGACCTACTTGAATCAGGAGAGTGGACACCCTGTCCGTGGCAGGAAGGCCCTGCCAATGGTCGTGTCTAAAATTGCCCCTATAAACTATAGTCTCTGAGATGGGATCAAGTGAGACATGGCATGGTTGATAGTAATACCCAGGCAGGCAAAAACCTGCTGGGTAAGGGCGAGGCAGTGCAGGAGTTCCTCCCTGGACAAGGCCGCCAGGAGCCAATCGTCCAGGTACGGGAAAACTTGCACCCCAGGTAGGCTGCCACCACCGCAAGGCATTTGGTAAATACTCGGGGAGCCAAGCATAGGCCAAAAGGAAGAGCCTTGAACTGGTAGTGGTCCCTCTGGAATGCAAAACGGAGAGATTTGCGGTGAGACGGGTGAATGGAAGTGTGCAGGTAAGCAACCTGCATATCCAGAGTGCACAGCCATTGGCCCGAACGAAGGAGGGGAAGAAGGCTCTTCAAGGAGAGCATTCTGAACCTTTTGTACTCCACAAAAAGATTCAGGGAACTGAGATCTAGAATGGGTCTTAGATCTCCTGTCTTCTTCGGGACCAGGAAGAAGTGGGAATAGTAACCAGTCCCCTGAAGATGAAGAGGGACGGGTTCTATTGCTTCTTTCAGCAACAGAGCTGAAATTTCTTCCTGGACCAAGAGAAGATGTTCCCAAGAATATGACGACCTTTGGGTTCTGTAGAAACTCTACTGAGTGTCCTTCTGCGATCAGCTGGAGCACCCAAGAATCTGATGTTATCCTCTCCCAGCCCGAAGGTGAAGGGAAACCTCCCTCCTACGGTTTCTCCGGGAGTCTGGAGGCTGTGGGAGAGGAAAGGAGCCAGGTGGTGTGGGGCAGTGCCGCAGCTGAAGCACCCGCTGCTTTTTTGGGCGGCGGGGGGTGCTTAGCAGCTGTGGGGGCCCGGCGTTTACTGGCCCGCTTTCCCAGGGGTTTCGCCTTAGGCCGATTCCGTCTGCGAAAGGGACGGCACTGCAGCTGGTGGGGATGGTACATACAGTCGACGGACTTTAGTGCCATCCCCTTCTCCTGCAAATCGGTGATGATGTCCTTGACACTAACACCGAAGAGCACTGACCCCCGGAAGGGCGCTTCCTGAATAGCGGACTGCACTTCCGGGACCAACCCTGACACACGGAGCCAAGCGTGTCGATGTAAGCCTACGGCGAAAGCTGAGCTTCGTCCAGCAGTGTCCACTGCATCGTAGGTCGCACAAAGTATGTGTGGACTGGCCGAACGTGCAGAGTGGACAAGGTCAGCCAACTTCTGCTTGACCTAAGAGTCTGGCAGGGAGTCCAATTTGGCTTCCACCTGAGTAAGAATCGCCTGCTAATCCCCCATATGACTGACATAGTTCAGGGCCCTGATCCCCAGCGTGGAAGAAGCAAAATCTTACCATACTGGTCTAGTAGGCGGGATTCTTTATCAGGTGGCGACAAGCTAAGGTGTTTTGAGTTAGCCAACCGGCTACGAGCGGTGCTAATCACTACCGAGTCGGCACTAGGGTGAGAATCTAAAAAGTCAACACCCTTGGGAGCCTGGCATAGCCTGTTCAACTTCCGAGGAAGTGGGCCTAGAGCCGACGGTTGTTTCCAAATGGTGGTAACAAGGTCGGCATGAGGCTCGATCCAGGGTGGCACCAAGGTAGGAGCTGTCACGGGCAGATCCAGATCCTCGCCGAGTTTCATCCACTGAGGGTCTGGTTCCAAAGACTGCCACTTATGTACCGCCTGGATTTTGCATAGCAGCTCCGTAAAGGAAGGATCTTCTGGAGGCAACTTCGGAGGAGTCCTTGGCCTGGGCTTTGACGGAGAGCGTGGCTTGTCGTCCCTTTCGGAGCAGCCGTCTGAAGAGTCCGAGGGGGAAGAGAAGGAAGAAGAAGAAAAAAACTCCCTTTCCCGTCCAGGGGGAGGAACGGCGCCCTCAGGGAAGCAGGTCCTGCCCCTCTCTGGACCCACAGGAATTAGCCCTGGTGTCCGGAAGTGGCGAGGGAGTGCGTCGTTGTGGACGTACGGGAACCGGGACCAGCACCGTCATCGCAGATCGACTCTCCACCCTCTCTGGTGAGCTGGAGCCTTGCCTCAGCCCACCAGGAGGCTAGAGTCTCCTGCAAATCCATCAGTGGCTGAGGGGCGGTGGAGGAGGAGGGGATATGGGTATGGACTATATCCATAATGAGAGCATCCAAACCGGTGGTGGAAAACCAGGCGTCGGGTATTGTGCCGCCTGGCACGACGGCGCCTGATATGACGGAGGGTACCGGAGCTGGAGGAGCTGCCAGAGCAGACGGCCCAGCCGAAGGCCCTCGATGGGCGGTCCTGGTTGGAAGGCCCAGAAGACAGAGGGCCCAGCTCAGGGCGACATCTGGGAGCGGGATGTCGTCCGGAGTCGGTAAACGGGCGTTGGAGCCGCGTCCAGGGAACCGACATCAGATCCGTGGACCCGCAGGTGGGCAGTCTGACGGAGGCGGAACCCCAGCGTCACCTGGGGATGGGGAGAATAGCTGGGTCAGGCTGGGAGACTCAGGGTCTCCGGAGGGCAGTGAAGGCTGCGTGACCCGGGACAATGGACGGGAGGATCTGGCGCCGGCTCTTCTGCTGTATGGATGTCGGGCAAACCGATGTGTGGTTTATCAGCAGGATCTGGGCGGGCGCTGGAGGAGCCGGTGTCTGACTTACGGGACCCATCGCCGGAGGCGGACCGCGCGCCGCCCCGAAGGGTCGTGCGACTTACCAGCTTTCTCCATGCGGGCGTCGGAGGAGCAACGTCCGGCTTAACGGAGCCACCCATGCCAGTAGGCCGCGAAGCTACGCCCATACCAGGGGCGAAGGCCTCCAATAGCCTGAAGGGCCCAAGCGCGAGCCAGACGGGCAGGCTGACGCCGCCAGAAGCCTTTGAGGTGGCAGTCGAGGAGCAGTCCCCTGAGGGGACGTTACTGAAGATGGCGACTCAAGGAGTCATGTGGAGAAACCATTGTCCAGGGTGCTTCGTCTTTTTCTTCCGATGGCTTTCGGGAATTTGACGCCTGCCGCAGTTTTTGAGTTCCTTCTCCATGGAGCTCATCTTTTTCTTTAGAATGTGGGCTTCCAGGGACTGCTGCCACCTTTTCTGGTTGCTGCATTAAAACTGAGGCAGTGCTGGCACTTCTCTACAGGATGATTGGGGCCTGAACAAGAAAGGCATGAGGAATGGCAGGTCCTTGTGCAATCAGTTAGGCGCCACTGCGAGTCGCACCTGCTTTTGTGCTGGGAGGGTGTAGGGGCGACATAGACCGACGGATGACTGACGATTTATCAAGAAAAGCGAAAAATACTCAGTAAAACACCGACAAGGGAGTCTGACGAGCAAAGAACTTTTCCGCGAGGCGCTAGCATGAGCTAACGGCGGGAAAGAACTGGAAGGCGGCCGCAGGGACCTCCTTTATACCCCACGCTCGGGACGCCATCACCTGATGTGGGACGGTCCCCGCCAGGGACTGCTAGCTGAAGTTTTTCCGTGGGGTCCTGCTGCCTGCCAAGGCCAGTCCCATATGCACCTGCATTGCAAGAGCCCTCTCAAAGTAAGCTCTGAAGTTATCCCTTCCAGCCCGGAGGTGAAGGGAAAACCTCCTCCTACCGTTCCTTCGGGAGGCCCAGAGGCTGTGGGAGAGGGAAGGAGTCAGGTGGTGTGGGAAGTGTCGCAGCAGAAGTACCCGCTTTTTTGGGTGGAGGGGCCTGGCGTTTAGCAGCTCGCTTTCCCTAGGGTTTCGCCTTTGGCCGATTCCGTCTGTGAAAGGGACGGCGCTGCGTTTGAAGGGGATAATACATGGAGTCCACAGACTTCAGTGCCATCCCCTTCTCTTGCAGATTGGTAATGATATCCTTGACATCACCACCGAACAGCACCAAACCCTGGAAGGGCACTTCCTCAATGGCGGACTGCACTTCCGGAACCAACCCTGACACACGGTGCCAGGCATGATGCCGTAAGCCTACGGCGAAAGCTGAGCTCCTACCAGCACTGCCACTGCATTGTAAGTTGCACGAAGCTTGTGCCAACTGGCCGAACGAGCAGAGCGGACAAGGTCAGCCACCTCCTGTTTGACTTGAGAGTCCGGAAGGGAGTCTAATTTGGATTCCACCTCACTAAGAATTGTCGTCTGGTAATCCCCCATATGACTGACATAATTCAGGGTCCTAATACCCAGAGTAAAAGAAGCAAAGATCTTCTTACCATACTGGTCCAGAAGACGGGATTCTTTGTCAGGTGGAGACGAGCTCAAATGCCTCGGGTTAGCTGACTGACCGTAAGCGGCGCTAATCACGACCGAATCAGCTCAAGGGTGAGAGTCTAAAAATTCTACACCCTCGGGAGCCTGCTATAGCCTGTCTGACTCCCGAGGAAGAGGGGCTAAAGTCGATGGCTGTTTCCAAATAGTGCAAACAAGATCGGCATGAGGCTCAATCCAGGGTGGCACCAAGGTGGGAGCTGTCATGGGCAGATCCAGATGCTCAGCGAGTTTCTTATGCTGGTGATCCGGCTCCAAGGACTGGCACTTATGAACCTCCTGGATTTTGCACAGTAACCCGTAAAGAAGGATCTTCTGGAGGAGACTTGGAGGAGTCCTTGGTCTGGGCTTAGATGGAGGCGTGGCTCGTCGTCCGGCTCGGAACAACAGTTGAGGCGTCTGAGGTGTCCAAGGAAGAAGAGGATGGTGATGAAGAGAACACTCCTCCCGGCGTGGGGAGGAGCGGACCTGGGGAGGTGTGTCCTGCCCTCCCTGGAACCAGAGGTTTAGCCCTGGTGTCTGGAGGTGGTGAGGGGAGTTTGTCGTCGTGGACGTACAGGAACCGGAACCGTCGTCGGAAGACGACTCTCCACCTCTCTGGTGAGCTGAGTCTTGACCTCAGCCCACCAGGAGGCCAGAGTCTTCTGTAAGTCCACCGGTGGCTGAGGGGGAGGTGGGGGTACAGGTATGGATTATACCTGTAAGGCGCGTATCTGTAACCCGATGGTGGGAAGCCCGGCGCTGGGTATTGAGGCACTGGGTACTGCGGTGTCAGATACTGCGGACCCGGGTAAGACGGCGTCGGATAAGACGGGGTCGGATACCCGGGAACCGGGAGGCTGCTGGAGCAGATGGCCCGGCTGGAGGCCCCACCAGCGGGTCTGAAGCAGTGGGTGGAGGGCCTGGTATTGGAGCAGCATCCGGAGCGGGATGTCGCTGGTGTGGCAAGACCGCGCCGGGGCCGCCGGCCGGTCTGGACGTGGGCAGAGCAGGAACCTGCATTGCCCGGGAAGGAGGGAGAAAATCCTAGGTCAGGCTGAGGGAGACCCAGGGTCCCCGGAGGGCAGCAAAGGCTGCAGGGAGCCGGGAACAGCGGACATGGGGGACGGGGGGTCCAGTGTTGGCTTCTCCGCTGCTGCGGACGTTGGGCGAACTGACGTCAGACTTATCAGCGGGATCTGGGCGGGTGCCGGAGGAGCTGGTGTCCGACATAGCGGGCCAGTCACCCAAGGCAGGCCGCGAAGGAGGGGAAGGGTGGAATAGGGGCCATGCACTGTCCCGAGTGGTCGGGCGACTTACCGACCTTCTCCCTGCGGGCGTCCAAGGAGCGGACGTCTGGCTTACTGGAGCCCCTTACACCAGTATGCCGCACCAGGACGGCTTTACTGGGAGCGGAGGCCTCCAAAATCCCGAAGGGCCCGAGTGCGAGCCAGACGGGCAGGCCGCTGCCACCTTAGAAGTCTCTAAGGCGGCCATCGCGGAGCGGTCCCCGGGGGGGACGTTACCTGGATCACGGCGACTGCCGAAGAAGACACGGTGGATGAGGAGCCCTTGTCCTGGTGCTTCTCCTTGTCATTTTTTTTTTTTTCGATGGCCTTTGGGGCAGTGGACGCCTGCCGTATTTTTTAACTCCTTTTCCATGCAGCTAATTTTCTTCCTTAAAATATGGGCCTCAAGACTGCCGCATCTTGGTGGCCGCTGGGTGAGGCAGTGCTGGCACTTCTCCACCGGATGGTCGGGGCCTAGGCAAAGAGGCACTGGGAATGGCCGATCCTTGTGCGGGAGTTGGGTCATGACTTTTTCTTGTGCTCGGAGGGTGTAGGGGACGACATACACCGATGAATACCTCACAATCCATCGAAAAATCCTCGGTCAAAACTACAGATGATAGAGGCTGACAAGCGACGAACTTTACCGCGAGCTGCTGGCATTAGCTAATGACAGGAAAGAACTGGAAGGCGGGCGTGAGTACTGCTAGCTAGAAATTTTTCCGTGGGGTCCTGGTGCGTTCTGGCTTCAGTCCTATATGTAATTACCTACTGCAAGAGCCCTCTCCAAGTAAGATCTACTGTTACAGGTGAGTAACCTGTTCTAGGAGTGTGGATATGTAGTTCATCCACACTTCTTGGCAGACTCCAAGCAGTTCTCTGGGAAGAGGGAGGCAAAGCGCACACCCCCTACTTAGGAAATAAAGATTGGAGAACCGAGGCCCCAAAAATCAGCATCCCGGCATGACTCAAGGTCGATGTGGTAGTGGATAATGAAGGCGTTTGCTGACTTCCAAGTAGCAACCTGGCAGATTTCCTGGATAGGGATGTCCCTGGAAGCAGCCACTGATGAAGCAGTATGGCGGGTAGAATGAGTTCTTATCCCTCTGGGAGGATCCTTGCCTGCCAAGTCATAGCACAGACCTATGCATGATGTAATCCATCTTGCTATGGTCCGTTTGGCTGTAGGTCTGCCAGAAGTGGCTTCAGCGTGACAAACAGCTGGCGAACCTCTCCACAAATTTCCGCTGTCCACTCCTTGTAGTAGGAGAAAGCACATCTCAGGTCCAAGGTATGGAACCTGTACTCGGCGTCCGAGGTGTAATTAGGGTAGTATACCGGCAGAGTCAACACCTGGTTAAGGTGAAACTATGACATCACCTTCGAAGGAATTTCGGTGGGGTGCAGGACAACTTTGTCCGTGGTGAAAGACCAGATAAGGGAGTCCACCGAAGCGCCTGTAGCTCCTGTCCTTCTGGCAGACATGATTGCTACCAGGAAGGCCGCCTTCCACAACAAGTGTGAAAGCTCACTTTGTGCATGGGTTCAAATGGCTTGCCCATGAGCTTTGCCAAACCAGCAACAGATCCCATGGAGGTCGAGGTTCATGCACTGGAGGGAATATATGATCCAGGCCTTTGAAAAGCGCCCAACCACTGTCTCCTGCGCCAATGTCAGCTGACCGACCCTCGCCCAGTAAGCAGAAATGGCTGCCAGGTGCACCGTAAGGGTCGATGACCACAGAACCCCTTTGGAGAGAGACCAAAGGTAGTCGAGAATGTTAGCCACAGAACAGGATAAGGGGTCCAGACCCTTCCCCCGACACCAAATGGAAAACCTTTTCCATTTGAAGGCATAACATTTCCTGGTTGATTCTTTCTAGATACCTCCACCACGGTGTAGACATCTTCGGAAAGACCCAGAGCCTGGAACTCTAGCCGCTCAGGTACTAGACTGTGAGGTGCAGGGATTGAAGGTCCGGATGGAATACCTTCCCCTGGTTCAGCGATATCAGGTCCGGGCATGTACACAGCCACTCCGGGGTCCTGCAACTGAGGCTGAGGAGATCTGGATACCAGAACTGGCGTGGCCAATCTGGGGCTACCAGAATCACCTTCGCCATGTCCCTCCTCACCTTGAGTAACACCTTGTGGATCAAGGGAAATGGAGGGAAGGCGTAGAATAGGCCTGGGGTCCACGACCTCGAGAAGGCATCCCCCTGCAGCGAACCCCGTTGAGGGGCGGGCATGGTATAGCCTCAGCTTGGTGTTCTCCTCGGAGGCAAACAGGTCCACCAACGGTTTCTGCCCATGGGGAGAACAGGTTGTAAGCTACCTCTGGATGGAGAGACCACTGTGGGATGTCTGGCCTATGCGGCTGAGAGCATCCGCCAGTTGGTTCGCGACTCCGCCACATGGATGGCTAGGAGATCCGCCTCCAGACGGCTGACGAGGGTCCAGATCCAGAGTGCCTCCTAGCACAGCAGATGGAGTGCGTGCGCCTGTTTGTTGAAGTAGTACATGGTCGTGGTATTGTCCATCTGGACTTGAACCACTTGACCCCAAAGCTGAGGAGCGAAAGCTGACAGGGCCAGTCTGACTGCTCTGAGCTCCACCACACTGTCAGGAATGTCCCTTTCCTCTTTAAATCTTGCAGGAAGTCTTCAAGCTGGCTCCTCCCTCCCACCCGGGTGGTATATACCTCGGCTCTGCCCCATGACGCCAGATCTTAGCCTGCTGGAAGCAAGGTGATGCGCCTAAAGCCGGGGAGGTCGGGTGGGTGCGTGTGGATGAACATCATATACCACTCCTAGAACTACTGTTCAAACAACATGAAGTCTTGCTATATTCTGACATGTGCAGTGAGTCCCAACCTTCGAACTGCTCCGAGGTGAAAGAGTTAACTTTCCATGCCAGGCATGGAACGCTGAGCTCGAGCTCAGTTGAAACTCTGTCTGTTGTTCTTCAAACTCAAACCGTCAGATTCTTTACTCCGCTTCACTGAACAGTCGCTCCGGAGATTTCTCCTGCTCGGTTCATACTGTTAGCTCTCAGAGCGGTAGAAAGGTTCCTCCTACACAGGGCAAGGGTCTGTACTCCAGATACTTCCTTACCCCAAAAGACAGGAGAATGGCGGCCCATTTTAGACCTCAGATATCTGAACAAGCATCTTTTGAAACCAAAGTTCAGAATGGTAACTCTGGCAATGATTTTACCTTCTCTAAGGCCAGGGGACTGGCTAGCTTCCCTGTACCTCAAGGATGCCTATTTTCCGTCTAATCAAGAAGCTCCCACGAAAGTACCTCAGATTGAACTGCCCTCAGGTCATTACCAGTTCAGAGCAATGTCCTTCGGCCTTACCTCTGCCCCAAGGGTATTCACAAAATGGCAGTAGCAGTGGCTCACTTAAGGAGGTAAAGGATTGCTGTTTTTCCCTATCTGGACGACTGGCTCATTGTAGGCCAGTCCCCAGAACAGGTAAAATCTCACCTGCAAGTCACCCAGCAGCTTCTCACCTCCCTGGACTTCCTGCTAAATCTACCAAAGTCACTTCTGGAACCAGTTCAGGTACTCACCTTCATAGGTGCAGAATTGGACACAAATCTGGCCAGAGCTTTTCTTCCCTTAGAAAGGGTAAGGAACTTGGTGGCTCTGGCCTCCTCCTTCACTCTGCAGGTCTCTCGACCAGCAAGATACTTTTTGCAGCTCCTGGGGCACATGGCTGTGTCCACAGCTGTAAAAATTTTCCTGCAGCTACCCTGGAAAAGAGTCTCGGTAGGCTATGGGAAAGGGAGGCCAAAAAGTCAGCTGAACCGGATGGCCAGCCCAGTTTGGTTCCAACCGAACCGGAGACAGTGCCCTCTGACCAGGGCGAGACTTCCTCGGGCAAAAGGAGATCCGACTCTGAGGAGTCAGTTGCAGCAAAAAGGACTAGGAAATCAGCTGGTGTGGAGCCAAAACTTTCCTCTCCAACCGCTGAAGAAATAGCCAAAGCGATTGAAATTGTCCAGTTGCTTTCCCCGGTTCCGACCGAATCGGCACCATCAGGTAAGCACCCGGTTCGGCCGGTTCCACCAGTTCAAGAGTGTGATTTAGAGGAATATTATGAACTGGAGGAGGGGGAAGAGGAGTATGAGGAGAGTGAATGTGGATTTGAAAGTCTGGATGTGCCCACTGACCCGGACATCTCCCCAGACAGACCTTCAGGAGTGCCTCCTCCTAGGCTTTCTGAGTCCCCTTCTCATTTTATGTTTTATAAAAAAGTGGCTGAAACCCTCCAGCTCCCTATGGAGGAAGCTGTGGATGATCAAGAGGAGCCTATGTGGAAATGATGGATATCCCAGAGTCTAGGAGACTGTCTACTCCCTTGCATAAATCTTTTGGGAAACAGACATTTAAAATTCTAAAAACTCCTCACACTATACCTCCTGTGGATAAGAGAATGGACAAGAGGTACACACTGTCAGGCTCTGATATGGAGTTCCTTACACAACAATGCAGCCATGTTGGGGTAGTGCAGGCTGCAGCCTGTGACAAGGCAAATATTCCCTTGGCTTCACACCCCCCGGACAAGAACTCCAGGAGGATTGATGCCATGGAAAAGAAAAGGTACGTGGCAGAATCCTTGGGACTCAGACAGGCGAATTATATGGCTTTATGTTGCTAGATATCAGAACCAGATGGGATACTGTTATGGCTCTTAGCAAACAGGTCCCTGGCCAGCTTGCCAGGAGCTGGAGCAGGTGGCTGCTGATGGTATTGGAGGCATCCAAGGTGCAATTCCATGCTGCAGTGGACTCAAATGATGTGTCATCAAGAGTCATGGCTACATCTGAGGCACTGCAGAATGGCTTGGCTCAGATGTACTAGCCTGTCTGGGATACCCAGACTAAGGCCATGGATTTTCCTGTTGTGGGTAATTTCCTGTGTGGTGAGACAGAGAATTACATGAAGAAAATGGATGAGTATAGGACCACCTATAGGAGTGCACAGGCCAAGGAAAGGCAGGCCACTTCTCAAAGGCAGCTTCCCAGGGGCAGGAGCATGCCTTTTCATAGGCCTTTTTACCAAGCCCAGGCCTCCTCTTCTGCTTATGCCCAGAGGGGGTTCTTCAGAGGGAGAAGCAGACGTGGTACAAGCAGGCCTGCTTCCACCCCTCAGCCCAAAGCCCCTGCCAAGCAGGCACCCTGATGGGGCGCCCAGGGCCGATTCTCAGCTACCTGTAGGGGGCAGGCTAACTTACTTTGTCCAGGACTGGGAGTCTCTGACATCAGACAAGTGGGTCCTGGAAGTAGTAAGCCAGGGACTGGTTCTCAGCTTCAAAAAGTTTCCAAAGATGAGAACCAGATCCTTTCCACCTGCAAATCCACCAGAGGCACTTGCCCTAGAGGCAGAGGTCTCCTCCCTCCTGGCTCTCAGAGCTGTGGAAAGGGTTCCACCTTACACCAGGGCAAAGGTTTGTACTCCAGGTACTTCCTTACCTCAAAAAAGACAGGAGAATGGCGGCCCATCCTGGATCTCAGATACTTAAACAAGCACCTTTTAAAACCAAAATTCAAAATGGTGACTCTGGGAATTATTCTACCCTCTCTAAGGCCAGGGGCCTGGCTAGCGTCCCTGGACCTCAAGGATACCTACTTCCATATTCTCATCAGAAGCTCCCATCGAAAGTACCTCAGGTTCGAGCTGCCCTCAGGCCATTACCAGTTCAGAGCAATGCCCTTTGGCCTCACCTCTCCTCCAAGGGTATTCACAAGATGCCTGGCAGTAACAGTTGCTTTTCTAAGAAGGCATAAAATTGCCATCTTCCCTTACCTGGACGACTGGCTCATAGTAGGCCAGTCCCCAGACCAAGTCAAGTTACACCTACAGATAACTCAGCAACTGCTCACCTCTCTAGGTTTCCTTCTGAATCTTTCAAAGTCAGTTCTAGAGCCTGTCCAGCTCCTCACCTTCATAGGCACAAAGCTGAACACAGAGAAAGCCAGAACTTTCCTTCCTTTGGACAGGGCAAGGACCCTAGTCTCTCTGGCCTCCTCATTCACCCTGCAGGTGTCTCGACCAGCAAGGCATTTTCTACAGCTGCTGGGGCACATGGCTGCTTCTACAGCAGTAGTGCAGGGAGCAAGATTTCAGATGAGGGACATTCAGTTCCATTTGAGAGTCTTTTGGTCTCAAAGGAAAGACCCTCTAACCAAATTGATCCCAGTGACTCGAACCCTGATCCAGGCCCTGAAGTGGTGGCAGGATCAGAGCAATCTGAGACAAGGGGTTCCTTTTGTCACTCAGTCTCACTCCTTAATCCTTACTACAGATGCATCCCTCTTGGGGTGGGGAGCTCACATTGGCGACCTCACTACCCAGGGGTTGTG
Organism: Neoceratodus forsteri; assembly: GCA_016271365.2. Classification (NCBI taxonomy): domain Eukaryota; kingdom Metazoa; phylum Chordata; order Ceratodontiformes; family Ceratodontidae; genus Neoceratodus; species Neoceratodus forsteri. The sequence continues at coordinate 357,941,477 of CM028137.1, forward strand.
GTCACCTCAGGAATCTCTGCTCCACATCAATCTGTTGGAACTCAGAGCAGTTTTTCTACACTGCTTTTTCCAAATCTGTTCAGAAACAAAGTTGTACAGGCTGGAACAGGACAACACAGCTGCCCGCCGGGCTGCTGGGATTTCCGCGGCAGGATCTGGGTTCGAACTGCCCAAGCGGAGGGTAGCGAGAGGGCTGAGTTCTAGGGACTGCTCGCCTGGGACTATTCGCTTGACTGACCGTGAACCCTGGTGGTGGCTGGCGGTAGAGAAGAGGGGACCACGGCCAGACGCTGGCGCTCAGTTTCTACGCCAGGGACATGGCACGTCGAGAGAAAGAACACCGAAAGCACTTATGGTCTCCCGGTAGATCTGAGCACCAGGCCCGACCTCAAAGCCCCTGCCTGCCAGGAGACAGCATCCCGATGAAAATTTCTGAGTCTTGGGGTGTAGGCCCCCACTCCGCACTCCCGCCTGGGGTAAAACCAAGGCTCTGCGGGGATGGACTGCTCTGGTCTACAGGCAGGTGAGCGAGGCTGAAAAGGCCGTAGTGACTCCTCAAGAGAGGGGACCGCAGGGGAGAGGGGAGTAAAAAAAAAAAAAGAACAGACAACACCACCACAATGTGGTACATCAACAAGGGGGCATCGGCTCACGGCCTTGCAGCACCGAAGCAATGAAGTTGTGGTCTCTGGCTTACTCCCTGAACACCTCCTACGGCAGTTCACCTCCCAGGCAAGGACAATGTCCTGGCAGATGCTCTCAGCAGGATTTCCCAGGGCCATCACGTAATGGTCACTGAACCCCTGGTCTTGGAGGTGATATTTGCCAGATGGGGCACCCCGCAGCATAGATCTTTTTGCAGCCCCAGACAATCACCAACCTCGCCTTTATTGCTGCAGGCCCCCAGTGTTGGGCTCAGTCCCTCTGGATGCCTTAGCTCTCAACTGGGAAGGGAAGTTTCTCTATGCTTCCCCCCCTTCCCTCTCATGTGCAAAGTGCTAGTCAAAATCAGATCTCAACCCTGCAAGATGATCCTGACTGCTCCAGATTGGGCCAGACAGCCCTGGTATCCACTTCTACTGTCCTTAGCAGTCCATGTTCCCTGTGTCTTCCCAGGAATCACAACCTGTTAACCTGTGCTCAGGGAGGGTTTAGTACACAAACCTCAAATTCTCAAACTCAAGGCCTGGCTCTTGAAGAGTTAGAGTTTGCTGATTTACACCTCTCCCAAGGTGTAATGGATATCCTGAAGGCTTCTAGAAAACCTTCCACCAGGGCTACTTATAATTCCAAATGGGAAAGGTTTTCTACATGGTGCTCTGAAAGCATATTTCCCTAGAATCTGCTGATTTACCCACAGTCCTGGATTATATGGTCCACTTAAATACCTTGGGGCTGAGACCAGCTACCTAAAAGTGCATCTGGCAGCTGTGTCTGCTTTATTTCAGCAAGTAAGCCTCTTCTCTTCAGCTCACCCTGTATTCTCCAAGTTTTTCAAGGATTGCTTCACACCAACCTCCATTCAGGGACCCTGCCCCGCCTTGGGATCTTAATGTTTGCATTGCTCAGCTTATGCAACCCCTTTGAGCCTTTGTCTTCAGCAGAGTTTAAGTACTTGACTTGGAAGACTGTGTTTTTGGTAGCCATCACTTCTGCCAGACGCATAAATGAATTACAAGCTTTGTCAGTGGAGCTTGATTTTATCTCCTTTCACAGAGATAAGGTGGTCCTCAGGACTAACAGGAAGTTCTTGCCTAAGGTGGTTTCAGATTTCCACCTTAATCAATCTGTATCTCTTCCAGTGTACTTCACTGACCATTCCTCCTCTGGCGGAGGAGGCTACATAGCTTAGATGTGAAGAGAGCCCTTAGTTACTACATAGAGCTGCACTAAGGGTCACAGGTTTGACTCCTCCAACTGTTCTCACTTACGTGAGGTTGGTAAAGGGAAACCTGCCACAAAAAGATCCATTGCCAGGTGGATTGTCTCTGTATCCAATTTTGCTATGAAAACTGGGTAAGGTTCCTCCCTCAGGCCTGAGGGCTCACTCTACTAGAGGTACAGCTGCTTCCTGGCTGCCAGGGACATCCCTATTCTACAGATATGTCAAGCAGCTACCTGGAAAACAGTTCACACTTTACCAAGCATTACTCCCTGGACAACCAGGCTAGGAGTGATGCTCGGTTTGGCACAGCTGTAGCTTCAGAGCCTATTTCCAAGTAGGTTCTGTCCTCCTCCATGGAGGTACTGCTTTGTAGTTCAGACATGTCAGAATATAGCAAGACTTCATGTTGTTTGAAGAAAAATTACTCACCTTAGTAATGTTGTTTCTTCTAATGGAATCTTGCTATATTCTGACCCCCCACCTGCCCCTCTCAGAACCTCTCTGTTTTGGGATGTGGGTGGGCAGTGCAGTGTTGGCACTTGGTAGATGCCCACCTTGTTGTTTTTCACCCTCCTTTCTTGGGGTGACTTGGTGTTGTGTTTTTCATTTTGGGTCTCCTGACTTGAGTCTTTGTTTTGGGACCAAAATGTGTTCTTATGTTTAGTAACCAGTTGGCTAGTGTAGGTTAGGCTTCTACACAGGACCTCAGTGAACTTAGCTCATAAAGATCGGACGGTTTGAGTTTGAAGAACAACAGACAGAGTTTCAACCGAGCTCGAAGCTCAGCTGCTCCATGCATGGCATGGAAAGTTAACTCTTTCACCCGAGCAGTTCAAGGTTGGGACTAACTGCATATGTCAGAATATAGCAAGACTCCATTAGAAAAAACAACATTACTAAGGTGAGTAATTTTTTCTTACAGGTGAGTAAACTGTTTTTCTAGGAGCGTGAATATGTTGTTCATCCACACTGTCTGGCAGACTCCTAGCAGTTCTCTGGGAGGAGGGGGGCAAGGCGAATACCCCCTACTTAGGAAAGAGAGATAGATTTGAGAACCGAGGCCCCAAAACCAGCATCTTGGCATGACTCAAGGTCGATGTGGTAGTGGGAATGAAGGTGTTTGCTGACTCAAAGTAGCAGCCCAACAGATTTCCTGGATAGGGATGTCCTGGAAGCAGCCAATGCGATGCAGTCAGGCGAGTAAAATTAGCTCTTAACCTCTGGGAGGCTCCTTGCCCGCCAACTCATAACACAGACCTATGCATGATGTGATCCATCTTGCAATAGTCCATTTGGCTGCAGGTCTGCCAGAAGCGGCTTCAGTGTAGCTGACAAACAGCTGGCGAACCTCTCCCCGAATTTCTGCCGTCCTCTCCTTATAGTAGGAGTGAGCACGTCTGAGGTCCAGAGTAGGGAGCCTGTACTTGGCATTCGAGGTGTAATTAGGGTAATATACCGGCAGAGTCAACACCTGGAAAAGGTGAAACTTTGACACCACCTTCGGAAGGAATTTCGGGTGGGGGCGCAGGACAACTCTGTCCCTATGAAAGACCAGATAAGGGGAGTCCACTGATAGCGCCTGGAGCTCCCTCGTCCTTCTGGCTGACGTGATAGCCACCAGGAAAGCAGTCTTCCACAACAAGTGTAAGAGTTCACACTTGTGCATGGGTTCGAATGGCTTGCCCAAGAGCTTTGCCAAAACCAGCAACAAATCCCGTGGAGGGCGAGGTTCATGCACCGGAGAGAATATGTGATCCAGGGCTTTGAAAAAACATCCGACCACTGTCTCCTGGGCCAATGTCGACTGACCGGCCTGCGCCCAGTAAGCAGAGATGGCTGCCAGGTGCACCCTGAGGGTCGATGACCGAAGACCCCTTTGGAGAGAGACCAAAGGTAGTCTAAAATGTTAGCCACAGAACAGGATAAGGGGTCCAGACTCTTACCCTGACACCAAATGGAAAACCTTTTCCATTTGAAGGCATAACATTTCCTGGTCGATTCCTTTCGAGATGCCTCCACCACAGTATAGACATCTCGAAAGACCCAGAGCCTGGAACTCTATCCGCCAGGAACCAGACCGTGAGGTGCAGGGATTGAAGGTCCGAGGAATACCTTCCCTGGTTCAATGATATCAGGTCCGGGTCCGGGCGTACAAAGCTGCTCAGGCCCTGCAGCTGAGGCTGAGGAGATCTGGATACCAGAATTGTGGGGCCAATCTGGGGCTATCAGGATCACTCGCCTTGTCCCTCTCACCTTGAGTAACACCCTGTGGATCAAGGGAAATGGAGGGAAGGCATAGAGGAGGACTGAGGTCCATGGCCTCGAGAGGCATCCCCTGCAGCGAGCCCTGCTGAGGGGGCGGGCATGGGAGAGCTCAGCTTGTGTTCTCCTGAGGCAAACAGGTCCACCAATGGTTTGCCCCAACAGGAGAACAGACTGTAGCTACCTCTGGATGGAGAGACCACTGTGAGATGTCTGACCTATGCGGCTGACAGCATCCGCCAGTTGGTTCGACACTCCTGCCACATGGATGGCAAGGAGATCCACCTCCAACCGTTTGACAAAGGTCCAGATCATGAGCGCCTCCTAGCATAGCAGATGGGAGTGCATGCCGCCCTGTTTGTTGAGGTAGTACATGGTCGTGGTATTGTCCGTCTGGACCTGAACCACTTGACCCCGGAGCTGAGGAGCGAAATCTGACAGTGCCAGTCTGACTGCTCTGAGCTCCAACAGGTTGATGTTGCAACAGGACTCCTCGAGGTTCCAGAACCCGTCAGCTCTGTGGTCCCTCTGTGGCTCCCAGCCCATGAGAGAGGCACGATGCGGACTACCGTCAGCTCGGGAGGACAAATGGGATCCCTTCCCAGATGACTTGGGAAGATCCACCACTGGAGAACGTCCCACATCCTCTGGGTAACACTGACCAGGTGGTCAAAAGACCCTGATGCTGAGACCACTGAGCGGCCAGCTCCCACTGGAGGGGGCGATGTGCAATCTGGCCCAATGGACCACTGAGGTGCACCGCCATGTACCCAGAAGGCGAGGAAGTCCCGGCAGGGTGCAAGTGCCCAACCAGAAATGATTGGGCAAAGGAGGAAAGAATCACTTGTCCACCGGAAGCCGAGCCTGGCTTGACGAGAGTCGAGCTCTGCCCCGATAAAGCCCATCACCTGAGAGGGCATGAGTTCCGACTTGGCCTCGTTGATCAGGAGGCCTAGATGGGAACAGGTTCGAAGGGCCAGGTCCCTGGACCTCTCCACCTCCTGCAGGGAGGAACCCGCCAGGAGCCAATCATCGAGGTAGGGGCATATGTGAACCCCTCAACGCCGGAGATGGGCTGCCACCACTGCAGTGCATTTGGTGAAGACCCGTGGGGCCGAAGACCATGGCTCGGAACTTGTACAGGGCCCCTTTGACCCTGAAGCGGAGGAACCACAGTTGGGACGGAAGGATTGAGACATGAAAGAACACGTCCTGTAGATCCAGTGAACAGAACCACATGTTTCGCTCTGGGGATGGTATGATCTGGTTCAGAGTTACCATCCAGAAGGTGCGAGACCTGAGATATTGATTCAGGTCACGGAAATCTAGGATGGGGTGCCAACCCCCGGTCCGCTTGGGCACCAGGACATACCTGGACACGAAGTCTGAGTCTGTAGGAGGATCCGGCACCGCCTCTTTGCAGAGGAGCTGAGCAGTGTCGACCTGAAGGGCCGACTGAGCTCCAATTGAGATCCTTTCCTCCAGTGGGGCACGGGCTCGGCTGGGGGGGGGTAACTGCTCGACCTCTAGAGGCAGTCCCTGACCGAGCACTTCCAGAACCTACCTGTCTGAAGTGATACCGGACCAGGCGGAAAGAAAGTGGTGGAGTCGGCCCCCCACGGGAGGACCCAGAACTGGCGTGACGGTTGTAGGGGAGGCCACCCCTGACCCATCATTGTGCAGGGTTGGAGGATGAGGAGGCTCCTCGACCAGCACCTCGGCCTCCTTTGCGAGGCTGTTGAGGACCCTGCTTGGGCCTAGAGTGCCAAGCTTGAGCCTGCTGTTGCTGCTGACCTCCCTGGAAGGAGGGCTGTCTAACTGCAGGGGAAGTGTGCCGAAATGGCTTCTTCTTGCGCTTCTGCTGGTTCTTGCCTGAAGAACCCTTAGCAGAGGTGGCATCTAAGGTGGCATTAGACTGCTCAATGCGCTGGAGATGACCCGCCACTCCTGGACCGAAGAGGTCGGTGCCAAGGAAGGGCACGTCAGCTAGCTTGTGCTGAGTATCCACTGGAAAGGAGGATAATCTCAGCCAGGCCCTGCGGCGAGTGGTCAATGCGGCAGCTAGTGAATGGGCACAGGAATCTCCAATGTCCAGAGCCGCCAGGAGCTGCTGTTTTGCAACACCACGGCCTGGTCCACGGACCTGCTTGACCGTGGTCTGCATGTCTGCTGGGAGATAAGGGAGGACTTCATCAAGTGACCCCAGTAGGGCGTAAGAGAAGTGTGCCATAATCACTGCTGAGTGGATGAGGCGGCATAGACTTTCCGGGCAGAGTGGTCCATATTTTTGGACTCCTTGTCCGTAGGGTGGTCAATATTCGCAGAGCTACCCATGCGCCGAAACACTGAGGCAGTCACAAGGCTCTTGGCCGAGGGATGCTCAGTGAAGCCCGCCAAGAACCCCATGGACACCGCGTACTTGCGAGCCATACAGGCAGATGGAGCCAGGCAACAGGCAGGACACTGCCAAAGCTCAAGGGCCAGACCAACAAAAGCTTCAGCCACTGGAAAGGCCTCCGTAGGGGTATCCCCCCTCTTAAGGATATCTGTGAGAGGATAGTCCGCCTTCTTTTGTATAGGCTGCAAAGGCATACCCGTGGACTCAGCAAACAGTTGAAGGATGCCCTGGAAGAAAGAAGGCCTTCCTCCAGGCCTGTCAGTGACAGCTCATCATCAGGGGTGAGTGAAGGCCAGTAGTATCAGAGTCCGAGGAGTCGGGATACAGGGTCTCCCACCTATGTCCCTTTGATGCGCCTAGGCAATCAGGAGTAACAGTTATGAATAGCCTGTGGGGCAAGCCCGTATCTGTCCAATCCTCCTTAGAGGGAGCCCCTCCCTGAGGCTGCTTAGGCGGTGGTTCCACCAAAATTTTGGGGGAGACCGGAACAGGCCAACCAGAAATGAGTGCCAGTCCCAATGGAAGGAGAACCAGAGTCCTCGGTACCGAGGGAGTCGGCATCGGCCGAAGAGGCTGGGACCAAGTAATGGCCGGTGCAGCCGGAGTGGACAGCTTTTGACTGGTCAAAAGTAGCTGCTGCCACATAAGGTCCTCATAACGTTGACAGAGCTTCCGTCTAAGTCTCTCCTCGTCCGAGGAGGATGAGGAACGCCGGCGGCGCCTCTTCTGGGAGTGTTTATGACCCTTTTTTGGCTTTTCGACCGACGGGGTCCTACTCCTCGATCGAGACCGACAGCGTCGGCTCTGTCAATCGGGAGAAGCTGGATCTGCGAAACCGAGGAGCCGCCTCTTTGTCCCTTGATCGATATCTGCGAGGACGGGTCTCTTGTCGGGGAAGTAAAGGATGCAGTCCTCTCCAAGGAGTTGTCGACAATGGCTCGATCGGGTCAAGAGAAATCTCGGCCGGTTCTGCCGTATCCTCGGCTTCGGTGCCTTGGTCTGACAGAAGGTCCGAGATGCCGGCAGCCAAGGAAGCGATCTCGACCGAGACCGCCTGATCCTGAGTATCGGACCGTTCTCGGTCCCAGGATCATCTTCTTCGACTAGAAAAAGAGGATTTGGGGTCCTTGTCCTTTTTCTTGGAGCAGGAGGAGTGCGAGCCCTCAGGCGCCTCACCCTTGGTAGGGAGAGACTGGCACAACTCCCGAAAGGACCCCGTAAAGGTAGAGCCCAGGTTGAGCGGGACGAAGAAACTTCGGTTGGCCGAAGCTTGGGCAACTTCCTCCTCGAAAGCTGCCATCTGTTCAAGCTGCTTGGCGGATCCCACGGCCACGGAAACTGCCCACCTAGCCTCCTTCGATTTCACCGGTGGATTGTGAATCTCCGGTCTCCCCAGCTGAAGGCGCACCTTGCGGTCATCCAGGACGTTGGGATGGAAGGCCAGACAGATAGTGCAAGCCGAGGTATTGTGCACAGCGCCTAAACAGTAAACACACGAAAGGTGGGGATCGGTGCTAGACATTTTCTGTCCGCAAGGACACCGCGAACTCCGAGGGACGACTTGTCCTCCATGTCCGATGCTCTGGATCAGAGTCGAATTCTAACGAGTTTTAGAGACAGTAACACGGCAAAACAGTCGACGAGATTCCAGGGCCTACGCACTTGGAAAAGTAGTACGAGGGAACCTGTATCTTCCAGCAGAAAGGAAGATCTGGCATCATGGGGTGCAGCCGGTATATACACCCGGTGGGTGGGAGGAGCCAGCGTGAAGACTTCCGGCAAGACTTAAAGGGAAAGGGACATGCCAGACAGTGTGGATGAAGAACATATCCATGCTTCTAGAAAGTACAGTTATGTAAGAACTTGCCGTAACAGTAGATCTTGAGAACAGCTCTTGCAGCAGGTAACACCATTAGGACTGAAGCCGGCAGGTGTCAGGGCACCATAGAATTCTTCTAGCTAGCTATCTTCAGCGGTAGCACTTCCCCGACGTCGGTTCCGCCTCCAGCGTCAGAGCGTGGGACATAGAGGCGGTCAGCCAGATTCCCCAGTTCTCCCGCGGAGACTTGACGCAAGATGACATCAGAATGGGAGACCGAGATCCACCGTCAGAAGACAAAGAGGTATAAGTCCCCTTAAAGGCTCGAGAAGCCATGCCTCCTCCAAGGGGGAAGGTGGGCGGGAAGGCACCTGCTGCAACAGCTGTTCTCAAAGATCTACTGTTAGGATAAGTTCTTATGTAACTGTACTATCTTACTTCGAGATACAGCTCTTGCAGCAGGTAACACCATTAGGCCTGATTTCCAAGCAGTAGCACTTGCAAACACTCTGGGAGGAGGAAACTAGAAGGCTCATTCCAAGTCCTGGATCTAGGACAGGAGACCCTGTAGCATGGCCAGGCCGGAGCCGGCTCTTCGCCGTGAAGCAATGTCTAGGCTATAATGCCTGAAGAAAGGTACGGACAGAGCTCCAAGTGGCTGCAGCACAAATGGCTGAGGTGCAGACGTTGCGAAGTGCTGCAAAGGAGGTGGCCTCTCCTCTAGTGGAATGGCCCAGAACTGATCCCAGGAGGGGCTTCTTTTTGATATCATAGCAGTATGATATGCATTGGACAAGCCAGCGAGAAAGGGACTGTTTCGATATGGGCTGGCCCATCATCCTTTCAGTAAAGGAAACAAAAGCTGCTCGACTCCAAGCAGCTTGGTCATGCTTAGGTAATACCTTAGCTGCAGTGAACATCCAGGTGTGGAGCAGCCTGTCCTCTATTAGAATAATTAGGAAGTAGACCGCAAGTCAATGTCCTGATTTAGAGTGGGTGGAGACCACCTTAGGCAGGAAAGTAAACTTACGTAAGAACTTCACCGTAACAGTAGATCTTCGAGAACAGCTCTTGCAGCAGGTTACACCATTAGAACTGAAGCCGGCAGACGTCAGGACCCCACGGAAAAACTCCAGCCAGCTATCCTCAGCAGGGACCGCCTCGACGGTGGTCCCGCCCCGGCACGCCAGTCGTGGTACCACAGGCGGTCCCGCCAGACTCCCCAGTCGGCCGGAGACCCCGCCGCAAGGATGACGAAGAAAGGGAGACCGAGGATCCACCGTCAGAAGACAATAAGGGAGGAGATCCCAACAAGAAAAGGCAGAACCCTGCCTCCTCCAAGGGGGAAGGTGGGCGGGAAGGTACCTGCTGCAAGAGCTGTTCTCGAAGATCTACTGTTACGGTAAGTTCTTACATAACTGTACTATCTTACTTCGAGACACAGCTCTTGCAGCAGGTAACACCATTAGGACTGATTCCCAAGCAGTAACGCTGCCAGAAATTCCAGGAGGAGGTAAATGGAAAGTATATTCCAGGTCCTGAACCTAGGACAGGAGACCCTGTAGCACCGCTAGGCCGAAACCGGCTCTTCGCCGAGAGGCGATGTCCAGACTATAATGCCAGATAAAGGTATGCACAGAACTCCAAGTGGCTGCAGCACAAATAGCAGAGATGGAGACGTTTTTAAGTGCTGCAAAGGATGTGGCCACACCCCTGGTAGAGTGACCATGGCTAGAACCCGGGAGGGGCTTTTGTTTTGTATCATAACAGTAGGAAATACACTGGACAAGCCAGCGAGACAAAGTCTGTTTGGATACTGATTGGCCCATCATTCTCTCAGAGAAGGAAACAAAAAGCTGACCAGAACTACGAGAGGGCTTAGTTCTGTTGAGGTAATACCTCAGGCTGCGGTGAAAGTACAGTTACGTAAGAACTTACCGTAACAATAGATCTTCGAGAACAGCTCTTGCAGCAGGTAACACCATCAGGACTGAAGCCGGCAGGCGTCAGGACCTGGAAAAATTCTAGCTAGCTATCTTCAGCGGGGACCTCCACCGTCGCCAATCCCACCTCCGGCGCAGGCGTGGTACATAAGGGGCTGTCCTGCCAGAATCCTAGTTCTCCGCGAAGACTCCGGCCGCAGGATGACATCAGAAGGGGAGACCGAGGATCCACCGTCAGAAGACAATAAGGGAGAAAATCCCGATACAAGCAGGAGCAGAGCCCTGCCTCCTCTAAGGGGGAAGGTGGGCGGGAAGGTACCTGCTGCAAGAGCTGTTCTCGAAGATCTGCTGTTACAGTAAGTTCTTACGTAACTGTACTATCTTACTTCGAGATACAGCTCTTGCAGCAGGTAACACCATTAGGATGGATTCCCAAGCAGTAAAGCTGCCAGAAGATCCGGGGAGGAGGCAAAAAGGCAAGAAATAACATTCCAAGCCCTGACTTAGGACAAGAGACCCTGCAGCACCGCTAGGCCGAAACCGGCTCTTCGCCGAGAAGCGATATCCAGACTATAATGCCTGATAAAGGTATGCACAGAACTCCAAGTGGCTGCAGCGCAGATAGCCGAGATGGAGACGTTCTTAAGTGCTGCAAAGGAATTGGCCATACCCCTGGTAGAATGACCCCGGATAGAACCCGGGAGGGGCTTTTGCTTAATCTCGTAACAGTACGAAATACACTGGACAAGCCAGCGGGACAGGGTCTGTTTGGATACTGGTTGGCCCTTCATTCTCTGAGAGAAGGAAACAAAAAGCTGGTCAGAACCCCGAGAGGGTTTAGTTCTGTTGAGGTAATACCTCAGGCTGCGGTGAACATCCAGGGTGTGGAGCAAAGCCTCTCCTCTATTAGAGTAACTCGGGAAATAGACCGGAAGGTCAATATCCTGGTTTAAAGTGAGTGTCGAAACCACCTTAGGCAAAAATTTAGGGTTCGTCCTCAGGGGATACTCTGTCCTGGTGGGAAACTAAATAAGGCTCTTTGCACATGAGAGCGTGAAGCTCAGAAATCCTTCTAGCTGAAGTAACAGCAAACAAAAATAACATCTTCCACGACAGAAAAAGGAAAATTACGTACCTACCGTAATTCTTGATCTTCTTGGACGAGTCTCCACCACTCATTCACACTAGTGGGATTGGCGCCGGAGGCACTAAGACCCATCGGGAGCAAACTTTTTGCTGGAGGGTCGGCGCGAGACACGGCGCCGCGAGCAGCGGCTCGAGCGGTAATGACCATCTCGGCGTCGACCCTCCAACCGCCTCAGTACCTTTTTTACCAAGGAGGTGCAGCGCAACTAACGTAAAGAGTAAACCCAACATTAAAAAACGGACATAAGATAGTCCGTATGACCCGTGTAAGAAGGGTCAGCAAAGAAGTCCTCACGGCCTAAAGATTTGAGGGAGTGAAGACCAATACAGCGGTGAGCTCGGGGGATGGAGGGTGGGCGTGTGAATGAGTGGTGGAGACTCGTCCAAGAAGATCAAGAATTACGGTAGGTACGTAATTTTCCTATCTTCCTGGACATAAGTCTCCACCACTCATTCACACTAGTGGGAAAGTACCAAGCTGATAATCCCCCAAAAGGGCGGCAGGACAGCCAGAGCTCACGCGTCTAAGATAGAAGCCCATTAAGGATAGTTCTGCCGAATGCGGAATGTCGCCTGGCATGAACATCCAGTGCACAGTGCTTAACGAAAGTATGCACTGAGCTCCAGGTGGCGGCGTTGCATATATCTGCAATTGGAACATTGCGAATTTCCGCTAGGGATGCCGCGACCGCCCTAGTAGAGTGAGCGACACTCTACCTTCTAATTTAACTTGAGCCATGGAATAGCAATGACGAAGGCATGCCACTAACCATGAAGAGATGCATCTAATAGCGACAGGTTGACCCAGCCGGTGTCGCTGAAAGAAACGAACAGTTGCTGAGTCTCTAACATCCTTGGTTCTATCTAAATAGAACCGCAAGGCTCTCTTAACATCCAAGGAATGAAGAGCTTGTTCCCCTTCATTTTGGAAATTAGCTAAGTGGGAAGTACCAGAGGTTGGTTCAGATGGAATTCTGACACAACCTTGGGAAGAAATTTAGGATGAGTACGGAGAACTACCTTGTCCTTATGGAATACAGTATACGGAGGGTCCGTAACCAGGGCATGTATCTCAGAGACCCTGCGTGGCTGAGGTAATGGCCACCAGGAAGGCAGTCTTCCAGGTAAGAAATTTTAGCTCACAGGTAGCTAAGGGTTCGAAAGGCTTCCGAGTGAGCATGTCCAGCACCAGGTTAATGTCCCAGGCTGCAACTGGACGCTTAACAGGGGGTCTGGTATGGAGAATCCCCTTAAGAAATCTCTTCACCAAAGGTAACTGAGCCAGAGTTAAGGAAGAAACCAGCTCATGGAACGCTGAGATGGCACTAAGGTGAACTTTAACTGTGGAGTACTGAAGACCTAAGTTTGATAGGTCCAAAAGATACTCCAGAACCTTGCCAGGAGGACAGGAAAAGGGATTCCAAGAGGATTTTACACACCAGAGAGAAAAACGTTTCCATTTGGAAGCATACGTTTTTCGGGTGGCTGGCTTCCGAGCAGCCAGAAGGATGTCTGAGACTCTACGAGAGACGTTGAACCGATTCATTTCTATCTCTTCAGGAGCCAAGCATGAAGGTGAAGTGATTTCTGGTTGGGATGGACCAACAACCCTGAGTCAAAAGACTGATTTGCAAAGAAGTGGTCTCGAGAGGCTGCCAACATACTGTTGAGTAGAGGAACCATAGTTGCCGAGGCCAGGAAGGAGCAATGAGAATCATCTTGGTCCCCTGAGACTCAAACTTGAGGAGTACTCTCTGGATTAGAGGAAGTGGTGGAAAGGCGTAAAGAAAGTGTTTTGTCCACTCGCAGCCTGAACCATCCTGACAGAAAATGCCAGGCCCTGGATTTCTGAGCAGAAGAGAGGCAGTTTTGATGCTGAGTGGGGATGCAAAAGGTCCAGGTCTGGAGTCCCCCACTTCTTTGAACAGGGACCGAGCTCACGGCTGGATCGAGAGCCACTCGTGAGGGTCTGCCTCCTTCTGCTGAGGGATCTGCTAGGTCGCTTTGTATACCTGGCAGATAAACCGCTTGAATCAGAGACTTGTGCTCAAGCACCACTCCCACACCCTCATTGCTTCCCTGCAAAGGGATAAGAATGAGCACCGCTTGCTTGTTGATGTAATACATCACTGCTTTGTTGTCCGTTTGAAGGAGAATGTTCTTGTGACAAAGGACATCCTTCAGAGCTCGGATTGCATAGAGGACCGCTTTCATCTCCAGGACATTTATGTGGAGATGAGTTTCAACTGAGTCCATACACCTTGAGTGTGGAGGAGAGACAGTGAGCCCCCATCCCATTAGCGATGCCTGTGGTGATGGAGATTTGATGATCCGGGGAGCAAGGGGAATCCTTCCAGGAGATTGTTTCTTGAGACCACCAGGTGAGAGACCTTGAAGGCTCCGTCACCTTGATGGGATAAGACTGGGGGTGAGAGGTCGGGACCACTGAGTGGAGAGCATCCATTGGGTGGTTCTCAGTGCAGTCGGGCCAGAGGGACAGTGAAGACCGAGGACGCCATGAGACCCAACATGCGTTGCATCGAGAGAGCTGTAACCGATTGGTTCTCCCTGATGTAACGGGCCATCACGAAGGATGTCTAGTCTTCTGTCCTCTGGAAGGAAAGCCTTCGCTGAAGAGGTGTCTAGAAGCGTCCCTATGAAAAGGAGCCTCTGGGAGGGTTGCAGTTGAGATTTTTTCAAATTCAGCAGAACTCCCATGGACGTGAGAAGACGAGAAGTCGTTTGCACGGCTTCCAAAGTCCCTTGGCCGGAAGGGCTTGCTAGAAGCCAATCGTCCCAGGTAGGGAAACACTCGGAGTCCGGCTTTCCTGGAGATGCGCTCATGAACTGCACAACACTTTGTAAAACTCACGGCGCGAGGGATAGCCCAAAGGGCAGGACTCTGAACTGATAATGCTGACCCAAAGCTACAAACCTGAGGAATCTGCGTGGGTCGGTGGACGGGATATGCTGGTAAGCATCCTGCATATCCAGAGAGGCCAGCCAGTCGTGCTGATGCAGCAAGGGTAACAGGGTACCTAGGAAATCATCTTGAATTTCTCCTGGGGAGGAATTTGTTTAACTTTCTGAGGTCTAGAATGGGGCGCATCCCCCCAGATTTCTTTGGAACCAGAAAGTAATGGGAGTAGAACCCTGTGTTTCGCAGATGCGGGGGCACCAGTTCTATTGCCCTGTTGTTCAGAAGGCCCTGGATCTCCAGCGGTGGAGGTCTGACTGAGAGGCCGACAACCTGGGTTGTCGTATGGGAGGACAATTCGGGGTTCCAAGAAATTGAGAGAATAACCCTCGCGAATTATCCAAGGACCCATTTGTCTGAGGTTATGGACTTCACTGGTTGTAGAAGTACATCAGTGACACTCCTCCCACTGAGGAGAAAGTTCCACCTCGGGCAGAGTGGATGGAACTTGGGCTAACGACTCATAAGGTAGCTTGGGAGCTGTAGGTCCCCGCGCTTGCTGCGCTTCTTTTGAGGTTGGGCAGGTTGGCTTTTGTGGAGCTTCCTGCCTCTGCCTCGAAAGGACTGACGACTATGAAACTGGACGCCTGTTCACATGCCCCCGAGAGGGGCAGGCGGAGGTCTGGCCAACTTAATGGCCGATCTAGTCTTCTGAGTGGCCTCTAAGGCTTGCTCCACCTGAGGGCCAAAAAGAAAGGAGCCATCAAAAGGCAGCGCCATCACCTGCTGCTGAGCATCATTCGTGAAGCCAGAAGTACGCAGCCAGGAATGGCGCCGGTACAAATCCCGCGGCTGCTGAGCGAGAAGCAGTGTCGAGCGCTCCATGGCGGCTTTGACCTGTTGGTTATTGGACTCAATACCTCAATTAACGGTCAGAAGAAGCTCTGACTTGGAATCCGAATCTGGAAGCGCTTCAACCATTCTTTTCATAGAGTGCCACAGGATATACTCATACTGAGAAAATAGCCTTGATAACTGGCAACGCATGCTTAGAGTGGAGGCAGCAAAGACTCTCTTACCTAATGTATCAATCTTACAAGACTCTTTGTTAATAGGTCGAAGCTGTAGTAGTTTGAGGAAGAACGACCTTGTCATTCTCTGCCAGGACTACAATAGGATCCGCAAAGGCTTGGGATGCCAAAATGGGACGATCCTTGGGAGCTGAATAGTTCTTATCAATGGATTTAGCCACAGAGGGAATAAGAGCAGAGTTATTCCATACCATTTGAGACAGCGTCTCAAGGAAGGCTGAATCGAGGAGTCAAACTAGGGATCTCAAGCATGAAGATACTGGAGTCTTAATATCTTCCCAGGATCGATGTCTGTAGTCTGGAGAGAAAGAGTGGATCCCAGGTTCTTCAACAGAGACTTAAAGGACAGGTCCCCGACCACAGGCTCTGTAGCAAAGAAAGATCCTGTTTCTCCACTTCATCACCCAACCGACGGTCTGGGTCAGGCTCAAGATCATCTCCTGATGGTCCAGAAAGGACTGTTTGGACAGGAAAGGAGGAAAATTAGGAGGGAGGAAATGGCAGAAAACAAGGAGAGTCCCTATGGCTGCTGGTACCGAGACGCAAAACGGGCTGAAGACGGCATGACGAGGCGCACGGCGTCAAGAGGCACGCTGCCTCGCAATGCCCCCAAGCTACAGACGGCGCCATGCCGACGGCACAGCGGACGGTGCAAACAGACGCGCTAACGGCGCCAGCATTTATCCAACGGTCACTACCGGGCGGCGCTGGGCGAGACCACGCTGGTGTCGCCAACGGGCTGACTACCGCGCGCGCCGCTAACGGGCGCCGCAGGCGCTCCGGGCGGGCCCGAAAACGGCGCCCGACAAGGCCACAGACCCTGCAGAAGGCACCGAAAAGCCCCGGAACCTGGAAAGCAAGAGAAGGAAAAACCAGGAGATAAGGGCATCGGTGAGGCCCCTGCGCCGTAGCCATGTGAGGGGTGGGAAACACTCTAAGCACGGAGTTCACCCGGCGAAGGCGCCGCGCTGTACAGGGAAGGTCCAACCGCCTACCTGATCGCCGGAGGAGCCCGAGGGCTCCGAGGTAACCGAGCCAGGCAGGAAGAACCAACTCCCGAGCCCATCACTCCATAAGAGCGCCCACTGATGAAACTGCTCATCTGGAGTCCTACCTATAGGAAGCGGGAGGGGCTGGCTGTCGAGGACGACGATTATCGAAGTTGGCGATTCAAGAAGGAGACCGCAACCAGCAACGACAACCGACCGCCGACGCCGCAGACATACCAGAGGGCTAACCCGAGTGATGCCTTCTTTGACCTGTGGGTCAAGAAGAGCTCGAGTCAATGGCGTGAATGCACCGCTTTATTTTATGCCGGGGGGTGACGCCCCATCCCCCAGGCATCGGACTGACCGTGAGTCGGAACCCCTGAGGAGAAGGAGGCTGACCAGACCCAGCCCGGCTGACTGAACAGTTTCATACTAAGTCTCCCCACCGTCACCTGACCTGCTCATGGCTCGACTGCATCCAGTAGGCCTAGACTTCTTCAAGTAAGTTAAATTTAAATATTAGAAAATTTATCGAAAATAGAATAAAAACTAAGCGATACTACTATCGTGATAATGTTACAAAAAACAAACTGAAAACTATCGCCTGTTTGAAGTTTGACTCTCCCAGTGGACGAGCGGCGTCACTGAAGCGCACTCGACGGGCGGGAAAAAAGGAACTGAGGCGTTGAGGGTCATCGCCGAGATGGTCATTACCGCTGAGCCGCTGCTCGCTGGGCGCCGTGTCTCGCGGGCGCCGCCTCTCTACCACCCTCCAGCAAAAGTTTGCCCTCGCGCTGGTCTTAGTGCCTCGGCGCCAATCCCACTAGTGTGAATGAGTGGTGGAGACTTATGTCCAGGAAGATCGTAACTCGCAATCCGCGGCAGGCTCAAAAGGGGGGGGCGTGAGTTGTTCCAGGACAAAGAGCAGATCCCATGGAGGCACTGGGTCCCTGATGGGAGGCCTAAGGTGTAACACTCCTCTGAGAAATTCCCGAGAGGCGTCCAATTGCGCAACAGTACGATGCCCCACCGGAAGGTGGTAGGCAGAAATAGCGCAAAGGTGCACCTTGATAGAGGAGTAGGCTAGGCCTGAATGAAAGAGAGAAAGGAGATGGTCTAAAATTACTCCCACAGGGCAACCTAAAGGGGAAAGATCATGAGCCCGTGACCATAAACAAAAACGGCGCCACTTCATGGCATACGTTGCCGGCTTTCTGGCTGCAGAGAGAACATCTGCAACCTCTTGCGAGACCCCATGACGCAAGATGGCTATGTCTCTAGGAGCCAAGCATGCAGGTTCAGAGACCGCAAATCCGGATGGAGCAATGAACCTTTCTCCTGAGACAGTAGGTGGGAGCTGAGCGGCAATGGGAGCGGGGGTTCCTGAGATAGCTGTGCCAGCAAGGGGAACCATATCTGTTGGGCCAGAACGGGCCACCAGAATCATCTGTGTGTGCTCCCTGCGCAGCTTTAGAACCTCTTTGATCAACGGGAAGGAGGGAAAGCATAGAGGAATCTGTTCACCCAGGAGAGGGATGAACGCTGCCTCCCAGAACACACCAGGCCCTGGATCTAGCGAGCAAAAATTGGGCAGTTTTGCGTTGGATGGGGATGCGAACAAGTCCAGCTCTGGAGTTCCCCATCGAAGGAACAGATCCTCTACCACCTCCTAAAGAAGTTCCCACTCGTGGACTCTGGCCTGGGAGCAACTCAGGCCGTCTGCGATCGTGTTGTCCACCCCGGGAACGTGTACAGCGATCAGGTTTGCGCTATGTCCGATTACCCAATCCCCCACTCTCATGGCCTCCCTGCAAAGAGGGTAAGAGTGTGCGCCTCCTTGTTTTTTGAGGTAATACATTACCGCCGTGTTGTCTGTCTGAAGCAGAAGAGTACACGGTGGGATTACTGACTGAAAGGCCTGCAGGGCAGAGAGAACCGCTCTCATCTCTAGGACATTGATATGAAGATGAGCTTCCATCTGGGTCCACGTACCCTGGGACTTTACCCCGTCCAGGTGTGTCCCCCACCCAAGACCTGAGGCGTCCGTGGTGAGGTTACCTCGGGAGACGGCGCTACTTAACGGGACGCCCATGGAGAGCGACCCTGGGACTAGCCAACTACTGCCAGTCTCGAATCACGGAATTCGTGGATTCTGACCGGATGCTGCAAGTGGTCTTGCCTTTGGTCCCATTGCACTTTGAGCATCCACTGAGTTACCCGCATGGAGCCTTTGCGAAAGGGACAGCAGGAATGGCCTAGCCATGTGTCCGGAAAGCAAGCTTAAGGACCGACCCGGCAGGTACGATCTTGTTAGACGATAAACTTTTATGAGGGATCTGATGCGCCCGCCTGTCGGCGAAGAAAAGCTCTTTCCTGAACAGTGTCCAGTACTGCACCTATAAACTGCAGTTTCTGCGACGGTACCAGGAGAGACTTCTCATAATTTATAAGGATGCCCAGAGACCGGAACAGGTCCTGGGTGCTCTGAATCGCATGTAGCAATGCCTCTCTGGAGGCGGCCATGAGAAGCCAGTCGTCTAGGTACGGGAACACATAGTGGCCCTGTCTCCTCAGAGATGCTGCCACGACTGCCATGCACTTGGTAAAGACCCTTGGTGCAGATGACAGTCCAAACGGAAGAGCCCGGAACTGAAAATGGTGGCAGAGGAACTCGAAGCGCAGGAACCTCTGATGCGCCTGAGCTATGGGGATATGCAGGTACGCGTCCTGCATGTCTAGGGACGCTAGAAAGGCGTCTTGTTTCAGCATGGGAATAAGACCAGGAAGAGTCACCATGCGGAATCTCTAGTATGCGACCGACATATTGAGGTCGCTTAGGTCCAGAATCGGACGGAGGTCCCCTGTTTTCTTGGGAACCAGGAAGAAGTGAGAATAATATCCCTGTCCTCTCTGATTCCCCGGGACGTACTCTATCGCCTCTTTTCTAGGAGCGCGAGTACCTCTTGCCAAATTAAGTTTCTGTGCTGACCCGGATACCGGGAGAGCAGAGGAGGCCTCGAGGGTGGCTTTTCTGCGAACTCTATAAAGTGGCCGATACTGACCAACTGCAGAACCCACCCGTCGGTGGTGATAGCCTGCCATCCCGCAGGAAGTTGCACGCACCTTCTCGACCATAATTTCCCTCGCTGATCCTGAGGGGCGGGGCCGAAAGGAGCTGTGGCGGTGGCAGATGGGCCCGGCGGCTGGGTCGGCTCTAGGGGTGCGCTGACCTCGCTAGCGGGTTGTTACTCCTGGCTCTGCAGAAACCAGAGCCCTCTGTTGTGTAGCGGAACAGGGCTGTTGCCTCTGTGTTCAGCCATCTAAACGGCTTTGTTCCACTGAAGTGAACCAAGCCTAGGGTCGGCACATGGCCTGACCGACCTCACCGCCTTTCTCGGCCTCTTGAGTTTGGTAATAATCTTCTCAGAAGGATTACCAAATAAAACATCTCCCTCGAAAGGGGCGTCCATAATGTTCTTCTGGACGTCCGGGGTGAAGCCGGAGACACGAAGCCAGGAGTGTCTCCGGAGGCAAACGCCGGAAGATGCTGCTCGGGCCGATGAGTCCGCGGAATCGTACGCAGCTCGAAGCACTTGGGTCCCCACGTCTGAACCCGAGCGGAGGAGCTGGAGCATCTCCTCCTTCTGCTCACCTTCGGGTAGTTTCTCAGCTACCTCCAGACCCTGTTCCCACAGAGCGTTCTGAAACTGAACCAGGTGGGTCAAGTAATTTATGGATCTAATGGCGCAGGTAGCGGAAGCATATGTGCGCCTGCCCAGAGAGTCCAATTGCTTGGATTCTGGATCCAGTGGCAGTGTGCTCAAATGCTGCGGCCTCTGTGACCGGTCATGTGAGGCTGTTATGACCAGAGAATCGGCCTGAGGTTGTTGCGTCAGATACTGGTCCTCCTTAGGAGCCTTGTATAGACGGCCAGCTTTCTTTGGCACCGCCGGGAGCGAATGTGGACGCTTCCACGCAGCCTTGGTGACGCCCCAAAGTGTTTCACCAAGGGTGGCACCACCACAGGCTTGGGGTCCTTTGCCGAAGATACTTGCAAGGCGAACCTTCGGGGTCTAACTCTTCCAGATCCCACCCCATGTTCTCCTGGATATGGCGATGATATCCATGAACGAGGGTCATCCGGAGGAGACCTTGGCATCTCACGTGGGTCCGGAGAAGGGATGGAGATTGGAGATGGGGATCTAGAGGTGGAGTAAACTGATCCCGTGTCCTCCGTCGACGGCGAACGTCGGTGTCCCCTAGATCTCTTGGGGCTGGGTGATCCAGAAGAAGATCTTGACGGAGGTCTCCTCTTTCCTGATCGACCCCTGGGAGGACATCTGGACTCCCTGGGGAGGGTTGAACGGCCAACCGACCCCGCAGGCGTGGGGGGCCGGGAGGAGGAGGAGGAGCAGTGGGCACCACATCCCTCTTGATGGTGTCCCACCAGTACGTGAAGAGATCCTTCACTTCCGCTAAAGACAATCCCGACGACGGCCCAGGCGCCAGAGGGCGGTCGTCGGGTCCCGGCGACAGCTCCACAGGGACCTCGGGCGGTGGCGAGGGAGCCCTAGGAGACTGCACGAGGCCGGGGTCGCCCGTCTGGTCCTCGGGCTGCGTCAGATCTTCCACCGTCAGCGACTCCTGCCCGACGACGGTTGGAGGCACAGGAGTCCTCTTCTCAGGCGTGGCAGACGTCGGTCCCCCAACCGACGTCCGGTGGGAAGGCTCGGCCGACGACGGCTCCGAGGAGGGATGACGGACGGTCGACGCAGGTCGAGCCGGCGTCGGGTCTACCGGCCTCTTCAGAGAGGTAAGTTCCAAAATTTTGCAGGGTGGAACGGAAGAGGACCGGACGTCGGGTGCCGACTGGCGGGAACCCGACTTATGGTGGTGGTGGTGGTGACGCTCCCCGGACTTCGCCGAGGCCTTGGAGGCGGAGGACGACGACGGCCTGGCGGAAGGGGCCTGAGAAGAGCGAGAAACAGGAACCGCAGCCGGGGGGAGAGAAGAGGCCCTGGATGGAGACCGGTCAGACTTCGACCCGGAGCTGCAGGACTCTGAGGCCCTCATCGGAGACCTGGAAGGGTCCTTCTCCCTTCTCTTCTTTTCAGCATGTTTGTGGGATTTCGAAGATTCCCCCTTAGAGGACATGGCTCAACTTTTCTTCTAGCAGGAACGCCTGAAGAGCCTTCTGTCGCCGGATCCTTGTGCAGCTATTAAACCCCTGGCAGAGGGAACAGGCCCGGGTATCGTGCTCTGGGCCCATGCACCGGACGCAGGCCGTGTGGGGTCCTAAAGGGATCTGTTTCCCGCAAAGTACACACTTCGATGTGTGCCCGGAGGTCGGAGAGGACATCAGCGAAAAATTCTTCAAGTAGGGAGAGAAATCTCAGAGGAAAGCTCTGCAACCATGCCGCAAGGCTAGACTAAGACCGGAGGGTCGAGGCATGCAAGTCAACGGCGGGAAAGAACTGGGGAGTCTGGCGGGACCGCCCCCTTATGTACCACGCTTGACGTTGGAGGCGGGACCGACATCGGGGGTGGTCCCCGCTGAAGATAGCTAGCTAGAATTTTTCCGTGGGGTCCTGACGCCTGCCGGCTTCAGTCCTAATGGTGTTACCTGCTGCAAGAGCTGTATCTCGAAGTAAGATCTAGCAGTTGTACATGTTTCAGGCGTCCAAAACATCCTGGCCAACAGCCTAAGCAGATCAAGTTCGAGGGCTCACAAATGGGAGCTTCTGTCCTCCGTGGTCGAGGACATCTTCGGCAGGTGGCGCCGTCCAGAGCTGGACCTTTTTGCATTCCCACTCAATACAAAACTGCCCAATTTCTGCTCCCTCCACTCAGGGCCTGGTGTTTTCTGGCATGACGGGCTGTGTCCCTTACTTTAACAGGGAGGTTTCTGTATGCCTTCCCTCCCTTTCCACTTCTGCAGTGGGTTCTCCTTAACCTACAGTCAGAGAGAGCAGAAATTATTCTCATAGCTCCCTACTAGCCACGTCAGATATGGTTTCCACTACTGCAGCAACTGGTAGTGGAGCCTCCACTCCCCTGCCCCTGTGCTCAGACTTGCTCTCCCAGGAGTCTGGCAATCTGGTCCATCCAGACCTCAAGTCACTGCATCTCCATGCGTGGCTCCTGCACACTTACCTATTGCCTGCCTCAGAGTTTCCTCTCAGGTGGCACATGTCTTAGTATCTGCTAGGAGGCCTTCCACCAGAACCACTTACACCATGAAGTGGAAGAGCTTCTCCATTTGGGCCACCACTCAGCACTTGGATCCTTTCACCTGTCCGGTGAAATTTCATTCTGGAGTACCTCCTATCCCTCTCGGACTGAGGTCTGCGTTACTCTTCACTTAAGGTACACCTTTCCGCTATCTCTGCGTACCATGCACCTGTTGAGGGTAAGGCTACTGCCCAACTGCATCGTTCCTGCACTTTCTTGCGGAATATGTTAGATTTGAAACCTCCCATTAGGGAGGCTTTGTTTATTTTGAAAAGCTTACTTTACCTCCCTTTGAGCTGGCCGCGAGCTATGCTTCCTTTTGTGGAAAGTGTTATTTTTAGTTGCTATTACCTCTACCTGGAGGATTTACAAGTTGCAGGCTCTCAACGTAAAGAGCCTTATTTGTTTTTTCACAAAGACAGGGTGTCTTTGCAGACCAGTCCTAAGTTTCTACCTAATGTGATGTCTGAATTTACATTAAATCAATCCATCCACCTGCCTATTTACCACCCGCCCAGAGTATTCTAATTGGGGGAGGCCTTACTGCATACCCTGGATGTCCATCGGGTGCTCAGGTACTATTTGGACCATACCTGCTCTATCATAAAGACTGATCAGTTTGTTTCATTAGCCCCCAGAAGAGAAGGAGGCTCTTGTTTCCAAACAGTGTTTGTGAGTGGTTAGCAACTTGTACTGTTTATTGCTACCGCAAGTATGAGAAGCCTTTACTGGGAACAGTGAAAGGCCATTCTTCCAGAGGTGTGGCTGCCTCAGTTGCTTCTTTCGGGAATGTGTCTGCTGCAGACATCTGTGCAGCCAGCATTCTGAGTTGTGTATATACCTTTATTAATCATTACAGTTTTGTACATTGCCTCTAGGCGTAGGGCTGGCTTTGGACTTAAAAGTCCTTCAGGGCCTTCTTTCCTAAATGCCCTATGCCAGTTTCCTCCTCCTCCCAGCTTACCAGGTCAGTTTCAATACTGCTTGGGAATAAGTCCTACCCGTGTTGCCTGCTGTAAGAGCCCCCCTTGAAGCAAGATAGTACAGTTATGTAAAAACTTACCGTAACACTAGATCTTCGAGAGGAGCTCTTACAACAGGCACTGCGTTCCCTCCATCCTCCCCCGATTGTTTTTCTCTTTTTGCAACTCTTCTGCTTGTGCCTTTTCCTCAGCTCTGAGGACCCATCTAGGTTCTCCATTTCTCCACCTGTTTGGGGTCTCTGGTGGGAGAACTGAGATAGGTGGGGGACTGCCCCTTTATAGGATAGGCAGACATCAGCATGGGGACGTCGACGGGGCCGGTACTCCATGACAGACTGATAGTTAGAATTTTCTGTGTGGTCCTGGTGCCTGGCAGCTTCAGTCCTACTGATGTTGCCTGCTGCAAGATCTCCTCTTGAAGATCTATCATTATGGTTAAGTTCTTGCACAACTGTATTTTTTTCGAATTTGTTTCAATTCTTCCCCCAAGTCTGTATCAGGTTAGTTTAGTTCTTAAGATTTTTAATGGTTCTCTCTGGTTCCTCAGTGGTTCCAGAGAACTGGCAAAGCCCTGAGCTGTAGTGTTTATTTTACTCCATTTTTTATATTTACTCTCTATTTTATTTTTCTCCTTTTCAGTGTCTGCACAGGTTCCTTGTTCAGCTCTTAAGTATGAACTGGCCCCTCTTGAGTGAGAGCAGTTAGAACCAGAGTCCTGGATAAGAAGTCATCTCTCCCATTTTTTCAGTCTTTAGGTGCAGCTGATTACGACAAGCTAAAATCAAGACTACTACAAACTGCAGCCCCAGCCATACCTGCTCTAGTCTCGTGGCTGCTCAACAGGTCTCGCCTTGAAGGGAAGGTTCCAGCACTCTGGAAAGTTGCCCTGGTCACACCCATCCATAAAGGTGGATCATGGGAACAAGTGGAAAACTATCGTCCCATATGAACAGGTTACTCACCTATAAATACAGGTTACTTACCTGTAGCAGAAATTCTAGGAGTGGTATAAGTTGTTCATCCACACTTGTTGGCAGGTACCCTGCCACTTTAAGACGGGCTAGAAGGTCTTCAAGCTGGCTCCTCCCACCCACCTGGGTGGTAAAATCTTCAGCTCCACCCTGTGATGCCAGATCTAGCCCGCTGGAAGCCAGGTTGTGTGCACCTGCAGCCGGGCAGGTCGGGTGGGTCCATGTGGATGAACATATACCACTCCTAGAAATGAAAATTATGTACCTACCATAATTCTTGATCTTCTCTTGTATCTTCACCATTCATTACTGCTTGGGTTAAGCGGAGGCCGCGCGCCCTTCTTTTTTTTTTTTTTTTTGGAGTCGGCTCCAGCGCGCGCCCACCCTCGAGGACAACGTACTGCGTCATGCACGAGGGGTGGCCGTTAGGTGCCGCAGACTCCTCCTATATCAGTTCTGGTTCTGGTAGCCGGAGAGGTGAAAATAAAGGGTAAGAAAAAAGAAAGCGAGGCAAGAGAGCCGAGGGATAGAAAAAGGAAAGGAAATAAACTGAAAAAGGAAAAAGCCGATGGAGAGTAGACAAAGAAGAGAGAATTCCTACCCTAAGGGACCGCAGGGCCTCCTTTCCGGGGCGGCTCTAAGGGAGGAACAGAGAGGAGGAAAGGGGAAGAAGAGGAAGAGAAAGAAAGAAAGAAAGGAAGAAAGGAAGAAAGGAAGATGTTGAGAGGGAGGACAGTGCCATTGGTTGGGAGGCTTAAAGGCTCGAAACTGACCAGGGAGGAAGAATCCCAGTTGGCAGGACTGAGGGGAGGTTCAACCGAACCACCTGAACAGATCTGAAGAGGGCAGACTCTCTGAACTCTCAACATGCAAGTCCCTTCATCCTAGTTGAGGGCCCTTAGACTGTCCGGGCAGAAACTGTTCCGGGTAGAGCGCCCATCCAGGAAGGGGACTAAATCCCTTAGCACCTTGTTAAGTGCTAACACAGAAATGTATGGGAAAGACTATGCCTTCTCGAAGGCAGTTTTGTATGAAAAGTAGAGCGGAATTCAGACTTTCCAAGGCAAGGCAGACAGATGCTCAGAGCTGACAAGTTCAGTCAGCAGCTAGAAGAGCTTGAAATAAGACCTGCCAGGGGGATTCCAGACTTTGCGGAGGCCAAGACAGGGCGTGGCCACCTGGGCTGTGAAACTGCATGACCTGAAGAGGGTAAGGAAGCACACCATAGGGCAGTCAGAAGGAGTTCCCTCAGAATTAGAGAAATTTGGACTGTGCTCGTTCCACTTTACCTTGAGGAAAAAAGGAGATCCATTCACAAGAATGGGGAAAAAGAGCAGAAACTTTTTTTTTTTTTTGGGCATAAAGGCCAAGGGGAGTAAGAGGAACGAGACGGGAGGGGGAGACGCCACAGAAGGAGGCCACTGAGGGGAAGGTGGTAGGTTAGTAATGAATGGCGTAAGATACAAGAGAAGATCAAGAATTACGGTAGGTACGTAATTTTCATATCTTCCCTTGTCAATCTTCACCATTCATTACTGCTTGGGTGAGTACCAAGCCCCCCTCCCCCTTAAAAGGGGGGGGGTAGAACCCTGAGGGAACAAGACCCCAGGCCTCCTGTTGGTGAGAAACAGAAGGGGAAGACCCTGGCTAATACAGAGAGAAGCCTAAGTGGGAGGAGAGCTAGGAGGTGCCCCCCCCGAGGACGGGGAGACGGAGGAAGCCCCTGCAGAAGTCTCCTAGCTCTGGAGGAAAAAGAGACCGGTCCCCCGGAAAGCAGAGCGCATCACCCTACGCCGGGCCAGGGGTGACAACCTTGATAGACGAAGCCATGCCGTCCGCCTAATGCAGATCGCTGTCCCCGCAAGCCTGGAAGCAACCTCATTGGCGTCATAAGATGCCCTTGCTTGGTGTCTTGCCAGCTCCAGGCCTATAGCAGAGAGGGCAATAGCCTGTCTGGTGTGCTCCATATCAGGCATTGATGCCAACAGCTGGGAGAGCATCGACCACAGATGCCGACTGTAGGCAGCGTGGTGAGCCTGATGTGATGCAATGCAAGCCACCACACGAGAAGAAGAGAACACTCTTCGCCCCACCGGTCAATTGTAGGGATTCCGACTGATCGATTGGTGGTCGTCGCGCCAGGCGGCGACGCCGGAAGGAGTCTCTAGGACCAAACCGAGGACGGGTTGGGAAGGGTACCTAGGATCTGAGGGGCACAGCTACCTTCGACGACAGTCTGCCGGGCTGGAGAAAGGGTGGCTGGCCACTGCCAGGAACGGGACAGACGCCTCCTGGAAGGGGATAGGGCCAGGAAGGTACCACCAGGTGCTGGGCACTGAATTCTCCAAGGAATTCAGATCTCCTGCTCAGTATTGTCTCATTTAACATAAAAGATTCAAGATACCCTACCATCCTTGAGAAGGAATCGCTGATATTCAGTGAAATCAGCTTGGAAGAAAGGTGAGCAAGGGGTTCTTTCCTCTGAGGAGGAGGAAGACAAGGATGATGGAGAGCTCGAATGTCCAGAAGATTCCTGCGGCGGTGGGGAGAGTCGAAAGACCCGCTCATGCATATGTCTAACGTATGAGGGGAAGGCCGCCACAGAACCTCTGAACTGCTCCCAGGATAACGGACCCGTAGGACCGACATGGCCTGGAAGAGCGGGCGGTGGTAGAGGTACTGGAGAAGGGCACCTGCGAAGAGGCAACTGACCTCTGCTAGGGCTCTGAAATCCGGGGAACGGAGCCCGCGCTGGCGGGATCCCGGACAACAAACCAGGCCGCAAGATGAGACCCTGGGGATGCGATGCCTGGAAGAAAGCCCAGGGGGGATACTCCCCTGTGACGAACCCGGGACTGCATGGATCAAGAAGGGCAGTCCACAGCAACGCCACTGGAGGGAACCCCGGGGCCCAAGAGGGAAGGGGCGGGGTTCGGCGCTACGACTCCTAGCCACCCCACGAGGGGTGGCAAGCGGAGACCGCGACGACTGCCTCGCCGGACTCCGAGAGCCCTCCTCCTGACTCAGCATTCCCCACCCCGAGGGGTGGCAACAGCACCCGGGAGGTAGCTGTCACCGACTCCCCCAGGAGGGGACCCCTGTCCCCACCACATCACCCCCCCCGACACACCCTAGCCCGAGGGGCCGCCGGGAGGACGGAGTGGGGACAGCGGAGGGGCCAGCCGCCTAGCACCCCGTGCTACCGGGGACCCCGAACCCGAAGAGCCAGGATGGGTCCTCATCCGAGTCAACGATCTCCGAAGAGGACGAGACCTGCAGAACCTCCCGATGCTGGCAACCCTAGGGTCCCCGGAGGAACGGCGCCGGGGCGCTTAGGGACGGCACCGGGACGACCCTTGGCCCACCCGCGACAGCTAGACCCGGTCCTGGCTCCCTGCCGCACTAGTTAGGCCTCACGGCGCCGCCCCGCTGCCGAACCCACCCCGCACCGCCGGAGGGCAAAACCAGCCTGCGGGCGCCAAAGGCCAGAGTGGCACCGCCACGGCACCATCTCGATCACCGGGCGCCGGATCCGAAACGGCGCCGGAGGGCGGCGTCGAGGGTCCACCGGTGCCAGGCCCAGCAGGCATGGGCCTCGACACTGGGGGAGCCTGCACCTCCGAGGAGGTGACTGCCGAGGCGGTGTCCCCGTCGCGGCCCCGGATGGGACTACGACATTCCCCCGACACCGCGAGAGAAACTTCCTCTTCAGCAAGAGAAGAGGAGGAAGCCTCCTCCTCCAGGACCTGAGTAGGCCCGGAGGGGACCCAGGGAAGGCCTAGAGATCTTACCTGGGAGTCCCTAGAGGCGACGCTGCCCCGCAAGGTCATGGGCCTTGCCGAGCTTGAGCGCGGCGGACTTAAGGGACACCGATTTATCCATGGAGAAAACAAGGCCGCATCGCCCATGTTGTGGTTGGGTCCCAGGCAACGGAGACAGACATCATGCCGGTCCGAGACGGAAAAATGCCGGCCACAGGAGCACCGGCACATAGGGGCGCGGCCCTCCTTCGACTTACGCCTTGCTCCCGAACTGGACATGATGCGAACTAAACAAGGAAAAAAGCAATAAAGCACTCTGAGCCGTAGAATAGAAAACAAAAGGAACGGTCTTACCGGTGTATGGCGTCGAGTGAGCCGTGAAAACCTTCTGAGAAAAATGAGAAGTCTTGAAGAAACCGAGAACACTATACGCTACCGCGCAGCATGTGCAGCCTCGACGGTGGGAGAAACAGAACTGAGATATAGGAGGAGTCTGCGGCAGCTAACGTCCGCCCCTCGTGCATGACGCAGTACGTCGTCCTCGAGGGCGGCGCCGTTGGAGCCGACAAAAAAAAAAAAAAACCTCCCGTAGCGGGTGCGCGCCTCCGGCTTAACCCAAGCAGTAATGAATGGTGAAGATTGACAAGGGAAGATCTACTGTTACAGGTGAGTAAGAACACGTTACTCACCTGTAACAGTACTTCTGGAGTGCTATATGTTGTTCATCCACACTGTTTGGCATGTCCCCTTCCACTTTAAATCTTGCCGGAAGTCTTCAAGCTGGCTCCTCCCACCCACCGGGTGGTATAGTACCTTGGCTCCGCCCCCATTAAGCCAGATCTTAGCCCGCTGGAAGCAAGGTTGTGCGCCCGCAGCCGGGTGGGAGCGTGTGGATGAACAACATATACCACTCCTACAAAATGGAAATTACGTACCTACCGTAATTCTTGATCTTCTCTTGTATCTTCACCATTCATTACTGCTTATGTGTCAGCCGGAGGCGCGCACCCACTACGGGAGGTTTTTTTTTTTTTTGAGAGGAGTCAGCGCCGCCCCAAGGAACGATGCACTGCGTGGTGTGCGAGGGGCAGCCGTTAGGCACCATAGACTCCTCCTCCATCTCAGTTCTGTAGCCAGAGAGGCAAAATAAAAGATAAGAAAAAGGAGAGTAAGAGGCAAGACAGCCGAGGATAGGTAAAGGAAAAGATAAACTGAAAAAGGCATAAGCCGACAGAGAACAGGAAAGAAGAAACCTACACTATGGGGCCGCAGGGCCTTACTCCTGGGGCGGCTCCGAGGGAAAAACAGGAAAAGGAGAGAGAGAAAGAAGGAAGGAGAAGACGAAAAGAGAAGAGGGATGCTGGGAGGAAGGAGGAATTCTGCCAAACTGAGAATTGGCTTGAAGACTCGTAAGCTCGGAACCAAGGAGAGGGAGCAAGGATCCCATTTAAGAAAACTGGTGAAGAAGGTTCAACTGAACCTTTTGCACAGCTTGTTACATAAAAGGCAGACTCTCTGCACCTCCCGGCATCCCCAACTCCTTACACTGTAGCTGAGAGCTCGCAGACTGCCGAGGCAGAATCCATTATGAAGGAGAAAGCCCAACTAGGAAGGAGAAGGAAGGTTACTAGCACCTTGTTATGTACTAACACAGATGTGTTGGGGGTATTTGAAGCCCTACAAGAGGCACCCTTTTGTGGAAGGAAAAGTGGGAACTCAGTCTGACTCCCGAAGGAAAGGCAAGCCGATTACCAGTCCAAGAATTGGAGAGCTGGGGCAGTGTTAACGAGCAGGAGCTGGTGCAAACAGGAGATTCAGACATGCCAGAGGAGACCTAGAAAAAAAGGAACCGAACCTTTTAAGGAATCATTTCCTTGACTGTGACAAGAGGTCACCCCCGGGGCAATCAGAAAGTGTTCCCTCAGGATAGAGAAATTCTACTCGTTCCCCCTCTCCTCCTCAATTAATAAATCCGCTCTGAGAGAAGAAAGTACTGTTATGTAAGAACTTACCGTAACAGTAGATCTTCGAGAACAGCTCTTGCAGCAGGTAACACCATTAGGACTGAAGCCGGCGAGCGTCAGGACCCCCGAAATCTTCTACCTAGCAGTCTTCAGCGGGACCGCCTCCGACGTGGTCCCTCCCCAAAGTCAGACGTAGGGTACAAGGAGGCGGTCCCGCCCAGATTCCCCAGAAGCTCTCCTGAGACTCCCCGCCGCAGGGATGACAGAAGGGGAGACCGAGGATCTGCCACCAGAAGAAGAGCGTAAGCTCCTGGCAAAGCCTGGTAGGCAATACCTCCTCCAAGGGGGAATGGTGGGCAGGAAGGTACCTGCTGCAAGAGCTGTTCTCGAAGATCTACTGTTACGGTAAGTTCTTATGCAACTGTACTATCTTACTTCGAGATACAGCTCTTGCAGCAGGTAACACCATTAGGACGGATTCCCAAGCAATAGCGCCTCTAAGCATTCTGGGAGGAGGAGAATAGGAGAGATCTTGAACAAGTCCTGACTCTAGGACAGGAGACCCTGTAGAACGGCCAGGCCAAAACCGGCTCTCCATGGATGTAATATCCAGGCTATAGTGCCTAATAAATGTGTGCACAGAGCTCCAAGTAGCTGCAGCACAAATGGCCGAGGTGGAGACGTTGCGCAGTGCTGCAAAGGAGGTAGCCACCCCCCTTGTCGAGTGGCCCCGGACTGTACCCAGGAGGGGCTTCTGTTTGCTGTTGTAGCAAAATGAAATACACTGGACAAGCCAGCGAGAAAGGGTCTGCTTTGAGACTGGTTGGCCCAGCATCCTCTCAGCGAAGGAAACGAATAGGTGCTCCGACTTACGAAGCTGTTTAGTTCTGTTCAGGTAGTACCTTAAGGAGCGGTGAACATCCAGGGTGTGAAGCAACGCCTCTCCTCTATTAGAGTACTTGGGAAAGTACACAGGCAGATCGATGTCCTGGTTGAGAGTGAGGGTAGAGACACCTTAAGCAGGAATTTAGGATTCGTCCTCAGACACTCTGTCCTGGTGGAAAATTAAATAAGGCTCCTTGCACATGAGAGCATGAAGCTCAGAAACTCTCCTTGCTGACATGACAGCAACTAAAACATGACATGACAGTAACGTTTCCACGACAGAAAACGCAGCTCGCAATCTGCGGCAGGTTCAAAGGGAGGAAGCGTGAGTTGTTCCAGGACAAAGAGTAAGTCCCAAGGAGGAACGGGATCCTTGATGGGTGGCCTAAGGTGCAACACCCCTCTAAGGAAATCTCGAGAGGCATCAAGCTATGCCACTGTACGCTGTCCTACCGGAAAGTGGTAGGCAGAGATCGCGCAGTGGTGCACTTTAATCGAGGAGTAGGCAAGACCTGAATGGAATAGGGAAAGCAGGTATTCCAGCACCCCTTTCACTGGGCATTCTAAAAGGGAAAGGCCGCATGCTTGTGACCACAAGCAAAAACGGCGCCATTTCATGGCGTACGTCGCATGCGTTGCCGGTTTTCTGGCCTCGGAAAGGACTTCCGCAACCTCTTGCGAGACCCGTGGTCGCATAATGGCTATGTCTCTAGGAGCCAGGCATGCAGGTTCAGTGGCGTAAGTCCGGATGGACTAGTGAACCCTCCTCCTGAGACAATAGATGGGAGCTGAAGGCAAGGAACTGGAGGTTCCCGGGACAATGCGTCAGCATGGGAACCAGATCTGCCTGGGCCAAAAGGCGTTACCAGGATCATTGTTGCGTGCTCCCTGTGCAGTTTGAGAAGAACTCTCTGGATCAACGGGAAGGGAGGGAAAGCGTAGAGGAATCTGTCCGCCCAGGAGAGGGACAACGCGTCTCGGCAGAAAACACCAGGCCCTGGACCTAGCGAGCAAAAATTGGGCAGTTTTGCGTTGGATGGGAAGCGAACAAGTCAACTCTGGGTTCCCCATCGAAAAAACAGATCCTCCGCTACCTCTTGAAGGAGTTCCCATTCGTGGACTGTGGCCTGGGAACGACTCAGGCCATCTGCGATTGTGTTGTCCACACCGGGAACATGAACTGCAATCAGGCTCGCACCATGTCGGTTTACCCAATCCCACACTCTCATAGCTTCCCTGCAAAGGGGGTAAGAGTGTGCGCCTCCTTGTTTGTTGAGGTAATACATCACCGCCGTGTTGTCTGTCTGAAGAAGAGTACTCAACGGGATTTCTGACTGAAAGGCCTGCAGGGCATAGAGGACCGCCCTCACCTCCAGCACGTTGATGTGGAGGTGGGCTTCCTGAGGGGTCCATGTTCCCTGGGACCTCACCCCGTTCAGGTGCGCTCCCCACCCCAGCCCTGAGGCATCTGAGGAGAGGATTGCCTCCAGGGACGGCGCTGTAAACGGGACACCCGCAGAAAGTATCCCTGGGTCTAGCCACCATTGCCAGTCTCGAATCGCGGTGTTCGTGATTCTGACCGGATGCTGCATGTGGTCTTGCCTTTGGTCCTATTGCACCTTGAGCATCCACCGAGTTACCTGCATGTGGAGCCTTGCGAAAGGGACAGTAGGAATGGCCACAGCCATGTGTCCGAGCAAGCGAAGGACCGACCTGGCTGGGGCGGTCTTGTTCGACAAAAGCTCCCTGATGAGGGATCTGATGCGCTCTGCTCTGTCTGGAAAAAATGCTCTTCCCTGAACGGTGTCCAGTACTGCGCCTATGCACTGCAGTTTCTGCGACGGTACCAGAAGAGACTTCTCGTGGTTGATTAGGATACCCAGTGATCGTAACAGGACCTGGGTGCTCTGGATCACCCGTAACGCCGCCTCTCTGGAGGCGGCCATGAACTCAATCGTCCAGGTACAGGAACACATAATGGCCCTGTCTCATTAGAGACGCTGCCACAACTGCCATGCATTTGGTAAAGACCCTGGGTGCCGATGACAGCCCGAATGGAAGGGCTCGGAACTGAAGATGATGGCCGAGAAACTAGAAGCACAGGAACCTCTTGTGCGCTTGAACTATAGGGATGTGCAGGTAAGCGTCCTGCATATCTAGAGACGCTAAAACGGCGTCCTGCCTCAGCATGGGAATAAGGCCCGGAAGAGCTACCATGCGGAATCTTTTGTAGGCGACCGACAAATTGAAGTCGCTGAGGTCCAGAATTGGACGGAGGTCACCTGTCTTCTTTGGAACCAGAAGAAGTGGGAATAGTATCCGTGTCCTCTCTGGTTCTCTGGGACATACTCTATCGCTCCCTTTTGCAGGAGCGTGAGTACCTCTTGTCTGATCAATGACTTGTGCTGACCCGGGTACCGGGAGAGCAAAGGAGGCCTTGAGGTGGCTTTTCCTTGAATTCTATAAAGTGGCCTCTTCCAGACCAACTGTAGAACCCACCTGTGGGTGGTTATGGTCTGCCATCCTGGCAGGAAGTGCTAATCGACCCCGACCATGACGTCCCGTTGA
Organism: Neoceratodus forsteri; assembly: GCA_016271365.2. NCBI lineage: Eukaryota > Metazoa > Chordata > Ceratodontiformes > Ceratodontidae > Neoceratodus > Neoceratodus forsteri. The sequence continues at coordinate 357,975,290 of CM028137.1, forward strand.
TCCTGAGGGCGGGGCGGGAAGAGTCAGGCTGTGGCGGCTGAGGTCCCGCTGGCTGGACGACTTAGGAGTCGCGCTGGCTGACCTGCGGGTTGTTTTCCTGGGCTCTTGCAAAAACAGACCCCTCTGTTGTCGGCAGGCGGGACATGTGTCTGCGTCCGTCCACAAAATCGACTTTAGTTCCTCTGAGAAAGGAACTAAAGCTTGAGTGGGATACATAGCCTGAACCAGACTCACCACCTTCCGGCCTCTTGGAGTTTGGTAATTATCTTCTCTGAGGCTTACCAAACAAAACTTCTCCCTTGAATGGGGCGTCCATGATGTTTTCTGGGCGTCCGGGGTAAACTTTCGGAGACATGGGCCAAGGTGCCTCGGAGTATCGCCTGAAGCTGCTGCTCGGGCGAGAGTCAGCCAGTCAACTCGCGCTGTGTACTTGGTTCCCACGTCCGAACCCGTATGGAGGGCTACAACATCTCCTCCTTCTGCTCACCTTCCGGCAGTTTCTCAGCGCATCGACCCTGCTCCCACAGGGCATTTTGAACACACCATGTGGGTCAAATAATTCAGGGATCTGATGGCGCAGGTAGCAGAAACATCGTGTGCCTACCATGGCGGTCCAACTGCTTGGACTCTGGGTCCGGTGGCTGGTGCTCAGATGTTGCGGTCTCTGGGACCCGGTCATGAGAAGCTGTTATGACCAGGGAATCGGCCTGAGGATGCTGAGTCAAGTACTGGTCTTCTCTTGGGAGCCTTGTACAAGTGGTCAGCTTTCTTGGCATCGCCGGGAGGCGTGTGGGCTTCCACGCCAGCTTTAGTGGCGATCCCACAGTGTGTCTACCAAAGGTGCACCACCACAGGCTTAGGGTCCTTCTGCCAAGATACTTCACAAGGTAGTAGCCTTTCTGGAGTCTAACTCTTCGCATCCCAACCAATGTTCTCTTGGATGTGTCTCATAATATCCGAGAACAAGGTCATCAGGGGAGACTTTGGCATCTCGTGGGTCCGGGCAGGGATGGAGAGGGAGATGGGGATCTGGATGTGAAAACTCTGATCCCGTGTCCTCCGTCGAGGCGAGCGGTGGCGTCTTCTGGGTCTCTTGGGACTGGGTGACCTAGAAGAGGATCTGGACGGAGGTCTCCTTTTGCTCGAGTCTTCCCTTGGAGTGGTCCCTGGGCTCCCGGGGAGGAGGTAACGGCCTGCAGACCCAGATGGAGGCAGGCGCAGGAACGGAGGACCAACCGGTGTGGGAGGAGGAGGAGGAGGCGGAGGTGGAGTGGGAACCATGTTCTTTTGATGGTATCCACCAGTAAGTGAAAGCTCCTTCATCTCTGAAAAGAAAAAGGCCGATGGCCGGTCAGGCGCGGTGGGCGGTCGTCGGGACCGGCGATCAACTCCACAGGGGCTCGGGTTGCGGCGAGGGCTCCCTAGGAGTCTCAACAGGACTGGGGTTGCCTGTCTGGTCCTCGGGCTGGGTTAACTCCTCCTCAGTGCTGGTCTCCTGACCGACGTCGGTCGGAGGCGTCGGAGCCCTCTTCTCAATAGGAGCAGGCGCGGTCCCCTATCAGCGTCCGGTGATGGAGTAGGCCTGGCGGCGGTCTTCTAGCAGGCGGCGGCTCTGGGGCTCCTATGGCGGAGGCGGCGTGGGTCCTGCGGCCTCTTGGTGAGGTGAGCTCCTTGGTTTCTGCGAGAAAGGCAAGGAAGCAGACCTGGCGTTGGGTTCAGAATGGCGGGAACCCGACTTGTGGTGATGGTGGCGATCCCCGACTTAGCCAGGGCGCTGAGGACGAGGAAGGCCTGGGGTCTTGGCCTGAGAAGAGAAAGATTTTCTCACACTTAGCGGGGGAGGCTGACAGTTAGCCCGGGAAGGAGGCGGTGGGACCTGGAGCCAGAGCTGCAGGTCGGAGGCCCTAGAAGGGACCTGGAAGGGCCTTCTCTCTGTCTTCTCAGCATGCTTGCGGGCCTTCTCAGAAGAATCCCCTTGGAAGCCATGGACGAGTTGCTCCTCTAACAGGAGCAGCCTGAAGGGCCTTCTGGCGACGGATCCAGGTTCTGCTGTTAAAACCCTGTCAGAAGAGCAGGACTGGGTGTGGTGGTCTGGGCTAGGCACGGACACAGGCAGTCACGGATCATAAAGGTTCTGCTTCCACAGGCGCACTCGAGGGTGAGGCGGAGGTCAGGGAGGACATCAGAGAAAAAATGAACTCTGAGAACAAATTTCCGCAGGAAAGCACTTTGCAGCGTCGCGTGCTGAAACCGAACCCGAGGGTCGAGACATATGCAAGTCGGCGTGGAAAGAACTGAGAATCTGGCAGGACTGCCCCTTATGTACTATACCTGGCGTCGGGAGGCAGGGACCGACATCGAAGCGGTCCCGCTGAATAACTAGCTAGAATTTTTCCGTGGGGTCTGGCGCCTGCGGCTTCAGTCCAATGGTGTAATCTGCTGCAGAGCCGGAGTCTGAAGTAAGATCAGGAGTTCTAGGAATGGTATATATTTTGTTCATCCACACTGTCTGGCAGGTTCCTTGCGCTTTAAATCTTGCGGAAGGTCTTCAAGCTGGCTCCTCCCACCCACCTGGGTGGTAAAACTCTCGGCTCCGCCCATGATGCCAGATATGAAGTATGTACTTACCGTAATTATGATCTTTCTGTGTATCTTCACCATTCATCACAGATGGGTACTGGCGGAGGTCAGGACCCTGCGGGGCTTCTTTTTTTTTTTAAAGGATGGCAGACCGACGCAGCCTTACTCGACACCGCCCTCGAGGCTAGCGTACTATGTGGCGCTCAAGGATTAGCCGTTAAGCTGTGTGACTCACGCCTGACTTCAAGTTCTGAGTCGCCGGAGAGAGTAAGAGGAAGGGATGGAGGTGGGACAAGAGAGTCCAACGGACAGAAAAGGAAGGAAGAACTGAACCAAAAGGAGAAATACGCCTGAGAGGACAGCAGAGGAGATGAGACTAAGGGGATTGGGTGGGGCCACAATCTCTGGAGCCGGAAGAAGGGAGGAAGGGAGGGAGAAAATTTAGGAGAGAGTGAGAGGTAACAAGGATCCAGGACCCTTGTCAGTCACCAGACTTATAGGAACTGCAAGGAGTAGCAAAGCTTTCTTGCCAGAATTCAAGGCACAGAATATGTGGCAATACCCCAAAAGCAAATTGGCTATACTGGAAGGACAGGGTACAGGGATTAGTACTCTCTCTAGTAGCAGATTTGGTGAAAAGGGGTTCCTTTTTTTTTGAAACAGTTGGATACAGGAGGAGGAGCCAACAACTCCCACCCTGATAGGGTGGAGATATGCAGTAGAAGGAATCGCTCAAGGCTGCACCCTTTAAAGGGAAGAAATTACACCCATGTATCCCTACTTTGCCCTGCTCAAAGGAGGGAGGCACATAGGGAGGGGACCCAGAGACTGAGGCCCCAGGGGGACGGTGGGGCGGGACTGTGATGAATGGTGAAGATACACAGAAGATCATAATAATGGTAAGTCGTAATTTCCATATCTTACCTGTGTCAATCTTCACCATTCATCCTGAATCGTGTCTCAAGCCCCGAGAGTTGATAGTGCACCTAAGGGACAGTGTCCCTTAGCCCCTCAGTGGGTGACACACTAAGGGGGAACCTTCTGGGCCTGGGAGGCCAGGGAATGGTGAGGCGGGCAGTGCCCCGGAGAAAGGGCGTTGCCCCAACAAGCGCCGTCTCGCCCTAGGAAAACAGATAGGTTCCCTGGTGAGGAGCAAATCACCTCTGGCGGGCCCAGGGTGACAGCAACGGGAAAAGGTGAAGCCACCGATCTTCTGGTGCAGATCGCTGTCCTACCACTCTAGTAGCTACCTCGTTGGCGTCATAAGGCAGCACGCTAGGTGCCTTGCATGGCTCAGGCCGATGCAGAGGCGATGGCACGCTGGTCTGCTCAGAGTCAGGCAAAGCAGCTGGGAACTGACCCAGCGTGACCACAGAACCTGTTGTAGGCTGCATAGTGGGCCTGATGGCGGAGATGGAGAAAGCAACCGTGCCAAGTAGAAGTCCTCCCCAGGAATCAAAATCCGAAGGTCCTGATCTGGGGGCCTGTCCGGGTGGAGGCGCTTGAAGCCCGTGGGAGTGTCAGAGTGCGTCAATCCGCATGCGGATGAGGCATGGAGCCTGGAGACTCGAGGGTGTAATACCTCGCTGCTAGGTCCCTAGGGGCAGGAACTCTGGAGAAGAACCTCTGCCAGAAGCATGGATGCCTCCCGAGGGAGCAGGCCAGGGGCACCACAAGGGTGGCCGCCCGAAATCGCCTAGAAGGCGTGCGCATGCTCTGGATTGCTCGCGGATGGGGAGGTGAAGGGTCCTCCAACATCCTCATGAGGCTGATACTCTGCGAGATCAGCGGCAGGAGAATGTGGACAGATGGTTCCTCACCCCCAGAAGAGGGGGATGAGGAGCTGGAGGTCACCATATGCTCAGAGGGTGGCTGCTCGGGGGGAGGTTGAAAAACCCTGACTGTCCAAGGCTCTAACGTAGCAGGGAACTGAGAAGCCACCGCTCTGAACTGCTCCCAGGTGAGAGGCCTGGTAGGACCAAGAATGCCCGGGAGCGCTGGAGAATGCGGCAGAGGGGTAGGGGCAGAGCCGAGGGAAGGAATCGGCTGGCCTCTGCCAGGGCTAGGGAGCGGACCATGGACACCCGGGGAAGGTGTCCCGGAAGACTCCGCAGCCGACAGCTGTACAACCACGTTGGTACTGCCTAGGCTGCGCCCAGAAAATCCCAAGTGAGGCGACTGGGCCAGAATAGGTCCAGAAGGACGGTCCCCTGCCTCAAAGAATAGGACCCTCTAAGGAACCCGGAAGGGAAGGCGGAAGTCCGCGCCCGCTTCATTCAGGGCCAGGTGGACCCCAGAGAAGGCCCGGCCATGACCCACACCTCGACCCCTCAGAGTCGAGAAGGTCCTGGTCCTCGGAAGGGTCAGCCTAGGTAGCTGGCAGCTCTGGGATGTCCCAGAGGGGAAATCAGGCGCAGCACCCTCCCCAGCCGTGAGGCTTCCGATGGAGCCCCAAAGTTGGGCAATCGAGACACACCGCGGAGGGTACTTCCGCTGAAGGGTCAAGAACCCCCAGACCAGGTTGCATGGCTATGGTGGCAACTACAGCCTGCTGGTCAGTGCCACTGACCCCGATCTGGAGGAACAGGCGGCTCCTCAGCAGGGGCTGACTCCGACTCGAGAAAGACCACTGGCTCACTCTCCTGTGCAGGCAACCCGAAGAGTGTGACTGCCCATCTGACTGAGCTGGACTCCGACTCGAAGAGGTGGAATCCGAGGCCTAAGCCAGATAGTAGGAGGCGGGAAAGCGTAACCCAGCGGAGGGCCCAGAAATCGTGGCGTGGTCAAAGCCGCCCCAGCGCCCTCCACGGCCTTGGAGCTGGCAGAAGAAGCGAGCAGGGCGAGACCCAAGGTCCAGAGATAGGGGCCAGCAGGCGCCATCAAGCCAGCCGGCGCCCGGGAACAGAAGACAGTGCAGCCGGTAACTAACAGCCGCCAGGCGCAAAACACCTCCAGGCCCCAGCGCCGTGAGCAGCACCGAGAGTCGAGCGGCGCAGGAGCATCAGAGAACAGGCTCAAGCGCCGGCGCGCTAGCGCCCGCGAGCAGCACCGAGAACCAAGCGGTGTCGGCGTCCCAGCGGACCGGCGCGAACAGCGGCACCACCCAGCCCGCGAGAGCAGGCGGCGTCCAAGGCGGCGCCGACCAGCGACTCAGAGGGACCCAGCGGCCGTGCTCCAACCTCGGCGCGGTAGGCTACAAAGGCGACGCTGGATCAGGGTCATGATGCCGCGGAGAGCAGAGCCGGCGCGCCAAGCAGTGCCGACGGGGCCACGCGTAGCGAGCAGCTGAAAGGCCTCGACGACACCGACCGACGGCGCCGAGGACGGGCGCCAACCCGGCCTTCCGGACCGCGGAGCGACACCGGGGCGTCACCCCGAGGGTGATTGCCATGGTGGGCCTCCCGCCCGCTCCCGGGGGGAAGCGGGACGGGCCTCCTGCACTGCGGGAGGAGCCTCAACCAAGGCTAGGCTACGGGAGGTCGAGGCTCCCTCCTCCACGGTCCATATAGAACCGGGAGGGGACCCGGAGGAAAGGCAGAGAGAGTGCGGCTTGGCCGGTCGTGAATCCATCCCCAAAAAGTCGTGAGACTCGTCCAACTTTCCCTCGCTGTTAGGGGCGTGGCGGTCCATGGAGAAGCAGGCGTCGCGCAGTCCATGTGTCGTGAGCGGGCCAAGGCCGCGAGACACCGGTCATGCTGGTCGGTCACGAGAACTGCGCCGCAAGGGCACCGACGCATAGGGGGCCGCCCGCCTTAGAGAATTTCTTGCCCTCCGACCGCGCATGACCTACGGAAAAACAACATCAAAAGACTCACGTCAGCTTAAATGTTAATAAAAGGAAAGATCTACCGCGACGCCGAGGCAGTACCCAGAACTAGTAGACCGCTGGACTGGCGACTTAAAATATCGCAGGCTTAAGGCCTAAAACTGTGAAACTTCTTCAGGTTTCCCATGAGGCGACCTAGGGCAGGAGACAAAGAACTGGTGAGTCAGGTGGAGTCGACACAGCTTAACGGCTAATCCTGGCGCCACGCAGTATGTCGGCCTCGAGGGACGGCGCCATCGCGTCCGGCTCCGCCTATCACTTAGAAAAAAAAAGAAAAAAAAGGCTCCCGCGGGGTCCTGACCTCTGGCCAGTACCCATCTGTGATGAATGGTGAAGACTTGACACAGATAAGATCTAGCCCGCTGGAAGCCAGGTTGTGTGTCGAAGCTGGGGAGGTCAGGTGGGTCGTGTGGATGAACAACATATACCATTCCTAGAACTCCTGTTACAGGTGAGTAACTTGTATTTCTAGGGACATGGATATGTTGTTCATCCACACTGTCTGGCAGACTCCTAGCAGTTCTCCGGGAAGAGGGAGGCAAGGCACACACCCCCTACTTAGGGAATAAAGACTGGAGAACCGAGGCCCCAAACCCAGCATCCCGGTGTGACTCAAGGTCGATGTGGTAGTGGGTGATGAAGGTCTGTGCTGACTTCCAGGTAGCAGCCCTGCAGATTTCCTGGATAGGGACATCCCTGGAAGCAGACACCGATGCAGCGGTATGGCGGGTAGAATGAGCTCTTATCCCTCTGGCAGGCTCCATGCCTGCCAACCTATAGCAGAGATCTATGCAGGAGGTGACCCACCTGCCTATCGTCTGCTTGGCTACAGGTCTGCCAGGTGCGGCTTCAGCGTAGATGACAAACAGCTGGCGAACCTCTCACCGAACTTCAGCCGTCCGCTCCTTGTAATAAGCAAGCACTCTTCTAGGGTCCAAAGTATGGAGCCTATATTCGGCCCTCGAGGTGTGATTGGGGTAGAACACCGGCAGAGTCAACACCTGGTTAAGGTGAAACTCTGACACCACCTTCGGAAGGAATTTCGGGTGGGGGAGCAGGACAACCCTGTCCCTGTGGAAGACCAGATAAGGAGACTATGGAAAGCGCCTGAGCTCTCCCATCCTTCTGGCTGGCGTGATAGCCACCAAGAGGCGGTCTTCCAGGACAGGTGAGAGATGTCACATCTGTGCATCGGTTCGAATGGCATGCCCATGAGCTTAGCCAATACCAGCAGTAGATCCCACGGAGGTGGAGGTTCTCACACCGGAGGGGATATGTGATCGAGATGTTTGAAAAAGTGCCTGACCACCTTCTCCTGAGCCACCGACTGCTTCTCGGCCTGCACCCGCTAAGCAGAGATGGCTGCCAGGTGCACCTTAAGGGTCATCGACCAAAGCCCAACTGAGAAAGGGACCACAGGTAGTCCAGTATGCTTGCCAAGGAACAGGAGGAAGGGTCCAGGCCCTTGCTCTGAAACCAAATGGAGAATCTCTTCCCTTTGAAGGCATAGCATTTTCTGGTCGACTCCTTACGGGACGCCTCAACGACGTTGAGGACCTCGTCAGAAAGACCCAAGGCCTGGAACTCTAGCCGCTCAGGAACCAGGCCGTCAGGTGCAGGGACTGAAGGTCCGGATGGAATACCTTCTCCTGATTGACTGAGATCAGGTCCGGGCGGCTGGAAGCCACCTCGGGAGCCTGGAGCAGAGACTGAGGAGATCTGGATACCAGAACTGGCGGGGCCAGTCTGGGGCTACCAGAATCACCTGCGACTTGTCCCACCTTGCCTTGAGAAGCACCTTGTGGATCAAGGGAAATGGGGGAAAGGCGTAGAAGAGGCCCGGGGTCCACGGCCTCGGGAAGGCATCGCCCTGAAGCGAGCCCTGCTGAGGGGGGCGGGCATGAAAGTCTCAGCTTCGCATTCTCCCTGGAGGCAAAAAGGTCCACCTGAGGCGTGCCCCAGTGGGAGAAGAGATTTTGTATTACCTCCAGCAGAAGAGACCACTCGTGGGATGCAGCCCCTATCCGGCTTAGGGCATCGGCCAGGGTGTTGGAGGCTCCTGCCACATGAATGGCGAGGAGATCCGCCTCCAGGCTGCGGACGAGAGACCAAATGCAGACAGCTTCCCTGCACAAAGGCATGGAGCGCGTCCCGCCCTGGCGGTTTAGGTAGTACATGGTCGTGGTATTGTCCGTCTGGACCTGAACCACTTGACCTGGTAGAAACAGAGCGAAGGCGGTGAGAGCTAGACAAACCACTCGAAGCTCCTGCAGGTTGGTGTGGCATCGGGACTCCCGAGGGGACCAGAGGCCGTGCGCTCTGTGCTCCCCGAGATGGGGACCCCAACCCATCAGAGAGGCATCGGTCGATAGAGAGACCGTCGGCTCGGGGCGGACAAACGGGATGTCCTCCTGCAGATGTGCCGGAACGGTCCACCACTGGAAAGCATTCCACATCCCCTGGGTCACTGTCACTAGCTGATCCAGCGGATTGAAGTGCTGTGACCACTGGCTGGCCAGTCCCCACTGAAGGGGACGCATGTACCAGTGGGCTGAACGGACCACGCTGGTGCAGGCTGCCATGAGGCCCAGGAGGCGCAGGAAGTCCAAGGCAGGGCGCGATTGCCCAACCTAAAATGATTGGGCAAAGGAGGAAAGAACTTCGGCCCTGTCCACCGGTAGCCGTGCTCTGGCTCGAAGAGAGTTGAGCTCTGCCCCGATGAAATGTATCACCTGCTTTGGCACGAGTTCTGACTTGGCCTCATTGATGAGGAGGCCAATCTGACAGCAAACCTGGAGGGCCAGATCTCTGGACCACTCCACCTCCGCTCTGGAGGGGGCTGCAATCAATCAGCCAGTCGTCCAGGTAGGGGTACACCTGGACCCTCCGGCGCCGCAGGTATGCTGTCACCACTGCCATGCATTTGGTGAAGACCCTGGGAGCTAGGGAAAGGCCAAAGGGCATGGCCCGGAACTCGTAGAGGGATCCCGCCGCTCTGAAGCAGAGGAATCTCTGATGTGACGGACGGATTGGGACATGAAAGAACGTGTCCTGAAGGTGCACGGAACAGAACCACACGCCTCATTCCAAGGATGGGACAATCTGAGCCAGAGTGACCATCCTGAAGGTCTGAGACCTTAGGAACCTGTTCAGGTCGTGCAGGTCGAAAATGGGGCGTCAGCCCCCCAGTCCGTTTTGGTACCAGGAAATACCTGGACACAAACCCCGGGACTGGAGGAGGATCTGCCACCTTCCTGATCACCTCTTTCTCGAGCAGCGGGGCAATACCGGCTCAGCGGGCTGACAGTGAGGCTGCAGACCCCGTGGCCCCCCCGAGGGGCGACGGCTCGAAAGGGTGGAGCCTGCTCGAACTCCAGAGGCAGGCCCTTTCCTACCACCTCCAACACCCAGCGGTCCGTGGTGATAGTGGACCAGGCGGAAAGGAAGTGGCGGAGCCGTCCCTCAAGGGGGGGAACCCAGGGGGGAGTGACGAGGCTGGGGCGACACCTCAACCAGTCACTGGGCAGGCTTGGAGGAAGGACTGGCTGAGGGCCTTTACCTCCTGCTTCCTGGAGGAAGCCACAGGCTTGGGTTTGGGATGCTAGCCTTGAGCCTGCAGCCTGGTGCTGTTGGGCCGGACGTGCCGGAGGCGCAGAAGGGTGAAAGGACTTGTGCTGCTGCTGTCGGACTGTGGCATTGGACTTCTCGATCCGCTGGAGGTGACCTTCCACTCCAGGGCCGAAGAGGTCAGTCCCCAAGAAGGGGACGTCCGCCAATTTGTGCTGGGTATCTGCCGTGAAGGTGGATATCCTCAGCCATGCTCTGCGGCGCATGGCCACCGTGGCAGCAACTGATCTGGCACAGGAGTCTCCTATGTCCAGAGCTGTTTGGAGCTGCTGCTTCGCCACTGCCCTACACTGGTCCCAAACCTGCCAGACCATGGTCTGCAGGTTGGCCGGGAGATGAGGGATCACCTCATCCAGGGAGCCCATGAGGGCGTGGGAGAAGTGTGCCATCAGCACGGCCGAGCTGGCCTGGCGGAGGCCAAGAGAGGACGCAGCGTACACCTTGCGCCCAGCATAGTCCAGCTTTTTGGACTCCTTGTCGGGGGTCTTGTCCACGTCCCTAGCATTCCCGGAACGCTGGAAAATGCTGTCGGTGACCAACCCCTCGGCAGAGGGGTGTTCTGAAAACCCGGGCAAAGATCCGGTAGGGACCGCATACTTCCTGGCCATCCTGGCCAAGGGCGCAGGACAGGAAGCAGGCCGCTGCCAAAGCTCCAAGGCTGGGCCTACGATGGCCTCAGCCACCGGAAAGGCCTCCGTGGGTGAATCCCCTCGGTCCAGCATCTCAGTCAGAGGATACTTGGCCCGTTTGGATACGGGCTCGAGCTGCATCCCAGTGGACTCCGAGATGAGCCGAAGCAAACCCATGAAGGACGATGGGCTTTCATCCAGTGAATGACCCCCGGAGGACTCCAGGTCAACCGGCCTGGAGAACAGGGAAGAGTCGGACTCCGAGGAGTCCGCGAAGAGCTGCCTAGGGCCTGACCACCTCCACCTGCCGAGGACGGTCGGGTAGGGGTGACAGACAACCTGTGGGGCAGGCCTTGACCCGACCAAAGAGTCCTTAGTCGGCACCCCGGCCCCGGTTGTGGGCGGAGGTTCCACCACAATCAGTGGGGCAGCAGTTTCGACCGAACAACGGCCCAGGCTTGGAGCATCTCTACTACTGCGAGGGGTTGTTTCGGCCGCTCGGATGACAGCCACTTGATGGCCGGGGAAGGCGTCGGCGTCGACTTGCTCCCTGACAAAAGTAACTGCTGCCACATCAGGTCCTCGTAGCGCCGACACAATTTGCGCCGAAGCCTCTCCTCTTCCGAGGAGGAAGACGACGAGGAGCAGTGGCGCCGCTTACCTCGGTGCCGAGACAGAGACCGCCGATGTTGGCAGGATCGGCTGGACCAAAAAGAGGTCAGAGACCGAGATGCTCCGTGTTTCCGAGGACGGGCCTGGTAAGGAGCGGGGGACACCCGCTCTTCCCTCAGTTCGGACACCTTAACCAGGGACTGCTGCACCGGAGGCACAGGCAGATCCTCGGTCTCCACCGGGGGAACCGGCGAAGAAAGGTTGTCTGCTTCACCAGTCGACAGCCCATCCGACGGGTCGAGAAAAATCTCGACTGCGTCGACTGGTGTCTCGGCCGGCTGGCCTGACGGGGACGCCGTGAAGCCAGCGGGCTTAGCCGCAACCTCGACTGAAGTCGACAGTCGGCTGTCAGGGAAGGGACCTCTCCGCTCCATGACATGTGTGATGGGACTTACTGCCAGAATCATTCTTTTTGGACCGAGAGGAATGTCCCAATGGCCCCCTCTCCCTTCGTGGAAAGGGATTGGCAAAGCTCCTTGTATTCTCGTATTCAGCTCCTTGAACGAAGCTGAATACGAGGTACCCAAAGAGAGCAGGATAAATGCCGCGATCGAGGGAAGAGGAAGATGCGGCCTGGGCTGCCTCCTCCTCGGCGCGATCATCTGCTCGAGCTGCTCAGCCCAGAGCCAGCCCTGTAGTAACCTGCAACGGGCCTCCTTCGACTTTACCAGCGGTAGCTTCGGGTGCCCAGCGCTTTAACTGGCAGCGCGGTCCTCCAGGATCGCCACGAGAATGAACAGCATGATTCGCAGGCTCGCGGTCGTGTTCTAGGCCGAGGCAGTAGACGCACGTGGAGTGCGGGTCCGTCCTGGACATCTTCTGCCCACAAGGGACCGCTGAAAACCGGGAGTCGATTTGTCCATTGCAGCCGTGAGGGAAAAGGAAGACCGAAGTCTTGAAAATTTTAAAATGAGTTTTGGACAAACCGAAGAATTAGGATCCAGTCTATCACGAAGAGCGTTAAGGAGGGAACCTGAGCTTCCAAGCGGTAAGGAAGATCTGGTGTCATGGGGCGGAGCCAAGAGTTTTACCACCCGGGTGGGTGGGAGGAGCCAGCTTGAAGACCTTCCGGCAAGATTTAAAGCAGCAAGGAACCTGCCAGACAGTGTGGATGAACAACATATCCATGTCCCTAGAAATGTTTTTTACTAAGTCACTGAAAACTTCCTGATGGAAGGCGAAGCACAACTTAGAAGCCTCTTGTGGTGGTCTAGTAGAATCAAATCCTAGTCACTGCATATTTCAGAAGGGAATCATCATGCCCCTGTGTGTATAACTGTAGCAGCAGTCTCTGAACTCAGGGAAGAAAGGAAAAAGTATACAGGAGAACGTGTCCACTGTGGGAAAAAAAAAAACAAAACACTGACAGAAGAAAACAGCGGCTGGATTTGTAAGGCAAATAGAGGCAGATGTGCGTCGAGGAGGTACACAGCAGGACCAAGTTAGGGCTAACCCATTCGTTGAAGTGACTGAATAACGGCAGAAGTGGCTCAATGCGGTGAGACACTACTTACTCCGGCCTCCCTGAAGGGAGTAGGAAGGACTCTAGTTTGCTTTGTTGAAAAAAACAAACATCACCGCTCCGTCATGCAGTCTGAGGGGATAGCTTCGAGTGCTACTGGCACGGAACCAGTGCACAGGAACTGAAAGTGTGAATATTTGAGAAGCTACCTCAGAAAAAAAAAAAAAAAATACTTGACCTATGGTCAAGAAAGGAGCATGTCGTCTGTTAAGTTGAAGCAAGCATGAAAGTAGGAATGTAAGTTCCGACTCGCTGAAGAGTTACTTCTGTTGCTGCGAGGCTCTGATCAAGAGAAGAAAACCTGATTAAAAAGGGGGACTAACAGACTGGTCAGATGCCTAGGTTTTGGAAATATCTCGGAATAAGAGAAAATTCTCTAGAGAAAAGAGGTGAGCTATACCACCGCTGGATCGGACTGCCCCTAGGGGTAGAAGAAATTAGGTACTCTTTACTGAAGTTTAGAGACAACCACCTCAGTGTTGAGGTGGAACCTGACCAGATCCAAAGTGTGGTATCGGGAAATTCCAACTAGGCCCTGTGCTGTGATAATTCTGACCTTTTTTAATTTTTAATTTTATTAATTAGCATTAGTCCGAGCCTGACAAGGTTGCTGGCTGCTATTTGGCAAGGATTGCCTGATACAGAAATGACAAGGATGTCATCCCTCTGAGGAGCAGGAGGAGCCTGAGGATCCATAACTGAACTCCTGAGTGAACTAATAATAGCTAAACAGATGTTAACCACCTGTGCCAAAGCAGCCACCAGAGGGGCAGCATCAAAAGAGGGCTGTATACCCCTATCAAAGGAGCGGAACAGTCTGTGCAGCTCCCAACCATTGAATTAGAATGTTCCACAGAGTGTAATCGACTTGACGACTGAAAGAGTCTAGACGCAGAGGTATATGGTCCACAGATCCAGTCTGAACACTATGGTGGACCCCATAAATGAGGAACTACTGAAAAGAGCTTCCATCACAGACTCCGATGATAGAGAGGGCGTGTCTTTCAGTATATAAAATGAGTCATCCGCTGTATCACTGACCAGAAGGACAGGGAGAGACTCATCTAGATGCCCTTCTACCGCAAAACGACCCCAAAAAGAGGTCTAGGTCAGAGCCACTAGAGACTCTGCCGCCAGGAAGGGTGTTGAGGAGTTTGGCACCACGTAGGGAGCTGAGAAAGTGCTGAGCGGAATGAGAGATTCCGCTGACAGAACAGAACAACAGAGTCCCATCAGCAGAAAACCGCTGGATGAGACCCGATGCAGACTGCCACCCACTAAGATGTGTGGAAAAATAATCCGCAGAACAGAACTTCATTCAGCAGAAACATCCCGCCACAAGTCCTTCGGAAGAGAGGTCTGCAAATGGAGATCTTTCCCTAGTTCTGTCAGACAGCACCAACTGGCACCCCTGCGACACCAGCATCACTTGTGGCACAGGAGGGCACCAAGCAGTAACTATGCCAACCTGGGGGACACCTGAGGGCACCCATGGCGGAACCCGAAGGTATCCTCGGCACCAATGGCAGCAATGGCACACAAGGGCACCCCCGATGCTCATGGCACCCATGGTACCATGGCACCCAAGAAACCCATGCCACCCGTGGGTGCCCAGCGCCTTCTGCGGCGCCACCTTCTGGTGCCCGGCGCCACCTGCAGCACCACCCGCGGGTGCCCGGCGCCACCTGCGGGTGCCTGCAACACCCACGAGCACACGTGGGCATCCGTGGCACCGTGAGACACCCACAGTACAGCTAGCGGTGCCGGCAATGAAGGCAACGACAGCACCCATGGTGCCGCACAGTGCCAAGCGTGGCACCGAGTGCGGTGCCGAGCCATGGGCGCCAATCCACTGCACCGACCCAAACACCAGTGGCACGGCCTATGGCACCAATGCCAAACCAGTGGCACAGTGTCGGACCCGCGGTGTCACCAAGGTATCTGGCACAGCACCAGGAAAAACACCATGCAAAAGCCAATGGAAAAGATGCCGGCCCCAGCATGGAAAAAGAAGAGGGGGGTAGGCACGAGGGGTTGACACGATGGCGAAGGCACCAAGAGGGCACCACACTCATTCTGATCCAATGACCCGGCTCCGGAGGCCCGGAAAAGAGGAACACAACCAGGAAAAAAGGAAAGTTAAACCCTCTGCTCCACAGGAGCGGCCCAGAGGTGAAACTGCTCACCGGAACTCCAACGAGGACAGAGATGGAGTCCTGAGTCAAGTATGCGGCTGTTAGGAGCGGGGCCAAGGGGAACCCACGAAAGTCAGTTCAAGCCCATCGCTCCTACCAACGAACAATCCTCGTGCAGACGTACCAACGGGAAACCTCGAGCGGCACAGATTCTTCTTCCCCAAATGAAGAAGAAGAGCTCGAGGCTAAGCGGAGCCAGATCCCCGGCACTGCCAGATTTGGCCTTTGGTGGACTGTCCCCGAGCACAGGACTGTCCGTAGTCAGACCCTCCCCTGTTACTTAAGGGTGGCGGACAGGGCACAGCCCCTCTGCCATAGCAACTTTCAAACAAAGTCTTCCTACCGTCTAAGGATGGCAGGAAAGAATTTTTCTTCATAATCTTCTTTTCTTGTTCACAAAATGAAAAATGACTACTACATAGTTAAATTAAACACTAAAAGTTGTTGTCTTATAGACGAAAACTGACTCCAGCAGACGAGCGACATGGACATCCAAGCGCACTCCACGGCGGGAGAAAAGGAACTAAGCGGTTGGAGGGTGCGACACGAGATAGCGCTACACAGGCGCGAGTCAGTCTCTCGGTGCCGCACATGCGCGGTCCTACCTCGGCGCTGACGCTTCAGAAAATTTTTGGCTCCCAGTTGGTCCTAGCGCCTCTGGCGCTATCCCACTAGTGTGAATAAGTGATGGAGACTTAGTCCAGGAAGATCTAGAATGCCCAGAGGACTCACGCGGCAGTGGACAGAGGCGAAAAACCTGCTCATGCATATACCCAACATATGACGGGAAGGCCTCCACGAGCCTCTGAACATCTCCCAGGATAATGGGCCCAAGGGACCAACATGGTCTGGAAGACAGGAGGGTGGCTGCAGAGGAATGGGAGAGGGGCACCAACAAGAAGGCAACTGTCCTCTGCTAGGGCTCGGAAGTCCAAGGAATGGAGCCCAAGCTGGCGGGATCCCAGATATCAAATCAGGTTGCAAAACGGAACCCTGGGGATGCGGACTCTGGAAGAGCCTGGTGGGGCAATGTCCCTGTGTGGCGCACCTGTGGTTGCAGGATCCAGAAGGAAACCCACAACAGCATACGGAGGGGTCCCTAGGCGTGAGAGGGGCGGGGCTCAGCACTGGTTCCTCCCCACAACCTGAGGGGTGGTGGTTGGAATTAGACGCCCCTCACCTCGGCCCCTCAACCTCTCAGACTTCGAGGACACTCCCTTCCTTGACCCCAGCGACAGGCTCCATTGATCCTGAGGACCCCCAAGGGGGGCCACAGACACAGAACCCTGAGCCCAACCCGAGAAGGTGCAGCAGCACCGGAAATGGCAGCTGCCACAGCCCCCTCTGGGGAGACAGACTGGTCCTCGATCTCCAAACCGCCCTCCCCGATGGGTTCCAGGGCACCCCCAGCCTGGGAATCCTCTGAGGAAGATAGTTGGGGAGACTCTGGAATCAGAACACTGGGCTGCCTGACAACGTTCCAGAAAATACTCAAGATTCCAAAGAATCGGGGAACCAGGTCGGGTCAACTTCCAAGTCATCCGTCTCAGAGGAGTCGCCGACCAGAAGGATCTCTATGCTGGCAACCCCTAGAGTCCCTTGAGAAACCGCGCCGGAGCCATGCATCGTGCCATACGGTCCCAACGTGTCGCCCACAGCTCCAGGACCCAGTCCCACTCCACCCACTGCTCTGGCCACGTTCTCAGTGCCAACCGCGGCACCTGAACTTAACACGGTGCCGCTCACGGAGTTGACCGGACCCACGACGCCGCGAATGGTCATGACAGCCAACACGGCGTCACCCCAATCACCAGTACCGCAGACGGCGCCAGGATCCGAGACAGTGCCGGAAGGCGGCTTCAAGGGTCCACCAATGCTGAGCCCAGCAACCGTGGGCCGCGACACTGGGGGGAGCCTACACCTCTGAATAAGTGACTATCGAGGCAGTGTCTCCACCGCGGCCCAGGGAGTGACCATGGTGTTCCCCCGGCACAGCAAGAGAGGCCTCCTCGGCAAGGCTGGAAGATGAGGAGGCCTCCTCCTCAGACCGTATAGGCCTGGGAGGGGACGTGGAGGAAGAGCCAAGAGACCTGGCCTGGGAGGCACGAGAGCGACGCCGTCTTCCAAAAGTCAGTGGGGCCTTGCCCACTTTGAACATGCAGTCTTCGAGAACATGGCGGTCCATCGAGAAGCAGGCATTGCATCTGTCCATATCATGGTTAGGTCCTAGGCACGGAAGGCAGACATCATGTCGGTCTGTAACGGAAAAATGCTGGCCACAGGAGCACCGACGCATGGGGGTACGGCCCGCTTTCGACTTGCACTTAGCTCCCGAACCAGACATGATGCGAAATTAACTATAACACAGAAAAGCTCCCAGCACTGTTAAAATATTAAAGAAAAGAATGATCTTACCGGCAATGGTGTCGGGAAAGCGAACTGAGACAGAGTCATTGACGAAGTCGCAGAGACCTAATGGAGTAGCACTGTAAACTCGCACAGCAGGTGTTGCCTCGATGGTGGGAGAAACAGAACCGAGATGGAGGAGGAGGTACCCAACGGCCGCCCTTCAAGCACCACGCAGTGCGTCGTTCTTGGGGGCCAAGCTGTTGGCACCAACTCCTCCCCAAAAAAAATAACGAACTCCTGTAGCGGGTGCGGGCCTTTGGCTGACACCCAAGCAGTAATGAATGGTGAAGACTGAAAAGGGAAGATCTACTGTTACAGGTGAGTAATCTGTTCTTCTAGGAGCGTGGATATGTTGTTCATCCACACTGTTTAACAGACTCCAAACAGTTCTCTGGGAGGAGGCAGAGAAGGTGCACACCCCCTACTTAGGAAACAGAGATTGGAGAACAAAGGCCCAAACACCAGCATCCCGGCGTGACTCAAGGTTGATGTGGTAGTGGGTGATAAAGGTATTTGCTGACTTCCAGGTAGCAGCCCGACAGATTTCCTGGATAGGGACGTCCCTGGAAGCAGCCAGCGATGTAGCTGTATGGTGGGTAGAATGAGCTCTTATCCCTCTGGGAGGCTCCTTGCCCGCCAACTCACAGCACAGACATATGCATGATGTAATCATCTTGCTATGGTCCGTTTGGCTGCAGGTCTGCCAGAAGTGGCTTCAGTGTACGTGACAAACAGCTGGCGAACCTCTCCACAAATATCCACCATCCTCTCCTTGTAGTACGAGAGAGCATGTCAGGTCCATAGTATGGAGCCTGTATTCGGCATCTGAGGTGTAATTAGGGTAGTAAACCGGCAGACAACACCTGGTTAAGGTGAAACTGACACCACCTTCAGAAGGAATTTCGAGTGGTGGCACAGGACAACTCTGTCCCTGTTAAAGACCAGATAAGGGGAGTCCACCGAAAGAGCCTGGAGCTCCCCTGTCCTTCTGGCAGACGTGATAGCCACCAGGAAGGCTGTCTTCCATGACAAGTGTGACAGCTCACACTTGTGCATGGGTTCGAATGGCTTGCCCATAAGCTTTGCCAAAACCAGCAACAGATCCCAGGGAGGTGAAGGTTCACACACCACAGGGGATATATGTGATCCAGGCCTTTTAAAAAGCACCCAACCACTGTCTCCTGTGCCAATGTCGGCTGACTGGCCCGCGCCCAGTAAGCAGAAATGGCTGCCACGTGCACCCTAAGGGTCGATGACCGTAGACCCCCTTTGGAGAGAGACTAAAGGTAGTCGAGAATGTTAGCCACAAAACAGGATAAGGGGTCCAGACCCTTACCCCGACACCAAATGGAAAACCTTTTCCATTTGAAGGCATAGCATTTCCTGGTCGATTCCTTTCGAGATGCCTCCACCAAGGTGTAGACATCTTTGGAAAGACCCAAAGCCTGGAACACTACCCGCTCAGGTACCAGGCTGTGAGGTGCAGGGATTGAAGGTCCGGATGGAAGACCTTCCCCTGGTTCAGAGATATCAGGAACGGGCGTGTACAAAGCCGGACTGGGAGCCTGCAGCTGAGGCTGAGGAGATCTGGATCCCAGAACTGGCGCGGCCAGTCTGGGGCTACCAGAATCACCTTTGCCTTGTCCCACCTCACCCTGAGTAACACCTTGTGGATCAAGGGAAATGGAGGGAAGACGCAGAGGAGGCCTGGGGTCCACAGCCTCGAGAAGGCATCCCCCTGCAGCGAGCCCTGCTGGGGGCCTGAAACAGCCTCAGCAGGTGTTTTCCATGGAGGCAAACAGGTCCACCGTCGGTTTGCCCCAATGGGAGAACAGGCTATAAGCTATCTCTGGATGGAGAGACCACTCGTGGGATGTCTGCCCTATATGGCTAAGAGCATCCGCCAGCTGGTTCAAGGCTCCTGCCACATGGATGGCTAGGAGATCCACCTCCAGCCGACTTACGAGGGTCCAGATGCGGAGTGCCTCGTTGCACAGCAGATGGAAGTGCATGCTGCCCTGTTTGTTGAAGAAGTACATGGTCATGGTACTGTTCATCTGGACTTGAACCACTTTCACCCCGGAGCTGAAGAGCGAAAGCTGACAGTGCCAGTCTGACTGCTCTGAGCGCCAACAGGTTGATGCAGCAATGGGACTCAGAAGGTCCAGAACCTGTGGATTCCCCAGCCCATGAGAGAAGCATCGGTAGCGAGGACGACCGTCTGCTCAGGGCAAACAAACGGGATCCCTTCCTGCAACCGGTCTGGGGTGGTCCACCTTTGGCGAGCATCCCACATCTTCTGGGTTACAGTGATCAGCTGGTCGAATTGACCATGGCACTGAGTCCACTGGGCGGCCAGCTCCCATTGGAGGGGGCGCATGTGCAACTGGGCACAACGGACCACTGAGGTGCACGCCGCCATGTAACCCAGAAGGTGCAGAAAGTCCCGGGCAGGGCGCAAGTGCCCAACCAGAAATGACTGGGGAAAGGAGGAGAGAACCTCCGCTCTGTCCGCCGGGAGCCAGGCTCTGGCTTGACAAGAGTCTAGCTCTGCTCCGATGAAGCCCATCACCTGGGAAGGCAAGAGTTCCGACTTGGCCTCGTTGATCAGGAGGCCGAGCTGGGAGCAGGTCTGGAGGGCCAGATCCCTGGACCTTTCCACCTCCTGTTGAGTGGAACCTACCAGGAGCCAATCATTGAGGTAGGGGTAAATTCTGACTCCTCGACGCTGTAGATGGGCTGCCACCACTGCAATGCATTTGGTGAAGACCCGAGGGGCCGATGACAGGCCGAACGACATGGCTCGGAACTCGTACAGGGTCCCTTCAACCCTGAAGCGGAGGAACCGCTGATGGGAAGGACGGATTGGGACGTGAAAGAACGTGTCCTGCAGATCCAGTGAACAGAACCACATGTTTTGCTCCAAGGATGGTATGATCTGGGACACACTGACCATCCGAAATGTGCGTGACCTGAGAAACTGATTCAGGTCATGGAGATCTAGAATGGGGCGTCAGCCCCCCATCCACTTGGGCACCAGGAAGTACCTGGAGACAAAGCCTGGGTCTGCAGACGGATCCGCCACGATAGCTACTGCCTCTTTGAGGAGGAGCCGAGCAATGTCCTCTCAAAGAGCAGACTAGCTGCATGCAGAAATCCGTTCTTTCCGAGGGGCGCGGGCTCGGCTGGGAGGGTACTCCTCGAATTCTAGAGGCAGTCCCTGACCGAACACTTCAAGAACCCACCTGTCCGTAGTGATAGCGGATCAGGCGGAAAGGAAGTGGCAGAGCCGGCCCCCCACGGGAAAACCCAGAGCTGGCGTGACAGAGATATGGGTGGCAACCCCCACCCAGTCACTGGGCAGGCTCAGAGGAGGAGGAGGAGGAGGCTCCAGGACCTGAGCATCGGCCTCCTTTACGGGCCTGCTGGGGACCAGGCTTGGGCAGAGGGCACCAAGCTTGAGCCTGCTGCTGATGCTGCTGTCCTTCTTGGTAGGAGGACTGCTGAACCGCAGGGGAAGAGTGCCAAAAAGGCTTCTTTCTTCTGCTGGTTCTTGCCCAAAGAACTCTTGGCAGAAGTGGCGTCCAAGGTGGCATTAGACTGCTCAATGCGCTGTAGGTAACCAGCCACTGCTGGGCCGAACAAGTCGGTCCCGAGGAAAGGCACATCAGCTAACGTATGCCAAGTATCTGCTGGGAAGGAGGAGAGCCTCAGCCAAGCCCTGCGGCAAGAGGCCACTGCGGCACCCATCGAGCGAGCACAGGAATCCCCAATGTCCAGGGCTGTCTGGGGCTGCTGTTTGGTAAAAGCATGGCCCTGGTCCCAGACCTGCTTAACTGTGGTTTGCAGGTCCGCGGGGAGATGTGGGAGGACTTCATCTAACGACCAGAGAAGGGCATAAGAGAAGTGTGCCATGACGACGGCCGAACTGGCCTGACGAAGGCTCAAGGAGGAAGCCGCATAGACTTTCCGTGCTGAATGGTCCAAAAGCTTGGATTCCTTATCGGGGGGGGATGGTCAGTGTCGGCAGAAAGTACAGTTACGTAAGAACTTAGCGTAACAGTAGATCTTCGAGAGAGGCTCTTGCAGTAGGTAATTACATATAGGACTGACGCCAGCCGGCAGCAGGACCCCACGGAAAAATTTCTAGCTAGCAGTCCCTGGCAGGGACCGCCCCCACGTCAGATGATCGGCATCATAAGACGTTGGTATAAAGGGGCGGTCCCGAATGCCCGCCTTCCAGTTCTTTCCCGCCACAGGCCAGGAAGGCCCGGACGAGAGAGAAGCAGATATTTCCCTCGATGGAAAAGGAGCTGAAAAAGCCTGGGGGTATGGAGGGTGGGAAGGTATTACCTACTGCAAGAGCCTCTCTCGAAGATCTACTGTTACGGTAAGTTCTTCATAACTGTACTATCTTATCGAGAGGGCTCTTGCAGTAAAGTAATCACATAGGACAGAATCCCAAGCAGTCTGGAACAAATGAAAGGCACGGGAGGAGGAACTACTCAAAAAGTAGCAAATAATCTTGCAAGTCTCAGAAAGGCCTTGCAAGACAGCTAACAAAGCCTACTCTGGCAAGAGGCAATGTCCAAACTGTAATGTTTAGTAAAGGTATGGACTGAAGTCCAAGTGGCAGCAGCACAGATGTCTGCCGCAGACACGTTCTTGAAACAAGCCACAGAGGCTGCAACTCCACAAGTGGAGTGACCTCTGACTTGACCCGGGAGGGTCTTATTGTACTTGTCATAAAAGAAAGTGATGCAATGGGCCAACCATTTTGATAGGCATTGCTTAGAGACAGCATTGCCTTCTCTTTTGTGAGCAAAAGAGACGAGCAACTGATCAGTCTTTCTGAGATCCTTTGTCCTATCGGTGTAGTATCTCAGAATCCTGTGAACATCCATGGTATGGAGCAGGTATTCTTCTTGATTGGAGTACTGCGTGAAGAAGGCAGGTAATTCAATAGACTGATTTAAGGTAGATTCCGCTACCACCTTGCGGGAGAAACTTAGGATTAGGTGTGAAGAGCTACTCGTTCTTTGTGAAAAAATCAGATGAGTTTTTGCATCAGAGACCTGGAGCTCGGAAATTCTGCGTGAGAACAGAAGTAATGGCCACCAAGAAGAGCGTCTTCCATGATAAAAACTTCAAGTCTGCGGAAGAGCAGGCTCAAAGGGAGGAAGGGTAAGTTTCTCGAGGACAAAGTTTAAGTCCCAAGGGAAGCTGGAGTCCAGACAGGGGGCCTGAGATGAAGGACCCCTCTGAGGAAGGTTTTGGATACCTCCAGCTGGGCAAATGCCTTATCAGTGAAAGGGACATGGTAGGCTGAGATAGCAGCCATATGGACTTTCAAAGAGGAGTGACTGAGACCCAGGTCAAAAAGATGACACGTACTCAAGTAGAATGGTCACAGAACAGGAAAAGGGCTCCATGTTCCTGGACGCAGCCCAGATGGAAAATCTTTCCATTTCATGGCGTAGGTGGACCTAGTGGAGGGTTTTCTAGCCTGCACCAGAATCTCGGCCACCTTAGGAGAAACGCCAAAGCGAGATTGAGCTAGGTCTGTAGGAGCCATGCATGAAGTTGAAGGACTTGAGTCCCGGATGGACCAGGGTCCCTGATCCTGGGTCAGCAATCCCCGAGATAAAGGAAGAGGAAGAGGAGGAACCTCTGAGTATTGCTGTAGAAGAGAGAACCAGATTTGCCTGGGCCAGAAAGGAGCAATCAGAATCATTCTCGCTCCTTCCAAAGCAAGCTTCTGCAGCACACGAGGGACCAGAGAAACTGGGGGAAAGCATAGAAGAATCTGTCCTTCCAGCTTAGAGATACAGCGTCGCTCCAGAAAGCGCCTCGCTCTGGAGCGAGCGGGCAAAAGATTGGAAGCTTTGCGTTTTGGGAGGAGGCGAACAGGTCTATCTGAGGAGTCCCCCAAATCTGGAAGATGCTTTTTAGAACTTTTTTGTCCAATTCTCACTCGTGTGGTAGAGCCGACAAGCGACTGTCTGCCAGGACATTGTCGACTCCCGGAACATGGGTCGCCGTGAGGTGAAGGTCGTGAAGCGTTGCCCATTCCCAAACCCTCATCGCTTCCCTGCACAGTGGGTAGGACCGAGTCCCTCCCTGCTTGTTGATGTACCACACCACACACATGTTGTCCATTTGGACAGCTAGGTGACCGGGAAGGATGTATTGGTGAAGAGCCTGGAGAGCATACAGCGCTGCTCAAAGCTCGAGCACGTTGATGTGGAGAACTAACGCCAACTTTGACCATAGGCCCTGGGTTCGGTGAGGACCCAGATGGGTTCTCCAACCTTCGCCTGAAGCGTCCGTGGTCAGAGTCTGATCGGGGGGAGGATGAAATAAGGGGACCTCCCGGAATAGGGTTCTCTCGAACCATCCACCATTGCAAGTCTCTTACCATCGGTGAGGAGATCAGAACCAGATGATCTAGGTCGTCTACCCATTGATCCCACTGAGATCGGAGAGTCCACTGAGAGATTCTCATGTGGAGGCGCGTTGGGATGGCGGCCGCCATAAGCCCCAGTAGACGGAGCACCGACCTGGCCGGAACCCTCCTGTCTTCCGACAGGAGAGAAATCTGGGACTGGAGAGAGGCCCCCCCTGTCCGGAAGCAGGAAGGCCTTGCACATTGTCGTGTCGAGGATAGCCCCGATGAACTGGAGCCTCTGTGAAGGATCCAGGTGAGACTTGCAATGGTTGGTGGTAATACCCAGGCCAGTGAAAACGTGCTGGGTGAGGGAGAGAAAATGCAGGAGTTCCTCCTGGGCGGGGCCACCAGGAGCCAGTCGTCCAGGTGAGAAAACCTGAGCTCCCAAAATGTGCAGGTGGGCCGCTACCACCGCCAGGCATTTGGTAAAGACTCGGGAGCTGAGGAAAGACCAAGAGGGCTCGGGTGGTAGTGGTCCCCTGGAGCATAAATCTGAGTACTTCGGTGCAAAGGGCGAATGGGGATGTGCAGGTACGCATTCTGCATATCCAGTGCACAAAGCCATTGGCCCGGCCGAGGCAGGGGCAAGAGAGTTTGAAGGGAGAGCATCCTGAACCTCTTGTATTCCACATATAGGTTCAAGGAGCTGAGATCGAGAATGGGTCAGATCTCCCGTCTTCTTTGGTACGAGGAAGAAATGAGAATAGTAACCCGTCCCGTGGATGAGGAGGGACGGGCTCTATAGCCTGCTTTGCAAGGACAGCAGAGATTTCTTCCCTGACCAAAGGAAGATGGTCCCTTGAGTGAGCGGAGTTCGGGGGGGGGGGGGGAGACACGTGGAGGTTTCTGCAGAAACTCTATGGAGTGCCCCTCTGCTATGATCTGAAGCACCCATGAATCCGATGTTATCCTCTCCCAACCCGGAAGGTGGAGGGAGAACCTCCCTCCTGCCGGTTCCTCCGGGACGTCCAGAGGCGGTGGGAGAGGGAAGGAGTCAGGTGGTGTGAGGCAGCGCCGCAGCTGGGGTACCCGTTGCTTTTTTGGGTGGTGGGGGTCTAGCAGCTGTGGGGGCCAGACGTTTAGTGGACCGCCTTCCCTAAGGTTTCGCAAGGCGGCTGCGTCTACGAAGGGACGGCACTGTGGGGGATGGGGACGGTACATTGAATCAACAGATTTAAGGGCCGTCCCCTTCTCCTGCAAGTCAGTGATGATGTCCCTGACATCACCGCCGAAAAGCATGGAACCCCTGAAAGGTGCTTCTTGAATTGCTGTCTGCACCTCCGGGACCAGACCTGACACACGGAGCCATGCATGACGCCGAAGACTTACAGCGAATGCAGAGCTCCGTCCTGCAGTGTCCACTGCATCGTAGGTCATCCTCAGAATGTGACGACTGGCCAAACGAGCAGAACGGACCAGGTCGGCTAACTCCTGCTTGACTTGAGAGTCAGGCAAGGAGTCAATCTTAGATTCCGCCTGGGTAAGGACAGCCTTATGGTAATCCCCATATGTGCTACATAATTCAGGGCCCTAATCCCCAGTGTGGAAGAGGCATAGATCTTTCTTCCATACTGATCCAGAAGGCGAGATTCCTTATCCGGGGGAGACGAGCTCAAGTGTTTTGGGTGTGCTGACTGGCGCTAATCACAACCGAGTCTGCACAGGGGTGAGAGTCTAAGAAGTCTACACCCTCCGGAGCCTGGTATAGCCTGTTCGACTTCCTAGGAAGTGGGGCTAACGCCGACAGTTGTTTCCAAATAGTGGAAACAAGGTGGGTGTGAGGCTCGATCCAGGGTGGCACAAGAGGTAGGAGCCATAAGGGGCAAGTCCAGATGTTCGGCGAGTTTAACCCGTTAAGGATCTGGCTCTAAGGAATGCCACTGATGGACTTCCTGGATCTTCCTGAGCAACTCCGTGAAGGAAGGATCCTCCAGAGGAGACTTCGGAGGAGTCCTCGGCCGGGGCTTGGACGGAGAGCGCAGCCCGTCGACTTTCTCGGAGTCCGAGAGAGAAGAAGAAGAGGAATTTGAAGCAGAGTAAGACTCCCTAACTCGTCTAGGGGGAGGAACGGGTTCCTTAGGGGGAATCCCGGACGCGTGTCCTGCCCCTCTCTGGATCCGAGGGAGCCGAGCTCGGGAGTCGGAGGTGGAGAGGGGTATGCGGCTCCTGGGGCTGCAGGGAGCAGTGGTGGCACAGTCGCCGTAAGATGGCTCTCGACTTCCTTGGTGAGCTGAGCCTTGGCCTCAGCCCACCAGGAGGCAAGAGTCTCCTGGAGATCCACCGGCGGCCTAGGGGGTGGTGGAGGAGGAGGGGGATAGTTATACGGATGAAATCCGTAGGGGGAGTATCCGTAACCCGGCAGCGGGAATACCGGAGCCGGGTACTGCGGCGTCGAAGGAGACAGCACCGGGTACTGCGGCACAGGATACTGAGGACCTGGGAAAACCGGCATCGGATAGGACGGTGGATACCCAAGCACTGGAGGAGCTGCCAGAGCAGACGGCCCAGCCAGGTACTCCACGGGCGGATCAGCCGGGATAGGCCCGTGGGGTGGAGGGCCCGATGGAAGAGGAATATCCCCCGCCGGCATCAGAGGGGCCGGTGTCGGAACCGGTGCCGGAGCCAGCGTCCGGAGGAACAGCGTCTGAGCGGCGTCAGGGGAGCGGCGTCTGAGCCGCTCTGTAGGAAGAGGATCGGGATGGTAGCCAGGATCCGAGCATTGTCCGGGATGGAGGTGAAAAATCCCCGGGGTCAGGCAGGGGGGACTCGGGCTCCCCTGACGGCAGCGAAGGCTGCGGGGAACCTGGTACAACAGACGAAGCAGGGTCTGCCATAGGCTCCAAGGCCCAGCGCATGTCGGAGGAGCTGACGTGTGGCTTAGGGGCCGTATCCCGGAGGACGCCAGAGGAGCCGGCGTCCGACTTCGGGAGTCCCTCGTCGGAGACAAGCCGAGGATGGGAAGAGGCCCGGTCAGAGGGGGACACTGCCGTGTGCGGCCCCGAAGAGTAGAGCGTCTTAGCGGCCTTCTCCCAGCGGGCGTCGAGACCCGACCGGAAGGCTTATGGGGCGCACCAGTAGGCGGCACCAAAAGCGTATGGCGGTACCGGGGCTGGAGACTCCTTTGCCTGCAGGCACCCAGCGGGCGGGCCGAAGCTTCCTCCAAAGTCTTGGAGGCTGCCGTCGGGCGATCCCCCAGAGGGAATGTTACCTTGCCCGCAACTCCGGAGGAAGCCTTCTCCCGGTGCCTTTCCTTGTCCCGCTTTTTGTGCCCTTCAGGGGAGGTCGACGCCTGCGGAAGTTTCTTCAACTCCTTCTCCACTGCAGACATCTTCTTGAGGAGATGGGCTTCGAGAGACTGCTGGCGTCGTCTGCGGGTGGCCGCGTTAAAACGTAGGCAATGCGGACACTTATCGACCACGTGGTCGAGGCCTAAACAGAAAAGGCAGAGGGAGTGACCATCTTTATGAGGCAGTTGGGCGCCGCACGAGTCGCACTTGTATTTTGAAAGGGACGACATATACAGACGTTCACCTGATGATAGGAAATATAAAATACAATACTGAAAACATTTCGGAAAAACCGACGAAGTAACAGGACTGAGCGATAAGAACTTAACCGGCGACTGCGACCGGAGGAAAGAACTGTAAGGCGGGTGTCTGGGACCGCCCCTTTATACCGACGTCAGATGATGCCAGTCACCTGACGGGAAGGCCCGCCAGGGACCGCTAGCCAGAAATTTTTCCGTAATCCTGCCCGCCGGCGTCAGTCCTATCTGTAATTACCTACTGCAAGAGCCCTCTCGAAGTAAGATCTGCCAGTACGCCTGAACACAGAGGCGGTCACCAGGCTCTCGGCCGAAGGGTGCTCTGTGAACCCCGCAAGGGACCCCATGGGCACCGCATACTTGCGGGCCATGCGGGCAGACAGTGCTGGTCATGAGGCAGGGCACTGCCATAGTTCAAGTGTTGAACCAACAATGGCCTCGGCCACAGGAAAGTCCTCCGCCTGGGTATGCCCTCTCGAGGATGTCCGTGAGAGGGTACTCCGCCTTTTTCTGGATGGGTTCCAGGGGCATCCCTGTAGAATCAGAGATGAGACGGAGGATCCCTTGGAAGGAGGAAGGACCTTCCTCCATCCCTGTGCCAACGGATGACTCATCATCCCCGGGATGAGAGTGGAGCACGGTGACACCAGAGTCAGAGGAGTCGGGATACAGCAGCCTGCCGCCCAAATCACCCTCGACCCGTCGAGGACGGTCTGGGGTGACCATGACAGAGATGATGGGGAAGCCCGGTATCTGGTCGGTCCTCTTTGGAAGGAGCCCCTCCCACAGGCTGCTTAGGTGGTGGTTCCACCACAATCGGTGGAGAGACCGGCAAAGGCAGAACTGGAGGACAGGCCAGCCCCATGGGCGTGGGAACCAAAGGCTTCAGTTCCGAGGGGGTTGGCTTCAGCCTGGCAGGAGAGAGTCAAGTAATGTTCAAGGTAGGCGGTGGAGACGGCTTCTGCCCAGTCAAAATCAACTGTTGCCACATAAGGTCCTTGTAGCGCCAGAGTTTCCGTCGGAGCCTCTCCTCATCTGAGGACAACAAGGACGACCTATGGCATCGCCTCTTTTTAAAGCACTTATGGCTCCCTCCTTGGCCTTTCGGCCGAGAGGGTTCTAGACCTCGACCAAGATAGGGCAGGCCGACTCAGTCGCTCGGGAGACGCCAGAGGGATCGGTGAAACCCGGGGGTCCGGAACCGGGACCTCGATGGGGACACCAGCGGGCTGGGTCTCCTCATCAGGGAACACAAGGACCGGAGTACTCTCTAAGGAGTCTTAGGCCATGGCCGGCAACAGAGGATCAATTGGGTCGAGGAGAATCTCAACCTCATCAGCCACTTCCTCGGTCTGGCCAGATGGAAGGTCCGTGAAGCCAGCGGCCGAGGAAGCAATATCAACTGAGGTCAAGACCGCATGCTCCTGGGACGGAGACCTCTCTCGGTCCCAAGACTGCCTTCGTCGAGACGAAATCAAGCTGGGTTCTTTATCCGTCTTTTGAGAGCGGGAGGAGTGCGAGCCCGCGGGCGCCTCAACCTGGGTGGGGAGAGACTGGCACAACTCCTTAAAAGAACCTGTAAAGGTGGAGCCCAGGTTGAGTGGAACGAAAAAGCTTCGATTTGCCAAAGCGCGGCTGGCTTCTTCTGCGAACACCTTCATGCATTCCAGCTGCTCAACGGAACCCGCGGCCATGGAAACTGCCCACCTAGCCTCTTTAGAATTCACTGGAGGATTCCTTTTCTCTGGTCTCCCCAACTTCAAACATGCCAGGCGGTCGTCCAGGACGTTGGGATGAAAGGCCAAACAAAAACTGCAGGACGAGGTGTCATGGCCGACACCTAGGCAGTAGGTGCACATGAGATGGGGATCGGTGCACATCTTCTGGCAGCAAGGACACCGGCGAAATGGAGAAGATTTCTCTTCCATGATAGAGGACGCAAAAGTGCGATCACTAACTCGAATGAGTTTTAATCTCGGTAAAACCTAAGTTTTGAAAGCCAGCGCCTACAAAATGCGTCAGCACGAGGGAAACAGCCTGCATCTTCCAGCAGAAAGGAAGATCTGGCATCATGGGGTGGAGCCAAGGTATATACCACCTGGGTGGGTGGGAGAAGCCAGCTTGAAGACTTCCAGCAAGATTTAAAGGGGAAAGGGACATGCTAAACAGTGTGGATGAACAACATATCCATGATCCTAGAATTTTCATATCTCTTCTGTGTCAATCTTCAACATTCATCACTAGTATGGGTGAGTATCAAGCCCCCCCGAAGGGGGAAGACACTGGAGGGGAGAACCCTTTTAGGCCTGGCTAGGCCTGGGACTGATCCGGATGAGGCAGGGATCTCCTCAGAAGAGAGGGAAGGCGCCCCTGCAAATCCAGTCTCACCCTACGGGAGAAAAGGTGGGTTCTCCGAAAGGCGGAGGAGATCACCCTACACCAGCCAGGGATGACAACTGGGATAGACTAAGCCAGGCCGACCGCCTAATGCAGATCACTGTCCCCACTAGCCTGGAGGGCACCTCGCTGGGGTCGTAAGATGCCCTTGCTTGGTACCTTGGTAGCTCCAGGCCTTGTGCAGAGGGCGCCATGGCCTGTTTGGTTACCTCCAAATCGAGTAAGGAAGCTAGGACCGGATCTAGCCTCGACCACAAGTACCTCTTATATGTAGCATGGTGGGCATGATGAGCTGCAACGCAGAGCAGAAGCTGTGCCAAGGAGAATGTCCTGCTACCACAAAAATCAAACTCTGAACAGTCATAATCTGGAGGGCGGTCACGGCTTAGGCGTCTATGCCCAGAGGGGGTATCCAGATAAGTCACGCCTGAGGGGGGAGGGTGAGGCAGAGTTCCTGGAGATCCCCGGCGCGTAAAATACCTGTGGCAACGGTCCCGTGGGGCTGGTGCTAGGGCACAGGGATGTTGCCAAACCCGGTGCAACACCTCCTGAAAAGGAACAGGCCAGGTGGGGACCAAAAGGTCATCCACACCGTATTCGCCTAAAAAGGCACACACCGCCCGGCCCGGATTGCGCTCTCCAAGGGTGGAAAAGCTGAGCTCATTGAGTAACCTCAACAGGAAAAGCTGATATTCAGACAAATCAGCTGCTGGAGAAAGATGGACCGATGACTCCCCTCCCTCAGAAGAGGAAGATGAGGGAGCCTCCAAGCTCAGAGATACAGGGGCAGGCTGAGCAGGGGGGTGGTGAAACACCTGTTGGTCCGCAGACCTAAAGTAGGTAGGGAAATAGTCATGGCCCTGAACTGTTCGCAGGTGAGAGACCCTGTAGGGCCAGAGATCCCCGGGAGAGAGGGAGGCGTTGGCAGAGGCAACGGGGCCAGGCTCCTCCAAGGAGGGGCACTGCCTCTGCCTGGGCAGGGGGACCCAACAGGAGACTTCAAATGAGGAGGAGCCCCGGTGGTCCCAGCAGACGTAAACCACTCAACCCGACCGGAACAGTAAACACTGTGCCCAGAGGAAATCCCTCGTGAGGTGACCGGGACCATTGAGTCCAGAAGGACAGCCCCATACCTCAAAAGTTGATGTCCTTCTAAAAAGAGTCTTCGGGGGAGAAGGAGGATCTGCACTGCGACTCCTCCCAGAAACCAGGCGTATCCCAGGGAGAGGCCGCTGCACCGAGCCCTGGCCAATCAACCCCTCTGACTCCAAAAGGGCCCTCTTCCTCACTACCACTAGCCTAGGCAACTGGCAGCCCCCAGATGACCCCTGGGGAGACAGCCGAAGGTGCAGTACCCTCCCCTTCCAGGGACACTTTGGTCTGTCCCAAACTTGGACTGGCCAGGATCACTTAAGAAGAGGGTATCCTACCTGAAGGGACGGAGATGTCTGTGGTCCTGGGTTGTGCTGCAGTGACCACTTGGACAGCCCGAGGCTGGTCAGTCCCATTAACCCCAGAAGCCACATAACCTGCTCGACCAACAGGAGGAGGCTGAGTGGGGGCCAAGGCGCTGGACTCAGACGAATCTGGGAACCAGTCTGGGTCGGACCCAGAGTCCTCCCAGGAGGAGGAGGACTGAGAGGCCCGAAACCAGACCACTCCTCAATCCCTCCCAGTCCCGGGGCCAAGAGCTGCGCCACCTCCAGTACTGAACCCCTCCCCGGTGTCATGAACGGCACCGGAATCAAAGGCAGCACCAGCTGCCACACCGCCCCCCTGCCCGACACCGTGAACGGCACCAGAGTCGGAGGTGGCGCCGATCCCTTCCCCAGTGCCGTGAACGGCGCCAGAGTCAGAGGCATCTCTAAGAACAAGTCCTGCACTGTCCACGGCGCTGCTCCCATCCACGGCACCAGAGTCAGAAGTGGCACCGAGGGGCGGCCTGGCACCATCCGTGGCACCACCCTGGCACCCGGTGCCGCAAGAGACACTGAGGCCAGGGGCGGCGCTGAAAGACTGTCGAGGACGATGCCAGCCTGGGCCCACGGGCCCCAGAGCTCAACACTGGGGAGCCTTTCACTTCCAAAGAAGTGACTGCCAAAACAGTACCTCTCACCTGCCCCTCCCCGAGACAGCCAGAATGGGCCTCCTGCACCATAGGAGGGCCACCCCGCCATTGCAAGAACTCAAGACTGGCAGAGGCCCCCTCAGTGGGCCATGTATAGGACAGGAGGGACCCGGAAGAGGGGCCTAGAGTCCCTACCTTGGCCCGCTGACTGCGAACCTGCCTGCCGAAAGTTGGCGGAGACGTCCAACTTTCAATGTGTGCATCTCCAGCACTCTGCAATCCATTGAAAAGCAGGTGTCGCAACGATCCATATCATAGCCTGAGCCTAGGCAGGAGAGACACTGGTCATGCTGGTCTGTTACGGAATAAAGACAGCCATGGGAACACAGACGCATAGGAGGCCATCCCACTTTCGACTTTCTTCTTGTCCCCGGGACGAGACAGGACTGAACGGAAAATAATAAACAAAACAAGTACTCTGCGTTGCTAGAAATAAAGGACAGAACTTACCGGAGATCACTGAAGCGGCGCCAAGTAGGGGCGAGCAGAACTGTGAGCTAAACTCGACAGACAGACTAGGCCACAACACGCAGAAGAAAATTCTTTGAAGACTTCCCATGAGGTCCTTTCTCGACGGCGGGAGAAGAACTGGGGTTAGGGCAGTCTCGACAGCAGACCCCCAAGCAACATGCAACATGTCAGCCTCGAGGGCATCTGTTCTACACTTAACCTTATTCAAAATGGCCACCTAAGGTACAGTGAGTTCAGGGCGGTGCTCAGGAGGTTATTACCCAAGTGGGTGGGAGCCGCTTGCTTGGAGAGTTCCGGACAGCTCTTAAAGGGAAAGGATTCTGCCCAAAATGTGGAAAGTACACCATATTCACGTCCCTACAACAGCTATTAGCCACGGCAGCACTACTTCTAGCATTTCTGAGCTGTGACTGACATGCTTGGCTAGCAATCTTTCGAATCTTTCTTCCCATCTCCATCAGCTATGTTACTACCTTCGTTAAGATCTTAAAAGGAGTTGCTTCTCTGTACTGTGATGCAGGATCTATCTGGCTACACATTTGATGCCCAACTAACTTCTGTGGCAAACATAAAGTGTTTAAAAAATAAATAAATAAATAAATAATTACATTTGTATGTCAGAAAAAGTGATAATGTGAGCTTTCTCAGGCGACAAGCAGGACTGCAGCAGACGTGTATTTGAATTCACCGACTGACAGCTGCAACAGACATCCACGTATCTTCAAAGCAACTGTATAGACCCAACTTTGGAACCCTTGTCTCAATGCAACTCACTGTGACCATTTGCACATCCAATACCTACAGTATGTGAGAAACTTGCTGTAGATCCAAGGAACGTGTAAACAGCCCTGTATTTGTATGTCCTAAAAATTCCTGGAGATAATCATGTACCACCTTCCCATGTAATCAGAGCCGTCTGCAGTTGTCAAACTGTAATGTATACAATATGTCAACTAGAAACATGGCTACATTACTGTATCCAAAGACCCCTATGAAAACCGAGATAATGCATCTCATGGGGCTGGCTGGTGATACTGTGGGTCACAAACTTTCAAGCAGAAACTTAAGCCTGAGAAGGCTCAGCTCAGCCCCACAACTGGGCAGCAAGGGTCTCCTACATTATGTTCTCAGCCCTCCAAAACCAGACTACTTCTCACAATGCAGTGGGAGATCCAAGGGGAAGGGCACGTACCTCATATTCATCCATCATCTTACGGATTCCAGCTCCTTTCTGTCCAATGATGTAGCGATGCATGTCATAGGGCACTTCCACCTCGATGGTGACAGGAACTAGTGCCTAAAGAGACCGATCACACATTGTCATCCAGAAGTAAATTTCATTTCCCACCACAAACTGTATGTTGGACAATGTGATGGAGACTTTTTTTTTTTTTTAAAAACACACTACTCTCTCGCCCCTCTAGGTCCACTGACCTCTCTCTGGCATGGTCTCAGCTGCAGCTCTGCCCACCTGCCTGAAGCCCTGGTTACACTCCTCAGGGGCCGGCTTCCTCCCATCCGCAGTACTGCCCAGACCCCCCCCAGCTCTGAGTCCCCTGAAGAAGGACCGCCACTCCTCCGGCACTCTATCTAGTAATGCTGGCGTGTGGCACTGTTTCTGAGGAGGACCCGGAAGTGCTTCCTGAAGGCCCGGCGCTAGGCGGGCCGCCGCTCCTGGACCCGCCTCTGTCCAGCGCGGAGGGTTTCCCTACTTGTTTACACCCCCACAGAGTTCGATGTGTAAGGACGGCCAGCCGCCGAGCTCTGCCCCAGTGCCATATGGTTGCAACGCAAGTTCCAGGCTACATCTGACAGCTGCCAGAGGTCGCGCTAGAGTGACGAATGCTCCTCACACCTCCCCAGGGGAGAGAGCTGTCACAGATGCTCAATCCCTTCCCATGCCTGCACGAATTCGCGGCCCGGCTCATCTCCCGAACCCGGTCGCCAGAGTGGCGCATGGTGAGGCGTCTAATGCCTTAGCCCTCAGCGCCACTCGGCCGGGCCCTAATGCGATTTGAGACTTGTTAAGTATACAGCCTTGGTGCATAGCATAATGTACACTGTAGACACAGCCACAGTGCACAACAAAATGTCCACTGTAAGCATGCAGCCTCAGTGTATGCTGAACTGTACATTGTAAGCATGGAGCAATAACATGGCAAACCGTATACCATAAGCACACAGGCTCAGCACACAGTAAATTTAAGTTATAACCACACAACCTCATGCACAGCAAAATATATGTTGCAAGCACACAGCCTCCATGCACAGCAAAATGTAGCAAATGGCTTTCATAACTAGATCTGAAACACATCAGGCATAAAGTACAGTTACTTAAGAAATAGAAATTACATACCTACCGTAATTCTTGATCTTCTTGGACGGAGTCTCCACCACTCATTCACACTAATGGGAACTATGGCGGAGGCGCTAGGACCCAGCTGGAGCAAACTTTTCAAGAGGGCCGGCGCCAGAGATGGAGCCGCAAGGAAGCGGCACCATGAGCCCTAGCTCGTGCAGTAAAGACTATCTCGGCATAGACCGTCCAACCACCTCAGTACCTTTTTTCCGAGGAGGTGCAGCATAACTATCCTAGAAGGACTAACCTAAAAAAACTGACATAAGATAGTTCGAATGACCTGTGTAAGAATGGTCAACAATGAAGTCTTCACAGCCCAACCACTGAGGGAAGTGAAGACCAAAACAGAGGAGTGAGCGCAGGGGATGGTGAGTGGGTGTGTGAATGAGTTGCGGAGACTCCGTGCAAGAAGATCAAGAATTATGGTAGGTACGTAATTTCCATATCTTCCTGGACATAAAGTCTCCACCACTCATTCATACCAATGGGAGAGTACAGAGCTAATAATCCCGCCCCAAGGCAGGCGGCGGCAAATAAGAGCTCACCTACTTAGGACAGAAGCCCATTAAGAATAGTCCTGCCAAACGACAAATGTCTGGCATGGACAACCAAGGCATAGTGCTTAACGAAAGTATGCACTAAGCTTCAGGTAGCCACACTGCAAATATCTACAATGGGCACGTTGCGGATTTCTCCCAGGGATGCCGCAACTGCTCTAGTACAGTGAGCGTACAATCTACCTTCCAGCTTCACCTGTGCCATGGAATAGCAGTGGCAAAGGCATGCTACCAGCCATGCTGAAATGCATCTAATAGCGACAGGCTGACCCAGCCGGGTCTCACTGAAGGAAAATGAAAATTACGTACCTACCGTAATTATGATCTTTCTGTGCATCTTTGCCATTCATCACAGATGGGTATCTGGCTGGAGGTCAGGACCCCGCGGGAGCTTTTTTTTTTTTTAAAGGGTAGGCGAGCCAACACACCATCGGTGCTGCCTCGAGGCCGACGACCGCGTGGCGCCGGGGTTGGCGTTAGGTTGTGTCGACCCGCCTGCCTGCCAGTTCTGAGTCGCCGGAGAGGTAAGAGGAAGGGATGGAGGGTGGACAAGAGAGTCCAAGGGACAGAAAAAGGAAAGGATGTATGAACTAAAAGGAGAAATACACTGAGAGGACAGCAAAGAAAGAGGTTAGAACTAAAAGGATTGGGAGGGCCCCAATCTCTGGAAGCGGAAGAAGGGAGGGGTAGGGTGGGTAAAGAATTCAGGAGAGAGGGGAGAAGTATAAGATATCCGAGACCCTGGTCCATCTCCAGATTGTATAGGAACTGCAAGGAGTAGCAAAGCTTTCTGCCAGAATTCAAGGCACAGAATAACTGGCAAACACTCCAGAAAGCAGAGTCGGCTATTCTGGAAGGAGGACAGGATACAGGGATTCAGTACTCTCTCAAGAAAAGATGTTTGGTGAAAAAAGTTTTTTTTTTTTTTGAGAAATAGGTTGGATGGAAACAGGGAGGAGGAGAGAAGGAGGGCAACTACCAACTCCCACCCACAGGGGTGGAGACAAGGTACTAGAGAAGGAGTGCCGCTCGAGCTATCCACTCTTCCTGGAAAAATACTCCCCTGTGTGTCCCTACTTTACCCCACTCCTAAGGAGGAGAGGGGGAGTCACAGAGGGGGGGACCCAGAGACTGAGGCCCCAGGGGAAGGTGGGTGGGGTTGTGATGAATGGTGAAGATGCACAGAAAGATCAGAATTACGGTAGGTACATAATTTTCATATCTTATCTGTGTCAATCTTCACCATTCATCACAGATGGGTGAGTACCAAGCCCCGAAGGGGGTTGTTTCTTACACCCTAAGGGACAGAGTCCCTTAGCCCTCAGTGGGTGACACACTAAGGGGGAACCTTCAGGGCATAGAGAGGCCCGAGTGGGAGAGAGATGGAGTTACCCGGAGAAGAGAAGGAGATTGCCCCGACGCGCCGTCTCACTCTATGGGAGAAAAGGTAGATTCCTGGTGGGCGGAGTTAATCACCCTACGCGCCAAGGGTGACAACCAGGAAAGACGAGCCATGCCGACCGCCCTAGTGCAGATCGCTGTCCCACGACCCTGGTAGCTACCTCATAGCATCGTAAGATGCCCTCGCTGTGCCTTTGCTAGCTCCAGGCCACGTGCAAAGAGTGCGATGGCTTGTCTGGTTTGCCCCGTGTCAGGCAATGAGGCAAGGAGCTGACCTAGCCTGGACCACAAGAAATGAAAATTACGTACCTACCGTAATTCTTGATCTTCTTAGACGAGTCTCCACCACTCATTCACACTATTGGGATCTGCGCCGGAGGCACTGGGACCCATCGGGAGCAAACTTTTTGCTGGAGGGTAGGCGCCAGAGATGGCGCCGCGAGGAACGGCGCTGTGAGCCCTAGCTCGTGCGGTAACGACTACCTTGGAGTCGACCCTCCAACCGCCTCAGTACCTTTATACCAAGGAGGTGCAGCGTAACTAACCTAGAAGGGTAGCCTAACCTAAAAATCGGACATAAGATAGTCCGGCGAACCGTGTAAGAAGGGTCAATAAAGAAGTCTTCACGGCCTAAAGATTTGAGGGAGTGAAGATCAACAAGAAAGGTGAGCTCGGGGGATGGAGGGTGGGCGTGTGAATGAGTGGTGGAGACTCGTCCAAGAAGATCAAGAATTACGGTAGGTACGTAATTTTCATATCTTCCTGGACATAAGTCTCCACCACTCATTCACACTATTGGGAGAGTACCGAGCTAATAATCCCCCGAGAGGGCGGCAGGAGAGACCAAGAGCTCACGTTTCTAGGACAGAAGTCCATTGAGGATGGCTCTGCCAAAGGAAGAATGTCGTCTGGCATGGACATCTAGTGCATAATGTTTAACAAAGTATGCACTGAGCTCCAGGTGCCGCTGCAGATGTCTGCAATGGGCACGTTGCAATTTCAGCTAGGGATGCGACCGCTCTAGCAGAGTGGCGTAAACCCTGCCCTCCAACTAACACTGCCCATGGAATAGCAGTGGTGAAGGCATGCCACTAGCCATGATGAGATACATCTGATAGCACAGGTTGACCCAGCCGGTCTCACTGAAGGAAACGAACAGTTGCTGAGCTTTGCAAAATCTTGGTTCTATCTAGATAGAAGCATAAGTCCCTCTTAACAACCAAAGAATGAAGAGAATGTTCCCTTCATTTTGGAAGTCCCAAAATAAGAGTGGAAGGACCAAAGGTTGGTTTAGATGAAATTCTGACACAACCTTAGGAAGAAATTTAGGATAAGTACGAAGAACTACTTTGTCCTTATGGAACACAGTATACGGAGGGTCTGTGACCAGGGCATGTATCTCAGAGACCCTGCGGGCTGAGGTAATGGCCACTAGGAAGGCAGTCTTCCAAGTGAGAAATTTTAGCTCACAGGTAGCCAAAGGTTTCCGAGTGAGCATGTCTAGCACAAGATTAATGTCCCAGGCTGCGACTGGACATCTTGTAGGAGGTCTGATATGCAGAATCCCCTTAAGAAACCTCTTAACCATAGGTAACAGCTAGAGTTAGGGAAATAATGGGCTCATGATATGCTGAAATGGCACTTAGAAGAACTTTGACTGTAGAGTACTGCAAACCCGAATTCGAGAGGTCCAAAAGGTACTCCAAAACCTTATCTGGTGGACAGGAAAAGGGATTCAAAGAGGACTTTGCACACCAGAGCGAAAAACGCTTCCACTTGGCTGTGTAAGTTTTCCGAGGGGCTGGCTTCCGTGCAGCCAGAAGAATATCTGAAACTCTTCAAGAGACATTGAGCTGGTTTACTTCGACCTCTTCAGGAGCCAAGCATGAAGGTGAAGTGATCTCAGGCTGGGATGGACCACCGGTCCCAGAGTCAAAAGGTTCATCTGCAGGAGAAGTGGTCTCGGAGGAACTGCCAACATATTGTTGAGTAGTGGAAACCACAGCTGCCGAGGCCAAAAGGGAGCAATGAGAATCATTTGTCCCCTGGGATTCGAACTTGAGGAGTACCCTCTGAATTAGAGGAAGAGGTGGAAAGGCGTAAAGAAAGCGTTTTGTCCACCGCAGCCTGAACACATCCTGACAGAAAATGCCAGGCCCTGGATTTCTGGAGCAGAAGAGAGGCAGTTTTGCGTTGAGTGGGGATGCAAAAAGGTCCAGGTCTGGAGTTCCCCACTCTTCGAATAGTGACAGAACTATGGTTGAGTCGAGACACCACTCGTGAGGGTCTGTCTCTGTTCTGCTGAGATGGTCTGCAAGTTTGTTCTGAACACCTGGCAGATACACCGCTTGAATTAGAGCCTTGTGCTCCAAGCACCATTCCCATACCCTCATTGCTTCTCTGCATAAGGGGTAAGAGTGAGCCCCACCCTGCTTGTTGATGTAATACATCACTGCTTTGTTGTCCGATTGAAGGAGAATGTTCTTCTGACACAGAATGTCTTTAAAAGCTCAGACCACATAAAGGACAGCTCTCATTTCTAGGACGTTTATGTGGAGCTGGGACTCGACTTGAGTCCACGCACCTTGAGTGTGGAGAGCCTGACAGTGAGTTCCCCACCCCATTAGGGATGCGTCCGTGGTAATGGAGATCTGATGGTCCAGAGGAGCAAAGGGATACCCCACCCCTCCAGGAGATTGCTCTCTTGAGACCACCAGGTGAGTGACCTCCTTAAAGGTTCTGTCACCTTGATGAGATAGGACTGCGGGTGAGTGGTTGGGGACCACTGAGTATCCACTGGGTGGTTCTCATGTGCAGACGTGCTAGGGATACAGTGAACACTGAGGATGCCATGAGGCCTAGCATCCGTTGCATCGAGAGAGCTGTGACTGAGCTGTTTTCCTCGACGTGACGGGCCATCTGAAGGATATTGTTCCTCCTGTCTTCTGGAAGAAAAGCCTTCGCACAGGAGGTGTCCAGAAGAGTCCCTATAAAAAGGAGCCTCTGGGAGGGCTGCAGTTGCGATTTCTTGAGGTTGAGCAGAACTCCCATGGACATAGAAGCGAGAGGCCATCTCACAGCGTCCAGAGTCCCTGCCTGGAAGGGCTTCCAAAGCCAATCGTCCAGATAAGGAAACACCTGAATTCGACCTTTCTGAGGTGCGCTGCGAGAACTGCACAACATTTTGTAAAAACTCGGGCTGAGGATAGCCCAAAGGGCAGGACTCTGAACTGATAGTGCTGTCCCAGAGCCACAAACCTCAGGAATTTGTGATGCCTCGGGTGAACAGGAATGTGCTGGTAAGCGTCCTGCATATCTAGGGAGGCTAACCAGTCGTGTTGGTGGAGCAGAGGTAACAGGGTTCCCAGAGAAATCATTTTGAATTTCTCTTTGGGGAGAAATTTCTTTAGCTTTCTGAGGTCTAGAATGGGGCGCATACAGCCGGACTTCTTTAGAACCAGAAAGTAAAGGGACTAGAACCCCGTGTTTCGTTGGTGCGTTGGCACCACTTCTACTGCCCTGTTCAGAAGGCCCTGAATCTCGTCGGCGAGAAGGTCTGACTGAAGGGCTGACAGCCTGGGCTGCCATTTGGGAGGACGATCCGGGGGGTCTCCACATGATTGAGTGAATACCCCTCGCGAATTATCCGAAGGACCCATTTGTGTGAGGTTATGGACTTCCACTGGTTGTAGAAGTGCAGACGACCTCCCACTGGAGAGGAAAAGTCCACCTCTGGCAGCTGAGATGGAACTTGGGCCGGCAATTCATAAGGTAGCGCTGGGCGCTTTGGGCCCTTGCGCTTTGTTGTGCCTTCTTTTGAGGCTGGGCAGGTTGATTCTTATGGAAACTTCCTCTGCCTCAAAAGGACTGGCGATTATGAAACTGTCGTTTACTGGCACGCCCTCGAGAGGGGGCAGGAGGGGGCCGAGCCAACTTAATGGCTGACCTAGTCTTTTGTGTAGCTTCTAGAGCTTGATCTACCTGAGGACCAAAAAGATATGCACCGTCAAAGGGCAATGCCATCACCTGCTGCTGCGCATCATTCGTAAAGCCCGAAGTGCGCAGCCAGGAATGACGCCGGGTGCAAATACCAGCAGCCGCTGAATGGGAAGCAGTGTCAAAAGCATCCATGGCTCCTTTAACCTGCTGGTTATTAGATTCAATACCTCTGGTAATGGTTTGAAGAAGCTCTGGCTTTGAATCCGACTCCGGCAGGGCTTCAACCATCTGTTTAATAGAATGCCACAGGATATACTCATACTGAGAAAAATAGCCTTGGTAACTGTCGTCGCATACTTAGAGTAGAGGCAGCAAAGACTCTCTTACCTAAGGTGTCTATCTTACAGGATTCTTTGTTAATAGGTTAGAGCTGTAGTAGCTTGAGGAAGAACGACCTTATCATTCTCTGCCAGGACTACAATAGGATCTAAAGGCTTGAGATGCCAAAATGGGACGATCCTAGGGGGCTGAATATTTCCTATCAATGGATTTAGCCACAGAAGGGGTAAGAGCAGGATTATTCCATACCATTTGAGACAGCGTCTCGAAGGAAGGCTGAATCGGAGGAGTCAAATCCGTAGGGATCTCCGAGGCATGAAGATACTGGAGTCTCAACAATTTCCCAGGATCGATGTCTGTAGTCTGGAGAGAAAGTGTGGAACTCAGATTTTTCAACAGAGACTTAAAGGATAGGTCCTCGACCACAGGCTCTGCAGCAGTAATAGATCCTGCTTCGTCCACTTCATCACCAAACCGAAGGTCTGGGTCAGGCTCAAAGTCATCTCCTGACAGTCCAGGAGGGATATGGACAGGAAAGGAATGAAATTCAGAAGAGGAGGAAGAAGGAAGCAAGTGAAAAGAGGAGTCCCCGAGAGCCGTCGGCGCCGAGGAGGCGCACGGCACCGGGAACGCCGCCGCGAGGCCACGCGGCACCGAAAAAGGCGCAGAGAAGCCGCCACGCGACAGCGCAGTACCCGCACGCCGAGGACGGCGCCGAGAGCCATGACGCCGAGGGCACTGAAAACACTCCCAGACTCAAAAACAGGTTTTGAAGGAAGAAGAGCAGGAGATAAGGGCATTGGTGTGGCCCCTGCGCTGCAGCCATGTGGGGGAGACACTTGCGCAGAGAGTCAACGGCACCGAAGAAGGTGCCCCACCAGGAAGGTCCAATGCCCTACCTGGTCGCCCAGAGAGTCCAGGCCCACGAGCGACTGAGCCAGGTAGCCGAACCAACCTCCCAGCCCATTGCTCCATAAGAGCGCCCACTGATGAAACTGCTCATCTGAAGACCTACCTGCGGGCGGGTAGGGCTCCAATGTTGAGCGCGGCTACCAGGGGAGAGGTTGGCGACTCCGAAGGAGAGACCGCAACTAGCCTGATAACCGAGCGATCTTCGCAGAACATATCAGGGACGACCTCAAGTGCCTTCTCTTTTTAGACCTGTGGGCGAAGAAGAGCTCGAGGCGAGCGGTGCCAGAAGTGCGACCGTTTATTTTTATGCTTTCGAGGGACCGCCCATCCCCGGCATTGGACCGACCGCTGTCAGACCCTCCCTCCGGAGAAGGCGGCGGACCGGACCCAGCCCCACTGACTGAACAGCTTTCATACGAAGTCTCCCTACCGTCACCTGACCTGCTCATGGTCGACTCCGTCAAGGTAAGCTGAGACTTCTTTATTATTTTTAAAATAAATACAAGAATACATTTAAGCGATACTGTATCAAGATAATACTACAAAATAATAAAAACTGAAAACTATGCTGCTAGTTTGAAGTTTGACTTCCGACAGGCTAGCGACGTCGTCACTGAAGTGCACTCGATGGCGGGAAAAAAAGAACAAAGAGGCGGTTGGAGGGTCGACGCCCGAGATAGTCGCTACCGCACAGCTAGGGGCTCACAGCCAGCCGTCTGGGCGCCTATCTCTGGCGCCGATCCTCCAGCAAAACTTTGCTCCCGATGGGTCCTAGTGCCTCCAGCGCAGATCCCAACAGTGTGAATCAGTGGTGGAGACTTATGTCCAGGAAGATCCTGTTGTAGGCTCCGTAGTGGGCCTGAAGTGCACAGATAGAGAGAAGTAACCGTGCCGAGCAGAAAGTCCTCCTACCCCAGAAATCAAAATCCGAGGAGTCTTGATCTGGGGGCCGGTCACGGTGAAGGGCCCGAAGCCCATCAGGAGTATCCAACTGCGTCAAACCAGACTGTGGATGAGGCATGGAACTGGAGACTCCAGGGTGCGCAATACCTCTGGCTGAGATCCCTAGGGGCAGGAACTCCAGAGCGGGCCTCTGCCAGAGCAATAGCGCCTCCTGAAAGGGAAGCCGCCAGGGCGGCAGCACAAGGTGGCCTCGCCAAAATCGCCTAGAAAGGCGTAGGCCCGCGTGTTCAGGATTGCTGACAGTGGGAGGAGAAAGGTGCAAATCCTCCAACATCCTCACGAGGAATCGCTGATACTCAAGAGAGACAGCAGCCGGAGAGAATGTGGACAGAGGGCTCCTCCCCCTGAAGAGGGGGATGAGAAGCTGGAGGTCACCATCTGTTCAGTGGGTGGCTGCACGGGGGGAGGTTGAAAAACCTGGCTGTCCATTGCCCTAACGTAAGCAGGGAACCGGGCAGCCACCGCTGCTCCCAGATGAGAGGGCTGCTAGGACCGAGGATGCCTGGGAGCGCAGGAGAGTGTGCCAGAGGGATAGGGATAGAGCCGAGAAGAGATGTCGGCTGACCTCCGCCTGGGCTAAGGAGCGGACCGTGGGCACCCGTGGAAGAAGGTGCCCCGGAAGACCCCACAGCCGACAGCTGCACAATCACATCAGTACTGCCTTGGCTGCGCCCAGAAGAATCCCCCAGTGAGGTGACTGGGGCCGTGAAGATCCAGAAGGACGGTCCCCTGCCTCAAAAGAACGGGACTCCTCAAAAGACCAGCGGAGGAAGAGCGGAAATATAAAATACATACTCCACCGTAATTCTTGATCTTCTTGGATGAGTCTCCACCACTCATTCACACTAGTGGGATTAGCGCGGAGGACTAGGACCCATCGGGAACAAACTTTTGCTGGAGGGTCGCGGGAGAGATGGCGCCGCTGAGCATGGCGCCAGCGAGCAGCGGCTCGGCGCAATGACCATCTCGGCGACGACCCCTCCAACCGCCTCAGTATCTTTTTACCAAGGAGGTGCAGCGAACTAACGTAAAGAGTAAATCTAACCTTAAAAACGGACATAAGATAGTCCGTACGACCCGTGTAAGAAGGGTCAGCAAAGAAGTCCTCACGGCCTAAAGATTTGAGGGAGTGAAGACCAACACAGCGGTGAGCTTGGGGGATGGAGGGTGGGCGTGTGAATGAGTGGTGGAGACTCGTCCAAGAAGATCAAGAATTACGGTAGGTACGTAATTTTCATATCTTCCTGGACATAAGTCTCCACCACTCATTCACACTAGTGGGAGAGTACCAAGCTGATAATCCCCCAAAAGGGCAGCAGGAGAGCCAGAGCTCACGCGTCTAAGATAGAAGACCATTAAGGATAGTTCTGCCGAATGCGGAATGTCGCCTGGCATGAACATCCAGTGCATAATGCTTAACGAAGGTATGCACTGAGCTCCAGGTGGCGGCGTTGCAGATATCCGCAATTGGAACATTGCGAATCTCCGCTAAAGATGCCGCGACCGCCCTAGTAGAGTGAGCGTACACTCTACCCTCCAATTTAACTTGAGCCATGGAGTAGCAATGTCGAAGGCATGCCACTAACAGCGATGGGTTGACCCAGCCGGGTGTCGCTGAAAGAAACAAACAGTTGCTGAGTCTTGCGAAAATTCTTGGTTCTATCTAAATAGAACTGCAAGGCTCTCTTAACATCCAAGGAATGAAGAGATGGTTCCCCTTCATTTTGGAAATTAGCGAAGTAAGAGGGAAGTACCAGAGGTTGGTTTAGATGGAATTCTGACACAACCTTGGGAAGAAATTTAGGATGAGTACGGAGAACTACCTTGTCTTTATGGAATACAGTATACGGAGGGTCCGTCACCAAGGCATGAATCTCCGAGACCCTGCGGGCTGAGGTAATGGCCACCAGGAAGGCAGTCTTCCAGGTAAGAAATTTTAGCTCACAGGTAGCTAAGGGCTCGAAAGGCTTCCGAGTGAGCATGTCCAGCACCAGGTTAATGTCCCAGGTTGCAACTGGACGCCTAACAGGGGGTCTGGTATGAAGAA
Organism: Neoceratodus forsteri; assembly: GCA_016271365.2. Classification (NCBI taxonomy): domain Eukaryota; kingdom Metazoa; phylum Chordata; order Ceratodontiformes; family Ceratodontidae; genus Neoceratodus; species Neoceratodus forsteri. Next base: position 358,020,255 of record CM028137.1, read on the forward strand.
TCCCCTTAAGAAATCTCTTCACCATAGGAAGCTGAGCCAGAGTCAAGGAAGAAACCGGCTCATGGAACGCTGAGATGGCACTAAGGTGAACTTTAACTGTGGAGTACTGGAGACCTGAGTTTGATAGGTCCAAAAGATACTCCAGAACCTTGTCAGGAGGACAGGAAAAGGGATTCCAAGAGGACTCTGCACACCAGAGAGAAAAGCGTTTCCATTTGGAAGCGTACGTTTCGGGTGGCTGGCTTCGCAGCAGCCAGAAGGATGTCCGAGACTCTAGAGAGCGTTGAATCGATTCTACTCTACCTCTTCAGGAGCCAAGCATGAAGGTGAAGTGATTTCAGGTTGGGATGGACCAACGAACCCCAAGTCAAAGGTTGATTTGCAAGGGAAGTGGTCTCGGAGAGGCTGCCAACATACTGTTGAGCAGAGGAAACCATAGTTGCCGAGGCCAGGAGGGAGCAATGAGAATCATTTTGGTCCCCTGAGACTCGAACTTGAGGAGAACTCTCTGGATTAGAGGATCGGTGGAAAGGCGTAAAGAAAACGTTTTGTCCACCGCAGCCTGAACGCATCCTGACAGAAAATGCCAGGCCCTGGATTTCTGGAGCAGAAGAGAGGCAGTTTTGCGTTGAGTGGGGATGCAAAAAGGTCCAGGTCTGGAGTCCCCCACTCTTCGAATAGTGACCGAGCTACGGCTGGATCGAGAGACCACTCGTGAGGGTCTGCCTCCGTTCTGCTGAGGTGATCTGCTAGATCGTTTTGTATACCTGGCAGATAAACCGCCTGAATCAGAGACTTGTGCTCCAAGCACCACTCCCACACCCTCATTGCTTCCCTGCAAAGGGGGTAAGAATGAGCACCGCCTTGCTTGTTGATGTAACACATCACAGCTTTGTTGTCCGTTTGAAGGAGAATGTTCTTGTGACAAAGGATATCCCTCAGAGCTCGGATCGCGTAGAGGACTGCTCTCATCTCCAGGACATTTATGTGGAGAAGAGTTTCGAACTGAGTCCATACACCTTGAGTGTGGAGGGAGCGACAGTGAGCTCCCCATCCCATTAGCGTTGCGTCTGTGGTGATGGAGATCTGATGATCCGGGGGAGCAAAGGGGAACCCTTCCAGGAGATTGCTCTCTTGAGTCCACCAGGTGAGAGACCTTCGAAGGGGCTCCGTCACCTTGATGGGATAAGACTGGGGGTGAGAGGTCGGAGACCACTGAGTGGAGAGCATCCATTGGGTGGTTCTCATGTGCAACCGGGCCAGGGGTACAGTGAACACCGAGGACGCCACGAGACCCAACATGCGTTGCATCGAGAGAGCTGTAACCGATTGGTTCTCCCCGATGTAACGGGCCATCCGAAGGATGTCGAGTCTTCTGTCCTCTGGAAGGAAAGCCCTTCGCGAAGAGGTGTCTAGAAGCTCCCCTATGAAAAGGACCTCTGGGAGGGCTGCAGTTGTGATTTTTCAAATTCAGCAGAATTCCCATGGACGTAGAAGGCGAGAAGTCGCTTGCACGGCTTCCAAAGTCCCTTGGCCGGAAGGGCTTGCTAGAAGCCAATCGTCCAGGTAGGAAACACTCGGAGTCCGATCTTCCTGAGATGCGCTGCGAGAACTGCACAACACTTTGTAAAGACTCGCGGCGCCGAGGATAGCCCAAAAGGCAGGACTCTGAACTGATAATGCTGACCCAGAGCTACAAACCTGAGGAACTTGCGGTGGGTCGGGTGGATGGGGATATGCTGGTAAGCTGGCCCTGCATATCCAGGAGGCCAGCCAGTCGTGCTGATGCAGCAAGGGTAACAGGGTACCTAGGGAAATCATTTTGAATTTCTCCCTGGGGAGAAATTTGTTTAACTTTCTGAGGTCTAGAATGGGGCGCATTCCCCCAGACTTCTTTGGAATCAGGAAGTAATGGGAGTAGAACCCTGTGCTCCGCAGATGCGGGGGCACCAGTTCTATTGCCCTGTTGCTTAGAAGGCCCTGGATCTCGGCGGTGAGGAGGTCTGACTGAGAGGCCGACAACCTGGGTTGTCGTCTGGGAGGACAATTCGGGGGGGTTTCAAAAAAATTGAGAGAATAACCCTCGCGAATTATCCGAAGGACCCATTTGTCCGAAGTTATGGACTTCCACTGGTTGTAGAAGTACATCAGACGACCTCCCACCGGAGGAGAAAGTTCCACCTCGGGCAATGTGGATGGAACTTGGGCCAGCAATTCATAAGGTGGCGCTGGGGGCTTTAGGCCCCTGCGCTTTCTGCTGCGCTTTCTTTTGAGGTTGGGCAGGTTGGCTTTTATGGAAGCTTCCCCTGCCTCTGCCTCGAAAGGACTGACGACTATGAAACTGACGTCTGTTCACATGCCCCCGAGAGGGAGCAGGCGGAGGTCTGGCCAACTTAATGGCCGACCTAGTCTTCTGAGTGGCCTCTAAGGCTTGTTCCACCTGAGGGCCGAAAAGAAAGGAGCCATCAAAGGGCAGCGCCATTACCTGTTGCTGAGCATCATTCGTGAAGCCAGAAGTACGCAGCCAGGAATGGCGCCGAGTACAAATACCTGCGGCTGCTGAGCGAGAAGCAGTGTCGAAAGCGTCCATAGCGGCTTTGACCTGTTGGTTATTGGACTCAATACCCCTAGTAACGGTCAGAAGAAGCTCTGACTTGGAGTCCGAACCGAAGAGCTTCAACCATTCTTTTCAAAGAGTGCCACAGGATATACTCCATACTGAGAAAAATAGCCTTGATAACTGGCAATACGCATACTTAGAGTGGAGGCAGCAAAGACTCTCTTACCTAATGTATCAATCTTACGAGACTCTTTGTTAATAGGTCGAGCTGTAGTAGTTTGAGGAAGAACGACCTTATCATTCTCTGCCAGGACTACAATAGGATCCGCAAAGGCTTGGGATGCCAAAATGGGACGATCCTTGGGAGCTGAATACTTCTTATCAATGGATTTAGCCACTGAGGGAATAAGAGCAGGATTATTCCATACCATTTGAGACAGCGTCTCGAAGGAAGGCTGGATCGGAGGAGTCAAATCCGTAGGGATCTCCGAAGCATGAAGGTACTGGAGTCTTAATATCTTCCCAGGATCGATGTCTGTAGTCTGGAGAGAAAGAGTGGATCTCAGGTTCTTCAACAGAGACTTAAAGGACAGGTCCTCAACCACAGGCTCTGTAGCAAAGAAAGATCCTGTTTCCTCCACTTCATCACCCAACCGAAGGTCTGGGTCAGGCTCAACATCATCTCCTGATGGTCCAGAAAGGACTGATTGGACAGGAAAGGAATGAAAATTAGGAGAGGAGGAAATAGCAGAGAAACAAGGAGAGTCCCAGAGGGCCCCCGGCGCCGAGAAGGCAAAACGGGTTGAAAACGGCACCGCAGAGGGGCACAGCGCCGAAGAGGCACGCGGCGCCGCAAGCGGCACCGCCGGACCAAGCGGCACTGCCGAGCAAGCGGGCGCCGACGACGGCGCCACTAGACCCAACGGCGCCGCGAGACCACGCGGCGCCGCAAGGCCGAGCGGCACCGAAAACGGCACAGACAAGCCAACAGACCCCGCGGAAGGCGCCGGAAATGCCCCAGGAACCTGGAAAGCTAGAGAAGGAAAAAAACCAGGAGATAAGGGCATCGGTGTGGCCCCCTGCGCCGCAGCCATGTGGGGGACACCTAGCTGCGGAGTCACCGGCACCAAGAAGGTGCCAGCGACTAGGAAGGTCCAACCGCCTCCACCATCGCTGGAGGAGCCCGGGCCCGTGGCAACCGAGCCAGGCAGGAGAACCAACCTCCGAGCCCATCGCCCACAAGAGCGCCCACTGATGAAACTGCTCATCTGGAGCCCCACCTACAGGCGGGAGGGGCTCCGATGTCGGGACGACGGTCACCAGCAGTTGGCGACTCCGGCGAGGAGAACGGCACACTAGGCTACGATAACCGACCGCCGACGCCAAGACACTACCAGAGGATGCACTCGAGTGATGCCTTCTTTTGACCTGTGGGTCAAGAAGAGCTCGAGGCCGAACGGTGCCGAGAATGCGATCGCTTATTTTATGCCGACGGGGACCGCCCATCCCCGGCATCGGACTGACCGTTGTCGGAACCCCGCTGAGGAGAAGGAGGCTGACCGGACCCAGCCCGGCTGACTGAACAGCTTTCATACAAAGTCTCCCTACCGTCACCTGACCTGCTCATGGTCAACTCCGTCCAGTAGGCAGAGACTTCTTCAAGTAAGTTAAATTTAAAATATTAGAAAAATTTTACGAAAATAGAATAAAATTAAGCGATACTACTATCGAGATAATGTTACAAAAAAATAAACTGAAAACTATGCGCTAGTTTGAAGTTTGACTCCCGACAGGCGAGCGACGTCGTCACTGAAGCGCACTCGACGGCAAGAAAAAAGGAACTGAGGCGGTTGGAGGGTTGTCGCCGAGATGGTCATTGCCGCTCGAGCCGCTGCTCACGGCGCCATCTCTCGCGCCGACCCTCCAGCAAAAAGTTTGCTCCCAATGGGTCCTAGTGCCTCCGGCGCTAATCCCACTAGTGTGAATGAGTGGTGGAGACTTATGTCCAGGAAGATCTGCACTACAGCTCCTCCCAGGGCCCAGGTGGACCCAAGAAAAAGGCCGATGCGCGGACCCCACACCCCTCGGAGTCCGAAAGAGTCCTCCTCCTCAAGAGGGCCAGCCTAGGTAGCTGGCATCTCTGGGCAGCCCCCGAAGGAGGCAGGGAGCAGTACCTCCCCCCCCCCCGCAGGTGCTTCGATGAGGCCCAAAGTCCAGTGATCAAGGCACACCACCGGAGGGGGTACCACAACTGAGGGATCGGTGAACCTGCCAAGACCAGGCTGCAGAGCTATGGTTGTGCACACCACTGCCTGCCGGTCAGCACCACTGACCCTAGTCTCGGTAGCCACCGACCTCACCTCAGAGGGGAGGCTGATTCCGACTGGTCGAAGAGACCACCATGCTGCCCACGTCAGCAGCCAACCCCGAGGGGTGAGACTGCATGTCCGACTCAGAGCTCGACTCCGTCTCCGAGGAGGTAGAGTCCGAGGCCCTGAGCCAAACCGTAGGAGGGCGGGCAGAACCATCCCTACCACCAGGCCCGGAGACCACCGCTGTGCCAGAGTCTGTGCCAGCGCCCCCTGCAACCCTGCGAGCAGGATCCGAGGGAGGCACAGCCCCAGCCCGAGCCAGAGATCCAGAGCAAGGACCAGTCATGGTACCATCCGGTCCCACGGCACCGCGAGCGGCACCAAGGACAGGGACGACGCCGACAGTCCCGGCGGTACCCTCGGCGCCTACCAGCCCCCGGGCGCCGCAAGCCGCACTGGAGGGACCATGGTGGCACCATCAATGGCCCTGGCTAAGGACATGGCGCTGGCAGGATGCCCCCGCCCCGCCTCTCTCGGCACCGAGGGCCTGGGCGGCACCGTGATGGCACCGACTGATGGAACCGAAGGCCCCACAGCACCGAACCTCGCGGGCACGGTGCCATGCTCAACCTCGGTGCCGAGGCGAGACATGGTGAAGGATGACATCGCAGTGGATCTCACGGCGCCACGAACGGCGTCGACAGAGCCCACGGCTCCGCACGACAAATCAGTGCCGACGACGACCCCGTCAGGGCCCAGTGCCGCGAACGCGCCGAGGACGGGCGCTGACCTGGGCCTTCCGAGCCGCTGAACGACACTGGGGAGCTCTTCACTCGAGGGCGACTGCCATGGCAGCGCCTCCCGCCCGCCTCCGGAAGGAGCAGGACAGGCCTCCTGCGCCGCAGAAGAAGCCTCGGCAACGGCTAGGCTACAAGTAGCCAAGGCTCCATCCTCCTCGGTCCGTATAGAACTAGGAGGGGACCCGGAGGAAAGGCCGAGAGCGTGGCTTGGCCCGATGAGTGTGAACCCGACCCCTGAAAGTCGGCGGAGCTCGCCCCACTTTCCACGCGCGTTGTTCGAGGACCCTGCGGTCCATGGAGAAGCAGGCGTTGCACGAGTCCATGTCGTGAAGCGGGCCAAGACACAAGAGACATCGGTCGTGCTGGTCGGTGACGGAGAATTTTCAGCCGCATGGGCACCGTCGCATGGCCGACCCGTCTTCGAAGATTTCTTGCCCTCCGACTGAGACATGACCTACGGAAAAAAACCAAAACAGACCAGATGTCGTGAAAATTCAAAAAATAAGGAAAGATCTTACCAGGCGACGTCGAGTAGAGGCAGAAAACAGAACTGGCAGGAGACCGACGGACTTGACGCCGAAGGATTGGTATTGAAACAGGCCTAAGATTTACTTCAAAGCTTCCCACGAGGCGACCTCTACAGCGGGAGACGAAGAACTGTGAGCAGGTGGAGTCGACACAGCCTTGTGACCACAGCCCACGCAGGCCACGCAGTACGCGCCTCGAGGGCGGCACTGATGGTGTGTCGCTCCGCCTACCCTTTAAAAGCTTCCCTGGGTCCTGACCTCCGCCAGATACCCACCTGTGATGAAAGGTGAAGATTGACACAGATAAGATCCTGAGGTACTTTCTGTGGGAGCACCTGATGGGGACGTGAGAGTAGGCATCTTTGAGGTCCAGGGAGGCTAGCCAGTCCCCTGGCCTTAGAGAGGGAAGAATTATTCCCAGAGTCACCATCTTGAACCTTGTTTTTAAAAGATGTTTGTTTGGGTATCTTAAAAGATGTTTGTTTGGGTATCTTAGATGTAGGATGGGTCGCCACTCCCCTGTCTTTTTTGGGGGTAAGGAAGTACCTGGAGTACAGACCTTTGCCCCAGTGTAGGACAGGAACTCTCTCTATGGCTTCTAAGGCCATAAGAGATGAAACCTCTACCTCTAGGGTAAGGGTTTCAGAGAGACTTGCAGGTGGAAAAGATCTGACTCATCTTCGGAACTTTTTTGAAGCTGAGAACCAGTCCCTGGCTTACTACTTCCAGGATCAACTTGTCTGAAGTAACAGACACCCAGTCCTGGATGAAGTAAGCCAGCCTCCCACTACAGGGATAGGAGAGTCGACCCGGGCAGGCCCATCAGGGTGTCTGCTTGGCAGGGGCCTTAGGCAGAGGAGTGGATGCAGCACTGCTCATCCCCCTTCTGCCTCTCCCTCTGAAGAACCCCCTCTGTGAAAAGGGAGAAGAGGCCTGTGCTTGGTAGAAAGGCCTACGAAAAGGCCTGCCCCTAGACTGCTGCCTTTGAGGAGTTGCCTGCCTCTCCTTGGCCTGAGCATTCCTATAAGTGGTCCTATAGTCCTCCATCTTCTTCATGCAATTCTCTTCTGCTCCCCAAACAGAGAATTACCTTCCACAGGGAAATCCATGGCCTTAGCCTGGGTGTCCTGTGAGAGGCTAGTACATCTGAGTCAAGCCATTCTCCGAAGAGCCACAGATGTAGCCATAACTCTTGATGACACATCACTGGAGTCCACAGCAGCATGAAACTGTACCTTAGATGCCTCAATCCCATCCGCAGCCACCTCCTCCAGCTCCTTGGCCAGCTGGGGGGAGGCCTGTTTAGCTAATTTCAGTACAGTGTCCCACCTGGACTTCTGGTACCTGGCTGCACAGGCCATATAATTAGCCTGCCTGAGTCCCAAAGAGGATGCCATGTATTGCTTCTTTGCCAAGGAATCCATCCTCCTGGAGTCTTTATCTGGGGGGTGTGAAGCCAAGGGAACATTAGCCCTGTCACAGGCTGCAGCATGCACTACCCCAACATGGCGGCATTGCTGGTAGAAAAACTGTGTGTAAGCCTGATAAAGTATACCTCTTGTCCATTCTTCTATCATCAGGAGGTACAGAATTAGGAGACTAACATTTTTTTGTGTCCATTTCCCAAATGATTTGTGCAGGGGAATAGACAGCCTCCTGGATTCTGGGATGTCCATCATTTCAACAAAATCAGGCTCCTCCTGATCCTCCGTAGCTTCCTCCATAGGGAGCCGGAGAGTTTCAGCCACTTTCCTATAGAACATATAGTGGGGAGGGGACTCGGAGAGCCTAGGAGGGGAAACACCAGAAGGTCTGTCTGGGGAGATGTGCGGTTCAATGGGCACATCCAGACTTTCTGCTCCATCATTGTCATTGTCTTGTTCATAATCCCACTCCTCCTCAAATTCCGGTTCACAAAAGTCTTCAGGTGCATAATCCTGAACCAGTGGAACCGACCGAACTGAGCCCCTAGCTAACGGAGCCGGATCGGACGTAACTGGGCAAAGCGATTCAACAATCCGAATCGCTCCGGGGGGCAATCTCATCAGCGGTTGGAACATGAACCTCCAGATCCAAACCTGCTGACTTGTCCAAGTTTCCTTTTCGTAGCGACCGATCCCGCAGGATCGGCTCTCCTCTTACCCGAAGAAGTATTGCCCTGGTCAGAGAGCACTCCTTCTGGTTCGGTCGGAACCGAACCGGGCTGGCCATCCAGGTCAGCGGACTTCTCAACCTCCTTTTCCCCCCAAGTCTACCTAATCTTTTCTCCAGGGCAGACTTGGGAAAGTTTTTACAAATTTGGCAGTCTGTATAGAGGTGTTCAAACCCCAGACAATAAACACAGGTGGTGTGGGGATCGGCCTTAGCAAAGACATCCCCACACTCACTGCAGTATTGAAACCCAGTGGGCCTGGTTTTTTTCTTGGGTTTCTTAGACATGGCCAACGTAAAGTACAGTTACATAAGAACTTACCGTAACAGTAGATCTTCGAGAACAGCTCTTGCAGCAGGTTACACCATTAGGACTGAAGCCGGCAGGCGTCAGGACCCCACGGAAAAATTCTAGCTAGCCATCTTCAGCGGGGACCGCCCCCGACGTTGGTCCCGCCTCCGACGTCAGGCGTAGTACATAAGGGGGCGGTCCCGCCAGATTCTCCAGTTCTCCCACCGGAGACTTCCGGCCACAGGCTGACATCGAAATGGGAGACCGAGGATCCACCGTCAGAAGACATAAGGGTATAAATCCCTGTTAAAAAAGGCTTAAGCCATGCCTCCTCCAAGGGGGAAGGTGGACGGGAAGGTTCCTGCTGCAAGAGCTGTTCTCGAAGATCTACTGTTACGGTAAGTTCTTACATAACTGTACTATCTTATTTCGAGACACAGCTCTTGCAGCAGGTTACACCATTAGGACTGATTCCCAAGCAGTAGCGCTTGCAAACACTCTGGGAGGCGGAAACTAGAAAGTTCAATCCAGGTCCTGATTCTAGCACAGGAGACCCTGTAGCACAGCCAGGCCGAAGCCGGCTCTTCGCCATGAAGCAATGTCCAGGCTATAGTGCCTGATAAAGGTATGTACAGAGCTCCAAGTGGCTGCAGCACAAATGGCAGAGGTGGAGATGTTTCGAAGTGCTGCAAAGGAGGTGGCCACTCCCCTAGTGGAATGGCCCCGGACTGATCCCGGGAGGGGCTTTTGTTTGATATCGTAACAGTATGATATGCACTGGACAAGCCAGCGAAAGGGACTGTTTGGATACTGGTTGGCCTATCATCCTTTCAGTAAAGGAAACGAAAAGTTGCTCCGATTTACGAAGCTGCTTAGTTCTGCTCAGGTAGTACCTTAAGCTGCGGTGAACATCCAGGGTGTGGAGCAGCGCCTCTCCTCTATTAGAATAATTAGGGAAATAGACAGGCAGGTCAATGTCCTGATTGAGAGTGAGTGTGGAAACCACCTTAGGCAAGAATTTAGGATTCGTCCTCAGGAATACTCTGTCCCGGTGGAAAATCAAATAAGGCTCCTTACACATAAGAGCATGAAGCTCGGAAACTCTTCTTGCTGATGTAACAGCAACTAAAAACAAGGTTTTCCACGACAGAAAACGCAGCTCGCAATCCGCGGCAGGTTCAAAAAGTGGGGAGACCGTGAGTTGCTCCAGGACAAAGAGTAAGTCCCATGGAGGCACTGGGTCCTTAATGGGCGGCCTAAGATGTAACACCCCTCTCAAGAATTCGACAGGCATCTAATTGTGCCACTGTGCGCTGTCCCACTGGGAGGTGATAAGCTGAAATGGCACAGAGATGCACCTTAATAGAGGAGTAGGCTAGACCCGAACGGAAAAGGGAGAGCAGGTACTCTAACACCGCTCACCGACAACCTAAAGGGGAAGGGCCGTGTGTTTGCGAATTATAGATAAAAACGGTGCCATTTCTTCATGGCGACGTCGACACGTTCCGGCTTTCTGGCTGCAGAAAGAACTTCCGCAACCTCTTGCGAGACCCCGTGTCGCAAAATGGCTATGTCTCTAGGAGCCATGCATGCAGGTTCAGTGAGCGTAAGTCCGGGTGGACCAGTGAACCCTCCTCCTGAGACAAGAGATGGGAGCTGAATGGCAACGGGAGCGGAGGTTCCCAGGATAGCTGTATTAGCAAAGGGAACCAGATCTGTCTGGGCCAGAAAGAGGCCACCAGGATCATTGTTGCATGCTCCCTGCGCAGTTTGAGAACTCCTCTGGATCAACGGGAAGGGAGGGAAAGCATAGAGGAATCTGTCCGCCCAGGAGAGGGACAACGCGTCTCGCCAGAAAACACCAGGCCCTGGAACTAGCGAGCAAAATTGGGCAGTTTTTCGCTGGATGGGGAAAGCGAACAAGTCCAATTCTGGAGTTCCCCATCGAAGAAACAGATCCTCTGCTACTTCCTGAAGAAGTTCCCACTCGTGGACTCTGGCCTGGGAGCGACTCAGGCCGTCTGCAATTGTGTTGTCCACCCCAGGAACATGCACTGTGATCAGGTTCGCGCCGTGTTGGACTACCCAATCCCACATCCTCATAGCCTCTCTGCAAAGGGGGTAAGAGTGTGCGCCTCCTTGTTTGTTGAGGTAATACATCACCACCGTGTTGTCTGTCTGTAGCAGGAGAGTACTCGGCGGGATCTCTGACTGAAATGCCTGCAGGGCATAAAGGACCGCCCTCATCTCCAGAACGTTGATATGAAGGTGAGCCTCCTGAGGGGTCCACGTTCCCTGGGACTTCACCCCGTCCAGGTGTGCTCCCGCCCTAGTCCTGAGGCGTCTGTGGTGAGGATTACCTCCGGGGACGGCGCTATAAACGGCACACCAGTAGAGTGTGTCCCTGGGTCTAGCCACCATTGCCAGTCTCGAATCACGGCGTTCGTGATTCTGACCGGATGCTGCATATGGTCTTGCCTTTGGTCCCATTGCACCTTGAGCATCCACTGAGTTACCCGCATGTGGAGCCTTGCGAAAGGGACGGTCGGAATGGCCGCAGCCATGTGTCCGAGCAAGCGAAGGACCGACCTGGCTGGGATGGTCTTGTTCGACGAAAGATCCCTGATGAGAGATCTGATGCGCTCCACTCTGTCATCCGGAAGAAATGCTCTTCCCTGAACGGTGTCCAGGACTGCGCCTATGAACTGCAGTTTCTGCGACGGTACCAGGAGAGACTTCTCGTAATTGACCAAGATGCTCAGAGAACGAAACAGATCCTGGGTACTCTGGATAGCCAATAACAACGCCTCTCTGGAGGCGGCCATGAGAAGCCAATCGTCCAAGTATGGGAACACATAATGGCCCTGTCTCCTTAGAGACGTGGCCACGACTGCCATGCATTTGGTAAAGACCCTGGGAGCCGATGACAGTCCGAATGGAAGTGCTTGGAACTGAAAGTGGTGGCCGAGAAACTCGAAGCGCAGGAACCTCCTGTGCGCCTGAGCTACAGGGATGTGCAGGTATGCATCCTGCATGTCTAGGGACGCTAAAAATGCGTCCCTCTTTAGCATGGGAATAAGACCCGAAAAGTCACCATGCGGAATCTTTGTATGGACAGACATATTAAGGTCGCTGAGGTCCAGAATCGGACGGAGGTCCCCTGTTTTCTTTGGAACCAGGAAGAAGTGGGAGTAGTACCCGTATCCTCTCTGGTTCTCTGGGACATACTCTGTCGCCCCCTTTTGCAGGAGCGCGAGTATTTCTTGCCTGATCAGAGACTTGTGCTGACCCGAGTAATGGGAGAGCAGAGGAGGCCTCAAGGGTGGCTGGTTGGAGAGGACATCAGACAATAAACTGTACTGAAGAAAAAACAAATTTTCCGAAGGAAAAGCTTTACCACGCGTCGCGCACTAGAACTGGAACTGAAGGGTCGAGACTTGAAAGTCGACGGCGGGAAAGAACTGGGGAATCTGGCGGGACCGCCCCCTTATATACTATGCCTGACGTCGGAGGTGGGACAGACGTCAGGGGCAGTCCCCGCTGAAGATAGCTAGCTAGAATTTTTCCGTGGGGTCTTGACGCCTGCCGGCTTCAGTCCTAATGGTGTAACCTGCTGCAAGAGCTGTGTCTCGAAATAAGATCCAAACTTACCCTTTTTTCGGCAACCACCAGGCAAGACTCCCTTATCGGTTCCTAACCGTGTCATGGGTATTGGAAAAAAACTTAAAACACATTTTTTTTTTTTTTTTTTAAACTGATATGGATCGGTAACCACACACTAAAGAAAAGCAAAAGATATCAAACTAATGGATCGGTTCGGCCGAACCGATCAAACAAGTCTTACGATTTCTACAAAGTAAACAGAAAACTAAGTACTTACAGTACCGCAGACAGAGCCTGAACCGACAATGCGGAATTAATTTCGGATTTAAAATCGGAATGAACAGACAACTTTAACCGACTTTGAACCGACCAGAAGGAGAAATCTCTGGAGCGACTGTTCAGTGACGTGGAGTAAAGAATCTGACAGTTGGGTTTCAAAGTGTTGCAGACAGAGACCTCAACCGAGCTCGAGCTCAGCGTTCTATGCACTGCATAGAAAATTAACCGTATACTCTCCGGGGCAGTTTAAAGGCTGGAGCTAACTGCAGATTGTCAGAATACAGCAAGACTTCATGTTGTTTGAAGTGGACATTTCCCTCACTGGAAAAGGAGCTGAAAAAGATTAGGGGGATGGAGGGCAGGAATGTATTACATACTGCAAGAGCCTCTCTCGAAGATCTACTGTTATGGTAAATTCTTGCATAACTGTACTATCTTACATCAAGAGGGCTCTTGCAGTAGGTAATTACATATAGGACTGAGTCCCAAGCAGTCTGGAACAAAGAGAAGCACACGGGAGGAAGAAACTACTCATAGGAGATCCTCTGGCTGAGAAGGACCTATGAAAGAAGTCCTTGCAGAATAGCCAACCCGAAGCCGGCTCTCCGTCGAGAGGCACTGTTCAAACTGTAGTGTTTTGTAAAGGTATGGACAGAAGCCCAAGTTGCGGCGGCGCAAATATCAGCCACTGACACATTACTGAAACAGGCAGCAGAGGCCGCAACACCCCTGGCGGAGTGACCCCTGACCTGACCTGGCAAGGTATTGTGATACTTGTCATAGCAGAAAGTGATAACAGTGAGTCAACTATTTGGACAAACGTTGTTTGGAAACAGCGCTGAGGCCCGGATGGACCAGGGATCCCCGATCCTGGGTCAACAGAAGCCATGAAAAAGTAAGAGGAATCGGAGGTTCCTCTGAGTACTGTTGCAGAAGAGAGAACCAAACTTGCCTGGGCCAGAAGAAAAAATTACTCACCTTAATAATGTTGTTTCTTCTAATGGAGTCTTGCTATATTATGACATATGCAGTGAGTCCCAACCTTCGAACTGCTCTGGAGGTGAAAGAGTTAACTTTCCATGCCAGGCATGGAACGCTGAGCTCGAGCTCGGTTGAAAACTCTGTCTGTTCTTCAAACAGAAACTGTCAGATCTTTACGAGCTAAACTCACTAAGGTCCTGTGTGGAAGCTGTAAACCTACACTAGCCAACTGGCTACTAAATATAAGAACACATTTTTTGGTCCTAAAACAAAGACTCAAGTCAGGAGACCCAAAAAATGAAAAACACAACACCCAGTCACCCCAAAAAAGGGAGGGATGAAAAACAAGGTGGGCATCTACTAAGTGCCAACATTGCACTGCCCACCCACATCCCAAAAACAGAGGTTCTGAGAGGGGCAGGCGGGGGTCAAAATATAGCAAGACTCCATTAGAAGAAACAACATTACTAAGGTGAGTAATTTTTTCTTCAAACAACATGAAGTCTTGCTATATTATGACATATGCAGACTACACAGCAGTACCTCCATGGAGGAAGGACAGAACCTACTTAGGAAATAGGCTCTGAAGCACAGCTGTGTTAAAACCGAGCATCACTCCCAGCCTGGATGTCAGAGAGTAATGCTTGTGTAAGTGTGAACTGTTTTCCAGGTAGCTGCTTGACAAATCTCTAGAATGGGGATGTCCTGGCAGCAGCCAGGAAGCAACTGTACCTCTGGTAAGAGTGAAGCCCTCAGGGCCTGAGGGAGGAACCTTACCCAGCTTTTCATAACAGAACTGGATACAAGAGACAATCCACCTGGCAATGGATCTTTTAGTGGCAGGTTTCTTTAGCCAACCTCACCATAAGTGAGGGAACAGTTGAGGGAGTCAAACCTGTGACCCTTGATGCAGCTCAATGTAGTAACTTAAGGGCTCTTCACATCTAAGCTGTGCAACCTCCTCTCACCAGAGGAGGAATGGTCAGTGAAGAAGCACTGAAGAGAACAGATTGATTAAGGTGGAAATCTGAAACCACCTTAGGGAAGAACTTCCTGTTAGTCCTGAGGACCACCTTATTTCTAAGAAAGGAGATAAAAATCAGGCTCCACTGACAAAACATAATTCACTTATCATGCCTGGCAGAAGTGATGGCTACCAGAAACACAGTCTTCCAAGTCACATACCTAAGCTCTGCTGAAGACAAAAAGAAGGAGCAAAGGAGGTTGCATAAGCTGAGCAATGCAAACATTAAGATCCCAGGCAGGGGCAGGGTCCCTGAATGGAGGGTTGGTGTAAAGCAATCCCTTGAAAAACTTAGAAAATACAGGATGAGCTGAAAGAGAAGAAGGTTTACCTGCTGAAATAAAACAGACAGCTGCCAAATGCACCTTTAGGGTAGCTGGTCTCAGCCCCAAAGTGTTTAAATGGACCATATAATCCAGGACTGTGGGTAAATCAGCAGAATCTGGGGAAATATGCTTCCCAGAGCACCATATGGAAAACCTCTTCCATTTGGAATTGTACGCAGCCCTGGTGGAAGGCTTCCTAGAAGCCTTCAATATATCCATTACACCTTGGGAGAGGTGTAGATCAGCAAACTAACTCTTCAAGAGCCGGGCCTTGAGATAGACAGATTTGAGGTTCGGATACCAAACCCTTCCCTGAGCACAGGTTAAACAGACTGTGATTCCTGGGAAGACACAAGGAAAGATGGACAGTTAAGGACAGTAGGAGTGGCGGGTGGATACCAGGGTTGTCTGGCCCAATCTGGAGCAATCAGAATCACTTTGCAGGATTGAGATCTGATTTTGACTAACACACTGAACAGGAGAGGGAAGGGGGGAAAAGCATAGAGAAACTTCCCTTCCCAATTGAGAACTAAAGCATCCAGAGGGACTGAGCCCAACACTGGGGGCCTGCAGCAAAAAAGGGGAAGTTGGTGATTGTCTGGGGCTGCAAAAAGATCTATCTTCGGGGTGCCCCATCTGGCAAATATTACCCCCAGGACCAGGGGATCCAGTGACCATTCGTGATGGCCCTGGGAAATCCTGCTGAGAGCATCTGCCAGGACATTGTCCTTGCCTGGGAGGTGAACTGCCGTGAGGGAGGTGTTCGAGGAGTAAGCCAGAGACCACAACTTCATTGCTTTTGGTGCACAAGGTCGTGGACCAGTGCCTCCTTGCTGATTGATGTACCACATTGTAGTGGTAATATCTGTGTTCTGACCTGTACAACTTTGTTCTGAACAGATTTGGAAAAAGCTAGTGCTAGAAAAACTGCTCTGAGCTCCAACAGGTTGATGTGGAGCAGAGATTCCTGGGGGACCACAGTCCTGGGTAGTAAGTAAGCCCATGTGAGCTCCCCACCCCAAGAGGATGCATCTGTAGTAAGGATTAAAAAGTGAGACTGAGTGACAAAGGAACCCCTGGTCTCAGGTTGTTCTGATCCTGCCACCACTGTAGAGGCTCGGATCAGGGTTAGGAGGTACTGGGATCAACTTGGTAGAGGGTCCTTTCTTTGAGACCAAAAGGCTCTCAAATGGAACTGAATGTCCCTCATCTGAAATCTGGCTCCTTGCACTACTGCTGTAGGAAGCAGCCATCGTCCCAGGGCTGCAGAAAATGCCTTGCTGGTCGAGAGCCTGCAGGAGTGAATGAGGAGGCCAGAGACAACCAGGGTCCTTGCCCTGTCCAAAGGAAGGAAACCTGGCTTCCTCTGTGTTCAGTTCTGCTTCATGAAGGTGAGAAGCTGGACAGGTTCTAGAACTGACTTTGGAAGATTCAGAAGGAAACCTAGAGAGGTAAGCAGTTGCCGAGTTATCTGAAGATGTAACTTGACTTGGTCTGGAGACTGGCCTACTATGAGCCAGTCGTCCAGGTAAGGAAAGATGGCAATTTTTTGCTTTCTGAGGTAGGCAACTGCTACTGCCAGGCATTTTGTGAATACCCTTGGAGCAGAGGTGAGGCCGAAGGGCATTGCTGTGAACTGGTAATGGCCTGAGGGCAGCTCGAACCTGAGGTACTTTCGATGGGAGCTTCTGATGAGAATATGGAAGTAGGCACCCTTGAGGTCCAGGGACGCTAGCCAGTCCCTGGCCTTAGAGAGGGTAAAATAATTCCCAGAGTCACCATTTTGAATTTTGGTTTTAAAAGGTGCTTGTTTAGGTATCTGAGATCCAGGATGGGCCGCCATTCTCCTATCTGTTTTGGGGTAAGGAAGTACCTGGAGTACAATCCTTTTCCCTGGTGTAGGGGTAGAACCCCTTCCATGGCTCTGAGAGCCAGGAGGGTAGAGACTTCTGCCTCTAGGGCAAGTGCCTCTGATGGATCTGCAGATGGAAAGGATCTGGTTCTCATCTTTGGAATTTTTTTTAAGCCGAGAACCAGTCCCTGGCTTACTACTTCCAGGACCCACTTGTCTGATGTTAGAGACTTCCAGTCCTGGACAAAGTAAGCCAGCCTGCCCCCTACAGGTAGTGGAGAATCAGCCCTGGCCACCCCATCAGGGTGCCTGCTTGGCAGGGGCTTTAGGCTGAGGGGTGGAAGCAGGTCTACTTGTACCCTGTCTGCCTCTCCCTCTAAAGAACCCCCTCTGGGCATAAGCTGAAGAGGAGGCCTGGGCTTGGTAAAAAGGCCTATGAAAAGGCCTGCCCCTGGAAGGCTGCCTTTGAGGAGTGGCCTGCCTTTCCTTGGCCTGTGCACTCCTATAGGTGGTCCTATACTCATCCATTTTCTTCATGTAATTCTCTGTCTGCTCCCCAAAGAATTACCCACAACAAGGAAAATCCATGGCCTTGAGTCTGGGTATCCTGTGACAGGCTAGTACATCTGAGCCAAGCCATTTCATGTAGTGCCAGCAGATGGCAAGAATTCTGACACATCATTAGAGTCCACTGCAGCATGGAATTGCACCTAGATGCCTCAATACCATCAGCAGCCACCTGCTCCAGCTCCTTGGCAAGCTGGCCAGGGACCTGTTTTGCTAGAGCCATAACAGTATCCCATCTGGATTTCTGGTATCTGAGCATAAGCCATATAATTTGCCTGTCTGAGTCCCAGGATGCTGCATGTACTGTTTCTTTGCCATGGCATCAATCCTCCTGGAGTCCTTGTCAGAGGGTGTGAAGCCAAGGGAATATTTGCCTTGACACAGCTGCAGCCTGCACTACCCAACATGGCTGCATTGTTGTGTAAGAACTCCGTGTCAGAGCCTGACAATGTGTACCTCTTGTCCATTCTCTTATCCACAGGAGGTATAGTGTGAGGAGTTTTTAGAATTTTACTGTTTCCCAAAAGATTTATGCAAAGGAATAGACAGTCTCCTAGACTCTGGGATATCCATCATTTTACATAGTCAGGCTCTTCTGATCGTCCACAGCTTCCTCTCATAGGGAGCTGGAGGGTTTCAACCACTGTTTTATAAAACATAAAATGAAAGGGACTCAAAAGCCTAGGGAGGAGACACTCCTGAAGGTCTGTCTGGGGGAGATGTCTGGTTCAATGGGCACATCCAGACTTTCAAATCCACATTCACTCTCCTCATACTCCTCTTCCCCCTCCTCCAGTTCATAAAATTCTTCTAAATCATACTCTAGAACTGGTGGAACCGACCGAACCGTACGCTTACCTGATGGTGCCGGTTCAGTCGGAACCGGGGAAAGCGACTGGACAATTTTAATCGCTTTGGCTATTTCTTCAGAGGCTGGAGAGGAAAGTTTTGGGTCCTTTTTGCTGAAACTGACTCCTCCGAGTCGGCTCTCCTTTTGCCTGAGGAAGTCTTGCCCTGGTCAGAGGGCACTCCCTCCGGTTCGGTTTCAACAGAACCGGGCTGTCCATCCGGGTCAGCGGACTTTTTGGCCTCCCTTTCCTTGAGCCTACCAACTCTCTTTTCCAGGGTAGCTGCAGGAAAATTCTTGCAAATCTGGCAGTCTGCATTGGGTGGTCAAACCCCAGACAATAAACTACAGGTGGTGTGGGGTCAGCCTTAGCAAAGACTTCCCCACAGACACTGCAGTGTTGAAACCCAGTGGGCCCAGTTTTCTTTTGGGTTTCTCGACACAGTGCCAGTCCTAACCAAACTTGCCCGTTTATGGCAATCCCACCAAGCAAGACTCTCTTATCGGTTCCCAACCGTGTCACGGGTCGTGAAAAAAATGTAATAAAATCCGTTTTTTTCTTTTAGAACCGATAAGAACCAGTAACCACACTATAAAGGACAGATTAATATATTTTAAACAACCTGATCGGTTCAAACCGAACCGATAAACCGTTTACAAGTTCCACACAGAAAGTAAATGTAAAACCTATCTAGTACTTACAAATACCACAGACAGAGCTTGAACCGACTGGTTGCGGATTAAATTCGGTCAAAAAAAACGAGAAAATAATACTTTAACCGACAAAATGAACCGAGCAGAAGGAGAAATCTCCGGAGCGACTGTTCAGTGAGGCGGAGTAAAGAATCTGACAGTTTGAGTTTGAAGAACAACAGAGTTTTTCAACCGAGCTCGAGCTCAGTGTTCCATGCCTGCCATGGAAAGTTAACTCTCACCTCCGGAGCAGTTCGAAGGTTGGGACTCACTGCATATGTTATAATATAGCAAGACTTCATGTTGTTTGAAGAGAGCGATGAGAATCATACAGGCCCCTTCTGAGCTGAGCTTGTGCAGGATCCTCGGAATCAACGGAACTGGGGGAAAAGCATAAACGAATCTGCCCTTCCAGTCGAGAGACAGTGCGTCTCTCCAGAGCTGCCCGCGCCCTGGAGCGAGCGAGCAAAAGGTGGGCAGTTTTGCTTTTAGTGGGCACGGGAACAGGTCGACCTGAGGGGTTCCCCGACATAGGAAGATGCCTTCTGCTATTTCCTGGTCCAATTCCCACTCGTGAGGTTGTGCAGAGGATTGGCTCAAGTGATCTGCCAACAAATTCTCTACCCCTGGGATGTGGACCGCCATGAGATGAAGGTTGCGTAGGGTCGCCCATTCCCAGACCCGCATCTCTTCTCGACAAAGAGGGTAGGAACGAGTCCCCCCCCCCCCATTTGTGGAGGTACCAGACTACACTCATGATGTTAGTCTGGACAGCCAGGTGACCGGGAAGCAGAAAGGGGTGCAACGCTTGAAGAGTGTACAACACCGCTCTGAGCTCAAGCACACTGATGTGAAGCGTCTGCTGAAGTATGGACCACGAGCCCTGGGTGCGCTGGGATGCCAGATGAGCTCCCCAACCTTCGCCCGAGGCGGCCGTTTGGGGGGTGGGGGGAGAAGGCAGAAGGGAACTCCCTGACAAAGGTTCTCCTGAACCAACCACCAGTGCAAATCCCGAATCATCGGGGTTAAGACTAGCACCTCTTGGTCCAAGTCATTGACCAATTGATCCCACTGAGACTGAAGAGTCCACTGAGAGATTCTCATGTAGAGCCAAGCGTGTGGAACCATCAGAATTGCAGCCACCATGAGCCCCAGGAGGCAAAGGACCGACCTGGCGGGAATCCGCCTGCGAGAGGACAAGAAGCTTGCCTGAGCCTGGAGTGTGGCCACCTTGTCTGGGGGTAGAAAGGCCATACCAGTGGTCGTGTCCAGAATCACCCCAATGAACTGGAGGCATTGAGATGGGATCAAATGGGATTTGGCCTGGTTGATGGCAATACCCAGGCTGGTAAATACCTGCCTGGTAAGGCAAAGGGAACGCAGGAGATCCTCCCTGGATGGGGCTGCCAGGAGCTAATCATCCAGGTACGGGAAAACCTGCACTCCCTGGGCACGCAGGTGGGCCGCCACCACCGACAGGCATTTGGTGAATACTCGGGGCGGGGGGGGCCGAGGAAAGACCAAATTGGAGGGCCTTGGTAGTGGTCCCCCCGGAAAGCAAAACGGAGGTATTTGTGGTGGGAAGGGCGGATGAGGATATGCAGGTACGCATCCTGCATGTCCAGAGCGCTCAGCCACAGTTCCGGCCAAAGGAGGGGCTGGAGACTCTGTAGGGAGAGCATCCTGAACCTTTTGTACTCCACGAACAGATTTAGAGAGCTGAGGTCCAGAATGGGCCTCACATCTCCTGTCTTCTTGGGGACCAGGAAGAAATGGGAGTAGAAACCCGTCCCCTGAAGAGGGGGAGGGACAGGTTCTATTGCCTCTTTCAACAAAAGGGAGGAGATTTCTTCCTGAACCTTGAGAAGATGTTCGGGAGAGTAAGACAACCGGGGGGTTCTGAAGAAACTCTATGGTGTGGTCCTCTACTATGGGCTGGAGGACCCAAGCGTCTCTAGTGATCTTCTCCCAACCTGGCAGATGAAGGGAGAATCTCCCGCCTACTGGTTCCTCTGAATCGACCAGAGGCTGTGGGAGAGGGAGGAAGGGAGTCAGGAGGTGTGGGGCAGCGCCGTGGCTGGAGCTCCCGCAGCCCGTTTGGGTGGGGGGGTCTTGCAGCGGGAGGGGCCTGGCGTTTGTTGGCCCGCTTTCCTTGTGGTTTCGCCTTAGGCCGTCCCCGACGGTGAAAGGAACAACACTGTACTTGAAAGGCTCTGTACATGGAGTCAACCTCCTTGAGGACAGTGCCCTTCTCTCTCAGTCCGGTAATGATGTCCTTGACATCACCACCGAACAACACCGAACCTCGGAAGGGGGCGTCCTGAATGGCGGATTGTACTTCTGAGGCCAAACCTGACACCCGAAGCCAGGCATGTCACCACAGACTCACGGCGAACTTCGTCCAGAAGCGTCCACCGCATCGTAAGTAGCACATGGCATTTGCCTACTGGACGAATGTGCAGAGCGGACTAGGTCTGCCAATTCCTGTTTAGTCTGGGGCTGAGAAAGGGTGTCCAACATGGCTTCCACCTCGCTAAGGATAGCCTCCTGGTAATCCCCCATGTGAGCCACATAGTTCAAGGCTCTGATACCCAGAGTGGAATAGAAAAAGACCTTCTTGCCATACTGGTCCAGAAGGTGGGATTCCTTAACAGGTGGGGACGAGCTCAGCTGTTTTGGGTTAGTCGAACGGCCGTGGGCGGCGCTGATCACGACCTAATCAGCCTTGGGGTGGACGAAAGAAAGTCAATCCCCTCGGGAGCCTGATACAGCCTATCAGCCTTCCAGGGGGTGGGGGCGCTAAAGCAGATGGTTGTTTCCAGATAGTGGAGACTAGGTCGGCGTGAAGCTCGATCCAGGGTGGAACCAACGTGGGAGTGACCTCGGGCAAATCCAAATGGGCAGCTAGCTTCTGCCTCTGTGAATCCGGCTCCAGAGATTTCCACTGATGAAGAGCCTGGATTTTCTCAGCAACTCTGTAAATGAGGATCCTCCAGAGGGGACTTGAGAGTCCTGGGCCTGGAAGCTTGTCAGGAGTCACGAGGCTCGTCGGATCAGAAGCTACTCAGGTCATCCGATGAGTCTGTCGAAGGAGGCGAAGACTCCTCCCCCACTCGGGTGGAACACTGCCCCTAGGGGGCAAAGTGCCACCCCAGGCTTGAGACCCGTAGCAATGTCTCTGGGGTTGGGGAGTAGGGGTCTCTCGCCCCCGGCGATAGGGATCCGTGACCGGGTCCATCGTCAGGAGGTGGCTCTCCACCTCCCTGGTGAGCTGAGCCTTGGCCTCAGCCCACCAAGTAGCCAGAGTCTCCCTCAGATCCACCAGCGGCGAGGGGGATACGGATACTGGGGTATCCATGGGCGAATATCTGTAGCCCGACAGCCGGAAGCCAGTGTCTGGTACTGAGGCACTGGGTACTGTGCGGATCTGCAGCATCGGTACTGCAGGCGGATAAGACTAAATGCGATCTGGCACCAAGGCTCTAGGGGTGAGAAGGTCCTGGAAGAGGCTCCCTGCAGGCGGCCCGGAACAGGGGCGCCGGGTCGGGGTGACGTCCTGCAAGGGGACGTCGGCCGGCGATGGGGCAGGCATCCAAGGGTCTGACGTCAGGCCATTTGGACCTATGGGAGGAAGGTCTGACAGAGGCGCTGAAGAGTCCCCAGTGGCATCCGGAGGAGGGCTGGAGGGATCCTCCGGGTCCAGCTGGGGAGACGCAGGGGCCTCGGACAGCAGCAGCGAAGGCTGCGGGGAGCCAGCGGCGCTGGATGAGATCAAAGGATCCAACGTAGGCTCCTTTGCCGAGTGAAAGCTGGACAGGCCGGCGGGTGTCTGATCGGCAGGATACGGGCAGGCGTCAGAGGAGTCAATGTCCGACTGATCGGACCCAGCGCCTGAAGAAGGTTGCGCAGGGAAGGTGACCTTGATGGGTGGCTTGACGACTGTGCGCTGCCCCGAAGGGTCAAGCGACTTAGCGATCAGCTCCGGGCGAATGTCAGAGGAGCCGTCGCCCGACTTTCCACAGAGGCTTGAACCAGAAGCTGCGCAGGGGTGGCCTTACTGGGAGCAGATGCCTCCTTTGTCCCGGAGGCTCCCGACTGGCCCGAGCGCGAACCAGCCGGGGGGAGCGACGCTGTCTCAGACACCAACAAGACGGCCGTCGAGGAACGGTCCCCCGGTGGGGACGTTACCTGAAGGGCAGTGACCCCAGCTGAATTCGCCACAGCCGCGGATGAGGAGTCCCAGTCCCAGAGCTTGTCCTTCTTCTGAAGGCCCTCTGGAGAGGTGGAAGCCTGTCGGAGCTTTTTCAGCTCCTTTTCCATGGAGGACATCATCTTTAGTACGTGAGCCTCCAGGGACTGCTGCCTTCTTTTGCGGGTAGCCACGCTGAACTTCAGGCAGTGTTGACAGGAATCCACGGGGTGGTCGGGGCCTAGGCAGATGAGGCACAGAGAATGGCCGTCCTTGTGCGGGAGTTGGGCACCGCACGAGCCGCACTTGTTCTTGTGTTCAGACGTGGTAGGGGACGACGTACACGGCAGGTAAGAAAATCCTAACGAATATAATCGAAATCGAGAGAAAAACAGATGTTATACCTACAGCGACGACTGACCCTGACGAGCAGTGGAGTGCTCACGAGTAGCTGTTGAAAGCAAACAGCGGAAAGAACTGGTAGGCGGTCGTGAGGGACCGCCCCTTTATACCGAGACACTGTCGTGAGGTCACCTGGACGGGGCGGTCCCTCGCCAGAGACTGCTAGCTAGAAATTTTTCTGTGGGGTCTTGACGCCTGCCAGCTTCAGTCCTATATGTAATTACCTACTGCAAGAGCCCTCTCGAAGTAAGATCTACTTCTACAGCCTTGTTGTTCAGAAGGCCTTGTACCTCGGAAGCAAGAAGGTCTGACTGTACTACTGACAGCCTGGGCTGTCGTTTGGGGGGGATGATCCGGAGGGGTTTACGGAAGATTGAGAAAGTACCCCTCGCGGATTATCCTGAGGACTCATTTGTCTGATGTTATGGATTTCCACTGGTTGTAGAACTGAGTCAGACGTCCTCCCACGGTTGAGGAGGAGTCCCCCTCGGACAGTTGAGGTGAGACCTGAGCCAGAAACTCAGAAGGTGGCACTGGGCACTTTGGGGCCTTGTGCCTTCTGCAGCGTTTTCTTTTGTGGCTGAGGAATGTGGTTTTTGTTAAAACCTCCTCTGCCCTGAAAAAACTGACAGTTGTGAAATTGACGCTTGTTGCCCCCCCGCCCCCGGGAGGAGGCAGGTGCAGGTCTAGCCATCTTAATGGCAGACCTAGTCTTCTGAGTGGCTTCCAAAGTTTGTTCCACCTGGGGCCCGAACAGATATAGATACCACTGATGGGTGCAGATGCCAGCCGCCGCTGCATGGGAAGTGGTATCGAAAGCGTCCATTGCAGCTTTAACCTGTTGGTTGTTGGACTCGATACCCCTAGTTATGGTCTGAAGTTCTGAACTAGCCTCCGACTCAGGCAGAGTTTCTACCCCTTATTTGAGCGAATGCCAAAGAACATACTCATATTGGGAAAAAATAGCCCTGGTAGCTGGCAATACACATACCCAGGGTGGAGGCAGCAAAGACTCTCTTACTTAAGGTGTCTATCTTGCAAGATTCTTTATTTATAGACTGGGCTGTAGCTGCCTGAGGAAGAACGGCCTTATTCTGCGCCAAGGCTACAATGGGATCGGGTAAAGGCTTGTGAGGCCAATATGGGGCGATCCTTGCAAGGAGCATACTTGCTGTGCCATGGTCTTAGCCACGGAGGGAATAAGGGCTGGACTGTTCCATACCATCTGAGAGACATGAAGATATTGGAGTCTTAAAAGCTTCCCAGGATAGATTTCTGTAGTCTGGAGAGAAAGCAGAATGAACAGGTTACTCACCTGTAACAGTAGTTCTAGAAGTGGTATATGTTGTTCATCCACACTGTCTGGCATTGTTCCTTTCCCCTTTAAATCTTGCCGGAAGTCTTCAAGCTGGCTCCTCCCACCCACCCGGGTGGTAAATACCTCAGCTCCGCCCCATGACGCCAGATCTAGCCCGCTGGAAGCCAGGTTGTGCGCCTAAAGCTGGGAAGGTCGGGTGGGTGCGTGTGGATGAACAACATATACCACTCCTAGAACTACTGTTACAGGTGAGTAACCTGTTCTGCTAGGAGCGTGGATATGTTGTTCATCCACTAATCTAATGAACTCAAGCAGTTCTCGGAGGAGGAGGCAAAGGCACACCCCTACTTAGGGAATAGAGATGGAGAACAGAGGCCCCAAAACCAGCATCCAGTGACTAGGTCAATGTGGTAATGGGTAATAAAGGTGCTTGCTGACTTCCAGGTAGCGGCCCGACAGATTTCCTGGATAGGGATGTCCTAGAGCAGCCACGAGCAGCAGTATGGCCGGAGTAGAATGAGCCCTTAGCCCTTTGGGAGGCTCCTTACCCAACAATTCATAGCACAGACCTATGCATGATGTAATCCATCTCGTAATAGTCCGCTTGGCTGCAGGTCTGCCAGAAGCGGCTTCAGCGTAGGGTGACAAACAGCTGGCGAACCTCTCCCGATTTCCCCGCCGCCCCTCTCCTTATAATAGGGAGAGCACGCCTGAGTCCAGAGTATGGAGCCTGTACTCTGCATCCGAGGTGTAGTTAGGGTAGTATACCGCAGAGTCAGCAGCCTGGTTAAGGTGAAACTCTGACACCACCTTGGAAGGAATTTGGGTGGAGCGCAGGACAACTTTGTCCTGTGAAAGACCAGATAGGGAGTCCACTGAAAGCGCCTGGAGCTCCCCGTCCTTCTGGCTGACGTGATAGCCACCAAGAAGGCTGTCTTCACGACAAGTGTGAAAGCGCAGACTTGTGCATGGGGTCTGGGGCTGGCTTTGCCCATGAGCTTTGCCAAAACCAGCAAAAGATCCCACGGAGGTGGAGGTTCACCCACCGGAGGGGATATGTGATCCAGGCCTTTGAAAAAGCGCCCGATCACCTTTTCCTGAGCCAACGTCGGCTGACCGGCCCACGCCCGGTAAGCCGATATGGCTGCTAGGTGCACCCTAAGGGTCGATGACCGAAGACCCCCTTTGGAGAGGGACCAAAGGTAGTCTAGAATGTTAGCCACAGAGCAGGATAAGGGGTCCAGGCTTTTACCCTGACACCAAATGGAAAATCTCTTTCATTTGAAGGCATAACATTTCCTGGTCGATTCTTTTCGAGATGCCTCCACCACGGTGTAGACATCCTCCGAAAGACCCAAGGCCTGGAACTCTAGCCGCTCAGGAACCAGGCTGTGAGGTGCAGGGACTGAGGTCAGAATGAAAGACCTTCCCTGGTTCCAGTGATATCAGGTCGGCGTGTGCCCAGCGGCTCCGGGTCCTGCAGCTGAGGCTGAGGAGATCTGGATACCAGCATTGGCATGGCCAGTCTGGGGCTACCAGGATCACCTTCGCCTTGTCCCTCCTCACCTTGAAAAGCACCTTGTGGATCAAGGGAAATGGAGGAAAGGCGTAAAAGAGGCCTGGGGTCCACGGCCTCGAGAAGGCATCCCCCTGCAGCGAATCCTGCTGAGGGGGGCGGGCATGGTAGAGCCTCGGCTTGGTGTTCTCCCTGGAGGCAAACAGGTCCACCAACAGTTTGCCCCAATGGGAGAACAGGTGGTAAGCTACCTCTGGATGGAGAGACCACTCATGGGATGTCTGGCCTAGGCGGCTGAGAGCATCCGCCAGTTGGTTCGCGACTCCTGCCACATGGATGGCTAGGAGATCCGCCTCCAACCC
The DNA here is from genome assembly GCA_016271365.2 of Neoceratodus forsteri. Taxonomy (NCBI): domain Eukaryota; kingdom Metazoa; phylum Chordata; order Ceratodontiformes; family Ceratodontidae; genus Neoceratodus; species Neoceratodus forsteri. The sequence goes on from CM028137.1 coordinate 358,046,856, forward strand.
GGCTGCGAAGGTCCAGATCCGAGCACCTCCTTGCATAGCAGACGCAGTGCGTACACCCTGTTTGTTGAGGTAGTACTATGGTCATGGTATTGTCCGTCCTGGACTTGAACCACTTGACCCCGGAGCTGAGGAGCGAAGCTGACAGAGCCAGTCTGACTGCCCTGAGCTCCAACAGGTTGATGTGGCATCGGGACTCCTCTGGGGTCCAGAGCCCGTGAACTCTGTGGTCCCCATGTGGGCTCCCAGCCATAGAGAGGCATGTCAGTCGTACTGGGGCGACCCGTCGGCTAAAGGCGGACAAAGCAGGATCTCTTCCTGCAGATGACTCGGGACGGTCCACCATTGAGGCGTCCCCATCCTCTGGGTGACCGTGACCAGCTGGTCGAAAAGACCCTGATGCTGAGACCACTGGGCGGCCAGCTCCCACTGAAGGGGGTGCATGTGCAGTCTGGCCCAGCGGACCACCGACGTGCACGCCACCATGTAACCCAGGAGGCGCAGAAAGTCCCGGGCAGGGCGCAAGTGCCCAACCAGAAATGATTGGGCAAAGGAGGAGAGAACCTCCACCCTGACCGCCGGGAGCCGAGCTCTGGCTTGACGAGAGTCGAGCTCTGCCCCGATGAAGCCCATCACCTGAGAGGGTACGAGTTCCGATTTGGCCTCGTTGATCAGAAGGCCCAAGTGTGAGCAGGTTCGGAGGGTCAGGTCTCTGGACCTCTCCACCTCCTGAAGGGAGGAACCCGCCAGGAGCCAGTCGTCCAGACAGGGGTAATTACGAACCCCCTGGCGCGAAGATGGGCTGCCACCACTGCGATGCATTTGGTGAAGACCCTTGGGGCCGATGACAGGCCGAACGGCATGGCTCTGAACTCGTACAGGGTCCCTTCGACCCTGAAGCGGAGAAACCGCTGATGGGACGGATGGATAGGGACGTGGAAAATAGCATCCTGAAGATCCAGTGTACAGAACCACATGTTTCGCTCCAGAGATGGTATGATCTGGTTCAGAGTTACCACCCGAAAGGTGCGAGACCTGAGATACCAATTCAGGTGGTGCAGATCTAGAATGGGCGCAACCCCGTCTGTTTGGGCACCGGAAATACCTGGAGACAAAGCCTGGGTCTGAAGGAGGATCCGGCACTGGGCCACGCCTCTTGAAGAGGAGTAGCGCAATGTCGTCCAGAAGGGCAGACTGGGCGACTGAAATCCTTTCCTCTCGTCGGGGCGGACGGCTCGGCTGGGAGGGTACTGCCCGAATTCTAGGGGCAGACCCTGCCCGACCACTTCTAGAACCCACCTGTCCGGTGATACCGACCAGGCAGAAAGGAAGTCGGGCCGGCCCCCCACAGGAGGACCCAGAGCTGGAGTGGCAGTGCAGAGGGAGGCCACCGGCCTGTCACTGGGCAGGCTTAGAGGAGGAGGAGGCACCTAGACCAGCACCTTGGCCTCCTTTGCGGGGCTGCTGGGGACCTTACTTAGGCCTAGGGCGCCAAGCCTGATCCTGCTGCTGTTGCTGACCCCCCTGGAAGGGTGGCTGTCTGACCGCAGAGGAAGAATAACGAAAAGGCTTCTTCCTGCGCTTCTGCTGGTTCTTACTTGAAGAACCCTTAGCAGAGGTGGCATCTAAGGTGGCATTAGACTGCTCGATGCGCTGGCAGATGACCTGCCACTCCTGGCCGAAGAGGTCGGTGCCAAGGAAGGGCACATCAGCTAGCTTGTGCTGAGTATCCACGGGAAAGGAGGATAACCTCAGCCAAGCCCTGCGGTGAGTGGATACCGCTGCAGCTAGTGAACGGGCACAGGAATCACCCATGTCCAGTGCAGTCTGGAGCTGTTTAGCAACAGCCCTGTCCTGGTCCCTGACCTGCTTGACCGTGGTCTGCATGTCAGCTGGGAGGTGAGGAAGAACTTCATCCAGCGACCCCAAGAGGGCATGAGAGAAGTGTGCCATAATCACTGCTGAGCTTGCCTGACGAAGGCCCAAGGAAGATGCTGCATAGACCTTCCGGGCCGAGTGGTCCATAAGTTTGGACTCCTTGTCCGGAGGGCGGTCAGTATCCGCCGAGCTGCCCGTCCGCCTGAACACTGAGAGGCAGTCACAAGGCTTTCGCCGAGCGGTGCTCAGTAAACCCCGCAAGGACCCTGTGGGCACAGCGTTAGCATGCATACCATGCGGGCAGGCCGGAGCTGGGCAGGAGGCAGGCTGCCGAGATTCCAAGGCCGGGCCAATGCTAAAGCCTCGGCGACTTGAAAAAGCCTCCGTGGAGAGTATCCCCCTCTTAAGAATATCCGTAAGGGGATATTCTGCCTTCTTCTGGATAGACTGCAGGGACATCCCTGTGGACTCAGAAATGGCCGGAGGATGCCCTGGAAGGAGGAAGGCCCTTCTTCCAGGCCTGACACAGCTCATCAGTGAGAATGAAGGCCAGTATTATCAGAATCGGAAGAGTCGATATAAAGGCTGACCACCTAAGTCTCCCTCGATACTCCTGGGGCGATCAGGGTGACCGTAATTGACCGTCTGTGAGGGAGACCGAAGATATCTGTCCTCCTTGGAGGAAATCCCCAAGGGCAGCTTAGGTGGAGGTTCCACCAACACAGGTGGGAGCCTGAAACCGGCTCGCCCGGAAGGCGCACCGAGCCCCGAAGGGACCGCACCGGAGAAATCGGTGTCTGAGGAGGCCGAAGAGCTGAGGCCAAGACAGCTGGGACCGCCGAGGGGCCCGGCTTCTGACCTGCTAGCAGGAGTTGCTGCCACTTAAGATCTCACTTGGCGTCGGCGGATTTTTCGTCGAGCACTCTCCTCGTCGAGGAGGAAGAGGAGCAGTGGCGGGCGCCTCTGTAGGAGTGTGTGTCCTTTTCTGGGTCAATCGGCCGAAGAGGACTTACTCCTTGATCGAGACCCGATGGCGTCAGCTTTGTGATCCAGGAGAAACCGGGCTCGGTGAAACAGAGGATCGGTTCCTGTCCCTCGTCGGGAGGCCTGCGGGATGGGTCTCCTCGTCGGGAAGGATGAATTCTCCAAGGAATCATCGACAGGTGTCGGCGATGCTTGGCTTTCATTGGGGTGAGAATAATCTTGCGGATCGTACGACCTCGGCTTCTAAGCCCGTCCAGACGGAAGGTCTGAAAACCCGTCAGCCGAGGAGGCAATCTCGACCGAAGTCGAGACATCAGACCGCTCCCGGTCCCAGGAGAGTCTTCTTTGACCCGAAGAAGAAGTTTTAGGAGCCTTTTTCTTAGAACGGGATGAGTGCGAGCCCGAGGGTGCCTCACCCTTGGTAGGGAGACTGGCTACAGTCCGAAGGATCCCTGAGAGGAAGAGCCCAGGTTGGGCGGCACGAAGCCTCATTCGGCTAGCAGACGGGCGGCTTCTTCCTCGAGACACGCCATCTCGACTGCTCAGCGGATCCACAGACGGAAACTGCCACCTGGCCTCCTTGATTTTACGGTGGGTTGCAGACTCGGTCTACCAGCTTCAGATGCATAGAATCCTCAAGACAATCGGATGGACGAGCACAACTAGAGCATTGCGGTATCTAAAAAATACGGAAAATAAGCACGAGAAGAGGGGATCGATGACGAGACTTTCTGTCAACAAGGACACTGGTGAAACGAGGGACTTGTCCATATCGAATCAAGTCATAAACTCTTACGAGTTTAGAGCAAGAAGATCGGTGAAAACAATCGTAAAATGAATCCAGGGCCTCAACACTGCAAGAAAGCACGAGGGAACCTGAATCTTCCAGCGGAAGGAAGATCTGGCGTCATGGGGCGAGCCGAGGTATTACCACCCGGTGGGTGGGAGGAGCCAGCTTGAAGACTTACGGCAAGATTTAAAGGGGAAAGGAACAATGCCAGACAGTGTGGGTGAACAACATATCCACGCTCCTAGAATTAAATTTTTAAGCAGAGACTTAAAGGAAAGGTCTTCAACCACAGGCTCTGCAGCAGGATCGATCCCTGCTCCGTCAACATCACCCAGTCAAAGATCTGGGTCAGGCTCCAAATCATCTCCTGATAGGAAAGGAATGAAAATCAGTAGGAAAAGAAGAGGAGGAAAGAATCTGAGTCGAGAACCTCTGGGGCCGGACGGCGCCGCACCAAGCATCAGCGCCGATGAAGAACATGGCGCCGAACCCAAGGAAGTCGATGCCATCGGAAACAGCCCAGTACGCCGCGCTGACAGAGGCCACGGCACTGCAGATGGCGCCGATACAGCCTGTGGCAATCGTATAGAGCCTACGGCCCACGACGATGCCTAACAGACTCTAAGACTGCGGATGGCACTGAGTGCCCCAAGGGCTGAAAAGAAATTAAAATTACGTACCTACCGTAATTATGATCTTTCTGTGCATCTTCACCATCACTTCTGGGTAAATGGCTGGAGGTCATGACCCCGCGGAAGCTCTTTTTTTTTTGGTAGGCGGAGCACTGGCACTACCCTCAAAGCCGACGCATTACGTGGCACTCGCGGGTTGGCCATTATGCGCTGTCGACTCTGCCTGCCAGTTCTGAGTCGCTGGAGAGGTAAGAGGAAGGGAGTGGAGGGTGGGACAAGGAAGTCCAAGGGATAGAAAAAGGAAAAGATGTATAAACTAAAAGGAGAAATAACGACAGAGGACAGAAGAAGTCGGAAACTAGAGGGATTGGGAGGGGCCCCAATCTCTGGAAATATAAGGGAGAGGAAGGGTGGGATAAGGATTTAGGAATTAGGATGAGAAGGGAGAAAAGGTTTAACCGTACCCCTGGACCTTGGTCCATCTCCATATTGTATGGAAACTGCAAGGAGTAGCCAAGGCTTTTTGCCAGAATTCAAGGCACAGAATGTCTGGCAAAACTCCATTTGAGCAGAAAACTAGAGTTACGCAAGAACTTACAGTAACAGTAGATCTTCGAGAACAGCTCTTGCAACAGGTTACACCATTAGGACTGAAGCCGGCAGGCGGTAGGACCCCACGGAAAATTTCTAGCTAGCAGTATTCAGCGGGGACCGCTCCCGACATCAGGCATCATATAAAAGGGGGCGGTCCCCCAGAATCCCCAGTTCTCCCACCGGAGACTCCCGGCCGCTAGATGACATCAGAAGTGGAGACTGAGGATCCGCCATCAAAATATATTCAGAGCGGTGTTAGAAACACCTAATACTAGAAAAGAGATATCGGAACAACTATCTCCAGAGGGGATGGTGGGAGGGAAACTACCTGCTAAAAGAGCTGTTCTCGAAGATCTACTGTTACAGTAAGTTCTTACGTAACTGTACTATCTTACTTTGAGAAACAGCTCTTGCAGCAGGTTACACCATTAGGACCGATTCCCAAGCAACACTGGAAATCCCTTGCAGGTGGGAGTAGGCTAGGTAGAGATTGCGATTGGACTGAAGCCTAGGATAGAAGTCCCTGAAGGACCGCTAGACCAAAACCAGCTCTTCGCTGTGTGCAATATCCAGGCTATAATGCCTGATAAAGGTGTGCACGGTGCTCCAAGTAGCTGCTGCGCGGAGTGGCTGGAAGTGGACACGTTCTTCATAGCTGCAAGGGTAGCCACCACCTTGTGAGAATGTCCCATAACCGAGCCGGTAGGGGTTGGTTACATTTCTGGTAACAGGAACGTGATACAATGGATGGTTCACCTGACAGCGATTGTTTAGAAACCGGAGCTCCCATCATCCTATGGGCGAAGGAGACGAAAAGCTGATCAGATTTACGGTGGTGCCTGGTTCTGGTCAGGTAGTATCTGAGACACCTATGCACATCTAGCGTGCACAACAGGGCCTCTCCTCTATTAGAGTATTTAGGAAAATACACTGGTAAGTCGATGTCCTGATTGAGGGCAAGAGCTGAGACCACCTTCAGTAGAAACTTTGTCCTCCATGTCCGATGCACTGAAATCAGAGTTGTGAACTCTGATGAGTTTTAAAGTAATTTGCGGTGAAAACCAACATTGCGAATCCAGGGCCTACGAATTGCTAAAGTAGCATGAGGGAACCTGAATCTTCCAGCAGAAAGGAAGATCTGGCATCATGGGGCGGAGCTGAGGTATTTACCACCCGGGAGGGTGGAAGGAGCCAGCTTGAAGACTTCCGGACAGATTTAAAAGGGACAGGGACATGCCAGAGAGTGTGGATGAACAACATATCCACGCTCATAGAAAAATATTTTTAGCAGTCAAAAGGCTGGGTGAAAAACATGTGGGTTCAATTTTCGAGCCCACAAATAAAATTGAGAAGGGGGGGGAGAGGAGAAAAGAGGATGCCTCCCCACTCAGACTCCTTAAGAAGGGAGAATAGAAGAGGAGGTCCCCTCCAACCTCTTACAAGCTCAAAGAATCCACCCCTGTGCGTCTCCACAGCCCTCTCCCGCCTATACCCAAGGGAGAGGAGAGTGAGGAAAGGTAAGACACACAGGAGAGGGGAGGAGTCCAGAGACTGAGGCCCCAGGGGGAAGGAGGGTGGGATCTCTAGACGATCGCAGGCAGCTCCACTGCGCCAAAATCCCAGCCAAGTACTGGTCCCAGTTACTCCTCCCCCCACCTCACCGATGCTCTAGCCAACCCTAGCACCCCAGCATATTCCCTCAGAAACTTGACTCCCAATCTTTAACTGTCCCACATAGGGCCACTGCTGTTGGGCAGGGAGCATTCAGATACCACATTACTAAGTTGTGGAATTCCCTCCCCGCACACATTCGGCACTTTTCCTCCCCCCGGCATCTTAGCTCCTTGCTCCAAGATCATTTCTCCACTACCTGTACATGTGCCTAAGCAATTCTGTTAAACCATTCTGTATAAATATCAACAAATTGTTACACCTATCGAGCTATATGTATGCCAATGTATGTAAACTATGCCTGTATTTCTGCTTGTTCCCCAGATCCACTGTGTCCTTCAATTCTGGACACACTGTGTACTGTTTACCCCTCCTGAATCTCAACTGTACTGTTTGCCATCCACCTATGTACTTGTTTCCCCCTTCCCCTAGGACGCATCTGGAATCGAGCAGTAGCCTGCTCAGTATGCCTTCCTGGTTAAATGCTTAAATAAATAAATTTAGTGATGAATGGTGAAGATACACAGAAAGATCAACAATTATGGTAGGTACGTAATTTTCATATCTTATCTGAGTTAATTTTCACCATTCATCACTATTTGGCTGAGTACCCCCCCCAAGACGGGGGGCCCTGAGCACCCTAAGGGACATAGCCCTTAGCCCGCAGTGGGTGAGACACTGCAGGAGAGAACTCTTACAGGACTAGAGAGGTCTGAGACTGGTCTGGGTGAGACGGGGATCCCAGTGGGGGAAGGAAGGTGCCCTGAGAGCCGCTGTCTAACCCGTCGGGAGAAGAGATGGGTTTTCCGGTAGGCGAAGTAAATCACCCTACGCCGGGCCAGGGGTGACAACTGAGATAGGTGAAGCCATGCCATCCGTCGAAGGCAGATCGCTGTCCCTACCACTCTGGAAGCTACCTCATTTTATGCACTTGCTTGGTGCCTTGCTAGCTCCAGGCCCTGCACAGAGAGGGCAATGGCTTGCCTGGTTTCCTCTGATTCAGGCATAGAGGCTAGGAATTGTCCTAGCCGGGACCACAAGAACCTGTCATAGGCTGCATAGTTGGCCTGATGTGCTGAAATTGGCAGAGATATCCGAACCAAGTAGAACACTCGTCTCCCCCAGAGGTCGAAATCTGCAGAGTCTGATTCCGGAAGGTGGTCATGGTAAGGGGCACGAGGCCCAGAGGGGGTGTCCAGGGAGATCAATCCCTAAGGGGGATGAGGCAGAGAACCTTGAGACCCAGGGGGAGCGCAATACCACCGGCACAGGTCCCTTGGGATTGGTACTGTGGAAAAGGGATGTAGCCAGAGCCGATGTGATGCCTCCCAAAAAGGAATAGGCCAGGCGGGAGCCACCAGGTGGTCTGCACTGCATTCGCCTAAAAAAGGTGTGTGTCACATGCTCGGGATTGCTGACTGGGACCAGGGTCAGGCGAAGCTCGTCCAGCATTCTCACAAGGAAGCGCTGATATGAGGACAGATCAGATGCTGGGGAGATGTGGACCGAAGGGTTCCTCTCCCTCAGTAGAAGGAAAAGAGGAGGAAGACTAACTCCCAGGTTCAGGGTCCGGCTGCACAGAAGCGTGGTGAAACACCTGCTGGTTCAGGGCATGGAGATAGGTGGGAAAATGTGCAGCCGAACCTCTGAACTGTTCCCAGGTAAGGGGACCAGGAATACCTGGGACCACCGGGGAAGGAGACAGAGGCACAGGGGACAGGCTCCTGGCAACAGGAGGAGAACAGTCTCTGTCAGGGCAAGGGAGCCAACAGGAAACCGTTTGCAAGGAGGGGCACCCAAAGGCCGCTGTAGCTAACAGCCGTTCAACCGGTTCGGAACAGTCAGAGCTGTGCCCAAAGGAAGAAATCCCCCCGTGAGGTAACTGGGACCTTGCGAGTCCAGAAGGACAGCCCCTGACCTCAGAAGTCAGAGTCCCCTTCGGAGACTCCTCTAGGGAAAGGAAAGGGCCTGCGCTTCAGCTCCTACCAGAACCCAGCTGGGCTCTAGGAAGGGCTCGCTGCACCACACCTCTACCTCTCAACCCCTCGGAGTCAGAGAGGGACCTTGTCCTCTTAGCCACCAACCTAGGTAGCTGGTACCTCCGAGGAGTCCATACAGGAAACAGCACCCTCCCCCTCCTGATGCGCCCTGGGCTGCCCCCAAACCTGGGCTGTCCAAACACACGAAGGAGGGGGGTACCCCAACTGGGGAAACGGTCATGGTAGTGACCCCAGGCTGCGCAGCAGTAGTGACAGGGACCACCGCTGGCTGGTCAGACCCCATGACCCCGAGGTCCACCGGCGAGAGCGGAGTCCCAGAGGGAGGCTGAGTGGGGGCAGAGGTGCTGGAGACAGAGGGGTCCGAAGACTCCGAAGAACCCAGAAGCCAGCCTGGATCAGACCCAGAATCCACCTCTGAAGAGGCAGGCTCCAATATCCGATGCCAGACAACCTCACGGACCCCTCCAGTTCCCGGACCCTGAGGTCGGGCACCCTGGGATTAGATGCCTCCAATGCCACCAGAAGGAAGCACAGTCCCATGCCCGGCGCCAACACCCACCCCGGCACCGCAAATGGCTTTGCAGTGCGTCACGACCTCGAGCGCGGTTCCATGCTCCTCCCAGCACCACGAAGCGCCAAACCCAATGCAGCACTGCGCTCGACTCATACATCTACCCTGGCGCCACGAGCGGCACTGAGGCCAGGTGCGGCCCAGAATACGAAGCTGCACAACACTCCGGCACCGCAAGCGGTGCCACAGACAGGATCGACCCCGACCGTGGCACCGACCCCATCCCCGCTGGCTCCTGTGACTGGAATGACCGCCATGTGCCCCAGAAGTCTGAGGAAGGTCCTTGCTGGGACTTGAGGAGTTACTAGGACCGATCCGGCCATCTCTCGCAAGCGATCGCCCCTCTCTGTGGGTTGAAAAACCATGCCCTGAACCGAATCCAGGACCGCTCCAATAAAGATGAGTCTTTGGCTGGGTTCTGGGTGATCCCCAGGTCTCAGAAGAGAGTACAGGTGTCTCAGAGACCTTGACGCAGGTGTGATCTTGACGGGGCCGTGAGCAGCCAATCGTCCAGGTAAGGGAAGACATAATGCCCCTGACGCCTTAGAGGCGCAGCCACTACTGCCAAGCATTTCGTGAAGACTCGAGGAGCAGCCGAGCGGAAGAACTCGAAACTGATAATGTCCCCCCTGGAAGTGGAACCTCAGAAACCTCCTGTTAGTGGGAAAGACCCCGACATGCATATACGCATCCTGCATGTCTACGGAGCAGAGCCAGTCCCCTTGGTGCAGCAGAGGAAGAAGTCCTGAAAGGGTCACAATCCGGAACCTTTTGTGCTCCATATAAAGATTGAGAGAGCTGAGGACCAGAATGGGACGAAGGTCCTGAGTCTTTATTGGGGACCAGGAAGAAGTGGGAATAATACCCTTTTCCCCGCTGCCGCAGGGGGACTGGTTCCATCGCCCTTTTTTGAGAGAGGGCCTGTATCTCTCCTATGAGGGGATATGAGAAGGAGGATATCTAGAGAACCTTGGTGGAGTGTCTGGAGGAATCTCCATGAACTCTAGAGCGTGTCCTCTCCTTATAATGTCTAGGACCCATTTGTCAGTAGTGATAGAGCTCCATCCCTGAAGGTAAAGGAAGAAGTGATCCCCCCTACCACCAACCCTGGAACCTCCGCTGGAGGAGGAAGGGGTCAGAAGGGAGTCACTGGGCGGAGCCAGGTGTGGGCAGAGAGGCCTGGGAGGACTTGGGGCACAGGGAGGAGCGCCTCCAGGCTGCTGGTTGCCAGCTTTCCTCTGAAAGCCACCTCTCTGGCCCTGTTGATTGCCACAGGCTTCACCACCTGAGAGCTTACGAAATGACTGCTTACGCTGTCTCCGTTGGTCTACATGGTACATTTGGCGGACAGACCAGATGAACTTGCCTGACTCTTGGAAGAGAGAGATGAGAGACTCAGTCTCCTGCCCAAACAAAATGGTACCCTGGAAAGGCAAGTCCCGGATGCCAGACTGCAGATCCTGGTGAAAGTCAGAGACCCTCAACCAGGCATGGCACCTGAGGCCGACACCTGATGCTGCCGCTCTGGCTGCCTTATCCGAAGTGTCATACGAGGCACACAGAAATGAAAATTACGTACCTACCGTAATTCTTGATCTTCTTGGATGAGTCTCCACCACTCATTCACACTAGTGGGATCTGCGCCGGAGGCACTAGGACCCATCGGGAGCAAACTTTTGCAGGAGAATTGGCCTTTGAGAGATGGCCTTGGCCAGTGCCTCGCGCGGTAATGACCATCATGGCGACGACCCTCCAACCGCCTCAGTACCTTTTTTTACCAAGGAGGTGCAGCTCAACTAACGTAAAGAGTAAACCTAACCTTACAAAACGGACATAAGATAGTCCGGACGACCCGTGTAAGAAGGGTCAGCAAAGAAGTCTTCACGGCCTAAAGATCTGAGGGAGTGAAGACCAACACAGAGGTGAGCTCGGGGGATGGAGGGTGGGCGTGTGAATGAGTGGTGGAGACTCGTCCAAGAAGATCAAGAATTACGGTAGGTATGTAATTTTCATATCTTCCTGGACATAAGTCTCCACCACTCATTCACACTAGTGGAGAGTACCAGCTGATAATCCCCAAAAGGGCGGCAGGTAGCTAGAGCTCACACGTCTAGGACAGAAGTCCATTAAGGATAGTTCTGCTGAAGGCGGAATGACGCCTGGCATGAACATCCAGTGCATAATGCTTAACGAAGGTATGCACTGAGCTCCAGGTGGCGGCATTGCAGATATCTGCAATTGGAACATTGCGAATTTCCGCTAGGGATGCCGCGACCGCCCTAGTAGAGTGAGCGTACACTCTACCTTCTAATTTAACCTGTGCCATGGAATAGCAATGTCGAAGACATGCCACTAACCATGATGAGATGCATCTGATAGAGACAGGCTGACCCAGCCGGGTCTCGCTGAAGGAAACAAACAATTGCTGAGTCTTGCGAAAATTCTTGGTTCTATCCAAGTAGAACCACAAGGCTCTCTTAACATCCAAGGAATGAAGAGACCGTTCTCCTTCATTTTGGAAGTTCCCGAAGTAAGAGGGAAGCACCAGAGGTTGGTTTAGATGGAATTCTGACACAACCTTGGGAAGAAATTTAGGATGAGTACGAAGCACTACTTTGTCCTTATGGAACACAGTATACGGAGGGTCCGTAACCAGGGCATGTATCTCAGAGACCCTGCGGGCTAAGGTAATGGCCACTAGGAAGGCTGTCTTCCAGGTAAGAAATTTTAGCTCACAGGTAGCTAGGGTTGAAGGCTTCCGAGTGAGCATGTCTAGCACAAGGTTAATGTCCCAGGCTGCGACCGGACGTCTAACAGGGGGTCTGGTATGCAGAATTCCCTTAAGAAATCTCTTTACCATAGGTAACTGAGCCAGAGACAAGGAAGAAACCAGCTCATGGAACACCGAAATGGCACTAAGGTGAACTTTAACCGTGGAGTACTGGAGACCTGAGTTTGATAGGTCCAAAAGGTACTCCAGAAGCTTGTCTGGAGGACAGGAAAAGGGATTCAAGAGGACTTTGCACACCAGAGAGAAAGGGTTTCCACTTAGAAGCGTAAGTTTTCAGGTAGCTGGCTTCCGAACAGCCAGAAGGATGTCTGAGACTCTCAGAGGCGTTGAACGGTTCACTTCTACCTCTTCAGGAGCCAAGCATGAAGGTGAAGTGACCTCAGGTTAGGATGGACCACGAACCCTGAGTCAAAAGACTGATTTGTAAGGGAAGTGGTCTCGGAGAGGCTGCTGACATACTGTTGAGTACAGGAAACCATAGTTGCCGAGGCCAGGAGGGAGCAATGAGAATCATCTTGGTCCCCTGAGACTCGAACTTGAGGAGAACTCTCTGAATTAAAGGAAGCGGTGGAAAGGCGTAAAGAAAGCGTTTTGTCCACCGCAGCCTGAACGCATCCTGACAGAAAATGCCAGGCCCTGGATTTCTGGAGCAGAAGAGAGGCAGTTTTACGTTGAGTGGGGATGCAAAAAGGTCCAGGTCTGGAGTCCCCACTCTTGAACAGTGACCGAGCTACGGCTGGGTCGAGACCACTGTGAGGGTCTGCCTCCGTCCTGCTGAGGTGATCTGCTAAGTCGTTTTGTACACCGGCAGATATACTGCTTGAATTAGAGACTTGTGCTCCAGCACCACTCCCACTCTCATTGCTTCCCTGCAAAGGGATAAGAGTGAAGCACCGCCTTGCTTGATGGATAATACATCACAGCTTTGTTGTCCGTTTGAAGGAGAATGTTCTTGTGACAAAGAACATCCTTCAACTTCCGGATCGCATAGAGGACCGCTCTCATCTCCAGAACATTTATGTGGAGCTGAGTTTCGAGCTGAGTCCATACACCTTGAGTGTGGAGAGAGAGACAGTGAGCTCCCCATCCCATTAGCGATGCGTCTGTGGTGATGGAGATCTGATGATTCAGAGGAGCAAAGGGGAATCCTTCCAGGAGATTGCTCTCTTGAGACCACCAGGTGAGAGACCTTCGTAGGGGCTCCGTCACCTTGATGGGATAAGACTGGGGGTGAGAGGTCGGTGACCACTGAGCGGAGAGCATCCATTGGGTGGTCCTCATGTGTAACCGAGCTAGGGGTACAGTGAACACTGAGGACGCCATGAGACCCAACATACGTTGCATCGAGAGAGCTGTGACCGATCGGTTCTCCCCGATGTAACGGGCCATCTGAAGGATGTCGAGTCTTCTGTCCTCTGGAAGGAAAGCCTTCGCGGAAGAGGTGTCCAGAAGAGTCCCTATGAAAAGGAGCCTCTGGGAGGGCTGCAGTTGTGACTTCTTCAGATTTAGCAGAACTCCCATGGACGTAAGAAGGCGAGAGGCCGTTTGAACGGCTTCCAGAGTCCCTTGGCTGGAAGGACTACGCTAGGAGCCAATCGTCTAGTGAGGAAACACTCTGAGTCCGAGCTTCCTGAGATGCGCTGCGAGAACTGCACAACACTTTGTAAAAACTCGCGGCGCCGAGGATAGCCCAAAAGGCAGGACTCTGAACTGATAATGCTGACCCAGAGCTACAAACCTCAGGAATTTGCGATGGGTGGGTGGATGAGGATATGCTGGTGGCGTCCTGCATATCCAGGGAGGCCAGCCAGTCGTGCTGATGCAGCAAAGGTAACAGGGTACCTAGGAAATCATTTTGAATTTCTCCTGGGAGGAATTTGTTCAACTTTCTGAGGTCTAGAAGGGGTGCATCCCCAGATTTCTTTGGAACCAGAAAGTAATGGGAGTAGAACCCTGTGTTTCGCTGATGTGGGGCACCAGTTCTATTGCCCTGTTGTTTAGAGGCCCTGGATCTCGGCGGTGAGGAGGTCTGACTGAGAGATCGACAACCTGGGTTGTCGTTTGGGAGAACAATTAGGGGTTTTCAAAAGATTGAGAGAATAACCTCGCGAATTATCCGAAGGACCCATTTATCGAGGTTATAGACTTCCACTGATTGTAGAAGTACATCAGACGACCTCCACCGGAGGAGAAGTTCCATCTCGGGCAGTGTGGATGGAACCTGGCGCGGCAATTCAAGAAAGGTAGCGCTGGGGGCTTTGGGCCCCTAAGCTTTCTCAACGCCTTCTTTTGAGGTTGGGCAGGCTGGCTTTATGGGCTTCCTCTGCCTCTGCCTTGAAAAGGACTGGGCGACTAACCAAACTGCATTTGCCTACATGCCCCGAGAGTAGGCGAGGAGTCTAGCCAACAATGGCGACCTAGTCTTCTGGGTGGCCTCTAGGGCTTGCTCTACCTGAGGCCCAAAGATGGGGCCATCAAGGGCAGCCATTACCTGCTACTGAGCATCATTAGTAAAGCCAGATACGCATGCCAGGAATGGCGTCGAAGTATAAATACTCTGCGGCTGCTGAGCGAGAAGCAGTGTCGAAAGCGTCCATAGGCGGCTTTTGACCTGTTGGTTATGGACTCAATACCTCTGATTTATGAAGGAGCTCTGACTTGGTGGGAATCTGGAAGAGCTTCAACCATTCGTTTCATAGATCACAGGATATACTCATACTGAGAAAAATAGCCTTGATAGCTGGCAATCGCATACTTAAAGTGGAGGCAGCAAAGACTCTCTTACCTAATGTATCAATTTTCACGAGACTCTGTTAAGGAATAGAGCTGTAGTAGCTGAGGAAGAACGACCTTGTCATTCTCTGCCAGGACTACAATAGGATCCATGAAAGGCTTGGGATGCCAAAATGGGGCGATCCTTGGGGCTGAATATTTCTTATCAACAGATTTAGCCACTGAAGGAATAAGAGCAGGATTATTCCATACCATTTGAGACAAGCGTCTCGAAGGAGGATTGAATGGAGGAGTCAAATCCGTAGGGATCTCAAAGCATGAAGATACTGGAGTCTTAATATTTTCCCAGGATCGATGTCCGTAGTCTGGAGAGAAAGAGTGGATCTCAGGTTCCTCAACAGAGACTTAAAGGATAGGTCCTCAACCACAGGCTCTGTAGCGGTGAAGGATCCTGTTTCCTCCACTTCACCCAACCGAAGGTCTGGGTCAGGCTCAACATCATCTCCTGATGGTCAGGAAGGACTGCTTGGACAGGAAAGAGGGTGAATGGGAGAAGAAGAAAGAGCAGATGAAAGGGAGGTCCCGAGGGCCCCAGCGCAGGGAGGCAAGGGTCAGCAGTGGCAGCGGGGCTGCGGTGCAGAAGAAGCACCCGGCACATAAGCTGACACCGTGTATGAGACCCACCGGCAGGCGCCCGCAAGGCCCTTGGCGCCGACAAGCACAAGCAACCCTGGAGGCGCCGAGACACCCCTGGAACCTGGAAGAAGGAGAGAGGAAAAACCAGGAGATAAGGGCATCGGTGTGGCCCCTCGCTGCAGCCATGTGAGGGGAACACCTAAGCACAGAGTCGCTGGCACGAAGGAGGCGCCGCGACTAGGAAGGTCCAACCACCCTGCCTGATCGCCCGACAAGCCGAAGGCTCGGGGCAACCGAGCCAGGCAGAAGAACCAACCTCACGAGCCCATCGCTCCATAAGGCGGCCCACTGATGAAACTGCTCATCTGGAGTCCTACCTATAGGCGGGGTGGGGCTCCGATGTATCGATGGCGGAAACCGGAGTTGGCGACTCCGAAGGAGACGGCAACTAGAATGCGATAACCGACCGTCGGCAGCGCAGATGTATCAGAAGGCGACCTCAGTGATGCCTTCTCTTTTTGACCTGTGGGCGAAGAAGAGCTCGAGGCGAGCGGTGCGAGAATCGCGACCGTTTATTTTATGCGTGAGGGACCGCCATCCCCGAGGCATCGGACTGACAGTTGCCGGAACCCGCTGAGGAGAAGGGCTGACGGACCAGCCGACTGACTGAACAGCTTTCATCTGAAGTCTCCTACCGTCACCTGACCTGCTCATGGTAGACTCCGTCCAGTAGGCAGAGACTTCTTTACTATAAGTTAAATTCTAAAATATAACAGAAATAGAATAAAATTAAGCGATACTACTATTGAGATAGAATTACAAAAATAAACTGAAAACTATAGCTAGGTTTGAAGTTCGACTCCCGACAGGCGGCGGCGTTGTCACTGAAGCGCACTTTCGTGGTAGGAAAAAAAGGAACTGGAGGTTGGAGAGTCGTCGCCAAGATGGTCATTACCGCTGAGCCACCGCTCGCGGCGCCATCTCTCGCGCCGACCCTCCAGCAAAAAGTTTGCTCCCAATGGGTCCTAGTGCCTCCGGCGCAGATCCCACTAGTGTGAATGAGTGGTGGAGACTTATGTCCAGGAAGATCATGTGTGCCTACATCCGAGCCCAATTTTAGAACGTCCAGAATATCATTCTTCTTCTCCAAGTCTGGCAAGGCATTTACCAGCTCTTGTCCCCGCTCCCAGAGCGCATTCTGGTATTGGACCATGAGCATTAGGAAATTCAGGGATCTAACTGAACAGGTGGAGGCAGAATATACCTTCTTGCCCACCTGGTCCAAATAACGAGATTCTGGATCGGGAGGCTGCGAGCTGAGGTGTTTGGGCTGCTTAGATTTATCATGAGCAGCCGTAATTACTGAAGTGTCCGCCTGTTCGGTCAGAAATGGTTCATCCCTCGGGGCTCTGTACAGCCTGTCCGATTTCTTTGGAACTGCCGGGACTGAAGCCGGACACTTCCAGGTAATCCAGGTGAGGTCCTGGAATGTGTCCAAAGGAGGCACCACCAAGGGTTTAGGCTTCTTCTGCCTCAGGTACTTAGGCATTCGCTGGCGTTCCGGATCCAGGTCCTCTGTATCCCACTCACTGTAGTCCTGGATATGCCTCATGACATCCATGAAAATAGGATCATCAGGAGGTGAGTGGGGCTGGTCCTTCTCTCTTCCGGGGAACCCCCGATTCCCGAAAAGGAAGAGGTAGAGGAGGAAGAGGAGGAGGAGGAAGGACTACTGGGTGTCTAGTAGCCGGACCTATCCCTGTGACTAGCCCCACTCGAACGTTGGTGACTCACCGACCGACGATGGTCACGGGACTGACGGCGGAGCGGAGACAGACGTCGATCAGAGGACCGACGTCGGAAGCGGTCCCAGATAAAAGAACGGGAATGGCTCCTGGTGTGAAACCTGACTTTGCATCGGCTACCAGATCTGGTAGAATGCCGGTGTCGGTCTATGAACCGGGAACGAGCCATGGGAGGAGGTGTAGGCGGCGGCCTCTCGGGGGTCTTCCTCAGCGAAGAAGCACCTCTTGGCTGTGGTTCACCCGAAGGGTCTGGAACTGGTGACTGGGCCGGCTTCGGGGGGGGGGTGATTCTGGACCTGCCCCCACCAGAAGGAAAGAAAGATCTTGTCCTTCGTAAAGACGAAGGCCGCTTTCCCTGGAAAGGGAATATCTGGAACATCTGTCCTGAAAGGAGGGCCCCCTGCAGAGCCCCGGAGAGAGGAGGACTTGGGGGGATGGAGACGCAGTCCCTTCGCCGGCTGCACCTAGATCCGTCGCCCCGTCACCCAGCATTGGTAAGGGGACAGACGGGGTACTGCTGGGGGGGCGCCGGGGCCTTGGAAGACGGGGCTGAAGCTTACGCCTCAGAGGACTTAATGGTGACCCTTACTGGAGTCACCTTAGGCTTCGCTGGCCTCTGCCCTGAAGGCCCAACCTTAGCCTGATCTTTTGATTTTGGACGCTCACCTGAATCCATCGAAACACGGGCTTTCTTGGGAGAGGGCTGCGAGCAGGAGCGAGACCGGGACCTGGCCAGTGCCAGAACTGACTATGGTCTTTACCGGAGGACCACCTGGTTTTATCCTTTCGTTTCACCTTCTCCCCTGAGGTGTGCAGATCCATCTTTTTCTCAAGAAGGTACACCTTCAGGGCCTTTAGACGGCGGATCCGGGTCTGGCTGGTAAATTTCTGCCAGGACGAACAGGCCACGGGGTAGCCGTGCTCAGGCCCCAGGCAAAGGACGCACTTCCTTGTGGCTGTCCTTGATGATGATTCATGCATTTAACCAAGACGACTTGTTGATGCGGGGTCCCGACGAGGAGACAGAGAACAGTGAAGACATATGTTGGTGACTAAAAACAGTTGAAAAATTTGAAGAAAGTTCAAGAATTTGTTGAAAAGGGCTGAAAAACCCAAGTTTTTTTTGCTGGTACTGGCAAGCCAAGATCGAAGAACTTCATGTGTGCGGGACGCGGTGGGAAAATAACTGGGGTGGAACTGGGTCTGCCTCCTTTTATACAGGGCTGACATTGGGGCGGAGCAGACATCGGGGGTGATCCCTGCTGGGTACTGCTGGCTGAGAAGTTTTCCGGTGGGTCCTAGTGCCTGCATCATAAAGAGATCCCACTCTAAGTAAGATCCTCCAGACTACCTAACCAGACACCGAGAACCCCGACACCATGAACAGCATCAGAGAAGAAGGCGGCACTGAGAGAAGGCCTGACGTCGACTGCGGCGCCGCACTCAAAGCCCATGGTGCCGCGAGTGGTTCCAGTACCAAGAACGATGCCGAGGACAGTGCCGGCCCGGTCCCAAAGGACCCGGAACACTACACTGAGGGAGCCTTCGCCACCGAAGTAGCGACTGCCGAAGCGGTGCCTCCTGACTGACTCCCAAGGGGGCCAGCCTGGGCTTCCTGCACCGTGAAAGAAACCCCTGCCGCGGCAAGGCTAGAAGAGGCAGGGTTCCCTCCTCCATGGGCCATATAGGACTGGGAGGGGACCCGGAAGGGCAGAGAATCCTTGCCTTGGCCCAGCGACTGCGAATTCTACCTCCGAAAGTCGGCGGAGCACGTCTGACCTTCAGCGCATGGTTTTCAATCACACGGCGGTCCATGGAGAAACAAATATCGCAGTTATCCATATCATGTTCAGGGCCGAGGCAGGAAAGGCAGCGGTCATACTGGTCCGTTACAGAATAAAGGCGGCCACAGGGGCACAGATGTATAGGGGCCGCCCTGTCTTCGACGTCTTCTTGCCCCCCCGGACGAGACATGACCTTACAGAAAAGTAAATAAAAAACACAGTACTCGACGCTGCTTATAAAAAGGAAAGATCTTACTGGTATCTCAAAGCAATGTCGAGTAGGTGAGCAGAACCGAGGCAAAGAAACAGGTCAAACACGACGGACTAGGCCTCAAATTAAGTCATAGTCTCACACAGGATCCACACTCAACGGTAGGAGAGAAAGAACTGTGGCTGGGGTGGAGTCGACAACAGCTAACTGCCAACCCTCGAGCGCCAAGTGGAATGTCATCCTCTAGGGCGGCACCAGCCCTACATCGTCTCCCGTGGGGTCCTGGCTCTGGCACAGTACCCAAATAGTAATGAATGGTGAAGATTGACAGATAAGATCTGCGATTTGAGATAAAAGAAGGAAAAATGGCAGAAGATAGTGGCATCAGTGTGGACCCTGTGCTGCAGCCATGTAAGGGGGGGAAAATACCAGAGCGTGGAGTAGACGGCACTGAAGAAGGCGCCGCGTGACTATGAATTTCCAACTGCCCTACCCGTTTCCTTGAACGGCCTGAAGGCCTCGGAGTGACTGGATCAGGCAGCTGAACCAACCTCCAAGCCGACTGCTCCATAAGAGCAGCCCACTGGTGAAACTGCTCATCGGAAGCCCATCCAATAGGCGGGGACAGGCTCCGAAGTCGATGAGGTCGGCCACCAGAGACAGAAACCGGCGACTCCGACAGAGGTGGAGACCGGCGCCTGGCCCCAATAACTGACAGTCGATGCGCAGACATACCAGAAGGCGACCTCGAGTGATGCCTTCTCTTTTGACTTGTGAGCCGAAGAAGAGCTCGAGGCTGAACAGTGACAAGAGTGGGACCGTTTACGTTTATGCTTTCCTGGGGACCGCCCATCTCCCCGAGCATCGGACCGTCCATTGTCAGACACCCCCCCCCGTTCGGAGAGGGCGGCGGACCAGACCTAGCCTGGCTGACTGAACAGCTTTCATACGAAGTCTCCCTACCATCACCTGACCCGCTCATGGTCGACTCCTTCAATGGAGGGCTGAAGACTTCTTTCTTACAATAAAGAAATTTAGATATAAATCGGTACTTATTTCGAAGATAAATTACAAAATAATAAACTGAAAACTATGCTGCTAGTTTGACTCCTGGTGGGCGAGCGACTTCGTCACTGAAGCGCAGACGATGGCGGAAAAAAGGAATGGAAGCGGTTGGAGGGTTGACACCGAGATAGTCTTTACTGCATGAGCCAGGGCTTGTGGTGCCGCTACCTTGCGGCTCCATCTCTGGCGCTGGCCCTCTGGAAAAGTTTGCTCCCACTGGGTCCTAGCGCCTCCAGCATAGTTCCCATTAGTGTGAATGAGTGGTGGAGACTATGTCCAGGAAGATCTGCAAAGCACTTTGTAAAAAACTTATGGCGCCAAGGACAGTCCAAAGGGCAGTACTCTGAATTGACAGTGCTGACCCAGGGCCACAAATCAAAGATACTTGCGGTGGCTTGGGTGCACGGGAACATGTTAGTAGGCATCCTGCATGTCAGGGAGGCCAGCCAATTGTTTTGATGAATCAGAGGTAGAAATGTACTGAGTGATATCATCTTGAATTTTTCCTTGAAGAGAAACTTGTTTAACTTCCTTAGGTCTAGAATGGGGCGCATACTGCCCGTTTTCTTAGGAACTAGGAAGTAGTGGGAGTTGCTCCTACAGAACTATGTCTACTGCCCTGTTGTTCAGAAGCCCTTGAATCTCTGAAGTAAGGAACTCTGAGTAACAGACAGCCTGGGCTATCATTTTCGATGGATGATCCGGAGTGGTATTGACACAGGGTTGAATAGGACCCTGTCCCAGTTGTTATGGAGAGTTTGAATGCAGGGATCTGTTCTGTTCTTTCCTGTCTCTTGTCGTGAGACCTAGGACTTGATCACCCCGACAGTCTCACAGTTCTTTGACTCTCACTGTCTCTCCGTTTGTCATTTCCTCTGTTGCATATCTGCTGCTATAAAAATATATGCAAATTATGTGGAAATGTAACTGATATTGGGATCCCTTTGTTTAGAAATTACAGTGTTACTGTTGAAATGTATATAATTATAGCTTGAGATGACTGCAAAAAGCTAATGAAAACTCCAGGGGTTAACCGAAGAGCAGTTTTTAAGCCCTTTTTCAGGAGCTGTGGCGGAGGGGCCTCAGCTCTGGGACATTGTGTTCTTGTTGCACCTGCCTGAAACATACAAGAACATCCGAGGGAAAAAAAAAAAACAAAAAAAAAAACAGGATGCTTGTTAAGGAGGGGGGTTGCAAAGACTTATAAAAACAGAGCTGCAATTTCTTGCAAGAGAGACAGACAGAGATTGAAGGAAAACTCAGATGGATATTCTCGGTTTATTCTGCCTTTGTAAATAGTTATACTGAACAAGTTAATTTGTTTATGTTACTGCTAGTACTAATAAATACTTTTCTACAACTCTACAACTGCTCCTAGTTTTTCCTATGCTTCCTGACCTATGCCTCATTGAAAGGTCTCTGAAAAAGTCAGAGAATAACCCTCGCGAATTATCTTGAGTACCTATTCGCCCACAGTGACAGACTTCCACCGATTGTAAACCCGAGTCAGATGCCCCCCTACTGCTGAAGAAGTGTCCCCCTCAGACAGCTGAGATGGGACCTGGGCCAGGGTTTCAGAGGATGGTACTAGGTGCTTTCGGGCCCTGTGCATTCTGCTGCATTTTCTTTTGTGACTGAGGGACTTGGTTTTTGTTGAAGCCCCCCTCTGCCTTTACCACGAAAGGACTGAGTTATGAAACTGCCAGTGGTTCCCGGTCCATTGAGGGGCAGCAGGGGCTGGTCTACAGTTTTAATAGCTGTCCTAGTTTCATCTGTGACCTCTAGTTCCTGCTCCACCTGTGGGCCAAACAGATAAGCCCCATCAAATGGTAAATTCATAACTCTTTGCAGAGCATCATTTGTGAACCCCCAAGGTTTGTAACCACAAGTGGCGTCGGGTGCATATTCCAGCTGCTGCTGCTCTAGCAGTGTCAAAGGCATCCCGCATCCCCATAGCAGTCTTAAGTTGCTGATTATTGGACTCAATACCTCTAATGATAATCTGGAGATGCTCTAAGGTAACATCCAACTCAGAGAGCCTCCACAGTGGCTTTTAGTGAATACCAGAAGGTATACTCATATTGTAAGAAACAGCTCTGGTAGCTAGCAATACACATACCTAGGGTAGCAGCGGCAAAGACTCACTTCCCCAATGTGTCAATCTTATGAGATTCTTTGTTTATTGGAAGAGCCGTAGACTCCTGAGGGAGAACGGCTTTGTCGTTTTCTGCCAAGATCACTATGGCATCAGCAAAAGCTTGAGAGGCCAGAATTGGTTGATCCTTAGGGGGAGCGTGCTTCCGGTCTATGGACTTAGCCACAGAAGGAACAAGCATTGGATTGTCTCACACCATTTGTGAGAGTCTCGAAAGAGGGCTGTACTGGAGGAGTCAATTCCACAGGGATCTCCAGGACATGCAGACACTGAAGGTGCAACAACTTCCCCAGATCAACCTCTGAAGTCTGGAGAGAGAAAGAGACGGTGGGAGGGAGAGAGAGAGAGACAGAGAGACACAGACAGAGGGTGCAATTCATATTCTTCAATAGAGACTTAAAGAACAGGTCCTACACCAGAAGCTCTGCTGAAGCAGTGGGCTTACTTCCCACTCAGAGATGAATCTTCATCAAAGTCATCTCCTAATCGCAGATCAGGATCAGTTTTGCATTGAGTGGGGATGCAAAGAGGTCCAGGTCTGGAGTTCCCCACTCTTTGAAGAGTGACTGAGCGACGGTGCACGCCACCATGTAACCCAGAAGGCGCAGAAAGTCCCAGGCAGGGTGCAACTGCCCAACCAGAAATGACTGGGCAAAGGAGGAAAGAACCTCCGCCCAGTCCGACGGGAGCCGAGCTCTGGCTTGACAAGAGGCAAGCTCTGCCCCGATGAAGCCCATCACCTGAGAAGGCACGAGCTCCAACTTGGCCTCGTTCATCAGACGGCTGAGCTGAGAGCAGGTGTGGAGGGCCAGGTCCCTGGACCTCTTCACCTCCTGTTGGGTGGAACCTGCTAAGAGCCAACTGTCGAGGTCAGGGTAAATCCTGACCCCACCCCCGATGCCAGAGATGGACTGCCACCACTGCAATGCATTTGGTGAAGACCCATGGGGCCAATGACAGGCCGAACGGCATGGCTCGGAACTCGTACAGGGTCCCTTCGACCCTGAAACAGAGGAACCGCTGATGGGAAGGACGGATTGGGATGTGAAAGAACGCGTCCTGCAGATCCAGTGAACAGAAGACAAAAATGACTCACCTTAGTAATGTTGTTTCTTCTAATGGAGTCTTGCTATATTATGACAGATGCAGTTTGTCCCACCATTAGAACTGCTCCGGAGGTGAAAGAGTTAACTTCCATGCAGAGCATGGAACTTAGAGCGCGAGCTCGGTTAAAGAAGCTCTGTTAGGGTGGTTTCAAACCGAAACCGTCAGATCTTCTACGAGCAAAACTCACTAAGGCTCTGTGTGGAAGCTGTAACCTACACTAGCCTACTGGCTACTAAAATATTCAACATTTTCCTGGTCCCAACACAAGACTCAAGTCAGGGGACCAGAAAATGAGATAAATAACTAAATAAACAACACCCAAACATAAAGGGGCATCAATAAATGCCAACAGTGGACTGCCCACCCCATACCCAAGTAGAAGTTCTGAGAGGGGCAGGCTGGGGGAGATCATAATATAGCAAGACTCCATTAGAAGAAACAACATTACTAAGGTGAGTAATTTTTCTTCAAACAACATGAAGTCTTGCTATATTATGACAGATGAACTACACAGCAGTACCTCCATGGAGGAGGGACAGAACCTACTTAGGGAATAGGCTCTGAAGCACGGCTGTGCCAAAACCGAGCATCCCTCCTGGCCTGGATATCCAGGGAGTAATGCTTGGTGCAAGTGTGTACTGTTTTCCAAGTAGCTGCTTGACATATCTCCAAGATAGGGATGTCTCTAGCAGCAGCTAGAGATGCAGCTGTACCTCTGGTAGAGTGAGCCCTCAGGCCTGAGGGGGGAACCTTACCCAGCTTTTGATAGCAAAATTGGATACAAGAGACGATCCACCTGGCAATGGATCTCTTAGTGGCAGGTCTCCCTTTCCCAACCTCACCATAAGTGAGAATTAGTTGGAGGGAGTCAAACCTGAGACCCTTGGTACGCTCTATGTAGTAACTTAGGGCCCTCTTAACATCTAAGCTGTGCAGCCTCCTCTCACCAGAGGAGGAATGGTCAGTGAAGAACACTGGAAGTGAAATAGATTGGTTAAGGTGGAAATCCGAAACCACCTTAGGCAAAAACTTCCTGTTAGTCCTGAGGACTACCTTATCCCTGTGAAAGGAAATAAAGTCAGTCTCCACTGATAAAGCCTGTAACTCACTTATGCGCCTGGCAGAAGTGATGGCTACTAGAAATACAGTTTTCCAAGTCAAATACTTAAGCTCTGCCGAAGACAGAGGCTCAAAGTGGGGTTGCATCAGCTGAGCAATGCAAACATTAAGATCCTAAGCAGGGGCAGGGTCCCTGAATGGAGGATTGGTATGAAGCAATCCCTTAAAAAACTTGGAAAATACAGGGTGAGCAGAAAGAGAAGAGGGCTTCCCTGCTGAAATGAAGGCAGAGACAGCTGCCAAGTGCACTTTCAGGGTAGCTGGTCTCAGTCCCAAAGAATTAAGATGGACCATATAATCCAATACAGTGGGTTAATCACCAGATTCCGGGGAAATATGCTTCCCAGAACACCATATGGAAAACCTTTTCCACTTGGAGTTATAGGTAGCCCTGGTGGAAGGCTTCTTAGCAGCTTTCAGGATTTCGAGAACACTGAGAAAGTTGTAGATCAGCAAACTCTAACTGCTCAAGAGCCAGGCCTTGAGGTTGAGGGATTTGAGACTCTGATACCAAACTCTCCCCTGAGCACAGGTTAACAGATTGTGGTTCCTGGGGAGACAGGGGAAGATGGACTGCTAAGGACAGAAGGAGTGGGTACCAGGGCTGCCTGGCCCAGTCTGGAGCAATCAGGATCATCTTGCAGGGCTGAGACTTGATTTTGACTAGTACTTTGAACAGGAGAGGGAAGGGGGAAGGCATAAAGAACTTCCTTCCCAATCGAGAGAAAGGCATCCAGGGGACTGAGCCCAACACTGGGGCCTGCAACAAAAAGTGGAAGTTGATGATTGTCTGGGGCTGCAAAAGATCTATCTGAGGAGGCCCCATCTGGCAAAACTATCCCCAGTACTAGGGATCCAGTGACCATTAGTGATGGCCCTGGAAATCCTGCTGAGAGCATCTTCCAGGACATTGTCCTTGCCTGGGAGGTGAACTGCTATGAGAGAAGTGTTCAGGGAATAAGCGAGACCACAACTTCATCGCCTCTGTGCACAGGGCCAAGACCGAGTGCTCCCTTGTTTGTTGATGTACCACATTGCAGTGGTGTTGTCTGTTCTGACCTGTACCACCTTGTTCTGAACAGATGCAGAAAACCTGAAGTGCTAGAAAACAGCTCTGAGTTCCAACAGATTGATGTGGAGCAGAGATTCCTGGGGGACCATAACCCCTGGGTGGAGAGGTCGCCCATGTGAGCTCCCCATCCCAAGAGGGATGCATCTGTAGTAAGGGTCAAGGAGTGGGACAGAGGGATGAAAGGCACCCTTGTCTCAGATTGCTCTGATCCTGCCACCACTGAAGGGCCTGGATCAGGGTTGAGTCACTGGGATTAACTTGGATAGGGATCTCTTCTTTGAGACCAGAAAGCTCTCAAATGGAACTGAATGTCCCTCATCTGAAATCTTGCTCCTTGCACTACAGCTGTGGAAGCAGCCATGTGTCCTAGGAGCTGCAGGAAATGCCTTGCTGGTCGAGAGACCTGCAGAGTGAAGGACAAGGCCAGGGCCACCAAGGTCCTTACCCTTTCCAGGGAAGGAAGGCTCTGGCCCGCTTGATCCAGTTCTGCCTATAAAGGTGAGTACCTGGACAGGTTCCAAACTGACTCTGGAAGATTGAGAAGAAAGCCCAGAGAGGTAAGCAGCTGCGGGTAACTAGCAGGTGTGATTTGACCTGGTCTGGAGACTGACCCACAATGAGCCAGTCGTCCAGGTAGGGAAAAATGGCAATCTTTTGCCTTCTTAGATGAGCAACTGCTACTGCCAGACATTTTGTGAACACCCTTGGGGCAGAGGTGAGGCCGAAGGGCATTGCTCTGAACTGATAATGGCCAGAGGGCAGTTCGAATCTGAGGTACTTTCGATGGGAGCTTCTGATAAGAACATGGAAGTAGGCATCCTTGAGGTCCAGGGAAGCTAGCCAGTCCCTGGCCTTGGGAGGGTAAAATCATTCCCAGAGTCACCATTTTGAATTTTGGTTTTAAAGGTGCTTGTTCAGATATCTTAGATCCAGGATAGGCCGCCACTCTCCTGTCTTTTTTGGGGTAAGGAAGTACCTGGAATACAGACCCTTGCCCTGGTGTGGGGAGAAACCCTTTCTACAGCTCTGACAGCCAGGAGGGTTGAGACTTCTGTTTCCAAAGCAAGAGCCTCTAAAGGGTTTGCAGGTGGAAAAGATCTGGCTCTCATCTTTGGAAATTTTTTGAAGCTGAGAACCAGACTCTGGCTCACTACTTCCAGGACCCACCTGTCTGATGTTAAAGACTCCCAGTCCTGGGCCAGAAGCCAGCCTGCCCCCTACAGGTAATGGAGAGCCACCTGGGCATCCCATCAGGGTGCCTGTTTGCGGGGCTTTAGGCTGAGGGGTGGGAGTAGGCCTGCTGCGTACCCGTCTGCCTCTCCCTCTGAAGAACCCCCTCTGAGCATAGGCTGAAGAGGAGGTGGCCTGGGTCTGGTAAAAAGGCCTGTAAGACGCCCGCCCATACCCCCGGGGGGCTGCCTCTGAGGAGTGGCTTGCCGTTCCTTGGCTTGTGCACTCCTGTAAGTGGTTCTATATTCATCCATTTTCTTCATATAATTCTCTGTCTGCTCCCCAAACAGAGAATTTCCCACCACAGGAAAATCCATAGCCTTAGACTGGGTATCCTGTGACAAAGTAGTACACCTGAGCCAGGCCAACCTACGAAAAGCCACAGATGTAGCCACATGGAATTGCACCTTAGATGCCTCAATACCATCAAGAGCCACCTGCTCCGGCTCCTTTGCAAGCTGGCCAGGGACCTGTTTGGCTAAGGCCATGACAGTATCCCATCTAGATTTCTGGTATCTCGCAACATAAGCCATATAGTTTGCTTGTCTGAGTCCCAAAGATGCTGCCATGTATTGTTTTTTGGCCATGATGTCAATCTTCCTGGAGTCCTTGTCAGGAGGATGTGAAGCCAGGGAATATTAGCTTTATCACAGGCTGCAGCCTGAACTACTCCAACATGACTGCATTGCTGTGAAAGAAAATCTGTATCAGGACCTGACAAAGTGTACCTCCTGTCCATCTTTTATCTACAGGAGGCACAGAATTAGGAGCTTTTAAAATTTTTATTGTTTGTTTTCTAAAAGATTTATGTAAAGGGATGGACAATCTCCTGGACTTTGGGATATCCATCATCTCTACATAGTCAGGCTCCTCTTGCTCATCCAAAGCCTCCTCTAAAGGAAGCTGGAGGGTCTCAGCAACTTTTTTATAAAACAAAAAATGAGAAGGGGACTCAGAAAGCCTAGGGGGAGATTCACCTAAAGGTCTGTCTGGGGAGATGTCCGGTTCAATGGGCATATCCAGACTTTCAAAGTCACATTCATACTGATCATAATCATCCTACCCCTCCTCTGGTTCATAAAACTCTTCTATATCATATTCTTGAACCAGTGGAACCGACCTTTTGCCAGATAGTGGCGGTTCGGAGGGAACCGGGGAAAGTGACTGGACAATCTCTATTGCCCTGGCTATCTCTGCAGCAGTTGGAGAAGGAATTTTGGACTCCACACCTGCTGACTTTCTAGTTCTCTTTGCTGGAACTGGCTCCTCAGTCAGCTTTACGTTTGCCCGAGGAAGTCTGGCCCTGGTCAGAGGGCACTCCCTCCGGTTCGGCTGGCACCGAACTGGGCTGGCCATCCGGGTCAGCGGACTTTTTGGCCTCTCGTTCCCTGAGCCTACCAACTCTCTTATCTAGGGTGGCTGCAGGGAAATTCTTGCAAATCTGGCAGTCTGCACTGAGGTGGTCAAACCCCAGACAATAAACACATGTGGTGTATGGGTCAGCCTTGGCAAAGGCTTCCCCACAGACACTACAGTGTTGAAACCCAGTGGGCCTGTTTTCTTTTGGTTTCTCAGACATAATGCCAGCCTAACCAAAAACTTGCCTTTTGATGGCAGTGCTGAGCAAGACACCATATCGGTTCCAACCGTGTCACGGAGTCGTGGAAAAAGCGTGAAATCCGTTTTAGAACCGATAAAACGAAGAACACTCTAACAAGCCTTAAAGAAGCTTTAAAACCAAGTTTAAATACAATTCGATCAGTTCAAACCGAACGATAAACATTTACAAGTTCCACACAGAAAACCTATCTATTACTTACAATACCATAGACAGAGCTTGAACTGATCGGTTTACTGGTTAAAATAAATAATATCGTGGTTAAATTCAACCGAGAAAAGACGCTTTAAACCGAGGAAATGAACCGAGCAGCAGGAGGAATCTCAAGCGACTGTTCAGTGAGGCGGAGTAAAGAATCTGACGGTTTCGGTTTGAAACCACCCTAACAGAGCTGGCTCTGAAACCGAGCTCGCTCTAAGTTCCATGCTCTGCATGGAAGTTAACTCTTTCACCTCCGGAGCAGTTCTAATGGTGGGACAAACTGCATCTGTCATAATATAGCAAGACTTCATGTTGTTTGAACCACACGTTCGCTTCAAGGATGGTATGATCTGAGACAGAGTGACCACCTGAAAGGTGCGTGACCTGAGATATTGATTCAAGTTGTGGAGATCTAGAATGGGGCGCCAGCCCCCCATCCACTTGGGCACCAAGAAATATCTGGAGACAAAGCCTTGGTCTGCTGGAGGATCCACTACTGGGGCTACTGCCTCCTTGAGGAGGAGCTGAGCAATGTCGTCTCAGAGCCGACTGGGTCTGAGCGGATACTCTTTCCTCCCAAGGGGCGCTGGCTCGGCTTGGAGGGTACTGCTCTAATTCCAGAGGCAGTCCCTGAATGACCACTTCAAGAACCCACCTGTCCGAAGTGACAGCAGACCAGGTGGAAAGTAAGTGGCGGAGCCGGCCCCCAACGGGAGGACCCAGAGCTGAGGTGACGGGAGAGGGGCTGACAGCCCCGGCCCCATCATTGAGCAGGCTTGGAGGAAGAGGCTTCAGGACCTGAACCTCAGCCTCCTTTTACAGGCCTGTTGGGGTCCGGGCTTGGGCCGGGGGCACCAAGCTTAAGCCTGCTGCTGATGCTGGTGCTGCTGTCCCCCTTGGAAGGAGGACTGCTGAGATGCAGGAGAAGAATGCCAAAAGGGCTTTTTCTTCTTCTGCTGGTTCTTGCTTGAAGAACCCTTGGCAGAAGTAGTGTCCAAGGTGGCATGGACTGCTCAGCGCGTTGAAGGTGACCTGCCACTCCTGGGCTGAACAAGTCGGTCCCGAGGAAGGGCACGTCAGCTAGTTTGTGCTGAGTATCTACCGGAAAGGAGGAGAGTCTCAGCCAAGCCCTGCGACGAGAGGCAACTGCAGCAGCCATCGAACGGGCACAGTAATCCCCAATGTCCAGGGCCGTCTGAAGCTGCTGTCTGGCAACAGCTCAGCCCTGATCCCAGACCTGCTTGACCGTGGTCTGCATGTCTGCAGGGAGATGTGGGAGGACTTCATCCAGCGACCCGAGAAGGGCGTGGGAGAAGTGTTCCATGATGACGGATGAACT
Organism: Neoceratodus forsteri; assembly: GCA_016271365.2. NCBI lineage: Eukaryota > Metazoa > Chordata > Ceratodontiformes > Ceratodontidae > Neoceratodus > Neoceratodus forsteri. Next base: position 358,076,839 of record CM028137.1, read on the forward strand.
TGCCTGACGAATGCCCAAGGAGGAAGCCCCACAGACCTTCCTGGCTGAATGGTCCAAAAGCTTGGACTCTATCAGGGGGTCAGTCTGTATCGGCAGAACTGCCAGTAAGCTTAAATACAGAGGCAGTCACCAGGCTCTCGGACTTGCAGACCATGCGGACAGACGGAGCTGGACAAGAGGCAGGATGTTGCCAACGTTCAAGGGCCGGGCCAACAATGGCCTCAGCCACAGGAAAGGCCTCCGTCGGGGTATCCCCTCTCTTAAGGATGTCCATAAGAGGATACTCTGCCTTTTTCTGGCTAGGCTCCAGGGGCATCCCTGTAGATTCAGAGATGAGGCAAAGGATCCCTTGGAAAGACGAGGGACCTTCCTCCGTCTCTAGGCCAGCAGTTGATTCATCATCCCCTGGATGAGAATGCAAACCGGTGACATCCAAATCCGAGGAATCCGGATACAACGGCCTACCGCCCAGGCCACCCTCGACTCGCCGGGGGTAACCGTGACAGACAAGCGCCAGGGAAGCCCGGTGTCCGGTCTGTCGTCCTAAGGAGCCCCTCCTGCAGGTTGTTTAGGCAGTGGTTGCACCACAATTGGTGGAGAGACCATTGTAGGCCAAACAGGTAGTTTTGCTGGCCCCGCGGGCTTGGGAACCGAAGATTTCGGCCCCGGAGGAGTCTGCTTCAGCCTAGGAGGCGAAAGCCGAGTAATGGCTGGGGGAGAAGCCGGGGTAGGCTTGTGCCCGGACAAAATCAGCTGTTGCCACATGAGGTCCTCATAGTGCCAGAGCTTATGCAGCAGCCTCTCCTCGTCTGAGGGGGACAAGGACGACTGATGGCATCACCTCTTAGAGCGCTTATGGCTCTTCCTCAGCCTGTCGGTCGAGGGGGTCCTAGACGTCGATCGGGGGACACCAGCAGGGCCGGTGACTTCCCAGGGTTTGGAACTGGTTCCTCAATAGGGACTCCAGAGGGCTGGGTCTCCTCATCAGGGAAAACAAGGAGTCAACTGGAGTCGGCGACAGCGGATCAACTGGGTCGATAACTATTTTGACTTTGTCGACGACACCCTCGGTCGGCTGGCTCGATGGAAGGTCCGAGAAGCGATCTCGACCGAAGTCGAGACCGTGTGCTCCTGGGACTGAGACCTTTCCCGGTACGAAGAGCGTCTTCATCGAGACGAAGATGAACTCTGATTCTTCTCCTGCTTACAGGATAGAGAGGAGTGCGGGCCTGCAGGCACCTCTCCCTTGGTAGGGAGAGACCAGCACAACTCCCGGAAGGAACCCGAGAAGGTGGAGCCCAGGCTGAGCAGAACAAAGAAGATACAAGAAGAGTCTGCAGCACCAGCCGCTTCTTCCTCGAATGCTTGCATGCGTTCTCCCACTGCTCGGCAGATCCCGCAGCCACAGAAACCACCCACTGAGCCTCCTTGGATTTCACCGGAGGATTCCTCTTCTCCAGTCTCCCCAGTTTTAGGCATGCGAGTCGGTCGTCCAAGATGTTGGGATGGAAGACCAAACAGAAAATGGAAATTACGTACCTACCGTAATTGCTGATATTCTTGGACAGTCTCCATCACTCATTCACACTAGTGGGATATCGCCGGAGGCGCTAGGACCAAGCGGGAGCCAAAAATTTTCTGAAGGGCCGCGCCGAGGTAGGACCACGCATTAATGCGGAGACTGACTCGCGCCTATGTAGGCTATCTCTGTGTCGACCCTCCAACCGCCTCAGTACCTTTTCGACCAAGGAGGTGCAGCGTAACTAATGAGAATAACTCATTCTGAATTTCTGGGCCTGAGAGGGCCCAGACGGCCTTTGTAAGAAAGGTCAAAGAACAATGTCTTCACAGTCTGAACCATAGGCCATGAAGACCAAGAAAGAAAAACGAGTGAACCCAGGAGATGGTGGGTGGGCGTGTGAATGAGTGATGGAGACCGTCCAAGATGATCAACATTACGGTAAGTACGTACTTTCCATATCTTCCTGGACTAAGTCTCCATCACTCATTCACACTAGTGGGAGAGTACCAAGCTAAAATCAACAACCCTGAGTAGGGTGGTAGGAGATAGGGTTCACTCAGAAAGGACAGCCAAGGACTGTCCTGTTAATAAAAAGAGCTATTGTAAAAGTATCTGTAACATAGTGCCTACAAGATAAACACTTGAGTTGTAACTCGTCACCTTGCCGACGACAATGGGCAAAAAATGAAAGTCCGCCAGGCAGCCGCAACTACTCTAGGAGAGCGGCAAGAACCTGGCCTCACGATTTGATCTAGGAACAAAATTAATAGTGTCAAAGACATGCACTAATCTAATGTAAAGGACCTCAGGAACTGCAAGAGCCGGAGGTAAAGTGTACAGGTTCAGGGTAGACCGGCGAAGACAGAACCCCACTACAAGTATGGCTGACCTGCAAACAACAGGTCCAGTAGCACTTGAACCCCTTACTTGGTGAGCAAAAGAAGGTCCAGGTGGGGTAAGCTCATCAAGGAAAAAGGTTTGTACTAAGCCACTGAAAACTTCCTGATGGAAGGCAAAGCACAACTTAGAAGCCTCTTGTAGTGGCCTAGTAGAATCAAATCCTAGTCACTGCATAATCCAAAAGGGGATCATCCTGCCCCTATGTGTATGACCTATGTGAATATTTGTGAAGCTACCTCAAAAAAGACCTACTTGACCAATGGTCAAGAAAGGAGCATGTCATCTGTTAAGTTGAAGCAAACATGGAAGTAGGAATCTACGTTCCGACTTGCTGAAGAGTCACTTCTATTGCTGCAAGGCTCTGATCAAGAGAAGAAAGCCTGATTAAAAAACAAAAAGGGACTAAGACTGGTTAGACTCCTAGGTTTTGGAAATATCTTGGATAAGAGACATTCTCTAGAGAAAAGAGGTGAGCTATACCACCGCTGGATCGGACTGCCCCCTAGGGGTAGAAGAAAACAGGTACTCTTTACTGAGGTTTAGGGACGACCGCCTCAGGGTTGAGGCAGAACCTGATCAGATCCAAGTGTGGTATCGGGAAATTCCAACTAGGCCCTGTGATAATTCTGACACCCCCCCCTTTTTTTTTTTTTTTTTTTAAATATCATTAGTCCGAGCCCAACAAGGTTGCTGGCTGCTATTTGGCAAGGATGGCCTGATACAGAAATGACAAGGATGTCATTCCTCTGAGGAGGAGGAGCCTGAGGATCCAAAACCGAACCCCTGACTGGACTAATAATAGCTAGACAGATGTTAACTACCTGTGGCGAAGCAGCCACTAGAGGGGCAGCATCAAAAAAGGGCTGTATACTCCTATCAAAGGAGAGCACCAGTCTGTGCGGCTCCCAACCATTGAATTAAAATGTTCCAAAGAGTGTAATTGTCTTGACCACTGAAAAAGTCTAGACGCAGAGGTATATTCTGAACACTACGGTGGACCCCATAAATGAGGAACTACAAAAAGAGCTTGCATCACAGACTCTGATGATAGAGGGCGTGTCTTTCAGTATATAAAATGAGTCATCTGCTGTGTCACTGACCAGAAGGACAGGGAGAGACTCATCTAGATGCCTTTCTACCACAGAAGGACCCCAAAAAGAGGTCTAGGTTAGAGCTACTAGAGGCTCCGCCACCAGGAAGGGTGTCGAGGAGCTTGGCACCACGTAGGGGGCTGAGAAAGTGCTGAGCGGAATGAGAGATTCCGCTGACAGAACAGAAGAGTCCCATCAGCGGAAAACCACTGGATGGTGAGATCCAATGCAGACCGCCACTCACTAAAATGTGTGGAAAATAATTCGCAGAATAGGACTTCATTCCATGGAAACATCCCAACACAAGTCCTGCGGAAGAGAAGTCTGCAAAAAGAGATCTTTCCCTAGTTCTGTCAGACAGCACCAACTGGCACCCCTGTGGCACCAGCGTCACTCGTGGCACAGAAGGGCACCAAGCAGTACCCATGCCAACCTGAGAGACACCAGAGAGTACCCACGGCAGAACCCGCAGGTATCCTCGGTACCAACGGCAGCAATGGCACGCAAGGGCACCCACGAAACCCATGGCACCCATGGTACCATGGCACCCAAGAAACCCATGCCGCCCGCGGGTGCACGGCGCCGTCTGCGGCGCCTCCCGCGGGTGCACGGCGTCGCCTGCGGCACCCGCGGGTATCAGTGGCACCGTGAGACACCCACAGCACCGCTAGGCACCGGCAATGAAGCACCCATGGAGCCGAGCATGGCGCCGAGCGCAGCGTGAGCCACGGTACCAATCATGGCACCGATCAAGGCACAGAGTACGGCGCCAGCCGCGGCGCCGAAACACAGCACCGAGCCACGCGCGAGTCAGCGCCAACCCAAACACCAGCAGCGCCGCTTATGGCACCAATGCCAAACCAGTGGCACGGCACCGACCTCGCGGTGCCACCAAGGTGTCTGGCACAGCACCAGGAAAACATCATGGAAAGCCAAAGATGGAGAGGAAAGTCGCGTCGGCCCAGCATGGAAAAAGGAAGAGGGGGTAGGCACGAGGGGCTGACACGATGGCGAAGGCACCACGCTCATTCTGATCCAATTGACCCGGCTCCGGTCCAACGGCTCAAAGGCCCAGAGGCCCCGAAACCAGGAACACAAACAGGAAAAAAGGAGTCAAACCCCCTGCTCCACAGGAGCGGCCCAGAGATGAAACTGCTCACCAGAACTCCATCGAGGACAGATGGAGTCCGAGTAAGTATGCAGCCGCTAGGAGGGGGCGAGGGGAATCACGAAAGTCAGTTCAGGACTATCGCCTCACCAACGAACAACTCGTGGCAGATACTAACGGGCAACCTCGAGCGGCACCAATTTTCCCAAACTAAGACGAAGCTGAGGCTAAGCGGAGCTGGATCCTCGCGCCACCAGATTCATGCTTTGGTGGACTGTCCTCCCCGCCGAGCCAGGACTGTTCAGAGATAGACCCGCCCCCCTGCTACTTAAGGGTGATGGACGGGTACAGCCCCTCTGCCATAACAACTTTCAAACAAAGTCTTCCTACCGTCACCGCTACCATCTAAGGACGACTCCGTGGATGGCAGGAAAGAATTTCTTCATAATCTTTTTGTTCGTAGAATAAAAAAATTACCACTACATAGTTAAATTAAAACATTTAAATTAAAGACTAAAAGCTGCTGTCGTATAGACGAAAACTGACTCCGGCAGACGAGCGACGTCGACATCCAAGCGTACTCGACGGCGGGAGAAAAGGACCTGAGGGCGGTTGGCGGGTCGAGGCCGAGATGCCTCAGAGGCGCGAGTCAGTCTCAGAAAATGACGTTAAGGGTGGTCCGCTTTGGTGCCAGCCTTCAGAAAATGTTTGCCCCGCTTGGTCCTAGCGCTCTGGTGCTATCCCACTAGTGTGAATGAGTGATGGAGACAGTCCAGAAAGATCTGCAGGACGAGTATCATGGCCGACACGAGGCAGTAGACTCATGCGGTATGGGGATCGCATACGCATCTTTTTGGCCACACGCAGCAGCACCTGCGAAATCCAGGGGAAGATTTATCTTCCATGATCAAGATGCGAAATTGCGATCACTGACTCGAACAATTCAAAGTTTTGTTAAAACCTAAGATTTGAAAGCCAGGGCCTACAAAATGCGTGAACACAAGGGAGGCAACCTGACTCTTCCAGTGGAAAGGAAGATCCGGCATTATGGGGCAAAGCCGAAGTATATACCACCCGGGTGGGTGGGAGGAGCCAGCTTGAAGACTTCCGATGGTTCTTAAGGTGGAAGGGGAAAGGCCAAAGAGTGTGGATAAACAGCATATCCACGATCCTAGAACAAAGCTCCCAGCAGATGAGCAACGTCTACATCAAAGAGCACTCGACAGCGGAAGAAAAGGAACTGAGGCAGTTGGAGGTTTGATGCCGGGATAACCTATATGGGCACAAGCTAGCCTCACGGTGCTGTGCATGCACGCGGTCCTATCCTGGCACCAGCCCTCCCAAAGATTTTTAGCTCCTGCAGGGTCCTAGCGCCTCCAGCGTAGTCCTATTAGCGTGAATGAGTAGTGGAGACTTGAGTCCAGAAAGATCTACACTTCAATATGTAGAAGTCAGCCCTGAGGAACAGTGCAGAAAGCCCATTCCTCAGAGATTATAGGTTTCACAGCCTAGGAGGAGTGCGGGACAAAGACACTGGCTCATTGCTAACTGAAAACACCACCCTGCTCTTTCAACTAGGAAAAAAGCAGAAAGTACCTGCAGGGCCTCTTTCGCTGCCTCACACCTCTCCTTGCGACCAGAGATGATGATGATGTCAGACTTCTTTGGCAAAGTGGGATCCACCTCCTTCACCTCCCCATCAGCTTCTCCGTTCTCCTGGACAGTCTGTTCAGCGCCAGCCACTGGGTAAGACAAGAAATGCAACAAACCCTGAAGGTCATGAAGGCAGATATCAAACAAAGTGTAGGAGATGGCATATTTCAAGTGTTCAGCATAGTCAATTTTAGAAAAAGCACAACATTCAAGTAGAGTGGCATGATTTTCAGCCCAGACAAATGAAAATTACGTACCTACCATAATTCTTGATCTTCTTGCACAAGTCTTCACCATTTATTCATACTTCTGGGTTAGAGTACTAAGCTAAATCAATTCACGAGCAGGGCGGCAGGAGACCGAGCTCACTCAGGACAGAATTCCATTAAGGACCGTCCTGCCAAAGGAAGCATACTGTCTGGCATGGACATCCAGAGCACAGTGCTTCACAAAGGTGTGCACTGAGTTCCAAGTTGCCGCTTAGCAAATCTTAGTAATGGGAACTGAGCGTATCTCTGCTAGGGACGCAGCAACCATTCTAGTCGAGTGGGTGAGTACCTGACCTTCCAACTTGACCTGCGCCATAGAATAGCAATGATGAAGGCATGCCACTGTCCAAAGCCCAAATGCATCTGATTGATACCGGCTGATACAGACTGGTCATATTGAAAGACACAAAGAGTTGCTTCACTTGATGTCCGCAGTCCTATCTATGAAGAATTGTAGGGATCTCTTGACATCCAGGGAATGAAGGGTTTATTTCCCTTCATTCTGGAAATTAGCAAAGTAAGTAGGCAGAACCAAGGGCTGGTTGAGATGGGAAGTACAGTTAAGCAAGAAATGAAAATTACGTACCTACCGTAATTCTTGATCTTCTCTTGTATCTTCACCATTCATGACTTACTGGGTGTAAGCCGGAGGCGCGCACCGATCAGGCTTTTTTTTTTTAAACTTTGGCTAACGGCACCGCTCTCGAGAGTGACGTCATGCGTGAGGGGTGGCCGTTAGTAGCGACCGACTCCTCCTCCAACTCAGTTCTGTGAGCCGGAGAGGCAAAAGCGAAAGCAGAGAATAGAGACAGCGAGGCAAGATAGCCAAGGGATAGCAAAGCAAGGAAGAATGAACTGAAAAAGGAATAAGCCGATGGAGGAAGGACAGAGGAGATGAGTATCCCTAACCTAGGGACTGCAGGGCCTCCTTACCTGGGCGACTCTAGGAGGAGAGAAAAGGAAGGAAATGAGAAAGATAAAGAAGAAGAAGAGAAGAGAGAGATGGGATGTTGAAGGGACCAGAATGCCCGAGCATAGTTAGCTTTGTAGCTGAAGGCCCACTAACAGGGAAGCAAGAATCCTCGGAGATAGAGCTGAAGAGAAGGTTCACCAAACCCGCTAGACAGACTCAGGAGGGCATAGTCCTCATCTTCAACATGCCATTGTTGTTGATACCCTTCGGCTCCTGGCCATAGGGCCTTTAACCGGAGGACACTCGAGGAGGGAAGAATAAACCCCAGGCAGCATGAGAGCACTGCTCAGGGGTTTAGAAATGAAAATGTAAGCTTTTCAGGCGCTTTTAAGCATAGAAATGGGACTCAGACGGACTGGCCAAGGCAGGCCAGAGGCTTAGGCTGGCTGGGATTGGTTATGGTCAGCACTGCTCTTCTGTAAAACTGTCCAGGAGGACACTTGAAAGGAAAACCAATCATCAAAATCTCACGAGAAGGGTTGCCTGCCTCTCATCTCCTTCTTGTTTTTTTTTTTTTTTTTTTTACAGATAATCATTTGCAGGCTAGAGCATGACCCATTACCAAGAATGCCTATAGCAGTCAAGAGAGTTCCTCAGCTTTTTTCTCCTCTTTTTAGATAAAAAAGAAAAACAGACGTGCTCCTCCGCTCTGCAAGGCAAGAATTAGAGAAGGGGAGGGGTTTTGATTCTAGGCGTAACAGCTGGAGCACGGGATTGCAGGATCAAAACTGAATAGCCTGAGCCAGGCTAAAACCCCAGAGGTATCTCGCCGAGGGATGGCAAGATATAGTTGTGCAGTTTGATCGCCAATGCAAATCCACTGAGATGGCCTAAGAATCTTAGAGTAAATAATTTTTCTGGAGAAATAAGCCCCCAAGATATAGAATTTTTTTTTTTTTGAAAAATTGAGCAACTTTTCCTATCTTTTATAGTTTTTTTTTTTTTTTATATTTATTTTGCAGAGAGGAAGGAGACAGGAGGTGAGAAGCCACAGGAAGAGGCCACTGAGGGGATGGTGGTAGGTGTAAGTAATGAATGGTGAAGATACAAGAGAAGATCAAGAATTACGGTAGGCAATGTAATTTCATATCTTCCTTGTCAATCACCATTCATTACTTCCCGTGAGTACAAGCTCCTCTTCCCCGGGGGAGGGAAGAGGCCATACCCTGAGGGAACAAGACCCCCAGCCTTCTGCTGGTGAGAAACAGAAGGAGAAGACCCTGGCTTATTCAGAAAGCCTAAGTGGGGGAAGAGCTAGGAGGTGCCTCCCGAGGACGAGGAGACGGAGGGAGCCCCTGTAAAAGTCTCCTAGCTCTAGAGGAGAAAAGACGGGTCCCCCGGAAGGCGGAGCGAATCACCCTACGCCGGGCCAGGGGTGACAACCTGGAAAGACTAAGCCATGCCGTCCGCCTGATGCAGATCGCTGTCCCTGCTAGCCTGGAAGCCACCTCCTGGCCGTCATAAGATGCCCTTGCTTGGTGTCTTGCCAGCTCCAGGCCTACCGCGGAGAGGGCAACGGCTTGTCTGGTTTGCTCCGTGTCAGGCATTGATGCCAACAGCTGGGACATCATCGACCACAAATGCCGGTTGTAGGCAGCGTGGTGAGCCTCATGAGATGCAATACAGGCACTCGCATTGAAGAAGAAGAGAACACTCTTCGCCTCAACGTCGAACTGGAGAGGGTCCGCAGATCCGTGGGCGGGTCGCGGCGCTCAGGCAGCAGCGCCCCAGAAGGGAGTATCTAGGTAAACCAAACCAGAGGGCGGGTTGGGAAGGGAACCTAGAGACTTTGAGGGGCACAACACCCGCACAGTCAGCCGGGGCTGGAGAAGAAGGGCTGGGGACTGCTAGGACCGATAGACGCTCCTGGAAGGGGATAGGCCAGGAAGGTACCACCAAATGCTGGGCACTGAATTCACCAAGGAATTCTCGTCTCCAGGGTATTGTTCTCCGAACATAGGAAATCAAGATCCTCACCATCCTCGGAGGAAACGCTGATATTCTGTGAAATCAGCATCGGAGGAAAGATGAGCAGGGGTTCCTCTCCTCAGAGGAGGGAGACGAGATGATGGGGAGCTGGAATGTCCAGAGGATTCCTGCGGCGGTGGGGAGAGTCGAAAGACCCGCTCATGCATGTATCTAACATATGAGGGAAGGCCAGAACCTCTGAACTGCTCCCAGGATAACGGACCCGTAGGACCGACACGGCCTGGGAGCGGGGGTGGTGAGGCAGAGAGATGGGAGAGGGGCACCTCCGAGGAGGCAACTGCTCTCTGCGAGGGCTCTGGAATCCGGGGAAAGGAGCCTCTGGTGGAAGGAATCCTGATATCAGACCAGGCCGCAGAACGGAACTCTGGGGAAGCGGAGCCTGAAGAGCCCTGGGGAGAACCTCCTGTGACGACACGGACTGCATGGATCCAGAAGGGCAGTCCCGACAAACGCCCGCCGAGAACACCCTAGAACCCTGGAGGAGGGGCGAGGCTCTGCACTACGGCTCCTGGCCACCCCTGAGGTTGCCAAAGAAGACCGAGTGGCAGACCCCTGCACCTCAACCTCGGACTCAGAGGGCCCTCCTCCCGACCACAGGGCCCCTGTCCCTAGAGGGGCAACAGCACTGGGGTAGCTGTCACTGCCTCCAGAGAGGGGAGCCCTCCGTCACTCCCACGCTGCCCCGGGGCTCCCGCCACCCCAGCCGGGAACCCCAGGAGACGACGGGGACAGAGGGAGGGCCCACTGCGCCGCCTGGCACCCCTAGCCACCGGGCACCCAGACCTCAAGAGTGGGGTGCCAGGATGGGTCCACGTCCGTGTCATCGCCCCAGGAGGACTCAGACTGGCTGGACCTCGATGCTGGCCACCCCAGGGGTCCCTCGAGGCCGGGCCGCGAACGGCCCCGGCACCAAGGGTGATGCCGCCGCCCCCACGCCTCGGTAGCAGCCAGGTTTAATTCATACCCCAACGGCGCTGGCAGGCCCGGCACCGCCTGGAGGAAGGACAAGGCCCACGGTGCCGCCAGCGCCGGAGGCGAGGCGGCATCGCTGGCAGGCGCCGCTGATGTCCATCGACGCCGCCAACGCCCGAGGCCTAAAGCGGCACCGCCAACGGCGCACACGATCACCGGCACCGCGAACAGCGCCGGATCCAAACGGGCGCCACGAACGGTGCCGATCCGGAATCGGGCGCTGAAGGCGGCGTTGAGGGTCCACCCAGCCAGGCCCAAAAGTCGAGGGCCTCGGCTGACGGGGGAGCCCTGCACCAAGAAGTGGGACTGCCGAGGCGGCGTCCGCTGCCTCCCCGGGAGGGACTACGACGCTCCCCAACACCGCAGAAGAGGCCTCTCGGCAAGAAAAGATTTAGGAGACCCCTCCTCGGACCGTATAGGCCCGGAGGGGACCCGGGAAGGGTCCAACGACCTTGCCCGAGAATCCCGAGAGCCGACGCCGCTCTCAAGGCGGCTCTATGGGGCCGTGAGCTTAATCGCTGGATTTGGAGACGCCGCGGTCCATCGAGAAACAGGCGCCGCACGTAATCCACCTCATGGTTGGTCCCAGGCAACGAGGCAAACGCTGGCGCCGGTCCAAGACGGAGAAATGCCGCCACAGGAGCACCGACGCATAGCGCCCTGCCTTAGAAAAGCGCTTAGCTCCCAACCGACATAACGCAAAATTAACAAGACAAACACAGTAGGAAACACACCGCGCTAGATAGAAAAGGAACAGTCTTACCGATCGACGCCGAGTGCAAAGAAAACCAGGAGTCTGTACACTACCACGCAGTTAAGGACGCCTACACGCGAAAGCAGGTGCTGGCTCGACGGGCGGAGAAACAGAACTGGAGTTGGAGGAGGAGTCGGTCGCTACTAACGGCCGCCCGCGCATGACGCGCCACTCGAGGGCGGTCACAGCCGTTGTAAAAAGTCATGGACGGGTGCGCACTCCGCCACACTAGGAGAATGAATGGTGAAGACTGACAAGGAAGATCTAAAAATTACGCACTCACCGTAATTCTGATCTTTCTGGCATCTTCACCATTCATCACCTTGGGTATAGTGGCTGGAGGTCACACCCCATCGGGAGCGTTGATGGGCGGAGTCGACGACCAACAGCACCGCCTCTGAGGCTGATGCTACTTCGGCGCCTGTAGGGCCGTTAGGTGTCGATTCTGCCTCCCACCAGTTCTGAGTCGCTGTAGAGTAAGAAAGGGTTGGAGGGAGGGACAAGGAAGTCCAAAGGACAGACAAAGGAAAGATATACAAACTAAAAGAAGAAATAAACAACAGAGGACAGAATAAGGTGGAAAACTAAGGGGACTGGGAAGGGGCCCCAATCTCTGGAATAGAAAGGAGGATGAAGGGGGAGGGTTACGGAATCTAGAGAAAAGGATTTGGGGGGGGGGGGAGAGAGAAGAGAAGGGAAATGAAAATTACGTACCTAACGTAATTCTTGATCTTCTTGGACAAGTCTCCACCACTCATTCACACTATTGGGATCTGCGCCGGAGGCACTAGGACCCATCGGGTGCAAACTTTTTGCTGGAGGGTCGACACCAGATGGCGCTGCGAGCACCAGTCGCTGCAATGACTATCTCGTGTGTCGACCCTCCAACCGCCTCAGTACCTTTTACCAAGGAGGTGCAGCGCAACTAACGTAAAGAGTAACCTAACCTTAAGACCAGACATAAGATAGTCCGGGCAACCTGTGTAAGAAGGGTCAACAAAGAAGTCTTCACGGCCTAAAGATTTGAGGGAGTGAAGACCAACACAGCGGTGAGCTCGGGGGATGGAGGGTGGGCGTGTGAATGAGTGGTGGAGACTCGTCCAAGAAGATCAAGAATTACGGTAGGTACGTAATTTTCATATCTTCCTGGACATAAGTCTCCACCACTCATTCACACTATTGGGAGAGTACCGAGCTAATAATCCCCCGAGAGGGTGGCAGGAAGACCAAGAGCTCACGTTTCTAGGACAGAAGTCCATTAAGGATAGTTCTGCCGAAGGTGGAATGTCGCCTGGCATGAACATCCAGTGCATAATGCTTAACGAAGGTATGCACTGAGCTCCAGGTGGCGGCATTGCAGATGTCTGCAATGGAACATTGCATTTCCGCTAGGGATGCCGCGACCGCTCTGGTAGAGTGAGCGAAACCTACCTTCCACTTAACCTGTGCCATGAATAGCAATGTCAAGACATGCCACTAGCCACGATGAGATGCATCTGATAGCGACAGGTTGACCCAGCCGGTCTCTTGAAGGAAACAAACAGTTGTTGCTTTGCGAAAATCCTTGGTTCTATCTAGATAGAAACGCAAGGCTCTCAACATCCAAGGAATGAAGAAATCGTTCCCCTTCACTTTGGAAGTCCGCAAAGTAAGAAGGAAGGACCAAAGGTTGGTTTAGATGGAATTCCGACACAACCTCGGGAAGAAATTTAGGATGAGTGTGAAGAACTACTTTGTCCTTATGGAACACAGTATACGGAGGGTCCGTAACCAAGGCATGTATCTCAGAGACCCTGCAGGCTGAGGTAATGGCCACTAGGAAGGCCGTCTTCCAGGTGAGAAATTTTAGCTCACAGGTAGCCAGAGGTTCGAAGGTTTCCGAGTGAGCATGTCTCATACAAGGTTAATGTCCCAGGCTGCAACCGGACGCCTTATAGGGGTCTGGTATGCAGAATTCCTTAAGAAATCTCAACCATAGGTAACTGAGCCAGAGACAAAGAAGAAAAACGCTCATGATATGCTGAAATGGCACTAAGTGAACTTTGACTGTGGAGTACTGAAGACCTGAATTTGAGAGGTCCAAAGGTACTCCAAAACCTTGTCTGGTGGACAGGAAAACGGATTCCAAGAGGACTTACACACCAGAGCGAAAACGCCCACTTAGACGCAAGTTTTCGAGTAGCTGGCTTCCGAGCAGCCAGAAGAATGTCTGAAACTCTTCGAGACATTGAACCGGGTTCACTTCTACCTCTTCAGGAGCCAAGCGTGAAGGTGAAGTGATCTCAGTTTGGGATGGACCACCGGATCCTGAGTCAACAGGTTCATCTGCAGGGGAAGTGGTCTCGAGGGCTGCCAACATATTGTTGAGTAGAGGAAACTATAGTTGTCGAGGCCAAGAGGGAGCAATGAGAATCATCTTGGTCCCCTGGGACTCGAATTTGAGAAGTACTTCGAATTAGAGGAAGAGGCTGAAGGCTGCAAAGAAAGCTGCTGTCCACCGCAGACTGAACGCATCCTGACAGAAAATGCCAGGCCCTGGATTCTGGAGCAGAAAAGAGGCAGTTTTGCGTTGAGTGGGGATGCAAAAAGGTCCAGGTATGGAGTTCCCCACTCTTCGAATAGTGATTGAACTATGGTTGAGTCGAGAGACCACTCGTGAGGATCTGCCTCTGTTCTGCTGAGACGGTCCGCCAAGTCATTTTGTACACCTGGCAGATACACCGCTTGAATTAGAGATTTGTGTTCCAAGCACCATTCCCACACCCTCATCGGGCCACCTGCATAAGTGGGTAAGAGTGAGCACCGCCTGCTTGTTGATGTAATACATCACAGCTTTGTTCCGCTTTGAAGGAGAATGTTCTGTGACAGAGGATGTCCTTCAAAGCCCGGACCACATAAAGGACGGCTCATCTCTAGGACATTTATGTGAAGCTGGGCCTCGAGTTGAGTCCATACACCTTGAGTGTGGAGAGAGCCGACCATGGGCTCCTCATCCCAAGAAGGAAGTGTCTGTGGTGATGGAGATTTGATGATCCAGAGGAGCAAGGAAATCCTTCCAGGAGATTGTTTCTTGAGACCACCAGGTGAGAGACCTCTGTAAGGGTTCTGTCACCTTGATGGGATAAGGTTGTGGGTGAGTGGTTGGGGACCACTGAGCACTGAGCATCCATTGGGTGGTTCTCATGTGTAGCCGAGCTAGGGGTACAGTGAACACTAAGGATGCCATGAGGCCTAACATACGTTGCATTGAGAGAGCTGTAAAGTACAGTTACGCAAGAACTTACCGTAACAGTAGATCTTCGAGAACAGCTCTTGCAGCAGGTTACACCATTAGGACTGAAGCCGGCAGGCGTCAGGACCCCACGGAAAAATTCTAGCTAGCTATCTTCAATGAGGACCGCGGCCTTGATCCCGCCTCCGGCGTCAGGCGTGTGGTACATAAGGTCCGCCAGAATCTGATTCTCACTTGGGAGACTCCGGCCGCAGGATGACATCAAAAGGGAGACCGAGGATCCACGATCAGAAGGCAACAAGGAGAGAAATCCCGACATAAGCATTTTCTTCTTTTTCTCTGTCTTCTTCTGTTTCTCTTTTTTTTTTAGCGGGCCGTACCTCCTCTGGGGGAAGGTGGGCGGAAGGTACCTGCTGCAAGAGCTGTTCTCGAAGATCTACTGTTGGGTGAAGTTCTACGCAACTGTACTCATCTTACCGAGACACAGCCTTGCAGCAGGTTCCACCATTAGGACTGATTCCCAAGCAGTAACACTACCAGAAGATCCGGGAGGAGGCAGAGAGACAAGAGAAAACATTCCAAGTCCTGACTCAGGACAGGAGACCCTGCAGCACCGCTAAGCCGAAACCGGCTCTTCGCCGAGAGGCGATGTCCAGACTGTAGTGCCTGATAAAGGTATGCACAGAGCTCCAAGTAGCTGCAGCGCAAATAGCTGAAATGGATACATTCCTGAGTGCTGCAGAAGAAGTGGCCACACCCCTGGTAGAATGACCCCGATAGAACCCGGAGGGCTTTTGCTTAATCTTGTAACAGTATCGAAATACACTGACAAGCCAGCGAGACAAAGTCTGTTTGGATACTGGTTGGCCTTTCATCCTCTGGGAGAAGGAGACAAAAGCTGGTCAGAACCCGAAAGGGCTTAGATCTGTTAAGGTAATACCAGGCGGCGTGAATATCCAGGGTGTGGAGCAAAGCTCTCCTCTATTAGAGTAACTCGGGAAATAGACCGGAAGGTCGATATCCTGATTCAAAGTGAGTGTCGAAACCACCTTAGGCAAAAACTTTGGGTTCGTCCCTCAGGATACTCTGTCCCGGTGAAAACCAAATAGGCTCTTGCACATGAGAGCGTGAAGCTCAGAAATTCTTCTGGCTGAAGTAACGGCAACCAAAAATAACGTCTTCCACACAGAAAACGTAGCTCACAATCCATGGTAGGCTCAAAGGGAGGGCGTAAGTTGTTCCAGGACAAAGAGTAGATCCCACGGAGGCACTGGGTCCCTGATGGGGGCCTAAGGTGTAACACTCCTCTAAGAAATTCTGAGAGGCGCCTAATTAGCGCATAATACCGCTGCCCCACCGGGAGGTGATAGGCAGAAATGGCAATAGAGGTGCACTTGATAGAGGAGTAGGCTAGCCCTGAATGGAAGAGAGACAGGAGATAGTCTAAAATTACTCCCACAGGACAACCTAAAGGGGAAAGGTCACGAGCCCGTGACCGTAAACAAAAAAGGAAAATTACGCACTCTACCTGTAATTCTTGATGATCTTGACTAGTCTCCACCACTCATTCACACTAGTGGGATTAGCACCGAGGCACTAAGACCCATCGGAGCAAACTTTGCTGAGGGTCGGCGCTAGACATCGGCGTCATGAAGATTGCAGCTCGAGCTGTAATGACCATCTCAGCGACGACCTCCAAACCGCCTCAGTACCTTTTTACCAAGGAGGTGCAGCGCAACTAACGTAAAGAGTAAACCCAACATTAAAAACTGACATAAGATAGTCCGATAGACCCGTGTAAGAAGGGTCAGCAAAGAAGTCCTCACGCCTAAAGATTTGAGGGAGTGAAGACCAACAGCGGTGTGAGCTCGGGGATGGAGGTGGGCGCTGAATGAGTGGTGGAGACTCGTCTCAAGAAGATCAAGAATTACGGTAGGTACTGTAATTTTCTTATCTTCCTGGACATAAGTCTCCACCACCATTCACACTAGTGGGAGAGTACCAAGCTGATAATCCCCAAAAGGGCGGCAGAGAGCCAGAGCTCACGCGATCAAGATAGAAGCCCATTATGAGTAGTTCTGCCGAATGCGGAATGTCGCTAGCATGAACATCCAGTGCATAGTGCTTTAATCTAAGGTATGCACTGAGCTCCAGGTGACGGCGTTGTATATCTGCAATGGAACATTGCGATTTCCGCTAGATGTCGCGATCACTCTAGTAGAGTGAGCATACTTACCTTCTAATTTAACTTGAGCCATGGAATAGCAATGACGAAGGCATGCCACTAACCATGAAGAGATGCATCTAATAGCGACAGGTTGACCCAGCCGGTGTCGCTGGAAAGAAACGTAACAGTTGCTGAGAGTCTTATGAACATCCTTGGTTCTATCTAAATAGAACCGCAAGGCTCTTACCATCCAAGGAATGAAGAGCTCGTTCCCTTCATTTGGAAATTAGCTTAAGTAAGGGAGTACCAGAGGTTGGTTTAGATGGAATTCTGACAACCTTGGGAAGAAATTTAGGATGAGTACGGAGAACTACCTTGTCTTTATGGAATACAGTATACGGAGGGTCCGTAACCAGGGCATGTATCTCAGAGACCCTGCGGGCTGAGGTAATGTGCCAACAGGAAGGCAGTCTTCCAGGTAAGAAATTTTAGCTCACTGGTAGCTAAGGGTTCAAAGGCTTCGAGTGAGCATGTCCAGCACCAGGTTAATGTCCCAGGCTGCAACTGGACGCTAACAGGGGTCTGGTATGAGATCACTTAAGAAACTTCTTCATCATAGGCAACTGAGCCAGAGTTAAGGAAGAAACCGCTCATGGAACGCTGAGATGGCACTAAGGTGAACTTTAACTGTGGAGTACTGAAGACCCAAGTTTGACAGGTCCAAAAGATACCTAGAACCTTGCCAGGAGGACAGGAAAGGGATCCAAGAGGATCTTACACACCAGAGAGAAAACGCCCATTTGGAAGCGTCATTTTCGGGTGGCTGGTTTCCGAGCAGCCAGAAGGATGTCTGAGACTCACGAGACGTTGAACCGATTCACTTCTATCTCTTCAGGAGCCAAGCATGAAGGTGAAGTGATTTCAGGTTGGGATGGACCAACGAACCCTGAGTCAAAAGACTGACGGTAAAGGAAGTGGTCTCGAGAGGCTGCCAACATACTGTTGAGTAGAGGAACCATAGTTGCCGAGGCCAGGAAGGAGCAATGAGAATCATCTTGGTCCCCTGAGACTCACGAACTGAGGAGTACTCTCTGGATTAGAGGAAGCTGGAAAGGCGTAAAGAAAGCGCTTTGTCCACCGCAGCCTGAACGATCCTGACAGAAATGCCAGGCCCTGGATTGGAGCAGAAGAGAGGCAGTTTTATGCTGAGGGGATGCAAAAAGGTCCAGGTCTGGAGTCCCCCACTTTGAACAGGGACCGAGCTACGGCTGGATCGAGAGACCACTCGTGAGGGTCTGCCTCCGTTCTGCTGAGGTGATCTGCTAGGTCGTTTTGCATACCTGGCAGATAAACCGCTTGAATCAGAGACTTGTGCCCAAGCACCACTCTCACACCCTCATTGCTTCCCTGCAAAGGGATAAGAATGAGCACCGCCTGTTTGTTGATGTAATACATCACTGCTTTGTTGTCCGTTTGAAGGAGAATGTTCTTGTGACAAAGGACATCCTTCAGAGCTCGGATTGCATAGAGGACCGCTCTCATCTCCAGGACATTTATGTGGAGATGAGTTTCGAACTGAGTCCATACACCTTGAGTGTGGAGGGAGTGACAGTGAGCTCCCCATCCCATTAGCGATGAGTCTGTGGTGATGGAGATCTGATGATCTGGGGGAGCAAGGGAATCCTTCCAGGAGATTGTTTTGAGACCACCAGGTGAGAGACCTCAAGGCTCCGTCACCTTGATGGGATAAGACTGGGGGTGAGAGTCGGGACCACTGAGTGGAGAGCATCCATTGGTGGTTCTCATATGCAGTCGGGCCAGAGGGACAGGAAGACCGAGGACGCCATGAGACCCAAACATGCGTTGCATCGAGAGAGCTGTAACCGATTGGTTCTCCCTGATGTAACGGGCCATTCAAGGATGTCGAGTCTTCTGTCCTCTGGAAGGAAAGCTCGCTGAAGAGGTGTCTAGAAGCTGCCCCTATGAAAAGGAGCCCCTCTGGGAGGGTTGCAGCTGAGATTTTTCAAATTCAGCAGAACTCCCATGGACGTGAGAAGACGGTAGTCGCTTGCACTGCTTCCAAAGTCCCTTGGACGGAAGGGCTTCAAGAAGCCAATCGTCCAGGTAGGGAAACACTCGGAGTCCGACTTTCCTGAGATGCGCCGCGAGAACTGCACAACACTTTGTAAAAACTCGCGGCGCCGAGGATAGCCCAAAGGGCAGGACTCTGAACTGATAATGCTGACCCAAAGCTACAAACCTGAGGAACTTGCGGTGGGTCGGGTGGATGGGGATATGCTGGTAAGCGTCCTGCATATCCAGAGAGGCCAGCCAGTCGTGCTGATGCAGCAAGGGTAACAGGGCAATTAGGGAAATCATCTTGAATTTCTCCTGGGGAGGAATTTGTTTAACTTTCTGAGGTCTGAATGGCGCATCCCCAGATTTTTTTGGAACCAGAAAGTAATGGAGTAGAACCCTGTGTTTCGCAGATGCGGGGGCACCAGTTCTATTGCCCTGTTGTTCAGAAGGCCCTGGATCTCCGCGGTGAGGAGGTCCGACTGAGAGGCCGACAACCTGGGTTGTCGATGGGAGGACAATTCGGGGTTTCAAGAAATTGAGAGAATAACCCTCGCGAATTATCCGAAGGACCCATTTGTTCAAGTTATGGACTTCCACTGGTTGTAGAAGTACATCAGACGCACCTCCCACCGAGGAGAAAGTTCCACTGGCAGAGTGGATGGAATCTGGGCCAACGACTATAAGGTAACGCTGGGAGCTTTAGGCCCCTGCGCTTTCTGCTGCCTTCTTTGAGGTTGGGCAGGTTGGCTTTATGGAAGCTTCCCTGCTCTGCCTCGGAAGGACTGATCACCATGAAACTGACGTGCTCGTTCACATGCCCCGAGAGGGGGAGGCGGAGGTCTGGCCAACTTAATGGCCGATCTAGTCTTCTGAGTGGCCTCTAAGGCTTGCTCCACCTGAGGGCCAAAAAGGAAGGAGCCATCAAAAGGCAGCGCCATCACCTGCTGCTGAGCATCATTCGTGAAGCCAGAAGTACGCAGCCAGGAATGGCGCAGAGTACAAATCCCTGCGGCTGCTGAGCGAGAAGCAGTGTCGAAAGCGTCCATGGCGGCTTTGACCTGTTGGTTATTGAACTCAATACCTCTACTAACGGTCAGAAGCAGCTCTGACTTGGAATCCGAATCTGGAAGAGCTTCAACCATTCTTTTCATAGAGTGCCACAGGATATACTCATACTGAGAAAAATACCTAATGTATCAATCTTACGAGACTCTTTGTTAATAGGTCGAGCTGTAGTAGTTTGAGGAAGAACGACCTTGTCATTCTCTGCCAGGACTACAATAGGATCCGCAAAGGCTTGGGATGCCAAAATGGGACGATCCTTGGGAGCTGAATGCTTCTTATCAATGGATTTAGCCACTGAGGGAATAAGAGCAGGATTATTCCATACCATTTGAGACAGCGTCTCGAAGGAAGGCTGAATCGGAGGAGTCAAATCTGTAGGGATCTCGAGCATGAAGATACTGGAGTCTTAATATCTTCCCAGGATCGATGTCTGTAGTCTGAGAGAAAGAGTGGATCCCAGGTTCTTCAACAGAGACTTAAAGGACAGGTCCTCCATTATGGCCTGTAGCAAAGAAAGATCCTGTTTCTCCACTTCATCACCCAACCGGGGTCTGGGCTCAGGCTCAAGATCATCTCCTGATGGTCCAGAAAGGACTGTTGACAGAAAGAGTGGAAAATTAGAGAGGAGGAAACAGTAGAAAACAAGGAGAGTCCCTGGCGTGCCGGCGCCGAGATCGGCAAATCTGGTCTGAAGACGGCACTTCAGGAGGTGCACGGCGCCAAGAGGCACGCTGCCCCGCAGCGCCGCGCGCTTATCGGACAACAATCGGGCGACGTGGCGCTGCCGACGACAAAGAAGACGGCGCCGCTGGACGACGACGCAAACGCTCCACCCTATCCAACGGCACTACCGGGCGGCGCTGAGACCCCGCTGGCACCGGTAAGACGAGCGGCACCGAAAACGGCGCCGACAAGCCAACAGACCCTGCCGAAGGCGCCGAAAAGCCCCAGGAACCTGGAAAGCTAGAGAAGGAAACCAGGAGATAAGGGCATCGGTGAGGCCCCTGCTGCGCCAGCCATGTGAGGGGGGAACACTATCAACGGAGTCGCTAGCACCAAGAAGGCGCCACGCGACTGGAAGGTCCAACCATTTCTACCTGATCGCCGGAGGGCCCGTGGCTCCGAGGCAATCCGCCAGGCAGAAGAACCAACCTCCGAGCCCATTGTTCGCAAGAGCGCCCACTGATGAAACTGCTCATCTGGAGTCCTACCTGCAGGCGGGAGGGACTCCGTGTCGAGGACGACGACACGAAGTTGGTTGACTCCGAAGAAGGAGACCGGCAACTAGCAACGATAACTGAGCCGGCCGACGCAGACATACATAGAGGGCGACCGAGTGATGTCTTCTTTTGACCTGAGGGTCAAGAAGAGTCTGAGGCCGAACGGTGCCGTGAATGCGTCTGTTTATTTTTATGCTGGTGGACCGCCCATCCCCCGGCATCAGACTGACCGTCGGAACCCCGCTGAGGAGAAGGAGGCTGACTGACCCAGCCGGCCGACTGAATAGTTTTTCACATGAAGTCTCCCATCGTCACCTGACCTGCTCATGGTCGCACTCGCCCAGTAGGTCGAGACTTTCAAGTAAATTTAATATTAAAAATTTAACGAAAATAGAATAAAATTGTTTATACTACTTATCGTGATAAAGTTACAAAAACAAACTGAAAACTATGCGCTAGTTTGAAGTTTGACTCTGACAGGCGAGCGACGCTGGCCACTGAAGTGCACTGACAGCGGAAAAAAGGAAATTGAGGCGGTTGAGGGTTGTCGCGAGATGGTCATTACCGCCGAGTTGCTCACAAGCGCTCGTGTCTCTACCGACCTCCAGCAAAAGTTTGTTCCTGATGGGTCTTAAGTGCCTCGGCGCTAATCCCACTTAGTGTGAATGAGTGTGTGAGACTTCTGTCCAGGAAAATCGACGCCTACTTCATGGCATACGAGTATGTGTTGCCGGGTTTCTGGTCATGGAGAGAACCTCTGCAACCTCGCATGTGTGACCCCTCTGATGTTCAGATGGCTGGGTGTCTCTAGGAGCCAAGCATGCAGGTTCAGAGAACATAGATCTGGATGGAGCAATGAACCTTCCTCCTGAGACAGTAGTGGGAGCTGAACGGCAATGGAGCGGGGTTCCTGAGAGAGCTGTGCCGGTAAGGAGAACTATATCTGTCTGGGCCAGAACGGGCCACCAGAATCATTCGTTATGTGCCCTGTGCAGTTTGAGAAGAACTTTGGATCAACGTGGAAGGAGGGAAGGCATGAGGAATCTGTTCACCCAGGAGAGGGACAAGGCTGCTCAGGAAAACACCAGGCTCCTGGACCTAGCGAGCAGAAATTGGGCAGTTTTATGCTGATGGGATGCTAACAATCCAGCTCTTGAACTCCCTATCTGGAAAAACAGATCCTGCCACCTCCTGAAGAAGTTCTCACTGTGGGACTCTGGCCTGAAATGGCTCAGGCCTGCTCGTGCTCAGTTGTTGTCCACCTCTGGAACGTGGAACCGCACTGGCTTGGCGCTGTGTCCGACATTGAGCCCAATCCCACACTCTCATGGCCTCCTGCAAAGGGGTAAGAGTGTGCGCCTCCTTGTTTGTTGAGGCTATACAGCCACCATGTTGTCCGGCCTGAAGCAGGATAGTACGGTGGAATTATCGATTGAGTGCCTAAGTGCATAGACCGCCTCATCTCTAGGACATTGATATGGAGATGAGCCCAATGTGTCCATATACCCCTGAGACTTCACCATCTAGTGTGTCCCCACCCAGACATCCGGGAGGGTTATTCTACGGGCGCCAAACGGGACACCTTGGAGAGCAACTCGGGGCTAGCTAATTACTGCCAGTTGCGTAATCACGGATTTCGTGGATCCTGACTGGATGCTGCAATGGTTCTGCTCTGGTCCCATTGTTTGAGCATCCACTGTGTTATTCGTATGTGGAGTCGGCGAGAGGACTGTAGGAACCGTAGCCATGTGCCGAAAGAGACGGACCGACCTAGCTGTACGGTCTGGTTCGATGATAAGGCCTCATAAGGGGACCTGATGCCCGCCTTCAATGGCCGGAAGAAAGTTCTTCCTGGACTGTGTCCAACACTGCATCTATAAACTGCAGTTTTGCTGATGTACCAAGAGGACTTTTGGATTATATGATGCCCAGCGATCGAATAAGTTCTGGTGTCCTGATCGCGAGCAGGAGGTGCCAAGAAGCTAGTCATCTAGGTATTGGGAACACATAGGCCCTTTCTCTAGAGATGCTGCCATCATGTATTTGAAACCGGTGCGGATGACAGTCCAACGGAGAGCCTGAACAAGATGGTGGCTCAGAAACTCAAGCGAGGAACCTCTGATGCGCTTGAGCATGGGGATATGTAGGTATGCATCCCACATGTCTAGAGACGCTAATAGGCTCTTGTTCTGCATGGGATAAGACCTGGAGGTCACCTGTGGAATCTCATGATGACTGACATACTTAGGTCCTGGTCTAGAATCGGACGATCCCTGTTTCTTGGGAACCAGGTAGAAGTGAGATAATATCTTGTCCTCTGGTCTCGGGACGTACTCTACGCTCTTTTCTAGAGCGCAAGTACTTTTGCCAAATTGTTCTCCATGCTGACCGGATACCGGGAGCAGAGGAGCCTTGGTGGCTTCTTGCAATTCCAAAAGTCCACCGCTACCAACTGCAGAACCCACCTTCTGTGGGTGATCGCTTCGCTATCTGGCAGGAAGTTCGCATGCCACTTACCATATTCCCTGGTCCTGAGGGCGGTGGCGAGGAGTCATGCTATGGTTGCGGGTGGGACCTGCTGGCTGGTCGACTTAGGGGTGCGCTTGACTCTGCAATGGGCTGCTACCTGTTCTGCTGTACCAGAGCCCTCTGTTGTGTGGCGGAGTGGGTGCTGCTTTCTGTGTCCGTTTCACGTAAACGCTTTGGTTCTTGATTTAAAGGAATCAGAGCCTAGGACGTAAGCATGGCTTGTAATTGACCTCAATGCTTCTTCCCGGTTTTTGCAGTTTGGTAATAATCTTCTCCGAAGGATTACCAAATAAGACATCTCCTCGAAGGGGCGCCTCCATAATGTTCTTCTGACGGTCTGGGTGAAGCTGGAGACACGGGTTGTGGAGTGTCTCCGGAGGCAACGCCGAAGTTGCTGTTTCGGGCCGCGAGTCCCTGGAATCGCGCGCTCGGTTAATTTGGGTCCTACGCCTGACTTCCGTGGAGGAGCTGAGCATCTCCTCCTTTCTGCTCACCTTGGGTAGTTTCTGAGGTACTCTAGACCCTGTTCCTACAGAGCGTTTGAACTGAACCATGTGGGTTAAGTAATTTATGATCTGATGGCGGTAGGAAGCGATATGCGCTTGCCTAGAGAGTCCAATTGCTTGGATTCTGATCCGTGGCAGGGTGCTGAAATGTTGCGCCTCAGACCGTCATGAGGCTGTTATGACCAGAGAATCGCTTGAGGTTGTTGCAAATACTTGTCCTCTTTAGTGCCTTGTATAGACGGTCAGCCGCACCTGTAACGAATGTGGTCGTCTCTAGTGGAATGGCCTCGATTGTACCCGGGGTGGGGCTTCGCTTAGCATCACAGCAGTATGATATACACTGGACAAGCCAGCTAGAAAGGACTGCTTCTGATACTGGCTGGCCCATCATCCTCTCTCAGCGAAGGAAACAAAGAGTTGCTCCGACTATGAGCTGTTTAGTCCTGCCTAGGTAGTACTCTAAGACAGCGGTGAACATCCAGGGTGTGGAGCAGCTCTCCTCCTCTATTAGCATATTTAGGAAACAAACAGGCAGGTCAATGTCCTGATTGAGAGTGAGTGAGAGACCACCTTTAGGCAAGAACTTAGATTCATTCCTCAGGGACACACTGTCCTGGTGGAAAAATCAAATAAGGTTCCTTACACATGAGAGTGTGAAGTTCAGAAATTCTCCTTGCTGGCGTAACAGCAACTAAAAATAACGCTTTCCATGACAGGAAACGAGCCTCAATCTGCGTGCAGGTTCAATGGGGAAGCGTGAGTTGTTCCAGGACAAAGAGTAAATCCCATGGAGGAACAGGGTCCTGATGGGTGGCCTATGGTGTAACACCCTCTCAGAAAGTCTCGAGAGGCGAAAGTTGCGCCGACTGTGCGCCTGTCCCACCAGGAAGTGGTAAGTAGAAATAGCGCAGAGGTGCACCTTAATAGTAGGAGAGGCTGAGACCCGAATGGAAAAGGGAGAGCAGGTATTCTAACACCGCTTTCACCGACAACCTTAAGAGGAAAAGCAGCGTGTTTGTGACCACAGATTAAAATAGCGCCATTTCATGGCGACGTCTGACGAGGCGCTTTCTGGGCTGCATGAAAGGACTTCCACCACCTCTTAGTGACCCCGTGTCGCAAAATGGCTATGTCTCTAGGAGCCAAGCATGCAGGTTCAGTGAGCATAAGTCCGGTGGACTAGAGAACCTTCTCCTGAGACAAGAGGTGGGAGCTGAAAGGCAACGGAATTGGAGGTTCCGGACAGCTGCGTTATAGCAAGGGGAACCAGATCTGTCTGGCCAGAATGGGGCTACCAGGATCATTGCTGCATGCTCCCCGCAGTTTGAGAAGAACCTCTGGATCAACGGGAACGGAGGGAAAGCGAGAGGAATCTGTCCGCCCAGGAGAGGTACCACTCTGCCTCGCCAGAAAACACCAGGCCCTGGATCTAGCGAAAAATTGGGCAGTTTTGCATTGGATGGGAAGCTTAATAAGTCCAGTTCTGAGTGCCCCATCGAAGAAACAGATCCTCTGCGACCCCTTGAAGAAGTTCCCACTCGTGGACTCTGGCCTGGGAGCGACTCAGGCCATCTGCGATTGTGTTGTCCACTCCAGGAACGTGAACAGCAATCAGGTTCGCGCCGTGTTGAATCACCCAATCCCACACTCTCATGGCTTCTCTGCAAAGGGGGTAAGAGTGTGCGCCTCCTTGCTTGTTGAGGTAATACATCACCGCCGTGTTGTCTGTCTGAAGCAGAAGAGTGCACAACGGGATTTCTGACTGAAAGGCCTGCAGGGCATAGAGGACTGCCTTCATCTCCAGCACGTTGATGTGGAGGTGGGCTTCCTGAGGGGTCCATGTTCCCTGGGACCTCACCCCGCTCAAGTGCGCTCCCCACCCTAGCCCTGAGGCGTCTGTGGAGAGGATTATCTCCGGAGACGGCGCTGTAAACGGGACACCTGCAGAAAGTGTCCCTGGGTCTAGCCACCATTGCCAGTCTCGAATCACGGCCTTCGTGATTCTGACCGGATGCTGCATGTGGTCTTGCCTTTGGTCCCACTGCACCTTGAGCATCCACTGAGTTACCTGCATGTGGAGCCTTGCCAAAGGGACGGTCGGAATGGCCGCAGCCATGTGTCCGAGCAGACGAAGGACCAGCCTGGCAGGGACAGTCTTCTTCGCCGAGAGATCCCTGATGAGGGATCTGATGCGCTCCGCTCTGTCGTCTGGGAGAAAAGCTTTCCCCTGAACGGTGTCCAGAACTGCGCCTATGAACTGCAGCTTCTGAGATGGTACGAGGAGAGACTTCACGTAGTTGATTATGATGCCCAGAGACTGGAACAAGTCCTGAGTGCTCTGAATAGCTAGCAACAATGCCTCTCTGGAGGCGGCCATGAGAAGCCAATCCTCCAAGTACGGGAACACATAGTGGCCCTGTCTCCTTAAGGACGCTGCCATGACTGCCATGCATTTGGTAAAGACCCTGGGGCCCGATGACAGTCCGAACGGAAGGGCCTGGAATTGAAAATGGTAGCCGAGGAACTCGAAGCACAGGAACCTCCTGTGCGCTTGAGCCACAGGGATGTGCAGGTAGGCGTCCTGCTTCAGCATGGGAATGAGGCCCAGAAGGGTCACCATGCGAAATCGTTTGTAGGCGACCGACATATTTAGGTCGCTGAGGTCCAAGATTGGACGGAGGTCCCTTGTTTTCTGGAACCAGAAAGAAGTGGGAATAGTATCCCGAATCTATCTGGTTCTCTGAACATACCCACTGCTCCTCTGCAGGAGCGTGAGTATTTTTGCCTGATAAGCAATCTGTGCTGACCCGAGTAATGGGAGAGCAGAGGAGGCCTCGAGGGTGGCTTGTCTGCATAATCTATAAGTGGCCTTTTGACCAATTGAAGAACTCACCTGTCGGTGGTTATGGACTGCCATCCTGGCAGGTAATCATGTCACGACCCCAACCTTGATGTCCCGTTGATCCTGAGGGGCGGGGGCTGGGAAGGAGTCAGGCTGTGGTGGCGGAGGGAGCCACGGGCTGAGCCAGCTTAGCTGGCGCCGCCTGCCGCTGGTTGCCTCTCCCTGGGCTCTGGGGAACCAGAGCCCTCTGTTGTGGACCGGTGCGGGATCATTGTCTCAAGGTCCATCCACTTGAAAACGGCTTTGGTTCCTACAAAGGAACTAAGCTTTGGTCGGTACATTGCCTGACCGACTCACCGCCTTCCCGGCCTCTTGGAGCTTGGTGAGAACCTTCTCAGAGGGTGCACCAAAGAGAACTTCTCCTTCGAAAGAGGCGCCCATGATGTTCTTCTGATGTCCGGTAAACCGAGACACGGGCCATGAGCTGCCTCCGAAGCATACGCCTGAAGCTGCTGCTCTGGCCGAGGAGTCCACGGGTCAGCACGCTCGCAGCACCTGGGTTCCCACGTCCAACCAAGAGGAGGAGTTGCAACATCTCTCCTTCTGCTCACCTTCTGGCAATTTCTCCGCCAGATCCAGTCCCTGTTCCCACAAAGCATTTTGGAACTGCACCATGTGGGTTAAGTAGTTCAGGGATCTGATGGCGCAGGTAGCAGAACGTGCATGCGCCCGCCCACAGGCCCAGCTGTTTGGACCTGGGTCCGTGGCAGGGTGCTCAGATGTTGTGTTTCTGGGACCGGTCAAGAGAGGCTGTTATGACCAGAGAGTCGGCCAGAGGATGTTGAGCCAAGTACTGGTCCTCCTTAGGAGCCTTGTACAGGCGGTCAGCTTTCTTCGGCACCAAGGGGAGTGAATGTGGACACTTCCACGCTGCCTTGGTGACGTCCACAGAAGTGTCCACCAAGGGTGGTACCACCACAGGCTTGGGGTCCTTCGCCGAAGATATCTAGCAAGGCGAATCTCTGGGTCTAATTCTTCAGATCCCAGCCATGTTCTCTTGGATATGTCTCATGATTTCCGAGAACGATGGGTCATCCGGAGGAGATTTAGGAAGCTCACGTGGGTCCGGAGAGGGATCGGAAGGGAGAGAGGATCTGATCTTATCGAGGACTCGATCCTGTATCCTCCACAAGGCGAAGGGCGGCGTCTTCTGGGTCTCTTAGGACTGGGTGACCCTGAAGAGGATCTAGATGGAGGTCTCATTCTATTTGGTCTTGCCCTTGGAGGGTCCGTAGGCTCCTGGGGGAGAGGTACTCGGCCTGCTGCCCCGGATGGAGAAGGGGGCGCAGGGGCCGGAGGGGTCACAGGTGGCGGAGAAGGAGGTGGTGTGGGAACCACATCCTTTTTAATGGTATCCCACCAGTAGGTAAAGAGCTCCTTCACCTCAGAGAAAGAAAGGCCCGACGAAGGCGACCAGGCGCCGTGGCCGGCTCGCCGGTTCCACGCCGGCCCTCAGGGGCCTCAGGTTGCGGGAGGGTTCCTTGAGGCTCGACAGGGCCGGGTTCGCCTGCCTGGTCCCTCTGGCTGTGCAGTTCCTCCTCCGTGATAGTCTCCTGACCAACGCCGTTAGGAGGCGCCGGGTCCTCTTCTCAACTCACGGACGCCGGGCCTCCTGCCGAGACGCACCGAGGGCGCCAAGGCTCGACCGCGACGGCGCCTGGTGGCGGCTCTGGGACCTGTGATGAGAGGCCGACGTCGGACGGGCCGACATCGGGTCCGACGGCTTCTTGAGCGAGGTAAGCTCCTTGGTCTTCCGCTGGGGAGGAGGAGGCAAGGAGGCAGAACTGACGTCGGGTTCGGAATGGCGGGAACCCGACTTGCGGTGATGGTGATGGTCCCCAGACCTAACCAGGGCTTTGGAAGAAGAGGACGAAGAGGGCCTGGAGGTCTTGACCTGTGAGGAGGAAGAGGAGCCCGAAGGTTTCTTCACCGCAGCGGAGGAAGGCTGAGAGCGGGCCCGGGATGGTGAACGGTAGGACAGAGAGCCGGAACTACGGGAGTCGGAGGCCCTAGACGGGGACCTGGATGGAGCCTTCTCCCTATGTTTCTCAGAATGTTTCCGGCTTCTCAGCAGAACTCCCTTGAGGTGTCCATGGCCTTAACTTTCTCCTCGAGCAGGAACGCCTGCAGAGCCTTCTGGCGGCGGATCTGGGTCCGGCTGTTAAACCCTTGGCAGAAAATACAGGACCGGTGTCGGGTCTGGGCCTAGGCACCGGACGCAGGCCGAATGCGGATCCTTGAACGGGATTTGCTTCCACAGGCGCACTTCTCGAGGGATGGCCTTCAACGGAGGTTGAGAGGACATCAGACAACAACTTTGCTCAAAATGAACCGCTTCAAGGAAGAACCTGACCATGCGCTGCATGCTAGAAACGATCCGAAGGGTCGAGACATGCAAGTCGACGGCGGGAAAAGAACTGGTGAATCTGGCGGGACTGCCCCCTTATGTACTACGCCTGACGGAGGCGGGACCAACGTAGGCGGCGGTCCCCGCTGAAGTTAGCTAGCTAGAAGAATTCCATGGGGTCCTGCCGCCTGCCGGCTTCAGTCCTAATGGTGTTACCTGCTGCAAGAGCCGCATCTCGAAGTAAGATCAGCCTTGTCATTCTCCGCCAGAATAACGATGGCATCAGCAAAGGCTTGTGAGACCAGAATGGGGGGATCCTAGTGAGGTGCGTATTTCCTATCTATGGACTTCGCCACAGAGGGAATGAGTGCCAGATTATCCCACACCATCTGTGAGGGTTGCACCAGTGGGGTCAATTCCACAGGAATATCTGGAACATGCAGGAAATGAAAATTACGTACTCACCGTAATTTTGATCTTCTCTGTATCTTCACCATTCATTACTTACTGGGTGTAAGTCGAGGCGCCTGACCCACACGGGAGCTTTTTTTTTTTTAACTTTGCCAACTGCACCGCCTCGGAGGACGCCATGCTGGCGCAGGGCGGCCGTTAGTAGCGACCGACTCCTCCTCCAACTCAGTTCTGTGAGCCGGAAAGGCAAAAGCGAAAGCAGAGAATAAAGATAGCGAGGCAAGATAGCCAAGGGATAGCAAAGCAAGGAAGAATGAACTGAAAAAGGAATAAGCCGATGGAGGAAGGACAGAGGAGATAAGAGTATCCCTAACCTAGGGACGCAGGGCCTCCTTACCTGGGCGACTCTAGGAGGAGAGAGGAGGAGGGAAATGAGAAAGAAGAAGAAGAAGAAGAAGAAGAGAAGAGAGAGATGGGATGTTGAGGGACCAGAATGCCCAAGGAGCCTAGTTAGCTTACTATTGAAGGCTCGACTTAACAGGGAAGCAAGAACCTCGGAGATAGAGCTGAAGAGAAGGTTCACCAAACCGCTAGACAGACTCGGGAGGGCATAGTCCTCATCCTCAACATGCCATTGTTTTGATAACCACTGGCTCCTGGCCGTGGAAGGCCTTTAACTGGAGGACACCCGAGGAGGGAGAATAAACCCCGCAGAATGAGAGCACTGCTCAGGGTTTGGAAATGGAAACTGCAAGCCTTTCAGGAGTTCATAAGTACAGAAGTGGGACTCAGTCGGACTTCGCCAAGGCAGGCCAGAGGCTTAGGCTGGCTGGGATTGGTTATGGTCAGCACT
The DNA here is from genome assembly GCA_016271365.2 of Neoceratodus forsteri. Lineage (NCBI taxonomy): Eukaryota > Metazoa > Chordata > Ceratodontiformes > Ceratodontidae > Neoceratodus > Neoceratodus forsteri. The sequence continues at coordinate 358,107,381 of CM028137.1, forward strand.
GCTTGTCTGTAAAACTGTCCGAGGACACTAGAAAGGAAAACACCAATTATCAAAATCTGTGAGAAGGCAGTCTGCCCTCTCATCTTACTTCTTGTTTGTTTTTCTCTTTTTTTTTTTTTAACAGATAATCACTTGCAGGCTAGGAGCGTGACCTGAATACCAAGAATGCCTATGGTGCCTAAGAGAGTTCCCGCTTTTTTTACACAAAACAGACGTGCCTGCTCCTCCTCTCAAGGCAAGAATTAGGAAGGGAGGGGTTTTGATTCTAGGGCTTAACAGCTGGAGCACGGGATTGCAGGATCAAAACTGAATAGCCTGAGCCACGCTAAAACCCCAGAGGTATCTCGCCCGAGGATGGCAAGAGATAGTTGTGCAGTTTGATCGCCAAGCAAATCCACTAGATGGCCCAAGAATCTTAGAGTAAATAATTTTTCTGAGAATAAGAACCCCCCAAAGAAATGATTTTTTTTTTTTTTTTGGAAAATTGAGCAATTCTTCCATTTTTATAATTTTTTTTTTTCATATTGCAGAGAGGAAGGAGACGGAGGTGGAAGCCACAGGAAGAGGCCACTGAGGGGATGGAGGAGGGAGTGTAATGAATGGGAAGATACAAGAGAAGATCAAGAATTACGGTAGGTACGACTTTCATATCTTCCTTGTCAATCTCACCATTCATTACTTCCTGGGTGAGTATTAAGCTCCTCTTCCCCAGGAAGGGGAAGAGGCCATACCCTGAGGGAACAAGACCCCCAGCCTTCTGTTGGTGAGAAACAGAAGGAGAAGACCCTGGCTCATTCAGAAAGCCTAAGTGGGGGAAGAGCTAGAGGTGCCTCCCGAGGACGAGGAGACGGAGGGAGCCCCTGTAAAAGTCTCCTAGCTCTAGAGGAGAAAAGACGGTCCCCTGAAGGCGGAGCGAATCACCCCACGCCGGGCCAGGGTGACAACCTGAAAGACAGCCATGCCGGCCCCGGCCTGATGCAGAATCGCTGTCCCCGCGAAGCCTGGAAGCCACCTCATTGGCGCCGAAGATGCCTTGCTTTGTGTCTTGCCAGCTCCAGGCCTCACCGCGGAGAGGGCAACGGCTTGTCTGGTTTGCTCAGTGTCAGGCATTGATGCCAACAGCTGGGACATCATCGACCACAAAATGCCGGTTGTAGGCAGCGTGGTGAGCCTGATGAGATGCAATACTGGCACTCGCACGAGAAGAAGAGAACACTCTTCGCCCCCAATGGTCGAACTGGAGAGAGTCCGGATCCGGTGGGCGGTCGCGTGCCAGGCAGCGGCGCCCAGAAGGAGTGTCTAGGTAAACCAAACCGGAGGGCGGGTTGGGAAGAGAACCTAGAGACTCTGAGGGGGCACAATACCTACGCTGACAGTCAGCCGGGGCTGGAGAAGAAGAGGCTGGGGACTGCCAGGACCGGATAGACGCCTCCTGGAAAGGGATAGGCCAGGAAGGTACCACCAAATGCTGGGCACTGAATTCACCAAGGAATTCTTGCGTCTACTGTCTGGTATTGTCTCTCCGAACATAGGAACCCAAGATCCCTCACCATCCTCGAGGAAACGCTGATATTCAGTGAAATCAGCATCGAGGAAAGAAGAGAGGGGTTCCTCTCCTTGGAGGAGGGAGACGAGGATGATGGGGAGCTGGAATGTCCAGAGGATTCCCATGCGGTGGGGAGAGTCGAAAGACCCGCCATGCATGTATCTAACGATGATGAGGAAGGCCACCGAGAACTCCCTGAACTGCTCCCAGGATAACGGACCCGTAGGGACCGATATGGCCTGGGAGCGGGGTGGAGAAGGCAGAGAGATGGGAGAGGGCACCTCCGAGGAGGTAACTGCCTTCGCGTAGGGCTCTGGAATCTGGGGAAAGGAGCCCTAGTAGGAGGGATCCCGGATATCAGACCAGGCCACAGAACGGAACTCTGGGAAGCGGAGCCTGGAAGAGCCCTGGGGAGAACCTCCTGTGACGACGCCTGACTGTATGGATCCAGAAGGCAGTCCGACAAACGCCGCCGAAAACACCCTAGAGCCCTGAGGAGGGGCGAGGTTCAAGATTACGGCTCCTGGCCACCCCCTGAGGTGGCTGAAGAAGACCGAGTGGCAGACCCCTGCCCTCAACCCCTTGACCCGAGAGGGCCCTCCCACCACACGCCCCTTGTCCCTAGAGGAGGCAACAGCACCGGGGTGTAGCTGTCACTGCCCTCCAGAGGGGAGCCCCTCTGTAACCCCACGCCTGCCCCCGGCCCCGGCCACCCCCAGCCGGGAACCCTCAGGAGACGACGGAAGGGGGACAGAGGAGGGCCCGCTGCGCCGCCTGGTACCTGTAGCCACAGGGGACCCAGACCCCGAAGAGTGGGGGTGCCAGGATGGGTCCACGCCCGAGCCATCGCCCTCCGAGGAGGACGAGACCAGCTGGACCTCGATGCTGGCCACCCCAGGGGTCCCTGAGGTCACGGAGTCGCCAACGGCCCCAGGCACCAGGGGTGACGCCGCCCCCCACACCCGGGTAGCAGCCAGGCCCACCGGTCTCGACTCACGCTGCAGGCCCGCACTGCTAGGAGGGAAGGACAAGGTCGCCGAGCGCTGGCGGGCGCCGGAAGGCGTAGGCGGCACCGCCAGGTCCATCGGTGCCGCAAACGCGCCGATGCTCAAAGCGGCACCGCCAATGGCGTCAGCTTCCACCACCGGGCGCTGATCCAAAGCGGCGCCAGACACCGCACTGCGAACGGCGGCGGGATCCAAAATAGCGCCAAGATTAGATCACCGCACCGCGAACGGGCGCGCTGGATTCAAACGCGCCGAAGGCGGCGTCAGGGTCCACCCGAGCCAGGCCCAAAAGCCAAGGGGCCTCGACACGGGTGAGCCTGCACCTCAAGAGGTGACTGCCGAGGCGAGGTCGGGCGCCGCGCCCCGAAGGGACTACAACGCCCCAACACTGCGGAAGGGCCTCCTCCTCGGCAAGAAAAAGGAGAGACCCCTCCTCCTCGGACTGTACAGGCCCGAGGGACCCGGGAGGGGCCTAACCACCTTGCCCGAGAATCCCGAGAGCGACGCCGTCCCCCGAAAGTCGGCAGGGCCTTGCCGAGCTTAAACGCGCGGATTTCGAGGACGCGACGGTCCATCGAGAAACAGGCGTCGCACGGATCCATATCATGGTTGGGTCCCGGTCCGAGACAGAGAAATGCCGGCCACAGGAGCACCGACGCATAGGGGCGCGGCCCGTCTTGGAAAAGCACTTAGCTCCCAAACCGGACATAACGCGAAAATAACAAGGCTAAAACACAGCAAGAAACACACCCGGCGCCGTAGATAGAAAAAGGAACAGTCTTACCAGATCGGCGTCGAGTGTGAAGAAAAACAGGAGTCGGCAAACACGCACTAAAATGACCGCTACTCGCAACAGGTGCTGCCTCGACGGGCGGGAGAAACAGAACTGAGTTGGAGGAGGAGTCGGTCGCCATTAACGGGCCGCTGCATGACGCTACTCATGAGGGCGGTGCCATTAGCCAAAGTTTTACAAAAAAAAAAATGTTCTGATTTGTGCGCCCGCTTACACCCAGGAAGTAATGAATGGTGAAGATTGACAAGGGAAGATCTGCAGATGCAGCAACTTCCCAGGATCGATATCCGAAGTCTGGGGAGAGAGAGGGAGAGAGAGAGAGAGAGAGAGAGAGAGAGAGAGAGAGATATTCAAATTTCTGAGCAGAAACTAAAGAAAGGTCCACGACCAAAGGCTATGTTGAAAGAGATTTATTCACTGCCCCTAGGGAGGAATTGTTGAAGTCGTCCCCTAACTGAAGATCAGGATGGGTTCAACGTCATCTCCTGTCAGTCCAGAATGGACTGCATAGATAGAAAAGGGTTTAAAGAAGGAGGAGGAGCAGAGAGAATCAGCATCGAAAACCTCAGAATCTCACGCGGGCACCGCACATGTCCTCGGCGCTACAACAGAAGGTGGGGCCGAAAAATGGAAATTAGGTACCTACCATAATTCTTGATCTTCTTGGATGAAGTCTCCACCACTCATTCACACTGAAGGGATCTACGCCGAAGGCGCCAGGACCCAGCGGGAGCAAACTTTTTGCAGGAGAGTCTGTGCCAGAGATGGAGCCATGATGCTCGGCTCGTGCGGTAATGACTTTCGGCATCGACCCTCCAACTGCCTCAGTACCTTTTTTACGAGGAGGTGCGGCATAACTAACATAGGAGGATAGCCTAACAAAAACCGGACATAAGATAGTCCGGAAGACCCGTATAAGAAGGGTCAAAGAAAGAAGTCTTCACAGCCTAAAGACTGAGGGAATGAAGACCAACACCACAGGTGAGCTCGGGGGATGATGAGTGGGCGTGTGAATGAGTGGTGGTGACTTCGTCCAAGAAGATCAAGAATTTACGGTAAATATCTAATTTCCATATCTTCCTGGACACAAAGTCTCCACCACTCATTCACAATGATGGGAGAGTATCGAGCTAATAATCCCCTGAGAGAGTGGCAGGAGAGACCAAGAGCTCACAAATTTAGGACAGAAGTCCATTAAGGATGGTTCTGCCAAACGAAATGTGTTGCCTGCCATGATCATCCAGGGCATAGTGCTTGTCAAAAGTATGCACTGAGCTCCAGGTAGCCGCACTGCAAATATCTGCAATGGGCACATTGTGGATTTCCACCAGGGATGCCGCGACTGCTCTAGCAGAGTGAGTGTACACACTGCCCTCCAGCTTAACCTGCACCATGGAATAACAGTGGTGAAGGCATGCTACCAGCCATGCTGAAATGCATCTGATAGCGACAGGTTGACCAAGCCGGCTCTCGCTGAAGGTAACTAACAGTTGTTGAGCTTTGCAAATTTCTTTTGTTCTATCTAAATAAAAATGCAGAGCTCTTTTGATGTCCAAAGAATAAAGAGTACGCTCTCCTTCATTCTGGAAGTTCACAAAGAAGGTAGGACCAAAGGTTAGTTTAGATGGAATTCTGAAACAACCTTGGGGAGAAGCTTAGGATGGGTCCTAAGAACTACTTTGTCGCTATGAAACACAGTATACAGAGGATCTGTGACAAAGACACGCATCTGAGAGACCCTGTGGGCTAAGGTAATGGCCACCAGGAAGGCAGTTTTCCAAGTGAGAAATTTCAGCTCACAGGTAGCTAGAGGCTCGAAAGGCTTTCGAGTGAGCATGTCTAGTATAAGATTAATGTCCCAGGCTGCGACTGGACGACTGATATACAGAATTCCCTTAAGAAACCTCTTAATGACAGGCAACTGAGCCAGTGACAAGGAAAGTACTGGCTCATGATAAGCTGAAATGGCACAAAGGTGAACTTTGACTGTAGAGTATTGCAGACCTGAATCTGAGACGTCTGAAAGGTACTCTAGAACTTTATTGGATGGGCAGGAAAAAGGATTCAAAGAGGATTTTGCACACCAGAGAGAAAAACGTTTCCATTTGGCTGTGTAAATTTTCTCAGTGGCTGGCTTAGCCATGAAAGAATATCGGCAACTCTGCGAGAGACATTCAACCTGTTCACTCTATATCTCTTCAGGAGCCCGAGCGCGAAGGTGAGGCGATCTCAGATTAGGATGGGACCACAAGCCCTGAGAGTCAGAAGGTTACGTCTGAAGGGAAGCGCTTTTGGAGGGTTACGACATACTGCTGAGTGATTGAAACCATATTTCGTGAGGCCAGAAGGTAGCAATGAGGAACATTTTGTCCCCGGGACTCTAACTTGAGTACACTACCTGAATTAGAGGAAGGGCGGAAGAGGCGATAGAAAGCATTTTGTCCACTGCAGCCTGAACGCATCCTGACAGAAAATGCCAGGCCCTGGTTTCTGGAGCAGAAGAGAGGCAGTTTTGTGTTGAGTGGGGATGCAAAAAGGTCCAGGTCTGGAGTTGCCCACTCTGCGAATAGTGACTGAACTATGGTTGACTCGAGAGACCATTCGTGAGGATCTGTCTCTGTTCTGCTGAGACGGTCTGCCAGTTTGTTCTGAACTCCCGGCAGGTAGACCGCCTGAATTAGAGCATTGTGCTCCATTCCCCACACTCTCATTGCTTCCCTGCATAAAGGGTAAGATTGAGCACCGCCCTGCTTGTTGATGTAATACATCACTGCTTTGTTGTCCGTTTGAAGAAGAATGTTCTGGTGGCAGAGAATGTCCTTCAGAGCCCCAACTGCATAAAGGATGGCTCTCACTTCTAGGACATTTATATGAAGCTGGGACTCTTCTTGAGTCAAGGTACTTAGGGTGTGGAGATCCTGACAGTGGGCTCCCCATCCCTTCAGGGAGGTGTCCATGGTAATGGAGATCTGGTGACCCAGGGGAGCAAATGGATACCCTTCCAGAAGGTTGTCCTCCTGCGCTCACCAGGTGGGTGACCTCTTTAGAGGTTCCGTCACCTTGATGAGAAAGGACTGAAGGTGAGTGGTTGGAGACCACCGAGTACTGAGCATCCACTGAGAGGTTCTCATGTGGAGACGAGCTAGGGATACAGTGAACACAGAGGATACCATGAGACCCAGCATCCGCTGCATCGAGACAGCTCGAACTGAGCTGTTCTCCCTCATGTATCAGGCCATCTGTAGGATATCGCTCCTTCTGTTCTCTGGAAGAAAGGCTTTCTCACAAGAGGTGTCCAGAAGAGTTCCTATAAAAAGAAGCTCCTGGGAGGGCTGCAACTCTGATTTCTTGAGATTCAGCAGAACTCCCATGGACGTGAGAAAGTCTGAAGCTGTGGATACGGCAGAGAGAGTTCCTTGCCTGGAAGGATTTGCTAGAAGCCAGTTGTCCAGATACAGGAACACTTGTTTTCCGATCTTTCTGAGGTGCACTGCTGCAAGAAATACAGGTTACTCACCTGTAACAGGAGTTCTAGGAATGGTATATGTTGTTCATCCACACTTATTGGCAGGTTCCTTGCCGCTTTAAATCTTGCCGGAAGGTCTTCAAGCTGGCTCCTCCCACCCACCGGGTGGTAAAACTCGCTCCGCTCCATGCAGCCACAGATCTGGCCAGCTGGAAGCTCAGGTTGTCAAGTCCGAGCCGAAGGAGGAGTCGGGTGGAGTCGTGGATGAACAACATATACCATTCCTAGAACTCCTGTTACAGGTGAGTAACCTGTACTTCTAGGGATGGATATGTTGTTCATCCACACTTATTGAGCAGACTCCTAGCAGTTTCTCGGAGGAGGAGCAAAGCAGCCACCCCTACTTGGGAATAAAACTGGAGAACCGAGGCCCCAAAAACCAGCATCCCGGCATGACTCAAGGTCGATGTGGTAATGGGTAATAAAGGTGTGCTGACTTCCAGGTAGCAGCCCTGCAGAATTCCTGGATAGGGACGTCCTGGAAGCTACCACCGATGCAACAGTATGAGGGGGTGAATGAGCTCTTATCCCTCTGGGAGGCTCCATGTCCGCCAACTTATAGCAGAATATAGCAGGAGGTGACCCACCTGCCTATCGTCCTTGGCTGCAGGTCTGCCAGGTGCGGCTGCACGTGGTGACAAACAGCTGGCGACCTCTCCCAATTTCAGCCGTGCGCTCCTTATAATAAGCGAGCGCCCTTCTAGGAGTCAAGTATGGAGCCTGTATCCGACCCTCCGAGGTGTGATTGGGAGTGAAAACCCACGGCAGGAGTCAACACCTGGTTAAGGTGAAACTCGACACCACCGCCGGAGGAATTTGGGTGAGGCGCTGGGACAACCTTGCCCTGTGGAAGACCAGGTAAGGAGACTCAATGCAGAGCGCCTGGAGTTCTCCCATCCTTTTGGCTGACGTGATAGCCACCAAGAAGGTAGGTTCTCCACGACAGGTGAGAGAGTTCACACTGTGCATAGTCTGGATTGACTTGCCCATGAGCTTGGCTAGTACCAGCAGTAAATCCCACGGAGGTGGAGATCTACTTACCGGAGGGGAAATGTAATCAAGGCCTTTGAAAAGCGCAGACCACCTTCTCCTGCGCCACAGACTGCTCCCGGCCCGCGCCGGTAAGGCAGAGATGGCTGCCAGGTGAACCTTTGGGTCGTCGACCCTAAGCCCTTGACTAGAAAGGGACCATAAATAGTCCAAAATGCTTGCCACAGAACAGGAGGAAGGGTCAAGCCCTTACCTGACACCAAATGGAAAATCTCTTCATTTGAAGGCATAGCATTTTCTGATCAGACTCACGCAGGACGCCTCAACAACACTGAGGACCTCGTCGGAAAGACCCAAGGCCTGGAACTCTGGCCGCTCAGAAACCAGGCCGTCAGGTGCAGAGGATTGAAGGTCCGGAAGAACACCCTTCCCGATTGACTGAGAGCTACCTCGGGAGCCTGGAGCTGAGCTGAGGAGATCTGGGTACCAGAGACTAGCAGAGCCAGTCTGGGACTATCAGAACTCCGCGCCTTGTCCCTCCTTGCTTTGAGAAGCACCTTCAGAATCAAGGGAAATGGGGAAAGGCGTAAAGAGGCCCAGGGTCCAGAGCCTCGAGAGGCATCCCCTGCAGCGAAAACCCTGAAGTGGGGGCGGGCATGAAACAGCCTCAACTTCCGCGGCCTCCCTGGAGGCAAACAGATCCACCTGGCGTGTGCCCCAGTGGGAGAACGATCTTAACTACCTCCGCGCAGGAGAGACCACTAGTGAGATGCAGCCTCATCCGGCTCAGGGCATCGGCCAGGGTGTTGGAGGCTCCTGCCACATGAATGGCTAGAGATCGCCTCCAAGGCCTGCGCCTGAGAGTGACCGTCACGGAGAGCTTCCTTGCATAGAAGCATGGAGGCGCGCCTACCGCCGTGTTCAGGTAGTACATGGACATGGTATTGTCCGCCTGGACTCTCGACCACTTGACCCGGAGAAACGAGCAAAGGCGGTGAGAGCTAGGCGGACCGCTCGGAGCTCAAGCAGATTGATGTGGCATCGGGACTCCCGCGGGGACCAGAGGCCGTGCACTCTGTGTTCCCCCAGATGGGCACCCCATCAGAGAGGCATCGGTCGATAGAGAGACAGTCGGCTCGGGGCGGACAAACGGGATGCCCTCCTGCAGATGAAATGGAACGGTCCACCACTGGAGAGCATTCCACATCTCCTGGGTCACTATCACTAGCTGGGCCAATGGATCGCAGCGTTGTGACCACTGGCTGGCCAGTCCTCACTGGAAGGGGGCGCATGCCCAGCGTGCCCAATGGACCACGCTGGTACAGGCCACCATGAGACCCAGGAGGCGCAGGGAGTCCCGGCAGGCGCTTGCCCAACCAGAAATGATTGGGCAAAGAGATAAGAACCTCGGCCCTGTCTGCCGGGAGCCGTGTCTGGCTCAAGAGAGTCGAGCTCTGCCCGATGAACAGGATCACCTGCTGACTCGAGATTCCGACTTGGCCTCGTTGATGAGAAGCGCCGACTTGAGAGCAGACCTGGAGGGACTGATCTCTGACCGCTTCCACCTCCCTGTCTGGAGGGGCTGCTATCAGCCAATCGTCCAGGTAAGGGTACACCCGACCTCGGCGCGCTGAATGCTGTCACCACTGCCAGGCATTTGGTGAAGACCCTGGGAGCTGGAGATAAGCCGAAGGGCATGGCTTGGGCTCGAGAGGATCCCTCCGCCAGCGAGCAAGAATCTCCGATAGACGGACGGACAGGGACGTGAAAGAACGCGTCCTGTAGGTCCAGAGAGCAGAACCACATGCCGTGTTCCAGAGATGGTATTATCTGCGCCAGAGTGACCATCCTGAAGGTTCGAGACCTTAGGAACTTGTTCAGGTCGTGCAGGTAGAGAATGGGGCGCCAGCCCCCCGTCCGTTTCGGAACCAGGAAATACCTGGACACGAACCCCAGGTCTGAGGGGGGGGTCCTCTACCTCCCTGATCACCTCCTTTTGGAGGAGGAGAGAGATGTCGGCTCGACGAGCCGCCAGTGAGGCTGCGGACCCCGAGGTGCGACGGCTCTGAAGGGCGGGGACTGCTCGAATTCTAGAGACAGGCCTATTCCCACCACCTCCAGAACCCACCTGTCCGTGGTAACAGCGGACCAGGCGAAAAGGAAGTGTCGGAGCCGCCCCCCCCGGGGGGAACCAGGGGTAAGGTGACGGGGATGGGGGCGACACCCCTCAGCCCATCACTGGGCAGGCTTGGAGGAGGGACCGGCCGAGGGACCTCCAGGGCCTTTTCCTCCATGCTTCCTGTTGGAGGAAGCCGACGGCTTGGGTTTGGGATGCCAAGCTCGAGCCTGCTGGCCCTGACGTTGCTGGGCCGGGCGCGCCGCGGGCACAGAAGGATGAAAGGGCTTAGGCTGTGGCTTGCGGCCTTTGTCCTGAGCGGAAAAGACAGAATCCAAGGTAGCATTGGACTTCTCGATCCTCTGCAGGTGACCTTCCACCCCAGGGCCGAAGAGGTCAGTCCCCAAAGAGGGAACATCCGCCAACTTGTGCTGGGTATCCGAGGTAAAGGTGGATATCCTCAGCCAAGCCCGACGACGCATGGCCACTGCGGCCGCCACCGACCTGGCACATGAGTCCCCGATGCCTAAAGCAGTCTGGAGCTGCTGTTTGGCCACTGCCCTGCCCTGGTCCCGCACCTGCCTGACCGTAGTCTGCAGATACGCGGGAAGATGAGGGATGACCTCATCCAGGGAGCCCAACAGGGCATGAGAAAAATGTGCCATGAGGACGGCCGAACTGGCCTGACGAAGGCCGAGAGAGGACGCACCATAGACTTTTCGCCCGGCATAATCCAATTTCTTGGATTCCTTGTCGGGAGGTTTGTCCACATCCCTGGCGTTCCTGGCATGCCGGAAAACGCTGTCGGTAACCAACCCCTCGGCAGAGGGGTGTTCCAAAAAACCGGACAGGGAACCGGTAGGGACCGCATACTTCCTGGCCAATCTGGCCGAAGGCGCAGGGCAGGAAGCAGGGCGCTGCCAAAGCCCAAGGCCGGACTCACTATGGCCTCGGCCACGGAAAAGCCTCCGTGGGAGAATCCCTCGGTCCAGAATCTCCGTGAGGGATACCTGGCCCGTTAGAAACGGTTCGAGCTTCATCCCGTGGACTCCGAGATGAGCCAAAGCAACCCTAAGAAGGACGAGGGCTATGGCCCACTGACTGTCCTCCAGAGGACTCCAAGTCCATGCACTTGGAGAAAGGAGAATCATCCTCTGACTCGGAAGAGTCCTCAAAGAGCTACCTTCGGCCTGAGCCACCTCCACCTGCCGAGGTTTATCGGGAGTGAGGGTGACAGACAGCCTATGGGGCAAAACCCCAGCCGATCGAGAATTTTGGTCGGAGCCCCAACTAACGGCTGTGGAGGCGGAGGTTCCACCAGAATCGGGGGCAGCTGAATTGGTCAAATAACCGCCTGGGAACGAGCTCCTTGGCTACAACGAGGGTTGTTTCGCTCGCTCCGTGACAGCCATTAATGGCCGGAAGACAACGGGTCGTCTTTATTCCCGGTCAAAGGAGCTGTTGCCACATGAGTTCCTCATACCTCCGACACAATCTTAGCCAAGCCCCTCGTCCGAGGAGAGGAAGAGCGAGCGCGCGCTTGCCGCGTGCTAAGACAGAGACCGCCTATGACGGCGGGATCGGCTGGACCGCGGATGTCCGAGACGAGAGTCTCGCTAGGTCGAGACGCCAGGGAAGTGTCGAATCGGCACTCCTCGGCTCGGATGATCCCACCGAAGGCTCCGGAACCGGAGGCACGGACGAGCCGACGGGATCCTCAACTCCCACCAGGGGAACCGGGGAGAGGGGATTCTCAGCTTCTCCAGCCGACAACACGTCTAACGGATCGAGAAAAATCTCGACCGCGTCGACGGGAGTCTCAGTCAACTGGCCTGACAGGGACACCGTGAAGACAGTGGCCGAAGCTGAGGGGTCGACCGAAGTCGACTGTCGACAAGAAGGGGAGGAGGATCTTTCCCGCTCCCAAGAGCGTCGACGGAGAGACTTACTTTTGCTCTTTTTGGACCTGGAAAAAGGCCCAGAAGAAGTTGGACCCTCACCTTTAGTAGAGAGGGTCAGACAGAGCTCCTTAAAGGAAGCCGAGTACGAGGCACCAAGAGAGTGCGGGACAAATGCCGCCGAGGTAGAAGCGGCCCGCGCCGCCTCCTCTTCAAGGGCGCATCACCCTGCTCGAAGCTGATCCGCCGAAATTGGCCATGGACACCGCCAACCAGGCCTCTTTAGATTTAACCGAAGGAATTCTTTTCTCGGGGCACCCCAGTTGTAATCGGGCAGCACGGTCTTCAAGGACGTAGGCCGAAAAGGAAGAGCACAAGTCGCAGGCCTGCAGGTCATGCTCAAAGCCCAAGCAGTAGACGCACGTGGAGTGCGGCTCCGTCCTAGACATCTTCTGCCCGCAAGGGCACCTCCGGAAACCGGGAGTCGATCTGTCCATCGCAGCCGCGAGGGAAAGAAGACCGAAGTCTTTTAGCAAAAACTTTTTGATTTCGAACTTTCGAAGAATTAGGAACCAGTCTTATACGCAGAGCGTTAAGGAGGGAACCTGAGCTCCAAGCGTAAGGAAGATCTAGCGTCATGGGGCGGAGCCGAGAGTTTTACCACCCGGGTGGGTGGGAGGAGCCAGCTTGAAGACCTTCCAGCAAGATTTAAAGCGGCAAGGAACCTGCCAATAAGTGTGGATGAACAACATATCCATGTCCCTAGAAATGGAAATTACGTACTTACCATAATTATTGATCTTCTTGGACAGTCCATCACTCATTCACACTAGTGGGATAGCGCCGGAGGTGCTAGGACCAAGCAGGAGCCTAAACTTTTCTGAAGAGTTGGTGCCGAGACAGGACCACGTATGCACGGTGCCGCGAGACTAGCTCACACCTGTGTAGGCTATCTCGGCGTCGACCTCCAAATGTCTCAGTACCTTTTCGACCGAGGAGGTGCAGCGTAACTAATGAGAATAACTCATCCTGAGTTTCTGGGCATGAGGGCCCAGACTGCCTTTGCAAGAAAGGTCAAAGAATAATGTCCTCACAGTCTGAACCAGAGGACCATGAAGACCAGGAAAAAAAACAAGTGAACCCAGGGGATGGTGGGTGGGCGTGTGAATGAGTGATGGAGACTGTCCAAGAAGATCAATAATTAAGGTAATTACGTAATTTCCATATCTTCCTGGACTAAGTCTCCATCACTCATTCACACTAGTGGGAAAGCACCGAGCTAAAACCAACAACCTTAAGTAGGGTGGTAGGAGACAGGGTTCACTCAGAAAGGACAGCCAAGGACTGTCCAGCTAATAAAAAGAGCTGTCTTGTAAAGAGCATCTAAAACATGGTACTTACAAGATAAGCACTTGAGTTGTAACTCACCACTTTACAACAACTGCAATGGACACAAAATGAAAATCTGCCAGGAAGCCGCAACCACTCTAGGAGAGTGGCAAGAACCTGGCCTCACAATTTGGTCTAGGACTAAAATTAACAGTGTCAAAGACATGTGCTAATGTAACGTAAAGGGACCTCAGGAAAGCACAGTTACGTAAGAACTTACCGTAACAGTAGATATTCGAGAAATTCAAATTACGTACTTACCGTAATTATGATCTTTCTGTGTATCTTCACCATTCATCACAGATGGGTGCTGGCGGAGGTCAGGACCTAGAGAGCCTTTTTTTTTTTTTTTAAAGATAGGCGGAGCCGACGCAGCCTCGGTGCGCCCTCGAGGCCGACGATCGGCGCCAAGATTGGGTCATAGGCTGTGTCGACTCCGCCTGCCTACCAGTTCTGAGTCGCCGGAGAGGTAGAGGAAGGGATGGAGGGTGGGACAAGAAAGTCCAAGGGACAGAAAAAGGAAGAGAAAACTGAACTAAAAGGAGAAATAACGACTGAGAGGACAGTATAGAAAAAGTAAGACTAAGGGGATTGGGTAGGGGCCCCAATCTCTGGAAGCTGAAGAAGGGGGAGAGAAATTTAGGAGAGAGAGTGAGAGGTAACAAGGATCCAGGACCCTTGTCCGTCACCAGATACTATAGGAACTGCAAGGAGTAGCAAAGCTCTCTTGCCAGAATTCAAGGCACAGAATAACTGGCAATACCCCTGAAAGCAGAGTCGGCTGTACTGGAGAAGGACAGGAAACAAGGACCTAGTACTCTCTCTCGAAAGATGTTTTGGTGAAAGAAGGAGAAGACCCTCTTTTTTTTTTTTTTTTTTTTGAGGAAGAAATAGGGCAACATCAACTCCCACCCTATAAGGGTGAAAATGTGAGTAGAGAAGGAGTGCCAGACAAAATGTACCCTTTAGGCCGAAAACTAACCCCCCTTGTGTGTCCCAACTTTACCCTGCTCAGAAGAGGGTGAGGCGCAGAGGGAGGAGGATCCAGAGACTGGAGCCCCAAGGGGGATGGTGGAAGGGATTGTGATGAATGGTGAAGATACACAGAAAGATCATAATTATGGTAAGTACGTAATTTGAATATCTTATCTGTGTCAATCTTCACCATTCATCACAGATGGGTGAGTACCAAGCCCACCGAAGGGGTTGATTAATTGCACCCTAAGGGACAGTGTCCCTTAGCCCTCAGTGGGTGACACACTAAGGGGGAACCTTCTGGGCCTGAGGAGGCCGAGGTGGGGAGGCGAGACAGGGTCCCCGGAGGGAAGGATTTGCCCGACAAACGTGCTCTCGCCCTCACGGGAAAGACACTAGGTTCCCTGGTGAGCAGAGCAAATCACCTACGCCGGCCAAGGGTGACAACCGGGAGAGGCGGCCATGCCGATCTTCTGGTGCAGATCGCTGTCCCACGACCCTGGTAGCTACCTCACTGGCGTCAGAAGATGCCCTTGCTTGGTGCCTTGCTAGCTCCAGGCCACGCAGCAGAGAGCAATGGCTTGCCTGGTTTGCTCGAGTCAGGCAGAGCGGCTAGGAACTGACCTAGTGCTGACCACAAGTACCTGTTATAGGCCGCGTAGTGGGCCTGATGCGCAGAAATGGAGAGAAGCAACCGTGCCGAGTAGAAAGTCCTCCTCCCCCAGAAATCAAAATCCGAGGAGTCCTGATCTGGGGGCCAGTCACGGCGGAGGGCGCGAAGCCCGTCAGAAGTGTCCAGGTGCGTCAATCCAGACTGCGGATGAGGCAAAGAGTCCGGAGACCGGGAGCGCAATACCTCTGGCAGAGGTCCCTAGGGGCAGGGACTCCGGAGAAGGGTCTCTGCCAGAAACGCATGGACGCCTCCCGAAAGGGAGCGGGCCAAGGCGGCACCACGAGGGTGGCTGTCCCAAAATCGCCTAGAAAGGCATGCGCCGCATGCTCCGGATTGCTAACAGAAAGGGGGGAAAGATGAAGGTCCTCCATCATCCTCACGAGGAAACGCTGATACTCAGAGATCAGCAGCAGGAGAGATGTACACAGAAGGTTCCTCTCCCCCAGAAGAGGGGGATGAGGAGCTGGAGGTCACCATAGGTTCGGAGGATGGCTGCTCAGGGTGAGGTTGAAAAACCTGGCTGTCCAAGGCCCTAAGGTAGGCAGGGAATCGAGCAGCCACCGCTCTGAACTGTACCCAGGTGAGAGGCCCGCTAGGACCAAGGATACCTGGGAACGCAGGAGAAGGCAGCAGAGGGGAGCGGACAGAGCCGAGAGAAGAAATCGGCTGACCTCTGCCAGGGCTAAGGAGCGGACCATGGACTCCCACAGGAGGAGTCCTGGAAGACTCCGCAGTCGACAGCTGCACAACCGCTCCGGTACTGCCTAGACTGCGCCCAGAAGAATCCCCCAAGAGAGGCGACCGGGGCTGTGAAGGTCCAGAAGGACGGTCCCCTGCCTCGAAAGAATGGGACCCTCTCAAGGAACCCGAAGGGGAAGGGCGGAAGTCCGCACTCCGGCTCCGTCCAGGGCCCGGGTGGGTCCCAGAGAAGGGCCGTGCGCTGAACCCACACCCCTCGACCTTCGGAGTCCGAAAGGGTCCTAGCCCTCGAAGTGGCCAGCCTAGGCAGCTCAGCACCCATGGCTGCCCCCGAAGGGGCAATCCTGGAAGCAGCACCCTCCCCTCCCGTGGGCCTCTCGATAGACCCCAAAGCTGGGCAACCGAGAGACGCTGCAGAGGGGTCAAGGAACACCCCAAGGCCAGGCTGCAAGGTGATGGTGGCACGCACCACAGCCCGCTGGTCAGTACCACTGACTCTAGCCTTAGAGGGAACCCGACTCACCTCGAAGGGGGGGGCTGGCTGAGACCCGAAGAGGAAATCACCAGCTTGTCCTCCCTTGCAAACAACCCTGAAGGGTGTGACTGCCCATTCGACTCCGAGCCAAATAGCAGGGGATCGAGGAAGGGACACCTTCCCGAGGGGCCCAGGAGCCAAAGCGATCCCCGCCCGCTCCACAGCACCGGGAGCGGTGCCAGCAGAAGGTGGCAGGGCAGCTCGGGCCAGAAGTCCTAGGCCAAGGCTAGCTGCGGCACCATCAGGTCCACCGGCGCCAGAGAAGGCACCTGGGACAGAGACGGCGCCAGCAGAAACTCCAGCCTCGGAGCCGACGACGCCGCTAGGCCGCTCGACGCCGCGAGCGGCACCGAGGACCAAGGCAGCGTCGACTACTCAGAAGGACTCGGCTCTGACCACGGCGCCGACATTGGCACTCGCTGAGACCCGCCGCCGCGAGTGGCACAGAGAGTCCCAACGGCGCCGCGCACGGTGCCGACGGACAACACCGAAGGCCCCATGGCGCCGTGCTCAACCTCGGCGCCGAGGCGAGACATAGCGAAAGGCAACGCCAAAGGCGGTTTCACGGCACCGCGAGCAGGGTCGGCACAGACACCAACAGGTCCCGGCGCAACGCGAGCGGTGCCGAAGGCCCCGACGGCACCGAACGACGGCGTCGACTCGGGCCCAGCGGACGCGGGAGCGACACCAGGGGAGCCTTCACCCCGGCGGGTGATTGCCGAAGCCCCGCCCGCTTCCCCGAGGAAGCGGACGGGCCTCCTGCCGCTGCTGGAAGGAGCCTCAGCCACGACTAGGCTAGAAGAGGCTGAGGCCCCTCCTCCTCGTCCGGTAGAACCGGGATGGGACCCGGAGGAAGGGCCGAGAGAACGCCTGGCACCGGACGAGTCCGCTGCCCTACCTCTGAAAGTCGGGCAGAGCTCGCTCGACCTTGAACGCTGCTGTTCTAAAACCCCGCGGACCATCGAGAAGCAGGCGGCGCCATCGAATCCATGTCGTGTAACGGGCTGCAGCACGAAAGGCACCGGTCATGTTGGTCGGTGACGGAGTACTTGCGCCGCATCGGCACCGACGCGATAGGGGGCCCCGCTCTTCTTTCGTTTCTTGCCCTCCGACCGCGACATGACCTCACGGAGAAAAAAACACCAAAACAGACTCGAGCCGCTAAACAGTAAAATAAGGAAAGATCTTATCAGCGACGCCGAGTGGAGGCAAACACAGAACTAGTAGACCGACTACTAGAGACGAGGCTTCAAGGCCTAAAAATTTAGTATAAACGCTTCTTCAGGCTTCCCATGGGCGACCTCGACGGAGGCAGAAGAACTTGGAGGCAGGCGGGTCGACACAGCCTAACTGCTGTTCTCGAGCGCCACGTGTACGTCGGCCTCGAGAGCGCCGCCTATCTTTAAAAAAAAAAAAAAAAAAAAAAAAGGCTCCCGCGAGGTCCTGACCCTCTGACCAGTACCCCATCTGTGATGAATGGTGAAGATTGACACAGATAAGATAAGCTCTTGCAGCAGGTTACACCATTAGGACTGAAGCCGGCAGGCGTCAGGACCCCACGGAAAAATTCTAGCTAGCTATCTTCAGCGGGGACCGCCCTCGACGTCGGTCCCGCCTCCGACGTCTGGCATAGTACATAAGGGGGTGGTTCCGCCAGATTCCCCAGTTCTCCCGCCAGAGACTTCCGGCCGCAGGCTGACCTGGAAATGGGAGACCGAGGATCCACTGTCAGAAGACAAACGGGAAAAAATTCTTGTTAACAAAGGCTTAAGCCATGCCTCCTCCAAGGGGGAAGGTGGGCGGGAAGGTACCTGCTGCAAGAGCTGTTCTCGAAGATCTACTGTTACGGTAAGTTCTTACGTAACTGTACTATCTTACTTCGAGACACAGCTCTTGCAGCAGGTTACACCATTAGGACTGATTCCCAAGCAATAGTGCTTGCAAACACTCTGGGAGGAGGAAATAAGAAAGAACATTCCAGGTCCTGAATCTAGGACAGGAGACCCTGTAGCACTGCCAGGCCGAAGCCTGCTCTTCGCCATGAAGCGATGTCCAGGCTATAATGCCTGATAAAGGTATGAACAGAGCTCCAAGTGGCTGCAGCACAAATGGCAGAAGTGGAGATGTTTCGAAGTGCTGCAAAGATGTGTCCACGCCCCTAGTGGAATGGCCCTGGACTGCTCCTGGGAGGGGCTTTCGTTTGATGATATAACAGTAAGAGATGCACTGGACAAGCCAGCGAGACAGGGACTGTTTGGATACTGGTTGGCCCATCATCCTTTCGGTAAAGGAGACGAAGAGCTGCTCCGAAGTGCGAAGCTGCTTAGTTCTGCTCAGGTAGTATCTCAAGCTGCGGTGAACATCCAGGGTGTGAAGCAGCGCCTCTCCTCTGTTAGAGTAATTAGGAAAGTAGACCGGCAGGTCAATATCCTGGTTGAGAGTGAGTGTGGAAACCACCTTAGGCAAAAATTTAGACTAGATCCTCAGGAAACTCTGTCCCGTGGAAAATTAAATAGGGCTCTTGCACATGAGAGCCTGAAGCTCAGAAACTCTTCTCGCTGATGTAACAGCAACTAAAATAACGCTTTCCATGACAGAAAACGCAGCTGCATAATCAGCGGCAGGTTCAAAGGGGCGTGAGTTGCTCCAGGACAAAGAGCAAGTCCCAAGGAAGCACTGGGTCCTAATGCGGCCCTAGGTGTAACACCCCTCTTAAGAATTCTCGACAAGCATCGAATTGTTCCACTGTGCGCTGTCCCATCGGGAGGTGATAAGCTGAAATGGCACAGAGGTGCATTTTAATCGAGGAGTAGGCGAGACCCGAACAGAAAAGGGAGAGCAGGTACTCTAACACCGCTTTCACCGGACAACCTAAAGGGGAAAGGCCGCGTGCTTGCGACCATAGACAAAAACGGTGCCATTTCATGGCATATGTCACATGCGTTGCCGGCTTTCTGGCTGCAGAAAGGACTTCCGCAACCTCTTGCGAGACCCCGTGGCGCAAGATGGCTATGTCTCTAGGAGCCATGCGTGCAGGTTCAGTGAGCGTAAGTCCGGGTGGACCAGTGAACCCTTCTCCTGAGACAAGAGGTGGGAGCTGAATGGCAACAGGAGCGGAGGTTCCCGGGACAGCTGAATTAGCAAAGGGAACCAGATCTGCCTGGGCCAGAATGGGGCCACCAAGATCATTGTTGCATGCTCCCTGCGCAGTTTGAGAAGAACTCTCTGGATCAACGGGAAGGGAGGGAAAGCGTAGAGGAATCTGTCCGCCCAGGAGAGGGACAACGCGTCTCGCCAGAAAACACCAGGCCCTGGATCTAGCGAGCAAATATTGGGCAGTTTTGCGTTGGATGGGGAGGCGAACAATTCCAATTCTGGAATTCCCCATCGAAGAAACAGAGCCTCTGTACCTCCTGGAGAAGTTCCCACCCGTGGACTCTGGCCTGGGAGCGACACAGGCCGTCTGCAATCGTGTTGTCCACCCCGGGAACATGTACTGTGATCAGGTTCGCGCCGTGTTGGATTACCCAATCCCACACCCTCATGGCCTCCTGCAAAGGGGTAAGAGTGTCGACTCCTTGTTTGTTGAGTAATACATCACCGCCGTGTTGTCTGTCTGAAGCAGGAGAGTACTCTGCGGATTCTGACTGAAAGGCCTGCAGGGCA
Source organism: Neoceratodus forsteri (assembly GCA_016271365.2). Classification (NCBI taxonomy): domain Eukaryota; kingdom Metazoa; phylum Chordata; order Ceratodontiformes; family Ceratodontidae; genus Neoceratodus; species Neoceratodus forsteri. Next base: position 358,127,194 of record CM028137.1, read on the forward strand.
TAAGGACCGCCCTCATCTCTGGAGCGTTGATATGGAGGTGGGCCTCCAGAGGGTCCACGTCCCTGGGACTTCACCCGTCAAGAGTGCTCCCCACCCAGACCTGAGGAGTCTGTGTGAGGATTACCTCCGGGGACAGGCGCTATGAGCAGGACGCGCAGCAAGGTGTCCCTGGGTCTATACCACCACTGCCAGTCTCAGATACGTGGTATTACGTGATTCTGACCAGATGCTGTGGTCTTGCCTTTGGTCCCACTGCACCTTGAGCATCCACTGGGTCACCCGCATGTGGAGCCTTGTGAGGGACGGTAGGAATGGCCGCAGCCATGTGTCCGAGCAAGCGAAGGACCGACCTGGCTGGGGCAGTCTTGTTCGACGAAAGCTCCCTGATGAGGGATCTGATGCGCTCCGCTCTGTCGTCAGGAAGAAATGCTCTTCCCTGAACGGTGTCCAGTACTGCGCCTATAAATTGCAGCTTCTGCGACAGTACCAGGAGAGACTTCTCGTGGTTGATTAGGATGCCCAGAGATCGAAACAGGTCCTGGGTGCTCTGGATCGCCCGTAACAACGCCTCTTGAGGTGTGCATGAGAAGCCAATCATGCCAGTGCAGGGAACACATATGGCCCTGTCTCCTTAGAGCCGCTGCCACGACTGCCATGCATTTTGGTAAAGACCCTGGGTGCGATGACAGCCCAGATGGAAGGGCTCGGAACTGAGAGATGATGGCGAGAAACTCGAGCGCGAGAACCTCTTGTGCGCTTGAGCTATAGGGATGTGCAGGTGGCGTCCTGCATATCTAGAGATGCTAAAAAGGCGTCCTGCTTCAGCATGGGGATAAGACCGGAAGAGTTACCATGCGGATCTTTTGTAGGCGACCGACAAATTGAAGGTCGCTGAGGTCCAGGAATCGGACTGAAGGTCCCCTGTCTTCTTTGGAACCAGGAAGAAGTGGGAATAGTATCCGTGTCCTCTCTGGTTCTCTGGATGTACTCTATCGCTCCTTTTGCAGGAGCGCGAGCACTTTGCCTGATCAATGACTTGTGCTGATCAGGTGCCGGAGAGCAGCGGAGGCCTCGGGTGGCTTTTCCACAGATTCCATAAAGTGGCCTCTTCCGACCCAACTGTAGAACCCACCTGTCGGTGGTTACAGTCTACCATCCGGCAGGAAGTGCATAATCGACCCCCACATGAATCCGTTGATCCTGAGGGCGGGGCGGGAAGAAGTCAAGCTGTGGCGGCTGAAGGTCCCGCTGGCTGGACCAGCTTAGGCCGCTGGTTCCGACCCTGCGGGTTGTTTTCCTGGGCTCAGCGAAAACCGGAGCCCCTCTGCTGTAGAACGCAGGCGGGACTGTTCTCTCGTCCATCCACCAGAATCGACTTTGGTTCCTACGAAAAGGAACTAAGCTTGGGTAGGTACATGGCCTGAACTGACCTCACCACCTTCCCGGCCTCTTGGAGTTTGTAATTATCTTCTCTGAGGGTTTACCAAACAAAACTTCTCCCACGATGGGGGCGTCCATGATGTTTTTCTAGACGTCCGGGGTAAAACCGGAGACACAGAGCCAAGAGTGTCTCCGGAGGCATACGCTTGAAGCTGCTGCTCGGGCCGAGAGTCCGCGGAATCGTCACGCTGCTTGTAGCACCTGGGTTCCCAATGTCCGAATCCGAGTCGGAGGAGCTGTAACATCTCCTCCTTCTGCTCACCTTCCAGCAATTTCTCAGCCGCATCAGACCCTGCTCCCACAGGGCATTTGGAACTGCACCATGTGGGTCAGATAATTCGGGATCTGATGACGCAGGTAGCGGAAGCATACGTGCGCCTACCCATGTAGTCCAGCTGCTTGGACTCTGGGTCCGGTGGCAGGGTGCTCAGATGTTGCGGTCTCTGGGACTGGTCATGAGAGGCTGTTATTACCAGAGAGTCGGCCTGAGGATGCTGAGTCAAGTACTGGTCTTCTCTTGGAGCCTTGTACAAGCGGTCAGCTTTGTTCGGCATCGCCGGGAGGCGAAATGGGACGCTTCCACGCTGCCTTGGTGGCGCCCACGAAGTGTCTACCAAGGCGGCACCACCACAGGCTTGGGGTCCTTCTGCGAAGATACTTCATAGGCGCAGCCTTTGGGTCTAACTCTTCCGCATCCCATCCCATGTTCTCCTGGATGTGTCTCATGATATCTGAGCGAAGGGTCATCCAGAGGAGACTTTGGCAACTCCATGGGTCTGGAGAAGGGATGGAGAGGGAGATGGGGATCTGGATGTGAAAACTCTGATCCTGTATCCTCCGTCCAGTGAGCAGCCGGCGTCTTTCTGGGTCTCTTGGGACTGGGTGACCTAGAAGAGGATCTGGACGGAGGTCTCCTTTATCGAGTCTCCCCTTGGAGGGGTCCTGGGCTCCCGGGGAGGAGGTAACCGGCCTGCAGACCCAGATGGAGCCGGGGGCGCAGGAACCGGAGGAGCAACCGGTGTAGGAGGAGGAGGAGAAGGAGGAAGTGGAGGTGGAGTGGGGACCATGTCCTTTTTGATGGTATCCCACCAGTAAGTGAAAAGCTCCTTCACCTCTGAAAAGGAAAGGCCCGACGACGGTCCGGGTGCCGGTGGACGGTGGTCGGGACCCCGCGTCGGCTCCACAGGGGGCTCGGGTTGCGGCGAGGGTTCCCTGGGAGTCTCAACAGGACCGGGGTTGCCCGTCTGGTCCTCGGGCTGGGTTAACTCCTCCGTGATGGTCTCCTGACCGACGTCGGTTGGAGGCGTCGGGGTCCTCTTCTCAATTGAAGCGGGCGCCGGTCCCCCTACCGGCGTCCGGTGATGAGTAGGCCTGGCCGGCGATGGTCTTCTGGCAGATGACTGCTCCGGGGACCTGTGGCGAGAGGCCGATGTCGGACGAACTGGCGTCGGGTTCTGCGGCCTCTTCAGTGAGGTGAGCTCCTTGGTTTTGCGAGGAGGCAAGGAAGCAGACCTGATGTCGGGTTCAGAATGGCGGGAACCCGACTTGTGGTGATGGTGGCAATCCCCCGACTTAGCCAGGGCCTTGGAGGACGGAGAGCCTGGGAGTCTTGGCCTGAGAAGAGGAAGAAGATTTTCTCACCGAGCGGGGGAGGCTGAGAGCTGGCCGGGAAGGAGGCGGTCGGACCTGGAGCCAGAACTGCGTGAGTGGAGGCCCTAGACGGGGAACTGGAGGGCCTCTCTCTGTGCTTCTCAGCATGCTTGACGGCCCTCTGCAAGAATCCTTGGAAGCCATGGACTTGAGTTGCTCCTCTAACAGGAATGCCTGTAGGGCCTTCTGGTGACGGATCCGGGTTCTGCTGTTAAAACCCTGGCAAAAAGAGCAGGACCTGGTGTTGTGGTCTGGGCCTAGGCACCGGACACAGGCCGAGTGCGGATCCTTAAAAGGGATCTGCTTCCCACAGGCGCACTTCGAGGAGTGACCGGAGGTCAGGGAGGACATCAGATAAAAAACTTAACTCTGAGAACAAATTTCCCGTAGGAAAGCACTTTACCACACGTCGCGCGCTAGAAACTGAACCGAAGGGTCGAGACATGCAAATCGGCCGAGCGAGAAAGAACTGGAGAATCTGGCGAGACCGCCCCCTTATGTACTACGCCTGACGGTCGGAGAGCGGACCGACGTCGGGCGGTCCCCGCTGAAGATAGCTAGCTAGAATTTTTCCGTGGGGTCCTGACGCCTGCCGGCTTCAGTCCTAATGGTATAACCTGCTGCAAGAGCTGTGTCTCGAAGTAAGATCTGAAAGAGTCGGAGGTAAAGTCTACTGGATCAGGGTAGACTGGAAAGTGCAGATGGAAACCCCACACTATCAAGTATGGCCGACCTGTAAACAGGTCCAGGAGCACTTGAACCCCTTACTTGGTGAGCAAGGGGGTCCTGGTGGGGTTAGCCCATCAAGGAGAATGGTCTCCACTTAGTCACAGGAACCTTCCTGATGGAAGGCCAAGCACGACTTAGAAGCCTCTTGTGGTGGTCTAGTAGAACCAGATTCTACCCACTGCATATTCCAAGGGAGTCATCCTGCCCCTGTGTGTACAACTGTAGTAGCAGTCTCTGAACTCGGGGTATAAAGGAAAAAGTGTACAGGAGGACGTGTCCACTGCGGAAAAAAACATTCTGACAGAAAAAAACAGGGGCTGGATTTCTAAGGCAAATAGAGGCAGATGTGCGTCGAGGAAGGATACAGCAGGACCAAGTTTGGGCTAACCCATTTGTTGAAGTGACTGAAAAAGGCAGTGACTCAATGCAGTGAGGCACTACCCACTCTGGCCTCCCTGAAGGGAGGATCCGCCACCTTCCTGATCACCTCTTTTTCGAGAAGCAGGGCAATGTCGGCTCGTGAGCCAGCAAGAAGGCATGGACCCCGCCTTCCCGAGGGGCGGCGGTTCGGAAGAGGCGGTGTCTGCTCGAACTCCAGAGGCAGGCCCTTCCTACCACTCCAACACCCAGCGGTCCGTGGTGATAGCAGACTAGGCGGAAAGGAAGTGGCGGGAGCCGCCCCCACGAGAGGAACCTGGGGGTGAGGGCTGGGGAGACACCCAACCCGCAACTGGGCAGGCTTGGAGGGGGAGGCGGCGAGGGACCTCCTGGGCCTTTCCTCCCTGCTTCTATTAGAGGAAGCTTCGCAGGCTTGCTTTGGCTGTTGAGCCTGCTGGCCCTGATGCTGGTGTCGCTGGGCCAGATGTGCAGGCGCAGAAGGGCGAAAGGACTTATGTTGCTGACGACGGCCCTTGTCCTTCTGGGCAGAGGTGACTGAGTCCAGGGTAGCATTGGACTTTGATCCGCAGGAAGTGGCCTTCCACTCCAGGGCCAAACAGGTCAGTCCCCAAGAAGGGGACGTCCGCCAATTTATGCTGGGTATCTGCCGTGAAGGTGGATATCCTCAGCCATGCTCTGCGGCGCATGGCCACCGCGCCGCTACTGATCAGGCACAGGAGTCTCCAATGTCTAGAGCTGTTTGAGCTGCTGTTTCGCCACCACCTTCCTGATCCAGCACCTGCTTGACCGTGGTCTGCAAGTCAGCCGGGAGATGAGGATCACCTCATCCAGGAGCCCATGAGGGCATGGGAGAAGTGTGCCATCAGCATGGCCGAGCTGGCCTGGTGGAGGCCTAGGAGGATGCAGCGTACACCTTGTGCCCAGCACAGTCCAGCTTTTGGACTCGGGGGCGGCTATCCACATCCCTAGTGTTCCCGGAATGCCAGAAAACGCTATCGGTGACCAACCCCTCCGCAGAGGGGTGCTCTAAAAAACTGGACAAAGAGCCGGTAGGGACCGCATACTTCCTGGCCATCCTGGCCAAAGGCGCAGGACAGGAAGCCGGCCGCCGACAGAGCTTCAAGGCTGGGCCAACAATGGCTTCAGCCACTGGACAAGCCTCCATGGGCGAATCCCCTTGGTCCATTATCTCCGTCAGGGGATACTTGGCCCGCTTGGATACGGGCTCGAGTTGCATCCTGGTGGACTCCGAGATGAGCCGAAGCAGACCGATGGATGATGGGCTCTCATCCATCAACTGCCCCCCAGAGGACTCCAGGTCAAGGGGCCTGGAAAACAGGGAGCCGTTGTCGATAGACTCCGAGGAGTCTGCGAAGAGCTGCCTGGGGCCTGAGCCACCCTCCACCTGCCGAGGATGGTTGGGAGTGAGTGACAGACAACCGGCGGGGCAGACCCTGACCCGACCGAGTCTCCTTGGTCGGCGCCCCCGATTTTGTTTGTGGAGGCAGAGGTTCCACCACAATCAGTGGGGCAGCTGCTTTTGGCCAAACAACCAGCCCAGGCTTGGGCACCTCGACAACTGCGAGGGGTTGTTTCGGCCTTTCGGCTGACAGCCACTTGATGGCTGGGGAAGGAGTCGGCTTGTTCCCGGAAAAAAGGAGTTGCTGCCACATTAAGTCCTCGTAGCGTCGACACAATTCGCGCCGAAGCCACTCCTCTTCTGAGGAGGAAGACGAGGACGAGCGGCGCCGCCGCTTTCCTCGGTGCTGAGACTGCCGATGTCGGTGGGGATCGGCTGGACCGAGACGAGGTCAGAGACCGAGACAGTCTGTTTCCGAGGGCAGGCCTGGGAGGGAGCAGGGGAAATCCACTCTTCCCTCAGCCCGGGTGCCTTGACCGGGGACTCCGGCACAGGCAAGTCCTCGGTTTCCACCAGGGGAACCGGTGATGAAGGGCTGTCGGCTTCATCAGTCGACAGCCCGTCCGACGGGTCGAGAAAAATCTTGACCGCGTTGACGGGTGTCTCGGCCGGCTGACCTGACGGGGACATCGTGAAGCCAGCGGCCTTCACCGCAACCTCGACCGAAGCAGAGTGTCGACTGTCCGAGGAAGGGGACCTCTCCCGCTCCCACGAACGTTGACGGTGGGACTAACCCTTAGAGTCTTTTTTCGACCGAGAAGAGTGTCCCGATGGCCCCTCTCCCTTCGTGGAAAGGGATTGGCAAAGCTCCTTAAAAGAAGCTGTGTAGGAGGATCCCAGGGAGAGTGGGATAAATGCCGCGACTGAGGAAGATGAGGATGCGGCCTGGGCCGCCTCCTCCTCAAGGGCGATCATCTGCTAGAGTTGCTCGGCCGAGCCAGCCGCTGCGGACACTGCCCAATGGGCCTCCTTGGACTTCACCGGCGGGTAGCGCTTCTCGGGGCGCCCAAGCTGTAACCGGGCAGCGTGGTCTTCCAGGACGTTGGCCGAAAACGATCGACATAACTTGCAGGCCTGCGGGTCGTGATCAAGGCCGAGGCAGTAGACGCACGTGAAGTGCGGGACCATCCTGGAAATCTTCTGCCCGTTTGGGCACCGCCGAAATCTGGGAGTCGATTTGACCATCACAGCTGCAAGAGAGTAATTAGACCAAAGTCTTGAGAACTTAAGAATTATTTTCGGGCGGAGCGCAGAATTAGGATCCAGTCTATACGCAGAGCGTTAAGGAGGGAACCTGAGCTTCCAAGCGGTACGGAAGATCTGGCGTCATGGGGCAGAGCCGAGAGTTTTACCACCCGGGTGGGTAGGAGGAGCCAGCTTTAAGACCTTCCGGCAAGATTTAAAGCGGCAAGGAACCTGCCAGACAGTGTGGATGAACAACATATCCATGTCCCTAGAATTTTTTCTTTAAACAACATGAAATCTTGCTGCATTCTGACATTATGCAGACTGCCTAGCAGTAACCATGGAGAAAGGACAGAACCTACTTTAGGAATAGGCTCTGTAGTACTGCTGTACCAAACCTAGCATCACTCCTAGCCTGGATATCCAGAGAGTAATGCTTGGTGAATGTATGGACTGTTTCCCAGGTGGCTGCTTTGCAAATCTCCAATAAGGGTATATCTCTGGCAGCAGCCAGAGAAGCAGCTGTACCTCTAGTCGAATGAGCCCTCAGGCCTGAGGGGGTACTTTGCCTAGCTTTTTATAGCAGAACTGTATACAAGAGACAATCCACCTGGCAACAGTTCTCTTAGTTGCAGGTTTACCCTTCCCCACTTCACCATACATGAGGAACAACTGGAGGGAGTCAAACCTAAGTGCCTTAGTACACGCAATGTAGTAGCTAAGAGCCCTTTTAACATCCAAGCTGTGTAATCTTTCTCCTGAAGAAGAAGAATCAGTGAACACAGGAAGAGACATGGATTGGTTCAGATGAAAATCTGAAACCACTTTGGGTTAAGACCCTCCTGCTGGTTCTAAGGACCACCTTATCTCTATGGAATAAGAAAATCAGGCTCCACTGACAGGGCTTGCAATTCACTGGTACGCCTGGCAGAGGTAATAGCTACCAGGAACACAGTTTCCCAAGTCAACTACTTAAGTTCTGCTGAGGTCAAAGGCTCAAAAAGGGGTTGCATAAGCTGAGCAATGCAAACATTAAGGTCCCAAGCAGGAGTAGGATCCCGAAAAGGGGAGGGGGGAGAATTGGTATGAGGCAATCCTTTGAAGAATTTACAGAAAACAGGGCGAGATGCCACTGAGGAAGGCAGTCAGAAGTATCTGGGGATGTGCTTATTGGAACACCAAACACTGAATATTTTCCATTTGGAGTTATAAGTTTTTCTGGTGGCAGGTTTTCGAGAGGCTTTGAGAATGTCCAGAACCCCTTGAGATGGATGCAAATTTGCATATTCTAGCTCTTCAAGAGCCATGCCTTGAGATTGAGAGACCGAAGAGGTATCGAGTCCAATAATCAGCAAGTTAAAGCAGCTATGGACACTTTCGATACTGCTTCCCGAGTGGCGTGGGCATTATACCCGCCGTCACTCCTATTGCTACTGCCCCTGGGCTTCACAAATGATGCTCAACAGCAGGTCATGGCATTACCTCTTTGATCGCTGTATCTGTTCAGACCTCAAGTAGAGCAAGCTCTGGAGGCCACACAGAAGACTAGGTCAGTCATTAGAACAGCTGGACCCACTCCACCCCTTCAAAGGTGTTAAACGTCAGTTTCACAACAGTCAACTTTTCGGGCAAAGGCAGGAGGGTTTCAACAAAAACCAAGCCCCTCAGCCTCAAAAGAAAATGCAACAGAAGGCACAAGGGCCCAAAGCGCCCAGTGCCACCTTCTGAGTTTTCTGGTCCAGGTCCCACCTCAGCTGCCCGAGGGGGGACGACTCCGCAGCAGTGGAAGGACGCTTGACTCAGTTCTACAACCAGTGGAAGCCCATAACATCAGACAAATGGGTCCTCCGGGTAATCCGCGAGGAGTACTCCCAAAGATTGGGGTACCAAATCCTTCCCTGAGAGGAGGGTAACAGATTGTGGTTCCTGGTGAGAGATAGGGGAAGATGGACTGCTAGGGACAGCAGAGGATACCTAGGCTGTCTGGGGCAAATCAGGATCACTTTGCAAGAATGTGACCTTATCTTGACCAGAACTTTGAAAAGTGGAGGAAAGGCATACAGAAACTTCCCCTACCAATCCAGAATTAAGAGCATCCAGGGGGACTGAACCCAAGACTGGGGGTCTGCAACAAAAGAGAGGAAGTTGGTGATTGTCTGGGGCTGCAAAGAGATCCATCTCTGGAGTGCCCCACCTCGAAAATATCACTTTCAACACTAGGGGATCCAGAGACCATTCATGATGGCCCTGGGAAATCTTGCTCAATGCATCTGCTAGCACACTGTCCTTCCCTGGAAGGTGGACTGCTACCAGAGAGGTCTGTAGAGAATAAGCCAGGGTCCATAATTTCATGGCTTCCGTGCACAATGCCATAGGAAGAGTGCCTCCCTGCTTGTTGATGTACAACATAGTGGTGGTGTCTCTCCTGCCCTGAACCACCTTGTTCTGTACCGACTCTGAGCAGGCTTAAAGAGCCAGGTACACTGCCCTGAGCTCCAGATTGATGTGGAGAAGAGACTCCTGAGGGGACCACACTCCCCGAGCTGTGAGGGCTCCCAGGTGAGCTCCCCACCCTAGGAGAGACGCATCTGTGGTTAGAAACACAGAGTAATGAATGGGACCCCTTGCCTGAGGTTGTCCTGATCCAACCACCACTGGAGAGCCTGGGTCACAGTCTGAGTCACTAGAATTAATCTGGTTAGAGGATCTTTTTTCTGAGACCAAAAAGCCCTCAAATGGAACTGGATATCCCTCATCTGAAATCTGGTCCCTTGGACCACTGCAGTGGAAGCTGCCATATGTCCCAGAAGCTGAAGGACATGCCTTGCTGGTCGAGAAACCAGAAGATGAAAAGAAGAAGCCCGCTCTACAAAGGCCTTTACCCTTGCCAGAGCGAGAAAGGCTCTTGCTTTGACAGTATCCAACTCTACCCCATGAAGGTCAAGAGTTGCACTGGTTCGAGAACTGATTTTGGAAGACTGAAGGAATCCTAGAGAAGTGAGCACTTGCTGGGTCACTTGCAAGTTTGACTTGACTTGGTCTGGAGACTGACCCACGATGACCCAGTCATCCAGGTATGGGAATATGGAAATGTTTTTTCTCCTTAGAAAGGCCACTACTACTGCTAGGTATTTTGTGAACACCACTGGGGCTGAAGTTAGGCCGAAGGGCACTGCTCTGAACTGATAATGGCCTGAGGGAAGTACGAACCTGAGGTACTTTCCGTGGGAGCACCTGATGGGAATGTGAAAATAGGCATCCTTTAGGTCCAGGGAGGCTAGCCAATCCCCTGGCCTTAGAGAGGGAAGAATTATTCCCAGAGTCGCCATTTTGAATTTTGGCTTTACTAGGTGCTAAAGTTTCTTAACTCTAGGATGGGCCGCCACTCCCATTTTTTCCGGGGTAAGGAAGTATCTGGAGTACAGACCTTTATCCCTGTGAGGTGTAGGAACTCTCTCTATGGCTCAGAGCCAGCAGAGATGAAACCTCTGCCTCTAGGGCAACGGTTTTGGAGATCTTTGCAGGTGGAAAAGGCCGGACCCTCAGCGTTGGAAATTTTTTGAAGCTGAGAGCCAGTCCCTGGCTTACTACCACGAGGACCCACTTGTCTGAGGTAACAGACTTCCAGCCCTGGAAGCAGTAAGCCAGGCTGCCTCCTACAGGAATTAGGAAGTCGACCCGGGTTGACACATCAGGGTGTCTGCTTGGCAGGAGCCTTAGACCAAAAGAAGGATGCAGACCTGCTCATCCCTCTTCTGCCTCTCCCTCTGAAGAACCCCCTCTGAGGAAAATGAGAGAAAGCCTGTGCCTGGTAGAAAGGCCTGTGAAAGGGCCTGCCCTTGCCCCTAGATTGCTGCTTCTGAGGAGTTGCCTGCCTTTCCTTGGCCTATGCACTCCTGTAGGTGGTCCTGTATTCATCCATTTTCTTCATATAATTCTCTGTCTGCTCCCCAAACAGAGGATTCTCGATGACAGGAAAATACATGGCTCTAACCTGGGTTTCCTGTGATAGGCTAGTACATCTGAGCCAAGCCAGTCTCTGAAGAGACACAGATGTAGCCATGACTCTTGATGACACATCACTGGAGTCCACAGCAACATGAAACTGGATCTTCGATGCCTCAGTCCCATCAGTAGCAACCTCCTTCAGCTCCTTGGCCAGCTGGGGGAGGCCTGTTTAGCCAGTTCCAGAACTGTCTCCCATCTGGACTTATGGTATCTGGCTGTGTAGGCCATGCAGTTAGCCTGCCCGAGTCCCAAGGAGGATGCCATGTACTGTTTTTTAGCCATGGCATCCAGCTTCCTGGAGTCTTTATCTGGGGAATGTGAAGTCAGGGGTACAGTGCCTTCAGAAAGTATTCACCCCGATTTTGTCACATTTGTGATGTTGCAAACTCAAATTAAAATACATTTCTATGGGATTTTTGTCACGTATCTGCACAAATTATAATGTCAAAGTGGAATGAAACTTCTGGAATTTTTTGTACATGTAATTTAAAATAAAAACCTAAAATGTCTTGAGTTGACAAGTATTCACCCCCTTTGCTACGACACTCCAAATTGAGCTCAGGTGCATCCAATTTCCTTGTGAGATCACTCAAACTTGAATAGAATCCACCTGTGGTCAGTTCAAATGGTTGACATGATTTCAGAGGAAATACACCTGTCTATACAAGGTCCCACTGTTGACAGTGCATGTCAGAGCAGAAACTCTACCATGAAGACCAAGGAGCTGTCCGTAGAACTCCGTGATAGAATTGTGAGGAGGCATAGATCTGGGAAGGGGTATAAAAACATTTCTAGGGTGTTGAAAGTTCCCAGGAGCACAGTCAAGTCCATCATTAGGAAATGGAAAGATTATGGAACCACCCAGACTCTTCCTAGAGCAGGCAGTCCTCCCAAACTGAGCAACCGGGCAAGAAGGACCTTGGTCAGGGAAGTGACCAAGAACCCAATGACCACCCTGACAGAACTACAGAGTTCCATGGCTGAGATGGGAGAACCTGTCCAGAGGACAACAATCTCTGCAGCACTTCACAGATGTAGCCTCTATGGGAGAGTGCTAGACGGAAGCCACACCTGAGAAAAGACCACATAATAGCACGCCTGGAGTTTGCAAGAAGGCACGTGGCAGACTCAGACCATGTGACAAAAGATTCTCTGGTCTGATGAAACAAAAATTGAACTCTTTGGCCTGAATGCAAAGTGCTATGCCTGGCGCAAACCGAACACAGCTCATCACCCGTGTAACACCATCCCTGCCATGAAGCATGGTGGTGGCAGCATCATGTTATGGGGATGCTTTTCAGCGGCAGGGACTGGGGCACTTTTCAGGATACAGGGAACAATGAATGGAACCAAATACAGGCACATCCTTGAGGAGAACCTGCATCAGTCTGCAATAAACCTTGGACTGGTGCGAAGATTTACATTCCAACAGGACAATGACCCCAAGCATACAGCCAAAGCAACACTGGAGTGGCTTCAGAACAAGAAGGTGAATGTCCTTGAGTGGCCCAGCCAAAGCCCAGACTTGAATCCCATTGAGAATCTGTGGAAAGAAACATTGCGGTCACCAACGCTCATCATCTAATCTGACAGAGCTTGAGCAAATCTGCAAGGAAGAATGGGCGAAAATCCCCAATCGCAGATGTGCAAAGCTGGATACAGACATACCCAAGAAGACTAAAGATGTAATTGCTGCCAAAGGCACTTCCACAAAGTATTGACTGGGGCTGAATACTTAAGTAAACAAGATATTTCAGTTTTTAATTTTTCATAAATTTTTGTTACACAATAAAAATATTTTTGCCCTTTTAAATTGTTGAGTATGCTGCGTGAATCAAGGGGGGAAAAATCATTTCAGTGCATTAAAAATTCTGGTAGTAACACAACAAAATGTAACAAAATCGAAGGGGGGGTGAATACTTTCTGAAGGCACTGTATGTTAGCATTATCACAGGCTGCAGCCTGCACAACCCCAACATGGCTGCATTGCTGGTACAAGTACTCCGTACCTGAACCGGACAACGTGTACCTCTTGTCCATTCACCTGCCCACATGAGATAAAGAATTTGGAGTTTTAAGTAACTTCTGTGCCTGTTTCCCAAAAGATCTGTGAAGGAGAACAGACAATCTCTTGGACTCTGGGATGTCCATCATCTCCACATAGACAGGCTCCTCAACAGCTTCATCTAAATTGAGCTGGAGGGTTTCTGCCATGTTTTTGTAGAACATAAAATGGGAAGGGGACTTAGAAAGCCTAGGAGGGGAAGCACCAGAAGGTCTGTCTGGGGGAGCTGTCCGGTTCTATGTGCTCATCCAGACCTTCAACACCACCACCATCCACCTCATCCCCCTCCAAATCTGGTTCATACTAGTCTTCTGGGGAATAATCTGGAACTGGGGGAACCAAATGCCTACTGGGAGGCATCAGATCAGCTGGAACCGAACGGAGCGATTCAACTATACTAATCGTCCTGGCAATTTCCTCAGTGGTTGGACGATGTGGTTCTGGATTCGAACAGGCAGATTTCTCTTTTCTTTCTTTGTGCCAGAACTGACCCCTTAGGATCGGCTCTCCTTTTGCCTGATGGAGTCTCGTCCAGGTCAGTGGGCACTCCCTCAGGTTCGGTCAGAACCGAAACGGGCTGGCCATCTGGGTCAGCGGACTTCTCTGCCACCTTTTTCCTAAGCCCACCCAATCTTTTATCCAGGGTGGCCTAGGAAATTTTTTTTTTTTATACACATCTGGCAGTCTGAATCAAGGTGGTCAAAACCCAGACAGTAAACACAGGTGGTGTGGGGGTCAGCCTTAGCAAAGGCCTCCCCACACTCACCACAGTGCTGAAACCCAGTGGGCCTGGTTTTTCTCTTGGGCTTCTCAGACAAAACCATCCTACAACTTACTCTTTTTGGCAAGCAGGCAAGACTCTTTTTATCAGTCTTCAACCGTTAATGGGTGTTTTTTTTTTTTTTTTAAAAGCACCGACAAGGACAGGTACCTCACACTAAATTCAGAAACCAAAGTAAACTTCAAGAAAAAACAGACAATCGGTTCAGCCGAACCGACTGAAATATTACTTTACAATTTCCAAAGAATAGCACTAGTCCACTACCTAAGTGCTTACTGTACCGCAGACAGGGATCTGAACCCAAATAAATGAGAAAATAGCGTTTTAAAACAGACGTTTGTACTAGACCGAACAGATAGCGAAGGAGAGATCTCCGGAGTGACTGTTCAGTTAGGCGGAGTAAAGAATCTCACAGTTACACTTCAAAGTGCAGCAGACAGAGGTTTGAACCGAGCTCGAGCTTTGGCATAGAATTAACTCTTTCCTCTCCAGAGCAGTTCAAGTGCTGGGGCTAACTGCATAATGTCAGAATACAGCAAGACTTCATGTTTGAATTTATCTCACACAGCAGGTTCTTTCTTTTCAGCACCACTTTCTGGCAAAACTCATCCAGAAATACTTTACCCTCGCCCTCACTCCACAACCCTGACCATCACCCTTCCTACATGCAGTCGGTACTTTCCTCTTGCTGACTCCCCCCAGCCAGTGCCACATCAAGCTCCTCTCTCGACCTCCCACATCCTCCACTACTTGCTCTATATAATTCAAAATGCACGGACGTGCTAATACACACAGTCAGGGTTTGCTAGAGTCAGTGTGAGCAAGCAACCAAAATCAACAGCTTGCTTTCTGCTCGGTCATCTGAAATTGCTGTCATAAGATCAAGGCCATGGCATATTATCATATCTATAAACACACACACACACACACACACACACACACACACACACACACACACATTAACTCCCAGCACTCACATATTCCTCTTCCAGGTTCAGAAGATGGTCGATGGCTTCATCCACATTTTCCGGGAGGCCAGTTACGGTGACACAGTTGGGGTCCGGAGCTCCGCTCTGAGGAAAACGGATATCAACCTATGGCATTTGCAGGAGGTTAGGGGGAAAAGGAAGGAAAGAAAATCAGAAACACATATTTATAGTAGATTAAATTGGTATACATTACAGCAAAGGATGATCTATCAGCTAGGTTATTGGGCTTGAAGATGGTAAATGGACATGTGCCAGATAATCTAAAGTTATTGGTGGAAAGACCTACTCAGTCTAACATTAAAACCAGATCGACGGATAACTTGTATTTAAAACTACCAAAGTGTTTTACAAAACGTTGGACAGCTGCGTTTTACGACAGACTTCATAGTTATTGGAATTCTTTACAGTTGACCATCAGAACTTTAGCAAACTACAAATCTTTTGTCTCTGCTCTGAGAAACCTTTTTAGAATGTCAGACGCCTGTAGCAGGCTACTGATGCTTTGTAATTTGTATTTATTGCTTATTTTATGTTCTCAGTGTTTCTGTATCTGTACTATGACCTCGGTTGCCTATGAAAAATAGAGTTACGCAAGAGCTTACCGCAATAGTAGATCTTTGAGAGGAGCTCTTGCAGCAGGTAATACTATTAGGACTAAGGCCACCAGGCATTGGGACCCCACGGAAAAAGCTTCTAGTTAGCAGTCTGTGGCGGGGACTGCCCCCGATGTCGACTCCACCCCGTCAGATGTGGTATAATGGGGGGAGGTCCCCTGGCACCATCTCAGTTCTCCCTCCAGAGACCTGGCTGAAAAAACAGATGGAGAACCGAGGAGGACCTCCCATTCCCAAAGAGATGTGAAATTTGTCCCCGGGGGGGCAGGTGGGTGGGAAAGTCACCTGCTGAAAAAGCTCCTCTCGAAGATATGAAAATTACGTACCTACCGTAATTCTTGATCTTGCTTTGTATCTTCACCATTCAACACAGCTGAGTACATGGCCAGAAGTCAGGACCCTGCGGGAGCTATTTTTTTGCATGGGGTGGAGCTGGCAGCAGTGAGCAGCCACCCTCGGCCGGCGACTTACCAGCGTGGGCTCCACAGTTGGTCATCAACTGTCGGCGCCGCTCCCTTGTCAGTCCTTAGTTGCCCTAGAGTTAGAAGTAAGGGAGGAAGGGCCGGGACAAGAGAGTCCAAGGGACAGATAAAAGGAAAGAATTTACAAAATAAAGGAGGAAGAAACGACTGAGGGGACAGAATGAAGGTGGAAAAGGAAACTAAGGGATTGGGAGGGGCACCAATCTCTGGGAAAGAGGAGAAGGTAGGAAGAAGGAGCGCGAAAAATATTGGTAGGAGAGAGAACAGTGTCCACCGACCTTAAGTCTGGCCACCCCAGTTAGACCCTGAACAAAGTCAGACCATCTACCCAGAGGAGTAGAGTTTAATCCTGGCAAGGCAAGCGAGGTTTACTCACACAGTTTGAGAACTCCTGGCAGA
This sequence comes from Neoceratodus forsteri, assembly GCA_016271365.2. Classification (NCBI taxonomy): domain Eukaryota; kingdom Metazoa; phylum Chordata; order Ceratodontiformes; family Ceratodontidae; genus Neoceratodus; species Neoceratodus forsteri. Next base: position 358,143,355 of record CM028137.1, read on the forward strand.
GGACAACTATCCCAAAGGGATTAGTCGCATGGAAGAAGGATAGGTTGGGGGGGAGGGGGGCAGCGCCCAGGAGTCGAGACATGTCCTCTCTTCTATCCACAGGAAAAAGGTGGGAGGAACTTTGGAAGACGAGCCTCCCCCAAAATCAAAAGAACAGGGATTAGTCCCAAAGGACAGAGGAAGAAGGGGGGAAAAAGGGGGCTCCATCTCCACCACCCCACCCCAAAGAGAGGCAGGAGGGCTGCAAGGCAATAAAGGAGAAGCCCTACCTTCACTCCCCTCCCCATCCCCTAAACTGAGGTCCACCCGGTCTGTCTCCAGGGTCCCCCCCATCCCTGGCCAATGGGGGAGGAGAGAGAAGGAGAGAGACACACAGAGGGAACCCAGAGACTGAGGCCCCAAGGGGATGGACGGCGGGATTTAGTGACGAATGGTGAAGATGCACAGAAAGATCAAGAATTACAGCAGGTATGTGATTTTCATATATCTTATCTGTGTCAGTCTTCACCATTCATCACTGCTGGGTGAGTACCAAGCCCCGCCCCCCCAAAGGGGGCCCAATAGGACCCCAAGGGACTAAGCCCATAGTCCCCAGTGAGATACACTGGAAGGGAGAACTCCTATGGGCCTGGGAAGGCCTTAGAGTGGTCTGAGTGAGACGAGGACCCCGCGGAGGGGGAAGGAAGGTGCCTACACAGCTGCCATCTCACCCTATGGGAGAAAAGAAAAAATTACTCACCTCAGTAATGTTGTTTCTTCTAATGGAGTCTTGCTGTATTCTGACTAATTGCAGTGATCTCCAACCTTTGAACTGCCCCGGAGAGGAAGAGTTAACTTTCCATGCAAGGCATGGAACGCTGAGCTCAAGCTCGGTTGAGCCTCTGTCTGCTGCTGTTTGAGCCCCAACCGCCAGATCTTTACAAGCTATACTCACTGGGCATCCTGTGTGGAAACTGTAAACTCACACTAGCCAACTGACAAAGTACAGTTACGTAAGAACTTACTGTAACAGTAGATCTTTGAGAGAGGCTCTTGCACTAGGTAATTACATACAGGACTGACATCGGCCGGAGGCAGGACCCCATGGAAAAATTTCTAGCGAGCAGTCCCTGGGGGACCGCCCCCACGTCAGGTGACCGGCGTCATAAGACGTCGGTATAAAGGGGCGGTCCCGGATACCGGCCTTCCAGTTCTTTCCCGCCACAGGCCGGGAAGGCCCAGACGAGAGATAAGCAGATATTTCCCTGAATGGAAAAAGAGCTGAAAAAGCCTAGGGGGATGGAGGCCGGGAAGGTATTACCTACAGCAAGAGCCTCTTTGTCCAATTCCCACTCGTGTGGAAGAGCCGACGAGCGACAGTCTGTCTGCCAGGACATTGTCGACTCCCGGAACATGGATCGCCGTGAGGTGAAAGTTGTGGAGAGTTGCCCAATCCCAGACCCTCATCGCTTCCCTGCACAGCGGGTAGGACCGAGTTCCTCCCTGCTTGTTGATGTACCACACCACGCACATGTTGCCCGTTTGGACAGCTAGGTGACCGGGAAGGATGTATTGGTGAAGGGCCTGAAGCGCATACAGCACTGCTTGAAGCTCGAGCACGTTGATGTGGAGAACTATCTCCAACTTTGACCAAAGGCCTTGGGTTCAGCGAGGACCCAGATGGGCTCCCCAACCTTACGCCTGGAAGCGTCCGGTGGTCAGAGTCTGATCGGGGGGGAGGATGAAAAAAGGGGACCCCCCGGAAGAGGTTCTCTCGGACCATCCACCATTGCAAGTCTCTTACCATCGGCGAGGAGATCAGAACCAGATGATCTGGGTCGTCTACTCGTTGATCCCACTGAGATCGAAGAGTCCACTGAGAGATTCTCATGTGGAGGCGTGCGCGCGTGGAACCGTTGGGATGGCCGCCGCCATAAGCCCCAGTAGACGGAGCACTGACCTCGCCGGGACCCTCCTGTGTTCCTATAGGAGGGAAATCTGTGACTGGAGGGAGGCCCCCCTGTCCGGAGGCAGAAAGGCTTTGCACAAAGTTGTGTTGAGAATTGCCCCGATGAACTGGAGCCTCTGTGAAGGATCCAGGTGAGACTTGGAATGGTTGATGGTAATACCCAGGCCAGTGAAAACCTGTTGGGTGAGGGAGAGGAAATGCAGGAGTTCCTCCCTGGACAGGGTCGCCAGGAGCCAGTCGTCCAGGTAGGGGAAAACCTGAGCTCCCAAAGAACGCAGGTTGGGCGCTACCACCGCCAGGCATTTGGTAAAGACTGGGGCCGAGGAAAGACCAAATGGGGCGCCGGAATGGTGGTGGACCCCTTGGAGCATGAAGCCTGAGTACTTCCGGTGCGAAGGTGAATGGGGATGTGCAGGTATGCATCCTGCATATCTAGTGCACAAAGCCATTGGCCCGGCCTAAGCACAGGCAAAGGGATTGAAGGAGAGCATCCTGAACCTCTTGTACTCCACATACAGGTTCAGGGAGCTGAGATTGAGAATAGGCCTGAGATCTCCAGTCTTCTTTGGTACAAGGAAAAAGTGGGAATAGTACCCCGTCCCGTAGAGGTGAGGAGGGACGGGCTCTATAGCCTGTTTCGCAAGAATCGCTGAGATTTCCTCGCTGACCAAAGGAAGATGGTCCCTTGAGTAAGCGGAATTCAGAGGGGGGTGACGAGGAGATTTCTGTAGAAACTCTATGGAGTGCCCCCTGCTATGATCTGAAGCACCCATGAATCCGAAGTTATCCTCTCCCAACCCGGAAGGTGGAGGGATAACCTCCCTCCTACCGGTTCCTTCGGGGCGTCCGGAGGCAGTGGGAGAGGAAAGGAGTCAGGTGGTGTGAGGCAGCGCCGCAGTTGGGGCACCCGTTGCTTTTTTGGGCGGCGGGGGCCTGGCAGCTGTGGGGGCCCGACGTTTAGTGGCCCGCCTTCCCTGAGGTTTCGCTTGAGGCCGGCTGCGTCTGTGAAAGGGATGGCGCTGTAGGGGATGGGGACGTACATTGAATCAACGGATTGAGGTCAGTCCCTTCCTCCGAATCAGTGATGATGTCCTTGACATCACCACCGAAAAGCACAGAACCCCTGAAAGGTGCTTCTTGGATGGCTGACTGCACCTCCGGGACCAGACCTGACACACGGAGCCATGCGTGACGGCAAAGACTTACGGCGAACGCAGAGCTCCGTCCTGCGGTGTCCACTGCGTCGTAGGTCATCCTCGGAATGTGACGACTGGCCGAACGAGCAGAACGGACCAGGTCGGCCAACTCCTGCTTGAGTTGAGAGTCCGGCAAAGAGTCGATCTTGGATTCCGCCTGGGTAAGGACAGTCTTCTGGTAATCCCCCACATGTGCTACATAGTTCAGGGCCCTAATCCCCAGTGTGGAAGAAGCGTAGATCTTCCTTCCATACTGATCCAGAAGGCGAGATTCCTTATCCTGGGAGACGAGCTCAAATGTTTCGGGTGTGCTGACCGGCCGTGAGCGGCGCTAATCTACAACGGAGTCTGCACGGGGGTGAGAGTCTAAAAAGTTTACACCCTCCGGAGCCTGGTACAGCCTGTTCGACCTCCTGGGAAGTGGGGCTAAAGCCGACGGTTGTTTCCAAATAGTGGAAACAAGGTGGGAGTGAGGCTCGATAAAGGGTGGCACTAAGGTAGGAGCCGTAAGGGGCAAGTCCAGATGTTCGGCGAGTTTTACCTGCTGAGGATCTGGTTCTAAGGAATGCCACTGATGGATTTCCTGGATCTTCCTGAGCAATTCCGTGAAGGAAGGATCCTCCGGAAGAGACTTCGGAGGAGTCCTCGGCCGGGGCTTGGATGAAGAGCGTGGCTCGTCGTCTTTCTCGGAACATCCATCGGAAGCGTCCAAGGAGTCCGAGAGAGAAGGGGAGGAAGAATCTGAAGCAGAGTAGGACTCCCTAACCCGTCTAGGGGGAGGAACGGGTTCCTTGGAAGGGATCCCAGAACGCGTGTCCTGCCCCTCTCTGGACTGACGGCAGAACTGGGAATCCGGAGAGAGAGGGAGAGTGCGTCTAGGGCGGTGGGAGCCGGGGTGGCACCGTCACGTAAGACGGCTTCATCTCTCCCCCAGTGAGCTGAGCCTTGGCCTCAGCCCACCAAGAAGTAAGAGTCTCCTGAAGATCCACCGTGGCCTAGGGGGCGTGGAGGAGGAGGAGAGATGTTATCGGAGGAAATCTGTGGGGAGTATCTGTAACTCCTGCGGGTATCCCAGAGTCGGGTACTGTGGCGTCGGGTACTGCGGCGTCGAAGAAGTCGGCACCGGCTACGGCGGCGCAGGATACTGTGGACCTGGGAAGACCGGCGTCGGATACGACGGTGGATACCCAGGCACTGGAGGAGCTGCCGGAGCAGACGGCCCAGCTGGGTACTCCACGGGCGGATCAGCTGGGATAGGCCCGTGGGGTGGAGGGCCCAAAGGAAGAGGAAAATCCCCCGCCGGCCCGAGGGGCGGTGTTGGAACAAACACAACACAACACACCCAAAAAGTAAAGAGGGTGAGAAAAGGAGGCACCTCTAGGGTGCCAACACTGCTCCTGCCCACCCACATCCCAAAACCAGGTTCTGAGAGGGGAGGCGGGAGGTCAGAATACAGCAAGACTCCATTAGAAGAAACAACATTACTAAGGTGAGTAATTTTTTCTTCAAACAACATGAAGTCTTGCTGTATTCTGACTAATTGCAGACTACCAAGCAGTACCTCCATGAAGGAGGAACAGAACCTACTTTGGGAACAGGCTCTGAAGTACTGCTGTGCCAAACCGAGCATCACTCCTAGCCTGGATATCCAGAGAGTAATGCTTGGTAAAAGTATGGACTGTTTTCCAGGTGGCTGCTTGACGCATCTCTAAGATAGGAATATCCCTGACAGCAGCCAGGGAAGCAGCTGTACCTCTAGTAGAGTGAGCCATCGGGCCTGAGGGTGGAGTCCTACCCAATTTTTCATAGCAGAATTGTATACAAGAGACAATCCACCTGGCAACAGATCTTTTAGTGGCAGGTTTTCCCTTACCAACCTCACCATAAGTGAGGAACAATTGGAGGGAGTCAAACCTGTGACCCTTGGTGCGCTCTATGTAGTAGCTAAGGGCCCTTTTCACATCCAGGCTGTGCAGCCTCCTCTCTCCAGAGGAGGAATGGTCAGTGAAGAAAACAGGAAGAGACAGACTGGTTAAGGTGGAAATCTGAGATCACCTTGGGCAAAAACTTCCTATTAGTTCTTAGGACCACCTTATCTCTATGAAGAGAGATAAAATCAGGCTCCACTGACAGGGCCTGTAACTCACTGATGTGTCTGGCAGAAGTAATGGCTACCAAGAACACAGTTTTCCAAGTCAAGTACTTAAGCTCTGCTGAAGACAAAGGCTCAAAAAGGGGGTTGCATAAGCTGAGCAATGCAAACATTTAGATCCCAAGCAGGAGCAGGGTCCCTGAAGGGAGGATTGGTGTGCAGCAATCCCTTGAAGAATTTACAAAATACAGGATGAGCTGAAAGAGAAGAGGTCTTACCTACTGACAAAAAAGCAGAAACAGCTGCTAAATGTACTTTGAGAGTAGCTGGTCTGAGCCTCAAGCTATTGAGATGAACCATATAGTCCAGAACTGTAGGCAACCCAGCAGACTCTGGAGAAATATGGTTACCAGAGCACCAAATAGTGAACCTTTTCCATTTGGAATTGTAAGTCTCTCTGGTGGAAGGCTTTTTAGAAGCCTTTAGAATATCCAGAACACCTTGAGAGAGATGCAGGTCAGCAAACTAACTCTTCAAGAGCCAGGCCTTGAGATTGAGAGATTTGAGATTCGGGTACCAAACCCTCCCCTGAGAGGATGTCAACAGGTTGTAATTCCTGGGAAGAGACAGGGGAAGGTGGACTGCTAAGGACAGCAACAGTGGGTACCAGGGCTGTCTGGCCCAGTCTGGAGCAATCAGAATCACTCTGCAGGGTTGAGATCTGATTTTGACTAGTACCTTGAACAAGAGAGGGAAGGGGGGGAAGCATACAAAAACATCCCTTCCCAATTGAGAACTAGAGCATCCAGGGGGACTGAGCCCAATACTGGGGGTCTGCAGCAAAAAAGGGGGAGTTGATTGTCTGGGGCTGCAAAAAGATCCATCTGTGGAATGCCCCATCTGGAGAAAATTACCTTCAAAACTAGGGGATCTAGGGACCATTCGTGATGGCCCTGAGATATCCTGCTGAGAGCATCTGCCAGGACATTGTCCTTCCCTGGGAGGTGCACTGCTATCAGAGAGGTTTGCAGGGAATAGGCCAGAGACCACAACTTCATTGCTTCTGTGCACAAAGCTATGGACAGAGTGCCCCCTTGCTTGCTGATGTACCACATTGTGGTGGTATTGTCTGTTCTGATCTGGACTACTTTGTTCTGAACAGACTTGAAAAAAACTTGCAGTGCCAGAAACACTGCTCTGAGTTCCAAGAGACTGATGTAAAGCAGAGATTCTTGAGGTGACCACAGCCCTTGGGTGGTCAGATCCCCCAAGTGGGCTCCCCAACCCAAGAGGGAGGAATCTGTGGTAAGGATTAGAGAATGAGATTGAGTGACAAAAGGAACTCCTTACCTTAGATTGTCCTGATCCTGCCACCACTGCAAAGCCTGGATCAGGGTTCGAGTCACAGGGACTAGTTTGGTCAGAGAATCCTTTCTCTGGGACCAGAAAGCTCTTAAGTGGAACTGAATGTACCTCATCTGAAACCTTGCTCCCTGGACCACTGCCGTAGAGGCTGCCATGTGGCCCAGGAGCTGCAGAAAGTGCCTTGCTGGTCGAGACACCTGAAGGGTGAAAGAAGAGGCCAGTTTCATAAGGGTCCTTGCCCTGTCCAGGGGAAGGAAGGCTCTTGCCCTTATTGTATCCAGTTTGGCCCCTATAAAGGTGAGGAGCTGTACTGGCTCCAGAACTGACAGATTTAGGAAGAACCCTAAGGAAGTGAGCAATTGCTGAGTTATCTGGAGATGTGACTTGACTTGGTTTGGAGACTGACCCACTATGAGCCAGTTGCCCAGGTATGGAAAGACGGAGATCTTTTTTCTCCTTAGGAAAGCAACCACTACTGCCAGGCATTTTGTGAAAACCCTTGGGGCTGATGTTAGGCCAAAGGGCATTGTTCTGAATTGATAGAGGATTGAGGGCAACTCGAACCTGAGGTACTTTCTGTGGGAGCACCTGATGGGAATGTGAAAACAGGCATCCTTGAGGTCCAGGGTGACTAGCCAATCCCCTGGCCTTAGAGAGGGCAGAATTATTCCCAGAGTCACCATTTTGAATTTTGGCTTTAAAAGGTGCTTGTTTAAATATCTTAGATCCAGGATGGGCCGCCATTCTCCTGTCTTTTTGGGGGTTAGGAAGTACCCGGAGTACAATCCTTTTCCCCTGTGTAAGGGTGGAACCCTTTCTATGGCTCTGAGAGCCAAGAGGGAAGAGACCTCTGCCTCTAGGGCAAGGGCCTCTGAAGGATTTGCAGATGGAATGGATCTGGTTCTCACCTTGGGGAATTTTTTGAAGCTGAGAACCAGTCCCTGGCTTACTACTTCCAGGACCCACTTATCTGATGTTAAAGACTTCTAGTCCTGGACAAAGTATCTCAGCCTGCCCCCTACAGGTAGTGGAGAATCAGCCCGGGTAGACCCATCAGGGTGCCTGCTTGGCAGGGGCTTTAGGCTGAGGAGTGGGAGCAGGCCTGCTCATACCCCGTCTGCCTCTCCCTCTAAAGAACCCCCTCTGAGCAAAGGCAGAAGAGGAGGCCTGGGCTTGGTGAAAAGGCCTGCCCCTGGAATGCTGCCTCTGGGGAGTGGCTTGCCTTTCTTTGGCCTGAGCACTCCTGTAGGTGGTCCTGTACTCGTCCATTTTCTTCATGTAGTTCTCTGTCTGCTCCCCAGACAGAGAATTACCAATGACAGGAAAATCCATGGCCTTAGTCTGGGTATCCTGTGACAGGCTAGTACATCTGAGCCAAGCCATCCTTCGAAGGGCCACAGATGTAGCCATGACTCTAGATGAAACATCACTGGAGTCCACAGCAGCATGAAATTGCACCTTGGATGCCACAATCCCATCTGCAGCCACCTGCTCCAGCTCCTTGGCAAGCTGCTCAGGGACCTGTTTAGCTAGAGCCATCACAGTGTCCCACCTGGACTTCTGGTATCTAGCTGTGTAGGCCATATAATTAGCCTGCCTGAGTCCCAAAGATGCTGCCATGCACTGTTTCTTAGCCATGGCATCAATCCTCCTGGAGTCCTTATCTGGGGGGTGTGAAGCCAAGGGTATAATTGCCTTATCACAGGCAGCAGCCTGCACTACTCCAACATGGCTGCATTGCTGGGAAAGGAACTCCGTGTCTGAGCCTGAAAGAGTATACCTCTTGTCCATTCTTCTATCCACAGGAGGTATGGAATTAGGAGTTTAGAATTTTAAATGTCTGTTTCCCAAAAGACTTATGGAGGGGAACAGACAATCTCCTGGACTCTGGGATGTCCATTATCTCAACGTGATCGAGTTCCTCTTGATCCTCCACTGCTTCTTCCATAGGAAGCTGGAGGGTTTCAGCCACTTTTTTGTAAAACATAAAGTGGGAAGGGGACTCAGAAAGCCTAGGAGGAGAAATACCTGAAGGTCTGTCTGGGAAGATGTCCGGGTCAATGGGCACATCCAGACTTTCATAATCACCATCACTATCTTCTTACTCTTCTCCCCTCCTCCGGTTCATAAAATTCTTCTAAATTATAATCCGGAACCGGGGGAACTGACTGAACCGAGCCCCTAACCGACGGTGCCGGTTCAGTCGGAAATGAAGTTAGCGACTGAACAATCCTTATCGCTTTGGCTATTTCATCAGCGGTCGGAGAAAGAACTTGTGGATCCGAACCGGCCGACTTATCCCTTCTTTTTCTTTTAACCTCAGAGTCGGTTCTCCTTTTGCCCAAGAAGTCTCGCCCTGGTCAGAGGGTACTCCTTCTGGTTCGGTCGGAACCGAACCGGGCTGGCCATCTGGGTCAGTGGACTTCTCGGCCTCCCTTTCCCTCAGTCTACCTACTCTCTTATCCAGGGTAGCTTTGGGAAGACTTCTGCAAATCTGGCAGTCTGAATCGAGGTGGTCAAACCCCAGACAATAAACACAGGTGGTGTGGGGATCAGCCTTAGCAAAGGCTTCCCCACACACACTACAGTGTTGAAACCCAGTGGGCCGGTTTTTTCTTGGGTTTCTCAGACATGGCCAGTCCTAACCAAACTTACCCTTTTTACGGCAATCCGCCAGGCAAGACACCCCTATTGGTTCCTGACCGTGTTACGGGCCCTGGAAAAAAACGTAATGAAATCTGTTTTTTTTTTCTTTTAGAACTGATACGGACTGGTTACCACACTCTAATAAATCGGAAAAAACTTTTTCACAAACCTGATCGGTTCAAACCGAACTGATCCGATGTTTACAAGTTCCACACAGAAAACTAATATAGAAACCTATCTAGTACTCATGGTACCACAGACAGAGACTTAACCAACAGGTTAGATTGTAGAAACTTGGTTGAAACCAAGCGACAAAACGACACTTTAACAGACTTTTTTTGAACCGAGCGAAGGAGAAATCTCCGGAGCGACTGTTCAGTGAGGCGGAGTAAAGAATCTGGCGGATGGGGTTCAAACAACAGCAGACAGAGGCTCAACCGAGCTCGAGCTCAGCGTTCCATGCCTTGCATGCAAAGTTAACTCTTTCCTCTTCGGGGCAGTTCAAAGGTTGGAGATCACTGCAATTAGTCAGAATACAGCAAGACTTCATGTTTGAAGAACAGGTTACTCACCTGTAACAGCAGTTCTAAGAGTGGTATATGTTGTTCATCCACACTTCTTGGCATATCCCCTTAAACTTTAAATTTTGCCAGAAGTCTTAAAGCTGGCTCCTCCCACCGACCTGGGTGGTATACACCTCGGCTCCGCCCCATGACACCAGATCTTCCTTTCTGCTGGAAGATACAGGTTCTCTCGTGCTTCACAGCAATTCGTAGGCCCTGGATTTAAAATGTCTTATTACCGCAACTTACCTTAAAACTCGTTTGAGTTGTCGATTCCGATAGAACGCATGGAGGATAAATATGAAAATTACGTACCTACCGTAATTCTTGATCTTCTTGGACGAGTCTCCACCACTCATTCACACTATTGGGATCTGCGCCGGAGGCACTAGGACCCATCGGGAGCAAACTTTTTGCTGGAGGGTCGACACCAGAGATGGCGCCGTGAGCAGCTCGCGCGGCAATGACTATCTCGGCGTCGACCCTCTAACCGCCTCAGTACCTTTTTTACCAAGGAGGTGCAGCGCAACTAACGTAAAGAGTAACCTAACCTTAAGACCGGACATAAGATAGTCCGGGCGACCCGTGTAAGAAGGGTCAACAAAGAAGTCTTCACGGCCTAAAGATTTGAGGGAGTGAAGACCAACACAGCGGTGAGCTCGGGGGATGGAGGGTGGGCGTGTGAATGAGTGTTGGAGACTCGTCCAAGAAGATCAAGAATTACGGTAGGTACGTAATTTTCATATCTTCCTGGACATAAGTCCACCACTCATTCACACTACTGGGAAGTACCGAGCTAATAATCCCCGAGAGGGTGGCAGGAAGACCAAGAGCTCACGTTTCTAGGACAGAAGTCCATTAGGATAGTTCTACGAAGGTGGAATGTCGCCTGGCATGAACATCCAGTGCATAATGCTTAACGAAGGTATGCACTGAGCTCCAGGTGGCGGCATTGCAGATGTCTGCAATCGGAACATTGCGAATTTCCGCTAGGGATGCTGCGACTGCTCTGGTAGAGTGAGCGTAAACCCTATTACCTTCCAATTTAACCTGTGCCATGGAATAGCAATGTCAAAGACATGCCACTAGCCATGATGAGATGCATCTGATAGCGACAGGTTGACCCAGCCGGGTCTTGCTGAAGGAAACAAACAGTTGTTGGGCTTTGCGAAAATCCTTGGTTCTATCTAGATAGAAACGCAGGGCTCTCAACATCCAAGGAATGAAGAGATCGTTCCCCTTCATTTTGGAAGTCCGCAAAGTAAGAGGGAAGGACCAAAGGTTGGTTTAGATGGAATTCCGACACAACCTTGGGAAGAAATTTAGGATGAGTGCGAAGAAATGAAAATTACGTACCTACCGTAATTCTTGATCTTCTCTTGTATCTTCACCATTCATTACTTACAGGGTGTTAGCGGGCCTTCCGCCAACGAAACTTTTTTTTTTAAAGTTTGCCTACTGGCTTTACGCCCCTAGAGGTGGCGTCATGCGCGAGGGGCGGCCGTTAGTAGCGACCGACTCCTCCTCCAACTCAGTTCTGTGAGCCGGAGAGGCAAAAGTGAGAGCAGAGAATATAGATAGCGAGGCAAGATAGCCGAGGGATAGCAAAGCAAGGAAGAATGAACTGAAAAAGGAATAAGCCGATGGAGGAAGGACAGAGGAGATAAAGTATCCCTAGCCTAGGGACTGCAGGGCCTCCTTACCTGGGCGACTCTAGGAGGAGAGATAAAGTAAGGAGATGAGAAAATAGAAGAAGAAGAAAAAGAGAAGAGAGAGATGGGATGTTGAAGGACCAGAATGCCCAACGAGCATAATTAGCTTAGAGCTGAAGGCTCGACTAAGAGGGAAGCAAGAATCCCCGGAGATAGAGCTGAAGAGAAGGTTCACCAAACCCGCTAGACAGACTCTGGAGGGCATAGTCCTTATCCTCAACATGCCATTGTTATTGATACCCCTTGGGTTCCTGGCGCGACAGGCCTAGAATTAGAGGACACCGAGGAGGAAAGGAACCCCAGGCAGCAGGAGAGTGCTGCTCTGGGACTTAGAAAAGGAAAATGTAAGCCTTTCAGGCGTTTAAGCATAGAAATGGGACTCAGACAGACAGGCCAAGGCTTAGGCTGGCGGGATTGGATATAGTCAGCACAGCTCTTCTGTAAAAATTGTCCAGGAGGACACTTAAAAGGAGAAACCAATATGCAAACTAGCGAGAAGGGAGACTACCTTCTCATTTCCCCTCTTGTTTGTTTTTCCTTTTTTTTTTTTTACAGAAGAAATTTGAGGTTGGTTGCATGACCCCAAAACCAAGATGCCTATAGCAGTCGAAAAGAGTTCCCTCAGCATTTTTCCCTTTTTTTTTAAAAGAAAAAAGGAACAGACGTGCCCGTTCCTCTGCTCTGCAGGGCAAGAATAGAGGGGGTTTGATTCCAGGGCAATATCTGGAACACGGGATTGCAGGATCAACTGAATAGCCTGAACCAGGCCAAAACCCAGAGATATCTTGTCAGGATAACGGCAAGAATAGTTGTGCAGTCTGATCGCCAATGCAATCCACGAGATGGCCCACGAATCTTAGAGTAATTAATTTTCTGGAAAATTAGAACCCCCAAAGAGAATTTTTTTTTTTTTGGAAAAATTAAGCAATTTTTCCTAGATTTTTAAGAAAAAATTTTTTTTTTTTTGCAGAGAGAGGAAGGAGGCGAGAGGTGGAGAAGCCACAGGAAGAGGCCACTGAGGGGATGGTGGGCGGGTGTAAGTAATGAATGGTGAAGATCAAAGAATTACGGTGAGGTACGTAATTTCCTATCTTCCTTGTCAATCTTCACCATTCATTACTTCCTGGGTGAGTACCAGCTTCTCTTCCCTGGAGGGAAGAGGTAATACCCTGAGAGACAAGACCCCCAGCCTTCTGCTGGTGAGAAAACAGAAGGAGAAGACCCTGGCTTATTCAGAAAGCCTAAGTGGGAGAAGAGCTAGGAGGTGCCTCCCGAGGCGAGGAGATGGAGGGGCCCTGTAAAGTCTCCTAGCTCTGGAAGAAAAGACAGGTCCCCGGAAGGCGGAACGAATCACCCTCGCCGGGGCCAGGGGTGACAACCTGGAAAACGAAAGCCATGCCGTCCGCCTGATGCAGATCGCTGTCCCCACAAGCCTGGAAGCCACCTCATTGGCGTCATAAGATGCCCTTGCTTGGTGTCTTGCCAGCTCAGGCCCTCTGGCGGAGAGGGCAACGGCTTGTCTGGTTTGCTCCGTGTCAGGCATAGATGCCAGCAGCTGGGACATCATCGACCACAAATGCCGGTTATAGCAGCGTGGTGACCTGATGGATGCAATACATGCACTGAGAGAAGAAGAGAACACTTTGCCCTAGCGGTCAGAACGGAGAGTCCGAATCCGGTCAGGCGGTCGTCGCCAGGTAATGGCGCCAGAAGGAGTATCCAGGTACACCAAACCTGAGGGACGGGTTGGGAAGGAACCTAGAGACTCAGAGGGGGCCACACCCGCTGGCAGTCCGCCGGGCTGGGGAAAAGCGCAGGGAACTGCAGGACCGGATAGACGCCTCCTGGAAGGGATAGAGCCAGGAAGGTACCATAGATGCTGGGCACTGAATTCACCAAGGAATTCACGCGTCTCCAGTTAGGTATTGTCTCTCAGAACATAGGAAATCGGAGATCCCTCACCATCCTCGAGAGAAATGCTGATATTCTGTGAATATCAGCATCGGAGGACAGATGAGCAGGGGGTTCCTCTCCCTCAGAGGAGGGAGACGAGGATGATGGGGAGCTGGAATGCTCAGAGGATTCCTGCGGCGGTGGGGAGAGTCGAAAGACCTGCTCATGCATGTATCTAACATATGAGGGGAAGGCCACTGCAGAACCTCTGAACTGCTCCCAGGATTGCCATGGCCCGGGAGCGGGGGTGGTGAAGGCAGAGAGATGGGAGAGGGGCACCTCCGAGGAGGCAACTGCTCTCTGCGAGGGCTCTGGAATCCGGGAAAAGGAGCCCTAGTAGGAGGGATCCCGGATATCAAACCAGGCCGCAGAACAGAACTCTGGGGAAGCGGAGCCTGGAAGAGCCCTGGGGGAGAAACTCCCCTGCGACGACGCCGGGACTGCATGGATCCAGAAGGGCAGTCCGCATAAACGCCGGAGGACACCCTAGAACCCTGGGGGGAGGGCCGGGCTCTCGTACGGCTCCTGGCCACCCCTCAGGGTGGCCAAAAAGACCGGGCAGCAGGCCCTGCCCCTAACCCCTCGGTTCCGAGAGGGCCCTCCTCCTCAGACTGGACCCCTGTCCCTAGAGGAGGCAACAGCACCCGGGGCAGCCGCCACCGAGTCCCTCAGAGGCCTCCCCTCCGTCACCCCACCGCTCCCGGGACTCTCTGCCACCCCAGCCGAGGAACCCTCAGGAGGCCGGCCAGTGGGGGGGGACAGGGAGGGGCCCGCTGCGCCTGGTACACAGCCGAGGGACCCAGATCCCGAAGAATGGGGTGCCAGGATGGGTCCACATCTGAGTCATCATCCTCCAAGGAGGGGCGAGACCAGCAGAGACCTCGATGCTGGCCACCCAGGGGTCCCCGAGGCCATGAGCAGCCCTGGTACCAAGGCGGCGCCACCGCCCACGCCGGCAGCAGGAAGGCCTAACCCCACACCCCAGCGGCTCCGGCAGGCCGGGACCGCCGGAGAAGGGAAAACCAATGGCGCATGTAGCCGTCCGGGAGGCGGAGGTGGCACTGCTCGATGGCGCACGCCGTCCACGGCACATGACGGCACCAAGATCCGCCCGGCACCGCCAATGACGCTCAATCTGGCGCCCGGGATCCATGACGCCCGATCCGCAGCGCCCGCCAGCGGCGCTCGAGATCAGCGAGCGCCAGGAGCAGCGCCGCTTGATCACCGGCACACGAGCGGTGCCAGGATCAGCAGATCTGGCCGGGCAAAAGCCAAGGGCCTCGACAGGGGGCCTGCACCTCGAAGGGTGACTGCCGGCGGTGTCAGCGTTGCGGCCCGGGAGGGGCCTGGCAACTCCCAACACCACGGAAGGGAACTCCTACTCGGCAAGATAGGATGGGAAACCCCCTCCCCTCCTCGGGACCGTGTCGGCCGGAGGGACCAGGAGAAGGGCCTAAGATCGCCGAGATTCCCGTGACGGCCTTGGAATCCCAGTCGTGAGACCTTGCGACTTGAGGCATACGGACTTGAGGACGATGGTCCATCGAGAAACAGGCGTGTACGAATCCATGTCATGGTTGGGTTGAACAGCGAGAAGGCAAGCGTCCATGCCCGGGTCCGGGGCAGAATGACCACAGGGCACCCGGCATGGGGGCGGCGGCCGTCTTGAAGAGCAACAGCTCAGAACTGGACATAGCAGCGAAACCTTGAGACTAAAACACAGTAGGAAATACACCCGGCCGAAGATGAAAAAGAACAGTCTTACCGGTATTAGAGGTGCAGAAAAGCAGTCGTGTTCGAGATAGAAAAACGCACTGAAGGCTTCAGCGGACGGAACAACTGCCCCTCGGCGGCAGGAGAAACAGAACTGAGTTGGAGGGTGATTAAGCTACTAGCGCCCCTCGCGCTGTGGCGTCACTCTCGAGGGGCGGTGCCGTTAGGCAAACTTTAAAAAAAAAAAGGCTCCCGCGCGAATATGGCGCTTCGACTAACACCCAGGAAGTAATGAATGGTGAAGATTGACAAGGGAAGATCTACTTTGTCCTTATGGACACAGTATCTGGAGGGTCTGCCAACCAGGGCATGTATCTCAGAGACCCTAGAGAATGAGGTAGTAGCCACTAGGAAGGCCGTCTTCCAGGTGAAAATTTTAGCTCACAGTAGCCAAGAAGGTTGAAAGGTTTCAGTGAAGCATGTCTAACTTCAAGGTTAATGTCCCCAGGCTGCAACAGGGCGTCTTATGGGGTCTGGTGTGCAGAATTCCTTTAATCTCTTAACCATAGGTAACTGAGCGGAGACAAAGAAAGCGGCTCATGATCGCTGAAATGGCACTAAAGGTGAACTTTGACTGTGAATACTGAAGACCTGAATTTGAGAGGGTCAAAAGGTACTCCAAAACCTTGTCTGGTGGACAGGAAGAGTTCAAGAGGACTTTGCACACCAGGCAGCTTTTCCACTAGGCGTGCCAAGTTTTCCGGTAGCTGTTTTCAAGCAGCAGAAGAATGTGCGAAACTCTTCAAAGACGTGAACGGTTCACTTCTACCTCTTCAGGAACCAGCGTGAAGGTGGAAGCGATCTCAGGTTGGGATGGACCCACGGACCCTGGAGTCAACAGGTTCATCTGCAGGGGGTGGTCTCGGGAGGGGCTGCCACCATATTGTTGAGTGAAACCATAGTTTAGCCGAGGCCAGAGACAATGAGAATCATCTTGGTCCCCTGGGACTTCGAATCTGAGAAGTACTCTCTGAATTGGGGAAGAGGCGGGCATAAAAGCGTTTGTCCACCGCAGCCTGAAACGCATCCTGACAGAAAATGTGAGCCCTGGATTTCTGGAGCAGAAGAGGCAGTTTCTGCGTTGAGTGGGGATACCAAAGGGTCCAGGTCTAGAGTTCTCCACTCTTGAATAGTGATTGAACTATGGTTGAGTCGAGAGACCACTCGTGAGATCTGCCTCTGTTCTGCTGAGGAGCCGGTCCAAATGAGTTTGTACACCTGGCAGGTGAACCGCAGAATTGAGAGATTTGTGTTCAAGCACCATTCCCACACCTCATCACTTCCCACCATAAGGGGGTAGAGTGAGCACGCCCTGCTTGTTGATGTAATACATGCAGCTTTGTTGTCCGTTTGAAGGAGAATGTTCTTGTGACAGGGATGTCCTTCAAAGCCCGGACATATAAGGGCAGCTCTCATCTCTAGGACATTATGTGAATCTGGGGCCTCGAGTTGAGGTCCACTTACACCTTGAGTGTGGAGAGGCGACAATGAGACCCCCATCCCGTTAGCGATGAGTCTGTGGTGATGGAGATTTGATGATCAGAAGAGCAAAGGGAAATCCTTCCAGGGTGCTCTCCCAGAGACCACCAGGTGAGACTACGAGGGTTCTGTCACCTTGATGAGATAAGACTGTGGGTGGTGGTTGGGGACCACTAAGCATCCATTGGGGAGGTTCTCATGTGTGCTTGAGCTAGGGGTGCAGTGAACACTGAGGATGCCATGAAATTTTAACATACGCTGCATTGAGAGGCTGTAAGAGATATAGTTACGTGGGGCTTACGTAACAGTAGATCTTCAGAACAGCTCTTCCTAGCAGGTTACACCATTGGGACTGAAGCGGCAGGTGTCAGGACCCCACGGAAAAATTCTAGCTAGCTATCTTCAGCGGAGACCGCCCCCGACGTCGGTCCCGCCTCCGACGTCAGGCGTGGTACATAAGGAGGCGGTCCCGCCAGATTCCCCAGTTCTCCCGCCAGAGACTCCCGGCTGCAGGATGACATCAGAATGGGAGACCGAGGATCCACCGTCACAGGAAAATAAGGAACGAAAATCCCAACATGTTGAGGTAAAGCCATGCCTCCTCCACGGGAAGGTGGGCGGGAAGGTGCACCTGCTGCAAGAGCTGTTCTCGAAGATCTGCTGTCACAGTGAGTTCTTACGTAACTGTACTATCTTACTTGAGACACAGCTCTTCACCAACCGAGAACCTCGATAGGACCCGATTCCCCAAGCAATGGCAGCTGCCCAGAAATTCGGGAGGAAAATAGGAAAAAACATTCGGGTCCTGAACTCGGGACAGGAGACCCTGCAGCACCCATAGGGCGAAACCAGCCTACACCGAGGCGATGTCAGGAGCTATAATGCCTGATAAAGGTATACACAGAGCTCCAAGTAAGCTTGCAGCACAAATATGAGATGGACACGTTTTTAAGTGCCATAAAGGATGTGGCCACACCCTGGTAGAATGACCGAATAGAACCTGGGAGGGGTTTCTGTTTTAAATCATAACAGTAGGAAATACACTGGACAAGCCAGAGACAAAGTCTGTTTGAAGTGATTGGCCCTACATTCTCTCAGAGAAGAGAAAAAGCTGATCAGAACTACGGAAGGGTTTAGTTCTGTTGAGGTAATACCTCAGGCTGCGGTGAACATCCAAGGTGTGGGCAAGCCTCTCTATTTATGAATAACTAGGAAATAGACCGGAAGGTCAATATTTTAGTTTAAAGTGAGTGAAGAGACCACCTGAGGCAAAAACTTAGGGTTAGTCCTCAGGGATACTCTGTCCCGGTGAAAAACCAAATAAGGCTCTTTGCACATGAGGCGTGAAGCTCAGAAATTCTTCTCGCTGAGTAACAGCAACCAACAAAAATAACGTCTTCCACGACGAAGCGTAGCTACGCAATCCGACGGCAGGTTCAAGGGGAGCGTGAGCTGTTCAGGACAAACGCAGATCCATGGGGCTGGGGTCCCCAATGGGAGCCTAGGTGTAACACTCCCTAAGAAATTCCGGGCGTCAATTGAGCTACTATAGAGTGACCCACCGGGAGGTGATAGGCAGAAATGGAGACAGAGGTGCACCTTATTGAGGAGTAGGCTGAGCCTGAATGAAAAAGGGAGGAGAAGTAATCCAAAACTACTCCAACAGGACAAGCCTAAAGGGAAGATCACGAGCTCGTGACCATAGTAAAAAAAGCAGCCATTTCATGAACTAATGCGTCGCATCAGGTGCGGCTTTCTGGCTGCAGAAGAACCTCTGCAACCTCTTGCGAGATCATTAATAGCAAGATAGCTATGTCTCTAGGAGCCAAAAGCATACGGGTTCAGGCGTGGGTCAGGATGGACTAATGAACCTTTCTCCTGAGACAGGAGGTGGGAGCTGCCGACAGCAGGAGGCGGGGGTTCCAGAGATAGTTGCAACAACAAAGGAACCAGATCTGTCTGGGCCAGAGCAGGGCCACAGGATCATGGTGCGTGCTCCCTGCGCAGTTTGAGAGAACTCTCTGGATCAGCGGGAGGGAGGGAAGGCGTGGGAATCTGTTCACCCAGGAGGGAGGGATAACGCGTCTCACCAGAATCATGAGCCCTGGATCTAGCGAGCTGAATGGAGCAGTTTTGCGTTCAGATGGGGATCTAAGAACAAGTCTAGTTCTGGAATTCACCAGAAGAAACAGATCCTCTGCTACCTCTTGAAGAGTTCACTGAAGTGGACTCTGGCCTGGGATGCGACTCAGGCGTCTGCAATGTGTTGTCCACCCGGGAACAAGCACAGTGATCGATTTGCGCCGTGTCCGATTACCCAATCCCACACCTCATGGCCTCCTGCAAGGGGATGGAAGTGTCGCCTCCTTGTTTGTTGAGGTAATACATCACGGCCGTGTTGTCTGTCTGCAGCAGGAGGAGTGCAGTGGGATTACTGACTGAAAGGCCTGCAGGGCACAAGGACCGCCCTCAGCTCTAGGACACTGATATGGAGATGAGCTTCCAGCAGGGGTCCACGTGCCCTGGGACTTTACCCGTCCAGGTATGCCCCACCCAAGACCTGGGCGTCTGTGGTGAGGGTTACCTCCGAGGCGGCGTTACAAAACTGAGCATGTGGAGGAAGCGACCGAGGACATACCACTGCCAGTCTCTGATGACTGAGTCAAGTGATCCTGACCGGATGCTGCAAGTGGTCTTGCCTTCAGATCCCATTGTACCTTGAGCATCCACTGGGTTACTGCCCTGTAGACCTTGCGAAAGAGACAGTAGGAGATAACGCAGCCATGTGTCCGAGAACAAAGAAGGACAGAGCCACAACAGCTTCACAGTCTTGATGGGCAACAAATCCTTATGAGGATCTGGAAATAAACTCAAGCTCTGTCGTCTGGAAGAAAAGCTCTTCCCTGAACAGTGTCAGGACTGCGCCTACTCATGCAGTTTCTCTGTGACGGTACCAGGAGGAGACTTCTCGTAATTTATGAGAATGCCAGAGATTGGAACAAGTCCTGGGTGCTCACGAACTATGAGTGCAGCCACGCCTCTTTGGAGGCGGCCGAAGCTCCAGTACGTCACGCAGCGGAACACATAGTGGCCCTGTCTCCTCAGAGATGCTGCCGCGACTGCCATGCACTTGGTAAAGACCCTTGAGTGCGGATGACAGTCCGAACAGAAGAACTCGGAACTGAAAGTGGTGGTCGAGAAACTGAGCGCAGGAACCTCTGGTGCTTGTGAGCTATGGGGATATACAGGTATCGTCCTGCATGTCTAGGGAAGCTAAAAAGTTGTCTTGTTTCAGCATGGGGAATAAGGCCGGAAAAGTCACCATCGCGGAATCTTTCATGGCGACTGACACATTGAAGTCGCTGAGGTCCAGAATCGGATGGAGGTCCCCTGATTTCTTGGGAACCAGGAAGAAGTGGAATAATATCCTCGTCCTCTCTGGTTCTCCGGGCATTACTCTATCACTCCTTTTCTGTAGACACAGTACCTCTTGCCAGATCAAATTTTGTGCTGACCCGGATGCAGGAGAGCAAGGAGGCCCTCGGGGTGGCTTTTCTACGAGATTCTATAAAGTGGCCTAGACTGACCAACTGCAGAACCCACCTGTCAGTGGTAATAGCCTGCCATCCCGGCAGGAAGTTCGCAATGTGACCCAGACCATGACTTCCGTTGATCCTGAGGGCGGGGGTGGAAGGAGAATCAGGCTGTGGCGGCAGATGGCCCGCTGGTTGGGTCGACCTAGAGGCTTGTGACCTCGGCCCCAGCGGGCTGTTTCCCTGGGTTCTATGAAACCCGGAGCCCCTCTGATGTGTAGCCGAGGCCCGGGGCACACTGCCTCTGTGTCCACCCACGAATAAGGAAAGTACTACCTACCGTAATTCTTGATCTTCTTGGGCGAGTCTCCACCACTCCATTCACACTAGTGGGATTAGCGCGGGCCACTAAGACCCATGAGAACAAACTTTTTGCTGGAGGGTCGGCTCGAGGCGGGCGCTGGGACCGTGACGAGCGGCTTTCAGTGGTAATGACCATCTCATGACGACCTCTGGCCCGCCTCAGTAGCCTTTTTTACAGGAGGTGCAGCGCTAACTAACGTAAAAATAAACCCAACATTAAAAGCGGACATAAGATAGTCCAGTATGACCCGTGTAAGAGGGTCAGCAAAGAATCCTCGGCCTAAAGATCTGAGGAGTGAAGACCAATACAGCAGTGAGCTCGGGTGATGGAGGGTGGGCGTGTGAATGGTGGTGGAGACTGGTCCAAGAAGATCAGAATTACAGGGTAGTACGTAATTTTCCTATCTTCCTGGACATAAGTCTCACCACTCCATTCACACTGGTGGGAGAGTACCAAGCTGATAATCCCCAAAGAAGTGACAGGAGGCCAGAACTCACGCGTCTAAGATAGAAGCCAGTGAGATAGTTCTGCCGAATCGAGGAATGTAGCTAGCATGAACATCCAGTGCATGGTGTAGCGAAGGTGTGCACTGAGCTCAGATGGCTGACGTGCATATATCTGCAATTGGAACATTACGAATTTCCGCTAGGGATGCACGACAACCTAGTAGAAGTGGTTACACTCTACCTTCTAATTTAACGAGCCATGGAATAGCAATGGCGAAGGCATGCCACTAACAAAGAAGAGATGCATCTAATAGGACAGGTTGAGCCAGCAGGTGTCGCTGAAAAAAGCGAACAGTTGCTGAGTCTTGCGAACATCCTCGGTTCTATCTAAATAGAAGCACAAGGCTCTCTTAACATCAAGGAATGAAGAGCCGTTCCCCTTCATTTGAAGTAAGCGAAGTGCGGGAAGTACCAGAGGTTGGTTTAGATGGAATTCTGACACAACCTTGGGAAGAAATTTAGGATAGTCACGAGAGAACTACCTTGTCTTTATGGAATACAGTATCACGGAGGTCCGTAACCAGGGCATGTATCTCAGAGACCCTGCGGGCTGAAGTAATAGCCAAGGAAAACAGTCTTCCAGGTAAGAAATTTTTAGCTCAGGTAGCTAAGGGTTGAAAGGCTTCCAGTGAGCATGTCCAGCACCAGGTTAATGTCCCAGGCTGCAACTGGACGGCTTAACAGGGGTCTGGTATGGAGAATCCTTAAGAAATCTCTTCACCATAGGTAACTGAGCCAGAGTTAAAGAAGAAACACGGCTCATGGAGCATGAGATGGCACTAAGGTGAACTTTAACTGTGGAGTACTGAAGACCCTAAGTTTGACAGGTCAAAAGATACTCCAAAACCTTACCAGGAGGACAGGAAGAGGATTCAAGAGGATTTTGCACACCAGAGAGAAAAACGTTTCCATTTGGAGCGTCACGTTTTCGGGTGGCTGGCTTCGAGCAGCCAGAAGGATGTCTGAGACTCTCGAGAAGGCGTCAGAACGCGATTCACTTCTATCTCTTCAGGAGCCAAGCATGAAGGTGAGTGATTTCAAGTTAGGATGGACCCAACGAACCCGAGTCAAAAGACTGATTTGCAAAGGTGGTCTTGGAGGCTGCCAACATACTGTTGAGTGGGGAAACCATAGTTGCGAGGCCAGGAAGGAGCAATAAGAATCATCTTGGTCCCTGAGAACTCGAACTTGAGAGTACTCTCTGGATTAGAAGCGGTGGAAGAGGCGTAAAGCGTTTTTGTACACTGCAGCCTGAGCAGCATCCTGACAGAAAATGCCAGGCCCTGGTTTCTGGAGCAGAAGAAGAGAGCAGTTTTGCGTTGAGTGGGGATGCAAAGGTCCAGGTCTGGAGTCCCCACTCTTTGAACAGGGACCGAACTACGGCTGGATCGAGAGACCACTCGTGAGGAATGCCTCCGTTCTGCACAAGTGATCTGCTAGGTCGTTTGTATACCTGGCAGATAAACAGCATGAATCGAGACTTATGATCCCAAGCACCACTCCCACACCCTCATTGCTTCCCTGCAAGGGAGAAAGAATGAGCACCGCCTTGTTGTGATGTAATACATCACTGCTTTGTTGTCCGTTTGAAGAGAATGTTCTTGTGACAAGGACATCCTTCAGAGCTCGGATTGCATAGAGGACGCTCTCATCTCAGGACATTTATTGGAGATGAGCATGAACTGAGTCCATACACTTGAGTGTGGAGGGAGAAAGTGAGCCTCCCCATCCCATAGCGATGCGTCTGTGGTGATGGAGATCTGATGATCCGGGGGCAAGGGAATCGCTGGCAGAGTGCTCTCTTGAGTCCACCAGGTGAGAAACCTTGAGAGGGCTCCGTCACCTTGATGGGATAAGACTGGGGGTGAGAGGTCGAGGACCACTGAGTGGAGAGCATCCATTGGGTGGTTCTCATGTGCAGTCGAGCCAGAGGGACAGTGAGAGACCGAGGGGCAGCCATGAGACCCAACATCGTTGCATCGAGAGAGCTGTAACGGTTGGTTCTCCCTGATGTAGCAGACCATCCGAGAGGATGTCAGTCTTCTGTCACTCTGAGAGGAAAGCCTTGCTGAAGAGGTGTCTAAAGGCACATCCTATGAAAAGAAGCCTCTGGGAGGTTGCAGTTGAGATTTTTTCAAATTCAGCAGAACTCCCATGGAATGAGAGAAAGACGAAGTCGTTTACACGGTTTCCAAGTCCCTTAGCTGGAACGCACTTGAAGACAATCGTCCAGGTAAGGGAAACACTCGAGGTCCGACTTTCCTGAGATGCGCCGAGAACTGCACAACACTTTGTAAAACTTCACGGTAGCGGAAATAACCAAAGGGCAGGACTCTGAACTGATAATGTGACCCGAAAGCTACAAACCTGAGGAACTTGCAGTGGGTCGGGTGGGCCAGGGATATGCTGGTAGCATCCTGCATATCAGAGAAGGCCAACCAGTCGTGCTGATGCAGCAAGGGTAACAAGGTACCTAGGGAAATCATCTTGAATTTCTCCCTGGGGAGGAATTTGTTTAACTTTCTGAGGTCTAGAATGGGCGCATCCCCAGATTTCTTTGGAACAGAAAGTAATAGGAGTAGAACCCTGTGTTTACCGCGAATCACGGGGGCACCAGTTCTATTACCCTGTTGTTCAAGAAGGCCCCTGGATCTCCAGCGGTGAGGTCTGACTGAGAGGCCGACAACCTGGGTTGTAGTCTGGGAGGACAATCGGGGGGTTTCCAAAGTGAGAGAATAACCCTCGCGGTATCCGAAGGACCCATTTGTCGAAGTTATGGACTTCCACTGGTTGTAGAAAGTACATCAGAACGACCTCCACGGGAGGAAAGTTCCACCTCGGGCAGAGTGGATGGAACTTGAGCCAACGACTCATAAGGTAGCGCTGGGAGCTTTAGGCCCCTAAGCTTTCTGCTATAATCTTCTTTTGAGGTTGGGCAGGTTGGCTTTAAGGGCTTCCCTGCCTCTGCCTCGAAAGGACTGGCGACTATAAAGCAGCGTCTGTTCACATGCCCCGAGGGAGCAGGGAGGCGAGTCTGGCCAACAATGGCGAGTCTGGTCTTCTGAGGTGGCCTAAGGCACTCCACCTGAGGCCAAAAGAAAGAGCCATCAAAGGCAGGCGCCATCACCTGCTACTGAGCATCATTGGTGAAGCCAGAAGTGCTGCAGCCAGGAATGGCGCAGTACAAATCAGCGGCTGCTAGGCGAGAAGCAGTGTCAGCGTCCCATGGCGGCTTTGACCTGTTGGTTATTGGACTCAATACCTCTAATAACGGTCAGAAAAGCTCTGACTTGGAATCGAATCTGGAAGAGCTTCAACCATTCTTTCATAGAGTGCCGGATATACTCATACTGAGAAAAATAGCCTTGATAACTGGCAATACATACTTAGGTGGAGGCAGCAAGACTCTCTTACCTAATGTATCAATCTTACGAGACTCCTTGTCAATAGAATTAGACTGTAGTAGTTGAGGAAAACGACCTTGTCATTCTCTGCCAGGACTACAATAGGATCCATAAGGCTTGGGATGCCAAAATGGGACGATCTTGGAGCTGAATACTTCTTATCAATGGATTTAGCCACGGAGGAATAAGAGCAGGATTATTCCATACCATTTGAGACAGCGTCTCGAAGGAAAGCTGGATCGGAGGAGTCAAATCCGTGAGGATCTCGAAGCATGAAGATACTGGAGTCTTAATATCTTCCAGGATCGATGTCTGTAGTCTGGAAGAAAGATGGATCCCAGATTCTTCAACAGAGACTTAAAGGACAGGTCCTAGACCACAGGCTCTGTAGCAAAGAAAGATCCTGTTTCCTCACTTCATCACCCAACCGAAGGTCTGGGTCAGGCTCACTTATCATCTCCTGATGGTCCAGAAAGGACTGTTTGGACAGAAAGGTGAAAATTAGAGAGGAGAAATAGCAGAAAAACAGGAGAGTCCCAAAGGCTGCAGCAAGAGATGGCAGCGGGCTGAAGGCAGCACCGAGGGCGCCTGCAGCGAAGACGTGGCCTAGCGCCCCTGCGCCTGGCGCGCGGTGGTGCCTCGAGCAGCGCGCCTTATCTAACCAGCGCCCGCAGACAGCGGCACGAAGCAGCGACAAGACAAGAGCCCTCGAGGCGCAGAGGCCCAAGGACCTGGAAGCTAGAAGGAAAAAACAGGGCCATAGGGCATGGTGAGGCCTCGCAGCCATGCCAGGAAACACCTAAGCAGGGTCGCTGGCACGAAGAAAGGCGCCAGCGACTAGGAAGGTCCAACTGCCCTACCTGATCGCCGGAGGGGCCGAGGGCTCGAGGCAACCGAGCCAGGCAGAAGAACCAACTTCGAGCCCATTGCTCCCATAAGCGGCCACTGATGAAACTGCTCATCTGGAGTCCTACCTATGGCGGGAGGGGCTCCGATGTCGAGACGACGATTACCAGAGTTGGCGACTCGAAGAGAGACCGGCAACTAGCAGCGATAACCGGCGTCGGCGCGCAGACATACCAGAAGGCGACCTCGGTGATGCCTTCTCTTTTTTGACCTGTGGGCGAAGAAGAGCTCGAGGCGAGCAGTGCCGAGAAACGACCGTTTATTTTTATGCGGTAGAGGACCGCCCATCCCCAGACATCGGACTGACCATTGCCGGAACCCGCTGAAGAAGGAGGCTGACGGACCCAGCCCGTGACTGAACAGCTTTCATCACGAAGTCTCCCTACCGTCACCTGACCTGCTCATGGTCGACTCCGTCCAGTAGGCCGAGACTTCTTCAAGTAAAATTGAAATATTAGAAAAATTTAACGAAAATAGAATAAAATTAAGCGATACTACTTATCGTGATAAGTTACAAAAAAAACAAACTGAAAACTATGCGCTAGTTTGAAGTTTGACTCCCGACAGGCGAGCGACGTCGTCACTGAAGCGCACTCGTCGGCGGGAAAAAAGGAACTGAGGCGGTTGGAGGGTCGTCGCTGAGATGGTCATTACCGCTCGAGCAGCTACTCCGTGTCTCATGGCCCGTCTCTGCCCAGCCACTCCAACAAAAGTTGCTCGATGGGTCTTAGTGCCTCCGCGCTAATCCCACTAGTGTGAATGAGTGGTGGAGACTTATGTCCAGGAAGATCGGCTTTGGTTCCTCTGAAAGGAACCAAGCTTGAGTCCGGTACATGGCTTGAACATTTACCGCCTTGCCTCTTGAAGTTTGGTAATGATCTTCTCGGAAGATTGCAAAATAAAACTATATCCTCGAGCGAGGCGTCCATAATGTTTTCTGGACATCCGGGGTGAAGCCGGAGACACGTAACCAGGAGTGTCTCCGGAGGCAAACGCCAGAAGCTGCTGCTCGGGCCGATGAGTCCGCGGAGTCGTGCGCGGCTCGAAGCACTTGGGTCCCCACGTCTGAACCCGTACGGAGGAGCTGGAGCATCTCCTCCTTCTGCTCACCTTCGGGCAGCTTTTCAGCCGCCTCCAGACCCTGTTCCCACAAAGCGTTCTGGAATTGAACCATATGGGTTAGGTAGTTCAAGGATCTGATGGCGCAGGTAGCGGAAGATCGTGCGCCTGCCCACAGCGTCCAGCTGTTTGGACTCTGGGTCCGGTGGCAGGGTGCTCAGATGTTGCGGCCTCTGTGACCAGTCATGTGAGGCTGTGATGACCAGAGAGTCGGCCTGAGGCTGCTGTGTCAGGTACTGGTCCTCCTTAGTAGCCTTGTACAGACGATCAGCTTTCTCGACACCGCCGGGAAGCGAATGTGAAGCTTCACGCTGTAGTGACATCCATGAAAGTGTCCACCAAAAGTGGTACCTACAGGCTTGGGTCCTTTTGCGAAGATATTTGTGAAGCGTAACCTTCGGGGTCTAGTTCTTCTGCATCCCATCCCATGTTCTCCTGGATATGTCGCATAATATCCATGAGCGAAGGGTCATCGGAGGAGATCTCGCGTCTCGTGGGTCCAGAGAAGGGATGGAGAGAGGAGATGGGGATTAGGAGGTGTAGACTGATCCCGTGTCCTCCGTCGACGGCGAACATCGGTGTCTCCTGGACCTCTTGGGGCTGGATGATCCAGAAGAGGATTTCGACGGAGGTCTCCGTTTTCTGATCTTCCCTGGGAGAGGATCTAGGCTCCGGGGGGGAGGTGAGTTATGCAGTCTACCGCCCCGAAGGTGAAGGGGGCGGCACGCGAGGAGGAAGAGTGGTGGGGCCATGTCCCTCTTAATGGTATCCCACCAATGAGTGAAGATCCTTCACTTCCGCTAAAGAAAGTCGGCGACGGCCCAGCGCGGAGGCGGTGGGTCAGCGTCGGCTCCACAGGGGCCTCGGGTAAAGGCGAGGGGGCCCTGGGAGTTTCCAGCGAGGCCGGGATTGCCCATCTGGTCCTCAGGCTGCGTTAAATCCTCCTCAGTCAGTGTCTCCTGACCGACGTCGGTCGGAGGTGAAGGAGTCCTCTTCTCAGGAAGAACGGACGTCGGTCCCCCAACCGGCATCCGCTGGGATGACTTGTCCGTCCGTCCGACGACGGCTCAGGGAGGAATGACGTGCGGCCGGCAGCGGTTGAAACGGCATCTGGTCCACGGTCTCTTCAACGGTGTGAGCTCCAAAGTTTCGGGGAGGCTGAAGGACGACCCGGACGTCCGGTAAGGGCGCTAACCGACCCATGATGATGGTGATGGCGCCCCGGACTCGCCTAAGGCCTTAGGAGAGGACGACAGACGGCCTGGCGGACTTGACCTGAGAAGAAGGAGGCTTAGATACCACAGCCGGGGAGGCTGAGAGCAGGCCCTGGAAGTAGGCGGTGGGACCTAGGGCAGACTGCGGACTCCGAGGCCCTGGGCGGGACCTGGAAGGGCCTTCTCCTTCTTTTCTCCAGCGTGCTTGTGGGATTTGGACGATTCCCCTTGGAGGACATAGTCTTTAATTTCTCCTCCATCAAAAAGCCTGAAAAGCCTTCCGACGCGGATCCTGGTTCGGCTGTTGAACCCTGGCAGAACGAACAGGCCGGGTATCGTGGTCTGGGCCCAGGCACCTGGACGCAGGGCCGTGGTGGGGGTCCTGAAGGGATCTGTTTCCGCCAGCACACTTGAGAGGGATGACCGAGGTCGGAGAGGACATCAGCAACAATCTTGCTTGAAGAAAATGAATTCGAAGGAAAGCTCTTTACCCACAGCGTCCACAGCTGGGCTGAAACGAAAGGAAGTCGAGACATGCGCAGTCGGCGGCGGAAAGAACTGGGAATCTGGTGGACCGCCCCCTTTTGTACCACGCCTGACGTCGGAGGTGGGACCGACGTCGGGGGCGGTCCCCGCTGAAGATAGCTAGCTAGAATTTTTCCGTGGGGTCCTGACGCCTGCCGGCTTCAGTCCTAATGGTGTAACCTGCTGCAAGAGCTGTGTCTCGAAGTAAGATCTGATCTGTTCTCCCCAATGTAACGGGCCATCTGAAGGATATCGAGCCTTCTGTCCTCTGGAAGGAAAGCCTTTGCGCAAGAGGTGTCCAGTACAGTCCCTATGAA
Source organism: Neoceratodus forsteri (assembly GCA_016271365.2). NCBI lineage: Eukaryota > Metazoa > Chordata > Ceratodontiformes > Ceratodontidae > Neoceratodus > Neoceratodus forsteri. The sequence goes on from CM028137.1 coordinate 358,171,970, forward strand.
AAGGAGTCTCTGGGAGGGCTGCAACTGTGACTTCTTTAGATTCAGCAGAACTCCCATGGACGTAAGAAGGCGAGAGGCCGTCTGAACAGCTTCCAGGGTCCCCTGTCTGGAAGGGCTTGCTAGGAGCCAGTCGTCCAGGTAGGGAAACACTCGGATTCCGAGCTTCCTGAGATGTGCTGCAAGAACTGCACAACACTTTGTAAAGACTCGTGGCGCCGAGGATAGCCCAAAGGGCAGGACTCTGAACTGATAGTGTTGACCCAGAGCCACAAACCTCAGAAATTTGTGATGCCTCGGGTGAACAGGAATGTGCTGGTAGCGTCCTGCATGTCCAGGGAGGCTAGCCAGTCGTGTTGATGAAGCAAAGGTAACAGGGTTCCTAGAGAATCATTTTGAATTTCTCCCTGGGGAGAAATTTGTTTAGCTTGAGGTCTAGAATGGGGCACATACCCAGACTCTTTGGAACCAGAAAGTAGTGGGAGAGACCCTGTGTTTCGCTGATGCAGAGGCACCAGTTCTACTGCCCTGTTGTTCAGAAGGCCCTGGATCTCGGCGCGAGAAGGTCTGACTGAAGGATTGACAGCCTGGGTTGTTGTTTGGGAGGACGATTTGGAGGGGTCTCCAGAAAATTGAGAGAATACCCCTCTCGAATTATCCGAAGGACCCATTTGTCTGAGGTTATGGACTTCCACTGGTTGTAGAAGTGCATCAGACAACCTCCCACCGGAGAGGAAAAGTCCACCTCGGGCAGTGGAGATGGGACTTGGGCCAGCAACTCATAAGGTAGCGCTGGGTGCTTTGGGCCCTTGCGCCTTCTGTTGCGTCTTCTTTTGAGGTTGGGCAGGCTGGTTCTTATGGAAACTTCCTCTGCCTCGAAAGGACTGACGATTATGAAACTGACGTTTACCGACATGCCCTCGAGAGAGGGGTAGGAGGTCGAGCCAAGCAATGGCCAACCTAGTCTTCTGAGTAGCCTCTAGAGCTTGCTCTACCTGAGGACCAAAAAGATATGAGCCGTCAAGAGCAGCGCCATCACCTGCTGCTGTGCATCATTCGTGAAGCCAGTGCGAGCCAGGAGTGAGCGAGTATAAATACCAGCGCTGCTGAGCGAAGCAGTGTCGAAGCATCCATGGCTGCTTTGACCTGTTGGTTATTAGATTCAATACCTCTGGTAATGGTCAGAAGAAGCTCTGACTTAAGAGTCAGAGTCCGGAAGAGCTTCAACCATTTGCTTGATAGAGTGCCACAGGATATACTCATACTGAGAAAAATAGCCTTGGTTAACTGGCAATACGCATACTTAAAGTGGACGCAGCAAAGACTCTCTTACCTAATGTATCAATCTTACGAGACTCTTTGTTAATAGGTCGAGCTGTAGTAGCTTGAGGAAGAACGACCTTATCATTCTCTGCCAGGACTACAATAGGATCCGCAAAGGCTTGAGATGCCAAAATGGGACGATCCTTGGGGCTGAATATTTCCTATCAATGGATTTAGCCACGAAGAGAGAAACAGGATTATTCCATACCATTTGAGACAGCGTCTCGAAGGAAGGTTGAATCGGAGGAGTCAAATCCGTAGGGATCTCGAAGCATGAAGATATTGAGTCTTAACCGCTTCCAGGATCGATGTCTGTAGTCTGGAAAGAAAGAGTGGAGCTCAGGTTCTTCAACAGAGACTTAAGGACAGGTCCTCAACCACAGGCTCTGTAGCAGTGAAAGATCCTGCTTCGTCCACTTCATCACCCAACCGAAGGTCTGGGTCAGGCTCAACGTCATCTCCTGATAGTCCAGGGAGGACTGTTTGGACAGGAAAGGAGTGAAATACAGAAGAGGAAGGAAGAATTGAGAGGAAAGAGGAGTCCTCGAGAGCTCCCGGCGCCGAGGAGGCCTGGTGGCCCGGACGGCGCCGAAAAGCCCCGCGACGCCGAAAAGGCGCCGACAAGCCCCGCGACGCCGAAAACGGCGACAAGCCCCGCGACGCCGAAAGCGGCGCCGACAAGCCACGCGACGCCGAAAGCATCCCAGGACCCTGAGAAACATGGTTAGAAGGGAAAATAGCAGGAGATAAGGGCATTGTGTGCCCCGCGCCGCAGCCATGTGAGGGGGGGAACACCAGCGCAGAGTCGCCGGCACCGAGGAAGGTGCCGCACCAGGAAAGTCCAACCGCCTACCTGGTCGCCCGACAAGCCCGCGGCCCACGGGCAACCGAGCCAGGTAGCAGAACCAACCTCCAGCCCATTGCCCACAAGAGCGCCCACTGATGAAACTGCTTATCTGAAGACCTACCAATAGAGGGTGGGACTCCGATGCCGAAGATGGCAGCTACCGGAAGCAGAAGTTGGCGACTCAGAAGGAGGAGACCGGCAACTAGCCACGATAACAGAGCGTCGACGCGCAGACATATCAGCGGGCGACCTCGAGTGATGCCTTCTCTTTTTAGACCTGTGGGCCGAAGAAGAGCTCGAGGCAGAACGGTGCCGAGAATGCGACAGTTTGTTTTTATGCCTCCGGGGGGACCGCCCATCCCCTCGGGCATTGGACTGACCGTTGTCGGACCCCCGTTCAGGAGAAGGAGGCGGACCGGACCCAGCCCGACTGACTGAACAGCTTTCATACGAAGTCTCCCTACCGTCACCTGACCTGCTCATGGTCGACTCCGTCAAGTAGGCGGAGACTTCTTTATTGTATATTAAAATAGAATAAACTTAAGCAATACTATATCGAGATAATACTACAAAAATAAACTGAAAACTATGATGCTAGTTTGAAGTTTGACTCAGACTTCAAGCGGCGGCGTCGTTACTGAAGCGCTGTGTGTGGGAAAAAAAAGACTCAGGCGGTTGGAGGTCGGACGCGAGATAGTCATTGCAGCAGCTAGTGCTTGTGACGCCGTGCCTCATGGCGCCATCTCTGTGCTTCCACCTCCAGCAAAAGTTTGTTCTCGATGGGTCCTAGTGCCTCCAGCACAGATCCCAACAGTGTGAATGAGTGGTGGAGACTTATGCCCAGGAAGATCTGCTCCTGGATTTCGCTGGTGCCCATGCGGCCAGATGATGTCGCGCACAGATCCCCACCCAACGTGCGTCTACTGCCTTGGTGTCGGACATAACACCTCCACCTGCACGTTCTGCCTGGTCTTCCTGGCAGAAATTCGTGGAGAGGTTTGCCATCTACGCTGAAGCCGCTTCTGGCAGACCTGCAGCCAAATGGACCATAGCAAGATGGATTACATCATGCACAGGTCTGTGCTATAAGTTGGCGGGCAAGGAGCCTCCCAGAGGGATAAGAGCACATTCAACCCGCCATACTGCTGCATTGGTGGCTGCTTCCAGGGACATCCCTGTCCAGGAAATCTGCCGGGCTGCTACTTGGAAGTCAGCAAACATCTTTATTACCCACTACCACATCGACCTTGAGTCACGCCAGGATGCTGGTTTTGGGGTCTTGGTTCTCCAATCTTTATTTCCTAAGTAGGGGGTATGCACCTTGCCTCCCTCCTCCCGAAGAACTGCTTGGAGTCTGCCAAGAAGTGTGGATGAACAACATCCACGCTCCTAGAACAGGTTACTCACCTGTAACAGTAGTTCCAGGAGTGGTATATGTTCATCCACACACACCCACCAGACCTCCCCAGTTTCAGGCGCACAACCTTGCTTCCAGCAGTAGAACAGAGGTTCAGAGGAACAAAAAAAGCTCCGTCTGGCCAAAACTCAAGCTGCTTCCTCCTCAAATGCTTTCATTTTGTTCCAGCTGTTCTTTGGATCTCGCAGCCGCGGAAACCGCCCACCTCGCCTCCTTCGATTTCACCGGCGGGTTCCTTTTCTCCGGTCTCCCCAGCTTCAAACGTGCCTTGCAGTAGTCCAGCATGTTGGGATGGAAGGCCAGGCAAAAACTGCACGAGGTGTTATGTCCGACACCTAGGCAGTAAACGCATGTTAGGTGGGGATTGGTGCACAACATCTACTGGCTGCAGGGGCACCGGCGAAATCCAGTGAAGATTTTTCCTCGAACGAGTTTAAGTTTCGGCAAAACACGACAACTGGAATCCAGGGCCTACGATATGCTTTGAGAGCGCAAGGGAACCTGCATCTTCCAGCGGAAAGGAAGATCTGGCGTCATGGGGAAGAGGGGAGATATATACCACCCGGGTGTGTGGGAGGAGCCAGCATGAAGACTTCCCGGCAAGATTTAAAGAGGAAGGGGACATGCTAACAAGTGTGGATGAACAACATATCCATGCTCCTAGAACCTGCTCTCCTCCTGGAAGCAATGTCCAGACTGTAGTGCCTCACACAGGTGTGTACTTGAAATGGAAATTACGTACCTACCGTAATTCTTGATCTTGGACGAAGTCTCCACCACTCATTCACTCAGATGGCATCTACGCTGGAGGCGCTAGGACCCAGCGGGAGCAAACTTTTTGCAAGAGGGTCGGCGGCCCAAGATGGAGTTGAGAGGAAGCTGCACCGTGAGCCCCGGCTCATGCGGTAAAGACTATCTTGGCGTTGACCCTCCAACCGCCTCAGTACCTTTTTTCTGAGGAGGTGCAGTGTAACTAACCTAAAAGGACTACGCTAAAAAGTGACATAAGATTGTCCAAATGACCCGTGTAAGAAGGGCCAACAATGAAGTCTTCACAGCCGAGCCATTGAGGGCGTGAAGACCAAACAGATAAGTGAGCTCGGGGGATGGAGGGTGGGTGATGAGTGGAGACTTCGTCCAAGAAGATCAAGAATTGCAGTAGGTAACGTCATTTCTATATCTTCCTGGACATAAAGTCTCCACCACTCATCCATACTGATGGGAGAGTTCAGAGCTAATAACCCCCGAGACGGGTGGCAGGAGAAACCAAGAGCTCACAATTCAGGACAGAAGTCCATTGAGGATAGTCCTGCCAAACGACAGATGTCGTCTGGCATGGACATCCAAAGCATAGTGTTTAATGAAAGTATGCACGGAGCTCCTCGTAGTCGCATTGCAAATATCTGCAATGTGCACGTTGTGGATTTCCGCCAGAGATGTGCGACTGCTCTAGCAGAGTGAGCGTACACTCTACCTTCCAGCTTGACTTGCACCACAGAATAGCAGTGGCGGACACATGCTATCAGCCACGCTGAAATGCATCCAATAGCGACAGGTTGACCCAGCCGGGTCTCACTAAAAGAAACAAACAGTTGCTGAGCCTTGCGAATTTCTTTTGTTCTATCGAGATGGAATTGCAAAGCTCTCTTTACATCTAGAGAATGAAGAGTTTGTTCACCTTCATTCTGGAAGTTAGCAAAGTAGGTAGGACTAAAGGTTGGTTTAGATGAAATTCTGAGACAGCCTTGGGAAGAAACTTGGGGTGCATCCTAAGAACTTATTTGTCCTTGTGAAATACACTGTATGGGGGTCTGTGACTAGAGCATGCATTTCAGAAACTCTACGGGCCGAAGTGATGGCCATCAGGAAGGCCATTTTCCAAGAGAGGAACTTCAACTCGCAGTTTGGTAGAGGCTCGAAAGGTTTCCTAGTGAGCATGTCTACACAAGGTTAATGTCCCAGGTTGCAACTTGACGTCTGATAGGAGGTCTGGTATGCAGAATGCCCTTAAGAAACCTCAACTACAAGCAACTGAGCCAGAGACAAGGAATGTACCGGATCATGATGAGCTGAAATGGCACAGAGATGAACTCTGACAGTAGAGTACTGCAGGCCTGAATTTGAGAGGTCCAAAAGGTACTCCAAGACTTTATTTGGTGGGCAAGAAAAGGGGTTCGAAGAGGATTTTGTACACCAGAGAGAGAGAGAGAAACACACTTCCATTTGGCTGAGTAGGTTTTCATAGTGGCTGGTTTACGCATAGCCAAGAGAATATCTGAAACACTATGGAAAATATTGAACCTATTCACCTCCATCTCTTCAGGAGCCGAAGGTGAAGCACCTTCAGATTGGGATGGACAACAGGCCCCTGGGTCAGAAGGTTTGTCTGAAAAGGAGTGCCTTTGGGAGGGTTGCCGACAGAATGCTGAGCAGCGGGAACTCTATCTGTCGAGGCCAGAAGGGAGCAATGAGAATCATTCCGTTTCCCAGAGACTCGAATTTGAGACGCACCCTCTGAATTAGAGGAAGAGGAGGAAAGGCATATAGAAAGCATTTTGTCCACTGCAGCCTGAACGCATCCTGACAGAGAGTGCCACGTTCTGGATTTCTGGAGCAGAAGAGAGGCAGTTTTGCGTCGAGTGGAGATGCAAAAAGGTCCAGGTCTGGAGTCCCCCACTCTTTGAGGAGTGACTGAGCGACAGTTAAGTCGAGAGACCACTTGTGAGGATCTGTCTCTGTTCTGTTGAGACGGTCCGCCAGTTCGTTCTGAACACCTGGCAGGTAGACCGCTTGAATTAGAGCCTCGTGCTCCAAGCACCATTCCCATACCCTCATTGCTTCTCTGCATAAGGGGTATGAGTGAGCACCGCCCTGCTTGTTGATGTAATACATCACTGCTTTGTTGTCCGTTTGAAGGAGAATGTTCTTGTGACACAGAATGTCCTTCAAAGCTCGGACCGCATAAAGGACGGCTCTCATTTCTAGGACGCTTATGTGGAGCTGGGACTTACTTGAGTCCACGCACCTGGAGTGTGGAGAGCCTGACAGTGAGCTCCCACCCCATTAGGGATGCGTCCCATGGTAATGGAGATCTGATGGTCCAGAGGAGTAAGGATACCTCCAGGAGATTGCTCTTGAGACCACCAGGTGAGTGACCTCCTTAAGGGCTCTGTCACCTTGATGAGATAGGACTGCGGGTGAGTGGTTGGGGACCACTGAGTACTGAGCATCCACTGGGTGGTTCTCATGTGCAGACGTGCTAGGGGTACAGTGAACACCGACTGCGCCCCAGTTCTGAGATGCCGGAGAGTGCAAGAAAAGGGAGGTGGAGTGAGGCAAGGGAGCCCAAGGGATAGAGAAAAGGAAAGGATATATAAAGACTAAAAGGAAAAATAAACGACAGAGGAGACAGGAAGGAGAAACTAGATATGGGAAACTGGGGAAAAGGGAAGGGGCCTCAATCTCTGGAAAGGAGGAGAAAGAAAGAGGGATAAGGAAGGGGGGTGGGAGAGAGAAGAGGAGGACCACACACCCAGATGCGATCCTGAACCCTAGGGTTTTGACAAGAATGACAGACCAGCCGGCCCACTGGCGCAGTGGTTGGATTTCCACTTGTGATGCCAGTGACCCGAACGGACCCAGGGAACTGGAGGGCCGGCTGGGGAAGAAGGCTTGAGCGCCCCTGGGCTGCTCTCCTTCTTTCGGGGGGAGGGCTGGGGAGAATGTCCAGCTACGAGATTTTACGGAGGCTGGGAGCAATTACAGCACAGGCATCTGAGAGAAGTAGAGGGCGGGACAGATGCAGGTCGTCATTGCACGTTTCCGCCCCTCCGGGAAAAACAAGAAAAAATACAGCTCACGCCTGTCTCTATGAAGCCTGTCCCTGCCCTAATCAGCTTTCGGGGCCGGCTCCATGATTCTAGTCCCACGAATCGCGGAACTAATACCACTAGGTGTCGTGACCCCACCCCGAGGGGGTAAGCCGGCGGTGTCTGGAGTCAAGGCCTAATGAAAGTGGGGGTATAAGGGGTCCATGACCAGGCATATCCTTGGCAGATGTGAGCAGCAAAAATACAGAATAAAAAAAAAAAACGAAATGATAGACCAGAATCTGGACTATCAAGGTTTAAGAGCTGCCGGGAGGCAAGCCTGAAATTACTAGGTAGCATTCACCCGGAAGCGCCAACCTAAAGAGTGGGGGTCAGGAATAGGGGTGTGTCTCGTACTCCTCCCTCCCCCTTCCCCAAATAAGGGAAAAAATGGAAATGATGTACTTACCATAACTGCTGATCTTCTTGGACACAGTCTCCATCAATCGTTCACACTAGTGGGATAGCGCCGGAGGTGCTAGGACCAAGCGGAAGCCAAGAATTTTCAGAAGGGTCAGTGCATACAGAGGACCATGCATGCGCGGCACCATGAGACTAGCTCATGCCTGTGTAGGCTATATCAGCGTCAACCCTCCAACCGCCTCAGTACCTTTTTGACCAAGGAGGTGCAGCATAACTAACAAAAGTAACTTATCCTGACTTTCTGGGCCTGAGAGGGCCTGGATGGCCCTTGCAAGAAGGGTCAAAGAACAATGTCTTCACAGCCTGAACCACAGGACTGTGAAGAGCAGGAAAGAAAACGAGTGAGCCCAGGGAATGGAGGGTGGGCGTGTGAATGAGCGATGGAGACTGTGTCCAAGAAGATCAACAATTACGTAAAGTATGTAATTTCCATATCTTCCTGGACCCAAGTCTCTACTACTCACTCACACTAGGGGGAGAGTACCAAGCCAAAACCAACAACCCTGAGTAGGGTTGTTGGAGATGGGGCTCACTCAAAGTATGGCCAAGGACTGTCCTGCTAATAAAAGAGCTGTCTTGGAAGATCATCTAGAACATAGTGCTTACAAGATAAGCGGTTGAGTTTTAACTCACCACTGTGCAGAAAACTGCAAAGGACACAAAATGAATCTCCGCCAAGAGGCCACAACCACTCTAGGAGAGCAGCGAGAACCCAGCCTCACAATTTGGTCTAGGACAAAAATTAATGGCGCCAAAGACATGCACTAATCTAACATTTAGGGACCCCAGGAACTGAAAGAGTCGGAGGTTAAGTCTACTGGTTCAGGGTAGACTGGAAAGTGCAGATGGAAACTCCCACTACCAAGTATGGCTGACCTGTGAACAACAGGCCCAGGAGCACTTGAACACCTTAATTGGAGAGCAAAGGGGGTCCAGGTGGGGTTAGCCCATCAAGGAGAATGGTTTCCACTTAGTCACTGGAACCTTCCTGATGAAAGGCCAATCACGACTAAGAAGCCTCTTTTGGTGGTCTAGTAGAATCAGATCCTACCCACTTCATATTCCAAAAGAAATCATTCTGCCCCTGTGTGCTTACAAAGTACAGTTACGTAAGAACTTACCGTAACAGTAGATCTTCGAGAACAGCTCTTGCAGCAGGTTACACCATTAGGACTGAAGCCGCCAGGCGCCAGGACCCCACGGAAAAATTCTAGCTAGCTAACTACAGCGGGGACCGCCCCCGACGTCGGTCCCGCCTCCGACGTCAGGCGTGGTACAAAAGGGGGCGGTCCCGCCAGATTCCCCAGCTCTCCCGCCGGAGACTTCTTGCTGCAGGCTGACATCAAAATGGGAGACCTAGGATTCGCCGTCAGAAGACAGAAAGATAACAATTCCTGCTCAGAAAGACTGAGCCATGCTTCCTCCAAGGGGGAAGGTGGGCGGGAAGGTACCTGCTGCAAGAGCTGTTCTCGAAGATCTACTGTTACGGTAAGTTCTTACGTAACTGTACTATCTTACTTCGAGACACAGCTCTTGCAGCAGGTTACACCATTAGGACTGATTCCCAAGCAGTAACGCTGTCAGAAAATCCGGAGGAGGAAATTAAAGGATAAAACCAGGTCCTGAACCTAGGACAGGAGACCCTGAAGCAGCCAAGCCAAAACCAGCCCTTCACGAGGCTATGTCCAAGGCTATAATGCCTGATAAAGGTATGCACAGAACTCCAAGTGGCTGCAGCGCATATAGCAGAGGTGGAAACATTTTGAGCGCTGCAAAGGAAGTAGCCACCCTCTAGTGGAATGACCCGGACTGTACTCGGAGGGCTTTGTTTGATACCATAACAGTGAGAAATACACTGGACAAGCCAGCGAGAAAGGGACTGTTTGGATACTGATCGGCCCATCATTCTCTCAGAGAAGGAAATGAAAAGCTGCTCAGAACTACTAAAGGACTGAGTTCTGTTGAGGTAAAACCTCAGGCTGCGTGAACATCCAGGGTATGGAGCAGAGCCTCCTCTATTAGAGTAGTTCGGGAAGTAGACCGGAAGGTCTATCCTGGTTCAGAGTGAGTGAAGAAACCACCTCTAGGCAAGAATTTAGGGTTCGTCCTCAGGGATACTCTGTCCCGGTGGAAAACTAAATAAGGCTCTTTGCACATGAGGCGTGAAGTTCAGAAATTCTTCTTGCCGAGGTAACAGCAACTAAAAACAACGTTTTCCACGACAGAAAGCATGCTTTCATAATCCGCGGCAGGTTCAAAGGGGAAGCGTGAGCTGTTCAAGGACAAAAAGCAAATCCCATGGAGGCACAGGGTCTCTAATAGGAGGCCTAAGGTGCAACACTCCCCAAGAAATTTCGAGAGGCGCCCACCTGAGCCTACTGTACGATTTCCCACCGGGAGGTGGTAGTCAAAAATGCAGCACAGAGGTGCACTTTAATAGAGGAGTAGGCTAGACCGAGATGAAGGGAGAGCAAATATTCTAATATTACCCCACAGGACAACCTAGGGGAAAGGTCGCGTGTCGCGACTATACATTAAAAACGGCGCCATTTCATGGCGACGCTATGCGTATGTCGCTTTCTGGCTGCAGAAAGGACTTCTGCAACCTCTCAGACCCCGTGACGCAAAATGGCTATGTCTCTAGGAGCCAAGCATGCAGGTTCAAGGAACGTAGGTCCGGGTGGACAAGTGAACCCTTCTCCTGAGACAGTAAGTGGGAGCTGAGCGGCAACGGGAGCGGGGGTTCCCGAGATAGTTGAATCAACAAAGGGAACCAAATCTGTCTGGGCCAAAATGGGGCCACTAGGATCATTATTATGCGCTCCCCTGCGCAGTTTGAGAAGAACCTCTGGATCAACGGAAAGGAGGAAAGCGGAGGAATCTGTTGGCCCAGGAGAGGGATAACGCTGCCCTCGCCAGAAAACACCAGGCCCTGGATCTAGCGAGCAAAAAATTGGGCAGTTTTATGCTGGATGGGAGGCCAACAAGTCTAGATCTGGAGTTCCCCATCGAAGAAACAGATCCTCTGCTACCTCCTGAAGGAGTTCCCATTCGTGGACTCTGGCCTGAGAACGACTCAGGCCATCTGCAACCGTGTTGTCCACTCCGGGAACGTGCACAGTGATCAGATTCGCGCCGTGTCTGATTACCCAATCCCACACTCTCATGGCCTCCCTGCAAAGGGGGTAAGAGTGTGTGCCTCCTTGTTTGTTGAGGTAATACATCACCGCCGTGTTGTCTGTCTGAAGTAGAAGAGTACACGGTGGGATAACTGACTGAAAGGCCTGCAGGGCATAGAGGACCGCTCTCATTTCCAGCACGTTGATGTGAAGGTGAGCTTCCATCTGGTCCACGCATTCCTGGGACTTTCCCCGCCCAGGTGTGCCCCACCCAAGACCAAGCCGCCTGTGGTGAGGGTGACCTCGGGACGGCGAATGAACGGGACGCCTGATGAGAGCGACCCTGGGGTTACTACCACTGCCAGTCTTGAATGACTGAATTCGTGAGTCTGACCGGATGCTGCAAGTGGTCTTGCCTTTGGTCCCATTGCACTTTGAGCATCCACTGAGTAATGCGCATGTGAGTCTTGCGAAGGGACAGTAGGAATGGCCGCAGCCATGTGTCCGAGCAAGCAAAGGACCCACCTGGCAGGTACAACTTGCTTAGTGATAGGTCCCTTGATGAGGGATCTGATGCGCTCCGCTCTGTCGGCCGGAAGAAAGGCTCTTCCCGAACAGTGTCCAGAACTGCTCCTATGAACTGCAGTTTCTCTGACGTACCAGGAGAGACTCTCGTAATTTATGAGGATGCCCAGGATCGAAACAGATCCTGGGTGCTCTTGATTGCAAGAAGCAACGTCTCTCTGGAGGCGGCCATGAGAAGCCAGTCGTCCAGGTACGGGAACACGTAGTGGCCCTGTCTCCTCAGAGACGCTGCCACGACTGCCATGCACTTGGTAAAGACCCTCGGTGCGGAAGACAGTCCGAAAGGAAGGGCTCGGAACTGAAGGTGGTGGTCGAGAAACTCGAAGCGCAGGAACCTCCTGTGCGCCTGAGCCATAGGGATGTGCAGATAGGCATCCTGCATGTCTAGAGACGCTAAAAAGGCGTCCTGTTTGAGCATGGGGATAAGACCTGGAAGGGTCACCATGCGGAATCTCTTGTAAGTGACCGACACATTGAGGTCGCTGAGGTCCAAGATTGGACGGAGGTCCCCTGTTTTCTTGGGAACCAGGAAGAAGTGGGAATAGTATCCTAGTCCTCTCTGGTTCTCTGGGACGTACTCTATCGCTCCCTTTCGTAGTAGCGCGAGTACTTCTTGCCAGATCAAGGCTTTGTGCTGACCCTGATACCGGGAGAGCAAAGGAGGCCTCGAGGGTGGCTTTCCTGCGAATTCTATAAAGTGGCCTAGACTGACCAACTGAAGAACCCACCTGTCGGTGGTAATGGCCTGCCATCCCGGCAGGAAGTTCGCAATGCGACTCCCGACTATAAACTCCCGTTGATCCTGAGGCGCGGGGGCCGGCAAGGAGTCAGGCTGTGGCGGCAGATGGACCCGCTGGCTGGGCCTGCCTAGGAGAACGCTGGCCTCGGCTGGCGGGGTGTTTGCCCTGGGCTCTACGAAAACCAGAGCCCCTCTGAGGTGCAGCGGAGTGGGTCTGTTGCCTCTGCGTCCGCGCACGAAAACGGCTTTGGTTCCTACGAAAGGAACCAAGCTTAGGTCGGTACATGGCCTGAACCGACCTTACCGCCTTCCCGGCCCTTTGGAGTTTGGTAAGGATCTTTCTGTAGGATTACCAAACAATACTTCTCCTCAAAAGGGGCGCCCAAGATGTTCTTTGACATCCGTAAAACCGAGACGCCAAGAACCAAGAGTGTCTCCGAGGCAACGCCAGAAGCTGCTTCTCGGGCCGATGAGTCCGCTGGAGTCATACGCTGCTCTTATGCACTTGGGTCCCCACGCCTGAACCCGCACGGGAGAGCTGAAGCATCTCCTCCTTCTGCTCACCTTCGGCATCTTTTCAGCCGCTTCCAGACCCTGTTCTACAAAGCGTTCTGGAACTGAACCATGTGGGTTAAATAGTTCAGGGATCTGATGGCGCAGGTAGCGGAAGCATCACGTCGCCACCAATGCGTCCAGTTGTTTGGACTCTGGGTCCGGTGGCAGGGTGCTCAAATGTTGTGGCCTCTGTGACCGGTCATGTGAGGCTGTGATGACCAGAGAATCGGCCTGAGGATGCTGCGTCAGAGTACTGGTCGTCCCAGGAGCCCTGTGCAAGCGATCAGCTTTCTTCGGTCTCGCGGAGCGAGTGTGGACGCTCCACGCAGCCTTGGTGACGCTCCAAAAGTGTCAACCAAGGGTGGTACCACCACAGGCTTGGGGTCCTTTTCAAGATATTTGAGTCGCACTCTTCGGGGTCTAAGTCTTCAGCATCCCATCCCATGTTCTCTTGTATATGTCTCATAATATCAAGGAACGAGGGATCATCCGGAGGAGATCTAGGCATCTCACGTGGGTCCGGAGAAGGGATGGAGAGTGGAGATGGGGATCTAGAGGTGGAGTAGTCTGATCCCGTGTCCTCCGTTGAAGGTGACGTCGGCGTCTCCTGGATCTCTTGGGCTGGGTGATCCAGAAGAGGATTTCGACGGAGGTCTCCGCTTATCAGGTCTCCCCTGGGAGGGGTTCCAGGCTCCCCGGGAGGAGGAACACCACCTGCCGACCCGATGGCGAGGGGGCAGGAACCGGAGTAGGAGGAGGAGGAGGAGGAGGAGGAGGAGTAGGAGAGGAGGGGAACCATGTCTTTTAATGGTATCACCAGTAGGTGAACAGATCTTTCACCTCCACTAGAGAGAGGCCCGACGACGGCCCGGGTGCGGTGGGCGTGCGTCGGGTCCCGGCGGCCGGCTCCACAGGGGCTCTGGTAATGGCGAGGGATCCCTGGGAGTACCCTACGGACCGGGTCGCCTGCCTGGTCCTCGGGCTGCTCTAGGTCCTCCTCCGATAGAGGCTCCTGACCGATGTCGGTCGGAGGCAACAGGGCCTTCTTCTTTCAGGAGGGCGGGCGTCGGTCCCCTACCGCGCCCGCTGGATGTAATGGCCGGCGCCGGTCGCGGGCCGGGCGGCTCCAGGGAAGAAGGGCGACGGCTGACGGCTGTCGAGCCGGCGCCTGGGCTACAGGCCTTTAAAGGCGTGAGCTCCAACGCTTCGTGGAGGCACCGACGAAGACCTGACGTCGGGTACCGAGGAGCGGGAACCTGACTTGCGGTGGTGATGGTGTCGTTCCCCGGACTTCGCCAAGGCCCTGGAAGGGAAGGAAGGCCTGGCGGATTTCTCCTGAGATGAACGTTTCTTGATTGCAGCCGGGAGATTTCAACCGAGCTACGGGACCCAACCCCTAGAAGGGACCTGAAGGGCCTTTCCCTTCTCTTCTCCGCTGCTTGTGGACCCTGGAGCTTTCCTTGGAGGACATGGTCTTCAGTTGTTCCTCCAGAAGAAACGCCTGCAAAGCCCTCTGACGCCGGATCCTGGTACGTCGCTTTGAACCCTTGCAAGAAGGACAGGCCCGGTATCGTGGTCGGGCCTAGGCACCGGACGCAGGCCGTGTGGGGGTCCTTGAACGGGATCTGCTTTCCACAAGCGCACTTTGAAGGATGGCCCGAAGTTGGTGATGACATCAAGATCTTGCTTGAAGAGGTCTGAAGAGTTTCGAAAATTTTATCGAAAAAAGAACTATTCACTCGTCGCGCGCTAGACTGGTAACCGAAGGGGTCAGGTAGCTAAGTCGACGGCGGGAAAAGAACTGGGGAATCTGGCGGGACCGCCCCCTTTTGTACCACGCCTGACGTCGGAGGCGGGACCGACGTCGGGGTCGGTCCCCGCTGTAGTTAGCTAGCTAGAATTTTTCCCTGGGGTCCTGGCGCCTGGCGGCTTCAGTCCTAATGGTGTAACCTGCTGCAAGAGCTGTGTCTCGAAGTAAGATCTGTAGTAGCAGTCTCTGAACTAAGGGAAGAGAGGGAAAGAGTACAAAAGGACATGTCCACTGCGGAAAAACATTCAGACAGAAGAAAACAGGGGCTGGATTTCTAAGGCAAATAGAGGCAGATGTGTGTCGAGGAGGGACACAGCAGGACCAAGTTAGGGATAACCCATTTGCTGAAGTGACTGAAAGAGGCAGTGACTCAATGCGGTGAGGTACTACCCACTCTGACCTCTCTGAAGGGAGCAGGAAAGGATTCCAGTTTGTTTGCTGAAAAACAAACATCACAATTCCATCACGCACTTGAAGGGGATAGCCTCGTGAGCGACTGGCATGGACCAGTGTGCAGGAACTGAAGGCGTGAATATCTGAGAAACTACCTCAGAAAAAAGATCTACTTGACCTTCCATCAAGGAGGAGAAAAATCATCTGTTAAGTTAAGGAAGTAGGAACCTGATTTCCGACTCTGTGGAGAGTAGCTTCTGCTGCTGCAAGGCTCTACACAAGAGAAGAAAGCCTGATAAAAAGAAAGGGGAATTAGACTGGCAGTCGCCTAGGTCTAGAAAATGTCTCTGAATGAGAGAAATCTCTCAGAGAAAGAGATGACACATAACGCTGCCGGATCGGACTCCCCCTAGGGGAAGAAGAAGTCAGGTACTCTTTACCATACTCTGGAGACGAGCGCCTCAGGCGGAACCTGACCAGATCCAAAAAGGGGGGTATCGGGTAATTTTGGCTAGGCCCTGTGCTGTGGTAAAATAATTTTTTTTTTTTTGTCTGAGCCTAACAAGGCTTTCAGGCTGCTATTTCACAAGGACTGTCTTCATACAAAATGCAGAAGATGTTCTCCATCTGAGTGCAGAAGGAGCCTGAGCGTCCATAGTGAAATCATGACCGGACTAATAATTACAGCTGGAGAGATGTTAACCACCTGTGCCGAAGAAGCAACCGAAGAGGTAATATCACAAGGGGGCTATATACCCCTATCAAAGGAGCAGAAGAGCCAGAGCGGCTCCCGACCATTAAAGAAAAAATGACTCACTTTAGTAATTATGTTTCTTCTAGTGGAGTCTTGCTGTATTCTGACAAATGCAGTTAGGTGCTGCCTTTCAACTGCTCCGGAGAACATAGGGTTAACTTTTCTATGCATGGCATAGAATGTTAATCTCGAGCTCGGTTGAAGCCTCTGCCTGTTATTTTAACTGCAACCATCAGATCTCTACAAGCAAAACTCACTAGGTGTTCTGTGTGGAAACTGTAAAAATGTTTTAGCTAGCCAACTGGCAGAAATATAATGTTTTTGGTTCTCAAACGAAGACTCAAGTCAGGAAACCCAATCAAATGAACATTCCACCCAAAGAAAAAAAAGAGGGTGTAAAAAGGGGGGGCACCCCTAAGGTGCCAACACTGCACCTGCCCACCCACATCCCAAAAATCTGGGTTCTGAGAGGGAAGGCAAAGGGGAGGTCAGAATACAGCAAGACTCCAATAGAAGAAACATAATTACTAAGGTGAGTAATTTTTTCTTCAAACAACATGAAGTCTTGCTGTATTCCGACTACCAAGCAGTACCTCCATGGAGGAGGGACAGAACCTGCTTTGGAAACGGGCTCTGAAGTACTGCTGTGCCAAACCGAGCATCACTCCCAGCCTGGATATCCAGAGAGTAATGCTTGGCAAAAGTATGGACTGTTTTCCAGGTGGCTGCTTGACAAGTTTCCAAGAGGGATATCCCTGGCAGCAGCCAGGGAAGCAGCTGTACCTCTTGTGGAATGAGCCCTCAGGCCTGAGGGTGGAGTTCTACCCAGTTTTTCATAGCAGAACTGTATACAAGAAAATCCACCTGGCAATAGATCACTTAGTAGCAGGTTTGCCCTTCCCAACTTCTCCATAAGTGAGGAACAATTGGAGGGATTCGAATCTGTGACCCTTGGTATGCTCTATGTAGTAGCTAAGGGCTCTTAACATCCAAACTGTGTAGCCTCCTCTCTCCCGAGGAAGAATGATCAGTGAAGAAAACAGGGAAAGATAGACTGATTGAGGTGGAAATCTGAAACCACTTTAGGCAAGAACTTTCTATTAGTTCTGAGGACCACTTTATCTCTGTGAAAAGAGATGAAATCAGATTCAACTGATAAGGCCTGCAATTCACTGATACGTCTGGCAGAAGTAATGGCTACCAAAAACACAGTTTTCAAAGTCAAGTACTTAAGCTCTGCTGAGGACAAAGGCTCAAAAGGGGGTTGCATAAGCTGAGCAATGCAAACATTAAGATCCCAAGCAGGCGCAGGATCCCTAAAGGGGGGATTGGTGTGAAGCAATCCCTTGAAAAACTTACAGAATACAGGATGGGATGACAGAGGAAGACTTGCCTACAGACAGAAAAGCAGAAACAGCTGCCAAGTGTACCTTGACAGTAGCTGGTCCGAGACCTAGGTCATTAAGATGGACCATATAGTCCAGGACCGTAGGCAATTCAGCAGTGTCTGGAGAAATATATTTCTTAGAACACCAAATGCTGAATCTTTCCATTTGGAGTTGTATGTCTTTCTGGCGGAAGGCTTTCGAGAAGCCTTAAGGATATCCAGAACCCCTTGGGAAAGATGCAGATCTGCAAACTAACTCTTCAAGAGCCAAGCCCTGAGGTTGAGAGAATGAAAATTTGAGTACCAAATCCTCCCCTGAGAGGATGTTAACAGGTTGTAATTCCTGGGAACAGACAGGGGAAGATGGACTGCTAGGGACAGCAACACAGGATACCATGGCTGTCTGGCCCAGTCTGGAGCAATCAGAATCACTTTGCATGGTTGTGACCTTATCTTGACAAGCACTTTGAACAGGAGAGGGAAGGGGTGGGGCATAGAATTTCCTTCCCAGTTCAGGATCAGAGCATCCAGCGGGACTGAGCCCAAGACTGGGGGTCTGCAACAAAAAAGAGGAAGTTGGTGATTGTCTGGGGCTGCAAAAAGATCCATCTCTGGAGTGCCCCATCTTGAGAAAATCACTTTCAACACCAGAGGATCTAGGGCCCATCCGTGATGGCCCTGGGATATTCTGCTCAGTGCATCTGCTAGAACAATGTCCTTCCCTGGGAGGTGAACTGCTATCAGAGAGGTTTGCAGGGAACAGGCCTGGGACCACAACTTCATGGCTTATGTGCACAAGGCCGTAGACCGAGTGCCTCCCTGCTTGTAGATGTACCACATGGGGTGGTGGTGTCTGTTCTGGCCTGAACCTCCTTTTTCTGTACAGATTTGGAAAAAGCCTGCAGTGCCAGAAACACTGCTCTGAGTACCAAGAGACTGATGTGAAGCAGAGATTCCTGAGACAACCACAGTCCCTGGGTGGTAAGTTCCCTCAAATGGGCTCCCCAGCCCAGCAGGGAAGCATCTGTGGTGAGGACCACTGAAAGAGACTGAGTGACAGATGGAACCCCTTGCCTCAAACTGTCCTGATCCTGCCACCACTGCAGGGCTTGGATCACGGTTCGGGTCACTGGAATTAGTTTGGTAAGGGAATCCTTTCTTTGGGACCAGAAGGCTTTTAAGTGGAACTGAATGTCCCTCATTTGGAATCTTGCGCCCTGGACCACTGCTGTAGAAGCTGCCATGTGGCCCAGTAGCTGAAGGAAATGCCTTGCTGGTTGAGACACCTGAAGGCTGAATGAAGAGGCCAGTTCCATGAGGGTCCTTGCCCTTTCCAGGGGAAGGAAGGCTCTTGCTTTTACCATATCCAACTCCGCCCTTATGAAGGTGAGGAGCTGCACTTTTTCGAGAACTGACTTTGGTAGGCTGCGAAGAAAACCTAAAGAAGTGAGCACTTGCTGGGTCACTTGCAGGTGTGACTTGACTTGGTCTGGAGACTGGCCTACTATGAGCCAGTCGTCCAAGTACGGGAAAATGGAAATCTTTTGTCTTCTCAGGAAGGCAACAACTACTGCCAGGCACTTTGTGAAGACCCTTGGGGCTGATGATAGGCCAAAGGGCACTGCTCTGAACTGACAGTGGCCTGAGGGCGACCTGAACCTGAGGTACTTTCTGTGGGAGCACCTAATGGGAATGTGAAAGTAGGCATCTTTGAGGTCCAGGGAGGCTATCCAGTCCCCTGGCCTTAGAGAAGGAAGGATAATTCCCCATTATTTTGAACTTTGGCTTTAAAATATGTTTGTTCAGGTATCTTGGGTCCAGGATGGGTCGCCACTCTCCTGTCTTTTTGGGGGGTTAAGAAGTACTTGGAGTACAATCCTTTGCCCCAGTGTAGGGTAGGTACTCTCTCTATAGCTCTGAGAGCTAGGAGAGAAAAAAAACTCTGCCTCTAGGGCAAGGGTTTCTGAGAGATTTGCAGGTGGAAAAGATCTGGCTCTCAGCTTGGGAAATTTTTTGAAGCTGAGAACCAGACCCTGGATCACTACCTCCAGGTTCCACTTGTCTGATGTAAGAGACATCCAGTCCTGGACAAAGTAAGCCAGCCTGCCCCTACTGGTATAGGAGAATCGACCTGGGAAGACCCATCAGAGTGTCTGCTTGGCAAGGGCTTTAGGCTTGGGGGGATGCAGGCCTGCTCATCCCCTTCTGCCTCTCCTCTGAAGAACCCTCTGAGAAAGAAGAAGAAGAGGCCTGTGCTTGGTAAAAGGCCTTGGAAAGGCCTGCCCCTGGACTGCTGCCTTGAGGAGTTACTTGCCTTTCCTGGCTTGAGCATCCTGTAAGTGGTCCTGTATTCATCCATTTTTTCATGTAATCTCTGTCTGCTCCCCAAACAGAGAATTACTGACTACAGGAAAATCCATGGCCTTAGCCTGGGTATCCTGTGAGAGGCTAGTACATCTGAGCCAAGCCATTCTCCGAAGAGCCACAGATGTAGCCATGACTCTTGATACATCATTGGAGTCTACAACAGTATGAAACTGAACTTTCGATACCTCAATCCCATCTGCAGCCACCTGCTCCAGCTCCTTGGCAAGCTGGGGAGGAGCCTGTTTAGTCAGTGCTAGTACAGTGTCCCACCTGGACTTCTGGTACCTGGCTGCATAGGCCATATAATTAGCCTGCCTGAGTCCTAAAGATGATGCCATGTACTGCTTTGCCATGGCATCAATCTTCCTGGAGTCCTTGTCGGGCGGGGTGATGCCACGGGAATGTTTGCTTTATCACAGGCAGCAGCCTGCACCCAACATGACTGCATTCTGGAAAAAGGAACCTCAGACAGTGTCTGGAAAGAGTATACCTTGTCCATTCTTCTGTCCACAGGAGGTATGGAATTGGGAGACTTAAGAATTGTTTGCGTCTGTTTCCCAAAAGATTTGTGATGGGGAATAGACAGTCTCCTGGACTCTGGGATGTCCATCTCTACATAGTCAGGTTCTTCCTAATCCTTCACTGCCTCCTCCACAGGAAGCTGGAGGGTATCAGCCACCTTTCTGTAAAACATGTAGTGTGAAGGGGACTCAAAGCCTAGGAGGAGAAACACCTGAAGGTCTGTCTTGGGAGATGTCCGGGTCAATAGGCACATCCAGACTTCCACCATCACCATAATCATCTTCAAACTCTCCTTCCTCTTCAAACTCCAGTTCATAAAATTCTTCCAGGGTATAATCCGGAACCGGAGGAACCGACCGAACCGAGCCCCTGCCAAAAGGTGCCGGTTCAGTCGGAACCGATCGAAGCGATTCCATAATCCTAATCGCTTTGGCTATTTCATCGGCGGTCAGAGTATGAGATTCTGGATCCGAACCGGTCGACTTGTCTTTTTTTCCTCTGTGTCAGAAATGAAAATTACGTACCTACCGTAATTCTGATCTTTCTGTGTATCTTCACCATTCATCACAGATGGGTATTGGACGGAGATCAGGGACCTCGCGGGAGCCTTTTTTTTTTTTTTAAAGGGTAGGCGGAGCCGACGCATCGGTGCCGCCGAGGCCATATACTGCGTGGCGCTCAAGGGTTGGCCGTTAGGCTGTGTCGACTCTGCCTGCCTACCAGTTCTAAATCGCCGGAGAGGTAAGAGGAAGGGATGGAGGGTGGGACAAGAGAGTCCAAGGGACAGAAAAAGGAAAGGAAAACTGAACTAAAACAAGAAATAACGACTGAGAGGACAGCAAAGAAGAGATGAGACTAAGGGGATTGGGTAGGGGCCCCAATCTCTGGAAGCGGAAGAAGGTAGGGGAGAAAATTTAGGAGAGCGTGAGAGGTAACAAGGTATCCGAGACCCTTGTCCATCACCAGATTGTATAGGAACTGCAAGGAGTAGCAAAGCTCTCTGCCAGAATTCAAGGCACAGAATAACTGGCAAATACCTCGCAGAGTCAGCTATTCTGGAGAAGGACAAGGTACAGGGATTTAATACTCTCTCAGGAAAGATGTTTGGTGAAAAAATATATATATATTTTTTTTAAACAGTTGGATGGAAACCAGAAGGAGAACAGGAGGAGGGCAACCACCAACTCCCACCCTATTGGGGTGGAGACATGTAGTAGAGAAGGAGTGCCGCTCGAGCTGTACCCTTTAAAGGAGAATACCCTCCCTGTGTGTCCCTACTTTACCCCGCTCCAAAAGGAGAGGGGGAGCCACAGAGGGTGGGGGGGACCCAGAGACTGAGGCCCCAGGGGTGGGTGGTGGTTAGATGAATGGTGAAGATACAAAAGATCAGAATTACGTGGAGTACGTAATTTTCATATCTTATCTGTGTCAATCTTCACCATTCATCACAGATGGGTGAGTACTCAAGCACCCCCAAGGGGTTGTTTTTACACCCCAAGGGACAGAGTCCCTTAGCCTCAGTGGTGACACACTAAAGGGGGGAACCTTCCGGGCCTGGGGAGGCCAGAGAGTGGGGAGAGCGAGACGGGTTCCCCCTGGAGGGGGAAGGAAGCTGCCCCGACAAGCGCTGTCTCGCTCTACGGGAGAAGAGGTAGGTTCCCTGGTGGTCTGAGCAAATCACCCTACGCCGGGCCAAGGATGACAACCGGGAAAGACGCAGCCACGCCGATCTCCTGGTGCAGATCGCTGTCCCTACAACCCTGGTAGCTACCTGGTTGGCGTCGTAAGATGCCCTCGCTTGGTGCCTTGCTAGCTCCAGGCCATGTGCAGAGAGTGCGATGGCTTGTCTGGTTTGCTCAGAGTCAGGCAAAGCAGCTAGGATCTGACCTAGCGTGGACCACAAGAACCTGTTGTAGGCTGCACAGTGGGCCTGGTGAGCGGAAATAGAAAGGAGCAACCATGCCAAGTAGAAGGTCCTCTTCCCCCAAAAATCAAAATCCGAGGAGTCTTGATCCGGGGGTCGGTCATGGTGGAGGGCGCAAAGCCCATCAGGGGTGTCCAGATGCGTCAAGATGGACTGCGGATGAGGCACAGAACCTGGAGACTCCGGGGAAGCGCAATACCTCTGGCTGAGGTCCCTAGGGGCAGGAGCTCTGGAGAAGGGCCTCTGCCAGAAACGCAAGGACGCCTCCTGAAAGGGAGCAGGCCAGGGCGGCACCACAAGGATGGCCTCACCATAATCGCCTAGAAGGGCATGCACCGCATGCTCAGGACTGCTAACAGAAGAGGGAGAAAGGTGCAAGTCCTCCAACATCCTCACAAGGAAGCGCTGATACTCGGAGAGATCAGCAGCCAGAGAGATGTGGACAGAGGGTTCCTCTCCCCCAGAAGATGGGGATGAGGAGCTGGAGGTCACCATACGTTCCGAGGGTGGTGCACGGGGGGGAGGTTGAAAAACCTGGCTGTCCATAGCACCAATGTAGGCAGGGAACTGAGCAGCCACTGCTCTGAACTGCTCCCAGGTGAGAGGGCCGCTAGGACCAAGAATGCCTGGGAGCGCTGGAGAATGTGGCAGAGGGATAGGGGCAGAGCCGAGAAAAGAAGTCGGGCTGACCTCCGCCAGGGCTAGGAGCGGACCATGAGCACCGAGGAGGGTGCCCCGAAGACTCCACAGCCGACAGCTGTACAACCACGCTGGTACTGCTCACAAGCGCCCACAAGAATCCCCAAGTGAGGCGACCGGGCCGTAAAAGTCAGAAGGGCGGTCCCCTGCCTCAAAAAGAATGGGACTCCTCAAGGAACCAGAAGGGAAGGGTGAAATCCACACTTGCCCTGCAAGCCAGGTGGACCCCAGAGAAGGCAGACGCGCCGACCCCACACCCCTCAGAGTCCGAGAGAATCCTCCTCCTCAAGAGGGCCAGCCTAGGTAGCTGGCATCTCTGGGCAGTCCCCGAAGGGGAGACCCAAGGAACAGCACCCTCCCCTCCTGTAGGTTTCTCGATGGGCCCCAAAGTTGGGCGATCAAGACACACCACTGGAGGGAGTACCACCACCGAGGGGTCGATGAAACCCCAAGGCCAGGTTGCAGAGCAATGGTGGCACGCACCACTGCCTGCTGGTCAGTACTACTGACCCTAGCCTCTGGGGCCACCTGACTCTCCTCAGTAGGGGGCTGGCTCCGACTCGTCGACGAGACCACAGGAGCGCCCTCCTCCGCAGACAACCCCGAAGGATGTGACTGTCCGTCTGACTCCGAGCTCGACTCCGAAGAGGTAGAGTCCGAGGCTCTGAGCCAAACAGTAGGAGGGCGGGCGAAACCAACTTTGCCAGAGGGCCTGGCAGCCAGAGCTGTGTCTGAGACGGCACCCGTACCCTCCGCAACCTCGCGGGCGGGACCTGCAGAAGGCAAAGGGGCAGCTCGGTCCAAAGGTCCAGAGCCAGGGCCAGACGTGGCACCGTCAAATCCACTAGCACCGGGGGCTGTACCAGGGACAGAGACGGCGCCGACAGCAGGCACCTCAGTGCCGAAGACGACACCGCCAGGCCCCTCGGCGCCGTGAGCGGCACAGAGGACTGAAGCGGCGCCGACGACAGCCCAGAGGGCGGACTCGGCGCCGAAAACAGCACCGACCGGCCATTCGGCACCGCAAGCGGCACTGAGAGCATGGACGGCGCAGAGGACGGCACCGACAGCCCTACGGCGCCGAGCAGGCACGGCGCCGTGCTCAACCTCGGCGCTCGAGACATGGCGAAAGGATGCCGGATCTTGTCCCACGGCACCACAAGCAGCGTGGTCGCCACGAACGGAGTCGACAGGGCCCACGGCGCCGAAGGCTCCAGCGGTGCCGACAGACAGCGTCGAGGACGGCGCCAACCTGAGCCTTCAGAGCTGCGGGAGCGACACCGGGGGAGCTTTCACCCCCGAAGGGGCAATTGCCGTGGTGGTGCCTCCCGCCCGCTCCCGGGAGGAAACTGGACGGGCCTCCTGCGCCATGGGAGAAGCCTCAGCAATGGCCAGGCTACAAGTAGCCGAGGCTTCCTCCTCCTCGGTCCGTATAGAATCGGGAGGGGACCCGGAGGAAGGGCCGAGAGAGCACGGTTTGGCCTGATGAGTGCAAACCCTACCCTGAAAGTCGTCAGAGCTCACCCCACTTTCAACGCGCACTGTTCGAGGACATGGCGGGCCATGGAGAAGCAGGCGTCGCAGCGAATCCAGTCAGTCGGCGGGCCAAGACACCGGTCGTGCTGGTCGGTTGCGGAATATTTTCGGCCGCACGGGCACCGACGCATGGGGGGCCGACCCGTCTTAGAAAACTTTTTGCCCTCCGACCGAGACATGACGTACGGAGAAAAAAACACCACAAAACAGACTCGACGTCGCAGATTTTCAAATAAAAGGAAAGATCTTACCGGCGACGTCGAGTGGAGACAGAACCCAGAACCGGTAGACGACAGACAGACGTCGATTTTTTTCGAGCAGGCTGAAAGGCCTAAAATTGCAGAGAAAGCTTCCCATGAGGCGACCTCGACAGCGGGAGACGAAGAACTGGTAGGCAGGCGGAGTCGACACAGCCTAACGGCCAACCCTCGAGTGCCACGCAGTACGTCGGCCTAGAGGGCGGCACCGATGCTGTGTCGGCTCCGCCTACACTTAAAAACAAACAAACAAACAAAAAAAAAGGGCTCCCATGGGGTCCTTATCTCCGGTCAGTACCCATCTGTGATGAATGGTGAAGACTGACACAGATAAGATCAGATTCCTTGGAATCGGCTCTCCTTTTGCCCGAATAAGTATCGCCCTGGTCAGAGGGCACTCCTCCTGGTTCGGTCGGAACCGAACCGGGCTGCCATCCAGGTCAGCGGACTTCTCGGCCTCCCTTTCCCTCAGTCTACCTAATCTCTTTTCCAGGGTAGATTTGGGAAAATTTTTGCAAATTTGGAAGTCTGAATCGAGGTGGTCAAACCCCAAACAAACACAGGTGGTGTGGGGATCAGCCTTAGCAAAGACCTCCCCACACACACTGCAGTGTTGAAACCCAGTGGGCCCATTTTTTTTTTCTTGGGTTTCTCAGACATGGCCAACCTAACCAAACTTACCCTTTTTACGGCAATCTGCCAGGCAAGACTCCCCTATCGGTTCCTGACCGTGTCATCGGTCTTGGAAAAAAACATACTAAAACCCGTTTCTTTTTTTTTTTTTTTTTAGAACCGATAAGGACCAGTAACCACATGCTAAAGTAAAGTACAAATTTTACCTCAAAATGATCGGTTCAGCCGAACCGATCCCCAGCTTTACAAGTTCCACACAGAAAACAGAACAAAAACCTATCTAGTACTCACAGTACCACAGACAGAGACTTGAACCGACTAGCGGAAACAATTTTGGAAAAAAACGACCAAAAAGCGACACTTCAACAGACTTTGAACCGAGCAGCAAGAGAAATCTCCGGAGCGACTGTTTAGTGAGGCGGAGTAAAGAATATGAAAATTATGTACCTACCGTAATTCTTGATCTTTTCTTGTATCTTCGCCATTCATTACTGCTTGGGTTAGTGCCGAGGTGCGCACCACCACGGGAGTTTTTTTTTTTTTTTGGGAGCTACCCAACGGGCGCCAACTGAGCGATGCAATCAGTGCCATGCACGAGGGGTGGCTATGTCAGACTCCTCCTCCATCTCAGTTCTGGTAGCCAGAGAGGCGAAAACAAAGGGTAAGGAAAAAAGGAGAGCAAGTCAAGAGAGCAGAGGGACAGAAAAAGGAAAAGATATAAACTGAAAAAGGAATAAGCCGGTAGAGGACAGACAGAAGAGAGAGAATTCCTACCCTAAGGGACCGCAGGACCTCCTTTCCGGGGCGGCTCTAGGGGAGGAGCAGATAGAGAGAAAGAGAAAAGAAGCAGCAGAAGAAGAAAAGAAGGCATGTTGAGAGGGGAGAACAGTGCCCATAGAGGCACTGGTTGAGAGGCTTATAAGCTCGAGACTAAAACAAGGGAGCAAGAATCCCTGCTGATAAGACAGAGGGTTCAACTGAACAGCCTGCACAGATCGGACATAAAGGGCAGATTCTCTAATCTCTCAACAAGCCAAGTCCCTACATCCTAGCTGAGAGCTCACAGACTGCCCGGGCAGAAAATCTGTTCGGGAAAGAGCGCCCACCTAGGAAGGGGAATATGCCCGTTAGCACCCTGTTAAGTGCTAACACAGAAGTGTATGGGGAAGGATTATGCCGTACGGAAGGCAGCTTTGCATGAAAGGATAGAGTGGGAACTCAATCAGACTCCCTTAAGGCAAGGCAAGAGCAGCCGCTCAAGGCTAAGAAGTGCCAAATGTACCAGCCAGAATGAGCTGAATAATAACACCTGCCAGGGGGAATCTAAATTTCTTTGAGGCCGAGCCAGGGCACGGTCTCAAACTGTGAACTGCGGAACGTGATCAAGTTGCCCAGGGGTCGCACCCTAGGGGCAGTCAGAAAGAGTTCCCTCAGAATAGGTGAAACACAGACCCTGCTCGTTCCTCTTTACCTTGAGGAAAAAAGATCCATTCAATAAGAATGGAAAATAGAAATTTTTTTTTTTTGGCATAAAGGCCAAAGGGAGGGAGAGGAACGAGACGGGAGGAGGCTCACAGTAGGAGGTCACTGAGGGAAGGTGGGTGGGTATCAGTAATGAATGGTGAAGATACAAGAGAAGATGAAGAATTACGGTGAGTGCGTAATTTTCATATCTTCCCTTAATCAATCTTCACCATTCATTACTAGCTGAGTGAGTATTAAGCTCCCAAAAAGGGGGAGAAACCCTGAGGAGCAAGACCCCAGCCTCCTGTTGGTGAGAAACAGGAGGAAGACCCTGGGCTAATTAAGAGAGAAGCCTTATGGGGAAGAGCTGAGGAGGTGCCCCGAGGACAGGGAGACAGAGGAAGCCCCTGCAGAAGTCTCCTAGCACTGGAGAAAAAGAGATGGGTCCCCCGGAAAGCAGAGCAAATCACCCTACGCCGGGCCAGGGGTGACAACCTTGATAGACGAAGCCATGCCGTCAGTCTAATACAGATCACTGTCCCTGCAAGCCTGGAAGCCACCTCATTGGCGTCATAAGATGCCCTTGCTTGGTGTCTTGCCAGCTCCAGGCCTATAGCAGAGAGGGCAATAGCTTGTCTGGTTTGCTCCATATCAGGCATTGATGCTAAGATTTGGGAAAGCATCGACCACAAATGCCTACTGTAGGCAGCGTGATGGGCCTGATGAGATGCAATGCAAGACATCGCACGAGAGGAAGAGAACACTCTTTGCCCCCACCGGTCGAACTGTAGAGAATCCGAGTCCAGTGGACGATGCGTCATGAGGCGGCGCCGGGAGTCTCTAGTACGCCAAACCCGAGTGGGTTGGGGAGAGTACCTAGAGATTCCGAAGGGGCACAATACCTACGTTGGCAGTCTGCCGGGGCTGGAGAAAGGGCAGCTGGCGACTGCCAGGAATGGATAGACACCTCCTGGAAGGGAATAGGCCAGGATAGTACCACCAAGTGCTGGGCACCGAATATGCCAAGAATTCACGCGTCTCCCGTTCAGTATTGTCTCGCCCAACATAGCAAATTCGAAGATCCCTCACCATCCTCGAAAGGAATCGCTGATATTCAGTGAAATCAGCATCGGAGGAGAGATGAGCAGTGGGTTCCTCTCCCTCAGAGGAGGGAGACGAGGATGATGGAGAGCTTGAGTGTCCAGAGGACTCCTGCGGCGGTGGGGATAGGCGAAAAACCCGCTCATTCATGCACCCAACATGAGGGGAAGGCCGCCGCAGAACCTCTGAACGCCTCCCAGGATAACGGGCCCGTGGGACCGACATGGCCTGGGAGAGCGGGGGATGGCTGCAGAGGAATGGGAGAAGGGCACCTACGGAGAAGCAACTGTCCTCTGCTAGGGCTCTGGAATCCGGGGAAATGGAGCCCGAGCGGGTGGGATCCCGGACAACAGACCAGGTCGCAAAATGGAACCCTGGGGATGCGTAGCCTGGAAGAGCCCAGAAGGGGATCCTCCCCTATGACGAACCTGGGACTGCATGGATCCAGAAGGGCAGCCCACAGCAACGCCACCAGAGGGGTCCCGGGGTCCAAAAGGAAGAGCAGGGGCTCAGCTGGCTCAAGCCACACCCGAGGGTGGCAGGCAGACCGAGCGCCTGAACCCTGCCCCGACCCCTCGGACTCAGAGGCAGCCCTCCTCCTCGACCCCAGCGACCTCCACCCGAGGGGTGCAGGCAACACCAGGGTGGGTGGCTGCCCGCCCCCCAGGAGGGAGGCCCCTCCCTCCACCCCACTCGCCCCCAGGGACCCCAGACCACCCCCAGCCTGGGGGGCCTCAGGGGAGGACGGCAGTGGGGACAGAGGAATAGGCGCGCTGGGCCGCCTAGCACCTCGTGCCACCGGAGAACCTGACTCTGAAGAGTCAGGTTGCCAGGACGGGTCCACATCTGAGTCATCGTCCTCCGAGGAGGAAGAGATCAGCTGGACCACAATACTAGCAACCCCAGGGGTCCCTGGTGAAACAGCGCCGCAAATGCCGCTGGACAACCCAGGACCCCCCACGACACCTAAGCCCGGCCCGGCTCCGCAGCAGTGCGGCCAGACCCACAGCACCGCCATCGGCACGGGACCCCTCGGAACAGCCAGAAGGCAGAGCCGGACCTGCGGCGCGGTAACACACCACACCAACAGCGCGTCTCGATCACCGGCGCCGGGATCTGAAACTGCGCCAGAAAGTGGCGTCGAGGGTCCACCGATGCCGGGCCCAGCAGGCGTGGGCCTCAACACTGGGGGAGCCTGCACCTCCGAGGAGGTGACTGCCAAGGCGGTGTCCCTGCTGCGGCTCCAGGGGCGGGGGGGACCTCGGCGTTCCTCCGTCACCGCAAAAGAAGCTTCCTCTTCGGCAAGAGAAGATGAGGAAGCCTCCTCGTCTACAGACCGTATAGGCGCAAGAGGGGACCTGGAGGAAGGGCCTAGAGACCTTACCTGGGAATCCCTGGAGCGGCGCCGTCCCCCGAAAGTCGGCGGGGCCTTGCCGATCTTGAACGTGTGGACTTCTAGGGCGCGATGGTCCATGGAGAAACAGGCATCACACGCATCCATATCGTGGCTGGGTCCCAGGCAACGAAGACAATCATCATGCCGATCCGTGACGGAAAAATGCCGGCCACAGTAGCACCGACGCATAGGGGCCCGGCCCTCCTTCGACGTGCGTTTTGCCCCTCGAACCTGACATGACGCGAAAAAAAATTATGAATAAACACAGCAAAGGCTCTCGGTGCCGTCCAAGAAATTATAAAAAGAACGGTCTTACCGGGTTTGACGGCGTCGAGAGAAGATCGAGAGAGGTTCGAGAAGGAGTCTGGATTGAATCCAGCCTAACTGTCACTAACTGCGTAGCAGGTGCAGCCTCAACGGCGGGAGAAACAGAACTGAGATGGAGGTGGAGTCTGCGGCACCTAATGGCCACCCCTCGTGCATGACGCAGTGCATCACTCTCGAGGGCGGCGCCGTTGGAGCCGACAAAAACAAATAAATAAATAAACTCCCATAGCATGTGCGCGCCTCTGGCACTAACCTAAGCAGTAATGAATGGTGAAGATTGACAAAGGAAGATCTGACGGTTGCAGTTCAAACAACAACAGGCAGAGGCTTCAACTGAGCTCGAGATGAACATTCTATGCCATGCATAGAAAAGTTAACCCTATGTTCTCCGGGGCAGTTGAAAGGCAGGACCCAACTGCATTTGTCAGAACACAGAAAGATTTCATGTTGTTTGGATTAGAATGTTCCACAGAGTGTAACTGTCTTGACGATTGAGAAAGTCTAGATGCAGAAGCGTATGGTCCACAGACGCAGTGTGAAATACTATAGCGAACCCCATTACTGAGGAACTACTGAAAAGACTTTTCATCACGGACTTCTTTGTCCTTCCTCTTGCGATGGCCTTCAGGGGAAGTTGACGCCTGCCATAGTTTTTCGAGTTCCTTTTCCTTGGAGCTCATCTTTTTGAGAATGTGGGCTTCCAGGGACTTCTGCTGCCTTCTCCAGGTGGCCGCATTGAAACTCAGGCAGTGCTGGCACTTCTCAACTGGACGGTCGGGGCCTAGACAAAAAAGGCACAGGGAATGGCCGTCCTTGTGCGGGAGTTGGGCACTGCACGAGTCGCACTTATTCTTGTGCTCTGAGGGTGTAGGGGACGACATACACAGACGGATGACTGACGAATATAGTAGAAAAAGCGAAAAAACCTCGGGCCTGACGAGCAGGGAACTTTTCCGCGAGGCGCTGGCATAAGCCAACGGTGGGAAAGAACTGGAAGGCAGGTGTGAGGGACCGCCCCTTTATACCGACATCTCCTGATGCCTGTCCCCTGACGTGGGGGCGGTCCCTCACCAGGGACTGCTAGCTAGAAATGTTTCCATGGGGTCCTGCCGCCTGCTGGCGTCAGTCCTATATGTAATTACCTACTGCAAGAGCCCTCTCGAAGTAAGATCAACATATCCATGTCCCTAGAAATGAAAATTACGTACCTACCGTAATTATGATCTTTCTGTGTATCTTCACCATTCATCACTGTTGTGTATCTGCTGGAGATCAGTACCACGCGGGAGCTTTTTTTTTTTTTTTTTTTAAGGTAGGTGGAGCCGACGCACCATTGGCGCCACCCTCTAGGCCGACGCACTGCGTAGCGCTCGCGGGCTGGCCATTAGGCTAAGTCGACTCCTCCCACCTGCCAGTTCTGAGTCGCCAGAGAGGTAAGAGGAAGGGAGTAGAGGGTGGGACAAGGAAGTCAAGGGGACAGAAAAAAGGAAAAGATGCATGAACCAAAAGGAGAAATAACGACAGAGAACAGGAAGGGAGAAGAGTCGGAAACTAAAGGGATTGGGAGGGGCCCCAATCTCTGGAAAAGGAAGACAGCAGATAAAGAATTTTGGAAGAGAGGAAAGAGGCTGACACATCCCAGACCCTGTTCAGTCTCCAGACTGTATAGGAACTGCAAGGAGTAGCAAAGGCTTTCTGTGAGAATTCAAGGCACGGAATAACTGGCAAACACTCCAGATAAGCAGAGTCGGCTTTCTGGAAGAAGGACAGGGTACAGGGAATTAACACCCTCTCAAGGGAAGACTATTGGTGAAAAAAAGGGGGAGAACTTTTTTTTTTTTTTTTTTTTTAAACGGGGAGAAATAGGTTGGACGGGAACAGGGAGGAGGAAAGAAAGGAGGGCAACTGCCAACTCCCACCCCACAGAGGTGGAGTCAAGGCACTGGAGAAGAAGTGCCCCGGTGCCCGCTCTCCTGGAACATTATCCCCTGTGTGCCCCAGTTTACCCCACTCCTAAAAGAGAGGGGGAGGAATGGGCACAGAGAGGAAGGGGGACCCAGAGACTGAGGCCCCAGGGGGATGGAGGGTGGGATCATGATGAATGGTGAAAATACACAGAAAAATCATAATTACAGTAGGTACGTCATTTTCATATCTTATCTGTGTCAATCTTCACCATTCATCACTGTTGGGTGAGTACTGAGACCCCCCCTCAAAGGGGGTTTGGTTTTACACCCTAAGGGATAAAATCCCTTGGCTCTCAGTGGGTGGCACACCAAGAGAGGGAACCTTCAGGGCCTGGAGAGGCCCAAGAGTGGGGAGAGTGAGACGGAGTCCCCATGGAGGGGGAAGGAAGTTGCCCCAACAAATGCAGTCTCGCTCTATGGGAGAAGAGATGGGTTCTCTGGTGAGCGGAGTTAATCACCCTAAACTGGGCCAAAGGTGACAACCGGGAAAGATGCAGCCATGCTGTCCACTTAGTGCAGATTGCTGTCCCCACAACCCTGGTAGCTACCTCGTTGGCATCGTAGGATGCCCTCGCATGGTGCCTTGCTAGCTCCAGGCCAAGCGCAGAGTGTGCAATGGCTTGTCTGGTTTGCTCCGTATCAGGCAATGAGGCTAGGAGCTGACCCAGCCTGGACCACAAGAACCTGGCATAGGCTGCATAGTGGGCCTGATGTGCAGAAACAGAAAGAAGTAACCATGCCAAGTAGAAAGTCCTCCTACCCCAGAAGAAAAAATTACTCACCTTAGTAATGTTGTTTCTTCTAATGGAGTCTTGCTATATTATAGACATTAGCAGTTTGTTCCAGCTCTAGAACTGCCTCGGAGTGCAATGGTTAAAACCATTCCAAAATAGAATTTTGGCACGAGAGCAGCTCTATCTGTGTCATTTCAAACTTGAACTGTCAGATCTTTACGAGCCAAACTCACTAAGGTCTGTGTGGAAGCTGTAACCTACACTAGCCAAATGGCTACCTAAATAATAACAACCATTGATGGTCCCAACACCCAAGACTCAAGTCAGGGGACCAGAATACTAACACCATTCTAATAATATGAAAATGGAACATAAGTATAATAAAACACACACACACGTACATACACACACCCCAAAGTCCCAAAGGGACAAAATGCTAACAGGACATAAGTAGTGCCCACTAAGTTGCCCGCACCCCACCAAGTAGAGGTTCTGAGAGGGCAGGTTGGGAGGTCTATAATATAACAAGACTCCATTAGAAGAAACAACATTACTAAGGTGAGTAATTTTTTCTTCAAACAACATGAAGTCTTGCTATATTATAGACATTAGCAGAATACAGCAGTACCTCCATGGAGGGGCAGAACCTACTTAGGAATAGGCTCTGAAGAACAGCTGTGCCAAACCGAGCATCTCTCCTGGCCTGGACATCCAGGGAGTAATGCTTGGTAAAAGTGTGTACCGCTTTCCAAGTAGCAGCCTGGCAAATCTCTAATAAAGGATATCTCTGGCAGCAGCTAGAGACGCAGCTGTACCCTGGTAGAATGAGCCTCAAGCCCGGGGGCTCTGCCCACTTTCTGACAAAATTGGATACAAGAGACAATCCACCTGGCTATTGATCTCTTAGTGGCAGGTTTGCCTTCCCAACTTCACCATAGGTAAGGAAAAGTTGGAGGATTCGAACCTGTGACCTTTGGTACGCCATATAATAACTAAGAGCTCTCTTAACATCCAGGCTGTGCAACCTCCTCTCACCCAAAGAGGAGTGATCAGTGAAAAATACTGGAAGGAGACAGATTGATTAAGATGGAAATCTGAAACCACCTTAGGCAAAACTTCCTATTAGTCCTAAGGACTACCTTATCCCTGTGGAAAGAATAAAGTCAGTCTCCACTGACAAGGCTTGCAATTCACTTATGCATCTGGCAGAAGTGATAGCCACTAGAAAAGAGTTTTCCAAGTTAGGTACTTAAGCTCTGCAGAAGACAGAGGTTCAAAAGGGGTTGCATTAACTGGGCAATGCAAACATTAAGGTCCCAAGCAGGCCGGTTCCCAAAGGAGGATTAGTATGGAGTAATCCCTTAAAAAACTTGAAAACACAGGATGAGAGGAAAGGGGATGACTTTCCTGCTGACACAAAAGCGGACACAGCTGCCAAATGAACTCTCAGGGTAGCTGGTCTGAGACCCAAGGAATTAAGATGTACCATGTAATCTAACAAAATGGGCAATTCAGCAGATTCTGGAAATATTTTTCCCAGCACACCAAATGGAAACCTTTTCCATTTAGAACTAAAATAGCTCTAGTGGAAGGCTTTCTGGAAGCCTTTAGGATCTCAAGAACACCCTGAGAGAGGTGTAAATCAGCAAACTCTAACTCCTCAAGAGCCAGGCCTTGAGGTTGAGGGATTTGAGGTCCGGATACAAACCTTCCCTGGGCACAAGTCAACAGATTGTGATTCCTGGGGAGGCACAGGGGAAGATGGACTGTCAGAGACAGAAGGAGTGGGTACCAGGGCTGCCTGGCCCAATCCGGGGCAATCAGAATCACCCTGCAAGGCTGAGATCTGATTTTGACTAGTACTTTGAATAGGAGAGGAAAGGGGGGGAAAGCATAGAGGAACTTCCCCTCCCAATCCAGAAGAAGGGCATCCAGGGGAACTGATCCCAGCACTGGAGGCCTGCAACAGAACAGAGGAAGTTTGTGATTGTCTGGGGCTGCAAAAAGATCTATCTGAGGGATGCCCCACCTGGCAAAAACTATCCCCAGCACTTGAGGATCCAGGGACCATTCGTGATGGCCCTGGGAAATCCTGCTGAGGGCATCCGCTAGGACACTGTCCTTCCCTGGAAGATGAACTGCTATGAGGGAAGTGTTCAGGGAATAGACCAGAGACCACAACTTCATTGCCTCGGTGCACAAGGCCGAAGATCGAGTGCCCCTGTTTGTTGATGTACCACATTGTTGTGGTGTTGTCTGTTCTGACTTGTATCACCTTGTCGTGGACAGATGCAGAAAAAGCTTGAAGAGCTAAAAAGACAGCTCTGAGTTCCAGCAAATTGATGTGGAGCAGAGATTCCTGGGGGGACCAAACTCCCTGAGTGGAAAGGTTGCCCATGTGGGCTCCCCAACCCAGAAGGGAAGCATCTGTAGTGAGAGTCAAGTCGTGAGAAGGGGAAATGAAGGGAACCCCCGCTCTTAAATTGCTCTGATCCTTCCACCACTAGAGAGCTAGGATCAAGGTTCGAGTCACTGGGACCAACTTGGAAAGGGGGTCTCTTCTCTGAGACCAAAAGGTTTTCAAGTGAAACTGAATGTCTCATCTGAAATCTGGCTCCCTGCGCAACAGCTGTGGATGCAGCCATGTGCCCCAGGAGCTGCAGAAAGTGTCTTGCTGGTCGAGAGACCTGCAGAGTGAAGGAAGAGGCCAGAGCCACTAAATTCCTTACCCTTTCTGGGGGAAGAAAGGCTCTGGCTAGCTTTGTGTCCAATTCTGCCCCTATAAAGATGAGTACCTGGACTGGTTCCAGAAATGAAAATTACGTACCTACCGTAATTCTTGATCTTCTTGGACGAGTCTCCACCACTCATTCACACTAGTGGGATTAGCGCCGGAGGCACTAAGACCCATCGGGAGCAAACTTTTTGCTGGAGGGTCGGCGCGAGATGGCGCCGAGCAGCGTGCTCAAGCGTAATGACCATCTCGGGCAATGACCCTCCAACCGCCTCTAGCAATTTTTACCAAGGAGGTGCAGCGCAACTAACGAAAGAGTAAACCAACATTAAAAAACGGACATAAGATAGTCCATGACCCTGTAAGAAGGGTCAGCAAAGAAGTCCTCACGGCCCAAAGATTTGAGGGAGTGAAGACCAATACAGCGGTGAGCTCGGGGATGGAGGGTGGGGCGTGTGAATGAGTGGTGGAGACTACGTCAAGAAGATCAGAAATACAGTAGTACGTAATCTTCCTATCTTCCTGGACATAAGTCTCACCACTCATTCACACTAGTGGGGAGTACCAAGCTGATAATCCCAAAAGGGCGGCAGGAGGCCAGAGCTCACGCGTCTAAGATAGAAGCCCATTTAGGATAGTTCTGCCGAATGCAGAATGTCGCCTAGCATGAACATCCAGTGCATAGTGCTTATCGAAGGTATGCACTGAGCTCCAGGTGGTGGCGTTGCATATATCTGCAATTGGAACATTGCAATTTCGCTAAGGATGCGCGACCGCTCTAGTAGAGTGGCGAGCACTCTACCTTCTAATTTAACTTGAGCCATGGAATAGCAATGACGAAGGCATGCCACTAACCATGAAGAGATGCATCTAATAGCGACAGGTTGACCCAGCCGGGTGTCACGAAAGAAAACGAACAGTTGCTGAGTTCATGGAACATCCTTGGTTCTATCTAAATAGAACATGAAGGCTCTCTTAACATCCAAGGAATGAAGAGCTGCGCCCCTTCATTTTGGAAATTAGCTGTAAGTCAGGAAGTACCAGAGGTTGGTTTAGATGGAATTCTGACACAACCTTGGGAAGAAATTAGGATAGTGCAAGGAGAACTACCTTGTCTTTATGGAATACAGTATCTGGAGGGTCCATAACCAGGGCATGTATCTCAGAGACCCCTGCTGAGGTAATGGCCACCAGGAAGGCAGTCTTCCAGGTAAAAATTTTAGCTCACAGGTAGCTAAGGGTTTGAAAGGCTTCCAGTGAGCATGTCCAGCCTCAGGTTAATGTCCCAGGCTGAAACTGGAGGCTAACAGGGGGTCTGGAATGGAGAATCCTTAAGAAATCTCTTCACCATAGGTAACTGAGCCAGAGTTAAGGAAGAAACCGGCTCATGGAGCAGCTGAGATGGCACTAAGGTGAACTTTAACTGTGGAGTACTGAAGACCTAAGTTTGACAGGTCCAAAAGATACTCAGAACCTTGCCAGGACAGGAAAAGGGATTCCAAGAAGATTTTGCACACCAGAGAGAAAACGTTTCCATTTGGAGCGTCGTTTTTAATTGGCTGGCTTCGAGCAGCCAGAAGGATGTCTGAGACTCACGAGAGACATTGAACCGATTCACTTCTATCTCTTCAGGAGCCAAGCATGAAAGTGAAGTGATTTCAGGTTGGGATGTACCAAGAACCCTGAGTCAAAGACTGATTTGCAAAGGAAGTGGTCTCGGGAGGCTGCAACATACTGTTGAGTGAAACCATAGTTGCCGAGGCCAGGAAGGAGCAATGAGAATCATCTTGGTCCCTGAGACTCGAACTTGAGGAGTACTTCTGGATTAGAGGAAGCGGTGGAAAGGCGAAGAAAGCGTTTTGTCCACCGCGCTAGCCTGACATCCTGACAGAAAATGCCAGGCCCTGGATTTCTGGAGCAGAAGAGAGGCAGTTTTACGTTGAGTGGGGATGCAAAAGGTCCAGGTCTGGAGTCCCCACTCTTTGAACAGGGACCGAGCTACGGCTGGATCGAGACCACTGAGGGTCTGCCTCCCGTTCTGCTGAGGCGATCTGCTAGGTCGCTTTGTATACCTGGCAGATAAACCGCTTGAATCAGAGACTTGTGCTCCAAGCACCACTCCCACACCCTCATTGCTTCCTGCAAAGAGATAAGAATGAGCACCGCCTTTTGATGTAATACATCACTGCTTTGTTGTCCGTTTGAAGGAGAATGTTCTTGTGACAAAGGACATCCTTCAGAGCTCGGATTGCATAGAGGACCGCTCTCATCTCAGGACATTTATGTGGAGATGAGTTTGAACTAGTCCATACACCTTGAGTGTGGAGGGAGACAGTGAGCCCCCATCCCATTAGCGATGCGTCTGTGGTGATGGAGATCTGATGATCGGGGAGCAAGGGAATCCTTCCAGGAGATTGCTCTCTTGAGACCACCAGGTGAGAGACCTTGAAGGGGCTCCGTCACCTTGATGGGATAAGACTGGGGGTGAGAGTCGGGGACCACTGAGTGGAAGCATCCACTGGGTGATTCTCATGTGCAGTCGGGCCAGAGGGACAGTGAAGACCGAGGGCGCCATGAGACCCAACATGCGTTGCATCCAGAGGCTGTAGCCGATTGGTTCTCCTGATGTAACAGGCCATTCGAAGGATGTAAGTCTTCTGTCCTCTGGAAGAAAGCCTTCGCTGAAGAGGTGTCTAAAGCGTCCTATGAAAAGGAGCCTCTGGGAGGGTTGCAGTTGAGATTTTTCAAATTCAGCAGAACTCCCATGGACGTGAGAGAGACGAGAGTCGTTTACCGCGACTTCCAAGATCCCATGGCGGAAGGGCTTGCTAAAAACAATCGTCCAGGTGGGAAACACTCGAGTCCGACTTTCCTGAGATGCTGCGAGAACTGCAACACTTTGCAAAACTTCATGGCCGAGGATAGCCCAAGGGCAGGACTCTGAACTGATAATGCTGACCCAAAGCTACAAACCTTGAGGAACTTGCGGTGGGTCGGGTGGGCGAGGATATGCTGGTAAGCATCCTGCATATCAGAGAGCCAGCCAGTCGTGCTGATGCAGCAAGGGTAACAGGGTACCCTAGAAATCATCTTGAATTTCTCCTGGGGAGGAATCTGTTTAACTTTCTGAGGTCTAGAATGGAGCATCCCCAGATTTCTTTGGAACCAGAAAGTAATGGGAGTAGAACCCTGTGTTTACGCAGATGCGGGGGGCACCAGTTCTATTCCCTGTTGTTCAGGAGGCCCCTGGATCTCGCGGTGAGGAGGTCTGACTGAGAGGCCGACAACCTGGGTTGTCGTCTGGGAGGACATTCGGGGGTTTCCAAGAAATTGAGAGAATAACCTCTGAATTATCCAGAAGGACCCATTGTCGAAGTTATGGACTTCCACTGGTTATGAGGTACATCAGGCGACCTCCACGGAGGAGAAAGTTCCACCTCGGGCAGAGTGGATGGAACTTGGGCCAACGACTCACTAAGGTGAGCGCTTGGGGCTTTAGGGCCCTGCGCTTCTGCTCTTGTCTTCTTTTGAGGTTGGGCAGGTTGGCTTTTATGGAAGCTTCCCCTGCCTCTGCCTCGAAAGGACTGACGACTATGGAGCAGCGTCTGTTCATGCCCCGAGGAGGGGCAGGCGGAGAATCTGTGGTTAATGGCCGATCCTAGTCCTGGTGGCCTCTAAGGCTTGCTCCACCTGAGGGCCAAAAGAAAGGCCATCTAAAGGCAGCGTCATCACCTGCTGCCTAGGCATCATTCGTGAAAGAAGTACGCAGCCAGGAATGGCGCCAGTACAAATCCCAGCGGCTGCTGAGCGAGAAGCAGTGTCAAAGCATCCATGGCGGCTTTGACCTGTTGGTTATTGGACTCAATACCTCTAATAACGGTCAGAAGCTCTGACTTGGAATCCGAATGGGAAGAGCTTCAACCATTCTTTTCATAGAGTGCACAGGATATACTCATACTGAGAGAAAATAGCCTTGATAACTGGCAATACGCATACTTAGAGTGGAGGCAGCAAAGACTCTCTTACCTAATGTATCAATCTTACGAGACACTCTGTTAATAGGTCGAGCTGTAGTAGTTTGAGGAAAACGACCTTGTCATTCTCTGCCAGGACTACAATAGGATCCATAAGGCTTGGGATGCCAAAATGGACGATCCTTGGGAGCTGAATACTTCTTATCAATGGATTTAGCCACTGAGGGAATAAGAGCAGGATTATTCCATACCATTTGAGACAGCGTCTCGAAGGAAGGCTGGATCGGAGGAGTCAAATCCGTAGGGATCTCCAAAGCATGAAGATACTGG
This sequence comes from Neoceratodus forsteri, assembly GCA_016271365.2. Taxonomy (NCBI): domain Eukaryota; kingdom Metazoa; phylum Chordata; order Ceratodontiformes; family Ceratodontidae; genus Neoceratodus; species Neoceratodus forsteri. The sequence continues at coordinate 358,211,153 of CM028137.1, forward strand.
AGTCTTAATATCTTCCCAGGATCGATGTCTGTAGTCTGGAGAGAAAGAGTGGATCCCAGGTTCTTCAACAGAGACTTAAAGGACAGGTCCTTGACCACAGGCTCTGTAGCAAAGAAGATCCTGTTTCCTCCACTTCATCCCAACCGAAGGTCTGGGTCAGGCTCAACATCATCTCCTGATGGTCCAGAAAGGACTGTTTGGACAGGAAAGGAGTGAATAGGAGAGGAGGAAAGCAGAAAAACAGGAGAGTCCCAAGGGCTGCCCGGCTGAGGCAGGCAAAAGCAGACTGAAGAGCACCAAGGCGCGGGCGCGCCGAAGAGAGCCTGTGGCCCTGCGCGCCCCAGCGGCGCCCCTTGATCGACATGGCGCGGCCGGCAACGCCAGCGATCGGCCGCCTATCAAGGCAACAACACCACAGCGCCGCGAGACCCGTCAAGCGCCGCCCGACCAAGTGACACAGCGGCGCCGACAACCCAACAGACCCTGCGGAAGGTGCGGGAAGAGCCCCAGGAACCTGGAAAGCTAGAGAGAAAAACCAGGAGATAAGGGCATCGGTGAGGCCCCTGCGCGCAGCCATGTGAGAAACACCTAAGCACGGTCGCTGAGCACGAAGAAGGCGCCCACGCAACTGGGAAGGTCAACCGCCCTACCTGATCGCGGAGGGGCCCGAGGGCTCCGAGGCAACGGGCCAGACAGAAGAACCAACCTCCAAGCCCATTGCTCCATAAGAGCGCCCACTGATGAAACTGCTCATCTGGAGTCCTACCTATAGGCGGGAGGGCTCCGATGTCGGGGCAGCGATTACGGAAGTTGGCGACTCGAAGAAGAGACGCAACTAGCAATGATAACCCGGCGTCGTAGCGCAGACATACCAGAGGGCACCTCGGTGATGCCTTCTCTTTTGACCTGTGGGCGAAGAAGAGGCTCGAGGCGAGCAGTGCGAGAATCGACCGTTTATTTTATGCCGGAGGGACCGCCATCCCCAGGCATCGGACTGACCGTTGTCGGAACCCGCTGAGGAGAAGGAGGCTGACGGACCCAGCCGGCTGACTGAACAGCTTTCATCGAAGTCTCCTACAGTCACCTGACCTGCTCATGGTCGGCTCCAGTCCAGTAGGCCGAGACTTCAAGTAAAATTAAATTTACGAAAATAGAATAAAATTAAGCGTTCTACTTATCGTGATAAAGTTACCAAAAACAAACTGAAAACTATCGCTAGTTTGAAGTTCGACTCCGACAGGCGGCGTCGTCACTGAAGCGCACTCGACGGTAGGAAAAAAGAACTGAGGCGGTTTGGAGGGTGCGTCGCCGAGATGGTCATTAGTCACGAGCGCTGCTCGCGGCGTCATGCCTCGCGGGCGCCGCTCTCACACCACCCTCCAGCAAAAAGTTTGCTCCCGATGGGTCCTAGTGCCTCCGGCACTAATCCCACTAGTGTGAATGAGTGGTGGAGACTTATGTCCAGGAAGATCAGTAACTTTTAGTTTTAAATGAGTTTTAAACCCACTGATCGGTTCAAAACCGAACCGATAACTTACAAGTTCCACACAGACAAAACCTTCATTTACTTACGGTTACCACAGATAGAGCTTGAACCGAATGGTTTTGCGGTTAAAATAAAACTATTCTCGGTTAAATCCAACCGAGAAAACACTTTTTAAACCGAGAAATGAACCGAGCAGAAGGAGAAATCTCCGGAGCGACTGTTCACTGAGGCGGAGTAAAGAATCTGACAATTCAAGTTTGAAATGACACAGATAGAGCTGCTCTCGTGCCAAAATTCTATTTTGGAATGGTTTTAACCATTGCACTCCGGGGCAGTTCTAGAGCTGGAACAAACTGCTAATGTCTATAATATAGCAAGACTTCATGTTGTTTGAAGTCAAATTCCGAGGAGTCTTGATCTGGGGGCCGATCACGGTGAAGGGCGCGAAGCCCATCAGGAGCACCCAACTGCATCAATCCAGACTGGAGACTCCGGGGGTGCGCAATATCTCTGGCTGAGATCCCCTGGGGCAGGAACGCAACGACACCTCCCGAAAGGGAGCAGGCCAGGGCAGCACCACAAGGGTGGCCTTGCCAAAATCGCCTAGAAAAGCGTGCGCCGAGTGCTCAGGATTGCTGATAGTGGAAGAAGTAAGATGGAAGTCCTCCAACAACCTCACGAGGAATCGCTGATACTCAGAAAGATCAGCAGCTGGAGAGATGTGGACAGAAGTTTCCTCTCCTTCAGAAGAGGGGGATGAGGAGCTGGAGGGCACCCGCTGTTCAGTGGGTGGTCTGCCGGGGGTTGAAAAACCTGGCTGTCCATTGCCCTAATGTAAGCAGGGAACCGAGCACCCACTGCTCTGAACTGCTCCCAGGAGAGAGTCCCGCTAGGATCAAGGATGCCTCGCAGCGCAGGAGAATGTGGCAGAGGAATGGGGACAGAGCCGAGAAGAGATGTCGGCTGACCTCCACCTGGGCTAAGGAGCAGACTGTGGGCACCCACGGAAGAAGGTGCCCCGGAAGACCCCACAGCCGACAGGTGAAAGTACAGTTACGTAAGAACTTACCGTAACAGCAGATCTTCAAGAGAGGCTCTTGCAGTAGGTAATTACATATAGGACTGATGCCGGCAGGCGACAGGACCCCATGGAAAAATTTCTAGCTAGCAGTCCCTGGCGAGGGACCGCTCCCACGTCAGGTGACCGGCGTCAGGAGACGTCGGTATAAAAGGGCAGGTCCCGGATGCCCGCCTTCCAGTTCTTTCCTGCCACAGGCTGAAAGAGGCCGGATGAGAGAGAAGCGGATATTTCCCTCAATGGAAAAGGAGCTGAAAAAGTCTAGGGTGATGGAGGGCGGGAAGGTATTACCTACTGCAAGAGCCTCTCTCTCGAAGATCTACTGTTATGCTAAGTTCTTACGTAACTGTACTATCTTACTTAGAGAGAGCTCTTGCAGTAGGTAATTATATATAGGACTGAATCCCAAGCAGTCTGGAACAAAGAAAGGCACCGGGAGGAGGAAAACTACTCCAAGAAGCAGTTCTAGCCGTGCAAGCCTCAAGATAGGAGGCCTTGCAAAACGGCTAGCCCGAAGCCTGCTCTACGGCGACAGGAAACATCCAAACTGTAGTGTTTCATAAAGGTATGGACGGAAGTCCAGATGGCAGCAGCGCAGATGTCTGCCGCAGACACATTCTTGAAACAAGCCGCGAGGAGTAGCCTCTGACTTGACCCGGGAGGGTCTTGTGGTATTTTTCATAATAGAAAGTGATGCAATGAGCCAACCACTTAAGACAGGCATTGCTTGGAAACAGCATTGCCTTCCCTTTTGTGAGCAAAAGAGACGAACAACAGATCAGTCTTTGAGATCCTTCGTCTTGTTGGTGTAGTATCTCAGAATCCAGAGAACATCCATAGCATGGAGTAAATATTCCCCTTGATTAGAGTACTGTGTAAAAAAGGCAGGTAGCTCTATGGACTGATTTAAGGTAGATTCTATTACTACTTTAGGTAGAAACTTCGGATTCGTTCGAAGAGCAACTCGTTCCTTTGTGAAAAATCAAGTAGGGGATTTTACACATCAGGGCCTGAAGCTCTGAGATTCTTAGAGCCAAAGTAATGGCCACCAAGAAGAGCGTCTTCCACGAAAGAAACTTCAAATCTGCAGAAGCTGCAGGTTCAAAGGGAGGAAGGGTAAGTTTCTCAAGAACAAAATTCAAGTCCCAAGGGGGGCAGGAGTACGGATGCGGGGCCTCAGATGGAGAACCCCTCTGAGAAAGGTTGAGCAAAGGTCTTGTTTGCGAAGGGAACATGACAGGCCGAAATGACCACCATGTGTACTTTCAGAGAGGAATGGCTGAGACCCAGGTCAAACAGATGACGTAGATAATCCAGCAGAAGCCCCGCTGAACAGGAGAAAGGTTCCACGTTCTTGGAAGCGGCCCAAATAGTGGATCTTTTCCACTTCATGGCATAAGTGGATCTGGTGGAGGGTTTTCTGGTCTCCACTAAAATCTCCACCACTTTGGGAGACACTCCAAAACGGGATTGGGCTAGGTCTGCAGGAGTCATGCATGCAGTTGGAGGGATTTGAGGCCTGGATGGACCAGGGTCCCCTGATCCTGGGTCAACAAACCTCGAGATAGAGGAAGAGGAAGAGGAGGATCCTCTGAATATTGTTGTAGAAGACAGAATCAGGTTTGCCTGGGCCAGAAAGGAGCGATCAGAATCATTCTCGCTCCTTCTGAAGCTAGTTTCTGCAAGACTTGTGGGATAAGAGGAACTGGGGGGAAAAGCATAGATGAATCTGTCCTTCCAGTTTAGAGACAGAGCGTTGCTCCAAAAAGCGCCTCGCTCTGGAACGAGCGAGCAGAAGATGGGAAGTTTTGCGTTTAGGGGTGATGTGAACAGGTCGACCTGTGGCGTTCCCCAAAGTTGGAAGATACTGTCTTGGACCCCTTGGTCCAGTTCCCACTCGTGAGTCAGAGCAGAAGAGCAACTTAGCTTGTCTGCCAGGGTGTTGTCGACTCCTTGAACGTGAATCGCTGTGAGGTGAAGGTCCTGTTGTGTTGCCCAATCCCAAACCCTCATTGCCTCCCTGCATACAGGGTAGGACAGAGTCCCTCCCTGCTTGTTGATGTACCACACCACGCACATGTTGTCCGTCTGGATGGCTAGGTGACTGGGAAGGATGTATTGGTGAAGGGCTTGGAGAGCGTACAACACTGCCGAGCTCGAGCACACCGATGTGGAGAGCTTGTTCTAGCCTGGACCAGGAACCCTGGGTCCGATGAGGGCCTAGATGGGCTCCCCAACCTTCACCTGAGGCGTCTGTGGTTAGAGTCTGGGAGGGGGGAGGATGAAAGAAAGAAACCCCCCCCGAAACAGGTTCTCCTGAACTATCCACCATTGTAAGTCTCGCATCATCGGCAAGGAGATCAGAACTGAGTGATCTAGGTCGTCCACTAGCTGATCCCACTGAGAGCGTAGAGTCCACTGAGAGATCCTTATGTGGAGTCGAGCGCGAGGGACCATCGGGATAGCAGCCGCCATGAGCCTGAGAAGGCGAAGGACCAACCTCGCAGAGACCATCCTGCAGTCAGACAACAGATTTATCTGGGTCTGAAGGGAGGCCACCCTGTCCGGAGGCAGGAAGGCCTTGCCCACGGTCGCATCGAGGATCACCCCAATAAACTGTAGCCTCTGGGATGGGTCCAGATGAGACTTGGAATGGTTGATGGTAATACCCAGGCAGGCAAAAACCTGCTGGGTAAGGGAGAGGAAACGCAGGAGTTCCTCCCTGGACGAGGCCGCCAGGAGCCAGTCGTCCAGGTAAGGGGAAAACCTGTACTCCCTTGGTACGCAGGTGGGCCGCCACCACTGCCAGGCATTTGGTAAATACTCGGGGGGCAGAGGATAAACCAAATGGGAGCGCCTTGAACTGGTATTGGTCCCCCTGGAATGCAAAATGAAGGGATTTGCGATGAGATGGGCGAATGGGAATGTGCAGATAAGCATTCTGCATATCCAGAGCACAAAGCCATTGACCCGGCCGGAGGAGGGGCAGAAGGCTCTGCAAAGAGAGCACCCTGAACCTTTTGTATGCTACATAAAGATTCAGGGAACTGAGATCTAAAATTGGTCAGAGCTCCCGTCTTCTTTGGGACCAGGAAGAAATGGGAACAGTAACCCGTCCCCTGAAGAAGAAGGGGGACGGGCTCTATCGCTTGCTTCAGCAGAAGAGCCGAGATTTCCTCCTGGACCAAAGGAAGATGTTCCCGTGAATAAAACTACTTCAGAGGGGAGTGGCGGGGTGGTTTCTTAACAAACTCTATGGAATGTCCTTCTGCTATGAGCTGGAGCACCCAAGAATCCGTGGTTATCCTCTCCCATCCCGGAAGGTGGAGGGAAAACTTCCCTCCTACTGGTTCCTCCAGGTAGTCCGGAGGCAGTAGGAGAGGAAACGAGTCAAGTGGTGTGGGGCAGGCCACAGCTGAAGCACCCGCTGCTTTGGGTCCGGGGCTTAGCAGCTGCGGGGGCCCAGCGTTTTGCGGCCTGCCTTCCCTGGGGTTTCATCTCTGGCAGATTCCGTCTGCTAAAGGGACGGCGCTGCTGCTAATGGGGATGGTACATGGAATCAACTGACTTCAGAGCCGTCCCCTTCTCTTGCAAATTGGTAATTATGTCCTTGACATCACCCCTGAAAAGCACCGACCCCTGGAAGGGTGCTTCCTGGATAGCACATTGCACCTCCGGGACCAAACCTGACACGCGGAGCCAAGCATGACGCCGTAAGCCTACAGCAAAAGCTGAGCTCCGCCCAGCAGTGTCCACTGCATCGTATGTCGCACGTAGCATGTGTCAACTGGCCGAACGAGCAGAGCGGACGAGATCAGCCAACTCCTGCTTGACTTGGGAGTCAGGCAAGGAGTTCAGCATGGCTTCTGCCAGAGTAAGGATGGCCTTCTGGTAGTCCCCCATGTGGCCGACATAGTTCAGGGCCCTAATCCCCAGTGTGGAGGAAGTGTAAATCTTTCTCCCATACTGGTCCAGAAGACAAGATTCCTTATCAGAGGTGACGAGCTAAGATGTTTAGGGTTCGCCGACTGGCCGTGAGCGGCGCTAATCACGACCGAGTCGGCACGAGGGTGAGAATCCAGGAAATCAAACACCCTCTGGAGCCTGATACAGCCTGTTCGACTTCCTGGGAAGTGGAGCCAAGGCCGATGGCGGTTTCCATATCGAGGTAACAAGGTTGGCGTGAGGCTCTATCCAGTTTGGCACCAATGTAGGAGTGGTCACGGGCGGATCCAGATGTTCAGCGAGTTCCAGACGCTGAGGATCTGGTTCCAGGGAGTGCCACTGATGAACCTCCTGGATCTTCCTAAGCAACTCCGTAAAAGAAGGATCCTCCGGAGGAGTCCCTGGCCGGGGATTCGACGGAGAGCGAGGCTCGTAGTCTTTCTCGGAGCAGCCGTCTGAAGAGTCCGAGGAGTCCGAGAGTGAAGAGGAGGAGGATGAAGAACAGAAAGACTCCCTTTCCCGACCTGGGGGAGGAACGGACTCCTTGGGGAGTCCCTAGGGAAGCATGTCCTGCCCTTCTCTGGATCCAGATGGAAGAACCCTGGAGTCCGGAGGTGGTGAGGGAGTGTGCTGCCTGGGGCGTACAGGAACCTGGGACGGCACCATCGCCAGAAGGTGGCTCTTGACCTCTTTGGTGAGCTGAGCCTTGGCCAGAGTCTCCTGCAGGTCCACCGGTGGCCGCGAGGGCAGTGGAGGAGGAGGTGGGGGATAAGGATACAGGTTATACCTGTATGGAGCGTATCCAAAACCCGGCTGCGGGTAGCCCGGCATCGGGTATTGGGGCGTCGACTACTGCAGCGTCGGGAAGCCCAGCGTCGGGTAGTGTGGCGCCGGATACTGCGTTCCTGGGTACACCGGCGTTGAATAAGACGGAGGATACCCGGGAGCCAGGGGGGCTGCCGGAGCAGACGGCCCGGCCGGGAACCTCATGGGAGGGTCCGTAGTGGACAGCCTGGAGGGTGAGGGCCTGATGGGAGCAGAATATCTCCCTGAGTCCGTAAGGCCGACGTCAGGGCCGACTGTGGAGGCCCTGGCGCTGGAGGTACCGACATCTGAGCCGGCATCCGGGGAGCAGACGTCAGGTCCGGCGCTCCAGGTGGAGGAAGGACTGACGGAGGCAAAAGATCCCCAGCTTCACCCGGGGACGGAGGGGAAAAGTCCCCGGGTTTAGGTTGGGGGGACTCTGGTTCCCCAGATGGCAGCGAAGGCTGCGGGGAACTGGGAATGACGGACATTGGGGGGTTCGCCGTCGGTTCCTTCGCCGGCCGGACGTCGGACAAGCCGATGTGAGGCTTAGAGGCGAGCTCTCGGCGGGGGCTGGAGGAGCTGACGTCAGACTTACGAGAGCTGTCACCAGAGACAGGCTGAGAGGAGAGATCAGCCTGGTCCAGTGGAGAGGAGGCCTCGCGTCGCCCCGGAGGGTCGGACATCTTACCAGCCCTCTCCGGGCGGACGTCAGAGGAGCAGACGCCCAGCTTACCGGAGTCACCCACAGTGGTAGGCTGCGAGCCTGTGGCCGAACCAGGGGCGGAAACCTCCAACTGCCCGGAGGCGCCTGCAAGGCCCGAGCGCGAGCCAGACGGGCAGGCCGACGCCGCCTCAGAAACCTCTGAGGCGGCTGTCGAGGAGTGATCCCCCGGAGGGGATGTTACCTGCGTCCCAGTGACTCCAGAGGGAGATGCGGTGGAGGAGCCTTTGTCCCGGTGCCTCTCCTTGTCCTCCTTCTTCCGATGGCCTTCAGGGGAAGTGGACACCTGCCTCAGTTTTTTAAGCTCCTTCTCCATAGAGCTCATTTTCTTCTTTAGAATATGGGCTTCCAGGGATTGCTGCCGCCTTTTTCGGGTAGCCGCGTTAAAGCTGAGGTAATGCTGGCACTTCTCGACTGGGTGATCGTGGCCTATGCAGAACAGGCACAGGGAGTGGCGGTCCTTGTGCAGTAGTTGGGCGCCGCACGAATCACACTTATTCTTGTGCTCAGAGGGTGTAGGGGACGACATACACCGACGCTAGTACTGATGTTAGTCGAAAAAATAAAGACCTTTTTCGTAAAAAAAAAAAGTCAAAAGAAGGGCCGACGAAGCACCTAACTTTTCATGAGAGCTTGCACGAGCTAACTGTGGAAAGAACTGGAAGGCAGGCGTCCGGAACGCCCCTTTATACCGACGTCTCCTGACGCCGGTCACCTGACGTGGAGACAGTTGCTCGCCAGGGACTGCTAGCTAGAAATTTTTCCGTAGGGTCCTGCCACCTGCCGGTGTCAGTCCTATATGTAATTACCTACTGCAAGAGCCCTCTCAAAGTAAGATCAACCATTTTGGTAATGCCTTGGCTGCGCCTGGAAGAATTCCCCCCTGTGAGGCGACCGGGGCCGTACAGGTCTAGAAGGATGGTCCCCTACCTCAAAAGGGGACTCTCTCAAAGAGACCGAGGAGGAAGAGCGGAGATCCACACTACGGCTTCTCCCAGAGCCCGGGTGGACCCCTGAAAAAGGCCGACGTGCCGACCCCACGCCCCTCAACCCCTCGGAGTCCGAAAGAGCCCTCCTCCTCCTCGAGAGGGCCAGCCTAGGTAGCTAGCATCTCTGGGCAGCTCCCGAAGGGGCTATCCAGGGCACAGTACCCTCCCCTCATGGAGGTGCTCTGATCGGCCCCAAAGTTGGGCAATCTAGGCACACGACAGGTTGGGGTACCACTACTGAGGGGTCAGTGAAACCACCAAGATCAGGCTGCAGAGCTATGGTGGCCTGCACCACTGCCTGCTGGTCAGCACCCCTGACCCCAGTCTCGGTAGCCACCGACCCCACCTCAGAAGGGGGCTGACTCCGGCTTGTCGAGGAGACTACTGGGTTGCCCACCTCAACAGCCAACCCCAAAGGGTCAGACTGAACATCTGACTCAGAGCTCGACTCCGCCTCCGAGGAGATAGAGGCAGAGGCCCTGTGCCAAACTGTAGGAGGGCACCCACTGCCATCCTTGCCCACAGGCCCAGAAACCAAAGCTGTGCCTGAGCCGGTGCCAGCGCCCCCCCCCCCCCGCAGCCCCGCAAACGGAATCTGCAGGGGGCACGGCCCCAACCTGAACAAGAGCTCCAGAGCTGGGACCAGTCATGGCGCCATCTGGTCCCACGGTGCCACGAATGGCACAGAGAGCAGAGGCGGCGCAGACGTAGACAGAGGAATCTGAAGGCCCCACGGCGCCGGGCCCAGTGGACAAGGGTGCTGTGCTCAACCTCGGCACTGAGGCGAGACATGGAAAAAGCTGGTACCGTAGCAGCTCCCACGGCGCCGCTAGCAGTGTAGGCGCTGCGAACGGCTCCGACAGAAGCCACGGCACCGCACAAGTCGGTGCTGACGACTACTCCATCAGGGCCCACGCGCGCGGCCCCACAAGTGCCGACCGACTGCGTCGCGAAGCGGCGCCGACCGCCTTGCGAACCGCGGGAGCCTTCACCCCGGAGTGACTGCTATGCGGCGCTCCCGCCTGCTCCCTGGGAGGAACAGAACGGGCATCCTGTGCCGCGGAAGAAGCCTCAGCAATGGCTAGGCTACTAGTAGCTGAGGCTCCCTCTTCCTCGGTCCGTATAGAACCGGGAGAGGACCCAAAGGAAAGGCTGAGAGAACATGGCTTGGCCCGACGAGTGCGCACCCGACCCCGGAAAGTTGTCGGAGCTCGCCCCACTTTCCACTCACGTTGCTCGATGTCCCGGCGGTCCATGGAGAAACAGCCACTGCACGAATCCATGTTGTGAAGGCGGGCCAAGACATGCAAGACACCAGTTGTGCTGGTCGTTGGCGGAATACTTTTTGCCGCAAGGGCACCGCTGCATTAGGCCGACCATCTTAGCAGATTTCTTGCCCTCCGACCGAGACATGACCTACGGGGACCCCATCAAAAACAGACTCGATCGCCACGGAAATATAAAAATAAGGAAAGATCTTACCGGGCGATGACGAGTGTAGGCAGAAACAGAACTGGCAGGATAACCGACTGACCGAAGGTAAAATTTTACTAGGACTCTTCACAGCTTCCCACGAGGCGACCTCTATGGCGGGAGATGAAGAACTGGCAGGCAGGAGAGTCGACACACAGTCTAACAGCCAACCCATGGCGCCACGCGGTCGTCGGCCTCGAGGCGGCACCGATAGTCGCGGTTCACCTACCTTAAAAGGAAAAAAAAAAAAAAAGGCTCCCGCGGGGTCCTGACCTCCAGCACATAGCCAACAGTGATGAATGGTGAAGATTTACACAGATAAGATCCACATCTGTGGAGGCCAGAAATGCACTACCAGTATCACTCTGGCTCCTTCTGCCTGCAACTTGAGCAGAACCCTCTGAAAAAGGGGGAAGGCATACAGAAACCTCCCTGTCCAAGAGAGAGACAATGCATCTAACCAAAAAACACCAGGCCCTGGATCTAGCGAGCAGAAACTGGGCAGTATGGGATAGTGTGGGAACGCAAAGAGATCCAGTTCTGGCTGACCCCACCTTCCGAAGAGGCAGTCTATGACTTCTTGCTGTAGTTCCACACTTGTGGTTCTGAGACCGAGACAGACTTAGGCTTTCTGCAAGGACACTGTGAATCCCTGGAACATAAGACTGCTGTAATGTCCAGGTTGTGATCCACTGCCCAAGACCATACTCTCAAGGCCATACTCTCATTGCCTCTCTGCAAAGGGGATACGAATGTATACCCCCCTGCTTCAGATGGAAGATTACTGGGATACTCTCCGACTGAACCAGCAGAGGTCCAGGAAGGAGCAACCCTTGGAAGGCTTGAAGGGCATACAGTACAGCTCATCTCCAAAAGGTTTATGTGGAGAGCTTGTTCCGTTGAGTTCCAGGAACCCATCTGATGAGAAACAAGATATGCTCCCCATCCCAGTCCAGAGGCGCTGGTAGTAAAGGTCTGCTGTGGGCTGGGCCGCTGGAAGGGAACCCCTATGCTCAAGTGGGCCATGGTGAGCTATCAGGTCATGCACTATCAGACTGCACTGGAGATCCGAATGGGCTCCTCTAGCTCATCCGTGCCTTGATCCCATTGAACCCTAAGGTGCCACTGCAGCATCTTCATGTTCAGACATGCGAGTGGAACCATTACTCTGGCTGCAGCCTTGTCACCTAGAAGTTGTACAACCACCCTCGCAGCAACCAAGTCAGAGTCCTGTACCCTGCGAGCGACATCTTAGCCTTGATGCCCTGTCTGTAGGCAAAAAGGCTTTCCCTCGGACTGTGTCCAGGACTGCTCCTATGTATTGCAGCCTTCGAGCTGGCCATGGTTGCGACTTGGGCAGGTTTATGGTAATGCCCAGAGCCTGGAACAGACTGATCGTCTCCTCCAAGGTTCTGTTCAATTGGTCTTCTGCTGGAGCAGTAAGAAGCCAATCGTCCCAGAAAAGGGTATACAAAGTGACCCCCTCATGAGGGCCGCCGCCACCACCACTGCTAGGCACTTAGTAAAAACCCTTGGTGCCAATGATAGGCCAAATGGCAACACCCTGAACTGGTAGTGTCTGCCTTGGAAGGTAAAATGGAGGTACTTCCTGTGGGACGGCAGGATCCTGATGTGCATGTAGGCGTCCTGCATGTCCAGAGAGCAAAGCCAGTCTCCTTGGTGGAGCACTGGTAACAGGCTCGCCAAGGTCACCATTCTGAACCGTCTGCATTCGATGAAGGTGTTCAGTTGACTGAGGTCTTCCATCTTTTATGGAACAAGGAAGAAATGGGAATAAAAATCCCTTGCCCTGTTGAGCAAAAGGAACCTCTTGTATGGCTCTTTTGTCCAATAAGACCTATATCTCTGCTCTCAGGAGGAGTGCATGGGAGGGTGAGCAGTGGGAGGGGGACTGGTGGGTTGTCTGGTGGGATCCTTATTGCAGGTACCTTATTGTACCTTGTCATTTGCTGTTGCCTTGACTCTGTATTATCGCTTGTACCTTGCAATTCTCCCGGGTCACACCTGAAAATAGGCATTTGACTGTCTAGCGTGCTTACCTGGTTAACAAAAGCTAAATAAATAAAATCTGAGTGTACTCTAAGGAATATCCCCTTTCCACTATCTGGAGGACCCATTAGTCCGATGTTATACTGGACCACCCGGATAGGTAGAGGGAGAATCTCCCTCCTCCCACTGCACTTCCTGCAGTGGGAAGTCAGATGAGAGTCATGCTGTATTGAAGGGGGTAGGCAGGAGATGTCTGGGCACCTTGGGATTTTTAGGGCCCTGGGCACCTGAAGGGACAGGGTGGCCTTTTCTATTAAAACCTCCGTTGTGTTGCATCTGGCATCTTCCTTGCTGTTCCTGATTTTTCGGAAAGGGACAGCAACCTGTGGGCTGTGGCTCCGACCTGCACATTCTGTGGACTTCCGATACTGCTCTGCCCGAATCTTGGAAGTCCAGTAATCAGCTTCTCAGTGTCCTGGCCGAACAGGACTGGTCCCTGAAAAGGAGCATCCAGGACAGCATCCTGTAGATCCTGTTGGAAGCCAGAAGCATTGAGCCAAGCATGCCTTCGCATGCAAATGCCAGTGGCCGATGCTCTTGCTGCTATATTGGCAGAGTCATAAGATCTCCTTAGGACGTGTTTGTCCACGTCCATGCCAGGCTGTATGACAGCATGGAGTTCTGCCTTACTCTCCGAATCTGTCTGGGCCTTGGCCAGGTCCACTGCCTCTGCCCACATGGACTTCTGGTACGTGACCATGTGGGCAAGGAAGTTCAGTGACCGAACAGTGCAAGTTGCAGACGAATACACCTTACGACTAATCTGGTCCAGTTTTTCAAATTCAGGGACGGGGTGGGGGCTGGGCACTCATGTGGCGTGGTTGTTTTACCCTGCCATGGGCAGCCGTCAGGACCATAGAGTCAGTCTTCGGGTGTTTGCCCATGAAAGGCTCCCCCCTTATAGAGTCTTGTAGAACCTACCAGCCTTGCATGGCACTACGGTCGTAGCAGCTGGATGTCTCCATATGGACCTGGTTACATCCTGTAAAGGCTCTACCAATTGGGGGGGGGGGTGTGATCAAGGGTTTAAGGTCAGTGGCCCCCAAAATTTCACCAGTCTGCATCTTTCAGGGTCCAGTTCCTCTGTGTCCCACTGGTATAGCATGTGAATGTGCCGAATATCCAAAAAGGACTGGTCATCCGGGGGTGACCTCGGCGAGTCCCTTGGATTAGGAGACGAGATGGGCAGCTTGTCCTCAGAGGAGTAGTCTGAAGACTAGTCTCTGGCATCATCCCCTGAAGATGACAGCGGGTGTCTGCTCAAGGATGGGATGGATGACGGGTGTCTTTTTCGGGTGCCCAACCCAGGCGTCTGCCTGTCTTTCTCTGCCGGTAGAAGCTCCTTCGGTGGTAAAGACTGTTGAGCTAGATCCTTAGGCGGTGGCCGTACCAGGGATGTATCCCTAGGTCTGGGGAGAAGGTCCCCTTTAATGGTGTTACACCACGCATTAAAGAGTGCTCCCATCTCAGTCAGTGGAACGGCTGGTGGTGAGGGTGGCTGGTTTGAAGTGCCGGAGGGCCCAGGCATCTGAACTGGAGGCACTGATGTCTGGCCTTTGGGCACCTTCTCTACAGGTGCTTCCAGCATCAGATCCGCACTGTCTGATGGTCTGGTGCCTTTCCTTTGGAGGAGGCTGCTGGGCGTACTGTGTCCCTGCATTCGGTGTCTCGGTCGCTGGAGCCGACTGCCGGTCTGCCAGGGCCGATGGACATTCTTTGGCCGGTGCTGCCTGCTCCTTCTCCAACACAGAGTCAGACTGTCCAGTGGTCTGCCTTCCGTTAGAGGCAGACTACATCCGTTCTTCAGATGGGGGAGGCATCCAGTACCAGACGACCTCCTGGCGTTTTGTGGAATCATCCGGTTTCTTACGCTTCTCGAATGACCGAGAGTGATTGTGGGTGCCGGACTCTGTGGATTTGCCCGAACCCAACACCTGTCCCTCCATCATCAACCCATGTTTGTGGGGTTAGTGGGCCAAGGGGACCTGGGCAGATGGCTGCCCCTGGGAAGAAGACTCTACCTTTAGCATGTGTTGAGGGGGTTGACTGTGTGGTCTCCCCTAAAGCTGCCTTGGTAACTGGGGGGGCAGACTGACCTCCTGCCAAAGGTGGAGGTAGCAGATGCCTGGAGAGGACTCTGGGCGGGACTCGATCTGGCTCTCTCCTTTTCCCGGTGGTTATGTGCCGGGGCGACTCCCTGGCAGAGGAGGATGAACTATGTCCTGAAGGGGCCTTCGGCATGGCGGCTACTTGCTGCTCGAGTTGATCGGCCTTCAGAGTGTTGGCATGGCAAATCCTCGTTTTGTTGCTGAACCTCTGCCAAGGCGGGCAATCGTCAGGCCGATGGCCTAGGCAAGCAGAGTGGCCATCTTTTGCTGGAATCTGCTTCCCGCACATACAATTAGATTTTTCACTGCTGTGTTGAAGACACGCACTTAAACTGATGAAGTGTCAAAGAAAAATAAGATTTTGGAGAGAAAAAGGAAAATTACGTACCTACCGTAATTCTTGATCTTCTTGGACGAGTCTCCACCACTCATTCACACTAGTGGGATTGGCGCCGGAGGCACTAAGACCCATCGGGAGCAAACTTTTTGCTGGAGGGTCGGAGAGACAGCGCCGAGACGCGGTGCACATGCAGCGGCTTGATGCGGTAATGACCATCTCGGCGTTACCCTCCAACCGCCTCAGTACCTTTTACCAAGGAGGTGCAGCGCAACTAACGGAAGAGTAAACCTAACATTAAAAAACGGACATAAGATAGTCCGTGATGACCCTGTAAGAAGGTCAGCAAAGAAGTCCTCACGGCCTAAAGATTTGAGGAGTGAAGACCAATACAGCTGTGAGCTCGGGGATGGAGGGTAGGCGTGTGAATGAGTGGTGGAGACTCGTCCAAGAAGATCAAGAATTACGGTAGATGCAATTTTCCCATCTTCCTGGACATAAGTCTCCACCACTCATCTACACTAGTGGGAGAGTACTGCTGATAATCCCCAAAAGGGCGGCAGGAGAGCCAGAGCTCACGCGTCTAAGATAGAAGCCCATTAAGGATAGTTCTGCCGAATCTGGCGGAATGTCGCCTAGCATGAACATCCAGTGCATAGTGCTTAACGAAGTATGCACTGGAGCTCCAGGTAAGCGGCGTTAGATATCTGCAATTGGAACATTGCGAATTTCCGCTTAGGGATGCCCAAGGACACCTAGTAG
The DNA here is from genome assembly GCA_016271365.2 of Neoceratodus forsteri. NCBI lineage: Eukaryota > Metazoa > Chordata > Ceratodontiformes > Ceratodontidae > Neoceratodus > Neoceratodus forsteri. Next base: position 358,226,929 of record CM028137.1, read on the forward strand.
AGTGAGCGTACATCTACCTTCTAATTTAACTTGAGCCATGGAATAGCAATGACGAAGGCATGTCACTAACCATGAAGAGATGCATCTAATAGCGACAGGTTGACCAGCCGGGTGTCGCTGAAAGAAACGAACAGTTGCTGAGTCTTGCGGACATCCTTGGTTCTATCTTAAATAGAACCGCAAGGCTCTCTTAACATCCAAGGAATGAAGAGCCTGCTCCCTTCATTTTGGAAATTAGCGGCTAAGCGGAAGTACCAGAGGTTGGTTTAGATGGAATTCTGACACAACCTTGGGAAGAAATTTAGGATGAGCAGGAGAACCTACGTTGTCTTTATGGAATACAGTATACGGAGGGTCCGTGAATCCAGGGCATGTATCTCAGAGACCCTGCGGCTGAGGTAATGGCCACCAGGAAGGCAGTCTTCCAGGTAAGAAATTTTAGCTCACAGGTAGCTAAGGGTTCGAAGGCTTCCGAGTGAGCATGTCCAGCACCAGGTTAATGTCCCAGGCTGCAACTGGACGCTTAACAGGGGTCTGGTATGGAGAATCCTTAAGAAATCTCTTCACCATAGGTAACTGAGCCAGAGTTAAGGAAGAAACCGGCTCATGGAGCTGAGATGGCACTAAGGTGAACTTTAACTGTGGAGTACTGAAGACCTAAGTTTGACAGGTCCAAAAGATACTCCAGAACCTTGCCAGGAGGACAGGAAAAGGGATTCCAAGAGGATTTTGCACACAGAGAGAAAACGTTTCCATTTTGGAAGCGTACGTTTGGTGGCTGGCTTCGAGCAGCCAGAAGGATGTCTGAGACTCTCACGAGAGCGTTGAACCGATTCACTTCTATCTCTTCAGAGCCAAGCATGAAGGTGAAGTGATTTCAGGTTGGGATGGACCAACGAACCCCGAGTCAAAAGACTGATTTGCAAGGAAGTGGTCTTGGAGAGGCTGCCAACATACTGTTGAGTAGGAAACCATAGTTGCCGAGGCCAGGAAGGAGCAATGAGAATCATCTTGGTCCCTGAGACTCGAACTTGAGGAGTACTCTCTGGATTAGAGGAAGCGGTGGAAAGGCGTAAAGAAAGCGTTTTGTCCACCGCAGCCTGAACGCATCCTGACAGAAAATGCCAGGCCCTGGATTTCTGGAGCAGAAGAGAGGCAGTTTTGCGTTGAGTGGGGATGCAAAAGGTCCAGGTCTGGAGTCCCCACTCTTTGAACAGGGACCGAGCTATGGCTGGATCGAGAGACCACTCGTGAGGGTCTGCCTCGCTGAGGTGTGATCTGCTAGGTCGTTTTGTATACCTGGCAGATAAACCGCTTGAATCAGAGACTTGTGCCCAAGCACCACTCCCACACCCTCATTGCTTCCCTGCAAAGGGGTAAGAATGAGCACCGCTTTGCTTGTTGATGTAATACATCACTGCTTTGTTGTCCTTGAAGGAGAATGTTCTTGTGACAAAGGACATCCTTCAGAGCTCGGATTGCATAGAGGACCGCCTCATCTCCAGGACATTTATGTGGAGATGAGTTTCAACTGAGTCCATACACCTTGAGTGGAGAGAGAGTGAGCTCCCATCCCCATTAGCGTGCGTCCTGTGGTGATGGAGAGCTGATGATCCGGGGAGCAAAGGGAATCCTTCCAGGAGATTGCTCTCTTGAGACCACCAGGTGAAGACCTTGAGGGGCTCGTCACCTTGATGGGATAAGACTGGGGTGAGAGGTCGGGGACCACTGAGTGGAGAGCATCCATTGGGTGGTTCTCATGTGCAGTCGGGCCAGGGGACAGTGAAGACCGAGGGACGCCATGAGACCCAACATGCGTTACATCGAGAGCTGTAACCGATTGGTTCTCCTGATGTAACGGCCATTTGAAGGATGTCGAGTCTTCTGTCCTCTGGAAGGAAAGCCTCGCTGAAGAGGTGTCTAGAAGCGTCCCTATGAACAGGAGCCTCTGGGAGGGTTGCAGTTGAGATTTTTCAAATTCAGCAGAACTCCATGGACGTGAGAAGACGAGAAGTCGCTTGCACGGCTTCCAAAGTCCCTTGGACGGAAGGGCTGCTAGAAGCCAATCGTCCAGGTAGGGAAACACTCGGAGTCCGACTTTCCTGAGATGCGCCACGAGAACTGACACAACACTTTGTAAAACTCGCGAGGCGCCGAGGATAGCCCCCAAAGGGCAGGACTCTGAACTGATAATGCTGGACCCAAAGCTACAAACCTGAGGAACTTGCGTGGTCGGTGGACGAGGATATGCTGGTAAGCATCCTGCATATCCAGAGAGGCCAGCCAGTCGTGTTGATGCAGCAAGGGTAACAGGGTACCTAGGAAATCATCTTGAATTTCTCCTGGGAGGAATCTGTTTAACTTTCTGAGGTCTAGAATGGGCATCCCCAGATTTCTTTGGAACCAGAAAGTAATGGGAGTAGAACCCTGTGTTTCGTAGATTGGGGCACCAGTTCTATTGCCCTGTTGTTCAGAAGGCCCTGATCTCCTTGGTGAGGAGGTCTGCTGAGAGACCGACAACCTGGGTTGTCGTCTGGGAGGACAATTCGGGGTTTCCAAGAAATTGAGAGAATAACCTCGCGAATTATCTGAAGGACCCATTTGTCCTGGTTATGGACTCCACTGGTTGTAGAAGTACATCAGACGACCTCCCACGGAGGAGAAAGTTCCACCTCGGCAGAGTGGATGGAACTTGGGCCAACGACTCATAAGGGTAGCTGGGAGCTTTAGGCCCTGCACTTTCTGCTGCTGTCTTCTTTTGAGGTTGGGCAGGTTGGCTTTATGGAAGCTTCCCTGCCTCTGCCTCGAAAGGACTGACTATTATGAAACTGGACGTCTGTTCACATGCCCCCGAAAGGGGGCAGGCGGAGGTCTGGCCAACTTAATGGCTGATCTAGTCTTCTGAGTGGCCTCTAAGGCTTGCTCCACCTGAGGGCCAAAAAGAAAGGAGCCATCAAAAGGCAGCGCCATCACCTGCTGCTGAGCATCATTCGTGAAGCCAGAAGCACGCAGCCAGAATGGCGCCGAGTACAACCCCGGCCGCTTGAGTGAGAAGCAGTGTCAGCGCCCATGGCGGCTTTGACCTGTTGGTTATTGGACTCAATACCTCTAATAACGGTCAGAAGAAGCTCTGACTTGAACCGAATCTGGAAGAGCTTCAACCATTCTTTTCATAGAGTGCCACAGGATATACTCATACGGAAAAATAGCCTTGATAACTGGCAACGCATACTTAGAGTGGAGGCAGCAAAGACTCTCTTACCTAATGTATCAATCTTAAGAGACTCTTTGTTAATAGTCGAGCTGTAGAGTTTGAGGAAGACGACCTTGTCATTCTCTGCCAGGACTACAATAGGATCCTGCAGGCTTGGGATGCCAAAATGGGACGATCCTTGGGAGCTGAATACTTCTTATCAATGGATTTAGCCACTGAGGGAATAAGAGCAGGATTATTCCATACCATTTGAGACAGCGTCTCAAGGAAGGCTGGATCGGAGGAGTCAAACCGTAGGATCTCAAGCATGAAGATACTGGAGTCTTAATATCTTCCCAGGATCGATGTCTGTAGTCTGAGAGAAAGAAGTGGATCCCAGGTTCTTCAACAGAGACTTAAAGGACAGGTCCTCGACCACAGGCTCTGTAGCAAAGATCCTGTTTCCTCCACTTCATCACCCAACCGGAGGTCTGGGTCAGCTCAACATCATCTCCTGATGGTCCAGAAAGGACTGTTTGGACAGGAAAGGTGAAAATTAGAGAGGAGGAAATAGCAGGAAAACAAGGAGAGTCCCTGGCTGCCGGCGCCGAGACGGTAAACAGGCTGAAGATGGCACCGAGGAGGCGACGGCTACCGAAGAGGCACGTCTCAAGAGCGCCGGGCGCGCTGCTGATCTACATCGCCGGGCGCTGCCGACGACGCCACAAGACGGCGCTTCGGACGACGCCGCCACATAGGGCGCCGAACGGTGAGCGGACTATCGCCAATCGCGCCGCTTCCTATCCAACGGCATCACCGGGCGCGCCATGAGACTACATGCGCCGCGCGATTTGTGCCAGAAAGATTTGTACATGGCACCGAAAACGCGCCGACAAGCCAACAGACCCCGTCAAGGCGCTGGAAAAGCCCCAGGAACCTGGAAAGCTAGAGAAGGAAAAAACCAGGAGATAAGGCATCGTGAGGCCCTGCGCCGCAGCCATGTGAGGGGGGAAACACCTAGACGGAGTCGCTGGCACCGAGAAGGCGCCACGCGACTAGGAAGGTCCAACCGCCTCTACCTGATCGCTGGAGGGCCCGAGGCCTGGAGGCAACCGAGCCAGGCAGAAGAACCAACCTCCGAGCCCATTGCTCCATAAGAGCGCCCACTGATGAAACTGCTCATCTGGAGTCCTACCTATAGGCGGGAGGGACCTCGTCGAGGACGACGATCACCGGAAGTTGGCGACTTCAAGAAGGAGACCGCAACTAGCAACGATAACTAGCCGACGCCGAGAGACATACCAGAGAGGGCGCACTTAGTGATGCCTTCTTTTTGACCGTGGGTCAAGAAGAGTCGAGGTCAACGGTGCCGAATGCGACCGCTTATTTTATGCCGCGGGGGACCGCCCATCCTCGGCATCGGACTGACCGCTGTCAGAACCCGCTGAGGAGAAGGAGGCTGACCGGATCCAGCCCGGCTGACTGAACAGCTTTCATACGAAGTCTCCCTACCGTCACCTGACCTGCTCATGGTCGACTCCGTCCAGTAGGCCGAGACTTCTTCAAGTAAAATTTAATATTAGAAAAATTTAACGAAAATAGAATAAAATTAAGCGATACTACTTATCGAGATAAAGTTACAAAAAAACAAACTGAAAACTATGCGCTAGTTTGAAGTTTGACTCCCGACAAGGCAGCGACGTCGTCACTGAAGCGCACTCGACGGGCGGAAAAAGGAACTGAGGCGGTTGAGGGTCGCCGCCGGGATGGTCATTGTCACTGAGCCGCTGCTCGCGGGCGCTGTTCATGCGGCGCTGTCTCTCGCGCCGACCCTCCAGCAAAAAGTTTGCTCCCGATGGGTCTTAGTGCCTCCGGCGCCAATCCCACTAGTGTGAATGAGTGGTGGAGACTTATGTCCAGGAAGATCTGTGCGATGTGCAAGAAAAAGGGCGGTCGACTGCGACTATGGCGTCCATGTATCCGATGTTAGTGGGTAGATGCGGGAAAAGGACTGAGGTGGCCGGAGGACCATCCCTTTATACCACGTTGACGCCGGGGCGGAGCTGACGTCAGGCAGTCTCGCCATAGAAGGCTATTTGAGATTTTTCCGTGGAGTCCCAACAGCTGGCGGCCTTAGTCCTAATGGTATTACCTGCTCCAAGCGCTCCCCCTCGAAGTGAGATATGGGCATTATATGTCCATAGGCGTTAAGTTTTAAAATAAAATGAAAATATTGGTCTTTTTGAAGATAGTGCTTTGAATCTTTCATTCAGATGTCAAAGTTACAGCTGTGGCTTCTTCCTTTTCGGGTTTCTTCGAGCCATCCAACTCCATGACCTAAGAAACTAGCGCAAAGCTTTTCCATACAACAAATACACAAAATGTCCAACTGTTAGAAAGGGCCTCAGACGAAACCCACAGCATATGCTATAGTCCCCTCTCCCTGTCTTGTCCAAGAATTGGAAGACTGAGGTGGGCTGGTGGAGCAGGACGTGAAAAGCTACCACATGCCTGCTCCACACAAATGCTACTAAACTGTGACTGGCAGCAATGGAAACTGAATTTGTGACTCAATATGAAGAACACAATGATGTCCAGAAGGACAAAGCGGTTCAACACTTTTTCTGTGGAGGGAGTGGACAGCACTACTAGAAGAGAAATTTGCCATTTGGAACTTCAAGGCTTCTGTATTAGCTGCCTTATGTAAAATGTTACGCAATCTGTTGGGTGTTAGGCAGCACTTACTTTGTACTCATCCATGATCTTGCGTATAGCTTTTCCTCGTGCCCCAATGATGCGGGCATGGACACGGTGATCCAGGGTCATATCTTCTGAGACCATTTCCTCTAGCTCGCCAACGATCTTCATGATGGCAATGCGGGCTGCCTCTGCATTCCTCTCATAGCCTGTAATGGTGATTTGATCCTGCAACAGAACATAAACAGAGCTGTAATCTGGGATGTCAGCACGGATAGTCAATGCTGTGATCAGACAGACAGGGTATGGATGTCACACTCTGGGACAGGATAGAAATGAAAATTACGAACCTACCGTAATTCTTGATCTTCTCTTGCATTGTCACCATTCATTACTGATGGGTGAAGCCGGAGGCGTGCACCTGCTACTGGAGTTTATTTTATTTTTTTGAGGGAGGAGTCAGCGCCGATGTCGCCAACGCACTGTGCAGCGTACGAGGGTTGGCTGTTGGGCACTGTAGACTCCTTATCCTTGGCCGGAGAGGATGAAACAGAAAAATAAAGCGAAGCAAGAGAGCCGAAGGATAGACAAAGGAAAGAATATAAACTGAAAAAGGCATAAGCCAACTAGGGGACACAGAGAAGAGAACCCAGGGGCCTCAATCCTTCAGCAGTTTCAAGAAGGAGAGAAAGCAAAGGCTAGAAAAAAGAAAGACAGGAGATAGAAATAAAGGATAAATGGGGGGATGGAGGAGGGCTCTTCGCCATGATAAATTGAAAGACCACTGGCTTGAAATACTTTCAAAAACCCTGCGGGATGAAAAACGAAAATTACGTACCTACTATAATTCTTGATCCTTCCGTGTATCTTCACTATTTATCACAGTTGGGTATGTGGCTTGGAGGTCCGACATGAAACTTTTTTTTATGGCGGGAGTCGGCCAGCTGGATGCGTGGCGCATCGTTCGGGTTGGTCATTAGGTGTGTTGACCCACCCCATCAGCCAGTTCTGAGCTGCCATAGAGTGAAAATAGGGAGGGTGGGGCAAAGGAGTCCAAGGGACAGATAAAAGGAAAAGATATACAAAATAAAAAGAAGAATAACGGCTGAGAGAACAGAAAAGGAGGAAGAGGAATCTAAGGGATTGGGAATGGCCCTAATCTCTGGGAAAGAAGTAGAAGGAGGGAAGGACAAACATCTTTCTTGGAAGGGGGGAGGACAATGCCAACTGACCCTGCAACCTGGACCTCCTAATTAAGACTGAACAAGTTCAGACTTTCTACCCTAGGGGAGAGGAAGGAGAAGAAAACCTGGCAAGGCAAGCAAGGTTAACCACAGAATAAACAGCTCCAGGCAGAGGACAACTATCACCAAGGGATTAGTCGCAAAACACAACTAAAGAAGTCCAGAAGCCAAGGTACGTCCTCCCCCCATCCAAAAGAAAACGTGGGTGGAGGAACTTCAAGAGAAGAACCTCCCCCAAAATTATTAAAATTCAAATTAGTCCCGAAGGACAAAGTAGAAGGGTCTCAAGTGCAGCATCCCATCACCAAGAAGGGGTGGGGAAGTCACAAGGCGATAAGGCTAAAAGCCCCCCTATTCCCCCCCCAAAAGCAGCTAAGTTCTAGAACTTGGTTCCTCCATGAGTCTCCAAGGTCCCCCCACTCCTAGCCAAAGGGAAGGAAGGAGGGAAGGGAAGAGGCACACAGAGGGCGGGGGACCCAGAGACTGAGGACCGAGGGGGATGGAGGGTGGGATTTTGTGATGAATGAAGATACACAGAAAGATCAAGAATTACAGTAGGTATGTAATTTTCATATCTTATCTGTGCCAGTCTTCACCATTCATCACAGTTGGGTGAGTACCAAGCCACCTGGAAGGGCCCGAAACCCTAAAGGACTAAGTCCCTTAGCTCCCAGTGGGAGAGAGAACACAGAGGGAGAACCCCTATGGGCCTGGCGAGGCCCAAGACTGGGGAGAGCGAGACTGGGACCCCCCCCCGGAGAGGGCAGGAGGTTGCCCTGACAGACGCCGCCTCACTCTACGGGAGAAAAGAAAAAACTACTCACCTTAGTAATGTTGTTTCTTCTAATGGAGTCTTGCTGTATTCTGACAAATTGCAGTGAGGTCCAACCTTCGAACTGCCCCGGAGATGAAAGAGTTAACTTTCCATGCCAGGCATGGAACGCTGAGCTCGAGCTCGGTTGAGACTCTGTCTGTTGCTGTTTGAACTCAAACCGTCAGATCTTTACGCACTAAACTCACTGAGCGTCCTGTGTGGAAGCTGTAAACCTACACTAGCCAACTGGCTACTAAATATAATAAACAGATTTTTTGGTCCCAAAACAAAGACTCAAGTCAGGAAACCCAAGAAATGAAATAAACACAACATCCATTCACCCAAAGAAAAAGGGGTGATAATAAAAAGGTGGGGCACCTCCTGAGTGCCAACACTGCTACTGCCCACCCACATCCCAAAAACAAAGGTTCTGAGAGGGGAAGACGGGGGGAGGTCAGAATACAGCAAGACTCCATTAGAAAAAACAACATTACTAAGGTGAGTAATTTTTTCTTCAAACAATATGAAGTCTTGCTGTATTCTGACAAATTGCAGACTACCAAGCAGTACCTCCATGGAGGAGGGACAGAACCTACTTAGGAAATAGGCTCTGAAGCACTGCTGTGCCAAACAGAGCATCACTCCTAGCCTGGATATCCAGAGAGTAATGCTTGGTAAAAGTGTGAACTGTTTTCCAGGTAGCTGTTTGACATATCTCTAAGATAGGAATATCCCTGGCAGCAGCCAGGGAAGCAGCTGTACCTCTGGTAGAGTGAGCCCTCAGGCCTGAGGGTGGAATCCTACCTAGTTTTTCATAGCAAAATTGAATGCAAGAGACAATCCACCTGGCAATGGATCTTTTAGTGGCAGGTTTTCCTTTACCAACCTCACCATAAGTGAGGAACAGTTGGAGGGAGTCAAACCTGTGACCCTTTGTACACTCTAAGTAGTAGCTAAGGGCTCTTTTCACATCCAAACTGTGCAGCCTCCTCTCACCAGAGGAGGAACTGTCAGTGAAGAACACAGGGAGACAGACTGGTTAAGGCGGAAGTCTGAAACCACCTTAGGTAAAAACTTCCTGTTAGTCCTGAGGACCACCTATCTCTATGGAAAGAGATAAAATCAGGCTCCACTGACAGGGCTTGTAACTCGCTTATGCGCCTGGCAGAAGTGATGGCCACCAAGAAAACAGTTTTCCAAGTCAAGTACTTAAGCTCTGCTGAGGACAAGGGCTCAAGGGGTTGCATAAGCTGAGCAATGAAACATTAAGGACCGGCAGGGCAGGGTCCTGAATGGCGGATTGGTATGAAGCAATCCCTTGAAAAACTTGGAGAATACAGGATGAGCTGAAAGGAAGAAGACTTACCTGCTGAAAGAAAAGCAGAGACAGCTGCCAGATGCACTCTTAGTGTAGCTGGTCTGAGTCCCAAGCTATTCAGATGAACCATATAGTCAAGGACTGTGGCAGGCCAGCAGACTCTGGAGAAATATGCTTCCCAGAGCACCATATGGAGAATCTTTTCCATTTGGAATTATAAGTGGTTCTGGTGGAAGGCTTCCAAGAAGCCTTTAGGATATCCATAACACCTTGAGAGAGGTGTAAATCAGCAAACTTTAACTCTTCAAGAGCCAGGCCTTGAGATTGAAAGATTTGAGATTCAGGTACCAAACCCTCCCCTGAGCACAGGTTAACAGGTTGTAATTCCTGGGAAGAGACAAGGGAAGGTGGACTGCTAAGGACAACAGGAGAGGGTACCAGGGCTGTCTGGCCCAGTCTGGAGCAATCAGAATCACCTTGCAGGGTTGAGACCTGATTTTGACTAGCACCTTGAACAGGAGAGGGAAGGGGGGGAATACAGGAACTTCCTTCCCAATTGAGAACCAGGGCATCCAGGGGACTGAGCCCAACACTGGGGCCTGCAGCAAAAGAGGGAAGTTGATGATTGTCTGGGCTGCAAAAGATCCATCTGTGGGTGCCCCATCTGGAGAAGATCACCTCCAAAACCAGGGGATCCAGTGACCATTCGTGATGGCCCTGAGATATCCTGCTGAGGGCATCTGCCAGACATTGTCCTTGCCTGGGAGGTGTACTGCTGTAAGAGAAGTGTTCAGGAATAGGTCAGAGACCACAACTTCATTGCTTTGTGCACAAGGCCGTGACCGAGTGCCCCTTGCTGTTGATATACCACATTGTGGTGGTATTGTCTGTCCTGATCTGAACTACTTTGTTCTGAACAGACTTGGAAAAAGCTTGAAGTGCTAGAAACACTGCTCTGAGTTCTAATAGATTGATGTGAAGCAGAGATTCCTGAGAAGACCACAACCCTCGGGTGGTCAGGTCTCCCAAGTGGGACCCCCACCCCAAGAGGGAGGCATCTGTAGTAAGGATTAGAGTGAGACTGAGTGACAAAATGAACTCCTTGTCTTAGATTGTCCTGATCCTGCCACCACTGCAAAGCCTGGATCAGGGTTCGAGTCACTGGGATCAGTTTGGTCAGAGGATCCTTTTTCTGAGACCAAAAGGCTCTCAAGAGGAACTGAATGTCCCTCATCTGAAATCTTGCTCCCTGCACCACTGCTGTAGAAGCAGCCATGTGCCCCAGGAGCTGCAGAAAATGCTTTGCTGGTCGAGACACCTGTAGGGTGAATGAAGAGGCCAGTGTGATAAGGGTCCTTGCCCTGTCCAGGGAAGGAAGGTTCTTGCCTTTTCTGTATCTAGCTCTCGCCTATGAAGGTGAGGAGCTGTACAGGCTCTAGAACTGACTTTTGAAAGATTCAGAAGGAAACTAGAGAAGTGAGCAGTTGCTGAGTTATCTGAAGGTGTGACTTGACTTGGTCTGGGGACTGGCCTACTATGAGCCAGTCGTCCAGGTATGGGAAGATGGAAATCCTTTTCCTTCTTAGGAAAACAACTACTACTGCCAGGCATTTTGTGAACACCCTTGGAGCAGAGGTTAGGCCGAAGGGCATTGCTCTGAATTGGTAATGGCCTGAGGGCAGCTCGTACCAGAGGTATTTTCGATGGGAGCTTCTGATGAGAATATGGAAATAGGCATCCTTGAGGTTCAGGGAGACTAGCCAGTCCCCTGGCCTTAGAGAGGGTAGAATTATTCCCAGAGTCACCATTTTGAACTTTGGCTTTAAAAGGTGCTTGTTTAAATATCTGAGATCCAGGATGGGCCGCCATTCTCCTGTCTTTTTGGGGGTGAGGAAGTACCTGGAGTACAATCCTTTCCCTTTGTGTAGGGTGGAACCCTTTCTACAGCTCTGAGAGCCAAGAGGGAAGAGACCTCTGCCTCTAGGGCAAGTGCCTCTGAAGGATCTGCAGGTGGAAAGGATCTGGTTCTCATCTTTGGAAATTTTTTGAAGCTGAGAACCAGTCCCTGGCTTACTACTTCCAGGACCCATTTGTCTGATGTTAAAGACATCCAGTTCTGGACAAAGTAAGCCAGCCTGCCCCCTACAGGTGGTGGAAAATTGGCCCTGGCAAACCCATCAGGGTGCCTGTTTGGCAGGGGGTTTAGGCTGAGGGGTGGAAGCAGGCCTGCTTGTACCCAGTCTGCCTCTCCCTCTAAAGAACCCCCTCTGGGCATAAGCAGAAGACAAGGCCTGGGCTTGGCAGAAAGGCCTATGAAAAGGCCTGCCCCTGCCCCTGGGATGCTGCCTCTGAGGAGTGGCTTGCCTTTCCTTGGCCTGAGCACTCCTATAGGTGGTCCTGTATTCATCCATTTTCTTCATGTAGTTCTCTGTTTGCTCCCCAAACAGAGAATTACCCACAACAGGAAAATCCATGGCCTTAGTCTGGGTATCCTGAGACAGGCTAGTACATCTGAGCCAAGCCATCCTGTGAAGAGCCACAGATGTAGCCATGACTCTAGATGAAACATCACTGGAGTCCACTGCAGCATGGAATTGCACCTTGGATGCCTCAATACCATCTGAAGCTACCTGCTCCAGCTCCTTGGCAAGCTGGCCAGGGAACTGTTTAGCTAAAGCCATTACAGTGTCCCATCTAGATTTCTGATATCTAGCTGTATAGGCCATATAATTGGCCTGCCTGAGTCCCAAGGATGCTGCCATGTACTGCTTCTTTGCCATGGCATCAATCCTCCTAGAGTCCTTATCTGGGGGGTGTGAAGCCAAGGGTATATTTGCCTTATCACAGGCAGCAGCCTGCACTACCCCAACATGGCTACATTGCTGGGTAAGGAACTCTGTATCCGAGCCTGTAAGAGTATACCTCTTGTCCATTCTCTTATCCACAGGAGATACAGAATTAGGAGTCTTTAAAATATTTATTGTCTGTTTCTCAAAAGACTTGTGAAGGGGAATAGACAGCTTCCTGGACTCTGGGATATCCACCATTTCAACATAGTCAGGCTCCTCCTGGTCATCCACAGCTTCTTCCATAGGAAGCTGAAGGGTTTCAGCCACTTTCTTGTAAAACATGAAATGGGAGGGGGACTCAGAAAGCCTAGGAGAAGACACTCCTGAAGGTCTGTCTGGGGAGATGTCCGGGTCAATGGGCACCATCCAGACTTTCATAATCACATTCACTTTCCTCATACTCTCCTTCCTCCTCCTCCTCCGGTTCATAAAATTCCTCCAAATCATAATCCGGAACCGGTGGAACCAGCCGAACTGAGCGCCTTCCTGATGGTGCCGGTTCGGTCGGAACCGGGGATAGCGACTGAATAATTTTTATAGCTTTGGCTATTTCATCAGCGGTTGGAGAAGAAGGTTTTGGATCCACACCGGCTGATTTATCCCTTCTTGTTCTCTTAACCGGAACAGACTCCTCGAATCGGTTCTCCTTTTGCCCGAAGAAGTTTCGCCCTGGTCAGAGGGCACTCCTTCTGGTTCGGTTTGAACCAAACCGGCTGGCCATTCGGTCAGCGGACTTTTGGCCTCCTTTCCCTGAGCCTACCAACCTCTTTTCTAGGGTAGCTGCAGGAAAAATTTTTACAAATCTGGCAGTTTGAATCGAGGTGGTCAAAACCCCAGACAATAAACACAGGTGGTGTGGGTCAGCCTTAGCAAAGACTTCCCACACACTACAGTGTTGAAACCCAGTGAGCCCGGTTTTCTTTTGGGTTTCTCAGACTGGCCAGTCCTAAACAAAACTTACCCTTTTATGGCAATCACTAGGAAGACGTTTATCGGTTCCTCACCGCAGTTAGTGGTCGTGGAAAAAAACGTAATAAACTACGTTTTTTTTAGAACCGATAAGAACCGGTAACCACACTCTATAAGCAGAAGTAAAGATTTTTAAACAATCTGATCGGTTCAAACCAAACCGATGACACGTTTACAAGTTCCACACAGAATAGAAAACAACATAAACCTATCTAGTACTCACGAATACCACAGACAGAGACTGAACCGATAGGTTGCGGTTTAAATTCGGTTGAAAACCGAGAAAAACGGTACTTTAACCGACAAACTGAACCGAGCAAAGGAGAAATCTCCGGAGTGACTGTTCAGTGAGGCGGAGTAAAGAATCTGATGGTTTGAGTTCAAACAGCAACAGACAGAGTCTCAACCGAGCTCGAGCTCAGCGTTCCATGCCTGGCATGGAAAGTTAACTCATCTCCGGGGCAGTTTGAAGGTTGGACCTCACTGCAATTTGTCAGAATACAGCAAGACTTCATGTTGTTTGAATATATTCATATTGCTAGAAACAGCCCTGGTAGCTGGCAATACGCATACCCAGGGTGGATGCAGCAAAGACTCTCTTACCTAAAGTATCTATCTTACGAGATTCTTTGTTTATAGGTCGAACTGTAGTAGTCTGAGGAAGGACAACCATATCATTCTCTGTCAAGACTACAATAGGGTCCGCAAAGGCTTGAGAGGCCAAAATAGGTCGATCCTTGGGGGCAGCATACTTCCTGTCTATGGACTTGGCCACAGAAGGAATAAGAGCAGGATTATTCCATACCATTTGAGAAAGTGTCTCAAAGGAGGACTGTACCGGGGGGGGGGGGAGTTAAATTCATAGGGATGTCCGGAACATGACGGTACTGGAGTCTTCAAAGCATCCCAGGATCGATATCCATAGACTGGAGAGAGAGAGTGGAATTCAAATTTTTCAGCAGAGACTTAAACAACAAGTCCCCAACCACAGGCTCTGCAGCAGGATTAGATCTTGTCCCGTCCACGTCATCACCCAGCCCAAGGTCTGGGTCAGGCTCAATATCATCTCCTGACAGTCCAGGAGGGACTGTATGGACAGGAAAGGAGTGAAAATTAGAAGGAAAATAGGAGGGAAAAGGGTTCGGAGTTGAGAAGCCCTGAAGACAGGAAGACTTCCCACCAAATCTCAGCGCTGAAGGGCACGGCTGCCAGGCTCAACACAAGCGCCGACAGAGCCCTCGGTGCAAAGGATGGTGCAGAAAAACCGCATGATGCCGACAAGCCCAACAGCGCAGAGGGCGGTGCTGAAAAGGCCAGACGGCGGGTATGCTCATGAGAGGGTAAAATACAAAGGTCACTGCTCACAAATTCAATGGTACCAAGAACGACACCAACAGATGCATCGACACTGAGGATGGCGCCGAGTGACCTGACGCCGACACCAATGCAGGGCCCCGAAAATACAGGTTACTCACCTGTAACAGGAGTTCTAGGAATGGTATATGTTGTTCATCCACACTCATTGGCAGGTATCCTTGCCGCTTTAAATCTTGCCGGAAGGTCTTCAAGCTTGCTCCTCCCACCCACCCGGGTGGTATAACTCTCGGCTCCGCCCCATGACGCCAGATCTGGCCCGCTGGAAACTCAGGTTGTGCGTCAAGCGTGGAGCAGGAGGAGTCAGGATGAACAACATATACCATTCCTAGAACTCCTGTTACAGGTGAGTAACCTGTATTCTAGGGACATGGATATGTTGTTCATCCACACTCATTGGCAGACTCCTAGCAGTTCTCCGGGAGGAGGGAGGCAAGACGCACACCCAATACTTACTTGGGAAAGAGAGACTGAGAACCGAGGCCCCAAAACCAGCATCCCGGCGTGACTCAAGGTCGATGTGGTAATGGGTAATGAAGGTGTTTGCTGACTTCCAGGTAGCAGCCCTGCAGATTTCCTGGATAGGGACGTCCCTGGAAGCAACCGTCTGCCAGCAGTATGGCGGGTAGAATGAGCTCTTATCCTCTGGGAGGCTCCATGCCCGCCAACTTATAGCAGAGATCTATGCAGGAAGTGACCCACCTGCTTATCGTCCTTGGCTGCAGGTCTGCCAGATGCGGCTTCAGCGGGGTGACAAACACAGCTGGCGAACCTCTCTCGACCCCAGCTGTGGCGCCTTTGTAATAGGCGAGCGCCTCTAGGGTCCAAGGTATGGAGCCTATATCTCGGCCTCCGAGGTGTGATTGGGGTAGAACACCGGCAGAGTCAACACCTGGTTAAGGTGAAACTCCGACACCACCTTCGGAAGGAATTTCGGGTGGGGGCGCAGGACAACCTTGTCCCTGTGGAAGACCAGGTAAGGAGACTCGATGGAAAGCGCCTGGAGCTCTCCCATCCTTCTGGCTGACGTGATAGCCACCAAGAAGGCGGTCTTCCACGACAGGTGAGAGAGAGCACACCTGTGCATAGGTTCGAATGGCTTGCCCATGAGCTTTGCCAAGTACCAGCAGTAGATCCCACGGAGGTGGGGGTTCCCGCACTGGAGGGGAAATGTGATCGAGGCCTTGGAAAAAGCGCCAGACCACCTTCTCCTGCGCCACCGACTGCTTCCCGGCCCGCGCCCGGTAAGCAGAGATGGCTGCCAGGTGCACCCTTAGGGTCGTCGACCTAAGCCCTTGATTAGAAAGGGACCATAAATAGTCCAAGATGCTTGCCAAGGAACAGGAGGAAGGGTCCAAGCCCTTTCTCTGACACCAAATGGAAAACCTTTTCCATTTGAAGGCATAGCATTTTCTGGTCGACTCTCACGGGACGCCTCAACTACATTGAGGACCTCGCCGGAAAGACCCAAGGCCTGGAACTCTAGCAGCTCAGGAACCAGGCCGTCAGGTGCAGGGATTGAAGGTCCAGATGGGAACACCTTCCCTGATTGACTGAGAGCAGGTCCGGGCGAGCTGGAAGCTGCCGCGGGAGCCTGGAGCTGAGACTGAGGAGATCTGGTACCAGAACTGGCGAGGCCAGTCTGGGGCTATCAGAATCACCTGCGCCTTGTCCCTCCTCGCCTTGAGAAGCACCTTGTGGATCAAGGGAAATGGGGGAAAGGCGTAGAAGAGGCCCGGGGTCCACTGCCTCGAGAAGGCATCCCCCTGCAGCGAGCCCTGCTGGGGGGGCGGGCATGGAACAGTCTCAGCTTCGCATTCTCCCTGGAGGCAAACAGGTCCACCTGAGGTGTGCCCCAATGGGAGAACAGATGCTGTACTACCTCCGGCAGGAGAGACCACTCGTGGGATGCAGCCCCTATCCGGCTCAGGGCATCGGCCAGGGTGTTGGAGGCTCCTGCCACATGACTGGCTAGGAGATCCGCCTCCAGGCTGCGCACGAGTGACCAAATGCGGAGAGCTTCCTTGCATAGAAGCATGGAGCGCGTCCCGCCCTGGCGGTTTAGATAGAACATGGTCGTGGTATTGTCCATCTGGACTCGGACCACTTGACCCCGGAGGAACGGAGCAAAGGCGGTGAGAGCTAGGCGGACCGCTCGGAGCTCCAGCAGGTTGATGTGGCATCGGGACTCACGCGGGGACCAGAGGCCATGAGCCCGGTGTTCCCCCAGATGGGCACCCCAACCCATCAGAGAGGCATAGGTCGATAGAGAGACTGTCGGCTCGGGGCGGACGAACGGGATGCCCTCCTGCAAATGATCTGGAGACGGTCCACCACTGGAGAGCTTCCCACATCCCTGTGTCACCGACACAAGCTGGTCCAAAGGATCGAGCGTTGTGACCACTGGCTGGCCAGTCCCATTGAAGGGGACGATGTTCCAGCGGGCCCAACGGACCACGCTGGTGCAGGCCGCCATGAGACCCAGGAGGCGAGGAAGTCCCGGCAGAAGCAATTGCCCAACCAGAAATGATCGGGCAAAGGAGGAAAGAACCCCGCCCTGTCCGCCGGAGCCGCTCTGGCTCAAGAGAGTGAGCTGCGCCCGATGAATAGAATCACCTGCTTTGGCTCGAGTTCCGACTTGGCCTCGTTGATAAGGAGGCCCAGTTGAGAGCAGACCTGAGGGCCAGATCTCTGGACCACCCCGCCTCCTTCCTGGAGGGAGCTGCTATCAGCCAGTCGTCCAGGTAAGGACATCCAGACCCCTCAGAGGGGAATGCTGTCACCACTGCCATGCATTTGGTGAAGACCCTGGGAGCTGGAGACAAGCCGAAAGGCATGGCTTGGAACTCGAAAAGGGATCCTTCCGCTCGGGAGCGAAGGAATCTCTGGTGAGACGGACGGATAGGGACGTGAAAAAACGCGTCCTGCAAGTCCAGAGAGCAGAACCACACGCCGCGTTCCAAGGATGGTATTATCTGAGCCAGAGTGACCATCCTGAAGGTTCGAGACCTTAGGAACTTGTTTAGGTCGTGTAGGTCGAGAATGGGGCGCCAGCCCCCCGTCCGCTTCGGAACCAGGAAGTACCTGGACACAAACCCTGGGTCTGAAGGAGGGTCCGCCACCTCTCTTATCACCTCCTTCTGGAGGAGGAGAGCGATGTCGGCTCGACGAGCCGCCAGTGAGGCTGGGGACCCGAAGCCCCCCGAGGGGCGACGGCTCTGAAGGGTGGTGCCTGCTCAATTCCAGAGGCAGGCCTCTTCCCACCACCTCAAGACCCACCTGTCCGTGGTAACAGCGGACCAGGCGGAACGGAAGTGCGGAGCCGCCCCACGGGGACCCAGAGGGTAGCGGGAATGGGGCAACACCCTCAGCCCGCCACTGGGCAGGCTTGGAGGAGGGACCGCCGAGGGACCTCCTGGGTCTTTTCTCCCTGCCTCCTGTTAGAGGAAGCCGCGGCTTGGGTTTGGGATGCCAAGACCGAGCCTGCTGGCCCTGGCGTTGCTGGGCGCGGCGCGAGGGCACAGAAGGGCAGAAAGGGCTTAGGCTGTGGTTCTGGCGCCTTTGTCCTTCTGAGCGGAAGAGACCGAGTCCAAGGTAGCACTGGACTTCTCGATCCTATGCAGGTGACCTTCCACCCCAGGGCCGAAGAGGTCAGTCCCCAAAGGGAACATCCGCCAACTTGTGCTAGGTATCAAGTAAAGGTGGATATCCTCAGCCAAGCCACGACAAAGATAGCCACTGCGTCACGCCACCGATCTGGCACATGAGTCCCTATATCCAAAGCAGTCTGGAGCTGCTGTTTGGCCACTTCCTTCCCTGGTCCCGCACCTGCTTAACCGTAGTCTGCAGATCGGCGGAAGATGAGGGATGACCTCATCCAGGAGCCCAACAGGGCATGAGAAAAATGTGCCATGAGGACGGCCGAACTGGCCTGACGGCCGAGAGGACGAGCGTGACTTTTCGCCTCGACATAGTCCAATTTCTGACCTTGTCAGGAGGTTTGTCCACATCCTCGGCGTTGCCGGGCGCCGCCGAAAACGCTGTCGGTAACCAACTCCTCAGCAGAGGGTGTTCAAAAACCGGACAAGGAACCGGGGACCGTGACACTTCCTGGCCATCTTGGCCAAGGCGCAGGGTAGGAAGCAGGGCGCTGCCAAGCTCCAGTGCCGGACCCACTATGGCCTCGCCACCGAAAGGCCTCCGGTCGGAGAATCCTCGTCCAGAATCTCCGTGAGGGATACCTGGCTGCTTGGAAACGGGTCGAGCTCCATCCCGTGGACTCGAGATGAGCCGCAGTAGTCCTAGGAAGGACGATGGGCTATCGTCCATTGACTGACCTCCTGAAGGCTCCAAGTCCAGTCGCTTGGAGAAAAAGGAGGAATCATCTTCGGACTCGGAAGAGTCCTCGAAGAGCTGCCTCTGGCCTGAGCCACCCTTCACCTGCAGAGGTCGGTCGGGAGTGAGGGTAACTGACAGCCGATGGGGTAGACCCTTAGCCGACCGAGAATCCTTGGTCGGAGCCCCAATTGGTGGCTGTGGAGGCGGAGGTTCCACCAGAATCGGTGGAGCAGCTGGTTTTGGCCGAACAACCGGCCTGGGTATAGGCTCCTCGGATAAGTCAAGGGGTTGTGTCGGCCGCTCCGATGACAGCCACTTAATGGCCGGGGAAGGCGGTCGGAGCTACTTCCCGGCCAGGAGGAGCTGTTGCAACATAAGGTCCTCGATCGGTCGAGATTTACGCGAAGCCTCCCCGTCCGAGGAGGAGGACGAGACGAAGGGCGACGCCCGCTATCACGGTGCCGAGACCGAGTCCGGAATTTCCGAGGTCGGTGCGGGAGGTGTCGCCGGAACCGCACTCTTCGCTCGGATGGACCATCCGAGGGCTCGAACCGGAGGCACAGGCGAGCCCACAGGATCCTCAACTCCTCCCGGGAACCGGGAGAGGGGAATTCGCCGCTAAAGGCGACAGCCCGCCCAACGGTCGAAAATCTCGATTGGCCGGTGGGAGTCTCGGTCAACTGACCTGACGGGACACCGCGGAGGCCAGTGGCCGGGCCGAGCGGTCGACCGGCCGACGGTCGACGACTGGGAGAGGGACCTTCCCCACTCCCAAGAGCGCCGACGGAGGATCTACCCTGTCCTTCTTTTGGACCGAGAATAAGGTCCAGGCCGTGACCCTTCTCCCTTAGTGGAGAGGGACAGACAAAAGCTCCTTAAAAGAAGCCGTGTAGGAAGAACCCAGAGAGAGCGGGATAAATGCCGCGGCCGAGGAAGATACAGCCCGCGCCGCCTCCTCTTCGAGGGCGACCATCCGCTCGAGCTGATCCGCCGAGCCCGCCGCGGACACCGCCAACCGGGCCTCCTTGGACTGCACCGAGGGAAGCCTCGGGACGCCCAGTTGCAATCGGCAGCACGGGTCTTCGAGGACGAGGCCAAGAAAGATGAGCACAGGTCGCAAGCCCGCGGTGTGCTCAAGGCCTAAGCAGTAGACACACGTGGAGTGTGGATCCGTCTGAGACATCTTCTGCCCGCATGGGCATCTCCAAATCCGGAGTTGATTTGTCCATCGCAGCCATGAGGGATCAAGACTGAAGTCTTTTTCGCAAAATTTATTTTAAATCCGCAAACGGAGAAATAGGAACCAGTCTCAAACACAGAGCGTTAAGGAGGGAACCTGAGCTTCCAAGCGGTAAGGAAGATCTGGCGTCATGGGGCGGAGCCGAGAGTTATACCACCCGGGTGGGTGGGAGGAGCAAGCTTGAAGACCTTCCAGCAAGATTTAAAGCGGCAAGGATACCTGCCAATGAGTGTGGATGAACAACATATCCATGTCCCTAGAAACTAAGATTTGAGGAAAAAGAAGGAACGTTAGCAGGAGATAGAGGCATCGGTGTGGCCCCCTGCGCCGCAGCCATGTGAAAGGGGAGAATACCCGAGTGCGGAGTCGACGGCACCAAAGAAGGTGCCGTGCGACTAGGGAGGCCCAACCGCCCTACCCTATCTGCTCGAAAGGTCTGAGGGCCCTTGAGTGACCAGGCCAGGCAACTGTACCAACCTCCGAGCCCACTACTCCATTAGAGCAGCCCACTGATGAAACTGCTCATCTGAAGCCCTACCAGAAGGCAGGGAAGGGCTCCGAAGTCGAAGAGGTCAGAGACCAGAGACAGAAACCAGTGACTCCGGAGGAGATCGGCAACTGACCCCAAATTACTGACCATCGATGCACAGACATACCAGAAGGTGACCTCGAGTGATGCCTTCTCTTTCTGGACCTACGGGTCGAAGAAGAGCTCGAGGCCGAACGGTGCTGAGTGCGCAACCTTTTCCTTTTATGCTTCCAGGGAGACTGCACCCCCCCCCCCAGGAGAGGGCTGCGGACCAGACCCAGCACAGCTGACTGAACAACTTTCACACCAAGTCTCCCTACCGTCACCTGACCCGCTCATGGTCGACTCTGTCAATGTAGGCTGAGACTTCTTTCTTATAATAAATTATAGTAAGCGGTACTTTATTCAAGAAATACTACACAATGAAAAATAACTGAAAACCATGCTGTTAGTTTGAAGTTTAACTCCCGGGGGGCGAGCAACATCTTCACTGTAGCGCACTCGACGGCGGGAAAAAAGGAACTGAGACAGTTGGAGGGTTGACGCCGAGATGATCATTGTCGCATGAGCAGAGGCTCGCAGCGCTGCTCCTCGCGTCTCCATTTTTGGCGCTGGCCCTCCTGCAAAAAGTTTGCTTCCGCTGGGTCCTAGCGCCTCCGGCATAGATCCCATCAGTGTGAATGAGCGGTGGAGACTATGTCCGGGAAGATCACAGAGATATCAATCTGGAATGAAACTGAGACCTTGACCGACGCCTATCAGGTTGGGGACGAAATGTGGGGGAGGGGCCCATGTGCTTAACATAGACTGGGACCTGCAGAACCCGGGAGAGGTGACTCTCCTGAGGGAAGACAGTCAGACTGATTGGCTTATCCTGCCCCTCCTGAGAGAGGACCAGGCTCCTCGAGAGCGAGTCCTCTTCACCATCCTCAGACAAGGGGTCAACCGGGTCAAGAAATATCCCAGCTGGCTGGTTCGCATGTGTCTAGGCTGGCAAGCCTACCAGGGACACAGAGGCTAGCAGCCTGGACTGGAACAGAAGGGGCAGCTGCAGAATAAGGGGTACTACCTGCACATTCAAGCATACTCGATAGACCTCTAGGTCTTTATCTACTGGCAAATTTCATATGTTCGTAGAAGGGTTAGTCGAAGTAGACGGCTCAACAGACGTCTATTCTACTAACTTGAAGAACGAAGGAGAAAGTTGCCTGAAAAACAGACCAAAATGGGCACGCAAAAGCTGCGAAGATCTGATGCTTCCAGTGGAAAAGGAAGCTCTGACATCAAGGGACGGAGTTGAGGAATATACCACCTGGGTAGGTGGGAGAAGCTTAGCTTCAGGATTTTCCAGCAAGATTTAGAAGGAAAGGAAGACTGCCATAAGTGTGGCTAGTGCACCATATCCATGTCTCAAGAATGGAGGAATATAACAAAATAATGATTTGTTGAGAAAAACTGTTAGCCACTGGCACACCTTGGGCCCTACAACATACACAGCTGCGAAAAGGAGACTAAACTTTTCCAGCAGAAGGGAACCTCTGATGTCATGAGGCAGAGCCAGATGATATACTACCTGCGTGGTGGGAGGAACTTATCTTAAAAATATTCCGACTCACCACTTCTGGTGGAACTGCCATCCTGTGGATTAATGAACTATATCCATGCCTCTAGAAGGACTGTTTTTTTTTTTCCGATTCAAATTAAGTTTAATATAAATTTAACTTCCAAACATTCCACATCCATCACCTCAGAGAAGTCCTGCTGCTGAAAATTTTTGTACTTGTTTTGTTTTAAATAATAAATATAGCTTGGTACTTCTGTATGGCTTGCCATTTCCACCTGTGACCTCTTCCAGGGAACATGGTTATAAAACGAGACGAGACTCAATATTTTATTGACGTCTAGGTGGGAAATGAAGAAAAACTGGTCTCTCTGAATACGGACTTCCAAAATATGGGACCAGTGAAATATATAACTTACAAATTTGGACCTATGGACATTTAAGACACCCACACTCCAAAATATGACTGAATTATGCCTCCCAAGATGGCACCACCGCAACAATGCAGCTGTAAAGCACAGAACCCCACCAATCAGTCGTTCAAAGAATATGGTGACCCAAGACTCCCAAGGACACTCCCTCCTCTTATAAACTCCAGCTCTTATGGGCCAATCTCTTCTGTGGGGCAATGGCCCCACCAGGACCTAAGGGACTGTAGGCTACAGAAGCCCTGCTCTGGTGCTGCAGTCCTGGGTTCCAACCTGCAACCAGAAACCCCTGCTTTTCTGCAGCTCCAAAGGAAAAGCTATCCTGACTGCCAATCCTGAGCTGCAGCTGAGATTCATTTATTTTATTCATTACAAATCGGGTTTACAACCTTTGAGTCAGAGACTCATTTACAACGGCACCTCGTCATGGTGGGTGGGGGGGCAGACATCAAGACAGTTATTACAGTGCAGATTAAAAACAGAGGATAACATTACAAGTGCAGTAAAAGGAACATTTAACAGATACACTTAGGATACATAATGTTACAAAATTGTGAGTTACACTCATGGATATTGTAGGTCCTCAAAGAAGACAGTGGGTTACATCCCTGTTTGGACCTAGTAGGGAAGGGGTAGGTCTGGGGAAGGGAGAGGCTGTCCAGTGGATGTTGTCCAGCCAGGGGGCAAGGCAGGCGGGAACCACAGGTTACAACAGGGGGTTAGTTGCACCTACAAAGTACAGTTACGCAAGAACTTACCGTAACAGTAGATCTTCGAGAGAGGCTCTTGCAGTAGGTAATTACATATAAGACTGACGTCGGCCGGCGGCAGGACCCCACGGAAAAATTTATAGCTAGCAGTCCCTGGCGAGGACCGCTAGCGTCAGGTGACCGCCAAGTGACGCCGGTAGCAATGGTCCCAGACGCTCTTCCAGTTCTTTCCCCGCCACGGGCCAAAAAGAGGCGGATGAGAGAGAAGCGATATTTCTCTATATGGAAAAAGAGCTAAAGAAGCCTAGTGGGATGGAGGGCGGGAAGGTATTACTTACTGCAAGAGCCTCTCTCTAAGATCTACTGTTACGGTAAGTTCTTACATAACTGTACTATCTTACTTCGAGAGGGCTCTTTCAGTAGGTAATTACATATAGGACTGAATCCCAAGCAGTCTGGAACAAATAAAAGGCACCGGGAGGAGGAAACTACTCCTGAAGTAGCAGTAGCCTTGCAAGCCTCAAGGCAGGAGGCCTTGCAAGACAGCTAGCCCGAAGCCTGCTCTACGTCGAGAGGCAATGTCCAAACTGTAGTGTTTCGTAAAGGTATGGATGGAAGTCCAGGTGGCGGCAGCGCATATGTCTGCCGCAGACACATTCTTGAAACAAGCCGCAGAGGCTGCTACTCCACGAGTGGAGTGACCTCTGACTTGACCCGGAAGGGTCTTGTTGTACTTGTCATAACAGAAAGTGATGCAATGAGCCAACCACTTCAATAGGCATTGCTTGGAAACAGCATTGCCCTCCCTTTTGTGAGCAAGAGACGAACAACTGGTCAGTTTTTCTGAGATCCTTTATCCTATCAGTGTAGTATCTCAGAATCCGGTGAACATCCATGGTATGGAGTAAATATTCCCCTTGGTTGGAGTTCTGCGTGAAAAAGGCAGGTAACTCTATAGACTGATTTAAGGTAGACTCTGCTACCACTTTAGGTAGAAACTTAGGGTTCATGCGAAGAGCAACTCATTCTTTGTGAAAAATCAAATAAGGGATTTTACACATAAGGGCCTGGAGATCGGAAATTCTACGAGCAGAAATAATGGCCACCAAGAAGAGCGTCTTCCATGAAAGAAACTTCAGATCTGCGGATGCCACAGGTTCGAAGGGAGGAAGTTTAAGTTTCTCGAGAACAAAGTTCAAGTCCCAAGGGGAAGCAGGAGTTCGGATGGGGGGGCCTCAGATGAAGGATCCCTCTGAGAAGGGTCTTAAGAGACCTCCAGTTGGGCAAAAGCTTCATCAGCGAAAGGAACATGGTACGCTGAAATAGTGGCCACGTGCACTTTCAAGGAGGAATAACAGAGCCAGGTTGAAGAGATGACGTAAATATTCAAGCAGAACGGCCACTGAACAGGAGAAGAGCTCCACGTTCCTAGAAGCGGCCCAAATAGAAAATCTGGACGAGGCCGCCAGGAGCCAGTCGTCCAGGTAAGGGAACACCTGAACTCCCATAGTACGCAGGTGGGCCGCTACCACAGCCAGGCATTTGGTAAAACTTGGGGTGCGAGGAAAGACCAAGCGGGAGTGCCCAGACTGATAAGGAAAGCAAACCCGAAGGTACTTGCGATGAGAGAGGCGAATGGGATAATGCAGATATAGATCACACCATATCCAGCGCTAGAGCCATGACCCGGCCGAAGGAGGGCAGAAGGGTCTGTAGGGAGAGCATCCTGAACCTTTTGTATTCCGCGTAAAGGTTCAAACAGCTGAGATCGAGAATTGAGATCTCCAGTCTTCTTTGGGACCAGGAAGAAATGAGAATAGTAACCCGTCCCTTGAAGGTGAGGAGGACGGGTTCTATGGCCTGCTGCAGAGAGGGAAGAGATTTTCCTGGACCAAAGGAAGATGGTCCTTGCATAGGACGCTACTGGGGTGGAGGGTGGTTTCTGAGAAACTCTATAGAGTGCCCTTCGCTATAATGTGAAGCACCATGAACTGCTATCCTCTCCCAGCCCGGAAGGTGGAGGAGAATCTCCTCCTACCGGTTCCTCGGTGTGTTGGAGGCGGTGGGAGACGGAGGAGTCAGGTGGTGTGGGGCAGTGCCGCAGCTGGGGCACCCGCTGCTTTATTGGGCGGGGGGGCCTGGCAGCTGCGTTTATTGGCCCGCCTTCCTTGGGGTTTCGCTTGTGGCTGTCTGAGAAAAGGACGGCGCTGTGGGGGATGGGGACGGTACATGGAATCCACTGATTTCAGGGCCATTCCCTACTCCTGTGTGTCGGTGATGTCCTTGAAATCACCGCCGAAAAGCACCAAACCCCTGAAAGGTGCTTCCTGGATCGCTGACTGCACCTCCGGGACCAAAGCTGACACGCGGAGCCAGGCATAACGCCGAAGACTTACGGCGAAAGCGGAGCTCCGCCCGGCAGTGTCCACTGCATCGTATGTCGTCCACAGAATATGACGACTGGCCGAACGAGCAGAATGGACTAAGTCAGCTAACTCCTGCTTGACTTGAGAGTCAGGTAAGGAGTCAATCTTGGATTCCGCCTGGGTAAGGATGGCCTTCTGGTAATCCCTAATATGAGCAACGTAATTCAGGGCGCAAATTCCCAGTGTGGAAGAGGCGT
The DNA here is from genome assembly GCA_016271365.2 of Neoceratodus forsteri. Lineage (NCBI taxonomy): Eukaryota > Metazoa > Chordata > Ceratodontiformes > Ceratodontidae > Neoceratodus > Neoceratodus forsteri. Next base: position 358,252,816 of record CM028137.1, read on the forward strand.
ATATCTTTCTTCCATAGTGGTCCAGGAGGCGAGATTCCTTATCCGGGGGAGACGAGCTTAGATGTTTTGGATGAGCCGACTGGCCGTGAGCGGCGCTAATCACGACTGAATCTGCACGAGGGTAAGAGTCCCAAAAATCTATACCCTCAGGAGTCTGGTATAGCCTGTTAGACTTCCTAGGAAGTGGGGCTAAAGTCGACGGTTGTTTCTAAATAGTGGAAACAAGGTGGGCGTGAAGCTCGATCCAGGGTGGCACTAAAGTAGGAGCCGTCAGGGGCAGGTCCAGATGTTCGGTGAATTTTACCCACTGAGGATCTGGTTCCAAGGAGCGCCACTGGTGTACTTCCTGGATTTTCCTGAGCAACTCCGTGAAGGAGGGGTCCTTGGCTGGGGCTTGGATGGAGAGCAAGGCTCGTCGTCTCTCTCGGAGCATCCATCGGAAGAATCTGAGGAATCAGAGAGAGTGAAGAAGAATCAGAAGCAGAATAAGACTCCCTAACCCGGGTAGGGGAAGGAACGGGTTCCTTGGGGGAGATCCCTGGACGCGTGAGCTGCCCCTCTCGGGATCCAGAGGGAAGGGCTCTGGAGTCCGGAGGTGGTGGGGGAGTGTGCCATCTCGGGCATACGGGGGCCGGTGGCGGCACCGTCGCCGTAAGGCGGCTCTCCACTTCCTTGGTGAGCTGAGCCTTGGCCTCAGCCCACCAGGAAGCCAGAGTCTCCTGCAGATCCACCAGCGGCCGAGGGGGGAGGAGGAGGATAAGAATACTGGGTTGTACCCGTAAGGAGAAAGATCCAAGTCCGCCGCGGAAAACCGTGCCGGGTAATGAGGAGTCGGGTACTGCGGTGTCGTGGGGACCGCCCTGGTACTGCGGCGCTGGATACCGCGGTCCCGGCACGACGGCAGATAGGACGGCGGGTACCCAGGCACCGGAGGAGCTGCCGGAGCAGACGGCTCCGGAAGGTGGCCCCACGGGCAGGTCAACAATGAGAGGCCCCGGGGGGGGGGGGGCGCCAGGCCCGACGGAAGGGGAATATCCCCGCCGCGCCGGTGGGGCCGGCATCTGGTCCGGTTCCCTAGGAGGAGGGTCTGACGGAGGAATATCCCACATCGCCCGGGACGGGATCCCCGGGTCAGGCTGGGGTGACTCGGGCTCCCGGACGGCGCTTGAAGCTGCGGGGGACCGATACGACAGGGGTTGGAGGGTCCGTTGTAGGTGCAGTCGCCCGGGCGCTCGGCTCCCGACGTGCGGCTAGGGATAGTTCTGGGCGCCACAGGAGCCAGCGTCCGTCTTCTGGGTCCCTCGTTGGAGGCGGGCCGAGGGAGGGGAGCGGCATGGTCCGAGCGGGGCGAGGTTGTGCGCTGTCCCGAAGGGTCAGGTGTCTTATCAATCTTCTCCCGGTGGACGTCGGAGGCGCTGACGTCCAACTTATGGGAGTCACCCGCACCAGTAGGCCGCAAGCCTGTGGCGGAACTGGGGGCGGAGGCCTCCTTTTGCCCGGAGGCGTCCACAAGGCCCGAGCGCAAGCTCGATGGGCGGGCCGACGCCTCCTCCAAAGCCTTGGAAGCTGCCGGATGGTCCCCCGGAGGGGATGTTACCTGGGCCGCGACTCCGGCCAGAGTCGCGGGCGAGGAGGCCTTCTCCCGGTGCCTTTCCTTGTCCCGCTTTTTACGATGCCCTTCTGGAGAAGTCGATGCCTGCCTGAGCTTCTTCAATTCTTTTTCCATCAAAGACATCTTTTTCTTTAGAAGATGGGCTTCCAGGGACTGTTGGCGTCGTCTGTGGGTAGCCGCGTTGAAATGAAGGCAATGCGGGCACTTGTCGACTGGGTGGTTGGGGCCTAGGCAGAAGAGGCAGAGGGAATGGCCGTCCTTGTGTGGCTGTTGGGCGCCGCACGAGTCACACTTGTTTTTGTGCTCGGAAGGTGTAGGGGACGACATACACAGACGATGACCTGACGAAAAAATACTGAAAATCTCGGTAAAACCAACGAAAGAACAGGACTAAGAACGAACTTTACCGCGAGGCGTTGCATGAGCTAACGGCGGGAAAGAACTGGGAGGCGGGTGTCCGGGACTGCCCCTTTATACCGAAGTCGCTTGACGCCGGTCACCTGACGTGGGGGCAGTCCCTCGCCAGGGACTGCTAGCTAGAAATTTTCCTGTGGGGTCCTGCCACCAGCCGACATCAGTCCTATATGTAATTACCTACTGCAAGAGCCCTCTCGAAGTAAGATCAGTGGGTATTAAAGATATGGTTCCGAAGGGCTGTTTTGAAGGAGCTAATTTTTGGCAAGTTGGAGATGCAGCTAGGGAGGGAGTTGAACCAGGTGGGGGCTCGGTAGAGGAAGGATCTCTGGGCAAGAGAGGTCTTGGTTCTGGGCACCTTGAAAGTGGCCTTAACAGAGCTATGGGTGGTGACGGACAAAGATGGCTGCTGTAGGGAGGTGGAGACCCCCGGGGGCGGGGGGGGGGGGAAGAGTCCTAGCAGAGATTTCTTAGCGAGAAGGCAGGTCTGGTAGAGCTGTCACTCCTCAAAGTTGAGAAGACTGGTGGTTGTATAGAGAAGGCAGGTGCGAGTTCGGCTGGGGGCACCAGTCAGGAGCCTACAGGCCTTATTGATGGAGAGTTGGATTTTGGAGAGGGCAGTGTTGTCAGCTGCAGCGTAGATGGGCAAGCCATAGTCCACGAGAGACAAGACGGAGGAGGTGATAGCCATCCTGAGGGCAACCTGAGGCACGCAGTCCCTGTGCCGGGTATAGCAGGCCAATCCGAGAGTTAATGGTGGCTGACAGGGCATTAATGTGGGTGTAGAAGGAGAGGGCAGTATCAAACGTGATGCCTAGGTACTTGTATGTGGTCACTTGTTCTAGCGGGTGCAGAGTGCTGGGGATAATCAAGAGGGGGGTATTTTTAGCTTTATTTTGGTGGTGGGAGAAGAGCACCGATTTGGTTTTCTTTAGGTTAATGACCAGTCTGCGGTCTCCGAAGCACCTTTCCGCTTGGTTGTAAGCTTGCTGGAGGGATAATTGGAGGAAGGTGGGATTGGGATGTGAGGCAACGAGGACTGCATAGTCAGCGTAGAGGAGCACTTTACTGGTACATGAGCTGGGGAGGGTGTTGAGGTAGAGACTAAAAAGTATTGGACCCAGGATGGAGCCCTGAGGGACCCCAGAGCGAACGGGACGAGTGCTGGAGAGGGAGCCGCTGATCTTGACACACTGGGATCTAGCACAGAGGTAGCTAGAGAACCAGGAAATGGGACCACCAGAAAAGCCAAGTTGGTGGAGAAAGTCGTATAGAAGGGGATGACAGACAGTGTCAAAGGCCTTGGAGAGGTCAATGAACACTATTCCTGCGAGGCTGCCAGAGTCGAGAGCAGAATGCAGGTGCTGGGAGAATTCCAGGAGAGCCGTGGTTGTACTGTGTCCTGGGCAGAAACCGTGCTGCTCTGGGCACATAATGTCATACTTGGATAGGTATTCAGAGAGCTGGATCAACACCACTTTTTCAAGGGCTTTAGAGAATGGGGGGAGGATGGAGATGGGCCGGTAATTGCTGGGGGTGGATCGGTCCCCACTCTTACGTATGGGTGTGATTTCAGCAGTTTTCCAAACACTTGGGTAATGACCCAGGCATAAAGACCGCTTTAGAAGGTCAGTCAGGGGGGACTAGGACATCATCCAAGACCATACGGAGGATCCTGAGTCGAGGGGGTCACTGCTGGGGTTATTGCTGCCTAAGGCTTTTAGCGGCCTGGCTTCTTGGGGGGGACAGGGTGTGCAGGTAGAATGGTGGGTGATGCAGGACCGGAGGGAGAGAGGTGGGGATTGGGTCAAAGAAGCTGCTGGGGAGGACTGAGCTTAGGTCAGAGAAGGCAGGGTTAAGGCAATTGGCTATGAGGAGTGGATCTGTGGTGGAGGTGCCATTGATGGAGAGCCGAGATGGTGGGGGGAGCAGGACTTCCCATTTAGCTCTTTCATATTATCCCAGAAGGTCTGGGCTGAACCCCAAGTGGAAGTGAGGGTGGTCTGGTAGTGCTCTGTCTTGCCCGCCCAATGGCCCAAGTGCACTTAAGGGCTCATGCTTGTAGGCCTGTCTGTCAGACGCTTTCCAGATTCTACAGCAATGCAGAGATTACCTCTGTTTTTGAGTCTCTGGAGGAGGGGTGGGGTGATCCATGGGGCACTGCATTTTTTGGAGCGGATCTTGGTGAGGGGGGGTGAAAAGGTCACAAACCTTACAGAAGGCCTTTGTGAAGTGGTCAAGAGCTGAGTCAATGTCAGGGGTGCACTGGACAGGGGACCAGTCTAGCTGGGCTAGGTATTGTTTTAATTTTCTGAGGCTGCCGGGGCGTAAATGGCGGCGTAGAGTGGCCTGGGACACTGGCTTCAGAGTGGAGGATGTCCAGAGACAGAGGACTGGGGAGTGATCACTAAGAGAGTTGGGGAGGACAGTGACATCCCGGATTTTGTAGGGGCGGTTAGATATAAACATCTAGGAGAGTGCTGGTGCCAGTAGAGTGGTTGAATCTGGTGGGCTGGGTGACTAACTGGGACATATGCAGGGCAGCAAAGGAGTCCCTTATATGGGAAGCAGTGGAGGCAATCCAGTTAACACTGAGATCACCTAGGATGACTTGCTCCACTTTGTGAGGGAGAGATGTGAGATAGTCAATGAGGGACTGGACCGCTTGGTTTCGATTCCTCGGGGGTACGGAGAAGACCGTGAGGAAAAAAGAGGGCCTCAGGCGGGGTCAGGTGTGATTTTTAAGGTGAGGGCTTGGGCTCCATAATCAAGTTTAGGAGCTGGGAGTGCTTGACCTATAAGGGAGTCCTGTACGAGTAGTGTGCAACCACCACTGTGTTTGCCTACTCAGTCTTCCCTGTAGATGATATATATCCAGGGAGAGTGTAGTGAAGTCAGGGGTGGATTTGGAGAGCCAAGTCTCTACCAGTGCAATTATGTCAGGTTGATGTTGAATGACCCAGCACTGGAGGGCAGCAGATTTCTTTAGGAGACTGCAAATGTTTAAGGATACAAAGTGGAGGCCAGTTGCAGTACAGGGTTTAGAAGGGCTGGAAGCAATAGGTTCTGGGTTTGGGTGTACATTACCAGATAATAATAATAGCAGTGTAATTATTCTGGTTAGTGGCCGGTGGCGATGGAGACCCTTGGGTCGACACCAAGCTGAGGACTTTAGAATCAGGGTGCATGGGATAGATAAAGTGCGAAGGGTGGGAATGGCAGGAGAGAGCTGGGTCCACATCAGGCCTTGGAGGGCAGAGGGAGTGGAGGTGTAGGCAGGGTGGGGGTGATGGGGGGGTTCACGGGTGTGTCGAGGGTGGGGGAGGGCCGAATCACTGTGGGGTAGTCTTGGGATGAGGTGCCTAGTGTGGAGGAAAGGTGCTCCGGTCTGTACCAAGAGGGTGAAGGAGAGCAGACTTAGTAATGGAGTGTAGGTACCCATAGCAGCTGAGCAGTAAAGGAAGACTGCCAGGAGTAGTACAGAGCAAGGAGATGTAAAGCAGCTTTGGAATGGTTGGGGGAAAACCCCTTTAGTGGGCGAAAAGACTATAAGCTGCAAATGGGAAAAATCAGTATCAATCAGTAGAAGAGGGAGGGGCAAAGACATGAATAGTGATACTCACCACATAATAAGTGAAATGAGACTGGAACTATAGTGTGTTGGATTGGGTAAGTGTGCTTATAACTGGGCCCTCTAGCGGCTAAAGGATATAATCTGCTATTGGAAAAGTTAGCACTTGGGGGGTGGGGAGAGAGGGGACAGACAGGCCGGGAGGTTCTGAAGCAAGTTTTTTTGTTGGGGTGGGGTGGGCGCACTGCAGCAGCCTCAATGGGACACCAAGGTCAAGAGTGCAGCCCACAGACTTACAGATCTAAGAGAAGGGGCACAGCGCTATGGGCAGACAGCAAAATCACAGTACCATAAGACCTCTCTCAAAACTTAACTCAACTCTTAAGAAATCTCTACATCAGACTAAACATTAAAGTGAGAAATCAAGAACATGTCAAGCAGAGGTCAGTCCTAGCATTAATTTCTTGGCAGCAGTTCCTAGAAGACTTCTGGGTTGCTGCACGAAGTATGAGAAACACTGGCAAACAAGGGCAAGCGATATTCCTCCAGGGGTAGATGTCAGAACTCAGAGTTCCAACCCGTACCTTGCTTGGAGGGTGAGCGTCGGGCAGTTTCTCTTCGTTCTGCTTACCAAACTGCAGAATGCAGTTTGTTTGAGAGGAGAGAGCCTGAAAAGGCAGAGTTGTCCCCTTGACACTAGCAGAGATCCTAGCACTTTGAAGAAAAAATAGCAGCAAATTCACTTTATGAATAAAAAGGGTCTCTGCAGAGCAGGGACATGTTCACCAACTACAGTAGTGACCGTTTACCAGCTAGGACATTGAAAATGTCTGACTGAGTCTGGGTGAGGCATGTCATAAGACTTCTCTCACACTTTTCAATCTATCCCAGACAACAGGGGAGGACAGCCTATACCAACTGTCTGCCTACAGAAACCAATGTGCAAGCCCCAGTTGACAGTGACACCCACCCCAGGGGGAGGGGGTTTCATCCAGCATGCAATAAAATAACCCACTGGTGATTATACAGAGGTCTCACCAGGTCAGGGTTTGGAAGTGAAGGAAGAGAAAAGTACAGTTACGTAAGAACTTACCGTAACAGTAGATCTTCGAGAACAGCTCTTGCAGCAGGTAACACCATTAGGACTGAAGCCGGCACGCATCAGGACCCCACGGAAATCTTCTAGCTAGCAGTCTTCAGCGGGGACCGCCTCCGACGTTGGTCCCACCCCCGACGTCAGGTGTAGTACATAAGGAGGCGGTCCCGTCCGAGACTCCCGGCCGCTGGATGATATCAGAAGAGGAGACCGAGGATCCGCCATCAGAAGAAGAGGAAGAAAGAGCGTTCGCTCCTGCCAAGGCCTGGATAGGCTACACCTCCTCCAAGGGGGAATGGTGGGTGGGAAGATACCTGCTGCAAGAGCTGTTCTCGAAGATCTACTGTTACGGTAAGTTCTTACGTAACTGTACTATCTTACTTCGAGATACAGCTCTTGCAGCAGGTAACACCATTAGGACAGATTCCCAAGCAATAGCGCCTCTAAGCATTCTGGGAGGAGGCAAAATGGAGAGATCTTGAGCAAATCCTGACTCTAGGACAGGAGACCCTGTAGAACGGCAAGGCCGAAACCGGCTCTCCGCCGTGAGGTAATATCCAGGCTATAGTGCCTAATAAATGTGTGCACTGAGCTCCAAGTAGCCGCGGCACAAATGGCCGAGGTGAAGACATTGCGCAGTGCTGCAAAGAAGGTAGCCACCCCCCTTGTCGAGTGGCCCCGGCCTGTGCCCGGAAGGGGTTTCTGTTTGCTGTTGTAGCAAAAGGAAATACACTGGACAAGCCAGCGAGAAAGGGTCTGCTTTGAGACGGGTTGGCCCAGCATCCTGTCAGCGAAGGATACGAACAGCTGCTCAGACGTGCAAAGCTGTTTAGTCCTGTTCAAGTAGTACCTTAAGGAGTGGTGAACATCCAGGGTGTGAAGCAATGCCTCTCCTCTATTAGTGTACTTGGGAAAGTACACAGGCAGATCGATGTCCTGGTTAAGAGTAAGGGCAGAGACCACCTTAGGCAGGAATTTAGGATTCGCCCTCAAAGACACACTGTCCTGGTGGAAAATTAAATAAGGTTCCTTACACATGAGAGCATGTAGCTCGGAAATTCTCCTTGCTGACGTGACAGCAACTAAAAATACAGGTTACTCACCTGTAACAGGAGTTCTAGGAATGGTATATGTTGTTCATCCACACTCATTGGCAGTATCCTTGCCGCTTTAAATCTTGCCGGAAGGTCTTCAAGCTTGCTCCTCCCACCAACCCGGGTGGTATAACTCTCGGCTCCGCCCCATGACGCCAGATCTGGCCCGCTGGAAGCTCAGGTTGTGCGTCGAGCCGAGGTCGGTGGGTCGTGGATGAACAACATATACCATTCCTAGAACTCCTGTTACAGGTGAGTAACCTGTATTTCTAGGGACATGGATATGTTGTTCATCCACACTCATTGGCAGACTCCTAGCAGTTCTCCGGGAGGAGGGAGGCAAGACGACACCCCCACATACTTACTTGGGAAAGAGAGACTGGAGAACCGAGGCCCCAAAACCAGCATCCCGGCGTGACTCAAGGTCGATGTGGTAGTGGGTAATGAAGGTGTTTGCTGACTTCAGGTAGCAGCCTGCAGATTTCCTGGATAGGGGCGTCCCTGGAAGCAGCCACCGTTGCAGCAGTATGGCGGGTAGAATGAGCTCTTATCCTCTGGGAGCTCCATGCCCGCCAACTTATAGCAGAGATCTATGCAGGAGGTTACCCACCTGCTTATCGTCCGCTTGGCTGCAGGTCTGCCAGATGCGGCTTCAGCGTAGGTGACAAACAGCTGGCGAACCTCTCCCCGAATTTCAGCCGTGCGCTCCTTATAATAAGCGAGCGCCCTTCTAGGGTCCAGAGTATGGAGCCTATATTCGGCCTCCGAGGTGTGATTGGGGTAGAACACCGGCAGAGTCAACACCTGGTTAAGGTGAAACTCCGACACCACCTTCGGAAGGAATTTCGGGTGGGGGCGCAGGACAACCTTGTCCTGTGGAAGACCAGGTAAGGAGACTCGATGGAGCGCCTGGAGCTCTCCCATCCTTCTGGCTGACGTGATAGCCACCAAGAAGGCGGTCTTCCACGACAGGTGAGAGAAGCACACCTGTGCATAGGTTGAATGGCTTGCCCATGAGCTTTGCCAGTACCAGCAGTAGATCCCACGGAGGTGGGGTTCCCGCACTGGAGAAATGTGATCAAGGCCTTGAAAAGCGCCAGACCACCTTCTCCTGCGCATCGACTGCTTCCCGCCCGCGCCTGCAAGCAGAGATGGCTGCCAGGTGCACCCTTAGGGTCGCCGACCCAAGCCCTTGACTAGAAAGGGACCATAAATAGTCCAAGATGCTTGCCAAGGAACAGGAGGAAGGGTCCAAGCCCTTGCCTGACACCAAATGGAAAACCTTTTCCATTTGAAGGCATAGCATTTTCTGGTCGACTCTCACGGGACGCCTCAACTACATTGAGGACCTCGTCGAAAGACCCAAGGCCTGGAACTCTAGCCGCTCAGGAACCAGGCGTCAGGTGCAGGGATTGAAGGTCCGGATGGAACACCTTCCCTGATTGACTGAGAGCAGGTCCGGGCGAGCTGGGCTGCTGGAGTCCTGGAGCTGAGACTGAGGAGATCTGGGTACCAGAACTGGCGAGGCCAGTCTGGGGCTATCAGAATCACCTGCGCCTTGTCCCTCCTCGCCTTGAGAAGCACCTTGTGGATCAAGGGAAATGGGGAAAGGCATAAAAGAGGCCCGGGGTCCACTGCCTCGAGAAGGCATCCCCCTGCAGCGAGCCCTGCTGAGGGGGGCGGGCATGGAACAGACTCAGCTTCGCGTTCTCCATGGAGGCAAACAGGTCCACCTGAGGTGTGCCCCAAAGGGAGAACAGATGCTGTACTACCTCCGGCAGGAGAGACCACTCGTGGGATGCAGCCCCTATCCGGCTCAGGGCATCGGCCAGGGTGTTGGAGGCTCCTGCCACGTGAATGGCTAGGAGATCCGCCTCCAGGCTCGCTACAGTGACCAAATGCGGAGAGCTTCCTTGCATAGAAGCATGGGCGCGTCCCGCCCTGGCGGTTTAGATAGTACATGGTCGTGGTATTGTCCGTCTGGACTCGGACCACTTGACCCCGGAGGAACGGAGCAAAGGCGGTGAGAGCTAGGCGGACCGCTCGGAGCTCCAGCAGGTTGATGTGGCATCGGGACTCCCGCGGGGACCAGAGGCCATGAGCCCGGTGTTCCCCCAGATGGGCACCCCAACCCATCAGAGAGGCATCGGTCGACAGAGAGACCGTCGGCTCGGGCGGACGAGCAGGATGCCCTCCTGCAAATGATCTGGAGCGGTCCACCACTGGAGCGTTCCACATCCCTATGTCACCGACACAAGCTGGTCAAGGGATGCTGGCGTTGTGACCACTGGCTGGCCAGTCCCACTGAAGGGGACGCATGTTCCAGCGACCCAGCGGACCACGCTGGTGCAGGCCGCCATGAGACCCAGGAGGCGCAGGAAGTCCCGGGCAGGCGCAGTGCCCAACCAGAAATGATCGGGCAAAGGAGGAAAGAACCTCGGCCCTGTCCGCGGGAGCAGCTCTGGCTCGAAGAGAGTCGAGCTGCGCCCGATGAATAGAATCACCTGCTCGACTCGAGTCCGACTTGGCCTCGTTGATAAGGAGGCCCAGTTGAGAGCAGACCTGAGGGCCAGATCTCTGGACCACCCCGCCTCCTTCCTGGAGGGAGCTGCTATCAGCCAGTCGTCCAGGTAAGGGTACACCCGACCCTCGCGCCGCAGGAATGCTGTCACCACTGCCATGCATTTGGTGAAGACCCTGGGAGCTGGAGACAAGCCGAAGGGCATGGCTTGGAACTCGAAGAGAGATCCTTCCGCTCGGAAGCGAAGGAATCTCTGGTGAGACGGACGGATAGGGACGTGAAAAAACGCGTCCTGCAAGTCCAGAGAGCAGAACCACACGCCGGTTCCAAGGATGGTATTATCTGAGCCAGAGTGACCATCCTGAAGGTTCGAGACCTTAGGAACTTGTTTAGGTCGTGTGGGTCGAGAATGGGCGCCAGCCCCGTCCGTTCGGAACCAGGAAGTACCTGGACACAAACCCTGGGTCTGAAGGAGGTCCACCACCTCTCTACCACCTCCTTCTGGAGGAGGAGGCGATGTCGGCTCGACGAGCCGCCAGTGAGGCTGGGGATCCAGAGCCCCGAGGCGGCGGCTCTGAAGGGTGGTGCCTGCTCGAATTCCAGAGGCAGGCCTCTTCCCACCACCTCCAAGACCCACCTGTCCGTGGTAACAGCGGACCAGGTGGAGCAAGTGCGGAGCCGTCCCCAGGGGGACAGGGTAAGGTAATGACGGGATGGGGGCGACACCCCTCAGCCCGTCACTGGGCAGGCTTGGAGGAGGGACCGGCCGAGGGACCTCCTGGGCCCTTTCCTCCCTGCCTCCTGTTAGAGGAAGCCGGCGGCTTGGGTTTGGGATGCCAAGGCCGAGCCTGCTGGCCCTGACGTTGCTGGGCCGGGCGCGCCGAGGCACAGAAGGGACGAAAGGGCTTAGGCTGTGGTTTTGGGCCTTTGTCCTTCTGAGCGGAAGAGACCGAGTCCAAGGTGGCATTGGACTCTCGATCCTCTGCAGGTGACCTTCCACCCCAGGGCCGAAGAGGTCAGTCCCCAAAGGAACATCCGCCAACTTGTGCTGGGTATCCAGTAAAGGTGGATATCCTCAGCCAAACCCGCCCGACCATAGCCACTGCGGCCGCCACCGATCTGGCACATGAGTCCCTATATCCAAAGCAGTCTGGAGCTGCTGTTTGGCCACTGCCCTGCCTGGTCCCGCACCTGCTTAACCGTAGTCTGCAGATCGGCGGGAAGATGAGGATGACCTCATCCAGGGAGCCCAACAGGGCATGAGAAAAATGTGCCATGAGGCGGCCGAACTGGCCTGTGACGAGCCGAGAGGGCCATGCGTAGACTTTCGCCCGACATAGTCCAATTTCTTGGACTCCTTGTCAGGAGGTTTGTCCACATCCCTGGCGTTGCCAGCTGAGCGGCTGTCGGTAACCAACCCCTCAGCAGAGGGTGTTCGAAAACGGACAAGGAACGGTAGGGACCGCATACTTCCTGGCCATCCTGGCCGGCGCAGGGCAGGAAGCAGGCGCTGCCAAAGTTCCAGTGCGGACCCACTATGGCCTCGGCCACGGAAGAGCCTCCGTCGGAGAATCCCCTCGGTCCAGAATCTCCGTGAGGGGATACCTGGCCCGTTTGGAAACGGGTTCGAGCTCCATCCCGGTAGACTCCGAGATGAGCCGAAGCAGTCCTAGGAAGGACGACGGGCTATCGTCCATTGACTGACCTCCTGAAGACTCCAAGTCCAGTCGCTTGGAGAAGAAGGAGGAATCATCTTCGGACTCGGAAGAGTCCTCGAAGAGCTGCCTCTGGCCTGAGCCACCCTTCACCTGCCGAGGTCGGTCGGGAGTGAGGGTAACTGACAGCCGATGGGGTAAACCCTTAGCCGACCGAGAATCCTTGGTCGGAGCCCCAATTGGTGGCTGTGGAGGCGGAGGTTCCACCGGAATCGGTGGAGCAGCTGGTTTTGGCCGAACAACCGGCCTGGGTATAGGCTCCTCGGACAAGTCGGGGTTGTGTCGGCCGTTCCGGTGACAGCCACTTAATGGCCGGGGAAGGCGGCGGGTCGGCTTATTCGGCCAGGAGGAGCTGTTGCAACATAAGGTCCTCGTACCGTCGGCGTAATTTGCCGAAGCCTCCCTCATCCGGAGGAGGGCGAGCGGCGGCAGCGCCCGCTTACAGCAGTGCGAGACCGAGACCGCCTATGAGCGGTGGGAGCAGCTGGACAGCGAAGAGGTCAGACCGAGACCGAGAGTCCCGGAATTTCCGAGGTCGGTGCGGGGAGGTGTCGGCGGAACCGGCACTCCTTCGCTCGGAAGGTCCATCCGAGGCTCCGGAACCGGAGGCACAGGCGAGCCACGGGATCCTCAACTCCTCCGGGGAACCGGGAGAGGGAATCTCGGCTGCTAAAGGCGACAGCCGTCCAATGGGTCGAGAAAATCTCGACTTCATCAGTGGGAGTCTCGGTCAACTGACCTGGCGGGGACACCGTGAGGCCAGTGGCGAAGCGGCAGTCGGCCGAAGCCGGCGGTCGGCGGCCCGGGAGAGGGACCTTTCCCGCTCCCAAGAGCGTCGACGGAGGGACTTACCCTGTCCCTCTTTTGGACCGAGAATAAGGTCCAGCAGGCATGAGCCCTTCTCCTTTAGTGGGAGGGACAGACAAAGCTCCTTAAAGAAGCCGTGTAGGAAGAACCCAGAAGGCGGGATAAATGCGCGCCGAGAGAAGATCTGACCGCGCCGCCTCCTCTTGAGGCGACCATCCGCTCGAGCTGATCCGCTGAGCCGCCCGCCGAGACACCGCCAACCGGCCTCCTTGGACTTCACCGGAGGAGCGCTTCTCGGGACGGCCCAGTTGCAATCGGGCGCCTCGGTCTTCGAGGGGCGTGGGCCGAGAAAGATGAGCACAGGTCGCAAGCCTGCGGGTGGTGCTCAAGGCCTAAGCAGTGAACACCGTGGGTGTGGATCCGTCCGAGACATCTTCTGCCGCATGGGCATCTCGAAATCCGGGGTCGGTTGTCCATCGCGGCCGCGGGGATCGAAGACTGAAGTCTTTTGCAAAATTTATTTTTAAATCCATAAGCGGAGAAATAGGAACCAGTCCGGCGCAGGCGTTAAGGAGGGAACCTGAGCTTCCAGCGGTAAGGAAGATCTGGCGTCATGGGCGGAGCCGAGGTTATACCACCGGGTGGGTGGGAGGAGCAAGCTGAAGACCTTCCGGCCAAGATTTAAAGCGGCAAGGATACTGCCAATGAGTGTGGATGAACAACATATCCATGTCCCTAGAAATAACGTTTTTCCACGACAGAAAGCGCGGCTACGCAATCTACGGCAGGTTCAAAGGGAAGCGTGAGCTGTTCAGGACAGAAGTGAGTCCCAAGGAGGGACGGGATCCTTGATGGGTGGCCTAGGTGTAACACCCTCAGGAAGTCCCGGAGGCATCGAGGTTGTGCCACTGTGCGCTGACCTATCGGGAAGTGGTAGGCCGAAATCGCACACAGGTGAACTTTAATAGAGGAGTAGGCAAGACCTGAATGGAAGAGGGAAAGCAGGTATTCCAGAACTGATTTCACTGGGCATTCTAAAGGGGAGAGGTCGCGTGCCTGAGACCACAAGCAAAATCGGCGTCCATTTCATGGCGTCGTTGCGGCTTTCTGGCAGCGGAGAACTTCCGCCACCCCTTGCGGACCCTGTGTCGCATAATGGCTATGTCTCGAGGAGCCAGGCATGCAGGTTCAGTGAGCGTGAAGTCTGGGTGGACTAGTGAACCCTCCTCTTGAGACAGTAGATGGGAGCTGAAGGCAATGGGACTGGAGGTTCCGGGACAATTGTCGTCAGCATGGGAACCAGATCTGCCTGGGCCAGAAAGGCGCTACCAGGATCATTGTTGCATGCTCCTCGTAGTTTGAGAATCACTCTCTGGATCACAGGGAAGGGAGGAAAGCACAGAGGAATCTGTCCGCACAGGAGAGGGACAAGCGTCTCGCCAGAAAACACCAGGCCCTGGATCTAGCGAGCAAAAATTGGGCAGTTTGCATTGGATGGGAAGCGAATAAGTCCAACTCTGGGTTCCCCATCGAAGAAACAGATCTCTGCTACCTCCTGAAGGAGTTCCCATTCGTGGACTCTGGCCTGGGAGCGACTCAGGCCGTCTGCGATTGTGTTGTCCACGCTGGGAACATGAACTGCAATCAGGCTCGCGCCGTGTCGGATTACCCAATCCCACACTCTCATAGCTTCCCTGCAAAGGGGGTAGGAGTGTGCGCCTCCTTGTTTGTTGAGGTAATACATCACCGCCGTATTGTCTGTCTGAAGCAGAAGAGTACTCGACGGGATTTCTGACTGAAAGGCCTGCAGGGCATAAAGGACCGCCCTCAACTCCAGAATGCTGATGTGGAGGTGAGCTTACTGAGGAGTCCACATACCCTGGGACCTCACCCCGTTCAGGTGTGCTCCCGACCCCAGCCCTGAGGCATCTGTGGAAGGATTACCTCCGGGGCAGGCGCTGTAAGCGGAACACCCACGAGAGTGTCCTGGGTCTAGCCACCATTGCCAGTCTCGAATCACTGCGTTAGTGATTCTGACTGGATGCTGCATGTGGTCTTGCCTTTGGTCCCACTGCACTTTGAGCATCCACTGAGTTACCCGCATGTGGAGCCTTGCCAAAGGGACGGTTGGAATGGCCGCAGCCATGTGTCCGAACAGGCGAAGGACCAACCTGGCGGGGACAGTCTTCTTCGCTGAGAGATCTCTGATGAGGGATCTGATGTGTTCCGCTCTTTCCTCGGGAAGAAAGGCTTTCCCTTGGACGGTGTCCAGAACTGCACCTATGAAATGCAGCCTCTGGGACGGTACGAGGAGAGACTTCTCATAGTTGATAAGAATGCCCAAAGACTGGAACAGAGCTTGGGTGTTCTAAATAGCCAGCAACAGCGCCTCTTTGGAGGCGGCCATGAGAAGCCAGTCGTCCAGGTATGGGAACACCTAGTGGCCCTGTCTCCTTAGAGACGCTGCCACGACTGCCATGCACTTGGTAAAGACCCTGGGGGCCGCTGACAGTCCAAAGGGAAGAGCCCGGAACCAAAAGTGGTGGCCGAGAAACTCGAAGTGCAGGAACCTCCTGTGCGCTCGAGCTATGGGGATGTGCAGGTAGGCATCCTGCATGTCCAGGGACGCTAGGAAGGCATCCTTTTTCAGCATGGGAATGAGTCCTTGGAGGGTCGCCATGCGAAAACGTTTGTAGGCGACCGACATGTTGAGGTCGCTGAGGTCCAGTATTGGACGGAGGTCCCCTGTTTTCTTCGGAACCAGAAAGAAGTGGGAATAGTATCCGGATCCTTTCTGGTTCTCCGGGACGTACTCCACCGCTCCCTTTTGAAGGAGCGCAAGTACTTCTTGCCTGATGAGCGATCTGTGCTGACCCGAGTAACGGGAGAGCAGAGGAGGCCTTGTGGGTGGCTTGTCCACGAATTCTATAAAGTGGCCTTGTTTGACCAATTGAAGAACCCACCTGTCTGTGGTTATAGACTGCCACCCTGGCAGGTGGTCCACAATACGACCCCGACCTTGGTGTCCCGCTGATCCGAGGCGGGGGCGGGAAGAAGTCATGCTGTGGTGGCTGAGGTCCTGCAGGCTGGGCCGACTTGCATGGCACTGGCCTCGGCCTGCGGGCGACTTCCCTGGGCTCTGTGGGAGAAAGACCCCTCTGTGCGGGCGGTCTTGGGACTGCTGTCTCTGCATCCGACCGACAGCAGCTCTGGTTCCTACAAAGGACTGAGCTTGGAGTCTGTACAGCTTGGACAGAACCACTGCCTTCCGGCCTCTTGAAGTTTGGTGAGGACCTTCTCGAGGACTCACGAAAAGAACTCCTCCGTGGAGCGAGGCTCCAGAATGTTCTTCTGGACGTCCGGGGTAAATCCGGAGACAAGGAGCCAAGAGTGTCTCCGGAGGCATACGCCTGAGGCTGCCGCTCTGGCAGAGGAGTCCGCGGAATCGTACGCGGCTCGCACCTGGGTTCCCACGTCCAAACCCATGTGGAGGAGCTGTAGCAACTCCTCCTTCTGCCATCTTTTCCACCAGATCCAGTCCCTGCTCCCACAAGGCATTCTGAAACTGAACCATGTGGGTTACATAGTTGAGGGACCTAATGGCGCAGGCAGCGGATGCATACGTGCGCCTGCCCATAGCGTCCAGTTGCTTGGACTCTGGGTCCGGTGGCAGGGTGCTCAAATGTTGCGGCCTCTGGGACCAGTCATGTGAGGCTGTAAAGACCAGAGAATCGGCCAGAGGATGTGATGCCAAGTACTGGTCCTCCCTAGGGGCCTTGTACAGGCGGTCAGCCTTCTTCGGCATCGCCGGGAGCGAGTGTGGACGTTTCCACGCTGCCTTGGTGACGTCCACGAAGGTGTCCACCAAGGGTGGCACCACCACCGGCTTAGGATCTTTTTGCCGAAGATATCTGGTAACGCGTAGTCTCTCAGGGTCAAGTTCCTCTGCGTCCCAGCCCATGTTCTCCTGGATATGCCTCATAATCTGAGAACGATGGGTCATCCGGAGGAGATCTTGGGAGCTCACGTGGGTCCGGAGAGGGGATGCTGATGGGAGAAGGGAATCTGGATCCATCCGAGAAGTCTGATCCCGTGTCCTCCGTCGAAGGCGAATGGCGGAGTCTTCAGGGTCTCTTGGGGCTGGGTGACCCTAAAGATGATCTGGATGGAGGTCTCTTCTTGTCTGGTCTGCCCCTAGGAGGTTCCTCAGGCTCCTGGGGGGGAAGGTACTCTGCCTGCAGTCCCGGATGGAGTGGGGGGCGCTGGGGCCGGTGGAGTCACAGGTGGAGGAGGAGGAGGAGGTGTGGGAACCACATCCTTCTTTATGGTATCCCACCAGTAGGTGAACAGCTCCTTAACCTCTGAAATACTGAGGCCCGACAACTGACCGGGCGCCGGTGGTCGGTCGTCGGGTTCCGGCGTCGACTCCCCAGGGATCACTGGTTCAGGGAAGGGTTCCCTGGGGGGTGCGACAGGACCGGGTTTGCCCGTCTGGTCCTCGGGCTGGGTCAGCTCCTCCTCCGTGAGCGCCTCCTGACAGACGTCGGTGGGAGGCGTAGGTGTTCTCTCTACAGGGACGGGCGTCGGTCCCCCGGCCGGCGTCCGTGGTGACGAAGGCCTGACCGGCGACGGGCGTCTGGCGGTCGTCGGGTCTTGGGACCGTGGTGCATGGCCGACGTTGGGTGAGCCGACGTCGGATCCGACGTCCTCTTGAGCGAAGTCAGCTCCTTGGTCTTCCGCTGGGGTGGAGGGGGCAAGGAGACTGACCGGGCGTCGGGGTCCGAGTGACGGGAGCCGGACTTGGGGTGGTGGTGGCAGTCCCCTGACCTCGGCGAGGCATTGGAAGCAGAAGAAGAAGAAGAAGGCCTGGAGGTCTTGGCTGGAGGTAGAGAAGAAGAACCCGAAGAAATCTTCACCGCAGCCCAGGGAGGCTGAGAGCGGGCCCCGGAAGGGGAGCGGTCGGACCGGGAGCCGGAGCTACTGGAGTCGGAAGCCCTAGAAGGAGATTTTGATTTCACCCTCTCCCTATGCTTTTCGAGGTGTCGCCGGGCTTTCTCAGACAATTCCCCCTTGGAGGCCGAATCCATGGCCTTAACTTTTTCTTCGAGAAGGAACGCTGCAGGGCCTTCTGTCGACGGATCCACGTCCGGCTATTGAATCCCTGACAGAAAGTACAGGCCCAGGTGTCGTGATCTGGGCCTAGGCACCGGACGCAGGCCGAATGCGGGTCTTTAAAAGGGATTTGCTTCCCACAGGCGCACTTCGATGGATGGCCTTCCGCGGAGGTTGGAGAGGACATCAGATGGCAGACTTCGAAAAAAATGGAGTTTTCCAAGTTGGAAAGAACTTTACCAGGCGTCGCGCGCTAGAAACAGACCGAAGGGTTGAGACATGCAAGTCGACAGCGGGAAAGAACTGGGGATTCTGGCGGGACCGCCTCCTTATGTACTATGCCTGATGTCGGGGGGCGGGACCGACATCGGAGGCGGTCCCCGCTGAAGAATGCTAGCTAGAAGATTTCCATGGGGTCCTGACGCCTGCCGGCTTCAGTCCTAATGGTGTTACCTGCTGCAAGAGCTGTATCTCGAAGTAAGATCCACTGTAACTGATCAGGCCAAGCAGAGGGGAGAAAAAGTCGTCAAGAAAGAGGAGACGACAGAACATCCTCCTACGGGTTTGGTCCTGGTTTTCACTGTTCTTGTCAGGAAACTGAATGTTGACTTCATGCTCCGTGCGGATCTGAGTTATGACTGCACCCTTCCGGCCAATGATCTTCGGGTGGTATCTGGGATCCACTGAAATGGTCAGCCTGAAATTCCTCAGGGCCTGGGTGGAGGAAACAACAATTAAATTGTGCTACCACAGTTTCCCAAATCCTAAATCTAGAGTTTATTTTTAAATTCAGTTTTGTTTGCTTTCTTCAGTGATTGGCATGTCAAACATTCCTCCAAGCAAAGGTATTCCAAGAACGAAACCACACACCTCCCATATGACTACATCACTTCCTCAACATGCAGGGCTATGTGTCTGCCTTACTGAATTCAGCATCCTTTATTTTCTCATAACAGTTTATCTTAGCTGTTACCCTGTTAGGAAGCAGGTTAACCTAGCGTGTGAAACACAGTATACTGTGAAGTGTTTCATGCGGCAAGTTTTCAGTTGCCGTGGCAAATGGAAACTACGTATCTACCGTAATTCTTGATCTTCTCTTGTATCTTTGGAGGGAGGAGTCTGAGCGGCGGTGCTGCCCATTTACAGCGCACTGCATGGTGCGTGGAGGGCAGGCTGTTAGCCGCAGACCCTACTCCATCCCAGCTCTGTGTCGGAGGCGCGAGAATAAAAAAGAATTAGAATAAGAGCAAGGCAAGAGGCAGAGGGATAGATAAAGAAAGGAAACAAACTGAAAAGGAATAAGCTGAAAAGAGGACAGGAAGAAATCCTACCCTGAGGGAACGCAGGGCCTCCTTTCTAGGGCGGCTCTGAGGGAGGAACAGAAAGGAAAAAAAGAAGACGAAAGGATATCGGGAGGATGGAAAAATACTGCCACAAATCCTGAGTGAAACTGGCTTGAAGCTTATCAGCTTGGATCTTAAAGCAAGGATCCCCTCAGACAAACTGGTTCGGATGGTTCAAACAAACCTTCTACACAGCTTGAAACAAGAGAGGCACATTTCCCTAAACATCCCACTATCCTATTACCCACCACTCAAGCTGAGAGCTCACAAAATGCCAAGGCAAACTGTTCTGGAGAGGGAGAGCCCCCAACTAGGTAAGGGAAAGACCACCAACAACTCGCAGATATGAGTAGTACGGGGACAGAGACAGAGAAGGAGCCCTTCTGACTCCTTGGAGAAGGCAGGGTCAAATGGACCAGACCACCAGTTCAGGATGTTAATTTTTGAAATCGGGCTAGAACAGGTGTTCTTGACTAGCCTCGGTCTGGCATACCAGGTAAATCCAGGGACACCAGCCAAGTCCGAAGACAGAGGGCTAGAGAACTGCCTCAGAGACTAACCCTGCTGTCTGGAGATTGAGCTAATCTGGCCTGATGGTAAGTCCCTGAAGACAATACCCTCAAGGAAAGCAGAAAGAGTTTCCTCAGATGAAAAGGATGGAGCTTTGCCCGCTCTCCTCCTACTCAACTCCTTTGTCATGTTTTGGTGTTTTTTTTTTATTTTTTGAGAAGAACAGAAGGCGCTGATGAACCAGAAGATTTAGTGATGCCCAAGCATGAAATAGAGGCCCATGAGGGGAAGGTGGGTGGAGGGATTCAGTAATAAGTGGTGAAGATACAACAGAAGATCAAGAATTACAGTAGGTACGTAATTTCCATATCTTCCCTTGTCAATTTTCACCATTCATTACTGTTGCGTGAGTACAAAGCCCCCATTCAGCCCTGAGGGAACAGATCCCTTAGTCTCCTACTAGTGGAATGCAGGAGGGGGAGACCCTGACCAACAGACTGGGACAGTCTAAGGTTGCTGAGGGCAAGGGGTGTTCCCTGAGGCTGGGGGGGATGAAAGGTGCCCCTAAAGAACCCTCCTCGCCCTGCGGGAAAACAGGCAGGGTCCCCCGGAAAGCGGAGGAAGTCACCCTACGCCGGGCAATGGGTTACCAGTCTGGACAGATGAAGCCATGCCGTCCGCCTTATGCAGATCACTGTCCCTGCCAGTCTGGAAGCCACCTCACTGGTATTGTAAGATGCCCTTGCTTGGTGCCTTGCAAGCTCCAGACCCTATGCAGAGAGGGCAATGGCTTGTCTAGACTGCTCCTTATCAGGCACAGACACCAGAACCCAAGATGGCATCGACCACAGATGCCTGGTGTAGGCAAAGTGGTGTGCCTGATGTGAACCTATACACATCAACACACAAGCTGAAGAGCAGACTCTTCGTTCCCAACAATCAAATTCAACAGAATCCAGATACGGGGGTCTATCGTGTGCCAGGTGCAGAGGCCCGGAAGGAGAATCTAGGGACGTCAAGCCTGAGGGCGGGTGAGGTAGGGAACCTAGAGACTCATGGGGGCACAATACCGTTGCCTGCAGTCTGCTGGGGCTGGAGACTGCCGGGTGCGGATAGATGCCTCCTGGAAGGGTATCGGCCAGGAAAGCACCATGAGGTGGCAAGCGCTGAATTCACTGAGGAATGCATGCGTCTGCCGCTCGGTATTATCCCTGTGGATGAAGGAGATATGAAACCAGCCCCGAAAGGAACCACTGATATTTCAGTGAAATCAGCGTCGGAGGATAGGTGGACAGAAAGTTTCTCTTCCTCAGGAGAGGAAGACTAGGAGGAAGTGGAACTCGAATTTTCAGAGGACTCCTGCGACGGGGGGAGACAGGCGGAAGACCTGTTCGTCAACTGCCCTGACGTATGAAGGGAAGGACGCCGCAGAAGCTCTGAAAGTCTCCCAAGTTAAGGGCCCCATAGGACCCACATGGCCCGAGAAAGAGGGGGGTAGCTGCAGAGGGATGGGCGAACGGTAGCCAAGAGCACATGCCTGGCTTCTGCCAGGGCTCTGAGATCTAGGGAGCAAAGCCACCAAGACTGGGGACCCTGAGATCATACCGGGTTGCGAGTAGGTAACTTGAGAAGGCAGACTCCAGAGGAGCCCAGAAGGGGAATCTCCCCTGTGATGCGACTGAGGTTGCGTAAGTCCAAAACGGCAACCCTCAGTACCGCCACCAGAAGGTGCACTGGAAACCTCGAGAGAAAGGCGGGGTTCAGCGCTACTACTCCTTCCCACACCCCGCAGGGCAGTGGGAATGCACCGTCGCTCCTCAACCCGACCTCTCAACCCCTGACTCCGAAGCAGCCATCTTCCTCAACCAGTGCAGGAGCTCCCCCTTCCGCAGGCTTCCAGAGGGAGGCCACAGAAGAAAGGCTCTCCACCCCTTCCCGAGAAGCCTCAGCAGCACCAGGGATGGCAGCTGCCTGGGCCCTCTCAGCAGATAGTATTCTCCCACGAATCCCAGAACAATCACCCCTAGAAGGTCCCAGGCCGCCCTTAACCGTGGGACCCCTGTGGCGAAGCTGCTCCAGGGACTCGGGGAGAGGAACACTGGGCCGCCTGAGCCCCCGGCCTACACAGAGTTCCAAATCCGAAGACCCAGGTTACCAGTCTGGGTCCACCTCGGAGTCATCCTCCCAGGAAGAGTCGTCGAGCAGAGTGACCTCTAGAGAGGCAACCCCAGAAAAGTACAGTTTTACGTAGGAACTTACCATAACAGCAGATCTTCGAGAGAGGTTTCTTCAGTAGATCATCACATATAGGACTGGCGCCACCTGGCGGGCCGCACGGCAGACTTTTCTAGTAACACCTGGATGGGAGACGCCCACCCGACATCACGTGACCAATGTCAGCGTGACTATATATAGTGGCGGTCCCCATCACTACCATACAGTTCTCCTGCCAGAGCCAGGAATAGGCCCGACAGCAGAAGCGAACAGGATTTGGAGTCCCTGTAGAAACAGAAAATGACGGGAAGGAGGGAGGGAGGAAGGGAAACAAAACTATCACCTACTGAAGGAATCTCTCTCGAAGATCTACTGTTATGGTAAGTTCCTATGTAACTGTACTATCTTACTTCGAGAGGGTTCCTTCAGTAGGTCATCACATACAGGACAAAGTCCCACGCAGTTCCTCCAAGGAGAGACTGAGAAAAACCAGGGAGGAAGAATACTAACTCCAACGGAAAAAACAGAAATCCAGAATGGACCCAGTCTAAGACAGAAGGTCCTGCAGGACGGCTAGGCCAAAGCCAGCCCTCCGCCTAGAAGCAATGTCCAGACTGTAATGCTTGGTAAAGGTATGGACAGAACTCCAAGTAGCGGCAGCACAAATGTCGGCCACGGAAAATGAAAATTACGCACCTACCGTAATTCTGATCTTTCTGTGTATCTTCACCATTCATCACAGATGGGTACTGGCCGGAGATCAGGACCCGTAGGAGTTTGTTTTTTTAAAAGGTGAGGCGGAGCCGACACACCATCGGCGCCACCCTCGAGGCCGACGTACTGCGTGGCGCTCGAGGGTTGGCCGTTAGGCTGTGTCGACTCCGCCTGCCTACCAGTTCTGAGTCGCCGGAGAGGTAAGAGGAAGGGATGGAGGGTGGGACAAGAGAGTCCAAGGGACAGAAAAAGGAAAGGATAACTGAACTAAAAGGAGAAATAACGACTGAGAGGACAGCAAAGAAGAGATGAGACTAAGGGGATTGGGTAGGGGCCCCAATCTCTGGAAGCAGAAGAAGGGAGGGTAGTGAGGGGAGAGAATTTAGGACATAGAGAGGGGTATCAAGGTATCAGAGACCCTTGTCCGTCACCAGATTGTATAGGAACTGCAAGGAGTAGCAAAGCTCTCTGCCAGAATTCAAGGCACAGAATAACTGGCAAATACCCCAGAAGCAGAGTCGGCAATTCTGGAAGGAGGACAGGGTACAGGGATTTAGTACTCTCTCAGGAAAAATGTTTGGTGAAAAAAAGTTTTTTTTTTTTCCCCTCTCTCAGACAGTTGGATAGAAACCAGAAGGAGAACAGGAGGAGGACAACCACCAACTCCCACCCCATCGGGGTGGAGACATGTAGTAGAGAAGGAGTGCCGCTCGAGCTGTACCCATTAAAGGAGAATACCCCCCTGTGTGTCCCTACTTTACCCCGCTCCTAAAGAGGAGAGGGGGAGCCACAGAGAGGGAGGGGGACCCAGAGACTGAGGCCACAGGGGGATGTTGGGTGGGGTTGTGATGAATGGTGAAGATACACAGAAAGATCAAATTACGGTGAGTGCGTAATTTTCATATCTTATCTGTGTCAGTCTTCACCATTCATCACAGATGAGTGAGTACCAAGCCCCCCCGAAGGGGTTGTTTCATTACACCCTAAGGGACAGGGTCCCTTAGCCCTCAGTGGGTGACACACTAAGGAGGGGAACCTTCAGGGCCTGGGGAGGCCCAAGAGTGGGGAGAGAGAGACGGGGTCCCCTGGAGGAGGAAGGAAGCTGCCCCGACAAGCGCCGTCTCGCTCTACGGGAGAAAAGGTAGGTTCCCTGGTGGGCGGAGCAAATCACCCTACGCCGGGCCAAGGGTGACAACCGGGAAAGACGTATCCACGCCAATCTCCTAGTGCAGATCACTGTCCCTACGACCCTGGTAGCTACCTCGTTGGCGTCGTAAGATGCCCTCGCTTGGTGCCTTGCTAGCTCCAGGCCACGTGCAGAGAGCGCGATGGCTTGTCTGGTTTGCTCCGAGTCAGGCAAAGAAGCTAGGATCTGACCTAGCCTGGACCACAAGAACCTGTTGTAGGCTGCATAGTGGGCCTGGTAAGCAGAAATAGAAAGGAGCAACCATGTCGAGTAGAAGGTCCTCCTCCCCCAAAAATCAAAATCCGAGGAGTCTTGATCTGGGGGCCGGTCACGGTGGAGGGCGCGAAGCCCACCAGGAGTGTCCAGATGTGTCAAGCCAGACTGCGGATGAGGCATGGAACCTGGAGACTCCGGGGGATCGCAATACCTCTGGCTGAGGTCCCTAGGGGAAGGAACTCCGGAGAAGGGCCTCTGCCAGAAACACAAGGACGCCTCCCGAAAGGGAGCAGGCCAGGGTGGCACCACAAGGGTGGCCTCACCAAAATCACCAAGAAAGGCGTGCGCCACATGCTCAGGATTGCTGACAGTAGAGGGTGAAAGGTGCAAGTCCTCCAACATCCTCACGAGAAAACGCTGATACTCCGAGAGATCAGCAGCCGGAGAGATGTGGACAGAAGGTTCCTCTCCCCCAGAAGAGGGGGATGAGGAGCTGGAGGTCACCATATGTTCGAGGGTGGCTGCACGGGGGGTTGAAAACCTGGCTGTCCATAGCCCTAACGTAGGCAGGGAACTGGGCAGCCACCGCTCTGAACTGCTCCCAGGTGAGAGGGCCGCTAGGACCAAGAATGCCTGGAGCGCAGGGAGAATGTGGCAGAGGGATAGGGGCAGAGCCGAGAAAAGAAGTCGGCTGACCTCCGCCAGGGCTAGGGAGGCGGACCATGAGCACCCGAGGAGGTGCCCGGAGAGACTCCACAGCCGACAGCTGTACAACCACGTTAGTACTGCCTTGGCTGCGCCCAGAAGAATCCCCCCAGTGAGGCGACCGGGGCCGTAAAAGTCCAGAAGGACGGTCTCCTGCCTCAAAAGAATGGGACTCCCTCAAGGAACCCGAAGGGGAAGAGTGGAAATCCGCACTTCGGCTCCGTCCAGGGCCAGAGTGGACCCCAGAAAAAGGCCGACGCGTCGACCCCACACCCCTCGACCCCTCAGAGTCCAAGAGAGTCCTCCTCGAGAGGGCCAGCCTAGGTAGCTGGCATCTCTGGGCAGCCCCCGAAGGGGAGACCCAGGGAACAGTACCCTCTCCTCCTGTAGGCTTCTCAATGGGCCCCAAAGTTGGGCGATCAAGACACACCACTGGAGGGGGTACCACCACCGAGGAGTCAATGAAACCCCCAAGACCAGACTGCAGAGCAATGGTAGCTCGCACCACTGCCTGCTGGTCAGCACCACTGACCCTAGTCTCGGGGGCCACCTGACTCTCCTCAGTAGGGGGCTGGCTCCGACTCGTCGACGAGACCACAGCGGTGCCCTCCTCCACAGTCAACCCAGAGGGATGTGACTGCTCGTCTGACTGCGCTCGACTCAGACTCCGAAGAGGTAGAGTCCGAAGCTCTGAGCCAAACAGCAGGGCGGCGGGCAGAACCAACCTTGCCAGCGGGCCCGGCAGCCAGAGTTATGGCTGAGACAGCACCCGTGCCCTCCGCAACCCCGTGAGCGGGACCTGCAGGAGGCACCGGGGCAGCTCGAGCCAAAGGCCCAGAGCCAGGGCAAGACGCAGCGCCATAAAGTCCACCAGCACCGGGGACGGTACCAGGGACGGCGCCCGACAGCAGCCCCAGCAGCATCTCTGCGCCTAACGACACTGCTCGGCCTCTATGGCGCCAAGGCAGACTGGCACTAACACAGCACCGATCGCCCTCGGGCGTCATGAACGGCACAGAGTGTGGACGGTGCGAGGACAGTACCGACAGTGGGAGTCGAAGGCCCTCGCACCCGAGGCGAGACATGGCAAGGGCGCGGATCCTGTCCCACCGCACCATGGAGCGGTGTCGACAGGGCCTACAGCGCCAGCGACAGTCGGGCGCTGGACGACTGGCGCCGAGAGGGCCCACAGCAACGCGAACGGCACCGAGAGTGTGAACGGTGCCGAGGACAGCACCACCAGCCGGAGTCAAGGCCCCACGGCACCGAGATCCGAAGGCATGGCGCCGTGGCTCAACCTCGGCACCGCAAGACAGCATGGCAAATGAGGACACGGATCCTGTCCCATAGCGCCACATGAGCAAGCGTCGACAAGACCCAGGCGCCAGTCGCGGCCTTCTGAGCGGGGAGCAGACGGGGAGCCTGCCCCGAAGGAGTGACTGCTGTGGCGGTGCTTCCCGCCCGCTCCCGGAAGGAAGCGGGACGGGCCTCCTGTGCCACGGGAGGAGCCTTGGCGATGGCCAGGCTACAACTAGCAGAGGCGCCCTCCTCCTCGGTCCGTATAGAACCGGGAGGGGACCCGGAGGAAGGGCCGAGAGAGCGCGGCTTGGCCTGACGAGTGCGAACCCTACCCCGAAAGTCGGCGGAGCTCGCCCCACTTTCAGCGCGTGCTGTTCGAGGATCCGGTGGTCCATGGAGAAGCAGGCGTCGCATGAGTCCATGTCGTGAAGCGGGCCAAGACACCGGTCGTGCTGGTCGGTGACGGAAAACTTTCGGCCGCACGGGCACCAACGCATGGGGGGCCGACCCATCTTCGAAGACTTTTTGCGCTCCAACCAAGACAAGACCTACGGAGAAGAAAACACCAAAAACAGACTCGACGTCGCAGAATTCAAATAAAAAGGAAAGATCTTACCGGGCGACGTCGAGTGGAGGCAGAACACAGAACCGGCAGGCGATCGACGGATTGAAAACGTCGATTTCGAAAAGGCTGAAGGCCTAAAATCTTGAGGGAAGCTTCCCACGAGGCGACCTCGACGGTGGGAGATGAAGAACTGGTAGGCAGGCGGAGTCGACACAGCCTAACGGCCAACCCTCGAGCGCCACGCAGTATGTCGGCCTCGAGGGTGGCGCCAATGTTGTCTCAGCTCCGCCTACCTTTAAAAAAAAAAAAAAAAAAAAAAAAAGCTCCTGTGGGGTCCTAATCTCTGGCCAGTACCCATCTGTGATGAATGGTGAAGACTGACACAAATAAGATCATTCCTTAGGAAGGCCATGGAGGCAGCCATGCCCCTAGTAGAATGACCTCTGATAGAACCCAGCATAGGCTTGTCGGACTTCTGGTAACGGAAGAAAAAATTACTCACCTTAGTAATGTTTCTTCTGATGGAGTCTTGCTATATTATGACATATGCAGTTAGTTCTAACCTTCGAACTGCTCCGGAGGTGAAAGAGTTAACTTTCTATGCCAGGCATGGAACGCTGAGCTCGAGCTTGGTTGAAAACTCTGTCTGTTGTTCTTCAAACTCAAACTGTCAGATCTTTACGAGCTAAACTCACTAGGTACTGTGTGGAAGCTGTAAACCTACACTAGCCAACTGGCTACTAAATATAAGAACACAATTTTTGGTCCCAAAACAAAGACTCAAGTCAGGAGCCAAAATGAAAAACACAACACCCAAACACCCCAAAAAGGAGGGTGAAAAAAAGAGTGGGCATCTACTAAGTGCCAACACTGCACTGCCCACCCACATCCCAAAAACAGAGGTTTCTGAGAGGGGCAGTGGGAGGTCAATATATAGCAAGACTCCATTAGAAGAAACAACATTACTAAGGTGAGTAATTTTTCTTCAAACATGAAGTCTTGCTATATTATGATATTTACAGACTACACAGCAGTACCTCCATGGAGGAGGGACAGAACCTACTTAGGAAATAGGCTCTGAAGCACAGCTGTGCCAAACCGAACATCACTCCTAGCCTGGGTGTCTAGAGAGTAATTCTTGGTAAAAGGGTGAACTGTTTTCCAGGTAGCTGCTTGACAAATCTCTAGAATGGGGATGTCCCTGACAGCAGCCAGGGAAGCAGCTGTACCTCTGGTAGAGTGAGCCCTCAGGCCTGAGGGAGGAACCTTACCCAGCTTTTCATAACAGAATTGGATACAGGAGACAATCCACCTGGCAATGGATCTTTTAGTGGCAGGTTTCCCTTTACCAACCTCACCATAAGTGAGGAACAGTTGGAGGGAGTCAAACCTGTGACCCTTGGTACGCTCAATGTAGTAACTAAGAAAAAATTACTCACCTTAGTAATTGCTTTTCTTCTCATGGAGTCTTGCTATATTAGGACCATTGCAGTCATTCCCCCAGTCTTGAACTGCCCCGGAGAGGAAACAGTTAACTCCAGAGTGATCTGGAGTTCCACAGCGCGGGGGCGCTGTTCAAAGCTCTATCTGGCCAGTTTCAAATGAAACTGCCAGGTTCTTTACGGAGCTAAACTAACATAGCAAGTCTGTGTGGAAAAGCTCTACACTAGCCATTGGCTACCTATCATTAGAAGAATAAGAACAATCACAGAATAACAACAACAATATTTATTGTTGGAACACTCCTTACAAGCACTAATGGACCCCTCTCCCCAAAAACTCAAGTCAGAGAGGGACCCTCTACCACTTAACAAAACGAAATACCTAGTTCCTAACCCAACTAGAGAGCTAAAATGGCATGACACAGTGCTTTAATTTGCCAACCCATACTACCCAAGTAGGAGTTCTGAGAGAGGTAGGAGGAGGTTGTCCTAATAAGCAAGACTCCATGAGAAGAAAAGCAATTACTAAGGTGAGTAATTTTTCTTCAAACACCATGAAGTCTTGCTATATAGAATTCGTACAGATACACAGCAGTACCTCCATGGAGGAGGTCAGAACCTACTTAGGAAAGTCTGAAGACAGCTGTGCCAAAGCGAGCATCTCTCCTGGACTGGACGTCCAGGGAATAATGCTTGGTAAGGTGTGAACTGTTTTCAGGTAGCAGCTTGACAAATTTCCAAAATGGGAATATCTCTAGCAGCCGCTAGAGATGCAGCTTACCCTGGTGGAGTGGGCCCTCAGTCCTGAGGGGCTCCTTACCTAGTTTTTGGTAACAGAACTGGATACAAGAGACAATCCACCTTGCAATTGTCCTCTTAGTGGCAGGTCTCCCTTTGCCAACCTCTCCATAGGTAAGGAAGAGTTGGAGGGATTCAGACCTGTGACCCTTGTCAGTTCCACATAGTAGCTTAGGGCTCTTTTAACGTCCAGGCTGTGTAGTTTCCTCTCACCCGAGGAAGAATGCTCAGTGAAAAACACTGGGAGAGAAATGGACTGGTTCAGATGAAAATCTGAAACCACTTTGGGTAAAAACTTTCTGTTAGTCCTGAGGACTACCTTATCCCTGTGAAAAGAAATAAAATCCTTTTCCACCTGAAAGGGCTTGCAATTCACTTATACGCCTGGCAGAAGTGATAGCCACTAGAAAACAGTTTTCCAAGTTAAATACTTGAGATCTGCAGAAGAAAGGGGCTCAAAGGGAGGTTGCATTAACTGAGCAATGCAAACATTCAGGTCCCAGGCAGGGGCTGGTTCCAAAGGAGGTTAGTATGAAGTAACCCCTTAAAAACTTAGAAAACACAGGGTGAGAGGAAGAGAAACAGGCTTCCTCAGCGAAACAAAGGCAGAAACAGCTGCCATATGAACCTTCAAGGTAGCTGGTCTAAGGCCTAGGGAATTTAGATGGGCCAAATAGTCAGTAAAGTGGCCAGGTCAGCAGATTCTGGCACAATTTGTTTCCCAAACCAGAAGGAAAACCTCTTCCACTTAGAATTGTAAGTAGCCCTGGTGGAAGGCTTCCTAGAAGCCTTTAAAATATCCATGACCCCTTGAGAAAGGTGTAAATCAGCAAATTCTAATTCCTCAAGAACCAAGCCTTGAGGTGGAGGGATTTGAGGTCCGGTACCACACTCTCCCTGTGCACAGGTCAGCAAGTCGTGGGTCCTGGGCAAGGTTAGGGAGGGTGGATTGTCAGGGACAGGAGAAGAGGATACCAGGGCTGTCTGGCCCAGTCTGGAGCATCAGAACCACTTTGCAGGGCTGAGTTCTGATTTTCACCAATACCCTAGAAGAGGAGAGGAAGGGGAAAAGCATATAGGAATTTCCCTTCCAATCCAGCAGGAAGGCGTCCAGGGGGACTGAGCCCAGCACTGGAGGCCTGCAACAAAATGAGGAAGTTGATGGTTGTCTGGGGCTGAAGAGAGATCTATCTGAGGGTACCCCATCTGCAAGGACGACCCCAATACCTGAGGATTCAGGAGCCATTCGTGATGGCCCTGGGAAATCCTGCTGAGAGCATCCGCCAGGACATTGTCCTTTCCTGGAAGGTGGATGCGATCAGGGAGGTGTTAGGGAGTAAGCCAGAGACCACAACTTCATTGCTTCGGTGCACAAGGCTGATGACCGAGTGCCCCCTTGCTTGTTGATGTACCACATTGTTGTGGTGTTGTCTGTCCTGATTTGAACTACTTTGTTCTGGACAACAGCTGAAAAAGCCTGAAGAGCTAAAAGAACAGCTCTGAGTTCCAAAAGATTGATGTGGAGCAGAGATTCCTGGGGGGACCACACTCCTTGAGTGGAAAGGTCGCCCAAGTGAGCCCCCCACCCTAACAGGGAGGCATCCGTGGTGAGGGTGAGGGAGTGAAAGCGGGTAGAAAGGAACCCCTTGAGACAGATTGCCTTGATCCTGCCACCACTGAAGGGCCAGGATCAGGGTTTTGGTCACCGGAACTAATTTGGTAAGGGTCCCTCCTTTGGGACCAATAGGACCTCAAGTGGAACTGAATGTCCCTCATCTGAAATCTTGCTCCTGCACGACAGCTGTGGAAGCAGCCATGTGCCCTAGGAGTTGCAGAAAATGCCTTGCTGGTCGAGAGACCATGAGGGTAAAGGAGGATGCCAGGGCAATGAGCCTGTCCGCTCTTTCCGAGGGGAGAAATGCCCTGGCTAACTTTGTGTTCAACTCTGCACCTATGAAAGTTAGAACCTGAACAGGTTCCAGAACTGACTTTGGTAAGTTCAGCAGGAACCCAGGAAGTGAGAAGCTGCTGGGTGACCTGCAAGTGAGATTTACCTGGTCTGGAGACTGACCCACTATGAGCCAGTCGTCCAGGTAGGGAAACACAGCAATCCCTTGCCTTCTTAAATGAGCCACTACCACAGCTAGACATTTTGTGAATACCCTTGGCGCCGAGCGTTAGGCCAAGGGCATTGCTCTTGACATGGTAGTGGCCGAGAGCATGTTCGAACCCAGGTACTTTGCGGTGAGAAGGCCTGATCATGACATGAAAATAAGCGTCCCTGAGGTCCAGGGAAGCTAACCAGTCCCCTGGCTCAGGGAGGCAAAATCATTGCTTAGAGTTAACATTTTGAACTTTGGCTTACAGATGTCTGTTCAGGTACCTTAAGTCTAAGATGGGCCGCCATTCTCCTGTCTTTTTGGGGTAAGAAAATATCTTGAGTACAGTCCCTGCCCTGATGGCAAGGGAACCCTTCACTGCTTTGCAATTCAGGAGGGAAGAAACTTCTGCTTCCAAAGCAAGGGCTTCTGAAGAGTTTTGATGGAAATTGCCTGGCTCTCATCTTTGGGAACTGTTTGAAGCTGAGAACCAGGCCTTGGCTTACTACTTCCAGAACCCACCTGTCCGAGTTAGGACAGCCAGTTCTGGCTGAAATAAGCCAACCTGCCCCCACTGGTACAGGAGATCGGCCCTGGGCACCCCATCAGGGTGCCTGCTTGGCAGAGCTTTAGGCTGAGGGAGGCGACTGTCTACTGTGCCCCGTCTACCTCTGCCTCTGAAAAAACCCTCTGTGAAAAAGCAGAGGAGGCTTGAGATTGGTAAAAGGCCTGTGAAAGGCCTACCCTCCCCTGGGGCGTGCCTTGTGGAGTGGCATGCCTTCCTTAGCTTGGGCACTTTGTAGGTAGTTCTATATTCATCCATCTTTTTCATATAATTTTCTGTTTGATCACCAAACAGAGAATTTCCCATACAGGAAAATCCATAGCCTTTGACTGAGTATCTTGGGACAGATTAGTGCATCTGAGCCATGCCAACCTACGGAAAGCTACAGAAGTGGCCATGACCCTAGAGGAAACATCATTAACATCAACAGCAGTATGAAATTGAACTTTAGAGGCTTCAATGCCATCAGCAGCCACTCTGTTCCAACTCACTAGCCAGCTGGCCTGGGCCTGCTTGGCTAACTGCCATATAGTGTCCCATCTAGATTTCTGATATCTAGCCACATAAGCCATATAATTAGCCTGCCTGAGTCCCAAAGAAGCTGCCATATATTGCTTTTTTCGCCATGGCATCAATCTTCCTGGAATCCTTATCAGGAGGATGTGAGGCCAGGGAATATTAGCCTTGTCACAGGCTGCAGCTTGTACCACACCTACATGACTACACTGCTCAGTGAGGAAGTCTGTATCCGAGCCTGACAAAGTATACCTTCTGTCCATTTTTTATCTACAGGAGGGACAGAATGAGGATTTTTAAAATCTTTGTTGTTTGCTTCCTAAATGACTTATGCAAAGGAATAGACAACCTCCTAGACTCTGGAATATCCATCATTTCAACATAATCAGGCTCCTCTTGCTCATCCACAGCCTCTTCTAAGGAAGCTGGAGGGTTTCTGCACCTTTTGTAAAACATAAAAGAGAGGGGACTCAGACAGCATAGGGGAGATTCTAAAGGTCTATCTGGAGAAATGTCCGGTTCAATGGGCACGTCCAGACCTTCCCAATCACAAACATACTGATCAAAATCCTCCTCCCCACTGTGGTTCATAAAATCCTCAACATCATAATCCTGAACCACTGAGACTGAACGAGCCACCTTTTCCCAGATGTAGGGGGCTCGACAGCCTGAGACAAAGACTGGACAATCTGAATGGCTTTAGCTATCTCTGCAGCAGTTGGAGACAATTTTGGACTCCAGACCTGCTGATTTCTTTATCTTTTTGCTGGGACTGGTTCCTCTGAACCAGCCTTCCTTTGCCCGAGGAAGTCTCCTGTCAGAGGGCACTCCCTCTGGTCCAGTGGGTGCTGGACCGGGCTGGCCATCCGGGTCAGCGGACTTTTGGCCTCGTTCCCTGAGCCGCCCAATCTCTTTTCAGGGGTGGCTGCAGGAATTTTACACACCTGGCAGTCTGACAGGAGGTGGTCAGCCCCAGACAATAAACACAAGTGGTGTGTGGGTCAGCCTTGGCAAGGCTTCCCCACAGACATCACAGTGTTGAAACCCAGTGGGCCCGGTTTTTCTTTTGGGTTTCTCAGACATAATGCCAGCCTAACCAAAAACTTGCCCTTTTGATGGCAGTGCCAGGCAAGACACCCTTATCGGTTCCTAACCGTGTCACGGGTATTTGAAAAAACCCCATTAAAGTTAGGTTTTTTTAGAACCGATAAGAACCGGGAACCGCACTCTAAAAGCCAACTAAACAGTTTAAAACATGTATTTCAACCAACCGATCGGTTCAAAACCGAACCGATAATGAATTTCCACACAGACTTAATTTCTGTACTTACGGTTTACCAGATAGAGCTTTTAACCGAAATGCGGTAAAATAAATACTTTTGCGGTTCAAATGAACCGAAAATACTCGCTTGAACCGAGAAATGAACCGAGCTGAAGGAGCTGATCTCCGGAGCGACTGTTCAGTGAAGCGGAGTAAAGAATCTGGCAGTTTCATTTGAAACTGGCCAGATAGAGCTTTGAACAGCGCCCTCGCGCTGTGGAACTCCAGATCACTCTGGAGTTAACTGTTTCCTCTCCGGGGCAGTTCAAGACTGGGGGAATGACTGCAATGGTCCTAATATAGCAAGACTTCATGGTGTTTGAAGGGCTCTTCACATCTAAACTGTGCAGCCTCCTCTTGCCAGAGGAGGAATGGTCAGTGAAGTACATTGGAAGAGAAATAGATTGATTAAGGTGGAAATCTGACACCACCTTAGGCAATAACTTCCTGTTAGTCCTGAGGACCACCTTATCTCTATGAAAGGAGATAAAATCAGGCTCCACTGACAAAGCTTGTAATTCACTTATCGTCTGGCAGAAGTGATGGCTACCAAAACACAGTCTTCCAAGTCAAATACTTAAGCTCTGCTGAAGACAAAGGCTCAAAGGAGGTTGCATAAGCTGAGCAATGCAAACATTAAGATCCCAGGCAGGGCAGGGTCCCTGAATGGAGGGTTGTTTGAAGCAATCCTTAAAAACTTAGAGAATACAGGATGAGCTGAAAGAAGAGGTTTACCTGCTGAAATGAAAGCAGACACAGCTGCCAAATGCACCTTTAGGTAGCTGGTCTCAGCCCCAAAGTGTTTAAATGGACCATATAATCCAGGACTGTGGGTAAATCAGCAGATTCTGGGAAATATGCTTCCCAGAGCACCATATGGAAAACCTCTTCCATTTGGAATTATAAGTAGCCCTGGTGGAAGGCTTCCTAGAAGCCTTATGATATCCATTACACCTTGGGAGAGGTGTAGATCAGCAAACTCTAACTCTTCAAGAGCCAGGCCTTGAGATTGAGAGATTTGAGGTTGGTACCAAACCCTTCCCTGAGCACAGGTTAACAGATTGTGATTCCTGGGAAGACACAGGGAAGATGGACTGCTAAGGACAGTAGGAGTGGATACCAGGGTTGTCTGGCCCAATCTGGAGCAATCAGGATCATCTTGCAGGATTGAGATCTGATTTTGACTAACTTTGAACAGGAGAGGGAAGGGAAAGCATAGAAACTTCCTTCCCAATTGAGAACTAAGGCATCCAGAGGACTGAGCCCAACACTGGGGCCTGCAGCAAAAAGGGAAGTTGGTGATTGTCTGGGGCTGCAAAAGATCTATCTGAGGGGTGCCCCATCTGGCAAATATCACCTCCAAGACCAGGGGATCCAGTGACCATTCGTGATGGCCCTGGGAAATCCTGCTGAGAGCATCTGCCAGGACATTGTCCTTGCCTGGGAGGTGAACTGCGTAAGGGAGGTGGTTCAGGGAGTAAGCCAGAGACCACAACTTCATTGCTTGATGTGCACAAGGCCGTGAGCCGAGTGCCTCCTTGCTAGTTGATGTACCACATTGTGGTGGTGTTGTCTGTTCTGACCTGTACAACTTTGTTCTGAACAGATTTGGAAAAAGTTGAAGTGCTAGAAAAACTGCTCTGAGCTCCAACAGGTTGATGTGGAGCAAGAGATTCCTGAGGGACCACAGTCCCTGGGTAGTGAGGTCGCCCATGTGAGCTCCCCACCCCAAGAGGGATGCATCTGTAGTAAGGATTAAGGAGTGAGACTGAGTGACAAAGGGAACCCCTTGTCTCAGATTGCTCTGATCCTGCCACCACTGTAGGGCTTGGATCAGGGTTCGAGTCACTGGGATCAATTTGGTTAGAGGGTCTTTCCTTTGAGACCAAAAGGCTCTCAAATGGAACTGGATGTCCCTCATCTGAAATCTTGCTCCCTGCACTACTGCTGTAGAAGCAGCCATGTGCCCCAGGAGCTGTAGAAAATGCCTTGCTGGTCGAGAGACCTGCAGGGTGAATGAGGAGGCCAGAGGACCAGGGTCCTTGCCCTGTCCAAGGAAGGAAGGCTCTGGCTTCCTCTGTGTTCAGTTCTGTGCCTATGAAGGTGAGGAGCTGGACAGGCTCTAGAACTGACTTTGGAAGATTCAGAAGGAAACCTAGAGAGTGAGCAGTTGCTGAGTTATCTGAAGATGTAACTTGACTTGGTCTGGAGACTGGCCTACTATGAGCCAGTCGTCCAGGTAAGGCAAGATGGCAATTTTTTGCCTTCTTAGGTAAGCAACTGCTACTGCCAGGCATTTTGTGAATACCCTTGGAGCAGAGGTGAGGCCAAGGGCATTGCTCTGAACTGGTAATGGCCTGAGGGCAGCTCGAACCTGAGGTACTTTCGATGGGAGCTTCTGATGAGAATATGGAAGTAGGCATCCTTGAGGTCCAGGGACCTAGCCAGTCCCTGCATAGAGGGTAGAATAATTCCCAGAGTCACCATTTTGAATTTGGTTTTAAAGGTGCTTGTTTAAATATCTGAGATCCAGGATGGCCGCCATTCTCCTGTCTTTTTGGGGTAGGAAGTACCTGGAGTACAATCCTTTGCCCTGGTGTGGGGTGGAACCCTTTCCACAGCTCTGAGAGCCAGGAGGGAAGAGACTTCTGCCTCTAGGGCAAGTGCCTCTGATGGATTTGCAGGTGGAAAGGATCTGGTTCTCATCTTTGGAAATTTTTGAAGCTGAGAACCAGTCCTGCTTCTACTTCCAGGACCCACTTGTCTGATGTCAAAGACTTCCAGTCCTGGACAAAGTAAGCCAGCCTGCCCACAGGTAGTTGAGAATCGGCCTGGCCATCCCATCAGGGTGCCTGCTTGGCAGGGCTTTAGGCTGAGGGGTGGAAGCAGGCCTGCTTGTACCCGTCTGCCTCTCCCTAAAGAACCCCCTCTGGGCGTAAGCTGAAGAGGAGGCCTGGAGGCTTGGTAAAGGCCTATGAAAGGCCTGCCCTGCCCCTGGAGGCTGCCTTTGAGGAGTGGCCTGCCTTTCCTTGGCCTGTGCACTCCTATAGGTGGTCCTATACTCATCCATTTTCTTCATGTAATTCTCTGTCTGCTCCCCAAAGAATTACCCACAACAGGAAAATCCATGGCCTTAGTCTGGGTATCCTGTGACAGGCTAGTACATCTGAGCCAAGCCATTCTGCGAAGTGCCACAGATGTAGCCATGACTCTTGATGACACATCATTAGAGTCCACTGCAGCATGGAATTGCACCTTGGATGCCTCAATACCATCAGCAGCCACCTGCTCCAGCTCCTTGGCAAGCTGGCCAGGGACCTGTTTTGCTAGAGCCATAACAGTATCCCATCTGGATTTCTGATATCTAGCAACATAAGCCATATAATTTGCCTGTCTGAGTCCCAAGGATGCTGCCATGTACTGTTTCTTTGCCATGGCATCAATCCTCCTGGAGTCCTTGTCAGGGGGGTGTGAAGCCAAGGGAATATTTGCCTTGTCACAGGCTGCAGCCTGCACTACCCCAACATGGCTGCATTGTTGTGTAAGGAACTCCGTATCAGAGCCTGACAATGTGTACCTCTTGTCCATTCTCTTATCACAGGAGGTATAGTGTGAGGAGTTTTAAATTTTTACTGTCTGTTTCCCAAAGATTTATGCAAAGGAATAGACAGTCTCCTAGACTCTGGGATATCCATCATTTCCACATAGTCAGGCTCCTCTTGATCATCCACAGCTTCCTCCATAGGGAGCTGGAGGTTTCAACCACTTTTTATAAAACATAAAATGAGAAGGGGACTCAAGCCTAGGAGGAGACACTCCTGAAGGTCTGTCTGGGGAGATGTCAGGTTCAATGGGCACATCCAGACTTTCAAATCCACATTCACTCTCCTCATACTCCTCTTCCCCCTCCTCCGGTTCATAAAATTCCTCTAAATCATACTCTTGAACCAGTGGAACCGGCCGAACCGTACGCTTACCTGATGGTGCCGGTTCGGTCGGAACCGGGGAAAGCGACTGGACAATTTTAATCGCTTTGGCTATTTCTTCAGCGGTTGGAGAGGAAAGTTTTGGCTCCACACCAGCTGATTTCCTAGTCCTTTTTGCTGGAACCGACTCCTCGAGTCGGCTCTCCTTTGCCAGAGGAAGTCTCACCCTGGTCAGAGGCACTCCCTCCGGCTGGCCGATACCGGGCTAGCCATCGTTCAGGACTTCTTGGCCTCCTTTCCCTGAGCCTACCAACTCTCTTATCCAGGGTAGCTGCAGGAAAATTTTTACAAATCTGGCAGTCTGCATTGAGGTGGTCAAACCCCAGATAATAAACACAGGTGGTGTGGGGTCAGCCTTGGCAAGACTTCCCACAGACACTGCAGTGTTGAAACCCAGTGGGCCAGTTTTCTTTTGGGTTTCTCAGACATAGTGCCAGTCCTAACCAAACTTGCCGTTTATGGCAATCTGCCAAGCAAGACCCTCTTATCGGTTCCCAACCGTGTCACAGGTCGTGGAAAAAAACGTAATAAAATCAATTTTTTTTTAGAACCGATAAGAACCGGTAACCACACTCAAAGACAGATTAATGTATTTTAAAACAACCTGATCGGTTCAAACTGAACCGATAACCGTTTACAAGTTCCACACAGAAGAAATAAATGCAAAACCTATCTAGTACTTACAATACCACAGACAGAGCTTGAACCGACCGGTTGCGGTTTAAATTCGGTCAAAAACCGAAAAATAATACTTTAACCGACAAAATGAACCGAGCAGAAGGAAAAATCTCGAGCGACTGTTCAGTGGTAGGAGTAAAAAATCGACAGTTTGAGCTTGAAGAACAACAGACAGTTTTCAACCGAGCTCGAGCTCAGCGTTACATGCCTGGCATGGAAAGTTAACTCACCTCCGGAGCAGTTCGAAGGTTGGGACTCACTGCATATGTCATAATATAGCAAGACTTCATGTTGTTTGAATCTAATGCAGTTGCCTAGCCACTTGGACAGGCCTTGTTTAGAAACCGGTTTGCCCCTCAATCTCAGGGCAAAGGAAACAAACAACTGTTCGCAAGAGTGGAACTCTTTGGTCCGGCGGGTGTAACACAGAGAATCCGATGGACGTCCATTGTGTGAAGGAGCGCCTCACCCCTGTTAGAAGGGGACAGATAATACACCGGAAGCTCTACTGATTGATTCAGCGTGGCTTCTGACACCACCTTGGGAAGAAAAGTACAGTTACGTAAGAACTTACACAACAGTAGATCTCCCGAGAAAGGAAAATTACACGTCACCTACAGTAATTCTTGATCTTCTTAAGACGAGTCTCACACTCATTCACACTGAGTGGGATTGCGCCGGAGGCACTCGGACCCATCGAGAACAAACTTTTTGCTGGAGGTACGTCGAGGCAGGCGACCAGAAGCTCGGCGATAATGACCATCTCGTGACGACCCTCCAGCCGCCTCAATGGTACCAAGGAGGTTGCAGCGCAACTAACGTAAAGGTAAACCCAACATTAAAAAGCGGACATAAGATAGTCCGTGATGACCCGTGTAAGAAGGGTCAGCAAAAGAGTCCTCACGGCCTAAAGATTTGAGGGAGTGAAGACCAATACAGCGGTGAGCTCGGGGGATGGAGGGTGGGCGTGTGAATGAGTGGTGGAGACTCGTCCAAGAAGATCAAGAATTACGGTAGGTACGTAATTTTCCTATCTTCCTGGACATAAGTCTCCACCACTCATTCACACTAGTGGGAGAGTACCAAGCTGATAATCCCCCAAAAGGGCGGCAGGAGAGCCAGAGCTCACGCGTCTAAGATAGAAGCCCATTAAGGATAGTTCTGCCGAATGCGGAATGTCGCCTGGCATGAACATCCAGTGCATAGTTCTTAGAAGGTATGCACTGAGGCTCCAGGTGGCGGCGTTGCATATATCTGCAATTGGAACATTGCGAATTTCCGCTAGGGATGCAGCGACCGCCCTAGTAGAGTGAGCGTACACTCTACCTTCTAATTTAACTTGAGCCATGGAATAGCAATGACGAAGGCATGCCACTAACCATGAAGAGATGCATCTGATAGCGACAGGTTGACCCAGCCGGGTGTCGCTGAAAGAAACAGAACAGTTGCTGAGTCTTGCGAACATCCTTGGTTCTATCTAAATAGAACATGAGAGGCTCTCTTAACATCCAAGGAATGAAGAGCTCGTTCCCCTTCATTTTGGAAATTAGCAAGTAAGAGGAAGTACCAGAGGTTGGTTTAGATGGAATTCTGACACAACCTTGGGAAGAAATTTAGGATAGTCGGAGAACTACCTTGTCTTTATGGAATACAGTATCACGGAGGGTCCGTAACCAGGCATGTATCTCAGAGACCCTGCGGGCTGAGGTAATGGCCACCAGGAAGGCAGTCTTCCAGGTAAAATTTTAGCTCACAGGTAGCTAAGGGTTCGAAGGCTTCCGGTGAGCATGTCCAGCACCAGGTTAATGTCCCAGGCTGCAACTGGACGCTTAACAGGGGTCTGGTATGGAGAATCCTTAAGAAATCTCTTCACCATAGGTAACTGAGCCAGAGTTAAGGAAGAAACCGGCTCATGGAAGCTGAGATGGCACTAAGGTGAACTTTAACTGTGGAGTACTGGAGACCTAAGTTTGATAGGTCAAAGATACTCCAGAACCTTGTCAGGAGGACAGGAAAAGGATTCCAAGAGGATTTTGCACACCAGAGAAACGTTTCCATTTGAGCGTCGTTTTAGTGGCTGGCTTCGAGCAGCCAGAAGGATGTCTGAGACTCTCGAGGCGTTGAACCGATTCACTTCTATCTCTTCAGGAGCCAAGCATGAAGGTGAAGTGATTTCAGGTTGGGATGGACCAACGAACCCTGAGTCAAAAGACTGATTTGCAAGGAAGTGGTCTCGGGAGGCTGCCAACATACTGTTGAGTGAGGAAACCATAGTTGCCGAGGCCAGGAAGGAGCAATGAGAATCATCTTGGTCCCTGAGACTCGAACAGGAGTACTCTCTGGATTAGAGGAAGCGGTGGAAAGGCGTAAAGGCGTTTGTCCACCGCAGCCTGACGCATCCTGACAGAAAATGCCAGGCCCTGGATTTCTGGAGCAGAAGAGAGGCAGTTTTGCGTTGAGTGGGGATGCAAAAGGTCCAGGTCTGGAGTCCCCCACTCTTTGAACAGGGACCGAGCTACGGCTGGATCGAGAGACCACTCGTGAGGGTCTGCCTCCGTTCTGCTGAGGTGATCTGCTAGGTCGTTTGTATACCTGGCAGATAAACCGCTTGAATCAGAGACTTGTGCTCAAGCACCACTCCCACCCTCATTGCTTCCCTGCAAAGGGATAAGAATGAGCACCGCCTTGCTTGTTGATGTAATACATCACTGCTTTGTTTCCGTTTGAAGGAGAATGTTCTTGTGACAAAGGACATCCTTCAGAGCTCGGATTGCATAGAGGACGCTCTCATCTCCAGGACATTTATGTGGAGATGAGTTCGAACTGAGTCCATACACCTTGAGTGTGGAGGAGAGACAGTGAGCTCCCATCCCATTAGCGATCGTCTGTGGTGATGGAGATCTGATGATCCGGGGAGCAAGGGAATCCTTCAGGAGATTGCTCTCTTGAGACCACCAGGTGAGAGACCTCGAAGGCTCGTCACCTTGATGGGATAAGACTGGGTGAGGAGGTCGGGGACCACTGAGTGGAGAGCATCCATTGGGTGGTTCTCATGTGCAGTCGGGCCAGAGGGACAGTGAAGACCGAGGGCGCCATGAGACCCAACATCGTTGCATCGAGAGAGCTGTAACCGATTGGTTCTCCTGATGTAACGGGCCATCTCGAAGGATGTCGAGTCTTCTGTCCTCTGGAAGGAAAGCCTTCGCTGAAGAGGTGTCTGAAGCGTCCCTATGAAAGGCCTCTGGGAGGGTTGCAGTTGAGATTTTTCAAATTCAGCAGAACTCCCATGGGCGTGGAAGGCAGAAGTCGTTTGCACGGCTTCCAAAGTCCCTTGGCCGGAAGGGCTTGCTAGAAGCCAATCGTCCAGGTAGGGAAACACTCGGAGTCCGACTTTCCTGAGATGCGCTGCGAGAACTGCACAACACTTTGTAAAAACTCGCGGCGCCGAGGATAGCCCAAAGGGCAGGACTCTGAACTGATAATGCTGACCCAAAGCTACAAACCTGAGGAACTTGCGGTGGGTCGGGTGGACGGGGATATGCTGGTAAGCATCCTGCATATCCAGAGAGGCCAGCCAGTCGTGCTTGATGCAGCAAGGGTAACAGGGTACCTAGGGAAATCATCTTGAATTTCTCCTGGGGAGGAATTTGTTTAACTTTCTGAGGTCTAGAATGGGGCGCATCCCCCCAGATTTCTTTGGAACCAGAAAGTAATGGGAGTAGAACCCTGTGTTTCGTAGATGCGGGGGCACCAGTTCTAGTGCCCTGTTGTTCAGAAGGCCCTGGATCTCCGCGGTGAGGAGGTCTGACTGAGAGGCCGACAACCTGGGTTGTCGTCTGGGAGGACAATTCGGGGGGGTTTCCAAGAAATTGAGAGAATAACCCTCGCGAATTATCCGAAGGACCCATTGTCGAGTTATGGACTTCCACTGGTTGTAGAAGTACATCAGGCGACCTCCACGGAGGAGAAGTTCCACCTCGGGCAGAGTGGATGGAACTTGGGCCAGCGACTCATAAGGTAGCGCTGGGGGCTTTAGGCCCCTGCGCTTTCTGCTGCGTCTTCTTTTGAGGTTGGGCAGGTTGGCTTTTATGGAAGCTTCCCCTCTGCCTCGAAAGGACTGGCGACTATGAAACTGGCGTCTGTTCACATGCCCCGAGGAGGGCAGGCGGAGGTCTGGCCAACAATGGCGATCTAGTCTTCTGAGTGGCCTCTAAGGCTGCTCCACCTGAGGGCCAAAAGAAAGAGCCATCAAAGGCAGCGCCATCACCTGCTGCTGAGCATCGTCGTGAAGCCAGAATGCGCAGCCAGGAATGGCGCGAGTACAAATCCCTGCGGCTGCTGGCGAAAGCAGTGTCGGCGTCCATGGCGGCTTTGACCTGTTGGTTATTGGACTCAATACCTCTAATAGCGTCAGAAGAAGCTCTGACTTGGAATCCGAATCTGGAAGAGCTTCAACCATTCTTTTCATAGAGTGCCACAGGATATACTCATACTGAGAAAAATAGCCTTGATAACTGTGTCGCATACTTAGAGTGGAGGCAGCAAAGACTCTCTTACCTAATGTATCAATCTTACGAGACTCTTTGTTAATAAGTTGAGCTGTAGTAGTTGAGGAAGAAACGACCTTGTCATTCTCTGCCAGGACTACAATAGGATCCATAAAGGCTTGGGATGCCAAAATGGGACGATCCTTGGGAGCTGAATACTTCTTATCAATGGATTTAGCCACTGGGGAATAAGAGCAGGATTATTCCATACCATTTGAGACAGCGTCTCGAAGGAAGGCTGGATCGGAGGAGTCAAATCCGTAGGGATCTCCGAAGCATGAAGATACTGGAGTCTTAATATCTTCCCAGGATCGATGTCTGTAGTCTGGAGAGAAAGAGTGGATCCCAGGTTCTTCAACAGAGACTTAAAGGACAGGTCCTCGACCACAGGCTCTGTAGCAAAGAAAGATCCTGTTTCCTCCACTTCATCACCCAACCGAAGGTCTGGGTCAGGCTCAACATCATCTCCTGATGGTCCAGAAAGGACTGTTTGGACAGGAAAGGAGTGAAAATTAGGAGAGGAGGAAATAGCAGAAAAACAAGGAGAGTCCCAAGGGCTGCCGTCTCGGCGCGGGCAGCAAAGCAGGCTGAAAGCGGCACCGAGGCGCTGCGCGCCGAAGAACCTGTGACCCCATAGCGCCCCGGCTTGCAGACGAGCAGCGCCTGTGCGACCACGGCAACATGCGATTGGCGCCTTGAATGCCACAGCGGACGACACATGACAGTGCCACGCCCTATCAACACACCACGGTAGCGCCCTTGAGACCCCGTGGCACCCATGAGGCCAGGCGCCATAGGACCAAGCGGCACCCAGCAGCGCCCGACAAGCCAACAGACCCTGCGGGCGCCAAGCCCAGGAACCTGGAAAGCTAGAAGGAAAAAACAGGAGATAAGGGCATCGGTGGGGCCCCTGCGCCCGCTAACCACGTGGGGGAAACACCTAAGCGCGAGTCGCTGGCACCGGGCAGGCGCCCAGCGACTAGGAAGGTCAACCGCCCTACCTGATCGCTGGGGCCCGGGGGCTCAGGGCAACCGAGCCAGGCAGAAGAACCAACCTCAGGCCCATTGCTCCACAAGAGCGGCCCACTGATGAAACTGCTCATCTGGAGTCCTACCTATAGGAGGAGGGACTCCGATGCGGGGATAGCGATTGCGGAAGTTGGACTCCGAAGGAGAGACCGGCAACTAACAGCGATAACCCGGCATCGAGCGCCGCAGACATACCAGAGAGGCGACCTCGGTGATGCCTTCTCTTTTGACCTGTGGGCGAAGAAGAGCTTCGAGGCGAAGCGGTGCCGAGAATGCGACCCGTTTATTTTTATGCAGTGCGGGACCGCCATCCCCAGACATCGGACTGACCGTTAGCCGGACTCGCTGAGGAGAAGGAGGCTGACGGACCCAGCCGGCTGACTGAACAGCTTTCATGAAGTCTCCCTCAATCCTGACCTGCTCATGGTCGAAGCTCCGACCAGTAGGCGAGACTTCTTCAAGTAAATTCAAATATTAGAAAAATTTAGAGAAAATAGAATAAATTAAGCGATACTACTTATGTGATAAAGTTACAAAAACAAACTGAAAACTATCCCTAGTTTGAAGTTTGACTCCCGACAAGCGACGTAAATCGTCACTGAAGCGCACTCGACGGCAGGAAAAAAGACTGAAGCGGGTTGGAGGGTTGGTCTGCCGAGATGGTCATTCACGCTCGAGCCACTGCTGGCAGTAGGCCGTGTCTCGCGGGCGCCGTCTCTCGCGCCGACCCTCCAGCAAAAAGTTTGCTCCCGATGGGTCTTAGTGCCTCCGGCGCTAATCCCACTAGTGTGAATGAGTGGTGGAGACTTATGTCCAGGAAGATCAGCTCTTGCAGCAGGTTACACCATTAGGACTGAAGCCAGCAGGCGTCGGGACCCCACGGAAAAATTCTAGCTAGCTATCTTCAGCGGGAACCGCCCCCGATGTCGGTCCACCTCCGCGTCAGGCGTAGTACATAAGGCGGTCCCCTGATTCCCCAGTTCTCCGCGGAGACTTCCGGCCGCAGGCTGACATCGAAATGGGAG
This sequence comes from Neoceratodus forsteri, assembly GCA_016271365.2. Classification (NCBI taxonomy): domain Eukaryota; kingdom Metazoa; phylum Chordata; order Ceratodontiformes; family Ceratodontidae; genus Neoceratodus; species Neoceratodus forsteri. The sequence continues at coordinate 358,297,516 of CM028137.1, forward strand.
ACCGAGGATCCACCGTCAGAAGTCAAAGGGAAAATCCCTGATAGTAAAGGCCTAAGCCATGCCTCCTCCAAGGGGGAAGGTGGGCGGGAAGGTACCTGCTGCAAGAGCTGTTCTCGAAGATCTACTGTTACGGTAAGTTCTTACGTAACTGTACTATCTTACTTCGAGACACAGCTCTTGCAGCAGGTTACACCATTAGGACTGATTCCCAAGCAGTAATGCTGCCAACATTCTGGGAGGAGGAAACTAGGAATTACATTCCAGGTCGTGAATCTAGGACAGGAGACCCTGTAGCACCGCCAGGCCGAAGCCGGCTCTTCGCCGAGAGGCGATGTCCAGGCTATAATGCCTGATAAATGTATGCACAGAGCTCCAAGTGGCTGCAGCACATATGGCAGAGGTGGAGACGTTTCGGAGTGCTGCAAAGGAGGTGGCCACACCCCTAGTGGAATGACCCCGGACTGTTCCCGGGAGGGGCTTTTGTTTGATATCATAACAGTATGAAATACACTGGACAAGCCAGCGAGACAGGGACTGTTTGGATACTGGTTGACCCATCATCCTTTCAGAAAAGGAAACTAAAAGTTGCTCTGAACTACGAAGTTGTTTAGTTCTGTTGAGGTATTACCTCAAGCTGCGGTGAACATCCAGGGTGTGGAGCAGTGCCTCTCCTCTATTAGAGTAATTCGGGAAGTAGACTGGCAGGTCAATATCCTGAGTGAGAGTGAGTGTAGAAACCACCTTGGGCAAAATTTAGGATTAGGTCCTCAGGATACTCTGTCCCGGTGGAAAACTAAATAAGGCTCTTTGCACATGAGGCGTGAAGCTCAGAAACTCTTCTCGCTGAAGTAACAGCAACCAAAAACAGCGTTTTCCACGACAAAGCAGCTACGTAATCACGACGCAGGTTCGAAGGGGGGAGGGGAGCGTGAGTTGTTCCAGGACAAAGAGCAAATCCCATGGAGGCACTGGGTCCTTAATGGGTGGCCTAAGATGTAACACCCCTCTCAAAAATTCCCGAGAGGCGTCTAATTGTGCCACTGTGCGATGTCCCACCGGAAGGTGGTAGGCAGAGATGGCACAGAGGTGCACCTTGATAGAGGAGTAGGCTAGGCCGAGCGGAAGGAGAGCAGGTAGTCAACACCACTCTCACGGGCAACCTAAAGGGAAGAGTCGTGTGACCATAAAAAAAGCAGGCGCCATTTCATGGGTACATCACATGCGTTGCGACTTTCTGGCTGCAGAAGAACTTCTGCAACCTCTTGCGAGACCCGTGATGCAAGATGGCTATGTCTCTAGGAGCCATGCATGCAGGTTCAGTGAGCTAAGTCCAGGTGGACCAGTGAACCTTCCTCCTGAGACAAGAGATGGGAGCTGAACGGCAGCGGAGGCGGAGGTTCCGGGATAGTTGAATCAGTAAAGGAACCATATCTGTCTGGGCCAAAGGAGCCACCAGGATCATGATTGCTTGCTCCCTGCGCAGTTTGAGAACAACTCTCTGGATCAACGGGAAGGGAGAGAAAGCGTAGAGGAATCTGTCTGCCCAGGAGAGGGACAACGCGTCTCGCCAGAAAACACCAGGCCCTGGATCTAGCGAGCAAAAATTGGGCAGTTTTGCATTGGATGGGGATGCGAACAAGTCCAACTCTGGAGTTCCCCATCGAAGAAACAGATCCTCTGCTACCTCTTGAAGAAGTTCCCACTCGTGGACTCTGGCCTGGGAGCGACTCAGGCCATCTGCAATCGTGTTGTCCACCAGGGAACATGTACTGTGATCAGATTCGCGCCGTGTGGGATTACCCAATCCCACACCCTCATGGCCTCCCTGCAAAGGGGGTAAGAGTGTGCGCCTCCTTGTTTGTTGAGGTAATACATCACCGCCGTGTTGTCTGTCTGAAGCAGGAGAGTACTCGCGGGATTTCTGACTGAAAGGCCTGCAGGGCATAAGGACCACCCTCATCTCTAGGACATTGATATGGAGATGAGCCTCCAGAGGGTCCACGTGCCCTGGGACTTCACCCGTCAGGTGTGCTCCCACCCTAGACCTGAGGCGTCTGTGGTGAGGATTACCTCTGGGGCGGCGCTATAAACGGACGCCCGTGGAGAGTGACCCTGGGTCTAGCCACCACTGCCAGTCTTGAATCACGGTGTCGTGATTCTGACGGATGCTGCATGTGGTCTTGCCTTTGATCCCATTGCACTTGAGCATCCACTGGAGTTACCCGCATGTGGAGCCTTGCGAAAGGACAGTAGGAATGGCGCAGCCATGTCCGAGCAAGCGAAGGACCGACCTGGCAGGGGACGGTCTTGTTCGAAAACTCCTGATGAGGGATCTGATGCGCTCCGCTCTGTCGTCTGGAAGAAATGCTCTTCCCTGAAGGGTGTCCAGTACTGCACCTATAAATTGCAGTTTCTGCGACGGTACCAGGAGGACTTCTCGTGGTTGATTAGGATGCCCAGAGATCAGAACAGGTCCTGGGTGCTCTGGATCGCTAGTAACAACGCCTCTCTGGAGGCGGCCATGAGAAGCCAATCGTCCAGGTACGGGAACACATAATGGCCCTGTCTCCTTAGAGACGCTGCCACGACTGCCATGCATTTGGTAAAGACCCTGGGTGCAGATGACAGTCCGAATGGAAGGGCTCGGAACTGAAGGTGGTGGTCGAGAAACTCGAAGCGCAGGAACCTCTTGTGCGCCTGAGCTATAGGGATGTGCAGGTATGCGTCCTGCATGTCTAGAGACGCTAAGAAGGCGTCTTGCTTCAGCATGGGAATGAGACCCGGAAGAGTCACCATGCGGAATCTCTTGTAGGCGACAGACACGTTGAGGTCGCTGAGGTCCAGAATCGGACGGAGGTCCCCTGTTTTCTTTGGAACCAGGAAGAAGTGGGAATAGTATCCTTGTCCTCTCTGGTTCTCCGGGACGTACTCTATCGCTCCCTTTGCAGAACTGGTTACGATTGGCAGTTTTATGCGAGTGGGATGCAAAAGGTCCAGTCTGTCCCCACTTTGAACAGGGACCCAGCACGGGGATTGAGAGACCACTGTGAGGGTCTGTCTCCGGGTTGAGGTGTGATCTACAGGGTCGCTTTGTATACCCGCAGATAAACCGCTGAATCAGAGACTTGTGCTCCAAGCACCACTCCCACACCCTCATTGTTTCCCCTGCAAGGGGATAAGAATGAGCACCTTGCTTGTTGATGTACATCACTGCTTTGTTGTCCTGCTTGAAGGAGAATGTTCTTGTGACAAAGGACATCCTCAGAGCTCGGATCATAGGGGTCTCCCATCTCCAGGACATTTATGTGAGATGAGTTTTAACTGAGTCCACACCTTGGTGTGGAGGGAGACAGTGAGCTCCCATCCCATAGCGGGTGCGCCTGTGGTGATGGAGATCTGATGATCCGGGAGCAAAGGGGAATCCTTCCAGGAGAGGTTTTTGAGACCACCAGGTGAGAGACCTCTCGGGGGCCTCGCCTTGATGGGATAAGACTGGGGTGAGAGGTCGGGGACCACTGAGTGAGAGCATCCATTGGGTGGTTCTCATGCAGTCGGGCCAGGACAGGAAGACCGAGGACGCCATGAGACCCAACGTGCTGCATCGAGAGCTGTAACCGAATGGTTCTCCTGATGTAACGGCTATCAAGGATGCTCAGTCTCTGTCCTCTGAAGGAAAGTCGGCTGAAGAGGTGTCTGTAGCCGCCCTATGAAAAGGGAGCTTCTGGGAGGTTGCAGCGATTTTTTTCAAATTCAGTAGAACTCCCATGGACGGAGAAGACGAAGTCGTTGCACTGGTTTCAAGTCCCTTGGACGGAAGGGCTTGCTGTAGCCAATCGTCCGTGGTAGGGAAAACACTGAGTCCGGGACTCTTTCCTGAGATGCGCCACAGAACTGCACAACACTTTGTAAAAACTTGGCGGCGCCGGTGGATAGCCTAGAAGGCAGGACTTGAATTGATAATGCTGACCCAAAGCTAAACCTGCGGGAACTTGCAGTGGGTGGGTGGAGACGGGGATATGCTGGTAAGCATCCTGCATATCCAGAGAGGCCAGCCAGTCGTTCTGATGCAGCAAGGGTAACAGGTACTTAGGGAAATCATCTTGAATTTCTCCCTGGGAGGAATCTGTTTAACTTTCTGAGGTCTAGAATGGGCGATCCCCAGCATTTCTTTGGAACCAGAAAGTAATGGGTAGTAGACCTGAGTTTCAGAGATGCGGGGCACCAGTTCTATTGCCCTGTTGTTCAGAAGGCCCTGGATCTCCGTGCTAGGAGGTCTATCTGAGAGGTGACAACCTGGGTTGTCGGCCTGGGGAGGACAATTCGGGGTTTCAAGAAATTGGGAGAATAACCTCGACTATCCAAGGACCTATTTGAACCGAAATTATGGACTCACTGGTTGTAGAAGTACATCAGACGACCTCCCACTGAGGAGAAAAGTTCCACCTCGGGCAGAGTGGATGAACTTGGGCCAACGACTCATAAGGTAGCACTGGGAGCTTTAGGCCCCTGCGCTTTTCTGCTGCTGCCTTCTTTTTGAGGTTGGGCAGTGTGGTTTTATGGAAGCTTCCCTGCTCTCTGCTTCAAAGGACTGACGACTGATGAAACTGACGCCTGTTCACATGCCCCCGAGGGGACAGGCGGAGGTCTGGCCAACTTAATGGCCGATCTAGTTTTCTGAGGGCCTCAAGGCTTGCTCCACCTGAGGGCCAAAAAAGAAAGGAGCCACGTGCAGCAGCCATCACCTGCCGCTGAGCATCATTCGTGAAGCTTGAATACTGAGCCAGGAATGGCTCCAGCATAACCGCTGCTGAGCTAGAAGCAGTGGCCTAAAGCGGCCCATGGCGGCTTTGACCTGTTGGTTATTGGACCCAATACTTACAACGGGTCAGAAGAAGCTCTGACTTGGAATCCGAATCTGGAAGAGTTTCAACCATTCTTTCATAGAGTGTTACAGGATATACTCATACTGAGAAAAATAGCCTTGATAACTGCGTACACGCGATACTTAGAGGGAGGCAGCAAAGACTCTCTACCTAATGCATCAATTCACGAGACCTTTGTTAATAGGTCGAGCTGTAGTAGTTTGAGGAAGAAACGACCTTGTCATTCTCCTCTCAGGGACTACAATAGATCCGCAAAGGTTTGGGATGCAAATGGGACGATCCTTGGGAGCTGAATACTTTATCAATGGATTTTAGCCACTGAGGGAATAAGAGCAGGATTGGTTCCATACCATTTGAGACAGCTGCCTCAAGGAAGGCTGGATCGAGGAGTCAAACCAGAGGGATCTCCGGCATGAAGATACTGGAGTCTTAATATTCTCCCAGGATCGATGTCTGTAGTCTGGTGAGAAAGAGTGGATCCCAGGTTCTTCAACAGACTTAAAGGACAGGTCCCCTACCACAGGTCTTGTAGTAAAGAAAGATCCGTTTCTCCACTCATCGCCCTAAATCGAAAGTCTGGCCAGGTCAGATCATCTCCGATGGTCCAAAGACTGTTTGGACAGGAAAGAAGGAAAATTAGAGAGGAGGAACTAGCAGAAAACAAGAGAGTCCTCATATTTGCCGGGCGCCGAGACGGCAAACGGGCTGAAGACGGCCATCAGGAGGCGCAGACGGGCGTCAAGAGGCACGCTGCCCCGCAGCGCCGGGCGGCACGGGCGACGCAGACGGGCGCTGCGGACGACGCCATTGGCGCCACTGATGCCACCGCGATCGACACCGCGAACGGCGCCGCCTCATTCAACGGTGCTCATTCGGCAGGCGCCATGGAGACCCTGGCACCAAGGACGGCGCCAGCAAGACCCAGCGCACCTAAAACGCGCCGACAAGCCAACAGACCCTGCCGGCGCCAGAAAGCCCCAGGAACCTGGAAAGCTAGAGAAGGAAAAAACCAGGAGACAAGGGCATCGGTGAGGCCCTCTGCGCCGCAGCCACGGAGGGGGGGAAACACCTGAAGCACGGAGTCGCTGGCACGGGCAGGCGCCACGCGACTAGGAAGGTCCAACCTTCCACCTGATCGCTGAGGGCCCGAGGGCTCCGAGGCAACCGAGCCAGGCAGAAGAACCAACCTCCGAGCCCATTGCTCCACAAGAGCGCCCACTGATGAAACTGCTCATCTGGAGTCCTACCTATAGTGCGGAGGGACTCGATGTCGAGGATGACGATACGAAGTTGACGATCCGAAGGAGGAGACCGCAACCAGCAACGATAACCGAGCTGCCGACGCCAAGACATACTACAGAGGGCGCACTGAGTGATGCCTCTCTTTTGACCTTGGGTCAAGAAGAGCTTCGAGGCCGAAACGGTGCCGAGAATGCGACCCGCTTATTTTTATGCATGCGGGGACCGCCATCCCGCAGGATCGGACTGACCGTTGTCGGAACCGCTTGAGGAGAAGGAGGCTGACCGACCCAGCCCGGCTGACTGAATAGTTTACACGAGTCTCCTACGATCACCTGACCTGCTCATGGTCGACTCGGCCCAGTAGGGCGAGACTTCTTCAAGTAAATTCAAATATTAGAAAAATTTAACGAAAATAGAATAAATTAAGCATACTACTTATCGTGGATAAAGTTACAAAAACAAACTGAAAACTATGCGCTAGTTTGAAGTTTGACTCCCGACAGGCGACGTCCGTCGTTCACTGAAGCGCACTCGACGGGCGGGAAAAGGAACTGAGGCGTGTTGGAGGGTCGCCGTGAGATGGTCATTACCGCTGAGCCACTGCTCGCAGGCGCCAGGTCTCGCGGGCGCCGTCTCTCGCCGACCCTCCAGCAAAAAGTTTACGCCCTCGATGGGTCTTAGTGCCTCAGCGCTAATCCCACTAGTGTGAATGAGTGGTGGAGACTTATGTCCAGGAAGATCAGCTCTTGCAGCAGGTTACACCATTAGGACTGAAGCCAGCAGGCGTCGGACCCCACGGAAAAATTCTAGCTAGCTATCTTCAGCGGGACCGCCCGATGTCGGTCCCACCTCCAACGCCAGACGTGTACATAAGGCGGTCCGTCTCGATTCCTGCAGTTCTCCGCCGAGACTTCCGCTGACAGGCTGACATCAAAATGGGAGACCGAGGATCCACCGTCAGAAGTCAAAAGGAAAAATCCCTGATAGTAAAGGCCTAAGCCATGCCTCCTCCAAGGGGGAAGGTGGGCGGGAAGGTACCTGCTGCAAGAGCTGTTCTCGAAAATCTACTGTTACGGTAAGTTCTTACGTAACTGTACTATCTTACTTCGAGACACAGCTCTTGCAGCAGGTTACACCATTAGGACTGATTCCCAAGCAGTAATGCTGCCAACATTCTGGGAGGAGTAAACTAGGAATTACATTCCAGGTCCTGAATCTAGGACAGGAGACCCTGTAGCACCGCCAGGCCGAAGCCGGCTCTTCGCCGAGAGGTGATGTCCAGGCTATAATGCCTGATAAATGTATGCACAGAGCTCCAAGTGGCTGCAGCACATATAGCAGAGGTGGAGACGTTTCGGAGTGCTGCAAAGGAGGTGGCCACACCCCTAGTGGAATGACCCTGGACTGTTCCTGGAAGGGGCTTTTGTTTGATATCATAACAGTATGAAATACACTGGACAAGCCAGCGAGACAGGGACTGTTTGGATACTGGTTGACCCATCATCCTTTCAGAAAAGGAAACTAAAAGTTGCTCTGAACTACGAAGTTGTTTAGTTCTGTTGAGGTAATACCTCAAGCTGCGGTGAACATCCAGGGTGTGGAGCAGTGCCTCTCCTCTATTAGAGTAATTCGGGAAGTAGACTGGCAGGTCAATATCCTGAGTGAGAGTGAGTGTAGAAACCACCTTGGGCAAAAATTTAGGATTCGTCCTCAGGGATACTCTGTCCCAGTAGAAAACTAAATAAGGCTCTTTGCACATGAGAGCGTGAAGCTCAGAAACTCTTCTTGCTGAAGTAACAGCACCAAAACAGCGTTTTACAACAGAAAACGCAGCTCGTAATCCGCGGCAGGTTCAAGGGGAAGCGTGAGTTGTTCCAGGACAAAGAGCAAATCCCATGGAGGCACTGGGTCCTTAATGGTGGCCTAAGATGCAACACCTCTCTCAAAAATTCCGAGAGGCGCTCTAATTGTGCCACTGTCGATGTCCCACCGGAAGGTGGTAGGCAGAGATGGCATGAGAGTGCACCTTGATAGAGGAGTAGGCTAGGCCCGAACGAAAAGGGAGGCAGGTAGTCCAACACCACCTCACCGGGCAACCTAGCAGGAAAAGTCAGTGTCATGACTATAAACAAAAACGGCGCCATTTCATGGTGTACATCACATGCGTTGCCGGCTTTCTGGCTGCAGAAAGAACTTCCGCAACCTCTTGCGAGACCCTGTGATGCAAGATGGCTATGTCTCTAGGAGCCATGCATGCAGGTTCAGTGAGCTTAAGTCCAGGTGGACCAGTGAACCTTCCTCCTGAGACAAGAGATGGGAGCTGAACGGCAACGGGAGCGGAGGTTCCCGGGATAGTTGAATCAGTAAAGGGAACCATATCTGTCTGGGCCAAAAGGGGGCCACAAGGATCATGATTGCTTGCTCCCTGCGCAGTTTGAGAACAACTCTCTGGATCAACGGGAAGGGAGAGAAAGCGTAGAGGAATCTGTCTGCCCAGGAGAGGGACTATGCGTCTCGCCAGAAAACACCAGGCCCTGGATCTAGCAAGCAAAAATTGGGCAGTTTTGCATTGGATGGGGATGCGAACAAGTCCAACTCTGGAGTTCCCCATCGAAGAAACAGATCCTCTGCTACCTCTTGAAGTTCCCACTCGTGGACTCTGGCCTGGGAGCGACTCAGGCCATCTGTAATTGTGTTGTCCATACCGGGAACATGTACTGTAATCAGATTCTCGCCGTGTCGGATTACCCAATCCCACACCCTCATGGCCTCCCTGCAAAGGGGGTAAAAGTGTGCGCCTCCTTGTTTGTTGAGGTAATACATCACCGCCGTGTTGTCTGTCTGAAGCAGGAGAGTACTCGGCGGGATTTCTGACTGAAAGGCCAGCAGGGCATAAAGGACCACCCTCATCTCTAGGACATTGATATGGAGATGAGCCTCCAGAGGGGTCCACGTACCCTGGGACTTCACCCCGTCCAGGTGTGCTCCCCACCCTAGACCTGAGGCGTCTGTGGTGAGGATTACCTCTGGGGACGGCATTATAAACGGGACGCCCGTGGAGAGTGACCCTGGGTCTAGCCACCACTGCCAGTCTTGAATCACGGTATTCGTGATTCTGACCGGATGCTGCATGTGGTCTTGCCTTTGATCCCATTGCACCTTGAGCATCCACTGAGTTACCCACATGTGGAGCCTTGCGAAAGGGACAGTAGGAATGGCCGCAGCCATGTGTCCGAGAAAGTGTAGGGACCGACCTGGCAGGGACGGTCTTGTTCGACAAAACTCCTGATGAGGGATCTGATGCGCCCGCTCTGTCGCCTGGAAGAAATGCTCTTCCCTGAAGGGTATCCAGTACTGCACCTATAAATTGCAGTTTCTGCGGCGGTACCAGGAGAGACTTCTCGTGGTTGATTAGAATGCCCAGAGATCAGAACAGGTCCTGGGTGCTCTGGATCGCTCGTAACAACGCCTCTTTGGAGGCGGCCATGAGAAGCCAATCGTCCAGGTACGGGAATACATAATGGCCCTGTCTCCTTAGAGACGCTGTCACGACTGCCATGCATTTGGTAAAGACCCTGGGTGCAGATGACAGTCCGAATGGAAGGGCTCGGAACTGAAGGTGGTGGTCGAGAAACTCGAAGCGCAGGAACTTCTTGTGCGCCTGAGCTATAGGGATGTGCAGGTATACGTCCGCATGTCTAGAGACGCTAAGAAGGCGTCTTGCTTCAGCATGGGAATGAGACCCAGAAGAGTCACCATGCGGAATCTCTTGTAGGCGACAGACACGTTGAGGTCGCTGAGGTCCAGAATCGGACGGAGGTCCCATGTTTTCTTTGGAACCAGGAAGAAGTGGGAATAGTATCCTTGTCCTCTCTGGTTCTCCGGGACGTACTCTATCGCTCCCTTTTGCAAGAGCGCGAGTATTTCTTGCCAGATCAGTGACTTGTGCGGACCCGGGAGAGCAAAGGAGGCCTCGAGGGTGGCTTCTCTGCGAATTCTATAAAGTGGCCTCTTCCGACCAACTGAAGAACCCACCTGTCGGTGGTTATAGCCTGCCATCCCGGCAGGAAGTTCGCAATGCGACCCCCGACCATGATTTCCCGTTGATCCTGGGGGCCGGGGGCTGGAAAGGAGTCAGGCTGTGGCGGCTGAGGGTCCCGCTGGCTGGACGGCTTGGAAGCCACGGCAGCTACGACCTGCGGGATTTCCCTGGGCTCTCTGGCTGGAGCCCCTCTGTTGTGGGAGCGGGACTGTTGCTCTCTGCGCCGTCCACGAATCGGCTTTGGTTCCTACGAAGGAACTAAGCTTGGGTCGGCATATGGCCTGAACCGACCTCACCGCCTCCCGGCCTCTTGGAGTTTGGTAATAATCTTCTCTGAGGGCTTACCAAACAAGACTTCTCCTCGAATGGGGGCCCATGATATTCTTCTGGTCGTCATGGTAAAGCCGAGACGCCTAACCAAGAGTGTCTCCAGATGCATACGCCTGAAGCTGCTGCTCGGGCCAAGGAGTCCGCGGAGTCATACGTGGCTTGTAGCACTTGGGTTCCCATGTCCGAACCCGTACGAAGGAGCTGAAGCATCTCCTCCTTCTGCTCACCTTCCGGCAGTTTCTCAGCCACATCCAGACCCTGTTCCCACAAGGCATTTTGGAACTGCACCATGTGGGTCAAGTAATTCAGGGATCTGATGGCGAAGGTAGCAGAAGCATACGTGCGCCTACCCATGGTGTCCAGCTGTTTGGACTCTGGTTCCGGTGGCAGGGTACTCAGATGTTGCGGTCTCTGGGACCGGTCATGTGAGGCTGTTATGACCAGAGAGTCGCCTGAGGATGCTGGAGTCAAGTACTAGTCTTCCTGGGAGCCTTGCATGTGATCAGCTTTCTTCGCATCGCCGAGCGAATGTGGACGCTTCCAGCTGCCTTGGTGACGTCCACGAAGTGTCTACCAAGGTGGCACCACCACAGGCTTGGGGTCCTTCTGTCAAGATACTTTGCAAGGCGTAGCCTTTTAGGTCTAGCTCTTCCGCATCCCATCCCATGTTCTCTTGGATGTCTCTATAATATCTGAGAACGAAGGGTCATCCGGAGGAGACTTTGCATCTCGCGTGGATCCGGAGAAGGGATGGAGAGGAGATGGGGATCTGGATGTTGAGAACTCTGATCCCGTGTCCTCCGTCGAAGGCGATCGCTGGCGTCTTCTGGGTCTCTTAGGGCTGGGTGACCTGGAAGAGGATTTGGATGGAGGTCTCCGTTTGTCTGGTCTCCCCCTTGGAGGTGTTCTGTGCTCCCGGGGAGGAGGTAGTCGGCCTGCCGACCCCGATGGAGAGGGGGGCGCAGGAACCGGAGGAGTAAATCGGTGTAGGAGGAAGAGGAGGTGGAGTGGGAACCATGTCCTTCTTTATGGTGTCCCACCAGTAAGTGAACAGCTCCTTCACTTCTACCATGGAAAGGCCTGACGATGGTCCGGGCGCCGGTGGATGGTCGTCGGGTCCCGGCGTCGGCTCCACAGGGGGCTCGGGTAATGGCGAGGGTTCCCTGGGCGTCTCGACAGGACCAGGGTCGCCCGTCTGGTCCTCGGGCTGGGTCAATTCCTCCTCGGTGATGGTCTCCTGACCGACGTCGGTCGGAGGTGTCGGGGTTCTCTTCTCAATAGGAGCGGGCGCCGTCCTCTACCGCGCCCGATGATGCGCTGGCTCCGGGCGGTGGTCGCCTGGCCGGCAGCAGCTCCGGGATCTGTGGCGAGAGGACGACGACGGCGCATCGCGCCGGATCCTGCGCCCTTTAGAAAGGTAAGCTCCATAGTCTTGCGAGGAGGCAAGGAAGCCGACCTGATGTCGGGTTCAGAAAGGCGGGAACCCGACTTATGGTGATGGTGGCGATCCCCAGACTTGACCAGGGCCCTGGAGGACGAGGAAAGTCTGGCAGTCTTGGCCTGAGAAGAGGATGAAGACTTCTTGACCGAGCAGGGGAGGCCAAGAGCTGGCCCGGGAAGGGAGCGGTCGGACCTGGAACCAGAGCTGCGTGAGTCTGAGGCCCTAGACAGGGACCTGGAAGGGCCTTCTCCACGCTTTCAGCGTGTTTGTGAGCCTTCTTCAAGAGACCCTTGGAAGACATGGTCTTGAGTTTTTCTTCCAAACAAAAAGCCTGAAGGGCCTTCTGGCGACGGATCTGGGTTCTGCTATTAAACCCCTGGCAAAAGGAGCAGGCCCGGTGTCGTGGTCTGGGGCCTAGGCACCTGGACGCAGTCGAGTGAGGTCCTTGAAGGGATCTGCTTCCCACAAGCACACTTCGAGGAGTGACCAGAGGTCGGAGAGGACATCAGAGAAAACTTGATTGTAGAGAATCGAATTTCCGTAGGAAAGAACTTAACCACGCAGCGTTGCGTCTGAACTGAACCCGGAAGGGTCGAGACATGTAAGTAGAGCGGCGGGGAAGAACTGAGGAATCAGAGTGGGACCGCCCTTACGCTCTCGCCTGGACGCCGGAGGCGGGACCGACGCTAGCGGTCCCCGCTGAAGATAGCTAGCTAGAATTTTTCCGTGGGGTCCTGACGCCTGCCGGCTTCAGTCCTAATGGTGTAACCTGCTGCAAGAGCTGTGTCTCGAAGTAAGATCTTCGGATGTGTTCTGAGGACGGACCGGTCCCCACGGAAAATCAGATAGGGTTCCTTGCAGATTAGAGCGTGAAGCTCCGAAATCCTTCGGGCTGACATGACAGCCACTAGAAAAGCACCTTACAGGACAGGAAGCGCAAATCACAGCTCATAGCAGACTCAAAAGGAGGAAGGTGAGCTTTTCCAGGACAAAGTTCAAGTCCCAAGGTGGAGTTGACTACGGATGGTGGGGTTTCAGGTGGAGAATCCTTTCAGAAAGGTTTTGAGACCTCCAACTGAGCCATGGGTTTACCATCCACTAGCTTGTGATACGCCGAGATAACGGAAATATGGACCTTCACAGAAGAGCAGGACAGACCAGAGTCTGATAAGTGAAGGAGGTATTCCATGGCTCATGGGGCCGAGCAAGAGAAGGGGTTCCAACTCTAACAGTTGCCCAAATGGAGAACCGCCCACTTCATGGCATAAGTGGAATGGGTAGAGGGCTTTCTAGTCTCAATGAGGACTTTAGTAATCCTGGAGGAAACCCTGAAGCGAAAGATCACTATGTCTGCAGGAGTCACGCATGGAGGTGCAGGGTCCTGATCCCTGGGTGCAACAGTTGACCTTGATCCTGAGTCAGGAGGTAGTGAGTCACTGGAAGTGGAACCGGTGTTTCCCTGGAAAGCTGCTGTAGCAGCGGGAAATGAAAATTACGTACCTACCGTAATTATGATCTTTCTGTGCATCTTCACACTTCACCACATTTGGGTACATGGCCGGAGGTCATGACCCCGTGGGAGCCTTTTTTTGGGGTAGGTGGAGCCGACGCACCATCGGCGCCGCCGAGGCCAACGTACTGCATGGTGCTCGCGGGTTGGCAGTTAGACTATGTCGACTCGCCTGCCTGCCAGTTCTGAGTCGCCGGAGAGGTAAGAGGAAGGGAGTGGAGGGTGGGACAAGGAAGTCCAAGGGAAAGGAGAAAGGAAACTATATAAAACTAAAAGGAGAAATAATGAGAGGACAGAAAGGAAAATTACGTACCTACCGTAATTCTTGATCTTCTCTTGTATCTTCACCATTCATTACTTCCTGGGTGTAAGCCGGAGGCGCGCACTCGCCACGGGAGCTTTTTTTTTTTTTAAAGTTTTAACGGCCCGCCCTCGAGAGCGACAACAAGGCCATGCAGGCGAGGGGCGTCATAGAAGTACGACCCTCCTCCAACTCAGTTCTGTGAGCCGGAGAGGCAAAAAGTGAAAGCAGAAAATATAGATAGCGAGGCAAGATAGCCGAGGATAGCAAAGCAAGGAAGAATGAACTGAAAAGGAAATAAGCCGATGGAGGAAGGACAGAGGAGATAAGAACATCCCTAGCCTAGGGAGTGCAGGGCCTCCTTACCTGGGCGACTCTAGGAGGAGAGATGAGTAAGGAAATGAGAAAATAGAAGAAGAAGAAGAAAGAGAAGAGAGATGGGATGTTGAAGGGACCAGAAGGCCCAACGAGCATAGTTAGCTTGTAGCTGAAGGCTTGACTAAAGGGGAAGCAAGAATCCCCGGAGATAGAGCTGAAGAGAAGGTTCACCGAACCCGCTAGACAGACTCAGGAGGGCATAGTCCTCATCTTCAACATGCCATTGCTCTTGACACCCACTCTGCCCTGGCCGCGGAGGGCCTTAAGTGGAGGACAGCCGAGGTGGAAGAATAAACCCCAGCAGCATGAGAGCGCTGCTCAGGGGTTTAGAAATAGAAAATGTAAGCCTTTCAGGCGTTTCAAGATAGAAATGGGACTCAGACTGACTGGCTAAGGCCGGGCAAGGCTTAGGCTGGCTAAAATTGGATATGGTCAGCAGAGCTCTACTGTAAAAATTGTCCAGGAGGACACTTAAAGGGAGAAACCACTAGCAAAACAGCGAGAGGGATAGCCTACCTTCTCATTTGCTTTCTTGTTTGATTTCTCCACTTTTTTTTTTTTTTTTTTTTTTTACAGATAAAAAATATTTTTTTTTTTTTTTTAGTAGATGCATGACCCAGATACCAAGATGCCTACAGCAGTCGGAGAGAGTTCCCTCAGCATTTTTTTTTTTTTTTTTAAAAGAGAAAGGAACAGACGTACTCGTTCCTCTGCTCTGCAAGATAAGAATAGAGGGGGAATCAGATTTCAGGGCAACTATCTGAACACGGGATTGCAGGATCAAAACTGAATAGCCTGAGCCAGGCCAAAAAACCCCAGAGGTATCTTGCCATAAGAATAGCAAGAGATAGTTGTGCAGTCTGATCGCCAATGCAATCCACAGATGGCCCATGAATCTTAGAGTAAGTAATTTTTCTGGATTTTAGAACCACCCCCCTCCAAAAGATATATTTTTTTTTTTTTACTTTGTCTTTTTTTTTTTTTGGAAAATTTAAGGAAATTTTCCCTATATTTCATATAAATGCAGAGAGAGGAAGGAGACGGGAGGTGGAGAAGCCACAGGAAGAGGCACTGAGGGGATGGTGGGTGGAAGTAATGAATGAGGAGATACAAGAGAAGATCAAGAATTACGGTAGGTACTGCAATTTTCCTATCTTCCTTGTCAATCTTCACCATTCATTACTCCTGGGTGAGTATTAGCCCTCTTCCCCTGAGGGGAAGAGGCCATACCCTGAGGGAACAAGACCCCAGCCTTCTGCTGGTGAGAAACAGAAGGAGAAGACCCTGGGCTTATTCAGAAAGCCTAAGAGGGAGAAGAGCTAGGAGGTGCCTCCCGAGGACGAGGGAGACGGAGGGAGCCCCTGTAAAAGTCTCCTAGCTCTGGAAGAGAAAAAGACGGTCCCCTGGAAGGCGGAGCGAATCACCCCACCGGGCCAGGGGTGACAACCTGAAAGACGAGCCATGCCGTCCGCCTGATGCAGATCGCTGTCCTCGCAAGCCTGGAAGCCACCTCATTGGCGCCGTAAGATGCCCTTGCTTGGTGTCTTGCCAGCTCCAGGCCTACTGGAGAGGGCAACGGCTTGTCTGGTTTGCTCCGTATCAGGCATAGATGCCAGCAGCTGGGACATCATCGACCACAGATGCCGGTTGTAGGCAGCGTGGTGAGCCTGATGTGATGCAATACAAGCACTCGCACGAGCAGAAGAGAACACTCTTCGCCCTCAACGGTCTAACTGGAGAGAGTCCGAACTGTGGGCGGTCGGCGCCAGGGCACCGGCGCCCTGAAGGAGTATCCAGGTATGCCAAACCTGAGGACGGGTTGGGAAGGAACCCAGAGACTCAGAGGGGCACAATACCCACGCTGGCAGTCCGCCGGGCTGGGGAAGAAGCGCAGGGACTGCCATGACCGGATAGACGCCCCTGGAAGGGATAGGCCAGGAAGGTACCACCAGATGCTGGGCACTGAACTCACCAAGGAATTCATGCTGCCTCCCGCTCGTATTGTCTCTTCGAACGAGGGAAACGGGAGATCCTCACCATCCTCGGGAGGAAACGCTTGATATTCTGTGAAATCAGCATCGGAGGACAGATGAGTAGGTTCCTCTCCTGGAGGAGGGAGACGAGATGATGGGGAACTGGAATGCCCAGAGGATTCCTCGCGGTGGGGAGAGCCGAAAGACCCGCTCATGCATGTACCTAACGTATGAGGGGAAGGCCGCCGCAGAACCCCTGAACTGCTCCCAGGATAACGGACCCGTAGGGCCGACATGGCCTGGGAGTGGGGGTGGTGAAGGCAGAGAGATGGGAGAGGGGCACCTCCGCGGAGGCAACTGCTCTCTGCGAGGGCTCTGGAATCCGGGGAAAGGAGCCCTGGAGAGGGGGATCCCGGAAATCAGACCAGGCCGCAGAACGGAACTCTGGGGAAGCGGAGCCTGGAAGAGCCCTGGGGGAGAACCTCCCCTGTGACGACGCCGGGACTGTAGTGGATCCAGAAGGGCAGTCCCACAAACGCCTACCAAGGACACCCTAGAACCCCTGGAGGGAGGGGCGAGGCTCTGCACTGGCCCTGGCCACCCCCTGAGGTGGCTAAGGAAGACCGAGCAGCAGACCCCTGCCCTCGACCCTGGACTCAGAGAGGGCCTCCTCCCACCACAGCGCCCCTGTCCCTAGAGAGAGTGACAGCACCCGTGAGGGTAGCTGTCACTGGCCTCCAGAGAGGGGAGCCTCCCCTGCTCACTCCGCGCCTGCCCCCAGGGGCTCCTGCCACCCCCAGCCGGGGAACCTCAGGAGGCGCATTTAAAGGGGGGACAGAGGGAGGGGCCCTGCGCCGCTTGGCACCTTCTAGCCACCGGGGACCCAGACTCAAGAGTGGGGTGCCAGGATGGGTCCATCGCTTGAATCATCGCCTCCGAGGAGGACGAGACCAGCAGGACCTCAATGCTGGCCACCCCAGGGGTCCTCGATACGGGCCGCGAACGCCCCGGGTACCAAGGGAGGCGCCGCCGCCCCTCACGCCGTAGCAGCCAGGCTTTAGCTCATCATCTCAACGGCGCCGGGCGCAGGCCGGCACCGCCTGGAGGAAGGACCAGGCCCACGCGCGCCGGCGCGCCGGAAGGCGTAGGGCGGGCACCGCCGACGCGCGCCGCTTCGTCCATCGACGCCGCCAACGGGCGCATTAGGCCCAAAGCGGCACCGCCAACGGCCGCTCATCACCGGGCGCCGCGAACGGGCGCCGATTCAGCGGCGCCGCCAACGGCGCCGCTCATCACCGCGCCGCAAACGGGCGCTGAAACGGTGCTGCTCACCCGCACCGCGAACGGCGCCAGATCTCAAACGGGCGCCAAAGGCGGCGTCGAGGTCCACCCAGCTAGGCCTAAAAGACGAGGCCTCGCCACGGGGGAGCCTGCACCTCCAAGAGGTGACTGCCAGACGGTGTCAGCGCCATGGCCCCGGGAGGGACTCACCACGCCCTCGACACCGAGAAGGGGCCTCCCTCGGCAAGAAAAATGAGGAGACCCCTCCTCAGACTGCAGAGTAGGCCCGGGAGGGGACCCGGAAGAGCCTGAGACCTTACCTGAGAATCCCTTGAGCGACGCCGTCTCCCCGAAGGTCGGCGGGGCTTTGCCGAGCTTGAATGCGCGGACTGGAGGACACGCGGTCCATGGAGAAACAGGCGTCGCGACGAATCCATGTCATGGTTGGGTCCCAGGCAACGAAGACAAACGTCATGCCGGTCGAGACGGAGAAATGCCGCCACAGTAACACCGGACGATAGGGCGCGTCCGTCTTCGAAACACGTTTAGCTCCGGACCCGGACATAACGCGAACTCAACAAGAAAAAACAGTAGGAAAACACACCCGGCGCCGCTTTAAAAAGAAAAAAGAACGGTCTTACCGATCGGCGTCGAGTGTGTGGAAAAGAGGAGTCGCTGACGCAGTGGAGAATGGACGCTCCGAAAACAGGTGCTGCCTCGACGGCGGGAGAAACAGAACTGAGTTGGAGGAGGAGTCGGTCGCTACTAACGGCCGCCGCTCGCGCACGCATGACGTCGCTTCGAGGGCGGGCCGTTAGCAACTTTAAAAAAAAAAAAAAAAAAGTTTCGTGACGGTGCGCGCCTCCGGCTTACACCCAGGAAGTAATGAATGGTGAAGATTGACAAGGGAAGATAGAGAAGTCAGAAAACTAAAGGGGTTGGGAGGGGCCTCAATCTCTGGAAATAGAGGAGGGAAGCAGGGTGGGGTAAAGAATTTAGAAGGTAGGAAAAGAGGGGGAAAGGTTAAACATCCCAGACGCTGGTCAGTCTCCAGATTGTATAGGAACTGCAATGAGTAGCCAAAGGCTTCTTGCCAGAATTCAAGGCACAGAATAGCTGGCAAAACTCCTCCTGAGCAAAGTCGGCTATTCTGGAAGAAGGACAGGGCACAGAGAATTAACACTCTCAAGGAAGATTTTTGTGAAAGGAAGAAGATTTTTGTTTTGTAATAAAAGATAGTCCAAAGGACAAGGAAAAATAAGATGGACGGGAAGGAGGAGGAGGAGGAGAGAATGGAGGGTAACTGCCACCTCCCACCCAACAGGGGTGTGGCTAATGCACTGAAGAAGGCGTGCCCCCCATGCTGATCACTCTCCCCAGAACCTTATCTCCACATGTGCCCCTGTTCACCCCAGTCCTAACAAAGAAAGGCGGGGGGTGAGGACGGGCACAGAGAGGGAGGTAGACCCAGATACTGGGGCCCCAGGGGGACAGAGGGCAGGCTTGTGATGAATGGTGAAGATGCACAGAAAGATCATAATTACGGTAGGTATGTAATTTTCATATCTTATCAGTGTCAGTCTTCACCATTCATCACATTTGGGTGAGTGCCGAGCTCCCCCGAAGGGGTTTTTCTTTTACACCCTAAGGAACAAAGTCCCTTAGCTCTCAGTGGGTGACACACTAAGAGGGAGAACCTTCAGGGCCTGGAGAGGCCAGAGAGTGGGGAGAGTGAGACGGGAACCTCGGAGGGGGAAGGAAGTTGCCCTGACAAATGTCGTCTTGCTTTACGGGAGAAGAGAGAGGTTCTCTGGTGAGTGGAGTTAATCACCCTACGCTGGGCCAAGGGTGACAACTGGGAAAGACGCAGCCCTGTCGTCCGCCTAGTGCAGATTACTGCCCCTATGTCCCTGGTAGCTACCTTGTTGGCATCATAGGATGCCCTCGCTTGGTGCCTTACTAGCTCCAGGCCACGTGCAGAGAGTGCAATGGCTTGTCTGGTTTGCTCCATGTCAGGCAACGAGGCTAGGAGTTGACCTAGCCTGGACCACAAGAATCTGTCACAGGCTGCATAGTGGGCCTGATGTGCAGAAACGGAAAGTAACAACCGTGCCGAGTAGAAAGCCCTCCTACCAAGAAGTCAAAATCCGAGGAATCTTGATCTGGGGGCCTGTCACGGTGAAGGCGCGGCTCATCGGGAGTGTCCAACTGCATCAATCCGGACTGAGGATGAGCATGGAACCTGGAGACTCCGGAGGGGCAATACAGCTGGCAGAGATCCCTAGGGGCAGGAACTCCAGAAGGGACTCTGCCAGGAGGCTGTAGACGCCTCCCAAAGGGAGCAGACCAGGGGCACCACAAGGGTGGCCTCGCTGAAATCATCTAGAAAGGCATGCGCTAGTGCTCTGTATTGCTTACAGTGGAAGGGGTGAGGTGCAAGTCGTCCAACATCCTCCACGAGGAAAACACTGATACTCAGAGATCAGTGGTGGACAGAAGGCCTCTCCCAGAAGAGGGGATGAAGAGTTGGAGGGCACCGACTGCTCAGAGGGCGGCTGCTCGGGGGAGGTTAAAAAAACCTGTCTGTCCATTGCTCTAACGTAACCTGGAAACTGAACAGCCACAGCCCTGAACTGCTCCCAGGAGAGAGGCCCGCTAGGACCAAGGATGCCTGGGAACACAGGAGAATGTGACAGAGCAGAGATGTCGGCTGACCTCTGCCTGGCTGCTAAGGAGGACCAAGAGCACCCAAAGAAGAATGTGCTCGGAAGACTCCACAGCCGACAGCTGAACAACCATTTCGGTACTGCCTTGGCTGCGCCCGGAAGAATCCTTCCCGTGAGGTGACCAGGGCTGTATAGGTCCAGAAGGACGGTCCCCTACCTCAAAAGAATGGGGCTCTCTCAAAGAGACTGAGGAGGAAGAGTGGAGATCCGCACTATGGCTTCTTCCAGAGCCTGAGTGGGCCCCAGAAAAAGGCCGCCGTGCAGACTCCATGCCCCTTGACCCATTGGAGTCGAAAGAGCGCTCCTCCTCGAGAGGGCCAGCCCAGGTAGCTGACAGCCCTGGCCAGCAACCAAGGGAGCTATCCAGGGCACAGTATCCTCCCCTCCTGCAGAAGCCCCGATTGGCCCCAAAGTTGGGCGATCCAGGCACACCACAGGCAGGGGTACCACTGATGAGGGGTCAGTGAACCCGCCAAGACTGGGCTGCTGAGCAATGGTGGCCTGCACCACTGCCCGCTGATCAGCACCCCGACCCCAGTCTTGGCAGCAACCGAGCCCACCTCAGAAGGGGGCAGACTCCAGCTTGCCGAGGACACTACAGGGCTGCTCACACCAACAGTCAACCCCCAGGAGTCAGACTGCTCGTCTGACTCAGAGCTCAACTCCACCTCCAAAGAGGTAAAGGCCGAGGCCTTATGCCAGACCGTAGGAGGGCGCCCGGTGCCATCCTTGCCAAATGGGGTGCTGGATTCAGAGACCACGCCCGAGCCAGTGCCCCTCACAGCACCGCGAGTGGTATCCGTGGAGGAAACGACCCAGGCCTGAACAGCAGCCCCAGAGTCAGAACCAGTCACGGCGCTGTCTGGCCCCACAGCAGCAACTACGGCTCCGACGGTGCCATTGGCACCGCCCGGCTCCACGGCACCGCGAACAAGGTGCCACTGATGGCACAGACAGCAGAATCTGAAGCCCCCACAGCGCTGAGTCTTGAGGAGGACACGGGTCATGTTCAACCTTGGCGCCGTTCGAGGACAAAGACGGCGCTGTAGATACTCCCACGGCTCCGCTAGCAGTATCGGCGCTGTAAACAGTGGTGACAGCAGCCATGGCACCAAGTGACAAACCGGCAGCAACTGCTCAGTCAGAGCTCACGGTGCCGTGAATGGCGCTGACCAATGGCGTAGAGGACGGTGCCGACCCAGGCCTTGAGAATCGCAGGTCCAACACTGGGGGAGCCTTCACCTCGGAAAGGGAGACTGCCTTGGTGGCCCCTACCACCCGCCCCCCCAAAAGGAGCGGGACAGGCCTCCTGCACTGTGGAAGGAGCCTAGGCAACGGCCAGGCTACTAGAAGCAGAGGCCCTCCTCCTTGGTCCGTGTAGAACTGGGAGGGACCCGAAGGAAAGGCAGAGTGTGACGTGGCTTGAGCACGACGAGTGTACCCGACCCTCGAAGCCAGCCAAGCTCGCCCACTTCCACGGAGACGCTGTTCAATGACCCGCAGTCCATGGAGAAACAGGCATCACACTAATCCATGTCGTGAAGCAGGCAAAGACACGAAGGCAACAGTCAAGTTGGCTGGTGACGGAAAATTTACATGGCTTAAGAGCACTGTCGCATGGGGGATCGTCCCGCCTTCGAAGACTTCTTGCCCTCCAACCCAGACATGACCTACGAGGAAAAAAACACCAAAAACAGACTTGATGTCGCCAAGAATAAAAATAAATGGAAAGATCTTACCAAGCGACGTCGAGTAAGGCAACTAGAACCGGCCGGAAAGGAGCCGACTGACTGCGGCACGGAGGAATAATAAGGCTTAAAGACCAAACTGTGTAGGCGGTAGGCCTCAGGTTCCGCAGAGCTTCCACACGAGGCGACCTCGATGGCGGGAGACGAAGAACTGGCAGACAGGCGGAGTAGACAGCACCTAATGGCTAACCCAAGCGCCCACGCAATATGTCGGCTCGAGGGTGGCGTCTATTGTGCGTCGGCTCCACCTAACAAAAGATAAAAATTAAAAAAATAGAGTTTCCGTCGGGTCATGACCTCCGGCCATGTACCCAAATGTGATGAATGGTGACGACTGACACAGATAAGATCCAGATTTGTCTTGGCCAGAGAGGAGCGGTGAGAATCATCCCTGCTTTCTCTGCTTGAAGCTTGAGCAGAACCCTCTGCAGAATGGGAAACGGAGGGAATGTGTACACAAATTTCCCTGTCTAGGATAGAGACAATGAGTCGTTCCAGACCATGCCCTGCAATGAGCGAGCAAAACCTGGGAAGCTTTGCGTTTGATTCGGAGGTGAAGAGGTTGATTTCCACACGCCCCCAACATTGGAAGATGGATTCCGCCACTTCCTGAAGCAGTTCCCACTCGTGAGCTAGGGTCCAAGATCTGCTGTGACTGTCTGACAGGACGTTTAAGACGCCCAGAACGTGCACGGCCACAAGGACTAGATGGTGCTGGACTGCCCACCACACCCACGTTGCTTCCCTGCACAGGGGGTACGACCGGGTTCCTCCTTGTTTGTTGATATACCAAACTACTGACATATTGTCTGTTTGGATTAACAGTGATCCCTTGGAAGCAGAGCCTGAAATGCCTGTAAGGGTGTACAGGACCGTCCTCAACTCCAGAACACTGATGTGCAAATGAGTCTCCATGCCGGACCACAGTCCCTGGGCTTGGTGCTCCCGAGATGAGCTCCCAGCCCATATTCAAGGCATCCGTGGTGAGGTCGCCTAGTGGTGCAGGGCTCTGAAATGGAAGTCCCACAGAAAGATGCTGATTCTCCCCCCACTGCAATACTCTCTAAACCACAGAGGAGACCAGAACCGGATGGTCCAGGTCATCCAGGAGCTGATCCCACTGCACTGCGAATGACCACTGAGAGACCCTCATGTGAAGTCTTGCTAGGAACAGTTGTGATGGCAGCCGCCATCAGGCCCAGGAGGCGTAGGACTTCCAGAGCTGGGATGGTTCTGCGAGAAGCCACTTTGAAGGCCTGGCAGATAAGGGTCTACACTCTGTCTGGAGGCAGAAAGGCTCTGCACTGGACCATATCCAAGACTGCCCCAATGAACTGAAGTCTCTGGGCAGGGATAAAGGATGACTTGAGAACAGTGACTGTGATCCCTAGTCTGTTGAAAAGGTCCAGGGTAAAGGTAAGAGCCTCCAATAAGCATGCTGGACGAGCTGAAATCAACCAATCATCCAGGTAAAGGAAACACATAATACCCCTGCGCGTAAGCATGCTCGACCACCGTCAGGCACTTGGTAAAAACCTGTGGTGACGAAGACAGACCAAAAGGGAGTGTTCGGAACAGGATGTGTTCCCTTTGGAAGCAAAAATGCAGGAACTGGCGGTGGCTGGGGAAGATGGGGATGTGCAGATAAGCATCCTGAATATCCAGAGTGAAAAGATACAGGTTACTCACCTGTATCAGGAGTTCTAGGAATGGTATATATTGTTCATCCACACTGTCTGGCAGGTTCCTTGCCGCTTTAAATCTTGCCGGAAGGTTGTCAAGCTGGCTCCTCCCACCTGCCCGGGTGGTAAAACTCTCGGCTCCGCCCCATGATGCCAGATCTAGCCTGCTGGAAGCGAGGTTGTGAGTCGAAGCTGGGGAGGTCGGGTGGGTCGTGTGGATGAACAAATATACCATTCCTAGAAAGAGTACAGTTCGTAAGAACTTACCGTAACAGTAGATCTTGAGAGCTCTTGCAGTAGGTAATTACATATAGGACTGGCGCTGACGTACATGGACCTCATGAAAAATTTCAGCTAGCAGTCCCTGGCGAGGGACCGCCTCCCCACGTCAGGTGCCCGGCGTCATGCGACGTCGGTATAAAGGGGCGGTCCCAGACGCCCGCCTTCCAGTTCTTTTCCGCCACAGGCCCGGACGAGAGAGAAGCAGATGTTTCCATTCCTGGAAAAAGAGCTGAAAAAGCCTAGGGGGATGGAGGGTGGGAAGGTATTACCTACTGCAAGAGCCTCTCTCAAAGATCTACTGTTACAGTAAGTTCTTACGTAACTACTATCTTACTTCGAGAGGGCTCTTGCAGTAGGTATTTACATATAGGACTGAATCCCAAGCAGTCTGGAACAAATAAAAGGCACCGGGAGGAGGGACTACTCCAGAAAATAGTAGAAGCCTTGCAATCCTCAAGACAGGAGGCCTTGCAAAACAGCTAGCCCGAAGCCTGCTCTACGGCGAGAGGCAATGTCCAAACTGTAGTGTTTCGTAAAGGTATGGACGGAAGTCCAGCTGGTGGCAGCACAGATGTCTGCAGAGAAACATTCTTGAAATGCAGTCACGAGAGGCCGCTACTCCATGAGTGGAGTGACCTCTGACTTGACCCGGAAGGGTCTTCTTGTACTTGTCATAACAAAAAGTGATGCAATGAGCCAACCACTTCGATAGGCACTGCTTGGAAAAAGCATTGCCTTCCCTTTTGTGAGCAAAAGAGACGAACAACTGATCAGTCTTTCAGAGATCCTTTGTCCTACTGGTGTAGTATCTCAGAATCCGGTGAACATCCATGGTATGGAGTAAATATTCTCCTTGGTTGGAGTACTCGTGAAAAGGCAGGTAACTCTATAGACTGATTAAGGTAGAGACTGCTACCACTTCAGGTAAAAACTTAGGGTTTGTGCGAAGGGCCACTCGTTCATTGCGAAAAATCAAATAGGGGATTTTACACATAAGGGCCTGGAGCTCGGAAATTCTTTGAGCGGAAGTAATGGCCACCAAGAAATAAAAATTACGTACCTACCGTAATTATGATTTTTCTGTGTATCTTCACCATTCATCACAGATGGGGTACTGGCCGGAGATCAGGACCCCGCGGAAGCTTTTTTTTTTTTTTTTTATGGATAGAGCCGACGTGCATATCGCGCGCTACGAGGCTGACGTATCACGTGGCGCCGAGGATTAGCCAGGCTGTGTCAACTCTGCCTGCCTACCAGTTCTGAGTCGCTGGAGAGGCAAGAGGAAGGGATGGAGGGTGGGACAAGAGAGTCCAAGGGACAGAAAAGGGAAGAGAAAAACTGAACTAAAAGGAGAAATAACGAGAGGACAGCATAGAAGAAGTAAGACTAATGGGATTGGGTAGGGGCCCCAATCTCTGGAAACTGAAGAAGGGAGGGAAGGGGGAGAAAATTTAGGAGAGAGTGAGAGGTAACAAGGATCCAAGACCCTTGTCCGTCACCAGACTGTATAGGAACTACAAGGAGTAGCAAAGCTTTCTTGCCAGAATTCAAGGCACAGAATAACTGGCAATACCCCAAAAGCAGAGTCGGCTATTCTGGAGAAGGACAGGTTACAGGGACTTAGTACTCTCTCTGTAAAGATACTTGGTGAAAAAAGGAAATTTTTTTTTTTCAAAACAGTTAGATGGATAACAGAAGGAGGGCAACCACCAGCTTCCACCCCGTAGGGGTGGAGATATGTAGTAGAGAAGGAGTGCCACTCGAGCTGCAACCCTTAGGGAAGAAACTACCCCCCTGTGTGTTCCAACTTTACCCCGCTCAAGAAGAGGGGTAGGCACAGAGGGAGGAGGACCCAGAGACTGAGGCCTCAGGGGATGGCGGGTGGGATTGTGATGAATGGTGAAGATACACAGAAAGACCAGAATTACGGTAGGTACGTAATTTTTATATCTTATCTGTGTTAGTCTTCACCATTCATCACAGATGGGTGAGTACTAAGTCCCCCCCCCCCAAAGGGGGTTGATTCATTGCACCCTAAGGGACAGAGTCCCTAAGCCCTCAGTGGGTGACACACTAAGGGGGGGAACCTTCTGGGCCTGATGAGGCCCGAGAGTGGGGAGAGTGAGACGGGTCCTCCGGAGGGGAAGTAAGTTGCCCCGACAAACGCCGTCTCGCCCTACAGGAAAAGAGATAGGTTCCCTGGTGAGCGGAGCGAATCACCCTACGCCGGGCCAAGGGTGACAACCGGGAAAGGCAAAGCCACGCCGATCTTCTGGTGCAGATCGCTGTCCCTACGACCCTGGTAGCTACCTCACTGGCGTCGTAAGATGCTCTTGCTTGGTGCCTTGCTAGCTCCAGGTCAAGCAGAGAGCAGCCGATAGCTTGCCTGGTTTGCTCAGAGTCAGGTAAAGCAGCTAGGATCTGACCTAGCGCAGACCACAAGAACCTGTTGTAGGCTGCATAGTGGGCCTGATGAGCAGAGATGGAGAGAAGCAACCGTGCCGAGTAGAAGGTCCTCCTCCCCCAGAAGTCCAAATTCAAGGAGTCTTGATCTGGGGGCCGGTCACGGTGGAGGGCACGAAGCCCGTCAGGGGTGTCCAGGTGCGTCAATCTGGACTGTGGATGAGGCATAGAACCTGGAGACTCGGGAGGCGCAATACCTCTGGCTGGGGTCCCTAGGGCAGGAACTCGGGAGAGCCTCTGCCAGAAATACATCGAGCGCCTCCCAAAGGGAGCAGGCCAGGCGGCACCACAAGGGTGGTCAGCTTGAAATCGCCTAGAAAGGCGCAGCCGCATGCTCAAGATTGCTCACAGACAGGGAGAAAGGTGAAGGTCCTCCATCATCCTCACGAGGAAACGCTGATAC
The DNA here is from genome assembly GCA_016271365.2 of Neoceratodus forsteri. Taxonomy (NCBI): domain Eukaryota; kingdom Metazoa; phylum Chordata; order Ceratodontiformes; family Ceratodontidae; genus Neoceratodus; species Neoceratodus forsteri. Next base: position 358,324,201 of record CM028137.1, read on the forward strand.
TCGGAGAGATCAGCGGCAGGAGAGATATGGACACATGGTTCCTCTCCCCCAGAAGAGGGGGATGAGGAGCTGGAGGTCACCATGTGTTCAGAGGGTGGCTGCACGGGGGGAGGCTGAAAAACCTGGCTGTCCATGGCCCTAATACAGGCAGGGAACCGAGCAGCCACCGCCCTGAACTGCTCCCAGGTGAGAGGGCCACTAGGACCAAGAATGCCTGGGAGCGCTGGAGAATGCGGCAGAGGGATAAGGGCAGAGCCGAGAGAAGAAGTCGGCTGACCTCTGCCAGGGCTAGGGAGCGGACCATGGACACCCGAGGAGGGCGTCCCGGAAGACTCCACAGCCGACAGCTGTTCAACCACGTTGGTACTGCCGAGGCTGCGCCCAGAAGAATCCCCCCAGTGAGGCGACCGGGGCCGTATAGATCCAGAAGGACGGTCCCTGCTCCAAAGAATGGGACCCCTCAAGGAACTGGAAGGGGAAGGCGGAGTCCGTACTGCTTCATCCAGGGCCAGGGTGGACCCCAGAGAAAGGCCGACGTGCTGACCCCGCACCCTCAGAGTCCGAGAGGGTCCTGGTCTCGAGAGGCCAGCCTAGTAGCTGGCAGCTCTGGGCTGCCCCTCAAGGGGAGACCCAGGAGCAGCACCCTCCCTCCTGTAGGTTTCCTGATAGGCCCCAAAGTTGGGCGATCGAGACACTACTGGTGAGGTGCCCACCACCGAGGGGTCGAGGAACCCCCCCCCCCCCAAGGCCAGGTTGCATGGCAATGGTGGCACGCACCATAGCCTGCCGGTCAGTACCACTGACCCAACCTCGGAAGAACCCGACGCCTCCTCAGAAGGGGCTGGCTGTGACTCGCTGTCGAGACCACAGGCTCCCTCCTCTGCAGACAACCCTCAAGGGTGTGACTGCCTGTCCGACTCAGACTCGGGAAGAGGTAGAGTCTGAGGCCCTAAGCCAAACGGTAGGAGGGCGAGGGAAGGCAACCTACCAAAGGGCCCGTAGTCAGAGCAGTGGCCGAGCAAGCGGGCTGACAGAAGGCGCCAGGGCAGCTCGGGCCAAAAGTCCAGAGCCAGGGCCAGCCGCGACACCGTCAGGTCCACTGGCACCGGGGGCGGTACCAGGGACAGAGATGGCGCCGACGGCAGCCTCAGCAACAGCCTCGGCGTCGACGACACTGCCAGGCCCTCGGGCTGGTGAGCGGCACAGAGGATCGAGCGCGCCGACGGTTCGGTGACTCGCGCCGAATACCTACACCGCTAGGCTCCTCGGGCGCCGGGCGTAGACATGGCGAAGGAGACGCCAATCCAGGGTCACGACACCGCTCGGGCCTACAGCGCTGAGAGACGAAGTCGGCGCCGACAGGGCCCACGGCACCGCGAACAGCGCCAAGGCCCCGGACGGCACCGGTATGGCGCTAACCCGGCCTTCCGGACCGTGGAGCGACACCGGGCAGCCTTCACCTCGGCGGGGCAATTGCCGTAGCGCGCTCTCCCACCCGCCCCCGGGAGTAAGCGGACGGGCCTCCTGGCGCTGCTGGGAGGAGTTTGCCAAGGCTAGGCAGCAGCCGAGGCTCCTCCTCTCGGTCCGGATAGAACCGAGGGGACCCGGAGGAAAGGCCGAGACAGCCGCTTGGCCAGACGAGGCGTAACCCTTCCCCGAAGTTGGCGGAGCTCACTTAAACGCGCGCTGTTCTAGGACGCCGGGCGTCCATGGAGAAGCAGGCCGCACTAATCCATGCCGGAAGCGGCCAAGACACGCGACCCCGGTCATGCTGGTCGCAACTGAATACCTGCGCCTATGCGGCACCGACGATAGGGGCCGACTCGCTTTGGAAAACTTCTTGCCCTCCGACCGAGACATGACCTCTGGAAAAAAACACCAAAAACAGACTCGACGTTGCAAACTTTAAATAAAAAGGAAAGATCTTACCGGCGACGTTGAGTGGCGGCAGAACCCAGAACTAGCAGGTAACCGACGGACTGTCGAGCGAACGAAAGGCGAAGGCCTAAAATTTCTTCAAAAGTTTTTTCTTCAGTTGGCTTCCCACAAGGCGACCTCGACGGCGGGAGACGAAGAACTGGTAGGCAGGCAGAGTTGACGAGCCTAATTGCTAACCTCCAGCGCCACGAGTAAGTCGGCTCGAGGGTGCGCTTTATGCTGCGGCCGGCTCTGCCTATCCTTTAAAAAAAAAAAATAAAAAGGTTCTCCTGCGGTCCTGATCTCTGCCAGTACCCCATCTGTAATGAATGGTGAAGATTGACACAGATAAGATAAGCGTCTTCCACGAAAGAAACTTCAGATCTGCGGAAGCCGCAGGTTCGAAAGGAGGAAGGGCAAGTTTCTCGAGAACAAAGTTCAAGTCCCAAGGGGGAGCAGAAGTCCGGACAGGGGGCCTCAGATGAAGGACCCCTCTAAGAAAGGTCTTAGAGACCTCTAATTGGGTAAAGGCTTTATCTGCGAAAGGAACATGGCACACTGAAATAGCGGCCATGTGTACTTTCAAGGAGGAATGACTGAGACCCAGGTCAAAGAGGTGACGTAAATATTCCAGCAGAACGGCCACTGAACAGGAGAAAGGCTCCACGTTCCTAGAGGCAGCCCAAATAGAAAATCTCTCTTCCATTTCATGGCCTATGTGGACCTAGTGGAGGGTTTTCTAGCCTCCACCAGAATCTCCGCCACCTTTGAGAGACACCAAAGCGAGATTGAACTAGGTCTGCAGGAGCCACGTGATGAAGTTGTAGGGACTTGAGTCCCGGATGGACCAGGGTCCCCTGATCCTGGGTCAGCAAACCTCGAGATAAAGGAAGAGGAAGAGGAAACTGAGTATTGTTGTAGAACAAAGAACCAGATTTGCCTGGGTCAGAAAGGATCGATCAGAATCATTCTCGCTCCTTCTGTTAGTTTCTGCAATACACGAGGGACCAGAGGAATTGGGGGAAAGCATAGACGAATCTGCCCTTCCAGCTTAGAGACAGAGCGTCATTCCAGAAAGCGCCTCGCTGTGGAACGAGCGAGCAAAAGTTGGGAAGTTTTGCGTTTTGGCAAGAGGCGAACAGGTCTACCTGTGGAGTCCCCCAAAGCTGGAAGATGTCGTCTAGCACCTTTTGGTCCAATTCCCACTCGTGTGGCAGGGCAGATGAGCGACTTCGCTTGTCTGCCAGGATATTGTCGACTCCTGGAACATGAATCGCTGTGAGGTGAAGGTTATGTTGACTTGCCCAGTCCCAAACCCTCATTGCTTCCATGCATAGAGGGTAGGATCGAGTCCCTCCCTGCTTGTTGATGTACCACACTACGCACATGTCTGTCTGGACAGCTAGGTGACCGGGAAGAATGTGGTGAAGGGCTTGGAGAGCATACAGTACTGCTCGAAGCTCAAGCACATTGGAGGCAGGATAGCGCAGTGGTGTAAGGCTCTGAGCTGCAAATCTGGTAACATCCAGCAGACCAGACCTGGGTTTGAATCCCACTGCTTCCACTTGCATACTGTGACCCTGAGCAAGTCACTTAACCTCCTTGTGCTTCCAGGTCACTCCTGTAAAAACGCTTCCAGCTTAGTGTGCTATACCTGGTTAAACAACTAAAAAAAAAAAAAAAAAAAAAAATTGATGTGGAGAGCTATTTCCAATCTGGACCATAATCCCTGGGTTCGGTGAGGACCTAGATGGGCTCCCTAACCTTCGCCTGATGCGTCTGTGGTCAGAGTCTGGAAGGGGGGGAAGATGACAGAAGGGGACCCCTCGAACCATCCACCATTGCAAGTCTCGTGCCATCGGCGAGGAGATCAGAACTAGATGATCTAGGTCGTCTGCAAGTTAATCCCACTGTGAGCGAAGAGTGCATTGAGAGATCCTCATGTGGAGCCGAGCCCGGGGAACTGTCGGGGTAGCGGCCGCCATGAGCCCCAGGAGACGGAGAACCGACCTCGCCGGAACCCTCCTGTGTTCTGATAGCAGGGAAATCTGTGACTGAAGAGAGGCCGCCCTGTCCGGAGGGGGGGGAAGGCCTTGCTCACCGTCGTATCGAGGATAGCCCCGATAAACTGTAGTCTCTGGGAGGGATCCAGATGAGACTTGGAATGGTTGATGGTAATACCCAGGCAAGTAAAAACCTGCTGGGAGAGGAAATGCAGGAGCTCCTCCCTGGACGAGGCTGCCAGGAGCCAGTCGTCCAAGGAAGGGAACACCTGAACTCCCATTGTACGCAGGTGGGCCGCTACCACAGCCAGGCATTTGGTGAATACCCGGGGTGCCGAGGAAAGACCAAACGGGAGTGCCCAGAACTGGTAATGGTGCCCTTGAAAAGCAAACCAAAGATACTTGCGATGAGAAGGGCGAATGGGGATGTGCAGATATGCATCCTGCATATCCAGCGCACAAAGCCATTGACCCGGCCGAAGGAGGGGCAGAAGGGTCTATAGGGAGAGCATCCTGAACCTTTTGTATTCCACGTAACGGTTCAAGGAGCTGAGATCGAGAATGGGTCTGAGATCTCCAGTCTTCTTTGGGACCAGGAAGAAATGAGAATAGTAACCAGTTCTATGGCCTGCTTCGCGAGGAGGGCAGAGATTTCTTCCCGGACCAAAGGAAGATGGTCCCTTGCGTATGACGACTTCAGAGGTGGGTGGCGGAGTGGTTTCTGTAAAAACTCTATAGAGTGCCCTTCCACTATAATCTGAAGCACCCATGAATCCGTTGTTATCCTCTCCCAACGCGGAAGGTGGAGGGAGAACCTCCCTCCTACCGGTTCCTCCGGTGTGTCCGGAGGCGGTGGGAGAGGGGAGGAGTCAGATGGTGTGGCACAGCGCAGCAGCTTGGGCACCCGCTGCATTTTTGGCCGGGGGGGGGCCTGGCAGCTGCGGGGCCTGGCGTTTAGTGGCCCACCTTCCTTGGGGTTTCGCTTGTGGCCGACTGTGTCTGCTAAAAGGACGGTGCTGCGGGTGATGGGGACGGTACATGGAATCCACGGATTTCAGAGCCGTCCCCTTCTCCTGCAAGTTGGTGATGATGTCCATGACATCACCGCCGAAAAGCACCGAACCCCTGAAAGGTGCTTCCTGGATCGCGGACTGCACCTCCGGGACCAAACCTGACACGTGGAGCCAGGCAAGACGCCGAAGACTCGCGGCGAAAGCTGAGCTCCGCCTGGCAGTGTCCACTGCATCGTATGTCGTCCCCAGAATGTGGCGACTGGCCGAACGAGCAGAACGGACTAAATCGGCTAACTCCTGCTTGACTTGAGAGTCAGGTAAGGAGTCAATCCGAGATTCCGCCTGGGTAAGGATGGCATTCTGGTAATCCGCCATATGAGCAACGTAATTTAGGGCTCAAATTACCAGTGTGGAAGAGGCGTAAATTTTTCTTCCATACTGGTCCAGTAGGCGAGATTCCTTATCCGGAGGGGACGAGCTTAGATGTTTGGGATGCGCTGACCGGCTGTGAGCAGCACTAATCACGACCGAATCTGCACGAGGGTGAGAGTCCAAATAGTCTACACCCACAGGAGCCTGATATAGACTGTTAGACTTCCTAGGAAGCGGGGCTAAAGCCGACGGTTGTTTCCAAATAGTGGAAACAAGGTGGGCGTGAGGCTCGATCTAGGGTGGCACTAAAGTTGGAGCTGTCGGGGGCAGGTCCAGATGTTCGGCGAGTTAGACCCGCTGAGGATCTGGTTCCAAGGAGCGCCACTGATGTACTTCCTGGATTTTTCTGAGCAACTCCGTAAAGGAAAGGGTCCTCCAGAGGAGACTTCGGAAGGGTCCTCGGCCGGGGCATGGACGGAGAGCAAAGCTCGTCGTCTCTCTCGGAGCATCCGTCGGAAGAATCCGAGAGGGAAGAAGAAGAATCTGAAGCAGAATAAGACTCCCTAACACGGCTGGGGGAGGAACGGGTTCCTTGGGGATCCCCGGACGCGTGTCCTGCCCCTCTCGGGATCCAGAGGGAAGGGCTCTGGAGTCCGGAGGCAGTGAGGGAATGTGCCGTCTCGGGCGTACGGGAGCGGCACCGTAAGACGGCTCTCTACTTCCTTGGTGAGCTGAACCTTGGCCTCAGCCCACCAGGAAGCCAGAGTCTCCTGCAGAGCCACCGGTGGCAGAGGGGGCGGTGGAGGAGGAGGGGGAAAAGAATACAGGTTGTATCCGTAAGGCGAGTATCCGAAACCCGGCTGCAGGAAAACCGGTGCCGGGTATTGAGACGTCGGGTACTGCAGCAGAGGGACCGGCGTCAGGGTACTGTGGCGCTGGATACAACGGTCCCGGGTACGACGGCATCAGATAAGACGGCGGGTACCCGGGTGCCGGAGGAGCTGCCGGAGCAGACGGCCTGGAAGGTGGCCCCACGGGCGGGTCACCATTGAGAGGCCCAGGGGGAGCAGGGTCCAACGGAAGAGGAAAATACCCCGACGGCATCGGTGGGGCCGGAGTCGGGCTGGCGCCGGCGGGACCGTCATCTGGGGGCCGGGCCAGAACCGTTCCCTAGGAGGAGGGTCTGACGGAGGTGGAACATCCCCATCGGATGGAAATCCCGGGTCAGGCTGGGGTGGCTCGGCTCCCGGATGGCAGCAAAGGCTGTGGGGAACTGGGTCGATGGGAGTTGGAGGGTCCGTCGTAGGTTCCATCGCCCGGTGCACGTCGGGGAAGCCGACGTGCGGCTTACGGGCTAGGGGCTAGGTCCCGGCGGGCGCTGGAGGAGCCAGCTTCCATCTTATGGGGTCCCTCATTGGAGGCGAGCCGAGGAGGAGGAGCGTTCCGTTCAGAGGGGGACGAGGTCGTGCGCCGCCCCGAAGGGTCAGGCGTCTTATCAACCTCCTGGCGGATGTCGGAGGAGCCGACGTCAGACTTATGGGAGTCGCCCGCACCAGTAGGCCGCAAGCTTGCAGCTGAACTGGGGGCGGAGGCCTCCTTTTGCCCGGAGGCGCCCGCAAGGCCCGAGCGCGAGCCAGACAGGCAGGCCGGAGTCCCGGGCGAGGAGGCCTTCTCCCGGTGCCTCTCCTTGTCCCGCTTTTTGCGATGTCCTTCCGGAGAAGTAGACGCCTGCCTGACCTTCTTCAATTCTTTCTCCATCAAAGACATCTTTTTCTTGAGAAGATGGGCTTCCAGGACTATTGGCGTTATCTGCGGGTAACGCGCGTTGAACTGAAGGCAATACGGCACTTGTCGACTGGTGGTCGGAGCCTAGGCAGAAGAGGCAGAGGAATGGCCGTCCTTGTGTGGCAGTTGAGGCCGCACGGTGCTGCAGTACCAGTTTTGTGCTCGAGGGTGAGAGACTACACACACAGACGATAAATGAAAATTACGCATCTACCGGGATTTGATCTTTCAGTGTATCTTCACCATTCATCACAGATGGTTACAGGCCGGAGATCAGGACCCTCGGGAGTTTTTTTTTTTTAAAAGGGTAGGCAGAGCAGACAGCATCGGGCGCTGCCCCTCAAGGCCGACGTGACGTGGTGCTCGAGGCTGGTTGTTAGGTGTGTCAACTGCGCCCTTGCCTACCAGGTTCTGAGTCGCTGAGAGGTAAAGAGGAAGGGATGGAGGGTGGGACAAGAGTGTGTCCAAGGGACAGGAAAAGCAAGGAAAAACTGAACTAAAAGAAGAAATAATGACAGAGGACAGCAGAGAAGAGATGAGACTAAGTGATTGGGTAGGGGCTCCAAGAAAAATTACTCACCTTAGTAATGTTTCTTCTAATGGAGTCTTGCTATATTATGACAACTGCAGTTTGTCCCAGCCTTAGAACTGCTCCGGAGGTGAAGAGTTAACTCCATGCCAGGCATGGAACTTAGAGCCTGAAGCCTCGGGTTAGAAAAGCTCTGTCTGGATAATTTCAAATTGAAACTGTCAGATCTTTACGAGCAAAAACTCACTTCTGTTCTGTGTGAAGCTGTAACTCACACTAGCCAACTGGCTACTTTAGTATTAACACATTTTCCTGGTCCCAACACCAAGACTCCGAGTCAGGGGACTCAGGAAAATAAGATAAAATAAAACACAACACCCAAACACCCCAAAAAGAAGGGTGGAAAACACAAGATGGGCATCAACAAATTGCCAACACTGGACTGCCCACCCCATCCCTAAAGTAGAAGTTCTGAGAGGGGCAGGTTGGGGAGGTCATAATATAGCAAGACTCCATTAGAAGAAACAACATTACTAAGGTGAGTAATTTTTTTCTTCAAACAACATGAAGTCTTGCTATATTATGACAATTGCAGACTACATAGCAGTACTCCATGGAGGAGGACAGAACCTACTTAGAAATAGGCTCTGAAGCACAGCTGTGTTAAATCGAGCATCCCTCCCAGCCTGAATGTCCAAGGAGTAATGCTTAGTGAAAGTATGTACTGCTTTCAAGTAGCTGCTTGACATATCTCTAAGATAGGGATGTCCCTGGTCGTAGCTGTACCTCTGGTAGAGTGAGCCCTCAGGCCTGAAGGGGAACCTTACCCAGTTTTGATAGCAAAATTGGATACAAGAGACAATCCACCTGGCAATGGATCTTTAGTGGCAGGTTTCCTTTCCCAACCTCACCATAAGTGAGAGAGTTGGAGGAGTCAAACCCAGGACCCTTTGGTACGCTCTATGTAGTAACTTAGGGCCCTCTTAACATCTAAGTTGTGCAGCCTCCTCTCACCAGAGGAGGAATGGTCAGTGAAGAACACTGGAAAGAAATAGATTGATTAAGAATCGAAACCACCTTAGGCAAAAACTTCCTGTTAGTCCTGAGGACTACCTTATCCCTGTGAAAGGAAACAAAGTCAGTCTCCACTGACCAAGCTTGCAACTCACTTATGCGCCTGGCAGAAGTGATGGCTACTAGAAACACAGTTTTCCAAGTCAAGTACTTAAGCTCTGCCAAAGATAGAGGTTCAAAGGGGGGTTGCATCAGCTGAGCAATGCAAACATTAAGATCCCAGGCGGGGCAGGGTCCCTGAATGCTGGATTGGTATGAAGCAATCCCCTGAAAAACTTGGAAAATACAGGGTGAGCAGAGAGAGAAGAGGGCTTCCCTGCTGAAATAAAAGCAGAGACAGCTGCCAAATGCACTTTCAGGGTAGCTGGTCTCAGTCCCAAAGAATTAAGATGGACCATATAGTCCAAAACAGTGGGCAAATCAGCAGATTCCGGGAAACTATGCTTCCCAGAGCACCATATGGAAAACCTTTTCCATTTAGAGTTATAAGTAGCCCTAGTGGAAGGCTTCCTAGAAGCTTGAATTTCGAGAACACCTTGAGAAAGGTGTAGGTCAAAGAACTAACTCCTCAAGAGCCAGGCCTTGAGGTTGAGGGATTTCAGATTGGATACTCAAACTCTCCCCTGGGCACAGGTTAAACTGTGGTTCCTGGGAGACACAGGGAAAATGGACTTCTAAGGACAGAAGGAGAGGTACCAGGGCTGTCTGGCCCATCTGGAGCAATCAGAATCATCTTGCAGGGCTGAGATCTGATTTTGACTAGCATCTTGAACAGGAGGGGGAGGCATAGAGAAACTTCCTTCCCAATCCGAGGAGGAAGGCATCCAGGGGACTGAGCCCAACACTGGGGCCTGTAACAAAAGTGGAAGTTGATGATTGTCTGGGGCTGCAAAGATCTATCTGAGGGTGCCCCACCTGGCAAAAACTATCCCCAGTACTGAGGATCCAATGACCATTCGTGATGGCTCTGGGAAATCCTGCTGAGAGCATCTGCCAGGACACTGTCCTGCCTGGGAGTGAACTGCTATGAGGAGGTGTTCAGGAAGGCCAGAGACCACAACTTCATTGCCTCGGTGCATAAGGCGCAAGACAGAGTGCCCCTTGTTTGTTGATGTACCACATTGTAGTGGTGTTGTCTGTTCTGACCTGTACCACTTTGTTCTGAACAGATGCAGAAAAACCTGAAGTGCTAGAAAAACAGCTCTGAGTTCCAACAGATTGATGTGGAGCAGAAGCTTTGGGGGGACCACAATCCCTGGGTGGAGAGGTCACCCATGTGAGCTCCCCATCCCAAAGGGACGAGATGTTAGTAAGGGTCAAGGAGTGAGATAGAGGATGAAAGGAACCCTTTGTCTCAGATTGCTCTGATCCTGCCACCACTGAAGGGCCTGGGTCAGGGTTCGAAGTTACTGGGATCAACTTGGATAGGGTTCTCTTCTTGAGACCAAAAGGCTCTCAAATGGAACTGAATGTCCCTCATCTGAAATCTTGCTCTGCACTACGGCTGTGGAAGCAGCCATGTGTCCTAGAGCTAGAAAATGCCTTGCTGGTCGAGGGACCTGCAGGGTGAAGGAGGAGGCTAGGGCCACCAGGGTCCTACCCTTTCTAGGGAAGGAAGGCTCTGGGTTCGTGTTGTGTGTCCATTCTGCTCCTATGAAGGGAAGTACCTGGACAGGTTCTAAAACTCTGGAAGATTGGAGAAGAAAGCCTAGAGAGGTAAGCAGCCGCTGGGTAACCTGCAGGTGTGATTTGACCTGGTCTGAGACTGACCCACAATGAGCCAGTCGCCTAGGTAGGGAAAGATGGCATCTTTGCCTTCTTAAATGAGCAACTGCTACCAGGCATTTTGTGAATACCTTTGGGGCAGAGGTAAGGCCAAGGCATTGCCTGAACTGATAATGGCCTGAGGGCAGTTCGAATCTGAGGTACTTTCAGTGGAGCTTCTAAGAACATGGAAGTAGGCATCCTTGAGGTTCAGGAAGCTAGCCAGTCCCTGGCCTTAGGGAGGGTAAAATCATTCCTAGAGTCACCATTTTGAATTTTGGTTTTAAAAGGTGCTTTGTTCAGATATCTTAGGTCCAGGATGGGCCGCATTCTCCTGTCTTTTTGGGGTAAGGAAGTACCTGGAGTACAGTCCCTGCCCTGGTGTAGGGGAGAAACCCTTTCTACAGCTCTGAGAGCCAGGAGGGTTGAGACTTCTGTTTCTAAAGCAAGAGTCTCTAGAGGATTTGCAGGTGGAAAAGATCTGATTCTCAACTTTGGAAATTTTTTGAAGTTGAGAATCAATACCCTGGCTTACTACTTCCAGGACCCACTTGTCTGAAGTTAAAGACTCCCAGTCCTGGACGAAGTAAGCCAGCCTGCCCCCTACAGGTAATGGAGAACGCCCTGGGCATCCCATCAGGGTGCCTGTTTGGCAGGGGCTTTAGGCTGAGGGTGGGAGCAGGTCTGCTCATACCCTGTCTGCTCTCTCCCTCTGAAGAACCCCCTTGAACGAAGCTTGAAGAGGAGGCCTGGTTTGGTAAAAGGTCTGTGAAAAGGCCTGCCTCTACTCCTGGGTGGGTGCCTCTGAGGAGTGGCTTGCCGCCTTGGCTTGTGCACTCCTATAAGTGGTTCTATATTCATCCATTTTTTCATATAATTCTCTGTCTGCTCCCAAACAGAGAATTTCCCACCACAGGAAAATCCATGGCCTTAGCCTGGGCATCCCTGTGAGACAGACTAGGCCACCCGAGCCAAGCGACAATTCCACGTAAAAGCCACAGATGTAGCTTCATGACTCTAGAGGATACATCATTAGAATCCACTGCAGCATGGAACTGCACCTAGATGCCTCAATACCATCAGCAGCCACCTGTCCCAGCCTTGGCAAGCTGGCCAGGGCCTGTTTGGCTAAGGCCATGACAGTATCCCACTAGATTTTGGTATCTGCAATATAGGCTATATAATTTGCTGTCTGAGTCCCAAGACGCCATGTATTGTTTTTAGCCGTCACTCTTCCTGGAGTCCTTGTCAGGAGGATGTAGCCAGGGGAATATTAGCTTATCCCAGCTGCAGCCTGAACTACCAACATGGCTGCATTACGGAAAGAAATTCTGTATCAGGACCTGGTTATGTACCTCCTGTCCATCTTTTATCCACAGGAGGCACAGAATTAGAGCTTTAAAATTTTTATGGTTGTTTCCTGAAGGATTTATGTGTTGGAATAGACAATCTCCTGGACTCTGGGATATCTTGTCACTCTCTACAAAGTCAGGCTCCTCTTGCTCATCCACAGCTTCCTCTCCAAAGGGAGCTGGAGGGTTTGTGCAACTTTTTATAAAACAGAAATGAGAAGGGACTTGAAAGCCTAGGGAGACTTTCCTAAGGTCTATCTGGGGAGATGTCCGATCTAATGGGCACATCCAGACTTTCAAAATCACATTCACACTGTTCATAATCATCCACCCTCCTCTGGTTCATAAAACTCTCTACATCATATTCTTGAACCGGGTGGAACCGGCCTAACTGACCTTTTGCCAGATAGTTGCTGCTCAGACGAACTGGGAAAGCGACAATTTGGACGCTTTGGTTATCTCTGCAGCAGTTGGCGGCTGGAATTTGGACTCCACACCTGCTGATTTTCTAGTTCTCTTGCTGGAACTGGCTCTGAGTCAGCTTTCGCTTGCCCTTGTGGTAGTCTCGCCCTGGTCAGAGGGCACTCCTCCGTTCGGGCTGGCCATCTGGGTCACGGACTTTTTTCCTCCTCGCCCTTAGCCTACCAACTCTCTTATCTAGGGTAGCTGCAGGGAAATTCTGCAAATCTGGCAGTCTGCATTGAGGTGGTCAAACCTCAGACAAACATTCATTTGTTGTTCAGGTTGGCCTTATGTTTCCCCACAGACACCAGTGTTGAAACCCAGTGGGCCCGGTTTTTCTTTTGGGTTTCAGACATAATGCCAGCCTAACCAAAAACTTGCCCTTTTCCGCAAATGCCAGGTAAGACACCCCTTATCGTTCCTCAACCGTGTTTCGCTGGTCGGGAAAAACGCAATGAAACTTTTTTAGAACTGATAAGAACCGGGAACCACTCTCTAAATAGCTTTTAAATGAATTTAGAAAAGTTTTAAAACAACCTGATCGGTTCAAACCAACTGATAAACATTTACAAGTTCCACACAGAAATAAACCTGTCTATTACTTACAACACCACAGACAGAGCTTGAACCGATCGGGTTTATGTTAAAATAATTATAATCGGGGTTGAATTTAACCAGAAAACACTTTTAAACCGAGAATGAACCGAGCAGTAGGGAGAAATCGGAGCTACTTGTTCAGTGAGGCGGAGTAAAGAATCTGACAGTTTCAGTTTGAAATTATCCAGACAGAGCTTTTCTAACCAAGCTCGCGCTCTAAGTTCCATGCATGGCATGGAACTTAACTCTTTCACCTCTGGAGCAGTTCTAAGGCTGGGACAAACTGCAATTGTCATAATATAGCAAGACTTCATGTTGTTTGAATCTCTGGAAGCGGAAGAAGAGAGGGAAGGAAGGGGAGAAAATTTAGGAGAGAGTGAGAGGTAACAAGGATCCAAGACCCTTGTCCGTCACCAGATTGTATAGGAACTGCAAGGAGTAGCAAAGCTCTCTGCCAGAATTCAAGGTACAGAATAACTGGCAATATCCCAGAAGCAGAGTCGGCTATTCTGGAAGAAGGACAGGGTACAGGGATTTAATACTCTCAGGAAAGATGTTTGGTGAAAAAGATTTTTTTTTGAAACAGTTGGATGGAAACCAGAAGGAGAACAGGAGGAGGGCAACCACTCAACTCCCACCCCATCGTAGGAGACATGTAGTAGAGAAGGAGTGCCGCCGAGCTGTACCTTTTGAAGGAAAATACCCCATGTGTCCCTTTACTTTACCCCGCCTCCAAAAAGAGGGGAGCCACAGAGGGAGGGGGGCCCAGAGACTGAGGGCCCAGGGGGATGGTGGGTGGAGTTGTGATGAATGGTGAAGATACACAGAAAGATCAGAATTACGGTAGGTACATAATTTTTATATCTTATCTGTGTCAATCTTCACCATTCATCACAGATGGGTGAGTACCAAGACCCCCCGAAGGGGGTTGATTCATTACACCCTAAGGGACAGAGTCCCTTAGCCCCTCAGTGGGTGACACACTAAAGGGGGAACTCTCCGGCCTGGAGGAGGCCCGAGAGTGGGGAGAGCGAGACGGGTCTCTCGGGAGGGGAGGAAGTTGCCCCGACCAAGCGCCGCCCTGGCTTCGTGGAGAAGAGTAGGTTCCTGGTGTGGGCGGAGCAACTCGCCCCTCACGCCGGCCAAGGGTGACAACCAGGAAAGACGTAGCCACGCCGATCTCCTGGTGCAGATCGCTGTCCCTACTTCACTCCTGGTAGCTACTCCTGGGCGCCATAAGATGCCCTCGCTTGGTGCCTTGCTAGCTCCAGACCACGTGCAGAGAGCTCGATGGCTTGTCTTGTTTGCTCCGAATCAGGCAAAGCAGCTAAGATCTGACCTATAGTGGACCACAAGAACCTGTTGTAGGCTGCATAGTGGGCCTGGTGAGCGGAAATAGAAAGGAGTAACCGTGCCGAGTAGAAGGTCCTCCTCCCCCAAAAATCAAAATCTGAGGAGTCTTGATCCAGGGGCCGGTCACGGTGGAGGGCGCGATGACCATCGGGCCGTCCAGATGCGTCAAGCCGGACTGTGGATAAGGCATATAACCTGGAGACTTCGGGGGAGCGCAATACCTCTGGCTGAGGTCCCTAGGGGCAGGAACTCCAGAGAAGGGCCTCTGCCAGAAACGCAAGGAAGCCTCCCGAAAGGGAGCAGGCCAGGGTGGCACCACAAGGGTGGCCTCGCCAAAAATCGCCTAGAAAGGTGTACGCTGCATGCTCAGGATTGCTAACAGAAGAGGGAGAAAGGTGCAAGTCCTCCAGCACCCTCACGAGGAAGCACTGGTACTCAGAGAGATCAGCAGCTGGAGAGATGTGGACAGAGGGTTCCTCTCCCCCAGAAGAGGGGGATGAGAAGCTGGAGGTCACCATACGTTCCGAGGGTGGCTGCACGGGAGGAGGTTGAAAAACCTGGCTGTCTATAGCCCTAACGTAGGCAGGGAACCGAGCAGCCACCGCCCTGAACTGCTCCCAGGTGAGAGGCCGCTAGGACCAAGAATGCCTGGGAGCGCTGGAGAATGTGGCAGAGGGATAGGGGCAGAGTCGAGAAAGGATGTTGGCTGACCTCCGCCAGGGCTAGGGAGCGGACCATGAGCACCCGAGGAGGGTGCCCCAGAAGACTCCACTGCTGACAGCTGTACAAACACGTTGGCACTGCCTTGGCTGCGCCCAGAAGAATCCCCCCAGTGAGGCGACCGGGGCCGTAAAAGTCCAGAAGGACGGTCCCCTGCCTCAAAAGAATGGGACCCTCAAGGAACCGTGGAAGGGGAAGGGTGTAAATCCGCACTTCAGCTTTGCCCAGGGCCCGGGCGGACCCCAGAGAAAGGGCGACGCACCGACCCCACACCCCTCAATCCCTCAGAGTCCAAGAGAGTCCTCCTCCTCGAAAGGGCCAGCCTAGGTAGCTGGCATCTCTGGGCTGCCCCCGAAGGGGAGACCCAGGGAACAGCACCCTCCCCTCCTGCAGGCTTCTCGATGGGCCCTAAAGTTGGGCGATCAAGACACACCACTGGAGGGGGTACCACCACCCAGGGGCCGGATGAAACCCCCAAGGCCAGGTTGAAGAGCAATGGTGGCACGCACCACTGCCTCGCTGGTCAGCACCACTGACCCTGCCTTGGGGCCACCTGACTCTCCTCAGTAGGGGGCCACAACCTTGACAAGACACGGAGCGCCTCCTCCCAGACAACCCTCAAGGGTGTGGATCGTCTGCCTGACTCGGCAGCCAGACCGACCAAGAGGTAGAGTCCGAGGCTCTGAGCCAAACAGTAGGAGGGCGGCAAACCACTTGCCAGAGGGCCCGGCAGCAGAGCTGTGCCCGAGGCGGCACCCGCGTCTCCACAACCCCGCTGGGCGGGCTCGCAGAAGGCGCCAGGGCAGCTCGGCCAAAGGTCTGGAGCCAGGGTTAGACATCACCGGCTAAGTCCACTAGCACCGAGGTGGTACCAGGGACAGAGACGGCGCCGACAGCAGTCTAGCAGCAACCTCGGCGCCGATGACATCGCTAGGCCCTCGGGCGCCGCGAGGGCACCGAGGACCCGGGCAGCGGCGACGCCCGTGAGGGACCGCGCCGCTGGAGCGCACCGGTGAGTGTGGACGCACCTACAGCCGGCCGGCTGTCTCTATGGGCTAAGCCACGCAGGCATGGCGCCGCGTTCAACCTCGGTGCTTGAGGACGGCGCAGAGGCGATGGTGAAAGAAGACGCCGGATCCCGTCCCACGGCACCGGCAAGTAGTGTTGGCACCGCGACCGGCGCCGACAGGGCCCACGCGCCAGGCAACGAGTCGTAAGACGACGGCGCCGACAGGCCCACGGCGCCACGCACGGCGCCAAAGGCTCGACGGCACGACCGACAGTGTCGACCCGGCCTTCTGAGCTGCGGAGGCGACACAGGAGAGCCTTTCCCCGAAGGGGCATGCGTATGCGTGCCCTCACCCGGTCCCCGGAGGAAGCGGGACAGGCCTCTTGCGCCGCGGGAGGAGACTCGGCAATGGCCAGTCTACAAGTAGCCGAGGCTCCCTCCTCCTCGATCTGTACAGAACCGGGAGGGGACCCGGAGGAAGGGCAGAGAGAGTGCGGCTTGGCCCGACGAGTGCGAACCCTACCCCCGAAAGTCGGTGGAGCTCGCCCCACTTTCAACGCGCGCTGTTCGAGGACACGGCGGTCCATGGAGAAGCAGGTGTCTCACGATTCCATGTCATGAAGCAGGCCTAGACACACGAGACACCGGTCATGCTGGTTGGTGACAGAATATTTTCGGTCGCATGGGCACCGACGCATGGGGGGGCCGACCCGACCGAGACATGACCTACATGGGGGGCTGACCCGCCTTAGACTTTTTGCCCTCAGACCGAGACATGACCTACGGAGAAAAAAACACCACAAAACAGACTCGACGTCGCACAATGTGAAATAAAAGGAAAGGTCTTACCGGCGACGTTGAGTGGAGGCTGAACCCAGAACCGGTAGATGACAGACGGACTGACGTCGATTTTTTTGAGCAGGCTGAAGGCCTAAATGACAGCGAAAGCTTCCCACGAGGCGACCTCGACGGCGGGAGACAAAGAACTGGTATGCAGGCGGAGTAGACACAGCCTAACGGCCAACCCTCGAGCGCCACACAATACGTCGGCCTCGAGGGCGGCGCCGATGCTGTGTCGGCTCCGCCTTTAAAAAAAAAAAAAGAGCTCCCGCAGGGTCCTGATCTCCGACCAGTACCCATCTGTGATGAATGGCAAAGACCGACACAGATAAGATCACAGTTGCCTTTTCGTCCGGCCGCGAAAGCGACTCTGGTTCCTACAAAAGGAACTAGGTCGGGATCTGTACATGGCCTGAACAGATCTAACTGCCTTCCCAGCATCCTGAAATTTGGTGATCACCTTTTCAGAAGCTTCACCAAAAAGGACTTCCCCGTTGTAAGGGACGTCTAGGATGTTCTTCTGGACGTCCGGGGTAAAACCGGAGACACGGAGCCAAGATCGTCTCCAGAGAAGCACGCCGGAGGCTGCAGCTCTGGACGAAGAGTCCGCAGAGTCATATGCGGCTCTGAGCACCTGGATCCCCACATCCGAACCCGTACAGCGGAGGTTTAAAAGCTCCTCCTTTTGACCACCATCGGGCATCTTCTCAACCAGGTCCTGTCCCTGTTCCCACAGTGCGTTCTGGAATTGCACCATGTGGGTGAGGTAGTTTAACGACCTGATGGCACAAGTCGCAGCCGCGTACGTGCGCCTACCCAGGACATCCAATTGCTTGGATTCCGGGTCCGGTGGCTGTGTGCTCAAGTGCTGAGGTCTCAGAGACCGGTCATGCGAGGCAGTGATGACCAGGAATCGGCCAGAGGATGGTTCACCAGATACTGGTCCTCCCTCGGGGCCTTGTATAGGCGGTCAGCCTTCTTCGGCACTGCCGGAGTCGAATGCAGACGCTTCCACACAGCCTTGGTGACGTCCGCAAAGGTGTCCACCAAGGGTGGCACTACCACAAGCTTTGGGTCTTTCTGCTGAAGGTAGCGGGTAAAGCGCTGTCTCTCGGGGTCTAGCTCTTTAGCATCCAACCCCATATTCTCCTGAATGTGCCTCATGATCTCAGCGAAAGAGGGATCATCTGGAGGAGACCTGGGTAGGTCATGTGGGTCTGGGGAGAGAATGCTGATGGAAGAAGGAGATCTGGAGCACCCTGAGGTGTCAGATCTAGAGTCCTCCGCAGACGTGGTGTACCGGGCCGTCTGGGTCTCTGAGGGCTAGGTGACCCTGAAGTGGATCTTGAGGGAGGTCTTCTGTCTGAAGATCTGCCCCTAGGAGGTGGTGTTGGCTCCTTGGGGGTTGGTGACCATCCTGCGGGCCCCTGGGCAGAGGAGGGGGCGTAGGCGTTGAAGGAGTGGGTGGAGGTGGAGCCAGAGTAGGAGGAGGGTGTGTGGCGACCACATCCTTCCTGATGGTGTCCCACCAGAAGGTAAAGAGCTCTTTCACCTCTGCCAAATTCAGGCCTGACGACGGGCCGGGCGCCGGTGGCCTGTTGCCGGGGTCGAGCGTCGGATTCCCGGGGATCTCCCGCTCCAGGGAGGGTTCTCGTGAGAGCCAGACGACTCCGGTGTCGCCTGCCTGGTCCTCGGGCTGAGTAGTGTCCTCCTCTGATGATTCCTTCTGACAGACGTCGGCCGGTGATAGTGGTGTGGTCCTCCTCTCTGGGGTAGCTGACGTCAGTCCCCTGGCCGGCGACGGGTGTCTTGCTGACGCCAGCTCCTGGGAGTGCTTGTGATGTTTAGCAGACGTCAGGTGGGCCGACGTCGGGTCCGGTGTCCGTTTTGGGGACGTCAGGTCCTTAGTCTTACGCTGGACCGGGTCCGACCCACGCGGAGGCTAGGACACCGACCTGGCGTCGGAGTCCCGACAGTGGGAGGAAGATTTGTGGCGCTCCCCAGACTTGGACGAGACCTTAGAAGGAGTGGATGAAGCCGACGGCCTGGAAGTCTTGATAGGCTGCAGGGAGGAGGAGCCGCTGGAGGATCTGACCTGAACCAGGGGAGGCTGAGATTGAGCCCTGGACGGACCTGGGCCTCTCCTCCTCCCGGTGTTTCTCCCAGTGTTTGTGGGTCTTCCCTGCCGACTCCCCCCGGAGGAAGGTTCCCGATCCATAGTCTTGAGTTTCTCCTCCAAGGAAAACGCCTGAAGGGCCTTCTGGCGGCGGATCCTGGTGCGACTGTTGAAGCCCTGGCAGAAGGAGCAGGCCTCGGTGTCGTGTTCTGGGCCTAGACAACGCATGCAGGCTGAGTGAAGATCCTTGAAGGGGATCTGTTTGCCGCAGGCACACTTCGATGGGTGACCCTCCAGAGAGGTGTTTGGAGAGGACATCAGATGAATTCCAAGTTTGCGTGAGAAAGAGAGAACGTTGTAGTTCTGAGTCGTCGCACACTAGAAAGTGACCGAGAGGCCGATGCTTGTGCAATGTCGACGGGCGGGAAAGAACTGGGGATTGTGGGGACCGCCTATGTACTATGCCGACGCCGTGGTGACCGACGCCGGAAGCGTCCCTGCTTAAGACTGCTAGCTAGAAATTTTCCGTGGGGACCTGGCGGCTGATGGCTTCAGTCCTAATGGTGTAACCTGCTGCAAGAGCTGTATCTCGAAGTAAGATCCTGTATTTCTAGGGACATGGATATGTTGTTCATACACACTGTCTGCCAGACTCCTAGCAGTCCTCCGGGAGGAGGGAGGCAAGGTGCACACCCCCTACTTAGGGAATAAGGACTGGAGAACCGGGCCCCAAAACCAGCATCCCAGCGTGACTCAAGGTCGATGTGGTAGTGGGTGATGAAGGTGTATGCCGACTTCCAGGTAACAGCCCTGCAGATTTCCTGGATAGGGACGTCCCTGGAAGCAGCCACCAATGCATCGGTATGGCGGGGTAGAATGAACTCTTATCCCTCTGGGAGGCTCCATGCCCGCCAACCCATAGCAGAGATCTATGCAGGAGGTGACCCACCTGCCCATCATCTGCTTGGCTGCAGGTCTGCCAGGTGTGGCTTCAGCATAGGTGACAAACAGCTGGCGAACTTCTCCCCGAACTTCAGCCGTCTGCTCCTTATAAGCGAGCGCTCTTCTAGGGTCCAAAGTATGGAGCCTATATTCGGCCTCCGAGGTGTGATTGGGGTAGAACACCGGCAGAGCCAACACCTGGTTAAGGTGAAACTCCGACACCACCTTCGGAAGGAATTTTGGGTGGGGGCACAGGACAACCTTGTCCCTGTGAAAGACCAGATAAGGAGACTCGATGGAAAGTGCATGGAGCTCTCCCATCCTTCTGGCTGATGTGATAGCCACCAAGAAGGCGTCTTCCACGACAGGTGAGAGATGTCACACCTGTGCATCGGTTCGAATGGCCTGCCCATGAGCTTAGCCACTACCACCAGTAGATCCCATGGAAGTGGAGGTTCTCGCACCGGAGGGGATATGTGATCAAGGCCTTTGAAAAAGCACCAGACCACCTTCTCCTGCACCACTGCATGCTTCCCGGCCCGCGCCTGGTAAGCAGAGATGGTGGCCAGGTGCACCTTAAGGGTCACTGACCGAAGCCCTTGCTGAGAAAAGGACCACAGGTAATCCAGAATGCTTACCAAGAACAGGAGGAAGGGTCCAGGCCCTTGCCCTGACACCAAATGGAGAATCTCTCATTTGAAGGCGTAGCAATTTTCTCGTCGACTCCTTATGGGACACCTCAATGACGTTGAGGACCTTGTCGGAAAGACCCAAGGCCTGGAACTCTAGCCGTTCAGGAACCAGGCCATCAGGTGCAGGGACTGAAGGTCCGGATGGAATACCTTCCCCTGATTGACTGAGATCAGGTTCGGGCGGGCTGGATGCCGCCTCGGGAGCCTGGAGCCGAGACTGAGGAGCTTTTGAATACCAGAACTGGTGGGGCCAGTCTGGGGCTACCAGAATCACCTGCGCCTTGTGAAGCACCTTGTGGATCAAGGAAAATGGGAGAGAGGCGTAGAAGAGGCCCGGGGTCCACGGCCTCGAGAAGGCATCCCCCTGCAGCGAGCCCTGCTGAGGGGGGCGGGCATGAAACAGTCTCAGCTTCGCATTCTCCCTGGAGGCAAACAGGTCCACCTGAGGCGTGCCCCAGTTGGAGAAGAGATCTTGTACTACCTCCGGCACGAGAGACCACTCATAAGACGCAGCCCCTATCCGGCTTAGGGCATCGGCCAGGGTGTTGAAGGCTCCTGCCACATGAATGGCGAGGAGATCCGCCTCCAGGCTGCGCACGAGTGACCAAATGCGGAGAGCTTCCCTGCACAGAGGCATGGAGCACGTCCCGCCCTAGCGGTTTAGGTAGTACATGGTAGTGATATTGTCTGTCTGGACCTGAACCACTTGACCCCGTAGAAATGGAGCAAAGGCGGTGAGGGCTAGACGAACAGCTCGAAGCTCCAGCAGGATGATATGGCATCGGGACTCCCAAGGGGACCAGAGGCCGTGCGCTCTGTGCTCCCCTAGATGAGCACCCCAACCCATCAGAGAGGCATCGGTCAATAGAGAGACTGTCGGCTCGCGGACAAACAGGATGCCCTCCTGCAGATGTGCTGTAACGGTCCACCACTGGAGAGCGTTCCACATCCACTGGGTCACTGTCACTAGCTGATCCAGCGGATCGAAGTGCTGTGACCATTGGCTGGCCAGTCCCCATTGAAGGGGACACATGTACCAGCGGGCCCAACGGACTACGCTTGGTGCAGGCTGCCATGAGGCCCAGGAGGCTGAGGAAGTCCTGGCAGGGCGCAACTGCCCAACCCTAAAATGATTTGGCAAAGGAGGAAAGAACCTTGGCCCTGTCTGCCGGGAGCGGGAACCTGGAAAGCTAGAGAAGGAAAAACTAGGAGATAAGGGCATCGGTGAGGCTCCCGCGCCGCAGCCATGTGAGGGGGAACACTCACGACGGAGTCGCTGGCACCGAAGAAGGCGCCATTCGACTCAGGAAGGTCCAACCGCTCTACCTGATCGCCGAGGGGCCCGGGGCCCGAGGCAACCGAGCCAGGCAGAAGAACCAACTCCGAGCCCATTGTTCCAGAAGAGCGCCCACTGATGAAACTGCTCATCTGGAGTCCTACCTATAGGCGGAGGGACTCGATGTTTAGGACGATGACATCGGAAGTTGGCGACCAAGAAGGAGAATCGGCAACCAGCAACGACAACCGAGCGCCGACCCGCAGACATACCAGAGGGCGACTTGAGTGATGCCTTCTTTTGACCTGTGGGTCAAGAAGAGTTCCGAGGCCGAACGGTGCCGTTGTAATGCTACTCGCTTATTTTATGCCAGCCGGGGACCGCCCCATCCCCGGCATCAGACTGACCGCTGTCGGAACCCCGCTGAGGAGAAGGAGGCTGACCGACCCAGCCCGCTGACTGAATGTTTTTTTTCATACCAAGTCTCCCTACCGTCACCTGACTCTGCTCATGGTCGACTCGGCCCAGTAGGCTTTAGACTTCAAGTAAAATTGTGAAGATGGGAAAAATTTGAACTGAAATAGAATAAAATTCGCTTTATACTACTTATCGTGATAAAGTTACAAAACAAACTGAAAACTGTCGCTTAGTTTGAAGTTTGACTCGACAGGTTAGCCACGCCGCTTCACTGAAGTGCACCCGACAGCGGAAAAAAGGAACTGAGGCGGTTGAGAGGGTTGTCGCTGGAGATGGTCATACCGCTCGAGCCGCTGCTTCGGGCGCCGCGTTCGCCGACCCTCCAGCAAAAGTTTGTTCTGATGGGTCTTAGTGCCCGGCGCTAATCCAGTGTGAAATGAGTGGTGGAGCTTATGTCCAGGAAAATCGACGCCCACTTCATGGCATACGTAGTACGTGTTGCCGGCTTTCTGGCTGGCGGAGAGAACCTCTGCAACCTCGCAAGGGACCCTGTGGCTAAGATGGCTATGTCTCAGGAGCCACATGCAGGTTCAGGAGAACATAGATCTGGATGGAGCAATGAACCTTCCTCCTGAGACAGTAGGTGGGAGCTGAACGGCAATGGGAGCGGGGGTTCCTGAGATAGCTGTGCCGGCAAGGAGAACCATATCTGTCTGGGCCAGAACGGGGCCACCAGAATCATTCGCATGTGCTCCTGTGCAGTTTGAGAAGAACTCTTTGGATCAACGGAAGGGAGGGAAGGCATAAGGAATCTGTTCACCCAGGAGAGGGACAACGCTGCTCTCGCCAGAAAACACCAGGCCCTGGACCTAGCGAGCAGAAATTGGGCAAGTTTTGCGTTGGATGGGATGCGAACAACCAGTCCTCTGGAACTCCCCATCGGAGAACAGATCCTCGCCACCTTCCTGAAGAAGTTCCCACTGTGGACTCTGGCCTGAAATGGCTCAGGCCGTCTGGCGATCGGTGTTGTCCACCCTGGAACGTGGAACTGCAATCAGGTTTGCGCCGTGTCCGATTACGCAATCCCACACTCTCATGGCCTCCTGCAAAGGGGTAAGAGGCGCCTGTTTGTTGAGGTAATACATTACCACCATGTTGTCCGTCTGAGCAGGATAGTGCACGGTGGAATTATCTACTGGAAAGCCTGAAGTATAGGAGGACCGCCTCATCTCTAGGGACATTGATATGGGAGATGAGCTTCCTAATGGGTCCATACACCCATGAGACTTCACCCCATCTAGGTGTGCTCCCCACCGAGATATCCGTGGTGAGGGTTATCTCCGGGACGGCGCTGCAACGGGACACCCTTGGAGAGCAACCCGGGCTAGTCACTACTGCCAGTTGCGAATCACGGATTTCGTGGATCCTGACTGGATGCTGCAAATGGTTCTTGCCTCTGGTCCCATTGCGCCTTGAGCATCCACTGTGTTATCTGCATGTGGAGTCGCAAGCAGAGGGACTGTAGGAATGGCCGTAGCCATGTGTCCGAAAGAGACGGTAAGGACCGAACGCACGGTACGGTTCGTGTTCGATGATAGGCCCCTATAAGGGACTTGATGCGCACTCCTGTCGGCCGGAAGAAAAGTTTTTCCTGACGTGTCCAACACTGCATCTATAAACTGCAGTAAGTTTTGGCGACGTACCAAGAGGGACTTTTCGTGATTTATAAGGATGCCCAGCGATCGAAATAAGTCCTGGGTGTCCTGGATCGCGAGCAGGAGGCGGCCATGAGAAGCCAGTCATCTAGGTACGGGAACACATAGTGGCCCTTTCTCCTTAGAGATGCTGCCACGACTGCCATGCATTTGGTAAAAACCCTTGGTGCGGATGACAGTCCGAACGGGAGAGCCTGGAACTGAAGATGGTGGCCTAGAAACTCGAAGCGCAGGAACCTCTGATGCGCTTGAGCTATGGGGATATGCAGGTATGCATCCCACATGTCTAGAGACGCTAAATAGGCTCCTTGTTTCAGCATGGGGATAAGACCCGGAAGGGTCACCATGCGGAATCTCATGTACATGACTGACATACTGAGGTCGCTTAGGTCCAGAATCGGACGGAGGTCCCCTGTTTTCTTGGGAACCAGGTAGAAGTGAGAATAATATCCTTGTCCTCTCTGGTTCCCCGGACGCATTTCATCGCTTCTTTCTAGGAGCGCAAGTACTTCTTTGCCAAATTGTTCCATGCTGACCTGATACCGGAGAGCAGAGGAGGCCCCCGAGGCGGCTTTTCTGCGAACTCTAAAAAGTGCCAACGCTGACCAACTGCAGAACCCACCTGGTTCAGGTGATCGCTGCCATCCCGCAGGAAGTTCGTGAATGCGACTCCGACCATAGCTTCCCGCTGATCCTGAGGGGCGGGGGCCGGAAAGGAGTCATGCTATGCGCTGCAGATGGACCCGGCTGGCTGGGTCGAACCTAGGGGTGCGCTGACCTCTGCTATGGGCTGCTTACCTGGGTTCTTGCGGTAACCAGAGCCCTCTGTTGTGTGTGTGGCGGGGGGCTGCTGCTCTGTGTCCGCTTCACGAAACGGCTTTGGTTCCTACGAAGGAACCGAGCCTAGGACGGTACATGGCTTGTACCGACCTCACCGCCTTCCCGGCCTCTTGCAGTTTGGTAATAATCTTCTCCGAAGGATTACCAAATAAGACATCTCCTCGAAGGGGCGCCCATAATGTTCTTCTGACGTCCGGGTGAAGCTGAGACACGAGGTTGGGAGTGTCTCCGGAGGCAAACGCCGAAGCTGCTGCTCGGTCGGTCGAGTCCGCTGGAATCAGACGCTGCTCAGGTTATTGGTCCTCACGTCTGAATCGCGCGTGAGGAGCTGGAGCATCTCCTCCTTCTCTGCTCACCTTTGGGTAGTTCTCTCAGCTACCTCCAGACCCTGTTCCCACAGAGCGCTCTGAAACTGGAACCATGTGGGTTAAGTAATTTATGGATCTGATGGCGAGGTAGCGGAAGCATACGTGCCGCCCAGAGAGTCCAATTGCTTGGATTCTGGATCCGTGGCAGGGTGCTCAAATGCTGCAGTCCTGTGACCGGTCATGTGAGGCTGTTATGACCAGAGAATCGCTCTGAGGTTGTTAAGGCCAAATACTGGTCCTCTTTAGGGTGCCTTGTATAGACGGTCAGCTTCTCTCGGCACCGCTGCACCCACCGTGGACGCTTCCACACGGCCTTGGTGGCGTCCACAAAGGTGTCCACCAAGGGTCGCACCACCACAGGCTTAGGGTCTTCTACCGAAGATACTTAGCCAGGCGTAGCCTCGGGTCTAACTCCTCAGCATCCCACCCCATGTTCTCCTGGATATGGTGCATGATATCCATGAACAAGGGGTCATCCGGAGGAGACCGTGGTGTCTCACGGGGTCCGGAGAAGGATGGAGATTGGAGATGGGGATCTAGAGGTGGAGATATTGATCTCGTGTCCTCCGCCGACGTCGACGCCGCCTCCCTGGATCTCTTTGGGGCTGGGTGATCCAGAAGATGATCTTGACGGAGGTCTCCCTTTGATGGTTGAACCCCGAGGAGATTTGGATCCCTGGGGAGAGTAGAGCGCCAACCCACCCGCAGAGGCGGAGCGGGGGCCGGAGCCAGAGGAGGAGGAAGAGCGTGGGCGCACGTCTCTTCTTGATGGTGTCCCACCAGTATGTAAAGAGATCCTTCACATCCGCTTAGATAATCCCGACGACGGCCCCAGACGCCGGGGGCGGTCGCCGGGTCCCGCGACGGCTCCACAGAGACCTCGGCAGCGGCGTAGGAGCCCTGGGAGACTGCATCAGGGCCGGATCGCCTGCCTGGTCCTCGGCCGCGCCAGATCTTCCTCCGTTAGCGACTCCTGCCCTACGCACGGTCGGAGGCACAGGAGTCCTCTCTCAGGCGCTATGACGCCGTCCCCCAACCGATGTCCGATGGGAAGACTTGGCCGACGACGGTCTGACAGCTGACGACGGCTCGAGGAGGAGTGACGGACGGTCGACGGAGGTCGAGCCGGCGTCGGGTCTACCGGCCTCTTCAGAGGAGTAAGCTCTAGGGTTTTCCGGGGCAGCACTGAAGAGGACTGGACGTCGGGTGCCGCCGGGCGGGAGCCCGACTTATGGTGGTGATGATGACGCTCCCCGGACTTCGCCGAGGCCTTAGGGGTGGAGGACAACGATGGCCTGGCGGTAGGGGCCTGAGAAGATAGAGAAACAACTACCGCAGCCGGGGGGAGGGAAGAGGCCCTGGATGGAGGCTGGTCTGACTTAGACCCGGAGCTGCGGGACTCAGAGGCCCGAGTTGGAGACCTGGAAGGGTCCTTCTCCCTTCTCTTCCTTTCGGCATGCTTGTGGGATTTTGAAGATTCCCCCTTAGAGGACATGGCTCTAAATTTTTCTTCAAGTAGGAACGCCTGAAGAGTCTTCTGTCGCCGGATCCTCGCGGCTATTAAACCCTTGACAGAGGGAGCAGGCCTGGGTATCGTGCTTTGGGCTCAGGCACCGGATGCAGGCCGCTGTGAGGGTCCTTAAGGGGATCTGCTTCCCGCAGCACACTTAGACGATGCCCAGGTCAGAGAGACATCAGCGAAAAATCTGGGCGAGAGTAAATTCGTGAGGAAAGTCTAGAACCACGGGTCGCTAAGGCCAGACTGAGACCGGAGGGTTGAGGCATGCAAGTCGATGTAGGAAAGAACTGGGGATTGCAAGGGACCGCCTCTTATGTACCACGCCTGACGCCGGAGGCGGATCAGGGCCGGGCGGTCCCCGCTGAAGATAGCTAGCTAGAATTTTTCCGTGGGGTCCTGACGCCTGCCGGCTTCAGTCCTAATGGTGTAACCTGCTGCAAGAGCTGTGACTCAAAGTAAGATCTGATCTGTTCTCCCCAATGTAACGGGCCATCTGAAGGATATCGAGCCTTCTGTCCTCTGAAAGGAAAGCCTTCGCGCAAGAGGTGTCCAGTAGAGTCCCTATGAAAAAGGGTATCTGGGAGGGCTGCAACTGTGACTTCTTTAGATTCAGCAGAACTCCCATGGACGTAAGAAGGCGAGAGGCCGTCTGAACGGCTTCCAGGGTCCCCTGTCTGGAAGGGCTTGCTAGGAGCCAGTCGTCCAGATAGGGAAACACTCTGATTCCGAGCTTCCTGAGATGCACTCCGAGAACTGCACAACACTTTGTAAAGACTCGCGGCGCCGAGGATAGCCCAAAGGGCAGGACTCTGAACTGATAGTGTTGACCCAAAGCCACAAACCTCAGGAATTTGTGATGCCTCGGGTGAATAGGAATGTGCTGGTAAGCATCCTACATGTCCAGGGAGGCTAGCCAGTCGTGTTGATGAAGCAAAGGTAACAGGGTTCCTAGAGAAATCATTTTGAATTTCTCCCTGGGGAGAAATTTGTTTAGCTTTCTGAGGTCTAGAATGGGGCGCATACCCCCAGACTTCTTTGGAACCAGAAAGTAGTGGGAGTAGAACCCTGTGCTTCACTGATGCAGAGGCACCAGTTCTACTGCCCTGTTGTTCAGAAGGCCCTGGATCTCGGCGGCCAGAAGGTCTGACTGAAGGACTGACAGCCTGGGTTGTCGTTTGGGAGGACGATTCGGAGGGGTCTCCAGAAAATTGAGAGAATACCCCTCGCGAATTATCCGAAGGACCCATTTGTCTGAGGTTATGGACTTCCACTGGTTGTAGAAGTGCATCAGACGACCTCCCACCGGAGAGGAAAAGTCCACCTCGGGCAGTGGAGATGGAACTTGGGCTGGCAACTCAAAGTAGCGCTGGGTGCTTTGGGCCCTTACGCTTTCTGTTGCGTCTTCTTTTGAGGTTGGGCAGGTTGGTTCTTATGGAAACTTCCTCTGCCCCTGCCTCGAAATGACTGACGATTATGAAACTGACGTCTACCGACATGCCCTCGAGAGGGGGTAGGAGGGGGTCGAGCCAGCTTAATGGCCGACCTAGTCTTCTGAGTAGCCTCTGAGCTTGCTCTACCTGAGGACCAAAAAGATACGAGCCGTCAAGGGCAACGCATCACCTGCTGCTGTGCATCATTCGTGAAGCCCGAGCACGCAGCCAGGAGTGACGGCGAGTACAACACCAGCGGCTGCTGAACGAGAAGCAGTGTCGAAAGCATCCATGGCTGCTTTGACCTGTTGGTTATTAGATTCAATACCTCTGGTAATGGTCAGAAGAAGCTCTGACTTAGAGCCAGAGTCCGGAAGAGCTTCAACCATTTGTTTGATAGAGTGCCACAGGATATACTCATACTGAGAAAAATAGCCCTGGTAACTGGCAATACGCATACTTAGAGTGGATGCAGCAAAGACTCTCTTACCTAATGTATCGATCTTACAAGACTCTTTGTTAATAGGTCGAGCTGTAGTAGTTTGAGGAAGAACGACCTTGTCATTCTCTGCCAGGACTACAATAGGATCCGCAAAGGCTTGGGATGCCAGGAAAGGACGATACTTGGGAGCCGAGTATTTCCTATCAATGGATTTAGCCACCGAAGGATTATTCCATACCATTTGAGACAGCGTCTCGAAGGAAGGTTGAATCGGAGGAGTCAAATCCGTAGGGATCTCTGAAGCATGAAGATATTGGAGTCTTAACCGCTTCCCAGGATCGATGTCTGTAGTCTGAGAGAAAGAGTGGAGCTCAGGTTCTTCAACAGAGACTTAAAGGACAGGTCCTCACCACAGGCTCTGTAGCAGTGAAAGATCCTGCTTCGTCCACTTCATCACCCAACCGAAGGTCTGGGTCAGGCTCAACGTCATCTCCTGATAGTCCAGGGAGGACTGTTTGGACAGGAAAGGAGTGAAATACAGGAGAGGAAGGAAGAATTGAGAGGAAAGAGGAGTCCTCGAGAACTCCCGGCGCCGAGAAGTCCCGCGATGCCACGGACGGCGCCGAGAAGGCACACGGCGCCGCAGAAGGCGCCGGAAGCTCTGGCGACGCTGCCGGACGGGCGCCGAAGAAGCTCAACGCCGCAGATGGCGTTGAAAGTCCAGACGGCACCGCGGACGGCGCCAAGGGCGCCGAAAGCATCCCAGGACCCTGAAAACATGGTTAGAAGGGAAAATAGCAGGAGATAAGGGCATCGGTGTGGCCCCCTGCGCCGCAGCCATGTGGGGACACCTAAGCGCGGAGTCGTCGGCACCGAAGAAGGTGCCGCGCGACCAGGAAAGTCCAACTGCCCTACCTGGTCGCCCGACAAGCCCGAAGGCCCACGGGCAACTGAGCCAGGTAGCAGAACCAACCTCCGAGCCCATTGCTCCATAAGAGCGGCCCACTGATGAAACTGCTCATCTGAAGACCTACCTATAGGCGGGGTAGGACTCCGATGCCGAAGACGCCGGCTACCGGAAGCAGAAGTTGGCGACTCCGAAGGAGGAGACCGGCAACTAGCCACGATAACAGAGTGTCGACGCGCAGACATATCAGAGGGCGACCTCGAGTGATGCCTTCTCTTTTTAGACCTGTGGGCCGAAGAAGAGCTCGAGGCCGAACGGTGCAGAGAATGCAACCGTTTGTTTTTATGCCTCCGGGGGGACCGCCCATCCCCCCGAGCATTGGACTGACTGTTGTCGGACCCCCCTTTGGGAGAAGGAGGTGGACTGGACCCAGCCCGACTGACTGAACAGCTTTCATACGAAGTCTCCCTACCGTCACCTGACCTGCTCATGGTCGACTCCGTCAAGTAGGCTGAGACTTCTTTATTGTATATTAAAATAGAATAAACTTAAGCGATACTATATCGAGATAATACTACAAAAAAATAAACTGAAAACTATGCTGCTAGTCTGAAGTTCGACTCCCGACAGGCGAGCGACGTCGTTACTGAAGCGCACTCGATGGCGGGAAAAAAGGAACTGAGGCGGTTGGAGGGTCGACGCCGAGCTAGTCATTGCCGCGCAAGCTAGTGCTCGCGGCACCATGCCTCGCAGCGCCATCTCTGGTGTCGACCCTCCAGCAAAAAGTTTGCTCCCGATGGGTCCTAGTGCCTCCGGCGCAGATCCCAATAGTGTGAATGAGTGGTGGAGACTTATGTCCAGGAAGATTACAGGTTACTCACCTGTAACAGGAGTTCTAGGAATGGTATATGTTGTTCAGCCACACTTTCTGGCAGGTATCCTTGCCGCTTTAAATCTTGCCGGAAGGTCTTCAAGCTGGATCCTCCCACCCACTCGGGTGGTATAACTCTCGGCTCCGCCCCATGACGCCAGATCTGGCCCGCTGGAAGCTCAGGTAGCGCGTCGAAGCCGGGGAGGTCGGGTGGGGTGTGGATGAACTATATACCATTCCTAGAACTGTTACAGGTGAGTAAATAAGGTTACTCACCTGTAACAGGAGTTCTAGGAATGGTATATGTTGTTCATCCACACTTATTGGCAGGTTCCTGCTGTAAGGTCTTCTGGCTGGCTTCTCCCACCCACCCGGTGGTAAAACTCTCGGCTCTGCCCCATGACGCCAGATCTGGCCCGCTGGAAGCTCAGGTTGTGCATCGAAGCCAGGGAGGTCGGGTGGGTCGTATGGATGAACAACATATACCATTCCTAGAACTCCTGTTACAGGTGAGTAACCTGTATTTCTAGGGACATGGATATGTTGTTCATCCACACTTATTGACAGACTCCTGGCAGTTCTCCGGGAGGAGGGTGGCAAGACGCACATCCCCTACTTAGGGAAAAGAGACTGGAGAACAGAGGCCCCAAAACCAGCATCCCGGCGTGACTCAAGGGCGTTGTGGTAATGGGTGATGAAGGTGTGTGCTGACTTCCAGGTAGCAGCCCTGCAGATTTCCTGGATAGGGACGTCCCTGGAAGCAGCCACCGATGCAGCAGTATGGCGGGTAGAATGAGCTCTTATCCCTCTGGGAGGCTCCATGCCTGCCAACTTATAGCAGAGATCTATGCAGGAGGTGATCCACCTGCCTATCGTCCGCTTGACTGCAGGTCTGCCAGGTGCGGCTTCAGCGTGGTGACAAACAGCTGGCTTAACTCTCTCCCGATTCTCTAGCTGTGCGCCCTTATAGTGTTTGTGCCGCCTTCTAAGGTCCAAAGTATGGAGCCATATTCGGCCTCCGAGGTGATTGTGGTAGAACACCGTAGAGTCAACACCTGGTTAAGGTGAAACTCGACACCACCTTCCGAAGGAATTTCGGTGGGGAGGACAACCTTGTCCTGTGGAAGACCAGGTAAGGAGACTCATGGAAAGCGCCTGAGCTCTCCCATCCTTCTGGTTGACGTAATAGCCACCAGGAAGGCGGTCTTCCACGACAGGTGAGAGAGATCACACCTGTGCACTGGTTCGAATGGCTTTCCCATGAGCTTTGCCAGTACCAGCAGTAGATCCCATGGAGGTGGAGGTTCTCGCACCGGTGGGGAAATGTGATCAAGGCCTTTGGAAAAGCGCCAGACCACCTTCTCCTGCGCCACCGACTGCTTCCCGGCCCGCGCCCGGTAAGCAGAAATGGCTGCCAGGTGCACCCTTAGGGTCGTCGACCTGAGCCCTTGCTGAGAAAGGAACCATAAATAGTCCAAAATGCTTGCCAAGGAACAGCAGGAAGGGTCCAAGCCCTTGCCCTGACACCAAATGGAAAACCTTTTCCATTTGAAGGCATAGCATTTCCTGGTCGACTCCTTACGGGACGCCTCAACTACATTGAGGACCTCGTCAGAAAGACCCAAGGCCTGGAACTCTAGCCGCTCAGGAACCAGGCCGTCAGGTGCAGGGATTGAAGGTCCGGATGGAACACCTTCCCTGACTTGACTGGAAAGCAGGTCCGGGCGAGCTGGGAGGTGCTTCGGAGCCTGGAGCTGAGGCTG
This sequence comes from Neoceratodus forsteri, assembly GCA_016271365.2. NCBI lineage: Eukaryota > Metazoa > Chordata > Ceratodontiformes > Ceratodontidae > Neoceratodus > Neoceratodus forsteri. The sequence goes on from CM028137.1 coordinate 358,356,289, forward strand.
AGGAGATCTGGATACCAGCATTGGCGGGCCAGTCTGGGGCTACCAGAATCACCGCGCCTTGCCTCCTCGCTTTGAGAAGCACCTTGTGGATCAAGGGAAATGGGGGAAAGGCAGAAGAGGCCCGGGTCCATGGCCTCGAGAAGGCATCCCCCGCAGCGAGCCCTGCTGAGGGCGGGCATGGAACAGCTCAGTCGCGGCTCTCCTGGAGGCAAACAGATCCACCTGAGGTGTGCCCCACTGGGAGAACAGATCTTGTACTACCTCCGCAGGAGAGACCACTCGTGGGATACAGCCCCTATCCGGCTTAGGGCATCGGCCAGGGTGTTGGAGGCTCCTGCCACATGAATGGCTAGGAGATCCACCTCCAGGCTGCGCACGAGTGACCAAATGCGGAGAGCTTCCTTGCACAAGGGCATGGAGCGCGTCCCGCCCTGGCGGTTTAGGTAGTACATGGTCGTGGTATTGTCCGTCTGGACCCGAACCACTTGACCCCATAGAAACGGAGCGAAGGCGGTGAGAGCTAGGCAGACCGCTCGGAGCTCCAGTAGGTTGATATGGCATCGGGACTCCCGCGGGGACCAGAGGCCGTGCGCTCTGTGCTCCCCCAGATGGGCACCCTAACCCAGAGAGGCGGTCGATAGAGAGACCGTCGGCTCGGGGTGGACAAACGGGATGCCCTCCTGCAGATGAGCCGGAACGATCCACCACTGGAGAGTTTTCCACATCCCCTGGGTCACCGTCACTAGCTGGTCCAATGGATCGCAGCATTGAGACCACTGGCTGGCCAGCCCCCATTGAAGGGGGTGCATGTTCCAGCGGGCCCAACGGACCACGCTGGTGCAGGCCGCCGTGAGACCCAGGAGGCGCAGGAAGTCCCAGGCAGGGCGTAATTGCCCAACCAGAAATGATCGGGCAAAGGAGGAAAGAACCTCGGCCCTGTCCGCCAGGAGCCGTGCTCTGGCTCGAAGAGAGTCGAGCTCTGCCCCGATGAAGAGAATCACCTGCTTCGGTTCGAGTTCCGACTTGGCCTCGTTGATGAGGAGACCGATTTGAGAGCAAACCTGGAGGGCCAGATCTCTGGACCGCTCCACCTCCTGTCTGGAGGGGGCTGCTATCAGCCAATCATCCAGGTGAGGGTACACCCGGACCCCTCGGCGCCACAGGAATGCTATCACCACTGCCATGCATTTGGTGAAGACCCTGGGTGCAGGAGACAGGCTGAAGGGCATGGCTCGGAACTCGAAAAGGAGTCCTTCCGCTTGAAAGCGAAGGAACCTTTGGCGAGACGGACAGATAGGGACGTGAAAAAACGCGTCCTGCAGGTCCAGACAGCAGAACCACACGCCGCGTTCCAAGGATAGTATTATCTGAGCCAGTGACACCATCATGAAGGTTCGAGACCTTGGGAACTTGTTTAGGTCATGTAGGTTGAAAATGGGGCGCCAGCCCCCCGTCCGTTTTGGGACCAGGAAGTACCTGGACACAAACCCTGCGTCTGAGGGAGGGTCTGCCACCTCTCTGATCACCTCTTTCTCGAGGAGCAGAGCGATGTCGGTCAGCAGCAGACAGCGAGGCTATGGATTCCAGAGGCTCTCTGGGGCTACGGCCTGAAGGGTGGGGCCTGCTCGAACTCCAGAGGCAGGCCTTCTCACCACTCTCCAACACCCACCAGTCTGTGGTAATAGCAGACCAGGCGGAAAGGAAGTACTGAGCCATCCTCCACGGGGGAGAGAACCTGGGGTGAGGTGGACGAGGTTGGGGGCCACACCCCTCAACCCGTCACTGTACAGGCTTGGAGGAGGGACCGGCCGAGGGACCTCCTGGGCCTTTACCTCCCTGCTTCCTGGAGGAGGAAGCCGGGCTTGGGTTTGGGACACCAAGCGCAAGCCTGCTGGCCCTGATGTTGCTGGGCTGGGCGTGCCGGGGGCGCAGACGGACGAAAGGGCTTGGGTTGCGGTCTGCGGCCCTTGTCCCTCTGAACAGATGAGACCGAGTCCAAAGTGGCATTGGACTTTTCGATCCTCTGGAGGTGGCCTTCCACTCCAGGGCCGAAGAGGTCGGTCCCCAGGAAGGGGACATCCGCCAATTTGTGCTGGGTATCCACTGTGAAGGTGGATATCCTCAGCCATGCCCGACGGCGCATAGCCACTGCGGCCACGACTGACCTGACACATGAGTCTCCAATGTCCAAAGCAGTCTGAAGTTGCTGCTTTGCCACTGCCCTGCCCTGGTCCCGCACCTGCCTAACCGTAGTCTGCAGGTCAGCCGGGAGATTAGGGACTACCTCGTCCAGGGAGCCCAAAAGGGCATGGGAGAAATGTGCCATAAGCACGGCCAAGCTGGCCTGATGAAGGCCAAGGGAGGACGCAGCGAGACTTTCGCCCAGCATAGTCCGATTTTGGACTCCTTGTCGGGAGGTTTGTCCATCGCCCCTAGCATTTCCGCACCGGAAAACGCTGTCAGTAACTAACCCTCGGCTGAGGGATGTTCCGAGAAACCGACAGGGAACCGTAGGGACCGCGATACTTCCTGGCCATCCTGGCTGAAGGCACAGGGCAGGAAGCAGGGCGCCCCAGAGCTCCAAGGCCGGGCCCACAATGGCCCCGCCACAGGAAAGGCTCCATAGGGGAATCCCTCAGTCCAATATCTCCGTGAGGGGATACATTGGCCCGCTTTGATACGGGCTCGAGCTGCATCCCGGTGGACTCCGAGATGAGCCTGAGCAAACCCAGAAAGGACGAAGGGCTATCGTCCAGCGACTGACCTCCAGAGGACTCCAAGTCAACTCGTCTGGAGAAAAGGGAGGAATCGTCGTCGGACTCGGAAGAGTCCGCAAAGAGCTGCCTTGGGCCTGAGCTACCCTCCACCTGCCGAGGGCGATCGGGAGTAAGGGTGACTGACAGCCTATGGGGTAAACCCTGAGCCGACAGAGAGTTCTTGGTCGGAGCCCCAAACAACGGCTGTGGAGGCGGAGGTTCCACCAGAATCAGTGGGGCAGCCGGTTTTGGTAGAGCAACAGGCCTGGGAGCAGGCACCTCGGCTAGAGCGAGGGGTTGCTTCGGCCGCTCCAGTGACAGCCACTTGATAGCCGGGGAAGGCAACGATGTCAGCTTGCTCCCGGACAGAAGAAGCTGTTGCCACATGAGGTCCTCGTAGCACCGATGCAACTTGTGTCGAAGCCTCCTCTCGTCCGAGGTCGAGCGGCGACGCCGCTTGCCACGGTATCGGGACCGAGACCGCTTATGACGGCGGGATAGGCTGGACTGAGAAGAAGTCCGAGACCGAGACCGCGAACCTCGGCTTTTCCGAAGAGGGTTCTTGGGCAGGGTGGGGGGAACTGCTCTCCCCTCGGCTCGAAGGGTTCAACCGTGGACTCCGGAACCGGAGGCACGGGCAAGTCCACGGAAACCTCAATCTCCACCGGGGGAACCGGGGAGTGAGGGTTTTCGGCTTCACCAGTCCACAGCCCGTCCGATGGGTCGAGAAAATCTCGATCAAGCCGACGGGAGTCTCGGTCAACTGACCTGACGGGGACACCGTGAGGCCAGTGGCCGAAGCTGAAGGATCGACCGAAGTCGATGGTCGACTACTCTGTGAGAGGGACCTCTCCCGCTCCCAAGAGCGTCGACGGAGGGACTTACCTTTGTGGTCCTTCTTCTTGGACCAGGAGGAGGGCCCTGAAGATGTTGGTCCCTCTCCCTTAGTGGAGAGGAACAGACAGAGCTCCCTAAAAGAAGCTGAATAGGAGGATCCCAGGGAGAGCGGGATAAAGGCCGCGGCTGAGGAAGACGAAGATGTGGCCTGCGCCGCCTCCTCCTCGAAGGCGATCATCTGCTCAAGCTGTTCCGCCGAGCCCGCCGCCGCGGAAACCGCCAAACAGCCTCCCCTTCACTCTTACCGGAGGGTAACGCTTCTCAGGGCGCCCAAGTTGCAAACGGGTGGCACGGTCTTCCAGGACGTAGGCTGAAAAAGAAGAGCACAAGTTGCAAGCCTGCAGGTCGTGCTCAAGGCCCAAGCAGTAGATGCACGTGGAGTGCGGATCCATCCAAAACATCTTCTGCCCGCATGGGCACCTCCGAAAATCGGGAGTCGATTTGTCCATCGCAGCCGCGAGGGAAATAAATGACCGAAGTCTTGAAAACCTTCAAAGTAATTTCGGGTAAACCGAAAAAATAGGAACCAGTCTTATACGCAGAGTGTTAAGGAGGGAACCTGAGCTTCCAAGCGGTAAGGAAGATCTGGCGTCATGGGGCGGAGCCGAGAGTTTTACCACACGGGTGGGTGGGAGGAGACAGCTTGAAGACCTTCCGGCAAGATTTAAAGCAGCAAGGATACCTGCCAGAAAGTGTGGATGAACAACATATCCATGTCCCTAGAAATGCGGATGAGGGGGTCTCAAATGGAGACCCCCTTTAAGGAATGTCTTGGAGACTTCCAAATGCGCGAAAGTCGCGTCTCCAAAAGGGAAGTGGTAGGCTGAAATAGCCGCCATATGAACCTTCAAAGATGAATGGCTGAGACCCAGGTCAAAGAGATGACGCATGTAGTCCAGGACTCTCCCGACAGGGCAAGAGAATGGCTCGAAGTTCTTAGAAGAGGCCCAAATTGAAAACGGTTTCCATTTCATTGCGTAGGTGAATCTAGTGGAAGGCTTTCTTGGCCTCCGCCAGAATATCTGTGACGAGCGGCGAAACCTCGAACCGGGCTTGAGCTAAGTCTGCAGGAGCCATGCATGCAACTTGAAGGGATTTGAGACCTGGATGAGCCAGGGTCCCCTGATCCTGGGTCAGCAAATGCTGTGACATAGAAAGAGAAAGCGGAGGTTCCTCTGAAAACTGTTGCAGAAGAGGGAACCAGATTTGCCTGGGCCAGAATAGAGCAATGAGACTCATCCGGGCTCCTTCTGAACTGAGTTTGTGCAAGATCCTCAGAATTAAGGGAACTGGAGGGAAGGCATAGACGAATCTTCCCCTCCAGTCGAGACATGGAGCGTCCTGCCAGAAAATTACGCGCCCTGGAGCGAGCGAGCAGAAGGCGGGAAGTTTTGTGTTTTGAGGGGACGCAAACCGGTCTACCTGAGGGGTTCCCCAGCGCAGGAAGACACTGTCTACTGCCCCTTGCTCCAGTTCCCATTCGTGGGCTTTGGCTGACGACAGACTGAGGTGGTCCACCAGCATGTTTTCGACTCCCGGGAAAATGAACTTCCGTCAGGTGAAGGTTGTGTTGAACCGCCCAACTCCAAGCTCTCATTGCTTCCCTGCACAGAGGGTAGGAATGAGTTCCTCCCTGTTGGTTGATGTACCAGACTATGCACATGTCTGTCTGGATAGTCTGATGACCGAGAAGAAAGGAAAATTACGTACCTACCGTAATTCTTGATCTTCTTGGACGAGTCTCCACCACTCATTCACACTAGTGGGATTAGCGCCGGAGGCACTAAGACCCATCGGGAGCAAACTTTTTGCTGGAGGGTCGGCGCGAGACACGGCGCCGCGAGCAGCGGCTCGAGCGGTAATGACCATCTCAGCGACGACCCACCAACCGCCTCAGTACCTTTTTACCAAGGAGGTGCAGCGCAACTAACGAAAGAGTAAACCCAACATTAAAAACGGACATAAGATAGTCCGTATGAGACCCGTAAGAAGGGTCAGCAAAGAAGTCCTCACGGCCTAAAGATTTGAGGGAGTGAAGACCAATACAGCGTGAGCTCGGGGATGGAGGGTGGCGATAGAATCGAGTGGTGGAGACTCGTCCAAGAAGATCAAGAATTACGGTAGGTACGTAATTTTCCTATCTTCCTGGACATAAGTCTCCACCACTCATTCACACTAGTGGGAGAGTACCAAGCTGATAATCCCCCAAAAGGGCGGCAGGAGAGCCAGAGCTCACGCATCTAAGATAGAAGCCCATTAAGGACAGTTCTGCCGAATGCGGAATGTCGCCTAGCATGAACATCCAGTGCATAGTGCTTAACGAAGGTATGCACTGAGCTCCAGGTGGCGGCGTTGCATATATCTGCAATTGGAACATTGCGAATTTCCGCTAGGGATGCCGCGACCGCCCTAGTAGAGTGAGCGTACACTCTACCTTCTAATTTAACTTGAGCCATGGAATAGCAATGACGAAGGCATGCCACTAACCATGAAGAGATGCATCTAATAGCGACAGGTTGACCCAGCCGGGTGTCGCTGAAAGAAACGAACAGTTGCTGAGTCTTGCTAACATCCTTGGTTCTATCTAAATAGAAACGCAAGGCTCTCTTAACATCCAAGGAATGAAGAGCCTGCTCCCCTCATTTTGGAAATTAGCGTATAAGCGGAAGTACCAGAGGTTGGTTTAGATGGAATTCTGACACAACCTTGGGAAGAAATTTAGGATGAGTACGGAGAACTACCTTGTCTTTATGGAATACAGTATACGGAGGGTCCGTAACCAGGGCATGTATCTCAGAGACCCTGCGGGCTGAGGTAATGGCCACCAGGAAGGCAGTCTTCCAGGTAAGAAATTTTAGCTCACAGGTAGCTAAGGGTTCGAAAGGCTTCCGAGTGAGCATGTCCAGCACCAGGTTAATGTCCCAGGTTGCAACTGGACGCTTAACAGGGGGTCTGGTATGGAGAATCCCCTTAAGAAATCTCTTCACCATAGGCAACTGAGCCAGAGTTACGGAAGAAACCGGCTCATGGAACGCTGAGATGGCACTAAGGTAAACTTTAACTGTGGAGTACTGAAGACCTAAGTTTGACAGGTCCAAAAGATACTCCAGAACCTTGCCAGGAGGACAGGAAAAGGGATTCCAAGAGGATTTTGCACACCAGAGAGAAAAACGTTTCCATTTGGAAGCGTATGTTTTTCGGGTGGCTGGCTTCCGAGCAGCCAGAAGGATGTCTGAGACTCTACGAGAGACGTTGAACCGATTCACTTCTATCTCTTCAGGAGCCAAGCATGAAGGTGAAGTGATTTCAGGTTGGGATGGACCAACGAACCCTGAGTCAAAAGACTGATTTGCAAAGGAAGTGGTCTCGAGAGGCTGCCAACATACTGTTGAGTAGAGGAAACCATAGTTGCCGAGGCCAGGAAAGGAGCAATGAGAATCATCTTGGTCCCCTGAGACTCGAACTGAGGAGTACTTCTGGATTAGAGGAAGCGTGGAAAGGCGAAGAAAGCGCTTTGTCCACCGCAGCCTGAACGCATCCTGACAGAAAATGCCAGGCCCTGGATTTCTGGAGCAGAAGAGAGGCAGTTTTATGCTGAGTGGGATGCAAAAGGTCCAGGTCTGAGTCCCCACTCTTTGAACAGGGACCAGCTACGGCTGGATCGAGAGACCACTCGTGAGGGTCTGCCTCCGTTCTGCTGAGGTGATCTGCTAGGTCGCTTTGTATACCTGGCAGATAAACCCGCTGAATCAGAGACTTGTGCTCCAAGCACCACTCCCACACCCTCAGTGCTTCCCTGCAAAGGGGATAAGAATGAGCACCGCCTTGCTTGTTGATGTAATACATCACTGCTTTGTTGTCCGTTTGAAGGAGAATGTTCTTGTGACAAAGGACATCCTTCAGAGCTCGGATTGCATAGAGGACCGCTCTCATCTCCAGGACATTTATGTGGAGATGAGTTTCGAACCGAGTCCATACACCTTGAGTGTGGAGGGAGAGACAGTGAGCTCCCCATCCCATTAGCGATGCATCTGTGGTGATGGAGATCTGATGATCTGGGGAGCAAAGGAATCCTTCCAGGAGATTGTTTTCTGAGACCACCAGGTGAGAGACCTTCAAGGGCTCCGCACCTTGATGGGATAAGACTGGGGTGAGAGGTCGGGACCACTGAGTGGAGAGCATCCATTGGGTGGTTCTCATGTGCAGTCGGGCCAGAGGGACAGTGAAGACCGAGGACGCCATGAGACCCAACATGCGTTGCATCAGAGAGCTGTAACCGATTGGTTCTCCTGATGTAACGGGCCATTCAAGGATGTCGAGTCTTCTGTCCTCTGGAAGGAAAGCCTTCGCTGAAGAGGTGTCTAGAAGCGCCCTATGAAAGGAGCCTCTGGGAGGGTTGCAGTTGAGATTTTTCAAATTCAGCAGAACTCCCATGGACGTGAGAAGACGAGAAGTCGCTTGCACGGGCTTCCAAAGTCCCTTGGACGGAAGGGCTTGCTAGAAGCCAACGTCCAGGTACGGAACACTGGAGTCCGACTTTTCTGAGATGCTGCCAGCGAGAACTGCACAACACTTTGTAAAAACTCACGGCGCCGAGGATAGCCCAAAGGGCAGGACTCTGAACTGATAATGCTGACCCAAAACTACAAACCTGAGGAACTTGAGTGGGTCGGGTGGACGGGATATGCTGGTAAGCATCCTGCATATCCAGAGAGGCCAGCCAGTCGCATGATGCAGCAAGGGTAACAGGGTACCTAGGGAATCATCTTGAATTCTCCCTGGGAGGAATTTGTTTAACTTTCTGAGGTCTAGAATGGGGCGATCCCCAGATTTCTTTGGAACCAGAAAGTAATGGGAGTAGAACCCTGTGTTTCGCAGATGCGGGGCACCAGTTCTATTGCCCTGTTGTTCAGAAGGCCCTGGATCTCCGCGGTGAGGAGGTCTGACTGAGAGGCCGACAACCTGGGTTGTCGTCTGGGAGGACAATTCGGGGGTTTCAAGAAAATTGAGAACAACTCGCTAATCATCCGGGAAGGACCCATTTGTCCGGGTTATGGACTTCCACTGGTTGTAGAAGTACATCAGACGACCTCCCACTGAGGAGAAAGTTCCACCGGCAGAGTGGATGGAACTTGGGCCAACGACTATAAGGTAACGCTTGGGAGCTTTAGGCCTCTGCTTTCTGCTGCGCTTCTTTTGAGGTTGGGCAGGTTGGCTTTATGGAAGCTTCTCGCCTCTGCCTCGAAAGGACTGACGCACTATGAAACTGACGCCTGTTCACATGCCCCGAGGAGGGGGCAGGAGGAGGTCTGGCCAACTAATGGCCGATCTAGTCTTCTGAGTGGCCTCTAAGGCTTGCTCCACCTGAGGGCCAAAAGAAAGGAGCCATACAGGCAGCGCCATCACCTGCTGCTGAGCATCATTTGTGAAGCCAGAAGTACGCAGGCCAGGAATGGCGCTGAGTACAAATCTCCGCGGTTGTTGAGCGAGAAGCAGTGTCGAAGCGTCCCATGGCGGCTTTGACCTGTTGGTTATTGACCAATACTCTAATAACGGTCAGAAGCAGTTCTGACTTGAACCGAATCTGGAGAGCTTCAACCATTCTTTTCATAGAGTACCACAGGATATACTCATACTGAGAAAAATAGCCTTGATAACTGGCAATACGCATACTTAGAGTGGAGGCAGCAAAGACTCTCTTACCTAATGTATCAATCTTACGAGACTCTTTGTTAATAGGTCGAGCTGTAGTAGTTTGAGGAAGAACGACCTTGTCATTCTCTGCCAGGACTACAATAGGATCCGCAAAGGCTTGGGATGCCAAAATGGGACGATCCTTGGGAGCTGAATGCTTCTTATCAATGGATTTAGCCACTGAGGGAATAAGAGCAGGATTATTCCATACCATTTGAGACAGCGTCTCGAAGGAAGGCTGAATCGGAGGAGTCAAACGAGAGGATCTCCGAGCATGAAGATACTGGAGTCTTAATATCTTCCCAGGATCGATGTCTGTAGTCTGGAGAGAAAGAGTGGATCCCAGGTTCTTCAACAGAGACTTAAAGGACAGGTCCTCACCACAGGCTCTGTAGCAAAGAAAGATCCTGTTTCTCCACTTCATCAGCCAACCAAGGTCTGGGTCAGGCTCAACATCATCTCCTGATGGTCCAGAAAGGACTGTTTGGACAGGAAAGGAGTGAAAATTAGGAGAGGAGGAAATAGCAGAAAAACAAGGAGAGTCCCCAAGGGCTGCAGCGCGCAAACGGGCTGAAGACGGCACCGAGGAGGTGCAGGCGCCGAAGAGGCACGTCGTTCGCGTAAGCGCCTCGGTGCCGGGACGACAACGCACAAGACGGCGCGCGTCCACGACGCAGCCGACGTGCCGCGGACGACGCCGCAAACAAGGAATCCACACCTCAGGAGCCTGGTACAGCTGATTCGCCTTCCTCAAAAGGGGGGCCAACGCGGATGGTTGTTTCCAAATAGTGGAGACAAGGTCAGCGTGAGGCTCAATCCAGGGTGGAATCAATGTCTGAGCAGTTTCGGGCAGATCCAAGTAGGCAGCGAGCTTCTTCCACTGTGGATCTGGCTCCAGAGATTGCAACTGGTGGACCTCCTGGATCTTTCTCAGTAACTCCAAAAAGGAAGGATCTTCCGGAGGAGACTTCGGAGGAGTCCTTGGCCTGGGACGGTCTGGAGTACGTGGCTCATCATCGGGATCGGAGCACCCCCATGAGTCTGAGTCAGAGGTCTCCTAAGAAGAGGAGGAAGAATTCTCCCGATGCGGGGAAGGAACGGACCCCTTGGGCAAACCTCGGGGAAGCGTATCCTCCCCAACCCTGGCACCTGAGGGGGGGAGGGAGCCTCATCACCGGCGATGGGGATCCTGTGCAGGGTCCGGTACCGGCAGATGGCTCTCCACCTCCCTGGTGAGTTGAGCCTTGGCCTCAGCCCACCAGGCAGCCAGAGTCTCCTTCAAATCCACCGGCGGCGGGGGGGTGGAGGAGGAGAGGGATACGGATACTGAGGGTATCCATAACCCGATGGCGGGAAGCCCGGCATCGGGTACTGCGGCATCTGGTACTGTGGCACGGGAAACTGCGGTCCCAGGTAGGATGGCCACGGATAAGGCGGGTTTGGATATCCAGGAACCAGGGGCTCTGCCGGAGAAGACGGCCCTGGAAGAGGCCCAGTGGGACGGTCAGGTACAGGTGGCCCCACGAGCATCGGGCCCGGCGTTGGAACGGTGTCCGGCAAAGGGATGTCGTCCGGCGTTAGAGGGTCCGGTCCTACAGGAGGAAGCCTCGAATGGCAGCATACCTAAATCCCCTGAATCGCCCGGGGATGGAGGACTGAAATCCCCAGGGTCTAGCAGAGGAGACAATGGAGCCTCAGCACGCAGCGGCAAGTCCGACATAGGCGCTTTCGCCGTGCGTTCGTCGGAGGGGCAGACATCCACCTTACCAGAAGGATCCGGGCGGGCGTTGGAGGAGCCGGCATCTGACTTATCGGATCCTGCGACCAAAGGCCACGTAGGGGAAGCGACCTTGGCGGGCGTTGGTGGGACCGTACACCCCCCCCCCGAAGGGGCTGGCGTCTTACCAGTCTTATCGGAGTGGACGTCCAAGCCCCGACATCCGGCTTACCGGACCCACTCAACCCGGAAGGCCGCGTGGCAGCGGTCCTCCCAGGAGCAGCCGCCTCCTTTGTCCTGGAGGCACCCGAGGGGCCCCGAGCCTGATGGAAAGTACAGTTACGTAAGAACTTACCGTAACAGTAGATCTTCGAGAAATTCAAATCACGTACTTACTGTAATTATGATCTTTCTGTGTATCTTCACCATTCATCACAGATGGGGTGCCTGGCGGAGATCAGGACCCAGGAGCCTTTTTTATTTTTTTTTAAAAGATAGGCGGAGCCGATGCACTACGTGGTGCCGAGGATTAGCCGTTAGAGTTGCATCGACCCGCCTGCCTACCAGTTCTGAGTCGCCGGAGAGGTAAGAGGAAGGGATGGAGGGTGGGACAAGAGAGTCCAAGGGACAGAAAAAGGAGAGAAAACTGAACTAAAAGGAGAAATAACGACTGAGAGGACAGCATAGAAGAAGTAAGACTAAGGGGATTGGGTAGGGGCCCAATCTCTGGAAACGGAAGAAGGGAGGGAAGGGGGGGAGAGAATTTCAGGAGACAGAGTGAGAGGTAACAAGGATCCAGGACCCTTGTCTGTCACCAGACTGTATAGGAACTGCAAGGAGTTAGCAAAGCTCTTTGCCAGAATTTAAGGCACAGAATAACTGGCAATACCCCAAAAGCAGAGTCGGCTATTCTGGAGAAGGACAGGGTACAGGGACTCAGTACTCTCTCTCTAAAGAGATATTTGGTGAAAAAAAGAAAAAGGAAAATTATTTTTTTTTTTGATTAGATGGATAACAGAAGGAGGGCAACCACCAGCTCCTACCCCGTAGGGGAGAAGATATGTAGAAGAGAGGAGTGCCACTCAAACTGTACCCCTTAGGAAGACTGTCCCCCTGTGTCTCAACTAATCTCACCTCAAGCAAGGGTGCCGGAAGATGGCAACAGTTGAGGGGCTAAGGAAGAAAGGCACTTTCCTATACTGGTTTTAACCATACAGGAATAACAAGTGGAGGGCTCGCCTTCGCCTCCAGAGGTTCCGGCACCTATGCAATGAAGAGAAGGAAGGCACAGAGGAGGAAGATTCCAGAGACAGGAGCCCCAAGGGGATGGTGGGAGGATTGTGATGAATGGTGAAGATGCACAGAAAGATCATAATTACGGCAGCAATGTAATTTGAATATCTTATCTGTGTCAGTCTTCACCATTCATCACAGATGGTGAGTACCAAGCCCCCAGGGGGTTGACTGATTGCACCCTAAGGGACAGTGTCCCTTAGCCCTCAGTGGGTGACACACTAAGTGGGGAACCTTCTGGGCCTGAGGAGGCCCTAGAGTGGGGAGAGCGAGACGGGTTCCCCAGAGGAGGAAGGAATTTGCCCGACAAACGCTGCCCTCGCTTCCCCACGGGAAAAGAGGTAGGTTCCCTGTGAGCGGAGCAAATCACCCTATGCCGGCCAAAGGTGGCAACCGGAAAGGCGAAGCCATGCCGATCTTCTGGTGCAGATCGCTGTCCCTACGACCCTGGTAGCTATCTCATTGGCGCCGAAGATGCCTTGCTTGTGCCTTGCTAGCTCCAGGCCACGTGCAGAGAGAGCAATGGCTTGCCTGGTTTGCTCCCGAGTCAGGCAGAGCGGCTAGGAACTGACCTAGCTGACCACAAGTACCTGTTATAGGCAGCGAGTGGGCCTGATGCTAGAAATGGAGAGAAGCAGCCGTGTCGAGTAGAAAGTCCTCCTCCCAGAAATCAAAACCGAGGAGTCCTGATCTGGGGCCGGTCACGGCGGAGGGCTGAGCCCATCAGGAGTGTCCAGGTGTGTCAATCCGGATCATGGATGAGGCAAGGAGCCTGGAGACTCCTGGGAGCAATACCTCTGGCAGAGGTCCCTAGGGCAAGAACTCCGGAGAAGGGCTCTGCCAGAACGCATGGACGCCTCCCGAAAGGGAGGCGGGCCAAGGCGGCACCACGAGGTGGCTGTCCCAAAATCGCCAGAAAGGCGCTGCATACTCGGATTGCTCTCAGAAGAAGGATAAAGGTGAAGGTCCTCCATCATCCTCACGAGGAAACGCTGATACTCAGAGAGATCAGCAGCAGGAGAGATGTGGACAGAAGGTTCCTCTCCCCCAGAAGAGGGGGATGAGGAGCTGGAGGTCACCATAGGCTCGGAGGGTGGCTGCTCGGGGGGAGGTTGAAACACCTGGCTGTCCAAAGCCCTAACGTAAGCAGGGAACCGAGCAGCCACCGCTCTGAACTGTTCCCAGGTGAGAGGCCCGCTAGGACCAAAGTTACCTGGGAACTGAGGAGAAGGCAGCAGAGGGGAGGGACAGAGCCGAGAGAAGAAGTCGGCTGACCTCTGCCAGGGCTGGGGAGCGGACCACGGACTCCCCACGGGGGTGTCCTGGAAGACCCGCAGTCGGCCAGCTGCACAACCACTTCCGGGTACTGCCCAGACTGCGCCCAAAAGAATCCCCCAAGTGAGGCGACCGGGGCCGTGAAGGTCCAGAAGGACGGTCCCCTGCCTCGAAAGAATGGGACCCTCTCAAGGAACCCGAAGGGGAAGGGCGGAAGTCCGCACTCCGGCTCCGTCCAGGACCCGGGTAGGTCCCAGAGAAGGACCGCGCCGAAACCTATACCCCTCGACCCTTTGAGTCCGAAAGGGTCCTAGCCCTCGAAGTGGCCAGTCTAGGCAGCTCCGTACCCAGGGCTGCTCCCGAAGGGGCAATCCCGGAAGGAGCACCTTCCCCTCCCGTGGCCCTCTCGATAGGCCCCAAAGTTGGGCGACCGAGAGATGTCACAGTAGGGGGTACCACCGTAGAGGGGTCAAGGAACCCCCCAAGGCTAGGCTGCAAGGCGATGGTGGCACGCACCACAGCCCGCTGGTCAGCACCACTGACCCTAGCCCTAGAGGAAACCCGACTCACCTCGGAGGGGGACTGGCCGAGACCCGAAGAGGAAACCACCAGCTTCCTCCCTTGCAGACAACCCCGAAAGGTGTGACTGCCCATTCGACTCCGAGCTGGACTTCGACTCCGAAGAGCAAGAGTCCGAGGCCCTAAGCCAAACAGTACGGGGTCGAGGAAGGGACACCTTCCCGAGGGGCCCAGGAGCCAAGGCAATCCCCGCCCGGTCCACAGCACGCGAGCGGTGCCAGCAGAAGGTGGCAGGGCCAGCTTGGGCCACAGAAGTCCTAGGCCAGGGCCAGCTGCAGCACCATCAGGTCCACCGGTGCCAGGGGAGGCAACCGGGACGGAGACGGCGCCGTCAGCAACCCCAGTCTCGGAGCCGCCGCCAGGCTGCTCGACGCCGCGTGCAGCAGCGAGGACCAAGGTGGCGTCGACGACCCCGAGGACTCAGCTCCGACCACGCGTGACATCGGGCGCCTGAGACGCTTTGGCGCCATGGAAGTCCAATGGCGGGCGACGGACGACACCAAGACCTGCCCCGGTGCGTGCTCAGCCTCAGCGCGAGGTGAGACAAGGCGGCTAGGACGTCTGGCGGTAGGTGTTGGCAGTGTCGCGCACGGGCGCCGGCAAGCCCCACGACGCAGACAGTCGGGTCGGCGCCGACAGGACCTCGGCAGCGCCGAACGGCACCGAAGGCCCCGACGGCATCGAACGACGGGCGGCCGACCTAGGCCTAGCGGACCGCCGGAGCGACCGGGTGAGCCACCTTCGGCGAGTGATTGCCGGAGTGGGCGCCCCGCCCGCCTCCCGGGGGGAAGCGGGACAGGCCTCCTGCGCCGCGGAAGGAGCCTCGGCCACGGCTAGGCTAGAAGAGGCTGAGGCTCCCTCCTCCGCAGTCCGTATAGAACCGGGAGGGGACCCGGAGGAGGGCCGAGAGAACGCAGCTTGGCCTGACGAGTGCGCGGCCTACCCCCGAAAGTCGGCGGAGCTCGCCCAACCTTAAACGCGCGCTGTTCCAAAACTCTGCGGTCCATCGAGAAGCAGGCGTCGCACGAATCCATGTCGTGTAGTGGGCCAAGGCACGAAAGGCACCGGTCATGTTGGTCGGTGATGGAGTACTTGCGGCCGCAAGGGGCACCAACGCATAGGGGCCGCCTGTCTTCTCCGATTTTTGCCTCCGACCGCGATATGACCTACGGAGAAAAACACCAAAAACAGACTCGACGCCGCTTAAATGTAATAAAAGGAAAGATCTTACCGGCGACGTCAAGTGGAGGCAAACACAGAACTAGTAGACCGATGACTGAGAGACGAGGCTTCAAGGCCTAAAATTTAGTATAATGCTTCTTCAGGCTTCCCACGAGGCGACTCTCGACGGTCGGAGACGGAAGAACTGGTAGGCAGGCGGAGTCGATGCAGGCCTAACAGCTAATCCTCGAGCGCCACGAGTAAGTCGGTTTCGTAGGACGGCGCCGATGCTGTATCGGGTTCGCTACTTAATTTTTGGGTACCCTGCTGGGTCCTGATCTCCGCCAGTACCCCATCTGTGATGAATGGTGAAGACTGGACAGATAAGAGCAGCTCTTGCAGCAGGTAACACCATTAGGACTGAAGCCGCAGGACCCCAGGAATTTTCTAGCTAGCCAACCTCAGCTGGGAATCCGCTTCTGACGCCGGTCCCACCATCGACGCCAGGCTTAAGTATATATGAGCGGTCCCGCCCAGATTCCCAGTTCTCCCACCGAGACTTCCGCCCAGGATGACATCAGAATGGGAGACCGAGGATCCACCATCAGAAGACAAGAGGGCGTAGGCCCCTGCTCAAGGCTCGTAAGCCATGCCTCTTCCAAGGGGAAGGTGGGGGAAGGTACCTGCTGCAAGAGCTGTTCTCAAAGATCTACTGTTACGGTAAGTTCTTACGTAACTGTACTATCTTACTTAGAGATACAGCTCTTGCAGCAGGTAACACCATTAGGACTGATTTCCAAGCAATAACGCTTGTAAGCATTCTGGGAGGAGGAAACTGAGAAAATCCATCCAAGTCCTGACTCTAGGACAGGAGACCCTGTAGCACGGCCAGGCCGAAACCAGCTCTTCGACGTGAAGCAATGTCCAGGCTGTAATGCCTGATAAAAGTATGCACAGAGCTCCAAGTGGCTGCAGCACAAATGGCAGAGGAGGTGACGTTGCTAAGTGCTGCAAAGGAGGTAGCCACCCCCCTAGTGGAATGGCCCCTGACTGTACCCGGGAGGGGCTTCTGCTTAGCATCATAGCAGTATGATATACACTGGACAAGCCAGCGAGAAAGGGACTGCTTCGATACTGGTTGGCCCATCATCCTCTCAGCAAAGGAAACAAAGAGTTGCTCTGACTTGTGAAGCTGTTTAGTCCTGCTCAGGTAGTACCTAAGACAGCGGTGAACATCCAGGGTGTGGAGCAGCGCTTCTCCTCTATTAGCATATTTAGGGAAACAAACAGGCAGGTCAATGTCCTGACTGAGAGCGAATGCAGAGACCATCTTAGGCAAGAACTTAGGATTCGTCCTCAGGGAGACACTGCCCTGGTGAAAAATCAAATAAGGTTCCTTACACATGAGAGCGTGAAGCTCAGAAATCCTCCTTGCTGATGTAACAGCAACTAAAAATAACGTTTTCCATGACAGGAAATGCAGCTCGCAATCCATGGCAGGTTCAAAAGCGGGAAGCGTGAGTTGTTCCAGGAGTAAGTCCCATGGAGGAACAGGGTCCTTAATGGATGGCCTAAGGTGTAACACCCCTCTCAGAAAATCTCGAGAGGCATCAAGTTGCGCCACTGTGCGCTGTCCCACCGGGAAGTGGTAAGCAGAAATAGCACAGAGGTGCACCTTAATAGAGGAGTAGGCGAGACCCGAATGGAAAAGGGAGAGCAGGTATTCTAGTACCACTTTCACCGGGCAACCTAAAGAGGAAAGGCCGCGTGCTTGCGACCACAGACAAAAACGGTGCCATTTCATGGCGTACGTCACATGCGTTGTCGGCTTTCTGGCCGCGGAAAGAACTTCCGCCACCTCTTGCGAGACCCCGTGTCGCAAAATGACTATGTCTCTAGGAGCCAAGCATGCAGGTTCAGTGAGTAAGTCCGGGTGGACTAGCAAACCTTCCTCCTGCGACAAGAGTTGGGAGCTGAAAGGCAACAGAATTGGAGGATCCCGGGACAGCTGCGTTAGCAAGGGGAACCAGATCAGTCTGTGCCAGAATGGGGCTATCAAGATCATTGTTGCATGCTCCCTGCGCAGTTTGAGAAGAACTCTCTGGATCAACGGGAAGGGAGGGAAAGCGTAGAGGAATCTGTCCGCCCAGGAGAGGGACAACGCGTCTCGCCAGAAAACACCAGGCCCTGGATCTAGCGAGCAAAATTGGGCAGTTTTATGCTGGATGGGGAAGCGAATAAGTCCAGTTCTGGAGTGCCCCATCGAAGAAACAGATCCTCTGCGACCCCTTTAAGAAGTTCCCACTCGTGGACTCTGGCCTGGGAGCGACTCAGGCCATCTGCAATTGTGTTGTCCACTCCGGGAACGTGGACTGCAATCAGGTTTGCACCGTGTCGAATTACCCAATCCCACACTCTCATCGCTTCCCTGCAAAGGGAGTAAGAGTGTGCGCCTCCTTGTTTGTTGAGGTAATACATCACTGCCGTGTTGTCTGTCTGAAGCAGAAGAGTGCACGACGGGATTTCTGACTGAAAGGCCTGCAGGGCGTAGAGGACCGCCCTCATCTCCAGCACGTTGATGTGGAGGTGGGCTTCCTGAGGGTCCATGTCTCCTGACCTCACCCCATTCATTGCGCTCCCCACCTAGCCCTGAGGCGTCTGTGGAGAGGATTATCTCCGGGGACGGCGCTGTAAACGGGACACCTGCAGAAAGTGTCCCTGGGTCTAGCCACCATTGCCAGTCTCGAATCACGGCATTTGTGATTCTGACCGGATGCTGCATGTGGTCTTGCCTTTGGTCCACTGCACCTGGAGCATTCACTGAGTTACCCGCATGTGGAGCCTTGCCAACGAGACAGTCTGAATAGCCGCAGCCATGTGTCAGAGCAGACGAAGGACCAGCCTGGCAGGGACAGTCTTCTTCGCCGAGAGATCCCTGATAAGGGATCTGATGCGTCCCGCTCTGTCGTCTGGGAGAAAAGCTTTCCCCTGAACGGTGTCCAGAACTGCGCCTATGAACTGCAGCTTCTGTGACGGTACCAGGAGAGACTTCTCATAGTTGATTATAAAGCCCAGAGACTGGTACAAGTCCTGAGTGCTCTGAATAGCCAGCAACAACGCCTCTCTGGAGGCGGCCATGAGAAGCCAATCGTCCAAGTACGGGAACACATAGTGGCCCTCTCTCCTTAAGGACGCTGCCACGCATTTGGTAAAGACCCTGGGGGCCGATGACAGTCTGAACGGAAGGGCCCGGAACTGAAAATGGTAGCCGAGGAACTCGAAGCGCAGGAACCTCCTGTGCGCCTGAGCCACCAGGATGTGCAGGTAGGCGTCCTGCATGTCTAGGGACGCTAAAAAGGCGTCCTGCTTCAGCATGGGAATGAGGCCGGAAGGGTCACCATGCGAAATCGCTTGCATGGCAGACACATTTAGGGTCGCTGAGGTCCAAAATTGGACGGAGGTCCCCTGTTTCTTGGGAACCAGAAAGAAGTGGGAATAGTATCCGGAATCTATCTGGTTCTCCGGAACATACTCCACCGCTCCCTTCTGCAGGAGCGTGAGTATTTCTTGCCTGATAAGCAATCTGTGCTGACCCGAGTAGCGGGAGAGCAGAGGAGGCCTCAAGGGTGGCTTGTCTGAGAATTCTATAAAGTGGCCTTTTTCGACCAACTGAAGAACCCACCTGTCGGTGGTTATGGACTGCCATCCTGGCAGGTAATTCGCAATACGACCACCGACCTTGATGTCCCATTGATCCTGAGGGGCAAGGGCCGGGAAGGAGTCAGGCTGTGGCGGCGGAGGGAGCCGCGGGCTGAGCCAGCTTAGCTGGGCGCTGACTTCTGCCCTCAGGCCGTCTTCCCTGGGCTCTGCGGGAACCGGAGCCCCTCTGTTGTGGACCGGTGCAGGACTGTTGCCTCTGCATCCGTCCATGAAAACTGCTTTGGTTCCTACGAAAAGAACCAAGCTTTGGTCGGTACATTGCCTGGACCGACCTCACCGCCTTCCCGGCCTCTTGGAGCTTGGTGAGAACCTTCTCAGAGGGTGCACCAAAGAGAACTTCTCCTTCGAAAGAGGCGTCCATGATGTTCTTCTAGACGTCCGGTGTAAATCCGGAGACGCGAAGCCAAGATCGTCTCCGGAGGCATACGCCTGAAGCTGCCGCTCTGGCCGAGGAGTCCGCGGAGTCATACGTGGCTCTCAGCACCTGGGTTCCCACGTCCGAACCCGTACGGAGGAGTTGCAACATCTCCTCCTTCTGCTCACCTGGCAATTTCTCCGCCAGATCCAGTCCCTGTTCCCACAAAGCATTTTGGAACTGCACCATGTGGCTCAAGTAGTTCAGGGATCTGATGGCACAGGTAGCGGAAGCGTACGTGCGCCTGCCCATAGCGTCCAGCTGTTTGGACTCTGGGTCCGGTGGCAGGGTGCTCAAATGTTGCGGTCTCTGGGACCGGTCATGAGAGGCTGTTATGATCAGAGAGTCGGCCAGAGGATGTTGAGCCAAGTACTGGTCCTCCTTAGGGGCCTTGTACAGGCAGTCAGCTTTCTTCGGCATCGACGGGAGCAAGTGTGGATGCTTCCACGCTGCCTTGGTGACGTCCACAAAAGTGTCCACCAAGGGTGGTACCACCACAGGCTTGGGGTCCTTCTGCCGAAGATATCTAGCAAGGCATAGTCTCTCGGGGTCTAACTCTTCCGAATCCCAGCCCATGTTCTCTTGGATATGTCTCATGATTTCCGAGAACAATGGGTCATCCAGAGGAGACTTAGGAAGCTCACGTGGGTCCACAGAGGGGATCGGAAGGGGAGAGAGGGATCTGGATCCTGTCGAGCACTCCGATCCTGTATCCTCCGTTGAAGGTGAACGGCGTCGTCTTCTGGGTCTCTTAGGACTGGGTGACCCTAAAGAGGATCTAGACGGAGGTCTCCTATCTGATCTTCCCCTTGGAGGGTCCGTAGGCTCGGGAGTACTGGCCTGCTGCCCCAGATGGGGAAGGGGCGAGGGGCAGAGGGTCGCAGGTGGCGAAGGAGGAGGAGGAGGTAGAGGAGGTGGTGTGGGAACCACATCCTTTTTAATGGTATCCCACCAGTAGGTAAAGAGCTCCTTCACTCAGAGAAAGAAAGGCCCGACGACAGACCAGGCGCCGGTGGCTGGTCGTCGGGTTCTGGCGTCTGCTCCTCAGGTGCCTCAGGTTGTGGGGAGGGTTCCCTTGGAGGCTCGACAGGACCGGGTTCGCCCATCTGGTCCTCGGGCTGCGTCAGTTCCTCCTCCATGATAGTCTCCTGACCAACGTTGGTAGGAGGCGTCTGGGTCCTCTTCTCAACTCGTGCGGGCGTCGGCCCCCCTGCCGACGACCAAGAGGGCAAAGGCCTGACTGGCGACGGGCATCTGGTCGGCGGCTCCTGGGACCTGTGATGAGTGGCCGATGTCTGGTCCGACGGCTTTTTGAGCGAGGTCAGCTCCTTGGTCTTCCACTGGGGAGGAGGAGGCAAGGAGGCAGACCTGACATCGGGTTTGGAATGGCGGGAACCCGACTTGCGGTGATGATGGTCCCCAGACCTAACCAGGGCTTTGGAAGAAGAAGAGGACGAAGAGGGCCTGGAGGTCTTGGCCTGTGAGGAGGAAGAGGAGCCCGAAGGTTTCTTCACCGCAGCGGAGGGAGGCTGAGAGTTGGCCCGGGATGGTGAACAGTCGGACCGAGAGCCGGAACTACGGGAGTCGGAGGCCCTAGATGGGGACCTGGATGGAGCCTTCTCCCTATGTTTCTCAGAATGTTTCCGGGCTTTCTCAGCAGAACTCCCCTTGGAGGTGTACATGGCCTTAACTTTCTCCTCGAGCAGGAATGCCTGCAGAGCCTTCTGGCGGCGGATCCGGGTCCAGCTGTTAAACCCTTGGCAGAAAATGCAGGACCGGGTATCGTGGTCTGGGTCTAGGTACCGGACGCAGGCCGAATGCGGATCCTTGAACGGGATTTGCTTCCTACAGGCGCACTTCGAGGGATGGCCTTCAACGGAGGTTGGAGAGGACATCAGACAGCAACTTAGCCGAAAAAAGGAACTGTTTCCCGAAGGAAGAACTTGACCATGCGTCGCACGCTAGAAACGATCCGAAGGGTCTAGACATGTAAGTCGACGGCGGGAAAAGAACTAGGGAGTCTGGCGGGACCGCCCCCTTATGTACTACGCCTGACGTCGGAGACGGGACAGACGTCGGGGGCGGTCCCCGCTGAAGTTAGCTAGCTAGAAGAATTCCGTGGGGTCCTGATGCCTGCCGGCTTCAGTCCTAATGGTGTTACCTGCTGCAAGAGCTGTATCTCGAAGTAAGATCGGACGATGCAGTCTTGGAAACCTCCAAGATTGCCGTCGAGGGTCAGTCCCCAGGTGGGGGTGGACGTTGCCTGAGGTGCGGCGACTCCAGCCGGAGTCGCAGTAGCCGTGGAGTCCCAGTGCTGCTTCCTTTTACAATGTCCCTCGGGCAAAGTGGAGGCCTGCCTAAGCTTCTTCAGCTCCTTCTCCATGGAGGCCATTTTCTTTAAAACGTGGGCCTCCAGAGACTGCTGCCTCCGTCTACGGGTGGCGACGTTGAATTTCTGGCAGTGCTGGCACTTCTCCATGGGGTGTTCCGGGCCTAGGCAGAAGAGGCACAAGGAGTGACCGGCCTTATGCGGTAGCTGTGATCCGCAAGAGTCGCACTTGTTCTTATGCGAATTAGAGGGTGTCGGGGACGACATACACGGCATTTTTAAGAAAAACAATTTGAAAAAACGACAAAAACTCGGTAAACAAGACCGACAGACTGACCAGAAGAGGAACTTAACCGTGAGGCACTTTCACAAGCTGACGGCGGGAAAGAACTGGAAAGCAGGCGTGGGGGACCGCCCCTTTATACCGATGTCGCTTGACGCCGGTCACCTGACATGGGGGCGGTCCCCCACCAGAGAGAGATAGCTAGAAATTTTTCCGTGGGGTCCCGACGCCTGCCAGTTTCAGTCCTATATGCAACTACCTACTGCAAGAGCCCTCTTGAAGTAAGATGGATGAATAAACGGTTAAGACTAAGTCCAGCTCAATCTTATTGTGGAGTCAGCATTCAGCATGGCTAACTGGACAGGGACATCATGCCTACAGGTCCAGTGTGGCATGTCTCTGGGCCTCAGACATGCCAAATGTGGGGTGGGGAAAGAGATGGATCGCACCTAGCTGGAAACCATAATGTTAATTGCCTTTTTGGCAATTCAACCATCCAACACTAGAAGTGTCCCTTCCTCCTCCATTCCTACGTCCACTCAGCCAATGTTTCAGGGCCTGGAGGCGAAGAGTTTCTTTTGACGTCCAGTGCTGAAATGAGAAAAATCATGGCTCGTGGTAAGGCTACAGAGATTGTACATGAAAGGACAGAGGGGAGACTGTCTGTTCTGTGTAAGCACAGTAGTCATCTTGGATTAGATCAATAAAAGGGGAATTCTCATAGATGTGTTCTGAGTATGGGAGAGGCAGAATATCCTTATGGGTAGTCCCATTCGTTGCCCTAGTCATGCACTGGCTAAAGCAGCCCTATCAAGCACCGCAGGTAGGTTCCACAAATCCCCTTGCCGCCTGTAGTGCAGAAGTGTTAAGACGTCCTCGTGATTCTTATCTGCAGCAGCCGAAACACATCCGAATGGTGAAATGAAGACAAATCCACCTGCTGAGAAAAAGAGCAGGGATCCAGCTACCAGCTAGGACAGAATGAGCATGTCCTAAGGCTTCCGAGAATCCGTTTCCCAGATACCAGATAAGTATAGCTCATACCATCTGCCTGCTTATAGGAGTAAATGCACAAGGAGGAATGCCACAGACATTCTGAGTAGGGAGAGATGTAATATCCATATGTGGAGACCCATGTTACCCTCCACCAAGATGAAACCATAGCCAGGGCAGCTTGAGTGTTCTAAGGGAAAGCTATGACTGTATGCGTCCCCATAAAAGTAAAGCACATGCTCCGCACTGATATTCTCACAAATCCGGCTAAACACATCCTATGTGGCTGGCTCCTGGCTCTTTCTGGTAGGGCTTCCAAATGAGCCAATAATGCCTGTGCCAACCTTTGCCTTCCACTGGAGCATGGTCGGAGTTTTGCAAGTACTCTATTCCACAATTCCCATCAATTCCAATTAAAAAAATGCATACGTTTCATACTGTTAAATGCTGTAGCTGCCTGAATGCCAGGAAGCTGAGACCATGGCTTATTTTCCGCCATCTAGCACACCCAAGGTTTCTAAATTGGTTGAGAAACTCTTACCTGGGGGCTCCTCCCTATCGGGAAACTTTATTTGCACATTGTGGTCCCTGGTGATCTGCTGGATCCGGGAGCCTTTCCGTCCCATGATGGACCGATGGAACCTCTGAGAGATCACACACTCTATAGTCACCTGGGCATCCTATACAGAGAGGCAAAGAAGGCATCCATTATTTTTTTTTTTTTTTTTTTAGGAAAACAACCAGCTCTACCCACCACCCATCAGCAATGCCCACCTGTGTTTTCATGCACCCCCGAGTTTTCTCTGGCAGCCTCATCCCTGTGAAGTGACCAAACATGCGAGGCACTCGAGAGTGTCCGAGACAAGCGCCCTGATCTTCACATGCACAAATCTGTGCATTCCAAGATCACATGTTCCTAGCCCACTCCAGTCTCTAATTTTTCCCCTTCTCTCAGGTTTTTTGTTTCCCCTCAAAAAACATACAAAAATTCAAAAATAATGTTCCAACTTGCACTGGCCTGTACTGCCAGAATCCCACACAGCAGCTGGTTGGCGGTATCTCAGATGTTTTGAGCCCAGCTCCAGGGAGGGAGTGAGGGCACAAGCTACCTGCTGACCCGTTATGAACTGGTACTGGCATCGGCTGTGAAGACACACTCCAGGCTGGAGGAAAGGTACAGCTGCTGCAGTCCAATCGCTGTGGTGAGGGAATGGAGGATCCATAAAGTACTAATAAAAATGCCCCCTCGGCCCAGCAGCAGGGCTATCACTTGTCATACCAGCAACCCGGGGTTGGGACCAGCCTGGGTTGTTGGAACCTCGCTCGGCCGGGGGGGGGGACAGCTTCCCAAACGATGCTCTTCTCCTTGAGGGACGGAAGGCAGCTGGCTTCACAGTGATACTGCCACCTGGGTGACCATGTGTGGTACTGCAGTCAGGGTCGCTTCGCGGGCAAAAGGATGCAGGCTGGTGCCACACATACCTGTGTGCTTGCAGATTCACAACCTCACCTGCCGGCATCCTGAGGGCTGGAACAAAACTAAACAGGTTGAACGATTCCCTGCCTCCAGCAGGCCCCAAACCTGTGACAGCAGTCTCCTTCAACTGAATCTTGTTATGTAGCAGAGTTTAAGGCCCAGACAAATGGAGCGAAGGGTTAGTCTGGATGAAGCAGGCTGACAGGGAATGGGATGCTGGCATGTAGGGGGCTGAACGAAGAAAGGAGCATAAAGAGAAGTTTGGGAATGTACCTGGATGGTCAATGGGGGGAAGGAACCGAGCATCCCAACAGGTGCTCTTCTCCAGGCAGGGCTACTCAGACTGCCGTTACTGCACTGCCACCTGGCTGACCACAGGTGAAACTGTAGGCTGGAGAAGATGGGACGGAAGGACAAGTTGGCTCTACATGACATTATGCAACTGCATGCAAACTCTGAATAATGGGAGTCCTCGCTGACTGCATCCTAGGGAGAAAAATTCCTGACCTGGTTTCTGATGGTAAACAGCACTGCACTGTACTAAAATATTTAATTTTTTTCATGGCGGGTGTGGCACAGGAGCAGGAACTTTCAAACATTACAAAATCCCAGATCTGTAGTAGTCATAGTAGTACTAGTCATACTTTACTTATATGGCGCACTGCCCCTGAATTGCACAACCAAAAGAAAAAATTACTCACCTTAGTAATTGCTTTTCTTCTCATGGAGTCTTGCTATATTATGACAGAAGCAGTTAGCCACAGCACTTGAACTGCCCCGGAGAGGAAACGGTTAACTCCAGGCAGACTGGAGTTCTAAAGAGCGAGCGCTGTACCCAAAGCTCTATCTGGCTAGTTTCAAACTGAAACTGTCAGATCTTTACGTAGCTAACACTAAGCAACAAGTCTGTGTGGAAAAACTCTACACTAGCCAAGTGGCTACCTACTAGTAGGAAAAAACAACAGAAACAACAACAATAATAATAATAATAATAATACTACTACTAATAACACCCCCAACAAGCACTATTAGGCCCCCCTTCTCCAAAAGACTCAAGTCCAGGAAGAGGGCCAACATATTACCCAAAAACAGAAATACCTAGTTCCCTAACCCTAAAGAAAAGGGGGGAAAGGGAAAAGAACTAAAATGGCATGACACAGTGCTTGCACTAATTTGCCAACCCCTTACCCAAGTAGAAGTTCTGAGAGGGCAGGATGGGGGGGTGGGTGGTCATATAGCAAGACCCATGAGAAAAAGCAATTACTAAGGCGAGTAATTTTTCTTTCAAACACCATGAAGTCTTGCTATATTATGACAGAAGCAGATTACACAGCAGTACCTCCATGGAGGAGGGTCAGAACCTACTTAGGAAATAGGCTCTGAAGCACAGCTGTAGCAAACTGAGCATCTCTCCGGACTGGACATCCAGGAATAATGCTTGGTAAAGTGTGAACTGTCTTCCAGGTAGCAGCTTGACAAATTTCCAGAATGGGAATATCCCCAGCAGCCGCTAGAGATGCAGCTGTACCCCTGATGGAGTGGCCCTCAGTCCTGAGGGGGTTCTCACCTAGTTTTTGGTAACAGAACTGGATACAAGAGACAATCCACCTTGCAATTGTCCTCTTAGTGGCAGGTTTCCTTGCCAACCTCGCCATAGGTAAGGAAGAGTTGAGGGATTTCAACCTGTGACCTTGGTGTGCTCCAAATAGTAGCTTAAGGCTCTTTGACATCCAAACTGTGCAATCTCCTCTCACCCGAGCAAGAGTGCTCAGTAAAAATACTGGAAGGGAGATGGATTGGTTCAGATGGAAACTGAAACCACTTTAGGTAAAACTTTCTGTTAGTCCTGAGGACTACCTTATCTCTGTGAAAAGAAATAAAATCCTTTTCCACTGACAGGGCTTGTAATTCACTTATGCGCCTGGCAGAGTGATGCCACTAGGAAAACAGTTTTCCAAGTTAGAAACTTGAGATCTGCTGAAGACAGAGGTTCAAAAGGGGTTGCATTAACGGAGCAATGCAGACATTCAGGTCCCAGGCAGGAGCTGGGTCCCGAAAAGGAGGGTTAGTGTGAAGTAACCCCTTAAAAAACTTGGAAAACACAGGGTGAGAAGAAAGGGCAGGCTTCCCTGCTGATACAAAAGCAGAGACAGCTGCCAGATGAACCTTTAAGGTAGCTGGCCTAAGGAATTTAGATGGACCAAATAGTCCAGTAAAATGGGCAAATCAGCAGATTCTGGGACAATTTGCTTCCCAGAACACCAGATGGAAAACCTCTTCCATTTGGAATTATAAGTGGCCCTAGTGGAAGGCTTCCTTGAAGCCTTTAAAATATCAAGGACACCTTGAGAAAGGTGTAATCAGCAAATTCTAACTCCCTAAGAGCCAAGCCTTGAGGTGGAGGGATTTGAGGTCCGGATACCACACTCTCCTGGGCACAGGCCAGCAAGTTGTGGACCCTGGGCAGGCTCAGGGGAGGGTGGACTGAAAGGGACAGAAGCAGTGGGTACCAGGGCGGTCTGGCCCAGTCTGGTGCAATCAGGATCACTTTGCAGGGCTGGGATCTGATTTTTACTAATACCCTGAAGAGAAGGGGGAAGGGGGGAAAGGCATATAGGAACTTCCCCTTCCAATCCAACAGAAAGGCGCCCAGGGGGACTGAGCCCAGCACTGGAGGCCTGCAACAAAATAGAGGAAGTTGGTGGTTGTCTGGGGCTGCGAAAAGATCCATCTGAGGAGTGCCCCATCTGGCAAAGACTGACCCCAGCACCAGAGGATTCAGAGACCATTCGTGATGGCCTTGAGAAATCCTGCTGAGGCATCCGCCAGGACATTGTCTCTGGAAGGTGAACTGCTACTAGGGAGGTGTTCAGGAATAAGCCAGAGACCACAACTTCATTGCTTCGTGCACAAGGCTGAAGACCGCGAGTGCCCCCCTGCTTGTTGATGTACCACATTGTCGTGGTGTTATCTGTCCTGACCTGAACTACCTTGTTCTGGACAGATGCTGAGAAAAACCTGAAGAGCTAAAAGAAGACAGCCTGAGTTCCAATAGGTTGATGTGGAGCAGAGATTCCTGAGGGACCACACCCTGAGTGGAAAGGTCGCCTAGTGAGCCCCCACCCTAGCAAGGAGGCATCCGTGGTGAGGGTGAGAGAGTGGGAAGCAGGAATGAAGGGGACCCCTTGTCTTAAGTTGCTCTGATCCTGCCACCACTGGAGAGCCAGAATCAGAGTTTGGGTCACTGGAACCAATTTGGAAAGGGGGTCCCTCCTTTGAGACCAATAGGCCCTCAAATGGAACTGAATGTCCCTCATCTGGAATCTTGCTCCTTGCACTACAGCTGTGGAAGCAGCCATGTGTCCTAGGAGTTGCAGAAAATGCCTTGGATGCCAGGGCAATGAGTCTCTCTACCCTTTCCGAGGGGAGAAATGCCCTGGCCAACTTTGTGTTCAATTCCGCACCTATGAAAGTTAGTACCTGAACTGGTTCTAGAACTGATTTTGGTAAAATCAGCAGGAATCCCAGGGAAGTGAGAAGCTGCTGGGTGACTTGCAAGTGGGATTTTACCTGATCTGGAGACTGACCCACAATGAGCCAGTCGTCCAGGTAGGGAAACACAGCAATCCTTGCCTTCTTAAATGAGCCACTACCACAGCTAGACATTTTGTGAATACCCTTGGAGCAGAGGTAAGGCCAAGGGCACTGCTCTGAACTGGTAGTGGCCTGAGGGCAGTTCAACCTGAGGTATTTTCGTGAGAAGGCCTGATCAGGACATGAAAATAGGCATCCTTGAGGTCCAGGGAGGCTAGCCAGTCCCCTGGCCTCAGGGAGGGCAAAATCATTGCCAGAGTTAACATTTTGAACTTTGGTTTCAAAAGATGCTTGTTCAGGTACCTTAAATCTAGAATGGGCCGCCATTCTCCTGTCTTTCTTGGGGTAAGAAAGTATCTGGAGTACAGCCCCTTGCCCTGGTGACAAGGAGGAACCCTTTCCACTGCTTTGCAGTCTAAGGAGAAGAAACCTCGCTTCCAAGGCAAGGGTTTCTGAAGGATTTGCAGGTGGAAAATGTCTGGTTCTCATCTTTGGAAACTGTTTGAAGCCGAACCAGACCCTGGCTTACTACCTCCAGAACCCATTTGTCCGGTTAGGGACACCCAGTTCTGGCTGAAATAAGCCAACCTGCCTCCCACCGGTACAGGAGAATCGGCCCTGGGCACCACATCAGGATGCCTGCTTGGCAGCAGCAGCCTAGGGCTGAGGGAGGGGACTGCTTCACTCGCCTGCCTACCTCTGCCTCTGGAAAAACCCTCTGTGCAAAAGCAGAGGAGGCTTGAGATTGATAAAAGGCCTGTGGAAAGGCCTGCCCCTGCCTCTGGGAGTGTGCCTCTGTGGAGTGGCATGCCTCCTAGCCTGGGCACTTTTGTAGGTAGTTCTGTACTCATCCATCTTTTCATATAATTTTCTGTTTGCTCTCCAAACAGAGAATTTCCCACTACAGGAAAATCCATGAGCTTTTGACAGAGTATCTTGGGACAGATTAATTGCACCTGAGCCATGCCAACCTCTGGAAGCTACAGAAGTGGCCCATGACCCTAGAGGAAACATCATTAACATCCACAGAAGTATGAAATTGAACTTTAGAGGCTTCAATGCCATCAGCAGCCACCTGTTCCAACTCACTAGCTGGCCATGGGCCTGCTTGGCTAACTGCAATACTGTGTCCCATCTAGATTTCTGATATCTAGCCACATAAACCATATAATTTGCCTGCCTGAGTCCCAAAGAAGCTGCCATATATTGTTTTTTCGCCATGGCACCAATCCTCCTGGAATCCTTATCAGGAGGATGTGAGGCCAGGGGAATATTAGCCTTGTCACAGGCTGCAGCTTGTACCACACCTACATGACTACACTGCTCAGTGAGGAAGTCTATGTCAGGGCCTGATAAAGTATACCTTCTGTCCATTTTTTTATCTACAGGAGGAACAGAATGAGGATTTTTTTAAATTTTTGTTGTTTGCTTCCTAAATGACTTATGCAAAGGAACAGACAACCTCCTAGACTCTGGTATATCCATCATTTCTACATAATCAGGCTCCTCTTGCTCATTCACAGCCTCTTCTAAAGGAAGCTGGAGGGTTTCTGCAACCTTTCTGTAAAACATAAAATGAGAAGGGGACTCAGACAGCATAGGGGAGATTCTAAAGGTCTGTCTGAGAAATGTCCGTTCAATGGGCACGCCCAGACCCTCCCAGCCACATACATAAGATCAAAATCTTCCTCCCTCCTGTGGTTCATAAAATTCCTCAACATCATACTCTTGAACCACTGAACCGAACGAACCAACCTTTTGCCAACTGTTGGTGGTCTGAGCGGTCCCTGAGACAGTGACTGGACAATCTGTATGGCTTTAGCTATCTCTGCAGCAGTTGGAGAGGCAATTTTGGACTCCAGACCTGCTGATTTCTTTGACTTTTTTACTGGAACTGGTTCCTCTGAACCAGCCTTCCTTTTGCCCGAGGAAGTCTCGCCCTGGTCAGAGGGCACTCCCTCTGGCCCAGTGGGTGCTGGACCGGGCTGGCCATCCGGGTCAGCGGACTTTCTGGCCTCTCGTTCCCTGAGCCGGCCCAATCTCTTCTCCAGGGTGGCTGCAGGGAAATTTTTACACACCTGGCAGTCTGACAGGAGGTGGTCAGCCCCAGACAAACACAAGTGGTGTGTGGATCAGCCGTGGAAAGGCTTCCCACAGACATCACAGTGCTGAAACCCAGTGGGCCTGTTTCTTTGGTTTCTGTAGACATAATGCCAGCCTATCCAAAACTTGCCCTTTTTATGGCAGTGCCAGGTAAGACAACATTATCGTTCTAACCGTGTCACGGGTATTTGAAAACCCACTGAAATAATTGCTTTTAGAACCGATAAGAACCGGGAATCGCACTCAAAAGCCCAATATAATGTTTAAAATACTTTTTAGCAAACCGATCAGTTCAAAACCGAACCGATAATTAATTTCACACAGACTTTGAAATCCTGTACTACGGTTTACCAGATAGAGCTTTGAACCGAAATGCGGTAAAATAAAATATTTATTGCCGGTTCAATGAATCAAAATACTCGCTTAACCGAGAAATGAACCGAGATGAAGGAGCTGATCTCCGGAGCGACTGTTCAGTGAAGCGGAGTAAAGAATCTGACAGTTTCAGTTTGAAACTAGCCAGATAGAGCTTTGGGTACAGCGCTCGCGCTTTAGAACTCCAGTCTGCCTGGAGTTAACAGTTTCCTCTCCGGGGCAGTTCAAGTGCTGTGGCTAACTGCTTCTGTCATAATATAGCAAGACTTCATGGTGTTTGAAACGGGAATTACGTACCTACCATAATTTTTGATCTTCTTGGACAAAGTGTCACCACTCATTCACACTGATATCCGCCGGAGGTGGTAGGACCAGCGAGCAAACTTTTGTAGGAGGGCCAGCGCCAGAAAGGGAGCACACAGCCTGCCCATGCGGCAATGACCATCTTGCGCCAACCTCCAACTGCCTCATGTACCTTTCTTCCCCGAGGAAGTGCGCAGCGTAATTCAACCTAGAAGGATAGCTTAACAAAACCCGGACATAAGATACTCCGGATGACCCATATAACAATGGTCGATAAAGAAGTCTTCACAGCCTAAAGACTGAGGGAGTGAAGACAAACAACAGAGGTGAGCTGAGGGATGGTAGGGATAGAATGAGTGGTGGAGGGTTCGTCCAAGAAGATCAGGAATTACGGTAGGTACGTAATTTCCATATCTTCCTGGACATAAAGTCTCCACCACTCATTCACATTGATGGGAGAGTACCGAGCTAATAATCCCCCGAGAGGGCGGCAGGAGAGACCAAGAGCTCATGATTTTAGGACAGAAGTCCATTAAGGATGATTCTGCCAAATGAAAGATGCCGCCTGGCTTGAACATCCAGGGCATAGTGCTTGACGAAAATATGCATTGAGCTCCAGGTAGCCGCATTGCAAATATCTGCAATGGGCACACTGCAAATTTCCGCCAGGGATGCCGCGACTGCTCTAGTAGAGTGAGCATATACTCTGCCCTCCAGCTTAACCTGCACCATGGAATAACAGTGGCGATGGCATGCCACCAGCCATGCTGAAATGCATCTGACAGCAACAGGTTGACCCAGCAGGGTCTCGCTGAAGGAAACAAATAGTTGTTGAGCTTTACGAATTTGTTTTGTTCTATCTAAATAGAAACGCAGAGCTCTTGACATCCAAAGGTTCTCATGTGGAGGCATGCTAGGGGTACAGTGAATACAGAGGATGCCA
This sequence comes from Neoceratodus forsteri, assembly GCA_016271365.2. Classification (NCBI taxonomy): domain Eukaryota; kingdom Metazoa; phylum Chordata; order Ceratodontiformes; family Ceratodontidae; genus Neoceratodus; species Neoceratodus forsteri. Next base: position 358,388,196 of record CM028137.1, read on the forward strand.
TGAGCCCTAGCATCCGCTGCATCAAGACAGCCATCACCGAGCTGCTTTCTCCGATGTATCTGGCCATCTGAAGGACATCGCTCCTCCTGTCCTCTTGAAGAAATACTTTCGCATAGGTGGTCTCCAGGAGAGTTCCTATGAAAAGGAGCCTCTGGGAGGGCTGCAGCTGTGATTTTTTGAGGTTTAGCAGGACTCCCAAGGACGTAAGAAAGTGTGAAGCCGTGGCTACGGCGTCTATAGTTCCCTGCCTGGAAGGACTTGCTAGAAGCCAATCGTCCAGATATGGGAACACTTGTATTCAGATTTTTCTGAGATGCACCGAGAGAACTGCACAACACTTTGTAAAAACCCGCAGCACCGAGGACAGCCCAAAGGGCAGGACTCTGAACTGATAATGCTGTCCCAAAGCCACGAACCTTAGGTATTTGTGATGCTTTGGGTGAATAGGAATGTGCTGGTAAGCATCCTGCATGTCCAGGGAGGCTAACCAGTCGTGTTGATGAAGCAAAGGTAACAGGGTTCCTAGTGATATCATTTTGAATTTCTCTTTGGGAAGGAATGTTTAATTTTCTGAGGTCCAAAATGGGGCACATGCCCCCGTTTTTCTTTGGAAACAGAAAGTAATGGGAGTAGAACCCTGTGTTCCGTTGATCCAGCGGAACTACTTCCACTGCCCTGTTGTTCAGAAGGCCTTGTATCTCGGAGGCAAGAAGTTCTGACTGAAGAACTGACAGCCTGGGCTGTCGTCCGGGGGGATGATCCAGAGGGGTCTCCAAAAGATTGAGGGAATACCCCTCGCGGATTATCTGGAGGACCAAACTGTCCGAGGTTATGGACTTCCAATGACTGTAGAAGTGAGTCAGATGACCTCCCACCGCTGAGGAAGAGTCACCCTCGGGCAGCTGAAGTGGGACTTGGGCCAACAACTCAGAAGGCGTCACTAGGCGCTTTGGGTCCTTGCGTCTTCTGCTGCATTTTCTTTTGAGGCTGGGGAGGCTTGGTTTTTATTAAAACTTCCCCTGTCTTTGCCTCAAAAGGACTGACTTATGAAATTGGTGTTTAACACCCCCTTTGAGAGGGGACGGGAGGAGGTTGAGCCAATTTAATGGCTGATCTAGTCTTTTGTGTGGCCTCTAGAGCCTGTTCTACTTGAGAGCCGGAAAGATACACACCATTGAAAGGCAACGCCATTTCCTGTTGCTGGGCATCATTCGTGAAACCTGAAGTGCACAGCCAGGAATGACAGAGGTTACAAATGCCCACCTCTGCTGCTCGGGAGGCAGTATCGAAGGCATCCATAGCTGCTTTAACCTGCTGGTTGTTGGACTTGATACCCCTGGTTATGGTTTGAAGAAGCTCTGAATTAGTGTCCGATTCCAGTAGAGCTTCAACCATTTGTTTGAGCGGATGCCAAAGGATATACTCTTATCGAGAGAAATAGCCTTGGTAGCTGGCGATATGAATACCTAGGGAGGAAGCAGCAAAGAGACTCTTACCAAAAGTGTCTATCTTACGAGATTCGTTCTTAATAGGTTGAGCTGTAGTAGTCTGGGGAAGGACGAATGTATCAATCTCTGCCAAGACTACAATAGGATCTGTAAAGACTTGAGATGCCAAAATGGGTCGATCCTTGGGAGCAGCATATTTCCCATCTATGGACTTAGCCACAGAAGGAATGAGAGCAGCATTATTCCATACCATTTGAGAAAGCATCTCAAAGGAGGGCTGTACCAGAGGAGTCAAATCCATAGGGATCTCCAGAACATGGAGGTACTGGAGTCTTAATAGCTAACCAGGATCGATATCTGCAGTTTGGAGAGAAAGAGTGGAATACAAGTTTTTCAGCAGAGACTTAAATGACAGGTCCTTGACCACAGGCTCTGCAGCAGGAATTGATCCTGTTCCTTCCACATCGTCACCCAGCCTAAGGTCTGGGTCAGGCTCAATGTCATCTCCTGATAGCCCAGGAGGGCCTGTATGAACAGGAAAGGAGTGAAAATCAGAAGGAAATGAGAAAGGAAAAGGATTCAAAGAAGAGGAGCCCTGAAGACTGGATGATGCCCCAACAGGTCACAGCGCTGAAAAGCCGCACAGTGCCGAAAAGCCGCATGGCGCCGAGGATGGCGCCAATAAGGTACACGCCGCCGAGGATGGCACCAAGGCGCACGGTGCTGAGAAACTCGACGGCGCCAACAGATGCATCACCGAAGACTGCGCCGAGTGTGCCATCGACGCCAAGGGCATCAAACGTGCCAAGACTCCGAAAAACAAGATTTGAGGAAAAAGAAGGATGAATACCAGGAGATAGATGCATCGGTGTGGCCCCCTGCGCCGCAGCCGTGTCAGGGGGGGAAAACACCTAAGCACAGAGCCGACGGCGCCGCGTGACTAGGGAGGCTCAACCGCCCTACCTGATCTCCCAAAAAGTCCAAAGGCCCTTGTGTGACCGGGCCAGGCAACTGGACCAACCTCCGAGCCCACTGCTCCATAAGAGCAGCCCACTGATGAAACTGCTCATCTGAAGACCTACCAGAGGGCGGGTTAGGGCTCCGATGTTGAAGACAGAAACAGAAACCGGCGACTTTGAAGGAGAAGACCGGCAACTAGCCCCAATAACTGACCGTCTATGCGCAGACATATCAGAGGGCGACCTCGAGTGATGCCTTCTCTTTTAACCTGTGGGCCGAAGAAGAGCTTGAGGCCGAACGGTGCCGAGAGTGCGACCGTTTACTTTTATGCTTTCGAGGGGACCGCCCACCCCCTCAGGCAATGGACTGTCCGTTATCAGACCCCCCCTTCCGAAAAGACTGCGTGACCGGACCCAGCCGGCTGACTGAACAGTTTATAGAAGTCTCCCTACCTTCACCTGACCCGCTCATGGTCGACTCCGTCAATGTAGGCTGAGACTTCCTTAAATAAGAATAAATAAACTAAGCGATACTTTAGAGATATTACAACAAAACAATAAAACTGAAAAATTATGCTGCTAGTTTGAAGTTAGACTCCCGGCGGGTGAGTGACGCCATCACTGAAGTGCACTCGAAGGTGGGAAAAAAGGAACTGAGGCGGTTGAAGGGTCGATGCCAAGAAAGTCATTACCACACAAGCTGGGGCTCGCGGTGCCGCTCCTCGCGGCTCCATATCTGGCGCTGACCCCTCTAGCAAAAAGTTTGCTCCCGCTGGGTCCTAGTGCCTCTGGCGCAGATCCCATAAGTGTGAATGAGTGGTGGACACTTTATGGCCAGGAAGATCCTCCGAAAACTAGATGGATCTGTACACATCCCCGTGCCACCGAACAGAACAGCTGCTGACACAGAAACGGCTTGCACACGGTACCGACAGGGAGCGCAACACCGCACCATAACCCTCCGGCGCCGAAGGCACAGAGTGGTAGCGGGGCACTGCACACGGCGCCAACAGGGTATGCGGCACCGCAGATGGTGCTGACTCAAACTGCAGCACCACAAAGGACCTTGATGCTGGAGAGGTCAGCACCACAGTTGACGGCACCGTCGCAGAAGTCTGAGAAATGAAAATTACGTACCTACCGTATTTCTTGATCTTCTTGGACGACTCTCCACCACTCATTCACACTATTGGGATCTGCGCCGGAGGCACCAGGACCCATTGGGAGCAAACTTTTTGCAGGAGGGTCGACACCAGAGATGGCGCCGAGAGCACTAGCTCGCGCGGCAATGACTATCTCGCCGACCCTCCAACCGCCTCAGTACTTTTACCAAGGAGGTGCAGCGCAACTAACGTAAAGAGTAACTTAACCTCAAGACCGACATAAGTTAGTCCGGTGACCCGTAAGAAGGGTCAACAAAGAAGTCTTCACGGCCTAAAGATTTGAGGGAGTGAAGACCAACACAGCGGTGAGCTCGGGGGATGGAGGGTGGGCAGGTGAATGAGTGGTGGAGATTCGTCCAAGAAGATCAAGAATTACGGTAGGTACGTAATTTTCATATCTTCCTGGACATAAGTCTCCACCACTCATTCACACTATTGGGAGAGTACCGAGCTAATAATCCCCAGAGAGGGCGGCAGGAAGACCAAGAGCTCACGTCTCTAGGACAGAAGTCCATTAAGGATAGTTCTGCCGAAGGTGGAATGTCGCCTGGCATGAACATCAAGTGCATAATGCTGTTTAAGGTATGCACCGAGCTCCAGGTGCGGTGTATTGCAGATGTCTGCAATCGGCACATTGCGACTTCCGCTAGGGATGCCACGACCGCTCTGGTAGAGTGAGCGTAAACCCTACCTTCCACTTTAACCTGTGCCATGGAATAGCAATGTCAAGACATGCCACTAGCCACTGATAAGATGCATCTGATAGCGACAGGTTGACCCAGCCGGTCTCGCTGAAGGAAACAAACAGTTGTTGGGCTTTGCGAAAATCCTTGGTTCTATCTACATAGAAACGCAAGGCTCTCTTAACATCCAAGGAATGAAGAGATCGTTCCCCTTCATTTTGGAAGTCCGCAAAGTAAGAGGGAAGGACCAAAGGTTGGTTTAGATGGAATTCCGATACAACGTTGGGAAGAAATTTAGGATGAGTGCGAAGAAAGGAAAATTATGTACCTACCGTAATTCTTGATCTTCTTGGACGAGTCTCCACCACTCATTCACACTAGTGGGATTAGCACCAGAGGCACTAAGACCCATCGAGAGCAAACTTTTTGCTGGAGGGTCAGCGCGAGAGACGGCGCCGCGAGCAGCAGCTCGAGCGTAATGACCATCTCGGTGACGCACCCTCCAACCGCCTCAGTACCTTTTTACCAAGGAGGTGCAGCGCAACTAACGTAAAGAGTAAACCTCAACATTAAAAACGGACATAAGATAGTCCGTATGACCCGTAAGAAGGGTCAGAAAGAAGTCCTCACGGCCCAAAGATTTGAGGGAGAAGACCAATACAGCGTGAGCCTGGGGATGGAGGTGGGTGGGACGAGTGGTGGAGACGTCGTCAAGAAGATCAAGAATTCGACGGTACGCACTTTTCCTATCTTCCTGGACATAAGTCTCCACCACTCATTCACACTAGTGGAGAGTACCAAGCTGATAATCCCCAAAAGGGCTGCAGGAGAGCCAGAGCTCACGTGGTTCAAGATAGAAGCCATTGGGATAGTTCTGCCGAATGCGGAATGTCGCCTGCAGCATGAACATCCAGTGCGTAGTGCGCGAAGAAGGTATGCACTGGCTCCAGGTGGCGGCGTTGCATATCTACCAGGTGGAACATTGCAATTTCCGCTAGGGATGCCGCGACACGCCCTAGGAGAGTGGCGTACTCTACCTTCTAATTTAACTTGAGCCATGGAATAGCAATGACGAAGGCATGCCACTAACCATGAAGAGATGCATCTAATAGCGACAGGTTGACCCAGCCGGGTGTCGCTGAAAGAAAGGAAAATTACGTACCTACCGTAATTCTTGATCTTCTTGGACGAGTCTCCACCACTCATTCACACTAGTGGGATTAGCGCCGAGGCACTAAGACCCATCGAGCAAACTTTTGCTGGAGGGTCGCGTGGAGACACGGGCGCCGCTGAAAGACACGGCGTCACGAAAGCAGCGGCTCGAGCGTAATGACCATCTCGGCGACGCACTTCTCCAACCGCCCTGTACCTTTTTACCAAGGAGGTGAAGCGAACTAACGTGAAGAGTAAAACCTAATATTAAAACGGACATAAGATGGTCCGTGATGACCCGCGTAAGAAGGGTCAGCAAAGAAGTCCTCACGGCCTAAAGATTTGAGGGAGTGAAGACCAATACAGCGGTGAGCTCGGGGATGGAGGGAGGTAGGAATGAGTGGTGGAGACTACGTCCAAGAAGATCAAGAATTACGGTAGGTACTGTACCTTTCCTATCTTCCTGGACATAAGTCTCCACCACTCATTCACACTAGTGGAGAGTACCAAGTTGATAATCCCCAAAAGGGCGTGCAGGAGAGCCAGAGCTCACGCTGCTCTAAGATAGAAGCCCATTAAGGATAGTTCTGCCGATGCGGAATGTCGCCAGCATGAACATCCAGTGCATAGTGCTTAACTAAGGTATGCACTGAGCTCCAGGTGGCGTGCATTGTACATATCTGCAATTGAACATTGCAAATTTCCGCTAGGAGGTTACGATCGCTTCTAGTAGAGTGAGCGTACACTCTACCTTCTAATTTAACTTGAGCCATGGAATAGCAATGACGGAGGCATGCCACTAACCATGAAGAGATGCATCTAATAAGCGATAGTTGACCCAGCCGGGTGTCGCTGAAAGAAATGAACAGTTGCCGAGTTCTATAACATCCTTGTTCTATCTAAATAGAACCGCAAGGCTCTTAACATCCAAGGAATGAAGAGCTCGCTCCCTCATTTTGGAAATTAGCAGGCAAGTGGAAGTACCAGAGGTTGGTTTAGATGGAATTCTGACACAACCTTGGGAAGAAATTTAGGATGAGTAATGGAGAACTACCTTTGTTTATGGAATACAGTATACGAAGGGTCCATAACCAGGGCATGTATCTCTGAGACCCCTGATGGCTGAGGTAATGGCCACCAGGAAGGCAGTCTTCCAGGTAAGAAATTTTAGCTCACAGGTAGCTAAGGGTTCAAAGGCTTCCGAGTGAGCATGTCCAGCACCAGGTTAATGTCCCAGGCTGCAACTGGACGCTTAACAGGGGTCTGGTGGAGAATCCTTAAGAAATCTCTCACCATAGGTAACTGAGCCAGAGTTAAAGAAGAAACTGCTCATGGAACGCTGAGATGGCACTAAGGTGAACTTTAACTGTGGAGTACTGAAGACCTAAGTTTGACAGGTCCAAAAGATACCCAGAACTTGCCAGGAGGACAGGAAAAGGCATTCCAAGAGGATTTTGTACACTAGAGAGAAAAGCTTCCATTTGGAAGCAGATGCTGGGTGGCTGGCTTCCGAGCAGCCACAGGAAGGATGTCTAGACTCTACGAGAGACGCGGAACCGATTCACTTCTATCTCTTCAGGAGCCAAGCATGAAGGTGAAGTGATTTCAGGTTGGGATGGACCAACAACCCGAGTCAAAAGACTGATTTGCAAAGGAAGTGGTCTCGAGAGGCTGCCAACATACTGTTGAGTAGAGGAACCATAGTTGCCGAGGCCAGGAAGGAGCAATGAGAATCATCTTGGTCCCCTGAGACTGAACTCTTGAGGAGTACTCTCTGATTAGAGGAAGCGGAGGAAAGGCGTAAAGAAAGCCGCTTTGTCCACCGCAGCCTGAACGCATCCTGACAGAAAATGCCAGGCCCTGATTTCTGGAGCAGAAGAGGCAGTTTTTATGTTGAGTGGGATGCAAAAGGTCCAGGTCTGAGTCCCCCACTCTTGAACAGGGACCGAGGCACGCTGGATCGAGACCACCGTGAGGGTCTGCCTCCGCTTCTGCTGAGGTGATCTGCTAGGTCGCTTTGTATACCTGGCAGATAAACCGCTTGAATCAGAGACTTGTGCCCAAGCACCACTCCCACACCCTCATTGCTTCCCCTGCAAAGGGATAAGAATGAGCACCGCCTTGCATGTTGATGTCATACATCACTGCTTTGTTGTCCGCTTGAAGGGGAGTAGTGTTTGTGACAAAGGACATCCTTCAGAGCTGGATTGCATAGAGGACCCCTCATCTCCAGGACATGTATGGAGATGAGTTTCAACTGAGTCCATACACCTTGAGTGTGGGGAGAGACAGTGAGTTCCCCATCCCATTAGCGATGCGCGCTCATGTGATGGAGATCTGATGATCCGGGGAGCAAAGGGGAATCCTTCCAGGAGATTGCTTTCTTGAGACCACCAGGTGAGAGACCTTCAAGGGCCTCGTCACCTTGATGGGATAAGACTGGGGGTGAGAGGTCGGGGACCACTGAGTGGAGAGTATCCATTGGGTGTTCTCATGTGCAGTCGGGCCAGTGAAGACCGAGGACGCCATGAGATTCTAATATGCGTCGGATCGAGAGCTTGCAACCGATTGGTTCTCCTGATGTAACGGGCTATTCAAGGATGCTCGAGTCCTCTGTCCTCTGGAAGGAAAGCCCGTGCGCTGAAGAGGTGTCTAGCTAGCATCCCCATGAAAAGGAGCCTCTGGGAGGGTTGCAGTTGAGATTTTTTCAACCAGCAGAACTCCCATGGATGGAGAAGACGAGAAGTCGCTTGACGGCTTCCAAAGTCCCTCGGCTGAAGGCCTGCTGTAGCCAATCACCAGGTAGGGAAACACCTGGAGTCCCGACTTTTCCTGAGATGCTACCACAGGACTGCACAACACTTTGTAAAAACTCGCTGGCATCGAGTGATAGCCCAAAGGGCAAGGACTTTAACTGATAATGCTGACCCAAAGCTACAAACCCGAGGAACTTGCGGTGGGTCGGTGGACGGGACATGCTGGTAAGCATCCTGCATATCCAGAAAGAGGCCAGGCCGTCGGGTTTGATGCAGCAAGGGTAACAGGGCACCTAGGAAATCATCTTGAATTTCTCCCTGGGGAGGAATTTGTTTAACTTTCTGAGGTCTAGAATGGTGTCTCCACCCAGATTTCTTGGAACCAGAAAGGTAATGGAGAGAACCCTGTGTTTCGTAGGATGCGGGGCACCAGTTCTATTGCCCTGTTAATTCAGAAGGCCCTGGATCTCCACGGAGGAGGTCTGACTGAGAGGCCGGCAACCTGGTTGTCGATGGGAGGACACTGGGGGTTTCAAGAAATTGAGAGAATAACCCTCGCGAATTATCCGAAGGGACCCATTTGTCCGGGTTATGGACTTCCACTGGTTGTAGAAGTGACATCAGACACCTCCCACTGGAGGAGAAAGTTCCACCTCGGCAGAGTGGATGGAACTTCTGGGCCAACGACTCATAAGGTAGCGCTGGGAGCTTTAGGCCCCGCGCTTGCCAAGCGCCTTCTTTTGAGGCTGGGCAGGTTGGCTTTTATGGAAGCTTCCCTGCCTCTGCCTCAAAGGACTGACGACTATGAAACTGACGCCTGTTCACATGCCCCCGAGAGGGGCAAGATGGAGGTCTGGCCAACTTAATGGCCGCGATCTAGTCTCTGAGTGGCCTCTAAGGCTTGCTCCACCTGAGGGCCAAAAAGAAAGGAGCCATCAAAGGCAAGCCCATCACCTGCTGCTGAGCATCATTCGTGAAGCCAGAAGCACGAGCCAGGAATGGCGCCAGTATAAATCCTCGCGGCTGCTGGAGCGAGAAGCAGTGTCGAAAAGCGTCCATGGGACTTTGACCTGTTGGTTATTGGACTCAATTCACTCTAATAACGGTCAGAAGCAGCTCTGACTTGGAATCCGAATCTGGAAGAGCTTCAACCATTCTTTTCATAGAGTGCCACAGGATATACTCATACTGAGAAAATAGCCTTGATAACTGGAGTACGCATACTTTTAGAGTGGAGGCACAAAGACTCTCTTACCTAATGTATCAATCTTATGAGACTTTGTTAATAGGTCGAGCTGTAGTAGTTGAGGAAGAACGACCTTGTCATTCTCTGCCAGGACTACAATAGAATCCTAAGCTTGGGATGCCAAATGGGACGATCTTGGGAGCTGAATACTTCTTATCAATGGATTTAGCCACTGAGGGAATAAGAGCAGGATTATTCCATACCATTTGAGACAGCGTCTCGAAGGAAGGCTGGATCGGAGGAGTCAAATCCGTAGGGATCTCCGAAGAATGAAGATACTGGAGTCTAATATCTTCCCAGGATCGATGTCTGTAGTCTGGAGAAAGAGTGGATCCCAGGTTCTTCAACAGAGACTTAAAGGACAGGTCCTCGACCACAGGCTCTGTAGCAAAGAAAGATCCCGCTTCTCCATTTCATCATCACCAACGAAGGTCTGGGTCAGGCTCAACATCATCTCCTGATGGTCCAGAAAGAACTGTTTGGATGGGAAAGGAGTGAAAATTAGAGAGAAAACAGCAGAAAACAAGGAGAGTCCCCAAGGAAGGCCGCCGAAGCGCCGAGACGGCAAAACAGGCTGAAGACGGCATCGAGAAGGGCGCGACGGGCGCTGGAAGAGGCACGCTGCCCGCACCGCCGGCGGCGCTCTGGATGACAATGCCGCGACGGCGTGGCTGGACGACGACGCTGCGACGGCACTGCCGGAACGGCGCCTGGACGACGCTAGGCTGGCGCGAACGGGCGCCGCCTTTATCTCAACAGCATTCACTGGCGGGGCGCTGGCGAGACTGCTGGGGGTTAAGGACGGCAGCCGCAAGACCCAGCGGTACCAAAACGGCGCCGCCAGCCAACAGACTCCTGCAGGCGCTGGAAAAGCCCCAGGAACCTGGAAAGCTAGAGAAGGAAAAACAGGAGATAAGGGCATCGGTGAGGCCCCCTGCGCCGCAGCCATGTGAGGGGGGGAAACACCTAAGCACGGAGTTGCTGGCACCGAAGAAGGCGCCACGCGACTAGGAAGGTCCAACCGCCCTACCTGATCGCCGGAGGGGCCCGAGGGCTCCGAGGCAACCGAGCCAGGCAGAAGAACCAACCTCCGAGCCCATTGCTCCATAAGAGCGGCCCACTGATGAAACTGCTCATCTGGAGTCCTACCTATAGGCGGGAGGGACTCGGCGTCGAGCGACAATTACGGAGATTGGCGACTCGAGAAGAGACCGGCAACTAGCAGCGATAATCCGGCCGTCGACAGCGCAGACGCCAGAGGGATGCACCGCGAGTGATGCCTTCTCTTTGACCTGTGGGCCGAAGAAGAGCTAGAGGCGAACGGTGCCGGTGAATGCGACCGTTATTTTTATGCCGGCGGGGACCGCCCATCCCCCGGCATCGGACTGACCGTTGTCGAAGTCCCCGCTGAGGAGAAGGGAGGCTGACCGGATCCAGCCCGCTGACTGAACAGCTTTCATACGAAGTCCCTACCGCCACCTGACCTGCTCATGGTCGCATCTCTCAGTAGGCCGGAGACTTCTTTCAAGTAAAATTTATTATTAGAAAATTTAACGAAAATAGAATAAAATTAAGCGATACTACTTATCCAGATAGTTACAAAAACAAACTGAAAACTATGCGCTAGTTTGAAGTTTGACTCGATCAGGTGAGCGGACATAGCTGCACTGAAGCGCACTCGACGGGCGGAAAAAGGAACTGAGGGCGGTTGAGGGTCAGCCAGATGGTCATTACTCGCTCGAAAGGCTGCTCAAGGGCGTCATGGTCTCAAGCGGCTCCGCTACCGCACCCTCCAGCAAAAAGTTTGCTTCCGATGGGTCTTAGTGCCTCCGGCGCTAATCCCACTAGTGTGAATGAGTGGTGGAGACTTATGTCCAGGAAGATCTACTTTGTCCTTATGGAACACAGTATACGGAGGGTCCGTAACCAGGGCATGTATCTCAGAGACCCTGCAGGCTGAGGTAATGGCCACTAGGAAGGCCGTCTTCCAGGTGAGAAATTTTAACTCACAGGTAGCCAGAGGTTCGAAAGGTTTCCGAGTGAGCATGTCTAGCACAAGGTTAATGTCCCAGGCTGCAACCGGACGTCTTATAGGGGGTCTGGTATGCAGAATTCCTTTAAGAAATCTCTTAACCATAGGTAACTGAGCCAGAGACAAAGAAAACGGCTCATGATATACTTGAAATGGCACTAAGGTGAACTTTGACTGTAGAGTACTGAAGACCTGAATTTGAGAGGTCCAAAAGGTACTCCAAAACCTTGTCTGGTGGACAGGAAAAGGATTCCAAGAGGACTTTGAGACACCAGAGTTTAAAACGCCCACTTAGACGTGTAAGTTTTCCTTGGTAGCTGGCTTCGAAAGCAGCCAGAAGAATGTCTGAAACTCTTCGAGACATTGAACCGTTCCACTTCTACCTCTTCAGGAGCCAAGCGTGAAGGTGAAGCGATCTCAGGTTGGGATGGACCACCGGACCCTGAGTCAACAGGTTCATCTGCAGGGGGAGTGGTCTTGGAGGGGCTGCCAACATATTCTTGAGTAGAGGAAACCATAGTTGTCAAGGCCAAGAGGGGGCAATGAGAATCATCTTGGTCCCCTGGGACTCGAATTTGAGAAGTACTCTCTGAATTAGAGGAAGAGGCGGAAAGGCGTAAAGAAAGTGTTTTGTCCACCGCAGCCTGAACGCATCCTGACAGAAAATGCCAGGCCCTGGATTTCTGGAGCAGAAGAGAGGCAGTTTTGCGTTGAGTGGGGATGCAAAAAGGTCCAGGTCTGGAGTTCTCCACTCTTCGAATAGTGATTGAACTATGGTTGAGTCGAGAGTACACTCGTGAGGATCTGCCTCTGTTCTGCTGAGACGGTCCGCCAAGTCATTTTGTACACCTGGCAGGTAGACCGCTTGAATTAGAGATTTGTGTTCCAAGCACCATTCCCACACCCTCGCCGCCTTCCTGCATAAGGGTAAGAGTGAGTAATACCTGCTTGTTGATGTAATACATCACAGCTTTGTTGTCCGCTTGAAGGAGAATGTTCTGTGACAGAGGATGTCCTTCAAAGCCGGACTACATAAAGGACGGCCTCATCTCTAAGACATTTATGTGAAGCTGGGCCTCGAGTTGAGTCCATACACCTTGAGTGTGAGAGAGCGACAATGGGCTCCCCATCCCGTTAGCGATGCGCCTGTGGTGATGGAGATTTGATGATCCAGAGAGCAAAGGAAATCTTTCCAGGAGATTGCTCTCTTTGAGACCACCAGGTGAGAGACCCTCTGTAAGGGTTCTGTCACCCTTGATGGATAAGACTGTGGGTGAGTGGTTGGGGACCACTGAGCATCCACTGGGTGGTTCTCATGTGTATCCGAGCTAGGGGTACAGTGAACACTGAGGATGCCATGAGGCCTAACATACGTTGCATTGAGAGAGCTGTAACTCATCTGTTCTCCCCAATGTAACAGGCCATCTGAAGGATATCGAGCCTTCTGTCCTCTGGAAGGAAAGCCTTCGCGCAAGAGGTGTCTAGTAGAGTCCCTATGAAAAGGAGTCTCTGGGAGGGCTGCAACTGTGACTTCTTTGGATTCAGCAGAACTCCCATGGACGTAAGACGACGAGACGCCGTCTGAATGGCTTCCAGGGTCCCCTGTCTGGAAGGGCTTGCTAGGAGCCAGTCGTCCAGGTAGGGAAACACTCTGATTCCGAGCTTCCTGAGATGCGTTGAGAGAACTGCACAACACTTTGTAAAGACTTGCAGCGCCGAGGATAGCCCAAAGGGCAGGACTCTGAACTGATAGTGTTGACCCAGAGCCACAAACCTCAGGAATTTGTGATGCCTCGGGTGAATAGGAAATGTGCTGGTAAGCATCCTGCATGTCCAGGGAGGTTAGCCAGTCGTGTTGATGAAGCAAAGGTAACAGGGTTGCTACAGAAATCATTTTGAATTTCTCCCTGGGGAGAAATTTGTTTAGCTTTCTGAGGTCTAGAATGGGGCGCATACCCCCAGACTTCTTTGGAACCAGAAAGTAGTGGGAGTAGAACCCTGTGTTTCGCTGATGCAGAGGTACCAGTTCTACTGCCCTGTTGTTCAGAAGGCCCTGATCTCGGCGACGTAGAAGTTCTGACTGAAGGATTGACAGCCTGGGTTGTCGTTTGGGAGGACGATTCGGAGGGGTCTCCAGAAAATTGAGAGAATACCCCTCGCAAATTATCCAAAGGACCCATTTGTCTGAGGTTATGGACTTCCACTGGTTGTAGAAGTGCATCAGACGACCTCCCACCGGAGAGGAAAAGTCCATCTCGGGCAGTGGAGAGGGAACTTGGGCCGGCAACTCATAAGGTAGCGGTGGGCGCTTTGGGCCCTTGCACTTTCTGTTGCGTCTTCTTTTGAGGTTGGGCAGGTTGGTTCTTATGGTAACTTCCTCTGCCCCTGCCTTGAAAGGACTGACAATGATGAAACTGACGTCTACCGACATGCCCTTGAGAGGGGGTAGGAGGGGGTCGAGCCAGCTTAATGGCCGACCTAGTCTTCTGAGTAGCCTCTAGAGCTTGCTCTACCTGAGGACCAAAAAGATACGAGCCGTCAAAGGGCAACGCCATCACCTGCTGCTGTGCATCATTCGTGAAGCCCGAAGTACACAGCCAAAGCATCCCAGGACCCCGAGAAACATGGTTAGAAGGGAAAATAGCAGGAGATAAGGGCATCGGTGTGGCCCCCGGCACCGCAGCCATGTGGGGGGGAGGACACCCAAGCGCGGAGTCGTCGGCACCGAGGAAGGTGCCACACGACCAGGAAAGTCCAACCGCCCTACCTGGTCACCCGACAAGCCCGAACGCCCACGGGCAACCGAGCCAGGTAGCAGAACCAACCTCAGAGTCCATTGCTCCATAAGAGCGGCCCACTGATGAAACTGCTCATCTGAAGACCTACCAATAGGCGGGGTAGGACTCCGATGCCGACGGCTACCGGAAGCAGAAGTTGGCTACTCCGAAGGAGGAGACCGGCAACTAGCCACGATAACAGAGCGTCGACGCGCAGACACATCAGCGGGCGACCTCGAGTGATGCCTTCTCTTTTTAGACCTGTGGACCAAGAAGAGCTGAGGGCCGAACGGTGCAGAGAATGCGACCGCTTGTTTTATGCCTCTGGGGGACCGCCATCCCCTGGTCATTGGACTGACCGCTGTCGGACTCCGTTCGGGAGAAGGAGGCGGACCGGACCCAGCCCCACTGACTGAACAGCTTTCATACGAAGTCTCCCCACCGTCACTTGACCTGCTCATGGTCGACTCCGTCAAGTAGGCTGAGACTTCTTTATTGTATATTAAAATAGAATAAACTTAAGCGATACTATATCGAGATAATACTACAAAAAAATAAACTGAAAACTATGCTGCTAGTTTGAAGTTGGACTCCCGACAGGCGAGCGACGTCGATATTGAAGCGCACTCGACGGCGGGAAAAAAGGAACTGAGGCGGTTGGAGGGGCGACGCCGAGACAGTCATTGCCGCGCGAGCTAGTGCTCGCGGCGCCGTGCCTCGCAGCGCCATCTCTGGTGTCGACCCTCCAGCAAAACGCTTGTTCCCGATGGGTCCTAGTGCCTCCAGCGCAGATCCCAATAGTGTGAATGAGTGGTGGAGACTTATGTCCAGGAAGATCTGCGATTTGAAAGTAAAGAATGAAAAATGGCAGTAGATCAAGGCATCAGTGTGGACCTCTGCGCCGCAGCCATGTGAGGGGGATAGACACCAGAGTGCGGAGTCGACGGCACCAAAGAAGGCGCCACGCGACTAGAAGTCCCACCCACCCTGTGCCTGCCATTCCAAAACAGACCAGCCTGAAAGCTCTGGTGATGGACTGGCTGGTTCAGGCAGTTGGGACAACGGCCCAATGGTGAAACTGCTCATCAGAAGCCCCTTCCAATAGGCAGAGAGGCGCTCCGCTGTCGAAGACGCCGGCTACCAGAGACAGAAGCCAGCGACTCTGAAAGAAGCGGAGACTGACTCCTGACCCCAACAGATCGTTGGCACGCAGACGTACCAGAGGGCAACCTCGAGTAATGCAGTTTCTTCTTCAACCAGTGGGCCGAAGAACATTAGGTAGAACAGTGCCATAAACGGGACAGTTTATTTTTGTGCTTTAGAGGACCGCCTATCTCCCCAGCACTGGACCGTCCCTTGTCAGACCCCCGAGGAGGGCAGCAGACTAGACCCGCCCAGCTGACCAAACAGCTTATACAAAGTTTCTACTGTCAACTGCTCCACTCATGATCGACTCAGTCAATGGAGAGCTGAAGACTTCTTTATTGTACAACTAGGAAATTTATTAAAATATAAATCGGTACTTGAGAAAAAATTCAAAATAATAAAACTGAAAACTAAGCTGCTAGTTTGAAGTTCAACTCCCAGAGGGTGAGCATCGTCACTAAAGTGCATTAGACGGAGGGAAAAAAAAGAACTGAGGTGGTTGGAGGGTCAATGCCGAGATGGTCTTTACCACACACGCTGGGCTCATGGTTTCATGTTGGCGCTAGCCCTCCTGAAAAGTTTGCTCCCGCCGGGTCACAGCGCCTCCGGCGTACTCCCATCAGTGTAAATGAGTGGTGGAGACTATGTCCAGGAAGATCATGCCGACATGGTCAGCTAACTGTTAGCAGCGGCACACTGGGGTGAGCTCCCAGTGTGCCACACATTGTTTTGGGGGGGTTGGGGCCCAGTTATGCCGACACGGGGATTGCACCCCCGATGTCTGCTTCCTTTGGGGATTACGTGGCAGTGACTCTGCCGCCATGTTTATTGAAATGTTTTGCCAGGAGGCGTGTCATCAGTGCCGCTACATGACGAGCTTGTCTCCGACTGCAGTAGCACTTTTCTTGCAAGCTGTGTCCACTTTACATAATTGTGTCAGCACTAGCATGCTGGCTTATTGGGGAAAGTACAGTTAAGTAAGAACTTACCGTAACAGTAGATCTTAGAGAACAGCTCTTGCAGCAGGTTACACCATTAGGACTGAAGCTGGCAGGCGCCAGGACCCCACTGAAATGTTCTAGCTAGCAGTATCCAGCGGGAACCGCCCCCGACGTCAGGCACAGTACATAAGAGGGCGGTCCCCCATAATCCCCAGTTCTCCCGCCAGAGACTCCCGGCCGCTGTATGACATCAGAAGAGGAGACTGGGGATCCGCCATCAAATGGAAGTCAGAAAGATGCTGAAACGCCTGATCCTAGGAAAAGGATGTTGGAACTTGAATCTATCTCCATCGGGGATGGTGGGAGGGAAAGTACCTGCTGCAAGAGTTGTTTTCAAAGATCTACTGTTACGGTAAGTTCTTACGTAACTGTACTATCTTACTTTGAGAAACAGCTCTTGCAGCAGGTTACACCATTAGGACTGAAGCTGGCAGGCGCCAGGACCCCACTGAAATGTTCTAGCTAGCAGTATCCAGCGGGAACCGCCCCCGACGTCAGGCACAGTACATAAGAGGGCGGTCCCCCATAATCCCCAGTTCTCCCGCCAGAGACTCCCGGCCGCTGTATGACATCAGAAGAGGAGACTGGGGATCCGCCATCAAATGGAAGTCAGAAAGATGCTGAAACGCCTGATCCTAGGAAAAGGATGTTGGAACTTGAATCTATCTCCATCGGGGATGGTGGGAGGGAAAGTACCTGCTGCAAGAGTTGTTTTCAAAGATCTACTGTTACGGTAAGTTCTTACGTAACTGTACTATCTTACTTTGAGAAACAGCTCTTGCAGCAGGTTACACCATTAGGACCTATTCCCAAGCAATCATGGAAATCTCACACCACTGGGAGCAGGGAAGGTAGAAATCTTTAATGAAACCAAAGCCTAAGACAGAAGTCCTTGAAGGACTGCTAGACCCAAACCTGCTCTTCGCCTTGATGCAATATCCAGGCTATAATGCCTGATGAAAGTGTGCACGGAGCTCCAAGTAGCTGTAGCACAGATGGCTGAGGTGGACACGTTCTTAAGGGCAGCAAAGGAGGTAGCCACCCCCCTTGTGGAATGACCCTTAATCGAGCACGGTAAGGGTTTGTTGCGCTTCTGGTAACAGAAAGTGATATACTGAATGAGCCACCTGGTCAGCGACTGTTTGAAAACAGGAGCTCCCATCATCCTGTGAGCAAAGGAGACAAAAAGCTGGCCTGATTTTCGGTGGTGTTTGGTTCTGCTCAGGGAGTATCGGAGACACCTATGCACATCTAGGGTGTGCAAAAGGGCCTCTACTTGATTCGAATAGTTGGGAAAGTACACTGTTAGATCGATACCCTGATTAAGGGTGAGATGAGACCACCTTAGGCAGAAATTTGGGATTAGTCCGTAGCGATACCCTGTCTTGGTGAAAAAACAAATAAGACTCTTTGCACATGAGTGCACGAAGTTCAGAAATTCTTCTGGCCGAAGTAACGGCAACTAAAAACAACGTCTTCCAAGTGAGAAGACTTAGCTTGCAATCCGCGGCTGGCTCAAAGGGTGGCAGTGTGAGCTGCTCCAGGACAAAGGGTAGATCCCATGGCAGAACTGGATCCTTAATCGAGGGTCTAAGTTGGAGAATACCTCTCAGGAAGGCTCGTGCTGTGTACAACTGGGATATGGTGCGTTGGCCTATCGGACAATGATAGGCTGATATGGCACAGAGGTGTACTGTGATCGAGGAGCAGGCCAAGCCCGTCTGAAAAAGACACAGGAGGCAGTCCAAGACTGATTTTTCTGGACAGTCTAAAGGCGAAAAAGGAAAATTACGTACCTACCGTAATTCTTGATCTTCTTGGACGAGTCTCCACCACTCATTCACACTAGTGGGATTGGCGCCGGAGGCACTAAGACCCATCGGGAGCAAACTTTTTGCTGGAGGGTCGGCGCGAGACGGGCGCGTTAGCAGCGTGGCTCGAGAGCGGTAATGACCATCTCGGGCGACGACCTCCAACCGCCTCAGTACCTTTTTACCAAGGAGGTGCAGCGCAATTAACGTGAAAAGGGTAAACCTAACATTAAAACGGACATAAGATAGTCCGCATGGACCCGTGCAAGAAGGGGTCAGCAAAGAAGTCCTCACGCCTAAAGATTTGAGGGAGTGAAGACCAATACAGCGGTGAGCTCGGGGATGGAGGGAGGGTGAATGAGTGGTGGAGACTCGTCCAAGAAGATCAAGAATTACGGTAGGTAATGCATCTTTCCTATCTTCCTGGACATAAGTCTCCACCACTCATTCACACTAGTGGGAGAGTACCAAGCTGATAATCCCCAAAAGGGCGGCAGGAGAGCCAGAGCTCACGCGCCTAAGATAGAAGCCCCATTAAGGATAGTTCTGCCGAATGCGGAATGTCGCCTGGCATGAACATCCAGTGCATAGTGCTTAACGAAGTATGCACTGAGCTCCAAGGTAGCGCCCGTTGCATATATCTGCAATTGGAACATTGCGACTTCCGCTAGGATGCTGACCGCCTCTAGTAGAGTGAGCGACACTCTACCTTCTAATTTAACTTGAGCCATGGAATAGCAATGACGAAGGCATGCCACTAACCATGAAGAGATATCATCTAATAGCGACAGGTTGACCCAGCCGGTGTCGCTGAAAGAAACGAACAGTTGCCGAGTCTTGCATGAAATCCTTGGTTCTATCTAAATAGAACCGCATGGTCTCTTAACATCCAAGGAATGAAGAGCTCGTTCTCTCTCATTTTGGAAATTAGCGTAAAGTAAGTGGAAGTACCAGAGGTTGGTTCAGATGGAATTCTGACACAACCTTGGGAAGAAATTTAGGATGAGTACGTGAGAACTACCTTGTCCTTATGGAATACAGTATACTGGAGGGTCCGTAACCAGGGCATGTATTCTCAGAGACCCTGGGGCTGAGGTAATGGCCACCAGGAAGGCAGTCTTCAGGTAAGAAATTTTAGCTCACAGGTAGCTAAGGGTTGGAAGGCTTCGAGTGAGCATGTCCAGCACCAGGTTAATGTCCCCAGGCTGCAACTGGGACGCTTAACAGGGGTCTGGTATGGAGAATCCCTTAAGAAATCTCTTCACCATAGGTAACTGAGCCAGAGTTAAGGAAGAAACCGCTCATGGACGCTGAGATGGCACTAAGGTGAACTTTTAACTGTGGAGTACTGAAGACCTAAGTTTGATAGGTCCAAAAGATACTCCAGAACCTTGCCAGGAGGACAGGAAAAGGGATTCCAAGAGGATTTTGCACACCAGAGAGAAAACGCTTCCATTTGAAGCCGTGATTGGGTGGCTGGCTTCCGAGCAGCCAGAAGGATGTCTGAGACTCTCACGAGAGCGTTGAACCGATTCACTTATCTCTTCAGGAGCCAAGCATGAAGGTGAAGTGATTTCAGGTTGGATGGACCAACGAACCCTGAGTCAAAAGACTGATTTGCAAAGGAAGTGGTCTCGGAGAGGCTGCCAACATACTGTTGAGTAGAGGAACCTATAGTTGCTAGGCCAGGAAGGAGCAATGAGAATCATCTTGGTCCCTGAGACTCGAATCTCTGAGGAGTACTCTGGATTAGAGGAAGTGGTGGAAAGGCGAAAGAAAGCGTTTTGTCCACCGCAGCCTGAACGCATCCTGACAGAAAATGCCAGGCCCTGGATTTCTGGAGCAGAAGAGAGAGCAGTTTTAGCGCTGAGTGGGGATGCAAAAGGTCCAGGTCTGGAGTCCCCACTTTGAAACAGGGACCGAGCTACGGCTGGATGAGAGAACCACTCGTGAGGGTCTGCCTCCGCTCTGCTGAGGTGATCTGCTAGGATCGTTTTGTATACCTGGCAGATAAAACCGCTTGAACCAGAGACTTGTGCTCCAAGCACCACTCCCACACCCTCATTGCTTCCCTGCAAAGGGATAAGAATGAGCACCGCCTTGCTTGTTGATGTAATACATCACTGCTTTGTTGTCCGCTTTGAAGGAGAATGTTCTTGTGACAAGGACATCCTTCAGAGCTCGGATTGCATAGAGGACCGCCTCATCTCAGGACATTTATGTGGAGATGGAGTTTCAACTGAGTCCATACACCTTGAGTGTGGAGGGAGAGACAGTGAGCTCCCCATCCCATTAGCGATGCATCTGTGGTGATGGAGATCTGATGATCCGGGGAGCAAAGGGGAATCCTTCCAGGGATTGCTCTCTTGAGACCACCAGGTGAGAGACCTTCAAGGGGCTCCGTCACCTGATGGGATAAGACTGGGGTGAGAGGTCGGGACCATCGAGGAGAGCATCCATTGGGTGGTTCTCATGTGCAGTCGGGCCAGAGGACAGTGAAGACCGAGGACGCCATGAGACCCAACATGCGCTGCATCGAGAGCTGTAACCAATTGGTTCTCCCTGATGTAACGGGCCATACGAAGGATGTCGTAGCCTTCTGTCCTCTGGAAGGAAAGCCTCGCTGAAGAGGTGTCTAGAAGTCCCTATGAAAAGGAGCTCTGGGAGGGTTGCAGCTGAGATTTTTCAAATTCAGCAGAACTCCCATGGACGTGAGAAGACGGAAGTCGCTTTGCACGGCTTCCAAAGTCCCTTGGCCGGAAGGGCTTGCTAGAAGCCAATCGTCCAGGTAGGGAAACACTCGAGTCCGACTTTCCTGAGATGCGCCACAGAACTGACAACACTTTGTAAAACTCATGGCGCCGAGATAGCCCAAAGGGCAGGACTCTGAACTGATAATGCTGACCCAAAGCTACAAACCTGAGGAATTTGCGGTGGGTCGGGTGGATCGGGATATGCTGGTAAGCATCCTGCATATCCAGAGAGGCCAGCCAGTCGTGTTGATGCAGCAAGGGTAACAGGGTACCTAGGAAATCATCTTGAATTTCTCCTGGGAGAAATTTGTTTAACTTTCTGAGGTTCAGAATGGGGCGCATCCCCAGATTTCTTTGGAACCAGAAAGTAATGGGAGAACCCTGTGTTTCGCAGATGCGGGGCACCAGTTCTATTGCCCTGTTGTTCAGAAGGCCCTGATCCCGCGGTGAGGAGGTCTGACTGAGAGGCCGACAACCTGGGTTGTCGATGGGGAGGACAATTGGGGGTTCCAAGAAATTGAGAGAATAACCCTCGAATTATCCGAAGGACCCATTTGTCTGAGGTTATGGACTCTCCACTGGTTGTAGAAGTACATCAGACGACTTCCCCACGGAGGAGAGAAGTTCCACCGGCAGAGGGATGGAATCCTGGGCAACGACTGATAGGTAGCTGGGAGCTTTGGGTCCCTCGCGCTTGCTGAGTCTTCTTTGAGGGTTGGGCAGGTTGGCTTTATGGAAGCTTCCCCTGCCTCTGCCTCAGAAAGGACTGATGACTATGAAACTGACGCCTGTTCACATGCCCCGAGAGGGGCAGGCGGAGGTCTGGCCAACTTAATGGCCGATCTAGTCTTCTGAGTGGCCTCTAAGGCTTGCTCCACCTGAGGCCAAAAGAAAGGAGCCATCAAAGGCAGCGCCATCACCTGCTGCTGAGCATCATTCCTTGAAGCCAGAAGCGCGAGCCAGGAATGGCGCCGAGTACAAATCCGCTACGGCTGCTGAGTTGAGCAGTGTCAGCGTCCATGGCGGCTTTGACCTGTTGGTTATTGGACTCAATACCTCTAATAGCAGGCCGAAGAAGCTCTGACTTGGAATCGAATCTGGAAGAGCTTCAACCATTCTTTTCATAGAGTGCCACAGGATATACTCATACTGAGAAAAATAGCCTTGATAACTGGCAATACGCATACTTAGAGTGGAGGCAGCAAAGACTCTCTTACCTAGTGTATCAATCTTACGAGTCTCTTTGTTAATAGGTCGAGCTGTAGTAGTTTGAGGAAGAACGACCTTGTCATTCTCTGCCAGGACTACAATAGGATCCGCAAAGGCTTGGGATGCCAAAATGGGACGATCCTTGGAGCTGAATACTTCTTATCAATGGATTTAACCACTGAGGAATAAGAGCAGGAGTTATTCCATACCATTTGAGACAGCGCCTCGAAGGAAGGCTGAATCAAGGAGTCAAAACTGAGATCTCCGGAAGCATGAAGATACTGAGTCTTAATATCTTCCCAGGATCGATGTCTGTAGTCTGGAGAGAAAGAGTGGATCCCGGGTTCTTCAACAGAGACTTAAAGGACAGGTCTCACCACAGGCTCTGTAGCAAAGAAAGATCCTGTTTCTCCACTTCATCACCCAACCAAGGTCTGGGCCAGGCTCAAGATCATCTCCTGATGGTCCAGAAAGGACTGTTTGACAGGAAAGGAGTGAAATTAGAGAGGAGGAAATGGCAGAAAACAAGGAGAGTCCCTGGCGGTTGCCGGGCGCCAGACGGCAAAACGGGCTGAAGACGGCACCAGGAGGCGTGACGGCGCCGGCGAGGGCACGCTGCCCCGCAACGCCTCGGCGGCGCTGGCCGACGCCGGGCCAGATCCAATGGCACTACCTGCGGCGGCGCCAACGGGCGCCGAGACCACGCTGCACCGCCTAACGGCGCCGCGAAGCTCCGGCGTCTCAAAACGGGCGCCGACACGGCCACAGACCCTGCAGAAGGCGCAGGAAAAGCCCCAGGAACCTGGAAAGCAAGAGAAGGAAAAAACCAGGAGATAGGGGCATCGGTGAGGCCTCGCCCGCAGCCATGTGAGGGGGAACACTCAAGCACGGAGTCGCTAGCACCGAAGAAGGCGCCGGCCGACTAGGAAGGTCCAACCGCCCCTACCTGATCGGCCGGAGGAGCCCGTGGGCCCGGAGGTAACCGAGCCAGGCAGAAGAACCAACCTCCGAGCCCATCGCCCTACAGAGCGCCCACTGATGAAAACTGCTCATCTGGAGCCCTACTCAGGGCGGGAGGGCCATGTCGCAGGATCGTTCGATTATCGGAAGTTGGCGATCTGCAAGAAGGAGACCGCAACTGTAACGACATAACCTGCCAGTCGCACGAAGAGACATACCAGAGGGCTTACCGAAAGTGATGCCTTCTCTTTGACTCTGGGCCGGGTTAGTTATCGAGGCCGAACGGCGCCCGAATGCACTGCTTATTTTATGCCTGGCGGGGACCGCCTATCCCCCGGCATCGGATGACCGTGAGTCGAACCCCGCTGAGGAGAGAAGGAGGTGGCTGACGGACCCAGCCCCGCTGACTGAACAGTTTTCTCAACTAAGCCCCTCACCAGCCACCTGACCTGCTCATGCGGCTCACTCCAGTCCAGTAGTGCGGTGACTTCTTTCAAGTAAGTTAAATTTAACATTAGAAAATTTTACCAAAAATAGAATAAAACTAAGTGATACTACTATCGCGATAATGTTACAAAACAAACTGAAAACTATGCGCTTAGTTTGAAGTTTGACTCGACGGCTAGTGCGATGTCGTTACTGAAGCGCACTTGACGGAAGTGGAAAAAAGAATCGAGGGAGGATTGGAGGTCAAGCCGCCGAGATGGTCATTACCGCCGAGCTGCCAACGCGCGCCGTGTCTCCGCTACCGACCCTCCAGCAAAAGTTTGCTCCCCGGCGGGTCTTAGTGCCTCCGGCCAATCCCACTAGTGTGAATGAGTGGTGGAGACTTATGTCCAGGAAGATCCCCCGTGCTACAGCCCATAGGCAAAAACGGCACCATTTCATGGCAGGTTCTCGCTACCACTAGAAAGTACAGTTACGAAGAACTACATCAATAGCAGATCTTCAAGAGAGGCCTTGCAGGTAATTTACAGGACTGACGCTGGCAGGCAGTGACCTAAAAATTTCCTAGCTAGCAGTCCCTGGCGAGGGACCTCCCACGCCAGGTGACCGCGCCAGACACGCTCAGGCAAAGGGCGGTCTCGCTCACCTTCCTGTTCTTTCGCCACGGGCCAGAAAAGCCAGACAACAGAGAGCGGATATTTCTCACTGAAAAGCTTTGAGAAAGCCTAGGGTATGGAGGGTGGGAGGTTATTTTACCGTAAGAGTCTTTTTCGAAGATCTACTGTTACGTAAGTTCTACGCAGTACAGTTATTTAAGAACTCACTGTAACAGTAGATCTTGAGAACAGCTCTTGAGCAGGTTACACCCATTAGACTGAAGCCAGCAGGCATCAGGACCCCACGGAAATCTTCTAGCTAGCAGTCTTCAGCAGGGACCGCCTCCGATGTCGGTCCCACCCCCGACGTCAGGCGTAATACATAAGGAGGTGGTCCCGCCAGAATCCCCAGTTCTCCCGCCGGAGACTCCCAGCCACTGGATGACATCAGAAGAGGAGACCGAGGATCTGCCATCAGAAAAGGAAAGGCAAGTAAGCTCCTGCTGAAGCCTGGTTAGGCCGTACTTCCTCCAGGGGGAATGGTATGGAGGGTACCTCGCAAGAGCTGTTCTCAAGATCTACTGTTATGGTAAGTTCTACGTATCTGTACTATCTTACTGAGATACAGCTCTGCAGCAGGTCACCCATTAGGACTGATTCCAAGCAATAGCGCTCCAGACACTGTGGGAGGAGGCATAACGGAGAGATCTTAAAAATCCTGACTTGGACAGGAGACCCTGTAGAACGGCGAGGCCAAAACCTGCTCTCCGCCATGAGGCGGATGTCCAGGCTGTAATGCCTGATGAAGGTGTGCACTGAGCCCATGTAGCTGCAGGCACAAATGGCCGAGGTGGAGACGCCTCCAAGGCCATGGCGAAGTAGCCACCCCCTAGTCGAGCGGCTCGGATGTGCCCGAAGGGGCTTCGGAAGGGCTTCTGTTTGTTATAGCAACGAAATGCACTGGACAAGCCAGCGGAAAGGGTCTGTTTTGGAGACTGGCTGGCCCAACATCCTCTCAGCGAAGGAAATAAACAGCTGCTCAGAGTTGCGATGCTGTTTGGCCCTGGTCAAGTAGTATCTTAAGGAGCGTGAACATCTAGGGTGTGAAGCAATGCTCTCCTCTACTGGTGTACCTGGGAAGTACACCGCAGATCGATGTCCTGATTAAGGGTAAGGGCTGAGACCACCTTAGGCAAGAATTTAGGATTCGTCCTCAGACACACACTGTCCTGGTGGAAAATTAAATAAGGTTCCTTACAAGAGTGCAGCTCCGAATTCTCCTTGCTGACGCCGACAGCAACCAAAAATAACGCTTCCATGACAGAAAACGAGCACTGCAATCTGGTAGGTTCAAAAGGGGAGCGTGAGCTGTTCCAGGACAAAGAGTAGGTCCCAAGGAGGGATGGATCTTTGATGGTGGTCTATAGTGCAACACTTCCATGAAATCACGAGAGGCATCGAGTTGCTAGCATCGTGCTGACCTATCGGTAGTGGTAGGCCGAGATCGCACAGAGGTGAACTTTAATCGAGGAGTAGGCAAGGCCTGAGTGGAAGAGGGAAAGCAGGTATTCCAGAACTGATTTCTCTGGGCAATCTAAAGGGGACAGGACGCGTGCCTGAGACCACAGGCAAAACCAGCGCCATTTCATGGCGTACGTCGCATGCGTTGCCGGCTTTCTGGTGGCAGAAAGGACTTCCGCCACCTCTCGCGAGACCCTGTGTCGCATAATGGCTATGTCTCGAGGAACCAAGGCTGCAGGTTCAGTGAGCTTAAGTCTGATGGACTCAATGAACCCCCTGAGACAGCAGGTGGGAGCCGATGGGCAACGGGAGGAGGTTCCCAGACAATTGGGTCAGCATGGGGAACCAGATCTGTCTGGGCCAGAAAGGCACCACCAGGATCACTGTTGGCGCTCCTGCAGTTTGAGAAGGACTCTCTGGATCAATGGGAAGGGAGGAAAAGCTGAGAGGAATCTGTCCGCCCAGGAGAGGAAATGTTCTCGCCAGAAAACACCAGGCCCTGATCTAGCGAAGCAAAATTGGGAGTTTTATGCTGGATGGGAAGCAAACAAGTCCAATTCTGGAGTTCCCATCAAGAAACAGATCCTCTGCTACCTCCTGAAGAAGTTCCCACTGTGGACTCTGGCCTGGGATCGACTCAGGCAGTCTGCATTGTGTTGTCCACTCTCGGGAATGTGAACTGCAGTCAGGCTCGCGCTGCGTCGACTGATCCAATCCTACACTCTCACAGCTTCCCGCAAAGGGGTAAGAGTGTGCTTCCTTGTTTGTTGAGGTAATACATCACCGCCTGTATTGTCTGTTTGAAGCAGAAGAGTACTCAGGATTTCTGACTGGAAGGCCTGCAGGGCATAAAGGACCGCCTCATCTCCAAAATGTTGATATGGAGGTGAGCTCCTGAGGGGTCCACGCCCTGGGACCTCACCCCTGCTCAGGTGTGCTCCCACCCCAGCCCTGAGGAGTCTGTGAGAAGATTACTCGGGACGGCGCTGCAAACGGAACACCCACAGAGAGTGTCCCTGGGTCTAGCCACCATTGCCAATCCCAAATCATGGCTTCGTGATTCTGACCGCTGCTGCATGGGGTCTGGCTTTGATCCCACTGCACCTTTAGCATCCACTGGGTTACCCGCATGTGGAGCCTTGCCATCGGACGGTTGGAATGGCCACACGTGTCCGAGCAGGCGAAGGACCAGTCTGGCGGGACAGTCTTCGCTGAAAGGTCCCTATGAGGGACCTGATGCGCCCGCCTGTCCTCAGGAAGAAAAGCTCTTGATGGTGTCCAGAACTGCGCCTATGAACTGCAGCTTCTGGGATGGTACCAGGAGAGACTTCAGAGTTGATAAGAATACCCAGCAACTGAAAAAGAGCTTGGGTGTTCTGGATGGCCAACAACAGCGCCTCTCTGGAGACGGCCATGAGAAGCCAGTCATCCAGGTACGGAACACATAGTGGCCCTGTCTCCTTAGAGACGCTGCCATGACTGCCATACACTTGGTAAAGACCCTGAAAATATGGACAGTCCAAAAGGAAGTGCCCGAATTGAAAGTGGTAATCGAGGAATTCTAAGTGCAGGAACCCCTCCCGCGCGCTTGAGCAATGGGGATGTGCAGGTAGGCATCCTGCATGTCCAGTGACGCTAGAAAGGCGTCCTTCCTAAGCATAGGAATGAGCCCTTGGAGGGTCACCATGCGAAAACGTTTGTAGGCGACCGACATATTGAGGTCGCTGAGGTCCAATATTGTACGGAGGTCCCCTGATTTCTTTGGAACCAGAAAGAAGTGGGAATAGTAGCCTGCTCCTCTCTCGGTTCTCTGGGACGTATTCCACCGCTTCTTTTTGTAGAAGTGCGTGTACTTCTTGCCTGATGAGCAATCCGTCCTGACCCGAGTAATGGGAGAGCAGAGAAGGCCTTGTGGGTGGCTTGTCCATGAATTCTATAAAGTGGCCTTGTTTGACCATTGAACAACCCACCTGTCGGTGGTAATAGACTGCCACCCTGGCAAGTGGTCCGCAATACGACCCCGACCTTGGTGTCCCGCTGATCCTGAGGGGCGGGGGCCGGGAAGGAGTCTTGCTGTGGCGGCTGAGGGTCCTGCAGGCTGGGCCGACTTGGCAGGGCGTTGGCCTCGGCCTGCGGACGATTTCCCATGGGCTCTTCGGGAGAAGGAGCCCTCTGCTGCGGGTCGGCAGGGACTGTTGTCTCTGCATCCGCGAAACTGTTTTGGTTCCTACGAAGGAACTGGCTTGGGTCTGTACATGGTTTGACAGACCGCACGGCCTTCCTCCGCTTAGGTTTGGCAGAACCTTCTCCAAGACTCACCAAAAAGAATCATTGCGGAACGAGGCGCCCGCATCGTTCTTCGACGTCTGGAAATCCGGAGACACGGGCCATGAGGTCTCCAGAGGCATACGCCTGAGGCTGCCGCCTGGCCGAGGAACGCGGAGTCACACGCTGCCTCGAAGCACCTGGGTTCCCAGCCTGAACCTGCAGAGGAGCTGAAGCAGGTCTTCCTTCTGCTCAGCTTCAGCATCTTTCTGCCAGATCTAGTCCCTGCTCCCACAAGGCATTCTGAAACTGGACTATGTGGGTAAGATAGTTGAGGGACCTAATGGCGCAGGTTGCAGCTGCATCACGTGGCGCTGCCCATCGCGGCCCAATTGCTTGGACTCTGGGTCCGTGGCAGGGTGCTCAGATGTTGCGCCTCTGGGACCGGGCCGGTGAGGCTGTAAAGACCAGGGAATCTGCCAGAGGATGAGATGCCAAGAACTGGTCCTCCCTAGGGCCTTGTACAGGCGGTCAGCCTTCTTCGCATCGCTGAGAGCGAGTGTGGACGCCCACGCCTGCCTTGGTGACGCCCACAAAGGTGTCCACCAAGGTGGCACCACCACAGGCTTTGGGTCCTTTGTCAAGATATCGGCAAGGCGAGCCTCGGGTCAAGTTCCTCCTGCGCCCCAGCCCATATTCTCTTGAATATGCCTCAATCTCAGAGAAAGATGGGTCATCCGAGGAGATCTTGGGAGCTCACGTGGGTCCGGAGAGGGACGCTGATAGGAAAAGGGATCTGGATCCGTCTGAGAAGTCCGATCCCGAGTCCTCCGTCGAAGGCGAGTGGTGGCGTCTTCTGGGTCTCTTGGGGCTGGGTGACCCTGAAGAAGATCTGGACGGAGGTCTCCTCTTGTCTGGTCTGCCCCTAGGAGATTCCACAGGCTCCTGGGGGGAAGGTACTTGGCCTGCTGCCCCGGATAGGGTGGGGGGCGCTGGGGCCGGTGGAGTCACGGGTGGAGGAGGAGGAAGAGGAGGTGTGGGAACCATGTCCTTCTTTATGGTATCCCACCAAAAGGTGAATAGCTCTTGACCTCTGAAATATTGAGGTCCGACGACAGAACGGGCGCCGTGTGGTCAGTCGCCTGGTTCCGCGCCTGCTCCCCAGGGGTGTCTGGTTCACGAGAGGGTTCCCTGAGGGTTCGACAGGACCAGGTTCGCCCGCCTGGTCTTCAGGCTGAGTCAACTCCTCCTCCGAACTGCCTACTGGCCGACGCCTGTAGGTGGCGAGGGGTTCCTCCTCTACTGGGTCGGGCGCAGTCCCCAGCCAGCTCCGTGTGGAGAAGGCCTGACCGCGACGGGCGATGGCAGTCGTCAGGTCCTGGACCGGTGGTGCTTGGCCGACGCCGTGGGTGGGCCGGCGTTGGGTCAGACGCCCTCTGAGCGATGTCAGCCTTGGTTTACCGCTGGGGTGGAGGAGGCAAGGAGACCGACGGACATCGGGGCCGAGTGGTGGGAGCCAGACTTATGGTGATGGCGGTCCTGACTCGGCGAGGCCTTGGAAGAAGATGAAGAAGGCCTGAAGGTCTTAACAGGCTGTAGAGTAGAGGAAAACCCGAGGATGACTTGACCGCGACCGGGGAGGCTGAGAGCGGCCCGAAGGCGATCTGTCGGACGGGAGCCGAGCTACGGGAGTCGGAAGCCCTAGAAGGGGATTTGATCCCACCTCTCCTTGTGCTTTTCAAGTGTCGGTCGGCGGGCTTTCTCTGACGATTCTCTCTTGAGGCAGTATCCATGGCCTTCAATCTTCTTCAAGAAGGTAAGCTTGTAGGGCCTTCTGGCATGGATCCGGGTCCGACTGTTAAATCTTTGACAGAAGGAACAGGCCCGGTGTCGTGGTTGGGCCTAGGCACGTACGCCGACGCGGGTCTTTCAAAGGAACTGCTTCCCACAGTTGCACTTTCATGGATGGTCTCTGCGGATGTTGGAGGACATCAGAAGGCAGACGATTCGATTGAGAAAGTTTCCAATTAGAAACTGGAAAGAACTTTCCAGGCGTCGTGGCGCTAGGTACTGACCGAAGGGTTCAGACATGCAAGTCGACGGGGAAAAGAACTGGGGATTCTGGGGGACCGCCTCCTTATGTAATACGCCAGACGGGGCGGACTGACGCCTGAGGCGGTCCTCGCTGAAGACCGCTAGCTAGAAGACTCGTGGTCCCGGACGCTGTCGCTTGAAGTCCTAATGGTGTAACCTGCTGCAAGAGGATGTATCTCATGCAAGATCTGTACTATCTTACCGAGAGGGCTCTGCAGTAGGTAATTACATGCAGGACTGAGTACCAAGCAGTCTAGAATAAAGAGGCGACCGGGAGGTGGAAAAACTACTCCAAAAGCAGTTCTAGCTGTGCAAGCCTCAAGACAAGAAGCCTTGCACAACAGCCAGCCCAAAGCCTGCTCTACGGCAAGAGGTAACATCCAAAATGTAGTGTTTAGTAAAAGTATGGATGCAAGTCCAGGTGGCGGCAGCACAGATGTCTGCTGCAGACACATTTCTGAAACAAGCCGCTGAGGCAGCTACTCCTCTGGTGGGGTGGCCTCTTACTTAACCCGGTAGGGTCTTGTTATATTTGTCATAGCAGAAAGTGATGCAATGAGCCAGCCACTTAGATAGGCATTGCTTGGAAACAGCATTGCCTTCCCGTTTATGAGCAAGAGAGACGAACAATTGATCAGTCTTTCTGAGATCCTTCATCCTGTTGGAGTAGTATCTCAGAATACGGTGAATATCCATAGTATGGAGTAACATCCCTTGATTAGAGTACTGCATAAAAAGGCAGGTAACTCTATGGACTGATTCAGAGTAGACTCTGCTACTACTTTAGGAGAAACTTAGGATCTGCTAAAGAGCAACTGCTCATTGTGAAACCAAGTATGGGATTTTGTACATCAGGGCCTGGAGTTCGGAAATTCTCCAAGCAGAAGTAATGCCACCAGGAAGAGAGTCTTCCACAAAAGGAACTTCAAATCCACAGAAGCTGCAGGTTCGAAGGGAAGGATGAAAAAATTACTCACCTTAGTAATGTTTCTTCTAATGGAGTCTTGCTGTATTCTAATTGCAGTGATCTCCAACCTTTGAACTGCCCCGGAGAGGAAAGAGAACTTTCCATGCAAGGCATGGAATGCTGAGCTCTAGCTCGGTTGAGCCTCTGTCTTCTGCTGTTTGAACCCCAACCGTCAGATCTTTATGCGCTATACTCACTGGGCGTCCTGTGTGGAAACTGTAAACTCACACTAGCCAACTGGCAACTAAATTTAATAAAAAGGGTTTTTTTGGTTTCAAAGCAAAGACTCAGGTCAGGAAACCCAAAAAACAAAACAAAACACACACCCAAAAAGTAAAGTGGGTGAGAAAAGGAGGCACTTCTAGGGTGCCAACACTGCTCCTGCCCACCCACATCCCAAAACCAGGTTCTGAGAGGGGAGGCGGATTGAATACAGCAAGACTCCATTAGAAGAAACAACATTACTAAGGTGAGTAATTTTTCCTTCAAACAACATGAAGTCTTGCTGTATTCTGACTAATTGCAGACTACCAAGCAGTACCTCCATGGAGGAGGGACACAACCTACTTTGGGAACAAGCTCTGAAGTACTGTGTACAAACCGAGCATCACTCCTAGCCTGGATATCCAGAGAGCAATGCGGTAAAAGTATGGACTGTTTTCCAGGTGGCTGCGTGACATATCTCTTAGATAGGAATATCCCTGGCAGCAGCCAGGGAAGCAGCTGTACCTCTAGTAGAGTGAGTCCTCAGGCCTGAGGGTGGAGTCCTACCCAATTTTTCATAGCAGAATTGTATACAAGAGACAATCCACCTGGCAATAGATCTTTTAATGGCAGGTTTTCCCTTACCAACCTCACCATAAGTGAGGAACAATTGGAGGGAGTCAAACCTGTGACCCTTGGTGCGCTTAAAAAGTAGCTAAGGGCCCTTTTCACGCCCAAGGCTATGCAGCCTCCTCTCTCCAGAGGAGGAATGGTCAGTGAAGAAACAGGAAGAGACACAGACTGGCTAAGGTGGAAATCTGAGACCACCTTGGGCAAAAACTTCCTATAAGTTCTTAAGACCACCTTATCTCTATGAAAAGAGATAAAATCAGGCTCCACTGACAGGGCCTGTAACTCACTGATGCGTCTGGCAGAAGTAATGGCTACCAAGAACAAAGTTTTCCAAGTCAAGTACTTAAGCTCTGCTGAGGACAAAGGCTCAAAAGGGGGTTGCATAAGCTGAGCAATGCAAACATTTAGGTCCCAAGCAGGAGCAGGGTCCCTGAAGGGAAGATTGGTGTGCAACAAGCCCTTGAAGAATTTACAAAATACAGGATGAGCTGAAAGAGAAGAGGGCTTACCTACTGACAAAAAAGCAGAAACAGCTGCTAAATGTACTTTGAGTGTAGCTGGTCTGAGCCCCAAGCTATTGAGATGAACCATATAGTCCAGGACTGCAGGCAACCCAGCAGACTCTGGAGAAATATGCTACCAGAGCACCAAATAGTGAGCCTTTCCATTTGGAATTGTAAGTCTTTCTGGTGGAAGGCTTTCTAGAAGACTTTAGAATATCCAGAACACCTTGAGAGGTGCAGATCAGCAAACTAACTCTTCAAGAGCCAGGCCTTGAGATTGAGAGATTTGAGATCGGGTACCAAACCCTCCCGAGAGGATGCCAACAGGTTGTAATTCCTGGGAAGAGACAGGGGAAGGTGGACTGCTAAGGACAGCAACAGTGGGTGCCAGGGCTGTCTGGCCCAGTCTGGAGCAATCAGAATCACTTTGCAGGGCTGAGACTTGATCTTGACTAATACCTTGAACAGGAGAGGGAGGGGAAAGCATACAAAACTTCCCTTCCCAATCGAGAATTAGAGCATCCAGGGGGATGAGCCCAATACTGGGGGTCTGCAGCAAAAAGGGAGAGCTGGCGATTGTCTGGGGCTGCAAAAGATCTATCTGTGGAGTGCCCATCTGAGAAAATCACCTTCAAAACTAGGGGATCTAGGACCATTCATGATGGCCCTAAGATATCCTGCTGAGAGCATCTGCCAGGACATTGTCCTTCCCTGGGAGGTGCACTGCTATCAGAGAGGTTTGCAGGGAATAGGCCAGAGACCACAACTTCATTGCTTCTGTGCACAAGGCCGTAGACCGAGTGCACCCTTGCTTGTTGATGTACCACATTGTTGTGGTACTGTCTGTTCTGATCTGGACTACTTTGTTCTGAACAGACTTGGAAAAAACATGCAGTGCCAGAAACACTGCTCTGAGTTCCAAGAGATTGACGTGAAGCAGAGATTCTTGAGGAGACCACAGCCCTTGGGTGCTCAGATCCCCCAAGTGGGCTCCCCAACCCAAGAGGGAGGTATCTGTGGTAAGGATTAGAGAATGAGATTGAGTGACAAAAGGAACTCCTTGCCTTAGATTGTCCTGATCCTGCCACCATTGCAAAGCCTGGATCAGGGTTCAAGTCACAGGGACTAGTTTGGTCAGATAATCCTTTCTCTGGGACCAGAAGGCTCTTAAGTGGAACTGAATGTCCCTCATCTGAAACCTTGCTCCCTGGACCACTGCCGTAGAGGCTGCCATGTGGCCCAGGAGCTGCAGAAAGTGCCTTGCTGGTCGAGACACCTGGAGGGTGAATGAAGAGGCCAGTTTCATAAGGGTCCTTGCCCTGTCCAGGGGAAGGAAGGCTCTTGCCCTTATTGTATCCAGTTCTGCCCCTATAAAGGTGAGGAGCTGTACTGGCTCCAGAACTGACTGAGAGATTTAGGAGGAACCCTAAGGAAGTGAGCAATTGCTGAGTTATCTGGAGATGTGACTTGACTTGGTTTGGAGACTGCCCCACTATGAGCCAGTCGTCCAGGTATGGAAAGATGGAGATCTTTTTTCTCCTTAGGAAAGCAACCACTACCTGCCAGGCATTTTGTGAACACCCTTGGGGCTGATGTTAGGCCAAAGGGCATGCTCTGAATTGATAGTGGCCTGAGGGCAACTCGAACCTGAGGTACTTTCTGTGGGAGCACCCGATGGGAATGTGGAAATAGGCATCCTTGAGGTCCAGGGAGACTAGCCAGTCCCCTGGCCTTAGAGAGCGCAGAATTATTCCCAGAGTCACCATTTTGAATTTTGGATTTAAAAGGTGCTTGTTTAAATATCTTAGATCCAGGATGGGCCATCATTCTCCTGTCTTTTTGGGGGTTAGGAAGTACCTGGAGTACAATCCTTTTCCCCTGTGTAAGGGTGGAACCCTTTCTATGGCTCTGAGAGCCAAGAGGGAAGAGACCTCTGCCTCTAGGGCAAGGGCCTCTGAAGGATTTGCAGATGGAAAGGATCTGGTTCTCATCTTGGGGAATTTTTTGAAGCTGGGAACCAGTCCCTGGCTTACTACTTCCAGGACCCACTTGTCTGTTAAAGACTTTCAGTCCTCGACAAAGTAAGCCAGCCTGCCTCCCCTACAGGTAGTGGAGAATCGGCCGGGGCAGACCCATCAGGGTGTCTGCTTGGCAGGGGCCTTAGGCTGAGGAGTGGGAGCAGCCCTACTCATACCCAGTCTGCCTCTCCCTCTAAAGAACCCCCTGAGCAAAGGCAGAAGAGGAGGCCTGGGCTTGGTAAAAAGGCCTATGAAAAGGCCTGCCCATGCCCCTGGAATGCTGCCTCTGGGGAGTGGCTTGCCTTTCTTTGGCCTGAGCACTCCTGTAGTTGGTCCTGTACTGTCCACTTCTTCATGTAGTTCTCTGTCTGCTCCCCAAACA
Organism: Neoceratodus forsteri; assembly: GCA_016271365.2. Lineage (NCBI taxonomy): Eukaryota > Metazoa > Chordata > Ceratodontiformes > Ceratodontidae > Neoceratodus > Neoceratodus forsteri. Next base: position 358,422,922 of record CM028137.1, read on the forward strand.
GAGAATTACCAATGACAGAAAATCCATGGCCTTAGTCTCGGTATCCTGTGACAGGCTAGTACATCTGAGCCAAGCCATCCTTCGAAGGGCCATAGATGTAGCCATGACTCTAGATAAAACATCAATGGAGTCCACAGCAGCATGAAATTGCACCTTGGATGCCTCAATCCCATCTGCAGCCACCCGCTCCAGCTCCTTGGCTAGCTGGTCAGGGACCTGTTTAGCTAGAGTCATCACAGTGTCCCACCTGGACTTCTGGTATCTAGCTGCGTAGGCCATATAATTAGCCCGCCTGAGTCCCAAAGATCCTGCCAAGTACTGTTTCTTTGCCATGGCATCAATCCTCCTGGAGTCCTTATCTGGGGGGTGTGAAGCCAAGGGTATATTTGCCTTATCACAGGCAGCAGCCTGCACTACCCCAACATGGCTGCACTGCTGGGTAAGGAACTCCGTATCTGAGCCCGACAGAGTATACCTCTTGTCCATTCTTCTGTCCACAGGAGGTATGGAATTAGGAGTTTTTAAAATTTTAAATGTGTGTTTCCCAAAAGACTTATGGAGGGGAAGAGAATCTCCTGGACTCTGGGATGTCCATCATCTCAACGTAATCAGGCTCCTCCTGATCCTCTACTGCTTCTTCCATAGGAAGCTGGAGGGTTTCAGCCACTTTTTGTAAAACAAAGTGGAAGGGGACTCAGAAAGCCTAGGAGGAGAAACACCTGAAGGTCTGTCTGGGGCGTATGTCCGGGTCAATGGGCACATCCAGACTTCATAATCACCATCACCATCTTCATACTCTCCTCCTCCCACGGTTCATAAAATTCTTCTAAATTATAATCCGGAACCGGGGGAACCGACCGAACTGAGCCCCTAACCGATGGTGCCAGTTCAGTCGGAACCGAAGTTAGCGATTGAACAATCCTTATTGCTTTGGCAATTTCATCAGCGGTCGGAGAAAGAAAGTACAGTTACGCAAGAACTTACCATAACAGTAGATCTTCAAGAACAGTTCTTGCAGCAGGTTACATCATTAGGACTGAAGCCGGCAGGCGTCAGGACCCCATGGAAAAATTCTAGCTAGCTATCTTCAGTGGGGACCGCCCCCGACGTCGGTCCCGCCTCAGACGTCAGGCATAGTACATAAGGGGGCGGACCGCCCGATTCCCCAGTCTCCCTACCGGAGACTTCCGCCACAGGCTGACACTGGAAATAGGAGACCGAGGATCCACCGTCAGAAGACAAACGGGAAAAAACCCTGTTAACAAAGGCTTAAGCCATGCCTCCTCCAAGGGGAAAGGTGGGCGGGAAGGTACCTGCTGCAAGAGCTGTTCTCGAAGATCTACTGTTATGGTAAGTTTTTACGTAACTGTACTATCTTACTTCGAGACACAGCTCTTTCAGCAGGTTACACCATTAGGACTGATTCCCAAGCAGTAGCGCTTGCAAACACTCTGGGAGGAGGAAATTAGAAAGAACGTTCCAGCTCCTGAATCTAGGACAGGAGACCCTAGCACTGCCAGGCGAGCCTGCCTTCGCGAGTGTAGCGATGTCCAGGCTATAATGCCTATAAAGGTATGAACAGAGCTCCAAGTGGCTGCAGCACAAATGGCAGAGGTGGAGACGTCTAGTGCTGCAAAGGAGGTGGCCACACCCCTAGTGGAATGGCCCGACTGTTCCTGGGGGAGGCTTGGCTTGATATCATAACAGTATGAGATGCACTGGACAAGCCAGCGAGACAGGGACTGTTTGGATACTGGTTGGCCCATCATCCTTTCAGTAAAGGAAACGAAAGTTGCTCTGAAGTAATGGGTTGCTTAGTTCTGCTCAGGTAGTACCTTAAGCTGCGGTGAACATCCAGGGTGTGGAAGCAGCGCCTTCCTCTGTTAGAATAATTAGGAAGTAGACCGGCAGGTCAACATCCTGATTGAGAGAGTGTGGAAACCACCTTAGGCAAGAATTTAGATCATCCTCAGGGATACTCTGTCCCGATGGAAAATTAAATAAGGCTCTTTGCACATGACAGCCTGAAGCTCAGAAACTCTTCTAGCTGACGTAACAGCAACCAAAAACAACGTTTTCCACGACAGAAAACGCAGCTCGCAATCCGTGGCAGGTTCAAAGGGGGGGGAGCGTGAGTTGCTCCAGGACAAAGAGCAAGTCCCATGGAGGCACAGGGTCCTTAATGGGCGGCCTAAGGTGTAACACCCCTCTCAAGAATTCTCGACAGGCATCTAATTGTGCCACTGTGCGCTGTCCCACCGGGAGGTGATAAGCTGAAATGGCACAGAGGTGCACTTTAATAGAGGAGTAGGCGAGACCCGAACGGAAAAGGGAGAGCAGGTACTCTAACACCGCTTTCACCGGACAACCTAAAGGGGAAAGGCCGCGTGCTTGCGACCACAGACAAAAAGGAAAATTACGTCACTACCGTAATTTTGATCTTCTCTTGTATCTTCACCATTCATTACTTCCTGGTGTAAGCCGGAGGCGCCGACCGCCACGCGGAGCTTTTTTTTTTTATTAAAGTTGCTTTAACGGCCCGCCGAGAGCGACGCCATGCGCCATGCGCGTAGGGGCGCCGTTAGAAGGATCGACTCCTCCTCCAACTCAGTTCTGTGAGCCGAGAGGCAAAAGGAAAGCAGAAAATATAGATAGCGAGGCAAGATAGCGAGGGATAGCAAAGCAAGGAAGAATGAACTGAAAAGGAATAAGCCGATGGAGGAAGGACAGAGGAGATAAGAACATCCCAGCCTAGGGAGTGCAGGGCCTCCTTACCTGGGCGACTCTAGGAGGAGAGATGAGTAAGGAAATGAGAAAATAGAAGAAGAAGAAGAAAGAGAAGAGAGATGGATGTTGAAGGGACCAGAAGGCCCAACGTAGCATAGTTAGCTTGTAGCTGAAGGCTCACTTAAAGGGGAAGCAAGAATCCTCGGAGATAGAGCTGAAGAGAAGGTTCACCAACCCGCTTAGACAGACTCAGGAGGGCATAGTCCTCATCTTCAACATGCCATTAGCCTTGACACCCACTTGCTCCTGGCCGCTGGAGGGCCTTTAAGTGAGGACAGCCGAGGTGGGGAAGAAAAACCCAGCAGTATGAGAGCGCTGCTCAGGGGTTTAGAAATAGAAATGTAGCCTTCAGCATGCTTCAAGATAGAAATGGGACTCAGACTGACTGGCTAGGTCCGCCAAGGTTTAGGCTGGCTAAGACTGGATATGGTCAGCAGAGCTCTACTGTAAAACTGTCCAGGAGGACACTTAAAGGGAGAAACCACTAGCAAAACAGCGAGAAGGATAGCCTACCTTCTCATTTGCCTTCTTGTTTGATTTCTCCATTTTTTTTTTTTATTTTTTTTTCTAACTAGATGCATGACCCAGCTACCAAGATGCCTATAGCAGTCGGAGAGAGTTCCCTCAGCATTTTTTTTTTTTTTTTTTTTTTTTTAAAAAGAGAAAGGAACAGACGTACTCGTTCCTCTGCTCTGCAAGGTAAGAATAGAGGGGGGAATCAGATTTCAGGGCAACTATCTGAACACGGGATTGCAGGATCAAAACTGAATAGCCTGAGCCAGGCCAAAAAACCTCAGAGGTATCTTGATACAAGAATAGCAAGAGATAGTTGTGCAGTCTGATCACCAATGCAATCCATAGATGGCCCATGAATCTTAGAGTAGTAATTTTCTGGATTTTAGAACCCCCCCCCCTCAAGAAAGATCTTTTTTTTTTTTTTTTCTCCCCGGAAAATTTAAGGAATTTTTCCTATATTTATATAAATGCAGAGAAAGGAAGGAGACGGGAGGTGAGAAGCCACAGGAAGAGGCACTGAGGATAGGGATGGTAAGTAATGAATGGAAAAAATACAAGAGAAGACTCAAGAATCACGTAGGTACGTACTTTTCCTATCTTCCCTTGTCAATCTTCACCATTCATTACTTCCTGGGTGAGTATAGCTTCCTCTTCCCCTTGAGGGGAAGAGGCCATACCCTGAGGGAACAAGACCCCAGCCTTCTGCTGGTGAGAACAGAAGAAGACCCTGGCTTATTCAGAAAGCTTCCAGAGGGAGAAGAGCTAGGAGGTGCCTCCCGAGGACGAGGAGACGGAGGGAGCCCCGTAAAGTCTCCTCAGCTCTGGAAGAGAAAAGACGGTCCTCGAAGGCGGAGCGAATCACCCTACGCCGGGCCAGGTGACAACCTGAAAGACGGCCATGCCGCCCGCCTGATGGAGATCGCTGTCCTCGCAAGCCTGGAAGCCACCTCATTGGCGCCATAAGATGCCCTTGCTTGGTGTCTTGCAGCTCCAGGCCTCACGCGGAGAGGGCAACGGCTTGTCTGGTTTGTCTGGATTGGCATAGATGCCAGCAGCTGGACATCATCGACCACAGATGCCGTTGTAGGCAGCGGGTGAGCCTGATGTGATGCAATACATGCACTCGCACGAGCAGAAGAGAACACTCTTCCCCCAACGGGTCGAACTGGAGAGAGTCCGAACCGTGGCGGTCGTGGCGCCAGGCAACGGCGCCCAGAAGGAGTATCCAGGTATACCAAACCTGAGGACGGGTTGGGAAGGGAAACCTAGAGACCTCAGAGGGGCACAATACCACGCTGCAGTCCGCTGGTTGGGAAGAAGCGCAGGGGACTGCCATGACCGATAGACGCCCTGAAGGGGATATAGCCAGGAAGGTACCACCAGATGCTGGGCACTAAATTCACTAAGGAATTCACGCATCTCCTCGCTCGGTATTGTCTCTTCTCGAACGAGGAATCTGGAGATCCCTCACCATCCTGAGAGGAAACGCTGATATTCTGTGAAATCAGCATCAGAGGACAGATGAGTAGGTTCCTCTCCTGGAGGAGGGAGATGAGGATGATGGGGAACTGGAATGCCCAGAGATTCCCGCGGGTTGGGAGAGTCGAAGACCCGCCATGCATGTACCTAACGTATGAGGGGAAGGCCGCCACAGAACCCTGAACTGCTCCCAGGATAACGCGATCTGAGGGCCGACATGGCCTGGGAGTGGGGTGGTGAAGGCAGAGAGATGGGAGAGGGGCACCTCCGCTGGCAACTGCTCTCTGCGAGGGCTCTGAACCGGGAAAGGAGCCCTGGAAAGGGGGATCCTGATATCAGACCAGGCCGCAGAACGGAACTCTGGGAAGCGGAGCCTGAAGAGCCCTGGGAGAACCTCCTCAGACGACGCCTGACTGTATGGATCCAGAAGGGCAGTCCGCACAAACGCCACCAAGGACACCCTTGTGAACCCCTGAGGGAGGGGGAGGCTCTGCATCTGCCCTGGCCACCCCCTGAGGTGGTCAAGGAAGACCGAGCAGCAGACCCCTGCCCCGACCTCGGACCTCGAGAGGGCCCTCCTCGACCACAGCGCCCCTGTCCCTAGAGAGAGTGACAGCACCCAAGGTAGCTGTCACTGGCCTCCAGAGAGGGGAGTTTCCCCGCGCCACCCCCGCGCCTGCCCTCAGGGCTCCCCAGCCACCCCAGCCGGGGAACCCTCAGGAGGCGCTTAAAGGGGGACAGAGGGAGGGCCTGCGCGCCGCTTCGGACCTTCTAGCCACCAGGGACCCAGACCAAGAGGGGGTGCCAGGATGGGTCCACGTTTGAATCATCGCCCGAGGAGGACGAGACCAGCAGGACTCAATGCTGGCCACCCCAGGTCCTCGAGAGGCCGGGCCGCCGAATCGCCCGGTACTGGGCGGAGGCGCGCGCCGCCTCCCGCCGCTGGTAGCAGCCAGGCCTAGCTCCACATCCCAACGGCGCCGGGCGAGGCCAGCACCGCCTGGAGGAAGGACCAGGCTCACGCGCCGGGCGCTGCCGGAAGGCGGCGGTACCGCCGATCGTGCCGCCTTCGTCCATCGACGCCGCTAACGCGCCAAGGCCCAAAGCGGCACGCTTAACGGCGCTCCCGATCACCGTCGCCGCGAACGGTGCCGGATTTAAAGCGGGCGCGCTAACGGCGCCGCTTGATCGCCGGCGCCGCAAAACGGCGCTGACTTCAAAATCATGCCGAGAAACGGCGCTGCCTTCGATCACCGCACCGCGAACGCGCCAGGATCCGAAACGGTGCCGGAGGCGGCGGCCGAGGTCCACCTGACTAGGGCCAAAAGACGAGGGCCTCGCCACGGGGAGCCTGCACTCAAGAGGTGACTGCCGAGTGCTGTCACGCTCATGCCCCGGGAGGGACCACGACGCCCCCAAGAAAAGCACGAGGAGACCCCTCCTCAGACTGCAGAGTAGGCTCGGGAGGGGACCCGGGAAGGGCCTAGAGACCTTACCTGAGAATCCCTTGAGCGACGCCGTCCCAAGGTCGGCGGACTTGCCGAGCTTGAACGCACGCGGACTTTGGACACGGGGTCCATGGAGAAACAGGCGCGACAATCCATGTCATGGTTGGGTCCCAGGCAACGAAGACAAACGTCATGCCGGTCCGAGACGGAGAAATGCCGGCCACAGCAACACCGACGCATAGGGGCGCGGCCCGTCTTCGAAACACGTTTAGCTCCGGACCCGGACATAACGCGAAATCAACAAGAAAAAACAGTAGGAAAACACACCCGGCGCCGCTTTAGAAAGAAAAAAGAACGGTCTTACCGATCGGCGTCGAGTGTGTGGAAAAGAGGAGTTGCTGACGCAGTGGAGAATGGGCGCTCCGAAAACGGTGCTGCCTCGGCCGGGAGGGAAACAGAACTGAGTTGGAGGAGGGTCGTCGCTACTTGCGCCCCTCGCGCAGTGAGCGCATGACGCTCTCGAGGGCTGGGTTGTTAGGCAACTTTTTTTAAAAAAAAAAGTTCGTGACGTGGTGCGCGCCTCCGGCTTGCACCCAGGAAGTAATGAATGGTGAAGCATTGACAAGGGAAGATCGGCGCCATTTCATGGTGTGTAATGCCGCGTTGCGGCTTTCTGGCGGCAGAAAGAACTTCCGCAACCTCTTGCGAGACCCTGTGACGCAAGATGGCTATGTCTCTAGGAGCCATACATAGATACATAGATACATAGACACATAGACACATAGACACATAGACACATAGACACATAGACACATAGACACATAGACACATAGACACATAGACAGTGTCGGCAGATAAGGGCCTATGGCCCACCCAGTCTGCCCATTTGAGCTTGTAAGTTCAGTTTGTTTTCCTAGAAGTCTATTTCCCCTTACCCCTGACCTCTAGAATTCCTTTATGTCTATCCCATGCATTCTTAAATCCCGTGATTGTTTCCGCCCCCACCACTTCCTCTGGCAGGGTGTTCCACTTGTCCACCACCCGTTCTGTGAAGAAATTCTTTCTCATGTTTCCTCTGAATCGTCCTCCCTCCAACTTCATCCCATGCCCTCTAGTCCTGAAACATCTTTTTCGCTTAAAAATAGTGTTTTCCTGCACCCTGTTCCTCCCTGTAAGATACTTGTATGTCTCTATCATATCCCCTCTCTCCTCTTCTCCTCCAGGGAGTACATGTTCAGTTCCTTCAACCTGTCTTCATAGGATTTGTGATGCAACCCATGCACCATCTTTGTTGCCTCCTCTGAACCTTCTCTACCCTGTCTATGTCCTTACGTAGGTATGGTCTCCAGAACTGTACACTGTACTCCAGGTGGGGCCTCACTAGTGTCTTGTATAGCGGAATTATGACCTCCCTTTCCTGCTGGTGATGCCCTGCCTATACATCCCAGCATCCTATTTGCTTTACCTGATGCCTTGTCACACTGTTTCCCTACCTTGAGGTCATCAGAGATGACAACCCCAAGATCCCTTTCCTGCTTGGTGCATGCTATATCCTCACCCCCAACTGATATATTATTGTGCAGGGTTTTGTGCCCTATATGCATTATCTTGCACTTCTTTGCATTGAATTTCAACTGCCAAACCCTTGACCATTCTTCAAGTTTCTGCAGGTCCCTTCTCATTCTGTCTACACCCTCTGGTGTGTCTACTCTGTTACAGAGCTTTGTGTCATCAGCGAACAGTGAAATTCTGCCTTCTATATCCTGTGCAATGTCACTGATGAAGATGTTGAATAGGACCGGTCCCAGCACTGATCCCTGTGGTACCCCACTGGTCACTCTTCCTCTGTGGAGTGACAGCCATTTACCACCACCCTCTGTGTCCTGCCACCCAGCCAGTTACCTACCCACCACACTACTGTCCTGCCCACACCCATATTCCCAGTTTGTGTAATTGTCTTCTATGTGGCACAGTGTCAAAGGCCTTGCTGAAGTCCAGATAGGCCATGTCCACTGCCCCTCCTGATCCACCTCCCTAGTCACCCAGTCAAAAATTCAATGAGGTTGGTCTGACATGACCTCCCTGGTGAAACCATGCTGCCTTGGGTCCTGTAGTGCATTGACAACCAGATGTTCCACCAATCTCTCCTTCAGTAGTGCTTCCATGATCTTTCCCACTCCGAGGTGAGGCTGACTGGTCTGTAGTTCCCTGCTTCTTCTTTGTTCCCACTTTTGTATAAGGGGACTACATCTGCTGTCCTCCAGTCTTTGGGTACCTTCGCTTCCAGTGATTGGCTGAACAGGATAGCCAGAGGTTCAGCCACCACCTCTCTTAGTTCTTAAGGACCCTGGGGTGCACCCCATCTGGCCCCATTGCTTTGTCAACTCATTACTTCCAGTTCCTTCAGGACCCTTTCTCGTGTAAAGGACTTGTGTCCATTTCTGCACCATTCTCACCCCTTGTACTCCTTCAGACCCATTACCCCCTCTTCCTTAGTAAAGACTGAGCAGAAATACCTGTTCAATATGTCAGCTTTACTGTTGTCATCCTCCACACTGCTCCATCCTCCCCTTCAGTCTAACTATCCCTCCCTTTGTCCTTCTTTTTCCTTATGTACCTGTAAAGGTTTTGTCCCTTTAACCACTGATTTTGCAATGTGTTCTGTCTGAGCTTTGGCTTCCCTTACTGACTTCCCTGCCTCCCTTTGTTTCTCCTGGTACTTCTCCCTATCCCCTTCTGCCTGTGTCTTTTGTATTGCCTGAATGCAGTCTTTTGGCTTTCACTTTCTTTGCTACCTCTTTGGAAAACCATAATGGTCTCTCTTTCTTTTCCTCTTGCTAACCTGCTTAATGCATAATTCTGTTGTTCTTATAATCCCCATTTTAAATACTGCCCACTGTTCCTCAATCCCTGATTCCTGTCCCATTCCCTTAATGCCTCTTTCAAGCATCTCCCCATTTTTCCAAAGTCTGCCCCCTAAAATCCAGGATATGTTTTGTGTGGTTTGGTTCTGCTCTTTCTGTGATTTCAAACCACAATGACTGGTGGTCACTGTTACCCAGGTGCTCCCCACTGTTACCCCCATCACACTGTCCCTGTTTGTGAGCACAAGGTCCAGTATTGCCTTCGCCGAGTTGGTTCCATGACCAGTTGCTTGAGGAAGGCACCCTGAAGGAGTCCAGGATAAATCTGCTCCTAGTTGATGCTGCTGGTGGGATGCTCCAGTCCACATCTGGTATATTGAAGTCTCAACCAGTACTACCTCACCTTGTCAGCCATCCTTTGGATGGCTAGCATCAACTCCTATCTGTTTCTTCCTCCTGGGCTGGTGGTCTATAGACCACCACCTGTGCGGATGGCTGGCCCCATTTTCCTTTCCAGCTTAACCCACAGTATCTCTCCCCCATTTTGTTCCTCCTGGATCTGTGTGGCCCTTATGTCATTTTTCACATACAGTGCCACTCCTCCTCCCTTTCTGCCTGCTCTGTCTCTTCTGAATATGTTGTAGCCAGGTATGGCCATCTCCCAGTCATGGTTATCATTACACCAGGTTTCAGTGATGGCCACAATGTCCAGGTCTGACTGTACCATGACAGCCTCCAGATCTTCCATCTTGTTGCTAAGGCTCCTGGCATTTGCACACATGGCTTTCCAGGATTTGACCTCCCTAGACTGCTTCACTGTTCTACTCCAGCCCCTTCCTTGGTTGTCATTTATCCCTGGTTCTCCTTGCTGTCTGCCATACATGCAGGTTCAGTGGCGAAGTCCGGGTGGACCAGTGAACCCTTCTCCTGAGACAAGAGGTGGTAGCCGAGGTTCCCAGGATAGCTGAATTAGCAAAGGGAACCAGATCTGCCTGGGCCAGAAAGGGGCCACCAGGATCATTGTTGCATGCTCCCTGCGCAGTTTGAGAAGAACTCTCTCGATCAACGGGAAGGGAGGGAAAGCGTAGAGGAATCTGTCTGCCCAGGAGAGGGACAACGCGTCTCGCCAGAAAACACCAGGCCCTGGATCTAGCGAGCAAAAATTGGGCAGTTTTGCGTTGGATGGGGAAGCGAATAGGTCCAGTTCTGGAGTGCCCCATCGAAGAAACAGATCCTCTGCTACCTCCTGAAGAAGTTCCCACTCGTGGACTCTGGCCTGGGAGCGACTTAGGCCGTCTGCAATTGTGTTGTCCACCCCGGGAACATGTACTGTGATCAGGTTCGCGCCGTGTCGGATTACCCAATCCCACACCCTCATGGCCTCCCTGCAAAGGGGGTAAGAGTGTGCGCCTCCTTGTTTGTTGAGGTAATACATCACCGCCGTGTTGTCTGTCTGAAGCAGGAGAGTACTCGGCGGGATCTCTGACTGAAATGCCTGCAGGGCATAAAGGACCGCCCTCATCTCTAGGACGTTGATATGGAGGTGGGCTCCAGAGGGTCCACGTACCCTGGGACTTCACCCCTGCTCAGGTGTGCTCCCCACCCTAGACCTCAGGAATCTGTGGTGAGGATTACCTCTGGGGATGGCGCTATAAACAGGACGCCCATAGAGAGTGTCCCTGGGTCTAGCCACCACTGCCAGTCTCGAATCGCGGTGTTCGTGATTCTGACCGGATGCTGCATGTGGTCTTGCCTTTGGTCCCATTGCACCTGGCATCCACTGAGTTACCGCATGTGGAGCCTTGCGAGGGACAGTAGGAATATTGCGCGGCATGTGTCTGAGCAACCCGAAGGACCCGACCTGGCTGGGCGGTCTTCTTCGACAGCTCGCCGGATGAGGGATCTGATGCGCCGCTTTGTCGCTTGGAAGAAATGCTCTTCCTGAACGGTGTCCAGTACTGCACCCATGAACTGCAGCTCTGCGGACGGTACCAGGAGAGACTTCTCGTGGTTAATTAGATACCCAGAGATCGAAACAGGTCCTGGGTGCTCTGGATCGCCTGTAACAACGCCTTCTGAGGAGGCCATGAGAAGCCAATCGTCCAGGTATGGGAAATGAAAATTATGTACCTACTGTAATTCTTGATCTTCCTGGACGAGTCTTCACCACTCATTCACACTATTGGGATCTGCGCGGAGGCACCAGGACCCATCGAGAGCAAACTTTGCTGGGAGTCGGCCAGAGATGGCGCAGCGAGCCTAGCTCGGCGCGACTCCCCAACCGCCTCAGTACCTTTTACCAAGGAGGTGCAGCGTAACTAACCTAGAAGGGTAGCCTAACCTAAAACCAGACATAAGATAGTCCAGACCACCGTGTAAGAAGGGTCAACAAAGAAGTCTTCAAAGTCTAAAGATTTGATGGAGTGAAGACCAACAAGAGAGGTGAGCTCGGGGATGGAGGGTGGGCGATGAATGAGTGGTGGAGACTTGTCCAAGAAGATAGTACAGTTACGTAAGAACTTACCGTAACAGTAGATCTTCGAGAACAGCTCTTGCAGCAGGTTACACCATTAGGACTGAAGCCGTCAGGCGCCAGACCCACGGAAAAATTCTAGCTAGCTAACTACAGCGGGACCGCCCCCTCGACGCCGGTCCCATCCGGCCGTCAGGCGTGGGGTACAAAAAGGCGGTCCCGCCAGATTCCCCAGTTCTCCCGCCGGAGACTTCTTGCCGCAGGCTGACATCAAAATGGGAGACCTAGGATTTGCCGTCAGAAGACAGAAAGATAACAATTCCTGCTCAGAAAGACTGAGCCATGCCTCCTCTAAGGGGGAAGGTGGGCGGGAAGGTACCTGCTGCAAGAGCTGTTCTCGAAGATCTACTGTTACGGTAAGTTCTTACGTAACTGTACTATCTTACTTCGAGACACAGCTCTTGCAGCAGGTTACACCATTAGACTGATTCCCAAGCAGTAACGCTGTCAGAAAATCCGGGAGGAGGAAAATAAGGATAAATACCAGGTCCTGAACCTAGGACAGGAGACCCTGAAGCACGGCAAGCCAAAACCAGCCCCTCGCCGAGAGGCGTATGTCCAGGCTATAATGCCTGATAAAGGTATGCACAGAACTCCAAGTATTAGCAAGCATAGCAGAAGTGGAAACATTTTGAGCGCTGCAAAGGAAGTAGCCACCCCTCTAGGTGGAATGACCCGGACTGTACCCGGGAGGGGCTTTTGTTTGATACCATAACAGTGAGAAATACACTGGACAAGCCAGCGAGAAAGGGACTGTTTGGATACGGGTTGGCCCATCATTCTCTCAGAGAAGGAAATGAAAAGTTGCTCAGAACTACGAAAGGACTGAGTTCTGTTGAGGTAAAACCTCAGGCTGCGGTGAACATCCAGGGTATGGAGCAGAGCCTCTCCTCTATTTGAGTAGCTCGGGAAGTAGACCGGAAGGTCGATATCCTGGTTCAGAGTGAGTGAAGAAACCACCTTAGGCAAAAATTTAGGGTTCGTCCTCAGGGATACTCTGTCCCGGTGGAAAACTAAATAAGGCTCTTTGCACATGAGAGCGTGAAGTTCAGAAATTCTTCTTGCCGAGGTAACAGCAACTAAAAACAACGTTTTCCACGACAGAAAACGTAGCTCGCAATCCGCGGCAGGTTCAAAGGGGGGGAGCGTGAGCTGTTCCAGGACAAAGAGCAAATCCCATGGAGGCACAGGGTCTCTAATAGGAGGCCTAAGGTGTAACACTCTTAAGAAATTTCGAAAAAGCACTATTCACGCACATCGCGCTAGACTGGTAACCGAAGGGGTCAGGTAGCTAAGTCGATGGCGGGAAAAGAACTGGGGAATCTGGCGGGACCGCCCCCTTTTGTACCACGCCTGACGTCGGAGGCGGGACCGACGTCCGGGGCGGTCCCCGCTGTAGTTAGCTAGCTAGAATTTTTCCGGGGTCCTGGCGCCTGGACGGCTTCAGTCCAATGGTGTAACCTGCTGCAAGAGCTGTGTCTCGAGTAAGATCAAGAATTACGGTAGGTACGTAATTTTCATATCTTCCTGGACATAAGTCTCCACCACTCATTCACACTATTGGGAGAGTACCAAGCTAATAATCCCCCAGGAGGGCGGCAGGAGAAACCAAGAGCTCACATTTCTTAAGACAGAAGTCCATTAAGGATGGCTCTGCCAAAGGAAGAATGTCGTCTGGCATGGACATCGAGTGCATAATGCTTAACGAAAGTATGCACTGAGCTCCAGGTGGCTGCATTGCAGATGTCTGCAATGGGCACGTTGCAAATTTCTGCTAGGGATGCCGCTACCGCTCTGGTAGAGAGCGTAAACTCTACCCTCCAACTTAACCTGCGCCATGGAATAGCAGTGACGAAGGCACGCCACTAGCCATGTTGAGATACACCTAATAGCGACAGGCTGACCCAGCCGGGCCTCACTGAAGGAAACTAACAGTTGCTGGGCTTTACGAAAATCCTTGGTTCTAAGTAGAAACGCAAGGCCCTCTTAACATCCAGAGAATGAAGAGAGCGTTCCCCTTCATTCTGGAAGTCTGCAAAATAAGATGGAAGGACCAAAGGTTGGTTAAGATGAAATTCTGACACAACCTTAGGAAGAAATTTAGGATGAGTATGAAGAACTACTTTGTCCTTATAGAACACAGTATACGGAGGGTCTGTGACCAGGGCATGCATCTCAGAGACCCTACAGGCTGAAGTAATGGCCATTAGGAAGGCAGTCTTCCAGGTGAGGAACTTTAGTTCACAGGTAGCTAGAGGCTCAAAGGGTTTCTGGGTGAGCATGTCTAGCACAAGATTAATGTCCCAGGCTGCAACGGACATCTTGTAGGGGTCTGGTGTGAGAATGCCCTTAAGAAATCTCTAACCATAGGTAACTGAGCCAGAGAAAGAGAAAAACGCCCATGATACGCTGAAATGGCACTAAGGTGAACCTTAACTGTAGAGTACTGAGACCTGAATTTGAGAGGTCCAAAAGGTACTCAAACTTTATCCGAGGGCAGGAAAAGGGATTCAAAGAGGACTTTGCACACCAGAGGGAAAACGCTCCACTTAGCCGTAGAAAGCTCCGAGTGGCTGGCTTCCCACAGAGATAGAAGGATATCCGAAACTCTTCGAGACATTGAACCGATTTATTTCTACCTCTTCAGGAGCCAAGGTGAAGAGATCTCAGATTGGGATGGACCACCGTCCCTGAGTTAAAAGGTTCATCTGTAGGGAAGTGGTCTCGGAGGAACTGCCAATATACTGTTGAGAAGTGGAAACCACAGTTGTCGAGGCCAAAAGGGAGCATGAGAATCATCTCGCCTCCCTGAGACTCGAACTTGAGGAGTACTCTCTGAATTAGAGGAAGAGGCGGAAAGGCGGAAAGCGCTTTTGTCCACTGCAGCCTGAACGCATCCTGACAAAAAATGCCAGGCCCTGGATTTTTGGAGCAGAAGAGAGGCAGTTTTGCGCGAGTGGGGACGCAAAAAGGTCCAGGTCCGGAGTTCCCCACTCTTCGAATAGTGACTGAACTACGGTTGAGTCGAGAGACCACTCGTGAGGATCTGTCTCTGTTCTGTTGAGACGGTCTGCCAAGTCGTACTGTACACCTGGCAGGTAGATTGCTTGAATTAGAGCCTTGTGCTCCAAGCACCATTCCCAGACCCTCATCGCTTCTCGCATAAGGGGTAAGAATGAGCGCCGCCTGCTTGTTGATGTAATACATCACTGCTTTGTTGTCCGCTTGGAGGAGAATATTCTTGTAACAGAGAATGTCCTTCACAGCTCGGACTGCATAAAGGACGGCCCTCATTTCTAGAACATTTATGTGAAGCTGGGACTCGAGTTGAGTCCACACACCCTGAGTGTGGAGAGCCTGACAGTGAGCTCCCCACCCCATTGGTGAGGTGTATGTGGTAATGGAAATCTGATGGTCCAGAGGGGCAAAGGGGTATCCTTGCAGGAGATTGTCCTCTTGAGACCACCAGGTGAGAGACCTCCGTAGGGGTTCTGTCACCTTGATGAGATAGGACTGCGGGTGAGTGGTTGGAGACCACTGAGTACTGAGCATCCACTGGGTGGTTCTCATGTAGACGGGCCAGAGGTACAGTGAACACTGAGGATGCCATGAGGCCCAGCATCCGCTGCATCAAGAGCGCTGTAACTGACCTGTTCTCTCCGATGTAACGGGCCATCTGAAGGATATCGCTCCTTCTGTCTGGGAGAAAAGCCTTCATAGGATGTGTCCAGAAGGGTCCCTATGAAAGGAGCCTCTGGGAGGGCTGCAGCTGTGATTTCTTGAGGTTCAGCAGGACTCCCATGGATGTAAGGAGGTGAGAGGCCGTCTCTACGGCATCCACAGTCCCTTGCCCGGAAGGACTTGCCAGAAGCCAATCGTCCAGATAAGGGAACACCTGTATTCCGAGTTTTCTGAGGTGCGCTGCGAGAACTGCACAACACTTTGTAAAAACTAGCAGCGCCGAGGATAGCCCAAAAGACAGGACTCTGAACTGATAATGTTGTCCCAGAGCCACAAACCTCAGGAATTTGTGATGTCTCGGGTGAATGGGAATGTGCATGTCTAGGGAAGCTACCAGTCGTGCTGATGAAGCAAGGGTAACAGGGTTCCTAGAGAAATCATTTTGAATTTCTCCTTGGGGAGAAATTTGTTTAGCTTTCTGAGATCTAGAATGGGGCGCATTCCCCCAGACTTCTTTGGAACCAGAAAGTAATAAGAGTAGAACCCCGTGTTTCGTTGATGCAGCGGCACAAGTTCTACTGCCCTGTTTAGAAGGCCCTGAATCTCGGCGGTGAGAAGGTCTGACTGAAGGGCAGACAGCCTGGGCTGCCGTTTGGGAGGACAATCCGGAGGAGTTTCCACAAAATTGAGTGAGTACCCCTCGCGGATTACCCGAAGGACCCATTTGTCTGAGGTGATGGACTTCCACTGGCTGTAGAAGTGCATCAGCCGACCTCCCACCAGAGAGGAAAAGTCCACCTCGGGCAGCTGAGGTGGGACTTGGGCCAGCAATTCATAAAGTAGCGCTGGGAGCTTTGGGCCCTTGCGCTTTCTGCTGCGCCTTCGTTTGAGGTTGGGCAGGTTGGTTCTTATGGAAACTACCTCTGCCTCGAAAGGACTGACTGTTATGAAACTGACGTTTACTGGCATGCCCTCTAGAGGGGGCAGGAGGGGGTCTAGCCAACTTAATGGCTGACCTAGTCTTTTGTGTAGCTTCTAGAGCTTGCTCGACCTGAGGACCAAAAAGATATGCACCATCAAAGGGCAATGCCAATACCTGCTGTTGCGCATCATTGGTGAAGCCTGAAGTGCGCAGCCAGGAATGGCGGCGGGTGCAAATACCAGCAGCTGCTGAACGGGAAGCGGAGTCAAGCATCCATGGCTGCTTTAACCTGCTGGTTGTTAGATTCAATACCCCTGGTAATGGTTTGGAAGCTCTGGTTTTGAATCTGACTCGGAGAGCTTCAACCATTTGCTTGAGAGAGTGCCCAGGATATACTCGTACTGAGAAAAATAGCCCTGGTAACTGGCAATACGCATACTTAGGGTAGAAGCAGCAAAGACTCTCTTACCTAGGTGTCTATCTTATGAGATTCCTTGTTAATAGGTCGAGCTGTAGTGGTTTGAGGAAGGACGACTATCATTCTCTGCCAGGACTACAATAGGATCCATAAGGCTTGGAATGCCAAAAGAAAAATTACTCACCTTAGTAATTGCTTTTCTTCTCATGGAGTTGCTATATTAGGACTTATTGCAGTTAGCCACTGCATTTGAACTGCCCCGAGAGGAAAGAGTTAACTCCAGAGAATCTGGAGTTCTAAAGCGCGAGGGCACTATACCAAAGCTCTATCTGGGCAGTTTCAAATGAAACTGTCAGATCTTTACGAAGCTAACACTAAGCAACAAGTCTGTGTGAAAAGCTCTACACTAGGCAAATGGTACCTACTAGTAGTAATAAAACAATAGAAACAACAATAGAAACAACAATAACAATAATAAGAATGAATAATGGTATTATTAGTTTCCCGACAAGCACTATTAGGAACCCCTTCCCCAAAGACTCAAGTCCAGGAAGGGGCCAACAAATCACTCAACCGAAAACCCTAGTTCCCAACCCTAAATAAAAGAGGGTGAAGGAAAGAACTACAATGGCATGACACAGTGCTTGCATTATTTGCCACCCCACCCCAGTAGAAGTTCTGAGGGGGCAGGTTGGGTGGTCCTATATAGAAGACTCCATGAGAAGAAAAGCAATTACTAAGGTGAGTAATTTTTTCTTCAAACACCATGAAGTCTTGCTATATTAGGACTTATTAGCAGATTACACAGCAGTACCTCCATGGAGGAGGGTCAGAACCTACTTAGGAAATAGGCTCTGAAGCACAGCTGTGCTAAAACGAGCATCTCTCCTGGACTGAAACCAGGAATAATGCTTGGTAAAAGTGTGAACTGTCTTCCAAGTAACAGCCTCGACAGATTTCAGAATGGGAATATCCTAGCAGCTGCTAGAGATGCAGCTGTACACCTGGGGAGTGAGCCCTCAGTCCTGAGGGGCTCTCCTACCTAGTCTTTGATAACAAAATGGATACAAGAGACAATCCACCTTGCAATTGTCCTCTTAGTGGCAGTTCCTTTGCCAACCTCGCCTAGGTAAGGAAGAGTTGGAGGATTCAAACCTGTGACCCTTGGTGCTACAAATAGTAGCATAAGGCTCTTTTGACATCCAAGCTGTGCAGTCTCCTCTCACCTGAGGAAGAATGCTCAGTGAAAAAATCCTGGGAGAGAGATGGATTGGTTCAGGTGGAAACCTGAAACCACTTAGGGACAAACCCTGTGTTAGTCCTAGGGACTGTCTTTATCCTGTGGGGAGAGAAAAATCTTCTTCCACTGCCAGGGCCTGTAGTTCACTTATGCGCCTGGCAGAAGTGAAACCACCAGAAAAAAACATTTTCCAAGTGAGAAGCTTGAGCTCTGCTGGGGACAGAGGTCCAAAGGGTTTGCATTAACTGAGCAATGCAAACATTCGGCTCCATGCAGGAGCAGGTTCCTAAAAGGAGGGTTGTGTGAAGCAACCTCAAAACTTGGAAAACACAGGTTGAGAAGAAAAGGAAGCAGGCTTCCTGCTTGCAGAAAAACAGAGACAGCTGCCAAAGGAACCCTTAAGGTAGCTGGCCTAAGACTAAAGAATTTAAAATGGACCAAAAGTCCAGAAAATGGGCAGATAAGCAGACTGTGGTATAATCTGCTTCTCAGCGCTCCAGACTGAAAACCTGTTCCACTTAGAATTGTAAGTGGCGCCAGTGAAAAGCTTCCTTGAAGCCTTTAAAATATCCGCGACACCTTGAAAAGGTGTAAATCAGCAAATTCTAACTCCTCAAGAGCTGCCTTGAGAAGGAGGAATTTGAGGTTCGGATACCACACTCTCCCTTGTGCAAAGGCCAGTAAGTCGTGGACTCTGGGCAAGCTCAGGGTAGGGTGGACTGTCAAGGACAGAGACAATGGGTACCAGGGCTGTCTGGCCCAGCTTGGAACAATCAGAATCGCTTTGCAGGGCTGAGATCTGATTTTTACTAGTACCCTGAAAGAAAGGGAAAAGGGAGGAAAGGTGAACAGAAACTTCCCTTTCCAATCCAAGTGAAAAGCGTCCAGGTGGGCTGATCCCAGCACTGGAGGCCCTCAACAAAACAGAGAAAGTTAGTGGTTATCTGGGGCTGCTAAAAGATCTATCTGAAAATGAGCCCCATCTGGCAAGGACTGAACCCAGCACCTGAGGATTCAGAGCCCAATCGTGATGGCCCTGAGAATCCTGCTGAGGGCATCTGCCAGGGCATTGTCCTTCCCTGGGAGGTGAACTGCTATCAGGGAGGTGTTCAGGGAGTAAGCCAGAGACCACCACTTCATTGCTTCGGTGCACAAGGCTGATGACCGAGTGCCCCCCTGCCTGTTGATGTACCACATTATTGTGGTGTTGTCTGTCCTGACTTGAACTACCTTGTTCTGGACAGAAGCTGAAAACTCCTAAGAGCTAGAAGACAGCTCTGAGTTCCAAAATTGATGTGAAGCAGAGATTCCTAGGAGCCCACACTCCTAGTGGACAGGTCGCCTAAGCGAGCTCCTCACCCCAACACAGGAGCATCCGTGGTGAGGAATGAAGAGGACCCCTAGTTTTAGATTGCTTTGATCCTGCCACAGTGTAAGGCCAGGATCAGGATTGGGTCACTAGAACCAATTTGGAAAGGGAATCCTCCTTTGGGACCAATAGGCCCTCAGATGGAACTGAATGTCCCTCATCTGAATCTTGCTCCTGCACTACAGCTGTGGAAGCAGCCATGTGCCCTAGTAGTTGTAGCAAATGCTTTGCTGGTCAAGAGACTCGCAGAGTAATGGAAGATGCCAGGGCAAGAGACTGCCTACCCTTTTAGAGGGGAGAAATGCCCTGGCTAACTCTGTGTTCAACTCTGCACCTATGAAAGTTAGTACCTGAACTGGTTCTAGAACTGACTTTGGTAAATTCAGAGGAATCCCAGAAAGGTGAGAAGCTGCTGGGTGACTTGCAAGTGGGATTTTACTTGATCTGGAGACTGACCCACTAAGAGCCAGTCATCCAGGAAAGGAAACAAAGCAATCCTTGCCTTCTTAAAGAGCCACTACCACAGCTAAAATTTCTGAATACCCTGGCGCAGAGGTAAGGCCAAGGCATTGCCCTGAACTGGTAGTGGCCTGAGGGTAACCTGAGGTACTTTTGGTGAGAAGGCCTGATCAAGACATGAAAAAATAGGCATCCTTGAGGTCCAGGAAAGCTAGCCAGTCCCCTGGCCTCAGCCAGAGTTAACATTTTTAACTTTGTTTTCAAAAGATGCTTGTTCAGGTACCTTAAATCTGAGATGGGCCGCCAATCTCCTGCCTTCTATAGGTTAAGAAAGTATCATGAGCACAGCCCCTTGCCCCGGTGGCAAGGAGGGACCCTTTCTACTGCTTTGCAGTTCAGAGGAGAAGAAACCTCTGCTCCTAAAGCAAGGGATTCCAAGGATTTGTAGGACCTGTCTGGCTCTCATCTTTGGAAACTGTTTGAAGCTGAGAACCAGACCTATTACTTCCAGAACCCACTTGTCCGAGTTAGGACACAGTTCTGGCTGAAATAAAACCAACCTGCCCACTGGTATAGGAGATCGCCCTGGCACCCCATCGGGTGCCTGCTTGGCAATAGTCTTAGGCTAAGGGAGGGGACGGTTTACTTGTGCCCCTGCCTATCTCTCTGGCTCTGAAGAGACCCCTCTGTCGAAAGCAGAGGAGGCCTGAGCTCTCTACCTGGGCACTTTGTAGGTAATCATCCATGTTTTTCATATAGCTTTCTGTTTGTTCCTCAAACAGAGAATTACCCACAACAAGAAACAAATCCATAGACTTTGACAGAGTATCTTGGGACAGATTAGTGCATCTGAGCCATGCCAACCTACGGAAAGTTACAGAAGTGGTCATGACCCTAGTGAAAACAAGATTAACACCAACAGCAGTATGAACTTGAACTTAGAGGCTTCAGTGCCATTAGCAGCCACCTGTTCCAACCCACTAGCCAGCTGGCCATGGGCCTGCTTGGCTAACTGCAATACTGCGTCCCACCTAGATTTCCGAAATATAGCCACATAAGCCATACAACTTGCCTGTCTGAGTCCCACAGAAGCTGCCATATACTGTTTTCTTGCTATGGTATCAATCCTCCTGGAATCCTATTCAGGAGGATGTGAGCCAGGGACTAGCCTTGACACAGGCTGCAACTTGTACCACACCTACATGACTACACTGCTCAGTGAGGAAGTCTGTACAGAGCCTGATTTAAATACACCTTCTGTCCATTTTTTATCTTACAGGAGGGACAGAAAGAAGAATCTTATAAAATCTTAGTTGTTTACTTCCTAAATGACTTATGCAAAGGAAAGACAACCTCCTAGCCCATCACTCCTACATAATCAGGCTCCCCTTTACTCATCCATAGCCTCTCTAAAGGAAGCTGGGGATTCTGCAAGCTTTTGTAAAACATAAACTGAGAAGGGGACTCAGACAGAATAGGAGGAGATTCTAAAAGTCTGTCTGGAGAAATGTCCGCTAAGGGCACGCCCAGACCCTACCAGCCACACATGTATTGATCAATTTTCCTCCTCCCACCCTGTGGTTCATAACAATTCCTCAACATCATAAACCTGAACCACTGGAACTGAACGACCCACCTTACCAACAGTAGATGGTTCGACAGGACCTAGAAACAGTGACTGGACAATCTGTATGGCTTAACTACTTCTGCAGCAGTTGGAGAGACAATCTTGGACTCCAAACCTACTGAATTTCTCTGTCATATTCTTATTTCTTTTTTTTTTTTTTTAAACTGGTTCCTCTGAACCATCCTTTTTGCCGAGGAAGTCTAGCCCTGGTCAGAGGGCACTCCTCTGGTCCAGTGGGTACTGGACCGGCTGGCCATCCGGTCAGCAGACTTTTGGCCAATAGTTCCTGAGCCGGCCCTATCTCTTTCAGGGTGGCTGCAGAGAAATTTTAAACACCTGGCAGTCTGACAGGAGGTGGTCAGCCCTCAGACACAACACAAGTGGTGTGTGGGACAGCCTTGGCAAAGGCTTCCCACAGACATCACAGTGTTGAAACCCAGTGGGCCCAGTTTTCTCTTTGGGTTTCTCAGACATAATGCCAGCCTAACCAAAAACTTGCTCCTTTATGGCAGTGTACAGGCAAGACACCTTTATCGGTTCCTAACTGTTTCACGGTTATTTGAAAAAACCCTATTTAAAATCAAGGTTTTTTTTAGAACCGATAAGAACCGGGTACCGCACTCTAAAAGCCCAAAACTTTAAAACGTTAAAATAAGCAAACCGATCGGTTCAAAGCCGAACCGATAACTAAATTTCCACACAGACTTTTCATTTTGTACTTACGGTTTACCAGATAGAGCTTTAACCGAAATGCGGTAAAATAATTACTTTTTGGCGGTTCAAATGAACCGAAAATACTCGCTTGACTGAGAAATGAACCGAGCTGAAGGAGCTGATCTCCGGAGCGACTGTTCAGTGAAGCGGAGTAAAGAATCTGACAGTTTCATTTGAAACTGCCCAGATAGAGCTTTGGTATAGCGCCCTCAAGCTTTAGAACTCAGATTCTCTGAGTTAACTCTTCCTCTCGGGCAGTTCAAGTGCAGTGGCTAACTGCAATAAGTCCTAATATAGCAAGACTTCATGGTGTTTGAATGGGACGATCTTGGGGCTAAATATTTTCTATCAATGGATTTAGCCACCGAAGAGAGAGCAGGATTATTCCATACCATTTGAGACAGCATCTCAAGCAAGGCTGAATCGGAGGAGTCAAACCGTAGGAATCGAGGTGTGAAGGTATTGGAGTTCAGCAATTTCCCAGGATCGATGTCTGTAGTCTGGAGAGAAAGTGTGAAATCACATTCTTCAGCAGACTCTTAAATGACAGGTCCTCGACCACAGGCTCTGCAGCAGTAAAAGATCCTGCTTCGTCCACCTCATCGCCCAGCCGAAGGTCTGGGTCAGGCTCAACGTCATCTCCTGACAGTCCAGGAGGGACTGTATGGACAGGAAAGGGATGAAAGCCAGAAGAGGAAGGAGGAAAAGAGACAAAAGGAAAGTCTCTGAGAGCCCCCGGCGCCAAGGAGGCACACGGCGCCGAGGAACCATGCGGCGCCGAGGACGGCGCCGCAACGCCACATGGCGCCGAACAGCCGCAAGCGACGCCGAGAAGCCGTGCGGCGGGCGGGGACGCGAGCACGCGCGCCTGAGGGCTGCACGGGCGTCAAGGCGCCCAGAGACCGAAAAACAGGTTTTGAAGGAAAAGAGCAGGAGATAAGGGCATTGTGTGGCCTCTTGCGACAAGCCATATGGGAGACACTTAAGACGGAGTCGACGGCACCAAGAAGGTACCGCGACCAGGAAAGTCCAACTGCCCTACCTGGTCAGAGAGCCCGAAGGCCCACGAACGACCGAGCCAGGTAGCCAAACCAACCTCCGAGCCCATTGCTCCATAAGAGTGGCCCACTGATGAAACTGCTCATCTGAAGACCTACCTGTGGGCGGGGTAGGACTCCGATGTCGAAGACGTCGGCTACCAGAAGCCGCTGTTGGCGACTCCGAAGGAGGAGACCGGCAACTAGCCCCGATAACCGAACGTCTATGCGCAGACGTATCAGAGGGTGACCTCGAGTGATGCCTTCTCTTGTAGACCTGCGGGCCGAAGAAGAGCTCGAGGCCAACGGTGCCGAGAATGCGACCGTTTGGCTTTATGCTTCCGCGGTGACTGCCCATCCCCCGGGCATTGGACTGACCGTTGTCAGATCCCCCTTCCAGAGAAGGCGGCGGACCGGAACCAGCCCGACTGACTGAACAGCTTTCATACGAAGTCTCCCTACCGTCACCTGACCTGCTCATGGTCGACTCCGTCAGTGTAGGCTGAGACTTCTTTAACGTTTTATTTAAAAATAAGAATAACTTAAGCGATAATGTATCGAGATAATACTACAAAATAATAAAAACTGAAAACTATGCTGCTAGTTTGTAGTTTGACTCCCGACAGGCGAGCGACGTCACTGAAGTGCATTGACGACGGGAAAAAGAACTGAGGCGGTTGGGAGTTGGCGCTGAGATGGTCATTGTCACAAGCAAGTTAGGGTCGCAGCACTGTTCTCAGCGCGCCATCTCTGGTGTCGACTCCCCAGCAAAAGCTTGTTCCGATGGGTCCTAGTGCCTCCGGCGCAGATCCCAATAGTGTGAATGAGTGGTGGAGACTTATGTCCAGGAAGATCTAGGTGATCTAGGTCATCCACTAGCTGATCCCATTGGGAGCGTAGAGTCCACTGAGAAATTCTCACGTGGAGTCGAGCGCAAGGAACCGTCAGAATAGCAGCCGCCATGAGCCCGAGAAGGCGAAGGACTGACCTCGCAGAGACCGTCCTGCAGTCGGACAGCAGACTTATTTGAGTCTGGAGGGTGGACGCCCTGTCCGGAGGCAGGAAGGCCTTGCCCGTGGTCGTATCGAGAATCGCCCCAATAAACTGTAGTCTCTGGGATGGGACCAGATGAGACTTGGAATGGTTGATGGTAATACCCAGGCAGGCAAAAACCTGCTGGGTAAGGGAGAGGCAACGCAGGAGTTCCTCCCTGGACGAGGCCGCCAGGAGCCAATCGTCCAGGTACGGGAAAACCTGCACTCCCTTGGTACGTAGGTGGGCCGCCACCACTGCCAGGCATTTGGTAAACACTCGGGTGGCCGAGGATAGACCAAACGGGAGCGCCTTGAACCGTTAGTGGTCCCCCTGGAACGCAAAACTAAGGTATTTGTGATGAGATGGGTGAATGGGAATGTGCAGATAAGCATCCTGCATATCTGGAGCACACAGCCATTGACCCGCCAGAGGAGAGGCAGAAGGCTCTGCAAAGAGTGCATCCTGAACCTTTTGTATTCTACGAAAAGATTCGGGGAACTGAGATCCAAGATTGGTCTGAGATCTCCTTTCTTCTTTGGGACCAGGAAGAAATGGGAATAGTAACCCGTCCCTTGCAGATGGAGGGGGACGGGTTCTATTGCTTGTTTCAGCAGAAGAGCTGAAATTTCCTCCTGGACCAAGAGAAGATGTTCTCTTGAATAAGACGACTTCGGAGGGGGGTGGCGAGGTGGTTTCTGAAGAAACTCTATGGAGTGTCCTGCTATGAGCTGGAGCACCCAAGAATCTGTGGTTATCCTCTCCCATCCCAGAAGGTGGAGAGAAAACCTCCCTCCTACCGGTTCCTCCGGTGAGTCCGGAGGCAGTGGGAGAGTGAAGGAGTCAGGTGGTGTGGGGCAGCGCCGCAGCTGAAGCACCCGCTTTTTTGGGTGGAGGGGGCTTAGCAGCTATGGGGGCCCAGCGTTTTTTGGCTGGCCTTCCCTGGGGTTTCACCTTTGGCTGATTCCGTCTGCGAAAGGGACGGCGCTGCTGCTGATGGGGATGGTACATGGAATCAACTGACTTCAGTGCCGTCCCCTTCTCTTGCAAATCGGTGATGATGTCCTTGACATCACCCCCGAAAAGCACCGACCCCCGGAAGGGTGCTTCCTGGATAGCAGACTGCACCTCTGGGACCAACCCTGACACACGGAGCCAAGCATGATGCCGTAGGCTTACAGCGAAAGCTGAGCTCTGCCCAGCAGTGTCCACTGCATCGTATGCTGCATGAAGCATGTGTCGACTGGCCGAACGAGCAGAGTGGACAAAATCAGCCAACTCCTGCTTGACTTGAGAGTCAGGCATGGAGTCCAATTTGGCCTCCACCCGAGTCAGAAAGGCCTTTTGGTAGTCCCCCAAAAGGGCCGACGTAACTCATGGCCCTAATCCCCAGCATGGAGGAAGCATAAATCTTTCTCCCATACTGGTCCAGAAGGCGTGATTCCTTATCAGGTGGTGACGAGCTGAGGTGTCTGGGGTTTGCCGACCAGCCGTGAGCGGCGCTAATCACGACAGAGTCAGCATGAAGGTGAGAATCCAGGAAATCAACACCCTCTGGAGCCTGATATAGCCGGTTCGACTTCCTAGGAAGTGGGGTTAAGGCAGACGGCTGTTTCCATATAGTGGTAATGAGGTCGGCGTGAGGCTCTATCCAGGGTGGCACTAAGGTAGGAGCTGTCACGGGCAGATCCAGATTCAGCGAGTTTCAGACGCTGAGGATCTGGTTCTAGGGAGTGCCACTGATGAACTTCCTGGATTTTCCTAAGCATCTCTGTAAAAGAAGGATCCTCCAGAGGAGACTTCAGAGGAGTCCTTGGCCTGGGTTTCGATGGAGAGCGTGGCTTGTCGTCTCTCTCGGAGCACCTGTCGGAAGAATCTGAGGAGTCCGAGGGTGAAGAGGAGGATGAAGAGGAAAAAGACTCCCTGTCCCAACCCAGGGGAGGAACGGACCCCTCGGTAAGTCCCAGGGGAAGCGTGTCCTGCCCTTCTCTGGATCCAGACGGAAGAACCCAGGAATCCAGAGGTGGTGAGGGAGTGTGCTGCCTCGGACGTATGGGAACCTGGGACGGCACAGTCGTCGGAAGGCAGCTCTTGACCTCTTTGGTGAGCTGAGCCTTGGCCTCAGCCCACCAGGAGGCCAGAGTCTCCTGCAGGTCCACCGGCCGCCGCCAGGGAGGTGGAGGAGGCGGCGGGGGATAAGGATACGGGTTGTAACCGTATGGAGCGTATCCAAAACCCGGCTGCGGGTAGCCCGGCGTCTGGTACTGCTGTCCCGAGTACGCCGGCGTTGGATAGGACGTGGGGTATCCGGGGCCGAGGGGTGGGGAGAGAGAATGCCGGAGCAGACGGCCTGGCCGGTGGCCTCAGGGGTGGGTCCATAGTGGAGGGCCCGGAGGGCCCGATGGGAGCCGGATGTCTCCCAAAGCCGGTAAGGCCGACGTCAGAGGCCCTGGCGTCGGAGGTACCAACATCGGAGCCGGCATCTGGGGAGCCGACGTCAGGTCCGGTGCACCAGGTGGCAGAAGGACCAACAGAGGCGGAAGATCCCCAACTTTGCCCAGGGATGGAGGGGAAAAATCCCCGTGGTCGAGTTGAGGAGACTCTGGTTCCCCAGACGGCAGCGAAGGCTGCAGGGGACCAGATACAACAGACGTGGGGGGGTCCGTCGTCTGTTCCTTCACTAGCCGGACGTCGGACGAGCCGACATGTGGCTTAGGGGCGAGCTCTAGCGGGTGCCGGAGGAGCCTGGCGTCTGACTTATGAGAGCCATCATTGAGGCGGGCCAGTAGAGTGATCGGCCTGGTCCGTGGGGTGGAGGCTGCGCACCGCTCCAGAAGGGTCAGAGCGCCTTACCGCCCTCTCCGGCGGACATCTGAGGAGCCAACGCCCGGCTTACCGGAGTCGCCCACAGTGGTAGGCTGCAAGCCTGCAGCCAAACCAGGGGTGGAGGCCTCCAACTGCCTGGAGACGCCCGCAAGGCCCGAGCGCGAACCAGACAGGCGGGCTGATGCCCCCTCGGAAACCTCCAAGGCGGCCGTCAAGGAGCGATCCCCCGGAGGGGATGTTACCTGCATCCCAGCGACTCCTGAAGGAGATGCGGTGGAGAAGCCCTTGTCCCGGTGCCTCTCCTCCTTCCAATGGCCTTCGGGGGAAGTGGACGCCTGCCTCAGTTTTTTGAGCTCCTTCTCCACTGAACTCATTTTCTTCTTCAGAATATGGGCTTCCAAGGATTGCTGTCGCCTTTTCCAGGTAGCCGCGTTGAAACGGAGGCAGTGCTGGCACTTCTCGACGGGTGATCGGGCCTAGGCAGAACAGGTACAGGGAGTAGCTGTCCTTGTCTGCGGTAGTTAGGCGCCATACGAATCTCCTGTTCTTGTGCTCTGAGGGGTGTGAGGGGACGACATACACGGACGATTGTACCGACGTTAGTCGAAAACTAAATTATTTGTAAAAACAGACAAAGGTAGGGCTGATGAAGCACAAACTTTTCCTGTGAGGTGCTGCACGAGCCAACGCGGAAAGAATCGAAGGCGGCGTCAGGGACCACCCCTTTATACCGCCTCCTGACGCCGGTCACCTGATGTGGGGGCCGCCCTCGCCAGGACTGCTAGCTAGAAATTTTCTGTGGGTCTTGCCACCACTGGAGTCAGTCCTATATGTAATTACCTACTGCAAGAGCCCTCTCGGTAACATCTGGGGATTATGGGGACTGCCCCCTTATATACTGTGCCTGACGTCGGGGGTGGGGCCGACATCGGGGGCGGTCCCTGCTGGATACTGCTAGCTAGAAAATTTCTGGGTCCTGGCGCCTGCCGGCTTCAGTCCTAATGGTGTAACCTGCTGCAAGAGCTGTTTCTAGGTAAGATTGAGGGACGATCTACCAAAGCTGCCCTGCATTCATCAACACTGACACACCTCTGAAATGTGCTACTAGCACAAGATGTTGCTTGCACGTGCGCACAAACCAACATAAAACGGGCAACAGTAATTTAAATAAATCAAATAGTCAAGTGCAGTCATCATATGTTGTCAAAGGCCTCTTTAAAGAGGTAGGGGTTGAGACCTCTTAAGGACCCCCACTGAAGGGGGGGGCTTTCAGAAAAATCTAGGGAAGGACTTCCACAATAACAGACCAGCTACTGCAAAGGCCTGGTCCCTTGAACAGTTCAGTCTGGCCATGGGTACTGACAAGAGGATTGTCTAGCAGAGAGGGCGGGATGGATGGTAAACAGACAGGAGCTCAGACAGTCAGGGCCCAACCGGTGTAGGGCCTTACAGGTTAGTGATTCACCCTTTAGGGTGATAGGGCTCTTCACCGGCAGCAAGTGCAATTTGCGCAGCACTGGTGTCACATGACATGACCTAGGAAGGTTGGTCAGTAACATGGTCAAGTCCTGAGTTAACTGAAGGCTGTAGAGTGCCACCATTGACCTGAAGGTAAAGGGTGTTACAGCAGTCTTCGCTAAGCCACTTCAGATCATTGAGCGTCCTTTTCCATCAGCACTGTGGTAATGCTCAACATCACACCATTAGACTAGTTCAGCAAAAGCAAATCGGCCAAGAATGGTTCATCAAGTGTGTACCTGAATGACGTTTAAGGATACATTCACATACATACTGTATAAGAAGTAGTGAGACGTTATGTCATAAGTGCTGAAGGGAGAAACGCCTAGAAAATAAAAGATAGCATGAATTCCTCAAAGGTGGCTTCACTTTAGCTAGTCCAACAACTTGCCACTATGCAATATGGGGAAGAACTCCTCGTGAAGGTCACAAATGGCCTCAAATAGATCATGTCCTTACCAAGTCCTCTACGATCTCCAGCATGCTTCTTGGCCGCTTCCACGCAGTCCTCTCGACCTTTGAGGGTCACCTTGTCACCTGCATGCCAGTGGTAGGGAAGCTGACCATGACGCCATGGCCTCCTCAGCAATATCTCGAAGAACCTGCCCACGCCGAGCCACAAAGAAGCGGTGATGCTTGGGGTCCACAGTCATGGAATCCTCTACAACATTGTCCTGAGGGGTAGAAAAGAAAGAAACCTTTATGTACAAGTACAAAAGCACTGTGGCATGGGCTTATTGAAAGAGAAATGCAAGGCTAGTGTGCTTTTTGTTAAGTCCCACCTCTGTTTGCAAGCCCTGAGACCCCCAACCCCCCCCAACAACTGCAGCAATACTCTGACAAAAGTGCTTCCAGTGAACACCCAGTGGTAGAAAGTCAGAACATTGGGGAGACAACAAAAGCAGGTTACTCACCTGTAACAGTAGACCTTCTACAGACTAGTCTCTTGCAGTACATCATTACTTATAGGAGTATCCACCAGCTGGTGCTGTCACATGGCAGCTTCTTCCAGCAGTCTTCCGTGGAATCTGCACACACGACATCACTTCCTGTGGATGTATATAAGAGTGGGCAGCCCCCCCCAGTACTCGGTTCATTTCCCTGCTGGCTTCAGCTCGCATAGTCAGCTCTCCTGACCTCCTGGGTTGCAATCTTAGACTCAAACATTTACCGATTTTCTACCTTTGGACCTGGGACTTGTTCTCAGCAGCCCTGGCCTTCCATAGCAGGCCTGTGACCCACTCACAGTACCCCTGCTGCTCCCAGACTTTGGCTCTCTTGCTGGGTCTGGAGCTTCTTTAGAGCCTAGCCCAATTTTTCCTTTTACATCAGGCCCGGTATTCCATTAGAGCTCCCGGTACACCTGCTGCTCCTGGGCCCAGGCACACTTGCTGGGTCTGAGGATTCACTAGGGTTGTTATTAACAGCTCAGCCTGATTTTGCTTCTCTCTGCCGGGCCTGTGGAACAATCCCAGGCCCTGGCTCTTCTACTTTCAGAACCGGGCCTGTACACCACTCGCTGCACCCTGGCCCTGCCTCTGGTCCTTGGTATGTGTACTCATTCCCAGGCCCTAGCTCTTCTACTTCCACTGGGCTGGGCCTGTGCTCCTCACAGTGCCCCGGTCCTCCTTGCTCACAGCACCCTGCTGCTCCCTGGCTCAGGCTCTCTTGCTGGGCCTTGCGACTCTCTCATGGCTGTTCCTCCAGCCAGGCTGGAACGGACCTCGGGGGGGCCACCTTAAAGGCTCCCCGGTCAACGGCACTCGTTCCAGGCATAGGAGGGAGAAGGATTCACACTCCTCACACTCCCTCCGCATTACTCAGTTAACGATGGCTCCTCCATCGTCGACTGTTCCTTCCTCGTCCACAGGGCTGCTCCCCCAGTCAACGGAGCCTGATGGGCTTATTGTGTTGTCGACAGGCTATGTCCTGCCGACAGACAGAGTTTCTAAACGTTTTCCATCGACGGGCAGTGTTGCCCCATCGACTGGGAAGCTTCCGCTGTTGACATGTGTTCTTTCTTCTCCCTCGTCAACGGGAGCTCTTCTCCCATCGACGGGCCATGTTTCTCCTGTTCTCTCATCGACTGAGACCTCCCCCAATCAACGGAGCGCTCCTCGTCGCCAGCGCAGCCTCTCCCTTCGATGGTACAGCATGCCTTGCATGCCTCGTCGACAGGGAGGCTTCCTTTATCCCTCATCAACGGGGATGTTTCCGCCATCGATAGAGGGGCTTCTCCTCCTTCCTTCATCGACAGGGCTGCCTCCCTTGTCCACGATGCTCCCCCTGCTGGGCTGTTTCCATGTCTCCCCACTTCTCCCGGCACCGGACAGCGTCCCTCGGGGATCCCCCCTTCCGTTGTCCTTTTCGAGCCCTTTGGTCGTGACTTTTTCCAGGCCTTTGGCCCCGCTGCATGGACCTCACCCCGAGCCCCTTGCTCCTTTACCAGTCCCGGTCCACAGGAGACAGGGTGCCTCTCCCCGCTGCTCAGGGTGGGTGTTTCCCAGGCTGGCGCACTCTCTTCCTGATGCTGCCCTTGGTCGTCCTCTGCCTCTGGACCTGTCACAGGCTCTGGGCATTGCCCGCATTGTGATGGGGTTCACCAGCACATGGTCCAGGGTCCAGCTCGTCCAGTTCCCCATTGCCCGGTGACCGGCACTTCCTGGCCCCAATATTTGGGGCCTCCTTTATGGTGATTTCGGAGGTGGGATCCCTTCATGGGGATGTTCCTGGCTGGGACCTCGGCCCCCGGTCTGCATCCTCCTTTTAGCGGCCACCCGCCTGAACCCCCTGATCCTCCTCGCCCCAGATCCCTCCTTCATGAGCTCATGCTGCAGATCCAGCATGCTTTTTGGCTTCCCTACTGCAGATCAGGATTTTTCGCTGGACATGGCTGCCTACCTAGACGCTCCCGAGAAGCCTGCCATGGCTGTCTCCGCCTTTGCTACCTATGTGTTTTTATGCGCACTCATATTTGGTCTCATTCTGCTTCCGCTCAGCCTACCCTCTAGGCCTTGATCAGCTCATCCGCTGTCTGCCATGCCCTCCCTTTCCTGTCACCTGCTTTATCGTGCTTGATGCAGTTCACGCATCGACCCGCCTCGACCTCTGGCGTCTTCCTTGGTGCTTTTCCTGGCTGGGTTTGGGCCTCAGCTGTGGGTCACCGAAGCCCCCTTTTTCTGGGAACCTGCTGTTTGGACCTGGTGCTCAGTCCATCCTGGATTCCCTTCAGGCTTTGGGGCATACTCTCCAGTCTGTTCAGGACCTCTATCACGCCCCCAGGTCCCACCCATGGGCAGGCTGCCTCATGCCCTGCCCCACCGGGGTGTCTCTCAGGACTGCTGTAGGGCCTCCAGGGGGCGGCTCAGTTTGCCCTCCGCGGCATCCCTGTCCCTCATGTGGGGCGGGATCTGCTTCTGCGCCTTAACCCGCTTTTCAGGTATCCCCGCCTCCTCTTGCAGGCCTTTGAGGCACCCGGGGATCTCTTTTCCTTTCTTGGAGGCTTGCTCCTGGACTGGACGCTTCAGTCTTCCGTGCGGGTCTGATTGGGATTTCTGTCACTCTCCCTATACTGGAGCCCTTCAGTTCTTTCCTATGACCATCCAGGATATTTTTTCCCTAGTGCTCCTTTTTGTACTATCTGATCCGCTGTATTTGTCTATTTACTGACTTTGACTTTATGCCAGGGCCTGTCGACCTCTGCCTCGTCAGGATGAATCACTGTGTTTGGCCACCTACAGTTCATTCTACATCATGCCTTCTGCATGCTGCTCTCACCCACCTTTGTGCCTTTCTGCCCAAAGCGGGTGTGGTTTGAGTCGACATTTCTCTAGTTTTATACCAAATGTCTTCACCTAACTGTTGGCCTATCTGCCTGCATGGAAGGGGTTTGAGTTGGACATTTGTTACTTCTCAAACACTTAGTCCTTACTCCATCCCGGCTTATCTGTCTCTGGGGGTGCGGTTGAAATTGACGTTTTATTGTGTTTTTACATCTTTGGCTTTGCCTTTCCTCCCATTTGGATTTTACTGCTTGGTAATCTCCCATAAGTAACGACTCACTGCAAGAGACCAGTCTGTATAAGACAGTACAGTTACATAAGAACTTACCGCAACAGTAGATCTTCCGAGGACTGTCTCCTGCAGCAAGTCCCCCCTCCTTCCTACCTTGTTGCCTCGAATCTGCTACTCAGGACATTGGGTGGGATCGCTGTTCTGTTTTTCTGGCCCTAGTTTACCTCGGTCCAGGCCGTGCTCACCGAAGCAGACCGTGAGCTGAGGGTACTGGGGGCTGCCCAGTCTTATACACATCCACAGGAAGTTATGTCGTGTGGGCGGCCCCCACGGAAGACTGCTGGAAGAAGCTGCCATGTGACAGCGCCACCTGGTGGATACTCCCATAAGTAATGACTTACTGCAAGAGACTGTCCTCGGAAGATCTACCGTTACGGTAAGTTCTTATGTAACGGTACTATCTTCTATGGACTGGTCTCTTGCAGCAAGTCATTACTTATGGCAGATTACAAAGCAGTAAAATCCAAATGGGAGGAAAAGCAAGGGTGAAACCTGGGTCAGAGGGCACACCCGACGGGCGAGCCCTTGCAAAACCCAACTGACCACGATGCTAAAGAAGGAAATTTCACAGTAAATATGTCAACTTCAACCACACCCACTCTAGCAGTTAGGCCAAAGGTGGGGAGGACAACAGGTATGACATTTAGTAGAAATGTCAACTGCAAACCGCACCCCCAGAGGCAGACAGGCCAGGGTGGGGTAAGGACTAAACGTTTGATAAGTAACAGAAATGTCCAACTCGGGCCCTTCCATGCAGGCAGATAGGTCAACGGTTAGGTGTAGACATTTGGCATGAAACTAGGAGAAATGTCAACTCAAACTACACCCGCTCAGGCAGAAAGGCTCAAAGGTGGGTGAGGTCAGCATGCAGGAGGCATGATGCAGAATGAACTGTAGGTGGCCAGACACAGTGATTCTTCCTGACGAGGCAGAGGTTGACAGGCTCTAGCATAAAGTCAAATCCAGGAAAATTTAAGTAGAACGGACGAGATAGTAGGAAAAAAGAGCACCAGGGAAAGAGCATTCCGGTTGGGCAGAGGAAGAAAAACTGAAGGGCTCCAATAGGGAGAGTAGCAGGAGTTCCAATCAGACTTGCATGGAGGAGTGCAACGACCAGTCCGGGAGCAAGCCTCCAAGAAAGGAAAGATCCCCGGGCACCTCTGAGGCCTGTAAGAAGAGGTGGGGAAATCTAGAAAGCGGTGTAGGGCGCAGAAGTGGGTCCCACCCCGCATGAGGGGCAGGTACGCGGAGGGGCAGACCGAGTCACCCCCCTGGAGGCCCTACTGTGGCCCCAAGCTGCACCGATAAGGGGTCTGGGATCAAGACGGCCCACCCACAGGAGCATGGGGTGGCATCTGGCGGGGCGTGAAAGAGGTCCTGAACATACTGGAGTGTATGCTCGAAGCCAGAAGGGAATCCAGGATGGACTGAGCAGCAGGTCGAAACAACAGGTTCCCAGAAAAGGGGCATCGCGACCCTACAGCTGGATGTCTGGCGGCAAACCCAAACCAGCAGTCAGGTGAAGCGCTGAAGGGTGACGGTGGCGACCAAGAGGTGGCCCACTGTGTCAACCGTGATCAAGGATGCACAGAGCAGGTGACAGGAAAGGGAGGACATGGCAGAGCAGCTGAGCCAGCCTGATTGACTCAGGGAGGGAGCCAGGAGGTCCAAAGCCGAGACAAGAGTGTGCTAAGGTACCAGACCATATGACCCAGATAATTAAGAATATGAAGTAGCAAAGTACTGGAGGTATAAACCCAATGCCAAAGAAATCCATGCGCGAATCGGCATCTGGCGGCACGGAACTGGTATGGTGAGTTCGGCAAATCGGTCATGGGCCTACGCCCGCAACAACGAGTCCGTCACAGTGGGCGGACAAGTAGGGTGGTCTGGAGGGCAAGCAGAGCTGATCAGGGCCACAAGGGGCAGGCTGAGACCAAATATGAGAGAGTGCATTAAAATACACAGGAATCAAACGCGGGACCCACCATGGCAGGCTCCTCGGGAACATCGAGGTAGGCAGCCATGTCCTGGCGAAAGGAGTTCCTGATCCGCAGCAGGGAAGCCAAAAGCATGCTGGATCTGCAGCATGAGCGCCGTGAAGGAGGGATCCGGGACTGAGGAGGGTTCTGGCGAGGCGGTCTCCAAAAGGCAAGACGCGAACCGCGGAGAACCAAGGACCCCAGGGTCTGACAGGTCCCTGCCAGGAATATCCCCCACAAAAGGAGCCCCCCTCCTAGAATCCCCATAAAGAGAGTCCTCAGAAATGGGCTGGGGAACCAGGCGGAAGCGCTGATCCGCGCAGCAGCCGGTGAAGGGAGGGGAACGGGATGAGGCTGGACACTGACCCATGGTCTGCAGGGACCTCCATCACAATGCAGGCAATGCCCGAACTTGAGACGGGAAGGTTCAGAGACTGAGAACCCAAGGGCAGCACTAGGAAGAGGGCCAGCGAGCCAGCCCAGGAACCGCTGATCATGAGGAGGACCCCACCCCTTAGTCCGAGACTGGCAAAGGAGCAAGGAACCCAGGAGGGGTCCATGTAGTGGGCGGAAGGCCTGGAAAAAGTCACGACTGAAGGGCGTGGAATAAGCAGCTTGACTGACCCCAAAGACGCAAATACGTGGTGCGGTGATGGGATACCGGGGGCATGGAAACAGAGCCCTTAGCAGAGGGAGTCCCGGAGTGGGAAGCCCCCATCGTCTATGAGGGAAGCAGTCCTGTCGATGAGGGAAGGAGGAAAGGCCCTGCCACTGACAGTGGAATCATCCCAGTAGACAAGGGATCAGAAAGAAGCCTCTCCGTCGACAGGGGGAAGCTGCTCTGTCGATGAGGAGCGCTCCCGTCAACAGAGAATAAGCCTCCATCGATGAGAGAACAATAGAATCATGTCCCGTCGACAGGAAAAGAGCTCCCGTCGACGAGGGAGAGCAAGAAACACCTGTCGTCTTTGGGGGAAGCATCCCAGGCTTCCATTCAGGAACGCCTGGCCGACAGGGCAACACTACCCACGACGGGAGACGCTTACAAAATGGAAATTACGTACCTATCATAATTCTTGATCTTCTTGGACAAAGTCTCCACCACTCATTCACACCAATGGGAACTACGCCAGAGTCGCTAGGACCCAGCGGGAGCAAAATACAGGTTACTCACCCGTAACAGGAATTCAAGGAATGGTATATGCTGTTCATCCACACTGTCTGGCATGTTCCTTGCCGCTTTAAATCTTGCCGGAAGGTCTTCAAGCTGGCTCCTCCCACCCACCCGGGTGGTAAAACTCTCGGCTCTGCCCCATGACACCAGATCTAGCCCGCTGGAAGCCAGGTTGTACATCGAAGCCGGGGAGGTCGGGTGGGTCGTGTGGAAGAACATATACCATTCCTAGAACTCCTGTTACAGATGAGTAAACTGTACTTCTAGGGACATGGATATGTTGTTCATCCACACTGTCTGGCAGACTCCTAGCAGTTCTCCGGGAGGAGGGAGGCAAGGCGCACACCCCCTACTTGGGAAATAAAGACTGGAGAACCGAGGCCCCAAAACCAGCATCCCGGCGTGACTCAAGGTCGATGTGGTAGTGGGTAATGAAGGTGTGTGCTGACTTCAGGTAGCAGCCCTGCAGATTTCCTGGATAGGGACATCCCTGAAGCAGCCACCGATGCAGCGGTATGGTGGGTAGAATGAGCTCTTATCCCTCTGGGAGGCTCCATGCCCGCCAACCTACAGCAGAGATCTATGCAGGAGGTGACCCACCTGCCTATCGTCTGCTTGGCTGCAGGTCTGCCAGGTGCAGCTTCAGCGTAGGTGACAAACAGCTGGCGAACCTCTCCCCGAACTTCAGCCATCTGCTCCTCATAGAAAGTGAGCGCTCTTCTAGGGTCCAAAGTATGGAGCCTATATTCGGCCTCCGAGGTGTGATTGGGGAGAACACCAGCAGAGTCAACACCTGGTTAAGGTGAAACTCCGATACCACCTTCGGAAGGAATTTCGGGTTGGGGCACAGGACAACCTTGTCCCTGTGGAAGACCAGATAAAGAGACTCGATGGAAAGCGCCTGGAGCTCTCCCATCCTTCTGGCTGACGTGATAGCCACCAAGAAGGCGGTCTTCCACAACAGGTGAGAGATGTCACACCTGTGCATAGGTTCGAATGGCTTGCCTATGAGCTTAACCAATACCAGCAGTAGATCCCACGGAGGTGGAGGTTCTCGCACCGGAGGCGATATGTGATCAAGACCTTTGAAAAAGCGCCCGACCACCTTCTCCTGCGCCACCGACTGCTTCCTGGCCCGCGCCCGGTAAGCAGAGATGGCTGCCAGGTGCACCTTAAGGGTCGTCGACCGAAGCCCTTGCTGAGAAAGGGACCACACGTAGTCCAGGATGCTTGCCAAGGAACAGGAGGAAGGGTCCAGGCCCTTGCCCTGACACCAAATGGAGAATCTCTTCTATTTGAAGGAGTAGCATTTTCTGGTCGACTCCTTACGGGATGCCTCAACGACGTTGAGGGCCTCGTCGGAAAGACTCAAGGCCTGGAACTCTAGCCGCCAGGAACCAGGCCGCTAGGTTCAGGGACTGAAGGTCCGGATGGAATACCTTCCCCGATTGACAGATCAGGTCCGGGCGGGCTGGAAGCCACCTCGGGAGCCTGGAGCTGAGACTGAGGAGATCTGGATACCAGAATTGGCAGGGCCAGTCTGGGGCTACCAGAATCACCTGCGCCTTGTCCCTCCTCGCCTCGAGAAGCACCCTGTGGATCAAGGGAAATGGGGGAAGGCGCAGAAGAGGTCCGGGGTCCATGGCCTCGAGAAGGCATCCCCCTGCAGTGAACCCTGCTGAGGGGGGCGGGCATGAAACAGTCTCAGCTTCGCATTCTCCCTGGAGGCAAACAGGTCCACCCGAGGCGTGCCCCAGTGGGAGAACAGATCTTGTACTACCTCCAGCAGGAGAGACCACTGTGGACGCAACCCCTATCCGGCTTAGGCATCGGCCAGAAAATTGGAGGCTCCTGCCACATGGATGGCAAGGAGATCCGCCCAGGCTGTGCACGAGTGACCAGATGCGGAGAGCTTCCGCACAGAGGCATGGAGCGCCTCCCCGCCCTGGCGGTTTAGGTAGTACATGGTCGTGGTATTGTCCGTCTGGACCTGGAACCACTTGCCCCATAGAAACTGAGCGGGGAAGGCGTGAGGCTAGACAACCATCTGGCTCCAGCAGGTTGATGTGGCATCGGGACTCCCAAGGGACCAGAGGCCGTGCACTCTGTGCTTCCCAGATGGGCACCCCAACCCATCAGAGAGGCATTGGTCGAAGAGAGACCATCAGCTCGGGCGGACGAATGGGATGCCCTCCTGCAGATGTGCTGAACGGTCCACTACTGGAGAGTGTTCCACATCCCTGGGTCACTGCCACTAGCTGATCTAGCGGATCAGGTGCTGTGACCACTGGCTGGCCAGCTCCCATTCAAGGGACGATGTACCAGCGGGCCCAACGGACCACACTGGTGCAGGTCGCCATGAGGCCCAGGAGGCGAGGAAGTACCGGCAGGGTGAATTGCCCAACCTGAAATGATTGGGCAAAGGAGGAAAGAACCTCGGCCCTGTCCGCCGGGAGCCGTGCTCTGGCTCAGAGAGTTGAGCTCTGCCCTGATGAATTGTATCACCTGCTTTGGCACAAGTTCCGACTTGGCCTCGTTGATGAGGAGGCCAACCTGAGAGCAAACCTGAGGGCCATATCTCTGGACTGCTCCACCTCCATTTTGGAAGGGGCTGCAATCAGCCAGTCGTCCAGGTAGGGGTACACCCGGACCCTTCGGCGCCGCAGGAATGCTGTCACCACTGCCATGAATTTGGTGAAGACCCTGGGAGCTAGGGAAGGCCGAAGGGCATGGCCCGGAACTCAGAGATCCCTCTGCCCTGAAGCGGAGGAATCTCTGGAGGGACGGACGGATTGGGACGTGAAAGAATGCGTCCTGGAGGTCCAGAGAACAGAACCATACGCCTCGTTCCAAGGATGGGATTATCTGAGCCAGAGTGGTCATCCTGAAGGTCCGAGACCTTAGGAACCGGTTCAGGTCATGCAGGTGGAGAATGGGGCGCCAGCCCCCCGTCCGTTTTGGGACAAGGAAGTACCTGGACACAAACCCCAGGTCTGGAGGAGGATCTGCCACCTTCCTGATCACCTCTTTCGAGGAGCAGGGAAGATATCGGCTCGGCGAGCCGACAGAGAGGCTGCGGACCACATAGCCCCCCGAAGGGAAACGGCTCGGAAGGGCAGGGCCTGCTCGAACTCCAGAGGCAGGCCCTTTCCTACCACCTCCAACACCCAGCGGTCCGTGGTGATAGCGGACCAGGTGGAAAGGAAGTGGCGGAGCTGCACTCCCATGGGGGAACCCAGGGGAGTGACGAGGCTGGGGCACACCCTCAACCCAGTCACTGGGCAGGCTTGGAGGAGGGACCGCCAAGGACCTCCTGGGCCTTTACCTCCCTGCTTCCTATTAGAGGAAGCCGCAGGCTTGGCTTTGGGATACCAAGCGCGAGCCTGCTGACCCTGATGTTGGTGCTGTTGGGCCGGACGTGCGAGGTGCAGAAGGGCGAAAGGACTTATGTTGTTGCTGCCGACAGCCCTTGTCCTTCTGGGTGGAGGTGACTGAGTCCAGAGTGGCATTGGACTTCTCGATCCGCTGAGGTGACCTTCCACCCAGGGCTAAGAGGTCGGTCCCCAGGAAGGGACATCCGCCAGTTTATGCTGGGTATCCGCCGTGAAGGTTGATATCCTCAGCCATGCTCTGTGGCGCATGGCCACTGCGGCCGCAACTGATCTGGCACAGGAGTCTCCAATGTCCAGAGCCATTTGGAGCTGCTGTTTCGCCACCACCCTTCCCTGGTCCTGTACCTGCTTGACCGTGGTCTGCAGGTCGGCCGGGAGATGAGGGATCACCTCATCCAGGGAGCCCATGAGGGCATGGGAGAAGTGTGCCATCAGCACAGCCGAGCTGGCCTGGCGGAGGCCAAGGAGGACACACCGCACACCTGCACCCGGCATAGTCTAGCTTTTGAACTCCTTGTTGGGGGCTTATCACATCCCTAGCTGCCTCGAACACCGAAAAACGCTATCCCCGCCAGCGGGGGGGTGTTCAAAAACGGACAAAGAGCTGGTAGGGACCACATACTTCCTGCCCATCCTGGCCGAAGGCGCAGGACAGGAAGCAGGCCACTGTCAGAGCTCCAAGGCTGGGCCAACAATGGCTTCAGCCACCGGAAAGGCCTCCGTGGGTGAATCCCCTCGGTCCAGTATCTCCGTTGGGGGATACTTGGCCCACTTGGATACGGGTTCGAGCTGCATCCCAGTGGACTCCGAAATGAGCTGAAGCAGACCCATGAAGGACGATGGGCTTTCGTCCATCGACTGGCCCCCGGAGGACTCCAGGTCAATGGGCCTGGAGAACAGGGAGGAGTCGTTGTCAGACTCAGAGGAGTCCACGAAGAGCTGCCTGGGGCCTGAGCCACACTCCACCTGCTGAGGACGGCCGGGAGTGAGGATGACTGACAACCTGTGGGGCAGGCCCTGACCCGACAGAGAGTCCTTGGTCGGCGCCCCCGATTTCAGTTGTGGAGACTCCACCACAAATCGGTGGGCAGCTGGTTTCGGCCGAACAACTGGCCCAGGCCTGGGCACCTCGACTACAGCGAGGGGTTGTTTCGGACGCTCGGGTGACAGCCACTTGATGGCCGGGAAGGCGATGGCATCTGCTTGTTCCGGACAGAAGTAACTGCTGCCACATCAGGTCCTCAGATGGCGTTTACGCGATTTGCGCCGAAGCTCTCTTTCCGAGGAGGAAGACAAGGACGAAGCGCGGTGCCACTTACGGTGCCGAGAGCGAGACCGATGTCGGCGGGATCGCTGGACCGAGACGATGTCCAGACCGAGATCTCGGTAAGTTTCGAGACGTGTCTGGGAAGGCGCGGGACACCGCTTTCCCTCGCTCGGAAGCCTTTACCGAGACTCCGCACCGAGGCGCAGGCAAGTCTCGGTCTCCACGGGGAACTGTGAAGGTTGTCGACTTCACCAGTTGACAGTCTCATCGACGGGTCGAGAAAATCTGCACCGCACGGCCTGCGTCTCAGCCGTTGATCTGATGGGGACACTGAAGCCAGCGGCCTTAGCCGCAACTCGACCGGTAGAGTGTCGACAGTCCAGGGAAGGGGACCCTCCTGCTCCCATCGAACGCCAGTGGGACTTTCCTTTTCTAGTCCTTTTTTGGACCAAGAAGAATGTCCCGATGGCCCCTCTCCTTCGCGGGAAAGGGATTGGCAAAGTCCCTTGAAAGAAGCAGAGTAGGAGATACCCATGCAGCGGGATAAATGCTGCGACAGAGGAAGAGGATGATGCGTGCCACCTCCTCCTCGAGGGCTCATCATCTGCTCGAATTGATCAGCCAAGCCAGCCGCTGCTGTAACCCAGCTTCAACGGGCCTCCTTCGACTTCACCGCGGGTAGCGCTCTCAGGGCTCTGCCGTGAACCGGGCAGCGCCGGTCTTCCAGGATGTTGGTCAAAATGAACGGCATAACCTCAGGCCTGCGGTCATGGTTCAGGCTGACAGTGAGACGACGTGAGTGCGGATCCTTCCTGGACATTTTCTGCCCACATGGGCTCCGCCGAAATCCGGGAGTCGATTTGTCTATTGCAGCCTTGAGGGAGTAATTTGACCGAAGTCTTGAAAATTTGAGAATAAGTTTCGGGCGAACCGAAGAATTAGGATCCAGTCTACACGCAGAGTGTTAAGGAGGGAACCTGAGCTTCCAAGCGGTAAGGAAGATCTGGCGTCATGGGGCAGAGCCGAGAGTTTTAC
The DNA here is from genome assembly GCA_016271365.2 of Neoceratodus forsteri. Classification (NCBI taxonomy): domain Eukaryota; kingdom Metazoa; phylum Chordata; order Ceratodontiformes; family Ceratodontidae; genus Neoceratodus; species Neoceratodus forsteri. Next base: position 358,464,316 of record CM028137.1, read on the forward strand.
CACCCGGGTGGGTGGGAGGAGCCAGCTTGAAGACCTTCCAGCAAGATTTAAAGCAGCAAGGAACCTGCCAGACAGTGTGGATGAACATATCCATGTCCCTAGAACTTAGGATTACTGTGCAGAGCCACTCGTTCCTTGTGGAAAACCAAATAGGGGATTTTACACATCAAGGCCTGAAGCTCGGAAATCTTTCGAGCTGAAGTAATGGCCACTAGGAAGAGAGTCTTCCACGAGAGGAACTTCAAGTCTGCTGAGACTGCCGGCTCAAAGGGAGGCAGGGTAAGCTTCTCAAGAACCAAGTTCAGATCCCAAGGAGAGTCCAGAACGCGGATGGGGGTTGTAAATGGAGAACTCCTCCAAGGAAAGTCTTAGAGACTTCCAACTGTGCGAAAGTTCTGTCGCCAAACGGGACATGGTAGGCAGAGATAGCTGCCATACGAACCTTCAAGGAGGAATGGCTGAAACCCAGGTCAAAGAGATGATACATATAGTCCAGGATTCTCCCGACAGGGCAAGAGAACGGCTTGAAATTCTTGGAAGAGGCCCATATCAAGAACCGCTTCCATTTCATGGCGTAGGTGGATCTAGTGGAAGGCTTTCTGACCTCCACCAGAATATCAGCCACGAGCGGAGAAACCACGAATTGGGCCTGGGCTAACGTCTGTAGGAGCCATGCATGCAACTGAAGGGATTTGAGACCTGGATGAATCAGGGTCCCCTGATCCTGGGTCAGCAAATGCTGTGAAAGAGGACCAGGAAGTGGAGGTTCCTCTGAAAATTGTTGCAGAAGAGAGAACCAAACTTGCCTGGGCCAGAATGGAACGATGAGGACCATCCAAGCTCCTTCTAAGCAGAGTTTGTGTAAGACCCTCGGAATCAAGGGAACTGGTAGGAAGGCATAGACTAATCTGCCCTTCCAGTCGAGAGACAGAGTGTCCCGCCAAAAAATGCCTCGCCCTGGAGCGAGCGAGCAGAAAGCGGGAAGCTTTGCGTTTTGAGGGGATGCAAACAGGTCTACCTGGGGGGTTCCCCAGCACTGGAGGATGTCTGCCAACCCTTGATCCAGTTCCCATTCGTGGGCCTTTGCTGAAGACCGGCTGAGGTGGTCCACCAGTGTGTTCTCAACTCCCGGACCATGAATTGCCATCAGGTGAAGGCTGTGCTGAACAGCCCAGTTCCAAACTCTCATTGCTCCCTGCACAGAGAGTAGGAACGCATTCCTCCCTGCTTGTTTATATACCAGACTACGCACATATTGTCCGTTGGGATGGTCAGATGGCCGGGAAGGACATAACAGTTCAGAGCCTGGAGAGCATACAGAACGGCTCTGAGCTCAAGCACATTTACATGAAGAGTCTGCTAGAGTCTGGACCAGGAGCCCAGAGTTCTGCGAGACCCTAGATGGGCCTCCCAGCCCTCTCCTGAGGCATGTGTTAAATGTTTGGGAGGGGGGTTCGAGGCAAAAGGGAACCCCCCTGGCAAAGGTTCTCTTGCACCATCCACCACTGCAAGTCCCGGACCATGGGATTGGCGACCAGAACTTCCTGGTCTAGGTCTAGTGTCTGGTCCCACTGAAACTGAAGCGTCCACAGAGATCCTCTTATGGAGCTGTGGGCGCAGGACTGTTGGAACAGCAGCCGCCATGAGCTCGAGGAGGTGAAGGACTGATCGGGCACTGACCCGTCTGCGACTGGACAGCAGGCTTGTATGAGACTAGAGGGTATCCACCCTCTCCAGAGGCAGAAAGGCCATGCCGAGGGTCGTGTCCAGGATCGCCTTATAACTGGAGCCTTTGGCAAGGGACCAGATGGGACTTGGCCTGGTTGATGGTGATACCGGGCTGGTGAAACCTGCAGGGTAAGGGAGAGGGCGTAAAGGTTCCTCCCTGGAGGGGTTGCCAGGAGCCAATGGTCCAAGTATGGGGATACCTGCACCCCTGGGTAAGCAAGTGGGCGCCACCACAGGCCTGATATTTGGTGAACACTCTGGGAGCCGAGGAAAGACCAAATGTAATGAAAAATGAAGGAATTTGTGGTGGGAAGGGCAGATGGGGATATGCAGGTAGGAATCCTGCATATCCAGCGTGCACAGTCACTGTCCCTGTCAAAGGAGTGGCAGAAGGCTCTGCAGGGAGGGCATTCTGAAACACTTTTACTCCGTGAACAAGTTCAGGGAGCTGAGGTCTAAAATAGGCCTCACGTCTCCTATTTTCTTTGGAACTAGGAAGAAATGGGAATAGTAACCTGTTCCCCAAAGGTGGGTCGGGACAGGCTCCATTGCTGCCTTCGACAGAAGGGAGGAAATTTCTTCTAGGACCAGAGGAAGATGTTCCAGGGAGTAAGACGACTTGGGGGGGTGGTCTTCTGGGTGGTTTCTGGAGAAACTCGAATGAGTGTCCTGCTACTATCAGTTGGAGCACCCAAGCATCTGATGTAATCCTCTCCCAACCCGTAGATGAAAGGAGAACCTCACTCCTACTGGTTCTTCTGGGAGGTCCAGAGGCTGTGGGAGAGTAAAGGAGTCAGGAGGTGTGAGGCAACGTCGCAGCTGAAGTTTCCGCTGCATTTTTGGGCGGGGCCTTGGCAGCGGAGGGCTCAGCGTTTGTTGGCCCACTTGCCCTGAGGTTTCACTTTAGGCTGAGAACGTCTGCGTAAAGGGCAACGCTGTCCCTGAGGGGGCCTGTAGAAAGAGTCGACAGACTTAAGTGCAGTGCCCTTCTCTTGCAGGTCAGTGATGATGTCCTTGACATCTCCACCGAACAGCGCAGAACCCCTAAAGGGCACATCCTGGATAGCGGATTGCACCTCCGGGACCAATCCTGACACCCGGAGTCAGGCACGATGCCGAAGACCTACGGTGAAAGCTGAGCTCCGAGCAGCTGTGTCCACTGCATCGTACATGGCATGAAGCATATGCCGACTGGCTGAACGAGCAGAACGGACGAGATCAGCCACTTCCTGCTTGGTCTGAGACTCAGGAAGGGAGTCCAATCTGGATTCCACTTGACTCAGGATAGTCTTCTGGTAGTCCCCCATATGTGCATAGTTCAGGGCCCCGATCCCCAGAATGGAAGAAGCATACACCTTTTCCTGTACTGGTCCAGAAGAAAGGATTCCTTGTCAGGGAGGCGAGCTGAGATGTTTAGGGTTTGCCCGACCGCGACGTGAGTGGCGTTAATCATGACAGAGTCGGCCTTGGTGTGTGTTCAAGGAATCCACACCCTCAGGAGCCTGGTATAGCCTATCTGCCTTCCTCTGAAGGGGGCTAGCGCAGACAGTTGTTTCCAAATGGTGGAAACAAGGTTCGCGTGAGGCTCGATCCAGGGTGGAATCAATGTCAGAGCAGTTTCGGGCAGATCCAAATGGGCAACAAGCTTCTTCCGCTGTGGATCTAGCTCCAGAGATTGCCACTGGTGGGCTTCCTGGATTTTTCTCAGCAACTCCAGAAAGGAAGGATCTTCCGGAGGAGTCCTGAGCCTGGGACGGTCTGGAGTGCATGGCTCGTCATCAGGGTCGAAGCACCCCTCGGTATCCGAGTTAGAGGTCTCCAACAAAGAGGATGAAGACCCCTCCCGGCACGGGGAAGGAACGGACCCCTTGGGCAACCCTCGGCCCTGGCACCCAAGGGTTCACCTCTGGTGTTGCTTAGGGGGAAGGAATCTCTCGTCTCCGGCGATGGGGATCCGGTATCAGCGTCGGCAGACAGCTCTCCAGCTCTCTGGTGAGCCGAGCCTTGGCCTCAGCCCACCATGCAGCCAGAGTCTCCTTCAAGTCCACCGGTGGCTGGGGGGGGCGGAGGACACGGATATAGATGCAGCTACCGTAATTCTTGATCTTCTCTGTATCTTCACCATTCATTTACTGCCTGGGTATGCCGGGCGGCGATGACGCACCATACGGAGCTTTTTTTTTTTTTTTTTAAAAGCTAGCTCTATGGCGCCGCCTCGAGACCGCGCGTCTTGCGTCATGCTGGGGGCGGCTGGTAGTATCTCACTCCTCCTCCAACTCAGTTCTGTGAGCCGAGAGGCAAAAAAATCAAATTATGGAAAAAAAGAAAGCAAGGCAAGATAGCCAAGGGATAGCAAAGTAAGGAAAAATGAACTGAAAAAGGAATAAGCCGATGGAGAATAGACAGAGGAGAGAGTATTCCTGCCCTAGGGATCGCAAGGCCTCCTTACCGGGGCGACTCTAGGAGGAACAGAGAGAGAGAGAAAAGGGAAGGAGAAAGAATGAAGAAGAAAGATGGGATGTTGAGGAGACCAGAATGCCCAGCGAGCATAGTTAGCTGAGAGGCTTAAGGCTCGATTTAATAAGGGAGCAAGAATCCCCACTGGTAGTGCTGAAGAGAAGGTTCACCGAACCCACTAGACAGACTAAGGAGGGCATAGTCTCTGACCTCAACATGCCATGGTCCTTGATCCTAGCTGTGGGCTCCTGGCCTGAGAGCAGGCCTTTCGCCTGGAGGACACTGCTAGGAAAGGATAATCTGGCAGCATGTAAGAGCTGCTCAAGGGTTTAGGAAGAAAATTTTAGCCTTTCCAGGCGGTTTGTAGGTAATATAACGGAACTCAATCGGACTTGCTATGGCAAGGCAGGAGATTTGAAACTGGAAAGAACCGGTCATGGTTGGCACTGCTTTTTTTGCAACACTGTCCACAGAAGGCCCCTTGAAAAGGAGGAATTTCAAGACAGAGCATGACTCGCAGGCTTATGAGGAAAATCATGACCTGAGAAGCCAGGGCTGCCTTCAAGCAGTCGGAGAGTTCCCTCAGTTTTAAAAGAGAAGGGAAAATAACTGATTCTCCTCCTGCTCTGCAAGAAAAGAAAAAAGGGGTTGATTCTAGGGCTTAGTAATTGATTAGCAGAATATTGCGGGATCAAACTGCACATACAGAGTCAGGCAAGGTCCCTAGGAGTGCCTCGCCAGAGAACATGGCAGAGAGATAGTCGTGTAGCTTACTCACAACCCAGCACTCTGCAACAAAAAAGGAAAATTACGTACCTACCGTAATTCTTGATCTTCTTGGACGAGTCTCCACCACTCATTCACACTAGTGGGATTAGCGGCCGAGGCACTAAGACCCATCGAGACAAACTTTTCCTGGAGGGTGTGAGCAGACGGCGCATGAGCAGCGTCGAGCGGTATTACTATCTCGGCATGACTCTCCAACCGCCTCAGTACCTTTTTACCAAGGAGGTGCAGTGCAACTAACGTAAAGAGTAAACCCAACATCAAAAAAACGGACATAAGATAGTCCGTATGACCCGTGTAAGAAGGGTCAGTAAAGAAGTCCTCACGGCCTAAAGATGTGAGGGAGTGAAGACCAATACAGCGGTGAGCTCGGGGGATGGAGGGTGGGCGTGTGAATGAGTGGTGGAAACTCGTCCAAGAAGATCAAGAATTACGGTAGGTACGTAATTTTCCTATCTTCCTGGACATAAGTCTCCACCACTCATTCACACTAGTGGGAGAGTACCAAGCTGATAATCCCCAAAGGGCGGCAGGAGAGCCAGAGCTCACGTGCTCAAGATAGAAGCCCATTAAGGATAGTTCTGCCGAATGCGGAATGTCGCTTAGCATGAACATCCAGTGCATAGTGCTTAACGAAGGTATGCACTGAGCTCCAGGTGGTATGCTGCATATATCTGCACTGGAACATTGCGAATTTCCGCTAGGGATGCCGCGATCGCCTCTAGTAGAATGAGCCGACACTCTACCTTCTAATTTAACTTGAGCCATGGAATAGCAATGACGAAGGCATGCCACTAACCATGAAGAGATGCATCTAATAGCGACAGGTTGACCCAGCCGGTGTCGCTGAAAGAAACGAACAGTTGCTGAGTCTTGCGAACATCCTTGGTTCTATCTAAATAGAACCGCAAGGCTCCCTTAACATCCAAGGAATGAAGAGCTCTTCTCCTTCATTTTGGAAATTAGCGAGATGCTGGAAGTACCAGAGGTTGGTTTAGATGGAATTCTGACACAACCTTGGGAAGAAATTTAGGATGAGCACGGAGAACTACCTTATCTTTATGGAATACAGTATACAGAGGGTCCGTAACGGGGCATGTATCTCAGAGACCCCATGGCTGAGGTAATGGCCACCAGGAAGGCAGTCTTCCAGGTAAGAAATTTTAGCTCACAGGTAGCTAAGGGTTCGAAGGCTTCGAGTGAGCATGTCCAGCACCAGGTTAATGTCCCAGGCTGCAACTGGACGCTTAACAGGGGTCTGGTATGGAGAACCTCAAGAAATCTCTTCACCATAGGTAACTGAGCCAGAGTTAAGGAAGAAACCGGCTCATGGACGCTGAGATGGCACTAAGGTGAACTTTAACTGTGGAGTACTGAAGACCTAAGTTTGACAGGTCCAAAAGATACTCCAGAACCTTGCCAGGAGGACAGGAAAAGGATTCCAAGAGGATTTTGCACACCAGAGAGAAAACGTTTCCATTTGGAAGCGTGACGTTCGGTGGCTGGCTTCCGAGCAGCCAGAAGGATGTCTGAGACTCTACGAGACGTTGAACCGATTCACTTCTATCTCTTCAGCAGCCAAGCATGAAGGTGAAGTGATTTCAGGTTGGGATGGACCAACGAACCCTGAGTCAAAAGACTGATTTGCAAAGGAAGTGGTCTCGAGATGCTGCCAACATACTGTTGAGTAGAGAAACCATAGTTGCCGAGGCCAGGAAGGAGCAATGAGAATCATCTTGGTCCCTGAGACTCGAACTTGAGGAGTACTCTCTGGATTAGAGGAAGCGTGGAAAGGCGTAAGAAAGCGTTTTGTCCACCGCAGCCTGAACGCATCCTGACAGAAAATGCCAGGCCCTGGATTTCTGGAGCAGAAGAGAGGCAGTTTTGCGTTGAGTGGGGATGCAAAAAGGTCCAGGTCTGGAGTCCCCCACTCTTTGAACAGGGACCGAGCTACGGCTAGATCGAGAGACCACTCGTGAGGGTCTGCCTCCGATCTGCTAGGTCGTTTTGTATACCCGGCAGATAAACCGCTTGAATCAGAGACTTGTGCTCCAAGCACCACTCCCACACCCTCATTGCTTCCCTGCAAAGGGGATAAGAATGAGCACCGCCTTGCTTGTTGATGTAATACATCACTGCTTTGTTGTCCGTTTGAAGGAGAATGTTCTTGTGACAAAGGACATCCTTCAAAGCTCGGATTGCATAGAGGACCGCTTCATCTCCAGGACATTTATGTGGAGATGAGTTTGAACTGAGTCCATACACCTTGAGTGTGGGGAGACAGTGAGCTCCCATCCCATTAGCGATGGCCTGTGGTGATGGAGATCTGATGATCCGGGGAGCAAAGGGGAATCCTTCCAGGAGATTGCTCTCTTGAGACCACCAGGTGAGAGACCTTGAAGGGCTCTGTCACCTTGATGGGATAAGACTGGGGTGAGAGGTCGGGACCACTGAGTGGAGAGCATCCATTGGGTGGTTCTCATGTGCAGTCGGGCCAGAGGGACAGTGAAGACCGAGGACGCCATGAGATCTCCAACATCGCGTTACATCGAGAGAGCTGTAACCGATTGGTTCTCCTGATGTAACGGGCCATTCAAGGATGTCGAGTCTTCTGTCCTCTGGAAGGAAAGCCTCGCTGAAGAGGTGTCTAGAAGCGCCCCTATGAAAAGGAGCCTCTGGGAGGGTTGCAGTTGAGATTTTTCAAATTCAGCAGAACTCCCATGGACGTGAGAAGACGAGAAGTCGTTGCACGGCTTCCAAAGTCCCTGGACGAAGGGGCTTGCTAGAAGCCAATCTCCAGGTAGGGAAACACTGAGTCAGACTTTTTCCTGAGATGCGCCGCGAGAACTGCACAACACTTTGTAAAAACTTATGGCGCCGAGGATAGCCCAAAGGGCAGGACTCTGAACTGATAATGCTGACCCAAAGCTACAAACCTGAGGAATTTATGGTGGGTCGGGTGGACGGGATATGCTGGTAAGCATCCTACATATCCAGAGAGGCCAGCCAGTCGTGCTGATGCAGCAAGGGTAACAGGGTACCTAGGAAATCATCTTGAATTTCTCCTGGGGAGGAATTTGTTTAACTTTCTGAGGTCTAGAATGGAGCATCCCAAATCTTTGGAACCAGAAAGTAATGGGAGTAGAACCCTGTGTTTTCAGTAGATGCGGGGCACCAGTTCTATTGCCCTGTTGTTCAGAAGGCCCTGGATCTCCTCGCGGTGAGGAGGTCTGACTGAGAGGCCGACAACCTGGGTTGTTCGCCTGGGAGGACAATTCGGGGGTTTCAAGAAATTGAGAGAATAACCTCGCTGATTATCCAAAGGACCCTATTTGTCGAAAATTATGGACTTCCACTGGTTGTAGAAGTACATCAGACGACCTCCACGGAGGAGAAAGTTCCACCGGGCAGAGTGGATGGAACTTGGGCCAACGACTCATAAGGTAGCACTGGAGCTTTTAGGCCCCGCGCTTTCGTTGCGTGCCTTTCTTGAGGTTGGGCAGGTTGGCTTTTGTGGAAGCTTCCTGCCTCTGCCTCGAAGGACTGGACGACTATGAAACTGACGCCTGTTCACATGCCCCCGAGAGGATAGGCGGAGGTCTGGCCAACTTAATGGCCGATCTAGTCTTCTGAGTGGCCTCTAAGGCTTGCTCCACCTGAGGGCCAAAAGAAAGGAGCTATCAAAAGGCAGCGCCATCACCTGCTGCTGTGCATCATTCGTGAAGCCAGAAGCACACAGCCAGGAATGGCGCCGAGTACAACCTCACGGCTGCTGAGCGAGAAGCAGTGTCGAAAGCCCATGGCGGCTTTGACCTGTTGGTTATTGACTCAATACCTCTAATAACGGTCGAAGAAGCTCTGACTTGGAATCCGAATCTGGAAGAGCTTCAACCATTCTTTTCATAGAGTGCCACAGGATATACTCATACTGAGAAAAATAGCCTTGATAACTGGCAATCACGATACTTAGAGTGGAGGCAGCAAAGACTCTCTTTACCTAATGTATCAATCTTAATGAGACTCTTTGTTAATAGGTCGAGCTGTAGTAGTTTGAGGAAGAACGACCTTGTCATTCTCTGCCAGGACTACAATAGGATCCGTAGGCTTGGGATGCCAAAATGGGACGATCCTTGGGAGCTGAATACTTCTTATCAATGGATTTAGCCACTGAGGAATAAGAGCAGGATTATTCCATACCATTTGAGACAGCGCCTCGGAGAAGGCTGGATCGGAGAGTCAAATCCAGAGGGATCTCCAAGCATGAAGATACTGGAGTCTTAATATCTTCCCAGGATCGGCGTCTGTAGTCTGGAGAGAAAGAGTGGATCCCAGGTTCTTCAACAGAGACTTAAAGGACAGGTCCTCGACCACAGGCTCTGTAGCAAAGAAAGATCCTGTTTCCTCACTTCATCACCCAACCAAGGTCTGGGTCAGGCTCAAGATCATCTCCTGATGGTCCAGAAAGGACTGTTTGGACAGGAAAGGAGTGAAAATTAGGAGAGGAGGAAATAGCAGAAAAACAAGGAGAGTCCCCAATGGCTGCCGCGCCGAGACGGGCAAAACGGGCTGAAGACGGCACCGGGGAGGCGCTGACGGCGCCAAGAGGCACGCTGCCCCTCAAGCGCTTCGGGCGGCGCCATCGGACGACAACGCCAGCAGCGCGTCGGACGACGACGCCGCACGGCACCGCGGACGACGCCATAACGGCGCCGCCTCTCCAACGGCACCACCGGCGGCGCTGAGATTCGCGCCGCTGGACGGCGCCACAGACTCGCTGGGCGCCGCCGGACGGCGCCAAGACCCAGCGGCACCGAAAACGGCGCCGACAAGCCAACAGACCCTGCTGAAGGCGCCGGAAAAGCCCCAGGAACCTGGAAAGCTAGAGAAGGAAAAAAACCAGGAGATAAGGGCATCGGTGAGGCCCCCTGCGCCGCAGCCATGTGAGGGGGGGGAACACCTAAGCACGGAGTCGCTGGCACCGAAGAAGGCGCCACGCGACTAGAAGGTCCAACCGCCTACCTGATCGCCGAGGGCCCGAGGGTCCGGAGCAACCGAGCCAGGCAGAAGAACCAACCTCCTGCCCATTGCTCCATAAGAGCGCCCACTGATGAAACTGCTTATCTGGAGTCCTACCTATAGGCGGGAGGGACTCGATGTCGAGGACGACGACACGGAAGTTGGCGACCAAGAAGGAGACCGCAACTAGCAACGATAACCGAAGGCCGACGCCAGACATATCAGAGGGCGACCTCGAGTGATGCTCTTCTTTTGACCTGTGGGCGAAGAAGAGCTCGAGGCCGAACGGTGCCGAGAATGCGACTGCTATTTTTATGCCGGCGGGACCGCCCATCCCCTGGCATCGGACTGGACCCTGTCGGAACCCCGCTGAGGAGAAGGAGGCTGACCGGACCCAGCCCGGCTGACTGAACAGCTTTACACCTAAGTCTCCTACCGTCACCTGACCTGCTCATGGTCGACTCCGTCCAGTAGGCCGAGACTTCTTCAAGAAAATTTAAATATTAGAAAAATTAACGAAAATAGAATAAAATTGCTATACTACTTATCGTGATGAAGTTACAAAAACAAACTGAAAACTATGGCTAGTTTGAAGTTTGACTCCAGGCTTAGGCGACACGTCGTCACTCGAAGCGCACTCGACGGCGGAAAAAAAAGGAACTGAGGGGGGTTGGAGGGTCATCGCCGAGATGGTCATTACCGCCGAGCTGCTCCTGGCGCTGTCTCGCGGCGCCCATCTCTCGCGCCGCACCTCCAGCAAAAGTTTGTTTCGATGGGTCTTAGTGCCTCCGCGCTAATCCCACTAGTGTGAATGAGTGGTGGAGACTTATGTCCAGGAAGATCCCCCGAATCTTAGAGTAAATAATTTTCCTGGAAATGTGTAAGGAAAGCAGGAAAGGACAGAGAGATTCCCCCCTTTTTTTTTTTTGGTCCAGCAAGAGGGAGGAACGAGACGGGAAGGGGAGACACCACAGAAGGAGGCCACTGAGGGGAAGGTGGGAAGGATCAGTAATGAATGGTGAAGATACAAGAGAAGATCAAGAATTACGGTAGGTACATAATTTTCATATCTTCCCTTGTCAATCTTCACCATTCATTACTGCCTGGGTGAGTACCAAGCTCCTCTTCACCCAGAAGGGGGAAAGGGTAAAGACCCTGAGGGAACAAGACCCCTAGCCTCCTGTTGGTGAGAAACAGAAGGGGAAGACCCTGGCTAATTCACAGAAGCCTAAGTGGGAGAAGAGCTAGGAGGTGCCTCCCAAGGACGAGGAGACGGAGAAAGCCCCTGCAAAAGTCTCCTAGCTCTAGAGGAAAAGAGACGGGTCCCGGAAGGCGGAGCGAATCACCCTACGCCGGGCCAGGGGTGACAACCTTGAAAGACGAAGCCATACCATGCAGATCGCTGTCCCCTCAAGCCTGGAAGCCATCTCATTGGCGTCATAAGATGCCCTTGCCTGGTGTCTTGCCAGCTCCAGGCCTACAGCAGAGAGGGCAACAGCTTGTCTGGTTTGCTCCGTATCAGGCATCGACGCTAGGAGTTGAGAAAGCATCGACCACAGGTGCCGATTGTAGGCAGCGTGGTGAGCCTGATGTGATGCTATACAAGCAGCCGCACGAGAAGAGGAGAACACTCTTCGCCCCCAACGGTCGAACTGAAGTGAGTCCGGGTCCGGTGGGCGGTCGTGCGCCAGGCAGCGGCGCCCGGAGGAGTGTCAAGGTAGACCAAACCAGAAGGGGGGTTGGGAAGGGTACCTAGAGACTCCGAGGGGGCACAATACCTACGCTGACAGTCAGCCGGGGCTGGAGAAGAAGTGGCGACATCGCCAGGATCGGATAGACGCCTCCTGGAAGGGGATTGGCCAGGAAGGTACCACCAAGTGCTGGGCACTGAATTCCCCAAGGAATTCACGCGTCTCCCGTTCGGTATTGTCTCTTCAAATAAAGGAGATCCGAAGGTCCCTCACCATCCTCGATAGGAATCGCTGATATTCAGTGAAATCAGCATCGGAGGACAGATGAGCAGGGGGTTCCTCCCTCAGAGGAGGAGGAGGGATGATGGGGAACTGGAATGCCCAGAGGACTCCTCAGGCGTGGGGAGAGTCGAAAGACCCGCTCATGCATACATCTAACGTATGAAGGGAAGGCTGCTGCAGAACCTCTGAACTGCTCCCAGGATAACGGACCCGTAGGACCGACATGGCCCGGGAGCGGGGGTGGTGGAGGCAGAGAGATGGGAGAGGGGCACCTACGAGGAGGCAACAGATCTCTGCCAGGGCTCTGGAATCCGGGGAACAGAGCCCGAGCTGGCGGATTCGGACAACAAACCAGGCCGCAAGACGGAACCCTGAGGAAGCGGAGCCTGGAAGAGCCCAGGGGAAGAACCTCCCTGCGACGGAGTCGGACCGCATGGATCCAGAAGGGCAGCCCACAACAATCCACGGAGGGCACCTAGAGACCCGGAGGAAGGCGGGGTTCAGCACTCCGGCTCCTGGCCCCCGAGGTGGCCAAAGAAGACCGAGGCCTGTCCCCTGCCCTCAACCCCTCGGACTCCGAGAGAGCCCTCCTCCGACTGCAGCTGCTCCCACCCCCAGAGGGAGTAACAGCACCCGGAGGTAGCTGTCATCGGTCCCCGGAGGGGAGCCTCCCAGTCACCCCACGCCCCTCCTGGGACTCAAGGCCACCCCAGCCGGAGAGCCCTCAGGAGAGGACGGAAGGGGACAGAGGAGGGGCCGCTGCGCCGCCTGGTACCTCGTGCCAAGGAGACCCAGACCGAAGAGTGGGGTGCCAGGATGGTCCATGTCTGAATCATCACCCTCCGAGGAGGACGAGACCAGCAGGACCTCAATGCTGGCTACCCAGGGGTCCCTGAGCAATCGCGCATAAGCGCACAGTACCAGAGGCGCGCCGCCCGAACAGTGGCTACAGCCAGGCCGATCCCAGCTCCTCCGTGGCACCAGCGGGGTTAACGGACCGCCTCCGCTCAGAAACCGAGCCGGCGCAGCGAGGAGGAGAAACCAGGCCAACGGCGCCGCCGGGATCCAAAACAGCGCCGATCACCGGCACCGCAAACGGCGCCGGGATCCGAAACGGCGCGCCTCCATCACCGGCATCGCAAACGGCGCCGGGATCCAAAACGGCGCCGAAGGGCGGCGTCAAGGGTCCGCCGGTGTCCGGCCCAGAAATCAAGGGCCTCGACACTGGGGGAGCCTGCACCTCCAAGGAGGTGACTGCCGAGGCGGTGTCGACGTCGTGGCCCCGGGAGGGACCGCAACGCTCCCCCGACACCGTGGAAGGGGCCTCCTCGTCGGCAAGAAGAGATGAGAAGCCCCTCCTCGCGATCGTATAGGCCCGGAGGGACCGGGGAAGGCCTAGAGACCTTACCTGGGAGTCCCATGACAGCGCCATCCCAGTTGGCGGGGCCTTGCCGAGCTTGAACGCGCGGACTTCGAGGACGCGATGGTCCATGGAGAAGCAGGCATCGCACGAATCCATATCACGGTTGGGTCCCAGGCATCGAAGACACACGTCATGCCGGTCCGAGACGGAGAAATGCCGGCCACAGGAGCACCGACGCATAGGGGCGCGGCCCGTCTTAGAAAAACGCTTTGCTCCAGAACCGGACATAACGTGAAACAAATGAGGTAAAAACACAGTAGGAAAGCACCCGACGCCGTACAAATAGAAACAGGAACAGTCTTACCGTGGTATGGCGTCGAGTGCGAAGGAAAACAGGAGTCGGCGTAGACTACGCAGTACTAATTACGCGCTCCGCGCAAGCAGGTGCTGCCTCGACGGCGGGAGAAACAGAACTGAGTTGGAGGAGGAGTCGGTAGCTACTAACGGCCGCCCCTCGCGCATGACGCAAGACGTCGGTCTCGAGGGCGGCGCAGTTAGAGCTAGCTTTTAAAAAAAAAAAAAAAAGTTTCCGTGGGCGGTGCGCCGCCTCCGCCATACACCAGGCAGTAATGAATGGTGAAGATTGACAAGGGAAGATACTGAGGGTATCCGTGAGGGCGAGTATCCATAGCCCCGACATCTGGCACCGAGGCGTCCGTACCGCGATCCTGGTAGGACTGCGTCGGATAGGACAGAGTCAGATACCCGGGAACCAGGGGGCGCTGCCAGAGAAGGAGGCCCTGGAAGAGGCCCAGCGGGCGGGCCAGGAACAGGTGGCCCCACGGGCATCTGGTCCAGCATCCGGTAATGGGATGTCACCTGGCATCAGGTCGACCGGCGTCTGGGGGTCCGGTGTCAGGGGATCCGGCCCCAAGGGAGGGAGACCTAACGGGAGCATACTGGCATACTCTGCGTTGCCCAGGGAAGGAGGACTGATATCCCCGGGGTCCAACAGGGGAGACACTGGAGCCTTGGTTGTTAGTGGTGAGCCAGGGATGGCAGACCGGTCAACAGGGTCCAGCATCAGCTCCAACGCCATGTGAGCGTCGGAGGGGCGGACGTTAGCCTTACTGGCGGGATCCGGGCAGACGTCGGAGGAGCCAGCATCAGACTTGTTGGATCCGACGTCTGACGAAGGCCGCGTGGAAGGAGCAGCCTTGGCAGGCATCTTTGGGGCTGCGCGCTCCCCCGAAGGGGCAGACGTCTTACCAGCCCTGTCCGGGCGTACGTCGGTGGCACCGGCGTTCAGCTTACCAGAACCACTCGACCCAGAAGGCCGCACAGTGGCGGCCTTCCCAGGAGCGGTAGCCTCCTTTGTCCCGGAAGCTCCTGAGGGGCCAGAGTGCGAGCCCGACGGGAAGGCCGCTGCCACCTTAGAAACCTCTAAGACGGCCGAAGGTCGGTCCCCCGATGGGGATGTTAACTGGAGCATGGTGACTCCAGCCGGAGTCGCCATGGAAGTGGAGTCCCGGTCCTCCTCCACGGTGACTCTCGGGAAAGCTGAGGCCTGCCTGAACTTCTTCAGCTCCTTTTCCATGGAGGACATCTTTTTTAAAATGTGGGCCTCCAGAGACTGCTCCCTCCGTTTGTGGGTGGCGGCGTTTAATTGTTGGCAGTGCTGGCACTTCTCCCAGGGGTGATGATCGGGCTAGACATAAGAGGCACTGGAATGACCCGACCTTATCTGGGAGCTAGGCGCCCATACAGTCGCCTGTTTTTATCGAATCGGAAGGAGTGAGAGAGACGACATACATGGCAATCTGGAAGAAATATTACGAGAGGCGTGAAAAATTCGGTTAACAAAACAAAAAAGACTGACCAAGCAGTAGGAACTTAACTGCAAGGTGCTTTCAGAAGCTAACGGCAGGAAAGAACTGGAAGGTGGGTTTGGGGGACTGGCCCTTTGCACTGACGTCTGTCACTTGACGTGGGGGCGGTCCCCCACCAGAGACTGCTAGATAGAAATTTTTCCATGGGGTCCTGACGCCTGCCGGCTTCAGTCCTATATGCAATTACTACTGCAAGAGCCCTCTCGAAGTAAGATATGAAAATTACGTACCTACCGTAATTCTTGATCTTCTTGGACGAGTCTCCACCACTCATTCACACTATTGGGAGAGTACCGAGCTAATAATCCCCCGAGAGGGCGGCAGGATAGACCAAGAGCTCACGCTTTCTAGGACAGGAGTCCATTAAGGATAGTTCTGCCAAAGGTGGAATGTCGCCTGGCATGAACATCCAGTACATAATGTAGCAGTATGCACTGAGCTCCAGGTGGCGGCATTGCAGATGTCTGCAATAGGCACGCTGCCACACCTACTAGGGATGCCGCGACCTTCTGGTAGAGTGAGCGAGACCTCCCTTCCAATTTAACCTGTGCCATGGAATAGCAGTGTCGAAGACATGCCACTAGCCATGATGAGATACATCTGATAGCGACAGGCTGACCCAGCCGGGTCTCACTGAAGGAAACGAAAAGTTGTTGGGCCTTGCGAAAATTCTTGGTTCTATCGAGATAGAAACGCAAAGCTCTCTTAACATCCAAAGAATGAAGAGAACGTTCTCCTTCATTTTGGAAGTTTGCAAAGTAAGAGAGAAGGACCAAAGGTTGGTTTAGATGGAATTCTGACACAACCTTGGGAAGAAATTTAGGATGAGTACGAAGAACTACTTTGTCCTTATGGAACACAGTATACAGAGGGTCTGTGACCAGGGCATGCATCTCAGAGACCCTACGGGCTGAGGTAATGGCCACTAGGAAGGCAGTCTTCCAGGTGAGGAATTTTAGCTCACAGGTAGCCAGAGGTTCGAAAGGTTTCCGAGTGAGCATGTCTAGCACAAGGTTAATGTCCCAGGCTGCAACTGAAGTTTTATAGAGGGTCTGGTATGCAGAATTCCTTTAAGAAATCCCTTAACCATAGGTAACTGAGCCAGAGACAAAGAAGAGACCGCTCATGATACGCTGAAATGGCACTAAGGTGAACTTTGACTGTAGAGTACTGAAGACCTGAATTTGAGAGGTCCAAAGGTACTCTAAAACCTTGTCTGGTGGACAGAAAAGGATTCCAAGAGGACTTTGCACACCAGAGCGAAAAACGCTTCCACTTAGATGTGTAAGTTTTCCGAGTGGCTGGCTTCCGAGAGGCCAGAAGAATGTCTGAAACTCTTCGAGAGACGTTGAACCGGTTCACTTCTACCTCTTCAGGAGCCAAGCGTGAAGGTGAAGCGATCTCAGGTTGGGATGGACCAGCGGGCCCCGAGTCAACAGATTCACCTGCAAGGGGAGTGGTCTCGGAGGAACTGCCAACATATTGTTGAGTAGTGGAAATCAGAGTTGTCAAGGCCAAAAGGGAGCAATGAGAATCATCTTGGTCCCCTGAGACTCGAATTTGAGGAGTACTCTCTGAATTAGAGGAAGGGGCGGAAAGGCGTATAGAAAGCGTCTTGTCCACTGCAGCCTGAACGCATCCTGACAGAAGATGCCAGGCCCTGGAATTCTGGAGCAGAAGAGAGGCAGTTTTGCGTGGTGGGGATGCAAAAAGGTCCGGGTCTGGAGTTCCCCACTCTTCGAATAGTGACTGAACTATGACCGAGTCGAGAGACCACTCGTGAGGATCTGCTTCTGTTCTGCTGAGACGGTCTGCCAAGTCGTTTTGTACACCTGGCAGGTAAACCGCTTGAATTAGAGCTTTGTGTTCCAAGCACCATTCCCACACCCTCATCGCTTCCCTGCATAAGGGGTAAGAGTGAGCACCGCCCTGCTTGTTGATGTAGTACATCACTGCTTTGTTGTCCGTTTGAAGGAGAATGGTCTTGTGACAGAGAATGTCCTTCAACGCTCGGACCGCATAAAGGACGGCTCTCATCTCTAGGACGTTTATGTGAAGCTGGGACTCTAGTTGAGTCCACACCCTTGAGTGTGGAGAGCGCAACAGTGAGCTCCCCACCCCATTGAGCATGCGTCCGTGGTAATGGAGATCTGATGATCCAGAGGAGCAAAGGAAATCCTCCAGGAGATTGTTCTCCTGAGACCACCAGGTGAGGGACCTCTGTAAGGGTTCTGTCACCTTGATGGGATAAGACTGCGGGTGAGTGGTTGGAGACCACTGAGCATCCATTGAGTGGTTCTCATGTGCAGCCATGCTAGGGGTACAGGGAACACTGAGGATGCCATGAGGCCTAACATACGTTGCATTGAGAGAGCTGTAACTGATCTGTTCTCTCCAATGTAACGAGCCATCTGGAGGATATCGTTCCTTCTGTCCTCTGGAAGGAAAGCTTTCGCACAAGAGGTGTCCAGAAGAGTCCCTATGAAAAGGAGTCTCTGGGAGGCTGCAACTGAGACTTTTGAGGTTCAGCAGAACTCCCATGGACGTAGAAGGCGAGAGGTCGTCTGTACGGCGTCCAGAGTCCCTTGTCTGGAAGGGCTTGCTAGGAGCCAGTCGTCCAGGTAGGGAAACACCTGGATACCGAGTTTCCTGAGATGCGCTGCGAGAACAGGCACACTTTGTAAAGACTCGCGGCGCCGAGGATAGCCCAAAGGGCAGGACTCTGAACTGATAGTGTTGACCCAGAGCCACAAACCTCAGGAATTTGTGATGCCTCGGGTGAATAGGAATGTGCTGGTAAGCATCCTGCATGTCCAGGGAGGCTAGCCAGTCATGTTGATGAAGCAAGGGTAACAGGGTTCCCAGAAAAATCATTTTGAATTTCTCCTTGGGGAGGAATTTGTTTAGCTTTCTGAGGTCTAGAATGGGGCGCATTCCCCCGGACTTCTTTGGAACCAGAAAGTAGTGGGAGTAGAACCCCGTGTTTTGCTGATGCAGAGGCACCACTTCTACTGCCCTGTTTAGAAGGCCCTGAATCTCTGCGGCGAGAAGGTCGGACTGAAGGGTTGACAGCCTGGGCTGTTTGGGAGGACAATCCGGAGGGGTCTCCAGAAAATTGAGAGAATACCCCTCGCGAATTATCCGAAGGACCCATTTGTCTGAGGTTATGGACTTCCACTGGCTGTAGAAGTGCATCAGACGACCTCCCACCGGAGAGGAAAAGTCCACCTCGGGCAGTTGAGATGGGACTTGGGCGGCAACTCATAGATGGCGCTGGGCGCTTTGGGCCCTTCGCTTTCTGTTGCGCCTTCTTTGAGGTTGGGCAGGTTGGTTCTTATGGAAACTTCCTCTGCCTCTGCCCCGAAAGGACTGACGATTATGAAATTGCCGTTTACCGACATGCCCTCGAGAAGGGGCAGGAGGGGGTCAAGCCAGTTTAATGGCTGACCTAGTCTTTTGTGTAGCTTCTAGAGCTTGCTCATCCTGAGGACCGAAAAGATAAGAGCCGTCAAAGGGCAACGCCATCACCTGCTGTTGCGCATCATTCGTGAAACCCGAAGTACGCAGCCAGGAGTGACGGCAAGTACAAATACCAGCAGCTGCTGAACGAGAAGCAGTGTCGAAAGCATCCATGGCTGCTTTGACCTGCTGGTTATTAGATTCAATACCTCTGGTAATGGTTTGAAGAAGCTCTGGCTTTGAGTCCGAGTCCGGAAGAGCCTCAACCATTTGCTTGATGGAATGCCACAGGATATACTCATACTGGGAAAAATAACCCTGGTAACTGGCAATATGCATACTTAGAGTGGACGCAGCAAAGACTCTCTTACCTAATGCATCTATCTTACGAGACTCTTTGTTGATAGGTCGAGCTGTAGTAGTTTGAGGAAGAACTACCTTGTCATTTTCTGCCAGGACTACAATAGGATCCGCAAAGGCTTGGGATGCCAAGATAGGAAATACTCAGCTCCCAAAGATCGTCCTATCAATGGATTTAACCACCGAAGGGGTAAGAGCAGGATTATTCCATACCATTTGAGACAGCGTCTCGAAGGAAGGTTGAATCGGAGGAGTCAAATCCGTAGGGATCTCCGAAGCATAAAGATACTGGAGTCTTAACAGCTTCCCAGGATCGATGTCTGTAGTCTGGAAAGAAAGAGTGGAGCTCAGATTCTTCAACAGAGACTTAAAGGACAGGTCCTCGACCACAGGCTCTGTAGCAATAAAAGATCCTGTTTCATCCACTTCATCACCCAGCCGAAGGTCTGGGTCAGGCTCAACGTCATCTCCTGACAGTCCAGGAGGGACTGTATGGACAGGAAAGGGATGAAAGCTAGAAGAGGAAGGAGGAAAAGAGACAAAAGGAGAGTCCCTGAGAGCCCCCGGCACCGAGGGAGGCACGGCGCCGAGAACGACGCCGAGGAACCACACGGGCGCGGAAGCCGCACGGCGCCGAGAAGACACACGCTGCAGGCGACAAGCGAGACGGCGCTGTGAGGCCAGACGGCCAAGGAACTCCAGAGACCAAAAAACAGGCTTTGAGGGAAAGGAGACAGGAGATAAGGGCATCGGTGTGGCCCCTGCGCCGCAGCCATGTGGGGGGGACACCTAAGCACGGAGTCGATGGCACCGAAGAAGGTGCCGCACAACCAGGAAAGTCCAACCGCCCTACCCAGTCACCCAGAGAGCCAGAGAGCGACTGAGCCAGGTAGCCGAACCAACCTCCGAGCCCATTGCTCCAAAAGAGTGGCCCACTGATGAAACTGCTCATCTGAAGACCTACCTGCGGGCGGGGTAGGACTCCGATGTCGAAGGCGTCGGCCATCAGAAGCAGCTGCCGGCAACTCCGAAGGAGGAGGCCGGCAACTAGCGCCGATAACCGAATGCCTACGCGCAGACGTATCAGAGGGCGACCTCGAGTGATGCCTTCTCTTTTTAGACCTGGGTAGAAGAAGAGTCGAGGTTAACGGTGTCGAGAATGCGACCTGCTTGGCTTTATGCTTCCGCAGGGACCGCTCATCCCCTCGGTATTGACTGCCTGTCAGACCCTCTTCCGGGAGAAGGCGGCGACCAGACCCAGCCCGACTGACTGAACAGCTTATACGAAGCCTCCCTACCGCACCTGACCTGCTTCATGGTCGACTCCGCAAAGTAGGCTGAGACTTCTTTATCGCTTTAATTAAAAATAAGAATAACTTAAGCGATACTGTATCGTGATAATACTATAAAAATAATAAAACTGAAAGCTATGCTGCAGTTTGAAGTTTGACTCCGACAGGCGGCGACATCGTCACTGAAGCGCACTCGATGGCAGGAAAAAAGGAACTGAGTGTTGGAGGGTCGACGCCGAGAGAGTCAACTGCCGGGCTGAAAGCAAGGCTCTCAGGGCGCCATCTCTGGTGCCGACCTCCAAAAAGTTTGCTCCCGATGGGTCCTAGTGCCTCCGGCGCTATACCCAATAGTGCGAATGAGTGGTGGAGACTTATGTCCAGGAAGATCTCCCAGTGGGAGAAGGAAGGTGCCCCTGCAGCCACTGTCTCACCCTACGGGAAAAGAGGTGAGTTCTCCGGGAGGCAGAGGAGATCACCCCATGCCAGGCCAGGGGTGACAACTGGGAAAGACGAAGCCATGCCGTCCGCCTAGTGCAGGTCGCTGTCCCCACAATCCTGGAGGCTACCTCACTGGCATTGTAAGACGCCCTTGCCTGGTGCCTTGCAAGCTTCAGGCCCTGTGCAGAGTGCGCGATGGCCTGCCTGGTTTCCTCCGAATCAGGCACTGAGGGTAGGAGCTATCCTAGCCTGGACCACAAGTACCTGTTGTAGGTAGCATGGTGGGCCTAATGGGTTGCTTTACAGAATAAAATGCGCGCTGAGGATAAAGTTCTCCTTCCCCAGAAATCAAAATCAAGAGCCAGAGTCTGGGATCGGTCACAGCCTGGGGTTTGATGTCCCCAGGGGTGTCCAGGCACGCCACGCCCAAAGGGGTGAGGCAGGGTTCTTGGAGACCCGGGGTGCAACACCTCTGGTGGAGGTCCCTGGGCCTGGTACAGAGGAAAAGAGACGCCACCAGACCCGTGCAACACTTCCTGAAAACAGCAGGCCAGGGCGGAACCGCGAGGTTGGCCACACTGAACTCTGCCTAATAAGGCGCTACAAGGTTCGGGTCCAGATTGCTCTCTGGAATGGGGCAATGTGGAGCTCATCTAACATCCCCGAAAGTTAAGTGCTGATACGCAGTGAGATCAGCTGCTG
This sequence comes from Neoceratodus forsteri, assembly GCA_016271365.2. Taxonomy (NCBI): domain Eukaryota; kingdom Metazoa; phylum Chordata; order Ceratodontiformes; family Ceratodontidae; genus Neoceratodus; species Neoceratodus forsteri. The sequence goes on from CM028137.1 coordinate 358,485,779, forward strand.
CGGAAAGGTGGGTAGAGGGCTCCTCTCACTCAGAGGAGGAAGACGAGGATGCCGACGAGTCCAGAGATTCAGGGTCAGGCTGCATGGGAGTGCGATGGAACACCTGCTCGTTCATGGATCTAAAGCATGTAAGGAAATGTGCAGCTGAAGCCCTGAACTGCTCCCAGGTCAGGGGCCCCCTAGGACCTGGAACACCTGGGAGAAGAGAAGTAGGCAGAGGCATGGGGGGCCCAAGCACCTTAGAGAAGTAGCGCAGCCTCTACCAGGGCAGGGGGACCAAGTGGATGCTCCCTACAGTGAGGGAGACCCGGAGGTCCCAGCAGACAGAAGCTGTTCAACTGGGTCGGAACAGCTGGAGCTGTGCCATGGGAAGAATCCCCGTGAGGTGACCAGGACCGTGGTGAGCCCAGAAGGACGGTCCCTCTCGAGGAGTGTCCAGGGGAAAGGCGAGGGTCCGCAGTACTGCTCCTCCCAGAACCCAAGCGTGTCCCAGGGTGGGGCTGCTGCACTAGACCTTAACCCTTTGACCCCTCCGACCCCTAAAGGGCCCTCTTCCTTGTGACCACCAACCTAGGCAGCTGACAATCTTTAGCTGACCCCTGGGAGTTAGCCTGAGGTACAGTGCCCTCCCCCTGCTGGGGTGCCCTCGGACCACCCCAAACTCGGACTATCCAGGCATACCGGGGGGGGTCCTCCAACTGAGGAGACAGATTTATCCGTGGCCCTGGGTAGCACAGTAGCAGCCACCTGGGCCACCACCGGCTGGTCAGACCCACTGACCGAGGAACCAACAAGACCAGTCCGATCCTCAGAGGGAGGCTGAGTGGGGGCCAAGGTGCTGGACACTGAGGGACCGGAGGATTCCTAAGAATCCGGAAATCAGTCCAGATCAGACCCTGAATCAGAGGAGGAGGAGGAGGAGGACTGAAGCCTGAAGCCAGATTACTCCCCAGTCCCTCCCTGTCCCTGGGCCATGAGCCGCACAGCCTCCAGCCCTGGCACCGCGAGCAGCACCAGAGCCCAGAGCAGCACTGTGTCCGGCACTAACCCCCACCCCCGGCACCATGAACAGCACTGGAGTCGAAGGCTGCAACGGAGACAGGCTCGGCGCTGACCCCATTTCCAGCACCAAAACCAGAGGCAGCCCCGAAAAGAAGTCCCACACTGTCCATGGTGCCGCCCTCCCGCACCACTTAACGGAAGCAGAGAGGAAGAAACTGCGCCGACTGATGGCCTGGCACCAAGGCCCTGGTGCTGTAAGCGACACCGGAACCAAGGGCAGCACTAACAGATGGCGCTGAGGACCCGCAGGCCCCAGAGCTCGACACTGGGGAGCCTTTGCTTCCGAGGAAGCGACTACCAATATGGTGCCTCCCGCCCAGCCCCCAAGAGGGCCAGACTAGGCCTCATGCAATGTGGGAGGAGCCCTCATCGTGGCAAGGCTAGAACTGGCGGGAGGCTCTCTCCTCCATGGGCCATACAGGACCAGGAGGGGACACGTAGGAAGAGTAGAGAGTCCTGACCTTGGGCCACCAACTGCGAACCCACCCTCTGAAAGTCTGTAGCGCACGTCCGACTTTAAATGCGCGCATTTCTAGAACTCAGCGGTCCATCGAAAAGCAGGCGTCGCAGTTGTCCATATCATGGGCCAGGCCGAGGCAGGAGAGACAGCAGTCATGCTGGTCCGTGACAGAGTAAAGGCGGCCACAGGGACACAGACGCATAGGAGGCCGCCCCACCTTCGATGTTTTCTTGTCCCTGGGATGAGGAATGACCAGACGGAAAAACACCACAACACAGTACTCTACATCTCTTAAAGAAAGAAAGGAATGATCTCACCTGAGTCAAAGAAGCGGCACAGAGTAATTGCCAGACAGAACTGAGACAAATACAACCATGACAGATTAGGCCGCACTACGCAGTAGAATCTTGCTTGAAGTCTCCACATGAGGTCCTCACTCAATGGTGGGAGAAGAAGAATTGGGGCAAGGGCAGAGTCAACAGCAGCCAACGGCCAACCCACGAACACCATGTAGTAAGTCGGCCTCGAGAGCGTGCTGCTCACATGCACTCCGCCTGGGGTCTCCTGGGTCCTAGCTCCAGCACTATAACTCAATAGTAATGAATGGTGAAGACTGACACAGATAAGCTCCTGTTTTCTAGGATCGTGGATATGTTGTTCTATCCACACTGTTTGGCAGACTCCAAGCAGTTTCTGGGAGGAGAGAAGCAAGGTGCACACCCTCTGATATACTTGCTTGGGGAACAGAGACTGGAGAACTGAGGCCCCAAAACCAGCATCCCAGTGTGACTCTAGGTCGATGTGGTAGTGGGTAATGAAGGTGTTTGCAGTCTTCCAGGTGGCAGCCCTGCCGATTTCCTGGATAGGGATGTCCCTGGAAGCAGCCACATACAGCAGTATGACAGGCAGAATGAGCTCTTATCCCTCTGGGAGGCTCCCTGCCCACCAACCTATAGCAGAGATCAATGCAGGATGTAATCCATCTGCCAATCGTCCGCTTTGCTGCAGGTCTGCCAGGTGTGGCTTCAGCGTAGGTGACAAATAGCTGGCAAACCTCTCCCCGAACTTCCGCCATCCGCTTCTTATAATAAGAGAGCACTCGTCTCAGGTCCAGAGTATGGAGCCTGTACTCTGCTTCCGAGGTGTAGTTTGGATAGAACACAGGCAGAGTCAACACCTGGTTAAGATGGAACTCAGACACCACCTTCAGAAGGAATTTCGGGTGGGGGCACAGGACAACCTTGTCCCTGTGGAAGACCAGGTAAGCAGACTCCACTGAGAGTGCCTGGAGCGTCCCAGTCCTTCTGGCTGACATGATAGCCACCAGGAAGAAAAAAATAACTCACCTTAGTAATTATGTTTCTTCTAATGGAGTCTTGCTGTATTCTGACTATTGCAGATAGCCTCAGCCTTTAAACTGCCCCGGAGAAAAAAGGGTTAACTTTCTATGCAGAGCATAGAATGCTGAGCTCAAGCTCGGTTGAGGTCTCTGTCTGCAGCCCTTTGAAATCCAACCATCAGATTCTTACGAGCAAAAAAACTCACTAACTATCCTATGTGGAAATTGTAAAATTTTTACTACCCAACTGGCAACAAGAGTTTTGAATTCCCAAGGAACACTCAAGTCAGGAAACAAAAAAACCAAAACCAATCCAAATAAGAATAATAATAAAACAAACACCCAAACAAAAAGAGGAGGGTGTAAAAGAAGCACCCCTGAGGTGCAACACTGCACCTGCCCACCCACTTCCCAAAAACAGGTTCTGAGAGGGGAGGGAGGTCAGAATACAGCAAGACTCCATTAGAAGAAACAACATTACTAAGGTGAGTAATTTTTTCTTCAACATGAAGTCTTGCTGTATTCTGACTATTGCAGACTACCAAGCAGTACCTCCATGGAGGAGGGACAGAACCTACTTTGGGAATAGGCTCTGAAGTGCTGCTCTGCCAAACCGAGCATCACCCCTAGCCTGGATATCCAGAGAGTAATGCTTGGTAAAGGTATGGACTGTTTTCCAGGTGGCTGCTTGACAAATTTCTAAGAGAGGAATTTCCCTGGCAGCAGCCAGGGAAGCAGCTGTACCTCTGGTGGAGTGAGCCCTCAAGCCTGAGGGTGGAATCTTTCCTAGTTTCTCACAGCAGAATTGTACACAAGACACAATCCACCTGGCAATAGTTCTCTTGTTGGCAGGTTTGCCCTTTCCCACTTTTCCATAAGTGAGAAACAACTGGAGGGAATCAAACCTGTGACCCTTGGTATGCTCTATGTAGTAGCTAAGGGCTCTTAACATCTAAACTGTGTAGCCTCCTCTCTCCTGAAGAATGATCAGTGAAGAAGACAGGAAGAGACAGACTGATTCAAGTGGAAATCTGAAACCACTTTGGGCAAGAACCTTCTATTGGTTCTAAGGACCACTTTATCCCTATGAAAGGAGATAAAATCAGGTTCCACTGACAGGGCTTGCAATTTACTGATACGTCTGGCAAAGGTAATGGCTACTAAAAACACAGTTTTCCAAGTCAAGTACTTAAGCTCTGATGAGGACATAGGTTCAAAGGGAGGTTGCATAAGTTGAGCAATGCAAACATTTAAGTCCCAGGCAGAGGCAGTGACTAAAGGGAGGATTGATATGAAGCAATCCCTTAAAAAATTTACAGAACACAGGATGAGATGATAGTGAGGAAGACTTCCCCACTGACAGAAAAGCAGAAACAGCTGACAAGTGCACCTTGAGAGTAGCTGGTCTGAGCCCTAAGCCATTCAAATGGACCATATAATCCAGAACTGTAGGCAATTCAGCAGTGTCTGGGGAAATAGGTTTCTTGGAACACCAAATGCTGAATCTCTTCCATTTGGAGTTATAGGTTTTTCTAGTGGCGGGCCTTCAAGAGGCTTTGAGGCTATCCAGAACCCCCTGAGACAGATGCAAATCTGCAAACTCTAACTCTTCAAGAGCCATGCCTTGAGATTGAGAGACTGAAGATTGGGGTACCAAATCCTCCCCTGAGAGAAGGTTAACAGGTTGTAATTCCTGGGAAGAGACAGGGGAAGATGGACTGCTAGGGACAGCTACAGGGGGTACCAAGGCTGTCTGGCCCAGTCTGAAGCAATCAATCACTTTGCAAGGTTGTGACCTTATCTTGACTAAAACTTTGAACAGTAGAGGAAAGGGAAGGAAGGCATACAGAAATTTCCCTTCCCAGTTCAGAATCAGAGCATCCAGAGGGACTGAGCCCAAGACTGGGGGTCTGCAACAAAAGAGGAAGTTTGTGATTGTCTGGGGCTGCTAAGAGATCCATCTCTGGAGTGCCCCACCTTGGAAAAATCACCTTCAACACCAGAGGGTCCAGGGACCATTCATGATGGCCGTGTGAGATCCTTCTCAGTGCATCTGCTAGCACATTGTCCTTCACTGGAAGGTGGACTGCTATCAGAGAGGTTTGCAGGGAATAAGCCAGCGACCACAACTTCATGGCTTCTGTGCACAAGGCCGTAGACCGAGTGCCTCCCTGCTTGTTGATGTACCACATGGTGGTGGTGTTGTCTGTTCTGACCTGAACCACCTTGTTCTGCACTGACAGAGAAAGCTTGCAGGAGCAGAAAAACTGCCCTGAGTTCTAGGAGACTGATATGGAGAAGGGATTCCTGAGGGGACCACAGTCCCTGGGCAGCGAGGGACCCCAGATGGGCTCCCCAGCCCAGAAGGGAAGCATCCATGGTAAGGACCACTGAATGAGACTGAGTGACAATGGGACACCTTGCCTTAAATTGGCCTGATCCTGCCACCATTGAAGGGCTTGGATCAGGGTCAGAGTCACTGGGATCAGTTTGGTAAGGGGATCCCTCCTCTGGGACCAAAAGGCCTCAGATGGAACCGAATGTCCCTCATCTGGAATCTTGCCCCTTGGACCACTGCTGTAGAAGCTGCCAAGTGGCCCAAGAGTTGAAGGAAATGCCTTGCTGGTCGAGACACCTGAAGGCTGAAGGAAGAAGCCAGTTCTATAAGAACTCTTGCCCTTTCCAGGGGAAGAAAAGCTCATGCTTTCACAGTATCCAGCTCCACCCCTATTAAGGTAAGGAGCTGCACTGGCTCGAGAACCGACTTGGGAAGGTTGAGGAGAAATCCTAAAGATGTGACCACTTGCTGGGTCACTTGCAGGTCTGACCTGACTTGGTCTGGAGACTGGCCCACTATGAGCCAGTCGTCCAGATATGGAAAAATGGAAATATTTTGCCTTCTTAGAAAGGCAATAACTACTGCCAGGCACTCTGAAAACCCTTGGGGCTGATGTTAGGCCAAAGGGCATTGCTTTGAACCGATAGTGGCCTGAGGGCAACTCGAACCTGAGGTACTTTCTGTGGGAGCACCTGACGGGAATGTGAAAATAGGCATCTCTGAGGTCCAGGGAGGCTAGCCAGTCCCCTGGCCTTAGAGAGGGAAGAATTATTCCCAGAGTTACCATCTTGAACTTTGGTTTTAAAAGATGTTTGTTCAGGTATCTTAGGTCTAGGATGAGTCGCCACTCCCCTGTCTTTTTTGTGGTAAGGAAGTACCTGGAGTACAGACCTTTGCCCCAGTGAAGGGTAGGAAAGCACAGTTACGTAAGAACTTACCGTAATAGTAGATCTTCGAGAACAGCTCTTGCGGCAGGTTACACCATTAGGACTGAAGACGGCAGGAGTCAGGACCCCACGGAAATTTTCTAGCTAGCAGTCTTCAGTGGGGACCGCCTCAGATGTCGGTCCTGCCACAATCCTCAGTTCTCCCGCCGGAGACTCCCGGCCGCTGGATGACATCAGAAGAGGAGACAGAGGATCCGCCACCAGATGGCAAAGACTAGTAAACAGGAATGACCCATCCCCTAAGATGGGTGGTTGACTACGACCTACCTCCAAAAGGGGGATGGTGGGCGGAGAGATTTGCTGCAAGAGCTGTTCTTGAAGATCTACTGTTAAGGTAAGTTCTTACGTAACTGTACTATCTTACTCGAGATACAGCTCTTGCAGCAGGTTACACCATTAGGACTGATTTCCAAGCAATAGTGGCAATCATGCGCCACTGGGAGGAGGAAAGGTAGAGATCTCGAAATTACTCGAACCTAGGATAGAAGACCCTGAAAGACGGCTAGACCGAACCCCGCTCTTCGCCTCGATGCAATGTCCAGACTGTAATGTCTGATAAATATATGCACAGAGCTCCAAGTAGCTGCAGCGCAAATAGCTGAGGTGGAGAAGATCTTTAACGCTGCAAAGGAAATAGCCACCCCTCTTGTGGAATGACCCCTGACCGTGCCCGGTAAGGGTTTATTGCGCTTGTCATAACAGAAAGTGATGCACTGAATAAGCCACCTAGAGAGTGACTGGAGACAGGAGCTCCTTTCATCCTGTGAGCAAAGGAGATGAAAAGTTGGTCCGACTTTCAGAGCCGTTTTGTTCTGGTCAGATAGTATCTGAGGCACCGATGCATGTCGAAGGTGTGCAGAAGGGCTTCTCCTCGATTAGTGTACCTCGGGAAATACACTGGTAAATCAATATCCTGGTTAAGGGTGAGGGCTGAAACCACCTTAGGCAAAAACTTTAGGTTTGTCCTTAGGGATACCCTGTCCTGATGGAAAACCAAATAAGGCTCTTTACACATAAGAGCATGTAAGTCAGAGATCCTTCTCGACGAAGTAACAGCAACTAAAAATAATGTTTTCCAAGAGAGAAAACGTAGCTCGCAATCCGCAGCTGGTTCAAAAGTTGGCAGCGTAAGCTGCTCCAGGACGAAGGGTATGTCCCAAGGAGGAATTGGGTCCCTGATGGGCGGTCTAAGGTGGAGGACTCCGCTTAAGAAGGCACGAGTAGTGTCCAGCTGGGCCATTGTCCGATGGCCTACTGGAGCATGGTAAGCAGAAATTGCACAAAGGTGCACTTTAATCGAGGGGTAGGCCAGTCCGGAGTGGAATAGGGAAAGCAGGTAGTCCAGAACCAGCTTTTCAGGACAGTCTAATGGCGTAAAAAGAGCGCCATGGGCCTATTAAATAGAACTCCACGCCATTTCATGGCGATGCTAGGGTTGCGGCTCTGGTGGCAGAGAGTACGTCTGCCACTCTTGAGAGACCCTGTATCGCATCATGGCTATGTCTCTAGGAGCCAAATGTGCAGGTTCAATGAACGTAATTTTGGGTGGACCAATGAACCCGCCTCCTGAGACAAAAGATGGGAGCTGATTGGCAACGGAACTGGAGGTTCCCGGGATAGCTGGTGCAGAAGAGGAACCAAATCTGTCTGGCCAAGAAAGGCGCGATCAAAATGAGCGAGCTTGCTCCCTCGCGTAGTTTTAAGAGAACCTCTGGATCAACGGGAAGGAGGGAAGGCATAGAGGAATCTGCCCGCCCAGGAGAGGGACAACGCTGCCTCACCAGAAAACACCAGGCCCTGGATCTAGCGAAGCAAAATTGAGCAGTTTTATGCTGGATGGGGACGAAAAAGGTCTAACTCTGAGTGCCCCATCTGTGAAACAGATCCTCTGCCACCTCCTGTAGAAGTTCCCACTCGTGGACTCTTGCCTGAGAGCGACTCAGACTGTCGGCGACAGTGTTGTCCACTCCCGGGATGTGTACTGCAATTAGGTTTGCGCCGTGTTGCAATATCCACTCCCACACTCTCATGGCCTCCCTGCAAAGTGGGTAGGAGTGAGTGCCTCCTTGTTTGTTGAGGTAATACAAACAGACAATACCGCAGTGAGGTAACAGGAGTGTACCCAGCGGAATCTTTGACTGGAAGGCTTGCAGAGCGTAAAGGACTGCCCTCATTTCCAAAATGTTGATGTGGAGGTGAGACTCCTGGGCTGTCCAAAGGCCCTGAGACCGAACACCGTCCAGGTGTGCTCCCCACCCGAGCCCAGAGGCGTCTGTGGAGAGTCACAGTCGGAGATGGCGCTATGAAGGGAACCCCCGCAGAGAGGTTCCCCGGGTCTAGCCACCATTGCCAATCCCGAATCACGGCCTTCGTGATTCGAATTGACTGCTGCAGATGGTCTTGCCTTTGGTCCCATTGCACGCTTAGCATCCACTGGGTTACCCGCATGTGGAGACATGCCAGCGGGACTGTTGCAATGGCCGCAGCCATGTGTCCGAGCAGGCGAAGAACTGATCTGGCCAGGACGGTCTTCACCTACAGGTCCCTGATGAGTGATCTGATGTGTTCCGCTCTGTCCGAGGGAAGAAAAGCTTTCCCTCCGACGGTGTCCAGAACTGCTCCTATAAACTGCAGTTTCTGGGACGGCACCAGGAGTGACTTCTCGTAGTTGATGAGGATACCCAGTGATTGAAAAAAAGGGACTGGGTGCAGTGAATGGCCATCATCAGTGCCTCCCTGGAGAGTGCCATGAGAAGCCAGTCGTCCAGGTATGGAACACGTAGTGGCCATATCTCCTCGGAGATGCCGGTACGACAGCCATACACTTCGTAAAAACGCGAGGTGCCAATGACAGCAAGAAGGGAAGAGCTCGGAACTGATAATGGCGGCTCTGAAACTCGAAGCGCAGGAACCTCCGGTGCACTTGAGCAATGGGAATGTGCAGGTAGGCTTCCTGCATGTCCAAAGACGCCAGAAAAGCGCCTCGCTTCAGCATGGGAATTAGGCCCGGAAGGGTCACCATGCGGAAGCGTTTGTAAACGACCAACAGGTTGATGTCGCTGAGGTCCAGTATTGGACGGAGGTCCCCTGTTTTCTTTGGAACCAGGAAGAAGTGAATAGTACCCTAGTGCTCTCTGGTTCTCCGGAACATGCTCTAAGGCTTCATTTTCCAGAAGCGCGAGCACCTCCTGCTATATAAGCAGGGCATGCTGACCCGAATATTGGGAAAGCAGGGGAGGTCTTGTGGGTGGACTGCCTACAAATTCTATATAGTGGCCTTTTTTGACCAACTGCAGAACCCACCTGTCGGTGATCGACTGCCACCCTGGCAAATGGCATGCGATGCGACCCCCAACTTTCTGTTCCCGTTGATCCAGAGGGGGCCGGGCCGGGAAGGAGTCATGCTGTGGCAGCGTTTGATCCGGCAGGCTGTAACGACTTTGCAAATCGTTGGCCTCTGCCTGGGGATGACTTGGCCTGGGCTTTGCGGGTGAAAGTGCCCCTCTGCTGTTGGCCGGAACGTGGCTGTTGTCTTTGTAGCTGGCCACGAAAACGGCTCTGGTTCCTACGAAAGGAACTGGGCCGAGACCTGTACATGGCCTGTACAGATCTGACTGCCTTCCCTGCATCCTGAAGTTTGGCGATCACCTTCTCGGAGGCTTCACCAAATACGACCTCGCCGTAGTAAGGGACGTCTAAGATGTTATTCTGGACATCCGGGGTTAAACCGGAGACATGGAGCAAAGAGTGTCTCCGCAGACACACGCCTGAGGCTGCAGCTCTGGCTGAAGAGTCCGCAGTATCATATGCAGCTCTAAGCACCTGGGTCCCCACATCCGAACCTGTGCGGAGGAGGTTCAAGAGCTCCTCCTTTTGGTCGCCATTGAGCATCTTCTCGACCAGGTCCTGTCCCTGTTCCCACAGTGCGTTCTGGAATTGAACCATGTCAGTAAGTTAATTCAGTGACCTGATGGCGCAGGTCGCAGCCACGTACGTGCGCCTACCCAGGACATCCAATTGCTTGGATTCCTGGTCCGGTGGCTGTGTGCTCAAATGCTGAGGTCTTTGCGACTCGTCACGTGAAGCAGTGATGACCAGGGAGTCAGCCAGAGGATGGTTCGCCAGATACTGGTCCTCCCTAGGGGCCTTGTATAGGCGGTCAGCCTTCTTCGGCACTGCTGGAGTGGAATGCGGACGTTTCCAGGCAGCCTTGGTGACGTCCGCAAAGGTATCCACCAAGGGCAGCACTATCACAGGCTTTGAGTCTTTCTGCTGAAGGTAGCGGGCAAGGCATTGTCTCTCAGGGTTGAGCTCTTCAGCATCCCACCCCATATTCTCCTGGATGTGCCTCATGATCTCCACGAAAGAGGGATCATCCGGAGGAGACCTAGGTAGGTCGTGTGGGTCCGGAGAGGGAATGCTGATGGGAGAAGGAGATCTGGAGCACCCCAAGGTGTCAGATCTAGAATCCTCCCCAGACGGGGTGTACCAGCGCCTGCCTGCGCTCTTAGACTGGGGTGACCCTGAGGTGGATCTTGAGGAGGTCTTCCTGTTCTGAGGATCTGCCCCGAGGAGGTGGTGTTTCCTCCTTGGGGGTTGGCGACCGTCCTACAGGACCCTTGTGCAGAGGAGGGGGCGGAGGTGGTGAAGGAGTAGGAGGAGGCGGAGTCTGAGTAGGAGGAGGAGGACGTGTGACGACCACATCTTTTCTGATGGTGTCCCACCAGAAGATAAAGAGCTCCTTTACCTCTGCCAAGTTCATGCCAGACGACGGGCCCGGCGCCGTGGCCTGTTGCCGGGTCGGGCTTGGTCACCAGGGACCTCCCGCCCGGGAAGATTCCCGTGGAGTCCAGCATCTCTGTGTCACCCGCCTGGTCCTCGGCTGTGTGGTATCCTCCAAGTCCTTCCGACCGCATCAGCCGCACGGTGGTGCAGTCCTCTCTCTGGGGTAGCAGACGCCAGTCCCCTGGCCAACACCTCGGAGGCGAACGCCCGGCCTGCAACGGATGTTTTGGTGTCGCCGTCTCCTGGGAGCGCCGGTGATGCTTGGCCGACGTCGGGTCCGGCCGTTTGAGGGACGTCAGGTCCTTGGTCTTGCGAGGAACTGGGTCCGACCCACACGGAGGCTGGGAAACCGACCTGGCATTGGAGTCCCGACGGCAGGAAGATGATTTGTGGCACTCCCCAGACTTCGACGAGGCCTTAGATGAAGCAGAAGATTCCGACGGCCAGGAAGTCTTCAGGGGCTGCAGAGAAGAGGATCCGACCTGAACCGGGGGAGGTTGCGATTGAGCCTTGGAGAGGGAGCAGTCTGATCGCAAGCTGGAGCTTCGGGAGTCAGAGGCCCTCGCAGGAGACCTGGGCCTTTCCTTCTCCCTGTGTTTTTCCCGGTGTTTGTGGGTTTTACCCGACGACTCCCCCCTGAAAGAAGGTTCCTTGTCCATGGTTTTCAGTTTCTCCTCCAAGAGAAACTGTTGAAGGGCCTTCTGGTGGCGGATCCTGGTGCAACTGTTGAGGCCCTGGCAGAAGGAGCAGGCCTTGGTGTAGTGTTCCAGACCTAGGCAGCGCACACAGGCCGAATGTGGATCCTTGAAGGGGATCTGTTTGCCGCAGGCACACTTCGATTGGTGACCCTTCAGAGAAGTATTTGGAGAGGACATCAGTTGAATCCAGAGTTTAAGGAAGACTTAAAATCGTCGTAGCTCTAAAGGTCGCCGCATCGCCAGAAAAGGACTGAGAGGCCGATACTTGGCGGCGTCGATGGCGGAAAAGAACTGGAGGATTGTGGGGGACCGCCCTTTACCACGCCTGACGTTGTGGGGCGGGACCGACGCCAGAGGCGGTCCCGCTGAAGACTGCTAGCTAGAAAATTTCGCAGGTTCCTGACGCCTGCCGGCTTCAGTCTTAATGGTGTAACCTGCTGCAAGAGCTGTATCTCGAAGTAAGATGTCTATGGCTCTTAAGGCCAGAAGAAATGAAACCTCTGCCTCTAGGGCAAAGATTTCTGAGAGACCTACAGGTGGAAAAGATCTGGCTCTCATCTTCGGAAATTTTTTGAAGCTGAGAACCAGCCCCTGGCTTACCACTTCCAGGACCCACTTGTCTGATGTAACAGACATCCAGTCCTGGACAAAGTAAGCCAGTCTGCCCCCTACTGGAATAGGAGAGTCGACCTGGGCAGGCCCATCAGGGTGTCTGCTTGGCAGGGGCCTTAGGCTGAGGAGTGGATGCAGTCCTGCACATCCCTCTTTTGCCTCTCCCTCTGAAGAACCCCCTCTGTGAAAAGGGAGAAGAGGCCTGTGCTTGGTAAAAAGGCCTATGAAAAGGCCTGCCCCTGCCCCTAGACTGCTGCCGTTGAGGAGCTGCCTGCCTCTCCTTGGCCTGAGCATTCCTATAAGTGGCCCTGTACTCATCCATTTTGATGCCTCAATCCCATCAGCAGCCACCTCCTCCAGCTCCTTGGCTAGCTGGGGGGGGGGGGAAGAGACCTGTTTAGCCAGTGCCAGTACAGTGTCCCACCTGGACTTCTGGTGCCTGGCTGTATAGGCCATATAGTTTGCCTGCCTGAGACCCAAGGAAGATGCCATGTACTGCTTTTTTGCCATGACATCAATCTTCCTGGAGTCTTTGTCTGGGGGGGGTGTGAAGCCAAGGGAATGTTTGCCTCGTCACAGGCAGCAGCCTGCACTACCCCAACATGGCTGCATTGTTGGTATAAAAGAAAAAATTACTCACCTTAGTAATGTTGTTTCTTCCAATGGAGTCTTGCTATATTATAGACATTAGCAGTTTGTTCCAGCTCTAGAACTGCCCCGGAGTGCAATGGTTAAAACCATTCCAAAATAGAATTTTGGCACGAGAGCAGCTCTATCTGTGTCATTTCAAACTTGAACTGTCAGATCTTTACGAGCCAAACTCACTAAGGTCTGTGTGGAAGCTGTAACTCACACTAGCCAAATGGCTACCTAAATAATAACCATTGATGGTCCCAACACCCAAGACTCAAGTCAGGGACCAGAAATACTAACACCATTCTAATAATATGAAAATGGAACATAAGTATAATAAACACACACACGCACACATACACACCCCCAAAGTCCCAAAGGGACAAAATGCTAACAGGACATAAGTAGTACCCACACTAAGTTGCCCGCACCCCACCAAGTAGAGGTTCTGAGAGGGGCAGGTTGGGGGGGAGGTCTATAATATAGAAAGACTCCATTGGAAGAAACATTACTAAGGTGAGTAATTTTTTCTTCAAACAACATGAAGTCTTGCTATATTATAGACATTAGCAGAATATACAGCAGTACCTCCATGGAGGAGGGTCAGAACCTACTTAGGGAATAGGCTCTGAAGAACAGCGTGCCAAACCGAGCATCTCTCCTGGCCTGGACATCCAGGAATAATGCTTGGTAAAAGTGTGTACCGCTTTTCCAAGTAGCAGCCTGGCAAATCTCTAATAAAGGATATCTCTGGCAGCAGCTAGAGACGCAGCTGTACCCCTGGTAGAATGAGCCTCAAACCCGGGGCTCTGCCCACTTTCTGATAAAATTGGATACAAGAGACAATCCACCTGGCTATTGATCTCTTAGTGGTAGGTTTGCCTTTCCCAACTTCACCATAGGTAAGGAAAAGTTGGAGGGATTCGACCTGTGACCTTTGGTACGCTCTAATAATAACTAAGAGCTCTCAACATCCAGGTTGTGCAACCTCCTCTCACCCAAAGAGGAGTGATCAGTGAAAAATACTGGAAGGAGATAGATTGATTAAGATGGAAATCTGAACCACCTTAGGCAAAACTTCCTATTAGTCCTAAGGACTACCTTATCCCTGTGGAAAGAAATAAAGTCAGTCTCCACTGACAAGGCCTGCAGTTCACTTATGTGTCTGGCAGAAGTGATAGCCACTAGTAAAACAGTTTTCCAAGTTAGGTACTTAAGCTCTGCAGAAGACAGAGGTTCAAAAGGGGGTTGCATTAACTGGGCAATGCAAACATTAAGGTCCCAAGCAGGGCCGGTTCCCTAAAGGGAGGATTAGTAAGGAGTAATCCCTTAAAAAACTTGGAAAATACAGGATGAGAGGAAAGAGGGGATGACTTTCCTGCTGACACAAAAGCGGACACAGCTGCCAATTGAACTCTCAGGGTAGCTGGTCTGAGACCCAAGGAATTAAGATGTACCATGTAATCTAACAAAATGGGCAATTCAGCAGATTCTGGGGAAATATTTTTCCCAGCACACCAAATGGAAAACCTTTTCCATTTAGAACTATAAGTAGTCCTAGTGGAAGGCTTTCTGGAAGCCTTTAGGATCTCAAGAACACCCTGAGAGAGGTGTAAATCAGCAAACTAACTCCTCAAGAGCCAGGCCTTGAGGTTGAGGGATTTGAGGTCTGATACCAAACCTTCCCTGAGCACAAGTCAACAGATTGTGATTCCTGGGAGGCACAGGGAAGATGGACTGTCAGAGACAGAAGGAGTGGGTACCAGGGCTGCCTGGCCCAATCCTGGGCAATCAGAATCACCCTGCAAGGCTGAGATCTGATTTTGACTAGTACTTTGAATAGGAGAGGAAAGGGGAAGCATAGAGGAACTTCCTCCCAATCCAGAAAAAGGGCATCCAGGGAACTGAGCCCAGCACTGGAGGCCTGCAACAGAACAGAGGAAGTTTGTGATTGTCTGGGGCTGCAAAGATCTATCTGAGGATGCCCCACCTGGCAAAAACTATCCCCAGCACTTGAGGATCCAGGGACCATTCGTGATGGCCCTGGGAAATCCTGCTGAGGGCATCCGCTAGGACATTGTCCTTCCCTGGAAGATGAACTGCTATGAGGGAAGTGTTCAGGGAATAGACCAGAGACCACAACTTCATTGCCTCGGTGCACAAGGCAAAGACCGAGTGCCCCCCTGTTTGTTGATGTACCACATTGTTGTGGTGTTGTCTGTTCTGACTTGTATCACCTTGTCGTGGACAGATGCAGAAAATGCTTGAAGAGCTAAAAAGGCAGCTCTGAGTTCCAGCAAATTGATGTGGAGCAGAGATTCCTGGGGGGACCACACTCCCTGAGTGGAAAGGTCGCCCATGTGGGCTCCCCAACCCAGAAGGGGAGCATCTGTAGTGAGAGTCAAGTCGTGAGAAGGGGAAATGAAGGGGACCCCCACTCTTAAATTGCTCTGATCCTTCCACCACTGGAGAGCTAGGATCAAGGTTCGAGTCACTGGGACCAACTTGGAAAGGGGGTCTCTTCTCTGAGACCAAAAGGTTCTCAAGTGAAACTGAATGTCTCATCTGAAATCTGGCACCCTGCACAACAGCTGTGGATGTAGCCATGTGCCCCAGGAGCTGCAGAATGTGTCTTGCTGGTCGAGAGACCTGCAGAGTGAAGGAAGAGGCCAGAGCCACTAAATTCCTTACCCTTTCTGGGGGAAGAAAGGCTCTGGCTAGCTTTGTGTCCAATTCTGCCCCATAAAGGTGAGTACCTGGACTGGTTCCAGAACCGACTTTGGTAGGTTTAGCAGAAAACCCAGGGAGGTGAGAAGCTGCTGGGTGACCTGCAGGTGAGATTTTACCTGTTCTGGGGACTGGCCTACAATGAGCCAGTCGTCTAGATAGGGAAAAACAGCAATCCTCTGCCTCCTTAAGTGGGCCACTGCTAGACACTTTGTGAATACCCTTGAGCAGAGGTAAGGCCAAGGGCATTGCTCTGAACTGGTAATGACCTGAGGGCAGTTCAATCTGAGGTACTTTGATGGGATCTTCTGATTAGGACATGGAAATAGGCATCCTTGAGGTCCAGGGAGGCTAGCCAGTCCCCTGGCCTTAGGGAAGGTAAAATCATTGCCAGAGTTACCATTTTGAACTTTATCTGAATACAGACCCTGCCCTGATGCAGGGAGGAACCTTCTACTGCTCTGAGAGCTAACAGGGATGAGACCTCTGTTTCCAGAGCGAGGACTCTGAAGCACTTGCAGTAGAAAAGTCTGCTTCTCAACTTGGGAAACTTTTTGAAGCTGAGAACCAGACCCTGGCTTACTACTTCCAGAGCCCACTTGTCTGAGGTTAAAGAAGCCCAATCTGACTGAAGTAAGCCAGCCTGCCCCCACTGGTACAGGAGACTCGGCCTGGGCACCCCATCAGGGTGCCTGTTTCGCAGGAGCTTTAGGCTGGGAGGTGGAGCAGGTCTGCCCACCCCTGCCTGCCCCTGCCTCTGAAGAAGCCCCTCTGAGCATAGGCAGAGGAGGCCCAGTCTGGTAGAAAGGCCTGTGAAAAGGCTACCCCTACCCCTGGGGCATGCCTTTGAGGAGTGGCTTGCCGCCTCCTAGCCTGGGCACTCTTGTAAGTAGTCCATATTCATCCATCTTTTCATGTAATTCTCTGTCTGCTCTCCAAACAGAGAATTTCCACCACAGGAAAATCCATAGCCTTAGTCTGGGTATCCTGTGACAAACTAGTACACCTGAGCCAGGCCAACCTACGGAGCTACAGATGTGGCCATGACCCAGAGGAAACATCATTAACATCCACAGCAGCGTGAAACTGAACCTTAGAGGCTTCAATGCCATCAGCAGCCACCTGCTCTAGTTCACTAGCCAGCTGGCCATGGGCCTGCTTGGCCAATTGCATAACAGTATCCCATCTAGATTTCTGATACCTAGCTACATAAGCCATATAATTTGCTTGCCTGAGTCCCAGAGAGGCTGCCATATACTGTTTTTGCCATGGCATCAATCTTCCTGGAATCCTTGTCAGGAGGATGTGAGTCAAGGAATAGTAGCTTATCACAGGCAGCAGCCTGAACTACCCCAACATGACTGCATTGCTGAGAAAGGAATTCTGTATCAGGAGCTGACAATGTATACCTTCTGTCCATCTTTTATCTACAGGAGGCACAGAATTAGGAGCTTTTAAAATTTTAATTGTTTGTTTCCAAAAGACTTATGTAAAGGAATAGACAATCTCCTAGACCGGAATATCCATCATTTCTACAAAATCAGGCTCCTCTTGCTCATCCACAGCCTCTTCTAAAAGGAAGCTGGAGGGTTTCAGCAACTTTTATAAAACATAAAATGAGATGGGGACTCAGACAGCATAGGGGAGATAGGAAAATTACGTACCTACCGTAATTTTGATCTTCTTGGACGAGTCTCCACCACTCATTCACACTAGTGGGATTGGCGCCGGAGGCACTAAGACCATCGAGAGCAAACTTTTGCTGGAGGGTCGTAGCGAGAGAGCAGGCGCCCCGCGAGACCTGGCGCATGACAGCGGCTCGAGCGGTAATGACCATCTCGACGACGACCCCTCCAACCGCCTCAGTACCTTTTTACCAAGGAGGTGCAGCTAACTAACGAAAAAGGTAAACCTAACATTAAAAACGGACATAAGATAGTCCGATGACCCGTAAGAAGGGTCAGCAAAGAAGTCCTCACGGCCTAAAGATTTGAGGGAGTGAAGACCAACACAGCGTGAGCTCGGGGATGGAGGGAGGGAGGTGAATGAGTGGTGGAGACTCGTCCAAGAAGATCAAGAATTACTGTAACGTAATTTTCCTATCTTCCTGGACATAGTCTCCACCACTCATTCTACACTAGTGGGAGAGTACCTGCTGATAATCCCCCAAAAGGGCGGCAGGAGAGCCAGAGCTCATTGCCTAAGATAGAAGCCCATTAAGGATAGTTCTGCCGAATGCGGAATGCCGCCTGGCATAAACATCCAGTGCATAGTGCTTAACGAAGTATGCACTGAGCTCCAGTGGTAGCGTTGCATATATCTGCAATTGAACATTGCGACTTCCGCTAGGGATGCCACATCGCTCTAGTAGAGTGAGCGACACTCTACCTTCTAATTTGACTTGAGCCATGGAATAGCAATGACGAAGGCATGCCACTAACCATGAAGAGATACATCTAATAGCGACAGGTTGACCCAGCCGGGTGTCGCTGAAAGAAACGAACAGTTGCTGAGTCTTAAGAACATCCTTGGTTCTATCTAAATAGAACCGCAAGGTCTCTTAACATCCAAGGAATGAAGAGCTCGTTCCCTTCATTTTGAAATTAGCGAAGCGGAGTACCAGAGGTTGGTTCAGATGGAATTCTGACACAACCTTGGGAAGAAATTTAGGATGAGTACGGAGAACTACCTTGTCCTTATGGAATACAGTATACGGAGGGTCCGTAAACCAGTGCATGTATCTCAGAGACCCCATGGGCTGAGGTAATGGCCACCAGGAAGGCAGTCTTCCAGGTAAGAAATTTTAGCTCACAGGTAGCTAAGGGTTCGAAAGGCTTCCGAGTGAGCATGTCCAGCACCAGGTTAATGTCCCAGGCTGCAACTGGACGCTTAACAGGGGGTCTGGTATGGAGAATCCCTAAGAAATCTCTTCACCATAGGTAACTGAGCCAGAGTTAAGGAAGAAACCGCTCATGGAACGCTGAGATGGCACTAAGGTGAACTTTAACTGTGGAGTATTGAAGACCCAAGTTTGATAGGTCCAAAAGATACTCCAGAACCTTGCCAGGAGGACAGGAAAAGGGATTCCAAGAGGATTTTGCACACCAGGAGAAAACGCTTCCATTTGGAAGCGTTGCTGTGGTGGCTGGCTTCCGAGCAGCCAGAAGGATGTCTGAGACTCTACGAGAGCGTTGAACCGATTCACTTCTATCTCTTCAGGAGCCAAGCATGAAGGTGAAGTGATTTCAGGTTGGGATGGACCAACGAACCCTGAGTCAGAAGACTGATTTGCAAAGGAAGTGGTCTCGGAGAGGCTGCCAACATACTGTTGAGTAGAGGAAACCATAGTTGCCGAGGCCAGGAAGGAGCAATGAGAATCATCTTGGTCCCCTGAGACTCGAACTTGAGGAGTACTCTCTGGATTAGAGGAAGTGGTGGAAAGGCGTGAAGGCGTTTTGTCCACCGCAGCCTGAACGCATCCTGACAGAAAATGCCAGGCCCTGGATTTCTGGAGCAGAAGAGAGGCAGTTTTTTGCTGAGTGGGATGCAAAGGTCCAGGTCTGAGTCCCCACTCTTTGAACAGGGACCGAGCTACGGCTGGATCGAGAGACCACTGTGAGGGTCTGCCTCCTTCTGCTGAGGTGATCTGCTAGGTCGCTTTGTATACCTGGCAGATAAACGCTTGAATCAGAGACTTGTGCTCAAGCACCACTCCCACACCCTCATTGCTTCCTGCAAAGGGATAAGAATGAGCACCGCCTTGCTTGTTGATGTAATACATCACTGCTTTGTTGTCCGCTTGAAGGAGAATGTTCTTGTGACAAAGGACATCCTTCAGAGCTCGGATTGCATAGAGGACCGCTTCATCTCCAGGACATTTATGTGGAGATGAGTTTCAACTGAGTCCATACACCTTGAGTGTGGAGGAGAGACAGTGAGCTCCCATCCCATTAGCGATGCATCTGTGGTGATGGAGATCTGATGATCCGGGGAGCAAAGGGAATCCTTCCAGGAGATTGTTTCTTGAGACCACCAGGTGAGAGACCTTCAAGGGCTCCGCCACCTTGATGGGATAAGACTGGGGTGAGAGGTCGGGACCACTGAGTGAGAGCATCCACTGGGTGGTTCTCATGTGCAGTCGGGCCAGAGGACAGTGAAGACCGAGGACGCCATGAGACCCAACATGCGTTGCATCGAGAGCTGTAACCGATTGGTTCTCCCTGATGTAACGGGCCATACGAAGGATGTCGAGTCTTCTGTCCTCTGGAAGGAAAGCCTCGCTGAAGAGGTGTCTAGAAGCGCCCCATGAAAAGGAGCCCTGGGAGGGTTGCAGCTGAGATTTTTCAATTCAGCAGAACTCCCATGGACGTGAGAAGAGAAGTCGCTTGCATCGGCCTGAAGTCCCTTGGCCGGAAGGGCTTGCTAGAAGCCAATCGTCCAGGTAGGGAAACACCGAGTCCCACTCTCCTGAGATGTCACGAGAACTGCACAACACTTTGTAAAACTCAAGGCGCCGAGGATAGCCCAAAGGCAGGACTTGAACTGATAATGCTGACCCAAAGCTACAAACCTGAGGAATTTGCGGGTCGGGTGGACGGGATATGCTGGTAAGCATCCTGCATATCCAGAGAGGCCAGCCAGTCGTGTTGATGTAGCAAGGGTAACAGGGTACCTAGGAAATCATCTTGAATTTCTCCCTGGGAGGAATTTGTTTAACTTTCTGAGGTCTAGAATGGGGCGATCCCCCAGATTTCTTTTGGAACCAGAAAGTAATGGAGAGAACCTGTGTTTCGCGAGATGCGGGGCACCAGTTCTATTGCCCTGTTGTTCAGAAGGCCCTGGATCTCCATGGTGAGGAGATCTGATTGAGAGGCCGACAACCTGGCTGTCGTATGGGAGGACACTGGGGGTTCCAAGAAATTGAGAGAGTAACCTCACAATTATCCAAGAACCCATTTGTCTGAGGTTATGGACTTCACTGGTTGTAGAAGCACATCAGACCACCTCCCACTGGAGGAGAAAGTTCCCACCGGGCAGAGTGGATGGAACTTGGGCCAACGACTATAAGGTAGCGCTTGGGAGCTTTGAGGTCCCTGCGCTTTGCCAAGGCCTTCTTTTGAGGTTGGGCAGGTTGGCTTTTATGGAAGCTTCCCCTGCCTCTGCCTCGAAAGGACTGACTACATGAAACTGACGTCTGTTCACATGCCCCCGAGAGGGGGCAGGCGGAGGTCTGGCCAACTTAATGGCCGATCTAGTCTTCTGAGTGGCCTCTAAGGCTTGCTCCACCTGAGGGCCAAAAAGAAAGGAGCCATCAAAAGGCAGCGCCATCACCTGCTGCTGAGCATCATTCGTGAAGCCAGAAGTACGCAGCCAGGAATGGCGCCGAGTACAAATCCCCGCGGCTGCTGAGCGAGAAGCAGTGTCGAAAGCATCCATGGCGGCTTTGACCTGTTGGTTATTGGACCTCAATACCTCTAATAACGGCCGAGAAGAAGCTCTGACTTGGAATCCAATCTGGAAGAGCTCAACCATTCTTTTCATAGAGTGCCACAGGATATACTCATACTGAGAAAAATAGCCTTGATAACTGGCAACACGCATACTTAGAGTTGAGGCAAAAGACTCTCTTTACCTAATGTATCAATCTTAGAGACTCTTTGTTAATAGGTCGAGCTGTAGTAGTTTGAGGAAGAAACGACCTTGTCATTCTCTGCCAGGACTACAATAGGATCCGCGAAGGCTTGGGATGCCAAATGGGACGATCCTTGGGAGCTGAATACTTATCAATGGATCTAGCCACTGAGGGAATAAGAGCAGGGTTATTCCATACCATTTGAGACAGCGCCTCGGGGAAGGCTGAATCGAGGAGTCAAACCGTAGGGATCTCCGAAGCATGAAGATACTGGAGTCTTAATCTCTCCCAGGATCGATGTCTGTAGTCTGGAGAGAAAGAGTGGATCCCAGGTTCTTCAACAGAGACTTAAAGGACAGGTCCTCTAACACAGGCTCTGTAGCAAAGAAAGATCCTGTTTCTCCACTTCATCACCCAACCGGGTCTGGGTCAGGCTCAACATCATCTCCTGATGGTCCAGAAAGGACTTTGGACAGGAAAGGAGTGAAAATTAGAGAGGAGGAAATGGCAGAAAACAAGGAGAGTCCCTAGGCTGCCGGCGCCGACGGCAAACGGGCTGAAGACGGCATCGAGGAGGCGACGGCGTCAAGAGTATCGCTGCCTCGCGAACGCCTCGGCGGCGCACGACTGATCCACGCCGCACGGCGCGGCCAGCGCCGACAGACGACGCCGCAGAGACGCCGCCAAGGAACGGGTATCGCAGACGACGCTTAACGGGCGTCACCGATCCAACGGCACCACCGGCGGCGCCATGAGATAACGGGCGCCACTCAACGGGCGCCGAGACCACGCTGGCGCCGCCAACGGGCCAGCGAAGCTCGCGGGCGCTCGAAACGGGCGCCACACGGGCCACAGACCCTGCAGAAGGCGCCGGAAAAGCCCCGGGAACCTGGAAAACAAGAGAAGGAAAAATACCAGGAGATAAGGGCATCAGTGAGGCCCCTGCGCCGCAGCCATGTGAGGGGGGAACACTCAGCTAATGGAGTCGCTAGCACCGTGGAAGAAGGCGCTGCGACCAGGAAGGTCCAACCGCCCTACCTGACGCCGGAGGAGCCCGAGGCCCGAGGCAAATCGAGCCAGGCAGAAGAACCAACCTCCGAGCCCATCGCCCATAAGAGCGGCCCACTGATGAAACTGCTCATCTGGAGCCCACCTATAGGCGGGAGGGGCTCTCGATGTCGAGACGACGATTATCGGAAGCTGGCGATCCGAAGAAGGAGACCGCAACTAGCAACGATAACTGACCGCCGACGCCAGACATATTACCAGAGGGCGACCTCGAGTGATGCCTTCTTTTGACCTGTGGGTCAAGAAGAGCTCGAGGTCAACGCGCCGAGAATGCGCATCATTATTTTATGCCGCGGGGACCGCCCATCCTCCGGCATCGGACTGACCGTAGTCGGAACCCCGCTGAGGAGAAGGAGGCTGACCGACCCAGCCCGGCTGACTGAACAGCTTTCACAGTAAGTCTCCCTACCGCACCTGACCTGCTCATGGTCGACTCCGCCCAGTAGGCCGAGACTTCTTCAAGTAAGTTAAATTTAAATATTAGAAAAATTTTCACGAAAAATAGAATAAAACTAAGCGATACTACTATCGTGATAATGTTACAAAAACAAACTGAAAACTATGCGCTAGTTTGAAGTTTGACTCGACAGGCGTAGCCACGCCGCTACCGAAGCGCACTTCACGCGGGAAAAAGGAACTGAGGCGGTTGGAGGGTCGCCGCCGAGATGGTCATTACTGCCGAGCCGCTGCTCCGGGCGCCAGGTCTCGCCGGGCGCTGCCTCCGACACACCTCCAGCAAAAAGTTTTCTCGATGGTCTTAGTGGCTCCGGCGCCAATCCCACTAGTGTGAATGAGTGGTGGAGACTTATGTCCAGGAAGATTCTAAAGGTCTGTCTGGGGAGATGTCCGGTTCAATGGGCACACCCAGACCTTCCCAGCCACATTCATACTGTTCATAATCCTCCTCCCCCTCCTCTGGTTCATAAAATTCCTCAATATAATCCTGAACCACTGGGACCGGACAAACCGACCTTTTACCAGATAGTGGTGGTTCGGACGGACCCTGAGACAGTGACTGGACAATTTGTATGGCTTTTGCCATCTCTGCAGCAGTTGGAGAAGGAATTTGGACCCAGACCTGCTGATTTTCTTGTTTTCTTTACTGGAATTGGTTCCTCAGAACCAGCTTTTCTTTGCCCGAGGAAGTCTGGCCCTGGTCAGAGGGCACTCTCTCGGTTCTGCTGGCACCAACCGGCTGGGCCATCCGGGCCAGTGGACCTTTGGCCTCTGCCCCTGAGCCTGCCCAATCTTTTTCCAGGGTGGCTGCAGGAAATTCTTACATACCTGGCAGTCTGACTGAGGTGGTCAAACCTCAGACAATAAACATGTGGTGTGTGGTCAGCCTTGGCAAAGACTTCCCACAAACATCACAGTGTTGAAACCCAGTGGGCCCGGTTTCTTTGGGTTTCTCAGACATAATGCCAGCCTAACCAAAAACTTGCTCCTTTAACGGCAGTGCCAGGCAAGACACCCTTTATCGGTTCCAACCGTGTCACGGAGATTGGAAAAAACGTAATAAATCCGCTTTTTAGAACCGATAAGAACCGGGAACCGCACTCTAAAATAGTAACTTTTAGTTTTAAATGAGTTTTAAACTCACTGATCGTTCAAAACCTAACCGATAACTTATAAGTTCCACACAGACAAAACCTTCATTTACTTCACGGTTACCACAGATAGAGCTTGAACCGAATGGTTTGTGGTTAAAATAAAACTATTCTCGTTAAATCCAACCTAGAAAACACTTTTTAAACCGAGAAATGAACCGAGCAGAGGGAGAAATCGGAGCTTATTGTTCACTGAGCGGAGTAAAGAATCTGACAGTTCAAGTTTGAAATGACACAGATAGAGCTGCTCGGTACAAAATTCTATTTTGGAATGGTTTTAACCATTGCACTCCGAGCAGTTCAGAGCTGGAACAAACTGCTAATGTCTATAATATAGCAAGACTTCATGTTGTTTGAAGAAAAAATTACTCACCTTAGTAATGTTGTTTCTTCTAATGGAGTCTTGCTATATTATGACAGTTGCAGTTTGTCCCACCATTAGAACTGCTCCGGAGGTGAAAGAGTTAACTCCCATTCTAAGAATGGAACTTGGAGCGCGAGCTCGGTTAGAGAAGCTCTCATCTGGGTTATTTCAAACCCAAACTGTCAGATCTTTACGAGCAAAACTCACTAAGGTCTGTGTGGAAGCTGTAACCTACACTAGCCAACTGGCTACCTGACTATTAACACATATTCCTGGTCCCAACACAAAGACTCAAGTCAGGGGACCAGAAGTAATAATATAATATAAGCAATAATATAAGATAAAATAAAACACCACACCCCAAAACCCCCAAGAAGGGTGGAAAACATAATGGGCATAACTAGCACATGACTAGGCTGCCCACCCCATACCCAAGTAGAAGTTCTGAGACGGGCAGGTTGGGAGAATATAATATAGCAAGACTCCATTAGAAGAAACAACATTACTAAGGTGAGTAATTTTTCTTCAAACAACATGGAAGTCTTGCATATATTATGACAATTGCAGACTACACAGCAGTACCTCCATGGAGGAGGGACAGAACCTACTTAGGGAATAGGCTCTGAAGCACAGCTGTGCCAAACGGAGCATCTCTCCTGGCCTGGACATCCAGGGAGTAATGCTTGGTGAAAGTGTGTACCGTTTTCCAGGTAGCTGCTTGACATATCTCTAAGATAGGGATGTCTCTGGCAGCAGCTAGAGACACGGCTGTACCTCTGGTAGAATGAGCCCTCAGGCCAGAGGGGGGGGACTTTCCCCAGTTTCTGATAACAAAATTGGATACAAGAGACAATCCACCTGGCAACTGATCTCTTAGTGGCAGGTCTCCCTTTTCCGACCTCACCATAAGTGAGAAAACGGAGGGATTCAACCTGTGACCCTTTGGTACGTCTATATAGTAACTTAAGGCCCCTTAACATCTAACTGTGCACCTCTCGCCAGAGGAGGAATGTTCAGTGAAAACACTGGAAGGGAGATAGATTGATTAAGATGGAAATCTGAAACCACCTTAGCAAAAATCTCCTGTTAGTCCTGAGGACTACCTTATCCCTGTGGAAAGAAATAAAGTCAGTTTCTACTGACAAGGCTTGCAAATCACTTATGCGCCTGGCAGAAGTGATAGCCACTAGGAAAACAGTTTCCAAGTTAAGTACTTAAGCTCTACAGAAGACAGAGGTTCAAAAGGGGCTGCATTAACTGGGCAATGTAAACATTAAGGTCCCAGGCAGGGCTGGATCCCTAAAAGGTGGATTAGTATGAAGTAATCCTTAAAAAACTTGAAAAACAGGGTGAGCTAAGAGAGGAGGGCTTTCCTGCTGACACAAAAGCAGAGCTGCCAAATGTACTTTCAGGGTAGCTGGTCTCGGCCCAAACAATTAAGATGGACCATATAGTCCAAAACAATGGGCAAATCAGCAGATTCCGGGAAATATGTTTCAGAACACCAAATGGAAAACCTTTTCCACTTAGAATTATAAGTAGTTCTAGTGGAAGGCTTCCTAGAAGCCTTTAGGATTTCAAGAACACCCTGAGAAAGGTGTAGGTCAGCAATTGTAACCCTCAAGAGCCAGGCCTTGAGGTTGAGGGATTTGAGATTCGGATACCAAACCTCCCTGGGCACAGGTTAACAGGTTGCGATTCCTGGGGAGACACAGGGAAGATGGACTGCTAGGGACAGAAGGAGGGGTACCAGGGCTGCCTGGCTCAATCTGGGGCAATCAGAATCACCCTGCAAGGCTGGGATCTGATTTTGACTAGCACCTTGAATAGGAGAGGGAGGGGAAGACAAAGAAACTTCCTTCCCAATCTAGGAGAAAGGCATCCAGGGGACTGAGCCCAACACTGGGGCCTGCAACAGAACAGTGGAAGTTGGTGATTGTCTGGGGCTGCAAAAATATCTATCTGAGGGGTGCCCCATCTGGCAAAAACTATCCCCAGTACTTGAGGATCCAGAGACCATTCGTGATGGCCCTAGGAAATCCTGCTGAGAGCATCTGCTAGACATTGTCCTTTCCTGGAAGGTGAACTGCTATGAGGGAAGTGTTCAGGAATAGGCCAGAGACCACAACTTATTGCCTCGGTGCACAAGGCCAAGACCGAGTGCCCCTGCTTGTTGATGTACCACATTGTTGTGGTGTTGTCTGTTCTGACTTGTACCACTTTGTTCTGAACAGATGCAGAAAACACTTGAAGTGCTAAAAAGACAGCTCTGAGTTCCAGCAAATTGATGTGGAGCAGAGATTCCTGAGGGGACCACACTCCCTGAGTGGAGAGGTCGCCCATGTGGGCTCCCCACCCCAGGAGGGAAGCATCCATAGTGAGGGTCAAGGAGTGAGACAGAGGAATGAAGGGGACCCCCAATTTTAAATTGCTCTGATCCTGCCACCACTGGAGGGCCTGGATCAGGTTCGGTCACTGGGACCAACTTGAAAGGGGGTCTCTTCTCTGAGACCAAAAGGCTCTCAAGTGAAACTGAATGTCCCTCATCTGAAATCTTGCTCCTTGTACTACAGCTGTGGACGCAGCCATGTGCCCCAGGAGCTGCAAAAGTGTCTTGCTGGTCGCGAGACCTGCAGAGAGGGAGAAGGCCAGAGCCACCAAGTTCCTTACCCTCTCTAAGGGTAGGAAGGCTCTGGCCTGCTTTGTGTCCAATTCTGCACCTATGAAGGTGAGCACCTGAACTGGTTCCAGAACTGACTTTGGAAGATTGAGCAAGAAGCCCAGGGAGGTGAGCAGCTGCTGCGTAACTTGCAGGTGAGATTTTACCTGTTCTGGGGACTGGCCTACAATGAGCCAGTCGTCCAGGTAGGAAAAGACAGCAATCCTTTGCCTTCTTAAATGAGCAACTGCTACTACCAGACATTTTGTGAATACCCTTGGGGCAGAGGTGAGGCCGAAGGGCATTGCTCTGAACTGGAGTGACCTGAGGGCAGTTCGAATCTGAGGTACTTTCGGTGGGAGCTTCTGATCAGGACGTGAAAATAGGCATCCTTGAGGTCCAGGGAGGCTAGCCAGTCCCCTGGCCTTAGAGAGGGTAAAATCATTGCCAGAGTTACCATTCTGAACTTTGGTTTCAAAAGGTGTTTGTTCAGATATCTCAGGTCTAAAATGGGCCACCATTCTCCTGTCTTTTTTGGGGTAAGGAAATATCTGGAGTACAGACCCTTGCCCTGGTGTAGGGGAGAAACCCTTTCTACAGCTCTGAGAGCCAGGAGGGTTGAGACTTCTGTTTCTAAAGTAAAGGTCTCTAAAGAGTTTGCAGGTGGGAAAGATCTGATTCTCATCTTTGGGAACTTTTGAAGCTGAGAACCAGACCCTGGCTTACTACTTCCAGGACCCACTTGTCTGAAGTTAGAGACACCCAGTTCTGAGCAGAAGAAGCCAACCTGCCCCCTACAGGTAAAGGAGAATGGCCCTGGGCACCCATCAGGGTGTCTGTTTGGCAGGTGCTTTAGGTTGAGGGGTGGGAGCAGGCCTGCCCACACCCCTGCCTGCCTCTCCTCTGAAGAACCCTCTGAGCATAAGCAGAGGAGGCCTGGTTTGGTAAAAGGCCTGTGAAAAGGCCTACACTCTACCCCTGGGGTCTGCCTCTGAGGAGTGACTTGCCGCCTCTAGCCTGAGCACTCTTATAGGTAGTCCTATATTCATCCATTTTCTTCATATAATTCTCTGTCTGCTCCCCAAATAGAGAATTTCCAACCACAGGAAAATCCATAGCCTTAGTCTGGGTATCCTGTGACAAGCTAGTACACCTGAGCCAGGCCAACCTCTACAAAGCTACAGACGTAGCCATGACTCTAGAGGATACATCATTAAAATCCACAGCAGCATGAAACTGCACCTTAGATGCCTCAATGCCATCAGCAGCCACCTGTTCCAGCTCATTAGCAAGCTGGCCAGAGGCCTGTTTGGCCAAAGCCATGACAGTGTCCCATCTAGATTTTTGATACCTTGCTACATAAGCCATGTAATTTGCTTGCCTGAGTCCCAAGGACGCTGCCATGTATTGTTTTTTAGCCATGGCATCAATCTTCCTGGAATCCTTGTCAGGAGGATGTGAAGCCAAGGGAATATTAGCTTTATCACAGGCTGCAGCCTGAACCACACCAACGTGACTGCATTGCTGTGAAAGGAATTCTGTATCAGGACCTGACAGAGTGTACCTCCTGTCCATCTTTTTGTCCACAGGAGGCACAGAATTAGGAGTTTTTAAAATTTTTATTGTTTCCTAAATGATTTATGCAAGGGAATAGACAACCTCCTAGATTCTGGAATATCCATTTCTACAAAATCAGGTTCCTCTTGCTCATCCACAGCTTCCTCCAATGGGAGCTGGAAGGTTTCAGCAACTTTTTTGTAAAACAAAGTGAGAGGGGGACTCAGAAAGCGAAGGGGGAGATTCAAAAGGTCTGTCTGGGGAGATGTCCGGTTCAATGGGCACACCCAGACCCTCCAAGTCACATTCATACTGTTCATAATCATCCTCCCCCTCCTCTGGTTCATAAAACTCTTCAACATAATATTCCTGAACCGGTGGAACCGACGAACCGACCTTTTACCAGACAGTGGCGGTTCGGACGGAACCGAGAAAGTGACTGGACAATCTGAATAGCTCTTGCTATCTCTGCAGCAGTTGGAGAAGGAATTTGGGCCCACACCTGCTGATTTTCGTTTCTTTACTGGAACTGGCCCCTCCGAGCCAGCTTTACGCTTGCCCGAGGAAGTCTCGCCCTGGTCAGAGGGCACTCCCTCCAGTTCGGTTGGCACCAAACCGGACTGGCCATCCGGGTCAACGGACTTTTTGGCCTCTCGTTCCCCGAGTCTGCCAATTCTCTTATCCAGGGTGGCTGCAGGGAAATTTTTACAAATCTGGCAGTCTGAATTGAGGTGGTCAAACCCCAGACAATATACACATGTGGTGTGTGGGTCAGCCTTGGCAGAGACTTCCCCACAGACATCACAGTGTTGAAACTCAGTGGGCCCGGTTTTTCTTTTGGGTTTCTCGGACATAATGCCAGCCCTAACCAAAAGCTTGCCCTTTTAAGCGGCAGTGCCAGGCAAGACACCCTTATCGGTTCCTAACCATGTCATGGGTCTTGGAAAAAAACGTAATGAAATCCGTTTTTTTTAGAACCGATAAGAACCGGGAACCGCACTCTAAAACCTTCAATTTCAAGTTTTAAAACAAGTTGATCGGTTCAAAACCGAACCGATAACATTTACAAGTTCCACACAGAAAATAAACTGTAATTACTTACAATACCACAGAGAGCTTGAACCAATCGGTTTTGAGGTTAAAATAATAATATTCTCGGTTGATTTGAACCGAGAAAACACTGTTTAAACTGAGAAATGAACCGAGCAGTAGGAGAAATCTCCGGAGCGACTGTTCAGTGAGGCAGAGTAAAGAATCTGACAGTTTGGGTTTGAAATAACCCAGACAGAGCTTCTCTAACCGAGCTCGCGCTCCAAGTTCCATTCTTAGAATGGGAGTTAACTCTTTCACCTCCGGAGCAGTTCTAATGGTGGGACAAACTGCAATTGTCATAATATAGCAAGACTTCATGTTGTTTGAAACTCTGTATCTGAGCCTGATAGTGTGTACCTCTTGTCCATCCTGTCAACAGGAGGTACAGTATTGGGAGACTAAGATTTTGAGTGTCTGCTTCCCAAAGGATTTGTGGAGGGGAATAGACAGTCTCCTGGACTCTGGGATGTCCATCATTTCTACATAATCAGGCTCCTCTTGATCCTCCATGGTCTCCTCCATAGGAAGCTGGAGAGTTTCAGCCACCTTTCTGTAAAACAGAAAATGGGGAAGGGACTCAAAGCCTAGGAGGGGAAACACCAGAAGGTCTGTCTGGGGAGATGTCCGGTTCCACAGGCACATCCAGACTTTCACCATCGTCACCATCATCCTCGAACTCCCCCTCCTGCTCAAACTCCGGTTCATAAAAATCTTCAGGGGTATAATCTTGAACCAGGGGAACTGACCGAACCGAGCCCCTGCCAAATGGTGCTGGATCAGTCGCAACCGGGCGAAGTGATTCCACAATCCGAATTGCTCTGGCTATTTCTTCGGCGGTCGGAACATGAACCTCTGGATCCGAACTGGTCGATTTCTCTCTGCGTTTCATTTTTATAGTAACCGACCCCTCAGGATCGGCTCTCATTTTGCCTTAAGTAGTATCGCCCTGGTCAGAGGGCACTCCTTCTGGTTCGGTTAGAACCCAACCGGGCTGGCCATCCGGGTCAGCGGATTTCTCGGTCCCCTTTTCCCTCAGTCTACCTAATCTCTTTTCAAGGGTAGATTTAGGAAAATGTTTACAAATTTGGCAGTCTGTATCGAGGTGTTCAAACCCCAGACAGTAAACACAGGTGGTGTGGGGATCGGCCCAAGCAAAGACCTCCCCACACTCACTGCAGTGTTAAAACCCAGTGGGCCCGGTTTTCTTCTTGGGTTTCTCAGACATGGCCAACCTAACCAAACTTACCCTTTTTATGGCAACCACCAGGCGAGACTCCCTTATCGGTTCCTAACCGTGTCAAGGGTGTTGGAAAAAAAACGTTCAAAGCACTTTTTTTTTTTTTTAGAACTGATAAGGACCAGTAACCACACTCTAAAGTAAAAGACAAAAATTCACTAAAAGTGATCAGTTCAGATGAACCGATCAAACAAGTTTACAATTTCCACACAGAAATAGGTAAAACCTATCTAGTACTCACCGTACCGCAGACAGCGGCTGAACCGACTAAGCGGAACAAATTCGACACTTTAACCCACTTTTCGAACTGAGCTGAAGGAGAAATCTCTGGAGCAACTGTTCAGTGAGGCGGAGTAAAGAATCTGACGGTTGGATTTCAAAGGGCTGCAGACAGAGACCTCAACCGAGCTCGAGCTCAGCATTCTATGCTCTGCATAGAAAGTTAATCCTTTGTTCTCCGGGCAGTTTAAAGGCTAGGACTAACTGCAATAGTCAGAATACAGCAAGACTTCATGTTGTTTGAAGGCGGTCTTCCACAACAAATGTGACATCTCACACTTGTGCATAGGTTCGAATGGCTTGCCCATGACCTTTGGCAGTACCAGCAGTAGATCCCATGGAGGTGGAGGTTCACGCACTGAAGGGGATATGTGGTCGAGGCCTCTAAAGAAATGCCAGACCACCTTCTCCTGTGCCGCCGTCTGCTGACTGACCCTCACCCGGTAAGCAGAGATGGCTGCTAGGTGCACCTTAAAGGTCATAGACCCCCTTTGGACAGAGACCAAAGGCAGTCTAGGATGCTATCCACTGGACAGGACAAAGGGTCCAGGCCCTTACCCTGACACCAAATGGAAAACTGTTTCCATTTGAAGGCATAGCACCTCCTGGTCGACTCCTTCCTGGATGCTTCCACTACTGTGAGTACCATCCTCGGAGAGACCCAAAGTCTGGAACTCTAGCCGCTCAGCAACCAAGCTGTCAGGTGCAAGGATTGAAGGTCCGGATAAAATACCTTCCCTTGAAGGACAGATAACCGGTCAGGCATACTGGAAGACACCTCGGAAGCCCAGAGCTGAGGCTGACGATCTGGATACCAGAACTGACGCGGCCAGTCTGGAGCTACCAGGATAACCTGTGCCTTGTCCCTCCTGACCTTAAGGATCACCTTGTGAACAAAGGGTAGTGGAGGGAACGCACAGAAGAGGCCTGGGGTCCACGGCCTCGAGAAGGTATCCCCCAGCAGCGAGCCCTGCTGAGGGGGGTGGGCATGCAACAGCCTCAGCTTGTTGTTCTCCCTGGAGGCAAACAGATCTACCTGATGTTTGCCCCAGTGGGAGAACAGGCTGCGAACTACCTCTGGATGGAGAGATCACTCATGGGACATCTCGCCCACACGGCTGAGAGCGTCCACCAGTTGATTTGAGGCTCCTGCCACATGGATGGCTAGGAGATCTGCCTCCAGTCGTCTCACAAGGGTCCAAATGTGGAGCACTTCCCTGCACAACAGCCAGGAGTGCATGCCATCCTGTTTGTTGAGGTAGTACATGGTGGCGGTATTGTCCATCTGGACTTGCACCACTTGACCCCTGAAGGAGTGGAGTGAATGCTGACAGTGCCAGTCTGACTGCTCTGAGCTCCAACAGGTTGATATGATGTTAGGATTACTCAGGGGTCCAGAACCTGTGGGCTCTGTGGTTCCACATGTGGGCTCCCCTGCCCGTGAGAGGCGCATTGGTCATAATAAAGTACAGCTACGTAAGAACTTACCGTAACAGTAAATCTTCGAGAACAGCTCTTGCAGCAGGTTACACCATTAGGACTGAAGCAGGCAGGCGCCAGGACCCCACGGAAATGTTCTAGCTAGCAGTATCCAGCGGGGACCGCCCCCGACATTGGCCCCACCCCCGATGTCAGGCATCATACAAA
Organism: Neoceratodus forsteri; assembly: GCA_016271365.2. Lineage (NCBI taxonomy): Eukaryota > Metazoa > Chordata > Ceratodontiformes > Ceratodontidae > Neoceratodus > Neoceratodus forsteri. The sequence continues at coordinate 358,518,522 of CM028137.1, forward strand.
AGGGGGTGGTCCCCCAGAATCACCAGTTCTCCCGGAGACTCCCGGCTGCTAGATGACATCAAAAGTGGAGACTGAGGATCCGCCATCAAAAAAGTATTCAGAGCAGTGTTAGAAACACCTGATCCTAGGTAGAGATAACAAAAAGTACAGTTACGCAAGAACTTACCGTAACAGTAGATCTTTGAGAGAGGCTCTTGCAGTAGGTAATTACATATAGGACTGACGCCGACAGGCGGCAGGACCCCACGGAAAAATTTCTAGCTAGTAGTCCATGGCCAGGGACCGCCCCCACGTCAGGTGACCGGCATCAGGAGACGTCGGTATAAAGGGGCGGTCCCAGACGCCCGCCTTCCAGTTCTTTCCCACCACAGGCCAAAAGAGGCCGGAAGAGAGAGAAGCGGATAGTTCCCTCAATGGAAAAGGAGCTGAAAAAGCCTAGGGGGATGGAGGGAGGGAAGGTATTACCTACTGCAAGAGCCTCTCTCGAAGATCTACTGTTACGATAAGTTCTTATGTAACTGTACTATCTTACTTCGAGAGGGCTCTTACAGTAGGTAATTACATATAGACTGAATCCCAAGCAGTCTGGAACAAAGAGAGGCACGGGAGGAGGAAACTACTCCAAAAGGTAGTTCTGGTGTGCAAGTCTCAAGATAGGAGGCCTTGCAAAACAGCCAGCCCGAAGCCTGCTCTACGGCGAGAGGCAACATCCAAACTGTAGTGTTTCGTAAAGTTATGGACGGAAGTCCAGGTGGCGGCAGTGCAGATGTCTGCCTCAGACACATTCTTGAAACAAGACGCAGAGGCAGCTACTCCTCTTGTGGAGTGGCCTCTGACTTGACCTGGGAGGGTTTTGTTGCATTTGTCATAACGGAAAGTGATGCAATGAGCCAACCACTTAGACAGGTATTGCTTGGAAACAGCATTGCCTTCCCTTTTGTGAGCAAAAGAGACGAACAACTGATCAGTCTTTCTGAGATCCTTCGTCCTGTTGGTGTAGTATCTCAGAATCCGGTGAACATCCATAGTGTGGAGTAAATACTCCCCTTGATTAGAGTACTTCGTAAAAAAGGCAGGTAAATGGAAATTACGTACTTACCATAATTCTGATCTTCTTGGACTGTCCCCATCACTCATTCACACTAGTGGGATAGCGCCAGAGGCGCTAGGACCAAGTGGGAGCCAAAAATGTTCTGAAGGGCCGGCGCCGAGGTGAGGCCCACGATACATGGGGCACCGCTTGTGACTCACTCGCGCCTGTAGGTTATCTGCTGCCGACCCTCCAACCGCCTCAGTACCTTTCTATCAAGGAGGTGCAGCGTAACTAACGAGAATAACTCATTCTGAGTTTCTGGGCCTGAGAGGCCCAGATGGCCTTTGTAAGAAAGATCAAGAACAACGTCTTCACAGTCCGAACCATAGGCCATGAAGACCAGGAAAGAAAAACGAGTGAACCCAGGGATGGTAGTGGGCGTGAATGAGTGATGGAGACCGTCCAAGAAGATCAGAATTATGGTAGGCACGTATTCCATATCTTCCTGGACTAAGTCTCCATCAGTCATTCACACTAGTGGGAGAATACCAAGCTAAAATCAACAACCCTGAGTAGGGTGGTAGGAGATAGGGTTCACTCAGAAAGGACAGCTAAGGATTGTCCTGTTAATAAAAAGAGCTGTCTTGTAAGAGCATCTATAACATACTGCCTACAAGAAACGCTAGAGTTGTAACTCGTCACCTTGCCGACGACTACAATGGGCAGAAAATGAAAGTCTGCCAGGTAGCCGCAACCACTCTAGGAGAGCTGCAAGAACTGGCCTCAATTTGATCTAGGACCAAAATTAATAGTGTCAAGACATGCACTAATCTAATGTAAAGGACCTCAGGAACTGCAAGAGCCGGAGGTAAAGTGTACAGGTTCAGGGTAGACCGAAAAGCAGAGACGGAACCCCCACTACCAAGTATGGCTGACCTGCAAACAGGTCCAGTAGCACTTGAGCCCCTTACTTGGTGAGCAAAAGAAAGTCCAGATGGGGTTAGCTCATCAAGGAAAAAGGTTTGTACTAACTCACTGAAAACTTCCTCTTGGAAGGCGAAGCACAACTTAAAAGCCTCTTGTGGTGGTCTAGTAGAATCAAATCCTAGTCACTGCATATTCCAAAAGGAAATCATCCTGCCCCTATGTGTATGACTGTAGAAGCAGTCTCTGACCTCAGGGAAGAAAGGAAAAAGTGTACAGGAGGAGGGACACAGCAGGACCAAGTTACGGCTAACCCATTCGTTGAAGTGACTGAATAGCGGCAGAAGTGGCTCAATGCGGTGAGACACTACTTACTCTGGCCTCCCTGAAGGGAGTAGGAAGGACTCTAGTTTGCTTTGTTGAGAAAAACATCACCATCCGTCACACAGTCGGAGAGGATAGCTTCGAGTGCTACTGGCACGGAACCAGTGCACAGGAACTGAAGGTGTGAATATTTGAGAAGCTATCTCAGAAAAGACCTACTTGACCAATGGTCAAGAAAGGAGCATGCCATCTGTTAAGTTGAAGCAAGCATGGAAGTAGGAATCTAAGTTCCGACTTGCTGAAGTCTCACTTCTGTTGCTGCAAGGCTCTGATCAAGAGAAGAAAGCCTGATTAAAAAACCAAAAGGGACTAACAGACTGGTTAGACACCTAGGTTTTGGAAATATCTCGAAATGAGAAAATTCTCTAGAGAAAAGAGGTGAGCTATACCACTGCTGGATCGGACTGCCCCTAGGGGCAGAAGAAATCAGGTACTCTTTACTGAGGTTTAGAGACGACCGCCTCAGGGTTGAGGCGGAACATCACCAGATCCAAAGTGTGGTATCGGGAAATTCCAACTAGGCCCTGTGCTGTGATAATTCTAACCTTTTATTTTTATTATTATTATTATTAATTAGCATTAGTCCAAGCCTGACAAGGTTGCTGGCTGTATTTGGCAAGGATTGCCTGATACAGAAATGACAAGGATGTCATCCCTCTGAGGAGCAGGAGGAGCCTGAGGATCCATAACTGAACCCTTGACTGGACTAATAATAGCTAGACAGATGTTTACCTGTGGCGAAGCAGCCACTAGAGGGGCAGCATCAAAAAAGGGCTGTATACTCCTATCAAAGGAGCGCACCAGTCTGTGCGGCTCCCAACCATTGAATTAAAATGTTCCAAAGAGTGTAATTGTCTTGACCACTGAAAAAGTCTAGACGCAGAGGTATATTCTGAACACTACGGTGGACCCCATAAATGAGGAACTACTAAAACAGCTTGCATCACATACTCTGATAAGAGAGGGTGTGTCTCAGTATATAAAATGAGTCATCCGCTGTATCACTGACCAGAAGGACAGGGAGAGACTCATCTAGATGCCCTTCTACCACAGAAGGACCCCAAAAAGAGGTCTAGGTTAGAGCCACTAGAGACTCCGCCACCAGGAAGGGTGTCGAGGAGCTTGGCACCACGTAGGGGGCTGAGAAAGTGCTGAGCGGAATGAGAGATTTCACTGACAGAACAGAACAGAAGAGTCCCATCAGCGGAAAACCGCTGGATAATGAGACCCGATGCAGACCGCCACCCACTAAAATGTGTGGAAAATAAACCGCAGAATAGGACTTCATTCCACGGAAACATCCCACCACAAGTCCTGCGGAAGAGAGGTCTGCAAACGGAGATCTTTCCCAAGTTCTGTCAGACAGCACCAACTGGCACCCCTGCGGCACCAGCATCACTCGTGGCACAGGAGGGCACCAAGCAGTACCTATGCCAACCTGGGAGGCACCAGAGGGCACCCACGGCGGAACCCGCAGGTATCTTCGGCACCAACAGCAGCAATGGCACGCAAGGGCACCCCCAACACCCATAGCACCCATGGTACCATGGCACCCAAGAAACCCATGGCACCCAAGGCCCCCATGCCACCCACGGGCACCCAGCACCGCCCAAAGCGCCACCCGTGGGTGCCCAGCACCACCCGCAGGAGCCCGCGGGCATCTGTGGCACCGTGAGACACCCACAGCACGGCAATGAAGGCAACAATGACAGCACCCACGGCGCCGAGCGCCGCACTGAGCATGGTGCAGAATGCAGCGCGAGCCACGGCGCTGAGTCCCGGTGCCAATCGCGGCACCGAGCACGGTGCCGAGTCCCAGTGCCAACCCAAACACCAGTGGCGCCGCCTATGGCACCAATGCCAAACCAGTGGCACGGTGCCGGACCTGCAGTGCCGCCAAGGTGTCGGGCACAGCGCCAGGAAACACACTGTGGAAAGGCCAATGGAAAAGATGGAGAAAGGTGGTGCCTGTGCTGGCCCCAGCATGGAGAAGGAAGAAGGGGGTAAGCACGAGGGGCTGATACGATGGCGAAGGCACCACGCTCATTCTGATCCAACTGACCCGGCTCCAGTCCAACGGCTCCGAGGCCCGGAAGCCCTGAAACCGGGAACACAACCAGGAAAAAAAAGGAAAGTCAAACCCCCTGCTCCACCGGAGCGGCCCAGAGGTGAAACTGCTCACCGGAACTCCAACGAGGACAGAGATGGAGTCCGGAGTCGAGTATGCAGCCGTTAGGAGCAGGGCCATGGGGAACCGACGAAAGTCAGTTCAGGCCTATCGCCCATACCAACAAACAATCGTCCTGCAGACATACTAACAGGCAACCTCTAGCAGCACCGACTCTTCTTCCCAAAACGAAGAAGAAGAGCTCGAGGCTAAGCGGAGCAGGATCCCCGGCACCGCCAGATTCATGCTTCAGTGGACTGTCTCTCCCCGAGCACAGGACTGTCCGCAGTCAGACCCTCCCCCGTTACTTAAGGGTGGCGGACCAGGCACAGCCCCTCTGCCATAACAACTTTCAAACAAAGTCTTCCTACCGTCACCGCTACAGTCTAAGGATGACTCCGTGATGGCAGGAAAGAATTTTTTCTTCATAATCTTTTTCATAAAATAAAAATACTACTAAATAGTTAAATTAAAACGTTTAAATTAAACACTAAAAGCTGCTGTTGTACAGGCGAAAACTGACTCCGCAGGCGAGCGACATCGACATCCAGCGCACTCACGGCAGGAGAAAGGAACTGAGGCGGTTGAGGTCGACGCGAGATAGCCTACACAGGCGCGGAGTCAGTCTCCAAGGCAGTTACGATGCGTGGTCCTACCTCGTCGCCAGCCCTTCAGAAAATTTTTGGCTCCCGCTTGGTCCTAGCGCCTCTGACGCTACCCACTAGTGTGAATGAGTGATGGAGACTTAGTCCAGGAAGATCTCTATGGACTGATTTATGGTAGACTCAGCTACTATTTTAGGGAGAAACTTAGGATTTGTGCGAAGAGCAACTTGTTCCTTGTGAAAAATCAAGTACGGGATTTTACACATCAGGGCCTGGAGCTCGGAGATTCTCCGACCTGAAGTAATGGCCACCAAGAAGAGAGTCTTCCATGAAAGGAACTTCAAATCCACAGAAGCTGCAGGTTCGAAAGGAGGGAGAGCAAGTTTCGAGAACACAGTTCAAGTCCCAAGGGGGAGCAGGAGTACAGATGGGGGGCCTCAGATGGAGGACCCTCTGAGAAAGGTCTTGAGACCTCCAGTTGAGCAACAGCCTGTCTGCAGAGGGAACAGGATAGGCTGAAATGGCAGCCATGTATGCCTTCAGAGAGGAATGGCGAGACCCAGGTCAAACAGATGACGAGATACACCAGCAGAAGCCCCGCGTGAACAGGAAAAGGTTCCACTGCTCTGGAAGCGCCCAAATAGTGAATCTCTTCCACTTCATGGCATAAGGGATCTGGTGGAGAGTTTTCTGGCTCCACTAAAATCTCCGCCACTTTGGGAGACACTCCAAAACGGATTGGGCTAGGTCTGCAGGAGCCATGCATGCAGTTGAAGGGATTTGAGGCCTGGATGGACCAGGGTCCCCTGATCCTGGGTCAACAAACCACGAGACAGAGGAAGAGGAGGATCCTCTGAATATTGTTGTAGAAGAGAGACCCAGATTTGCCTGGGCCAGAAAGGAGCGATCAGAATCATTCTCGCTCCTTCTGAAGCTAGTTTCTGCAAGACTCGTGGGATAAGAGGAATTGGGGGAAAGGCAGACAAATCTGTCCTTCCAGTCTAGAGACAGAGTGTCGCTCCAAAAAGCGCCTCACTCTGGAATGAGCGAGCAGAAGATGGGAAGTTTTGCGTTTAGGGGGGATGCGAACAGGTCGACCTGTGGTGTACCCCAAAGATGGAAGATACTGTCTAGGACCCCTTAGTCCAGTTCCCACTCGTGAGTCAGAGCAGAAGTGCGACTTAGCTTGTCTGCCAGGGTGTTGTCAACTCCTGGTACGTGAACTGCCGTGAGGTGAAGGTCGTGTTGTGTTGCCCAATCCCATACCCTCATTGCCTCCCTGCATTGAGGGTAGGACTGAGTCCCTCCCTGCCTGTTGATGTACCACACCACGCACGTTGCCCGTCTGGACGGCCAGGTGGCCGGGAAGGATGTATTGGTGAAGGGCTTGGAGAGCATACAACACTGCCCGTAGCTCGAGCACACTGATGTGGACCAGGAGCCCTGGGTCCAATGAGGGCCTAGATGGGCTCCCCAACCTTCGCCTGAGGCGTCTGTGGTTAGAGTCTGGGGGAGGATGAAGAAAGGAACTCCCGAAACAGGTTCTCTAACCATCCACCATTGCAAGTCTCGCATCATCAGCGAGAGATCAGAACTGAGTGATCTAGGTCGTCCACCAGCTGATCCCACTGAGAGCGATAGTCCACGGAGAGATCCTCATGTGGAGTCGAGCTGAGGTACCGCTGATAGCAGCCTATGAGCCCGAGAAGGCGAAGGACCGACCTCGCAGAGACCATCCTGCGGTTGGACAACAGACTTATTTGGGTCTGAAGGGTGGACGCCCTGTCCGGAGGCAGGAAGGCCTTGCCCGTGGTCGTATCGAGGATCGCCCCAATAAACTGTAGCCTCTGGGATGGGTCCAGATGAGACTTGGAATGGTTGATGGTAATACCCAGGCAGGCAAAAACCTGCTGGGTAAGGGAGAGGAAACGCAGGAGTTCCTCCCTGGACGAGGCCACCAGGAGCCAGTCGTCCAGGTATGGGAAAACCTGCACTCCCTTAGTACGCAGGTGGGCCGCCACCACTGCCAGGCCTTTGGTAAATACTCGGGGGGGCCAAGGATAGACCAAACGGGAGCGCCCTGAACTGGTAGTGGTCCCCCTGGAACGCAAAACGAAGATATTTGCGATGAGATGGGTGAATGGGAATGTGCAGATAAGTATCCTGCATATCCAGGTCACAAAGCCATTGACCCGGCCGGAGGAGGGGCAGAAGGCTCTGCAAAGAGAGCATCCTGAACCTTTTGTACTCTACATAAAGATTCAGGGAACCGAGATCCAAAATTGGTCTGAGATCTCCTGTCTTCTTTGGGACCAGGAAGAAATGGGAATAGTAACCCGTCCCTTGCAGATGAAGGGGACAGGCTCACCACTTGCTTCAGCAGAAGAGCAGAGATTTCCTCCTGGACCAAGAGAAGATGTCTCTGAATACGACGACTCAGAGGGGTGGCGGGTGGTTTCTGAAGAAACTCTATGGAGTGTCCTTCTGCTATGAGCTGGAGCACCTAAGAATTTGGTTATCCTCTCCATCCCAGAAGGTGGAGGAAAACCTCCCTCCACCGGTTCCTCCGGGAGTCCGGAGGCAGGGAGAGGAAAGGAGTCAGGTGGTGGGGCAGTGTCGCAGCTGAAGCACCCACTGCTTTTTGGGCGGGGGGGGTTTGGCAGCTGCGGGGGCCCGGCGTCTTGAGGCCCACCTTCCCTGGGGCTTCGTCCTTGGACGATTCAGTCTGTGAAAGGGACGGCGCTGCTGCTGCTGATGGGGATAGTACATGGAATCAACTGACTTCAGAACCATCCCCTTCTCTTGCAAATCGGTGATGATGTCCTTGACATCACCTCCAAAAAGCACTGACCCCCGGAAGGGTGCTTCCTGGATAGCAGATTGCACCTCCGGGACCAAGCCTGACACACAGAGCCAAGCATGACGCCGAAGGCGTACAGCGAAAGCTGAGCTCTGCCCAGCAGTGTCCACTACATCGTATGTCGCATGTAGCATGTGTCGACTGGCCGAACGAGCAGAGCGGACGAGATCGGCCAACTCCTGCTTGACTTGGGAGTCAGGCAAAGAGTCCAGTTTGGCTTCCGCCTGAGTCAGGATGGCCTTCTGGTAGTCCCCCATATGGCCAACTTAGTTCAGGGCCCTGATCCCCAGTGTGGAGGAAGCGTAAATCTTTCTCCCATACTGGTCCAGAAGGCGTGATTCCTTATCAGGAGGTGACGAGCTAAGATGTTTGGGGTTCGCTGACCGGCAGTGAGCAGCACTAATCACGTTCGAGTCTGCACAAGGGTGAAAATCCAGGAAATCAACACCCTCTGGAGCCTGATATAGCTGGTTTGACTTCCTAGGAAGTGGGGCCAAGGCAGACGGCTGCTTCCATATTGTGGTAACAAGGTCGGCGTGAGGCTCTATCCAGGGTGGCACCAAGGTAGGAGATGTCAAGGGTAGATCCAGATGTTCAGCGCGTTTCAGACGCTGAGGATCTGGTTCCAGGGAGTGCCACTGATGAACCTCCTGGATTTTCCTAAGCAACTCTGTAAAAGAAGGATCCTCCGGAGGAGACTTCGGAGGAGTCCTTTGCCTGGGCTTTGATGGACAGCGAGGCTCGTCATCTCTCTCTGAGCAACCATTGGAAGAGTCTGAGGAGTCCGAGGGTGAAGAGGAGGAAGAAGAGAAAGACTCCCTTTCCTGACCCGGGGGAGGAACGGATCCCTTGGGAAGTCCCTAGGGAAGCGTGTCCTGCCCTTCTCTGGGTCCAGACGGAAGAACCCTGGAGTCCGGAAGTGGTGAGGGAGTGTGCCGCCTCAGACGTATGGGAACCTGGGAATGCACTGTCGCCGGAAGGCAGCTCTCGACCTCTTTGGTGAGCTGAGCCTTGGCCTCAGCCCACCAGGAGGCCAGAGTCTCCTGCAGGTCCACCAGCGGCTGCGAGGGCGGTGGAGGAGGCGGAGGATAAAGATACGGGTTATAACTGTATGGAGCGTATCCAAAACCCGGCTGCGGTTACCCCGACGTCTGGTATTGTGGCATCGAGAAGCCCTGCGTCTGGTACTGTGGCGCCGGATACTGCAGTCCCAGGTACACCGGCGTCGAATAGGACGGAGGATACCTGGGAGCTGCGGAGCAGACGGCCCGGCCGGAGGCCTCACGGGCGGGTCCATAGTGGAGAGCCCGGAGGGCCCGATGGGAGCGGAATGTCTCCCGGAGTTGGTAACGCTGACGTCAGGGCTGACGGCAGAGGCCCTGGCGCCGGAGGTACCGACGTCAGAGGGGCCGGCGTCGGAGCCAGCGCCAGGGAGCCGACGCTGGTCCAGCACTCCAGGTAGAGGAAGGACTGACGGAGGCAAAGATCCCCAGCTTCGCGGGATGGAGGGGAAAGTCCCGGGTCGGGTTAGAGACTCTGGTTCCCCAGACGGCAGCGGAGGCTGCGGGAACCAGGTACGACGGACATAGGGGGTCCGCGCCGCTTCCTTCGCTGGGCCGGACGCCGGACGAGCCGACGTGAGGTTAGTGGCGAGCTCTCGGGCGGGCGCCAGAGGAGCAGACATCCGACTTATAGAGCTATCACCGGGAGGCAGGCGAGTAGAGTGATCGCCTGGTCCGTGGGTGGTGGCTACGATCGCTTCCGGAGGGTCGGACGCCTACCGCCCTCTCCGGACAGACGTCAGAGGAGCAGACGCCCGGCCACCGGAGTCACCCACAGTGGTAGGCCGCGAGCCTGGCCGAACTAGGGGCGGAGGCCTCCAACTGCCCGGAGGGCCTGCAAGGCTCGAGCGCAGCCAGATGGGTGGGCCGACGCCTCAGAAACCTCCAAGGCGGTTGCCGAGGAGCGATCCTCAGAGGGGATGTTACTCAGGCCCCAGTGACTCCCGAGGAGACGCGTGGAGGAGCCTTTGTCCTGTGCCTCTCTTCTTCCGATGGCCTTCGGGGAAGTGGACGCCTGCCTCAGTTTTTTGAGCTCCTTTTCCATAGAACTCATTTTCTTTAGAATATGGGCTTCCAGGGATTGCTGCCGTCTTTTTCGGGTTACTGCGCTGAAACTGAGGCAGTGCTGGCACTTCTCGACTGGGTGACCGGGGCCTAGGCAGAACAGGCACAGGGAATGGCCGTCCTTGTGCTGTAGTTGAGCGCTGCACAAATCACACTTAATCTTCCTTGTCAATCTTCACCATTCATTACTTCCTGGGTGTAAGCTCGAGGCGCAGACCACACGGGAGCTTTTTTTAAAAGTTGCTTAACGCCGTCCTCGAGAGCGCGCCATTACGCGCGAGGGGCGGCCGTTAGTAGCGAATAATCACCCTCCTCCAACTCAGTTCTGTTTCTCCTTGCCGCCGAGGCAGCACCTGTTTCGAGAGCGCCCATTCTCCACCGCGCCAGCGACTTTTTCCACACACCTCGATGCCGATCGGGTAAGACCGCTCTTTTCTTTTAAAGCGCGCCTGGGTGTGTTTTCCTACTGTTTTTCTTGTTGAGTTCGCTATGTCCGGGTCCGGAGCTAAACGTGGTGCAGCAAGACGGGCCGCTACCTATGCCGGGTGTTACTGTGGCCGGTATTTCTCCGTCTCTCGACCGCATGACGCTTGTCTTCGCTGCTCTGGGACCCAACCATGACATGGATTCGCGCGACCTGTTTCTCCATGGACCGTGGTCCTCAAGTCCGCCAGATCTGCTCGGGCAAAGCCCCGCCGACTTCGGGGACGACGCCGCAGGGATTCTCAGGTAAGGTCTCTAGGCTCTTCCCGGGTCCTCCCGGCCTATACGGGTCTGAGGAGGAGGGGTCTCCTCGCCTTTTCGAGGAGGAGGCCCCTTCTTGTGTCGGGAGCGCCGAGTCCCTCCTGGCCGCGGCGCCGACACTGCCTCGCAGTCACTCCTCGAGGTGCAGGCCTCTCGGGCGCAGGCCTCGCCTTTTTGGGCCTAGCTGGTGACTGACGCCGCTTCGCGCTGCTTCGATCCTGGCCGCTATGCCGGTGCCGGTGATCGAGACGCACCGCTTGGGCCGTTTGAGGTCCGCGCCGCAGGGCGCCGCGTGATCGGAGCGGCGCCGCTTGATCCGGCGCCGTCAGCGCGCGCGTGATCGGGCGGGCGCTGGCGGTGCTGCTTAGTTTTGGCGCCATAGGCTGGGCGCGGGATAGGGCGGCGCTGGTTGGCGGTGCCGCCGCTCGACGCGCCCGCGCCGAGGCCTGGTCTCTTCCTCCAGGCGTGGTGCTGCCTCGCCGCTTGGGGGTGTGGAGCTAGGCCTGGCTGCTACCGGGCGTGAGGGAGGCGGCAGCGCGCCTTTGTACCGGGCCGCTCGCGTCTTCAGGCCTCGGGGACCCTGGGTGGCCAGCATTGAGGTCCTGCTGGTCTCGCTCCTCCCCGGAGGGCTGATGATTCAGACGTGGACCCATCCTGGCACCCCCACTCTTCGAGTCTGGGTCCCCGTGGCTAGAGGTGCCAGGCGGCGCAGCGGCCCCTCCTCTGTCCCCCTTTCGCCGCCTCCTGAGGGTTCCCCGCTGGGGTGGCCGGGAGCCCCTGGGGCAGGCGCGCTGGGTGACGTAGGGAGGCTCTCTCTGAGGCCCGTGACAGCTACCTACGGGTGCTGTCACTCTCTAGGGACAGGGGGAGCTGTGGTCGAGGAGGAGGCCCCTCTGAGTCCGAGGGGTCGAGGGGCAGGGGTCTGCTGCTCGACTTCCTTGGCCACCTCAGGGGTGGCCAGGAGTCAAGTGCAGAGCCTCGCCTCCCTCCAGGGTTCTAGGGGTCCTTCGGCGGCGCTTGTGCGGACTGCCCTTCTGGATCCATGCAGTCCCGCGCGCACAGGGGAGGTTCTCCCCAGGGCTCTTCCAGGCTCCGCTTCCCAGAGTTCCGCTTCTGCGCCTGGTCTGATTTCCGGGATCCCTCTCCAGGGCTCCTTTCCCGATTCCAGAGCCCCCGCAGAGAGCAGTTGCCTCCGCGAGGTGCCCCTCCCATCTCTCTGCTCACTACCCCACTCCCAGGCCATGTCGGCCCCACGGGTCCGTTATCCTGGGAGCAGTTCAGGGGTTCTGCGGCGGCCTTCCCCTCATACGTTAGGTACATGCATGAGCGGGTCTTTCGGCTCTCCCCACCGCCGCAGGAATCCTCTGGGCATTCCAGTTCCCCATCATCCTCGTCTCCCTCCTCCGAGGGAGAGGAACCCCCTGCTCATCTGTCCTCCGATGCTGATTTCACAGAATATCAGCGTTTCCTCTCGAGGATGGTGAGGGATCTCCGGATTTCCTACGTTCGAAGAGACAATACCGAACGGGAGACGCGTGAATTCCTTGGTGAGTTCAGTGCCCAGCATCTGGTGGTACCTTCCTGGCCTATCCCCTTCCAGGAGGCGTCTATCCGGTCATGGCAGTCCCCTGCCGCTTCTTCCCCAGCCCCGGCGGACTGCCAGCGTAGGTATTGTGCCCCCTCTGAGTCTCTAGGTTCCCTTCCCAACCCGTCCTCAGGTTTGGTATACCTGGATACTCCTTCTGGGCGCCGTTGCCTGGCGCACGACCGCCCACCGGATTCGGACTCTCTCCAGTTCGACCGTTGGGGGCGAAGAGTGTTCTCTTCTGCTCGTGCGAGTGCTTGTATTGCATCACATCAGGCTCACCACGCTGCCTACAACCGGCATCTGTGGTCGATGATGTCCCAGCTGCTGGCATCTATGCCTGATACGGAGCAAACCAGACAAGCCGTTGCCCTCTCCGCGGTAGGCCTGGAGCTGGCAAGACACCAAGCAAGGGCATCTTACGACGCCAATGAGGTGGCTTCCAGGCTTGCGGGGACAGCGATCTGCATCAGGCGGACGGCATGGCTTGGCTTTTCCAGGTTGTCACCCCTGGCCCGGCGAGGGTGATTCGCCTCCGCCTTCCGGGGACCCGTTTTTTCTCTTCCAGAGCTAGGAGACTTTACAGGGCTCCTCCTGCTCCCTCGTCCTCGGGAGGCACCTCCTAGCTCTTCTCCCTCTTAGGCTTTCTGAATAAGCTGTGGTCTCTCCTTCTGTTTTCACCAGCAGAAGGCTGGGGTCTTGTTCCTCAGGGTATGGCCTCTTCCTCCAGGGAAGAGGAGCTTGGCATCACTCAGGAGATGAATGGTGAAGATTGACAAGGGAAGATAGGAAAATTACGTACCTACCGTAATTCTTGATCTTCTCTTGTATCTTCACCATTCATTACTTACACCCGCCCACCATCCCCTCAGTGCCTCTTCCTGTGGCTTCTCCACCTCCCGTCTCCTTCCTCTCTCTGCATTTATATGAAATATAGGGAAAATTTCCTTAAATTTCCAAAAAAAAAAAAAAAAAGACAAAAGTAAAAAAAAAAAAATATCTTTTTGGAGGAGGGGTGGTTCTAAAATCCAGAAAAATTACTTACTCTAAGATTCATGGGCCATCTCGTGGATTGCATTGGCGATCAGACTGCACAACTATCTCTTGCTATTCTTATGGCAAGATACCTCTGGGGTTTTTTGGCCTGGCTCAGGCTATTCAGTTTTGATCCTGCAATCCCGTGTTCAGATAGTTGCCCTGAAATCTGATTCCCCCCTCTATTCTTATCTTGCAGAGCAGAGGAACGAGTATGCCTGTTCCTTTCTCTTAATAAAAAAAAAATGCTGAGGGAACTCTCTCCGACTGCTGTAGGCATCTTGGTATCTGGGTCATGCATCTAAAAATAAAAAAAAAATATTTTATCTGTAAAAAAAAAAAAAAAGTGGAGAAATCAAACAAGAAAGCAAATGAGAAGGTAGGCTATCCCTCTCGCTGTTTTGCTAGTGGTTTCTCCCTTAAGTGTCCTCCTGGACAATTTTTACAGTAGAGCTCTGCTGACCATATCCATTTTAGCCAGCCTAAGCCTTGCCCGGCCTTAGCCAGTCAGTCTGAGTCCCATTTCTATCTTGAAACGCCTGAAAGGCTTACATTTTCTATTTCTAAACCCCTGAGCAGCGCTCTCATGCTGCTGGGGTTTTATTCTTCCCACCTCGGCTGTCCTCCACTTAAAGGCCCTCCGCGGCCAGGAGCCGAGGTGGGTGTCAAGAACAATGGCATGTTGAAGATGAGGACTATGCCCTCCTGAGTCTGTCTAGCGGGTTCGGTGAACCTTCTCTTCAGCTCTATCTCCGGGGATTCTTGCTTCCCCTTTAGTCGAGCCTTCAGCTACAAGCTAACTATGCTCATTGGGCCTTCTGGTCCTTCCAACATCCCATCTTCTCTTCTTCTTCTTCTTCTTCTATTTTCTCATTTCCTTACTCATCTCTCCTCCTAGAGTCGCCCAGGTAAGGAGGCCCTGCACCCCTAGGCTAGGATGTTCTTATCTCCTCTGTCCTTCCTCCATCGGCTTATTCCTTTTCAGTTCATTCTTCCTTGCTTTGCTATCCTCGCTATCTTGCCTCGCTATCTATATTTTCTGCTTTCACTTTGCCTCCGCTCACAGAACTGAGTTGGAGGAGGAGTCGGTCGCTGATTAATCTGCCGCCGCATGACGCATGACGCCGCCCGAGGGCGGGGCCGTTAGGCAACTTTTTAAAAAAAAAAAAGTTTCGACGGGTGCGCCGCCCGGCTTACACCCAGTAAGTAATGAATGGTGAAGATACAAGAGAAGATCAAGAATTACGGTAGGTACGTAATTTTCCTTTCTTGTGCTCGGAGGATGTAGGGGACGACATACACCGACGCTAGTACTGACGTTAGTCGAAAAAATTATTTTTCGGTAAAAAAACGACGAAGGTAGGGCTGACGAAGCATGAACTTTTCCGTGAGGTGCTGCACGAGCTAACGGTGGGAAAGAACTGGAAGGCGGGCGTCCGGGACCGCCCCTTTATACCGACGTCTCCTGACGCCGGTCACCTGACGTGGGGGCGGTCCCTCGCCAGGGACTGCTAGCTAGAAATTTTTCTGTAGGGTCCTGCCGCCTGCTGGCGTCAGTCTTTTTTTTTTTTCTTCTTCTACTTATTGTTTTTCCCCCACCTTTTTCATTGTCTCTCAACCTTCCACTCTTTCGGTCCCCCAAGGAGTATCACCCTCCTAACCCTACCGACACTCAGGGTCTGCCCCTAGAGTACCACACTCACTGCCATCGGACCTCCATTGATGGCCCGGATTGCCCCCCGGGCGGGGCGAGGAGAGGTTCCCACCTTACCTCCTCTGTCCTGCAGCGAGCTGTACAGCGAGGTCTGCCCTGATCGGTCAGCGGGTGGTGAGACTGGCTCCGAGGGACGTCATCTAGGCAGGCTGAAGGGCTTTTTCCTCCTATTTTTTTTCCCCCCCAGACATCAGCGTGTGTGGAGGCGCACGTCGAAACTGGCCCTCTGCCAACGTCTACCTTTTACGCATCCGGCCCTCCTCAACCGCACCAACCACCCTGAGCTTCCCCAACAGGTGGCGGTATCGTGGCGGAGAGCGTGGTCCCTCCCGGGAGAAGGAGAGCAGCCGGGGTGCTCAATCCTTCTCCCTCCCTGCCGACCCCCATCGACCCGGGCTCGCTCCCGAACCTGGGTCGCCGGTGTGGAACGAGGTGTGGCGTCCAGCGCCTCAACCCTCAGCGCCACTGGGCCCCGGCGTTAGTCTTATATGTAATTACCTACTGCAAGAGCCCTCTCGAAATAAGATCAACTCTACCTCCAGAGGGGATGGTAGGAGGGAAACTACCTGCTGCAAGAGCTGTTCTCGAAGATCTACTGTTACGGTAAGTTCTTACGTAACTGTACTATCTCACTTTGAGAAACAGCTCTTGCAGCAGGTTACACCATTAGGACCGATTCCCCAGCAATATTGGAAATCCCTCGCAGTTGGGAGGAGGCTAGGTAGAGATGGGGAGTTGGACCGAAGCCTAGGATAGGAGTCCCTGAAGAACTGCTAGACCAAAACCAGCTCTTCGCCGTGATGCATCGTCCAGACTATAATGCCTGACAAAGGTGTGCACGGTGCTCCAAGTAGCTGCTACGCAGATGGCTGAAGTGGACATGTTCTTCATAGCCGCAAAGGAGGTAGCCACCCCCCCTTGTGGAATGTCCCTTAACAGAGCCCGGTAGGGGTTTGTTACATTTCTGCTAACAGAACGTGATACAATGGATGAGCCACCTGGACAGCGATTGTTTAGAAACCGGAGCTCCCAGCATCCTATCGGCGAAGGAGACGAAAAGCTGATCAGATTTATGGTGGTGCCTGGTTCTGGTCAGGTAGTATCTTAGACACCTATGCACATCTAGAGTGTGCAGCAGGGCCTCTCTATTAAGAGTATTTAGGAAAATACACTGGCAGGTCGATGTCCTGATTGAGGGTGAAAGCTGAGAACACCTTAGGTAGAAACTTCGGATTTGTCCTTAGGGACACCCTGTCCTGGTGAAAAAACAAATAAGGTTCTTTGCATATTAGTGCGTGACGCACAGAAATCCTTCTGGCCGAAGTAACAGCAACTAAAAATAACGTCTTCCATGTCGGGAGACAGCTCGCAATCTGCGGCTGGTTCAAAAGGTGGCAGCGTGAGCTGCTCCAGGACAAAGGATAAATCCTATGGAGGAATAGGACCCTTAATCGGAGGTCTAAGGTGGAGAATGCCTCTCAGGAAGGCTCGTGAGGTGTCCAACTGAGCGATGGACCGTAGGCCTATAGGTGTATGATAGGCTGAGATGGCACAAAGGTGTACTTTAATAGAGGAGTAGGCCAAGCCTGCCTGGAAAAGAGACAGAAGGTAGTCTAGAACCGACCTTTCCGGATAATCCATCGGGGAAAGCCCTCGTGATTGAGCCCAGAGGCAAAATCTGTGCCATTTCATGGTGTATGTGGCATGAGTGGCCAGTTTTTTAGCAGCCGCTAGAACATCTGCTATCTCTTGCAAGACCCCGTACCGCATGATAGCTATGTCTCTAGTAGCCAGGCGTGCAGTTTCAGAGAGCGAAGGTCCAGATGGACCAAAGAACCTGCCTCCTGGGACAATAAGTGGGAAAAGATTGGCAGAAGCACCGGAGGTTCCTGGGATAGCTGGTGTAGCAGAGGGAACCAAATCTGTCTGGGCCAAAAGGGCGCGATTAGTATCAGCGTCGCCTGCTCTCTGCGGAGTTTCAAAAGGACCCTCTGGATCAACGGGAAGGGAGGAAATGCGTTGAGAAATCTGCCCGTCCAGGAGAGGGACAATGCGTCTCACCAGAAAACACCAGGCCCTGGATCTAGCGAGCAGAAATTGGGCAGTTTTGTGTTGGATGGGGACGTGAAAAGATCTAACTCTGGTGTGTCCCATCTGTGAAACAGATCCTCTACCACTTCCTGCAGTAGTTCCCACTCATGGACTCTGGCCTGAGAGCGACTCAGACTATCTGCGATGACGTTGTCCACTCCTGGGACATGAACAGCAATTAGGTTTTCGCCGTGTTGCAGAACCCAATCCCACACTCATGGCATCCCTGCAAAGCAGGTAGGAATGGGTGCCTTTTATTTGTTGAGGTAATACATCACCGTGGTATTGTCTGTCTGTAACAGAGTCCCAGTGGATCTCCGACTGGAAGGTCTGCAAGGCAAAGAACTGCTCTCATTTCCAAAATATTTATGTGGAGATGAGCTTCCTGGGGCGTCCCTGAGACCTGACCCCGTCGAGGTGTGCTCCCCAGCCGAACCCTGAGACGTCCGTGGAGAGTGTCACAATCGGAGACGGCGCAATGACGGAGACCCCCACCGACAGGTGCTTTGAATCTAGCCACCATTGTCAATCCCGGATGATGGCAATCGTGATCCGAACTGGAAGCTGCAAATGGTCTTGCTTTTGATCCCATTGTACCCGCAACATCCACTGGGTCACCCGCATGTGGAGACAGGCTAACGGGACTGTCGCAATGGCCGCAGCCATGTCTCCGAGCAGACAAAGTACCAGTCTGGCTGGGACTGTCTTCTTTGCCGAGATGTCCCTGATGAGGGATCTGATGTGTTCCGCTTTGTCCTGGGGCAGAAAAGCTCTCCCCTGGACGGTGTCCAGAACTGCACCTATGAAAGTGCAGTTACGTAACAACTTACCATAAAGTACAGTTACGCAAGAACTTACCGTAACAGTAGATCTTCGAGAATAGCTCTTGCAGCAGGTAACACCATTAGGACTGAAGCCGGCAGGCGTCAGGACCCCACAGAAATCTTCTAGCTAGCAGCCTTCAGTGGGGACCGCCTCCGACGTCGGTCCCGCCCCCGACGTCCGACGTAGTACATAAGGAGGTGGTCCCGCCAGATTCCCCAGTTCTGAAGGGGAGACCGAGGATCCGCCATCAGAAGAAAAACAACAAAAGCTCCTGCCAAGGCCTGGTAGGCCACACCTCCAAGGGGGAATGGTGGGCGGGAACTTTGCTGCAAGAGCTGTTCTTAAGATCTACTGTTACGGTAAGTTCTACGTAACTGTAATATCTTACTTCGAGATACAGCTCTGCAGCAGGTAACACCATTAGGACTGATTCCTGCCAACAGCGCTGTAAGCATTCTGGGAGGAGGAAATTAGGACAGATCTTGAACAAGTCCTGACTCTAGGACAGGAGACCCTATAGAACGGCCAGGCCTAAACCGGCTCTCCGCCGTGATGTAATATCCAAGCTATAGTGCCTAATAAATGTGTGCACAGAGCTCCAAGTAGCTGCAGCACAAATGGCAGAGGTGGAGACGTTATGCAGTGCTGCAAAGGAGGTAGCCACCACCCTTGTCGAGTGGCCCCGGACTGTACCCGGGAGGGGCTTATGCTTGTTGTTGTAGCAAAATGATATACACTGGACAAGCCAGTGAGAAACGGTCTGCTTTGAAACTGGTTGGCCCAGCATCCTCTCAGTGAAGGAAACAAATAGTTGCTCCGACTTGCGAAGCTGTTTAGTTCTATTCAGGTAGAACCTTAGGGAGCGGTGAACATCCAGGGTGTGAAGCAGCACCTCTCCTCTATTAGAGTACTTGGGGAAATACACAGGCAAATCGATATCCTGGTTGAGAGTGAGGGCAGAGACCACCTTAGGCAGGAATTTAGGATTCGTCCTCAGAGACACTCTGTCCTGGTGAAAAATTAAATAAGGCTCCTTGCACATGAGAGCGTGAAGCTTGAAACTCTCCTTGCTGACGTGATAGCAACTAAAAAAAATAACGCTTCTACTTACAGAAAAACGCAGCTCGCAATCCGCTGCAGGTCTAAGGGGGAAGTGAGTTGTTCCAGGACAAAGAGTAGGTCCCAAGGAGGAATGGGATCCTGATGGGTGGCCTAAGGTGTAACACCCTCTCAGGAAGTCTCGAGAGGCATCAAGCTGTGCCACTGTGCGCCTGTCCCACCGGACGTGATATGCAGAGATCGGCAAGAGGTGCACTTTAATGGAGGAGTAGGCGAGGCCTGAATGGAATAGGAAAGAAAAGCATTCCAGCACCCCTTCACCAGGCATTCTAGTGGGAAAGGGCCGCTCAGCACTATAAGCAAAAACGGTGCCATTTCATGGCGTACGACGCATGCGTTGCCGGTTTTCTGGCGGCAGAAAGGACTTCCACCACCTCTTGCGAGACCCCGTATCACATAATGGCTATGTCTCTAGGAGCTATGCATGCAGGTTCAGTGAGTGTAAGTCCGGGTGGACTAGTGAACCCTCCTCCTGAGACAATAGGTGAGAGCTGAAAGGCAACGGAACTGGAGGTTCCCAGGACAATTGCGTCAGCATGGGGAACCAGATCTGCCTGGGCCAGAAAGGCGCTACCAGGATCATTGTTGCGTGCTCCCTGCGCAGTTTGAGAACTCCTCTCTGGATCAACGGGAAGTGAGGGAAAGCGTAGAGGAATCTGTCCGCCCAGGAGAGGGACAACGCGTCTCGCCAGAAACACCAGGCCCTGGATCTAGTGAGCAAAAATTGGGCAGTTTTATGCTGATGGGAAGCGAATAAGTCCAACTCTGGAGTGCCCCATCGAAGGAACAGATCCTCTGCTACCTCCTGAAGAAGTTCCCACTGTGGACTCTGGCCTGGGAACACTCAGGCCGTCCGCGATTGTGTTGCCCTCTGGAACGTGAACTGCAATCAGGCTCGCTACCAGGTCGGATTACCCAATCCCACACCCTCATAGCTTCCCTGCAGAGAGGGTAAGAGTGTGCGCCTCCTTGTTTGTTGAGGTAATACATCACCGCCGTGTTGTCTGTCTGAAGCAGAAGAGTACTCGACGGTATTTCTGACCGAAAGGCCTACAGGGCGTAAAGGACCGCCCTCATCTCCAGCACGTTGATGTGGAGGTGAGCTTCCTGAGGGGTCCATGTTCCCTGGGACCTCACCCCATTCAGGTGCGCTCCCCATCCCAGCCCTGAGGCGCCTGTGGAGAGGACTGCCTTGGGGACGGCGCTGTAAACGGACACCGCAGAAAGTGTCCCTGGGTTCAGCCACCATTGCCAGTCTCGAATCACGCGCGTCGGATTCTGACCGGATGCTGCATGTGGTCTTGCCTTTGGTCCCACTGCACCTTGAGCATCCACTGAGTTACCGCATGTGAGCCTTGCCAAGGGACGGTTGGAATGGCTGCAGCCATGTGTCCGGCGCGATCGACCAACCTGGCGGGACGGCTCGCGCTGAAAGATCCCTGATGAGGGATCTGATGTGTTCCGGCCTTTCGCCGGAAGAAAGGCTTTCCTTGACGGTGTCCAGAACTGCGCCTATGAACTGCAGCTTCTGGGATGGTACTAGGAGAGACTTCTCGTAGTTGATAAGAATCCCCCGAGACTGGAACAGATCCTGGGTGCTCTGAATAGCCATCAACAGTGCCTCTTTGGAGGTGGTCATGAGAAGCCAGTCGTCCAGGTACGGGAAGAAAAAATTACTCAACTTAGTAATGTTTCTTCTAATGGAGT
The DNA here is from genome assembly GCA_016271365.2 of Neoceratodus forsteri. Classification (NCBI taxonomy): domain Eukaryota; kingdom Metazoa; phylum Chordata; order Ceratodontiformes; family Ceratodontidae; genus Neoceratodus; species Neoceratodus forsteri. The sequence goes on from CM028137.1 coordinate 358,539,441, forward strand.
CTTGCTATATTATGACATATGCAGTTTGTCCCAGCCTTAGAACTGCTCCGGAGGTGAAAGAGTTAACTTTCCATGCCAGGCATGGAATCTTGAGCGTGAGCTCAGTTGAAAACTCTGTCTGTTCTTCAAACTCAAACTGTCAGATCTTTACGAGCAAAACTCACTAAGATTCTGTGTGGAAGCTGTAAACCTACACTAGCCAACTGGCTATTAAATATTAACACTTTTTGGTCCCAAAACAAAGACTCAAGTCAGGGGATCCAAAAAATAAAATACAACAACCAAATACCCCAAAAAAGAGGGTGAAAACACAAGGTGGGCATCTATTAAGTGCCAACACTGCACTGCCCACCCACATCCCAAGAGCAGAGGTTCTGAGAGGGGCAGGCGGGAGGTCATAATATAGCAAGACTCCATTAGAAGAAACAACATTACTAAGGTGAGTAATTTTTCTTCAAACATGAAGTCTTGACATATTATGACATATGCAGACTACACAGCAGTACCTCCATGGAGGAGGGAAGGAACCTACTTAGGAAATAGGCTCTGAAGCACAACTGTGCCAAACTGAGCATCACTCCTAGCCTGGATGTCCAGGGAGTAATGCTTGGTGAAAGTGTGAACTGTTTTCCAGGTAGCTGCTTGACATATCTCTAAGATAGGGATGTCCCTGGCCGCAGCTAGGAACGCAGCTGTACCTCTGGTAGAGTGAGCCCTCAGGCCTGAAGGGGAACCTACCCAGTTTTGATAACAGAATTGGATACAAGAGACAATCCACCTGGCAATGCATCTTTAGCAGCAGGTTTCTTTACCATTCTCACCATAAGTGAGGAACAGTTAGAGGAGTCAAACCCAGACCCTTGGTACACTCTATGTAGTAACTCAAGGGCCTCTTTACATCTAATGTCAGCAGCCTCCTCTCGCCAGAGGAGGAATGGTCAGTGAAGTACACTGGAAGAGATATAGATTGATTAAGGTGGAAATCAAACCACCTTAGGCAAGAACTTCCTGTTAGTCCTGAGGACCACCTTATCTCTGTGAAAGGAGATAAAATCAGGCTCCACTGACAAAGCTTGTAATTCACTTATGCGTCTGGCAGAAGTGATGGCTACTAGAAACACAGTTTTCCAAGTCGAGTACTTAAGCTCTGCTGAAGACAAAGGCTCAAAGGGGGGTTGCATAAGCTGAGCAATGCAAACATTAAGATCCCAGGTAGGAGCAGGGTCCCTGAATGGAAGGTTGGTATGAAGCAATCCCTTGAAAAACTTGGAGAAAACAGGGTGAGCAGAAAGAGAAGAGGGCTTCCCTGCTGAAACAAAAGCAGAGACAGCTGCCAAATGCACTTTCAGGGTAGCTGACCTCAGCCCCAAAGTATTTAGATGGACCATATAATCCAGGACTGTGGGCAAATCAGCAGATTCTGAGGAAATATGCTTTCCAGAGCACCATATGGAAAACCTTTTCCATTTGGAATTATAAGTAGCCCTGGTGGAAGGCTTCCTAGAAGCCTTCAAGATATCGAGTACACCTTGACAAAGGTGTAGGTCAGCAAACTAACTCTTCAACAGCCAGGCCTTGAGGTTGAGGGATTTGAGATTCGGATACCAGACTCTCCCCTGGGCACAGGTTAACAGATTGTGATTCCTGGGAAGACACAGGACAAGGTGGACTGCTAAGGACAGAAGGAGTGGATACCAGGGCTGTCTGGCCCAATCTGGAGCAATCAGAATCATCTTGCAAGGTTGAGATCTGATTTTGAATAGCACCTTGAACAAGAGAGGGAAGGGGGAAAGGCAGAGGAACTTTCCTTCCCAGTCGAGAAGGAAGGCATCCAGAGGGACTGAGCCCAACACTGGGGGCCTGCAGCCAAAAAGCGAAGTTGGCGTTGTCTGGGGCTGCAAAAGATCTATCTGAGGGTGCCCCACCTGGCAAATACTATCTCCCGATTAGGGATCCAGTGACCATTCATGATGGCCCTGGGAAATCCTGCAGAGAGCATCTGCCAGGACGTTGTCCTTGCCTGGGAGGTGAACTGCCACAAGGAGGTGTTCAGGGAATAAGCCAGAGACCACAACTTCATTGCCTCGTGCACAAGGCCAAGACCGAGTGCCCCTGCTTGTTGATGTACCACATTGTAGTGGTGTTGTCTGTTCTGACCTGTACCACTTTGTTCTGAACAGATGCAGAAAACCTGAAGTGCTAGAAACACAGCTCTGAGTTCCAACAGATTGATGTGGAGCAGAGATTCCTGAGGGACACACAATCCCTGGGTGGTGAGGTTGCCCATGTGTGCTCCCCATCCCAAGAGGGACGCATCTATAGTAAGGGTCAAGGAGTGAGATTGAGGGATGAAAGGAACACCCTGCCTCAGATTGCTCTGATCCTGCCACCACTGCAGGGCCTGGATCAGGGTTCGAGTTACTGGGATCAATTTGGTTGAGGATCTCTCCTTTGAGACCAGAAGGCTCTCAAATGGAACTAGATGTCCCTCATCTGGAAATCTTGCTCTTGCACTGCAGCTGTCGAGGCAGCCATGTGCCCTAGGAGCTGTAGAGTGCCTTGCTGGTCGAGAGACCTGCAGAGTGAAGGAGGAGGCCAGAGCCACCAGGGTCTGCTCTTTCTAGAGGAAGGAAAGCTCTGGCCTGCTTTGTGTCCAGTTCTGCGCCTATGAAGGTGAGTAGCTGAACAGGCTCTAGAACTGACTTTGGAAGATTGAGAAGAAAACCTAGAGATGTAAGCAGCTGCTGGGTAACCTGAAGGTGTAATGTGACTTGGTCTGGAGACTGACCCACTATGAGCCAGTCGTCTAGGTAAGGAAAGATGGCAATCTTTTGCCTTCTTAAGTGAGCAATTGCTACTGCCAGGCATTTTGTGAATACCCTTGGGGCAGAGGTGAGGCCGAAGGGCATTGCTCTGGCCTGAGGGAAGTTCGAATCTGAGGTACTTTCGGTGGGAGCTTCTGATGAGAACATGGAAGTAGGCGTCCTTGAGGTCCAGGGACGCTAACCAGTCCCCTGGCCTTAGGAGGGTAAAATAATTCCCAGTGTCACCATTTTGAATTTTGGTTTTAAAAGGTGCTTGTTTAGGTGTCAGAGATCCAGGATGGGCTGCCATTCTCCTGTCTTTTTTGTGGTAAGGAAGTACCGGGAAGTACGGGGAGGGGAGAAACCCTGAGGGAACAGATCCTCAGCCTCCTGCTGGTGACAAGTAAAGAGGGGAGACCTTGACCAATAGACAGAGTCTAATGTGGGTGAGGAGGAGAAGCGCCCCCAAAGGGCTGTGGGAAGAGGTTGCCCTGAAGACGTCTCCTCGCCCTACGGAAAAGGCGGTCCCGGAAGGCAGAGCCAGTCACCCTACGCCAGGTCATGGGTGACAGTCGGGAGAGACGGCTATGCCAGTCTGATGCAGATGAAGGCCCCTACTAGACGATGCCACCTCGTTGGCATCATAGGATGCCCTCGCTTGGTGCCTTGCAAGCTCCAGACCCTGTGCAGAGAGGGCAATGGCTTGTCTAGACTGCTCTGAGTCAGGTAGCAAAGCTAAGACCTGAGCCAGCATCGACCACAGATGCCTGTTGTAAGCAGCGTGATTAGCCTGATGGAAGGAAATGCACAGCAATGCACGACCAGAAGAGAAAACTCTTCGTCCTCACTGGTCGAACTCAGCAGAATCCGAGTCCGGAGGCCTGTTGTGCACTGGGCGGCGAAGACCAGAAGGAGTATCTAGGGATGTCAAACCCGAAGGTGGGTGAGATAGAGAACCTAGAGACTCGTGGAGGGCACAATACAGTCTCCTGTGGTCTCCTGGGGCTGGAGGAGGAGTGGCTGGAGACTGCCAGGTGCGGATAGACACTTCCTGGAAGGGAATCGGCCAGGAAGGCACCACCAAATGGCGAGCGCTGAATTCACTGAGGAAAGCATGCATCTGCCGCTTGGTATTGTCTCTACGAATATAGAAAATACGAAGCTCCGAGACCATCCTCTAAAGGAAACGCTGATAGTCAGTGAAGTCAGAGGAAAGGTGGACAGGAAGTTCCTCTGCCTCAGTTGAGGAAGACGAGGAGGAAGTGGAGCTCGAATGCCCAGAAGACTCCCGCGGCGGGGGGGGAGAGACAGGCGAAAAACCTGTTCGTCCATAGCCCTAACATAGGACGGGAAGGCCACCGCAGTAGCTCTGAACGTCTCACATGGCCTGGGAGAGAGGGAGGTGGTTGCAGAGGGATGGGCGAAGGGCACCTTAAAGCACGTGCCTGGCCTCTGCCAGAGCTCTGGGATCCAGGTAGCGATGCCAACAAAACTGGGGACCCTGTGATCATGCCGGGTAGCGTGGAAGAGAGGAAAGGAGGCAACTCCGGAAAGAGCCCTGAAGGGGAATCTACCCTGTGGCGCGCCTGGGATTGCATGAGTCCAGAAGAGCAACCCTCAGAACCGCCACTAGAAGGCGCTTTAGAAACCTTCAGAGAGGCGAGGATCAGCGCTACGACTCCTCCCCGCACCCCACAGGGCGGTGGGGGCTCGTCGCTGCTCTCGACCCATACCTCAACCCTTGGCCTCCAGGCAGCCCTCTTCCCGAACCGGGTGGTGGAGGTCCTTGCTGAGCAAGGCCCCAAGGGCGCCTATGAAGCAGGGTCCTCATCCTCTGCTGACGGACCCGAGCAGCACCGGAAAAGGCGGCTGCCTGGGACTCACCAGAAATACAGGTTACTCACCTGTAACAGGAGTTCTAGGAATGGTATATGTTGTTCATCCACACTGCAGGTTCCTTGCCGCTTTAAATCTTGGCGAAGGTCTTCAAGCTTCCTCCCACCCACCGCGGTGGTAAAACTCCGCTCCGCCCCATGGCGCCAGATCTGGCCGCTGGAAAGCTCAGGTTGTCTGCGCGAGCCGGGAGGTCGGGTGGGTCGTGTGGACGAACAACATATACCATTCCTAGAAATTAAAATTACATACCACCGTAATTTTTGATCTTCTTGGACGAGTCTCACCACTCATTCACACTAGTGGGACTGCGCCGGAGCCACTAGGACCCATCGGGAGCAAACTTTTGCTGGAGGGTCAGTCCCGAGAAGATGGCGTGAGGAGCATGGCGCCCTTGAGGCGGTGGCTCGCGAGTAATGACTATCTCGGCGATCACTTCAACTGTCTCAGTACCTTTTTACCAAGGAGGTGCAGCGCAACTAACGTAAAGAGTAAACCTAACCTTAAAAACGGACATAAGATAGTCCGGACGACCCGTGTAAGAAGGGTCAACAAAGAAGTCTTCACTGCCTAAAGATTTGAGGGAGTGAAGACCAACACAGCGGTGAGCTCGGGGGATGGAGGGTGGGCGTGTGAATGAGTGGTGGAGACTCGTCCAAGAAGATCAAGAATTACGGTAGGTACGTAATTTTCATATCTTCCTGGACATAAGTCTCCACCACTCATTCACACTCAGTGGAGAGTACCAAGCTGATAATCCCCCAAAAGGGCGCAGGGGAGCCAGAGCTCATACGCCTAGGACAGGAGTCCATTATGATAGTTCTGCCGAAGGGAATGACGCCTGGTATGAACATCCAGTGCATAATGCTTTACGAAGGTATGCACTGAGCTCCAGGTGGCGGCATTGCAGATATCTGCAATTGGAACATTGCGACTTCGCTTAGGGATGCCAAGCATCATCTCAGTAGAGTGAGCGACACTCTACCTTCTAATTTAACCTGTGCCATGGAATAGCAATGTCAAGACATGCCACTAACCATGATGAGATGCATCTGATAGCGACAGGCTGACCCAGCCGGGTCTCGCTTGAAGGAAACAAACAATTGCTGAGTCTCTAGAAATTCTTGGTTCTATCTAAGAACTGTAAGGCTCTCTTAACATCCAAGGAATGAAGAGACCGCTCTCCTTCATTCTGGAAGTTCAAGTAAGAGGGAAGCACCAGAGGTTGGTTTAGATGGAATTCTGACACAACCTTGGGAAATTTAGGATGAGTACGAAGAACTACTTTGTCCCTATGGAACACAGTATACGGAGGGTCCGTAACCAGGGCATGTATCTCAGAGACCCTGCGGGCTGAGGTAATGGCCACTAGGAAGGCTGTCTTCCAGGTAAGAAATTTTAGCTCACAGGTAGCTAGGGGTTCAAAAGGCTTCTGAGTGAGCATGTCCAGCACAAGGTTAATGTCCTAGGCTGCGACGGACGTCTAACAGGGTCTGGATGCAGAATTCCTTAAGAAATCTCTTCACTATAGGTAACTGAGCCAGAGACAAGGAAGAAACTGCTCATGGTACGCTGAAATGGCACTAAGGTGAACTTTAACCGTGGAGTACTGGAGACCTGAGTTTGATAGGTCCAAAAGATACTCTAGAACCTTGTCTGGAGGACAGGAAAGGGATTCCAAGAGGACTTCGGACACCAGAGAGAAAAACGTTTCCACTTAGAAGCGTAAGTTTTTTGGGTAGCTGGCTTCCGAGCAGCCAGAAGGATGTCTGAGACTCTACGAGAGACGTTGAACCAATTCACTTCTACCTCTTCAGGAGCCAAGCATGAAGGTGAAGTGACCTCAGGTTGGGATGGACCAACGAACCCTGAGACAAAAGATTGATTTGCAAGGGAAGTGGTCTCGGAGAGGCTGCCGACATACTGTTGAGTAGAGGAAACCATAGTTGCCGAGGCCAGGAGGGAGCAATGAATCATCTTGGTCCCTTGAGACCTCGAATTTGAGGAGTACTCTGAATTAGAGGAAGCAGTGGAAAGGCGTAAGAGCGCTTTGTCCACCGCAGCCTGAACATCCCGACAGAAAATGCCAGGCCCTGGATTCTGGAGCAGAAGAGAGGCAGTTTGCATTGAGTGGGGATGCAAAAGGTCCAGGTCTGGAGTCCCCACTCTTCAACAGTGACCGAGCTACGGCTGGATCGAGAGACCACCTGAGGGTCTGCTTCTGTTCTGCTGAGGTGATCTAGCTAGTCGTTTTGTACACCTGGCAGATATACCGCTTGAATTAGAGACTTGTGCTCCAAGCACCACCCCACACCTCACTGCTTCCCTGCAAAGGGGATGAAATGAGCACCGCCTTCCTTGTTGATGTAATACATCACAGCTTTGTTGTCCGCTTGAAGGAGAATGTTCTTGTGACAAAGAACATCCTTCAACGCTCGGATCGCATAGAGGACCGCTCATCTCCAGGACATTTATGTGGAGCCGAGTTTCGAGCCGAGTCCATACACCTTGAGTGTAGAGAGAGCGACAGTGAGCTCCCCATCCCATTAGTGATGCATCCGTGGTGATGGAGATCTGATGATCCAGAGGAGCAAAGGGAATCCTTCCAGGAGATTGCTCTCTTGAGACCACCAGGTGAGAGACCTTCGCAGGGGCTCTGTCACCTTGATGGGATAAGACTGGGGGTGAGAGGTGGGTGACCACTGAGCGGAGAGCATCCATTGGGTGGTCCTCATGTGTAATCGAGCTAGGGGTACAGTGAACACTGAGGACGCATGAGACCCAACATACGTTGCATCGAGAGCTGTGACCGATCGGTTCTCCCCTAATGTAAAGGGCCATCTGAAGGATGTCGGTCTTCTGTCCTCTGGAAGGAAAGCCTTCGCGGAAGAGGTGTCTAGAAGAGTCCCTATGAAAAGGAGCCTCTGGGAGGGCTGCAGTTGTGACTTCTTCAGATTCAGCAGAACTCCCATGGACGTAAGAAGGCGAGAGGCCGTTTGAACGGTTTCCAGAGTCCCTTGGCTGGAAGGGCTTGCTAGGAGCCAATCGTCCAGGTAGGGAAACACTCTGAGTCCGAGCTTCCTGAGATGCGCTGCGAGAACTGCACAACACTTTGTAAAACTCACAGCGGAGACAGCCCAAAAGGCAGGACTCTGAACTGATAATGCTGACCCAGAGCTACAAACCTCAGGAATTTGCGATGGGTCGGGTGGATGGGGATATGCTGGTAGCGCCCTGCATATCCAGGAGGCCAGCCAGTCGTGTTGATGCACCAAAGGTAACAGGGTACCTAGGAAATCATTTTGAATTTCTCCTTGGGAGGAATTTGTTTAACTTTCTGAGGTCTAGAATGGGCGCATCCCCAGATTTTTTGGAACCAGAAAGTAATGGGAGTAGAACCCTGTGTTTCACTGATGCGGGCACCAGTTCTATTGCCCTGTTTAGAAGGCCCTGATCTCAGCAAGTGTGAGGAGGTCTGATTGAGAGGTCGACAACCTGGGTTGTCGCTTGGGGAGGACAATCTGGGGTTTCAAGAAATTGAGAGAATAACCCTTTATGACTATCCGGCGACCCATTTGTCCGAGGTTATGGACTTCACTGGTTGTAGAAGTACATCAGACGACCTCCACTGGAGGAAAGTCCCACCGGCAGTGTGGATGGAACTTGGGCCGGCATCATATAGTAGCGCCTGGGGCTTTAGGCCCCTGCGCTTGCTGCTCTTCTTTGAGGTTGGGCAGGTTGGCTTTTATGGAAGCTTCCTCTGCCTCTGCCTCGAAGGACTGACGACTATGAAACTGACGCTACTCACATGCCCCGAGAGGGGTAGGCGGAGGTCTAGCCAACTCTAATGGCCGACCTAGTCTTCTGAGTGGCCTCTAGGGCTTGCTCTGAGGACCTAAAAGACACGAAGCCACCAAAGGGCACCGCCATTACCTGCTGCTGAGCATCATTCGTAGTCGAAGCACGAGCCAGGAATGGCGCCGAGTACAAATACTCGCGGCTGCTGAACGAGAAGCAGTGTCGAAGCGCCCATGGCGGCTCTGACCTGTTGGTTATTGGACTCAATACCTCTGATAACGGTTAGAAGAAGCTCTGACTTGGAGTCGGAATCTGGAAGAGCTTCAACCATTCGTTTCACACAGTGCCACAGGATATACTCATACTGAGAAAAATAGCCTTGATAGCTGGCAATACGCATACTTAAAGTGGAGGCAGCAAAGACTCTCTTACCTAATGTATCACCTTTACGGAGACTCTTTGTTAATAGGTCTAGTTGTAGTAGTTTGAGGAAGAACGACTTGTCATTCTCTGCCAGGACTACAATAGGATCCGCAGAGGCTTGGGATGCCAAAATGGGACGCATCCTTGGGAGCTGAATATTTCTTATCAATGGATTTAGCCACCGAGGGAATAAGAGCAGGATTATTCCGACACCATTTGAGACAGCGCCTCAAGGAAGGTTGAATCGGAGGAGTCAAATCCTAGGGATCTCCGAGCATGAAGATACTGGAGTCTTAATATTTTCCCAGGATCGATGTCTGTAGTCTGAGAGAAAGAGTGGATCTCAGGTTCTTCAACAGAGACTTAAAGGATAGGTCCCCACCACAGGCTCTGTAGCAGTGAAAGATCCCTGCTTCTCCACTTCATCACCCAACCGGTCTGGGTCGAGCTCAACATCACTGCCATGACTGCCATACACTTGGTAAAGACCCTGGGGACTAAGGACAGTCCAAAAGGAAGTGCCCGAATTGAAAGTGGTAATCGAGGAATTCTAAGTGCAGGAACCTCCCTGCGCGCTTGAGCAATGGGGATGTGCAGGTAGGCATCCTGCATGTCCAGTGACGCTAGAAAGGCGTCCTTCCTAAGCATAGGAATGAGCCCTTGGAGGGTCACCATGCGAAAACGTTTGTAGGCGACCGACATATTGAGGTCGCTGAGGTCCAATATTGTACGGAGGTCCCCTGATTTCTTTGGAACCAGAAAGAAGTGGGAATAGTAGCCTGCTCCTCTCTCGGTTCTCTGGGACGTATTCCACCGCTTCTTTTTGTAGAAGTGCGAGTACTTCTTGCCTGATGAGCAATCCGTCCTGACCCGAGTAATGGGAGAGCAGAGAAGGCCTTGTGGGTGGCTTGTCCATGAATTCTATAAAGTGGCCTTGTTTGACCAATTGAACAACCCACCTGTCGGTGGTAATAGACTGCCACCCTGGCAAGTGGTCCGCAATACGACCCCCGACCTTGGTGTCCCGTTGATCCTGAGGGGCGGGGCCCGGGAAGGAGTCTTGCTGTGGCGGCTGAGGGTCCTGCAGGCTGGGCCGACTTGGCAGGGCGTTGGCCTCGGCCTGCGGATTTATTTCCCATGGGCTCTTCGGGAGAAGGAGCCCTCTGCTGCGGGTCAGAAGGGACTGTTGTCCTGCATCCGCGAAACTGTTTTGGTTCCTACGAAGGAACTGGCTTGGCCTGTACATGGCTTGACAGACCGCACGCCTGCCTTCCGCCTTCTGAAGTTTGGTGAGAACCTTCTCCAAGACTCACCAAAAGAACTTCTGCGGAACGAGGCGCCAGAATGTTCTTCTGGACGTCCGGGGTAAATCCGGAGACACGAAGCCATGAGTGTCTCCAGAGGCATACGCCTGAGGCTGCCGCTCTGGCCGAGGAATCCGCGGAGTCATACGCGGCTCGAAGCACCTGGGTTCCCACGTCTGAACCCGTGCAGAGGAGCTGAAGCAGGTCTTCCTTCTGCTCAGCTTCCAGCATCTTTTCTGCCAGATCTAGTCCCTGCTCCCACAAGGCATTCTGAAACTGGACTATGTGGGTAAGATAGTTGAGGGACCTAATGGCGCAGGTTGCAGCTGCATACGTGCGCCTGCCCATCGCGTCCAATTGCTTGGACTCTGGGTCCGGTGGCAGGGTGCTCAGATGTTGCGGCCTCTGGGACCGGTCATGTGAGGCTGTAAAGACCAGGGAATCTGCCAGAGGATGAGATGCCAAGAACTGGTCCTCCCTAGGGGCCTTGTACAGGCGGTCAGCCTTCTTCGGCATCGCTGAGAGCGAGTGTGGACGTTTCCACGCTGCCTTGGTGACGTCCACAAAGGTGTCCACCAAGGGTGGCACCACCACAGGCTTTGGGTCCTTTTGCCGAAGATATCGTGCAAGGCGTAGCCTCTCGGGGTCAAGTTCCTCTGCGTCCCAGCCCATATTCTCTTGAATATGCCTCAATCTCAGAGAAAGATGGGTCATCCGGAGGAGATCTTGGGAGCTCACGTGGGTCCGGAGAGGGGACGCTGATAGGAAAAGGGGATCTGGATCCGTCTGAGAAGTCCGATCCCGAGTCCTCCGTCGAAGGCGAGTGGTGGCGTCTTCTGGGTCTCTTGGGGCTGGGTGACCCTGAAGAAGATCTGGACGGAGGTCTCCTCTTGTCTGGTCTGCCCCTAGGAGATTCCACAGGCTCCTGGGGGGAAGGTACTTGGCCTGCTGCCCCGGATAGGGTGGGGGGCGCTGGGGCCGGTGGAGTCACGGGTGGAGGAGGAGGAAGAGGAGGTGTGGGAACCATGTCCTTCTTTATGGTATCCCACCAAAAGGTGAATAGCTCCTTGACCTCTGAAATATTGAGGTCCGACGACAGAACGGGCGCCGGTGGTCAGTCGTCTGGTTCCGGCGTCTGCTCCCCAGGGGTGTCTGGTTCACGAGAGGGTTCCCTGAGGGGTTCGACAGGACCAGGTTCGCCCGCCTGGTCTTCAGGCTGAGTCAACTCCTCCTCCGTAACTGCCTACTGGCCGACGTCTGTAGGTGGCGTAGGGGTTCCTCCCTCTACTGGGTCGGGCGTCAGTCCCCCAGCCAGCGTCCGCGGTGGAGAAGGCCTGACCGGCGACGGGCGTATGGCAGTCGTCAGGTCCCGGGACCGGGTGGTGCTTGGCCGACGTCGGGTGGGCCGATGTTGGGTCAGACGTCCTCTTGAGCGATGTCAGCTCCTTGGTTTACCGCTGGGGTGGAGGAGGCAAGGAGACCGACCGGACATCGGGGGCCGAGTGGTGGGAGCCAGACTTATGGTGATGGCGGTCCCCTGACCTCGGCGAGGCCTTGGAAGAAGATGAAGAAGGCCTGGAGGTCTTAACAGGCTGTAGAGTAGAGGAACCCGAGGATGACTTGACCGCGACCGGGGGAGGCTGAGAGCGGGCCCGGGAAGGCGAACGGTCGGACCGGGAGCCGGAGCTACGGGAGTCGGAAGCCCTAGAAGGGGATTTTGATCCCACCCTCTCCTTGTGCTTTTCAAGGTGTCGGCCGGCGGGCTTTCTCTGACGATTCCCCCTTGGAGGCAGTATCCATGGCCTTCAATCTCTCTTCAGAAGGTAAGCTTGTAGGGCCTTCTGGCGATGGATCCGGGTCCGACTGTTAAATCTTTGACAGAAGGAACAGGCCCGGGTGTCGTGGTCTGGGCCTAGGCACGCAGGCCGAATGCGGGTCTTTAAAGGGAATTTGCTTCCCACAGTTGCACTTTCATGGATGGCCCTCTGCGGATGTTGGAGAGGACATCAGAAGGCAGACGATTCGATTGAGAAAGTTTCCAATTCGAGAAACTGGAAAAGAACTTTTCCAGGCGTCGCGCGCTAGGTACTGACCGAAGGGTCGAGACATGCAAGTCGACGTGGAAAAGAACTGGGGATTCTGGCGGGACCGCCTCCTTATGTAATACGCCAGACGGGGGCGGGACTGACGTCTGAGGCGGTCCTCGCTGAAGACTGCTAGCTAGAAGACTTCCGTGGGGTCCCGACGCCTGCCGGCTTCAGTCCTAATGGTGTAACCTGCTGCAAGAGCTGTATCTCGAAGTAAGATCTGTACTATCTTACTTCGAGAGGGCTCTTGCAGTAGGTAATTACATATAGGACTGAGTACCAAGCAGTCTAGAATAAAGAGGCGCACCGGGAGGTGGAAAAACTACTCCAAAAAGCAGTTCTAGCTGTGCAAGCCTCAAGACAAGAAGCCTTGCACAACAGCCAGCCCAAAGCCTGCTCTACGGCAAGAGGTAACATCCAAAATGTAGTGTTTAGTAAAAGTATGGATGCAAGTCCAGGTGGCGGCAGCACAGATGTCTGCTGCAGACACATTTCTGAAACAAGCCGCTGAGGCAGCTACTCCTGGTGGGGCGGCTCTCTTACTTAACCCGGTAGGGTCTTGTTATATTTGTCATAGCAGAAAGTGATGCAATGAGCCAGCCACTTAGATAGGCATTGCTTGGAAACAGCATTGCCTTCCCGTTTATGAGCAAGAGAGACGAACAATTGATCAGTCTTTCTGAGATCCTTCATCCTGTTGGAGTAGTATCTCAGAATACGGTGAACATCCATAGTATGGAGTAAATACTCCCCTTGATTAGAGTACTGCATAAAAAAGGCAGGTAACTCTATGGACTGATTCAGAGTAGACTCTGCTACTACTTTAGGGAGAAACTTAGGATTCGTGCGAAGAGCAACTCGTTCATTGTGAAAAACCAAGTATGGGATTTTGTACATCAGGGCCTGGAGTTCGGAAATTCTCCAAGCAGAAGTAATGGCCACCAGGAAGAGAGTCTTCCACAAAAGGAACTTCAAATCCACAGAAGCTGCAGGTTCGAAGGGAAGGATGAAAAAATTACTCACCTTAGTAATGTTTCTTCTAATGGAGTCTTGCTGTATTCTAATTGCAGTGATCTCCAACCTTTGAACTGCCCCGAGAGAAAGAGAACTTTCCATGCAAGGCATGGAATGCTGAGCTCTAGCTCGGTTGAGCCTCTGTCTTCTGCTGTTTGAACCCCAACCGTCAGATCTTTATGCGCTATACTCACTGGGCGTCCTGTGTGGAAACTGTAAACTCACACTAGCCAACTGGCAACTAAATTTAATAAAAAGGGTTTTTTTGGTTTCAAAGCAAAGACTCAGGTCAGGAAACCCAAAAAACAAAACAAAAGACACACCCAAAAAGTAAAGTGGGTGAGAAAAGGAGGCACTTCTAGGGTGCCAACACTGCTCCTGCCCACCCACATCCCAAAACCAGGTTCTGAGAGGGGAGGCGGGGGTCAGAATACAGCAAGACTCCATTAGAAGAAACAACATTACTAAGGTGAGTAATTTTTCCTTCAAACAACATGAAGTCTTGCTGTATTCTGACTAATTGCAGACTACCAAGCAGTACCTCCATGGAGGAGGGACACAACCTACTTTGGGAACAAGCTCTGAAGTACTGCTGTGCCAAACCGAGCATCACTCCTAGCCTGGATATCCAGAGAGCAATGCGTGGTAAAAGTATGGACTGTTTTCCAGGTGGCTGCGTGACATATCTCTTAGATAGGAATATCCCTGGCAGCAGCCAGGGAAGCAGCTGTACCTCTAGTAGAGTGAGTCCTCAGGCCTGAGGGTGGAGTCCTACCCAATTTTTCATAGCAGAATTGTATACAAGAGACAATCCACCTGGCAATAGATCTTTTAATGGCAGGTTTTCCCTTACCAACCTCACCATAAGTGAGGAACAATTGGAGGGAGTCAAACCTGTGACCCTTGGTGCGCTCTAAAAAGTAGCTAAGGGCCCTTTTCACGTCCAGGCTATGCAGCCTCCTCTCTCCAGAGGAGGAATGGTCAGTGAAGAAAACAGGAAGAGACACAGACTGGCTAAGGTGGAAATCTGAGACCACCTTGGGCAAAAACTTCCTATAAGTTCTTAAGACCACCTTATCTCTATGAAAAGAGATAAAATCAGGCTCCACTGACAGGGCCTGTAACTCACTGATGCGTCTGGCAGAAGTAATGGCTACCAAGAACAAAGTTTTCCAAGTCAAGTACTTAAGCTCTGCTGAGGACAAAGGCTCAAAAGGGGGTTGCATAAGCTGAGCAATGCAAACATTTAGGTCCCAAGCAGGAGCAGGGTCCCTGAAGGGAAGATTGGTGTGCAACAAGCCCTTGAAGAATTTACAAAATACAGGATGAGCTGAAAGAGAAGAGGGCTTACCTACTGACAAAAAAGCAGAAACAGCTGCTAAATGTACTTTGAGTGTAGCTGGTCTGAGCCCCAAGCTATTGAGATGAACCATATAGTCCAGGACTGCAGGCAACCCAGCAGACTCTGGAGAAATATGCTTACCAGAGCACCAAATAGTGAGCCTTTTCCATTTGGAATTGTAAGTCTTTCTGGTGGAAGGCTTTCGAGAAGACTTTAGAATATCCAGAACACCTTGAGAGAGGTGCAGATCAGCAAACTAACTCTTCAAGAGCCAGGCCTTGAGATTGAGAGATTTGAGATTCGGGTACCAAACCCTCCCGAGAGGATGCCAACAGGTTGTAATTCCTGGGAAGAGACAGGGGAAGGTGGACTGCTAAGGACAGCAACAGTGGGTGCCAGGGCTGTCTGGCCCAGTCTGGAGCAATCAGAATCACTTTGCAGGGCTGAGACTTGATCTTGACTAATACCTTGAACAGGAGAGGGAAGGGGGGAAAGCATACAAAAACTTCCCTTCCCAATCGAGAATTAGAGCATCCAGGGGGATGAGCCCAATACTGGGGGTCTGCAGCAAAAAAGGGAGAGCTGGCGATTGTCTGGGGCTGCAAAAAGATCTATCTGTGGAGTGCCCCATCTGGAGAAAATCACCTTCAAAACTAGGGGATCTAGGGACCATTCATGATGGCCCTAAGATATCCTGCTGAGAGCATCTGCCAGGACATTGTCCTTCCCTGGGAGGTGCACTGCTATCAGAGAGGTTTGCAGGGAATAGGCCAGAGACCACAACTCCACCTTCTGCACAAGGCCGTGACACAGTACACCCCAACGTTGATGTGCCACATTGTTGTGGTACTGTATTCTGATCTGGACTACTTTGTTCTGAACAGACTTGGAAAAAATACGGTGCAAACACTGCTCTGAGTTCAAGAGATTGACGTAACAGAGATTCTTGAGACCACAACCTTGGGTGCTCAGATCCCAAGTGCTCCCCAACCCAAGAGAACATCTGTGGTAAGGATTAGAGAATGAGGTGGTGACAAAAGACTCCTTGCCTTGAGTGTCCTGATCCTGCCACCATTTAGAACCTGGATCAGGGTTCAAGTCACAAGGACAGTTTGGTCAGATAATCTTTCTCTAGGACCAGGCTCTTAAGTGGAACTGAATGTCCCGCATCAAAACCTGCTCCCTGGACCCTGCAATGAAGGCTGCCATGTGGCCAGGAGCTGCAGAAGTACCTTGCAATCGAGACACCTGGAGAATGAATGAAGAGCCAGTTTCATAAGGTCCTGCTGTCAGGAAGGAAGGCTCTTACCTTATTATCAGTTCTGCCCCTATAAAGGTGAGGCTGTACTGAGCAGAACTGACTGAGAGATTAGGAGGAACCCTAAGAAGTAGCAATTGCTGAGTATCTGGAATGTGACTTGACTTGGTTGGGAGACTGCCCACTGAGCCAGTCGTCCAGGTATGAAAGATGGAGATCTTTTCTCCTTGGAAAGCACCCGCACCACCAGGCATTTTGTGAACACCATGGGGCGATGTTACCCAAAGGGCATGCTCTGAATTGATAGTGGCCTGAGAACACTCGAACCTAAGTACTTTCTGTGGGGCACCGATGGGAGAATGGAAATAAACATCGAGGTCCAGGAACTAGCCAGTCCAATAGCCTTAGGCAAATTATTCCCAGAGTCACCATTTTGAATTTTTGGATTTAAAGGTGCTTGTTTAAATATCTTAGATCAGGATGGGCCATCATTCTCCTCTTTTTTGAGGAGTTAGGAAGTACCTGGGTACAATCCTTTTCCTGTGTAAGATGAACACTTTCTGTAGCTCTGAGAGCCAAGGGAAAGACCTCACCTCTGGGCAAGGGCCTCGAAGGATTTACAGATGGAAAGGATCAGGTTACCATCTTGAGGAATTTTGAGCTGGGAACCAGTCCAGACACTACTTCAGGACCCACTTGTCTGTTAAAGACTTTCAGTCCTAGACAAACAAGCCAACCTCCCCACAGGTAGGGGAGATCGGCCGGGCAGACATCAGGGTGTCTGTGGCAGAGCTTAGGCTGAGGGGTGGGAGCAGCCCTATACCAGTCTGCCTCTCTAAGAACCTCTGAGCAAGGCAGAGGAGGCCTGGGCTTGGTAAAAAGCATGAAAAGGCCTGCCCATGCCCCAGATACTGCCTCTGAGTGGCTTGCCTTTCTTTAGACAGAGCACTCCTGTAGTTGGTCCTGTGCTAGTCCACTTTCTTCATATGTTCTCTGTCTGTCCCAAACGAGTACCAAACAGAAAAATCCATGGCACTAGTCTCGATCCTGTGACAGGCTAGCACATCTGAGCCACATCCTTGAAAGGCCATAGATGTAGCCATGACTCTAATAAAACATCAATGGAGTCACAGCAGCAATTGCACCTTGGATGCCTCAATCATCTCAGCCACCCGCTCAACTCCTTGGCAAGCTGGTCAGGGACTGTTTAGCTAAGTCATCACAGTATCCACAGACTTCTGGTATCTGTCGTAGCCATATAATTAGCCCCCTGAGTCCCAAATCCACCAAAGTACTGTTTCTTTGCCATGGCATCAATCCTCCTGGAGTCCTTATCCAGGGTGTGAAGCCAAGGTATATTACCTTATCACAGCAGCAGCTGCACTACCCATGGCTGCACTGCTGGAGTGGGAACTCCGTATCTGAGCCGACCAGAGTACACCTCTTATCCATTCTTCTGTCCACAGGAGTATGAATTAGGAGTTTTAAAATTTTAAATGTGTTTCCCAAAAGACTTATGGAGGAAGAGAATCTCCTGGACTCTGGGATGTCCATCATCTCAAATAATCAGGCTCCTCTGATCCTCTGCTTCTTCCATAGGAAGCTGGAGGGTTCAGCCACTTTTGTAAAACAAAGTGGGAAGGGAATCAGAAAGCCTGGAGAGAAAACACCTGAAGAGTCTGTCACGGGCGTATAAGGTCAATGGGCACAGACTCACAATCACCATCACCATCTACTCTCCTCCTCCTCGGTTCATAAAATTCTTCAAATTATAATCCGGAACGGAAACCCACCCAACTGAGCTAACGTGGTGCCAGTTCGTCGAACAGAGAGCCATTGAACAACTTATTGTTTACCGATTTCATCAATGATCGGGAAAAAAGTACATTCACACGAGCTTACATAACAGTAGTCTTCAAGAACAGTTCTTGCAGCAGTTACATCATTAGGACTGAAGCGGCGTCAGGACCCATGGAAAAAATTCAGCTAGCTATCTTCGACTGGGGCGCCCAGCGTCGGTCCACCTCAGGCGTCAGGCATAGTACATAAGAGGCGGACCGGCGATTCCCAGTTCTCCGAGGAACTTCCACCCACAGGCTAACACTGAAATGAGACGGATCACCATCAGAAGACAAGCGGGAAAAACCCTGTTAACAAGGCTTAAGCCATGCCTCCTCAAGGGAAGGTGGGCGGAAGGTACTGCTGCGAGCTGTTCTAGAAGATCTACTGTTGGTAGTTTTTCGTAACTGCTATCTGACGAGACACAGCTCTTTCAACAGATTACCCAATAGGACTGATTCCCAAGCGTGACGCCTGCAAACACTCTGGAGGAGGAATTAGAAGAGCGTTCCAGCTCCTGAATCTAGGACAAGGACCCTGGCACTGCCAGGCGACCTGCTCTTAAGTGGGCGATGTCAGGCTATAATGCCTAATAAAGGTATGAACAGAGCTCAAGTGGCTGCAGCACAAATGGCAGAGGTGGACGCGTTTAGGTGCTGCAAAAGAGGTGACACACCTAGTGGAATGGAGGACTGTTCCTGGGAGAGCTTTGGATTTGATATCATAACAGTATGAGATGCACTGGACAAGCCAACGAGACAGGGACTGTTTGGATACTGGTTGGCCCATCATCAACTCAGTAAAAACGAAAGTTGCTCTGAACTGAAGCTGCTGGTTCTGCTCAAGGTGGTACAGCAAGCGGTGAACTGGGGTGTGAGCAGCGCCTCTCCTCTGTTAGAATAATTAGGAGTAGACCGGCAGGTCAACATCCTGATTGAGTGAGTGTGGAAACCACCTTAGAAGAAGGTGGGATTACGTCCTCAGGGATACTCTGTCGATGGAAAATTAAATAGGCTCTTTGCACATGACAGCCTCAGAAACTCTTCTAGCTGACAAACAGCAAACAACGTTTTCCACGACAAAAGCAGCTATAATCAGTGGCAGTTCAAAGGGGCGTGAGTTGCTCAGGACAAACAAGTCCCATGAAGACAATAATAGGCTAAGGTGTAACACCCTCTCAAGTGCAAACAGGCATCTTGTGCACTGTAAACATACAGGTGATAGCTGAAAACAGAGTGCACTAATAGAGGTAGGCGAGACCCGAGCGGAAAGGAGGCAGGTACTCTAACACCGCTTTCACGGACAACCTAAGGGAAGGCCGGCGTGTACGACCACAACAAAAGGAAAAGTACCTACCGTAATTCTTGATCTTCCTTGTATCTTCACCACCATTACTTCTGGGGTAAGCGGGCGCACCCATCACGAACTTTTTTTTTTAATAAAGGTGCCCCGCCTCGGGCGGCGTCATGCTCATCATGAGCGGCGTTAATAGCGACAACTCCTCTCCAACTCAGTTCTGTGGCGGAGGCAAAGTGAAAGCAGAAAATATAGATAGCGAGCAAGAAGACGAGGGATAGCAAAACAGAAGAATGAACTGAAAAGGAATAGCGATGGAGAAGGACAGAGGAATGAGAACATCTAGCCTGGGAGTGCAGAGCCTCCTTACAGGCGACTCTAGGAGGAGAGATGGTAAGGAAATGAGAAAATGAAGAAGAAGAAAGAGAAGAGAGATGGGATGTTGAGGACAGAACCCAGCGAGCATAGTGGCTTGTAGCTGAGGCTCGACTAAGGGAAGCAAGATCCCGGAGATAGAGCTGAAGAGGTTCCGAACCCGCTAACAGACTCAGGAGGGCATGGTCCCATCTTCAACATGCCATTGTTCTTGACACCCCTGGCTCCTGGCGCGGAGGGCCTTTAAGTGAGGACAGCCGGGTGGGAAGAATAAAACCAGCAGTATAGGAAGCGCTCACAGGGGTTGAAATAGAAAATGTAAGCCTTTCAGAGTTCAAAATAAAATGGGACTCAGACTGACTGGCTAAGGCCGGCCAAGGTTTAGGCTGGCTAAGACTGGATATGGTCAACAAACCTACTGTAAACTGCCAGGAGGACATAGGGAGAAACCACTAACAAAACAGCGAGAAGGATGACTACCTTCTCGATGTTTGATTTCTCATTTTTTATTTTTTTTCTAATAGATGTGACCCAGCACAAGATGCCTATAGCAGTCGGAAGTTCCTCAGCATTTTTTTTTTTTTTAAAGAGAAAGGAACAGGCAATCCTGAGACCTCCCTGCTGCAAAGTAAGAATAGAGGGGAATCAGATTTCAGGGCAACTATCTGAACAGGATTACGCAGGATCAAACTGAATAACACACAGGCAGGGCAAAAAACCGAAGGTATCTTGCCATAAGAATAGCAAGAGATAGTTAGTAAGTCTGAACACAATACAATCAGAGACATGAATCTTAAGTGATAATTTTCTGGATTTTAGAACCCCTCAAGAACATCTTTTTTTTTCTCCCCGGGAAGGGAGGAATTTCCCTATATTTCTAATAAATACAGAAAGGAAGGAGGCAGGTGGAGAAGCCACAGGAAGAACTGCGGGGATGGTGGGGTGTAAATATGAATGGTGAAAAGACAAGATAAAATTACAGTGAGCGTAAGGGCCCATCTTCGCATCAATCTTCACCATTCAGACTACTCCTGATATAAAAGCTCCCTACTGGAGAGGCCATACCTGAGGAACAGACCCCAACCTTCTGCTGGTGAGAAACAGAAGAAGAACTTTATTCAGAAAGCCTAAGAGGAGAAGAGCTAGGAGGTGCCTCCGGGCAGAGACGGAGGAGCCCTGAAAAGTCTCCTAGCTCTGGAAGAAAAAAGCAGTCCCAGGCGGGCGAATCACCCGCGGGCCAGGGGTGACAACCTGAAAAAAGCCATACAAATCCGCCTGATGCGTAGCTGTCCCGCAAGCCTGGAAAGCCACCTCATGAAATGTAGATACCTTGCTTGGTGTCTACCAGCTCAGGCCTACAGGGAGAGCAGCAGCTTGTCTGGTTTACTCCGTATCGAACATGATGCCAGCAGCTGGGACATCATGAAACCCACAGATGCGGTTGTAAGCAGCGTGATGAGCCTGATGTGATGCAATACGCCGCTGACGAGAAGAGACACTCGCAGCAGTCGAACTGGAGAAAGTCGAATCGGTGAGCGATCGTCATCAGCAGCTCCCGGAAGGTATCAGGTATACCAAACCTGAGGGCGAGGTTGGGAGGAACCTAGAGACTCAGGGGCACAATACCTAAAGCTGGCAAGTCCGCGGGGCGCTGGGAAAAGCGGCAGGGGACTGCCATGACGCAGATGAGCACCTCCTGGAAGGATAGGCCAAAGGTACCACCGGATGCTGGGCACTAAATTCCCAAAATTCACGCATCTCACGTTCGGTATTGTCTCTTGAGGCATAGGAAATCGGAAATCCTCACCATCCTCCCGAGGAAGCTGATATTCTGTGAAATCAGCATCAGAGGACAGATGAGCAGGGGTTCCTCTCACCGGAGGAGGAAATGAGGATGATGAGGAACTGGAATGCCCAGAGGATTCCTCACGGCAGGTTGGGAAGTCAAGACCCGCTCATGCATGCCCACAAGCAGAGGGAAGGCCACAGAACCCCTGAACCTCCCAGGATAGCGGACCGTAGGGCCGACATAGCCTGGGAGTGGGGGCAGTGAAGGCAGAGAGATGGGAGAGGGGCACCTCCCAGCGGAGCAACTGCTCTCTGCGAGGGGCTCTAGAATCGAGAAAGGAGCCCTGGAAAGGATCCCGGATATCAGACCAGGCGCAGAGCGGAACTCTGGGAAGCGAGGCCTGGAAGAGCCCTGAGGGAGAACCTCCCCTGTGACGGCACGGGACTGCATGGATCCAGAAGGGCAGTCCAGCACAACGCCGCGAAGGACACCCTAGAACCCTGGAGGGAGGCGAGGCTCTGCACTTGACTCCTGGCCACCCCTGAGGGTGGTCAAGGAAGACGAGCAGCAGACACCCCTCGACCCCTCAGACTCAGAGGCCCTCCTCCTCGACCACAAGCGTCCCCTGTCCCTAGAGAGTGACAGCACCCCGTGAGTAGCTGTCACGGGCCTCAGAGAGAGCCTCCCCCGTCCCCGCGCCTGCCCCAGGGCTCCCAGCCACCCACAGGGAACCCTCAGGAGGCGGCGAAAGGGGGACAGAGGAGGGGCCGCTGCGCCGCCCTAGCACCTCTAGCCACCAGGGACCCAGACTCCGAAGAGGGGTGCCAGGATGGGTCCACGTCTGAATCATGCCGCCCTCCGAGGAGGGGCAGAGACCAACAGGACCTCCAATACTGGCCACCCAGGGTCCCGAGGCTCGGAGGCATGACAGCCCAGTACCAAAGGCGCCGCTCGCCTCCCTCACGCTGGTAGCAGCCAGGCCTAGCTCCACACCCCAGCAGGCGCCCAGCGAGCCAGCACCGCCTGGAGGAAGGACAGGCCCAGGCGCCGGCGTCCCGGAAGCGGCCTTCCGCCAGCGGTGCCGCCCTATCCACATCGGCCCTTGACAACGGCGCCAGGCCAATAGCAACACCGCCAAGCAGCGCCGCCCGATCACAGTGCCTGGCACGTTGCAGAGATCCAGCAGCGCCGCCAGCAGGCGCCGCTCTGTCTGGCGCCGCAAAGCAGCGCCGAGGACTCAAAACTGCGCCCGAAGCGGCGCCGTCGATCACCGGCACATGAAGCAGGCGCCAGAGATCCCGGCAGTGCAGCGGCGTCGAGGTCCACCGAAGCTGACCCAAAAGGCGAGGCCTGCGCCCACGAGAGCCTGCACCTCCAGTGACTGCCGGCGGTATCAGCGCCCCTTGACGGGAAGGACTCTGACGCTCCCCAAGAAAGAGCGAGACCCCTCCTCCTCAGACCGTATAGGCCGGGGAGGACCGGGAAGAGCCTAGAACCTTACCTGAGAATCCCTATGCGACGTCGTCCCCCGAAGGTCGGCGGAGCTTTGCCGAGCTTGAACGCGCGGACTTCGAGGACACGGCGGTCCATGGAGAAACAGGCGTCGCACGAATCCATGTCATGGTTGGGTCCCAGGCAACGAAGACAAACGTCATGCCGGTCCGAGACGGAGAAATGCCGGCCACAGCAACACCGACGCATAGGGCGGCCCGCCTTCGAAACACGTTTAGCTCCGGACCCGGACATAACGCGAAATCAACAAGAAAAAACAGTAGGAAAACACACCCGGCGCCGCTTTAGAAAGAAAAAAGAACGGTCTTACCGATCGGCGTCGAGTGTGTGGAAAAGAGGAGTCGCTGACGCGGTGAGAGATGGACGCTCCGAAACAGGTGCTGCCTCGGCCGGGGAGAAACAGAACTGAGTTGGAGGAGGGTCGGTCGCTCTTGGCGCCCCTCGCGCATGACGCATGACGCGTCTCGAGGGAGGGGTTGTTAGGCAACTTTTTTTAAAAAAAAAAGTTCGTGACGGGTGCTGCGCCTCCGCTTACACCCAGGAAGTAATGAATGGTGAAGATTGACAAGGGAAGATCGGCGCCATTTCATGGTGTGTATCGCCGCGTTGCGGCTTTCTGGCGGCAAGAAAGAACTTCCGCAAACCTCTTGCGAGACCTGTAGACGTAAGATGGCTATATGTCTCTAGGAGCCAACATAGATACATAGATACATAGACACATAGACACATAGACACATAGACACATAGACACATAGACACATAGACACATAGACACATAGACACATAGACACATAGACAGTGTCGGCAGATAAGGGCCTATGGCCCACCCAGTCTGCCCATTTGAGCTTGTAAGTTCAGTTTGTTTTCCTAGAAGTCTATTTCCCCTTACCCCTGACCTCTAGAATTCCTTTATGTCTATCCCATGCATTCTTAAATCCCTGATTGTTTCAGCCCCACCACTTCCTCTGGCAGGGTGTTCCACTTGTCCACCACCCGTTCTGTGAAGAAATTCTTTCTCATGTTTCCTCTGAATCGTCCTCCCTCCAACTTCATCCCATGCCCTCTAGTCCTGAAACATCTTTTTCGCTTAAAAATAGTGTTTTCCTGCACCCTGTTCCTCCCTGTAAGATACTTGTATGTCTCTATCATATCCCTCTCCCTCTTCTCCTCCAGGGAGTACATGTTCAGTTCCTTCAACCTGTCTTCATAGGATTTGTGATGCAACCCATGCACCATCTTTGTTGCCCCCTCTGAACCTTCTCTACCCTGTCTATGTCCTTACGTAGGTATGGTCTCCAGAACTGTACACTGTACTCCAGGTGGGGCCTCACTAGTGTCTTGTATAGCGGAATTATGACCTCCCTTTCCTGCTGGTGATGCCCCTGCCTATACATCCCAGCATCCTATTTGCTTTACCTGATGCCTTGTCACACTGTTTCCCTACCTTGAGGTCATCAGAGATGACAACCCCAAGATCCCTTTCCTGCTTGGTGCATGCTATATCCTCACCCCCAACTATATATTGTGCCAGGGTTTTGTCCCCTATATGCATTATCTTGCACTTCTTTGCATTGAATTTCAACTGCCAAACCCTTGACCATTCTTCAAGTTTCTGCAGGTCCCTTCTCATTCTGTCTACACCCTCTGGTGTGTCTACTCTGTTACAGAGCTTTGTGTCATCAGCGAACAGTGAAATTCTGCCTTCTATATCCTGTGCAATGTCACTGATGAAGATGTTGAATAGGACCGGTCCCAGCACTGATCCTGTGGTACCCCACTGGTCACTCTTCCCTCTGTGGAGTGACAGCCATTTACCACCACCCTCTGTGTCCTGCCACCCAGCCAGTTACCTACCCACCACACTACTGTCCTGCCCACACCCATATTCCCAGTTTGTGTAATTGTCTTCTATGTGGCACAGTGTCAAAGGCCTTGCTGAAGTCCAGATAGGCCATGTCCACTGCCCTCCCCTGATCCACCTCCTAGTCACCCAGTCAAAAATTCAATGAGGTTGGTCTGACATGACCTCCCTGGTGAAACCATGCTGCCTTGGGTCCTGTAGTGCATTGACAACCAGATGTTCCACCAATCTCCTTCAGTAGTGCTTCCATGATCTTTCCCACTACCGAGGTGAGGCTGACTGGTCTGTAGTTCCTGCTTCTTCTTTGTTCCCACTTTTGTATAAGGGGACTACATCTGCTGTCCTCCAGTCTTTGGGTACCTCCCCTGCTTCCAGTGATTGGCTGAACAGGATAGCCAGAGGTTCAGCCACCACCTCTCTTAGTTCTTTAAGGACCCTGGGGTGCACCCCATCTGGCCCCATTGCTTTGTCAACTCATTACTTCCAGTTCCTTCAGGACCCTTTCTCGTGTAAAGGGACTTGTGTCCATTTCTGCACCATTCTCACCCCTTGTACTCCCTTCAGACCCATTACCCCCCTCTTCCTTAGTAAAGACTGAGCAGAAATACCTGTTCAATATGTCAGCTTTACTGTTGTCATCCTCCACACTGCTCCCATCCTCCCCCTTCAGTCTAACTATCCCTCCCTTTGTCCTTCTTTTTTCACTTATGTACCTGTAAAGGTTTTGTCCCTTTAACCACTGATTTTGCAATGTGTTCTGTCTGAGCTTTGGCTTCCTTACTGACTTCCCTGCCTCCCTTTGTTTCTCCTGGTACTTCTCCCTATCCCCTTCTGCCTGTGTCTTTTGTATTGCCTGAATGCAGTCTTTTGGCTTTCACTTTCTTTGCTACCTCTTTGGAAAACCATAATGGTCTCCTCTTTCTTTTCCTCTTGCTAACCTGCTTAATGCATAATTCTGTTGTTCTTATAATCCCCATTTTAAATACTGCCCACTGTTCCTCAATCCCTGATTCCTGTCCCATTCCCTTAATGCCTCTTTCAAGCATCTCCCATTTTTCCAAAGTCTGCCCCTAAAATCCAGGATCGTGTTTTGTGTGGTTTGGTTCTGCTCTTTCTGTGATTTCAAACCACAATGACTGGTGGTCACTGTTACCCAGGTGCTCCCCCACTGTTACCCCCATCACACTGTCCCTGTTTGTGAGCACAAGGTCCAGTATTGCCTTCTGCCGAGTTGGTTCCATGACCAGTTGCTTGAGGAAGGCACCCTGAAGGGAGTCCAGGATAAATCTGCTCCTAGTTGATGCTGCTGGTGGGATGCTCCAGTCCACATCTGGAATATTGAAGTCTCCAACCAGTACTACCTCACCCTTGTCTGCCATCCTTTGGATGGCTAGCATCAGCTCCCTATCTGTTTCTTCCTCCTGGGCTGGTGGTCTATAGACCACACCTGTGCGGATGGCTGGCCCCATTTTCCTTTCCAGCTTAACCCACAGTATCTCTCCCCCATTTTGTTCCTCCTGGATCTGTGTGGCCCTTATGTCATTTTTCACATACAGTGCCACTCCTCCTCCCTTTCTGCCTGCTCTGTCTCTTCTGAATATGTTGTAGCCAGGTATGGCCATCTCCCAGTCATGGTTATCATTACACCAGGTTTCAGTGATGGCCACAATGTCCAGGTCTGACTGTACCATGACAGCCTCCAGATCTTCCATCTTGTTGCTAAGGCTCCTGGCATTTGCACACATGGCTTTCCAGGATTTGACCTCCCTAGACTGCTTCACTGTTCTACTCCAGCCCCTTCCTTGGTTGTCATTTATCCCTGGTTCTCCTTGCTGTCTGCCATACATGCAGGTTCAGTGAGCGTAAGTCCGGGTGGACCAGTGAACCCTTCTCCTGAGACAAGAGGTGGTAGCCGAGGTTCCCAGGATAGCTGAATTAGCAAAGGGAACCAGATCTGCCTGGGCCAGAAAGGGGCCACCAGGATCATTGTTGCATGCTCCCTGCGCAGTTTGAGAAGAACTCTCTCGATCAACGGGAAGGGAGGGAAAGCGTAGAGGAATCTGTCTGCCCAGGAGAGGGACAACGCGTCTCGCCAGAAAACACCAGGCCCTGGATCTAGCGAGCAAAAATTGGGCAGTTTTGCGTTGGATGGGGAAGCGAATAGGTCCAGTTCTGGAGTGCCCCATCGAAGAAACAGATCCTCTGCTACCTCCTGAAGAAGTTCCCACTCGTGGACTCTGGCCTGGGAGCGACTCAGGCCGTCTGCAATTGTGTTGTCCACCCCGGGAACATGTACTGTGATCAGGTTCGCGCCGTGTCGGATTACCCAATCCCACACCCTCATGGCCTCCCTGCAAAGGGGGTAAGAGTGTGCGCCTCCTTGTTTGTTGAGGTAATACATCACCGCCGTGTTGTCTGTCTGAAGCAGGAGAGTACTCGGCGGGATCTCTGACTGAAATGCCTGCAGGGCATAAAGGACCGCCCTCATCTCTAGGACGTTGATATGGAGGTGGGCCTCCAGAGGGGTCCACGTACCCTGGGACTTCACCCCGTTCAGGTGTGCTCCCCACCCTAGACCTCAGGAGTCTGTGGTGAGGATTACCTCTGGGGATGGCGCTATAAACAGGACGCCCATAGAGAGTGTCCCTGGGTCTAGCCACCACTGCCAGTCTCGAATCGCGGTGTTCGTGATTCTGACCGGATGCTGCATGTGGTCTTGCCTTTGGTCCCATTGCACCTTGAGCATCCACTGAGTTACCCGCATGTGGAGCCTTGCGAGGGACAGTAGGAATATTGCGCGGCATGTGTCTGAGCAACCCGAAGGACCCGACCTGGCTGGGCGGTCTTCTTCGACAGCTCGGATGAGGGATCTGATGCGCTCCGCTCTGTCGCTTGGAAGAAATGCTCTTCCCTGAACGGTGTCCAGTACTGCACCCATGAACTGCAGCTTCTGCGACGGTACCAGGAGAGACTTCTCGTGGTTAATTAGGATACCCAGAGATCGAAACAGGTCCTGGGTGCTCTGGATCGCCCGTAACAACGCCTCTCTGGAGGAGGCCATGAGAAGCCAATCGTCCAGGTATGGGAAATGAAAATTATGTACCTACTGTAATTCTTGATCTTCCTGGACGAGTCTTCACCACTCATTCACACTATTGGGATCTGCGCCGGAGGCACCAGGACCCATCGGGAGCAAACTTTTTGCTGGGGAGTCGACGCCAGAGATGGCGCCGCGAGCCCTAGCTCGCGCGTCGACTCCCCAACCGCCTCAGTACCTTTTTTACCAAGGAGGTGCAGCGTAACTAACCTAGAAGGGTAGCCTAACCTAAAAACCGGACATAAGATAGTCCAGACGACCCGTGTAAGAAGGGTCAACAAAGAAGTCTTCAAAGTCTAAAGATTTGAGGGAGTGAAGACCAACAAGAGAGGTGAGCTCGGGGGATGGAGGGTGGGCGTATGAATGAGTGGTGGAGACTTGTCCAAGAAGATAGTACAGTTACGTAAGAACTTACCGTAACAGTAGATCTTCGAGAACAGCTCTTGCAGCAGGTTACACCATTAGGACTGAAGCCGTCAGGCGCCAGGACCCCACGGAAAAATTCTAGCTAGCTAACTACAGCGGGGACCGCCCCCGACGCCGGTCCCACCTCCGACGTCAGGCGTGGTACAAAAAGAGGCGGTCCCGCCAGATTCCCAGTTCTCCCTACCGAGACTTCTTGCCGTGAGCTGACATCAAAATGGGAGACCTAGGATTTGCCGTCAGAAGACAGAAAGATAACAATTCCTGCTCAGAAAGACTGAGCCATGCCTCCTCTAAGGGAAGGTGAAGTAGGAAAGGTACCTGCTGCAAGAGCTGTTCTCGAATCTACTGTTACGGTAAGTTCTTACGTAACTGTACTATCTTACCGAGACACAGCTCTTGCAGCAGGTTACACCATTAGGACTGATTCCCAAGCAGTAACGCTGTCAGAAAATCCGGGAGGAGGAAAATAAAGGATAAATACCAGGTCCTGAACCTAGGACAGGAGACCCTGAAGCACGCCAAGCCAAAACCAGCCCTTCACGAGAGAGCGTATGTCCAGGCTATAATGCCTGATAAAGGTATGCACAGAACTCAAGTGCTGCAGCGCATATAGCAGAAGTGGAAACATTTTTGAGCGCTGCAAAGGAAGTAGCCACCCCTCTAGTGGAATGACCCCGGACTGTACCCGGGAGGGCTTTTGTTTGATACCATAACAGTGAGAAATACACTGGACAAGCCAGCGAGAAAGGGACTGTTTGGATACGGGTTGGCCCATCATTCTCTCAGAGAAGGAAATGAAAAGTTGCTCAGAACTACGAAAGGACTGAGTTCTGTTGAGGTAAAACCTCAGGCTGCGGTGAACATCCAGGGTATGGAGCAGAGCCTCTCCTCTATTTGAGTAGCTCGGAAGTAGACCGGAAGGTCGATATCCTGGTTCAGATGAGTGAAGAAACCACCTTAGGCAAAAATTTAGGTTCGTCCTCAGGGATACTCTGTCCCGTGGAAAACTAAATAAGGCTCTTTGCACATGAGAGCGTGAAGTTCAGAAATTCTTCTTGCCGAGGTAACAGCAACTAAAACAACGTTTTCACGACAGAAAACAATCACGCAACAGGTTCAAAGGGGAGCGTGAGCTGTTCCAGGACAAAGAGCAAATCCCATGGAGGCACAGGGTCTCTAATAGGAGGCCTAAGGTGTAACACTCCTTAAGAAATTTCGAAAAAGCACTATTCACGCACATCGCGCTAGACCTGGTAACCGAAGGGGTCAAATTGCTAAGTCGTGACGGCGGGAAAGAACTGGGGAATCTAGGCGGACCGCCTCCTTTTGTACCACGCCTGACGCCGGAGGCGGGACCGACGCGGGCGGGTCCCCGCTGTAGTTAGCTAGCTAGAATTTTTCCGTGGGTCCTGGCGCCTGGACGGCTTCAGTCTAATGGTGTAACCTGCTGCAAGAGCTGTGTCTCGTAAGATCAAGAATTACGGTAGGTACGTAATTTTCATATCTTCCTGGACATAAGTCTCCACCACTCATTCACACTATTGGGAGTACCAAGCTAATAATCCCCCAGGAGGGCGGCAGGAGAAACCAAGAGCTCACATTTCTTAAGACAGAAGTCCATTAAGGATGGCTCTGCCAAAGGAAGAATGTCGTCTGGCATGGACATCGAGTGCATAATGCTTAACGAAAGTATGCACTGAGCTCCAGGTGGCTGCATTGCAGATGTCTGCAATGGGCACGTTGCAAATTTCTGCTAGGGATGCCGCTACCGCTCTGGTAGAGAGCGTAAACTCTACCCTCCAACTTAACCTGCGCCATGGAATAGCAGTGACGAAGGCACGCCACTAGCCATGTTGAGATACACCTAATAGCGACAGGCTGACCCAGCCGGGCCTCACTGAAGGAAACTAACAGTTGCTGGGCTTTACGAAAATCCTTGGTTCTAAGTAGAAACGCAAGGCCCTCTTAACATCCAGAGAATGAAGAGAGCGTTCCCCTTCATTCTGGAAGTCTGCAAAATAAGATGGAAGGACCAAAGGTTGGTTAAGATGAAATTCTGACACAACCTTAGGAAGAAATTTAGGATGAGTATGAAGAACTACTTTGTCCTTATAGAACACAGTATACGGAGGGTCTGTGACCAGGGCATGCATCTCAGAGACCCTACAGGCTGAAGTAATGGCCATTAGGAAGGCAGTCTTCCAGGTGAGGAACTTTAGTTCACAGGTAGCTAGAGGCTCAAAGGGTTTCTGGGTGAGCATGTCTAGCACAAGATTAATGTCCCAGGCTGCAACCGGACATCTTGTAGGGGGTCTGGTGTGTAGAATGCCCTTAAGAAATCTCTTAACCATAGGTAACTGAGCCAGAGAAAGAGAAAAAAACGGCTCATGATACGCTGAAATGGCACTAAGGTGAACCTTAACTGTAGAGTACTGGAGACCTGAATTTGAGAGGTCCAAAAGGTACTCAAACTTTATCCGAGGGCAGGAAAGGGATTCAAAGAGGACTTTGCACACCAGAGAGAAAACTCCACTTAGCCGTAGAAGTTTTCCGAGTGGCTGGCTTCACGCAGCCAGAAGGATATCCGAAACTCTTCGAGAGACATTGAACCGATTTACTTCTACCTCTTCAGGAGCCGAAGGTGAAGAGATCTCAGATTGGGATGGACCACCGGTCCCTGAGTTAAAAGGTTCATCTGTAGGGGAAGTGGTCTCGGAGGAACTGCCAATATACTGTTGAGAAGTGGAAACCACAGTTGTCGAGGCCAAAAGGGAGCAATGAGAATCATCTCGTCTCCCTGAGACTCGAACTTGAGGAGTACTCTCTGAATTAGAGGAAGAGGCGGAAAGGCGGAAAGAAAGCGTTTTGTCCACTGCAGCCTGAACGCATCCTGACAAAAAATGCCAGGCCCTGGATTTTTGGAGCAGAAGAGAGGCAGTTTTGCGTCGAGTGGGGACGCAAAAAGGTCCAGGTCCGGAGTTCCCCACTCTTCGAATAGTGACTGAACTACGGTTGAGTCGAGAGACCACTCGTGAGGATCTGTCTCTGTTCTGCTGAGACGGTCTGCCAAGTCGTACTGTACACCTGGCAGGTAGATTGCTTGAATTAGAGCCTTGTGCTCCAAGCACCATTCCCAGACCCTCATCGCTTCTCTGCATAAGGGGTAAGAATGAGCGCCGCCCTGCTTGTTGATGTAATACATCACTGCTTTGTTGTCCGTTTGGAGGAGAATATTCTTGTAACAGAGAATGTCCTTCACAGCTCGGACTGCATAAAGGACGGCTCTCATTTCTAGAACATTTATGTGAAGCTGGGACTCGAGTTGAGTCCACACACCCTGAGTGTGGAGAGCCTGACAGTGAGCCCCCACCCCATTGGTGAGGTGTATGTGGTAGTGGAAATCTGATGGTCCAGAGGGCCAAAGGGGTATCCTTGCAGGAGATTGTCCTCTTGAGACCACCAGGTGAGAGACCTCCGTAGGGGTTCTGTCACCTTGATGAGATAGGACTGCGGGTGAGTGGTTGGAGACCACTGAGTACTGAGCATCCACTGGGTGGTTCTCATGTGCAGACGGGCCAGAGGTACAGTGAACACTGAGGATGCCATGAGGCCCAGCATCCGTTGCATCAAGAGCGCTGTAACTGACCTGTTCTCTCCGATGTAACGGGCCATCTGAAGGATATCGTTCCTTCTGTCTGGGAGAAAAGCCTTCGCACAGGATGTGTCCAGAAGGGTCCCTATGAAAAGGAGCCTCTGGGAGGGCTGCAGCTGTGATTTCTTGAGGTTCAGCAGGACTCCCATGGATGTAAGGAGGTGAGAGGCCGTCTCTACGGCATCCACAGTCCCTTGCCCGGAAGGACTTGCCAGAAGCCAATCGTCCAGATAAGGGAACACCTGTATTCCGAGTTTTCTGAGGTGCGCTGCGAGAACTGCACAACACTTTGTAAAAACTAGCGGCCGAGGATAGCCCAAAAGACAGGACTCTGAACTGATAATGTTGTCCCAGAGCCACAAACCTCAGGAATTTGTGATGTCTCGGTGAATGGGAATAATGCATGTCTGAGGGAAGCTACCAGTCGTGCTGATGAAGCAAGGGTAACAGGGTTCCTAGAGAAATCATTTTGAATTTCTCCTTGGGGAGAAATTTGTTTAGCTTTCTGAGATCTAGAATGGGGCGCATTCCCCCAGACTTCTTTGGAACCAGAAAGTAATAAGAGTAGAACCCCGTGTTTCGTTGATGCAGCGGCACAAGTTCTACTGCCCTGTTTAGAAGGCCCTGAATCTCGGCGGTGAGAAGGTCTGACTGAAGGGCAGACATCCTGGGCTGCCGTTTGGGAGGAAAATCCGGAGGAGTTTCCACAAAATTGAGTGAGTACCCCTCGCGGATTACCCGAAGGACCCATTTGTCTGAGGTGATGGACTTCCACTGGCTGTAGAAGTGCATCAGCCGACCTCCCACCAGAGAGGAAAAGTCCACCTCGGGCAGCTGAGGTGGGACTTGAGCCAGCAATTCATAAAGTAGCTGGGAGCTTTGGGCCATGGCTTTCTGCTTCTTGCTATCGTTTGAGGTTGGGCAGGTTGGTTCTTATGGAAACTACCTCTGCCTCGAAAGGACTGACTGTTATAAACTGACGCTTACGGCATGCCCTCTAGAGGGGCAGGAGGGTCTAGCCAACTTAATGGCTGACCTAGTCTTTGTGTAGCTTCTAGAGCTTGCTCGACCTGAGGACCAAAAAGATATGCACCATCAAAGGGCAATGCCAATACCTGCTGTTGCGCATCATTGGTGAAGCCTGAAGTGCGCAGCCAGGAATGGCGGCGGGTGCAAATACCAGCAGCTGCTGAACGGGAAGCGGAGTCGAAAGCATCCATGGCTGCTTTAACCTGCTGGTTGTTAGATTCAATACCCTGGTAATGGTTTGGAAGCTCGGTTTTGAATCTGACTCCGGAAGAGCTTCAACCATTTGCTTGAGAGAGTGCCACAGGATATACTCGTACTGAGAAAAATAGCCCTGGTAACTGGCAATACGCATACTTAGGGTAGAAGCAGCAAAGACTCTCTTACCTAAGGTGTCTATCTTATGAGATTCCTTGTTAATAGGTCGAGCTGTAGTGGTTTGAGGAAGGACGACTATCATTCTCTGCCAGGACTACAATAGGATCCGCAAAGGCTTGGAATGCCAAAAGAAAAAATTACTCACCTTAGTAATTGCTTTTCTTCTCATGGAGTCTTGCTATATTAGGACTTATTGCAGTTAGCCACTGCATTTGAACTGCCCCGGAGAGGAAAGAGTTAACTCCAGAGAATCTGGAGTTCTAAAGCGCGAGGGCACTATACCAAAGCTCTATCTGGGCAGTTTCAAATGAAACTGTCAGATCTTTTCGAAGCTAACACTAAGCAACAAGTCTGTGTGAAAAGCTCTACACTAGGCAAATGGCTACCTACTAGTAGTAATAACAACAATAGAAACAACAATAGAAACAACAATAACAATAATAAGAATGAATAATGGTATTATTAGTTTCCCGACAAGCACTATTAGGAACCCCTTCCCCAAAGACTCAAGTCCAGGAAGGGGCCAAAAATCACTCAACCGAAAACCTAGTTCCCTAACCCTAAATAAAGAGGGTGAAGGAAAGAACTACAATGGCATGACACAGTGCTTGCACTAATTTGCCACCCCACCCCAGTAGAAGTTCTGAGGGGCAGGTTGGGTGGTCCTAATATAGAGACTCCATGAGAAGAAAAGCAATTACTAAGGTGAGTAATTTTTCTTCAAACACCATGAAGTCTTGCTATATTAGGACTTATTACAGATACACAGCAGTACCTCCATGGAGGAGGGTCAGAACCTACTTAGGAAATAGGCTCTGAGCACAGCTGTGCAAAAACGAGCATCTCTCCTGGACTGAAACCAGGAATAATGCTTGGTAAAAGTGTGAACTGTCTTCCAAGTAACAGCTCGACAGATTTCAGAATGGGAATATCTCTAGCAGCTGCTAGAGATGCAGCTGTACACCTGGTGGAGTGAGCCCTCAGTCCTGAGGGGGCTCTCCTACCTAGTCTTTGATAACAAAATGGATACAAGAGACAATCCACCTTGCAATTGTCCTCTTAGTGGCAGGTTCCCTTTGCCAACCTCGCCCTAGGTAAGGAAGAGTTGGAGGGATTCAAACCTGTGACCCTTGGTGCGTTACAAATAGTAGCATAAGGCTCTTTTGACATCCAAGCTGTGCAGTCTCCTCTCACCTGAGGAAGAATGCTCAGTGAAAAAATCCTGGGAGAGAGATGGATTGGTTCAGGTGGAAACCTGAAACCACTTAGGGACAAACCCTGTGTTAGTCCTAGGGACTGTCTTATCCCTGTGGGGAGAGAAAAATCTTCTTCCACTGCCAGGGCCTGTAGTTCACTTATGCGCCTGGCAGAAGTGAAACCACCAGAAAAAAACATTTTCCAAGTGAGAAGCTTGAGCTCTGCTGGGGACAGAGGTCCAAAGGGTTTGCATTAACTGAGCAATGCAAACATTCGGCTCATGCAGGAGCAGGTTCCGAAAAGGAGGGTTGGTGTGAAGCAACCCTCAAAACTTGGAAAACACAGGTTGAGAAGAAAAGGAAGCAGGCTTCCCTGCTTGCAGAAAAAAACAGAGACAGCTGCCAAAGGAACCCTTAAGGTAGCTGGCCTAAGACCTAAAGAATTTAAAATGGACCAAAAGTCCAGAAAATGGGCAGATAAGCAGACTGTGGTATAATCTGCTTCTCAAGCGCCTCAGACTGAAAACCTGTTCCACTTAGAATTGTAAGTGGCGCCAGTGAAAAGCTTCCTTGAAGCCTTTAAAATATCCGCGACACCTTGAAAAGGTGTAAATCAGCAAATTCTAACTCTCAAGAGCTGCCTTGAGAAGGAGGAATTTGAGGTTCGGATACAGACTCTCCCTTGTGCAAAGGCCAGTAAGTCGTGGACTCTGGGCAAGCTCAGGTAGGGTGGACTGTCAAGGACAGAGACAATGGGTACCAGGGCTGTCTGGCCCAGCTTGGAACAATCAGAATCGCTTTGCAGGGCTGAGATCTGATTTTTACTAGTACCCTGAAAGAAAGGGAAAAGGGAGGAAAGGTGAACAGAAACTTCCCTTTCCAATCCAAGTGAAAAGCGGCCCAGGTGGGCTGATCCCAGCACTGGAGGCCTCCAACAAAACAGAGAAAGTTAGTGGTTATCTGGGGCTGCGAAAAGATCTATCTGAAAATGAGCCCCATCTGGCAAGGACTGAACCCAGCACCTGAGGATTCAGAGCCCAATCGTGATGGCCCTGAGAAATCCTGCTGAGGGCATCTGCCAGGGCATTGTCCTTCCCTGGGAGGTGAACTGCTATCAGGGAGGTGTTCAGGAGTAAGCCAGAGACCACCACTTCATTGCTTCGGTGCACAAGGCTGATGACCCAGTGCCCCCTGCCTGTTGATGTACCACATTATTGTGGTGTTGTCTGTCCTGACTTGAACTACCTTGTTCTGGACAGAAGCTGAAACTCCTAAGAGCTAGAAGACAGCTCTGAGTTCCAAAAATTGATGTGAAGCAGAGATTCCTAGGAGCCCACACTCTAGTGGACAGGTCGCCTAAGCGAGCCTCACCCCAACACAGGAGCATCCGTGGTGAGGGAATGAGAGGACCCCTAGTTTTAGATTGCTTTGATCCTGCCACAGTGTAAGGCCAGGATCAGGAGTCACTAGAACCAATTTGGAAAGGGAATCCCTCCTTTGGGACCAATAGGCCCTCAGATGGAACTGAATGTCCCTCATCTGAATCTTGCTCCTGCACTACAGCTGTGGAAGCAGCCATGTGCCCTAGTAGTTGTAGCAAATGCTTTGCTGGTCAAGAGACTCGCAGAGTAATGGAAGATGCCAGGGCAAGAGACTGCCTACCCTTTTAGAGGGGAGAAATGCCCTGGCTAACTCTGTGTTCAACTCTGCACCTATGAAAGTTAGTACCTGAACTGGTTCTAGAACTGACTTTGGTAATTCAGCAGGAATCCCAGAAAGGTGAGAAGCTGCTGGGTGACTTGCAAGTGGATTTTACTTGATCTGGAGACTGACCCACTAAGAGCCAGTCATCCAGGAAAGGAAACAAAGCAATCCTTGCCTTTCTAAAAGAGCCACTACCACAGCTAAAATTTCTGAATACCCTGGCGCAGAGGTAAGGCCAAGGGCATTGCCCTGAACTGGTAGTGGCCTGAGGGTAACCTGAGGTACTTTTGGTGAGAAGGCCTGATCAAGACATGAAAAATAGGCATCCTTGAGGTCCAGGAAAGCTAGCCAGTCCCCTGGCCTCAGCCAGAGTTAACATTTTTAACTTTGTTTTCAAAAGATGCTTGTTCAGGTACCTTAAATCTGA
Source organism: Neoceratodus forsteri (assembly GCA_016271365.2). NCBI lineage: Eukaryota > Metazoa > Chordata > Ceratodontiformes > Ceratodontidae > Neoceratodus > Neoceratodus forsteri. Next base: position 358,575,942 of record CM028137.1, read on the forward strand.
GCTGGGCCGCCAATCTCCTGCCTTCTATAGGTTAAGAAAGTATCATGAGCACAGCCCCTGCCCCGTGGCAAGGAGGGACCTTTCTACTGCTTTGCAGTTCAGAGGAGAAGAAACCTCTGCTCCTAAAGCAAGGGATTCAAGGATTTGCAGTGGACCTGTCTGGTCTCATCTTTGGAAACTGTTTGAGCTGAGAACCAGACCTATTACTCCAGAACCCACTTGTCCGAGTTGGGACACACAGTTCTGGCTGAAATAAAACCAACCTGCCCACTGGTATAGGAGATCGGCCCTGGCAATCCCATCGGGTGCCTGCTTGGCAATAGTCTTAGGCTAAGGGAGGGGACGGTTTACTTGTGCCCTGCCTATCTTCTGGGCTCTGAAGAGACCCCTCTGTCGAAAGCAGAGGAGGCCTGAGCCTCTACCTGGGCACTTTTGTAGGTAATCATCCATGTTTTTCATATAGCTTTCTGTTTGTTCCTCAAACAGAGAATTACCCACAACAAGAAACAAATCCATAGACTTTGACAGAGTATCTTGGGACAGATTAGTGCATCTGAGCCATGCCAACCTACGGAAAGTTACAGAAGTGGTCATGACCCTAGTGAAAACAAGATTAACACCAACAGCAGTATGAACTTGAACTTAGAGGCTTCAGTGCCATTAGCAGCCACCTGTTCCAACCCACTAGCCAGCTGGCCATGGCCTGCTTGGCTAACTGCAACCTAAATCCCCACCTCAGATTTCGAAATATAGCCACATAAGCCATACAACTTGCCTGTCTGAGTCCCACAGAAGCTGCCATATACTGTTTTCTTGCTATGGTATCAATCCTCCTGGAATCCTATTCAGGAGGATGTGAGCCAGGAACTAACCTTGACACAGGCTGCAACATTACCACACCTACATGACTACACTGCTCAGTGAGGAAGTCTGTAACAGAGCCTGATTTAAATACACCTTCTGTCCATTTTTTATCTTACAGGAGGGACAGAAGAATCTTATAAAATCTTAGTTGTTTACTTCCCAAATGACTTATGCAAAGGAAAGACAACCTCCTAGCCCATCACTCCTACATAATCAGGCTCCCTTTACTCATCCATAGCCTCCTCTAAAGGAAGCTTGGGGATTCTGCAAGCTTTTGTAAAACATAAACTGAGAAGGGGACTCAGACAGAATAGGAGGAGATTCTAAAAATCTGTCTGGAGAAATGTCCGCTAAGGGCACGCCCAGACCCTACCAGCCACACATGTATTGATCAATTTTCCTCCTCCCACTCCTGTGGTTCATAACAATTCCTCAACATCATAAACCTGAACCACTGGAACTGAACGACCCACCTTTTACCAACAGTAGATGGTTCGACAGGACCTAGAAACAGTGACTGGACAATCTGTATGGCTTAACTACTTCTGCAGCAGTTGGAGAGACAATCTTGGACTCCAAACCTACTGATTTCTCTGTCATATTCTTATTTTTTTTTTTTTTTTTTAAACTGGTTCCTCTGAACCATCCTTTTGCCCGAGGAAGTCTAGCCCTGGTCAGAGGGCACTCCCTCTGGTCCAGTGGGTACTGGACCGGGCTGGCCATCCGGGTCAGCGGACTTTTTGGCCAATAGTTCCCTGAGCCGGCCCTATCTCTTTTCAGGGTGGCTGCAGAGAAATTTTAAACACCTGGCAGTCTGACAGGAGGTGGTCAGCCCCCAGACAAAAACACAAGTGGTGTGTGGGACAGCCTTGGCAAAGCTTCCCCACAGCATCACAGTGTTGAAACCAGTGGGCCCAGTTTTCTTTTGGGTTTCCCAGACATAATGCCAGCCTAACCAAAACTTTCCCCTTTTATGGCAGTGTCAGGCAAGACACCCTTTATCGGTTCCTAACTGTTTCACGTGTTATTTGAAAAACCCTATTTAAAATCAAGGTTTTTTTAGAACCGAGTAAGAACCGGTACCGACTCTAAAAGCCAAAACTTTAAAACGTTAAAATAAGCAAACCGATCGGGTTCAAAGCCTAACCGATAACTAAATTTCCACACAGACTTTTCATTTTGTACTTACGGTTTACCAGATAGAGCTTTAACCGAAATGCGGTAAAATAATTACTTTTTGGCGGTTCAAATGAACCGAAAATACTCGCTTGACTGAGAAATGAACCGAGCTGAAGGGGCTGATCTCCGGAGCGACTGTTCAGTGAAGCGGAGTAAAGAATCTGACAGTTTCATTTGAAACTGCCCAGATAGAGCTTTGGTATAGCGCCCTCGCACTTTAGAACTCCAGATTCTCTGGAGTTAACTCTTTCCTCTCCGGGGCAGTTCAAGTGCAGTGGCTAACTGCAATAAGTCCTAATATAGCAAGACTTCATGGTGTTTGAATGGGACGATCCTTGGGGGCTAAATATTTTCTATCAATGGATTTAGCCACCGCTGAAGAGAGAGCAGGATTATTCCATACCATTTGAGACAGCATCTCGAAGCAAGGCTGAATCGGAGGAGTCAAATCCGTAGGAATCTCCGAGGCGTGAAGGTATTGGAGTCTTAGCAATTTCCCAGGATCGATGTCTGTAGTCTGGAGAGAAAGTGTGAAATCACATTCTTCAGCAGACTCTTAAATGACAGGTCTCGACCACAGGCTCTGCAGCAGTAAAAGATCCTGCCTAGTCCACCTCATCGCCCAGCCGAAGGTCTGGGTCAGGCTCAACGTCATCTCCTGACAGTCCAGGAGGGACTGTAGGACAGGAGAGAAAGGGATGAAAGCCAGAAGAGGAAGGAGGAAAGAGACAAAAGGAAAGTCTCTGAGAGCTGGCCAAGGAGCTACAGCGCGAGAGGGACCATGCTGCAGTATGAGGGGCGCATAGCCTCCCATGGCCCGAACGGCCTGGCGGCGCGGCAAATCGTGTGACGAACAGTGCAGGCGCCTGAGCTGCGGCGCAGAGGCTCCAAGACCGAAACAGGTTTGAAGGAAAAGAGCAGAATAAGGGCATTGGTGGCCCCCTGCAGAAGCCATATTGGGAGACAACTTAAGACGCAGTCGACGGCAACCAAGAGAGGTACCCGCGCGACCAGGAAAGTCAACTGCCTACCTGGTCAGAGAGCAGAAGGTCCACGTAATCCACCGAGCCAGGTAGCCAAACCAACCTCCAGACCTATTGCTCCATAAGAGTGGCCCACTGATGAAACTGCTCATCTGAAGACCCACTGGGCGGGTAGGACTCCGATGTCGAGGCGTCGCTACCAAGCGCTGTTGGCGACTCGAAGGAGGAGACCGCAGCCAGCTCCGATAACCCGAGCGTCTATGCGCAGGCGTATCAGAGGTGACCTCGAGTGATGCCTTCTCTTGTAGACCTGCGGGCCGAAGAAGAGGCTCGAGGCCAGCGTGCACAGAAATGCGACCGTTTGGCTTTAATGCTCCGCTGGACCGCCCATCCCCGGGCATTGGACTGACCGTTGTCAGATCCCCTCCAGAGAAGGCGTGCGGACCGGAACCAGCCCGACTGACTGAACAGCTTTACATCAGGCTCCCACCGTCACCTGACCTGTCTCATGGTCGATCCGTCAGTGTAGGCTGAGACTTCTTTAACGCTTTATTTAAAAATAAGAATAACTAAGCGATAATGTATCGAGATAATACTACAAAATAATAAAAACTGAAAACTATGCTGCTAGTTTGTAGTTTGACTCCCGACAAGCGAGCGACGCCACTGAAGTGCATTAAACGGAGGGAAAAGAACTAAGCGGTTGGGAATTGGCGCTGAGATGGTCATTGCGCGCAAGCTAGGGCTCGCAGCACTGTTCCTCATGAGCGCCATCTCTGGTGTCGACTCCCAGCAAAACTTGTCTCGATGGGTCCTAGTGCCTCCGGCGCAGATCCCAATAGTGTGAATGAGTGGTGGAGACTTATGTCCAGGAAGATCTAGGTGATCTAGGTCATCCACTAGCTGATCCCATTGGGAGCGTAGAGTCCACTGAGAAATTCTCACGTGGAGTCGAGCGCAAGGAACCGTCAGAATAGCAGCCGCCATGAGCCCGAGAAGGCGAAGGACTGACCTCGCAGAGACCGTCCTGCAGTCGGACAGCAGACTTATTTGAGTCTGGAGGGTGGACGCCCTGTCCGGAGGCAGGAAGGCCTTGCCCGTGGTCGTATCGAGAATCGCCCCCAATAAACTGTAGTCTCGGGATGGGACCAGATGAGACTTGGAAAGGCTGATGGTAATACAGGCAGGCAAAACCTGCTGGGTAAAGGAGAGCAAGCAGGAGTTCCTCCTGGACGAGGCCGCCAGGCCAATCGTCCAGGTGCGGGAAAGCCTGCACTCCCTTGATACGTAGGGTGGGCCGCCACCACTGCCAGGCATTTAGTAAACACTGGTGGCCGAGGATAGACCAAACGGGAGCGCCTTGAACCGTTAGTGGTCCCCCTGGAACGCAAAACTAAGGTATTTGTGATGAGATGGGTGAATGGGAATGTGCAGATAAGCATCCTGCATATCTGGAGCACACAGCCATTGACCCGGCCAGAGGAGAGGCAGAAGGCTCTGCAAAGAGTGCATCCTGAACCTTTTGTATTCTACGAAAAGATTCGGGGAACTGAGATCCAAGATTGGTCTGAGATCTCCTTTCTTCTTTGGGACCAGGAAGAAATGGGAATAGTAACCCGTCCCTTGCAGATGGAGGGGGACGGGTTCTATTGCTGGTTTCAGCAGAAGAGCTGAAATTTCCTCCTGGACCAAGAGAAGATGTTCTCTTGAATAAAGGCGACTGGAGGGGGTGGCGAGGTGGTTTCTGAAGAAACTCTATGGAGTGTCCTGCTATGAGCTGGAGCACCCAAGAATCTGTGGTTATCCTCTCCCATCCCAGAAGGTGGAGAGAAAACCTCCCTCCTACCGGTTCCTCCGGTGAGTCCGGAGGCAGTGGGAGAGTGAAGGAGTCAGGTGGTGTGGGGCAGCGCCGCAGCTGAAGCACCCGCTTTTTTGGGTGGAGGGGGCTTAGCAGCTATGGGAACCCAAGCGTTTTTGGCTGGCCTTCCTGGGAGTTTCTACCTTTGGCTGATTCCGTCTGCGAAGGGAGGCGCTGCTGCTGATGGGGATGGTACATGGAATCAACGACTTCAGTGCCGCCCCTTTCACGAAAGGGTGATGATGTCCTTGACATCACCCCCTAAAAACACCGACTCTCGGAAGGGTGCTTCCTGGATAGCAGACTGCACCTCTGGGACCAACCCTGACACACGGAGCCAAGCACGATGCCGTGGCTAACAGCGAAAGCTGAGCTCTGCCCAGCAGTGTCCACTGCATCGTGATGCTGCATGAAGCATGTGTCGACTGGCAACGAGCAGAGGGACAAAATCAGCCAACTCCTGCTTAACTTGAGTCAGGGCATGGAGTCCAATTTGGCCTCCACCCGAGTCAGAAAGGCCTTTGGTAGTCCCCAAAGGGCCGAACTTAACTGCAGGCTCTAATCCCCAGCATGGAGGAAGCATAAATCTTTCTCCCATACTGGTCCAGAAGGAGTCGATTCCTTATCAGGTGGTGAGCTGAGGTGTCTGGGGTTTGCCCGACCAGCCGTGGCCGGGCGCTAATCCGACAGAGTCAGCATGAAGGTGAGAATCCAGAAATCAACACCTCTGGAGCCTGATATGGCCGTTCGACTTCCTAGGAAGTGGGGTTAAGGCAGGCGAGCTGTTTCCATATAGTGGTAATGAGGTCGGCGTGAGGCTCTATCCAGGGTGGCACTAAGGTAAGGACTGTCACGGGCAGATCCAGATTCAGCGAAGTTTCAGGCGCTGAGGATCTGGTTCTAGGGAGTGCCACTGATGAACTTCCTGGATTTTCTAAGCATCTCTGTAAAGAAAGGATCCTCAGAGGAGACTTCAGAGGAGTCCTTGGCCTGGGTTTCGATGGAGGCGTGGCTTGTCGTCTCTCTCGGGCACCTGTCGGGAAGAATCTGAGGAGTCCGAGGGTGAAGAGGAGGAGGATGAGGAAAGACTCCTGTCCCAACCCAGGGAGGAACGGACCCCTCGGTAAGTCCCAGGAAGCGTGTCTGCCCTCTCTGGATCCAGACGGAAGAACCCAGGAATCCAGAGGTGGTGAGGGAGTGTGCTGCCTCGGACGTATGGGAACCTGGGACGGCACAGTCGTCGGAAGGCAGCTCTTGACCTCTTTGGTGAGCTGAGCCTTGGCCTCAGCCCACCAGGAGGCCAGAGTCTCCTGCAGGTCCACCGGCCGCCGCCAGGGAGGTGGAGGAGGCGGCGGGGGATAAGGATACGGGTTGTAACCGTATGGAGCGTATCCAAAACCCGGCTGCGGGTAGCCCGGCGTCTGGTACTGCTGTCCCGAATGCGCCGGCGTTGGATAGGACGTGGGGTATCCGGGGCCGAGAGGTGGGGAGAGAGAATGCCGGGCAGGCGGCCTGGCAGGTGGCCTCAGGGTGGGTCCATAGTGGGAGGGCCGGAGGAGGGTGGGGCAGGATGTCTCCGGCCCGGTGTTAAGGCGTCAGAGGCCCTGGCGTCGGAGGTACCAACATCGAACCCGGCATCTGAGGGAGCCGGCGTCAGGTCGGTGCACCAGGTGGCAGAAGGACCAACAGAGGCGGAAGATCCCCAACTTTGCCCAGGGATGGAGGGAAAAATCCCCGTGGTCGAGTTGGGGAGACTCTGGTTCCCCAGACGGCAGCGAAGGCTGCAGGGGACCAGATACAACAGACGTGGGGGGGTCCGTCGTCTGTTCCTTCACTAGCCGGACGTCGGACGAGCCGACATGTGGCTTAGGGGCGAGCTCCTAGCGGGTGCCGGAGGAGCCTGGCGTCTGACTTATGAGAGCCATCATTGGAGGCGGGCCGAGTAGAGTGATCGGCCTGGTCCGGTGGGGTGGAGGCTGCGCACCGCCCAGAAGGGTCAGACGTCTTACCGGCCCTCTCCGGGCGGACATCTGAGGAGCCAACGCCCGGCTTACCGGAGTCGCCCACAGTGGTAGGCTGCAAGCCTGCAGCCAAACCAGGGGTGGAGGCCTCCAACTGCCTGGAGACGCCCGCAAGGCCCGAGCGCGAACCAGACAGGCGGGCTGATGCCCCCTCGGAAACCTCCAAGGCGGCCGTCAAGGAGCGATCCCCCGGAGGGGATGTTACTGCATCCCAGCGACTCCTGAAGGAGATGCGGTGGAGAAGCCCTTGTCCCGGTGCCTCTCCTCCTTCCAATGGCCTTCGGGGGAAGTGGACGCCTGCCTCAGTTTTTTGAGCTCCTTCTCCACTGAACTCATTTTCTTCTTCAGAATATGGGCTTCCAAGGATTGCTGTCGCCTTTTCCAGGTAGCCGCGTTGAAACGGAGGCAGTGCTGGCACTTCTCGACCGGGTGATCGGGGCCTAGGCAGAACAGGTACAGGGAGTGGCTGTCCTTGTGCGGTAGTTGGGCGCCGCACGAATCTCCCTTATTCTTGTGCTCTGAGGGTGTAGGGGACGACATACACGGACGATTGTACCGACGTTAGTCGAAAACGCAATTATTTTCGGTAAAAAACAGACAAAGGTAGGGCTGACGAAGCACAAACTTTTCCGTGAGGTGCTGCACGAGCTAACGGCGGGAAAGAACTGGAAGGCGGGCGTCAGGGACCACCCCTTTATACCGTCTCCTGACGCCGTCACCTGATGTGGGGGCCGCCCTCGCCAGGGACTGCTAGCTAGAAATTTTCTGTGGGTCTTGCACACTGGAGTCAGTCCTATATGTAATTACCTACTGCAGAGCCCTCTCGGTAACATCTGGGGATTATGGGGACTGCCCTTATATATTGCCTGACGTCGGGGGGTGGGGCCCGACATCGAGGCGGTCCCTGCTGGATACTGCTAGCTAGAAAATTTCCGTGGGGTCCTGGCGCCTGCCGGCTTCAGTCCTAATGGTGTAACCTGCTGCAAGAGCTGTTTCTCGAAGTAAGATTGAGGGACGCATCTACCAAAGCGTGCCCTGCATTCATCAACACTGACACACCTCTGAAATGTGCTACTAGCACAAGATGTTGCTTGCACGTGCGCACAAACCAACATAAAACGGGCAACAGTAATTTAAATAAATCAAATAGTCAAGTGCAGTCATCATATGTTGTCAAAGGCCTCTTTAAAGAGGTAGGGGTTGAGACCTCTTAAGGACCCCCACTGAAGGGGGGGGCTTTCAGAAAAATCTAGGGAAGGACTTCCACAATAACAGACCAGCTACTGCAAAGGCCTGGTCCCTTGAACAGTTCAGTCTGGCCATGGGTACTGACAAGAGGATTGTCTAGCAGAGAGGGCGGGATGGATGGTAAACAGACAGGAGCTCAGACAGTCAGGGCCCAACCGGTGTAGGGCCTTACAGGTTAGTGATTCACCCTTTAGGGTGATAGGGCTCTTCACCGGCAGCAAGTGCAATTTGCGCAGCACTGGTGTCACATGACATGACCTAGGAAGGTTGGTCAGTAACATGGTCAAGTCCTGAGTTAACTGAAGGCGTTGTAGAGTGCCACCATTGACCTGAAGGTAAAGGGTGTTACAGCAGTCTTCGCTAAGCCACTTCAGATCATTGAGCGTCCTTTTCCATCAGCACTGTGGTAATGCTCAACATCACACCATTAGACTAGTTCAGCAAAAGCAATCGGCCAAGAATGGTTCATCAAGTGTGTACCTGAATGACGTTTAAGGATACATTCACATACATACTGTATAAAGTAGTGAAGCGTTATGTCATAAGTGCTGAAGGAGAAAACGCCTAGAAAATAAAAGATAGCATGAATTCCTCAAAGGTGGCTTCACTTTAGCTAGTCCAACAACTTGCCACTATGCAATATGGGGAAGAACTCCTCGTGAAGGTCACAAATGGCCTCAAATAGATCATGTCCTTACCAAGTCCTCTACGATCTCCAGCATGCGCTTCTTGGCCGCTTCCACGCAGTCCTTCGCACCTTTGAGGGTCACCTTGTCACTCTGCATGCCAGTGCGAGGGAAGCTGACCATGACGCCGCCATACTCCTCAGCAATATCTCGAAGAACCTGCCCACGCCATGCCACAAAGAAGCGGTGATGCTTGGGGTCCACAGTCATGGAATCCTCTACAACATTGTCCTGAGGGTAGAAAAGAAAGAAACCTTTATGTACAAGTACAAAAGCACTGTGGCATGGGCTTATTGAAGAGAAATGCAAGGCTAGTGTGCTTTTTGTTAAGTCCCACCTCTGTTTGTAAGTCCTGAGATTCTAAACCCCCACAACTGCAATACTCTGACAAAAGTGTTTCCAGTGAACACCCAGTGGTAGAAAGTCAGAACATTGGGGAGACAACAAAAGCAGGTTACTCACCTGTAACAGTAGACCTTCTACAGACTAGTCTCTTGCAGTACATCATTACTTATAGGAGTATCACCAGCTGGTGCTGTCACATGGCAGCTTCTTCCAGCAGTCTTCCGTGGAATCTGCACACGACATCACTTCCTGTGGATGTATATAAGAGTGGCAGCCCCCAGTACTCGGTTCATTTCCCTGCTGGCTTCAGCTCGCATAGTCAGCTCTCCTGACCTCCTGGGTTGCAATCTTAGACTCAAACATTTACGATTTTCTACCTTTGGACCTGGGACTTGTTCTCAGCAGCCCTGGCCTTCCATAGCAGGCCTGTGACCCACTCACAGTACCCCTGCTGCTCCCAGACTTTGGCTCTCTTGCTGGGTCTGGAGCTTCTGTAGAGCCTAGCCCAATTTTTCCTTTTACATCAGGCCCGGTATTCCATTAGAGCTCCCGGTACACCTGCTGCTCCTGGGCCCAGGCACACTTGCTGGGTCTGAGGATTCACTAGGGTTGTTATTAACAGCTCAGCCTGATTTTGCTTCTCTCTGCCGGGCCTGTGGAACAATCCCAGGCCCTGGCTCTTCTACTTTCAGAACCCGGGCCTGTACACCACTCGCTGCACCCCTGGCTCCTGCCTCTGGTCCTTGGTATGTGTACTATTCCCAGGCCCTAGCTCTTCTACTTCCACTGGGCTGGGCCTGTGCTCCTCACAGTGCCCCCGGTCCTCCTTGCTCACAGCACCCCTGCTGCTCCCTGGCTCAGGCTCTCTTGCTGGGCCTTGCGACTCTCTCATGGCTGTTCCTCCAGCCAGGCTGGAACGGACCTCGGGGGGGCCACCTTAAAGGCTCCCCGGTCAACGGCACTCGTTCCAGGCATAGGAGGGAGAAGGATTCACACTCCTCACACTCCCTCCGCATTACTCAGTTAACGATGGCTCCTCCATCGTCGACTGTTCCTTCCTCGTCCACAGGGCTGCTCCCCCAGTCAACGGAGCCTGATGGGCTTATTGTGTTGTCGACAGGCTATGTCCTGCCGACAGACAGAGTTTCTAAACGTTTTCCATCGACGGGCAGTGTTGCCCCATCGACTGGGAAGCTTCCGCTGTTGACATGTGTTCTTTCTTCTCCCTCGTCAACGGGAGCTCTTCTCCCATCGACGGGCCATGTTTCTCCTGTTCTCTCATCGACTGAGACCTCCCCCAATCAGCGGGCGCTCCTCGTCATGGCGCAGCCTCTCCCTTCGATGGTACAGCATGCCTTGCATGCCTCGCAAATGCAGAGAGGCTTCCTTTATCCCTCATCAGCGGGATGTTTCCGCCATCGATAGAAGGCTTCTCCTCCTTCCTTCATCGACAGGCTGCCTCCCTTGTCCACGATGCTCCCCCTGCTCGGGCTGTTTCCATGTCTCCCCACTTCTCCCGGCACCGGACAGCGCCCTCGGGGATCCCCCTCCGTTGTCCTTTTCGCGCCTTTGGTGTGACTTTTCCAGGCCTTTGGCCCGCTGCATGGACCTCACCCCGAGCCCCTTGCTCCTTTACCAGTCCCGGTCCACAGGAGACAGGGTGCCTCTCCCCGCTGCTCAGGGTGGGTGTTTCCCAGGCTGGCGCACTCTCTTCCTGATGCTGCCCTTGGTCGTCCTCTGCCTCTGGACCTGTCACAGGCTCTGGGCATTGCCCGCATTGTGATGGGGTTCCTGCAGCACATGGGTCAGGGTCCAGCCTCGTCCCGTTCCCCATTGCCCGGACCCGGCACTTCCCGCCTGGCCCCCCCCCCCAATATTTGGGGCCTCCCTTTATGGTGATTTCGGGAGGTGGGATCCCTTCATGGGGGATGTTCCTGGCTGGGACCTCGGCCCCCGGTCTGCATCCTCCTTTTTAGCGGCCACCCGCCTGAACCCCCTGATCCTCCCTCCCAGATCCCTCCTTCAAGGAGCTCATGCTGCAGATCCAGCATGCTTTTGGCTTCCCTACTGCAGATCAAGTTTCCTTTCGTCGGGACATGGCTGCCTACCTAGACGTTCCCGAGAAGCCTGCCATGGTTGTCCTGCCTTTGCTACCTATGTGTTTTTATGCGCACTCTCATATTTGGTCTCATTCTGCTTCCGCTCAGCCTACCCCTCTAGGCCTTGATCAGCTCATCCGCTGTCTGCCATGCCCTCCCTTTCCTGTCACCTGCTTTATGCGTGCTTCGATGCAGTTCACGCATCGACCAGCCTCTCGGCCTCTGGCGTCTTCCTTCGGTGCTTTTCCTGGCTGCGGGTTTGGCGCCCAGCTGTCGGTCACCGAAGCCCCCTTTTTCTGGGAACCTGCTGTTTGGACCTGGTGCTCAGTCCATCCTGGATTCCCTTCAGGCTTTGGGGCATACTCTCCAGTCTGTTCAGGACCTCTATCACGCCCCCAGGTCCCACCCATGGGCAGGCTGCCTCATGCCCTGCCCCACCGGGGTGTCTCTCAGGACTGCTGTAGGGCCTCCAGGGGCCGGCTCAGTTGGCCCTCCCGGCATCCCTGTCCCTCATGTGGGCGGGATCTGCTTCTGCGCTTTAACCCGCTTGTGGTATCCCCGCCTCCTCTGCAGGCCTGAGGCACCCGGGATTCTTTTTTCCTTTCTTGGAGGCTTGCTCCTGGACTGGACGCCTAGTCTTCCGTGCGGTCTGATTGGGATTTCTGTCACTCTCCTATACTGGAGCCCTTCAGTTCTTTCCTATGACCATCCAGGATATTTTTTCCCTAGTGCTCCTTTTTGTACTATCTGATCCGCTGTATTTGTCTATTTACTGACTTTGACTTTATGCCAGGGCCTGTCGACCTCTGCCTCGTCAGGATGAATCACTGTGTTTGGCCACCTACAGTTCATTCTACATCATGCCTTCTGCATGCTGCTCTCACCCACCTTTGTACCTTTCTGCCCAAGCGGGTGTGGTTTGAGTCGACATTTCTCCTAGTTTTATACCAAATGTCTTCACCTAACTGTTGGCCTATCTGCCTGCATGGAAGGGGTTTGAGTTGGACATTTGTTACTTCTCAAACACTTAGTCCTTACTCCATCCCGGCTTATCTGTCTCTGGGGGTGCGGTTGAAATTGACGTTTTATTGTGTTTTTACATCTTTGGCTTTGCCTTTCCTCCCATTTGGATTTTACTGCTTGGTAATCTCCCATAAGTAACGACTCACTGCAAGAGACCAGTCTGTATAAGACAGTACAGTTACATAAGAACTTACCGCAACAGTAGATCTTCCGAGGACTGTCTCCTGCAGCAAGTCCCCCCTCCTTCCTACCTTGTTGCCTCGAATCTACTCAGGACATTGGGTGGGATCGCTGTTCTGTTTTCTGGCCCTAGTTCTCGGTCCAGGCCGTGCTCACCGAAGCAGACCGTGAGCTGAGGTACTGGGGACTGCCAGTCTTATACATCCACAGGAAGTTATGTCGTGTGGGCGGCCCCACGGAAGACTGCTGGAAGAAGCTGCCATGTGACAAGCGCCACCTGGTGGATACTCCCATAAGTAATGACTTACTGCAAGGACTGTCCTCGGAAGATCTACCGTTACGGTAAGTTCTTATGTAACGGTACTATCTTCTATGGACTGGTCTCTTGCAGCAAGTCATTACTTATGGCAGATTACAAAGCAGTAAAATCCAAATGGGAGGAAAAGCAAGGGTGAAACCTGGGTCAGAGGGCACACCCGACGGGCGAGCCCTTGCAAAACCCAACTGACCACGATGCTAAAGAAGGAAATTTCACAGTAAATATGTCAACTTCAACCACACCCCTCTGCAGTTAGGCCAAAGGTGGGGAGGACAACAGGTATGACATTTAGTAGAAATGTCAACTGCAAACCGCACCCCAGAGGCAGACAGGCCAGGGTGGGGTAAGGACCAAAGCGCTTGATAAGTAACAGAAATGTCCAACCGGCCCTTCCATGCAGGCAGATAGGTCAACGGTTAGGTGTAGACATTTGGCATGAAACTAGGAGAAATGTCAACTCAAACTACACCGCTCAAGGTGAAAAGGCTCAAAGGTGGGTGAGGTCAGCATGCAGGAGGCATGATGCAGAATGAACTGTAGGTGGCCAGACACAGTGATTCTTCCTGACGAGGCAGAGGTTGACAGGCTCTAGCATAAAGTCAAATCCAGGAAAATTTAAGTAGAACGGACGAGATAGTAGGAAAAAAGAGCACCAGGGAAAGAGCATTCCGGTTGGGCAGAGGAAGAAAAACTGAAGGGCTCCAATAGGGAGAGTAGCAGGAGTTCCAATCAGACTTGCATGGAGGAGTGCAACGACCAGTCCGGGAGCAAGCCTCCAAGAAAAGGAAAGATCCCCGGGCACCTCTGAGGCCTGTAAGAAGAGGTGGGGGAAATCTGAAAAGCGGTGTAGGGCGCAGAAGTGGGTCCCACCCCGCATGAGGGGCAGGTACGCGGAGGGGCAGACCGAGTCACCCCCCTGGAGGCCCTACTGTGGCCCCAAGCGGTACCCCGATAAGGGGTCTGGGATCAAGACGGCCCACCCACAGGAGCATGGGGTGGCATCTGGCGGGGGCGTGAAAGAGGTCCTGAACATACTGGAGTGTATGCTCCGAAGCCAGAAGGGAATCCAGGATGGACTGAGCAGCAGGTCGAAACAACAGGTTCCCAGAAAAGGGGGCATCGGCGACCTACAGCTGGATGTCTGGCGGCAAACCCGAAACCAGCAGTCAGGTGAAGCGCTGAAGGGTGACGGTGGCGACCAAGAGGTGGCCCAATGTGTCAACCGCATCGAAGGATGCACAGAGCAGGTGACAGGAAAGGGAGGACATGGCAGAGCAGCTGAGCCAGCCTGATTGACTCAGGGGAGGGAGCCAGGAGGTCCAAAGCCGAGACAAGAAGTGTGCGAAGGTACCAGACCATATGACCCAGATAATTAAGAATATGAAGTAGCAAAGTACTGGAGGTATAAACCCGAATGCCAAAGAAATCCATGCGCCGGGAATCGGCATCTGGCGGCACGGAACTGGTATGGTGAGTTCGAGCCGTCCGGTCATGGGCCGCCGCCCTGACAACCGAGTCCGTCACAGTGGGCGTGGACAAGTAGGGGTGGTCAGGAGGGGCACGGCAGAGCTGATCAGGGCCACAAGGGGCAGGCTGAGACCAAATATGAGAGAGTGCATTAAAATACACAGGAATCAAACGCGGGACCCACCATGGCAGGCTCCTCGGGAACATCGAGGTAGGCAGCCATGTCCTGCGAAAGGGTTCCTGATCCGCAGCAGGAAGCCAAAGCATGCTGGATCTGCAGCATGAGCGCCCGTGAAGGAGGGATCCGGGACTGAGGAGGGTTCTGGCGAGGCGGTCTCCAAAAGGCAAGACGCGAACCGCGGAGAACCAAGGACCCCAGGGTCTGACAGGTCCCTGCCAGGAATATCCCCCACAAAAGGAGCCCCCCTCCTAGAATCCCCATAAAGAGAGTCCTCAGAAATGGGAGCGGGGGGAACCAGGCGGGAAGCGCCGGATCCGGGCGCAAGCGCTCGGGTGAAGGGAAGGGGGAACGGGATGAGGCTGGACACTGACCCATGGTCTGCAGGACCTCCATCACAATGCAGGCAATGCCCGGAACTTGAGACGGGAAGGTTCAGAGACTGAGAACGCCCAAGGGCAGCACTAGGAAGAGGGCGAGCCAGCCCAGGAACCGCTGATCATGAGGGGGAGGCACCCCGACCCCCTTAGTCCGAGACTGGCAAGGAGCAAGGAACCCAGGAGGGGTCCATGTAGTGGGCGGAAGGCCTGGAAAAAGTCCACGACTGAAGGGCGTGAAATCAATACGACGACCCCAAAGACGCCAGAATGCGTGGTGCGTGATGGGATACCGGGGGCATGGAAACAGAGCCTCAGCAGAGGGAGTCCAGGGGGAAGCCCCCATCGCCTATGAGGGAAGCAGTCCTGTCGATGAGGGAAGGAGGAAAGGCCCTGCCACTGACAGTGGAATCATCCCAGTAGACAAGGGATCAGAAAAAGCCTCTCCGTCGACAGGGGAAGCTGCTCTGTCGATGAGGAGGCCTCCCGTCAACAGAGAATAAGCCTCCATCGATGAGAGAACAATAGAATCATGTCCGTCGACGGAAAAGAGCTCCCGTCGGACGAGGAAGCAAGAAACACCTGTCGCCTTTGGGGAAGCATCCCAGGTCGACTAGGAACGTTCCGTCGACAGGGCAACACTACCCATCGACGGGAGACGTTTACAAAATGGAAATTACGTACCTATCATAATTCTTGATCTTCTTGGACAAAGTCTCCACCACTCATTCACACCAATGGGAACTACGCCAGAGTCGCTAGGACCCAGCGGGAGCAAAATACAGGTTACTCACCCGTAACAGGAATTCAAGGAATGGTATATGCTGTTCATCCACACTGTCTGGCATGTTCCTTGCCGCTTTAAATCTTGCCGGAAGGTCTTCAAGCTGGCTCCTCCCACCCACCCGGGTGGTAAAACTCTCGGCTCTGCCCCATGACACCAGATCTAGCCCGCTGGAAGCCAGGTTGTACATCGAAGCCGGGGAGGTCGGGTGGGTCGTGTGGAAGAACATATACCATTCCTAGAACTCCTGTTACAGATGAGTAAACTGTACTTCTAGGGACATGGATATGTTGTTCATCCACTGTCTAGCAGACTCTAGCAGTTCTCCGGAGGAGGAGGCAGAGGCGCACACCCCCTACTTGGGAAATAAAGACTGGAGAACCGAGGCCCCAAAACCAGCATCCCGGGCGTGACTCAAGGTCGATGTGGTAGTGGGTAATGAAGGTGTGCTGACTTCCAGGTAGCAGCCCTGCAGATTTCCTGGATAGGGACATCCCTGGAAGCAGCCACCGATGCAGCGGTATGGTGGGTAGAATGAGCTCTTATCCTCTGGGAGGCTCCATGCCCGCCAACCTACAGCAGAGATCTATGCAGGAGGTGCCCACCCCTGCTCGTCTGCTTGGCTGCAGGTCTGCCAGGTGCAGCTTCAGCGTGGGTGACAAACAGCTGGCGAACCTCTCCCGAACTTCAGCCATCTGCCCTTCAGAAAGTGAGCGCCTTCTAGGTCCAAAGTATGGAGCCTATATTCGGCCTCCGAGGTGTGATTGGGGAGAACACCAGCAGAGTCAACACCTGGTTAAGGTGAAACTCCGATACCACCTTCGGAAGGAATTTCGGTGGGGCACAGGACAACCTTGTCCCTGTGGAAGACCAGATAAAGAGACTCGATGGAAAGCGCCTGGAGCTCTCCCATCCTTCTGGCTGACGTGATAGCCACCAAGAAGGCGGTCTTCCACAACAGGTGAGAGATGTCACACCTGTGCATAGGTTCGAATGGCTTGCCTATGAGCTTAACCAATACCAGCAGTAGATCCCACGGAGGTGGAGGTTCTCGCACCGGAGGCGATATGTGATCAAGACCTTTGAAAAAGCGCCCGACCACCTTCTCCTGCGCCACCGACTGCTTCCTGGCCCGCCTGCAAGGTGCAGAGATGGCTGCCAGGTGCACCTTAAGGGTCGTCGACGAAGCCCTTGCTGAGAAAGGGACCACACGTAGTCCAGGATGCTTGCCAAGGAACAGGAGGAAGGGTCCAGGCCCTTGCCCTGACACCAAATGGAGAATCTCTTCTATTTGAAGGAGTAGCATTTTCTGGTCGACTCCTTACGGGATGCCTCAACGACGTTGAGGGCCTCGTCGGAAAGACTCAAGGCCTGGAACTCTAGCCGCTCAGGAACCAGGCCGTCAGGTTCAGGGACTGAAGGTCCGGATGGAATACCTTCCCCGATTGACAGATCAGGTCCGGGCGGGCTGGAAGCCACCTCGGGAGCCTGGAGCTGAGACTGAGGAGATCTGGATACCAGAATTGGCAGGGCCAGTCTGGGGCTACCAGAATCACCTGCGCCTTGTCCCTCCTCGCCTCGAGAAGCACCCTGTGGATCAAGGGAAATGGGGGAAGGCGCAGAAGAGGTCCGGGGTCCATGGCCTCGAGAAGGCATCCCCCTGCAGTGAACCCTGCTGAGGGGGGCGGGCATGAAACAGTCTCAGCTTCGCATTCTCCTTGGAGGCAAACAGGTCCACCCGAGGCGTGCCCCAGTGGGAGAACAGATCTTGTACTACCTCCAGCAGGAGAGACCACTCGTGGGACGCAACCCCTATCCGGCTTAGGGCATCGGCCAGAAAATTGGAGGCTCCTGCCACATGGATGGCAAGGAGATCCGCCTCCAGGCTGTGCACGAGTGACCAGATGCGGAGAGCTTCCCTGCACAGAGGCATGGAGCGCCTCCCGCCCTGGCGGTTTAGGTAGTACATGGTCGTGGTATTGTCCGTCTGGACCTGAACCACTTGCCCCCATAGAAACTGAGCGAAGGCGGTGAGGGCTAGACAAACCATTCGAAGCTCCAGCAGGTTGATGTGGCATCGGGACTCCCAAGGGGACCAGAGGCCGTGCACTCTGTGCTTCCCCCAGATGGGCACCCCAACCCATCAGAGAGGCATTGGTCGATAGAGAGACCATCAGCTCGGGGCGGACGAATGGGATGCCCTCCTGCAGATGTGCTGGAACGGTCCACTACTGGAGAGTGTTCCACATCCCCTGGGTCACTGCCACTAGCTGATCTAGCGGATCGAAGTGCTGTGACCACTGGCTGGCCAGCTCCCATTCAAGGGGACGCATGTACCAGCGGGCCCAACGGACCACACTGGTGCAGGTCGCCATGAGGCCCAGGAGGCGCAGGAAGTACCGGGCAGGGTGCAATTGCCCAACCTGAAATGATTGGGCAAAGGAGGAAAGAACCTCGGCCCTGTCCGCGGAGCCGAGCTCTGCTCAGAGAGTTGAGCTCTGCCCTGATGAATTGTATCACCTGCTTTGGCACAAGTTCCACTTGGCCTTGATGAGGAGGCCAACCTGAGAGCAAACCTGAGGGCATATCTCTGGACTGCTCCACCTCCATTTTGGAGGGGGCTGCAATCAGCCAGTCGTCCAGGTAGGGGTACACCCGGACCCTTCGGCGCCGCAGGAATGCTGTCACCACTGCCATGAATTTGGTGAAGACCCTGGGAGCTAGGGAAGGCCGAAGGGCATGGCCCGGAACTCAGAGATCCCTCTGCCCTGAAGCGGAGGAATCTCTGGAGGGACGGACGGATTGGGACGTGAAAGAATGCGTCCTGGAGGTCCAGAGAACAGAACCATACGCCTCGTTCCAAGGATGGGATTATCTGAGCCAGAGTGGTCATCCTGAAGGTCCGAGACCTTAGGAACCGGTTCAGGCTCATGCAGGTGGAGAATGGGCCAGCCCCGTCCGCTTTGGGACAAGGAAGTACCTGGACACAAACCCCAGGTCTGGAGGAGGATCTGCCACCTTCCTGATCACCTCTTTCGAGGAGCAGGGAAGATATCGGCTCGGCGAGCGACAGAGACTGCGGACCACATAGCCCCGAAGGCAAAGGGCTCGGAAGGCAGGGCCTGCTCAGAACTCCAGGGCAGGCCCTTTCCTACCACCTCAACAACCCAGCGGTCTGTGGTGATAGCGGACCAGGTGGAAAGGAAGTGGCGGAGCGCACCCCATGGGGAACCCAGGGGGAGTGACGAGGCTGGGGGCGACACCCCTCAACCAGTCACTGGGCAGGCTTGGAGGAGGGACCGGCCAAGGGACCTCCTGGGCCTTTACCTCCCTGCTTCCTATTAGAGGAAGCCGCAGGCTTGGCTTTGGGATACCAAGCGCGAGCCTGCTGACCCTGATGTTGGTGCTGTTGGGCCGGACGTGCCGCAGGTGCAGAAGGCTGAAAGGACTTATGTTGTTGTTGCCGACAGCCCTTGTCCTTCTGGGTGGAGGTGACTGAGTCCAGAGTGGCATTGGACTTCTCGATCCGCTGGAGGTGACCTTCCACTCCAGGGCCAAAGAGGTCGGTCCCCAGGAAGGGGACATCCGCTAGTTTATGCTGGGTATCCGCCGTGAAGGTTGATATCCTCAGCCATGCTCTGTGGCGCATGGCCACTGCGGCCGCAACTGATCTGGCACAGGAGTCTCCAATGTCCAGAGCCATTTGGAGCTGCTGTTTCGCCACCACCCTTCCCTGGTCCTGTACCTGCTTGACCGTGGTCTGCAGGTCGGCCGGGAGATGAGGGATCACCTCATCCAGGGAGCCCATGAGGGCATGGGAGAAGTGTGCCATCAGCACAGCCGAGCTGGCCTGGCGGAGGCCAAGGGAGGACACACCGTACACCTTGCACCCGGCATAGTCTAGCTTTTTGAACTCCTTGTTGGGGGGCTTATCCACATCCCTAGCGTTCCCGGAACACCGGAAAACGCTATCCCCGCTCAGCGGAGGGGTGTTCCGAAAAAACGGACAAAGAGCTGGTAGGGACCACATACTTCCTGCCCATCCTGGCCGAAGGCGCAGGACAGGAAGCAGGCCACTGTCAGAGCTCCAAGGCTGGGCCAACAATGGCTTCAGCCACCGGAAAGGCCTCCGTGGGTGAATCCCCTCGGTCCAGTATCTCCGTTGGGGGATACTTGGCCCACTTGGATACGGGTTCGAGCTGCATCCCAGTGGACTCCGAAATGAGCTGAAGCAGACCCATGAAGGACGATGGGCTTTCGTCCATCGACTGGCCCCCGGAGGACTCCAGGTCAATGGGCCTGGAGAACAGGGAGGAGTCGTTGTCAGACTCAGAGGAGTCCACGAAGAGCTGCCTGGGGCCTGAGCCACACTCCACCTGCTGAGGACGGCCGGGAGTGAGGATGACTGACAACCTGTGGGCAGGCCCTGACCCGACAGAGAGTCATGATGCAGCCCCGATTTCAGTTGTGGAGACTCCACCACAAATCGGTGAGCAGCTGGTTCGGCGAACAACTGGCCCAGGCCTGGGCACCTCGACTAAGCGAGGGGTTGTTTAGGGCTCGAATTGACAGCCACTTGATGGCGGGAAAGGCGATGGCATCTGCTTGTTCCGGACAGAAGTAACTGCTGCCACATCAGGTCCTCGATGGCGTTTACGCAATTTGCGCGAAGCCTCTCTCTTCGGGGAGGAAGACAAGACGATGCGGTGCCACTTACGGTGCCGAGAGCGAGACCCCCGATGTCGGCGGGATCAGCTGGACCGAGACGATGTCAAGACACGAGATCCTCGGTGTTTCGAGGCGGGTCTGGGAAGGGGCGGGGACACCGCTCTTCCCTCGGCTCGGAAGCCTTTACCGAGACTCCGGCACAGGGCGCAGGCAAATCCTCACGGTCTCCACGGGGAACCGGTGAAGGTTGTCGATCACCAGTTGACAGTCTCACCACGGTCGAGAAAATCTCCACCGCACGGCCTGCGTCTCAGCCGTTGATCTGATGGGGACACTGAAGCCAGCGGCCTTAGCCGCAACCTCGACCGAAGTAGAGTGTCGACAGTCCAGGGAAGGGGACCTCTCCTGCTCCCAACGAACGCCAGTGGGACTTTCCTTTCTAGTCCTTTTTGGACCAAGAAGAATGTCCCGATGGCCCCTCTCCCTTCGTGGAAAGGGATTGGCAAAGCTCCTTGAAAGAAGCAGAGTAGGAGATACCCAGAGCGAGCGGGATAAATGCTGTGACAGAGGAAGAGGATGATGCGGCCTGTGCCACCTCCTCCTCGAGGCGATCATCTACTCGAGTTGATCAATCAACCAGCTTGTGTGATAACCGTCACGGCCCTCGCTCGACTTCACGGTGAGTGCGCGCCTCAAGGCGCCCAAGCTGTAACAGACAGCCCGCGGTCTTCCAGGATGTTGGCGAAAATGAGCGGCATAACTCTCAGGCCTGCGGGTCATGGTCTGAGGCTGACACAGTGAGCGCCTGCGTGGTGCGGATCCTTCCTGGACATTTCTGCCCCATAGGCTCCGCGAAATCAGGTCGATTTGTCTATTGCAGCCTTGAGAGATGAATTTGACCAAGTCTTGAAAATTTGAGAATAAGTTTGAGGCGAACGAAGAATTAGGATCCAGTCTACACATGAGTGTTAAGGAGGGAACCTGAGCTGCTTGAGCTGTAAGGAAGATCTGGCGTCATGGGGCAGAGCCGAGGTTTTACCACCGGGTGGGTGGGAGGAGCCAACGAAGACCTTCCAGCAAGATTTAAAGCAGCAAGGAACCTGCCAGACAGTGTGGATGAACATATCCATGTCCCTAGAACTTAGGATTACTGTGCCAGAGCCACTGCGTTCCTTGTGGAAAACCAAATAGGGGAGTTTACATCAAGGCCTGAAGCTCGGAAATCCTGAGGCTGAAGTAATGGCCACTAGGAAGAGAGTCTTCCACGAGAGAACTTCAAGTCTGCTGAGACTGCGGCTCAAAGGGAGGCAGAGTAGCTTCTCAAGAACCAAGTTCAGATCCCAAGGAGAGTCCAGAAGCGGATGGGGGTTGTAAATGGAGAACTCCACTCAAGGAAAGTCATAGAGACTTCCAACTGTCTTGAAAAGTTCTGTCGCCAAGCAGGACATAGTGAGCAGAGATAGCTGCCATCACAGACCTTCAAGGAGGAATGGCTGAAACCCAGGTCAAAGAGATGATACATATAGTCCAGGATTCTCCGACAGAACAAGAGAACGGCTTGAAATTCTTGGAAGAGCCCATATCAGAACCGCTTCCATTTCATAGGCGTGGAGTGGATCTAGTGGAAGGCTTTCTGACCTCTGGAATATCAACCTGACCGGAGAAACCCACAATTGGGCCTGGGCTCGTCTGTCAGGAGCCATGCATGCAACTGAAGGGATTTGAGACCTGGATGAATCAGGGTCCCCTGATCCTGGGTCAGCAAATGCTGTGAAAGGGCAGTGGAGGTTCCTCTAAGGGGTGTTGCAGAAGAAGACAAACTTGCCATGGGCAGAATGGAGCAGATGAGGACCATCAAGCTCCTTCTAAGCAGAGTTTGTGTAAGACCCTCGGAATCAAGGGAACTGGTAGGAAGGCATAGACTAATCTGCCCTTCCAGTCGAGACAGAAGTGTCCACGCCAAAAATGCCCTCGCCCTGGGCGGCGAGGCAGAAAGCGGGAAGCTTTGCGTTTTGAGGGATGCAAACAGGTCTACCTGGGGGTTCCCCAGCACTGGAGATGTCTGCCAACCCTTGATCCAGTTCCATTGGTGGGCCTTTGCTGAAGACCGGCTGAGGTGGTCCACCAGTGTGTTCTCAACTCCCGGACCATGGTGCCATCAGGTGAAGGCTGTCTGAAACAGCCCAGTTCCAAACTCTCATTGCTCCCTGCACAGGAGTAGGAGCGCATTCCTCCTGCTTGTTTATATACCAGACTAAGCACATATTGTCCGTTGGGATGGTCAGATGGCGGGAAGGACATAACAGTTCAGAGCCTGGAGAGCATACAGAGCGGCTCTGAGCTCAAGCACATTACATGAAGAGTCTGCTAGAGTCTGGACCAGGAGCCCAGAGTTCTGCGAGACCCTAGATGGGCCTCCCAGCCCTCTCTGAGGCATGTGTTAAATGTTTGGGAGGGGGGTTAGGGGCAAAGGAACCCCTGGCAAGGTTCTCTGCACCATCCACCACTGCAAGTCCCGGGACCATGGGATTGGCGGCCAGAACTTCCTGGTCTAGGTCTAGTGTCTGGTCCACTGAAACTGAGCGTCCACAGAGATCCTCTTATGGAGCTGTGGGCGCAGGACTATTGGAACAGCAGCCGCCATGAGCTCGAGGAGGTGAAGGACTGATCGGGCACTGACCCGTCTGCGACTGGACAGCAGGCTTGTATGAGACTAGAGGGTATCCACCCTCTCCAGAGGCAGAAAGGCCATGCCGAGGGTCGTGTCCAGGATCGCCCCTATAAACTGGAGCCTTTGGCAAGGGACCAGATGGGACTTGGCCTGGTTGATGGTGATACCCGGGCTGGTGAAAACCTGCAGGGTAAGGGAGAGGGAGCGTAAAAGTTCCTCCCTGGAGGGGGTTGCCAGGAGCCAATCGTCCAAGTATGGGAATACCTGCACCCCCTGGGTAAGCAAGTGGGCCGCCACCACAGACGGATATTTGGTGAACACTCTGGGAGCCGAGGAAAGACCAAATGTAATGAAAAATGAAGGAATTTGTGGTGGGAAGGGCAGATGGGGATATGCAGGTAGGAATCCTGCATATCCAGCGTGCACAGTCACTGTCCCTGTCAAAGGAGTGGCAGAAGGCTCTGCAGGGAGGGCATTCTGAAACACTTTTACTCCGTGAACAAGTTCAGGAGCTGAGGTCTAAAATAGGCCTCCACGTCTCCTATTTTCTTTGGAACTGGAAGAAATGGAATAGTAACCTGTTCCCCAAAGGTGGGTCGGACAGGCTCCATTGCTGCCTTCGACAGAAGGGAGGAAATTTCTTCTAGGACCAGAGGAAGATGTTCCAGGGAGTAAGACGACTTGGGGGGGTGGTCTTCTGGGTGGTTTCTGGAGAAACTCGAATGAGTGTCCTGCTACTATCAGTTGGAGCACCCAAGCATCTGATGTAATCCTCTCCCAACCCGGTAGATGAAAGGAGAACCTCACTCCTACTGGTTCTTCTGGGAGGTCCAGAGGCTGTGGGAGAGTAAAGGAGTCAGGAGGTGTGAGGCAACGTCGCAGCTGAAGTTTCCGCTGCATTTTTGGACGGGGGGGCCTTGGCAGCCGGAGGGGCCCCAACGTTTGTTGGCCCACTTGCCCTGAGGTTTCACTTTAGGCTGAGAACGTCTGCGTAAAGGGCAACGCTGTCCCTGAGGGGGCCTGTAGAAAGAGTCGACAGACTTAAGTGCAGTGCCCTTCTCTTGCAGGTCAGTGATGATGTCCTTGACATCTCCACCGAACAGCGCAGAACCCTAAAGGGCACATCCTGGATAGCGGATTGCACTCCGGGACCAATCCTGACACCCGAGTCAGGCACGATGCCGAAGACCTACGGTGAAAGCTGAGCTCGAGCAGCTGTCCACTGCATCGTACATGGCATGAAGCATATGCCGACTGGCTGAGCGAGCAGAACGGACGAGATCAGCCACTTCCTGCTTGGTCTGAGACTCAGGAAGGGAGTCCAATCTGGATTCCACTTGACTCAGGATAGTCTTCTGGTAGTCCCCCATATGTGCATAGTTCAGGGCCCCGATCCCCAGAATGGAAGAAGCATACACCTTTTTCCTGTACTGGTCCAGAAGAAAGGATTCCTTGTCAGGCGGAGACGAGCTGAGATGTTTAGGGTTTGCCGACCGGCCGTGAGTGGCGTTAATCATGACAGAGTCGGCCTTCGGGTGTGTGTTCAAGGAATCCACACCCTCAGGAGCCTGGTATAGCCTATCTGCCTTCCTCTGAAGGGGGCTAGCGCAGACAGTTGTTTCCAAATGGTGGAAACAAGGTTCGCGTGAGGCTCGATCCAGGGTGGAATCAATGTCAAAGCAGTTTCGGGCAGATCCAAATGGGCAACAAGCTTCTTCCGCTGTGGATCTAGCTCCAGAGATTGCCACTGGTGGGCTTCTGGATTTTCTCAGCAACTCCAGAAAGGAAGGATCTTCCGGAGGAGTCCTGAGCCTGGGGCGGTCTGGAGTGCATGGCTCCGTCATCAGGGTCGAAGCACCCTCGGTATCCGAGTTAGAGGTCTCCAACAAGAGGATGAAGACCCCTCCGGCACGGGAAGGAGACGGACCCCTTGGGCAACCCTCGGCCCTGGCACCCAAGGGTTCACCTCTGGTGTTGCTTAGGGAGGAATCTCTGAGTGCTCGGCGATGGGGATCCGGTATCAGCGTCGGCAGACAGCTCTCTCCAGCTCTCTGGTGAGGCCGAGCCTTGGCCTCAGCCACCATGCAGCCAGAGTCTCCTTCAAGTCCACGGTGGCTGGGGGGGAGGACACGGATATGAAAATGCAGTACCGTAATTCTTGATCTTCTCTTGTATCTTCACCATTCATTTACTGCCTGGGTGTAAGCCGGACGGCGCACCACTACAGAGCTTTTTTTTTTTTTTTTTAAAAGCTAGCTCTATGGTGCCGCCTCGAGACCCGGCGTCTTGCGTCATGCTGCGTGAGCGGTATACTTCGACTCCTCCTCAACTCAGTTCTGTGAGCGGAGAGGCAAAAAATCAAATTATGGAAAAAAAGAAAGCAAGGCAAGATAGCCAAGGGATAGCAAAGTAAGGAAAATGAACTGAAAAAGGAATAAGCCGATGGAGAATAGACAGAGGAGAGAGTATTCCTGCCCTAGGGATCGCAGGGCCTCCTTACAGGGGCGACTCTAGGAGGAACAGAGAGAGAGAAAAGGGAAGGAGAAAGAATGAAGAAGAAAGATGGGATGTTGAGGAGACCAGAATGCCCAGCGAGCATAGTTAGCTGAGAGGCTTAAGGCTCGATTTAATAAGGGAGCAAGAATCCCCACTGGTAGTGCTGAAGAGAAGGTTCACCGAACCCACTAGACAGACTAAGGAGGGCATAGTCTCTGACCTCAACATGCCATGGTCCTTGATCCTAGCTGTGGGCTCCTGGCCTGAGAGCAGGCCTTTCGTCTGGAGGACAGCCGGCTAGGAAAAGGATAATTCACAGGCAGCATGTAAGAGCTGCTCAAGGGTTTAGGAAGAAAATTTTAGCCTTTCCAGGCGGTTTGTAGGTAATATAACGGAACTCAATCGGACTTGCTATGGCAAGGCAGGAGAGATTTGAAACTGGAAAGAACCGGTCATGGTTGGCACTGCTTTTTTTGCAACACTGTCCACAGAAGGCCCCTTGAAAAGGAGGAATTTCAAGACAGAGCATGACTCGCAGGCTTATGAGGAAAATCATGACCTGAGAAGCCAGGGGCTGCCTTCAAGCAGTCGGAGAGAGTTCCCTCAGTTTTAAAAGAGAAGGGAAAATAACCGTACCCGTTCCTCCTGCTCTGCAAGAAAAGAAAAAAAGGGGGTTGATTCTAGGGCTTAGTAATTGATTAGCAGAATATTGCGGGATCAAACTGCACATACAGAGTCAGGCAAGGTCCCTAGGAGTGCCTCGCCAGAGAACATGGCGGAGAGATAGTCGTGTAGCTTACTCACAACCCAGCACTCTGCAACAAAAAAGGAAAATTATGTACCTACCGTAATTCTTGATCTTCTTGGACCAGTCTCCACCACTCATTACACACTAAGTGGGATTAGCGGCCGAGGCACTAAGACCCATCGAGACAAACTTTTTCCTGGAGGTGTGTGAGCAGCGCGAGCATGGCGGCTTGGCGGAATTACCATCCGGCGGCGACCCTCCAACCGCCTCAGTACCTTTTTACCAAGGAGGTGCAGTGCAACTAACGAAAGAGTAAACCCAACATCAAAAAAACGGACATAAGATAGTCCGTATGACCCGTGTAAGAAGGGTCAGTAAAGAAGTCCTCACGGCTCTAAAGATTGAGAGGAGTAAGACCAATACAGCGGTGAGCTCGGGGGATGGAGGGTGGGCGAATGAGTGGTGGAAACTCACTCAAGAAGATCAAGAATTACGGTAGGAATGCAATTTTCCTATCTTCCTGGACATAAGTCTCCACCACTCATTCACACTAGTGGGAGAGTACCAAGCTGATAATCCCCAAAAGGGCAGGCAGGAGAGCCAGAGCTCACGTTGGCTCAAGATAGAAGCCCATTAAGGATAGTTCTGCCGAATGCGGAATGTCGCTAGCATGAACATCCAGTGCATAGTGTACGAAGGTATGCACTGAGCTCCAGGTGGAGGCTGCATATATCTGCACTGGAACATTGCGAATTTCCGCTAGGGATGCCGCGACCGCCCTAGTAGAGTGAGCGTACACTCTACCTTCTAATTTAACTTGAGCCATGGAATAGCAATGACGAAGGCATGCCACTAACCATGAAGAGATGCATCTAATAGCGACAGGTTGACCCAGCCGGTGTCGCTGAAAGAAGCGAACAGTTGCTGAGTCTTGCGAACATCCTTGGTTCTATCTAAATAGAACCGCAAGGCTCCCTTAACATCCAAGGAATGAAGAGCTCGTTCCCTTCATTTTGGAAATTAGCGAAATGGCGGGAAGTACCAGAGGTTGGTTTAGATGGAATTCTGACACAACCTTGGGAAGAAATTTAGGATGATGCGGAGAACTACCTTATCTTTATGGAATACAGTATACAGAGGGTCCGTAACCAGGGGCATGTATCTCCAGAGACCCTGCGTGGCTGAGGTAATGGCCACCAGGAAGGCAGTCTTCCAGGTAAGAAATTTTAGCTCACAGGTAGCTAAGGGTTCGAAGGCTTCGAGTGAGCATGTCCAGCACCAGGTTAATGTCCCAGGCTGCAACTGGACGCTTAACAGGGGTCTGGTATGGAGAATCATGTAAGAATCTCTTCACCATAGGTAACTGAGCCAGAGTTAAGGAAGAAACCGGCTCATGGAGCGCTGAGATGGCACTAAGGTGAACTTTAACTGTGGAGTACTGAAGACCTAAGTTTGACAGGTCAAAAGATACTCCAGAACCTTGCCAGGAGGACAGGAAAAGGATTCCAAGAGATTTTGCACACCAGAGAGAAAACGTTTCCATTTGGAAGCGTACGTTTTCGGTGGCTGGCTCCGAGCAGCCAGAAGGATGTCTGAGACTCTCTGAGGACGTTGAACCGATTCACTTCTATCTCTTCAGCAGCCAAGCATGAAGGTGAAGTGATTTCAGGGTTGGGATGGACCAACGAACCCTGAGTCAAAGACTGATTTGCAAAGGAAGTGGTCTCGAGATGCTGCCAACATACTGTTGAGTAGAGGAACCATAGTTGCCGAGGCCAGGAAGGAGCAATGAGAATCATCTTGGTCCCCTGAGACTCGAACTTGAGGTACTCTCTGGATTAGAGGAAGCGGTGGAAAGGCGTAAAGAAAGCGTTTTGTCCACCGCAGCCTGAACGCATCCTGACAGAAAATGCCAGGCCCTGGATTTCTGGAGCAGAAGAGAGGCAGTTTTGCGTTGAGTGGGGATGCAAAAAGGTCCAGGTCTGGAGTCCCCCACTCTTTGAACAGGGACCGAGCTACGGCTAGATCGAGAGACCACTCGTGAGGGTCTGCCTCCGATCTGCTAGGTCGTTTTGTATACCTGGCAGATAAACCGCTTGAATCAGAGACTTGTGCTCCAAGCACCACTCCCACACCCTCATTGCTTCCCTGCAAAGGGGATAAGAATGAGCACCGCCTTGCTTGTTGATGTAATACATCACTGCTTTGTTGTCCGTTTGAAGGAGAATGTTCTTGTGACAAAGGACATCCTTCAAAGCTCGGATTGCATAGAGGACCGCTCATCTCCAGGACATTTATGTGGAGATGAGTTTTGAACTGAGTCCATACACCTTGAGTGTGGGGAGACAGTGAGCTCCCCATCCCATTAGCGATCGTCTGTGGTGATGGAGATCTGATGATCCGGGAGCAAGGGGAATCCTTCAGGAGATTGCTCTCTTGAGACCACCAGGTGAGAGACCTTGAAGGGCTCTGTCACCTTGATGGGATAAGACTGGGGTGAGAGGTGGGGACCACTGAGTGGAGAGCATCCATTGGGTGGTTCTCATGTGCAGTCGAGCCAGAGGGACAGTGAAGACCGAGGACGCCATGAGATTCCCAACATGCGCTACATCGAGAGAGCTGTAACCCATTGGTTCTCCTGATGTAACGGGGCCATTCAAGGATGTCGAGTCTTCTGTCCTCTGGAAGGAAAGCCTTCGCTGAAGAGGTGTCTAGAAGCGTCCCTATGAAAGGAGCCTCTGGGAGGGTTGCAGTTGAGATTTTTCAAATTCAGCAGAACTCCCATGGACGTGAGAAGGCGAGAAGTCGTTTGCCGCGGCTTCCAAAGTCCTTGGACGGAAGGGCTTGCTAGAAGCCAATCGTCCAGGTAGGGAAACACTCGGAGTCCGACTTTCCTGAGATGCACCGCGAGAACTGCACAACACTTTGTAAAAACTCGCGGCGCCGAGGATAGCCCAACGGGCAGGACTCTGAACTGATAATGCTGACCCAAAGCTACAAACCTGAGGAATTTGCGGTGGGTCGGGGCGGGATATGCTGGTAAGCATCCTACATATCCAGAGAGGCCAGCCAGTCGTGCTGATGCAGCAAGGGTAACAGGGTACCTAGGAAATCATCTTGAATTTCTCCCTGGGGAGGAATTTGTTTAACTTTCTGAGGTCTAGAATGGGAGCATCCCCAAATTTCTTTGGAACCAGAAAGTAATGGGAGTAGAACCCTGTGTTTCGCATGAATCTGAGGGCACCAGTTCTATTGCCCTGTTGTTCAGAAGGCCCTGGATCTCCAGGTGAGGAGGTCTGACTGAGAGGCCGACAACCTGGGTTGTCGTCTGGGAGGACAATTCGGGGTTTCAAGAAATTGAGAGAATAACCTAGCGAATTATCCAAGGACCCATTTGTCGAGAATTATGGACTTCCACTGGTTGTAGAAGTACATCAGGCGACCTCCACGGAGGAGAAAGTTCCACCTCGGGCAGAGGATGGAACTTGGGCCAACGACTCATAAGGTAGCGCTGGGAGCTTTAGGCCCCTGCGCTTTCTGCTGCGTCTTCTTTTGAGGTTGGGCAGGTTGGCTTTTATGGAAGCTTCCCCTGCCTCTGCCTCGAAAGGACTGACGACTATGAAACTGACGTCTGTTCACATGCCCCCGAGAGGGCAGGCGGAGGTCTGGCCAACTAATGGCCGATCTAGTCTTCTGAGTGGCCTCTAAGGCTTGCTCCACCTGAGGGCCAAAAGAAAGGAGCCATCAAAGGCAGCGCCATCACCTGCTGCTGTGCATCATTCGTGAAGCCAGAAGTACACAGCCAGGAATGGCCCAGTACAAATCCCACGGCTGCTGAGCGAGAAGCAGTGTCGGAAGAGTCCATGGCGGCTTTGACCTGTTGGTTATGGACTCAATACCTCTAATAGCGGTCAGAAGAAGCTCTGACTTGGAATCCGAATCTGGAAGAGCTTCAACCATTCTTTTCATAGAGTGCCACAGGATATACTCATACTGAGAAAAATAGCCTTGATAACTGGCACAGCATACTTAGAGTGGAGGCAGCAAGACTCTCTTACCTAATGTATCAATCTTACGAGACTCTTTGTTAATAGGTCGAGCTGTAGTAGTTTGAGGAAGAACGACCTTGTCATTCTCTTGCCAGGACTACAATAGGATCCATAAGGCTTGGGATGCCAAAATGGGACGATCCTTGGGAGCTGAATACTTCTTATCAATGGATTTAGCCACTGAGGAATAAAGCAGGATTATTCCATACCATTTGAGACAGCGTCTCGAAGGAAGGCTGGATCGGAGGAGTCAAATCCGTGAGGGATCTCCGAAGCATGAAGATACTGGAGTCTTAATATCTTCCAGGATCGATGTCGTAGTCTGGAGAGAAAGAGTGGATCCCAGGTTCTTCAACAGAGACTTAAAGGACAGGTCCTCGACCACAGGCTCTGTAGCAAGAAAGATCCTGTTTCCTCACTTCATCACCCAACCCGAAGGTCTGGGTCGAGCTCAAGATCATCTCCTGATGGTCCAGAAAGGACTGTTTGGACAGGAAAGGTGAAAATTAGAGAGGAGGAAATAGCAGAAAAACAAGGAGAGCCCCAAGGGCTGCAGGCGCCGAGGCGAAAAGCGGGCTGAAGGCAGGCACCGAGGGCGCCGCAGGCGCCCGAGGGCCTGTGACCCATAAGCGCCCGGCGGCGGCGCCACGAGGGCGACAGCAGCGCGCAGCGCGGCCAAGCTGACGGCGCGCGGCACCCGTGGGCGGCGCTACTGACGCCGCCCTATCAACTGGCACCACGGCGCGCCCGCGAGACCCAGTGACATGAGACGCCCGAGACCCATGGCGCCCAGCAGGCGGCGCCGCAAGAACTGCGCCAGCACGGCAGGCGCCCGACAAGTAACGAACCCTGCTGAAGGCACCGGAAAAGCCCAGGAACCTGGAAAGCTAGAAGGAAAAAACCAGGAGATAAGGGCATGGTGAGGCCCTGCGCAGCCATGTGAGGGAAGCACCTAAGCATGGAGTCACTGGCGCTGAGAGAAAGTGCCCCACGCGGACTAGGAAGGTCAACCGCCCTACCTGATCGCCGGAGGGGCCGAGGCTCCGGGCAACCGAACTCAGGCAGGAGACCAACCTCCGAGCATTTGCTCCATAAGAAGGCGGCCCACTAGATGAAACTGCTTATCTGGAGTCCTACCTATAGGCGGGAGGGACTCCGATGTCGGGCGGCGATTACGGAAGTTAGCGACTCGAAGAAGGAGACCGGCAACTAGCGCGATAACCGGCGTCGACGCGGAACATCCAGAAGGCGACCTCGGTGATGCGCCTCTTTTTTGACCTGTGGGCGAAGAAGAGCTCGAGGCGAGACGGTGCCGAAATCGCGACCGTTTATTTTATGCCGGCGAGGGACCGCCCATCCCCAGGCATCGGACTGACCGTTGTGGAACCCGCTGAGGAGAAGGAGGCTGACGGACCAGACCGGCTGACTGAACAGCTTTCATCTGAAGTCTCCCTACAAATCACCTGACCTGCTCATGGTGACTCCAGGTCCAGTGAGCCGAGACTTCTTCAAGTAAAATTTAAATATTAGAAAAATTAATGAAAATGAGAATAAAATTAAGCGATACTACTTATCGTGATGAGTTACAAAAACAAACTGAAAACTATCGCTAGTTTGAAGTTTGACTCACATTTCAAGGCGGCGACGTGTCGTCACTGAAGCGCACTCGGCGGGAGGAAAAAAGAACTGGTAGGTTGGAGGGTCGCCGAGATAGTCATTACAGCCAGAGCTGCTCATACGTGTCTCATGCGCCTACATCGCGCCGACCACTCCAGCAAAAGTTTGCTCGATGGGTCTTAGTGCCTCGGCTAATCCCACTAGTGTGAATGAGTGGTGGAGACTTATGTCCAGAAGATCCCAATCTTAGAGTAAATAATTTTCCTGGAAATGTATAAGGAAAGCAGGAAAGGACAGAGAGATTCCCCCCTTTTTTTTTTGGTCCAGCAAGAGGGAGGAGGCAGGCGGAGGAGACACCACAGAAGGAGGCCACTGAGGGGAAGGTGGGAGGGATCAGTAATGAATGGTGAAGATACAAGAGAAGATCAAGAATTACGGTAGGTACGTAATTTTCATATCTTCCCTTGTCAATCTTCACCATTCATTACTGCCTGGGTGAGTACCAAGCTCCTCTTCCCCCAGAAGGGAAGGGGTAAGACCCTGAGGGAACAAGACCCCTAGCCTCCTGTTGGTGAGAAACAGAAGGGGAAGACCCTGGCTAATTCACAGAAGCCTAAGTGGGAGAAGAGCTAGGAGGTGCCTCCCAAGGACGAGGAGACGGAGAAAGCCCCTGCAAAAGTCTCCTAGCTCTAGAGGAAAAGAGACGGGTCCCCGGGAAGGCGGAGCGAATCACCCTACGCCGGGCCAGGGGTGACAACCTTGAAAGACGAAGCCATACCATGCAGATCGCTGTCCCCTCAAGCCTGGAAGCCATCTCATTGGCGTCGTAAGATGCCCTTGCCTGGTGTCTTGCCAGCTCCAGGCCTACAGCAGAGAGGGCAACAGCTTGTCTGGTTTGCTCCGTATCAGGCATCGACGCTAGGAGTTGAGAAAGCATCGACCACAGGTGCCGTTGTAGGCAGGCGTGGTAGACCCTGATGTGATGCTATACAAGCAGCCCGCTTGAGAGAAGAGGAGAACACTCTTAGTCCCCAGCAGTCGAACTGTAAGTGAGTCGGGTCGATGGCGGTCGGCGCGCAGCAGCGCCCGGAGGAGTGTCAAGGTAGACCAAACCAGAAGGGGGTTGGGAAGGGTACCTAGAGACTCCGAGGGGCACAATACCTCGCCGACAGTCAGCGGGGCTGGAGAAAGTGGCTGGCGACTGCCAGGATCGGATGAGCGCCTCCTGGAGGGATTGGCCAGGAAGAGTTACCACCAAGTGCTGGGCACTGAATTCCCCAAGGAATTCACGCGTCTCCGTTCAGTATTGTCTCTTCAAATAAAGGAGATCCGAGGTCCCTCACCATCCTCGATAGGAATCGCTGATATTCAGTGAAATCAGCATCGGAGGACAGATGAGCAGGGGTTCCTCCCCTCAGAGGAGGAGCGAGGATGATGGGGAACTGGAATGCCCAGAGGACTCCTGCGGTGGGGAGAGTCGAAGACCGCTCATGCATACATCTAACGTATGAAGGAAGGCTGCTGCAGAACCTCTGAACTGCTCCCAGGATAACGGACCCGTGGGACCGACATGGCCGGGAGGCGGGGGTGGTGGAGGCAGAGAGATGGGAGAGGGCACCTACGAGGGAGGCAACAGATCTCTGCCAGGGCTCTGGAATCCGGGGAACAGAGCCCGAGCTGGCGAGATCCCGACAACAAACCAGGCCGCAAGGCGGAACCCTGAGGCGGAGCCTGGAAGAGCCCAGGAAGAACCTCCCCTGCGGCGAAGTCGGGACTGCATGGATCAGAAGGGCAGCCCACAACAACTCCACGGAGGACACCTAGAGACCCGGAGGAAGAGGGGGGTTCAGCACTCCGGCTCCTGGCCCCCGAGGTGGCCAAAGAAGACCGAGGCCTGTCCCCTGCCCCTCAACCCCTCGGACTCGAGAGAGCCCTCCTCCTCGACTGCAGCGTTCCCACCCCCAGAGAGGAGTAACAGCACCCGGGTAGCTGTCATCAGGTCCCCGGAGGAGCCTCCCAGTCACCCCCGCCTCCTCCTGGGACTCAAGGCCACCCCAGCGGAGAGCCCTCAGGAGAGGGACGGAAGGGGACAGAGGAGAGACCCGCTGCGCCCGCCTGGTACCTCGTGCCACAGGAGACCCAGACCCGAGAGTGGGGTGCCAGGATGGGTCCATGTCTGAATCATCACCCTCCGAGAGGGCAGACCAGCAGGACCTCAATGCTGGCTACCCAGGGGTCCCTGAGCCTACTGCGCATAACGGCACCAGTACCAGAGGCGCCGCCGCCCGAACATGGCTACAGCCAGGCCGATCCCAGCTCCTCCGTGGCACCAGCGAGGCCAGCACCGCTCCAGCGTCAGAAACCGAGCCGGCGAGGGAGGAGAAACCAGGCCAGCAGGCGCCGGAGGATCAAAACAGCGCCGATCACCGGCACACCATAAGCAGCGCCGGGATCAACGCAGCCGCTCATCACGGCATCGCAAACGGCGCCGGGATCCAAAACAGCGCCAAGGCGGCGTCAAGTCGCGGTGTCCGGCCAGAAATCAAGGGCCTCGACACTGGGGAGCCTGCACCTCAAGGAGGTGACTGCCGCGGCGGTGTCGGCGTCGTGGCCCGGGAGGGACACTAGCAGCTCCCCGACACCGTGGAAGGGCCTCCTCGTCGGCAAGAAGAGATGAGAAGCCCCTCCTCCAGGGACTGTATAGGCCGGGAGGGACCGGGGAAGGCCTAGAGACCTTACCTGGGAGTCTCGCCAACGCCATCCCAAAGTTGGCGGGCCCTTGCCGAGCTTGAACGCGGCGACTTCGAGGACGGACGGTCCATGGAGAAGCAGGCATCGCATCGAATCCATATCACGGTTGGGTCCCAGGCATCAAGACACACGCCATGCCGGTCCGAGACGGAGAAATGCCGCCGCCAGGAGCACCGACGATAGGGCGCGCCCGTCTTAGAAAACGCTTGCTCCAGAACCGGACATAACGTGAAACAAATGAGGTAAAACACAGTAGGAAAGCACCGACGCCGTACAAATAGAAACAGGAACAGTCTACCGCGGGTATGGCGTCGAGTGGCGGAAAACAGGAGTCGGCGTAGACTACGCAGTACTAATTACTCGCTCCGCGCAAGCAGGTGCTGCCTCGACGGCGGGAGAAACAGAACTGAGTTGGAGGAGAGTCGGTAGTTATTAACGGCCGCCGCACGATGACGCAAGACGCCGGTCTCGAGGGCGGCGCAGTTAGAGCTAGCTTTTAAAAAAAAAAAAAAAAAGCTCCCGTGGCGGGTGCGCGCCTCCGGCTTACACCCAGGCAGTAATGAATGGTGAAGATTGACAAGGGAAGATACTGAGGGTATCCGTAGGGCGAGTATCCATAGCCCGACATCTGGCACCGAGGCGTCCGGTACCGCGATCCTGGGTAGGACTGCGTCGGATAGGACAGAGTCAGATACCCGGGAACCAGGGGCCTGCCAGAGAAGGAGGCCCTGGAAGAGGCCCAGCGGGCGGGCCAGGAACAGGTGGCCCCACGGGCATCTGGTCCAGCATCCGGTAATGGGATGTCACCTGGCATCAGGTCGACCGGCGTCTGCGGGTCCGGTGTCAGGGGATCCGGCCCCAAGGGAGGGAGACCTAACGGGAGCATACTGGCATACTCTGCGTTGCCCAGGGAAGGAGGACTGATATCCCCGGGGTCCAACAGGGGAGACACTGGAGCCTTGGTTGTTAGTGGTGAGCCAGGGATGGCAGACCGGTCAACAGGGTCCAGCATCAGCTCCAACGCCATGTGAGCGTCGGAGGGGCGGACGTTAGCCTTACTGGCGGGATCCGGGCAGACGTCGGAGGAGCCAGCATCAGACTTGTTGGATCCGACGTCTGACGAAGGCCGCGTGGAAGGAGCAGCCTTGGCAGGCATCTTTGGGGCTGCGGCGCTCCCGAGGAGCGGAGCGTCTTACCAGCCTGTCCGGGCGCGCGGGTCGGGCACCGGTGCTCAGCTTACCAGAACCACTTCACCCAGAAGGCCGCACAGTGGCGTGCCTTCCCAGGAGCGGTAGCCTTTGTCCCGGAAGCTCCTGAGGGGCCAGAGTGCGAGCCCGACGGAAGGGCCGCTGCCACCTTAGAAACCTCTAAGACGGCCGAAGGTCGGTCCCCCGATGGGGATGTTAACTGGAGCATGGTGACTCCAGCCGGAGTCGCCATGGAAGTGGAGTCCCGGTGACTCTCGGGGAAAGCTGAGGCCTGCCTGAACTTCTTCAGCTCCTTTTCCATGGAGGACATCTTTTTTAAAATGTGGGCCTCCAGAGACTGCTGCCTCCGTTTGTGGGTGGCGGCGTTTAATTGTTGGCAGTGCTGGCACTTCTCCACGGGGTGATCCGGGCCTAGACATAAGAGGCACTGGGAATGACCGACCTTATGCGGGAGCTAGGCGCCCATACAGTCGCCTGTTTTTATCGAATCGGAAGGAGTAGGGGACGACATACATGGCAATCTGGAAGAAATATTACGAGAGACGTGAAAAATTCGGTTAACAAAACAAAAAAAAAAGACTGACGAAGCAGTAGGAACTTAACTGCAAGGTGCTTTCAGAAGCTAACGGCAGGAAAGAACTGGAAGGTGGGTTTGGGGGACTGCCCCTTTGCACTGACGTCTGTCACTTGACGTGGGGGCGGTCCCCCACCAGAGACTGCTAGATAGAAATTTTTCCATGGGGTCCTGACGCCTGCCGGCTTCAGTCCTATATGCAATTACTACTGCAAGAGCCCTCTCGAAGTAAGATATGAAAATTACGTACCTACCGTAATTCTTGATCTTCTTGGACGAGTCTCCACCACTCATTCACACTATTGGGAGAGTACCGAGCTAATAATCCCCGAGAGGGCTGCAGGATAGACCAAGAGCTCACGTTCTAGGACAGGAGTCCATTAAGGATAGTTCTGCCAAGGTGGAATGTCGCCTGGCATGAACATCCAGTACATAATGTAGCAGTATGCACTGAGCTCAGGTGGCGGCATTGCAGATGTCTGCAATAGGCACGTTCAATTTCCACTAGGGATGCCGCGACGCTTCTGGTAGAGTGAGCGAGACCTCCCTTCCAATTTAACCTGTGCCATGGAATAGCAGTGTCGAAGACATGCCACTAGCCATGATGAGATACATCTGATAGCGACAGGCTGACCCAGCTGGGTCTCACTGAAGGAAACGAAAGTTGTTGGGCCTTATGAAATTCTTGGTTCTATCGAGATAGAAACGAAAGCTCTCTTAACATCCAAAGAATGAAGAGAACGTTCTCCTTCATTTTGGAAGTTCGCAAAGTAAGAGGGAAGGACCAAAGGTTGGTTTAGATGGAATTCTGACACAACCTTGGGAAGAAATTTAGGATGAGTATGAAGAACTACTTTGTCCTTATGGAACACAGTATACAGAGGGTCTGTGACCAGGGCATGCATCTCAGAGACCCTACGGGCTGAGGTAATGGCCACTAGGAAGGCAGTCTTCCAGGTGAGGAATTTTAGCTCACAGGTAGCCAGAGGTTCGAAAGGTTTCCGAGTGAGCATGTCTAGCACAAGGTTAATGTCCCAGGCTGCAACTGGACGTCTTATAGGAGGTCTGGTATGCAGAATTCCTTTAAGAAATCCCTTAACCATAGGTAACTGAGCCAGAGACAAAGAAGAGACCGCTCATGATACGCTGAAATGGCACTAAGGTGAACTTTGACTGTAGAGTACTGAAGACCTGAATTTGAGAGGTCCAAAGGTACTCTAAAACCTTGTCTGGTGGACAGGAAAAGGGATTCCAAGAGGACTTTGCACACCAGAGCGAAAAACGCTTCCACTTAGATGTGTAAGTTTTCCGAGTGGCTGGCTTCCGAGAGGCCAGAAGAATGTCTGAAACTCTTCGAGAGACGTTGAACCGGTTCACTTCTACCTCTTCAGGAGCCAAGCGTGAAGGTGAAGCGATCTCAGGTTGGGATGGACCAGCGGGCCCCGAGTCAACAGATTCACCTGCAAGGGGAGTGGTCTCGGAGGAACTGCCAACATATTGTTGAGTAGTGGAAATCAGAGTTGTCAAGGCCAAAAGGGAGCAATGAGAATCATCTTGGTCCCCTGAGACTCGAATTTGAGGAGTACTCTCTGAATTAGAGGAAGGGGCGGAAAGGCGTATAGAAAGCGTCTTGTCCACTGCAGCCTGAACGCATCCTGACAGAAGATGCCAGGCCCTGGAATTCTGGAGCAGAAGAGAGGCAGTTTTGCGTTGAGTGGGGATGCAAAAAGGTCCGGGTCTGGAGTTCCCCACTCTTCGAATAGTGACTGAACTATGACCGAGTTGAGAGACCACTCGTGAGGATCTGCTTCTGTTCTGCTGAGACGGTCTGCCAAGTCGTTTTGTACACCTGGCAGGTAAACCGCTTGAATTAGAGCTTTGTGTTCCAAGCACCATTCCCACACCCTCATCGCTTCCCTGCATAAGGGGTAAGAGTGAGCACCGCCCTGCTTGTTGATGTAGTACATCACTGCTTTGTTGTCCGTTTGAAGGAGAATGGTCTTGTGACAGAGAATGTCCTTCAACGCTCGGACCGCATAAAGGACGGCTCTCATCTCTAGGACGCTTATGTGAAGCTGGGACTCTAGTTGAGTCCACACCCTTGAGTGTGGAGAGCGCAACAGTGAGCTCCCCACCCCATTGAGCATGCGTCCGTGGTAATGGAGATCTGATGATCCAGAGGAGCAAAGGAAATCCTCCAGGAGATTGTTCTCCTGAGACCACCAGGTGAGGGACCTCTGTAAGGGTTCTGTCACCTTGATGGGATAAGACTCATGTGAGTGGTTGGAGACCACTGAGCATCCATTGAGTGGTTCTCATGTGCAGCCATGCTAGGGGTACAGGGAACACTGAGGATGCCATGAGGCCTAACATACGTTGCATTGAGAGAGCTGTAACTGATCTGTTCTCTCCAATGTAACGAGCCATCTGGAGGATATCGCTCCTTCTGTCCTCTGGAAGGAAAGCTGCACAAGAGGTGTCCAGAAGAGTCCCTATGAAAAGGAGTCTCTGGGAGGCTGCAACTGAGACTTTTGAGGTTCAGCAGAACTCCCATGGACGTAGAAGGCGAGAGGCCGTCTGTACGGCGTCCAGAGTCCCTTGTCTGGAAGGGCTTGCTAGGAGCCAGTCGTCCAGGTA
The DNA here is from genome assembly GCA_016271365.2 of Neoceratodus forsteri. NCBI lineage: Eukaryota > Metazoa > Chordata > Ceratodontiformes > Ceratodontidae > Neoceratodus > Neoceratodus forsteri. The sequence continues at coordinate 358,614,972 of CM028137.1, forward strand.
GGGAAACACCTGGATACCGAGTTTCCTGAGATGCGCTGCGAGAACAGGCACACTTTGTAAAGACTCGCGGCGCCGAGGATAGCCCAAAGGGCAGGACTCTGAACTGATAGTGTTGACCCAGAGCCACAAACCTCAGGAATTTGTGATGCCTCGGGTGAATAGGAATGTGCTGGTAAGCATCCTGCATGTCCAGGGAGGCTAGCCAGTCATGTTGATGAAGCAAGGGTAACAGGGTTCCCAGAAAAATCATTTTGAATTTCTCCTTGGGGAGGAATTTGTTTAGCTTTCTGAGGTCTAGAATGGGGCGCATTCCCCCAGACTTCTTTGGAACCAGAAAGTAGTGGGAGTAGAACCCCGTGTTTTGCTGATGCAGAGGCACCACTTCTACTGCCCTGTTTAGAAGGCCCTGAATCTCTGCGGCGAGAAGGTCGGACTGAAGGGTTGACAGCCTGGGCTGTTTGGGAGGACAATCGGAGGGGTCTCCAGAAAATTGAGAGAATACCCCTCGCGAATTATCCGAAGGACCCATTTGTCTGAGGTTATGGACTTCCACTGGCTGTAGAAGTGCATCAGACGACCTCCCACCGGAGAGGAAAAGTCCACCTCGGGCAGTTGAGATGGGACTTGGGCGGCAACTCATAGATGGCGCTGGGCGCTTTGGGCCCTTCGCTTTCTGTTGCGCCTTCTTTGAGGTTGGGCAGGTTGGTTCTTATGGAAACTTCCTCTGCCTCTGCCCCGAAAGGACTGACGATTATGAAATTGCCGTTTACCGACATGCCCTCGAGAAGGGGCAGGAGGGGGTCAAGCCAGTTTAATGGCTGACCTAGTCTTTTGTGTAGCTTCTAGAGCTTGCTCATCCTGAGGACCGAAAAGATAAGAGCCGTCAAAGGGCAACGCCATCACCTGCTGTTGCGCATCATTCGTGAAACCCGAAGTACGCAGCCAGGAGTGACGGCAAGTACAAATACCAGCAGCTGCTGAACGAGAAGCAGTGTCGAAAGCATCCATGGCTGCTTTGACCTGCTGGTTATTAGATTCAATACCTCTGGTAATGGTTTGAAGAAGCTCTGGCTTTGAGTCTGAGTCCGGAAGAGCCTCAACCATTTGCTTGATGGAATGCCACAGGATATACTCATACTGGGAAAAATAACCCTGGTAACTGGCAATATGCATACTTAGAGTGGACGCAGCAAAGACTCTCTTACCTAATGTATCTATCTTACGAGACTCTTTGTTGATAGGTCGAGCTGTAGTAGTTTGAGGAAGAACTACCTTGTCATTTTCTGCCAGGACTACAATAGGATCCGCAAAGGCTTGGGATGCCAAGATAGGAAATACTCAGCTCCCAAAGATCGTCCTATCAATGGATTTAACCACCAAAGGGGTAAGAGCAGGATTATTCCATACCATTTGAGACAGCGTCTCGAAGGAAGGTTGAATCGGAGGAGTCAAATCCGTAGGGATCTCCGAAGCATAAAGATACTGGAGTCTTAACAGCTTCCCAGGATCGATGTCTGTAGTCTGGAAAGAAAGAGTGGAGCTCAGATTCTTCAACAGAGACTTAAAGGACAGGTCCTCGACCACAGGCTCTGTAGCAATAAAAGATCCTGTTTCATCCACTTCATCACCCAGCCGAAGGTCTGGGTCAGGCTCAACGTCATCTCCTGACAGTCCAGGAGGGACTGTATGGACAGGAAAGGGATGAAAGCTAGAAGAGGAAGGAGGAAAAGAGACAAAAGGAGAGTCCCTGAGAGCCCCCGGCACCGAGGAAGCGCACGGCACCGAGAACGACGCCGAGGAACCACACGGGCGCGGAAGCCGCACGGCGCCGAGAAGACACACGCTGCAGGCGACAAGCGAGACGGCGCTGTGAGGCCAGACGGCCAAGGAACTCCAGAGACCAAAAAACAGGCTTTGAGGGAAAGGAGACAGGAGATAAGGGCATCGGTGTGGCCCCCTGCGCCGCAGCCATGTGTGGGGGACACCTAAGCACGGAGTCGATGGCACCGAAGAAGGTGCCGCACAACCAGGAAAGTCCAACCGCCCTACCCAGTCACCCAGAGAGCCAGAGAGCGACTGAGCCAGGTAGCCGAACCAACCTCCGAGCCCATTGCTCCAAAAGAGTGGCCCACTGATGAAACTGCTCATCTGAAGACCTACCTGCGGGCGGGGTAGGACTCCGATGTCGAAGGCGTCGGCCATCAGAAGCAGCTGCCGGCAACTCCGAAGGAGGAGGCCGGCAACTAGCGCCGATAACCGAATGCCTACGCGCAGACGTATCAGAGGGCGACCTCGAGTGATGCCTTCTCTTTTTAGACCTGGGTAGAAGAAGAGTCGAGGTTAACGGTGTCGAGAATGCGACCTGCTTGGCTTTATGCTTCCGCAGGGACCGCTCATCCCCTCGGTATTGACTGCCTGTCAGACCCTCTTCCGGGAGAAGGCGGCGACCAGACCCAGCCCGACTGACTGAACAGCTTATACGAAGCCTCCCTACCGCACCTGACCTGCTTCATGGTCGACTCCGCAAAGTAGGCTGAGACTTCTTTATCGCTTTAATTAAAAATAAGAATAACTTAAGCGATACTGTATCGTGATAATACTATAAAAATAATAAAAACTGAAAGCTATGCTGCAGTTTGAAGTTTGACTCCGACAGGCGGCGACATCGTCACTGAAGCGCACTCGATGGCAGGAAAAAAGGAACTGAGTGTTGGAGGGTCGACGCCGAGAGAGTCAACTGCCGGGCTGAAAGCAAGGCTCTCAGGGCGCCATCTCTGGTGCCGACCTCCAAAAAGTTTGCTCCTGAGTGGGTCCTAGTGCCTCCGCGCCATACCCAATAGTGCGAATGAGTGGTGGAGACTTATGTCCAGGAAGATCTCCCAGTGGGAGAAGGAAGGTGCCCCTGCAGCCACTGTCTCACCCTACGGGAAAAGAGGTGAGTTCTCCGGGAGGCAGAGGAGATCACCCCATGCCAGGCCAGGGGTGACAACTGGGAAAGACGAAGCCATGCCGTCCGCCTAGTGCAGGTCGCTGTCCCCACAATCCTGGAGGCTACCTCACTGGCATTGTAAGACGCCCTTGCCTGGTGCCTTGCAAGCTTCAGGCCCTGTGCAGAGTGCGCGATGGCCTGCCTGGTTTCCTCCGAATCAGGCACTGAGGGTAGGAGCTATCCTAGCCTGGACCACAAGTACCTGTTGTAGGTAGCATGGTGGGCCTAATGGGTTGCTTTACAGAATAAAATGCGCGCTGAGGATAAAGTTCTCTTCCCCCAGAAATCAAAATCAAGAGCCAGAGTCTGGGATCGGTCACAGCCTGGGGTTTGATGTCCCCAGGGGTGTCCAGGCACGCCACGCCCAAAGGGGTGAGGCAGGGTTCTTGGAGACCCGGGGTGCAACACCTCTGGTGGAGGTCCCTGGGCCTGGTACAGAGGAAAAGAGACGCCACCAGACCCGTGCAACACTTCCTGAAAACAGCAGGCCAGGGCGGAACCGCGAGGTTGGCCACACTGAACTCTGCCTAATAAGGCGCTACAAGGTTCGGGTCCAGATTGCTCTCTGGAATGGGGCAATGTGGAGCTCATCTAACATCCCGAAAGTTAGTGCTGATACGCAGTGAGATCAGCTGCTGCGGAAAGGTGGATAGAGGGCTCCTCTCACTCAGAGGAGGAAGACGAGGATGCCGACGAGTCCAGAGATTCAGGGTCAGGCTGCATGGGAGTGCGATCTAATCGATGGAACACCTGCTCGTTCATGGATCTAAAGCATGTAAGGAAATGTGCAGCTGAAGCCCTGAACTGCTCCCAGGTCAGGGGCCCCCTAGGACCTGGAACACCTGGGAGAAGAGAAGTAGGCAGAGGCATGGGGGCCAAGCACCTTAGAGAAGTAGCGCAGCCTCTACCAGGGCAGGGGGACCAAGTGGATGCTCCCTACAGTGAGGGAGACCCGGAGGTCCCAGCAGACAGAAGCTGTTCAACTGGGTCGGAACAGCTGGAGCTGTGCCATGGGAAGAATCCCCGTGAGGTGACCAGGACCGTGGTGAGCCCAGAAGGACGGTCCCTCTCGAGGAGTGTCCAGGGGAAAGGCGAGGGTCCGCAGTACTGCTCCTCCCAGAACCCAAGCGTGTCCCAGGGTGGGGCTGCTGCACTAGACCTTAACCCTTTGACCCCTCCGACCCCTAAAGGGCCCTCTTCCTTGTGACCACCAACCTAGGCAGCTGACAATCTTTAGCTGACCCCTGGGAGTTAGCCTGAGGTACAGTGCCCTCCCCCTGCTGGGGTGCCCTCGGACCACCCCAAACTCGGACTATCCAGGCATACCGGGGGGGGTCCTCCAACTGAGGAGACAGATTTATCCGTGGCCCTGGGTAGCACAGTAGCAGCCACCTGGGCCACCACCGGCTGGTCAGACCCACTGACCGAGGAACCAACAAGACCAGTCCGATCCTCAGAGGGAGGCTGAGTGGGGGCCAAGGTGCTGGACACTGAGGGACCGGAGGATTCCTAAGAATCCGGAAATCAGTCCAGATCAGACCCTGAATCAGAGGAGGAGGAGGAGGAGGACTGAAGCCTGAAGCCAGATTACTCCCCAGTCCCTCCCTGTCCCTGGGCCATGAGCCGCACAGCCTCCAGCCCTGGCACCGCCGAGCAGCACCAGAGCCCAGAGCAGCACTGTGTCCGGCACTAACCCCCACCCCCGGCACCATGAACAGCACTGGAGTCGAAGGCTGCAACGGAGACAGGCTCGGCGCTGACCCCATTTCCAGCACCAAAACCAGAGGCAGCCCCGAAAAGAAGTCCCACACTGTCCATGGTGCCGCTCCCCTCCCCTGCACCACGAACGGTGCCAGAGGAAGAAACTGCGCCGACTGATGGCCTGGCACCGCGGCCCCTGGTGCTGTAAGCGACACCGGAACCAAGGGCAGCACTAACAGATGGCGCTGAGGACCCGCAGGCCCCAGAGCTCGACACTGGGGAGCCTTTGCTTCCGAGGAAGCGACTACCAATATGGTGCCTCCCGCCCAGCCCCCAAGAGGGCCAGACTAGGCCTCATGCAATGTGGGAGGAGCCCTCATCGTGGCAAGGCTAGAACTGGCGGGAGGCTCTCTCCTCCATGGGCCATACAGGACCAGGAGGGGACACGTAGGAAGAGTAGAGAGTCCTGACCTTGGGCCACCAACTGCGAACCCACCCTCTGAAAGTCTGTAGCGCACGTCCGACTTTAAATGCGGCATTTCTAGAACTCAGCGGTCCATCGAAAAGCAGGCGTCGCAGTTGTCCATATCATGGGCCAGGCCGAGGCAGGAGAGACAGCAGTCATGCTGGTCCGTGACAGAGTAAAGGCGGCCACAGGGACACAGACGCATAGGAGGCCGCCCCACCTTCGATGTTTTCTTGTCCCTGGGATGAGGAATGACCAGACGGAAAAACACCACAACACAGTACTCTACATCTCTTAAAGAAAGAAAGGAATGATCTCACCTGAGTCAAAGAAGCGGCACAGAGTAATTGCCAGACAGAACTGAGACAAATACAACCATGACAGATTAGGCCGCACTACGCAGTAGAATCTTGCTTGAAGTCTCCACATGAGGTCCTCACTCAATGGTGGGAGAAGAAGAATTGGGGCAAGGGCAGAGTCAACAGCAGCCAACGGCCAACCCACGAACACCATGTAGTAAGTCGGCCTCGAGAGCGTGCTGCTCACATGCACTCCGCCTGGGGTCTCCTGGGTCCTAGCTCCAGCACTATAACTCAATAGTAATGAATGGTGAAGACTGACACAGATAAGCTCCTGTTTTCTAGGATCGTGGATATGTTGTTCTATCCACACTGTTTGGCAGACTCCAAGCAGTTCTCTGGGAGGAGAGAAGCAAGGTGCACACCCCCTCTGATATACTTGCTTGGGGAACAGAGACTGGAGAACTGAGGCCCCAAAACCAGCATCCCAGTGTGACTCTAGGTCGATGTGGTAGTGGGTAATGAAGGTGTTTGCAGTCTTCCAGGTGGCAGCCCTGCCGATTTCCTGGATAGGGATGTCCCTGGAAGCAGCCACATACAGCAGTATGACAGGCAGAATGAGCTCTTATCCCTCTGGGAGGCTCCCTGCCCACCAACCTATAGCAGAGATCAATGCAGGATGTAATCCATCTGCCAATCGTCCGCTTTGCTGCAGGTCTGCCAGGTGTGGCTTCAGCGTAGGTGACAAATAGCTGGCAAACCTCTCCCCGAACTTCCGCCATCCGCTTCTTATAATAAGAGAGCACTCGTCTCAGGTCCAGAGTATGGAGCCTGTACTCTGCTTCCGAGGTGTAGTTTGGATAGAACACAGGCAGAGTCAACACCTGGTTAAGATGGAACTCAGACACCACCTTCAGAAGGAATTTCGGGTGGGGGCACAGGACAACCTTGTCCCTGTGGAAGACCAGGTAAGCAGACTCCACTGAGAGTGCCTGGAGCGTCCCAGTCCTTCTGGCTGACATGATAGCCACCAGGAAGAAAAAAATAACTCACCTTAGTAATTATGTTTCTTCTAATGGAGTCTTGCTGTATTCTGACTATTGCAGATAGCCTCAGCCTTTAAACTGCCCCGGAGAAAAAAGGGTTAACTTTCTATGCAGAGCATAGAATGCTGAGCTCAAGCTCGGTTGAGGTCTCTGTCTGCAGCCCTTTGAAATCCAACCATCAGATTCTTACGAGCAAAAAAACTCACTAACTATCCTATGTGGAAATTGTAAAATTTTTACTACCCAACTGGCAACAAGAGTTTTGAATTCCCAAGGAACACTCAAGTCAGGAAACAAAAAAACAAAAACCAATCCAAATAAGAATAATAATAAAACAAACACCCAAACAAAAAGAGGAGGGTGTAAAAGAAGCACCCCTGAGGTGCAACACTGCACCTGCCCACCCACTTCCCAAAAACAGGTTCTGAGAGGGGAGGGAGGTCAGAATACAGCAAGACTCCATTAGAAGAAACAACATTACTAAGGTGAGTAATTTTTTCTTCAAACATGAAGTCTTGCTGTATTCTGACTATTGCAGACTACCAAGCAGTACCTCCATGGAGGAGGGACAGAACCTACTTTGGGAATAGGCTCTGAAGTGTTGCTCGAAACCGAGCATCACCCCTAGCCTGGATATCCAGAGAGTAATGCTTGGTAAAGGTATGGACTGTTTTCCAGGTGGCTGCTTGACAAATTTCTAAGAGAGGAATTTCCCTGGCAGCAGCCAGGGAAGCAGCTGTACCTCTGGTGGAGTGAGCCCTCAAGCCTGAGGGTGGAATCTTTCCTAGTTTCTCACAGCAGAATTGTACACAAGACACAATCCACCTGGCAATAGTTCTCTTGTTGGCAGGTTTGCCCTTTCCCATTTCTCCATAAGTGAGAAACAACTGGAGGGAATCAAACCTGTGACCCTTGGTATGCTCTATGTAGTAGCTAAGGGCTCTTAACATCTAAACTGTGTAGCCTCCTCTCTCCTGAAGAATGATCAGTGAAGAAGACAGGAAGAGACAGACTGATTCAAGTGGAAATCTGAAACCACTTTGGGCAAGAACCTTCTATTGGTTCTAAGGACCACTTTATCCCTATGAAAGGAGATAAAATCAGGTTCCACTGACAGGGCTTGCAATTTACTGATACGTCTGGCAAAGGTAATGGCTACTAAAAACACAGTTTTCCAAGTCAAGTACTTAAGCTCTGATGAGGACATAGGTTCAAAGGGAGGTTGCATAAGTTGAGCAATGCAAACATTTAAGTCCCAGGCAGAGGCAGTGACTAAAGGGAGGATTGATATGAAGCAATCCCTTAAAAAATTTACAGAACACAGGATGAGATGATAGTGAGGAAGACTTCCCCACTGACAGAAAAGCAGAAACAGCTGACAAGTGCACCTTGAGAGTAGCTGGTCTGAGCCCTAAGCCATTCAAATGGACCATATAATCCAGAACTGTAGGCAATTCAGCAGTGTCTGGGGAAATAGGTTTCTTGGAACACCAAATGCTGAATCTCTTCCATTTGGAGTTATAGGTTTTTCTAGTGGCGGCCTTTCAAGAGGCTTTGAGGCTATCCAGAACCCCCTGAGACAGATGCAAATCTGCAAACTCTAACTCTTCAAGAGCCATGCCTTGAGATTGAGAGACTGAAGATTGGGGTACCAAATCCTCCCCTGAGAGAAGGTTAACAGGTTGTAATTCCTGGGAAGAGACAGGGGAAGATGGACTGCTAGGGACAGCTACAGGGGGTACCAAGGCTGTCTGGCCCAGTCTGAAGCAATCAATCACTTTGCAAGGTTGTGACCTTATCTTGACTAAAACTTTGAACAGTAGAGGAAAGGGAAGGAAGGCATACAGAAATTTCCCTTCCCAGTTCAGAATCAGAGCATCCAGAGGGACTGAGCCCAAGACTGGGGGTCTGCAACAAAAGAGGAAGTTTGTGATTGTCTGGGGCTGCTAAGAGATCCATCTCTGGAGTGCCCCACCTGGAAAAAATCACCTTCAACACCAGAGGGTCCAGGGACCATTCATGATGGCCGTGTGAGATCCTTCTCAGTGCATCTGCTAGCACATTGTCCTTCACTGGAAGGTGGACTGCTATCAGAGAGGTTTGCAGGGAATAAGCCAGCGACCACAACTTCATGGCTTCTGTGCACAAGGCCGTAGACCGAGTGCCTCCCTGCTTGTTGATGTACCACATGGTGGTGGTGTTGTCTGTTCTGACCTGAACCACCTTGTTCTGCACTGACAGAGAAAGCTTGCAGGAGCAGAAAAACTGCCCTGAGTTCTAGGAGACTGATATGGAGAAGGGATTCCTGAGGGGACCACAGTCCCTGGGCAGCGAGGGACCCCAGATGGGCTCCCCAGCCCAGAAGGGAAGCATCCATGGTAAGGACCACTGAATGAGACTGAGTGACAATGGGACACCTTGCCTTAAATTGGCCTGATCCTGCCACCATTGAAGGGCTTGGATCAGGGTCAGAGTCACTGGGATCAGTTTGGTAAGGGGATCCCTCCTCTGGGACCAAAAGGCCTCAGATGGAACCGAATGTCCCTCATCTGGAATCTTGCCCCTTGGACCACTGCTGTAGAAGCTGCCAAGTGGCCCAAGAGTTGAAGGAAATGCCTTGCTGGTCGAGACACCTGAAGGCTGAAGGAAGAAGCCAGTTCTATAAGAACTCTTGCCCTTTCCAGGGGAAGAAAAGCTCATGCTTGCACAGTATCCAGCTCCACCCCTATTAAGGTAAGGAGCTGCACTGGCTCGAGAACCGACTTGGGAAGGTTGAGGAGAAATCCTAAAGATGTGACCACTTGCTGGGTCACTTGCAGGTCTGACCTGACTTGGTCTGGAGACTGGCCCACTATGAGCCAGTCGTCCAGATATGGAAAAATGGAAATATTTTGCCTTCTTAGAAAGGCAATAACTACTGCCAGGCACTCTGAAAACCCTTGGGGCTGATGTTAGGCCAAAGGGCATTGCTTTGAACCGATAGTGGCCTGAGGGCAACTCGAACCTGAGGTACTTTCTGTGGGAGCACCTGACGGGAATGTGAAAATAGGCATCTCTGAGGTCCAGGGAGGCTAGCCAGTCCCCTGGCCTTAGAGAGGGAAGAATTATTCCCAGAGTTACCATCTTGAACTTTGGTTTTAAAAGATGTTTGTTCAGGTATCTTAGGTCTAGGATGAGTCGCCACTCCCCTGTCTTTTTTGTGGTAAGGAAGTACCTGGAGTACAGACCTTTGCCCCAGTGAAGGGTAGGAAAGCACAGTTACGTAAGAACTTACCGTAATAGTAGATCTTCGAGAACAGCTCTTGCGGCAGGTTACACCATTAGGACTGAAGACGGCAGGAGTCAGGACCCCACGGAAATTTTCTAGCTAGCAGTCTTCAGTGGGGACCGCCTCAGATGTCGGTCCTGCCACAATCCTCAGTTCTCCTGCCGGAGACTCCCGGCCGCTGGATGACATCAGAAGAGGAGACAGAGGATCCGCCACCAGATGGCAAAGACTAGTAAACAGGAATGACCCATCCCCTAAGATGGGTGGTTGACTACGACCTACCTCCAAAAGGGGGATGGTGGGCGGAGAGATTTGCTGCAAGAGCTGTTCTTGAAGATCTACTGTTAAGGTAAGTTCTACGTAACTGTACATCTTACTCGAGATACAGCTTGCAGCAGGTTACACCATTAGGACTGATTTCCAAGCAACAGTGGCAATCATGCGCCACTGGGAGGAGGAAAGGTAGAGATCTCGAAATTACTCGAACCCAGGATAGAAGACCCTGAAAGACGGCTAGACCGAACCCCGCTCTCGCCTCGATGCAATGTCCAGACTGTAATGTCTGATAAATATATGCACAGAGCTCCAAGTAGCTGCAGCGCAAATAGCTGAGGTGGAGAAGATCTTTAACGCTGCAAAGGAAATAGCCACCCCTCTTGTGGAATGACCCCTGACCGTGCCCGGTAAGGGTTTATTGCGCTTGTCATAACAGAAAGTGATGCACTGAATAAGCCACCTAGAGAGTGACTGGAGACAGGAGCTCCTTTCATCCTGTGAGCAAAGGAGATGAAAAGTTGGTCCGACTTTCAGAGCCGTTTTGTTCTGGTCAGATAGTATCTGAGGCACCGATGCATGTCGAAGGTGTGCAGAAGGGCTTCTCCTCGATTAGTGTACCTCGGGAAATACACTGGTAAATCAATATCCTGGTTAAGGGTGAGGGCTGAAACCACCTTAGGCAAAAACTTTAGGTTTGTCCTTAGGGATACCCTGTCCTGATGGAAAACCAAATAAGGCTCTTTACACATAAGAGCATGTAAGTCAGAGATCCTTCTCGTCGAAGTAACAGCAACTAAAAATAATGTTTTCCAAGAGAGAAAACGTAGCTCGCAATCCGCAGCTGGTTCAAAAGTTGGCAGCGTAAGCTGCTCCAGGACGAAGGGTATGTCCCAAGGAGGAATTGGGTCCCTGATGGGCGGTCTAAGGTGGAGGACTCCGCTTAAGAAGGCACGAGTAGTGTCCAGCTGGGCCATTGTCCGATGGCCTACTGGAGCATGGTAAGCAGAAATTGCACAAAGGTGCACTTTAATCGAGGGGTAGGCCAGTCCGGAGTGGAATAGGGAAAGCAGGTAGTCCAGAACCAGCTTTTCAGGACAGTCTAATGGCGTAAAAAGAGCGCCATGGGCCTATTAAATAGAACTCCACGCCATTTCATGGCGATGCTAGGGTTGCGGCTCTGGTGGCAGAGAGTACGTCTGCCACTCTTACGAGACCCTGTATCGCATCATGGCTATGTCTCTAGGAGCCAAATGTGCAGGTTCAATGAACGTAATTTTGGGTGGACCAATGAACCCGCCTCCTGAGACAAAAGATGGGAGCTGATTGGCAACGGAACTGGAGGTTCCCGGGATAGCTGGTGCAGAAGAGGAACCAAATCTGTCTGGCCAAGAAAGGCGCGATCAAAATGAGCGAGCTTGCTCCCTCGCGTAGTTTTAAGAGAACCTCTGGATCAACGGGAAGGAGGGAAGGCATAGAGGAATCTGCCCGCCCAGGAGAGGGACAACGCTGCCTCACCAGAAAACACCAGGCCCTGGATCTAGCGAAGCAAAATTGAGCAGTTTTGCGTTGGATGGGGACGAGAAAAGGTCTAACTCTGAGTGCCCCATCTGTGAAACAGATCCTCTGCCACCTCCTGTAGAAGTTCCCACTCGTGGACTCTTGCCTGAGAGCGACTCAGACTGTCGGCGACAGTGTTGTCCACTCCCGGGATGTGTACTGCAATTAGGTTTGCGCCGTGTTGCAATATCCACTCCCACACTCTCATGGCCTCCCTGCAAAGTGGGTAGGAGTGAGTGCCTCCTTGTTTGTTGAGGTAATACAAACAGACAATACCGCAGTGAGGTAACAGGAGTGTACCCAGCGGAATCTTTGACTGGAAGGCTTGCAGAGCGTAAAGGACTGCCCTCATTTCCAAAATGTTGATGTGGAGGTGAGACTCCTGGGCTGTCCAAAGGCCCTGAGACCGAACACCGTCCAGGTGTGCTCCCCACCCGAGCCCAGAGGCGTCTGTGGAGAGTCACAGTCGGAGATGGCGCTATGAAGGGAACCCCCGCAGAGAGGTTCCCCGGTCTAGCCACCATTGCCAATCCCGAATCACGGCCTTCGTGATTCGAATTGACTGCTGCAGATGGTCTTGCCTTTGGTCCCATTGCACGCTTAGCATCCACTGGGTTACCCGCATGTGGAGACATGCCAGCGGGACTGTTGCAATGGCCGCAGCCATGTGTCCGAGCAGGCGAAGAACTGATCTGGCCAGGACGGTCTTCACCTACAGGTCCCTGATGAGTGATCTGATGTGTTCCGCTCTGTCCGAGGGAAGAAAAGCTTTCCCTCCGACGGTGTCCAGAACTGCTCCTATAAACTGCAGTTTCTGGGACGGCACCAGGAGTGACTTCTCGTAGTTGATGAGGATACCCAGTGAGTGAAAAAAAGGGACTGGGTGCAGTGAATGGCCATCATCAGTGCCTCCCTGGAGAGTGCCATGAGAAGCCAGTCGTCCAGGTATGGAACACGTAGTGGCCATATCTCCTCGGAGATGCCCTTACGACAGCCATACACTTCGTAAAAACGCGAGGTGCCAATGACAGCAAGAAGGGAAGAGCTCGGAACTGATAATGGCGGCTCTGAAACTCGAAGCGCAGGAACCTCCGGTGCACTTGAGCAATGGGAATGTGCAGGTAGGCTTCCTGCATGTCCAAAGACGCCAGAAAAGCCTCTCGCTTCAGCATGGGAATTAGGCCCGGAAGGGTCACCATGCGGAAGCGTTTGTAAACGACCAACAGGTTGATGTCGCTGAGGTCCAGTATTGGACGGAGGTCCCCTGTTTTCTTTGGAACCAGGAAGAAGTGAATAGTACCCTAGTGCTCTCTGGTTCTCCGGAACATGCTCTAAGGCTTCATTTTCCAGAAGCGCGAGCACCTCCTGCTATATAAGCAGGGCATGCTGACCCGAATATTGGGAAAGCAGGGGAGGTCTTGTGGGTGGACTGCCTACAAATTCTATATAGTGGCCTTTTTTGACCAACTGCAGAACCCACCTGTCGGTGATCGACTGCCACCCTGGCAAATGGCATGCGATGCGACCCCCAACTTTCTGTTCCCGTTGATCCAGAGGGGGGGGCCGGGAAGGAGTCATGCTGTGGCAGCGTTTGATCCGGCAGGCTGTAACGACTTTGCAAATCGTTGGCCTCTGCCTGGGGATGACTTGGCCTGGGCTTTGCGGGTGAAAGTGCCCCTCTGCTGTTGGCCGGAACGTGGCTGTTGTCTTTGTAGCTGGCCACGAAAACGGCTCTGGTTCCTACGAAAGGAACTGGGCCGAGACCTGTACATGGCCTGTACAGATCTGACTGCCTTCCCTGCATCCTGAAGTTTGGCGATCACCTTCTCGGAGGCTTCACCAAATACGACCTCGCCGTAGTAAGGGACGTCTAAGATGTTATTCTGGACATCCGGGTTAAAACCGGAGACATGGAGCAAAGAGTGTCTCCGCAGACACACGCCTGAGGCTGCAGCTCTGGCTGAAGAGTCCGCACAGTATCATATGCAGCTCTAAGCACCTGGGTCCCCACATCCGAACCTGTGCGGAGGAGGTTCAAGAGCTCCTCCTTTTGGTCGCCATTGAGCATCTTCTCGACCAGGTCCTGTCCCTGTTCCCACAGTGCGTTCTGGAATTGAACCATGTCAGTAAGTTAATTCAGTGACCTGATGGCGCAGGTCGCAGCCACGTACGTGCGCCTACCCAGGACATCCAATTGCTTGGATTCCTGGTCCGGTGGCTGTGTGCTCAAATGCTGAGGTCTTTGCGACTCGTCACGTGAAGCAGTGATGACCAGGGAGTCAGCCAGAGGATGGTTCGCCAGATACTGGTCCTCCCTAGGGGCCTTGTATAGGCGGTCAGCCTTCTTCGGCACTGCTGGAGTGGAATGCGGACGTTTCCAGGCAGCCTTGGTGACGTCCGCAAAGGTATCCACCAAGGGCAGCACTATCACAGGCTTTGAGTCTTTCTGCTGAAGGTAGCGGGCAAGGCATTGTCTCTCAGGGTTGAGCTCTTCAGCATCCCACCCCATATTCTCCTGGATGTGCCTCATGATCTCCACGAAAGAGGGATCATCCGGAGGAGACCTAGGTAGGTCGTGTGGGTCCGGAGAGGAATGCTGATGGGAGAAGGAGATCTGAGCACCCCAAGGTGTCAGATCTAGAATCCTCCCCAGACGGGGTGTACCAGCGCCTGCCTGCGCTCTTAGACTGGGGTGACCCTGAGGTGGATCTTGAGGAGGTCTTCCTGTTCTGAGGATCTGCCCCGAGGAGGTGGTGTTTCCTCCTTGGGGTTGGCGACCGTCCTACAGGACCCTTGTGCAGAGGAGGGGGGAGGTGGTGAAGGAGTAGGAGGAGGCGGAGTCTGAGTAGGAGGAGGAGGACGTGTGACGACCACATCTTTTCTGATGGTGTCCCACCAGAAGATAAAGAGCTCCTTTACCTCTGCCAAGTTCATGCCAGACGACGGGCCCGGCGCCGGTGGCCTGTTGCCGGGGTCGGGCTTCGGGTCACCAGGGACCTCCCGCCCGGGAAGATTCCCGTGGAGTCCAGCATCTCTGTGTCACCCGCCTGGTCCTCGGCTGTGTGGTATCCTCCAAGTCCTTCCGACCGCATCAGCCGCACGGTGGTGCAGTCCTCTCTCTGGGGTAGCAGACGTCAGTCCCCTGGCCAACACCCTCGGAGGCGAACGCCCGGCCTGCAACGGATGTTTTGGTGTCGCCGTCTCCTGGGAGCGCCGGTGATGCTTGGCCGACGTCGGGTCCGGCCGTTTGAGGGACGTCAGGTCCTTGGTCTTGCGAGGAACTGGGTCCGACCCACACGGAGGCTGGGAAACCGACCTGGCATTGGAGTCCCGACGGCAGGAAGATGATTTGTGGCACTCCCCAGACTTCGACGAGGCCTTAGATGAAGCAGAAGATTCCGACGGCCAGGAAGTCTTCAGGGGCTGCAGAGAAGAGGATCCGACCTGAACCGGGGGAGGTTGCGATTGAGCCTTGGAGAGGGAGCAGTCTGATCGCAAGCTGGAGCTTCGGGAGTCAGAGGCCCTCGCAGGAGACCTGGGCCTTTCCTTCTCCCTGTGTTTTTCCCGGTGTTTGTGGGTTTTACCCGACGACTCCCCCCTGAAAGAAGGTTCCTTGTCCATGGTTTTCAGTTTCTCCTCCAAGAGAAACTGTTGAAGGGCCTTCTGGTGGCGGATCCTGGTGCAACTGTTGAGGCCCTGGCAGAAGGAGCAGGCCTTGGTGTAGTGTTCCAGACCTAGGCAGCGCACACAGGCCGAATGTGGATCCTTGAAGGGGATCTGTTTGCCGCAGGCACACTTCGATTGGTGACCTTCCAGAGAAGTATTTGGAGAGGACATCAGTTGAATCCAGAGTTTAAGGAAGACGAAATCGTCGTAGCTCTAAAGGTCGCCGCATCGCCAGAAAAGGACTGAGAGGCCGATACTTGGCGGCGTCGATGGCGGAAAAGAACTGGAGGATTGTGGGGGACCGCCCTTTACCACGCCTGACGTTGTGGGGCGGGACCGACGCCAGAGGCGGTCCCGCTGAAGACTGCTAGCTAGAAAATTTCCGTGGTGTCCTGACGCCTGCCGGCTTCAGTCTTAATGGTGTAACCTGCTGCAAGAGCTGTATCTCGAAGTAAGATGTCTATGGCTCTTAAGGCCAGAAGAAATGAAACCTCTGCCTCTAGGGCAAAGATTTCTGAGAGACCTACAGGTGGAAAAGATCTGGCTCTCATCTTCGGAAATTTTTTGAAGCTGAGAACCAGCCCCTGGCTTACCACTTCCAGGACCCACTTGTCTGATGTAACAGACATCCAGTCCTGGACAAAGTAAGCCAGTCTGCCCCCTACTGGAATAGGAGAGTCGACCTGGGCAGGCCCATCAGGGTGTCTGCTTGGCAGGGGCCTTAGGCTGAGGAGTGGATGCAGTCCTGCACATCCCTCTTTTGCCTCTCCCTCTGAAGAACCCCCTCTGTGAAAAGGGAGAAGAGGCCTGTGCTTGGTAAAAAGGCCTATGAAAAGGCCTGCCCCTGCCCCTAGACTGCTGCCGTTGAGGAGCTGCCTGCCTCTCCTTGGCCTGAGCATTCCTATAAGTGGCCCTGTACTCATCCATTTTGATGCCTCAATCCCATCAGCAGCCACCTCCTCCAGCTCCTTGGCTAGCTGGGGGGGGGGGGAAGAGACCTGTTTAGCCAGTGCCAGTACAGTGTCCCACCTGGACTTCTGGTGCCTGGCTGTATAGGCCATATAGTTTGCCTGCCTGAGACCCAAGGAAGATGCCATGTACTGCTTTTTTGCCATGACATCAATCTTCCTGGAGTCTTTGTCTGGGGGGGGTGTGAAGCCAAGGGAATGTTTGCCTCTCACAGGCAGCAGCCTGCACTACCCCAACATGGCTGCATTGTTGGTATAAAAGAAAAAATTACTCACCTTAGTAATGTTGTTTCTTCCAATGGAGTCTTGCTATATTATAGACATTAGCAGTTTGTTCCAGCTCTAGAACTGCCCCGGAGTGCAATGGTTAAAACCATTCCAAAATAGAATTTTGGCACGAGAGCAGCTCTATCTGTGTCATTTCAAACTTGAACTGTCAGATCTTTACGAGCCAAACTCACTAAGGTCTGTGTGGAAGCTGTAACTCACACTAGCCAAATGGCTACCTAAATAATAACCATTGATGGTCCCAACACCCAAGACTCAAGTCAGGGACCAGAAATACTAACACCATTCTAATAATATGAAAATGGAACATAAGTATAATAAACACACACACGCACACATACACACCCCCAAAGTCCCAAAGGGGACAAAATGCTAACAGGACATAAGTAGTACCCACACTAAGTTGCCCGCACCCCACCAAGTAGAGGTTCTGAGAGGGGCAGGTTGGGGGGGAGGTCTATAATATAGAAAGACTCCATTGGAAGAAACATTACTAAGGTGAGTAATTTTTTCTTCAAACAACATGAAGTCTTGCTATATTATAGACATTAGCAGAATATACAGCAGTACCTCCATGGAGGAGGGTCAGAACCTACTTAGGGAATAGGCTCTGAAGAACAGCTGTGCCAAACCGAGCATCTCTCCTGGCCTGGACATCCAGGGAATAATGCTTGGTAAAAGTGTGTACCGCTTTTCCAAGTAGCAGCCTGGCAAATCTCTAATAAAGGATATCTCTGGCAGCAGCTAGAGACGCAGCTGTACCCCTGGTAGAATGAGCCTCAAACCCGGGGCTCTGCCCACTTTCTGATAAAATTGGATACAAGAGACAATCCACCTGGCTATTGATCTCTTAGTGGTAGGTTTGCCTTTCCCAACTTCACCATAGGTAAGGAAAAGTTGGAGGGATTCGAACCTGTGACCTTTGGTACGCTCTAATAATAACTAAGAGCTCTCAACATCCAGGTTGTGCAACCTCCTCTCACCCAAAGAGGAGTGATCAGTGAAAAATACTGGAAGGGAGATAGATTGATTAAGATGGAAATCTGAAACCACCTTAGGCAAAAACTTCCTATTAGTCCTAAGGACTACCTTATCCCTGTGGAAAGAAATAAAGTCAGTCTCCACTGACAAGGCCTGCAGTTCACTTATGTGTCTGGCAGAAGTGATAGCCACTAGTAAAACAGTTTTCCAAGTTAGGTACTTAAGCTCTGCAGAAGACAGAGGTTCAAAAGGGGGTTGCATTAACTGGGCAATGCAAACATTAAGGTCCCAAGCAGGGGCCGGTTCCCGAAAGGGAGGATTAGTATGGAGTAATCCCTTAAAAAACTTGGAAAATACAGGATGAGAGGAAAGAGGGGATGACTTTCCTGCTGACACAAAAGCGGACACAGCTGCCAATTGAACTCTCAGGGTAGCTGGTCTGAGACCCAAGGAATTAAGATGTACCATGTAATCTAACAAAATGGGCAATTCAGCAGATTCTGGGGAAATATTTTTCCCAGCACACCAAATGGAAAACCTTTTCCATTTAGAACTATAAGTAGTCCTAGTGGAAGGCTTTCTGGAAGCCTTTAGGATCTCAAGAACACCCTGAGAGAGGTGTAAATCAGCAAACTAACTCCTCAAGAGCCAGGCCTTGAGGTTGAGGGATTTGAGGTCTGATACCAAACCTTCCCTGAGCACAAGTCAACAGATTGTGATTCCTGGGAGGCACAGGGAAGATGGACTGTCAGAGACAGAAGGAGTGGGTACCAGGGCTGCCTGGCCCAATCCTGGGCAATCAGAATCACCCTGCAAGGCTGAGATCTGATTTTGACTAGTACTTTGAATAGGAGAGGAAAGGGGAAGCATAGAGGAACTTCCTCCCAATCCAGAAAAAGGGCATCCAGGGAACTGAGCCCAGCACTGGAGGCCTGCAACAGAACAGAGGAAGTTTGTGATTGTCTGGGGCTGCAAAGATCTATCTGAGGATGCCCCACCTGGCAAAAACTATCCCCAGCACTTGAGGATCCAGGGACCATTCGTGATGGCCCTGGGAAATCCTGCTGAGGGCATCCGCTAGGACATTGTCCTTCCCTGGAAGATGAACTGCTATGAGGGAAGTGTTCAGGGAATAGACCAGAGACCACAACTTCATTGCCTCGGTGCACAAGGCAAAGACCGAGTGCCCCCCTGTTTGTTGATGTACCACATTGTTGTGGTGTTGTCTGTTCTGACTTGTATCACCTTGTCGTGGACAGATGCAGAAAATGCTTGAAGAGCTAAAAAGGCAGCTCTGAGTTCCAGCAAATTGATGTGGAGCAGAGATTCCTGGGGGGACCACACTCCCTGAGTGGAAAGGTCGCCCATGTGGGCTCCCCAACCCAGAAGGGGAGCATCTGTAGTGAGAGTCAAGTCGTGAGAAGGGGAAATGAAGGGGACCCCCACTCTTAAATTGCTCTGATCCTTCCACCACTGGAGAGCTAGGATCAAGGTTCGAGTCACTGGGACCAACTTGGAAAGGGGGTCTCTTCTCTGAGACCAAAAGGTTCTCAAGTGAAACTGAATGTCTCATCTGAAATCTGGCACCCTGCACAACAGCTGTGGATGTAGCCATGTGCCCCAGGAGCTGCAGAATGTGTCTTGCTGGTCGAGAGACCTGCAGAGTGAAGGAAGAGGCCAGAGCCACTAAATTCCTTACCCTTTCTGGGGGAAGAAAGGCTCTGGCTAGCTTTGTGTCCAATTCTGCCCCATAAAGGTGAGTACCTGGACTGGTTCCAGAACCGACTTTGGTAGGTTTAGCAGAAAACCCAGGGAGGTGAGAAGCTGCTGGGTGACCTGCAGGTGAGATTTTACCTGTTCTGGGGACTGGCCTACAATGAGCCAGTCGTCTAGATAGGGAAAAACAGCAATCCTCTGCCTCCTTAAGTGGGCCACTGCTAGACACTTTGTGAATACCCTTGAGCAGAGGTAAGGCCAAGGGCATTGCTCTGAACTGGTAATGACCTGAGGGCAGTTCAATCTGAGGTACTTTGATGGGATCTTCTGATTAGGACATGGAAATAGGCATCCTTGAGGTCCAGGGAGGCTAGCCAGTCCCCTGGCCTTAGGGAAGGTAAAATCATTGCCAGAGTTACCATTTTGAACTTTATCTGAATACAGACCCTGCCCTGATGCAGGGAGGAACCTTCTACTGCTCTGAGAGCTAACAGGGATGAGACCTCTGTTTCCAGAGCGAGGACTCTGAAGCACTTGCAGTAGAAAAGTCTGCTTCTCAACTTGGGAAACTTTTTGAAGCTGAGAACCAGACCCTGGCTTACTACTTCCAGAGCCCACTTGTCTGAGGTTAAAGAAGCCCAATTCTGACTGAAGTAAGCCAGCCTGCCCCCCACTGGTACAGGAGAATCGGCCCTGGGCACCCCATCAGGGTGCCTGTTTCGCAGGAGCTTTAGGCTGGGGGGTGGGAGCAGGTCTGCCCACCCCTGCCTGCCCCTGCCTCTGAAGAAGCCCCTCTGAGCATAGGCAGAGGAGGCCCAGTCTGGTAGAAAGGCCTGTGAAAAGGCTACCCCTACCCCTGGGGCATGCCTTTGAGGAGTGGCTTGCCGCCTCCTAGCCTGGGCACTCTTGTAAGTAGTCCATATTCATCCATCTTTTCATGTAATTCTCTGTCTGCTCTCCAAACAGAGAATTTCCACCACAGGAAAATCCATAGCCTTAGTCTGGGTATCCTGTGACAAACTAGTACACCTGAGCCAGGCCAACCTACGGAGCTACAGATGTGGCCATGACCCAGAGGAAACATCATTAACATCCACAGCAGCGTGAAACTGAACCTTAGAGGCTTCAATGCCATCAGCAGCCACCTGCTCTAGTTCACTAGCCAGCTGGCCATGGGCCTGCTTGGCCAATTGCATAACAGTATCCCATCTAGATTTCTGATACCTAGCTACATAAGCCATATAATTTGCTTGCCTGAGTCCCAGAGAGGCTGCCATATACTGTTTTTGCCATGGCATCAATCTTCCTGGAATCCTTGTCAGGAGGATGTGAGTCAAGGAATAGTAGCTTATCACAGGCAGCAGCCTGAACTACCCCAACATGACTGCATTGCTGAGAAAGGAATTCTGTATCAGGAGCTGACAATGTATACCTTCTGTCCATCTTTTATCTACAGGAGGCACAGAATTAGGAGCTTTTAAAATTTTAATTGTTTGTTTCCAAAAGACTTATGTAAAGGAATAGACAATCTCCTAGACCGGAATATCCATCATTTCTACAAAATCAGGCTCCTCTTGCTCATCCACAGCCTCTTCTAAAAGGAAGCTGGAGGGTTTCAGCAACTTTTTTATAAAACATAAAATGAGATGGGGACTCAGACAGCATAGGGGGAGATAGGAAAATTACGTACCTACCGTAATTCTTGATCTTCTTGGACGAGTCTCCACCACTCATTCACACTAGTGGGATTGGCGCCGGAGGCACTAAGACCATCGAGAGCAAACTTTTGCTGGAGGGTCGTAGCGAGAGAGCAGGCGCCCCGCGAGACCTGGCGCATGACAGCGGCTCGAGCGGTAATGACCATCTCGACGACGACCCCTCCAACCGCCTCAGTACCTTTTTACCAAGGAGGTGCAGCTAACTAACGAAAAAGGTAAACCTAACATTAAAAACGGACATAAGATAGTCCGATGACCCGTAAGAAGGGTCAGCAAAGAAGTCCTCACGGCCTAAAGATTTGAGGGAGTGAAGACCAACACAGCGTGAGCTCGGGGATGGAGGGAGGGAGGTGAATGAGTGGTGGAGACTCGTCCAAGAAGATCAAGAATTACTGTAACGTAATTTTCCTATCTTCCTGGACATAGTCTCCACCACTCATTCTACACTAGTGGGAGAGTACCTGCTGATAATCCCCCAAAAGGGCGGCAGGAGAGCCAGAGCTCATTGCCTAAGATAGAAGCCCATTAAGGATAGTTCTGCCGAATGCGGAATGCCGCCTGGCATAAACATCCAGTGCATAGTGCTTAACGAAGTATGCACTGAGCTCCAGTGGTAGCGTTGCATATATCTGCAATTGAACATTGCGACTTCCGCTAGGGATGCCACATCGCTCTAGTAGAGTGAGCGACACTCTACCTTCTAATTTGACTTGAGCCATGGAATAGCAATGACGAAGGCATGCCACTAACCATGAAGAGATACATCTAATAGCGACAGGTTGACCCAGCCGGGTGTCGCTGAAAGAAACGAACAGTTGCTGAGTCTTAAGAACATCCTTGGTTCTATCTAAATAGAACCGCAAGGTCTCTTAACATCCAAGGAATGAAGAGCTCGTTCCCTTCATTTTGAAATTAGCGAAGCGGAGTACCAGAGGTTGGTTCAGATGGAATTCTGACACAACCTTGGGAAGAAATTTAGGATGAGTACGGAGAACTACCTTGTCCTTATGGAATACAGTATACGGAGGGTCCGTAAACCAGTGCATGTATCTCAGAGACCCCATGGGCTGAGGTAATGGCCACCAGGAAGGCAGTCTTCCAGGTAAGAAATTTTAGCTCACAGGTAGCTAAGGGTTCGAAAGGCTTCCGAGTGAGCATGTCCAGCACCAGGTTAATGTCCCAGGCTGCAACTGGACGCTTAACAGGGGGTCTGGTATGGAGAATCCCCTTAAGAAATCTCTTCACCATAGGTAACTGAGCCAGAGTTAAGGAAGAAACCGCTCATGGAACGCTGAGATGGCACTAAGGTGAACTTTAACTGTGGAGTATTGAAGACCCAAGTTTGATAGGTCCAAAAGATACTCCAGAACCTTGCCAGGAGGACAGGAAAAGGGATTCCAAGAGGATTTTGCACACCAGGAGAAAACGCTTCCATTTGGAAGCGTTGCTGTGGTGGCTGGCTTCCGAGCAGCCAGAAGGATGTCTGAGACTCTACGAGAGACGTTGAACCGATTCACTTCTATCTCTTCAGGAGCCAAGCATGAAGGTGAAGTGATTTCAGGTTGGGATGGACCAACGAACCCTGAGTCAGAAGACTGATTTGCAAAGGAAGTGGTCTCGGAGAGGCTGCCAACATACTGTTGAGTAGAGGAAACCATAGTTGCCGAGGCCAGGAAGGAGCAATGAGAATCATCTTGGTCCCCTGAGACTCGAACTTGAGGAGTACTCTCTGGATTAGAGGAAGTGGTGGAAAGGCGTGAAGGCGTTTTGTCCACCGCAGCCTGAACGCATCCTGACAGAAAATGCCAGGCCCTGGATTTCTGGAGCAGAAGAGAGGCAGTTTTTTGCTGAGTGGGATGCAAAGGTCCAGGTCTGAGTCCCCACTCTTTGAACAGGGACCGAGCTACGGCTGGATCGAGAGACCACTGTGAGGGTCTGCCTCCTTCTGCTGAGGTGATCTGCTAGGTCGCTTTGTATACCTGGCAGATAAACGCTTGAATCAGAGACTTGTGCTCAAGCACCACTCCCACACCCTCATTGCTTCCTGCAAAGGGATAAGAATGAGCACCGCCTTGCTTGTTGATGTAATACATCACTGCTTTGTTGTCCGCTTGAAGGAGAATGTTCTTGTGACAAAGGACATCCTTCAGAGCTCGGATTGCATAGAGGACCGCTTCATCTCCAGGACATTTATGTGGAGATGAGTTTCAACTGAGTCCATACACCTTGAGTGTGGAGGAGAGACAGTGAGCTCCCATCCCATTAGCGATGCATCTGTGGTGATGGAGATCTGATGATCCGGGGAGCAAAGGGAATCCTTCCAGGAGATTGTTTCTTGAGACCACCAGGTGAGAGACCTTCAAGGGCTCCGCCACCTTGATGGGATAAGACTGGGGTGAGAGGTCGGGACCACTGAGTGAGAGCATCCACTGGGTGGTTCTCATGTGCAGTCGGGCCAGAGGACAGTGAAGACCGAGGACGCCATGAGACCCAACATGCGTTGCATCGAGAGCTGTAACCGATTGGTTCTCCCTGATGTAACGGGCCATACGAAGGATGTCGAGTCTTCTGTCCTCTGGAAGGAAAGCCTCGCTGAAGAGGTGTCTAGAAGCGCCCCATGAAAAGGAGCCCTGGGAGGGTTGCAGCTGAGATTTTTCAATTCAGCAGAACTCCCATGGACGTGAGAAGAGAAGTCGCTTGCATCGGCCTGAAGTCCCTTGGCCGGAAGGGCTTGCTAGAAGCCAATCGTCCAGGTAGGGAAACACCGAGTCCCACTCTCCTGAGATGTCACGAGAACTGCACAACACTTTGTAAAACTCAAGGCGCCGAGGATAGCCCAAAGGCAGGACTTGAACTGATAATGCTGACCCAAAGCTACAAACCTGAGGAATTTGCGGGTCGGGTGGACGGGATATGCTGGTAAGCATCCTGCATATCCAGAGAGGCCAGCCAGTCGTGTTGATGTAGCAAGGGTAACAGGGTACCTAGGAAATCATCTTGAATTTCTCCCTGGGAGGAATTTGTTTAACTTTCTGAGGTCTAGAATGGGGCGATCCCCCAGATTTCTTTTGGAACCAGAAAGTAATGGAGAGAACCTGTGTTTCGCGAGATGCGGGGCACCAGTTCTATTGCCCTGTTGTTCAGAAGGCCCTGGATCTCCATGGTGAGGAGATCTGATTGAGAGGCCGACAACCTGGCTGTCGTATGGGAGGACACTGGGGGTTCCAAGAAATTGAGAGAGTAACCTCACAATTATCCAAGAACCCATTTGTCTGAGGTTATGGACTTCACTGGTTGTAGAAGCACATCAGACCACCTCCCACTGGAGGAGAAAGTTCCCACCGGGCAGAGTGGATGGAACTTGGGCCAACGACTATAAGGTAGCGCTTGGGAGCTTTGAGGTCCCTGCGCTTTGCCAAGGCCTTCTTTTGAGGTTGGGCAGGTTGGCTTTTATGGAAGCTTCCCTGCCTCTGCCTCGAAAGGACTGACTACTATGAAACTGACGTCTGTTCACATGCCCCCGAGAGGGGGCAGGCGGAGGTCTGGCCAACTTAATGGCCGATCTAGTCTTCTGAGTGGCCTCTAAGGCTTGCTCCACCTGAGGGCCAAAAAGAAAGGAGCCATCAAAAGGCAGCGCCATCACCTGCTGCTGAGCATCATTCGTGAAGCCAGAAGTACGCAGCCAGGAATGGCGCCGAGTACAAATCGCGGCTGCTGAGCGAGAAGCAGTGTCGAAAGCGTCCATGGCGGCTTTGACCTGTTGGTTATTGGACCTCAATACCTCTAATAACGGCCGAGAAGAAGCTCTGACTTGGAATCCAATCTGGAAGAGCTCAACCATTCTTTTCATAGAGTGCCACAGGATATACTCATACTGAGAAAAATAGCCTTGATAACTGGCAACACGCATACTTAGAGTTGAGGCAAAAGACTCTCTTTACCTAATGTATCAATCTTAGAGACTCTTTGTTAATAGGTCGAGCTGTAGTAGTTTGAGGAAGAAACGACCTTGTCATTCTCTGCCAGGACTACAATAGGATCCGCGAAGGCTTGGGATGCCAAATGGGACGATCCTTGGGAGCTGAATACTTATCAATGGATCTAGCCACTGAGGGAATAAGAGCAGGGTTATTCCATACCATTTGAGACAGCGCCTCGGGGAAGGCTGAATCGAGGAGTCAAACCGTAGGGATCTCCGAAGCATGAAGATACTGGAGTCTTAATCTCTCCCAGGATCGATGTCTGTAGTCTGGAGAGAAAGAGTGGATCCCAGGTTCTTCAACAGAGACTTAAAGGACAGGTCCTCTAACACAGGCTCTGTAGCAAAGAAAGATCCTGTTTCTCCACTTCATCACCCAACCGGGTCTGGGTCAGGCTCAACATCATCTCCTGATGGTCCAGAAAGGACTTTGGACAGGAAAGGAGTGAAAATTAGAGAGGAGGAAATGGCAGAAAACAAGGAGAGTCCCTAGGCTGCCGGCGCCGACGGCAAACGGGCTGAAGACGGCATCGAGGAGGCGACGGCGTCAAGAGTATCGCTGCCTCGCGAACGCCTCGGCGGCGCACGACTGATCCACGCCGCACGGCGCGGCCAGCGCCGACAGACGACGCCGCAGAGACGCCGCCAAGGAACGGGTATCGCAGACGACGCTTAACGGGCGTCACCGATCCAACGGCACCACCGGCGGCGCCATGAGATAACGGGCGCCACTCAACGGGCGCCGAGACCACGCTGGCGCCGCCAACGGGCCAGCGAAGCTCGCGGGCGCTCGAAACGGGCGCCACACGGGCCACAGACCCTGCAGAAGGCGCCGGAAAAGCCCCGGGAACCTGGAAAACAAGAGAAGGAAAAATACCAGGAGATAAGGGCATCAGTGAGGCCCCTGCGCCGCAGCCATGTGAGGGGGGAACACTCAGCTAATGGAGTCGCTAGCACCGTGGAAGAAGGCGCTGCGACCAGGAAGGTCCAACCGCCCTACCTGACGCCGGAGGAGCCCGAGGCCCGAGGCAAATCGAGCCAGGCAGAAGAACCAACCTCCGAGCCCATCGCCCATAAGAGCGGCCCACTGATGAAACTGCTCATCTGGAGCCCACCTATAGGCGGGAGGGGCTCTCGATGTCGAGACGACGATTATCGGAAGCTGGCGATCCGAAGAAGGAGACCGCAACTAGCAACGATAACTGACCGCCGACGCCAGACATATTACCAGAGGGCGACCTCGAGTGATGCCTTCTTTTGACCTGTGGGTCAAGAAGAGCTCGAGGTCAACGCGCCGAGAATGCGCATCATTATTTTATGCCGCGGGGACCGCCCATCCTCCGGCATCGGACTGACCGTAGTCGGAACCCCGCTGAGGAGAAGGAGGCTGACCGACCCAGCCCGGCTGACTGAACAGCTTTCACAGTAAGTCTCCCTACCGCACCTGACCTGCTCATGGTCGACTCCGCCCAGTAGGCCGAGACTTCTTCAAGTAAGTTAAATTTAAATATTAGAAAAATTTTCACGAAAAATAGAATAAAACTAAGCGATACTACTATCGTGATAATGTTACAAAAACAAACTGAAAACTATGCGCTAGTTTGAAGTTTGACTCGACAGGCGTAGCCACGCCGCTACCGAAGCGCACTTCACGCGGGAAAAAGGAACTGAGGCGGTTGGAGGGTCGCCGCCGAGATGGTCATTACTGCCGAGCCGCTGCTCCGGGCGCCAGGTCTCGCCGGGCGCTGCCTCCGACACACCTCCAGCAAAAAGTTTTCTCGATGGTCTTAGTGGCTCGGCGCCAATCCCACTAGTGTGAATGAGTGGTGGAGACTTATGTCCAGGAAGATTCTAAAGGTCTGTCTGGGGAGATGTCCGGTTCAATGGGCACACCCAGACCTTCCCAGCCACATTCATACTGTTCATAATCCTCCTCCCTCCTCTGGTTCATAAAATTCTCAATATAATCCTGAACCACTGGGACGGACAAACCGACCTTTACCAGATAGTGGTGGTTCGGACGGACCCTGAGACAGTGACTGGACAATTTGTATGGCTTTTGCCATCTCTGCAGCAGTTGGAGAAGGAATTTGGACCCAGACCTGCTGATTTTCTTGTTTTCTTTACTGGAATTGGTTCCTCAGAACCAGCTTTTCTTTGCCCGAGGAAGTCTGGCCCTGGTCAGAGGGCACTCTCTCGGTTCTGCTGGCACCAACCGGCTGGGCCATCCGGGCCAGTGGACCTTTGGCCTCTGCCCCTGAGCCTGCCCAATCTTTTTCCAGGGTGGCTGCAGGAAATTCTTACATACCTGGCAGTCTGACTGAGGTGGTCAAACCTCAGACAATAAACATGTGGTGTGTGGTCAGCCTTGGCAAAGACTTCCCACAAACATCACAGTGTTGAAACCCAGTGGGCCCGGTTTCTTTGGGTTTCTCAGACATAATGCCAGCCTAACCAAAAACTTGCTCCTTTAACGGCAGTGCCAGGCAAGACACCCTTTATCGGTTCCAACCGTGTCACGGAGATTGGAAAAAACGTAATAAATCCGCTTTTTAGAACCGATAAGAACCGGGAACCGCACTCTAAAATAGTAACTTTTAGTTTTAAATGAGTTTTAAACTCACTGATCGTTCAAAACCTAACCGATAACTTATAAGTTCCACACAGACAAAACCTTCATTTACTTCACGGTTACCACAGATAGAGCTTGAACCGAATGGTTTGTGGTTAAAATAAAACTATTCTCGTTAAATCCAACCTAGAAAACACTTTTTAAACCGAGAAATGAACCGAGCAGAGGGAGAAATCGGAGCTTATTGTTCACTGAGCGGAGTAAAGAATCTGACAGTTCAAGTTTGAAATGACACAGATAGAGCTGCTCGGTACAAAATTCTATTTTGGAATGGTTTTAACCATTGCACTCCGAGCAGTTCAGAGCTGGAACAAACTGCTAATGTCTATAATATAGCAAGACTTCATGTTGTTTGAAGAAAAAATTACTCACCTTAGTAATGTTGTTTCTTCTAATGGAGTCTTGCTATATTATGACAGTTGCAGTTTGTCCCACCATTAGAACTGCTCCGGAGGTGAAAGAGTTAACTCCCATTCTAAGAATGGAACTTGGAGCGCGAGCTCGGTTAGAGAAGCTCTCATCTGGGTTATTTCAAACCCAAACTGTCAGATCTTTACGAGCAAAACTCACTAAGGTCTGTGTGAAGCTGTAACCCACACTAGCCAACTGGCTACCTGACTATTAACACATTATCCTGGTCCCAACACAAAGACTCAAGTCAGGGGACCAGAAGTAATAATATAATATAAGCAATAATATAAGATAAAATAAAACACCACACCCCAAAACCCCCAAGAAGGGTGGAAAACATAATGGGCATAACTAGCACATGACTAGGCTGCCCACCCCATACCCAAGTAGAAGTTCTGAGACGGGCAGGTTGGGAGAATATAATATAGCAAGACTCCATTAGAAGAAACAACATTACTAAGGTGAGTAATTTTTCTTCAAACAACATGGAAGTCTTGCATATATTATGACAATTGCAGACTACACAGCAGTACCTCCATGGAGGAGGGACAGAACCTACTTAGGGAATAGGCTCTGAAGCACAGCTGTGCCAAACGGAGCATCTCTCCTGGCCTGGACATCCAGGGAGTAATGCTTGGTGAAAGTGTGTACCGTTTTCCAGGTAGCTGCTTGACATATCTCTAAGATAGGGATGTCTCTGGCAGCAGCTAGAGACACGGCTGTACCTCTGGTAGAATGAGCCCTCAGGCCAGAGGGGGGGGACTTTCCCCAGTTTCTGATAACAAAATTGGATACAAGAGACAATCCACCTGGCAACTGATCTCTTAGTGGCAGGTCTCCCTTTTCCGACCTCACCATAAGTGAGAAAACGGAGGGATTCAACCTGTGACCCTTTGGTACGTCTATATAGTAACTTAAGGCCCCTTAACATCTAACTGTGCACCTCTCGCCAGAGGAGGAATGTTCAGTGAAAACACTGGAAGGGAGATAGATTGATTAAGATGGAAATCTGAAACCACCTTAGCAAAAATCTCCTGTTAGTCCTGAGGACTACCTTATCCCTGTGGAAAGAAATAAAGTCAGTTTCTACTGACAAGGCTTGCAAATCACTTATGCGCCTGGCAGAAGTGATAGCCACTAGGAAAACAGTTTCCAAGTTAAGTACTTAAGCTCTACAGAAGACAGAGGTTCAAAAGGGGCTGCATTAACTGGGCAATGTAAACATTAAGGTCCCAGGCAGGGCTGGATCCCTAAAAGGTGGATTAGTATGAAGTAATCCTTAAAAAACTTGAAAAACAGGGTGAGCTAAGAGAGGAGGGCTTTCCTGCTGACACAAAAGCAGAGCTGCCAAATGTACTTTCAGGGTAGCTGGTCTCGGCCCAAACAATTAAGATGGACCATATAGTCCAAAACAATGGGCAAATCAGCAGATTCCGGGAAATATGTTTCAGAACACCAAATGGAAAACCTTTTCCACTTAGAATTATAAGTAGTTCTAGTGGAAGGCTTCCTAGAAGCCTTTAGGATTTCAAGAACACCCTGAGAAAGGTGTAGGTCAGCAAATTGTAACTCCTCAAGAGCCAGGCCTTGAGGTTGAGGGATTTGAGATTCGGATACCAAACTCTCCCCTGGGCACAGGTTAACAGGTTGCGATTCCTGGGGAGACACAGGGGAAGATGGACTGCTAGGGACAGAAGGAGGGGTACCAGGGCTGCCTGGCTCAATCTGGGGCAATCAGAATCACCCTGCAAGGCTGGGATCTGATTTTGACTAGCACCTTGAATAGGAGAGGGAAGGGGGGGAAGACAAAGAAACTTCCCTTCCCAATCTAGGAGAAAGGCATCCAGGGGGACTGAGCCCAACACTGGGGGCCTGCAACAGAACAGTGGAAGTTGGTGATTGTCTGGGGCTGCAAAAATATCTATCTGAGGGGTGCCCCATCTGGCAAAAACTATCCCCAGTACTTGAGGATCCAGAGACCATTCGTGATGGCCCTAGGAAATCCTGCTGAGAGCATCTGCTAGGACATTGTCCTTTCCTGGAAGGTGAACTGCTATGAGGGAAGTGTTCAGGAATAGGCCAGAGACCACAACTTATTGCCTCGGTGCACAAGGCCAAGACCGAGTGCCCCTGCTTGTTGATGTACCACATTGTTGTGGTGTTGTCTGTTCTGACTTGTACCACTTTGTTCTGAACAGATGCAGAAAACACTTGAAGTGCTAAAAGACAGCTCTGAGTTCCAGCAAATTGATGTGGAGCAGAGATTCCTGAGGGGACCACACTCCCTGAGTGGAGAGGTCGCCCATGTGGGCTCCCCACCCCAGGAGGGAAGCATCCATAGTGAGGGTCAAGGAGTGAGACAGAGGAATGAAGGGGACCCCCAATTTTAAATTGCTCTGATCCTGCCACCACTGGAGGGCCTGGATCAGGGTTCGGTCACTGGGACCAACTTGGAAAGGGGGTCTCTTCTCTGAGACCAAAAGGCTCTCAAGTGAAACTGAATGTCCCTCATCTGAAATCTTGCTCCTTGTACTACAGCTGTGGACGCAGCCATGTGCCCCAGGAGCTGCAAAAAGTGTCTTGCTGGTCGCGAGACCTGCAGAGTGAAGGAGGAGGCCAGAGCCACCAAGTTCCTTACCCTCTCTAAGGGTAGGAAGGCTCTGGCCTGCTTTGTGTCCAATTCTGCACCTATGAAGGTGAGCACCTGAACTGGTTCCAGAACTGACTTTGGAAGATTGAGCAAGAAGCCCAGGAGGTGAGCAGCTGCTGCGTAACTTGCAGGTGAGATTTTACCTGTTCTGGGGACTGGCCTACAATGAGCCAGTCGTCCAGGTAGGAAAAGACAGCAATCCTTTGCCTTCTTAAATGAGCAACTGCTACTACCAGACATTTTGTGAATACCCTTGGGGCAGAGGTGAGGCCGAAGGGCATTGCTCTGAACTGGTAGTGACCTGAGGGCAGTTCGAATCTGAGGTACTTTCGGTGGGAGCTTCTGATCAGGACGTGAAAATAGGCATCCTTGAGGTCCAGGGAGGCTAGCCAGTCCCCTGGCCTTAGAGAGGGTAAAATCATTGCCAGAGTTACCATTCTGAACTTTGGTTTCAAAAGGTGTTTG
Source organism: Neoceratodus forsteri (assembly GCA_016271365.2). Taxonomy (NCBI): domain Eukaryota; kingdom Metazoa; phylum Chordata; order Ceratodontiformes; family Ceratodontidae; genus Neoceratodus; species Neoceratodus forsteri. The sequence continues at coordinate 358,646,048 of CM028137.1, forward strand.
TTCAGATATCTCAGGTCTAAAATGGGCCACCATTCTCCTGTCTTTTTTGGGGTAAGGAAATATCTGGAGTACAGACCCTTGCCCTGGTGTAGGGGAGAAACCCTTTCTACAGCTCTGAGAGCCAGGAGGGTTGAGACTTCTGTTTCTAAAGTAAAGGTCTCTAAAGAGTTTGCAGGTGGGAAAGATCTGATTCTCATCTTTGGGAACTTTTGAAGCTGAGAACCAGACCCTGGCTTACTACTTCCAGGACCCACTTGTCTGAAGTTAGAGACACCCAGTTCTGAGCAGAAGAAGCCAACCTGCCCCCTACAGGTAAAGGAGAATGGCCCTGGGCACCCATCAGGGTGTCTGTTTGGCAGGTGCTTTAGGTTGAGGGGTGGGAGCAGGCCTGCCCACACCCCTGCCTGCCTCTCCTCTGAAGAACCCTCTGAGCATAAGCAGAGGAGGCCTGGTTTGGTAAAAGGCCTGTGAAAAGGCCTACACTCTACCCCTGGGGTCTGCCTCTGAGGAGTGACTTGCCGCCTCTAGCCTGAGCACTCTTATAGGTAGTCCTATATTCATCCATTTTCTTCATATAATTCTCTGTCTGCTCCCCAAATAGAGAATTTCCAACCACAGGAAAATCCATAGCCTTAGTCTGGGTATCCTGTGACAAGCTAGTACACCTGAGCCAGGCCAACCTCTACAAAGCTACAGACGTAGCCATGACTCTAGAGGATACATCATTAAAATCCACAGCAGCATGAAACTGCACCTTAGATGCCTCAATGCCATCAGCAGCCACCTGTTCCAGCTCATTAGCAAGCTGGCCAGAGGCCTGTTTGGCCAAAGCCATGACAGTGTCCCATCTAGATTTTTGATACCTTGCTACATAAGCCATGTAATTTGCTTGCCTGAGTCCCAAGGACGCTGCCATGTATTGTTTTTTAGCCATGGCATCAATCTTCCTGGAATCCTTGTCAGGAGGATGTGAAGCCAAGGGAATATTAGCTTTATCACAGGCTGCAGCCTGAACCACACCAACGTGACTGCATTGCTGTGAAAGGAATTCTGTATCAGGACCTGACAGAGTGTACCTCCTGTCCATCTTTTTGTCCACAGGAGGCACAGAATTAGGAGTTTTTAAAATTTTTATTGTTTCCTAAATGATTTATGCAAGGGAATAGACAACCTCCTAGATTCTGGAATATCCATTTCTACAAAATCAGGTTCCTCTTGCTCATCCACAGCTTCCTCCAATGGGAGCTGGAAGGTTTCAGCAACTTTTTTGTAAAACAAAGTGAGAGGGGGACTCAGAAAGCGAAGGGGGAGATTCAAAAGGTCTGTCTGGGGAGATGTCCGGTTCAATGGGCACCCAGACCCTCCAAGTCACATTCATACTGTTCATAATCATCCTCCCCTCCTCTGGTTCATAAAACTCTTCAACATCATATTCCTGAACCGGTGGAACCGACGAACCGACCTTTTACCAGACAGTGGCGGTTCGGACGGAACCGAGAAAGTGACTGGACAATCTGAATAGCTCTTGCTATCTCTGCAGCAGTTGGAGAAGGAATTTGGGCCCACACCTGCTGATTTTCGTTTCTTTACTGGAACTGGCCCCTCCGAGCCAGCTTTACGTTTGCCCGAGGAAGTCTCGCCCTGGTCAGAGGGCACTCCCTCCAGTTCGGTTGGCACCAAACCGGACTGGCCATCCGGGTCAACGGACTTTTTGGCCTCTCGTTCCCCGAGTCTGCCAATTCTCTTATCCAGGGTGGCTGCAGGGAAATTTTTACAAATCTGGCAGTCTGAATTGAGGTGGTCAAACCCCAGACAATATACACATGTGGTGTGTGGGTCAGCCTTGGCAGAGACTTCCCCACAGACATCACAGTGTTGAAACTCAGTGGGCCCGGTTTTTCTTTTGGGTTTCTCGGACATAATGCCAGCCTAACCAAAAACTTGCCCTTTTAAACGGCAGTGCCAGGCAAGACACCCTTATCGGTTCCTAACCATGTCATGGGTCTTGGAAAAAAACGTAATGAAATCCGTTTTTTTTAGAACCGATAAGAACCGGGAACCGCACTCTAAAACCTTCAATTTCAAGTTTTAAAACAAGTTGATCGGTTCAAAACCGAACCGATAACATTTACAAGTTCCACACAGAAAATAAACTGTAATTACTTACAATACCACAGAGAGCTTGAACCAATCGGTTTTGCGGTTAAAATAATAATATTCTCGGTTGATTTGAACCGAGAAAACACTGTTTAAACTGAGAAATGAACCGAGCAGTAGGAGAAATCTCCGGAGCGACTGTTCAGTGAGGCAGAGTAAAGAATCTGACAGTTTGGGTTTGAAATAACCCAGACAGAGCTTCTCTAACCGAGCTCGCGCTCCAAGTTCCATTCTTAGAATGGGAGTTAACTCTTTCACCTCCGGAGCAGTTCTAATGGTGGGACAAACTGCAATTGTCATAATATAGCAAGACTTCATGTTGTTTGAAACTCTGTATCTGAGCCTGATAGTGTGTACCTCTTGTCCATCCTGTCAACAGGAGGTACAGTATTGGGAGACTAAGATTTTGAGTGTCTGCTTCCCAAAGGATTTGTGGAGGGGAATAGACAGTCTCCTGGACTCTGGGATGTCCATCATTTCTACATAATCAGGCTCCTCTTGATCCTCCATGGTCTCCTCCATAGGAAGCTGGAGAGTTTCAGCCACCTTTCTGTAAAACAGAAAATGGGAAGGGGACTCAAAGCCTAGGAGGGGAAACACCAGAAGGTCTGTCTGGGGAGATGTCCGGTTCCACAGGCACATCCAGACTTTCACCATCGTCACCATCATCCTCGAACTCCCCCTCCTGCTCAAACTCCGGTTCATAAAAATCTTCAGGGGTATAATCTTGAACCAGGGGAACTGACCGAACCGAGCCCCTGCCAAATGGTGCTGGATCAGTCGCAACCGGGCGAAGTGATTCCACAATCCGAATTGCTCTGGCTATTTCTTCGGCGGTCGGAACATGAACCTCTGGATCCGAACTGGTCGATTTCTCTCTGCGTTTCATTTTTATAGTAACCGACCCCTCAGGATCGGCTCTCATTTTGCCTTAAGTAGTATCGCCCTGGTCAGAGGGCACTCCTTCTGGTTCGGTTAGAACCCAACCGGGCTGGCCATCCGGGTCAGCGGATTTCTCGGTCTCCTTTTCCCTCAGTCTACCTAATCTCTTTTCAAGGGTAGATTTAGGAAAATGTTTACAAATTTGGCAGTCTGTATCGAGGTGTTCAAACCCCAGACAGTAAACACAGGTGGTGTGGGGATCGGCCCAAGCAAAGACCTCCCCACACTCACTGCAGTGTTAAAACCCAGTGGGCCCGGTTTTCTTCTTGGGTTTCTCAGACATGGCCAACCTAACCAAACTTACCCTTTTTATGGCAACCACCAGGCGAGACTCCCTTATCGGTTCCTAACCGTGTCAAGGGTGTTGGAAAAAAAACGTTCAAAGCACTTTTTTTTTTTAGAACTGATAAGGACCAGTAACCACACTCTAAAGTAAAAGACAAAATTTCACTAAAAGTGATCAGTTCAGATGAACCGATCAAACAAGTTTACAATTTCCACACAGAAATAGGTAAAACCTATCTAGTACTCACCGTACCGCAGACAGCGGCTGAACCGACTAAGCGGAACAAATTCGACACTTTAACCCACTTTTCGAACTGAGCTGAAGGAGAAATCTCTGGAGCAACTGTTCAGTGAGGCGGAGTAAAGAATCTGACGGTTGGATTTCAAAGGGCTGCAGACAGAGACCTCAACCGAGCTCGAGCTCAGCATTCTATGCTCTGCATAGAAAGTTAATCCTTTGTTCTCCGGGCAGTTTAAAGGCTAGGACTAACTGCAATAGTCAGAATACAGCAAGACTTCATGTTGTTTGAAGGCGGTCTTCCACAACAAATGTGACATCTCACACTTGTGCATAGGTTCGAATGGCTTGCCCATGACCTTTGGCAGTACCAGCAGTAGATCCCATGGAGGTGGAGGTTCACGCACTGAAGGGGATATGTGGTCGAGGCCTCTAAAGAAATGCCAGACCACCTTCTCCTGTGCCGCCGTCTGCTGACTGACCCTCACCCGGTAAGCAGAGATGGCTGCTAGGTGCACCTTAAAGGTCATAGACCCCCTTTGGACAGAGACCAAAGGCAGTCTAGGATGCTATCCACTGGACAGGACAAAGGGTCCAGGCCCTTACCCTGACACCAAATGGAAAACTGTTTCCATTTGAAGGCATAGCACCTCCTGGTCGACTCCTTCCTGGATGCTTCCACTACTGTGAGTACCATCCTCGGAGAGACCCAAAGTCTGGAACTCTAGCCGCTCAGCAACCAAGCTGTCAGGTGCAAGGATTGAAGGTCCGGATAAAATACCTTCCCTTGAAGGACAGATAACCGGTCAGGCATACTGGAAGACACCTCGGAAGCCCAGAGCTGAGGCTGACGATCTGGATACCAGAACTGACGCGGCCAGTCTGGAGCTACCAGGATAACCTGTGCCTTGTCCCTCCTGACCTTAAGGATCACCTTGTGAACAAAGGGTAGTGGAGGGAACGCACAGAAGAGGCCTGGGGTCCACGGCCTCGAGAAGGTATCCCCCAGCAGCGAGCCCTGCTGAGGGGGGTGGGCATGCAACAGCCTCAGCTTGTTGTTCTCCCTGGAGGCAAACAGATCTACCTGATGTTTGCCCCAGTGGGAGAACAGGCTGCGAACTACCTCTGGATGGAGAGATCACTCATGGGACATCTCGCCCACACGGCTGAGAGCGTCCACCAGTTGATTTGAGGCTCCTGCCACATGGATGGCTAGGAGATCTGCCTCCAGTCGTCTCACAAGGGTCCAAATGTGGAGCACTTCCCTGCACAACAGCCAGGAGTGCATGCCATCCTGTTTGTTGAGGTAGTACATGGTGGCGGTATTGTCCATCTGGACTTGCACCACTTGACCCCTGAAGGAGTGGAGTGAATGCTGACAGTGCCAGTCTGACTGCTCTGAGCTCCAACAGGTTGATATGATGTTAGGATTACTCAGGGGTCCAGAACCTGTGGGCTCTGTGGTTCCACATGTGGGCTCCCCTGCCCGTGAGAGGCGCATTGGTCATAATAAAGTACAGCTACGTAAGAACTTACCGTAACAGTAAATCTTCGAGAACAGCTCTTGCAGCAGGTTACACCATTAGGACTGAAGCAGGCAGGCGCCAGGACCCCACGGAAATGTTCTAGCTAGCAGTATCCAGCGGGGACCGCCCCCGACATTGGCCCCACCCCCGATGTCAGGCATCATACAAAAGGGGGTGGTCCCCCAGAATCACCAGTTCTCCCGGAGACTCCCGGCTGCTAGATGACATCAAAAGTGGAGACTGAGGATCCGCCATCAAAAAAGTATTCAGAGCAGTGTTAGAAACACCTGATCCTAGGTAGAGATAACAAAAAGTACAGTTACGCAAGAACTTACCGTAACAGTAGATCTTTGAGAGAGGCTCTTGCAGTAGGTAATTACATATAGGACTGACGCCGACAGGCGGCAGGACCCCACGGAAAAATTTCTAGCTAGTAGTCCATGCCGAGGGACCGCCCCCACGTCAGGTGACCGGCATCAGGAGACGTCGGTATAAAGGGGCGGTCCCAGACGCCCGCCTTCCAGTTCTTTCCCACCACAGGCCAAAAGAGGCCGGAAGAGAGAGAAGCGGATAGTTCCCTCAATGGAAAAGGAGCTGAAAAAGCCTAGGGGGATGGAGGGAGGGAAGGTATTACCTACTGCAAGAGCCTCTCTCGAAGATCTACTGTTACGATAAGTTCTTATGTAACTGTACTATCTTACTTCGAGAGGGCTCTTACAGTAGGTAATTACATATAGACTGAATCCCAAGCAGTCTGGAACAAAGAGAGGCACCGGGAGGAGGAAAACTACTCCAAAAGGTAGTTCTGGTGTGCAAGTCTCAAGATAGGAGGCCTTGCAAAACAGCCAGCCCTCGGCCTGTTTCCCACGGCGAGAGGCAACATCCAAACTGTAGTGTTTCGTAGAAAGTTATGGACGGAAGTCCAGGTGGCGGGCAGTGCAGATGTCTGCCTCAGACACATTCTTGAAACAAGACGCAGAGGCAGCTACTCCTCTTGTGGAGTGGCCTCTGACTTGACCTGGGAGGGTTTGTTGCATTTGTCATAACGGAAAGTGATGCAATGAGCCAACCACTTAGACAGGTATTGCTTGGAAACAGCATTGCCTTCCCTTTTGTGAGCAAAAGAGACGAACAACTGATCAGTCTTTCTGAGATCCTTCGTCCTGTTGGTGTAGTATCTCAGAATCCGGTGAACATCCATAGTGTGGAGTAAATACTCCCCTTGATTAGAGTATTGCGTAAAAAAGGCAGGTAAATGGAAATTACGTACTTACCATAATTCTGATCTTCTTGGACTGTCCCCATCACTCATTCACACTAGTGGGATAGCGCCAGAGGCGCTAGGACCAAGTGGGAGCCAAAAATGTTCTGAAGGGCCGGCGCCGAGGTGAGGCCCACGATACATGGGGCACCGCTTGTGACTCACTCGCGCCTGTAGGTTATCTGCTGCCGACCCTCCAACCGCCTCAGTACCTTTCTATCAAGGAGGTGCAGCGTAACTAACGAGAATAACTCATTCTGAGTTTCTGGGCCTGAGAGGCCCAGATGGCCTTTGTAAGAAAGATCAAAGAACAACGTCTTCACAGTCCGAACCATAGGCCATGAAGACCAGGAAAGAAAAACGAGTGAACCCAAGGGATGGTGGGTGGGCGTGTGAATGAGTGATGGAGACCGTCCAAGAAGATCAGAATTATGGTAAGTACGTAATTTCCATATCTTCCTGGACTAAGTCTCCATCAGTCATTCACACTAGTGGGAGAATACCAAGCTAAAATCAACAACCCTGAGTAGGGTGGTAGGAGATAGGGTTCACTCAGAAAGGACAGCTAAGGATTGTCCTGTTAATAAAAAGAGCTGTCTTGTAAGAGCATCTATAACATACTGCCTACAAGAAACGCTAGAGTTGTAACTCGTCACCTTGCCGACGACTACAATGGGCAGAAAATGAAAGTCTGCCAGGTAGCCGCAACCACTCTAGGAGAGCTGCAAGAACTGGCCTCAATTTGATCTAGGACCAAAATTAATAGTGTCAAGACATGCACTAATCTAATGTAAAGGACCTCAGGAACTGCAAGAGCCGGAGGTAAAGTGTACAGGTTCAGGGTAGACCGAAAAGCAGAGACGGAACCCCCACTACCAAGTATGGCTGACCTGCAAACAGGTCCAGTAGCACTTGAGCCCCTTACTTGGTGAGCAAAAGAAAGTCCAGATGGGGTTAGCTCATCAAGGAAAAAGGTTTGTACTAACTCACTGAAAACTTCCTCTTGGAAGGCGAAGCACAACTTAAAAGCCTCTTGTGGTGGTCTAGTAGAATCAAATCCTAGTCACTGCATATTCCAAAAGGAAATCATCCTGCCCCTATGTGTATGACTGTAGAAGCAGTCTCTGACCTCAGGGAAGAAAGGAAAAAGTGTACAGGAGGAGGGACACAGCAGGACCAAGTTACGGCTAACCCATTCGTTGAAGTGACTGAATAGCGGCAGAAGTGGCTCAATGCGGTGAGACACTACTTACTCTGGCCTCCCTGAAGGGAGTAGGAAGGACTCTAGTTTGCTTTGTTGAGAAAAAAACATCACCACTCCGTCACACAGTCGGAGAGGATAGCTTCGAGTGCTACTGGCACGGAACCAGTGCACAGGAACTGAAGGTGTGAATATTTGAGAAGCTATCTCAGAAAAGACCTACTTGACCAATGGTCAAGAAAGGAGCATGCCATCTGTTAAGTTGAAGCAAGCATGGAAGTAGGAATCTAAGTTCCGACTTGCTGAAGTCTCACTTCTGTTGCTGCAAGGCTCTGATCAAGAGAAGAAAGCCTGATTAAAAACCAAAAAGGGACTAACAGACTGGTTAGACACCTAGGTTTTGGAAATATCTCGAAATGAGAAAATTCTCTAGAGAAAAGAGGTGAGCTATACCACTGCTGGATCGGACTGCCCCTAGGGGCAGAAGAAATCAGGTACTCTTTACTGAGGTTTAGAGACGACCGCCTCAGGGTTGAGGCGGAACACGACCAGATCCAAAGTGTGGTATCGGGAAATTCCAACTAGGCCCTGTGCTGTGATAATTCTAACCTTTTATTTTTATTATTATTATTATTAATTAGCATTAGTCCAAGCCTGACAAGGTTGCTGGCTGTATTTGGCAAGGATTGCCTGATACAGAAATGACAAGGATGTCATCCCTCTGAGGAGCAGGAGGAGCCTGAGGATCCATAACTGAACCCTTGACTGGACTAATAATAGCTAGACAGATGTTTACCTGTGGGAGCAGCCACTAGAGGGGCAGCATCAAAAAAGGGCTGTATACTCCTATCAAAGGAGCGCACCAGTCTGTGCGGCTCCCAACCATTGAATTAAAATGTTCCAAAGAGTGTAATTGTCTTGACCACTGAAAAAGTCTAGACGCAGAGGTATATTCTGAACACTACGGTGGACCCCATAAATGAGGAACTACTAAAACAGCTTGCATCACATACTCTGATAAGAGAGGGTGTGTCTCAGTATATAAAATGAGTCATCCGCTGTATCACTGACCAGAAGGACAGGGAGAGACTCATCTAGATGCCCTTCTACCACAGAAGGACCCCAAAAAGAGGTCTAGGTTAGAGCCACTAGAGACTCCGCCACCAGGAAGGGTGTCGAGGAGCTTGGCACCACGTAGGGGGCTGAGAAAGTGCTGAGCGGAATGAGAGATTTCACTGACAGAACAGAACAGAAGAGTCCCATCAGCGGAAAACCGCTGGATAATGAGACCCGATGCAGACCGCCACCCACTAAAATGTGTGGAAAATAAACCGCAGAATAGGACTTCATTCCACGGAAACATCCCACCACAAGTCCTGCGGAAGAGAGGTCTGCAAACGGAGATCTTTCCCAAGTTCTGTCAGACAGCACCAACTGGCACCCCTGCGGCACCAGCATCACTCGTGGCACAGGAGGGCACCAAGCAGTACCTATGCCAACCTGGGAGGCACCAGAGGGCACCCACGGCGGAACCCGCAGGTATCTTCGGCACCAACAGCAGCAATGGCACGCAAGGGCACCCCCAACACCCATAGCACCCATGGTACCATGGCACCCAAGAAACCCATGGCACCCAAGGCCCCCATGCCACCCACGGGCACCCAGCACCGCCCAAAGCGCCACCCGTGGGTGCCCAGCACCACCCGCAGGAGCCCGCGGGCATCTGTGGCACCGTGAGACACCCACAGCACGGCAATGAAGGCAACAATGACAGCACCCACGGCGCCGAGCGCCGCACTGAGCATGGTGCAGAATGCAGCGCGAGCCACGGCGCTGAGTCCCGGTGCCAATCGCGGCACCGAGCACGGTGCCGAGTCCCAGTGCCAACCCAAACACCAGTGGCGCCGCCTATGGCACCAATGCCAAACCAGTGGCACGGTGCCGGACCTGCAGTGCCGCCAAGGTGTCGGGCACAGCGCCAGGAAACACACTGTGGAAAGGCCAATGGAAAAGATGGAGAAAGGTGGTGCCTGTGCTGGCCCCAGCATGGAGAAGGAAGAAGGGGGTAAGCACGAGGGGCTGATACGATGGCGAAGGCACCACGCTCATTCTGATCCAACTGACCCGGCTCCAGTCCAACGGCTCCGAGGCCCGGAAGCCCTGAAACCGGGAACACAACCAGGAAAAAAAAGGAAAGTCAAACCCCCTGCTCCACCGGAGCGGCCCAGAGGTGAAACTGCTCACCGGAACTCCAACGAGGACAGAGATGGAGTCCGGAGTCGAGTATGCAGCCGTTAGGAGCAGGGCCTAGGGGAACCGACGAAAGTCAGTTCAGGCCTATCGCCCATACCAACAAACAATCGCCGTGCAGACATACTAACAGGCAACCTCTAGCAGCACCGACTCTTCTTCCCAAAACGAAGAAGAAGAGCTCGAGGCTAAGCGGAGCAGGATCCCCGGCACCGCCAGATTCATGCTTCAGTGGACTGTCTCTCCCCCCCCCCCGAGCACAGGACTGTCCGCAGTCAGACCCTCCCTTACTTTAGGGTGGCGGACCAGGCACAGCCCTCTGCCATAACAACTTTCAAACAAAGTCTTCCTACCGTCACCGCTACAGTCTAAGGATGACTCCGTGATGGCAGGAAAGAATTTTTTCTTCATAATCTTTTTCATAAAATAAAAATACTACTAAATAGTTAAATTAAAACGCTTAAATTAAACACTAAAAGCTGCTGTTGTACAGGCGAAAACTGACTCCGCAGGCGAGCGACATCGACATCCAGCGCACTCACGGCAGGAGAAAGGAACTGAGGCGGTTGAGGTCGACGCGAGATAGCCTACACAGGCGCGGAGTCAGTCTCCAAGGCAGTTACGATGCGTGGTCCTACCTCTCGCCAGCCCTTCAGAAAATTTTTGGCTCCCGCTTGGTCCTAGCGCCTCTGACGCTACCCACTAGTGTGAATGAGTGATGGAGACTTAGTCCAGGAAGATCTCTATGGACTGATTTATGGTAGACTCAGCTACTATTTTAGGGAGAAACTTAGGATTTGTGCGAAGAGCAACTTGTTCCTTGTGAAAAATCAAGTACGGGATTTTACACATCAGGGCCTGGAGCTCGGAGATCTTCCGACCTGAAGTAATGGCCACCAAGAAGAGAGTCTTCCATGAAAGGAACTTCAAATCCACAGAAGCTGCAGGTTCAAAGGGAGGGAGAGCAAGTTTCTCGAGAACACAGTTCAAGTCCCAAGGGGGAGCAGGAGTACAGATGGGGGGCCTCAGATGGAGGACCCTCTGAGAAAGGTCTTGAGACCTCCAGTTGAGCAACAGCCTGTCTGCAGAGGGAACAGGATAGGCTGAAATGGCAGCCATGTATGCCTTCAGAGAGGAATGGCGAGACCCAGGTCAAACAGATGACGAGATACACCAGCAGAAGCCCCGCGTGAACAGGAAAAGGTTCCACTGCTCTGGAAGCGCCCAAATAGTGAATCTCTTCCACTTCATGGCATAAGGGATCTGGTGGAGAGTTTTCTGGCTCCACTAAAATCTCCGCCACTTTGGGAGACACTCCAAAACGGATTGGGCTAGGTCTGCAGGAGCCATGCATGCAGTTGAAGGGATTTGAGGCCTGGATGGACCAGGGTCCCCTGATCCTGGGTCAACAAACCACGAGACAGAGGAAGAGGAGGATCCTCTGAATATTGTTGTAGAAGAGAGACCCAGATTTGCCTGGGCCAGAAAGGAGCGATCAGAATCATTCTCGCTCCTTCTGAAGCTAGTTTCTGCAAGACTCGTGGGATAAGAGGAATTGGGGGAAAGGCAGACAAATCTGTCCTTCCAGTCTAGAGACAGAGTGTCGCTCCAAAAAGCGCCTCACTCTGGAATGAGCGAGCAGAAGATGGGAAGTTTTGCGTTTAGGGGGGATGCGAACAGGTCGACCTGTGGTGTACCCCAAAGATGGAAGATACTGTCTAGGACCCCTTAGTCCAGTTCCCACTCGTGAGTCAGAGCAGAAGTGCGACTTAGCTTGTCTGCCAGGGTGTTGTCAACTCCTGGTACGTGAACTGCCGTGAGGTGAAGGTCGTGTTGTGTTGCCCAATCCCATACCCTCATTGCCTCCCTGCATTGAGGGTAGGACTGAGTCCCTCCCTGCCTGTTGATGTACCACACCACGCACGTTGCCCGTCTGGACGGCCAGGTGGCCGGGAAGGATGTATTGGTGAAGGGCTTGGAGAGCATACAACACTGCCCGAAGCTCGAGCACACTGATGTGGACCAGGAGCCCTGGGTCCAATGAGGGCCTAGATGGGCTCCCCAACCTTCGCCTGAGGCGTCTGTGGTTAGAGTCTGGGGGAGGATGAAGAAAGGAACTCCCGAAACAGGTTCTCTAACCATCCACCATTGCAAGTCTCGCATCATCAGCGAGAGATCAGAACTGAGTGATCTAGGTCGTCCACCAGCTGATCCCACTGAGAGCGATAGTCCACGGAGAGATCCTCATGTGGAGTCGAGCTGAGGTACCGCTGATAGCAGCCTATGAGCCCGAGAAGGCGAAGGACCGACCTCGCAGAGACCATCCTGCGGTTGGACAACAGACTTATTTGGGTCTGAAGGGTGGACGCCCTGTCCGGAGGCAGGAAGGCCTTGCCCGTGGTCGTATCGAGGATCGCCCCAATAAACTGTAGCCTCTGGGATGGGTCCAGATGAGACTTGGAATGGTTGATGGTAATACCCAGGCAGGCAAAAACCTGCTGGGTAAGGGAGAGGAAACGCAGGAGTTCCTCCCTGGACGAGGCCACCAGGAGCCAGTCGTCCAGGTATGGGAAAACCTGCACTCCCTTAGTACGCAGGTGGGCCGCCACCACTGCCAGGCCTTTGGTAAATACTCGGGGGGGCCAAGGATAGACCAAACGGGAGCGCCCTGAACTGGTAGTGGTCCCCCTGGAACGCAAAACGAAGATATTTGCGATGAGATGGGTGAATGGGAATGTGCAGATAAGTATCCTGCATATCCAGGTCACAAAGCCATTGACCCGGCCGGAGGAGGGGCAGAAGGCTCTGCAAAGAGAGCATCCTGAACCTTTTGTACTCTACATAAAGATTCAGGGAACCGAGATCCAAAATTGGTCTGAGATCTCCTGTCTTCTTTGGGACCAGGAAGAAATGGGAATAGTAACCCGTCCCTTGCAGATGAAGGGGGACAGGCTCTACCACTTGCTTCAGCAGAAGAGCAGAGATTTCCTCCTGGACCAAGAGAAGATGTTCCCGTGAATACGACGACTCAGAGGGGTGGCGGGTGGTTTCTGAAGAAACTCTATGGAGTGTCCTTCTGCTATGAGCTGGAGCACCTAAGAATTTGGTTATCCTCTCCATCCCAGAAGGTGGAGGAAAACCTCCCTCCACCGGTTCCTCCGGGAGTCCGGAGGCAGGGAGAGGAAAGGAGTCAGGTGGTGGGGCAGTGTCGCAGCTGAAGCACCCACTGCTTTTTGGGCGGGGGGGGTTTGGCAGCTGCGGGGGCCGCGCGTTTTGAGGCCCACCTTCCCTGGGGCTTCGCCTTTGGACGATTCAGTCTGTGAAAGGGACGGCGCTGCTGCTGCTGATGGGGATAGTACATGGAATCAACTGACTTCAGAACCATCCCCTTCTCTTGCAAATCGGTGATGATGTCCTTGACATCACCTCCAAAAAGCACTGACCCCCGGAAGGGTGCTTCCTGGATAGCAGATTGCACCTCCGGGACCAAGCCTGACACACAGAGCCAAGCATGACGCCGGAGGCGTACAGCGAAAGCTGAGCTCTGCCCAGCAGTGTCCACTACATCGTATGTCGCATGTAGCATGTGTCGACTGGCCGAACGAGCAGAGCGGACGAGATCGGCCAACTCCTGCTTGACTTGGGAGTCAGGCAAAGAGTCCAGTTTGGCTTCCGCCTGAGTCAGGATGGCCTTCTGGTAGTCCCCCATATGGCCAACTTAGTTCAGGGCCCTGATCCCCAGTGTGGAGGAAGCGTAAATCTTTCTCCCATACTGGTCCAGAAGGCGTGATTCCTTATCAGGAGGTGACGAGCTAAGATGTTTGGGGTTCGCTGACCGGCAGTGAGCAGCACTAATCACGTTCGAGTCTGCACAAGGGTGAAAATCCAGGAAATCAACACCCTCTGGAGCCTGATATAGCTGGTTTGACTTCCTAGGAAGTGGGGCCAAGGCAGACGGCTGCTTCCATATTGTGGTAACAAGGTCGGCGTGAGGCTCTATCCAGGGTGGCACCAAGGTAGGAGATGTCAAGGGTAGATCCAGATGTTCAGCGCGTTTCAGACGCTGAGGATCTGGTTCCAGGGAGTGCCACTGATGAACCTCCTGGATTTTCCTAAGCAACTCTGTAAAAGAAGGATCCTCCGGAGGAGACTTCGGAGGAGTCCTTTGCCTGGGCTTTGATGGACAGCGAGGCTCGTCATCTCTCTCTGAGCAACCATTGGAAGAGTCTGAGGAGTCCGAGGGTGAAGAGGAGGAAGAAGAGAAAGACTCCCTTTCCTGACCCGGGGGAGGAACGGATCCCTTGGGAAGTCCCTAGGGAAGCGTGTCCTGCCCTTCTCTGGGTCCAGACGGAAGAACCCTGGAGTCCGGAAGTGGTGAGGGAGTGTGCCGCCTCAGACGTATGGGAACCTGGGAATGCACTGTCGCCGGAAGGCAGCTCTCGACCTCTTTGGTGAGCTGAGCCTTGGCCTCAGCCCACCAGGAGGCCAGAGTCTCCTGCAGGTCCACCAGCGGCTGCGAGGGCGGTGGAGGAGGCGGAGGATAAAGATACGGGTTATAACTGTATGGAGCGTATCCAAAACCCGGCTGCGGTTACCCCGACGTCTGGTATTGTGGCATCGAGAAGCCCTGCGTCTGGTACTGTGGCGCCGGATACTGCAGTCCCAGGTACACGCGCCGACAGGACGGAGGATACCTGGGAGCTGCGGAGCAGACGGCCCGGCCGGAGGCCTCACGGGCGGGTCCATAGTGGAGAGCCCGGAGGGCCCGATGGGAGCGGAATGTCTCCCGGAGTTGGTAACGCTGACGTCAGGGCTGACGGCAGAGGCCCTGGCGCCGGAGGTACCGACGTCAGAGGGGCCGGCGTCGGAGCCAGCGCCAGGGAGCCGACGCTGGTCCAGCACTCCAGGTAGAGGAAGGACTGACGGAGGCAAAGATCCCCAGCTTCGCGGGATGGAGGGGAAAGTCCCGGGTCGGGTTAGAGACTCTGGTTCCCCAGACGGCAGCGGAGGCTGCGGGAACCAGGTACGACGGACATAGGGGGTCCGCGCCGCTTCCTTCGCTGGGCCGGACGCCGGACGAGCCGACGTGAGGTTAGTGGCGAGCTCTCGGGCGGGCGCCAGAGGAGCAGACATCCGACTTATAGAGCTATCACCGGGAGGCAGGCGAGTAGAGTGATCGCCTGGTCCGTGGGTGGTGGCTACGATCGCTTCCGGAGGGTCGGACGCCTACCGCCCTCTCCGGACAGACGTCAGAGGAGCAGACGCCCGGCCACCGGAGTCACCCACAGTGGTAGGCCGCGAGCCTGGCCGAACTAGGGGCGGAGGCCTCCAACTGCCCGGAGGGCCTGCAAGGCTCGAGCGCAGCCAGATGGGTGGGCCGACGCCTCAGAAACCTCCAAGGCGGTTGCCGAGGAGCGATCCTCAGAGGGGATGTTACTCAGGCCCCAGTGACTCCCGAGGAGACGCGTGGAGGAGCCTTTGTCCTGTGCCTCTCTTCTTCCGATGGCCTTCGGGGAAGTGGACGCCTGCCTCAGTTTTTTGAGCTCCTTTTCCATAGAACTCATTTTCTTTAGAATATGGGCTTCCAGGGATTGCTGCCGCTTTTTCCGGGTTACTGCGCTGAAACTGAGGCAGTGCTGGCACTTCTCGACTGGGTGACCGGGGCCTAGGCAGAACAGGCACAGGGAATGGCCGTCCTTGTGCGGTAGTTGGGCGCTGCACAAATCACACTTAATCTTCCCTTGTCAATCTTCACCATTCATTACTTCCTGGGTGTAAGCTCGAGGCGCAGACCACACGGGAGCTTTTTTTAAAAGTTGCTTAACGCCGTCCTCGAGAGCGCGCCATTACGCGCGAGGGGCGGCCGTTAGTAGCGAATAATCACCCTCCTCCAACTCAGTTCTGTTTCTCCTTGCCGCCGAGGCAGCACCTGTTTCGAGAGCGCCCATTCTCCACCGCGCCAGCGACTTTTTCCACACACCTCGATGCCGATCGGGTAAGACCGCTCTTTTCTTTTAAAGCGCGCCTGGGTGTGTTTTCCTACTGTTTTTCTTGTTGAGTTCGCTATGTCCGGGTCCGGAGCTAAACGTGGTGCAGCAAGACGGGCCGCTACCTATGCCGGGTGTTACTGTGGCCGGTATTTCTCCGTCTCTCGACCGCATGACGCTTGTCTTCGCTGCTCTGGGACCCAACCATGACATGGATTCGCGCGACCTGTTTCTCCATGGACCGTGGTCCTCAAGTCCGCCAGATCTGCTCGGGCAAAGCCCCGCCGACTTCGGGGACGACGCCGCAGGGATTCTCAGGTAAGGTCTCTAGGCTCTTCCCGGGTCCTCCCGGCCTATACGGGTCTGAGGAGGAGGGGTCTCCTCGCCTTTTCGAGGAGGAGGCCCCTTCTTGTGTCGGGAGCGCCGAGTCCCTCCTGGCCGCGGCGCCGACACTGCCTCGCAGTCACTCCTCGAGGTGCAGGCCTCTCGGGCGCAGGCCTCGCCTTTTTGGGCCTAGCTGGTGACTGACGCCGCTTCGCGCTGCTTCGATCCTGGCCGCTATGCCGGTGCCGGTGATCGAGACGCACCGCTTGGGCCGTTTGAGGTCCGCGCCGCAGGGCGCCGCGTGATCGGAGCGGCGCCGCTTGATCCGGCGCCGTCAGCGCGCGCGTGATCGGGCGGGCGCTGGCGGTGCTGCTTAGTTTTGGCGCCATAGGCTGGGCGCGGGATAGGGCGGCGCTGGTTGGCGGTGCCGCCGCTCGACGCGCCCGCGCCGAGGCCTGGTCTCTTCCTCCAGGCGTGGTGCTGCCTCGCCGCTTGGGGGTGTGGAGCTAGGCCTGGCTGCTACCGGGCGTGAGGGAGGCGGCAGCGCGCCTTTGTACCGGGCCGCTCGCGTCTTCAGGCCTCGGGGACCCTGGGTGGCCAGCATTGAGGTCCTGCTGGTCTCGCTCCTCCCCGGAGGGCTGATGATTCAGACGTGGACCCATCCTGGCACCCCCACTCTTCGAGTCTGGGTCCCCGTGGCTAGAGGTGCCAGGCGGCGCAGCGGCCCCTCCTCTGTCCCCCTTTCGCCGCCTCCTGAGGGTTCCCCGCTGGGGTGGCCGGGAGCCCCTGGGGCAGGCGCGCTGGGTGACGTAGGGAGGCTCTCTCTGAGGCCCGTGACAGCTACCTACGGGTGCTGTCACTCTCTAGGGACAGGGGGAGCTGTGGTCGAGGAGGAGGCCCCTCTGAGTCCGAGGGGTCGAGGGGCAGGGGTCTGCTGCTCGACTTCCTTGGCCACCTCAGGGGTGGCCAGGAGTCAAGTGCAGAGCCTCGCCTCCCTCCAGGGTTCTAGGGGTCCTTCGGCGGCGCTTGTGCGGACTGCCCTTCTGGATCCATGCAGTCCCGCGCGCACAGGGGAGGTTCTCCCCAGGGCTCTTCCAGGCTCCGCTTCCCAGAGTTCCGCTTCTGCGCCTGGTCTGATTTCCGGGATCCCTCTCCAGGGCTCCTTTCCCGATTCCAGAGCCCCCGCAGAGAGCAGTTGCCTCCGCGAGGTGCCCCTCCCATCTCTCTGCTCACTACCCCACCCCAGGCCATGTCGGCCCCACGGGTCCGTTATCCTGGGAGCAGTTCAGGGGTTCTGCGGCGGCCTTCCCCTCATACGTTAGGTACATGCATGAGCGGGTCTTTCGGCTCTCCCCACCGCCGCAGGAATCCTCTGGGCATTCCAGTTCCCCATCATCCTCGTCTCCCTCCTCCGAGGGAGAGGAACCCCCTGCTCATCTGTCCTCCGATGCTGATTTCACAGAATATCAGCGTTTCCTCTCGAGGATGGTGAGGGATCTCCGGATTTCCTACGTTCGAAGAGACAATACCGAACGGGAGACGCGTGAATTCCTTGGTGAGTTCAGTGCCCAGCATCTGGTGGTACCTTCCTGGCCTATCCCCTTCCAGGAGGCGTCTATCCGGTCATGGCAGTCCCCTGCCGCTTCTTCCCCAGCCCCGGCGGACTGCCAGCGTAGGTATTGTGCCCCCTCTGAGTCTCTAGGTTCCCTTCCCAACCCGTCCTCAGGTTTGGTATACCTGGATACTCCTTCTGGGCGCCGTTGCCTGGCGCACGACCGCCCACCGGATTCGGACTCTCTCCAGTTCGACCGTTGGGGGCGAAGAGTGTTCTCTTCTGCTCGTGCGAGTGCTTGTATTGCATCACATCAGGCTCACCACGCTGCCTACAACCGGCATCTGTGGTCGATGATGTCCCAGCTGCTGGCATCTATGCCTGATACGGAGCAAACCAGACAAGCCGTTGCCCTCTCCGCGGTAGGCCTGGAGCTGGCAAGACACCAAGCAAGGGCATCTTACGACGCCAATGAGGTGGCTTCCAGGCTTGCGGGGACAGCGATCTGCATCAGGCGGACGGCATGGCTTGGCTTTTCCAGGTTGTCACCCCTGGCCCGGCGAGGGTGATTCGCCTCCGCCTTCCGGGGACCCGTTTTTTCTCTTCCAGAGCTAGGAGACTTTACAGGGCTCCTCCTGCTCCCTCGTCCTCGGGAGGCACCTCCTAGCTCTTCTCCCTCTTAGGCTTTCTGAATAAGCTGTGGTCTCTCCTTCTGTTTTCACCAGCAGAAGGCTGGGGTCTTGTTCCTCAGGGTATGGCCTCTTCCTCCAGGGAAGAGGAGCTTGGCATCACTCAGGAGATGAATGGTGAAGATTGACAAGGGAAGATAGGAAAATTACGTACCTACCGTAATTCTTGATCTTCTCTTGTATCTTCACCATTCATTACTTACACCCGCCCACCATCCCCTCAGTGCCTCTTCCTGTGGCTTCTCCACCTCCCGTCTCCTTCCTCTCTCTGCATTTATATGAAATATAGGGAAAATTTCCTTAAATTTCCAAAAAAAAAAAAAAAAAGACAAAAGTAAAAAAAAAAAAATATCTTTTTGGAGGAGGGGTGGTTCTAAAATCCAGAAAAATTACTTACTCTAAGATTCATGGGCCATCTCGTGGATTGCATTGGCGATCAGACTGCACAACTATCTCTTGCTATTCTTATGGCAAGATACCTCTGGGGTTTTTTGGCCTGGCTCAGGCTATTCAGTTTTGATCCTGCAATCCCGTGTTCAGATAGTTGCCCTGAAATCTGATTCCCCCCTCTATTCTTATCTTGCAGAGCAGAGGAACGAGTACGTCTGTTCCTTTCTCTTTAAAAAAAAAAAAATGCTGAGGGAACTCTCTCCGACTGCTGTAGGCATCTTGGTATCTGGGTCATGCATCTACTAAAAAAAAAAAAAAAAATATTTTTATCTGTAAAAAAAAGTGAGAAATCAAACAAGAAAGCAAATGAGAAGGTAGGCTATCCCTCTCGCTGTTTTGCTAGTGGTTTCTCCCTTTAAGTGTCCTCCTGGACAATTTTTACAGTAGAGCTCTGCTGACCATATCCACTTTAGCCAGCTTAAGCCTTGCCCGGCCTTAGCCAGTCAGTCTGAGTCCCATTTCTATCTTGAAACGCCTGAAAGGCTTACATTTTCTATTTCTAAACCCCTGAGCAGCGCCTCATGCTGCTGGGTTTTATTCTTCCCACCTCGCTGTCCTCCACTTAAAGGCCCTCCGCGCCAGGAGCCGAGGTGGGTGTCAAGAACAATGGCATGTTGAAGATGAGGACTATGCCTCCTGAGTCTGTCTAGCGGGTTCGGTGAACCTTCTCTTCAGCTCTATCTCCGGGATTCTTGCTTCCCTTTAGTCGAGCCTTCAGCTACAAGCTAACTATGCTCATGGGCCTTCTGGTCCCTTCAACATCCCATCTCTCTCTTCTTCTTCTTCTTCTATTTTCTCATTTCCTTACTCATCTCTCCTCCAGAGTCGCCCAGGTAAGGAGGCCCTGCACCCCTAGGCTAGGATGTTCTTATCTCCTCTGTCCTTCCTCCATCGGCTTATTCCTTTTCAGTTCATTCTTCCTTGCTTTGCTATCCTCGCTATCTTGCCTCGCTATCTATATTTTCTGCTTTCACTTTGCCTCCGGCTCACAGAACTGAGTTGGAGGAGGAGTCGGTCGCTAGTTAATCTGCCGCCGCATGACGCATGACGCCGCCTCGAGGGCGGGGCCGTTAGGCAACTTTTTAAAAAAAAAAAAGTTTCGACGGGTGCGCCGCCCGGCTTACACCCAGTAAGTAATGAATGGTGAAGATACAAGAGAAGATCAAGAATTACGGTAGGTACGTAATTTTCCTTTCGTGCTCGGAGGATGTAGGGACGACATACACCGGACGCTTAGTACTGACGTTAGTCGAAAAAATTATTTTTCGCAAAAACGACGAAGGTAGGGCTGACGGCATGAACTTTTCCGTGAGGTGCTGCCACGAGCTAACGGTGGGAAAGAACTGGAAGGCGGGGGCCCGGGACCGCCTTTATACCGACGCCTCCTGACGCCGTCACCTGACGTGGGCGGTCCGCCAGGGACTGCTAGCTAGAAATTTTTCTGTGGGGTCCTGCCGCCTGCTGGCGTCAGTCTTTTTTTTTTTTCTTCTTCTACTTATTGTTTTTCCCCCACCTTTTTCATTGTCTCTCAACCTTCCACTCTTTCGGTCCCCCAAGGAGTATCACCCTCCTAACCCTACCGACACTCAGGGTCTGCCCCTAGAGTACCACACTCACTGCCATCGGACCTCCATTGATGGCCCGGATTGCCCCCCGGGCGGGGCGAGGAGAGGTTCCCACCTTACCTCCTCTGTCCTGCAGCGAGCTGTACAGCGAGGTCTGCCCTGATCGGGTCAGCGGGTGGTGAGACTGGCTCCGAGGGACGCCATCTAGGCAGGCTGAAGGGCTTTTTCCTCCTATTTTTTCCCCCAGACATCAGCGTGTGGAGGCGCACGCCAAAACTGGCCCTCTGCCAACGCCTACCTTTTACGCATCCGGCTCCTCAACCGCACCAACCACCCTGAGCTTCCCCAACAGGTGGCGGTATCGTGGCGGAGAGCGTGGTCCCCCCCCTCCCGGAGAAGGAGAGCAGCCGCTGGGTGCTCAATCCTTCTCCCTCCCTGCCGACCCCCATCGACCCGGGCTCGCTCCCGAACCTGGGTCGCCGGTGTGGAACGAGGTGTGGCGTCCAGCGCCTCAACCCTCAGCGCCACTGGGCCCCGGCGTTAGTCTTATATGTAATTACCTACTGCAAGAGCCCTCTCGAATAAGATCAACTCTACCCAGAGGGGATGGTAGGAGGGAATTGGCTGCAAGAGCTGTTCTCGAAGATCTACTGTTACGGTAAGTTCTACGTAACTGTACTATCTCACTTTGAGAAACAGCTCTTGCAGCAGGTTACACCATTAGGACCGATTCCTCAGCAATATTGGAAATCCTCTGCAGTTTGGAGGAGGCCAGGTAGAGATGGGGAGTTGGACCGAAGCCTAGGATAGGAGTCCCTGAAGAACTGCTAGACCAAAACCAGCTCTTCGCCGTGATGCATCGTCAGACTATAATGCCTGACAAAGGTGTGCACGGTGCTCCAAGTAGCTGCTACGCAGATGGCTGAAGTGGACATGTTCTTCATAGCCGCAAAGGAGGTAGCCACCCCCCCTTGTGGAATGTCCCTTAACAGAGCCCGGTAGGGGTTTGTTACATTTCTGCTAACAGAACGTGATACAATGGATGAGCCACCTGGACAGCGATTGTTTAGAAACCGGAGCTCCCAGCATCCTATCGGCGAAGGAGACGAAAAGCTGATCAGATTTATGGTGGTGCCTGGTTCTGGTCAGGTAGTATCTTAGACACCTATGCACATCTAGAGTGTGCAGCAGGGCCTCTCTATTAAGAGTATTTAGGAAAATACACTGGCAGGTCGATGTCCTGATTGAGGGTGAAAGCTGAGAACACCTTAGGTAGAAACTTCGATTTGTCCTTAGGGACACCCTGTCCTGGTGAAAACAAATAAGGTTCTTTGCATATTAGTGCTGGACGCACAGAAATCCTTCTGGCGAAGTAACAGCAACTAAAATAACGCCTTCCATGTCGGAGACAGCTCGCAATCTGGCGGTTGGTTCAAAAGGTGGCAGCGTGAGCTGCTCAGGACAAAGGATAAATCCTATGGAGGAATAGGACCCTTAATCGGAGGTCTAAGGTGGAGAATGCCTCAGGAAGGCTCGTAAGGTGTCCAACTGAGCGATGGACCGTAGGGCCTATAGGTGTATGATAGGCTGAGATGGCACAAAGGTGTACTTTAATAGAGGAGTAGGCCAAGCCTGCCTGGAAAAGAGACAGAAGGTAGTCTAGAACCGACCTTTCCGGATAATCCATCGGGGAAAGCCCTCGTGATTGAGCCCAGAGGCAAAATCTGTGCCATTTCATGGTGTATGTGGCATGAGTGGCCAGTTTTTTAGCAGCCGCTAGAACATCTGCTATCTCTTGCAAGACCCCGTACCGCATGATAGCTATGTCTCTAGTGGCCAGCGTGCAGTTTCAGAGAGCGAAGGTCCAGATGGACCAAAGAACCTGCCTCCTGGGACAATAAGTGGGAAAAGATTGGCAGAAGCACCGGAGGTTCCTGGGATAGCTGGTGTAGCAGAGGGAACCAAATCTGTCTGGGCCAAAAGGGCGCGATTAGTATCAGCGTCGCCTGCTCTCTGCGGAGTTTCAAAAGGACCCTCTGGATCAACGGAAGGGAGGAAATGCGTAGAGAAATCTGCCCGTCCAGGAGAGGGACAATGCGTCTCACCAGAAAACACCAGGCCCTGGATCTAGCGAGCAGAAATTGGGCAGTTTTGTGTTGGATGGGGACGTGAAAAGATCTAACTCTGGTGTGTCCCATCTGTGAAACAGATCCTCTACCACTTCCTGCAGTAGTTCCCACTCATGGACTCTGGCCTGAGAGCGACTCAGACTATCTGCGATGACGTTGTCCACTCCTGGGACATGAACAGCAATTAGGTTTGCGCCGTGTTGCAGAACCCAATCCCACACTCTCATGGCATCCCTGCAAAGCAGGTAGGAATGGGTGCCTTTTTATTTGTTGAGGTAATACATCACCGTGGTATTGTCTGTCTGTAACAGAGTACCCAGTGGGATCTCCGACTGGAAGGTCTGCAAGGCAAAGAACTGCTCTCATTTCCAAAATATTTATGTGGAGATGAGCTTCCTGGGGCGTCCCTGAGACCTGACCCCGTCGAGGTGTGCTCCCCAGCCGAACCCTGAGACGTCCGTGGAGAGTGTCACAATCGGAGACGGCGCAATGACGGAGACCCCACCGACAGGTGCTTTGAATCTAGCCACCATTGTCAATCCCGGATGATGGCAATCGTGATCCGAACTGGAAGCTGCAAATGGTCTTGCTTTTGATCCCATTGTACCCGCAACATCCACTGGGTCACCCGCATGTGGAGACAGGCTAACGGGACTGTCGCAATGGCCGCAGCTATGTCTCCGAGCAGACAAAGTACCAGTCTGGCTGGGACTGTCTCTTTGCCGAGATGTCCCTGATGAGGGATCTGATGTGTTCGCTTTTGTCCTGGGGCAGAAAAGCTCTCCCTGACGGTGTCCAGAACTGCACCTATGAAAGTGCAGTTACGAACAACTACCTATAAAGTACAGTTACGCAAGAACTTACCGTAACAGTAGATCTTCGAGAATAGCTCTTGCAGCAGGTAACACCATTAGGACTGAAGCCGGCAGGCGTCAGGACCCCACAGAAATCTTCTAGCTAGCAGCCTTCAGTGGGGACTGCCTCCGACGTCGGTCCCGCCCCCGACGTCCGACGTAGTACATAAGGAGGTGGTCCCGCCAGATTCCCCAGTTCTGAAGGGGAACCGAGGATCCGCCATCAGAAGAAAACAACAAAGCTCCTGCCAAGGCCTGGTGAGCCACACTCCAAGGGGAATGGTGGCGGAGAATTTGCTGCAAGAGCTGTTCTCGAAGATCTACTGTTACGGTAAGTTCTACGTAACTGTAATATCTTACTTCAGATACAGCTCTTGCAGCAGGTAACACCATTAGGACTGATTCCCTAGCAATAGCGCCTGTAAGCATTCTGGGAGGAGGAAATTAGGACAGATCTTGAACAAGTCCTGACTCTAGGACAGGAGACCCTATAGATGCAGCTAGGCTTAAACTGCCTCCGCCGTGATGTAATATCCAAGCTATAGTGCCTAATAAATGTGTGCACAGAGCTCCAAGTAGCTGCAGCACAAATGGCCGAGGTGGAGACGTTATGCAGTGCTGCAAAGGAGGTAGCCACCCCCCTTGTCGAGTGGCCCCGGACTGTACCCGGGAGGGGCTTATGCTTGTTGTTGTAGCAATGATACACTGGACAAGCCAGTGAGAAGCGGTCTGCTTTGAAACTGGTTGGCCCAGCATCCTCTCAGTGAAGGAAACAAATAGTTGCTCCGACTTGCGAAGCTGTTTAGTTCTATTCAGGTAGAACCTTAGGGAGCGGTGAACATCCAGGGTGTGAAGCAGCACCTCTCCTCTATTAGAGTACTTGGGGAAATACACAGGCAAATCGATATCCTGGTTGAGAGTGAGGGCAGAGACCACCTTAGGCAGGAATTTAGGATTCGTCCTCAGAGACACTCTGTCCTGGTGAAAAATTAAATAAGGCTCCTTGCACATGAGAGCGTGAAGCTCGGAAACTCTCCTTGCTGACGTGATAGCAACTAAAAAAAATAACGCTTCTACTTACAGAAAAACGCAGCTCGCAATCCGCTGCAGGTCTAAAGGGGGAAGTGAGTTGTTCCAGGACAAAGAGTAGGTCCCAAGGAGGAATGGGATCCTGATGGGTGGCCTAAGGTGTAACACCCTCTCAGGAAGTCTCGAGAGGCATCAAGCTGTGCCACTGTGCGCCTGTCCCACCGGACGTGATATGCAGAGATCGCGAGAGGTGCACTTTAATGGAGGAGTAGGCGAGGCCTGAATGGAATAGGAAAGAAAAGATTCCAGCACCCCTTCACCAGGCATTCTAGTGGGAAAGGGCCGCTCAGCACTATAAGAAAACGGTGCCATTTCATGGCGACGACGACGATGCGTTGCCGGTTTCTGGCGGCAGAAAGGACTTCCACCACCTCTTGCGTAGACCTCAGATACATGGCGGCTATGTCTCTAGGAGCTATGCATGCAGGTTCAGTGAGTGTAAGTCCGGGTGGACTAGTGAACCCTCCTCCTGAGACAATAGGTGAGAGCTGAAAGGCAACGGAACTGAGGTTCCCAGGACAATAAGGCCAGCATGGGGAACCAGATCTGCCTGGGCCAGAAAGGCGCTACCAGGATCATTGTTGCGTGCTCCCCGCAGTTTGAGAACCCTCTCTGGATCAACGGAAGTGAGGGAAAGCGAGAGAATCTGTCCGCCCAGGAGAGGGACAACGTTGGCCTCGCCAGAAACACCAGGCCCTGGATCTAGTGAGCAAAAATTGGGCAGTTTTATGCTGATGGGAAGCGAATAAGTCCAACTCTGGAGTGCCCCATCGAAGAACAGATCCTCTGCTACCTCCTGAAGAAGTTCCCACTGTGGACTCTGGCCTGGGAACGACTCAGGCCGTCCGCGATTGTGTCGCGGTCTGGAACGTGAACTGCAATCAGGCTCGCTACCAGGTCGGATTACCCAATCCCACACCCTCACAGCTTCCTGCAGAGAGGGTAAGAGTGTGCGCCCTGTTTGTTGAGGTATCATCACCGCCGTGTTGTCTGTCTGAAGCAGAAGAGTACTCGACGGTATTTCTGACCGAAGGCCTACAGGGCGTAAGGACGCTCCTCATCTCCAGCACGTTGATGTGGAGGTGAGCTTCCTGAGGTCCATGTTCCCTGGGACCTCACCCCATTCAGGTGCGCTCCCATCCCAGCCCTGGGGCGTCTGTGGAGAGGACTGCCTTGGGACGGCATGATGACGGACACCCAGAAAGTGTCCCTGGGTCAGCCACCATTGCCAGTCTCGAATCACGGCGTCGTGATTCTGACCGGATGCTGCATGTGGTCTTGCCTTTGGTCCCACTGCACCTTGAGCATCCACTGAGTTACCGCATGTGAGCCTTGCCAAAGGACGGTTGGAAATGGCTGCAGCCATGTGTCCGGCGCGAGCGACCAACCTGGCGGGACGGCTTCGCTGAAAGATCCTGATGAGGGATCTGATGTGTTCCGGCCTTTCGCCGGGAAGAAAGGCTTTCCTTGGACGGTGTCCAGAACTGCGCCTATGAACTGCAGCTTCTGGGATGGTACTAGAGAGACTTCTCGTAGTTGATAAGAATCCCTGAGACTGGAACAGATCCTGGGTGCTCTGAATAGCCATCAACAGTGCCTCTTTGAGGTGGTCATGAGAAGCCAGTCGTCCAGGTACGGGAAGAAAAAATTACTCAACTTAGTAATGTTTCTTCTAATGGAGTCTTGCTATATTATGACATATGCAGTTTGTCCCAGCCTTAGAACTGCTCCGGAGGTGAAAGAGTTAACTTTCCATGCCAGGCATGGAATCTTGAGCGTGAGCTCAGTTGAAAACTCTGTCTGTTCTTCAAACTCAAACTGTCAGATCTTTACGAGCAAAACTCACTAAGATTCTGTGTGGAAGCTGTAAACCTACACTAGCCAACTGGCTATTAAAATATTAACACATTTTTTGGTCCCAAAACAAAGACTCAAGTCAGGGGATCCAAAAAATAAAATACAACAACCAAATACCCCAAAAAAGAGGGGTGAAAAACACAAGGTGGGCATCTATTAAGTGCCAACACTGCACTGCCCACCCACATCCCAAGAGCAGAGGTTCTGAGAGGGGCAGGGGGAGGTCATAATATAGCAAGACTCCATTAGAAGAAACAACATTACTAAGGTGAGTAATTTTTCTTCAAACAACATGGAAGTCTTACATATTATGACATATGCAGACTACACAGCAGTACCTCCATGGAGGAGGGAGGAACCCACTTAGAAATAGGCTCTGAAGCACAACTGTGTTAAACTGAGCATCACTCCTAGCCTGGATGTCCAGGGAGTAATGCTTGGTGAAAGTGTGAACTGTTTTCCAGGTAGCTGCTTGACATATCTCTAAGATAGGGATGTCCCTGTCCGTAGCTAGAACGTAGCTGTACCTCTAGTAGAGTGAGCCTCAGGCCTGAAGGGGGAACCTTACCCAGTTTTTGATAACAGAATTGGATACAAGAGACAATCCACCTGGCAATGCATCTTTTAGCAGCAGGTTTCCCTTTACCATTCTCACCATAAGTGAGGAACAGTTAGAGGGAGTCAAACCTGTGACCCTTGGTACACTCTATGTAGTAACTAAGGGCTCTCTTTACATCTAAACTGTGCAGCCTCCTCTCGCCAGAGGAGGAATGGTCAGTGAAGTACACTGGAAGAGATATAGATTGATTAAGGTGGAAATCAAACCACCTTAGGCAAGAACTTCCTGTTAGTCCTGAGGACCACCTTATCTGTGAAAGGAGATAAAATCAGGCTCCACTGACAAAGCTTGTAATTCACTTATGCGTCTGGCAGAAGTGATGGCTACTAGAAACACAGTTTTCCAAGTCGAGTACTTAAGCTCTGCTGAAGACAAAGGCTCAAAGGGGGGTTGCATAAGCTGAGCAATGCAAACATTAAGATCCCAGGTAGGAGCAGGGTCCCTGAATGGAAGGTTGGTATGAAGCAATCCCTTGAAAAACTTGGAGAAAACAGGGTGAGCAGAAAGAGAAGAGGGCTTCCCTGCTGAAACAAAAGCAGAGACAGCTGCCAAATGCACTTTCAGGGTAGCTGACCTCAGCCCCAAAGTATTTAGATGGACCATATAATCCAGGACTGTGGGCAAATCAGCAGATTCTGAGGAAATATGCTTTCAGAGCACCATATGGAAAACCTTTTCCATTTGGAATTATAAGTAGCCTTGGTGGAAGGCTTCCTAGCCTTCAAGATATCGAGTACACTTTGACAAAGGTGTAGGTCAGCAACCAACTCTTCAACAGCCAGGCCTTGAGGTTGAGGGATTTGAGATTCGGATACCAGACTCTCCCTGGGCACAGGTTAACAGATTGTGATTCCTGGGAAGACACAGGACAAGTGGACTGCTAAGGACAGAAGGAGTGGATACCAGGGCTGTCTGGCCCAATCTGGAGCAATCAGAATCATCTTGCAAGGTTGAGATCTGATTTTGAATAGCACCTTGAACAAGAGAGGGAAGGGGGAAAGGCAGAGGAACTTTCCTTCCCAGTCGAGAAGGAAGGCATCCAGAGGGACTGAGCCCAACACTGGGGGCCTGCAGCCAAAAAGCGTAAGTTGGCGATTGTCTGGGGCTGCAAAAAGATCTATCTGAGGGGTGCCCCACCTGGCAAATACTATCTCCCGTACTAGGGGATCCAGTGACCATTCATGATGGCCCTGGGAAATCCTGCAGAGAGCATCTGCCAGGACGTTGTCCTTGCCTGGGAGGTGAACTGCCAAAGGAGGTGTTCAGGGAATAAGCCAGAGACCACAACTTCATTGCCTCGGTGCACAAGGCCGAAGACCGAGTGCCCCCTTGCTTGTTGATGTACCACATTGTAGTGGTGTTGTCTGTTCTGACCTGTACCACTTTGTTCTGAACAGATGCAGAAAAAACCTGAAGTGCTAGAAACACAGCTCTGAGTTCCAACAGATTGATGTGGAGCAGAGATTCCTGAGGGGACCACAATCCCTGGGTGGTGAGGTTGCCCATGTGTGCTCCCCATCCCAAGAGGGACGCATCTATAGTAAGGGTCAAGGAGTGAGATTGAGGGATGAAAGGAACACCCTGCCTCAGATTGCTCTGATCCTGCCACCACTGCAGGGCCTGGATCAGGGTTCGAGTTACTGGGATCAATTTGGTTAGAGGATCTCTCCTTTGAGACCAGAAGGCTCTCAAATGGAACTAGATGTCCCTCATCTGAAATCTTGCTCCTTGCACTGCAGCTGTCGAGGCAGCCATGTGCCCTAGGAGCTGTAGAAAGTGCCTTGCTGGTCGAGAGACCTGCAGAGTGAAGGAGGAGGCCAGAGCCACCAGGGTCTGCTCTTTCTAGAGGAAGGAAAGCTCTGGCCTGCTTTGTGTCCAGTTCTGCGCCTATGAAGGTGAGTAGCTGAACAGGCTCTAGAACTGACTTTGGAAGATTGAGAAGAAAACCTAGAGATGTAAGCAGCTGCTGGGTAACCTGAAGGTGTAATGTGACTTGGTCTGGAGACTGACCCACTATGAGCCAGTCGTCTAGGTAAGGAAAGATGGCAATCTTTTGCCTTCTTAAGTGAGCAATTGCTACTGCCAGGCATTTTGTGAATACCCTTGGGGCAGAGGTGAGGCCGAAGGGCATTGCTCTGGCCTGAGGGAAGTTCGAATCTGAGGTACTTTCGGTGGGAGCTTCTGATGAGAACATGGAAGTAGGCGTCCTTGAGGTCCAGGGACGCTAACCAGTCCCCTGGCCTTAGGAGGTAAATAATTCCCAGTGTCACCATTTTGAATTTTGGTTTTAAAAGGTGCTTGTTTAGGTGTCAGAGATCCAGGATGGGCTGCCATTCTCCTGTCTTTTGTGGTAAGGAAGTACCGGAAGCAAGGGGAGGGGAGAAACCCTGAGGGAACAGATCCTCAGCCTCCTGCTGGTGACAAGTAAAGAGGGGAGACCTTGACCAATAGACAAGAGTCTAATGTGGGTGAGGAGGAGAAGGCGCCCCAAAGGGCTGTGGGAAGGGGTTGCCTGAAGACGCCTCCTCGCCCTACGGGAAAAGGCGGTCCCTGAAGGCAGAGCCAGTCACCCACGCCAGGTCATGGGTGACAGTCGGGAGAGGCGGCTATGCACGTCCTGATGCAGATCGGCGTCCCTACTAGACGATGCCACCTCGTTGGCATCATAGGATGCCCTCGCTTGGTGCCTTGCAAGCTCCAGACCCTGTGCAGAGAGGGCAATGGCTTGTCTAGACTGCTCTGAGTCAGGTAGCAAAGCTAAGACCTGAGCCAGCATCGACCACAGATGCCTGTTGTAAGCAGCGTGATTAGCCTGATGGAAGGAAATGCACAGCAATGCACGCACCAGAAGAGAAAACTCTTCGTCTCACTGGTCTAACTCAGCAGAATCCAGTCCGGAGGCCTGTTGTGCACTGGGCGGCGAAGACCAGAAGGAGTATCTAGGGATGTCAAACCCGAAGGTGGGTGAGATAGAGAACCTAGAGACTCGTGGAGGGCACAATACAGTCTCCTGTGGTCTCCTGGGGCTGGAGGAGGAGTGGCTGGAGACTGCCAGGTGCGGATAGACACTTCCTGGAAGGGAATCGGCCAGGAAGGCACCACCAAATGGCGAGCGCTGAATTCACTGAGGAAAGCATGCATCTGCCGCTTGGTATTGTCTCTACGAATATAGAAAATACGAAGCTCCGAGACCATCCTCTAAAGGAAACGCTGATAGTCAGTGAAGTCAGAGGAAAGGTGGACAGGAAGTTCCTCTGCCTCAGTTGAGGAAGACGAGGAGGAAGTGAGCTCGAATGCCCAGAAGACTCCCTTGAGGCGGGGAGACAGGCGAAAAACCTGTTAAATCCATAGCGCTAACATAGGGCAGGAAGGCCACCGCAGTAGCTCTGAACGCCTCCACATGGCCTGGGAGAGAGGGAGGTGGTTGCAGAGGATGGGGCTAAGGGCACTCCAGCACGTGCCTGGCCTCTGCCAGAGCTCTGGGATCCAGGTAGCGATGCCAACAAAACTGGGGACCCTGTGATCATGCCGGTAGCGTGGAAGAGAGGAAAGGAGGCAACTCCGAAAGAGCCCTGAAGGGAATTCACCCTGTGGCGCGCCTGGGATTGTAAGGAGTCCAGAAGAGCAACCTCAGAACCGCCACTAGAAGGCGCTTGAGAACCTTCTCAGAGAGGCGAGGATCAGCGCCACGACTCCCGCACCCACAGGGCGGTGGGGCCTGCCGCTGCTCTCGACCCATACCCCTCAACCCTTTGGCCTCCGAAGCAGCCCTCTTCCTCGAAACCGGTGGTGGAGGTCCCTGCTGAGCAAGGCCCCGAAGGGCGCCTATGAAGCAGGGTCCTCATCCCTCTGCTGACGGACCCGAGCAGCACCGGAAAAGGCGGCTGCCTGGGACCTACCAGAAATACAGGTTACTCACCTGTAACAGGAGTTCTAGGAATGGTATATGTTGTTCATCCACACTGGCAGGTTCCTTGCCGCTTTAAATCTTGCCGGAAGGTCTTCAAGCTGGCTCCTCCCACCCACCCGGGTGGTAAAACTCTCGGCTCCGCCCCATGACGCCAGATCTGGCCCGCTGGAAGCTCAGGTTGTGCGTCGCAGCCGGGGAGGTCGGGTGGGTCGTGTGGACGAACAACATATACCATTCCTAGAAATTAAAATTACATACCTACCGTAATTCTTGATCTTCTTGGACGAGTCTCCACCACTCATTCACACTAGTGGGATCTGCGCCGGAGCCACTAGGACCCATCGGGAGCAAACTTTTTGCTGGAGGGTCAGTGCGAGAGATGGCGCCGCGAGGCATGGCGCCGCGAGCGGTGGCTCGCGCAGTAATGACTATCTCGGCGACGAATCCTCCAACTGTCTCAGTACCTTTTTACCAAGGAGGTGCAGCGCAACTAACGAAAGAGTAAACCTAACCTTAAAAACGGACATAAGATAGTCCGGACGACCGCGAAGAAGGGTCAGCAAAGAAGTCTTACGGCCTAAAGATTTGAGGGAGTGAAGACCAACACAGTGATGACTCGGGGATGGAGGGTGGGCGTGAATGAGTGGTGGAGACTCGTCCAAGAAGATCAAGAATTACAGTGAGTGCGTAATTTTCATATCTTCCTGGACATAAGTCTCACCACTCATTCACACTAGTGGAGAGTACCAAGCTGATAATCCCCAAAAAGGGCGCAGGGGAGCCAGAGCTCATACGCCTAGGACAGGAGTCCATTATGATAGTTCTGCCGAAGGGGAATGACGCCTGGTATGAACATCCAGTGCATAATGCTTTACTAAGGTATGCACTGAGCTCCAGGTGGCGGCATTGCAGATATCTGCAATTGGAACATTGCGACTTCGCTTAGGGATGCCAAGAATCATCTTAGTAGAGTGAGCGACACTCTACCTTCTAATTTAACCTGTGCCATGGAATAGCAATGTCAAGACATGCCACTAACCATGATGAGATGCATCTGATAGCGACAGGCTGACCCAGCCGGGTCTCGCTGAAGGAAACAAACAATTGCTGAGTCTTATAAAATTCTTGGTTCTATCTAGTAGAACTGTAAGGCTCTCTTAACATCCAAGGAATGAAGAGACCGCTCTCCTTCATTCTGGAAGTTCGCAAGTAAGAGGGAAGCACCAGAGGTTGGTTTAGATGGAATTCTGACACAACCTTGGGAAGAAATTAGGATGAGTACGAAGAACTACTTTGTCCCTATGGAACACAGTATACGGAGGGTCCGTAACCAGGGCATGCTATCTCAGAGACCCTCGTGGCTGAGGTAATGGCCACTAGGAAGGCTGTCTTCCAGGTAAGAAATTTTAGCTCACAGGTAGCTAGGGTTCAAAAGGCTTCTGAGTGAGCATGTCCAGCACAAGGTTAATGTCCTAGGCTGCACGGATCGCCTAACAGGGGTCTGGTATGCAGAATTCCTTTAAGAAATCTCTTCACCATAGGTAACTGAGCCAGAGACAAGGAAGAAACCGGCTCATGGTACGCTGAAATGGCACTAAGGTGAACTTTAACCGTGGAGTACTGGAGACCTGAGTTTGATAGGTCCAAAAGATACTCTAGAACCTTGTCTGGAGGACAGGAAAAGGGATTCCAAGAGGACTTTGCACACCAGAGAGAAAAACGTTTCCACTTAGAAGCGTAAGTTTTTTGGGTAGCTGGCTTCCGAGCAGCCAGAAGGATGTCTGAGACTCTACGAGAGACGTTGAACCAATTCACTTCTACCTCTTCAGGAGCCAAGCATGAAGGTGAAGTGACCTCAGGTTGGGATGGACCAACGAACCCTGAGACAAAAGATTGATTTGCAAGGGAAGTGGTCTCGGAGAGGCTGCCGACATACTGTTGAGTAGAGGAAACCATAGTTGCCGAGGCCAGGAGGGAGCAATGAGAATCATCTTGGTCCCTTGAGACTCGAATTTGAGGAGTACTCTGAATTAGAGGAAGCAGTGGAAAGGCGTAAAGAAAGCGTTTTGTCCACCGCAGCCTGAACGCATCCCGACAGAAAATGCCAGGCCCTGGATTTCTGGAGCAGAAGAGAGGCAGTTTTGCATTGAGTGGGGATGCAAAAAGGTCCAGGTCTGGAGTCCCCCACTCTTCGAACAGTGACCGAGCTACGGCTGGATCGAGAGACCACTCGTGAGGGTCTGCTTCTGTTCTGCTGAGGTGATCTGCTAAGTCGTTTTGTACACCTGGCAGATATACCGCTTGAATTAGAGACTTGTGCTCCAAGCACCACTCCCACACTCTCACTGCTTCCCTGCAAAGGGGATAAGAATGAGCACCGCCTTCCTTGTTGATGTAATACATCACAGCTTTGTTGTCCGCTTGAAGGAGAATGTTCTTGTGACAAAGAACATCCTTCAACGCTCGGATCGCATAGAGGACCGCTCATCTCCAGGACATTTATGTGGAGCCGAGTTTCGAGCCGAGTCCATACACCTTGAGTGTAGAGAGAGCGACAGTGAGCTCCCCATCCCATTAGTGATGCATCCGTGGTGATGGAGATCTGATGATCCAGAGGAGCAAAGGGGAATCCTTCCAGGAGATTGCTCTCTTGAGACCACCAGGTGAGAGACCTTCGCAAGGGCTCTGTCACCTTGATGGGATAAGACTGGGGGTGAGAGGTCGGGTGACCACTGAGCGGAGAGCATCCATTGGTGGTCCTCATGTGTAACTCGAGCTAGGGTACAGTGAACACTGAGGACGCTTGTGAGACCCAACATACGTTGCATCGAGAGCTGTGACCGATCGGTTCTCCCCAATGTAAAGGGCCATCTGAAGGATGTCGGTCTTCTGTCCTCTGGAAGGAAAGCTCAAGGAAGAGGTGTCTAGAAGAGTCCTATGAAAAGAGGAGCCTGGGAGGGCTGCAGTTGTGACTTCTTCAGATTCAGCAGAACTCCCATGGACGTAGAAGGCGAGAGGCCGTTTGAACGTTTCCAGAGTCCCTTGGCTGGAAGGGCTTGCTAGAGCCAATCGTCCAGGTAGGGAAACACTCTGAGTCCGAGCTTTGAGATGCGCCATGTAGAACTGCACAACACTTTGTAAAACTCACAGCCGAGGACAGCCCAAAAGGCAGGACTCTGAACTGATAATGCTGACCCAGAGCTACAAACCTCAGGAATTTGCGATGGGTCGGTGGATGGGGATATGCTGGTAAGCGTCCTGCATATCCAGGGAGGCCAGCCAGTCGTGCTGATGCACCAAAGGTAACAGGGTACCTAGGGAAATCATTTTGAATTTCTCCTTGGGGAGGAATTTGTTTAACTTTCTGAGGTCTAGAATGGGCGATCCCCAGATTTCTTTGGAACCAGAAAGTAATGGGAGTAGAACCCTGTGTTTCACTGATGCGGGCACCAGTTCTATTGCCCTGTTTAGAAGGCCCTGATCTCAAGTGTGAGGAGGTCTGATTGAGAGGTCGACAACCTGGGTTGTCGCTTGGGGAGGACAATTGGGGTTTCAAGAAATTGAGAGAATAACCCTTTGCGATTATCCAGGCGACCCATTTGTCCGAGGTTATGGACTTCCACTGGTTGTAGGTACATCAGACGACCTCCCACCGGAGGACAAAAGTTCCACCGGGCAGTGTGGATGGAACTTGGGCCGGCATTCATAAGATAGCGCCTGGGGCTTTAGGCCCCTGCGCTTTCTGCTCTTCTTTGAGGTTGGGCAGGTTGGCTTTTATGGAAGCTTCCTCTGCCTCTGCCTCGAAAGGACTGACGACTATGAAACTGACGCTTACTCACATGCCCCGAGAGGGTAGGCGGAGGTCTAGCCAACTAATGGCCGACCTAGTCTTCTGAGTGGCCTCTAGGGCTTGCTCTGAGGACCGAAAAGACACGAGCCACCAAAGGGCACCGCCATTACCTGCTGCTGAGCATCATTCGTAAAGCCGGAAGTACGCAGCCAGGAATGGCGTCGAGTACAAATACCTGCGGCTGCTGAACGAGAAGCAGTGTCGAAAGCGTCCATGGCGGCTCTGACCTGTTGGTTATTGGACTCAATACCTCTGATAACGGTTAGAAGAAGCTCTGACTTGGAGTCGGAATCTGGAAGAGCTTCAACCATTCGTTTCACACAGTGCCACAGGATATACTCATACTGAGAAAAATAGCCTTGATAGCTGGCAATACGCATACTTAAAGTGGAGGCAGCAAAGACTCTCTTACCTAATGTATCAATTTTACGAGACTCTTTGTTAATAGGTTAGCTGTAGTAGTTTGAGGAAGAACGACCTTGTCATTCTCTGCCAGGACTACAATAGGATCCGCAAAGGCTTGGGATGCCAAAATGGGACGATCCTTGGAGCTGAATATTTCTTATCAATGGATTTAGCCACCGAGGGAATAAGAGCAGGATTATTCCAAACCATTTGAGACAGCGTCTCGAAGGAAGGTTGAATCGGAGGAGTCAAATCCAGGGATCTCCGCAGCATGAAGATACTGGAGTCTTAATATTTTCCCAGGATCGATGTCTGTAGTCTGGAGAAAGAGTGGATCTCAGGTTCTTCAACAGAGACTTAAAGGATAGGTCCCCACCACAGGCTCTGTAGCAGTGAAAGATCCCGCTTCCTCCACTTCATCACCCAACCGAAGGTCTGGGTCGGGCTCAACATCATCTCCTGATAGTCCGGAAGGACTGTTTGGACAGGAAAGGAGGAAAAATAGAGAGGAGGAAAGAGCAAATAGAAAGGAGAGTCCTCAGGGCCCCCGCGCCGAGGAGGCGAAGGAGTCGAAACGGCGCTCAAGAAGCACGCTGCACCGTGGCGCGTCAAGGGCGCCATGAAGACACATCGCCGCCGCAGGCGGTGCCGCGAGATCTCCGCTGCGTGGACGGGCGCCGAGTACACTCCGGCGCCAAAACGCCGCCGACAAGCGCAGCGACCCTGCAGGAGGCGCCGAGGACACCCCTGGAACCTGGAAAGCAAGAGAAGGAAAGAAACCAGGAGATAAGGGCATCAGTGTGGCCCCCTGCGCCGCAGCCATGTGGGGGGGGGGAAGAACACCTAAGCACGGAGTTGCTGGCACCGAAGGAGGCGCCGTGCAACTAGGAAGGTCCAACCGCCCTACCTGATCGCCCGACGAGCCCAAAGGCTCCGGGGCAACCAAGCCAAGCAGAAGAACCAACCTCCGAGCCCATCACTCCATAACAGCGGCCCACTGATGAAACTGCTCATCTGGAGTCCTACCTACAGGCGGGGGGGCTGTGATGTCAAGACGGCGGACACGGAAGTTGGCTACTCGGGGAGGAGACCGCAACTAGGTACGATGAATCCCACTTTTACTGTCGAGACGTATTCAGAGGGCGACCGAGTGATGCCTTCTTTGGACCTGTGGGTCAAGAAGAGCTCGAGGAATAACGGTGCCAAGAATGCTGCATCGCTTAATTTTATGCCGCGGGGGACCGCCATCCCCCGGCATCGGACTGACCCGCTGTCGAACCCCACTGAGGAGAAGGGGCTGACCGACCCAGCCCGACTGACTGGACAGCTTTACTACGAAGTCTCCTACTGTCACCTGACCTGCTCATGGTCGACTCCTTCCAGTAGGCCGAGACTTCTTTACTATAAGTTAAATTTAAAATATAACAGAAATATAATAAAATAGAATAAATGTTAGCGTTACTACTATCGAGATAATATTACAAAATAAACTGAAAACTATGCGCTTAGTTTGAGTTTGACTCCACAGGCGAGAAGCAGGTTGTCACCAGCGCATCGACGGGCGTGGGAAAAAGGAACTGATGCTGGAGGTCGTTCTGAGATAGTCATTACTGGCAGAGCCACTGGCCGTGGGCGCCATGCCCGCGGGCGCCATCTCTCGCTACCACCCTCCAGCAAAAGTTTGCTCCCCGATGGGTCCTAGTGCCTCTGCGAGATCCCACTAGTGTGAATGAGTGGTGGACTTATGTCCAGGAAGATCTCCTGTTACAGGTGAGTAACCTGTATTTCTAGGACATGGATATGTTGTTCATCCACACTGGCAGACTCCTAGCAGTTCTCCGGGAGGAGGGAGGCGCGCACACCCCTACTTTCTAGGGAATAAAGACTGAGAACCGAGGACCCAAAAACCAGCATCCATTGTCACAGACTCGGTTGACTATTTTCTCAAATAGACTCCGGTCCTTTCTTTGCCGAGGAGATCCAGCCGCTGGAAATCCCATCGAGGGTCCCTGACCCTGGAAATCACCAGTCCTGCCGGTGTCTCCTGAGTGACTGAATCTGCCCGTCCGACCTCAGTAGAGGTTGAGGACTCCCTCGACCAAGAGGCCGAGGAAGAGCTACAAGCGCTCGAAAGAGGAAACGCCATCGGTCATCCTCGTCCTGCTCAGATGAGGAGAGTTTCCAGCGGAAACTCCGGTGGCGGTACGAGGACCTCGTGGCAACAGCTCCTTCCCTGGCCCTTACTTGGTTTTCGCCTCCCAGGCTGAAGCAGACTCCTTCGTAGCAGATTGTCTGTTCCCCTGTCCTCTGAACTGGCAACCTCGGTTTGCCTATACCGTCTCTCTACCGATTTGTAGTGAAGCCACCGCCCAAGTAGCCTGTGGGAGTGGTTCCTTCCAAGGGAGCTAGAACAGACACCTGGCTTCCCTGGCGTCTTTCGGCCACTGTTACCCCGGACTGCCCTCAGCGGGTCGAAGGTGACCTAGGTGGTCAGCCATTGTATCCGGATTATTCGAATGAGACCAGCCTACATTCTCATCCTAGGGATGACAAATCGGCTGGTGGGTTAGACAGAGGAAAGTCCTTCGTCTTTTCAGAGCATTCTTCTCCTCATCTGAGTCTACAGGGATGCCCTTGGAACCTATCCAGAAAAACGCGGAGTACACTGTCAGACATCCTCGAGAGGGTATACCCCAACGGAGGCCTTTCCAGTGGCCGAGGCCATAGTTGTCCCAGCTCTAGAACTTTGACAGCGCCCTGCCTCTTGCCCAGCTCTGTCTGCCTGCATGGCCCGCAAGTATGCGGTGCCTGTGGGGTCCCTTGCAGGGTTCACAGAGCACCCTTCGGCTGAGAGCTTGGTGACCGCCTTTGTTCAGGCATGCTGGCAGTTCTGCCGACACTGGCTGACCTCCTGAGAAGGAATCCAAAAACTTGGATCATTTGGCTCAGTCTGTGCGGCCTCATCTTTAAGCCTTTGTCAGGCAAGTTTGGCCGTCGTCATGGCACACTTCACCCATGCCCTCTTGCGGTCTTAGGATGAAGTCAAAACACACCTCCCCACGGACATGCAGACCATGGTCAAGCAAGTCCGGGATCAGGCAGTCTGTTGCCAAACAGCAGCTTCAAACAGCCCAGGACATTAGGGATTTTTGTGCCCACTCGCTTCCAGCAGCCACATGATTGCCTCTTGCAGGGGCTTGCTAAGAC
This sequence comes from Neoceratodus forsteri, assembly GCA_016271365.2. Lineage (NCBI taxonomy): Eukaryota > Metazoa > Chordata > Ceratodontiformes > Ceratodontidae > Neoceratodus > Neoceratodus forsteri. The sequence goes on from CM028137.1 coordinate 358,684,395, forward strand.
TCTCACTTTCCAGCAGATACTCTGCACCAAACTAGCTGATGTGCCTTTCATGGGCACCAGCTTTTTCGGACTAGGTGTGGCTGGTCACCTTCAGTGTATTGAGCAGTCAATGCCACCTTGGAGGCTACTTCTGCTAAAGGTTCTTGGAGTAAGAAGCAGCAGAAGAAGAAGCCTTTTCAGCAGTCTCTCCCTGTGGCCCAGCAACCTCCTTCAAGGAGGACAGCAGCAGCAGCAGGCTCATGCTTGGCCCCTGGCTTTCCCAGATCCGTAAAGGAGACAGAGGTTCAGGTCCTGGATCCTCCTCCTCCAAGTCTGCTCAGTGACGGGGGGGGTTGCTACCCCTTCCATCACGCAAGCTCTGGGTCCTCCGTGGGGTCCGACTACCACTTCCTGTCCACCTGGTCCGCATTCATCACAGACAGGTGGGTTTTTGAGGTGGTTGGTCAGGGACTGCCTCTGGAATTTGAGCAGTACCCTCCAAACCGAGCCTATGCCCCTTGGGAGAAAGGGTATCCGACCATACTCGGTCGGCTCTCGAGATGACATCGCTGAACTCCTCCTCAAGGAGGCAGTAATTTGTCTCCAGGTACTTCCTGGTGCCTAAGCGGATTTTGGGGGCTGGTGCCCCATTCTAGATCTGCACAACCTGAATCATCAGTATCTTGGGTCACGCACCTTTCGGATGATCATTTTCTCCCAGATCATACCATCCTTGGAGCGAAACATGTGGTTCTGTTCATTGGAGCTGCAGGATGTGTTCTTCCAAGTCCGAATCCATACGTCTCTTTGGCAGTTCCTCCATTTCAGAGCCGAAGGTACCCTATACGAGTTCCGAGCCATGCCGTTCTGCTTGTCATCTGCCCCACGGGTCTTCACCAAATGAATCGCAGTGGTGGCAGCCCATCTCGGGCGTCGGTGATGGGGGGGCTGTCAGAATTTAACCCTACCTCGATGATTGGCTCTTAGCAGTCCCACCCAGCAGGAGGTGGAGAGGTCCAGGGACCTGGCCCTCCAGACCTGCTCCCAGCTCTGCCTCTTGATCAACGAGGCCAATTCGGAACTCGTGCCTTCTCAGGTGATGTCCTTCATCTGGGCAGGGCTCGACTCTCGTCAAGCTAGAGCTCGGTTCCCAGCGGACAGGGTAGAGGTTCTCTCCTCCTTTACCCAATCATTTCTGGTTGGGCACTTGTGCCCTGCCCTGGACTTTCTCTGCCTTCTGGGTTACATGGCAGCGTGCACCTCCGTGGCTCGTTGGGCCCGGTGGCACCCTCCAATGGGAGCTGGCCACCCAGCAAACTCTGCGCCATGGTCACTTCGACCAGCTGATCACTGTAACCCAGTAAAGGTGGGACGCTCTCCAATGGTGGACCACCCCAGACCGGTTGTAGGAAGGGATCCAATTTGTCCGCCCCGAGCAGACGACCATTCTCACGACTGATGCCTCTCTTATGGGCTGGGGAGCCCACATGGGGGACAACAGGGCCCATGGGCTCTGGACCCCAAGGAGTCCCGATACCACTTCAACCTGTTGGAGCTCAGAGCAATCAAGACTGGCACTGTCAGATCTTCCCTTGTCAGTCTTCACCATTCATCACTGCTTGGGTAGTGCCAGAGGTGTGCACCCGCTATGGGAGATTTTTTTGGGCTCCAGCGGTGCCACCCATAAGAGCGACACGCTGTGTCATGCGCGAGGGGCAGCCATTGGGTGCCGCAGACTCCTCCTCCATCTCAATTCTGTTTCTCCCGCCATCGAGGCTGCACCTGCTACGCAGTTAGAATTCAGTTCTAGGCCTAGTAGTCGATATCGACCGTTTCAGACTCCTTCCTGCTTTTCTCGACGTAGTCACCGGTAAGACCATTCTTTATTCGGCGCCGAGAGCTGTGCTTGTTTTTGTCTTAATTTTTTTGCATAATGTCAGGTTCGGGCGCAAAACGTAAGTCGAAGGCGGGCCGCGCCCCTATGCGTCGGTGCTCCTGTGGCCGGCATTTTTCCATCATGGACTGGCATGATGTTTCTCTGTTGCCTGGGACCCACCCACAATATGGATGCGTGCGACGCCTGTTTCTCGATGGACCATCGCGTCCTGGAAGTCCACGCATTCAAGATCAGCAAGGCTCCGCCAACTTTTGGAGGACGGCGCCACTCCAGGGATTCCCAGGTAAGGTCTCTAGAACCTTCTTCTGGGTCCCCTCTCAGGCCTATACGGTCTGTAGAGGAGGCTTCCTCATCTTCTCTTGCTGAAGAGGAGGCCTCTTTTGCGGTGTCTGAGGAACGCCGAGGTCCCTCCTGGGGCCGCGGCGGGGACACTGCCTCGGCAGTCACCTCCTCGGAGGTGCAGGCTCCCCCAGTGTCTGCAGGGCTCGGCATCGGTGGACCCTCGATCCCGCCTTCCGGTGCAGTTTCTGAACCCGGCGCCATTCGTGGCGCCGGTGATAGAGATGGCGCCGTGTTGGCTCTCGGTGGAGCTGTGGGCCCGGTCGGTTCTTCTAGCGGTGTCTGGTCCGGGTGCCGAGGGCGATGCTGTGGGTCTGGCTGGCGCCGTTGGGGAGTCGGGGCCGGGTCTAAGCATTGTGGGTGGTCTGGGGTCGTCCAGCGCAGCAGCCGGCGCCGTTCGCAGTGCCATTTCACTGGAGACCCCCAGCGTGGCCAGTATTGTGGTCCAGCTGATCTCTTCCTCCTCTGAGGAGGAGGATGATTCAGATGTGGACCCATCCTGGCACCCTGACTCTTCGGAGTCAGGGTCTCCGGTGGGACGAGGTGCTAGGTGGCCCAGTGCGCCTATTCCTCTGTCTCTGCTGCTGTCCTCCCCTGAGGCTTTCCAGGCTGGGGGTGGTCTGGGGTCCCTGGAGGGGGATGGAGTGGAGGTGAAGGGAGGGGCTGTCCTCCCCCCCCCCCGAGGGGGTTGTGGCAGCTGCCGATCCCGGTGCTGCTGCACCCCCTTGGGGTGGGGTCGAGCAGGAGGGCGTTCTGAGTCCGGGGGATTGAAAGACAGGGTTCAGGCACCTCGGTCTTCACCTGCCACCCTTGGGGGGGGCAGATAGGAGCCGTAGCGTCTGGCCCCGTCTTTCCCTCTCGAGCCCCAGGGACCCCTATGGTGGCGTTGCTGTGGGCTGCCCTTCTGGATCCATGTAGCCCCAGGTTGGTCACAGGGAGGATCCCTACTAGGCCCTTCCAGGCCAATGAGGTGGCTTCCAGGCTTGCAGGGACAGCGATCTGTATTAGGCCGGACAGCATGGCCCGTCTATCAAGGTTGTCACCCTGGCCCGGTGTAGGGTGATTCCCGCCTCCGGGGACCCGCCTCTTTTCCTCCAGAGCTAGGAGACTCTGCAGGATTTCCTCCGGCTCCCGGTCCTCGGGGGACACTTCCTAGCTCTCCTCCACCATAGGCTTCTCACTCGATCAGTCCAGGGTCTTCCCTTCTGTTTCTCACCAACAGGAGGCTGGGGGTCTTGGGGAAGCTTGGTACTCACCCAAGCAGTAATGAATGGTGAAGATTGACAAAGGAAGATATGAAAATTACGTACCTACCGTAATTCTTGATCTTGTCTTGTATCTTCACCATTCATAACTGCTACCAGCCCACCTTCCCCTCAGTGGCCTCCTACTGCGGCGTCTCCCCTTCCCTACTGTTCCTCTCCCTTCCTCATTGGCCTTTATGCCAGAATAAAACAAAAAAAAAACAAACCGTATCTTGATTTTCCAATCTTCTCTGGACAGATCCTTTTTTCCTCAAGGTAAAGGGGAATGAGTAGGATTTATTATATCCTGAGGGAACTCTTTCTGATTGCCCCTAGGGGTGACCTCTTGGCTTCTTAGCCATTTTGTTCAGTTTACAACTGAAGAGACCGTCCCTCTGTGGCTCGCCCCCAATCTTCAGGTTCCCTCTGGCAGGTATTATTTAATATTGTCAGCTTCTTCTGGTTGGTGCTTCTGGCACTTCATTAACCTTGAGCTGTTGTTCTTGCCTTGCCTTCAGGGAGTCTGATTTGAGTTCCACTCTATCCTTTCATACAAAACTGCCTTCTGTAGAGCCACACTCCCCACACACTTCTGTGTTAGCACTTAACAGGGTGCTAAGGGCTTACTCCTCCTTCTAGTTAGGCGCTCTCTTTCCAGAACAGATTTTCTGCCTGGGCAGTCTGTGAGCTTTCAGCTAGAGTGTAGGGGGTTGGGATGGTGGAAGGTTAGAGAATCTGCCCTTTGTGTCCAATCTGTACAAGTGGTTCAGTTGAACCTTCTCTCAGTCCTTTCAGGAGGGATTCTTGCTCCCTTGTTTTTGGATCTGAGCTTATAAAGCCTCTCAGCCAGTGTATCTATGGGCAGTGTTCTCCCTCTCAGCATCCCTTGTTTTCTTCCCCTCCTCCTCTTTTCTTCTTCTTCTTCCTTTTCTCTTTCTCTTTATCTGTTTCCTCCTTGGAGCCTGCCCAGAAGGAGGCCCTCACGGTCCCTTAGGGTAAGCATTCTCTATTCTTTCTGTCCTCTACTGGCTTATTCCTTTTCAGTTTATATCCTTTCCTTTTCTGTCCTCGGCTCTCTTGCCTCGCTCTCCTTTTTCCTTATTCTTTGATCTTCCTGGACATAAGTCTCCACCACTCATTCCACTAGTGGGATTGGCGCGGAGCACTAAGACCCATCGGGAGCAAACTTTTTGCTGGAGGGTGGTGAGAGGCGCGCCCGCGAGGCCGATGCTGAGCAGCGGTCGGCAGTAATGACCATCTCGGCGACCCTCCAACCGCCTCAGTTCCTTTTTCCCGCGTCGAGTGCGCTTCAGTGACTCGCTCAGCTCGCCTGTCGAGTCAAACTTCAAACTAAGCGCATAGTTTTCAGTTTGTTTTGTAACATTATCACGATAGTAGTATCGCTTAGTTTTATTCTATTTTTCGTAAAATTTTTCTAATATTTAAATTTAACTTGCTTGAAAGTCTCTGCCTACTGGGACGAGTCGACCATGAGCAGGTCAGGTGACGGTAGGGAGACTTCGTTAAGCTGTTCAGTCAGCGGGCTGGGTCGGTCAGCCTCCTTCTCCTCAGCGGGTTCCGACTACGGTCAGTCCGATGCCGGGGATGGGCGGTCCCCCGTCGGCATAAAATAAGCAGTCGCATTCTGGCACCGTTCGGCCTCGACTCTTCTTGACCCACAGGTCAAAAGAAGGCATCACTCGAGGTTAGCCCTCTGGTATGTCTGCGGCGGCGTCGTATCGTTGTAGTTGCCGTCTCCTTCTTGGAGTCGCCAACTTCCGATAATCATCGTCCTCGACCATCGAGCCCTCCCGCTATAGTGGGGCTCCAGATGAGCAGTTTCATCAGTGGGCGCTCTTATGGGCGATGGGCTCGGAGGTTGGTTCTTCTGCTGGCTCGGTTACCTCGGGCCCTCGGGCTCCTCCGGCGATCAGGTAGGCGGTTGGACCTTCCTAGTTGCTGGCGCCCTTCTTGATGCAGCGACTCCGTATGGGTGTTTCCCCCTCACATGGCTGCGGCGCGAGGCCTCACCGATGCCCTTATCTCTGGTTTTCCTTCTCTTGCTTTCCAGGTTCCGGGGCTTTCCGGCGCCTTCTGCAGGTCTGTGGCCTTGTCGGGCCGTTTGGACGCGGAGCTTGCGGCGCCGTTAAGCGGCACCAGCGTGGTCTCACCGGCGCCGTTGGCGGCGCCAGCGTGGTCTCATGGCGCGCCCGGTAGTGCTTGGATCCGGGCGCGCGATCTTCCCTTATCAATCTTCACCATTCATTACTTCCTGGGTGTAAGCGGGCGGCGCACCCGTCACGCAGGCTTTTTTAAAGTTGCCCTAACGGCCCGCCCTCGAGTAGCGTCATCTTGCGGCGGCGTTAGTAGTGACGACTCCTCCTCAACAGTTCTGTTTCTCGCCGTCGAGGCAGCACCTGTTTTCGGAGCATCCATTCTCCACTCGTCAGCGACTCCTCTTTCCACACACTCGGCCCATCGGTAGGACCGTTCTTTTTCTTTCTAAGCGGCGCGGTGTGTTTTCCTACTTTTTCTTGTTGATTTGGCGTTATGTCGGGTCCGGAGCTAAGCGTGTTTGAAGGCGGCGCCCTATCGTCGGTGTTACTGTGGCGGCATTTCTCCGTCTCGGACCGGCATGGCGTTTGTCGCCGTTGCCTGGGACCCAACCATGACATGGATTAGATGCGGCGCCTGTTTCTCCATGGACGCCCGTGTCCTCCAGAATCCAGCGCGTTCAAGCTCGGCAAAGCCCCGCCGACCTTCGGGGGACGACGTCGCTCAAGGGATTCTCAGGTAAGGTCTCTAGGCCCTTCCCCCGGGTCCCCTCCTGGGCCTATACGGTCTGAGGAGGAGGGGGTCTCCTCGTCTCTTCTTGCCGAGGAGGCCCTTCTGCAGTGTCGGGGGCGTCGTGGTCCCCTCCGGGGCGCGGCCGACACCGCCCTCGGCAGTCACCTCTTCCGGAGGTGCAGGCTCCCCAGTGGCGAGGCCCTCGTCTTTTAGGCCCTAGCTGGGTGGACCCTGTGCCGCCCTTAAACGCGCCGTTCCGGATCCTGGCCGTTCAGGTGCCGGTGATGAGCAGCGCCGTTCAGTCACGTTTTGAGTCGGCGCGGTTTGCGGGCGCCCGACAATCAGGCGGCGCCGTTAGTGGTGCCGCTTTGGGCCATGGCGTTCGTGGCGTCGATGGACGGGCGGCGCCCGTCGGCGATGCCGCCCTCGCCATCCGGCAACGCCAGCGCCCGTGGGCCCTGATCCTTCCTCCAGGCGGTGCCGACACCTGCCAAGCGCCGTTAGGGGTGTGGAGCTAGGCCTGGCTGCTACCGGCGTGGGGGAAGGCGGCGCCTTCCCCTGGTACCGGGGCGTTGGCGGCCCAGCCCTCGAGGACCCTGGGGTGGCCAGCATTGAGGTCCTGCTGGTCTCGTCCTCCTCGGAGGCGATGATTCAGACGTGGACCCATCCTGGCACCCCACTCTTCGGAGTCTGGGTCCCCGGTGGCTAGAGGTGCCAGGCGGCGCAGCGGGCCCCTCCCTCTGTCCCCCCTTTCGTCGCCTCCTGAGGGTTCCCCGGCTGGGGGTGGCCGGGAGCCCCTGGGGGCAGGCGCGGGGGTGACGAAGGGGGAGGCTCCCCTCTCTGGAGGCCCGGTGACAGCTACCTTACGGGGTGCTGTCACTCTCTCTAGGGACAGGGGGACGCTGTGGTCGAGGAGGAGGGCCCTCTCAGAGTCCGAGGGGTCGAGGGGCAGGGGGTCTGCTGCTCGGTCTTCCTTGGCCACCTCAGGGGGGGTGGCCAGGAGCCGAAGTGCAGAGCCTCGCCCCTCCTCCAGGGTTCTAGGGTGTCCTTGTGGCGTTTGTGCGGACTGCCTTCTGGATCCATGCAGTCCGGCGTTGTCACAGGGAGGTTCTTCCCAGGGCTCTTCCAGGCTCCGCTTCCCCAGAGTTCCGTTCTGCGGCCTGGTCTGATATCCGGGATCCCCTTTCCAGGGCTCCTTTCCCGGATTCCAGAGCCCCTGCGAGAGGCAGTTGCCTCAGCGGAGGTGCCCTCTCCCATCTCTCTGCCTTCACCACCCCACTCCCAGGCCATGTGCCCCTCTGACGGGTCCGTTATCCTGGGAGCAGTTCAGGGTTCTCTGGCGGCCTTCCCCTCATCGTTAGGTACATGCATGAGTGGGTCTTTTGACTCTCCCCACGCCGCAGGGAATCCTCTGGGCATTCAGTTCCCCATCATCCTCGTCTCCCTCCTCGAGGAGAGGAACCCCTGCTCATCTGTCCTCCGATGCTGATTTCACAGAATATCAGCGTTTCCTCTCGAGGATGGTGAGGGATCTCCAGTTCCCTCGTTCAAAGAGACAATACCGAACGGGAGACGCGTGAATTCCTTGGTGAATTCAGTGCCCAGCATCTGGTGGTACCTTCCTGGCCTATCCCCTTCCAGGAGGCGTCTATCCGGTCATGGCAGTCCCCTGCCGCTTCTTCCCCAGCCCCGGCGAACTGCCAGCGTAGGTATTGTGCCCCCTCTGAGTCTCTAGGTTCCCTTCCCAACCCGTCCTCAGGTTTGGTATACCTGGATACTCCTTCTGGGCGCCGTTGCCTGGCGCACGACCGCCCACCGGATTCGGACTCTCTCCAGTTCGACTGTTGGGGGCGAAGAGTGTTCTCTTCTGCTCGTGCGAGTGCATGTATTGCATCACATCAGGCTCACCACGCTGCCTACAACTGGCATCTGTGGTCGATGATGTCCCAGCTACTGGCATCTATGCCTGATACGGAGCAAACCAGACAAGCCGTTGCCCTCTCCACGGTAGGCCTGGAGCTGGCAAGACACCAAGCAAGGGCATCTTATGACGCCAGTGAGGTGGCTTCCAGGCTTGCGGGGACAGAGATCTGCATCAGGCGGACGGCATGGCTTCGTCTTTCCAGGTTGTCACCCCTGGCCCAGCGTAGGGTGATTCGCTCCGCCTTCCGGGGAACCCGTCTTTTCTCTTCCAGAGCTAGGAGACTTTTACAGGGGCTCCCTCCGTCTACTCATCCTCGGGAGGCACCTCCTAGCTCTTCTCCCTCTTAGGCTTTCTGAATAAGCCAGGGTCTTCTCCTTCTGTTTCTCACCAGCAGAAGGCTGGGGGTCTTGTTCCCTCAGGGTATGGCCTCTTTCCCCTCCAGGGGAAGAGGAGCTTGGTACTCACCCAGGAAGTAATGAATGGTGAAGATTGACAAGGGAAGATAGGAAAATTACGTACCTACCGTAATTCTTGATCTTCTCTTGTATCTTCACATTCATTACTTCCACCCTCCCACCATCCCTCAGTGCCTCTTCTGTGGCTTCTCCACCTCCCGTCTCCTTCCTCTCTCTGCATTTATATAAAATATAGGAAAATTCTTAAATTTTCCGGAGAGAAAAAAAAAAGATCTTTTTTGGGGGGTTCTAAAATCCAGAAAATTACTTACTCTAAGATTCATGGGCCATCTAGTGGATTGCATTGGCGATCAGACTGCACAACTATCTCTTGCTATTCTATGGCAAGATACCTCTGGGTTTTTGGCCTGGCTCAGGCTATTCAGTTTTGATCCTGCAATCCCGTGTTCAGATAGTTGCCCTGAAATCTGATTCCCCCCTCTATTCTTACCTTGCAGAGCAGAGGAACGAGTACGTCTGTTCCTTTCTCTTAAAAAAAAAAAAAAAAAAAAAAAAAAAAATGCTGAGGGAACTCTCTCCGACTGCTATAGGCATCTTGGTATCTGGGTCATGCATCTAGTTAAAAAAAAAAAAAAATGGAGCAATCAAACAAGAAGGCAAATGAGAAGGTAGGCTATCCTTCTCGCTGTTTTGGTAGTGGTTTCTCCTTTTAAGTGTCCTCCTGGACAGTTTTTACAGTAGAGCTCTGCTGACCATATCCAATCTTAGCCAGCCTAAGCCTTGCCCGGCCTTAGCCAGTCAGTCTGAGTCCCATTTCTATCTTGAAACGCCTGAAAGGCTTACATTTCTATTTCTAGACCCTGAGCAGCGCTTTCATGCTGCTGGGTTTTATTCTTCCCACTCGGCTGTCCTCCACTTAAAGGCCCTCCGCGGCCAGGAGCCGAGGTGGGTGTCAAGAACAATGGCATGTTGAAGATGAGGACTATGCCCTCCTGAGTCTGTCTAGCGGGTTCGGTGAACCTTCTCTTCAGCTCCATCTCCGGGGATTCTTGCTTCCCCTTTAGTCGAGCCTTCAGCTACAAGCTAACTATGCTCGTTGGGCCTTCTGGTCCCTTCAACATCCCATCTCTCTCTTCTCTTTCTTCTTCTTCTTCTTCTATTTTCTCATTTCCTTACTCATCTCTCCTCCTAGAGTCGCCCAGGTAAGGAGGCCCTGCACTCCTAGGCTGGGATGTTCTTATCTCCTCTGTCCTTCCTCCATCGGCTTATTCCTTTTCAGTTCATTCTTCCTTGCTTTGCTATCCCTCGCTATCTTGCCTCGCTATCTATATTTTCTGCTTTCACTTTGCCTCTCCGGCTCACAGAACTGAGTTGGAGGAGGAGTGATCGCTACTAACGCGCCGCTCGCATGACGATGACGCTACTCGAGGGCGGGCCGCTAGACAACTTAAAAAAAAAAAAGTCTCCTGACGGTGCGTCCCGCTTACACCCAGTAAGTAATGAATGGTGAAGATACAAGAGAAAATCAAGAATTACGGTAGGTATGTAATTTTCCTTTCGAGGCGCCGTCCTGAGGCACGATGCCTCTTCGGCGCCGTGCGCCTCCTCGGTGCCGTCTTCAGCCCGTTTTGCCGTCTCGGCGCCGGCAGCCCTTGGGGACTCTCCTTGTTTTTCTGCCATTTCCTCCTCTCCTAATTTTCACTCCTTTCCTGTCCAAACAGTCCTTTCTGGACCATCAGGAGATGATGTTGAGCCTGACCCAGACCTTCGGTTGGGTGATGAAGTGGAGGAAACAGGATCTTTCTTTGCTACAGAGCCTGTGGTCGAGGACCTGTCCTTTAAGTCTCTGTTGAAGAACCTGGGATCCACTCTTTCTCTCCAGACTACAGACATCGATCCTGGGAAGATATTAAGACTCCAGTATCTTCATGCTTCGGAGATCCCTACGGATTTGACTCCTCCGATTCAGCCTTCCTTCGAGACGCTGTCTCAAATGGTATGGAATAACCCTGCTCTTATTCCCTCAGTGGCTAAATCCATTGATAAGAAGTATTCAGCTCCCAAGGATCGTCCCATTTTGGCATCCCAAGCCTTTGCGGATCCTATTGTAGTCCTGGCAGAGAATGACAAGGTCGTTCTTCCTCAACTACTACAACTCGACCTATTAACAAAGAGTCTCGTAAGATTGATACATTAGGTAAGAGAGTCTTTGCTGCCTCCTCTAAGTATGCGATTGCCAGTTATCAAGGCTATTTTTCTCAGTATGAGTATATCCTGTGGCACTCTATGAAAAGAATGGTTGAAGCTCTTCCAGATTCGGATTCCAAGTCAGAGCTTCTTCTGACCGTTATTAGAGGTATTGAGTCCAATAACCAACAGGTCAAAGCCGCCATGGACGCTTTCGACACTGCTTCTCGCCTCAGCAGCCGCTGAGTTGTACTCGGCGCCATTCCTGGCTGCGTACTTCTGGCTTCCGACGAATGATGCTCAGCAGCAGGTGATGGCGCTGCCTTTGATGGCTCCTTTCTTTTTGGCCCTCAGGTGGAGCAAGCCTTAGAGGCCACTCAGAAGACTAGATCGGCCATTAAGTTGGCCAGACCTCCGCCTGCCCCCTCTCGGGGGCATGTGAACAGACGTCAGTTTCATAGTCGTCAGTCCTTTCGAGGCAGAGGCAGGGGAAGCTTCCATAAAAGCCAACCTGCCCAACCTCAAAAGAAGACGCAGCAGAAAGCGCAGGGACCTAAAGCTCCCAGCGCTACCTTATGAGTCGTTGGCCCAAGTTCCATCCACTCTGCCCGAGGTGGAACTTTCTCCTCCGGTGGGAGGTCGTCTGATGTACTTCTACAACCAGTGGAAGTCCATAACCTCAGACAAATGGGTCCTTCGGATAATTCGCGAGGGTTATTCTCTCAATTTCTTGGAAACCCCCCCGAATTGTCCTCCCATACGACAACCCAGGTTGTCGGCCTCTCAGTCAGACCTCCTCACGAGGAGATCCAGGGCCTTCTGAACAACAGGGCAATAGAACTGGTGCCCCGCATTCGACGAAACACAGGTTCTACTCCCATTACTTTCTGGTTCCAAAGAAATCTGGGGGATGCCCATTCTAGACCTCAGAAAGTTAAACAAATTCTCCCCAGGAGAAATTCAAGATGATTTCCCTAGGTACCCTGTTACCCTTGCTGCATCAGCACGACTGGCTGGCCTCTCTGGATATGCAGGATGCTTACCAGCATATCCTCGTCCACCCGACCCACAGAAATTCCTCAGGTTTGTAGCTTTGGGTCAGCATTATCAGTTCAGAGTCCTGCCCTTTGGCTATCCTCGGCATGTGAGTTTTTACAAAGTGTTGTGCAGTTCTCATGGGCGCATCTCAGGAAAATCGGACTCAGTGTTTCCTACCTGGACGATTGGCTTGCCTCCCTTCCGGCCAAGGGACTTTGGAAGCCTGCAAACGACTTCTCGCTTCTCACGTCCATGGGAGTTCTGCTGAATTTAAAAAATCTCAACTGCAACCCTCCCAGAGGCTCCTTTTCATAGGGACGCTTCTAGACACCTCTTCAGCGAAGGCTTTCCTTCCAGAGGACAGAGACTCGATATCCTTCGTATGCCCGTTACATCAGGGAGAACCAATCGGTTACAGCTCTCTCGATCTAACGCATGTTGGTCTCATGGCGTCCTCGGTCTTCACTGTCCCTCTGGCCCGACTGCACATGAGAACCACCCAATGGATGCTCTCCACTCAGTGGTCCCGACCTCTCACCCCAGTCTTATCCCATCAAGGTGACGGAGCCCTTGAAGGTCTCTCACCTGGTGGTCTCAAGAGAGCAATCTCCTGGAAGGATTCCCCTTTGCTCCCCGGATCATCAGATCTCCATCACCACAGATGCATCGCTAATGGGATGGGGAGCTCACTGTCTCTCCTCCACACTCAAGGTGTATGGACTCAGTTGAAACTCATCTCCACATAAATGTCCTGGAGATGAGAGGCGGTCCTCTATGCAATCCGAGCTCTGAAGGATGTCCTTTGTCACAAGAACATTCTCCTTCAAACGGACAACAAAGCAGTGATGTATTACATCAACAAGCAAGGCGGTGCTCATTCTTATCCCCTTTGCAGGGAAGCTATGAGGGTGTGGGAGTGGTGCTTGGAGCACAAGTCTCTGATTCAAGCGGTTTATCTGCCAGGTATACAAAACGACCTAGCAGATCACCTCAGCAGAACGGAGGCAGACCCTCACGAGTGGTCTCTCGATCCAGCCGTAGCTCGGTCCCTGTTTTCAGAGTGGGGGACTCCAGACCTGGACCTTTTTGCATCCCCACTCAACGCAAAACTGCCTCTCTTCTGCTCCAGAAATCCAGGGCCTGGCATTTTCTGTCAGGATGTGTTCAGGCTCGGTGGACAAAACGCTTTCTTTCGCCTTTCCACCGCTTCCTCTAATCCAGAGAGTACTCCTCAAGTTCGAGTCTCAGGGACCAAGATGATTCTCATTGCTCCTTCCTGGCCTCGGCAACTATGGTTTCTCTACTCAACAGTATGTTGGCAGCCTCTCGAGACCACTTCCTTTGCAAATCAGTCTTTTGACTCAGGGTTGTTGGTCCATCCCAACCTGAAATCACTTCACCTTCATGCTTGGCTCCTGAGGAGATAGAAGTGAATCGGTTCAACGCTCTCGTAGAGTCTCAGACATCCTTCTGGCTGCTCGGAAGCCAGCCACCCGAAAAACGTCACGCCTAATAGAGCGTTTTTCTCTCTGGTGTGCAAAATCCTCTTGGAATCCTTTTCCTGTCCTCCTGGCAAGGTTCTGGAGTATCTTTGGACCTATCAAACTTAGGTCTTCAGTACTCCACAGTTAAAGTTCACCTTAGTGCCATCTCAGCGTCCCATGAGCCGGTTTCTTCCTTAACTCTGGCTCAGTTACCTATGGTGAAGAGATTTCTTAAGGATTCTCCATACCAGACCCCTGTTAAGCGCGTCCAGTTGCAGCCTGGGACATTAACCTGGTGCTGGACATGCTCACTCGGAAGCCTTCGAACCCTTAGCTACCTGTGAGCTAAAATTTCTTACCTGGAAGACTGCCTTCCTGGTGGCCATTACCTCAGCCCAGGGGTCTCTGAGATACATGCCCTGGTTACGGACCCTCCAGATACTGTATTCCATAAGGACAAGGTAGTTCTCCGTACTCATCCTAAATTTCTTCCCAAGGTTGTGTCAGAATTCCATCTGAACCAACCTCTGGTACTTCCTTATCAGCTAATTTCCAAAATGAAGGGGAACAGCTCTTCATTCCTTGGATGTTAAGAGAGCCTTGCGTTCTATTTAGATAGAACCAAGGATGTTCGCAAGACTCGCAACTGTTCGTTTCTTTTCAGCGACACTCGGCTGGGTCAACCTGTCGCTATTAGATGCATCTCTTCATGGTTAGTGGCATGCCTTCATCATTGCTATTCCATGGCTCAAGTTAAATTAGAAGGTAGAGTGTCGCTCACTCTACTAGGGCAGTCAGCAGCATCCCTAGCGGAAATCATAGTGTTCCAATTGCAGATATATACAACGCCGCCACCACGGAGCTCAGTGCATACTCATTCAAGCACTATGCACTGGATGTTCATGCCAGGCACATTCCGCATTCAGCAGAACTATCCTTAATGGGCTTCTATCTTAGAGCTGCGTGAGCTCTGGCTCTCCTGCCGCCTCTTTGGGGATTATCAGCTTGGTACTTTCCCACTTAGTGTGAATGAGTGGTGAGACTTATGTCCAGGAAGATAGGAAAATACGCATCCACTGTAATTCTTGATCTTCTTGACGAGTCTCCACCACTCATTCACACGCCCACCCTCCATCCCCCGAGCTCACCGCTGTATTGGTCTTCACTCCCTCAAATCTTTAGGCCGTGAGGACTTCTTTTGCTGACCCTTCTTACACGGGTCATACGGACTATCTTATGTCCGTTTTTTAATGTTGGGTTTACTCTTTACGTTAGTTAGCTGCACCTCCTTGGTAAAAAGGTACTGAGAGCCGGTTGGAGAGTCGTAGCAGAATGGTCATTACCACTCGAGCAGCTGCTTCTGCGACCGTGTCTCCATGGCGCGCCTCTCAAGCCGACCCTCCAGCAAAAGTTTGCTCCCGATGGGTCTTAGTGCCTCCGGCGCCAATCCCACTAGTGTGAATGAGTGGTGGAGACTCGTCCAAGAAGATCAAGAATTACGGTAGGTACGTAATTTTCCTTTTTTGCTTCTCTGGCTACTAGAACCGAGATGGAGGAGATATTCAGGCGCCTAATGGCCGCCTCACGCATGGACGCAGCACGCTGTTTCAAGGGCGTTGGAGCAGACTCAAAAAAAAAAATGTCTCAGAGGAGTGCGCGCCTGGCACTAACCCAAGCAGTAAAGAATGGTGAAGATGCAAGAGAAGATCAAGAATTACGGTAGGTACGAATTTTCATTTTTGGACCCTTCAGTGGTCCCTGAAGTTGATGGGATCCTTGCACTTGTGTCTTCATACCTTGAGGTTTTTGAGGCTAAAGTAAGCCAGTGGTCTTTCAACTTAGCATGGCTGAGGGCCACCCCCTTCTGCCAATACGTATGCTGTATCTTTCCTCTCCCTCCCTCTCTCTCTTTCTCTCCCTCTTTTTTTCCCTTTCCTGTGCTGCTGCCCAAGGGTTGGGGCCCTTGGCCTCTTAGGGTAAAAAGTACAGTCCCTCTGTCCTCTGGTTGGCTTCTTCCTTTTCCTTTTTCAATTTATATCCTTTCTTTTTCCTGTCCCTCTGCTCTCTTGCCATAGCTTGATTTTCTCCATTCCCCTTTGTTTCATCCTCTCGTCAGAACATAACTGGGATGGAGGAGTCTGTGATGCCTAACAGTCAACCCTCATGCGCCATGCATTGTCTGCCTCATGGGTGGCGCCATTCCAAAAAAAATAAAGCTCTCATAGATGCGCTCTGGCTTACACAGGAGCAGTAATGAATGGTGAAGATACAAGAGAAGATCAAGAATTATTGTAGATGCGCAATTTTATTTCTACAGTGGTATATGGTTCACATCCACAGCACTCACCCGCCAATGCTGGCAAGTGGCACATGAATCCCTGCTTCCAGCATACAAGATCTGTCGTCATGGGGTGGAGCCAAGGCGTATACCACCCAGGTGGAGGGAGGAGCTTTGCTTTGACATTCCAGTGAATCTGCTCTTAAGGAAGAACTGCCACTGTGTGGATTGAACCATATATCACTCCTGGACTACAGTTACGAGGTAGTAACCCATTTATCCTGCATCTCCTGAGATTAGATGGTTTGTCTCCTACTGTGAGCTGAGCTTCTTGACTTTGCCTAACTGAGAGGTGCAGGTGGGAAACGAATGGGATACAGTGCTTATGAAGTTGTGAGTTTGTGGGGTAAAGATATAGCTCTGCATTAAAAAGAAAATGATAGACTTGTCTTTTCTTGATTTTTTTTCAGGTTGAAAACAGCTACTCAGTCACTGTACCAATCTTTAAACAGTTTCACAAAAACATTATTGGAAAGGGAGGTGCTAACATTAAGAAGGTAAGAACTTGCTCTAGTTTGAAGTGTTATCCTCGTCATGAAATGTTTCTTGAACATTTAATGTTGATACCTGCGTTTGCAAAACAAGTGCTTGAGGGAAACACAGTTGTGAAACGGTGGGGACAGACAGCATTGAAAGTTGAAGCACCTTCCTCATTAGTCAATATGGTCTGTAAAAGTGGGTTGGCATGAGCAGTACCTCTCACCAACCATAGGCTCCTATAGGAACATGATTGCGAGAGAAAATCTGACCAGTGGCCCACCCCCACCCACAAGGCAGGTGCAACCTATGCTGTTTCAGAATTCATCTGGGAATTGTGCCCTCCCATTTGACTCCAGTCTGAGGTATTCTGCTCCAGTAGAAGGCCAGCTTGGCTTATTGTTTTTATGCATTGTTTTCCCCATTGCCACTTCAACCAGGTTACCTCCAAGCCCCATCGGCCACCTTTGTCTCATGGTCCCTGGGGGTCCATTGAAGGCATTTCCTTGATGGAGATCACTTATTCCATGGTGGGATCCTTTATGGATGTCATCGGCCATGACTTTTTATTTTTTTATGGTGTATGGGGAGGACCAGCGACAATCTGGAAGCGGTGAGACAAGGGAGTGCTGACTTCATACTGCCACATGTATTTGTTTTTCCTGTTTTTTGTTTTGCCACACCCTTGGTATGCAGCCAGCAAAGGGATTTATTGATGACCATGCACCAGAGCCAGGCTACATCCCCCTTCTCATAACACTTGTAAGCTGCACCACCACCCATTATCACTGAGGTGGTGGTGGTGTAGCAGGGAGTGTCGTTCTCCCCCCAACTGGCCCATAGCCTAAAAAAAAAAAAAACCTTACCTGGACTTATCTGACTACAGAAAAGTTCCCCACAGGATTACCTTCCTGGTGGGGCAAGGGAAAACACTCCCCGCCCGTCAGAACACAATCTAGTGTCTTGTGGCCCAGCCTAGGTGGTGGGTTGGGAGGGGTGGGTTACTCCTGCATTTACTTTCCTGGGCCACCCAGTGTGCTGTTAAGCACCACTTGTGAATGCCTGCCTCTGCACCCATGTGCATATCAGTGTCAGAGGGTCACCCCCCCCCGAAGCGATCCCTACTATATTGCCACCTTGCCTCTGCCAAGTGGCAGGCTGGTAATGGTGCACCATAACTCTCAACCCTGAGAGGAGAGCTGTCCCTAAGATGCTCTATCGTTTCTACTGAGTGACCAGAGTCTGCACCTGAAATCAGGGTGCCAGTGTAGCAGGTGGTAACACTAATTGGCCAGCATCCCCTAGCCTAATATTAAATTATCCACCCTCTGTTTTCATAGCCTCCTGAGACATCCTATTCCACAGGCTCATCACTTTATGATTGAAATACTGCCTGACATTTCACTTTATTCTACTCCCTTGCAGCCTTAGTTTGTACTCCCTGTTCCTCTGTCCTATAGTGCTTTAAGAAATTTTCCTTGGCCCATTCTCGATGCATGTAATTGTGCAGGAGAATCTGTTTTGCTCTGGTTTTGAATTGTGTTCTCTTGAAACTGATTTGTAGGTATGTAGCATCTTTGAGTAGTTGCAGCTATCATTAAGGTCGGAGATGTTACCTCTTCCAGATCCGTGAAGAAACCAACACAAAGATTGACCTGCCTGCAGAGAATAGCAATTCTGAGACCATTGTCATCACTGGGAAGATGGCGAACTGCGATACTGCCCGTAACCGCATCCTGGCCATTCAGAAGGAGCTGGTGAGTGTACATTCTGGGTCTCCCGGACCTCTAAACTCTTCCAAAGACTAGAATCTCTAGCCATTTGAGCTGTGAGTGGGGGAGGGGTTACCGAATATTGCGCTGCAAAGAGGAAGCCTTCATTTTCGGGGATGGGGGGGGTGCTGCTTCTGCCCTGTTTTTACCTTTTTTGACGAGGGGGTGGGACTAAACTTTGGGGAAGGTCGTGTGACTGACATAAGAGGTCCCACAGAGCACCAATGGCTGTAGTGGGATTAGAACCCGAGATCTCCTGGTTCATATTTCTGGCTCTGACTACTGGGCAAGAGTGTGTATTAGCCCACACCTTGCACATTGTTCCTCTGGTTGTTCACATCTTTTAACATAATAGTTAGTCTTCCTGGACATAAAGTCTCCACCACTCATTCACACTAATGGGACTACACTGGAGGCGCTAGGACTGAGTGGGAGCCAAAAATCTTCAAGAGGACCGGCGCCGGGGTAGGACCGCACATGTGTGGCACCATGAGACTGGCTCATGCTGTATAGGTTACCTTGGCGTTGACCCTCCAACCGCCATCTAATGCACTTCAGTGATGACGATTTACACTGCTCACTAGGAGCCAAATTTCACATCTATAAGACAGCAGCTTAGTCGTTCAGTATTTGATTGTTTTAGTATTTATTTATTCAGTTAAAAAAAAAAAGGTGTTCTTTTTTTTTTTTATTGAAAGAACAGAGAAGTCTTCTTCAGCCCGCCTTTGACAGAGTTGACCATGAACAGGACCAGTAGCGGTAGGGAGACTTCGCATGCAAGCTGTTTTAGCAGCAGGGCTGGGTCTGGTCCACCGCCCTCTATGGAGGGGAGTTTGACTATGGGCAGTCCAGTGCTTGGGAGGAAGGATGGTCCTCCTGAAAGCACAAAAAGAAGCGGGCCAGTTTTCCATCTTCGAACTTGGCACTGCTCGGCCTCGAGTTCTTCTTCGTCCCACCTGTTGAAGAAACTGTACCGCTCGAGGTCTTCCTCTGATATGTCTGTATGACGATGGTCGGTAGCGGGAGACAGGATGCTGACCCCAGCTCCATCGGGGTCACCTGTGGCCTTGGTTCTCAGTGGCCTTGATCCTCTACTGCGAAGTCCCTCCCCGCCCCTTGGGGGGGTCCTCCAGTGAGCAGTTTCATCATTGGGCCACTCTTATGGAGCAATGAGTTTGATGGTTTTCCCGACTTCCTGAGACTGTGGAGTCTACCCCGGGGCTTTCAGACCTAGGGGCTTCGAACCAGCGGGCAGGGTGGTTGTGTCAGCCTAGTTGCATGGCACCTTCGGTGCCGTGCTCTTGTGCTCTCCCCCCTCCTGTGGCTGCAGCGTAGGGGTCAGCACAGATACTACCTTCTCCTACTCATGTTTTCAGATTTTCATCCTTGGGTGCCCTGAGGTTTGGGCTGGAGTCTCCAGGCACTTGCACAGTGCCACCTTTGACTTTGGTCTTGGTGGTGCCACGTCTGGCACTGTTTTTGACGCCGACACTGGTGCTGGGATTTTCAACTCCGATTTGAGGAGCACCTCCTCTTGCTCTTTCCTCCCTTTCCTTTTTATACTATTCCTCCTGGGTAGTAGATGATACTGAGCCTGATCCTGATCTGTGATTAGGAGACGACTTCGATGAAGATTCATCCTTTGGAGTGGAAAGTAAGCCCTCTACTTCAGCAGAGCTTTTGGTCGAGGACCTATCCTTTAAATCTCTACTGAAGAATATGAATTCCACTCTCTCACTCCAGACTAAGAAGATTGATCCTGGGAAGCTGTTGTGCCTTCAATATCTGCATGTCCTGGAAATCCCTGTGGAATTGACTCCGGTACAGCCTTCTTTCGAGACTCTTTAACAGATGGTGTGGGACAGTCCAGCGCTTATTCCTTCTGTGGCCAAGTCCATAGATAAGAAGTACACTCCCCCTAAAGATCGACCAGTCCTGGCCTCTCAAGCTTTTGCAGATGCCATAATGGTCTTGGCAGAAAAACAACAAAGCTGTTCTCTCTCTCTCAAGAGTCTACAGCTCGTCTAGTAAATAAAGAGTCTCATAAGATTGACACCTTGGGGAAGCGAATCTTCGCTGCTGCTGCTACTCTAGGTATGCGTATTGCTAGCTATCAGGGCTATTTCTCACAATATGAGTATATACCCTCTGGCATTTGCTAAATACCTTGGTGGAAGCTCTTCCGGAGCTGGACGTTAATTTAGAGCTCCTCCAGACTATTACTAGAGGCGTTGAGTCCAATAATCGGCAATTTAAGGCTGCTATGGGATGCCTTTGACACTGCCTCGAGGCAGCGGCAGCTGAGATATCTACCCGGCGCCATTCATGGTTCTGGACTTCAGGGTTTACAAATGATGCTGAGAGAGTCATGAATTTGCCATTTAATGGAGTTTATCTGTTTGGCCCACTGGTGGAGCAGGCACCGGAGGCCATGCAGAAGACTAGGACTGCCATTAAGACTGCCAGACCAACTCCTGCTGCCCCTCAACGGGCAGAAACTGCCAGCAGTTTCATAAGTCAGTCCTTTTGTGGTAAAGGCAGAGGGGGATTCAATAAGAATCAAGCCCCACAGCCGCAAAAGAAAACACAGCAGAAGATACAGGGCCCGAAGGCGCCTAGTGCCACCCTCTGAAATTCCGGCCCAGATCCCAACTTAACTGTCCAAGGGGGACTCTTCTTCGGCAGTAGGAGGGCATCTGACTCAGTTTTACAACCAGTGGAAGTAAGTCATATCAGACAAATGGGTTCTCATGATAATTCGTGAGTGTTGCTCTCTGAATTTTTCAGATACCCCTCCGGATCATCCACCCAAATGACAGCCTAGACTGTATCGCTCAGTCAGACCTCCTCACATCCGAGATTCAAGGCCTGCTGAACAACAGGGCAGTAGAAGTAGTCCTTCAGGAGGAATGAGAGACAGGATTCTACACCCATTATTTCTAGTCCCAAAGAAAACGGGTGGTATGCGCCCTATTCTAGAACTAAGGCAGTTAAACAAATTCCTCTTCAAGGAAAAATTCAGGATGATATTGCTCGGTACACTTCTACCTCTGATTCATCAGAATGATTGGCTGGCTTCCCTGGACATGCAGGATGCCTACCAACATGTTCCCGTACACCCAAGCAACCACAAGTAACTTTGATTTGTGGCCCTGGCTCAGCACTACCAGTTCAGAGTCCTACCCTTTGTGCTGTACTTAGCGCCGCACGTTTTTACAAACTGCTTTGCAGTACTCGCAGCGCACCTCAGGAAACAAGAAATTCAAGCATTTCCATATCTGGATAACTGGCTGCTAGCAAGCTCCTCCAGACAAGGGACACAGGAAGCGGTGGTCATGGCTTCCCAGTTTCTCACATCCATGGGATTCCTGTTGAATCTGGAAAAAATCACAGCTGCAGCCCTCCCAACAACTCCTTTTCATAGGAGCCCTCCTGGACACTGCTACAGGAAGTCATAGAGTATCTGTTTCGCAGGTGGGGGACACCAGAATTAGACCCCTTCGCGTCCCCATCCATCGCACAACTGCCCAATTTCTGCTTGCTGGATCCAGGGCCTGGTGTTTTCTGGCGAGATTCGTTGTTCCTCTACGCCTTTCCACCCTTCCCTTTGATCCAGAGGGTTCTATTGAAGTTCCGACAAGAGCGGGCATCTCTCATACTGGTAGTGCCCTTTTAGCCGAGGCAGATTTGGTTCCCTCCTTCACCAACTCGTCCAGGAACCCCCAGTGCCTCAGCCAGTCAACTCACTTACTGTCCCAGGAGGCAGCCTTCTTGATCCATCTGGACCTCCGGACACTGTACCTGCATGCCTGGCTCCTAAGGACGCAGCAGTCATGCAATACAGGGTCTTGCAAGACATTGCAGATGTTTTGATGGCGGCCAGAAAGCCTTCCACTCAAGCTACCTACGCCATGAAATGGCGCAGATTTTGCATTTGGGCTCAGGCTCATGGACTGGCCCCACTGGACTGCTCAGAGAGGTCAGTCTTGGATTACCTCCTAGCCCTGTATGAATCGGGGCTCGCCTACTCCTCTGTCAAAGTACACCTCTGTGCCATTTCGGCATACCATTACCCGGTAGGTCACAGGTCTGTAGCTCAGCTAGAGGCTTCCCGTGCTTTCCTACACGGTATCCTCCATTTGAGACCTCCTATCAAGGACCCGATTCCACCTTGGGATCTCCCCTTTGTCCTAGAGCAGCTTATGCTGCCCCCCTTTTTGAACCGGTCGCAGATTGCAAGCTGCATCTCCTCGCCTGGAAGATGCTATTTTTAGTTGCTGTTACTTCCATCAGAAGAATTTCAGGACACCCTGTCCTTATGAAAAACCAAATAAAGATCTTCCTGGACATAAGTCTCCACCACTCATTCACACTAGTGGGATTAGCGCCGAGGCACTAAGACCCATCGAGAACAAACTTTTGCTGGAGGGTTGGCGCGAGAGAGAGCCCGCGCATGAACACGGCGCCGCGAGCAAGCTCGGCGGCAATGACCATCTCGCGACGACCCTCCAACCGCCTCAGTTCCTTTTTTTCCGCCGTCAGAAAGCGCTTCAGTGACGACGCCGCACCTGTCGGGAGTCAAACTCAAACTAGCGATAGTTTTCAGTTTGTTTTGTAACTTTATCACGATAAGTAGTATCGCTTAATTTTATTCTATTTTCGTAAAATTTTTCTAATATTTAAATTTTACTTGAAGAAGTCTCGGCCTGGACAGGAGTCGACCATGAGCAGGTCAGGTGACGGTAGGGAGACTCGTGTAAAGCTGTTCAGTCAGCCGGGCTGGGTCCGTCAGCCTCCTTCTCCTCAGCGGGGTTCCGACAACGGTCAGTCCGATGCCCGGGGGGATGGGCGGTCCCCCGCCGGCATAAAAATAAACGGTCGCATTCTCGGCACCGTTCGGCCTCGAGCTCTTCTTCGGCCCACAGGTCAAAAAAGAGAAGGCATCACTCGAGGTCGCCCTCTGGTATGTCTGCGCGTCGACGCTCGGTTATCGTTGCTAGTTGCCGGTCTCCTTCTTCGGAGTCGCCGACTTCCGGCAATCGCCCTCACAGGAGTCCCTCCCACCTATAGGTAGGACTCCAGATGAGCAGTTTCATCAGTGGGCCGCTCTTATGGAGCAATGGTCTCGGAGGTTGGTTCTTCTGCCTGGCTCGGTTGCCTCCAGACCCTCGGGCCCCTCCGGGGATCAGGTAGGGCGGTTGGACCTTCCTAGTCGCGTGGCGCCTTCTTGGTGCCAGCGACTCCGTGCTTAGGTGTTTCCCCCCCTCACATGGCTGCGGCGCAGGGGGCCTCACCGATGCCCTTATCTCCTGGTTTTTTCCTTCTCTAGCTTTCCAGGTTCCTGGGGCTTTTCCGGCGCCTTCCGGCAGGGTCTGTTGGCTTATCGGCGCCGTTTTCGGTGCGCCGCTGGGTCTTGCGGCCCGGCAGAGATCTCAGCGGTGCCGCCAGTGGTGCCCCGTTAGATAAGCGGCGCCCGTTGGCGGCGTCGTCGCCAGCGCCAGTGCGGCCCGGCGCCGTCGCCGCGCTGCGGGGCAGCATGCCTCTTGACGCCCGTCGCCTCCTGGTGCCGTCACCAGCCCGTTTTGCCGTCTACGGCGCGGCAGCCATGGGACTCTCCTTGTTTTCTGCTATTTCCTCCTCTCCTAATTTTCACTCCTTTCCTGTCCAAACAGTCCTTTCTGGACCATCAGGAGATGATGTTGAGCCTGACCCAGACCTTCGGTTGGGTGATGAAGTGGAGGAAACAGGATCTTTCTTTGCTACAGAGCCTGTGGTCGAGGACCTGTCCTTTAAGTCTCTGTTGAAGAACCTGGGATCCACTCTCTCTCTCCAGACTACAGACATCGATCCTGGGAAGATATTAAGACTCCAGTATCTTCATGCTTCGGAGATCCCTACGGATTTGACTCCTCCGATCCAGCCTTCCTTCGAGACGCTGTCTCAAATGGTATGGAATAATCCTGCTGTTATTCCCTCAGTGGCTAAATCCATTGATAAGAAGTATTCAGCTCCCAAGGATCGTCCCATTTTGGCATCCCAAGCCTTTGCGGATCCTATTGTAGTCCTGGCAGAGAATGACAAGGTCGTTCTTCCTCAAACTACTACAGCTCGACCTATTAACAAAGAGTCTCGTAAGATTGATACATTAGGTAAGAGAGTCTTTGCTGCCTCCACTCTAAGTATGTGACCAGTTATCAAGGCTATTTTTCTCAGTATGAGTATATCCTGTGGCACTTATGAAAAGAATGGTCAAGCCTTCCAGATTCGGATTCCAAGTCAGAGCTTCTTCTGACCGTTATTAGAGGTATTGAGTCCAATAACCAACAGGTCAAAGCCGCCATGGACGCTTCGACACTGCTTCAGCAGCCGCGATTTGTACTGGCGCCATTCCTGGCTGCGATCTGGCTTCACGAATGATGCTCAGTAGCAGGTGATGGCGCTGCCTTTGATGGCTCCTTTCTTTTGGCCCTCAGGTGGAGCAAGCCTTAGAGGCCACTCAGAAGACTAGATCGGCCATTAAGTTGGCCAGACCTCCGCCTGCCCCTCTCTGGGGGCATGTGAACAGACGTCAGTTCTCATAGTCGTCAGTCCTTTCGAGGCAGAGGCAGGAAGCTCCATAAAAGCCAACCTGCCCAACCTCAAAAGAAGGCGCAGCAGAAAGTGCAGGGCCTAAAGCTCCCAGCGCTACCTTATGATCGTTGGCCCAAGTTCCATCCACTCTGCCCGAGGTGGAACTTTCTCCTCAGTGGGAGGTCGCCTGATGTACTTCTACAACCAGTGGAAGTCCATAACTCGGACAAATGGGTCCTTCGATAATTAGCGAGGTTATTCTCTCAATTTCTTGAAACCCCGAATTGTCCTCCCAGACGACAACCCAGGTTGTCGGCCTCTCAGTCAGACCTCCTCACGTGGAGATCCAGGCCTTCTGAACAACAGGGCAATAGAACTGGTGCCTCAGATTCATGTAAACACAGGTTCTACTCCCATTACTTTCTGGTTCCAAAGAAATCTGGGGATGCGCCCATTCTAGACCTCAGAAAGTTAAACAAATTCCTCCCAGGAGAAATTCAAGATGATTTCCCTAGGTACCCTGTTACCCTTGCTGCATCAGCACGACTGGCTGGCCTCTCTGGATATGCAGGATGCTTACCAGCATATCCTCATCCACCCGACCCACCGCAAGTTCCTCAGGTTTGTAGCTTTGGGTCAGCATTATCAGTTCAGAGTCCTGCCCTTTGGGCTATCCTCGGCGCCGCGAGTTTTTACAAAGT
The DNA here is from genome assembly GCA_016271365.2 of Neoceratodus forsteri. Taxonomy (NCBI): domain Eukaryota; kingdom Metazoa; phylum Chordata; order Ceratodontiformes; family Ceratodontidae; genus Neoceratodus; species Neoceratodus forsteri. The sequence goes on from CM028137.1 coordinate 358,709,548, forward strand.
GTTGTGCAGTCCTCGCGGCGCATCTCAGGAAAGTCGAGTTCGAGTGTTTCCCTGCCTGGACGATTGGCTTCTAGCAAGCCCTTCCAGCCAGGGACTTTGGAAGCCGTGCAAACGACTTTCCCTCCTCACGTCCATGGGAGTTCTGCTGAATTTGAAAAATTCAACTGCAACCCTCCCAAAGGCTCCTTTCATAGGGATGCTTCTAGACACCTCTTCAGCGAAGGCTTTCCTTCCAGAGGACAGAAGACTCGACATCCTTGAATGGCCCTACATCAGGGAGAACCAATCGGTTACAGCTCTCTCGATGCAACGCATGTTGGGTCTCATGGCCCCTCGGTCTTCACTGTCCCTCTGGCCCGACTGCACATGAGAACCACCCAATGGATGCTCTCCACCAGTGGTCCCCACCTCTACCCCAGTCTTATCCCATCAAGGTGACAGAGCCCTTCGAAGGTCTCTCACCTGGTGGTCTCAAGAGAGCAATCTCCTGGAAGGATTCCCCTTTGCTCCCCGGATCATCAGATCTCCATCACCACAGACGCATCGTTAATGGGATGGGGAGCTCACTGTCTCTCCCTCCACACTCAAGGTGTATGGACTCAGTTCGAAACTCATCTCCACATAAATGTCCTGGAGATGAGAGCGGTCCTCTATGCAATCCGAGCTCTGAAGGATGTCCTTTGTCACAAGAACATTCTCCTTCAAACGGACAACAAAGCAGTGATGTATTACATCAACAAGCAAGGCGTGTGTTCATTCTTATCCCTTTGCAGGAAGCAATGAGGTGTGGGAGTGGTGCTTGGAGCACAAGTCTCTGATTCAAGCGGTTTATCTGCCAGGTATACAAAACGACCTAGCAGATCACCTCAGCAGAACGGAGGCAGACCTCACGAGTGGTCTCGATCCAGCCGTAGCTCGGTCCCTGTTCTCAGAGTGGGGACTCCAGACCTGGACCTTTTGCATCCCCACTCAACGCAAACTGCTCTCTCTTCTGCTCCAGAAATCCAGGGCCTGGCATTTTCTGTCAGGATGTCAGGCTGCGGTGGACAAAACGCTTTTTACGCTCTTCCACCACTTCTCTAATCCAGAGAGTACTCCTCAAGTTCGAGTTTCAGGGGACCAAGATGATTCTCATTGCTCCTTCCTGGCCTCGGCAACTATGGTTCTCTACTCAACAGTATGTTGGCAGCCTCCGAGACCACTTCCTTTGCAAATCAGTCTTTGACTCAGGGTTCGTTGGTCCATCCCAACCTGAAATCACTTCACCTTCATGCTTGGCTCCTGAAGAGATAGAAGTGAATCGGTTCAACGCTCTCGAGAGTCTCAGACATCCTTCTGGCTGCTCGGAAGCCAGCCACCCGAAAACGTACGCTCAAATGGAAACGTTTTTCTCTGTGTAAAATCCTCTTGGAATCCCTTTTCCTGTCCTCCTGGCAAGGTTCTGGAGTATCTTTTGGACCTGTCAAACTTGGGTCTTCAGTACTCCACAGTTAAAGTTCACCTTAGTGCCATCTCAGCGCTCCATGAGCCGGTTTCTTCCTTAACTCTGGCTCAGTTACCTATGGTGAAGAGATTTCTTAAGGGATTCTCCATACCAGACCCCTGTTAAGCCGTCCAGTTGCAGCCTGGGACATTAACCTGGTGCTGGACATGCTCACTGGAAGCCTTTCAACCCTTAGCTACCTGTGAGCTAAAATTTCTACCTGGAAGACTGCCTTCCTGGTGGCCATTACCTCAGCCCGCAGGGTCTCTGAGATACATGCTCTGGTTACGGACCTCCGTGATACTGTATTCCATAAAGACACGGTAGTTCTCCGTACTATCCTAAATTTTCCCAAGGTTGTGTCAGAATTCCATCTAAACCAACCTCTGGTACTTCCCGCTTACTTCACTAATTTCCAAAATGAAGGGGAACGAGCTCTTCATTCCTTGGATGTTAAGAGAGCCTTGCGGTTCTATTTAGATAGAACCAAGGATGTTCGCAAGACTCAGCAACTGTTCGTTTCTTTCAGCGACACTCGGCTGGGTCAACCTGTCGCTATCAGATGCATCTCATCATGGTTAGTGGCATGCCTTCGACATTGCTATTCCATGGCTCAAGTTAAATTAGAAGGTAGAGTGTACGCTCACTCTACTAGGGCGGTCGCGGCATCCCTAGCGGAAATTCGCAATGTTCCAATTGCAGATATATGCAATGCCGCCACCTGGAGCTCAGTGCATACCTTCGTTATGCACTATGCACTGGATGTTCATGCTAGGCGACATTCCGCATTCGGCAGAACTATCCTTAATGGGCTTCTTATCTTAGACGCGTGAGCCTGGCTCTCCTGCCGCCTTTGGGGATTATCAGCTTGGTACTCTCTCACTAGTGTGATGAGTGGTGGAGACTTATGTCCAGAAGATAGGAAATTACGCACTCTACCGTAATTCTTGATCTTCTTGGACGAGTCTCCACCACTCATTCACACGCCCACCCTCCATCCCCCGAGCTCACCGCTGTATTGGTCTTCACTCCCTCAAATCTTTAGGCCGTGAGGACTTCTTTGCTGACCCTTCTTACACGGGTCATACAGACTATCTTATGTCCGTTTTTTAATGTTGGGTTTACTCTTTACGTTAGTTGCGCTGCACCTCCTTGGTAAAAAAGGTACTGAGGCGGTTGGAGGGTCGTCGCCGAGATGGTCATTACCGCTCGAGCACGCTACTTTCATGGCCATACGTGTCTCTGGCGCCGTCTCTGTACCGACCCTCCAGCAAAGTTTAGCTCTAATGGGTCTTAGTGCCTCCGCGCTAATCCCCACTAGTGAATGAGTGGTGGAGACTCGTCCAAGAAGATCAAGAATTACGGTAGGTACGTAATTTTCCTATCTTTGCACATAAGGACAGGGTGTCCTTAAGGACAAATCCTAAGTTTCTTCCCCAGGTGGTCTCGGCTGTAACTCTCAACCAGGATATCTACCTTCTGGTGTACTACCCCAACCATTCTAACAGAGGAGAAGCCCTGTTGCACACCTTAGATGTACATAGGAGCGTCGGATACTATCTGGCCAGAACCAGATCCAATCGCAAGTCAGACCAGCTCTTTGTATAGTTTTGCACAGGATGCAGGTGCGCCTGTGTAAGCAATCGCTCTCCAGATGGCTTGTTAAATGCATTTTGCTCTGTTACCAGAAGTGCAATAAACCCATACCGGGACCGCTAAGGGACACTCCACGAGGGGTGGCTACCTCTTTGCAGCGCTTAAGAACGCTTCAAGATCAGCCACTCTGCGCAGCAGCTACTTGGAGCATTGCACACACACCTTTATCAGGCACTACAGTTTGGATATTGCTTCTAGGCGAGAGCAGGTTTCGCTTGGCTGTCTTCCAAGGACTTGTGTCATAAAATCTGGTCCACACCAGGATCTCTCCTCCTCCTCCTCCCGATCTGGAGGTAGTTCCCTAACTGCTTGGGAATCAGTCCTAATGGTGTAACCTGCTGCAGGAGCTGTTTCAAACAACTTGAAGTCTTGCTGTATTCTGACATAATGCAGTTAGCCCCAGCACATGAACTGCCACGGAGAGGAAGAGTTAACTATGCAGAAGCATAGAACGTTGAGCTTGGTTTTCAAACCTCTGTCTGTGGTACTTCCAGTGTAACTGTCAACAGTGAAGTCGCCCGGAGATTTCCTCTGCTTGGTTCAGTAAAAGTAAAAGCATTCTGTTAAACCTGTATAATTTTGTTATTTTCAGATTTCCAGCCTCTTCTCTATGGTACAGGTGGTGTGCAGATAGGTAGTGACTGTTTTATTTTTGTGAAAAGTTGGAAATTGTTCTTTTCCTCGGTTTCTTTCTGGTCGGTCCGGTTTGAACCGATCTTGTTACATTGTTTAATTTTAATTCTGGGATTACAGTGGTGTTCTGGTATCGATCGTTTCAAAAGAACCTGACCTTTACTGGTTCTTTTAAAAAGCCCGTGACATGGTTTGTAACCAGTCGGTTATTGTATTACCTGGCTTGAAAGCTGCAATAGGGTAATTTGTTAGGTTGGCCATGTCTGAGAAACCCAAGAAGAAAACCGGTCCCACTGGGTTTCAACACTGTACTGAGTGTGGGGAGGCCTTTGCTAAGGCTGACCCCCACCTCATCTGTGTTTGTCTGGGGTTTGACCACCTCAAGTCAGACTGCCAAATCTGTAAACGTTCCTAAATCCACTCTAGACAAAAACTGAGTAGGCTGAAGGAAAGGGAGGCCGAGAAGTCCGTAGATCTGGATGGCCAGCCCGGTTCGGTTGCGGCTAACCTGAGGAGGTGCCTACTGACCTAGGCGATACCTCCTCGGCAAAGGAGAGCCGACCCGAGGGGTCAATTCCATCAAAAGAAGTTGAGTCTGCCGGTTCGGATCCTGTATCACACTCTCCAACCGCGGATGAAATAGCCAAAGCGATTAGCATTGTTCAGTTGCTTAGACCGGTTCCGTCCAAACCGGTACTGCCGGTTAGGCGGTCGGATCCAACTCCTCTGGATTATGATCCAGACGCTTATGAGGTGGGAGGGAGATGACTATCCCGGTGGTGGTGGTGGAGGTGACGACGACGACGACCAGGGGGGTCTGGATGTGCCTATTGAACTGGACATTCTTCCCAGACAGGCCCTCGGGTGTCTCTCCTCCCAGGCTCTGAGTCCCCTTCACATTTTTTGTTCTACAAAAAGGTGGCACAAACCCTGTAGTTTCCCTCAGTTGAAGCTGCAGTGGAGGAGGAAGAGTCTGATTTTTGTGGAAATGATGGACATCCCAGAGTCCAAAAGGCCGTCTGTCCCTCTTCATAAATCCTTGTGGAAACAGACACACAAAATGTTTATAAACTCCTAATTCTAAACCTCCTGTGGACAAGAGAATGGGCAGGAGGTATATGTTATCAGGATCATCTGCAGAGTTCCTTTATAGTCATAGCAGCCATGTTTGGGTAGTGCAGGCTGCAGCCTTTGACAGGGTTAAATCTTTGGCTTCACACACCCGGATAAAGACTCCAGGAAAGTGGATGCCATGGCCAAAAAACAATACTTGGTATCCTCTGGGACTCAGACAGGCTGCTTATATGGTCTACACAGCCAGATACCAGAAATCCAGATGGGATACGGTTCTGAAACTGGCTAAACAGGCCTCTCCCAGCTAGCCAAAGAGCTGGAGGAGGTGGCTTCTGATGAAACTGAGGCATCAAAATGCAATTTCATGTTGCTGTGGACTCCAGTGATGTGGCATCTAGAGTCATGGCTACATCTGTGTCTCTCAGAAGACATGCTTGGCTCAGATGTACTAGCCTTTCACAGGATACCCAAACTAAGGCTATGGATTTTCGTAGTGGGTAACTCTCTGTTTGGGGAGCAAACAAAGGCTTACATGAAGAAAATGGATGAATACAGGACCACGACAGGAGTGCACAGGCCAAGGAAAGACAAGCCACCCTCAAAAGCAGCAGTCTAGGGTAGGGGCAGGCCCTTTCACAGGCCTTTTACCAAGCCCAGGCCTCCTTTCCTTCCTACAGAGGGGTTCTTCAGAGGAGGGGCAGGAGGGGATGAGCAGGGCTGCTCCTCCTCCTGTCGGTTAAGGCTCCTACCAAGCAGACACCCTGATGTGTCAGCCCGGCCGACTCGCTTCCAGTAGGAGGCAGGCTGGCTTACTACTTCCAGGCCTGGAAGTTTGACCTCAGACAAGTGGGTCCTGAAGTAGTAAGTCAGGACTGGCCCTCAGCTTCAAAAAGTTTCCAAAAAGAGGGCCAAGTCTTTCCACTTGCATCAGCCTTAGAAACCATTGCCGTGAGAGTCAGAGGTTTCCTCTTCTAGCCTCAGAGCTGCAGAGGAGATTCCTGCTCAACACAGGGAAAAGGACTGCACCAGGTACTTCCTTACCCCAAAGAAAACAGGGAGTGGCGACCGTCCCAGACCTAAGGTATTTGAACAAACACATTTTAAAGCCAAAATTCAAAATGGTAACTCTGGGAATAATCCTTCCTCTCTAAGGCCTGGAGATTGGCTAGCATCTCTGGACCTAGAGGATGCCGACTTCCATATTTCTATCAGGTGCTCCCACAGAAAATACCTCAGGTTCGAAAGGCCTTCAGGCCATTACCAATTCAGAGCCATGCCATCTCGCCTAACATCAGCTCCAAGGTGTTCACAAAGTGCCTTGCAGTAGTGGTGGCTTACCTCAGAAGACGGGTATCACCATCTTCCCATATCTGGACTACTGGCTCATCGTGGGCAGTCGCCTCTACAGGTCAACTCTACAGACTACCCAGGATCTACCTGTCTCCTGGGGGTTCTTCTCAGTCTTCCAGTATGTCCTCGAATCAGTTCAGCTTCTCACCTTATAGGCATAGAGTTGGACACTGTACAAGCAAAAGCTTTCTTCTCCTGGCAAGGGTGAAGGCCCTGTGATCTTGCTTCATCCTTTCGACCTCGTCTCCCGCCCAGCAAGGCATTTCCTCCAGCTTCTGGGCCATATGGCAGCTTCCACTGCTGTGGTGCAGGAGCAAGGTTCCAGATGAGACATTCAGTTTCACCTAAGGTCCTTCTGGGCTCAAAAGAAGGATTCACTTACCAAACTAATTCCAGTGACTCGGACTCTAGTCCAAGTCTCCATTGGTGACTGGACCAGGACAACCTCGGACAAGGGTTCCATTTCTCCCTCAAGTCCCATCAGTGGTTCTAACTATGGATGCATCCCTCCTAGGTTGGGGAGCCCACCTGGGAGCCCTGACAGCTCAGGGATCTGGTCTCCACAGGAGTCTCTCCTCCATATCGATCTCCTGGAACTCTGGGAGTCTTCCTAGCCCTTCAGAACTTCTCAGACTTGGTCAGGCAAAGTGGTCCAAGTCAGAACAGACACCACCACCACAATGTGGTACATCAGCAAACAAGGAGGCGCCGGTCCTCGGCCTTGAGCACGGAAGCCATGAAACTATGGTCTCTGGCCTATTCTCTTCAGACTTCCCTAGTAGCAGTTCACCTTCCAGGAAGGACAATGTGCTGGCAGATGCTCTGAATAGAATATCCCAGGGACATCACGAATGGTCCTGAATTCCCCATACTGCAGATCATCTTCTCCAGATGGGGCACCAAGAGATAGATCTCTTTGCAGCCCTGGACAATCACCAACTCATTCCGTTTCTGTTGCAGACCTCCTCTCCTGGGAACTGTACCCCAGGATGCCCTGATTTTTGGATTGGAAGGGCAGGTTCCTTCTATGCTTTCCTCCATTCCTCTGCTGTTCAGAGTCCTGATACAGATCAGAACTCAGCCTTGCACAGTGATCCTAGTGGCTCCAGATTGGGCCAGACAGGCTTGATACCATCTGCTTCTTCACTGACAGCGCCTCGCCCTCTGTCCCTTCCCAAGAGACACAATCTCTGTCCTCTTCCCAGAGGAGGATCTGTATCCAGTCCCAAGGCCTGGCTCTTGAGGAGCTAGAATATGCAGAACTGCATCTTTCTCAGGCAGTCATGGATATTCTGAAGGTTTCAAGAAACCATCTACTAGAAAGACTTTATGATTCCAAATGGAAGAGGTTTACCATTTGGTGTTCTCAGAAAGGCATTGTCCCTGATTCTGCAGGCATCTCAGCAGCCTTAGATTATCTGGTTCACCTCAATGGCCCAGGCCTTAGGCCTACAACTCTAAAGGTTCACCTAGCAGCAGTTTCTGCTTTCCTTTCAGCAGGGAAGGGTTCTTTCCTGGCCTCTCATCATGTGTTTAAAAAGTTTGTCAAGGGTCTGGTTCATACAAACCCTCCATTTAGAGAAGCGACCCCTGCTTGGGATCTTAATGTCTGCATTGCACAGCTCATGCAGCCCCCCTTTAAACCCATGGCTTCGGCTGAGCTGAAATACTTGACCTGGAAAACAGTTTTCCTGGTAGCCATTACTCCGGCCAGGAGGATTAATGAATTACAGACGTTGTCAGAAGAACATTTACAAGAACAAGATATTTGCTAATATTTAAACTAGCAAATGGGGAGAGGGGTGCAGCACCCCATACGTCGATTGGGAAGAACACCCTTCCCCCCTCAGCTAGTGGTCAAACAGGGATTCAGCATGTTTGCAGTTCATTTGCATCACCAGGTAAGAAAAAAGGTTTGTCTCACCATACGACGCACAGGGGTAATGCCAAACCTCACCCAACAACTAACACACCAAAATCTGGCCAATGGAAAATCATGTACAATGCTCACAGCCTGGGAAATAAGATCCCAGACCTGCAGGCAATAATGTCAGAGGCTAAACTGGACATAGTAGCATTAGTGAGACGTGGCTTACCAGTAACCACACTTGGGAGACTTCAGTACCTGGCTATGTATTGTTCAGAAGAGACCGAGGTGCAAAAAGGGGGGGGAGGGCCCTGTATGTCAATGAAAATATCAAAGCTACAGAAATTGAATATACATAGGAGCCAGAAGAACTGTGGGTCACCTGGAAACAGGAAATGGAACAGCCATAAGAACTGGGTTGTCTGCAGGCCCCAAGACCAGGGGAGGACATAGACACATTACTGTTAGAAGATATACAAAACATGACAGCTAAAGGGGAGGTTCTGATAATGGGAGACTTCAACATGCCAGATACAGATTGGTCAATACCAGCAGGAATATCTGTCAGAACTAGACACATAGTGGATTCCGTGCAGGGGGAGGGCCTCAAACTGGTACAGCAACCCACGAGAGACAGGGCTATCCTAGATCTAGTACTGACTAACAAGGAAGGGATCACAGATCTCCAGGTAGAAGGTCACCTGGGGGCCAGTGACCATCACATGGTATGGTTCAATTTGGCTACTACATCTAAATCATCCCATTCCAAGGCAAAAATATGGGACTTCAGAGGAGCTGACTTTGATAAGATGGCCAACAGAGTTAAGCTAGCCCTGGCAAAAAGAAACACAGGTGAGGGGTACAGGCAAAGTGGGCAAGCCTTAAGGATGCAATACTTGAAGCAACATCCCATTGTGTTAGACAGAAAAGGAAGTGCAAAAGAAGAAGGAACCACTTTGGTTCTCAAATACAGTAGCAGAAAGGTCAGAGCCAAAAGGCTGGCCTTCAGGAAATATAAAGGGAACACAACGGGATGAAGATAGAGGATACCAAACTTCCCTAAGGGAAGCAAGGAAGGCAGTAAGGCAGGCAAAGTCCTAAACTGAGGAAAACTAGCACTAACAGTAAAAGAAGGTGACAAGACTTTCTATAGATACATTAGTGAAAGGAGAAAGTTCAGAGGGGTATTGCTAAGCTTAATGGAGAAAAGGAGCATGTGAGGAGGAGGACCCTGTAAAGGCATCTATCCTAAATAGATACTTTTGCTCAGTATTTACTAAAGAGAAGGTAGGGCAGGGCCCACAGCTCAGCATCATGGACACAGGGGAGTGAGGTGAGCACTCCCTTCACAAAAGAAAGGGTCCTACAAGAGCTTGCTAAGATCAGGTGGATAAGGCAATGGGACCTGATGGCATCACATCCCATGGTACTTAAGGAGCTAAAGGTGGAACTAGCAGAGCCATTAGCAGAACTGTTTAGTGAGTCTCTGAGCACAGGAGAGGTCCCAGAAGACTGGAGAAGGCCTCATGTGATCCCGCTCAGAAGAGTGGGCAGGGAGGAGGCAGGAAACTACAGACCAGTCAGTCTTACCTCAGTAGTGTGGCAAGATTTTGGAGGCACTCTAAGGAAAGGATAGTGCAACACCTGGAATCCATAGGGGCACAGGATCCAAGACAGCATGGGTTTACTAAAGGAAGGTCCTGTCAAACTAATCTCATAGATTTCTTGGAAAACAGGAGTGGTGGACCAAGGGAGCAGTTGATGTCGCCACCTTGACTTCAGCAAAGCTTTTGACACTGTTCCACATAGAAGATTGATAAATAAGCTGGGTAGGCTCGGTGGACAGAAGTTGGTCAACTGGGTGGCAAACTGGTTGACGGGCAGAAAACAGAGTGGTGGTAAATGGTATACAGTCAGAAGAGCTGCAAGTCACAAGTGGGGTACCTCAGGGATCAGTCCTGGGGCCAGTCCTTCAACATCTTCATTAGTGACCTTGCAGATGGACTAGAGGGTAAGGTTTGTCTGTTTGCAGATGACACCAAGATCTGCAACAGAGTAGATGATCCAGATGGGGTGGGCAGAAATGAGAAGAGATCTGGATAAACTAGCAAATGGTCAGAAGAGTGGCAACTGGATTTAATGCAAAGAAGTGCAAGATCATGCACATAGGGAAGAGAAACCTGAAGCCACCTATAGGCTGGGAGGGAGTTAGCACAGTCACAAAGGAAGAAAGAGACTTGGCATCATCGCCACTGATGACCTGAAATCATCCAAGCAGACCTCTAAAGCAGGTAAGGCTAGGGGGTGTTAGGTGTATTAGTAGGGTATCACAAGTCGTGAAGAGGGAGGTAATAATCCTCTTTACAAGACACTGGTTAGGTCCCATCTGGAGTACTGCGGCAGTATTGGAGGCCACACCTTCACAAGGACATTAACCAAATTGAGGCAGTCCAGTGAAGAGCAACCAAAATGGTGCAGGGACTGCATCAGAAGACATATGAGGACAGATTAACAGAGCTCAATATGTATACACTTGAGCAAAGGAGGGAGAGAGGTGATATGATCGAGGCATTCAAACACCTTAAGGGCATTAACAAGGTGAGAGTCTAACATGTTTAAATATAAGAAAAATAGCAGGAGAAGAGGATACAGCATGAGATTAGAGGGGGGCCAATTAAGGGGAATTGAGGAAGTTCTTTTCATAGAAAGGGTGGTGGATGCATGGAATGGCCTACCTCAAGAAGTGGTGGCTATGAATACAGTGCAGGGCTTCAAACAGGCATGGGATAGGCATAAGGGAGCAATACAATGACTATGAATAGATAGGCCACTGACAGAGCAAAGGCCGATGGCACATTTATAAGGTAGAAAAGAAATGGGCAGACTGGATGGGCCTTGCAGTCCTTATCTCAGTCAGCTTCTGTGTTTCTATGTAACATGACTTCATATCCTTCCATAGGGATAAAGTGGTCCTACTAACCAATAGGAGGTTCTGCCCATGGTGGTATCGGATTTTCATCTGAACCAGTCTATATTCTCCCTGTGTTCTTCACTGACCATTCTTCTTCAGGAGAAAGAAGATTACACAGTTTGATGTTAAAAGGGCTCTTAGCTACTACATAGAGCATACTAAGGCACACATAAATGACTCTCCAATTGTTTTGACCGAAGCCCTTGCTGAGAAAGGGACCATAGGTAGTCCAGAATGCTTGCCAAGGAGCAGGAGGAAGGGTCCAGGCCCTTTCCCTGACACCAAATGGAGAAGCTCTTACATTTAAAGGCATAGCATTTTCTGGTCGACTCCTGACGGGAAGCCTCAACAACGTTGAGGACCTCGTCGGAAAGACCCAAGGCCTGGAACTCTAGCTGCTCAGGAACCAGGCCATCAGGTGCAGGGATTGAAGGTCCAGATGGAATACCTTCCCCTGATTGACTGAGATCAGGTCCAGGTGGGCTGGAAGCCACCTCGGGAGCCTGGAGCTGAGACTGAGGAGATCTGGATACCAGAACTGGCAGGGCCAGTCTGGGGCTACCAGAATCACCTGTGCCTTTGTCCTCTCGCTGAGAAGCACCTTGTGGATCAAGGGAAATGGGGAAAGGCGAGAAGAGGCCCGGGTCCACGGCCTCGAAGGCATCCCCTGCAGCGAGCCCCGCTGAGGGGGCGGCATGAAACAAGTCTCAGCTTCAGATTCTCCTGGAAGCAAACAGGTCCACCTGAGGCATGCCCCAGTGGGAGAACAGATCTTATACTACCTCCGGCAGGAGAGACCACTCATGGGACGCAGCTCATCCGCCACGCATCGGCCAGAATGTTGGAGGCTCCTGCCACATGGATGGCAAGGAGATCCGCCTCCAGGCTGCGCACGAGGGACCAAATGCGGAGAGCTTCACTGCACAGAGGCATGGAGCTCAACCCGCCCTGGCAGTTTAGGTAGTACATGGTCGTGGTATTGTCCTTCTGGACCTGGACCACTTGACCCCCTACAAATGGAGCGAAGGTAGTGAGGGCTAGATGAACCGCTCAAAGCTCCAGCAGGTTGATGTGGCATCGGGACTCCCGAGGGGACCAGAGGCCATGTGCTGTGTGCTCCCTCAGATGGGCACCCCAACCCATCAGAGAGGGGTTGGTCGATAGAGATCGTTGGCTCGGGCCGGACAAACAGGATGCCCTCCTGCAGATGAGCTGGAACGATCCACCACTGGAGAGCGTTCCACATCTCCTGGGTCACTATCACTGGCTGAGCCAAAAGACCGGAGCGCTGTGACCATTAGCTGGCCAGTCCCCATTTTAGGGGACGAATGTGCCAACGGGCCCAACGGACCACGCTGGTGCAAGCCGCCATGAGGCCCAGGAGGCACAGGAAGTCCCGGCAGGATGAGTTGCCCAATCTGAAATGATTGGGCAAAGGAGGAAAGAACCTCGCCCCTGGTCTGCCGAGAGCCATGCTCGGGTTTCGCAGGAGAGCCCAGCTTGCCCTGGAATTGGACTCTCACTTGCTTTTGGCACTAGGTGCATCGACTTGGCCTCTGATAAGGAGGCCAACTTAAGAGCAAACCTGGAGGGCCAGATCCCTGGACCTCTCCACTTCCATTGTGGAGGAGGCCGCAATCAGCTAGTCGTCCAGGTAGGGGTACACCCAGTCCCTTCTGCGCCACAGGAATGCTGTTACCACTGCCATGCATTTGGTGAAGACCCTGGGAGCTAGAGAAAGGCCAAAGGGCATGGCCTGGAACTCGTAGAGGGATCCCTCTGCTCTGAAGCGGAGGAATTGCTGGTGGGACGGATGGATTGGGACATGAAAGAACGTGTCCTGGAGGTCCAGAGAACAGAACCACATGCCTGCTCCAAGGATGGAATGATCTGAGCCAGAGGGACCATCCTGAAGGTTCGAGACCTTAGGAACCTGTTCAGGTTGTGCAGGTCTAGAATGGGGTGCCAGCCCCCGCCCCCCCGTCCATTTCGGGACCAAGAAGTACCTGGACACAAACACTGGGTCTGGTGGAGTATCTGCCACCTTCCTGATCACCTCCCTTTTGAGGAACAGGGCAGTGTCGGCTCGACGAGCCAACGGTCTGCGAACCCCGTAGCCCGCTGTGGGGCGACGGCTCGGAAGGGTGTGTCCTGCTCTAATTCCAGAGGCAGATCCTTTCCTACCACCTCCAACACCCAACGGTCCATGGTGATAGCGGACCAGGCAGAAAGGAAGTGGCAGAGCCGTCCCCCCATGGGGGGAACCCAGGTGGAAGCGACGTGGCTGTGGGCAACACCCCTCAACCCGTCACTGGGCAGGCTTGGAGGAAGGACCGCCAAGGACCTCCTGGCTTTTTCTCCTGCTTCCTGTTGGAGGAAGCTGCAGGCTGGCTTTGGGTGCCAGTGCAGCCTGCTGGCCCTGATGCTGGTGTTGCTGGGCCAGACGTACGAGGGCAGAAGGTCGAAAGGACTTATGCTGCTGTCGACGGCCTTTGTCCTTCTGAGCAGACGGACCGGAGTCCAAGGTGGCATTAGTCTTTTCGGATCCTCTGAGGGTGGCCTTCACCCAGCGATGAACAGGTCGGTCCCTCAAGAAGGGACGCCTTGCTAACTTGTCCTGGGTATTCGCCCGATAGTGTGATATCATCCTCAGCCAGGCTCAGCGGCGATGGCCATCAACGGCCGCTTACTGGTCGGGCACAGGGGTCTCCGATCGAGAGCCATTTGAGCTGCTATTTCGGGCCACTGCCCTTCCCTGATCCCGCGATCTGCTTGACCGTAGTCTCGCAGATCAGCCGAGATGAGGAATCACCTCATCCAGGGAGCCCATGAAGTGGAAGAAGCGCGCCATCAGTACGGGCTGAACTGGCCTGACGGAGGCCGAGGAGGACGCAGCGCACACCCGCGCCTGGGCATAGTTCACAGCTTTTTGGACCCTTGTCGGGGCTATCCATCCTAGCTTTCCCAGAACGCCGGAAAACACTATTCTATGCACCAACCCTCTGTAAAGGGGTATTCAAAACCGACAAAGAGCCAGTAGGGACCATATACTTCCTGGCCATCCTGGCCGGGTGTAGTAGTGACAGGAGCTAGCCGCTGCCAGAGCTCCGGCTGGGCTAACAATGGCTTCAGCCACCGGATACTGGACTTTAGAAGGGCTGACTTTGGCAAAATGGGTGAACACCTGAAGAATGCACTAGCAAATGACCAAATAGGAGGGGTGGAAGAACAATGGAGAAAAATCAAAACTGCCATCATAGAGGCAACAAGATTTTGTGTAAAACAAAGAAAGAAAACAAAGCTGAGTAAAAAAACCACTATGGTTCTCAAAAGAGGTGGCAGGGAAGGTTAAGGAGAAAAAGGCTGCATTCAAAAAGTATAAGGAATCAGAGGGAGCACGACAGGAACTGTATCAATTAAAGCAGAAAGTAGGGAAAGGCAGTCGGAATAGCAAAGGCACAAACCGAGGAAAAATAGCCTAACTCGGGTCAAAAGGAGGATAAAACCTTTATAAGGTACATTAGGGAGCATAGAAAGGTTAAGGGAGGGATAGTGAAGATTAATAAAGGAGAGGGGAGGTGGGCAGAGGGAGACAGTGAAAAGGCAGAGATACTGAATGAATACTTTTGCTCAGTATTCACAAAAGAAGATGAGGATTAGTTACCTAAACCAGACAATAGAAGCACTCTGGGTAGGGGGGTTGATACCAGTCCATTCACAGAAGAGAGTCCTGAAAGAACTCCTAAAACTCAAGGTGGACAAAGCAATGGGGCCTGACGGGATTCACCCCAGAATCCTAAAAGAACTAAGGGGGGATCTAGTGACACCACTGACCACACTTTTTAACAAATCATGGCAGGATGGGGTGGTACCTGAGGGCTGGAGGAGGGCAGATGTGTTTCCTTTACAAAAGTGGGAGCAAGGCAGAAGCAGGAAACTACAGACCTGTAAGTTTGACCTCAGTGGTAGGAAAATGATGGAATCACTTCTGAAAGAAAGAATTGAGTACCTAGATACTAGCGGGCACAGGACCCAGGAGCAACAGGGATTTACAGCAGGAAGGTCATGTCAGACTAATTCAATTGATTTCTGTGACTGAAGTGAATGAGACCAGGAGGGGCTGTGGATATAGCCTATCTAGACTTTAGCAAGGCATTTGACACAGTCCCGCATAAAAGATTAATAATCAAGTTAGCCAGCCTGGGAGTGGGTGCCAGGGTGGTAGCCTGGGTAGCGAACTGGCTGCACAGCAGGACACAGAAGGTAATAGTGAATGGAACACATTCTGAAGAAAGGGGGGTTACTAGTGGAGTACCTCAGGGCTCAGTACTGGGTCCAATCTTTATAAGTGACATTGCAGAGGGTCTGAAGGGAAAGGTATGCCTCTTTGCAGATGACACAAGATCTGTAGCAGAGCTGATGCACAAGAGGGGGTAGAAAAGATGAGAAGGGACTTGGCAAGGTTGGAGGAATGGTCAGACATATGGCAACTTAGATTCAATGCAAAGAAGTGCAAAGTAATGCACCTGGGAAACAAAAACCCAGGAGAAGAGTACACAATAGCAGGGAGGTATTAACAACAACAAAATGGAAAGGGACCTGGGAGTAGTCATATCAGATGACCTAAAGGTGGGTAAGCAATGTGAAGTCAGTAAGGAGAGCTAGGGGATACTGGGATACATAGGAAGGCATCACAAGTAGAAAAGGAAAGTGGTTATCCCTCTATACAGACAGTTGGTGAGACCCCATCTGGAGTACTGTGTGCAGTTTTGGGAGACCTCATCTACGCAAGGACATAGACAGGATGGAAGCAGTCCAGAGGAGGGCAACTAAAATGGTGCAGGGTCTACATCAGAAACCATATGAAGAGAGACTGAGAGAGCTTAATATGTATACCCTTGATGAAAGGAGGGGACGGGACATGATAGAAACGTCAAGTACCTCAAGGGAATCAACAGAGTCCAGGAGGGTAGCATCTTTCAGAAAAAGAGATGTGTAAGAACAAGGGGGCACAGTTTAAAGATAGATGGGGGACGGCTCAGGGGTAATGTGAGGAAATTCTTTTTCACATTCACGGAGAGAGTGGTGGATACATGGAACAGCCTTCCTGAGGAGGTCGTTGGGTCTAAAACAGTGGGGGAATTCAAACATGCATGGGACAGACACAAAGCAATTATAGTGGGGGGTTGCAGGAAGCAGGCTGTTGGTCAACTAGAATCTGCAGCTTATCCAGTAGGTAGGGAAATGGGCAGACTGGGTGGGCCAAGTGGTCCTTTTCTGCAGTCAGTCTGTCTATGTTTCTAAAGGCCTCGTGGGAGAATCCCCTCGGTCCAGTATCTCCGTGAGGGGATACTTGGCCCGCTTGGATACGGGCTCGAGCTGCATCCCGGTGGACTCCGAGATGAGCCGAAGCAGACCCATGAACGATGATGGGCTCTCGTCCATCGACTACCCCGGAGGACTCCAGGTCAAGGGCCCTGAAAACAGGGATGAGTCGTCATCGGACTCGAGGAATCTCGCGAAGAGCTACCTGGAGCCTGAGCCACCTCCACCTCCGAAGACGGCCAGGGTGAGGTGACCAACAACTCGCGGGCAGACCTGACCCGACAGAGAATCCTGGTTGAGCCCCGATTTCACTCTAGAAGGAAATTCCACCACAATCGGTGGGGCAGCTGGTTTCAGCCGAACAGCCGCCCAGGCTTGGGGCACCCCGACCACTGCAGGAGGTAGTTTCGCCTCGGGTGTCGCACCAAAGGCCGGGAAGGCGACGGCGCCTGCTTGTTCCTGCAGACAGAAGGAGCTGCCACATTAAGTCCCTCATAGCTGATGCAATTTGTGTTGAAGCCTTCCTCTCGGAGGAGAAAGAAGAGGAAGAGCGCGCCTGCCTCTCTTTGGTGCAGAGACAGAGACCGCTGGTGTTCATGGGATCGGCTGGACGAGACTGAGACCGGTGTTTCAAGGGTGCGCCTGGGAGGGAGCCGGGAAACCCCTCCTCCCTCGGTTCGGGAGCCTTGACCGGGACTCCAGCACAGGAGGCACAGGCAAGTCCTTGGTTTCACTGGGGAACTGGTGATGAAGGGTTGTCTGCTTCACCAGTGGAAACCCAGCCCATCTGGGTCGAGAAAATCTGGGCCTCGTCGTGGGTGTCTCGGCGGCTGACCTGACTGGAACACCCGTGAAGCGAGCCTTAGGGCCACAACCTCAGTCAAGTAGAGGCCGACTGTCCGGGAAGGGACCTCCCCGCCTCACGCTACTCGGACGGTGGGACTTACCCTCACGAGTCCTTTGACCGAGAAGAAAGTCCCGATGGCCCCTCACCCTTCGTGGAGAGGTATTGGAAAAGCTCCTTAAAAGAAGCTGTGTAGGAGGATCCCAAAGAGAGTGGGATAAATGCCATGACCGAGGAAGATGAGGATGCGGCCTGGGCCACCTCCTCCTCGAGGGTGATCTGCTTGAGTTGCTCAGCCGAGCCGGCCGCCGGACACCACCCAACAGGCCTCCTTGGACTTCACTGGCGGCTAACGTTTCTTGGGGCGCCCTAGTTGGAGCCAGGCAGCATGGTCTTCAAGGACGTTTGCTGAAAAAGACCTGCACAACTTGCAGGCCTGTGGGTCGTGGTCAAGCCCGAGGCAGTAGATGCACGTGGAGGGCGGATCAGTTCTGGACATCTTCAGCCCGCATGGGCACCACCAAAAACCGGGAGTCTAGTTGTCCATCGCAGCCGCGAAGGAAGAAGTAGACCGAAGTCTGGAAAACTTTAAAATTATTTTCGGGTGAACCGAAGAGTTAGGATCCAGTCTATACACAGAGCGCTAAGGAGGGAACCTGAGCTTCCAAGTGGTAAGGAAGATCTGGTGTCATGGGGCGGAGCCAAGAGTTTTCAAACAACATGAAGTCTTGCTATATTATAGACATTAGCAGTTTGATCCAGCTGTAGAACTGCCCCGGAGTGAAATGGTTAAAACCATTCCAAAATAGAATCTTGGCACGAGAGCAGCTCTATCTGTGTCATTTCAAACTTGAACTGTCAGATTCTTTACTCCGCCTCAGTGAACAGTCGCTCCGGAGATTTCTCCTTCTGCTCGGTTCATTTCTCAGTTTAAAAAGTGTTTTCTCGGTTGGATTTAACCGAGAATAGGTTTATTTTAACCGCAAAACCGTTCGTTCAAGCTCTATCTGTGATAACCGTAAGTAAATGAAGGTTTTGTCTGTGTGGAACTTTGTGTTATCGGTTCGGCTTTGAACCGATCAGTGATTTAAAACTAAAAGTTACTATTTTAGAGTGCGGTTCCTGTTCTTATTGGTTCTAAAAAAACTGGATTTATTACGTTTTTTCCAATACCCGTGACACGGTTAGGAACCGATAAGGGTGTCTTGCCTGGCACTGCCGTTAAAAGGGCCAGAGTTTTTTGGTTAGGCTGGCATTATGTCTGAGAAACCCAAAAAAAAACCGGCCCACTGGGTTTCAACACTGTGATGTTTGTGGGGAAGTCTTTGCCAAGGCTGACCCACACACCACATGTGTTTATTGTCTGGGGTTTGTCCACCTCCAGTCAGACTGCCAGGTATGTAAGAATTTCCCTGCAGCCACCCAGGAAAAAAGATTGGGCAGGCTCAGGGGACGAGAGGCCAAAAAGTCCACTGACCCGGATGGCCAGCCCGGTTCGGTGCCAACCGAACCAGAGGGAGTGCCCTCTGACCAGGGCCAGACTTCCTCGGGCAAAAGAAAAGCTGGTTCTAAGGAACCAATTCCAGTAAAGAAAACAAGAAAATCAGCAGGTCTGGGAGTCCAAAATTCCTTCTCCAACTGCTGCAGAGATAGCAAAAGCCATGCAAATTGTACAGTCACTGTCTCAGGGTCCGTCCAACCACCACTATCTGGTAAAAGGCCGGTTCGTCCGTCCCAGTGGTTCAGGATTATGATATTGAGGAATTTTATGAACCAGAGGAGGGAGGAGGATTATGAACAGTATGAATGTGGCTGGAAGGTCTGGTGTGCCCATTGAACCGACATCTCCCTCAGACAGACCTTTATGAATCCCCCATGCCGCCTGAGTCCCCATCTCATTTTATGTTTTATAAAAAGTTGCTGAAACCCTCCAGCTTCCTTTGAGAAGAGGCTGTGGATGAGCAAGAGGAGCCTGATTTTGTAGAAATTATGGATATTCCAGAGTCTAGGAGATTGTCTATTCCTTTACATAAGTTTTTTAGGAAACAAACAATTAAAATTTTAAAAGCTTCTAATTCTGTGCCTCCTGTAGATAAAAAGATGGACAGAAGGTATACATTGTCAGGCCCTGATACAGAATTCCTTTCTCAGCAATCTAGTCATGTTGGGGTAGTTCAGGCTGCTGCCTGTGATAAAGCTAATATTCCTTGGCTTCACATCCTCCTGACAAGGATTCCAGGAAGATTGATGCCATGGCAAAAAAACAGTATATGGCAGCCTCCTGGGACTCAGGCAAGCAAATTATATGACTTATGTAGCTAGGTATCAGAAATCTAGATGGGATACTGTTATGCAATTGGCCAAGCAGGCCCATGGCCAGCTGGCTAGTGAACTAGAACAGGTGGCTGCTGATGGCATTGAAGCCTCTAAGGTTCAGTTCATGCTGCTGTGGATGTTAATGATGTTTCCTCTGAGGTCATGGCCACATCTGTAGCTTTTCAGAGGGTTGGCCTGGCTCAGGTGTACTAGTTTGTCACAGGATACCCAGACTAAGGCTATGGATTTTCCTGTGGTGGAAATTCTCTGTTTGGAGAGCAGACAGAGAATTACATGAAGAAGATGGATGAATATAGGACTACTTACAAGAGTGCCCAGGCTAAGGAGCGCAAGCCACTCATCAAAGGCATGCCCCCAGGGTGAGGGGTAGGCCTTTTCACAGGCCTTTCTACCAGACTCAGGCCTCCTCTGCCTGTGCTCAGAGGGGCTTCTTCAGAGGCAGGGGCAGACGAGGGGTGGGCAGACCCGCTCCCACCCCCCAGCCTAAAGCTCCTGCGAAACAGGCACCCTGATGGGGTGCCCAGGGCCGATTCTCCTGTACCAGTGGGGGGCAGGCTGGCTTACTTCAGTCAGAATTGGGCTTCTTTAACCTCAGACAAGTGGGTTCTGGAAGTAGTAGCAAGGGTCTGGTTCTCAGCTTCAAAGTTTCCCAAGTTGAGAAGCAGACTTTTCTACTACAAGTGCTTCAGAGACCCTCGCTCTGGAAACAGAGGTCTCATCCTGTTAGCTCTCAGAGCAGTAGAAAGGGTTCCTCCCTGCATCAGGGCAGGGTCTGTATTCAGATATTCCTTACCCCAAAAAGACAGGAGAATGGCGGCCCATTTTAGATCTCAGATATCTGAACAAGCATCTTTTGAAACCAAAGTTCAAAATGGTAACTCTGGCAATGATTTTACCTTCCCTAAGGCCAGGGGACTGGCTAGCCTCCCTGGACCTCAAGGATGCCTATTTCCATGTCCTAATCAGAAGATCCCATCGAAGTACCTCAGATTCAGAACTGCCTCAGGTCATTACCAGTTCAGAGCAATGCCCTTCGGCCTTACCTCTGCTCCAAGGGTATTCACAAAGTGTCTAGCAGTGGCAGTGGCCTACTTAAGGAGGCAGAGGATTGCTGTTTTTCCCTATCTAGACGACTGGCTCATTGTAGGCCAGTCCCCAGAACAGGTAAAATCTCACCTGCAGGTCACCCAGCAGCTTCTCACCTCCCTGGGTTTCTGCTAAACCTACCAAAGTCGGTTCTGGAACCAGTCCAGGTACTCACCTTTATAGGGGCAGAATTGGACACAAAGCTAGCCAGAGCCTTTCTTCCCCCAGAAAGGGTAAGGAATTTAGTGGCTCTGGCCTCTTCCTTCACTCTGCAGGTCTCTCGACCAGCAAGACACTTTCTGCAGCTCCTGGGGCACATGGCTGCATCACAGCTGTTGTGCAGGAGCCAGATTTCAGATGAGACATTCAGTTTCACTTGAGAACCTTTTGGTCTCAGAGAAGAGACCCCCTTTCCAAGTTGGTCCCAGTGACTCTAACCTTGATCCTAGCTCTCCAGTGGTGGCAGGATCAGAGCAATTTAAGAGCGGGGGTCCCCTTCATTTCCCCTTCTCACGACTTGACTCTCACTACAGATGCTTCCCTTCTGGGTTGGGGAGCCCACATGTGCGACCTTTCCACTCAGGGAGTTTGGTCCCCCCAGGAATCTCTGCTCCACATCAGTTTGCTGGAACTCAGAGCTGTCTTTTTAGCTCTTCAAGCTTTTCTGCATCTGTCCACGACAAGGTGATACAAGTCAGAACAGACAACACCACAACAATGTGGTACATCAACAAACAGGGGGGCACTCGGTCTTCGGCCTTGTGCACCGAGGCAATGAAGTTGTGGTCTCTGGCCTATTCCTGAACACTCCCTCATAGCAGTTCATCTTCCAGGAAGGACAATGTCTAGCGGATGCCCTTAGCAGGATTTCCCAGGGCCATCACGAATGGTCCCTGGATCCTCAAGTGCTGGGGATAGTTTTTGCCAGGTGGGGCATCCCTCAGATAGATCTTTTTGCAGCCCCAGACAATCAGACTTCCTCTGTTCTGTTGCAGGCCTCCAGTGCTGGGCTCAGTTCCCCTCGATGCCCTTCTTCTGGATTGGGAGGGGAAGTTCCTCTATACTTCCCCCCCCCTTTCCTCTCCTATTCAAAGTACTAGTCAAAATCAGATCTCAGCCTTGCAGGGTGATTCTGATTGCCCCGGATTGTGCCAGGCAGCCCTGGTACCCACTCCTTCTGTCTCTGACAGTCCATCTTCCCTTGTGCCTCCCCAGGAATCACAATCTGTTGACTTGTGCCCAGGGAAGGGTTTGGTATCCGGACCTCAAATCCCTCAACCTCAAGGCCTGGCTCTTGAGGGAGTTAGTTGCTGATTTACACCTTTCTCAGGGTGTTCTTGAGATCCTAAAGGCTTCAGAAAGCCTTCCACTAGAAGCTACTTATAGTTCTAAATGGAAAAGGTTTTCCATTTGGTGTGCTGGAAAAATATTTCCCAGAATCTGCCGAATTGCCCATTTTGTTAGATTACATGGTACATCTTAATTCCTTGGGTCTCAGACCAGCTACCCTGAGAGTTCATTTGGCAGCTGTGTCTGCTTTTGTGTCAGCAGGAAAGTCATCCCCTATTTCCTCTCATCCTGTGTTTTCCAAGTTTTTTAAGGGATTACTCCATACTAATCCTCCCTTTCGGGAACCGGCCCCTGCTTGGGACCTTAATGTTTGCATTGCCCAGTTAGTGTAACCCTTTGAACCTCTGTCTTCTGCAGAGCTTAAGTACCTAACTTGGAAAACTGTTTTCTAGTGGCTATCACTTCTGCCAGGCCTAAAAGTGAATTGCAAGCCTTGTCAGTGGAGACTGGCTTTATTTCTTTCCATAGGGATAAGGTAGTCCTTAGGACTAATAGGAAGTTTTGCCTAAGGTGGTTTCAGATTTCCATCTTAATCAATCTATCTCCCTTCCAGTATTTTTCACTGATCACTCCTCTTGGTGAGAGGAGGTTGCATAGCCTGGATGTTAAGAGAGCTCTTAGTTATTATATAGAGTACCAAAGGTCACAGGTTGAATCCCTCCAACTTTTCCTTACCTATGGTGAAGTTGGGAAAAGTAAACCTGCCACTAAGAGATCAGTAGCCAGGTGGATTGTCTCTTGTATCCAATTTGTTATCAGAAAGTGGGCAGAGCCCCCGCTTGAGGCTCATTCTACCAGGGTACAGCTCGTCTCTAGCTGCTGCCAGAGATATCCCTTATTAGAGATTTGCCAGGCTGCTACTTGAAAGCGGTACACACTTTTACCAAGCATTACTCCCTGGATGTCCAGGCCAGGAGAGATGCTCAGTTTGGCACAGCTGTTCTTCAGAGCCTATTCCCTAAGAAGGTTCTGCCCCTCCTCCATGGAGGTACTGCTGTGTATTCTGCTAATGTCTATAATTAATATAGCAAGACTTCATGTTGTTTGAAGAAAAAATTACTCACCTTAGTAATGTTTCTTCTATTGGAGTCTTACTATATTATAGACCTCCCCCCAACCTGCCCCTCTCAGAACCTCTACTTGGTGGGGTGCGGGCAACTTAGTGTGGGCACTACTTATGTCCTGTTAGCATTTTGTCCCTTTGGGACTTTGGGGTGTGTATAGTGTACGTGTGTATGTTTTATTATACTTATGTTCCTTTTTCATATTATTAGAATGGTGTTAGTATTTCTGGTCCCTGACTTGAGTCTTGGGTGTTGGGACCATCAATGGTTGTTATTATTTAGGTAGCCATTTGGCTAGTGTAGGTTACAGCTTCCACACAGACCTTAGTGAGTTTGGCTCGTAAAGATCTGACAGTTCAAGTTTGAAATGACACAGATAGAGCTGCTCTCGGTGCCAAAATTCTATTTTGGAATGGTTTTAACCATTTCACTCCGGGGCAGTTCTAGAGCTGGATCAAACTACTAATGTCTATAATATAGCAAGACTCCATTAGAAGAAACAACATTACTAAGGTGAGTAATTTTTTCTTACCACCCAGGTGGGTGGGAGGAGCCAGCTTGAAGACCTTCCGGCAAGATTTAAAGCAGCAAGGAACCTGCCAGACAGTGTGGATGAACAACATATACCATTCCTAGAACAGTTACAGGTGAGTAACCTGTATTTCTCATCTACAGGAGTCGGGCAAGTCCATCTGGTTGGTCCGCCAAATGTACCGCGGCGACCAGCGACGGAAACTGCCATTTCGCAAGCCCTCAGGTGGTTAAGGTGGACACGCCTGTGGTATTCAGCAGGGTCAGAGAGGTGGCTTTCGTAGGAGAGCCAATAGCCAGCAACCTGGAGGCGCTCCTACCCGTGGGCCCAAGTCCTCCCAGGCCTCTCTGCCTACGCCCGGCTCAGCCCAATGACTCCTTTCCACCCCCCCCTTCCAGAGGAAGACTCTGGAGATGGTCGGGGGGACGTTTCTCCCTTCATCTCAAAGGGTGGAAGTCTATAACTGCGGACCAGTGGGTCCTGGACATCATCAGGAGAGGACACACACTAGAGTTCACGGAGTTTCCTCCAAATACTCCACCAAAGTACTCCCGATATCCTCCTTCTCACATCCCACTGATGGAAGGAGAAATTCAGACCCTCTTGCGGAAAAAGGCAAATGGAGGTAGTCCCCTTGCATCAGCGGGGAAAGGGGTTTTATTCCCACTTCTTCCTGGTCCCAAAAAAGACTCAGGATCTTCGACCCATTCTGGACCTCGGCTCTCTCAATCTCTCTATATAGTACAAAAGGTTCAGGATGGTGACCCTTCCAGGTCTACTTCCCCTGCTGCACCAAGGAGACTGGCTCTGCTCCTTAGACATGCAAGATCCATATATGCATATTGGGGTATTCCCTCACCACAGGTAGTTTCTGAGGTTCCACTTCCAAGGGGAGCACTACCAATTCCGAGTTCTTCCGCTCGGCCTCTCCCCTGCTGCTAGAGTCTTTACAAAATGCTTGGCAGTGGTGGCTGCGGCTCTAAGGCGCATGGGGCACTATGTTTTACCATACCTCGACGATTGGCTGCTTACAGCCCCGTCAAGGTCATGCCTACTTCACACCCTCAGAGACACCTATACTCTGTTCTGAGAACTGGGGATCACCCTGAACCTTTGGAAATTGTCCCCGGAGTCCAGCCAAAAGCTCGTTTTCATTGGAGTGGTCTTGGATTCCATCCAGGGCATGGCTTTCCTCCCCAGGACAGGGGAGATCGCCTGCGAGAGATTGCGGAACGGATTTCAATAACTCCTCAAGTTCTAGCGCAGAACTTCCTCAGACTACTGGGACACATGGTGGCGGCCATTCCAGTCACTCCCCTGGCCCACCTCCACATGCAGGTCCCACAGTGGATGCTCAGGGTACAGTGGGACCAGGACTACAATGATGTAGACTTTATGGTCAGGATCTCCGACCCAGTCAGGAGAATTTTGCTTTGGTGGATGGACCCCCGGAATTTGGAGAAAGGGGTCAAGTTTCATCCAGAGCCACTGGGTCAGACTCTTACAACAGATGAATCAGATTTGGGATGGGGAGCGCACCTGGGTGCTTGTCAAATGCAAGGGGTTTGGTCACCCGAGGAGCAGTCTCTCCATATCAATGTTTTGGAGATGTGAGTGGTTCTCTATGCCTTACCAGTCTTCCAGGAGGACCTGGTACCGGGCTCTCTTCTGATTCAAACAAACATGGCGGTCGTCTTCTACATCAACAAGCAAGGAGGTACTCATTCGTACCCCCTTTGCAGGGAGGCAGTGAGAGTCTGGTACTGGGCGCTGGAGCAAGGCATTCTGCTGTCCGCAGTGCACATTCCAGGTGCCCTCAACGATCTGGCCGACAGCCTAAGCAGGTCTCGATCCAGAGCGCCCGAGTGGGAGCTGCTACAGTTTGTAGCAGACCAGCTCTTCCACAGGTGGGGTCTTCCAGAGCTGGACCTCTTTGCGTCACCACGCAACGCCAAACTGCCAATGTTCTGCTTGTGAGAGCACATGCCTGGAGCTTTCTGGCCAGACGTGTTATGTCTTTGCTGGACAGGGAGGTTTCTCTATGCCTTTCCGCCCTTCCCTCTCATTCAGAGAGTCCTTTTAAAGTTACAGGCAGAAGGGGCCCAAATGACCCTCGGCAAATTTGGTTACCACTTCTGCAGCGGTTGTCCACGGAACCTCCAGTTCCACTGCCCATATGCTCGCAGTTGCTGTCCCAGGATCAAGGGTCGCTGGTTCATCCGGATATTCGGTCCTTGCACTTATATGCTTGGCTCCTTCAGACATAGCTCAGCGCAGATATGGGGTCTCCCAGGAAGTGGCAGCGGCGGTCCTAGTTTTGGTGAGAAAGCCCTCTACCTGCTCCAACTACGCTATGAAGTGGAAGCGTTTTTGTCTATGGGCCTCGTCACAAAATTTGGATCCCGTCACCTCTCCAGTGAACTCAGCATTACAGCATCTCCTCTCCTTGTATCAAAAGGGCCTGAGTTACTCCTATTAAGGTGCATATGTGGGCTATCTCCACCTATCAGGCCCTCTTGGGAGATGAGGCATTGGCGCAATTGGATCTCGCCTGCACCTTTCTTAGCGGAATTCTGCATATGAGACCTCCCATTCGAGACCCTATCCCACCCTGGGACCTCCTTTTTGTGTTGGAGAAGCTCACCCTTCCTCCCTTTGAACTGGCAACAGATTGTGAGCTGCATTACCTTTCTTGGAAGGTTTGTTTTTTTAGTTGCTGTTACCTCCGCTCGAAGGGTTTCTGAGCTTCAGGCTCTGATGTGTAAAGAGCTGTATTTAGTTTTCCACAGGGAAAGGGTTTTCCCTCAGAACAAATCCTGAGTTTCTTCCGAAAGTGGTCTGAGTTGACCCTCAACCAGTCGGTTGACCTTCCTGTTTATTTTCCTTCCTCTTCCAATAGAGGGGAGGCTCTCCTTCACACACGATGTCCACAGGACTTTGAGGTATTATCTCAAGAGGACGGCTACACACCGTCAGTCGGAGCAACTTTTTTGTGGCCTTTACGCCTCAATCCTTGGGTAGACCGGTGACCAAGCAGACTATCTCAAAGTGGATAGTCCACTGCATCTCCTTCTGCTATGAGAAACACAATAAGCCCCTACTGGGCCCGGTCAGGGGTCACTCCACCAGAGGAGTGTCTGCTTCATTTGCCACCCTGAGAAATGTCTCTATAAGGGACATATGTGCGGCTGCCACCTGGAACTCGGTGCATACCTTTGTCAAGCATTACAGCTTGAATATTGTCTCCAGACGTCGAGCTGGCTTAGCCCTAGCTGTTTTGCAAGGGCTTCTGTCCTGAGGTCTCTGGAGTCAGTATATTCCACCTCCTGGGGTAGTCTACCTCTTTGGTGTGGACTGCTTGGTATTCAGTCCTAAGTGTTATAGCCTGCTGCAAGAGCTCCCACTCGAAGTAAGATAGTGCAGTTACGTAAGAACTTACCATAACAGTAGATCTTCGAGAGGAGCTCTTGCAGCAGGCGTTACATCCCACCTGCCTTCCCCCTTGAGGTGTGCAGATCCATCTTCATTTACATCTCCTGCAGTCGCTTCGTCTCCTTCTCTTGTTAGGGCTCTTTGCGGGCGTTGGCGGGAGAACTGAGGTGGAGCAGGGTCCGCCCCCTTTTGTACCAGGGCCGGCGTCTGGGGCGGTCCCTGCTGTGTACTGCTGGCTGAAGTTTTTACCGGAGGGTCCTAGTGTCCTAAGTGTTATAGCCTGCTGCAAGAGTTCCTCTCAAAGATCTGCTGTTACGGTAAGTTCTTGCGTAACTGTACTTTTCTGCCTAAAGTGGTCTCAGAGTTGACCCTCAACCAGTCGGTTGACCTTCCAGTTTATTTCCCTTCTCCCTCTAACAGAGAAGAAGCTCTCCTTCACACTTTGGACATCCACAGGACGCTGAGATATTACTTTACACGAATGGCTCATCACCGTAAATCAGAGCAACTATTTGTGACATTTGCGCCACAACGCTTGGGTAAACCAGTGTCCAAGCAGACCATTGGCAAGTGGATTGTCCACTGCGTTACTTTCTGTTACGAGAAGCACAAAAACCCCTTCCAGGCCCGGTATGGGGTCACTCCACCAGAGGAGTGTCTGCTTCTTTTGCCGCTCTGCGGAATGTCTCTATTAGGGACATATGCGCGGCTGCTACCTGAAATTCAGTGCATACTTTTGTAAAGCACTATAACTTATACATTGCATCTAGACGCCATGCTGGCTTCGGCCTGGCAGTCCTTCAGGGACTTTTGTCTTGAATTGCTGTGTCCAGCTTCTTCTCTTCCACCTCCCGGGATCGGATACCTCCTTGGCGAGGGACTGCTTGGGATTCGGTCCTTATTGTAATAGCCTGCTGCAAGAGCTCCCACTCGAAGTAAGATAGTACAGTTGCCAAGAACTAACGTAATAGATCTTGAGAGGAGCTGTGCAACAAGCGATTCCGCCTTCCAGCCCCTAAATGAGGTGTGCAGATTGTCATCTTCAGGCTTTGTCTCCTTGTTTTGTCAGAGCTTGTTCGCGGGTCTTGGCGGGGGAAACTGTGGTGGAGCTGGGTCCGCCCTGTTGTATACCAGGGCTGACATCGGGGTGGAGCGGACGGGGCGGGGGGGTGTCCTTGCTGGGTACTGCTGGCTGAGAAGTTTTCCAGTGGGTCCTACTGCCTGCGGCATAGTCCTATTGTAATAGCCTGCTGCAAGAGCTCCCCTCAAAGATCTACTGATCTTCCTGGACATAAGTCTCCACCACTCATTCACACTAGTGGGATTAGCGCCGGAGGCACTAGGACCCATCGGGAGCAAACTTTTTGCTTGGAGGTGGCGAAGAGATGGCGCCATGAGCCTGGCGCCCATGACAGCGGCTCGAGCGGCAATGACTATCTCGCGATGACCCTCCAACCGCCTCAGTTCCTTTTTTTCCCGCCGCCGAGTACGCTTCAGTGACAACGCCGCTGTCTGTCGGGAGTCAAACTTCAAACTAAGCGATAGTTTTCAGTTTATTTTTTTGTAACATTATCACGATAGTAGTATCTCTTAGTTTTATTCTATTTTCGTTAAATTTTTCTAATATTTTAAATTTAACTTACTTGAAGAAGTCTCTACTGGACGGAGTCGACCATGAGCAGGTCAGGTGACGGTAGGGAGACTTCGTATGAAAGCTGTTCAGTCAGCCGGGCTGGGTCCGGTCAGCCTCCTTCTCCTCAGCGGGGTTCCGACAATGGTCAGTCCGATGCCCGGGGGGATGGGCGGTCCCCCCGTCGGCATAAAAATAAACGGTCGCATTCTCGGCACCGTTCGGCCTCGAGCTCTTCTTCGGCCCACAGGTCAAAAGAGAGAGCATCACTGACCATCTCTATGGTATGTCTGCGGCGTCGACGATGGGTTATCGTTGCTACTTGCTGGTCTCCTTCTTGAATGCGCAAGTTCGGTAACCGTCCTCTTTATCGAGCCCTCCGCCTATAGGTAGGGCTCCAGATGAGCAGTTTCATCAGTGGGCGCTCTTATGGAGCGATGGGCTCGGAGGTTGGTTCTTCTGCCTGGCTCGGTTGCCCACGGGCCCTCAGGCTCCTCGGCGATCAGGTAGGGCGGTTGGACCTTCCTAGTCGCGCGGCGCCTTCTTCGGTGCCAGCGACTCCGCGCTTAGGTGTTCCCCCCCCTCACATGGCTGCGGTGCAGGGGGCCACACCGATGCCCTTATCTCCTGGTTTTTTTCCTTCTCTAGCTTTCCAGGTTCCTGGGGCGTTCCTGGCGCCTCCGCTTGGTCTGGCGGCGCTGCTTGGTCGGGCGGTGCCATCGGCGGCGCCAGTGTTCAGGGCGCCTGTGCCCCTCCGCGGTGCTGCTCAACCTGCTTTTGCCTCTCGGCGCCGGGGCCTCGGGACTCTCCTTGTTTCTCTGCTATTTCCTCCTCTCCTAATTTTCACCTTTCCTGTCCAAACAGTCCTTCCTGGGCCATCAGGAGATGATGTTGAGCCTGACCCA
Organism: Neoceratodus forsteri; assembly: GCA_016271365.2. Classification (NCBI taxonomy): domain Eukaryota; kingdom Metazoa; phylum Chordata; order Ceratodontiformes; family Ceratodontidae; genus Neoceratodus; species Neoceratodus forsteri. Next base: position 358,739,087 of record CM028137.1, read on the forward strand.
GACCTTTGGTTGGGTGATGAAGTGGAGAAACAGGATCTTTCTTTGCTACAGAGCCTGTGGTGAGGACCTGTCCTTTAAGTCTCTGTTGAGGAACCTGAGATCCACTCTTTCTCTCCAGACTACAGACATCGATCCTGGGAAGATATTAAGACTCCAGTATCTTCATCCGGAGATCCCTACGGATTTGACTCCTCCGATCCAGCCTTCCTTGAGACGCTGTCTCAAATGGTATGGAATAATCCTGCTCTTATTCCCTCAGTGGCTAAATCCATTGATAAGATATTCAGCTCCCAAGGATCGTCCCATTTTGGCATCCCAAGCCTTTGCGGATCTATTGTAGTCCTGGCAGAGAATGACAAGGTTGTTCTTCCTCAAACTACTACAGCTCGACCTATTAACATAGAATCTCATAAGATGGATACATTAGGTAAGAGAGTCTTTGCTGCCTCCACTCTAAGTATGCGTATTGCCAGTTATCAAGGCTATTTTTCTCAGTATGAGTATATCCTGTGGCACTCTATCAAAAGAATGGTTGAAGCTCTTCCAGATTCTGACTCAGAGTCAGAACTTCTTCTGACCGTTATTAGAGGTATTGAGTCCAATAACCAACAGGTCAAAGCCGCCATGGACGCTTTCGACACTGCTTCTCGCTCAGCGTCCGCAGGTATTTGTACTCTGCGCCATTCCTGGCTGCGTACTTCTGGCTTCACGAATGATGCTCAGCAGCAGGTAATGGCGCTGCCTTTGATGGCTCCTATCTTTTGGCCCTCAGGTGGAGCCCGGTGGAACTTTCTCCTCCGGTGGGAGGTCATCTGATGTACTTCTACAACCAGTGGAAGTCCATAACTTGGACAAATGGGTCCTTCGGATAATTCGCGAGGTTATTCTCTCAATTTCTTGGAACCCCCACCACGAATTGTCCTCCCAGGCGACCACCCAGGTTGTAGGCCTCTCGGTCAGACCTCCTCACTGCCGAGATCCAGGGCCTTCTAAACAACAGAGCAATAGAACGGTGCCCCGCATCCTAGAAACACAGGGTTCTACTCTTTACTTTCTAGTTCCAAAGAAATCTGGGGGGATGCGCCCCATTCTAGACCTCAGAAAGTTAAACAAATTTCTCCCAAGGGAGAAATTCAAAATGATTTCCCTAGGTACCCTGTTACCCTTGCTGCATCAGCACGACTGGCTGGCCTCCCTGGATATGCAGGATGCTTACCAGCATATCCCCATCCACCCGACCCACCGCAAGTTCCTCAGGTTTGTAGCTTTGGGTCAGCATTATCAGTTCAGAGTCCTGCCCTTTGGGCTATCCTCGGCGCCGCGAGTTTTTACAAAGTGTTGTGCAGTTCTCGCGGCGCATCTCAGGAAGATCGGACTCAAGAGTGTTTCCCTACCTGGATGATTGGCTTCTAGCAAGCCCTTACAGCCAAGGGACTTTGGAAGCCGTGCAAACGACTTCTCGTCGTCTTATGTCCATGGGAGTTCTGCTGAATTTAAAAAAAAAAATCACAACTCCAGCCCTCCCAGAGGCTCCTTTTCATAGGGACGCTTCTAGACACCTCTCCGCGAAGGCTTTCCTTCCAGAGGACAGAAGACTCGACATCCTTCGGATGGCCCGTTACATCGGGGAGAACCAATCAGTTACAGCTCTCTGATGCAACGCATGTTGGGTCTCATGGCGTCCTCGGTGTTCACTGTACCTGGCCTGTTGCACATGAGAACCACCAATGGATGCTCTCCACTCGAGGTCTCCGACCTCTTACCCCCAGTCTTATCCCATCAAGGGCGGAGCCCTTAAAGGTCTCTCACCTGGTGGTCTCAAGAAGAGCAATCTCCTGGAAAGATTCCCCTTTGCTCCCCCGGATCATCAGATCTCCATCACCACAAACGCATCGCTAATGGGATGGGGAGCTCACTGTCACTCCCTCCACACTCAAGGTGTATGGGCTCAGTTCAAAACTCATCTCCTCATAAATGTCCTGGAGATGAGAGCGGTCCTCTATGCGATCCGAGCTCTGAAGGATGTCCTTTGTCACAAGAACATTCTCCTTCAAATGGACAACAAAGCTGTGATGTATTACATCAACAAGCAAGGCGGTGCTCATTCTTATCCCCTTTGTAGGGAAGCAATGAGGGTGTGGGAGTGGTGCTTGGAGCACAAGTCTCTGATTCAAGCGGTTTATCTGCCAGGTATACAAAACAACCATACCAGATCACCTCAGCAGAACGGAGGCAGACCCTCACGAGTGGTCTTTCGATCCAGCCGTAGCTCGGTCACTGTTCGAAGAGTGGGGGACTCCAGACCTGGACCTTTTTGCATCCCCACTCAACGCAAAACTGCCTGTCTTCTGCTCCAGAAATCCAGGGCCTGGCATTTTCTGTCAGGATGTGTTCAGGCTGCGGTGGACAAAAGCGCTTTCTTCACGCCTTTCCACGCTTCCTCTAATCCAGAAGTACTCCTCAAGTTCGAGTCTCAGGGGACCAAAATGATTCTCATTGCTCCCTCCTGGCCTCGACAACTATGGTTTCCTCTACTCAACATATGTTGGCAGCCTCTCAGAGACCACTTCCCTTGCAAATCAGTCTTTTGACTCAGGGTTCGTTGGTCCATCCCAACCTGAAATCACTTCACCTTCATGCTTGGCTCCTGAAGAGGTAGAAGTGAATCGGTTCAACGTCTCTCATAGAATCTCAGACATCATTCTGGCTGTTCGGAAGCCAGCCACCTGAAAAACGTACGCTTCCAAATGGAAACGTTTTTCTCTCTGGTGTGCAAAGTCCTTTTGGAATCCCTTTTCCTGTCCTCCTGACAAGATTCTGGAGTATCTTTTGGACCTATCAAACTCAGGTCTCCAATACTCCACAGTTAAAGTTCACCTTAGTGCCATCTCAGCGTTCCATGAGCCGGTTTCTTCCTTGACTCTGGCTCAGTTACCTATGGTGAAGAGATTTCTTAAGGGAATTCTTCATACCAGACCCCCTGTTAAGCGTCCAGTTGCAGCCTGGGACATTAACCTGGTGCTGGACATGCTCACTCGGAAGCCCTTCGAACCCCCTAGCTACCTGTGAGCTAAAATGTCTTACCTGGAAGACTGCCTTCCTGGTGCCATTACCTCAGCCATGAGGGTCTCTGAGATACATGCCCTGGTTACGGACCCTCCGTATACTGTATTCCATAAAGACAAGGTAGTTCTCCATTACTCATCCAAATTTCTCCCAAGGTTGTGTCAAATTCCATCTAAACCAACCTCTGGTACTCCCTCTTACTTTGCTAATTTCCAAAATGAAGAGCGATCTCTTCATTCCTTGGATGTTAAGAGAGCCTTGCGGTTCTATTTAGATAGAACTAAGAATTTTGAAGACTCAGCAACTGTTTTTCTTTCAAGCGACACCCGGCTGGGTCAACCTGTCGCTATCAGATGCATCTCATCATGGTTAGTGGCATGCCTTCGACATTGCTATTCCATGGCTCAAGTTAAATTAGAAGGTAGAGTGTCGCTCACTCTACTAGAGAGATCGCGGCATCCCTAGCGGAAGTGCAATGTTCCAATTGCAGATATCTGCGCGCCGCCCTGAGCTCAGTGCATCACCGTTAAGCATTATGCACTGGATGTTCATGCCAGGCGGCATTCCGCATTCGGCAGAACTATCGTAATGGACTTCTATCTTGGTCGGCGTGAGCTCTTGGCTCTCCTGCAGCCCTTTTGGGGGATTATCAGCTTGGTACTCTCCCACTAGTGTGAATGAGTGGTGGAGACTTATGTCCAGGAAGATATGAAAATTACGTACCTACCGTAATTCTTGATCTTCTTGGGCGAGTCTCCACCACTCATTCTCCCCCATCCATCCCCGACTCACACGGCTGTGTTGGTCTTCCTCCCTCAAATCTTTAGGCGTGAAGACTTCTTTGCTGACCCCTTCTTACATGGGTCGTACGGACTATCTTATGTCCGTTTTTAAGATTAGATTTACTCTTCGTTAGTTGCGCTGCACCTCCTTGGTAAAAAGGTACTGGCGGTTGGAGGGTGCGTCGCGAGATAGTCATTGCCGCTTCGAGCCGCTGCTTTCGTGTTGCCGTGCCTCCTTGGCGCATGTCTATCGCCGACCCTCCAGCAAAAGTTTGCTCCGATGGGTCCTAGTGCCTCCGGCTAATCCCACTAGTGTGAATGAGTGGTGGAGACTCGTCAGAAGATCCAAAAATTACGGTAGATGCGGTAATTTTTCATTTCTGTGATGCGTTCTTACGCCTGTACTTTTCTCTGCCTGCGGGGCTGATCAGGACCATTCCAGCTCGATCGAAACCGACCTCTCCACTGATTGTGGTGGAACCGCCACCTAAGCAGCCTCCTTCGGGGGCTCCTTCTAAGGAGTCTCTGCCCTTTCCGGGCCTCACACATAGGCTGTCCATCCCCCTCACTCCCGACCGTCCTAGGTGGGTGGAGGGCGACTATGGTGGCTGGCCAGTCTATCCGGAGTCCGAGGACTCCGACCTACATTCTCGCCCCCTAGACGAGGAATCCGTCTGGAGTCTTTCGACAGAGGAAGGCCCTACGTCCTTCATGGGCATCCTCCATCTCATCTCCGAATCCATGAGGATGCCCTTAGAACCCATTCAGAAACGGGCCTAATACCCCCACACTATCCTCAAATGGGGGGATTCGCCGACTGAGGCCTTCCCAGTGGCCGAGGCTATTGTTCCGGTTTTGGAGCTGTGGCAGCACCCTGCCTCCTGCCCCGTGCCCTCAGCCCAAATGGCCCTGAAGTATACGGTACCCATTGTGGTTCCTTTGCGGGATTCACGAGCACCCCTCAGCCGAGGGATTAGTGACTGAATCTGTTCAGGCGCTCGGGTAATTCGGGAGACACAGATTGATCCCCGGACAGAGTCCAAAAAATTGGACCATTTGGCCTGGAAAGTCTATGCTGCGCCTTCGTCAGACAAGCTTGGCCATCATCATGGTGCCTTTTTTGGTTCTCTTGATAAGGTTCTTCAAACAACATGAAGTCTTGCTGTATTCTGACAATAGCAGTGAGTCCCAACCTTTGAACTGCCCCGGAGGTGAAAGAGTTAACTTTCCATGCCGGGCATGGAACGCTGAGCTCGAGCTCGGTTGAGACTCTGTCTGTTCTTCAAACTCAAACCGTCAGATTCTTTACTCCACCTCACTGAACAGTCGCTCCGGAGATTTCTCCTTCTGCTCAGTTCAATTTGTCGGTTAAAGGATTAATTTTTCGGTTTTTTAACCGAATTTAAACCGCAACCGGTCAGTTCAAGCTCTGTCTGTGGTACCGTAAGTACTAGATAGGTTTTACATTTATTTCTGTGTGGAACTTGTGTACGGTATTATCGGTTCAGTTTGAACCGATCAGGTTGTTGAAAATTCATTGAATTCTGTCTTTTAGAGTGCGGTTCCCGGTTCTTATCGGTTCTAAAAAAAACTGATTTCATTACGTTTTTTTCGATGACCCGTGACACGGTTGGGAACAGATAAGAGGGTCTTGCTTGGCGGATTGCCATAAACTGGCAAGTTTTGGTTAGGCTGGCACTATGTCTGAGAAACCCAAAAGAAAAACTGGGCCCACTGGCTTTCAACACTGCAGTGTTTGTGGAGAAGCCTTTGCCAAGGCTGACCCCCACACCACCTGTGTTTATTGTCTGGGGTTTGACCACCTTAATGCAGACTGCCAGATTTGCAAAAATTTTCCTGCAGCTACCCTGGATAAGAGTTGGTAGGCTCAGGGAAAGAGAGGCCAAGAAGTCCGCTGACCTGGATGGCCAGCCCGGTTCGGTTGTAACCGAACCGGAGGGAGTGCCCTCTGACCAGGGCGAGACTTCCTCAATTTTCGACCGAATTTAAACCGTAACCTGTCGGTTCAGTCTCTTCTGTGGTATTTGTGAGTACTAGATAGGTTATATTTTATTCTATTCTATGTGGAACTTGTAAACGGTTCATCGGTTCGGTTTGAACCGATCAAGTGTTTAAAAAATCTTGAATTGTACTTTTAGAGTGTGGTTACCGGTTCTTATCAGTTCTAAAAAAATGGATTTTGTTACTTTTTTTCCACGACCCGTGACACGGTCAGGAACAGATACGAGGGTCTTGCCTGGCGGATTGCCATTAAAAGGGTAAATTTGGTTAGGACTGGCACAATGTCTGAGAAACCTAAAAGAAAAAGCGGGCCCACTGGGTTTCAACACTGTAGTGTGTGTGTGGGGAAGTCTTTGCTAACGCTGACCCCCACACCAGCTGTGTTTGTCTGGGGTTTGACCACCTCAATGCAGACTGCCAGATTTGTAAAAAATTTCCCTGCAGCTACCCTGGAAAAGGGAGCTGGTAGGCGCAGGGAAAGGGAGGCCAAAAAGTACACTGAACCGGATGGCCAGCCCGGTTCGGTTCATATTGAACCAGGAGTGCCCTCTGACCAGGGCGAGACTTCTTCGGGCAAAAGGAGAGCCGATTCTGAGGAGTCTGTTCCGGCTAAGAGAACTAGAAAAGAAAAATCAGCTGGTGTGGAGCCAAAACTTTCCTCTCCAACCGCTGAAGAAATAGCCAAAGCGATCAAAATTGTGTAGTCGCTTTCCCCGGTTCCGACCGAACCGGCACCATCAGCAGGCACTCGGTTCGGCCAGTTCCACTGGTTCAAGAGTATGATTTAGAGGAATTTTATGAACCGGAGGAGGAGGAAGAGGAGTATGAGGAAAGTGAATGTGGTTTTGAAAGCCTGGATGTGCTTATTGACCCGGACATCTCCCCAGACAGACCTTCAGGAGTGTCTCCTCCTAGGCTTTGAGTCCCCCTCCCATTTTATGTTTTATAAAAAAGTGGCTGAAACCCTCCAGCTTCCTATGGAGGAAGCTGTGGATGACCAGGAGGATCCTGACTATGTAGAAATGATGGATATCCCAGAGTCTAGGAGACTGTCTATTCCCTTACACAAATCTTTTGGGAAACAGACATTTAAGATTTTAAAGACTCCTAACACTATACCTTCTGTGGATAAAAGAATGGACAAGAGGTATACGTTGTCAGGCTCAGATACGGAGTTCCTTACACAACAATGGATCCATGTTCTGGTAGTGCAGGCTGCAGCCTGTGATAAGGCAAATATTCCCTTGGCTTCGCACCCCCCGGACAAGGACTCCAGGAGGATTGATGCCATGGCAAAGAAACAGTACATGGCAGCATCCTTGGGACTCAGACAGGCCAATTATATGGCCTATACTGCTAGGTATCAGAAATCCAGGTGGGACACTGTTATGGCTTTAGCAAAACAGGTCCCTGGCCAGCTTGCCAAGGAGCTGGAGCAGGTGGCTGCTGATGGTATTGAGGCATCCAAGCTGCAATTCCATGCTGCAGTGAACTCCAATGATGTCATCTAGAGTCATGGCTACATCTGTGGCACTTCGAAGAGTGACTTGGCTCACATGTACTAGCCTGTCACAGGATACCCAGACTAAGGCCATGGATTTTCCTGTTGTGGGTAATTCTTTGTTTTGGGAGCAGACAGAGAATTACATGAAGAAAATGGACGAATGTAGGACCACCTATGGAGTGCACAGGCCAAGGAAAGGCAGGCCACTCCTCAACGGCAGCATCCCAGGGGCAGGGGCAGGCCTTTCCATGGGCCTTTCTACCAAGCCCAGGCCTCTTCTGCTTATGCCCAGAGGGGGTTCTTTAGAGGGAGAGGCAGACGGGGTACAGGCAAGCCTGCCTCCACCCATCAGCCCAAAGCCCCTGCCAAACAGGCACCCTGATGGGGTTGCCAGGGCTCGGACATCAGACAAATGGGTCCTGGAAGTAGTAAGCCAGGGACTGGTTCTCTGCTTCAAAAAGTTTCCAAAGATGAGAACCAGATCCTTTCCACCTGCAAATCCCTCAGACACACTTGCCCTAGAGGCAGAGGTCTCTTCCCTCCTAGCTCTCAGAGCTGTGGAAAGAGTTCCACCCCTACACCAAGGCAAAGGGTTGTACTCCAGGTACTTCCTTAACCCAAAAAAGACAGGAGAATGGCGGCCCATCCTGGATCTCCGATACTTAAACGAGCACCTTTTAAAACCAAAATTCAAAATGGTGACTCTGGGAATTATTCTACCCTCTCTAAGGCCAGGGGACTGGCTAGCGTCCCTGGACCTCAAGGATGTCTACTTCAATATTCTCATCAGGAGCTCCCATCGAGAGTACCTCAGGTTCGAGCTGCCCTCAGGCCATTACCAATTCAGAGCAATGCCCTTTGGTCTGACCTCTGCTCCAAGGGTATTCACAAAATGCCTGGCAGTGGTAGTTGCCTCTCTAAGAAGGCAAAGGATTGCCATCTTCCCTTATCTGGATGACTGGCTCATAGTAGGCCCGGCCCCAGACCAAGTCAAGTTACACTTACAGATTGTTCACTTGGGAGCTTAAGCAGCAGGCAGGTAGGAAAGAGGGCTGGAGTTATATTCTGTTTTAGCTGAAATATTTGAATAGTTTGTAAGTGAAATTAGTTTTATGTGTTAAAAATTATTACCTTGAATTAGAACTGTTACATTGTAACTTTGGTGGCTTGGGGATAGTTGTTTGGCAGGGATACTTAGAGGGAAATTTAAATGTGTTGTTTGCCTGGTGTTTGGTAAGAGCCCTCCCACCCATCCTGTTTTATATGCCTTCTTAAATACTGAAAAGCCACTGGGGGTTGGGATTGAAGGGCTGAGTATTTGTTTGGGACTGAAATTCGAAGCAACAGGAGCTGGTGGGCCTGTGACATCATATGGTATCTGATGTCTGCTTACACACACTTAGTGGGACCGAACACACACTGGACTGTATGTGTTTGTGAGACTTGGAACGTTATTGGTGGAGTTGAAATGGGTTTGTAAATAACTACAGTCAGTATAGAGAGAAACTGTACTCCAGGGGAAAGGGACTGAGAAAAGGGGGTGTGCTATTATAAACAGAGGGGGATAATCAGGGTGGCCATATTCCACCATGGCAGGCATCTTCAGAAGGGTTGTAGGCTGCACAGGCTGTGGGATGGCAATAATTCTAAATTGGGCCTGGAGAGAGGGAGGCTGCCCACTCTGTAGACAGCTGTCTTGTATCAGGAGTGAGGTATATTTGGTTAAGGAGTAAGCTGTGGGAGCTGGGGGGGGTGGCCAAGGATAAGGGGTGTGGATATGGGCAGCAGAAGGGTGGGGCTGAGGGGAGGCTGGGGCAACGCTCTGAAATTACAGGACGTTATGTTACAGCAAGCAGGAGGGGGGCTATTAGGGACAGAGGACCCTTAGATAGGGAAGTTGATAGGGAAGCGTACAGAGTGAACATTCTGAATACAAAGAGACTGGAGGGAAGAGTCAGGAGGGCTGTTGTGCTGAAGCCTAAAACAACAGACTGTGGGAAGGGAGCTCCTAAGGTGAACAGTGCAAGAGAGGAAGAAGAGGTCAGTTTAGAGATGCAGTCAGGAAACTTGGGTTACTTGATGGAGGCTGACATAGAGTGTCACAATAAATTTGAGCTACTAAGCAACCTAGAGGGAAGAAGGGGTTGGTGGAAATGAGGAAACTTGTACAGAGGCCGGGGAGAGTCGGATACCCATAGGGCATCACAGACCAGCTATGGAAAGATAGACATAGTCCCAGAGGAGAAACATATATGTTAAGCAAATGGGGAGATGCAACATATTCCAGACATGAGGGAGGAGAGCATGATTGGAGAGAAACTGGGAGACAAGGAGGTGGGAGGGGCCCCCTTCAGCAGGGAGGTCAGTACCAAGATGGGGCCCTAGCTAAGGGGACCCACAGAGAGCCTCTGGAGGCAGGGTACTAATACAAGGGGAGGATGGTGGTGTGGGAGAAGGGAAACCATCAGGGCCAGGATAAATGGTTCAGATAAGAGAGGGTTAAAGGGACACCTATTCAGGGGTTTGAGTTAAGTGGGCAAAATAGCAAGGGGAGGCAGAAAGGGGAGGGTGACAAGGGTTCTCTAATAAGGCAGGAAGACTCCCATGAAATTGAGATCATGAATAAAGGGGGAAGGGGGCTGAGGGCATAGAGGAGGTAAACCTACAAGGATGATGGCGTAAAGGTTCTGTTACTGGGAGACCTGATGATTAGGGGTATCCATTGGGAGGGACAGGGGTGGATGCCATAGCCAGGTGAAGGTAGTGAGTATCTCTGGGCTGACAGTGCACAGAGCAAAGTTCATGTGTATGAAATGGTTAGGGATTGTGGAGAAACGGATTTCCTGGTGCATTTGGGAACTAATGATCTAGAGAAATAGCATTTTGGAAATCCAAGCAAGGTTCAAGAACTTGCCAGAGTCTGTCGGATAATGGATGCAACATTTCCTTTTGAATATTGCCAGTACCAAAGGCCTCAGTGGAAAAAAGAAACACAGAGGTTAATGACTGGCTCAGGAAGTGGGGTGAAGAGATGGGTTGGGGTGTTAGGGAACTGGAATGGAGTTGGGAGGATAAGGGACTATATACCAAGGACAGGTTTCATCTTGCCCCATTAGGGAAGGAAGTCCTTAAACAGGGGATGGCTGACTACATACAAGAAGGTGGGGTTTAAACTTGTAAGGGGAAGGATGAGGGAGGGCTGACCAAGCCCTCTCCTCCAGATGAGGAGTAGCCGTCAAGCCCAAGAGGGAGGGAAACAGACTGGAGGTGGAGGTTTCAGGAGGACAGGGAGGATGAAAGTATAAGGAATCTGGGTGGGGTTCGACAAAGAGGATCAGGGATAAGGGGTGGGGGTTGGTGTTAGTTAAATGTCAGGAGCTTGGGAAACAAGTTGCAGGTGTCAGAGCCATGCTGTTAGAGTGGATGTGGCGGCGGTCACGGAGGCGTGGGCAACAAAACCATGACTGGGACCTAAATGTACAGGGTACACTATGCTTAGGAAGGACAGAAAGGAGGTCAGAGGGTGGAGTGGCTATGTTCATTAGAGATTATAGAAATTGCTATGGTAGAAGAGGCAGAGGAAGCGTGGAGGCCTTATGGGTCACCTTCGATCCCCAGCAGGAATAAGTCAAGCTGGGAGTAGCATATAGGCCCCAGGATGAGTGATGTTCTAGAGGATGGTTTGCTGGACAACATCATTGCCCAGTGTGGTCCAAAGGGGAAGGAGTGGTGTGATGGGGACCTTAATATATACCAGGTACAAACTGGGAACCATGTCCTCTAAGGTGGCCAAGGAACAGAGGCTGCTGGATGGCTTCCAGGATGTGTTCTTAACACAGCATGTGATGGACCCACAAGGGAGGGCATGTCCTGGATGTGGTTCTGGAAGATGGGGATCTGGTAAGGGACATAGTTGTACAGGATCCCCTGACTCAGAGTGACCACAATACTGTCTGGTTTCAAATAAGCATGGGGGGAGTGGGGTGAGATCTTCCCTTGTCAATCTTCACCATTCATTACTTCCTGGGTGTAGCGGGCGCGCACCATGCAAGGAGCTTTTTTTTTTTAAGTTTGCCAACGGCACCGCCCTAGAGTGGCGTCATGCGCGAGGCGGCCGTTAGTAGCGACCGACTCCTCCTCCAACTCAGTTCTGTTTCTCCGCCCGTCGAGGCAGCACCTGTCATGCAGGCGCCTCCAGTACTGTCCTGCGTAGTAGATTACCGACTCCCGTTTTTCCTGACACTCGGCCGATGCAGTGGAGCTGTTCTTTTTCTTTCTTCGGTAGCGGGCATATTTCCTACTGTGTTTTGATCTACGTTATTTTAGCGTTGTCGGTTCTGGAGCTAAGCGTTAAGTAGAAGACAGCGGCGCCCCTGTCGTCGGTGCTCCTGTGGCCGGCATTTCTCCGTCTCGGACCGGCATGAGCGTTTGTCTTCGTTGCCTGGGACCCAACCATGATATGGATTAGATGCGATGCCTGTTCTCGATGGACCGTCGCGTCCTCTAAGTCAGCGTTCAAGCTCGACAGGCCCGCCGACTTTCGAGGAGGCGGCGTAGCTCGCGGGAATCTCAGGCGAGATCTCTGAGCCTTTCCCCGGGTCCCCTCCGGGCCTATACGAGTCCGAGGGTCTCCTCATCCTATCTTGCCGAGGAGGGCCCCTTCCCATGGTGTTGGGGGCGTGTAGCCCCTCGGGGCATGCGTGACACAGCCTCGGCCAGTCACCTATTCGGAGGTGCAGGCTCCCCGATGTCGAGGCCCTTGGCTGACCCGGCTCAGGTGGTCGGCGCGCCTCGCAGCGCCGTTTCCGGATCGGCGCCCGATTCGCAGTGCCGGTGATCAGTGGCGCCGTTCAGCGCCGTTCGGATCAGCGCGGTGATTAGGCGGCGCCATTATTCAGCTGCTGCTTTGGATCCCGGTGATCGGGCGGTGCCGTTTAGGCGCTTCTCGGCGCCCGTTCAGCGGTGCCACGATGGACATCGTAAGCGCCGCCGATGGTGCGCTTAGCCTCCCGGCGCGCCAGCGGCGTCGTCCTTCCCCTCCCAGGCGGTGCGGGCCTGCGAGCCGCTGGGGTGTGCAGGGATGAGCCTTCCTGCTCCCGGGCGTGGGGGCGGCGGCGTGCGCCCAGTACCCGAGGCCGTTTGCGGCCTAGCCTCGGGGACCCTGGGGTGAGCCAGCATCGAGGTCTGCTGGTCTCCGTCCTCCTCGGAGGCGATGACTCAGATGTGGACCCATCCTGGCACCCCATTCTTGGAATCTGGGTCCTCGGTGGCTGGGGTACCAGGCGGTGGCGGGCCTCCTCTGTCCCCTTGCCATCGTCTCCTGAGGTTCCTTGGCTGGGGTGGCGAGTCCGGGGGCAGGCGTAGGGGTGACGGGAGAGCTCCCTTCTCTGGAGGCCGGTGACAGCTACCCCGAGGTCTGTTGCCTCCTCTACAAGGACAGGGGATGTTGCAGTCGAGGGGAGGGGCCCTCTCAGATCCGGGAGGTTGAGGGCGAAAGGACCTGCGCCGGTCTTCTTTGGCCACCTCAGGGGTGGCCAGGAGTCAGTGGTGAGCCCCACCTCCCCAGGGTTCTAAGGTGTCCTCTAGCGGCGTTCTGTGGACTGCCCTTCTGGATCCATACAGTCGGCGTCGTCACAGGGGATTTCTCCCCAGGGCTCTTTCCAGGCTCCTTCCCCAGATTCCGTTCTGCAGCCTGGTTTGATATCCGGATCCCTCTACTAGGGCTCCTTTCCCGGATTCCAGAGCCCTCGCAGAAGCAGTTGCCTCCTCAGTGCCCCTCCCATCTCTCTGCCTTCACCACCCCGCTCCGGACGCATGTCGATCCTACGGGTCCCGTTATCTCAGAACAGTTCAAGGAAATTCTCGACCTTCCCCTCATGATGTTAGATACATGTATGAGCAGGTCTTCGACTCACCCCGCGCATGGGAATCCTCTGGACATTCCAATTCCCCATCATCCTCGTCTCCCTCCTCTGAGAGAAGGAACCTGCTCATCTGTCCTCCGATGCTGATTTCACAGAATATCAGCATTTCCTTCTCGAGGATGGTGAGGATCTCCGGTTTCCTACGTTCGGGAGACATGACCGAGCAGGAGGCAGCGTGAATTCCTTGGTGAATTCAGTGCCCAGCATCTGGTGGTACCTTCCTGGCCTATCCCTTCGAGGAGGCGTCTATCCGATGTCCTGGCAGTTCCCTGCAGCTTCTTCCCCAGCCCGGCGGACTGCCAGCATAGTATGTGCCCCTCTGAGTCTCAGGTTCCTTCCCAACCCGTCCTCAGGTTTGGTATACCTGGATACTCCTGGGCGCCGTTGCCTGGGCTGCGACCGCCCACGGATCGGACTCTCTCCAGTTCGGCCGGTTGGGCGAAAAGTGTTCTCTTCTTCTCGTGCAGTGCATGTATTGCATCACATCCAGGCTCACCACGCTGCCTACAACCGGCATCTGTGGTCGATGATGTCCCAGCTGTTGGCATCTATGCCTGACACGGAGCAAACCAGACAAGCCGTTGCCCTCTCGCGGTAGGCCTGGAGCTGGCAAGACACCAAGCTAGGAGGCATCTTATGGCGCCAATGAGGGTGGCTTCCAGGCTTGCGGACAGCGATCTGCATCAGGCGGACGGCATGGCTTCATCTTTCCAGGTTGTCACCCCTGGCCCGGCGTAGGGTGATGGCTCCGCCTTCCGGGGACCCGTCTTTTCTCATCCAGAGCTGGAGACTTTACAGGGCTCCATCCGTCTCCTTGTCCTCGGAGGCACCTCCTAGCTCTTCTCCCACTTAGGCTTTCTGAATAAGCCAGGGTCTTCTCCTTCTGTTTCTCACCAACAGAAGGCTGGGGGTCTTGTTCCCTCAGGGGTATGGCCTCTTCCCCTCCAGGGAAGAGGAGCTTAATACTCACCGGGAGTAATGAATGGTGAAGATTGACAAGGGAAGATAGGAAAATTACGTACCTACACAATTCTTGATCTTCTCTTGTATCTTCTACCATTCATTACCACTCCCACCATCCCTCAGTGGCCTCTCCTGTGGCTTCTCACCTCCCGTCTCCTTCCTCTCTCTGCAAAAAAAAAAAATTTTTCTTAAAATATAGGAAAATTCTTAATTTTTCCAAAAAATAAAATCTTTGGGGGCTCTAATTTCCAGAAAAATTACTTACTCTAAGATTCATGGGCCATTTGTGGATTGCATTGGCGATCAGACTGCACAACTATCTCTTGCCATTCTTCTGAGAGATACCTCTGGGGTTTTGGCCTGGCTCAGGCTATTCAGTTTCGATCCTGCAATCCCGTGTTCCAGATAGTTGCCCTGAAATCAAAATCCACCTCCCCAGTCTTGCCTTGCAGAGTAGAGGAACAGGCACGTTTATTCCTTTTTTTCTTTTGCAAAAAAAAAAGGGAAAAATGCTGAGGGAACTCTCTTCGACTGCTATAGGCATCTTGGTATTGGGGTCATGCATCTAGTCTAAAAATTTTATCTGTAAAAAAAAAAAAAAAAAAAAAAAAGGGGGAAACAAACTAGAAGAGAAATGAGAAGGTAGGCTATCCTTCTCGCTAGTTTGCACATTGGTTTCCCTTAAGTGTCCTCCTGGACAATTTTACAGAAGAGCAGTGCTGACTATATCCAATCCCAGCCAGCCTCAAGCCTTGGCCAGTCAGTCTGAGTCCCTTTTCTATCTTAAAACGCCTTGAAAGGCTTACATTCTCCATTTCTAAACCCTGAGCAGCTCTCATGCTGCCGAGGGTTTTATTCTCCCTCCTTGGGTGTCCTCCAGTTAAAGGCCTTCCCGGCCAGGAGCCCGAAGTGGGTATCAAGAACAATGGCATGTTGAGGATGAGGACTATGCCCTCCTGAGTCTGTCTAGCGGGTTTGGTGAACCTCTTTTTCAGCTCTATCTCCGGGATTCTTGCTTCCCTTTAGTCGAGCCTTCAGCTGTAAGCTAACTATGCTCGATGGGCATTCTGTCTCTTCAACATCCCATCTCTCTCTCTTTCTTCTTTCTTTTTCTTCTAATTTCATTTCCTTACTTATCTCTCCTCCTAGAATCGCCCAGGTAAGGAGGCCATACAGTCCCTAGGCTAGGGATACTCTTATCTCCTCTGTCCTTCCTCCATGACTTATTCCTTTTCAGTTCATTCTTCCTTGCTTTGCTATCCTCGCTATCTTGCCTCGCTATCTATATTCTCTGCTTTCACTTTTGCCTTTCCGGCTCTGAGAACTGAGTTGGAGGAGAGAGTCGCTCACTACAGCGCCCGCGCATGACGCACTCTCGGGGCGGTGCCGCTAGCAAACTTTTAAAAAAAAAAAAAAAAAAGCTCCTCGCGGGGTGCGCGCCTCCGGCTTACACCCAGGAAGTAATGAATGGTGAAGATACAAGAGAAGATCAAGAATTACGGTAGGTACGTAATTTTCCTATCTAGGACACTGGCAGTGGACTTCAGGGGGGCAGACTTTATGGGCATGGGAAATATTCTCAAGGATCACTTGAAGGGGATTACCTCAACGACAAGTGTGGAAAGGAGATGGGAGGTCATAAAACGGGGACTTCATGAGGCAGTCAGGATCTGCAGCTAAGTTGAAGCGTAAGGGAGCAAGGTCCGTAAACCATGCTGGTGGTCCAGTGAGGTACAGGTAGCAGTCAGAGAAAGAAGGCGGCCTACAAAAAATATAAAACAACAAGAGGGGATAGGGATAAGGAAATGTACCAGCTTGCATCTAGAAAAGTCACCCGTATGGTGAGGGGAGCAAAGTCCAGTAAAGAGCAGCGGCTGGCACAGGGGATACATGGAGGGGAAAAGGGGTTCTTCCGCTACATTGGGGATGGAGAAAAACTAAGGGCCATCTCAGCAGATTGAGATCAGAAGGAGGGTGGAAGAGGCGAGGGACCAGGCAGAGGTATTTAGTACTTTGCCTCTGTGTTCACTAGGAAGGATGGGATATCTACAAAGCAAGGCATGAAGGGATAGAAGCGGCAGGAGGTGGGATCAGGGGAGCAACAGAAATGGAGCAAGAGGAGGAAAAGGTACCCCAGGGTGTCGCATCTGGATAAGGATAAAAAGACCAGTAAGGGGAGGGCGGATGATGCTATCTCCACCAAAGGTGTGGTTAGCCCTCAAGGCCCTAAAGAAAACAAATCTCCTGGGCCGGATGGCATTCATCCGAGAGTACTATGGGAATTGGCGGACATACTGGCTGCACCCCTGGCGGAGCTTTTCAGCAGGTCACTTGAGACGGGAGGGTACCTAGGGATTGGCGAGAGACACATGTGGTACCAATCCATAAAGGGGGGGTCGAGGGAAGTACCAGGTAACTATAGACCCATCAGTTTGACCTCGGTGGTGGGAAAATTAATGGAGAGTATACTAAAGGAACGATTGGGGGTGTACTTGGAGGAGGTGGGAGGTCTGGATAGTCGGCAACATGGGTTTGTGCCAGGTAGATCATGTCAAACCAACCTTGTGGAGTTCTATGAATGGGTAACATCAGAACTGGACAGGGGTAAGCCTGTGGATGTATTATTCTTGGACTTCAGCAAGCGTTTGACTCTGTCCCCACAATGGTCTGGTGGAGAAACTGATGGGGTTAGGAGTAGGCCCTTTGATGGTCAGATGGATTGAAAACTGGCTAGCTGGACGCACTCAGAGAGTAGTGGTCTGTGGGGAGCTCTCGAACCCTAGAGGTTGGTAGTAGGGTACCACAGGGCTCGGTCCTGGGTCCGATCCTGTTTAATGCATACATATCGGACATCAGGGAGGTATAGGTGTGAAATGAGTCTCTTCGGATGACTCCAAGATGGGAGCAGTAGTTGAGGAGAAGGAGGGTGGCCCTGCAGGGACCTGGACACCCTGGAAAGCTGGGCTCACACATGGAAATTAAATTTCAATATCACCAGAGTGCGGTGTTGCATCTTGGTGGGAAACTCCTAAACACAGGTACACCCTGGGAGGGGCGCTGGAGGCCTCAATAGGGGAAAAAGACCTAGGGTCATGGTGGATACATGTATGAATAACTCTGAGCAGTGCAGGAGAGCAGCAAGCAAGGCAAACAGGATGTTGGGATGCATCGTAAGGGGATCACCTCTAGGAGCAAGGAAGTGATTCTGCCGCTGTACAATGGACTGGTTAGACCACACCTTGAGTACTGTGTACAGTACTGGAGACCACACTTGAAGAGGGACATACAGCTCCTGGAGAGGGTACAGAGGAGGGCAACAAAGATGATATGAGGGCTAGGGGATTTGACGTATGAGGACAGACTTGAGGAGCTCTGCCTGTTTTCATTGGAGGAGAGGAGAGACAGGGGAGACATGATTGAGGTCTTCAAGTACCTCAAGGGAATAAATAGGGTAAACATGGAGGGATCTTTAGACTAAATCAGGAGGTACAACCAGAGGCATGGTTTGAAGTTGGAAGGTGGAAGGTGAGGGGAAAGAGGAGGAGGTTTTCACGAGGAGGTGGTGGACCCTTGGAATGCACTGCCTGGTGAGCTGGTTCAGAGATCCACAGTGGAGGGCTTCAAGAGAGGGTGGGACAGACACAGAAAGTGGATGTATCAGATGATGGCCTGTCCCGGGGGGGTGGGGATGGATGATGGGGGTTTCTGGAGAACAAGGGATGGGAGGGTCTCTGCATCCAACTAAGGATCTAGGTTCGAGCAGACTCGATAGACCGTACGGCCTAATCTGCTGGCAAATAGTATGTTAGTATGTTAGATAACTCAGCAACTGCTCACCTCTTTGGGTTTCCTTCTGAATCTTTCAAAGTCAGTTCTAGAGCCTGTCCAGCTCCTCACCTTCATAGGCGCAGAGCTAGACACAGAAAAAGCCAGAGCTTTCCTTCCCCTGGACAGGGCAAGGACCCTTGTCTCTCTGGCCTCCTCATTCACCCTGCAGGTGTCTTGACCAGCAAGGCATTTTCTACAGCTCCTGGGGTACATGGCTGCTTCCACAGCAGTAGTGCAGGGAGCAAGATTTCAGATGAGGGACATTCAGTTCCATTTGAGAGCCTTCTGGTCTCAAAGGAAGGACCCTCTGACCAAATTGATCCCAGTAACTCGAACCCTGAACCAGGCCCTACAGTGGTGGCAGGATCAGAACAATCTGAGACAAGGGGTTCCCTTTGTCACTCAGTCTCACTCTTTAATCCTTACTACAGATGCCTCCTCTTTGGGTGGGGGACTCACATGGGCGACCTGACCACCCAGGGGTTGTGGTCCCCTCAGGAATCTCTGCTTCACATCAATCTGTTGGAACTCAGAGCAGTATTTCTAGCACTTCAAGCTTTTTCCAAGTCTGTTCAGAACAAAGTTATCCAGGTCAGAACTGACAACACCACCACAATGTGGTACATCAACAAGCAAGGAGGCACGCGGTCTATGGCCTTGTGCACAGATTCAATGAATTTGTGGTCTCTGGCTTACTCCCTGAACACCTCCCTCATGGCAGTTCACCTCCCAGGCAAGGACAACGTCCTGGCAGATGCTGTCAGCAGGATATCCCAGGGCCATGACGAATGGTCACTGGATCCCCTGGTCTTGGAGGTGATATTTTCCAGATGGGGCACCCCGCAGATAGATCTTTTTGCAGCCCCAGACAATCACCAACTTCCCCTTTTTTGCTGCAGGCCCCCAGTGTTGGGCTCAGTCCCCCTGGATGCCTTAGTTCTCAGTTGGGAAGGGAAGTTCCTGTATGCTTTCCCCTTCCCTCTCCTGCTCAAAGTGCTAGTCAAAATCAGATCTCAACTGTGCAAGATGATCCTGATTGCTCCAGACTGGGCCAGACAGCCCTGGTATCCACTCCTACTGTCCTTAGCAGTCCATCTTCCCCTGTGTCTTCCCAGGAATTACAACCTGTTAACCTGTGCTCAGGGGAGGATTTGGTACCCGAATGTCAAATCTCTCAATCTCAAGGCCTGGCTCTTGAAGAGTTAGTTTGCTGATTTACACCTCTCCCAAGGTGTAATGGATATTCTGAAGGCTTCTAGGAAACCTTCCATCAGGGCTACTTAGAATTCCAAATGGAAAAGATTTTCCATATGGTGCTCTGGGAAGCATATTTCCCCAGAGTCTGCTGATCTGCCCACAGTCCTTGATTATATGGTCCATTTAAATAGCTTGGGGCTGAGACCAGCTACACTGAAGGTGCACCTGGCAGCTGTTTCTGCTTTTATTTCAGCAGGTAAGCCCTCTTCTCTTTTAGCTCACCCTGTATTCTCCAAGTTTTTCAAGGGATTGCTTCACACCAACCCTCCATTCTGGGACCCTGTCCCTGCTTGGGACCTTAATGTTTGCATTGCTCAGTTTATGCAACCCCCTTTTGAGCCTTTGTCTTCAGCAGAGCTTAAGTACTTGACTTGGAAAACTGTGTTTCTGGTCGCCATCACTTCTGCCAGACGCATAAGTGAATTACAAGCTTTGTCAGTGGAGCCTGATTTCATCTCCTTTCATAGAGATAAGGTGGTCCTCAGGACTAACAGGAAGTTCTTGCCTAAGGTGGTTTCAGATTTCCACCTTAATCAATCTGTGTCTCTTCCTGTGTACTTCACTGACCATTCCTCCTCTGGCGAGAGGAGGCTGCACAGTTTAGATGTGAAAAGAGCCATTAGCTACTACATAGAGCGTACCAAGGGTCACAGGTTTGACTCCCTCCAACTGTTCCTCACTTATGGTAAGGTTGGTAAAGGGAAACCTGCCACTAAAAGATCCATTGCCAGGTGGATTGTCTCTTGTATCCAATTTTGTTATGAAAAACTGGGTAGGTTCCACCCTCAGGCCTGAGGGCTCACTCTTCCAGAGGTACAGCTGCTTCCCTGGCTGCTGCCAGGGACATCCCTATTCTAGAGATATGTCAAGCAGCTACCTGGAAAACAGTTCACACTTTTACCAGGCATTACTCCCTGGATATCCAGGCTAGGAGTGATGCTTGGTTTGCACAACTGTGCTTCAGAGCCTATTCCAAGTAGGTTCTGTCCTCTTCCATGGAGGTACTGCTTAGTAGTCTGCTATTGTCAGAATACAGCAAGACTTCATGTTTGAAGAAAAATTACTCACCTTAGTAATGTTGTTTCTTCTAATGGAGTCTTGCTGTATTCTGACTCTACCTGCCCTCTCAGAACCTCTGTTTTTGGGATGTGGGTGGGCAGTGCAGTGTTGGCACTCAGTAGGTGCCCACCTTGTTGTTTTCACCCCCCTTTTTCTTGGGGTGACTGGGTGTTGTTTTTTCATTTTTTGGGTCTCCTGACTTGAGTCTTTGTTTTGGGACCAAAAAAATGTGTTTTATGTTTAGTAGCCAGTTGGCTAGTGTAGGTTTACAACTTCCACACAGGACCTTAGTGAGTTGAGTTCGTAAAGATCTGACGGTTTGAGTTTGAAGAACAGAGTCTCAACCGAGCTCGAGCTCAGCGTTCCATGCCTGGCATGGAAAGTTAACTCTTTCACCTCCGGGGCAGTTCGAAGGTTGGGACTCACTGCTATTGTCAGAATACAGCAAGACTCCATTAGAAGAAACAACATTACTAAGGTGAGTAATTTTTTCTTCCTCTCCTCCCCACAGACCTCCAGACCGCGGTCAAGCAGGTCCACGACCAGGACTGGGCGGTTGCGAAACAGCAACTCCAGACGACTCTGGACCTTTGGGACGCTTGTGCCTGCTTGGTGGTGGCCGTGGTTACAGTGCACCGCAGAGCCTGGCTGAGGGGCTCCACCTTCACGGCGGATACTCTGCACAAGTTGTCGGACATCCCCTTCCTGGGTACGACCTCTTTGGTCCAGGTTTGGATGGTCACCTCCAGTGCATAGAGAAGTCCAGTGCCAGCTTGGACTCTGTTCCTTCTGTTGAGAAGGAATCCCAGGGTTCCAAAAAGCAGAAAATAAAGCCTTTTTGGCCTTCTGCCCCTACGGCCAAGCAGCCCCATTTCCAGTCAAGGCAGCAGCAGGCTCAACCTTGGTACCCTCAGCCCAAGTCGGGGGCCCCCCGGCGGCCCGTAAGCCTGGAGGAAAGGGTCCCAGTGGTCCCCAAACTGGATCCTCTTCCTCCAGTCCTGCACAGTGACTGGGTGGGGGTTGCCAACCCATACCCCGTCACACCAGCTCTGGGTCCTCCCATGGGGGGGGCCGGCTCCACCACTTCCTTTCCACCTGGTCCGCTGTTACAACGGACAGGTGGGTTCTGGAAGTGGTTGGCCAGGGGCTGCCTCTGGAATTAGAGCAGTAACTGCTGAGCCCACACCTCATGGGAGGATATGGTGTCCGTGCACATTCTTAGTCGGCTCTCTGAGACGACATCGCTCAACTCCTCTGCAAGGAGGTAGTGGCCAGAGTCACAGATCCCCCTGTCAACCCAGGGTGTGTTTCCAGCTATTTTCTGGTCCTGAAATGGATGGGGGGCTGGCGCCCCATTCTAGATTGTGACAGTGTGACCCATGTCATAGTGGACATCCCTGGGATAAGTTGGAACCATGTCCCAAGCAGTTAATGTTTTCTGTAATGTCCAGCATGCTGCTTGGCTGGCTGAAACAAAACTGTTTTGATATGGGAATAGCAAAAGCTTGTGTCTGTGATTTTAAGAAATTTCCTTGTTGCCCCATATTATTATGTAAAAAAAAAACTGCTAGAATGTCTTTGACAGCAGACAGAATGTCTCTTAAGGAGAGTACAGAATGTTGTAGGATCGTGGATATGTTGTTCATCCACACTCTTTGGCAAGTTCCCTTCCACTTTAAATCTTGCTGGAAGTCTTCAAGCTGGCTCCTTCCACCCACCTGGTATAACTCTCAGCTCTACCCAGGACGCCAGATCTTCCTTTCCACTGGAAGATTCAGGTTGCCTCCCTCATGCTCATGCATTTTGTAGGCCCTGGCTTCAAAACCTTCGGATATTCCGAAAATCCGTCTAGTTAGCATTAGCGATCGCGACTACTTGCCTTCAGTTATGGAAGACAAGTCTTCCCCGGATTTTGCCAGTGTTCCTGCGGCCAGAAGATGTCGCGCACTGATCCCCACACCGCATGCGTCTACTGTCTTGATGTAAACTATGACACCTCAAGTGCAATCTTTGTCTAAGCTTTTCATCCTAACATCCTCGATGACCGTCCTATACGCCTATGAAAGTTGGGGAGGTCAAGAGAAACGAACCTCAGTGAATGCTAAGGAGGTTCGTGGCTGTTACTGCGACTGCAGGATCTGCCAAGCAATTGGAACGCATGCAAACATTCGAGGAGGAAGTGGCTCGGGCTGCAAAAACTACTCGGAGCTTCTTTGTTCTGCTTAACCTGGGCTCCACCTTCTCAGGTTCTTTCCGAGAGTTGTGCCAGTCTCTCCCAACCAAGGGAGAGGGTCCTGCGGGCACACACTCCTCTCTGTCCCATAAGCGGGAAAACGACCCGGGATCGTCTTTGTCCCGACGGAGATGCTCTTGGGATCGGGAGAGATCTCTGTCCCAGGAACCGGTACTCTCGACTTTGGTTGAAATTGCCCCTTCGGCCGCTGGCTTCTCTGCTTTGCCGTCTGGCCAGTCGACTGAAGTGTCGATCGATGACATTGAAATCGTCATTGACCCGATCGAACCATTGTCGAAGAGTCTGGTCGAAGATGCTCTCGATTGAACTCCAATCCTTACTTTCCCCGAAAAGATCCAGCCTGCTGGAAATCCCATTGAGGAAGTGGTCCCCGACCCCGGGAAATCACTGGTCCCGCCTGTCTCCTGAGAGACTGAATCAGCCTATCCGATCTCGATCGAGGTCCAGGACCTCCTCGACCGAAAGGCCGAGGAAGAGCCTCAAGCGCTATAAAAAGAGGCAACGCCATCAGTTGTCCTCCTCTGAGGAGAGGCTCCGGCGGAAACTCTGGCGCTACGAGGACCTCATGTGACAACAGATAATTTTCTCCGGGCACAAGCTGACCCCGACCATTACTTGACTTTCGCCTCCTAGGACGAAGCAGACTCATTCAGAGCCGATCAAGTCTGTTCCCCCACCCACAGCGCTGGCAGAACCTCTGTTCTAGGATCGTGGATATGTTGTTAATCCACACTTACTGGCATGTCCCTTTCCACTTTAAGAATCGCCAGAAATCTTCAAGCTGGCTCCTCCCATCCACCCATGTGGTATATACCTTTGCTCTGCCCCGTGACTCCAGATCTTCCTTTCTGCTGGAAGATTCAGGTTGCCTCCCTCGTGCTCATGCATTTCGTAGGCCCTGGCTTTCAAAACTTCGGTTTTACCGAAATTTAATTGTTTTTAATGGTAGAGAAATCTTCCCCCGGATTATTTGGTGTCCTTGCGGCGAATAAATGTCACCCACCGATCCTCATCTCACGTGCATCTACTGCCTCGGTGTCAGCCATGACACCTCATCCTGCAGCTTCTGCGTAGCCTTCCATCCCAACGTCCTGGATGACAGTCTTTCACATTTGAAACTGGAGAGACCAGAGAAGAGGAACCCTCCGGTGAAGTCCAAGGAGGCTAGGTGGGCGGTTTCCGCTGCTGCGGGATCTGCCAAGCTATTGAAACGCATGCGAGCATTTGAGGAAGAAGCTGCTCGTGCTGTGGACTCTCGAAGCTTCTTCGTTCCGCTCAACCTGGGCTCCACATTCTTGGGCTCTTTCAAGGAGTTGTGCCAGTCTCTTCTCACCCAGGGAGAGGCACCCTCGGGCTCGCACTCTTCCCGATCTCGTAAGCGGGAGAAGGAACCGAGCAAGTCTTTGTCTCTGCGGAGGCGCTCTTGGGACAGAGATAGGTCTCAGTCCCAGGAGCATATGGTCTCTACCTCGGTCGATCGCTTCTTTGGCTGCCGGCTTCATGGACATTCCATCGGGCCAGCAGACAGAGGATGCGGCCGATGAGGTCGAGACTGTTATTGACCCAATTGACCCGCTGTCGCCGACCCCATTCGACTCTTTAGAGAGGACTCCGGTCCTTGTCTTCCCCGATGAGATCCAGCCTGCTGGTGTCCCCATCAAGGATCTGGTTTCGGACCCCCGGATATCACCGGTTCCGCCAGTGTCTCCTGAGCGACAGAGTCTGCCTGTCTGATCTCAGTCGAGGTCAAGAACCCCCACGTCTGGAAGGCTGAGAAAGAGCCGTAAGCGCCTCAAAAAGAGGTGACGCCATCGGTCGCCCTTGTCGTCCTTAGATGAGGAGAGGCTCCGGCGGGAACTCTGGCGCTATGAGGACCTCATGTGGCAGCAGCTGATTGTGTCCGGGCACAAGCCGACTTCGACTCCTACCCCGGCCATTACTTGGCTTTCGCCTCCTAGGCCAAAGCCGACCCCTTCCGAGCCGAGACCTTCAGTTCCCCAGCCCGCGGGGCCAGCGCGACTACCTGTTCGGCCTAAGCCAGTCTCTCCACTGATCGTTGTGGAACTGCTGCCTCAACAGCCTGTTGGAGGGGCTCCTTCCAAAGACCACCCAGACACCAGGATTCCCCAGTGTTGGTCACGGTCACACTGTACCGCCCTCGGCGTGTCGAGGGTGATTTGGGCGGCAGGCTGCTCTATCCCAACTCCTCTGATTTGGTTGTCACCAAGCTTCACTCTCATCCTGGGGATGATGAGTCGTCCGTTGGCCTAGGGATGGAGGAAGGTCCGTCCTCCTTCCAAGGGATCCTTCACCTCATCTGAGTCCACAGGGATGCTCCTGGAACCCAGCCAGAAAAAGGCAGAGTACCCTCTTATGGGCATCCTTAAAAGAGGGGATACCCCGACGGAGGCCTTTCCTGTGGCCGAGGCCATTGTTGGTCCAGCACTCTTAACTCTGGCAGCATTCTGCCTCTTGTCCAGCCCCGTCTGCCCGCATGGCCCGCAAGTACGTGGTTCCCATGGGGTCCTTTGCGGGGTTCGCAGAGCACCCTCCGGCCAAGAGCCTGGTGACCGCCTCTGTGTTCAGGCGTACTGGCAGTTCTGCCGACATGGATCGACCTCCTGACTGAGTCCAAGCTCTTGGACCATTCGGTGAGGGAAGGTTTTCGCGGCTTCCTCCTTGGGCCTTTGTCAGGCAAGTTCGGCTGTCATCATGGCACACTTCTCACGCCCTTCTCAGGTTGTTAGATGAAGTCCTCCCACATCTCCCCACGGACATGCAGACTACGGTCAAGCAGGTCCGAGACCAGGACCGAACTGTTGCTAAACAGTAGCTCCAGATGGCCCTGGACATCGGGAACTCTTGTGCCCTCGATGGCGGCCGCCAATTTGCCTCTCAAATCAGGGGGCTTGGCTGAGGCTCTTCGCCTTCCGGCGGATACTCGGCACAAGTTAGCTGATGTGCCCTTCCTTGGGACAGACTTGTTTGGCCCGGGAGTGGCTGGTCACCTCCGGTGCATAGAGCTGTCCAGTGCCACTTTGGACGCTACTTCTGCCAAGAGTTCTTCGGGCAAGACCAGCAGAAGAAGAAGCCCTTTCGGCACTCTTTCCCTGCAGTTCAGCAGTCCTCCTTCCAAGGGGGACAGCAGCATCAGTAGCAGGCTCAAGCTTGGCACCCTCAGCCGAAGCCAGGACCCCAGTAGGGCTGTAAAGGAGGCCGAGGCTCAGGTCCTGGAGCCGCCTCCTCCTCAGAGCCTGCTCGGTGACAGGGTGGGGGCTGCCACCCCTACTCCCGTCACGCCAGCTCTGGGTCCTCCCGTGGTAGGGGGCTGGCTCAGTCACTTCCTTTCCGCCTGGTCCGTTGTCACATCGGACAGGTGGGTTCTCGAAGTGGTCGGTCAGGGACTGCCTCTAGAGTTCGAACAGTACCCTCCCAGCCAAGCCCGTGCCCCTCGGGAGGAACAGATATCTACTCGCACCCAGTCAGTTCTTTGAGATGACTTTGCTCAGCTCCTCCTCAAGGAGGCAGTATTTCCATGGCGGATCCTCCAGCAGACCCAGGTTTTGTCTCCAGGTATTTCCTGGTGCCCAAGGGGTGGGGGCTATGCCTGTTCTAGATCTCCACGACCTGAATCATTATCTCAGGTCTCGCACCTTTCGGATGTTCACTCTGTCCCAGATCATTCCATCCTTGGAGTGAAACGTGGTTTTGTTCACTGGATCTGCAGGATGCGTTCTTTCATGTCCCAATCCGTCCATCCTATCAGCGGTTTCTCCGCTTCAGGGTCAAGGGGACCCTGTAGAAGTTCCGAGCCATGCCGTTCGTCCTGTCATCTGCCCCATGGGTCTTCACGAAATACATTGCAGTGGTGGCGGCCCATCTGTGGTGTTTTGGGGGGGTGTCAGAATTTACCCCTACCTCAACAACTGGCTTCTAGCAGGTCACTCCCTACAGGAGGTAGAGAGATCCAGGGATCTGGCACTCCAGACCTGCTCCCAACTTGGTCTCCTAATCAGTGAGGCCAAGTCGGAACTTGTTCTTCTCAGGTGATGGGCTTCATTGGGGCAGAGCTCGACTTTCGTCAAGCCAGAGCTCGGCTTCTGGCAGACAGGGCAGAGGTTCTTACTTCCTTTGCCCAATCATTTCTGGTTGGGCAATTGCACCCTACCTGGGACTTTCTATGCCTGTTGGGTTACATGGTGGCGTGCACCTCGGTGGTCCATTGGGCCCGGTGGCACATGCGCCCCCTTCAATGTGAGCTGGCTGCCCGGTGGACTCAGCGCCATGGTCAATTCGACTAGCTGGTCACTGTAACCCAGAAGATGTGGGACGCTATCCAGTGGTGGACTGCCCCAGACCGATTGCAGGAAGGGATCCAGTTTGTCCACCCCGAGCCGACTGTCATTCTCCCGACCGATGCCTCTCATGGGCTGGGGAGCCCATATGGGGGACAAAAGGGCCCATGGGCTCTGGACCCCGAGGAGTCCCGATGCCACATCAACCTGTTGGAGTTTAGAGCAGTCAGACTGGCACTGTCAGCTTTCACTCCTCTGCTCCGAGGTCAAGTGGTTCAAGTCCAGACGGACAATACCATGACCATGTACTACCTCAACAAACAGGGCAGCATGCACTCCCATCTGCTGTGCAAGGAGGTGCTCCGCATCTGGACCCTCGTGTACCGGTTGGAGGCAGATCTCCTAGCGATCCATGTGGCAGGAGCCTCGAACTATCTGGTGGATGCTCTCAGCCGTCTAGGCCAGACATCCCACGAGTGGTCTCTTCATCCAGAGGTAGCTTACAGCCTGTTCTCCCATTGGGGAAAACTGATGGTGGGCCTGTTTGCCTCCAGGGAAAACACCAAGCTGAGGCTGTATCATGCCCACCCACTCAGCAGGCCTCACGGCAGGGGGATCCCTTCTCGAAGCCGTGGAACCCAGGCCTCATCTACGCCTTTCCTCCTTTTCCCTTCATCCACAAGGTGCTCCTCAAGGTGAGGACCAAGGTGAAGGTGATCCTGGTAACCCCAGACTGGCCTCACCAGTTCTGGTATCCAGATCTCCTCAGCCTCAGCTGCAGGCCACCGGAGCGGCTTTGTACACGCTTGGACCTGATATCACTCAGTCAGGGGAAAGTATACAATCCGGACCTTCAATCCCTGCACCTCACAGCCTGGTACCTGAGCAGCTAGAGTTCCAGGCTTTTGGTCTTTCCGAAGATGTCTACACTGTGGTGGAGGCATCTAGAAAGGAATCAACCAGGAAGTGTTATATCTTCAAATGGAAAAGGTTTTCCATTTGGTGTCAGGACAAGGGCCTGTACCCTTTGTCCTTTCCCGTGGCTAGCATTCTCGACTACGTTTGGTCTCTGTCCAAAGGGGGTCTACGGTCATTGACCCTTAGGGTGCACCTGGCAGCCATCTCTGCTTACTGGCGCGGGCTGGTCAGCCGACAGCGCAGGAGACAGTGGTCTGGCGCTTCTTCAAAGGCCTGGATCACATATCCCCTCCGCTGCATGATCCTCCACCTCTGTGGGATCTGTTGCTGGTTTTGGGCAAGTCATTTGAACCCGTGCACAAATGTGAGCTCTCACACTTGTGGAAGATGGCCTTCCTGGTGGCTATCACGTCAGCCAGAAGGACAGGGGAGCTCCAAACGCTTTCGGTGAGCTCCCCTTTCCTGGTCTTTCACAGGAACAAAGTTGTCCTGCGCCCCACCTGAAATTCCTTCTGAAGGTGGTGTCAGAGTTCCACCTTAACCAGATATTGACTCTGTCGGTATATTCCCCAAATTGCACCTCGGACGTAGAGTACAGGCTCCATACCTTGGACCTGAGACGTGCTCTCTCCTACTACAAGGAGAGGACGGCAGAAATTCGTGGAGAGGTTCACCAGCTTTTTGTCACCTACGCTGAAGCTGCTTCTGGCAGACCTGCAGCCAAATGGACCATAGCAAGATGAATTACATCATGCATAGATCTGTGCTATGAGTTGGTGGGCAAGGAGCCTTCCAGAGGGATAAGAGCTCATTCTACCTGCCATACCGCTGCATCAGTGGCTGCTTCCAGGGGCATCCCTATCCAGGAAATCTGTCTGGCTGCTACCTGGAAGTCAGTAAACACCTTTATAACCCACTACCACATCGACCTTGAATCACGCTGGGATGCTGGTTTTGGGGCCTTGGTTCTCCAATCTCTGTTTCCTAAGTAGGGGATGTGCGCCTTGCCTCCCTCCTCCCAGAGAACTGCTTGGAGTCTGCCAAACAATGTGGATGAACATATCCACGCTCCTAGAAGAACAGGTTACTCACCTGTAACAGTAGATCTTCCTGGACATAAGTCTCCACCACTCATTCACACTAGTGGGATCTGCGCCGGAGGCACTAGGACCCATTGGGAGCAAACTTTTTGCTGGAGGGTCGACACAAGAGATGGCGCCGCGAGGCATGGCGCCGCGAGCGCTAGCTCGCGCGGCAATGACTATCTTGGCGTCAACCCTCCAACCGCCTCAGTTCCTTTTTTCCCGCCATCGAGTGCGCTTCAGTAACGACGTCGCTCACCTGTCGGGAGTCGAACTTCAAACTAGCGCATAGTTTTCAGTTTATTTTTTTGTAATATTATCTCCTAGCAAGCCTTTCCAGCCAAGGGACCCTGGAAGCCATTCAAACGGCCTCTCGCCTTCTTACGTCCATGGGAGTTCTGCTCAATCTGAAGAAGTCACAGCTGCAGCCCTCCCAGAGGCTCCTTTTCATAGGGACTCTTCCAGAGGACAGAAGACTCGACATCCTTCAGATGGCCCATTACATCGGGGAGAACAGATCGGTCACAGCTCTCTCGATGCAAAGTATGTTGGGTCTCATGGCGTCATCAGTGTTCACTGTACCCCTAGCTCGGTTACATGAGGACCACCCAATGGATGCTCTCGGCTCAGTGGTCACCGACCTCTCACCCCAGTCTTATCCCATCAGGTGACAGAGCCCTTGCGAAGGTCTCTCACCTGGTGGTCTCAAGAGAGCAATCTCCTGGAAGGATTCCCCTTTGCTCCTCTGGATCATCAGATCTCCATCACCACAGACGCATCGCTGATGGGATGGGGAGCCCACTGTCGCTCTCTCCACACTCAGGGTGTATGGACTCAGCTCGAGGCTCAGCTTCACATAAATGTCCTGGAGATGAGATCAGTCCTCTCTGCGATCAGAGCGTTGAAGGATATTGTTTGTCACAAGAACATTCTCCTTCAAACGGACAACAAAGCTGTGATGTATTACATCAACAAGCAAGGCGGTGCTCATTCTTACCCCCTTTGCAGGGAAGCAATGAGAGTGTGGGAGTGGTGCTTGGAGCACAAGTCTCTAATTCAAGCGGTATATGTACCAGGTGTACAAAACGACTTGGCAGATCACCTCAGCAGAACAGAGGCAGACCCTCACGAGTGATCTCTCGATCCAGCCGTAGCTCGGTCACTGTTCGAAGAGTGGGGGACTCCAGACCTGGACCTTTTTGCATCCCCACTCAACATAAAACTGCCTCTCTTCTGCTCCAGAAATCCAGGGCCTGGCATTTTCTGTCAGGATGCGTTCAGGCTGCGGTGGACAAACGCTTTCTCCTCTTTCCACCGCTTCCTCTAATTCAGAGAGTACTCTCAAATGAGTCTCAGGACCAAGATGATTCTCATTGCTCCCTCCTGGCCCTCGCAACTATGGTTTCCTCTACTCAACAGTATGTCGGCAACCTCTCCGAGACCACTTCCCTTGCAGATCAATCTTTTGACTCAGGGTTCGTTGGTCCATCCCAACCTGAGGTCGCTTCACCTTCACGCTTGGCTCCTGAAGAGGTAGAAGTGAACCGGTTCAACGTCTCTCGAAGAGTCTCAGACATCCTTCTGGCTGCCCAGAAGCCAGCTACTCGAAAAACTTACGCTTCTAAGTGGAAGCGTTTTTCTCTCTGGTGTGCAAAGTCCTCTTGGAATCCCTTTTCCTGTTCTCCAGACAAGGTTCTGGAGTACCTTTTGGACCGATCAAACTCAGGTCTCCAGTACTCTACAGTTAAAGTTCACCTTAGTGCCATTTCAGCGTACCATGAGCTGGTTTCTTCCTTGTCTCTGGCTCAGTTACCTTTGGTAAAGAGATTTCTTAAAGGAATTCTGCATACCAGACCCCCTATAAGATGTCCGGTTGCAGCCTGGGACATGAACCTTGTGCTAGACATGCTCACTCGGAAGCCTTTCGAACCCCTAGCTACCTGTGAGCTAACATTTCTTACCTGGAAGACAGCCTTCCTAGTGGCCATTACCTCAGCCCGCAGGGTCTCTGAGATACATGCCCTGGTTACAGACCCTCCGTATACTGTGTTCCATAAGGACAAAGTAGTTCTTCGTACTCATCCTAAATTCAAACACCATGAAGTCTTGCTATATTATGACTTAAAGCAGTTAGCCACAGCACTTGAACTGCCCCGGAGAGGAAACAGTTAACTCAAGGGAGACTGGAGTTCTAAAGCGTGAGAGCGCTATGCCAAAGCTCTATCTGGCAAGTTTCAAATGAAACTGTCAGATTCTTTACTCCGCTTCACTGAACAGTCGCTCTGGAGATCAGCTCCTTCAGCTCGGTTCATTTCTCAGTTCAAGCGAGTATTTTCGGTTCATTTGAACCGGCAAAAAGTATTTATTTTACCGCATTTCGGTTCAAAGCTCTATCTGGTAAACCGTAAGTACAGGATTTAAAGTCTGTGTGGAAAATTAATTATCGGTTCGGTTTTGAACCGATCGGTTTGCTAAAATAAGCATTTCTATTCATATTTTGGGCTTTTTAGAGTGCGGTTCCCGGTTCTTATCGGTTCTAAAAAAACCTATACTTTTGGTCAAAGGCTATGGTTTTTCCTGTAGTGGGAAATTCTCTGTTTGGGGAACAAACAGAAAATTATATGAAAAAGATGGATGAATACAGAACTACCTACAAAAGTGCCCAGGCCAAGGAGAGGCATGCCACTCCACAAAGGCACGCTCCGAGGTAGGGGCAGGCCTTTCCACAGGCCTTTTTACCAATCTCAAGCCTCCTCTGCGTTTGCACAGAGGGGTTTCTTCAGAGGCAGAGGTAGATGGGGCACAAGTAAACCGTCCCCTCCCTCAGCCTAAGGCTGCTGCAAGCAGGCACCTGATGGGTGCCCAGGGCGATTCTCCTGTACCGGTGGGGGCAGGTTGGCTTATTTCAGCCAGAACTGGCTGTCCCTAACTTCGGACAGATGGGTTCTGGAGGTAGTAAGCCAGTGTCTGGTTCTCAGCTTCAAACAGTTTCCAAGGATGAGAGCCAGACATTTTCCACCTGCAAATCCTTCAGAAGCCCTTGCTTTGGAAGCAGAGGTTTCTTCTCTTCTAGACTGCAAAGCAGTGGAAAGGGTCTCTCCTTGCCACCAGGGCAAGGGGCTGTACTAAAGATACTTTCTTACCCCAAAAAAGACAGGAGAATGGCGGCCCATTCTAGATTTAAGGTACCTGAACAAGCATCTTTTGAAACCAAAGTTCAAAATGTTAACTGTGGCAATGATTTTGCCTTCCCTGAGGCCAGGGGACTGGCTAGCTTCCCTGGACCTCAAGAATGCCTATTTTCATGTCCTGATCAGGCCTTCTCACCGAAAGTACCTCAGGTTCGAACTGCCCTCAGGCCACTACCAGTTCAGAGCAATGCCCTTGACCTTACCTCTGCTCCAAGGGTATTCACAAAATGTCTAGCTGTGGTAGTGGCTCATTTAAGAAGGCAAGGGGTTGCTGTGTTTCCTTACCTGGATGACTGGCTCATGGTGGGTCAGTCTCCAGATCAGGTAAATCCACTTGCAAGTCACCCAGCAGCTTCTCACTTCCTGGGATTCCTGCTGAATTTACCAAAGTCAGTTCTGGAACCAGTTCAGGTACTAACTTTCATAGGTGCAGAATTGAACACAGTTAGCCAGGGCATTTCTCCCCTCGGAAAGGTAGACAGACTCATTGCCCTGGCATCCTCCTTTACCCTCTGGGTCTCTCGACCAACAAGGCATTTTCTGCAACTCCTAGGGCACATGGCTGCTTCCACAGCTGTTGTGCAAGGAGCAAGATTCAGATGAGGGACATTCAGTTCCATTTGAGGGCCTATTGGTCTCAAAGGAGGGACCCCCTTACCAAATTAGTCCCAGTGACCCAAACTTTGATCCTGGCTCTCCAGTGGTGGCAGGATCAAAGCAATCTAACACAAGGGGTTCCCTTCATTCCCGTTTCCCACTCCCTCACCCTCACCACGGATGCCTCCCTGCTAGGGTGGGGGGCCCACTTGGGCGACCTTTCCACTCAGGGAGTGTGGTCCCCTCAGGAATCTCTGCTCCACATCAATCTTTTGGAACTCAGAGCTGTCTTTTAGCTCTTCAGGTTTTTCAGCTTCTGTCCAGAACAAAGTAGTTCAAGTCAGGACAGACAACACCACAACAATGTGGTACATCAACAAGCAAGGGGCACTCGGTCATCAGCCTTGTGCACGAAGCAATGAAGTTGTGGTCTTTGGCTTACTCCTGAACACCTCCCTGATAGCAGTTCACCTTCCAGGAAGGACAATGTCCTGGTGGATGCCCTCAGCAGGATTTCTCAGGGCCATCACGAATGGGCTCTGAATCCTCAGGTCAGGTGCTGGGTTGGTCTTTGCCAGATGGGGCACCCCTCAGATAGATCTTTTCGCAGCCCCAGACAACCACCAACTTCCTCTATTTTGTTGCAGGCCTCCAGTGCTGGGCTCAGTCCTCTGGCGCCTTTCTGTTAGATTGGAAGGAAGTTCCTATATGCCTTTCACCCTTCCCTCTTCTCTTCAGGGTATTAGTAAAATCAGATCTCAGCCCTGCAAAGTGATTCTGATTGCTCCAGATTGAGGCCAGACAGCCCTGGTACCCTCTGCTTCTGTCCTGACAGTCCACCCTGCCCTGAGCTTGCCCAGAGTCCACGACTTGCTGGCCTGTGCACAGGGGAGAGTGTGGTATCTGGACCTCAAATCCCTCCATCTCGAGGCTTGGCTCTTGAGGAGTTAGAATTTGCTGATTTCCACCTTTCCCAAGGTGTCCTGGATATTTTAAAGGCTTCAAGGAAGCCTTCCACTAGGGCCACTTACAATTCTAAGTGGAAGAGGTTTTCCATCTGGTGTTCTGAGAAACAAATTGTCCCAGAATCTGCTGATTTGCCCATTTTACTGGACTATTTGGTCCATTTAAATTCCTTAGGCCTTAGGCCAGCTACCTTAAAGGTTCATCTGGCAGCTGTCTCTGCTTTTGTATCAGCAGGGAAGCCTGCTTCTCTTTCCTTTCATCCTGTGTTTTCCAAGTTTTTAGGGTTACTTCACACTAACCCTCCTTTTAGGAACCAGCTCCTGCCTGGGACCTGAATGTTTGCATTGCTCAGTTAATGCAACCCCTTTGAGCCTCTGTCTTCAGCAGATCTCAAGTTCTAACTTGGAAAACTGTTTTTCTAGTGGCTATCACTTCTGCCAGACGATAAGTGAATTACAAGCCCTGTCAGTGGAAAAGATTTTATATCTTTCACAGAGATAAGGAGTCCTTAGGACTAACAGAAAGTTTTGCCTAAAGTGGTTTCAGATTTCCATCTGAACCAATCCATCTCTCTTCCAGTATTTTCACTGAGCATTCTTCCTCGGGTGAGAGGAGACTGCACAGTTTAGGCATCAAAAGAGCTTTAAGCTACTATTTGAGCAGCACCAAGGGTCACAGGTTCGATCCTCCAACTCTTCCTTACCTATGGCGAGGTTGGCAAGGAAACCTGCCACTAAGAGGACAATTGCAAGGTGGATCGTCTCTTGTATCCAATTTTGTTACAAAAACTAGGTAGAGAACCCCTCAGGACTGAGGGCTCACTCCACCAGGGGTACAGCTGCATCTGTAGCGGCTGCTAGAGATATTCCCATTCTGGAAATCTGTCAAGCTGCTACTTGGAAAACAGTTCACACTTTTACCAAGCATTATTCCCTGGATGTCCAGTCCAGGAGAGATGCTCATTTTGGCACAGCTGTGCTTCAGAGCCTATTTCCTAAGTAGGTTCTGACCCTCCTCCATGGAGGTACTGCTGTGTAATCTGCAGAAGTCCTAATATAGCAAGACTTCATGGTGTTTGAAGAGAAAATTATTCACCTTAGTAATTGCTTTTTTTCTCATGGAGTCTTGCTATATTATGACCACCCCCCAACCTGCCCCTCTCAGAACTTCTACTTGGGTAGGGGTTGGCAAATTAGTGCAAGCACTGTGTCATGCCATTTTAGTTCTTCCTTTCCCCCTTTTATTTGGGGTTAGGAACTAGGTATTTGTTTTTAAGTAATATATGGCCCCTTCGGGACTTGAGTCTTTGGGGAAGGGGGTCTAATAGTGCTTGTTAGGGTGAAACTAATAATATTATTATCATTATTATTATTATTATTGCTCTGTTGTTGTTGTGTTCGCTGTTGTTATTCCTACTAGTAGGTAGCCACTTGGCTAGTGTAGAGCTTTCCACACAGACTTGCTGCTTAGTATTAGCTTCAGAAGATCTGACAGTTTCATTTGAAACTTGCCAGATAGAGCTTTGGCATAGCGCTCTTGCGCTTTAGAACTCCAGTCTCCCTGGAGTTAACTGTTTCCTCTCCGGGGCAGTTCAAGTGCTGTGGCTAACTGCTTTAAGTCATAATATAGCAAGACTCCATGAGAAGAAAAGCAATTACTAAGGTGAGTAATTTTTTTCTTTCTTCCCAAGGTTGTGTCAGAATTCCATCTAAACCAACCTCTGGTCCTTCCCTCTTACTTCGCGAACTTCCAAAATGAAGAACGGTCTCTTCATTCCTTGGATGTTAAGAGAGCCTTGCGTTTCTACTTAGCTAGAACCAAGAATTTTCGCAAGACTCAGCAATTGTTTGTTTCCTTCAGCGAGACCCGGCTGGGTCAGCCTGTCGCTATCAGATGCATCTCATCGTGGTTGGTGGCATGTCTTCGACATTGCTATTCCATGGCACAGGTTAAGTTAGAAGGTAGAGTTTACGCTCACTCTACTAGGGCGGTCGCGGCATCCCTAGCGGAAATTCGCAATGTTCGATTGCAGATATCTGCAATACGCCACCTAGAGCTCAGTGCATACCTTGTTAACATTATGCACTGGATGTTCATGCCAGGCGACATTCCGCCTTCGGCAGAACTATCCTTAATGGGCTTCTGTCCTAGACATGTGAGCTCTGGCTCTCCTGCTGCCCTTTTGGGGGATTATCAGCTTGGTACTCTCCCACTAGTGTGAATGAGTGGTGGAGACTTATGTCCAGGAAGATATGAAAATTACGTACCTACCGTAATTCTTGATCTTCTTGGACGAGTCTCCACCACTCATATTCCTCCACCCTCCATCCCCGAGCTCACCGCTGTGTTGGTCTTCACTCCCTCAAATCTTTAGGCCGTGAAGACTTCTTTGTTGACCCTTCTTACACGGGTCGTCCGG
Source organism: Neoceratodus forsteri (assembly GCA_016271365.2). Lineage (NCBI taxonomy): Eukaryota > Metazoa > Chordata > Ceratodontiformes > Ceratodontidae > Neoceratodus > Neoceratodus forsteri. Next base: position 358,775,214 of record CM028137.1, read on the forward strand.
ACTATCTTATGTCCATTTTTAAGGTTAGGTTTACTCTTTACGTTAGTTGCGCTGCACCTCCTTGGTAAAAAAGGTACTGAGGCAGTTGGAGGGTCGTCGCCGAGATGGTCATTACTGCGCGAGCCAGCGCTCGCGGCGCCATGCCTCGCTGCGCCATCTCTCGCGCCGACCCTCCGGCAAAAAGTTTGCTCCCGGTGGGTCCTAGTGCCTCCGGCGCAGATCCCACTAGTGTGAATGAGTGGTGGAGACTCGTCCAAGAAGATCAAGAATTACGGTAGGTACGTAATTTTCATTTCTCTGATCTTATATGTGTCAGTCTTCACCATTCATCACAGATGGTACTGGCCGGAGATCAGGACCCAGCAGGCGTACCCTTTTTTTTTAAAAGATAGGCGGGCCGGCGCAGCATCGGCGCCGCCCTCGAGGCCGATGTACTACGTGGCGCTTGAGGATTAGCCGTTAAGCTGTGTCGGCTCCGCCTGCCTACCAGTTCTTCGTCTCCCGCCGTCGAGGTCGCCTCGTGGGAAGCCTTGAAGAAGTGTTTTGAAGAAAATTTTAGGCCTTAGCCCTTATTCGTCGATAGTTCATCGGTCTTCTAGTTCTAGTCTGCCCTACTCGACGTCGCTGGTAAGATCTTTCCATTATTTTTAATTTTGGCGACGTCGAGTCTATTTTTGGTGTTTTCCCCCTCAAGTCATGTCATGGTCGGAGGACAAGAAATTATCTAACACGGGGCGGCCCCCTATGCGTCGGTGCCCGTGTGGCCGCAATTTCTCCGTGACCGACCAGCATGACCGGTGTCTCTCGTGTCTTGGCCCGCTTCACGACATGGATTCATGCGATGCCTGCTTCTCTATGGACCACCGTGTTATCGAACAGCGCACGTGGAAAGTTGGACGAGCTCCGCCGACTTTCGGAGGTAGGATCCGCACTCATCGGGCCAAGTCGCGTTCTCTCGGCCTTTCCTCCGGGTCCCCTCCCGGTTCTGTACGGACCGTGGAGGAGGAGTCTCAACCCCCATAGCCTAGCCTTGGTTGAGACTCCTCCAGCGGCGCCAGGCCCATCCGCTTCCTCCCCGGGAGCAGGCAGGAGCGCGCCGCTACTGGCAATCACCCCGCCGGGTTGAAGGCCCCAGATGTCGCTCCCGCTGTTCGGAAGGCCGGGTCGGCGCCGTCGGTTGGTGCAGTAGATGCCTCCAGTGCCGTCCAGCGGTGCCGAGGCCTGTCGGCGCACGTCTCGTCTCTCGGTGCAGCGGGCTCTGTCGGCGCCCGCTTGTGGCGCGGTACTGCTGCCCAGCGCCCGCGACTCTGAATTGAGCGTCACCTTTTGCTATGTCATAGCGCCGAGGTTGAAACGCAGCGCCGTGGGGTCGTGGTCGCGCTGTCTGGCGCCGCCTCTGCTGCCGGCGCGGGTCCATTTCGAACCGTCGGCGCTGCTTTGTACTCAGCGGCGCCAGGGGGCCGGGCGGTGTCATCGGCGTCAAGCCTGCTCTTGGAGCGGTCGGTGCCTGGCGGTGTCTGCGACTCCGGGACCACCGCTGGGGCTGCCACCAGCGCCGTTTCTGTCCCCGGTGCCGCTCCTGGCCCTAGCCTCGGACCTCTGGTCCCGGCCGTCCTGCCACCTTCTGCCAGCCCTGCCCCCGGGGCCGTGGAGGGTGCGGGTGCTGCCTCAACCACTGCCACGACTTCTGGGCCCTTCGCGAAGGTCGCTTTTCCTCGCCCTCCTACCGTCTGGCTTAGGGCCTCAGATTCCACCTTTTCAGGGTCTGAGTCGGGCTCAGAGTCGGACGAGCAGTCACACCCTTCAGGGTTGCCTGCACAGGAGGGTGAACCAGTGGTCTCTTCGAGTCTGAGTCAGCCCCCTCTTGAGGAGCGTCAGGTTCCCCTCCAGGTCGGGGTCAGTGGCACTGACCAGCAGGCTATGGTGCGTGCCACTATAGCCATGCAACCTGGCCTGGGGGGGTTCCTGGACCCCTCAGCAGGTGTACCCCCTCCCGTGGTGTGTCTTGATCGCCCAACTTTGGGGCCTATCGAGAAGCCTATGGGTGGGGAGGGTGCTGCGCCCTGGATTTCCCCCTCGGGGACATCCCAGGGCTGCCAGCTACCTAGGCTGACCCTCCCGAGGACCAGGACTCTCTCGTACTCTGAGGGGTCGAGGGGTGTGGGGTCCCTCATTAGGCCTTTCTCTGGGGTCCACCCGGATCCTGGAAGAAGCCGGACTGCGGACTTCCGTCCTTCCCCTTCCGGGTCCTTGAGAGGGTTCCATTCTTTGGAGGCAGGGGACCGTCCTTCTGGACCCATACGGCCCCGGTTGCCTCACTGGGGGGGATTCTTCTGGGCGCAGCTTAGGCAGTACCAACGTGCTTGTACAGCTGTCGGCTGCGGAGTCTTCCGGGTCACCTTCCCTGGGTGTCCATGGTCCGCTCCCTGGCCCTGGCAGAGGTCAGCCGATTCCTTCCCTTGGCTCTGCCCCACCCCTCTGCCGCATTCTCCAGCGCTCCCGGGCATTCTTGGTCCTACCGGGCCACTCACCTGGGAGCAGTTCAGAGTGGTGGCTTCTCGGTTCCCTGCCTATGTTAGGGCCTTGGACAGTCAGGTTTTTCAACCTTCCCCCGAGCAGCCACCCTTGGAGCATATGGTGACTTCCAGCTCCTCATCCCCCTCTTCTGGGGGAGAGGAACCATCTGTCAACATCTCTCCTGCCGCTGATCTCTCCGAGTATCAGCGTTTCCTCATGAGGATGTTGGAGGACCTTCACCTTTCCCCCCTATCTGCGAGCAATCCAGAGCATGCGGCGCACGCCTTTCTAGGCGATTTCGGGGCGGCCACCCTTGTGCTGCCGGCCTGGCCTGCTCCCTTTCGGGAGGCGTCCATGCGTTTCTGGCAGAGGCCCTTCTCCGGAGTTCCTGCCCCTAGGGACCTCAGTCAGAGGTATTGCGCTCCTCCAGAGTCTCCAGGTTCTATGCCTCATCCGTAGTCCGGATTGAAGCACCTGGACACTCCTGATGGGCTTCGCACCGTCCACCGTGACCAGCCCCAGATCAGGACTCTTCGGATTTCGATTTCTGGGGGAGGAGGACTTTCTACTCGGCACGGTTGCTTCTCTCCATCTCCGCTCATCAGACCCACTATGCAGCCTACAACAGGTTCTTGTGGTCAGCGCTGGGTCAATTCCTAGCTGCTTTGCCTGACTTGAAGCAAACCAGGCAAGCCATCGCTCTCTCTGCACATGGCCTGGAGCTAGCAAGGCACCAAGCAAGGGCATCTTACGATGCCAGTGAGGTAGCTACCAGGGTAGTAGGGACAGCGATCTGCACCAGAAGATTGGCGTGACTTCGCCTCTCCCGGTTGTCACCCTTGGCCCGGCGTAGGGTGATCTGCTCCGCTCACCAGGGAACCTATCTCTTTTCCCGTAGGGTGAGACGACGTCTGTCGGGGCAAATTCCTTCCCCTCGGAGACCCGTCTTGCTCTCCCCACTCTCGGGCCTCCTCAGGCCCAGAAGGTTCCCCATAGTATGTCACCCACTGAGGCTAAGGGACTCTGTCCCTTGGGTGCCTATGTTGCTTCGAGGTGCTGGTACTCACCCATCTGTGATGAATGGTGAAGATTGACACAGATAAGATAGAAATTCACGTTCTTACCGTAATTATGATCTTTCTGTGTATCTTCACCATTCATCACAATCCCACCACCAATCCCCCTGGGGCTCCAGTCTCTGGATCCTCCTCCCTCTGTGCCTACCCCTCTTTTGAGCTGGGTAAAGTTGGGACACACAGGGGGGTAAATTTCTTCCCAAAGGGTACAGTTCGAGTGGCACTTCCTCTCTACTAATTATCTGCACCCCTACAGGGTGAGAACTGGTGGTTGCCCTCCTTCTGTTATCCTTCCTTAAAAAAAAAAAAGACGTCTTTACAGAGAGAGTACTGACTCCCTGTACCCTGTCCTTCTCCAGAATAGCCGACTCTGCTTTTGGGGTTTGCCAGTTATTCTGTGCCTTGAATTCTGGCAGGTAAGCTTTGCCACTCCTTGCAGTTCCTATACAGTCTGGTGACGGACAAGGGTCCTGGATTCTTGTTACCTCTCACTCTCTCCTAAATTCTCTCTCCCCCCTCCCTCCCTCCCTTCTTCCTTTTCCAGAGATTGGGGCCCCTACCCAGTCCCCTTAGTTTTTACTTTTTCTATGCTGTCCTCTTGTCGTTATTTCTCCTTTTAGTTCAGTTTCTCTTCCTTTTCTGTCCCTTGGACTCTCTTGTCCCACCCTCCATCCCTTCCTCTTACCTCTCCGGCAACTCAGAACTGGTAGGCAGTGGTCGGCCGGCTTAACTGGCTGATCCTCGGCGCCATGCGTGCGTCGGCCCCTCGGCGTCGCCCGATGCTGCGTCAGCTCTGCCTATCCTTTTTAAAAAAAAAAAAGGCTCCTCATGGGTCCTGATCTCTGTCCAGTACCCATTGTGATGAATGGTGAAGATATACAGAAAGATCATAATTACGGTAAGAACGTAATTTCTATATCTCCACCCTTGTCTTGGCTTACCAAGGCCAGAGTTTTCCTGAGAAAGGTTTCTTAGACCAGTGTACCTTCCCAATCAGCAAATGAATCAAATGACTGGGACGCAAGACCATAACAATGCCCCTTCCCTCTGTGAAAACTACATTACAGTACACCACATATCAATGCCCAGGAGCAATTTTATGCTCCAGGATTCAAAGTCATTGTTGTGGCTTGGGCTGTAATACCAATTAACCAAATGGTGTCACCATAATAACAGATGCTGTTTTGCAATCTAGTAGGCTGTATTCAATTCAGGTTTTTTTTTTTTTTTTTTTTTTAGGCCAACATCTCTGAGGTTGAAGTCTCCATTCCATCCAAGCTGCACAACTCCCTAATTGGTTCCAAGGGCCGCTTTGTGCGCTCCATCATGGAGGAGTGTGGGGGAGTGCATATCCACTTCCCTACCGAGGGCTCAGGCAGCGACACAGTCACCATCCGGGGGCCTGCAGAGGACGTCGATAAGGCAAAGAAACAACTGATGCAGCTTGCCGAAGAGAAGGTAATGTCACAAGCACGTTACTATATTTTAATTATTTTTTTAATCCCTTCTCCTGATTTCTCAATCTCCCATTCCTTCCTCATGTGTTTTTTCTTAGTAGTCGTAATGATACCCACTGGTGGGGACAGAGGTGATATTACTGCTGGCTTTGCATGAGCTGAAGCTTTTGGCTGTCGCAGTGTAATTTCTTAGTCTCTTTTTTTACTGAATACTTTCATTGCTGTAGTTTGTTATTCAAGTGTTGGTAAACCTTGAATCAGGCTCGTTGTGCTTTCTGGTTACCCACCCTAAGATTTGAACACCCTTAATGTAAAATCGAGGGGGGGGGGGCAACTAAAATGGATCAGTTTGTGCCTTCAGGTCCAGACCTGAACCAATGTTCTGGTCACCTGCCTGGCTTCAGTAGTCCAGCTGTTTGTCTTTGCATCAAGCCCATTAAAATCCAGAGAGGACTGGAACTGCCTTTTGCCCAGGTTGCATCTGTACATTGAAACATAATTTTTGGAGAATAAAACCTGTTCCAAGTGTAGGTGAATTCCTGTCTCAGCCCTGACAAGCACACATGCACACGTCATGTTCATTTTTTTCTTTTTGCTGTCTAGTTACTTTCAAACTAATTTTTTCTCCAGCCACTAAACACCCTCTTTTCCCGTTTTTGCCCCACTTTCCATAGCCTGAGGCCACTGTGACTCCCAACCTTGGTTGCCTGTTGCAGAAGTCTTGTGTGTTTCATCACAACTTTGTAATGGGGGGAGGAGGTGTTGCTGCAGCTAGATAGACGCATTAAACTGATCTCTCCTTACAGAATGAGTGTGCCTCTTCCGAGAAATGCCCCCCTACCAGCACAGGGCGTGAGATTTGACCGCATTTTTAAACCTGTGTCTTGTGTAACAGTATTGCATGCTATCAGTGAGCAGTGGGGCCAGCTTCTTCAGTTTTAATTTTTGTTTGTTTTGGTAACCCATGTCCCATATTGCCCTTCAGCAAACCAAGAATTATACCGCGGAGCTGCGAGCCAAGCCAGAGTACCACAAGTTCCTGATTGGCAAAGGGGGTGGCAATATCCGCAAGGTGCGGGACAACACTGGGGCCCGCATCATCTTCCCAACATCAGAGGACAAGGACCAGGAACTCATCACCATCGTGGGGACTGAAGAGGCTGTCAAGGAGGCTCAGAAGGAACTGGAGGCCATCATCAGGAACCTGGTAAGGCCATCAAGGCGGCGCTGGCTATACATTTAAAAGAGGACATTAAAGAAAAAGGCAGGACATTTAGATACAAAAATAAAAGTAATGACTAGAAACTTAGCCGGGGAAAACAGCTTAGACAGCAGGAATTTTATTTTTTTTTATTTTTGTCTTGTTTGTGTTGTGAGGTATTATAGCTGCAGTTTATAAAATGGACCATGAAAATCCAGTAACCTCATTGGTTGAAATGAGTCCCATAACTTGATTTACTTTCTGGCAACAGCACAGAACTACAAATTTTTTAACAGTAGTTCATTTTATTTGTGGGATAACAAACTTAATGGTGTGCTGTCATAAGGGGATAATACCGTTCTGGGGGGAGGGGGGCGGGATTGCAGCATTCTGCTACACCTCGTGCCCAACTCCATGAAGCTGCAGTTGCATTATTCCCTTATAACTGCACACTCTGCCAAGAGTTGTTTACCCTGATTGCATATACTAGAAATGTTTTCATGGCTAAGTTGTTTCTAGTCTGTATTTATGTCATAGTGCACTCCTGGAATTTCATGTGTGTGTATATATAATGCAGTGAAGTATGTCTGCTGGAAGGGAGCAATCACACGTATTCCCCCATCATCCCCATCTCTCCTTTTGACGTCTCCTTTCTCCAGTCCGGATGCCCATATGTGCTCTGTGGTTGGCCAGTGGGAAGTGTACAAATGCCAGTCAGCCTTTATCGGTGTCTGTGTTTCCATGGTAACAGTGAATGATAATTTAAAGTACTTTCCCATCATCTTAAAGCCATGGCATGACAGTTTCTGTCTTTGTGAATCAGCTGAAAGCTCTTTTCCATGGAGCTCCCCCAAGGGAGGGGCCTTAATACTCTGACCTAACCAACAGAATGGGTGGTGCAACTAGCACAAAAATGTCTGCTGCGGGAGGGGGCTGGTAGCCATGTTTCTAGGATCATGGATATGATCTATCCACACTGTTTGGTATGTACTTTCCCTTTAAGAATCTTGCCGGAAAGTCTTGAAGCTGGCTCCTTCCCCCCACTCGGGTGGTATAACCCTCTGCTCCGCCCCATGTTGCCAGATCTTCCTTTCCGCTGGAAGATGCAGGTTCCCTCCTTACTGCTCTCACGTTCAGTAGGCCCTGGCTTCAAAATCCTTGGATTTGTTCAAACTTAAACTAGTCAGAGCTAATACTAATCACCTCGTGAACTCGACTGCTATGGAAGATAAGAAACATAGACTTTGGCAGATGAGGACCGCGTGGCCCACCTAGTCTGCCCATTTCCCTACCTACAGGATAAGCTGCAGATCCTATTTAATCAACAGCCTATTTCTTCCTACCCCCTCCACAAAAATTGCCTTATTTCTGTCCCATGCATTCTTGAATTCTCCCACAGTTTTAGACCCCACAACCTCCTTAGGAAGGCTGTTCCGTGCATCCACCACCCTCTCTGTGAAAAAATACTACTCGATTGCCCTGAGCCATCTCCCCTCTATCTTCAGATTGTGTCCTTGTTCTTGCACATCTTTTCTGAAAGATGCTACTCTCTTAGTTTTGCTGATTCCACTGAGGTACTTGAAAGTTTCTATCATGTCCCCCTCTCCTCCTTTTCTCAAGGGTATACATATTAAGCTCCTTTAGTCTCTCCTCATATGGCTTCTCTTGCAGACCCTGCACCATTTTAGTTGCCCTCCTCTGGACTGCCTCTATCCTGTCTGTCCTTGCGGAGATGGGGTCTCCAGAACTGGACGCAGTATGCAAGATGGTCTCACCAACTGTCTGTACAGAGGGATAACAACTTCCTGTTTTCTACTGGTGATGCCTCTCCCTATACATCCTAGTATCCCCCAGCCCTCCCTACTGCCTTCTCACATTGCTTGCTAACCTTCAGGTCATCTGATACGATTACCCCCAGGTCCCTTTCAATTTTTGTTGTTGTTACTACCTCCTCCCCCATTGTGTAATTTTCCCCTGGGTTTTTGATTCCCAGGTGCATTATTTTGCACTTCTTTGCATTGAATCCAAGCTGCCATACTTCTGACTATTCCTCCAATCTTGCCAAGTCCCTTCTCATCCTTTCCACACCTCTTTGTGTATCAACCCTGTTGCAGATCTTTGTGTCACCTCCCCGCAGACCATGGTCAAGCAGGTCCGGAACCAGGGTTGGGCTGTTGCGACTCAGCAACTCCAGATGGCTCTGGACTTCAGGGACTCGTGCACCTGCTCTGTGGCAGCTGCAGTTGCCATGCGCTGCCGGGCCTGTTTGAGGGTCTCCACCTTCACGGCAGACACCCAACACAAGCTAACGGATGTCCCTTTCCTGGGTAGCGAGCTCTTCAGCCCAGGTGTGGACGGTCACCTCCAGTGCATCGAGAAGTCCAATACCACCTTGGACTCCATGATTTCTGCACAGAAGGAATCCAAGTTTCAAAAAGCAGAAGAAGCCATTTTGACACTCTGCCCCTGCGGCCAAGCAGCCCCACATTCAAGCAGGGCAGCAAGAGCAGGCACAATCTTGGCTCCCTCAGCCCAAGTCTGTGCCTCCGGCAGCCTGTAAGCCTGGAGGATGGGGCACAGGTGGTCCCAAACCTGGACCCTCTTCCTCCCAAGTCTGCTCAGTGACGGGATAGGGGCGGCCACCCCTATACCTCTCACTCAAACTCTGGGTTCTCCCATGGGGGGCCAGCTTTGCCACTTCCTTTCCGACTGGTCCGCTGTTACCGCGGACAGGTGGGTTCTAGAAGTGGTCGGACAGGGTCTGCCTTTGGAATTCGAGCAGTACTCTCCAAGCAGAGTGCGTGCCCCATGGGAGGAAATGGTGTCTGTATACACTCGGTCGGCGCTCAGAGACGACATTGCCCAATTTCTCCACAAGGAGGTGGTGGCCAGAATCACGGACCCCCCCCATGTCAACCCAGGGTTCATATTCAGGTACTTCCTGGTTCCAAAGCGGACCGGGGGGGGGGGGGTAGGCTGGCGCCCCATTCTAGATCTGCATGACCTGAACCAGATCTTCAGGTCACACACCTTAAGGATGGTATATCTGTCCCAGATCATAGCATCTCTCGAGCAGAACATGTGGTTTTGTTCTCTGGATCTCCAGGATGCATTCTTTCACATCCCAATCCGTTTGTCTCACCAGAGGTTCCTGTACTTCCGAGCAGAAGGAGCCCTATTCCAGTTCCGAGCCATACCGTTTGGCCTGTCATCGGCCCCACGGGTCTTCACCAGATGCATTGCAGTGGTGGTAGTGGCCCATCTTTGGCGTCAAGGGGTCAGAGTTTACCCATATCTCGATGACTGACTCTTGGCAGGTTCCACCAAGCAAGAGGTGGAGAGGTCCAGGGACCTGGCCCTCCAGACCTGCGCTGACCTTGGTCTCCTGATTGACCAGGCCAAGTTGGAGCTCTTGCCTTCACATGTGATATGTTTCATCAGGGCAGAGCTAGACTCCTGCCAAGCCAGAGCCTGGCTTCTGATGGACAGGAAAGAGGCTCCCTCCTCCTTTTCCCAATCATTTCTGGTTAGGCACTTGCGCCCTGCCTGGTACTTTCTGCGCCTTCTGGGGTACATGGCAGCCTGCACCACCGTGGTCTGATGAGCCCAGTGGCATATGCGCCCCCTCCAATGGGAGCTGGCCAGCCAGTGGACTCAGCGCCATGGTCAATTCGACTAGCTAGTCACTGTGACCCAGAAGCTCTGGGATGCTCTCCAATGTTGGACCATCCTGGATCACTTGCAGGAAGGGATCCCATTCATCTGTCCCGAGCTGACTGTCAATCTTCGAGAAACAGCTCTTGCAGCAGGTTACACAATTAGGACTGAAGCCGGCAGGCGCCAGGACCCGGAAATTTTCTAGCTAGCAGTATTCAGCGGAAACCACCCCATCTGTCCCGCCCGACATCAGGCATCATACAAAGGCGAGTCCCAGAATTCCCAGTTCTTTCCCGCCGCCGACTCGCCTGCATCAGCCTCACGGTCGCGCTCCAGCGAACGACAACCAGAACTTCCAGCTTTCACTCTAAATGTTAGCATCTCCTACTCCTTCCTCAGAAGGACACCCCTCCAAGTGTGCCTGCGGCAAATGGATACCTTTTAAGTATCTGCACTCATCCTGTTTGCGCTGCCTAGGCCCAGAACACACCAAGGCCTGCCCCTTTTGCCAGCGGTTCCACAGTCTGACCAGGATCCGCCACCAGAAGGCACTTCAAGGGTTCCTCTTGGAAGAACAGTTAAAACTTATGGAGAAAGACTCTGCCTCCAGAGGTGAGTCCACCTCTAAGACCCATAAGCACCGGGAGAAGGCCAGGTTCAGATCCCCGAACCGGGCCTCGGACTCTCGTACTAGCTCCGGCTCTATGCGTTCAGACCGCTCTCCCTCCAGGGCTCGCTCTCAGCCCCCTCCCGTGAAGGTTAGGACTCCTGGCAGTTCTTCGGTTTCTTTACATCCGATTAAGACTTCCAGGACCTTGGACCCTTCTCCAACACCCTCCCGGGTTTCCATGAAGTCTACTGACCATCACAGGTCCAAGTCCTCTTCCAAAGTCACCCATTCTTCCTCTGACAGATGCCGGGAGCCCGATGCCAGATCTGCATCCCAGCCTCCTAGAGGACCAGATCCCCCTCCCAGGAAGACTAAGGACCTGACATCCCTTAAGCGGACGACTGACACGAAATGGGCTGCCGACCCGTCCCCGTTTAAGCGCCCATCTGGCAAACTCCCGATGTCGGCCTCACGTTCTAAGGAGCCGACTGCCTCTGTCACCGGTGGACATTGGTCACCAGGAGTCTACGGAGGAAGATACAACATTGCCTGATGACCAGGCAGGTGACAGCGAGGACGCCGGGCTTCCGCAGGAGCCTTCACCTGATCCAGCGACGCCCGATACTGGCGACAGACCAACCCTGATGCCAGGACCATCATCCGGTATGAATATTCAGGAGGTTAACGACCTCTTCACTTTTTGGTGGGACACAAGAGGGACGTGGTCCCAGTAAAATCTCCTCCACCTTCTCCTCCTCCTCCTCCACCACCACAGGGGCCAGTAGGAAGACCACTGACCCCCAAGGAGCCTACCCCGCCTCCTAGGGGCAGGTCCAAAGAAAGGAGAAGGCCCCCTTCAAGATCTCCCTCAGGGTCTCCCAGTCCCAGGCGGCCCAGAAGTCGATGGTCCACTCTGCAGGGGGACGACTCTATGAAATGAAACTTTATTTATATGGCGCCTTTCTCAAACCAAGGTGCCTTACAATATTTAGAACAGTAATCAATAAATAAATAAAAGTCCATAAATTTATAAAATACTAAATTTATACAACACTAAATCTGAGCTCCAGTTTACAATCAATTAATTAAAATTAATCAACCATAAATAGGTCTTGAGGGCTTTTTTAAACTCCTCCACAGTCTCTCACTGACGAAGCGGATGGGGTGGAGAATTCCAGAGGGTCGGAGCAACAAACATAAAAGCATGAGCACCTGATGACTTAAAAAAAAAAAAAAATCGGAATCTCTAGCAACCTCTTGTCCGCCAAGCGGAGAGATCGCCTGGGGCAGTAGGGAACCAAAAGCTCTTTCAGGTAGTCTGGACCCTGTCCGTGGAGGGCTTTGTAGGTCAAAAGACCTACTTTAAAGGTGATCCGCCACTGAATCGGCAGCCAGTGCAGATCGCATAATACCAGCGAGATACGACAGGGACGATGTGTACCCATCAATCGGGCCGCAGCGTTCTGCACTAGCTGCATGCGGCGGATATCAACCCCAGGAAGCCCTAGATAAATGGAGTTGCAATAATCTAGGCGTGAGGTCACAAAAGCGTGAACCAACGTAGGAAGGTCAGCTGGCAGAGCAAGGTGCTTAATCCTGGCGATGTTCCTGAGATGATAAAAGGAACGTTTGACAACTGCCGACACCTGCGAATGCAGTGTCAGTTCGCTGTCAAAAATCACCCCCAGGTTCCAGACCCGTTCAGAGGTAGGGAGCTGGATACCTCCCAGAAATAAACCTGAGGATAAACCAGCTCCCATCCCCTCTACCCTGCGGCCTGGGTCCACAACTAATACCTCTGTCTTCTCAGAGTTCAACTTTAGCCAGCTCAAACTCATCCAGTCTTGGATTTCGGTGAGGCAGCTATTAATGACCGAGAGAGCTCTATCCTGGTCGGGTGCAAAAGACAGGTAGAGCGGAGTATCATCTGCATAGCAGTGAAACTTCAACCCATCCCTTCTTAGTGTCTCCGAGGGGCAGCATATATACTGCAAACAACATGGGGGACAACACTGAGCCCTGGGGTACCCCACATGACAGTGAGAGTGGGCAGGAAGAATTTAATCCAGACACCACTCTTAAGTCCTGTCAGTGAGGAAAGATCTAAACCAGCTGAGGACTGTCCCAGACAGACCACAGATAAACTCAAGGCGCTCAAGAAGTACCCCATGGTCCACAGTATCAGAAGCTGATGAGAGATCAAGAAGAACGAGAATGGAATGATTCTTATGATCTCTAGTCATCAGGAGATCATTGAGCGCCCGAACCAGCGCTGTCTCGGTATTATGCCTCTTTCGAAAGCCAGACTGGAGGGGTTCATAGATGTCATGGATGGTTAAATGGTTCTCCAGTTGTGCAGCCACCACCTCCTCAGTAATCTTCCCAAGAAAGGGAAGATTAGAGATTTGCCTGTAGTTGGCAGGGCAGTCGGGGTCCAAGGTAGCTTTCTTCAGGAGGGGTGTCATCACCGCCTCCTTCAGGGAGCTAGGAAACTCACCCACATCCAAGGAGCACCAGACTATCTGTGCTAGAACCGGGCTGATAGTCTCAAAACAACCCTTTATCAGGGAAGTCGGGCCTGGGTCTAAACTGCAGCACATAGGGCGCATACTTTGGAGGAGGTTGAGATGTCTAGACCCGACACCTCAGGTACCTCCTGGTCTCCTTCTCCGATCAGCATCTCATCACCTGACCCACAAGACACCCCCCCAGGTCGCCTCCGGATGATCCATCTTTCTCCGAAATCATGAGTCGCATCCAGGAGAACATGGGATGGGACATGGAAGATTTAGACCCCGAACAACCGCGCCTAGCCCATTATCTTCGGCAGAAGGACCCTAAGCCTGTGGTGATCCCAACCTTGGTGGACACCTTTGCGGACGTCACCAAGGCAGTGTGGAAACGTCCGCACTCCACCCCCGTGGTGCCGAAGAAGGCTGATCGCCTGTACAGGGACCCTGCAGAGGGCCCGAACTTGGCGGGACAACCCTTGGCTGACTCCCTGGTCATTACGGCCTCCCATGATAGGTCTCAACGACCACAACATTTGAGTACACAACCTCCGGACCAGGAGTCCAAGCGATTGGACTCACTGGGTAGGGCGCATGTATGCGGCTGCTACATGCTCCATTAGGTCACTGAACTATCTTACACACATGGTTCAAATTCAGAATGCCCTGTAGGAACAGGGTCAGGACCTAGTACAAGTACTTCCGGATGGCGAACAGAAGGAGGAGCTTCTCAACCTCCTCCGCACTGGGTCAGACATGGGGACCCAGGTCTTGAGAGCCGCCTACGACTCGGCAGACTCCGCAGCAAGGGGAGCAGCCTCAAGCGTCTTGACTCCGGAGACATTCATGGCTTTGTGTCTCCGGATTTACCCCGGACAGCCAGAAAAACATCCTGGACGTTCCCTATAACGGCAGAGTCCTATTTGGCGAAGACTCCGAAAAGGTGATCACCAAATTACAGGACGCCGGGAAGGCAGTAAGGACTCTACAGGCCATGTACAGACCCAAATCTGGTTCCTTTCGTAGGAACCAGAACTGTTTTCACGGCAGACAACAAGGGCAGCAGCCACGTTCTGGCCAGCAGCAAAGGGGCACCTTCCACCGTAAGGCCCAGCCTAAGTCTTCCGCAGGCCGAGGTTAGAGGTATACCAAACCGGCCCAGCCTATGGGGTAATGCTGCCACAGCATGACTTCTTCCCGTTCCCCGCCCCTCCTCTGGATCAACAGGCAGAAAAGGTTGGGGGTCGCATCGCTCGCCACTTATCAGGATGGCGGTCGATAACTGCCGACCGGTGGGTCCTTCAGCTAGTCAAGAGAGGACACTTTATAGAATTCCTTGACCACCCACTGTCAAGACCTCCCCTGCTTTCCCGTTATTTGGGTCAGCACACACTACTCGTACAGCAGGAAGTGCTCGCGACTCTGAGAAAGGAGGCTGTAGAGCACGTACCGAGGAGCCAGAGAGGTGTAGGTTACTATTCCCACTTTTCTGGTTTCCAAAAAGACAGGGGACCTCTGTCCGATTCTGGATCTCAGCGAGCTCAACGCTTTGGTCCTTTACAAACGCTTCCGCATGGTGACCCTTCCCAGTTTGATGCCCATGCTCAAGCAGGACGCCTTCTAAGCGTCTTTGGACATGCAGGATGCCTACCTCGCCTACCCCATAGCTCAGGCACAGGAAGTTTTTCGCTTCAAATTTCGTCGCTATTATCAGTTCAGCCTCCCTTTGAACTGTCCTCGGCACTTCGGGTATTTACGAACTGCATGGCAGTCGTAGCGGCGGCTCTAAGGAGACAAGGCCACTACATGTTCCCATACCTGGACGATTGGCTCCTCATGGCCCCCTCTCGGGAGGCCCTGTTATCCACAATTCACTGTACTCGGTCCCTCTTCGGGGTGTTGGGCATCATCAATTAGAAGTCACACCTGATTCTATTGCAGAATCTGCAGATCTTACTTCGAGAGGACTCTTGCAGTAGGTAATTACATATAGGACTGACATCAGCAGGCGGCAGGACCCCACAGAAAAATTTCTAGCTAGCAGTCCCTGGCGAGGGACCGCCCCTTCCCCCGTCAGGTGACTGGCATCAGGAGACGTCGGTATAAAGGGGTGTTCCCTCACGTCTGCCTTCCAGTTCTTTCCTGCCGTTGGCTCATGCCAGCGCCTTGCAGAAAAGTTCTTGCTCGTCCGGCTCCTTCGTCTGTTCTTTTACCGAATATTTTCGCCTTTTTCTTAGAAAATGTCAGTCATTCGTCGGTGTATGTTGTCCCCTACACCCTCCGAGCACAAAAACAAGTGCTACTGGTGTGGCGCCCAACTCCCACACAAGGACGGCCATTCCCTGTGCCTTTTTTGCCTAGGCCCCCACCACATCCAGTAGAGAAGTGCCAGCACTGCCTGAGTTTCAACTCGGCCACCCGCATAAGGCGGTAGCAGTCCTTGGAAGCCCACATTCTCAAAAAGATGAGCCCCATGAAGAAAGAACTCAAAAAGCTTCGGCAGGCATCAACTTGCCCTGAAGGCCATCGCAAGAAAAAGGACAAAGAAAAGCACCAGGACAAGGGCTCCTCTCCCACCGCAACTTGCTCGGGAGTCGTCATGTTAAAGGTAACGGCTCCTCGATGGCCTCCATAGAGGCTTCTAAGGCAGCGTCGGCCTGCCCGTCTGGCTCGCGCTTGGGCCCTTCTGGTGCCTCCGGGCTTTTGGAGGCCTCCGCCCTGTTAAGCTGTGGCTCAGGCTTTATGCCCACTGGCGGCGTCTGACACGCTGGACATCGGCTCCTCCACGTCCGGCACGGAGAAAGTCGATAAGTCGCCTGACCCTTTGGGCGGGCGCGGCCCTCCTCCACAGACCAGGCCACCCCTCCTTAGAGGCCTGCCTCGGCGAAGGGTCGTTAAGCCAGGCGCTGGCCCTCGGCGCCCACCGGATCCGCTGCAAACCACGCGTCTGTTTGTTGACCGCTGGCGGAAGAACCGGCGCTGGACCCTCCACGTCCGTCGTACCGCTCCCCGCAGCCCGCTGCCCTCCGGGGCGAGTCTCCTCAGCCCTCCATCCCCGGGCGATGCTGAGGTCCCTGTTCCACCTCAGTCAGACCATCCTTCTGCTGATCTGACGTCTGCCCCGGACGCCAGCCTCGACACCGGCATTGCCGACTCCGGGCGACATCCCGCTCCCGGATGCCGCCCCGATGCCAAGCCCGACACCCTCCGGGCCTTCTGCCCCAGATCCGCCTGCGGGGCCTCCGGCTGGGCCGTCTGCTTCAGTAGCTCCCCTGGCTCCCGGGTACCCAACCCCGTCGTATCTGACGCCGTCGTACCTGGGACCGCAGTATCAGACGCCGGCTTATCCGATGCTGCAGTACCCAACGCCGGGCTTCCCGCCGTTGGGTTATGGATACTCACCCTATGGGTGTAACCCATATGCTTATCCCCCTCCTCCTCCTCCTCCTTCTCCACCGGCGGTGGTTGCGAGAGACTGTGGTCTCCTGGTGGGCTGAGCCAGGCTCAGCTCACCAGAGAGGTGGACAGTAGTCTTCCGATGACGGTGCCGGTACCGGTTCCCGTACGTCCACGACAACAGACTCCCTCACCTCCTTCTGACACCAGGGCTAAACCCTCTGGGTCCAGAGAGGGGCAGGACATGCTTCCCCGAGGGCTTCCCAAAGGGTCCGTTCCTCCCACTAGACGGGAGAGGGAGTCATCGTCTTCATTTTCTTCCTCTTCCTCCTCTGACGCCTCGGATGCCTCCGGCTGCTCAGAGAAGGACGACAATCCATGCTCTCCGTCAAAACCCAGGCCAAGGACTCCTCCGAAGTCTCCTCCGGAGGATCCTTCTTTCATGGAGCTGCTACACAAAATCCAGGAGGTGCATAAGTGGCAGTCCTTGGAGCCAGATCCGCAGTGGGTGAGACTGACTGAGCATCTGGATCTGCCCGTGACAGCTCCCACCTTGGTGCCACCCTGGATCGAGCCTCACACCCACCTTGTTACCACTATTTGGAAATAACCGTCAGCGTTGGCCCCTCTTCCACTTAAGTCGAACAGACTATACCAGGCTCCCGAGGGTGTTGACTTTGTAGATTCTCGCCCTCGAGCTGACTCTGTCATGATTAGCGCCGCTCATGGCCGGACAGCTAATCCAAAACATCTTAGCTCATCGCCACCTGATAAAGAATCTCACCTTCTGGACCAGTATGGCAAGAAGAATCTTCCCTTGTCAATCTTCACCATTCATTACTGTTGGGTGACAGCCGGAGGCGTGCACCCGCCACGGGAGCTTGCTTTTTTTTTTTTTTTTTTGAGGAGTCAGCACAGACGGCGCCACCCCTTGGAGTGATGCTCTGTGTAGAGCGCGAGGGGCAGTTGTTAGGCGCTGCAGACTCCTCCATCCCAGTTCTGTTTCTCCCGCCGTCGAAGCTGCACCTGCTGCACGAGTTTTGATAGTTTTACTGTGTCGTAGGCCGTTTTTGAAATTTTTTTCGACACTCCTTCATCCCGGTATTTTCTCGACGTTGTCGACTGGTAAGACCTTTCCATTATTATTTTTTCTTTCGACGACGCCAAGCCTCTTCTGTGGGTTTGCTTGATTTAGCATCATGTCTGGTTCGGGGGCAAAGAGCAAGTCTAAGGCGGGCCATGCCCCTATGCGTCGGTGCCCTTGTGGCCAGCAGTTTTCCGTCACGGACCGTCATGATGTTTGTCTCTGGTGCCTGGGACCCTACCATGATATGGACCATTGCGACGCCTGCTTTTCCATGGACCGCGGTGTTTTAGAAGTCCGCGCGTTGCGAGTCGGGCGAGCTCCGACGACTTTCGGAGGACGACGTCACCCTAGGGCTTCCCAGGCCAGATCTCTTGACCTTTCCTCCGGGTCCCCTCCCGGGTCTAGATGGCCCAGCGAGGAGGAAACCACCTCCACTTCCAGCCTTGCCGAGGAGGAGGTTTTTTCTTCGGCGCCGGAGGAACGGCCTGATCCCACCCGGGGTCGCGGTGTTGGTACTGTCTCGGCAGTCACCTCCTCTGGTGTCGCGGCCCCTGGCTGCGGGTCCCGGCGCTGGTGGGCCCTCGTTACCGTCTTTCCTCGCCGTGGAGTCTTCCACTTCTCTTGGTGCTGGCGACTCGGTCGGGGCTGTGGTGGCGCCGTTCTGGTCCTCTGTGTCATGTCGCGTGGGGTCTCTGTTGGCGCTGTGGCGGTGTCGCTCTGAGTGTGGCGCCGTGGGTTTGGTGGCGGTGGTGCCGCTTTGGGCCTCAGCGCCATACGCGGTGCCGGGGACTCGGATGGCGCCGTCAGTGGTGCCGCGCTGGGCCTCAGCGCCATTCCCGGTGCCGGTGTTTCAGGCAGTGCCGTTGGCGGTGCTGCTCTACGGTGCCGAGGACTCGCGTGGCGCCTTTCTGGGTGCTGCGCCAGATCTTGGCGCCATTGCGGGTGTCTGGTACTTGGGCGGCACCGTTCGTGGTGCGCCCCGGGAACCGGACACCACCAGGGAGACGGATGACTTGGTGGGCGTTTGTCCACTGGCGGCTCACGGCGGTACCAGGCCTGGTGCCACCTCGGGCAGGTTCCTGCTGCGGTTGGTTTGCAGTCTTCCCTTGTCGACCCCTCTTCGAAGGGAGACGACTCGGGTCAGGACACAGACCAGCAGCTAGAGTCCTCTGGCTCTGAACCTCCTGTAGGCCGCAGGGCTAGACGGTCCAGTATCCCTCTCCCGGACTCCCCAGAGCTGGTTAGCCCGGATGGCTCCACAGCTAGGGGTGGCCTGGAGTCATCTTTGCTGGACCCTTCGGGGGGGTCGAGAAGGGATTCCCTCATCTTCCCTTGTCAGTCTTCACCGTTCATTACTGCTTGGGTTAAGCTGGGCGCTCTCCGCTATGGGAGTTTTTGTTTTTTTGGAGTTGGTTCCAGCGCGCCTTGCCGTACTGACGCGACATACTGGCATCGAGGGCGGCTGTTAAGTGCTGAGACTCCTCCTCCTCTATCTCAGTTCTGTTTCTCCTGCCGTCGAGGCTGCACCTGCTGCACAGTAGCGAATAGTGTTCTCGGTTTCTAATACCTCAAGACTCCTCGTTTTCTCTCAGACGACTCTCTCGACGCCGTATACCGGTAAGACCATTCCTGTTTTTCTATAATACGGCTCCGAGTGCTTTATTGCTAATTTTTCCTTGTTTAGTTCGCATCATGTCAGGTTCGGGAGCAAGGCGTACGTCGAAGGCGGGCCGCGCCCCATGCGTCGGTGCTCCTGTGGCCGGCATTTTTCCGTCTCAGACCGGCATGATGTCTGTCTCCGTTGCCTGGGACCCAACCACAACATGGACGCGTCTGACGCCCTGTTCTCTATGGACTGTCGTGTCCTCGAAATCCATGCAGCGTTTCGCTCGGTAAAGCCCCGCTTGACCCTGGGGACAGAGGCCGCTCTAGGGATTCCTCAGGTAAGGTCTCTGGGCCCTTCCCCGGTCCCCTCCCGGTCTGTATGCGTCCGAGGAGGAGGGAGGCTTCCTCCTCTTCTCTTGCTGAAGAGAGCTTCTCTCGCGGTGTCGGGGAGCGTGCGTGGTCCCTCCGGGGCTGTGGCGGGGACACGCCTCGACAGTCACCTCCTCGGAGGTGCAGGCTCCCCCAGTGTTGGGGCCTGGCACGATGGACCCTCGACGCCGCCCTCGGCCCGTTTCAGATCCAGCGCCACTCTGGCCTTCGGTGGCGCTGTAGGCCCGGTTTGCGCGCTCGGCGCCGGGTTGAGTTCCGGCACCGTGGGCCTAACTGGCGCAGCAGGGGAGCCAGGACCAGGCCTAGCAGTCGCGAGTGGGCTAGGGTCATCCGGTGTCGTCCCTAGCAGCGGCGCCGTTCCTCCGGGGGACCCCCGGGGTTGCCAGCTTGGAGGTTCTGCTGGTCTCGTCCTCTTCGGAGGTCGATGACTCTGATGTGGACCCATCCTGACACACTGACTCTCCGGGGTTGGGGTCCCCAGTAACACGTGGTGCTAGGCGGCACAGTGGCCCCTCCGCTGTCTCATCCGTCCTCCCTCTGGACCCTCGGGCTAGGGGTGGCCCGGGTCCCGGAGGGGTGATGTGGTGGGGACTGGGGGGCTCTCCTCTAGGGGTCTGTGACAGCTACCCTTCGGGTGCTGTTGCCACCTCTCGGGGTGGGGAATGCTGGAGTCGAGGAGGAGGTCTCTCTGAGTCCGAGGGGGCGGGGGCCGGTCGTTGCGGTCTCGGCTGGCCACCCCTCGTGGGGTGGCTAGGAGCCGTAGCGCTGAACCCCGCCTTTCCCTCTTGGGCCCCGTGACTCCCTCCGGTGGCATTTCTGCGGACTGCCCTTCTGGATCCATGCAGTCCCAGGTTCATCACAGGGGAGGATCCCCTTCTGGGCTCTTCCAGGTGTCGCATCCCCAGGGTTCCGTTTTGCGACCTGGTTTGTTGTCCGGGATCCCGCCAGCTCGGGCTCAGTTCCCGGTTCAGAGCCCTAGCAGAGGTCAGTTGCCTCTTCGCAGGTGCCCTTCTCCAGTACCTCTGCAACCACCTCCCGCTCTTCCAGGCCATGTCGGTCCTACGGGTCCGTTATCCTGGGAGCAGTTCAGAGGTTCTGTGGCGGCCTTCCCCTCATACGTTAGATATATGCATGAGCGGGTCTTTCGACTCTCCCCACCACCGCAGGAATCTTCTGGACATTCGAGCTCCCCATCATCCTCGTCTTCCTCCTCTGAGGGAGAGGAACCCCTTGCTCATCTTTCCTCCGACGCTGATTTCACTGAATATGTGATTCCTTTGAGGATGGTGAGGGATCTTGAATCTCTTACGTTAAGCGAGACAATACTCAGCAGGCGCATAGAATTCCTTGGAAATTCAGTGCCCAGCACCTGGTGGTACCTTCCTGGCTTATCCCCTTCAGGAGGAGTCTATCCGTTCCTGGCAGTGCCAACCCTTGCTCTCCAGCCCTGGTAGACTGTCGACGAAGGTATTGTGCCCCGGAATCCCTGGGTACCCTTCCCAACCCGTCCTCGGGTTTGGTATACCTAGAGACTCCTTCCGGGCGTCGCTGCCTGGTGCACGACCGTCCACCAGATTCGGATTCCCTACAGTTCGACTGGTGGGGGCGAAGAGTGTTCTTTTCCTCTCGTGCGGTGGCCTGCATTGCATCACATCAGGCTCACCACGCTGCCTACAATCGGCATCTGTGGTCGATGCTCTCCCAGCTCTTAGCGTCAATGCCTGTTACAGAGCACACCAGACAGGCTATTGCCCTCTCCGCTATAGGCCTGGAGCTGGCAAGACACCAAGCAAGGGCATCTTATGACGCTAATGAGGTGGCTTCCAGGCTTGCGGGGACAGCGATCTGCATTAGGTGGACGGCATGGCTTCGTCTATCAAGGTTGTCACCCCTGGCCTGGCGTAGGGTGATCCGCTCCGCTTTCTGGGGTACCAGTCTCTTTTCCTCCAGAGCTAGGAGACTTCTGCAGGGGCTTCCTCCGTCTCCCTGTCCTTGGGGGGCACCTCCTAGCTCTTCTCCCACATAGGCTTCTCTCTGCATTAGCCAGGGTCTTCCCCTTCTGTTTCTCACCAACAGGAGGCTGGGAGTCTTGTTCCCTCAGGGTTCTACCCCCTTTTTAAGGGGAGGGAAGCGTGTGCCCAAGCAGTAATGAATGGTGAAGATTGACAAGGAAGATATGAAAATTACGTACCTACCGTAATTCTTGATCTTCTCTTGTATCTTCACCATTCATTCTGATACCCTCCACCTTCCCTCAATAGCCTCCTTCTGTAGTCTCCCCTCCTGTCTCGTTCCTCTTACTTTCCTTGGCCTTTATAAAAAAAAAAAAAATTTTCTGTTTTTCCATTCTTAGTGAATGGATCTCCCTTTTTTCCTCAAGGTAAAGGAACGAGCATGGTTATAATTTTCTCTACTTCTGAGGGAACTCTTTCTGACCACCCTTTGGGTGCGATTCCTTACCTTCTTCAGGTCATGCAGTTTCACGGCCCAAGTGGCCATGCCTGTCCTGGCCCCGGCAAAGTCAAGAATCCTCCTGGCAGGTATTATTTCTAGCTCTTCTAGCTACTGACTGAACTTGTCAGCTCTGAGCGTCTGCCTGCCTTGCCCTATGGAGTCTGAGTTCCACTCTATTTTTCATATAAAACTGCCTTGAGAAGGCATAGTCTTTTCCATACACTTCTGTGTTAGCACCTAACAAGGTGCGAAGGGACTTAGTCCCCTTCCTGGCTGGGCGCTCTACACGAAACAGGCTCTGCCCTGACAGTCTGGGAGCCCTCAACTAGGATGAAGGGACTGGGCATGTTGAGAGTCCAGAGAGTCTGCCCTCATTCGGATCTGTTCAGGTGGTTCGGTTGAACCTCCCATCAGTCCTAGCAACTGGGATTCTTGCTCCCTTGTTAGTCTCGAGCCTATAAGCCTCTCAACTAATGCTTAATGGGCACTGTTCTCCCTCTCAACATGCCTCTTTTCTTCTTTCCTTCTTCTTCTACTTTCTCTTTTTTCTCTCTGTTCCTCCCTTAGAGCCGCACCGGAAAGGAGGCCCTGCGGTCCCTTAGGGTAGGAATTCTCTCTCCTCTGTCTATTCTCTACCGGCTTATCCCTTTTTCAGTTTAGATCCTTTCCTTTTTCTATCCTCGGCTCTCTTGCCTCGCTTTCCTTTTTCTTATCCTTTATTTTAGCCTCTCCGACTAACAGAACTGAGATAGAGGAGGTCTGCTGACTCCTATGACCGCCCTGGAGTGCATGTGTGATACGTGCACTCGAGGCGGCGCCGTTGGAAACCAACTCCAAAAAAAAAACTCCCGTAGTGGGTCTGTCGCCTCGAGCTTAAACAGTAATGAATGGTGAAGATACAAGAGAAGATCAAAATTACGGTAGGTACATAATTTTTCATTTCTAGGGACTTGGATATATTGTTCATCCACACTGTCTGGCAGGTTCCTTGCCGCTTTAAATCTTGCGGAAGGTCTTCAAGCTGGCTCCTCCCCCACCGGGTGGTAAAACTCTGGCTCGCCCATGGCGTAGATCTTCCTTACCGCTTGGGAAGCTCAGGTTCCTCCTTAGCGCTCTGCGTATAAGACTAGTTCCTAATTCTTGAATTTTCAAAATTAAAAGTTTTGCTAAAAGACTTATGTCTTCTCTCCCTACATGACTCGCGATGGACCGTCGACTCCGGTTTCCGGAGATGCCCTTGCGGGCAGATGATGTCTCGGACGGATCCGCACTCCACGTGCGTCTACTGCTTGGGCCTTGAGCACGACCCACAGGCCTGCGACCTGTGCTCTTCCTTTTCGGCCTATGTCCTCGAAGACCGTGCTGCCAGTTTACAACTGGGGCGTCCCGAGAAGCGATTTCCTCTGGTAAAGTCAAAAGAGGCCCGGTCGGCGGTGTCTGGCGGCGGGCTCGGCGGATCAGCTCGAGCAGATGATCGCCCTCGAAGAGGAGGCGGCGCGGGCCGCTTCTACCTCAGCTGCGGCATTTGGTCCCGCTCTCTCTCGGTGCCTCTTATTCATCTTCTTTTAAGGAGCTTTGTCTGACCCTCTCGACTAAGGTGGGGGTCCAACTTCTTCTGGACCATTTTCTCGGTCCAAAAGAGACAAGAGTAAGTCTCTGATCGACTCTCTTGGGAGCAGGAAAGATCCTCTCTCCCGAGGTTGTCGGCTGCCGACTTGATCGACTTTTGACTGGCCACTGGTCTCACGGTGTTCCATCAGGCCAGTTGGCCGAGACTCCCGTCGCAGCGGTCGAGATTTTTCTCGACCGATTGAATAGTTATCACACTGGAGAAGCGAATCCTCTTCCCGGTTCCCCTGGTGGGAGTTGAGGACCCGTCGGCTCATCTGTGCCTCCGGTTCCGGGCCTTGAGTTGAATCTTTCTATCGAGAGTGCGGTTCCCATAACACCTCCCTGCACCCTCGGCAAAGCGAGTTTCGATCTCTGACTGCTTGGCGGTCCAGCGATCCCGCCGTCGCCGGCGGTCTCGGTCCGCAGCAAGCGGCGCCGCCTCTTCCTCTTCCTCCTCACCGGACGAGGAGGCTTCAGCGCAGAGATTGCGTCGAAGATATGAGGGAACTTCGTGTAGCAGCAGCTCCTTCTGATGACCGGGAATAAGCAGATGCCCGTCATCTTCCGACCATTAAGTGGCTGTCTGGGCGGCGAAGCAACCTCGTTTTATCCGAGGCCCGTTCCCAGGCGGTTGTTCGGCCAAAACAAGCTTCCCACGATTCGGTGGAACCTCCGACTCCACAGCCTTTAGGTTGGGGCTCCGACCAAAATTTCTCGGTCGACAGGGACTGCCCATAGGCTGTCTGTTACCCTCACTCCCGATCGGCCTCGGCGGGTGGAGGTGGCTCAGGCCGAGGCAGCTCTTGAGGACTCTTCCGAGCCGAGCGATCGCCCTTTCTCCAAGCGAATCGACTTGGGTCCTCAGAAGGACAGTCGGTTGGGCGATAGCCCTTGTCCTTCCTGGGATTGCTTGACTCATCTCGGGTCCACGGGATGAAGCTCGAACCAATTTCTAAGCGGGCCAGGTATCCTCAGGAGATTCTGGACCGAGAAGTTCCCGAACCCTTTCCGGTGGCTGAGGCCATAGTGGGCCCGACCCTTGGAGCTCTGGCAGCGCTCTGCTTCCTGTCCTGCGCCTTTGGCCAGGATGGCCAGGAAGTATCGGTCCCTACTGGTTCCCTGTCGGTTTTGAACACCCCTTGGCGAGGGTTAGTTACCGACAGGCGTTTTCCGGCACGCGAGGCGCTAGGGATGGACAAACCTCCCGACAAGGAGTCAAGAAATTGGACTATGCGGGCGAAAAAGTCTATGCTCGTCCTCCCTCAGCCGCACGCCAGGCCAGTTCGGCCGTCCTCTGCATATTTCTCAATGCCCTGTTGGGCTCCTGGATGAGGAGTCGTCCCTCATCTTCCCGCGGATCTGCAGACCGCGGTCAGGCAGGTGCGGGACCAGGGCAGGGCAGTGGCCAAACAGCAGCTCCAGACTGCTCTAGACATTGGGGACTCATGTGCCAGGTCTGTGGCGGCCGCAGTGGCTATGAGTCGTCTGGCTTGGCTGAGGATATCCACCTTTACTCGGATACCCAGCACAAGTTGGCGGATGTTCCCTTTTTGGGGACTGACCTCTTGACCCTAGGTGGAAAGTCACCTGCAGAGGATCGAGAAGTCAATGCTACCATGGACTCTGTCTCTTCAGCTCAGAAGGACAAGGCCGCCAAACCACAGCCCTAAGCCCTTTGGTCCTTCTGTGCCCAGCGCTCCGGCCCAACAACGTCAGGGCCAGCAGGCTCGGGCTTGGCATCCCAAACCCAAGCCGGAACTGCTCCAACAGAAAGCAGGGAGGCAAGGCCCAGGAGGTCCCTCGGCCAGTCCTCCTCCAAAGCCTGCCCAGTGACGGGCTGAGGGTATCGCCCCGAACCCCGTCACCTCACGCAGTTTCCCCCTGTGGAGGCGGCTCCAACACTTCCTTTCCGCCTGGTCCGTTGTTACCACGGACGGGTGGGTGCTGGAAGGTGGTGGGAAGAGGCCTGCCTCTAAAGTCGAGCAACCCCGCCCTTCAAGCCCGTCGCACCTCGGGGCGTCAAAGTCCACCAACCTCACTGTCGGCTCGTCGGGCGACATCAGCTCCACCTCCTCAAAGGAGGTGATCAGGAAGTGGCGGACCCACCCATTAGGCCTGGGGTTTGTGTCGGTACTTCTAGTTCAAGCAGACGGGGGCTGGCGCTTCATTCTCGACCTACGACCTGAACAAGTTCCCTAGGTCAGAACCTTCAGGATGATCACTCTGGCTCGAATGATAATACCATCCCTGGAACCACGGTGTGGTTCTGCTCTCTGGACCTGAGGGCCGCGTTCTTTCACGTCTATCAAGTCACGTCACATAAGATTCCTTCGCTTTTGGCGGAGGATCACTTCCAGTTCGAGACATGCCCTTGACCTGTCTCCAGCTCCAGGATCTTCACCAATGCATAGCAGTGGTGACAGCTCTCCTCTTGGCGCTGGGGGTCAGTGTACCTCACCTGGGCGATTGGCTGATAACAGCCCTCCAGACAGGAGGTGGGCGCTCAGAGATCGAGCCCTCAGGTTTGCTCTCAAATGCGGCCTTCTATCATGAGGCCAAGTGGATTCGGGCGAAGCAGAGTGATTCTGTTTGTCGGGCAGAGCTCGACTCTCTTGAGCCAGTACTGACTCCCGGTGACGGGGCCGAGTTCTTACCTCCTTTGCTCAGTCATTTCTGGTTGGGCAATCGCGCCCTGCCGGAACTTCCTGCCTCCTGGGTCTCATGGCGGCCTGTACCAAGCGTGGTCCGTTGGGCACGCTGGCATCGCCCTTCAGTGGGGACTGGCCAGCCAGTGGTCTGGCGCTGCATCCGTGGACCAGCTGGTGATGGTGACCCAGGAGA
Source organism: Neoceratodus forsteri (assembly GCA_016271365.2). Classification (NCBI taxonomy): domain Eukaryota; kingdom Metazoa; phylum Chordata; order Ceratodontiformes; family Ceratodontidae; genus Neoceratodus; species Neoceratodus forsteri. The sequence continues at coordinate 358,801,626 of CM028137.1, forward strand.
TGTGAGCTCTCGGTGGTGAACAGTTCCCATCTCATCTGCGGAGGGCATCCCGTTACGTCCATGAGCCCGGCGGTCTCTCTATCGACGATGCCTCTCTGGGTTGGGTGCCCATCTGGGGAACACCGGCGCACGGCCTCTGGTCAGCAGGAGTCGGTGCCACATCAACCTGCTGGAGCTCTGAGGCGGTCAGCCTAGCTCTCCATGCTGCTCCGTTTCTTCGAGTCAAAAGTGGTCGGGTCAAGAGCGGACAATACCACGACTATCTTATCTAAACCTCCAGGAGCGGAAGGCTTCATGCTTCTATGCAAGGAAGCTCTCCGCGTTTGGTCCCCGTGCACAGCCTGGGCGGATCTCCTAGCCATTCAGTGGCAGAGCCTCCCCAACACCCTGGCCGATGCCCTGAGCGGATAGGGCTACATCTCACAGTGGTCTCTCCTGGCGGCGGTAGTACAAGATCTGTTCTCCCATTGGGGCACACCTCAGGTGGACCTGTTTGCCTCAGGAGACTGACTGAGAGCTATTTCATGCCGCCCCCCTCAGCAGGAGGCTCGCTGCGAGGGGGATGCCTTCTCGAGGCTGTGGACTGGGCCTCTTCTCGCCTTCCCCCCATTTCCTTGATTCAAAGGTGCTTCTCAAAGCAGGAGGGACAAGGCGCGGGTGATCCTGATAGCCCCAGACTGGCCCTGCCAATTCTGGTACCAGATCTCCTCAGCTATCAACTCCAGGCTCCCGAGGCAGCTTCCAGCCAGCCGGACCTGCTCTGTCAGTCAGGGAGAGTGTTCATCCCGGACCTTCAATCCCTGCACCTGACGGCCCTGGTTCCTGGCTAGAGTTCAGGCCTTGGGTCTTTCCGGCCGAGGCCTCAATGTTGAGCATCCGTGAAATCGACAAAATGCTATGCCTTCAAATGGAAGATTTTCCCCGTTTGGTGTCAGGAAATAAAGAACTTGGACCCTTCCTCCTGTCCTTTAGCCAGCATCTGGACTGTTATGGTCCCTTTCTAGTCAAGGGCTTGTAATAAGCGACCCTAGGGTGCACCTAGCCATCTCTGCTTACGGGCGTGGGCCGGGGGGCAGTCAGTGGCGCAGGAGGAAGGTGGTCTGGCGCTTTTCAAAGGCCTTGATCACATTTCCCCTCGGTCAAGGAACCTCCACTTCGTGGGATTTACTGCTGGTGCCAGCCGTCATGAGCCGTCGAACCCGGTGCACACAGGTGTGAACTCTACTCATCTATCGTGGAAGACTGCCTTCTTGGTGGCTATCACGTCAGCCAGAGATAGGAGAACTCGAGCGCTCTGCATCAGGTCTCGCCTGGTCTTCCCACAGGACAAGGTTGTCCCTGCTTCATCCGAAATTCCTCCCGAGGTGGTGTCTGAGTTTCACCTTAACGACAGGTGTTGACTCTGCCGGGTTCTACCCCAATCACGCCTCGGGCGAATCAGCTCCACTCTGGACCTAGAGGCTCGCCTAAAGCGCCGTGAAGTCGAGAAGTTCAGCTGTTCCCTACGTGAGAGCGCTGGCAGACTGCAGCCAAGCGGACGATAAACGGTGGTTACCTCCTGCATAGTCTCTGCTACAAGTTGGTGGGCATAGACTCCCAGAGGTATAAAAGATCATTCTACCGCCATACTGCATCGATGGCTGCTTCCAGTGGCGTCCTATCAAGAAATCTGCAGGGCTGCTGGAAGTCCACACACCTTCATACCCAGTACCATCGGCCTTGAGTCACGCCAAGGTCTGGTTTTGGGTCTCGTTCTCAGTCTTTATTCCTAAGTGAGGTGCCTTGCCTCCTCCTCCGGAGAACTGAGGAGTCTGCCAGTGTGGATGAACAACATATCCATGCCTAAATACGGTTACTCACCTGTGAGGGAGATCTTCCTGGACATAAGTCTCCTCATTCACACTAGTGGGATCTCACGAAGCACTAGGACCCTCGAACAAACTTTTGCTGGAGGGTGTGAGAGATGGCGCGCCAGGCATGGCGCCCTGGCCAGTGGCTCAGCAGTAAGGCTATCTCGGGGACCTCCGCCTCAATTCCTTTTCCACGCCCGTCGATGCGCTGGTGACAACCTGGCAGCCTGTAGTCAAACTTAAATAGCGCATAGTTTTCAGTTTATTTTTGTAATATTATCTCGATAGTAGTATAAACAATTTTATTATTTTATTATATTTCTGTTATATTTTAAATTTAACTTATAGTAAAGAAGTCTCGTACTACTGGGTGAGTGCGACCATGAGCAGGTCAGGTGACAGTGAGGAGACTTCGTGTAAACTGTCCAGTCAGTCGGGCTGGGTCCGGTCAGCCTTCTCCTCAGTGGGGGTTCCGACAGCGGTCAGTCCGATGCCGAGGGGATGGCGGTCCCCGCGGCATAAAATTAAGCAGTACACTTTGCCCATTATTTCGAGCTCTTCTTGACCCACAGGTCAAAAGAAGGCATCACCGAGTCGCCCTCTGTCAATCGTCTCTCGTCCGCCCAAGTGGTTATCGTACCTAGTTACAGTCCTCCTTGAATAGCAACTCCGTGTCGCCGTCTGACATCACACCCGCCCGTGTAGGTAGGACTCCAGATGAGCAGTTTCATCAGTGGGCGCTGTTATGGGTGATAGGCTCGGGTTGGTTCTTCTGCTTGGTTGCCCAGACCTGGGCTCGTCAGCGTCAGGTAAGCGGTTGGACCTTCCTAGTTCCAGGCGCCTCCTTGATGCCAGCAACTCGTGCAAGTGTTCTTCCCCATGGCTACGGCGCGAGGCCACACTGATACCCATATCTCTGGTTTCTTTCCTTCTCTTGCTTTCCAGGTTCAGGGTATCCTCGGCGCTCCTGCAGGGTCGCTGCGCTTGCCGGCGGCGTTTTGGCGCCCGCGGTCTGCGGCCGTCCACGGCACCAGCGGTCGCGGCACCGCCTGCGGCGGCGTGTCTTCATGGCGCGCGGCGCGACGGTGCAGCGATACTTCTTGACGCCGTTCAAACTCCCCGCCTCCCGGCACCGGGGCCCTGAGGACTCTCACTGTTGCTCTTTCCTCCTCTCCTATTTTCCTCTTTCCTGTCAAACAGTCCTTCCTGGACATCAGGAGATAATATTGAGCCGACCCAGACTAGGTTGGTGATGAAGTGGAGAAGCGGGATCTTTCCTGCACAGACTGTAGTGAGGACTATCCTTTAAGTCTCTGTTGAAGAACCTGAGATCCTCTTCTCTCAGACACAGACATCATCCTGGGAATATTAGACTCAGTATCTTCATGCTTGAGAGATCTCAGGTTGACTCCTCCGATTCTTCCTTAAGACGGTGTCTCAAATGGTGTGGAATAATCCTGCTCATATTCCTCGGTAAACAAATCCATTGATAAAATATTCAGCTCCCAGGATCGTCATTTGGCATCCCAGCCTGCGGATCCTAGTCTGGCGAGAATGACAAGTCGTTCTTCCTCAAACTTCTACAGCCGACCTATTAACAAAGAGTCTCGTGAAATTGATACATTAGGTAAGAGAGTCTTTGCTGCCTCCACTAGTATGTATTGCCAGCTATCAGGCTATTTTCTCAGTATGAATATCCTGGCACTGTAAACAGATGGTTGAAGCTCTTCCAATTCGACTCAAGTCAGAGCTTCTGCTAACCCGTTATCAGAGGTATTGAGTCAATAACCAACAGGTCCAGGCCGCCAGACGCTTCGACACTGCTTCTAGTTCAGCAGCCGCGGGTGTTTGTACTGGCAGCCATTTCAAAGCAAGTGCACCGACTACGAATGATGCTCAGCAGCAGGTAATGGCGGTGCCTTTGATGGCTCGTATCTTTCGGTCCTCAGGCAAGCCCTAGAGGCCCTCAGAAGACTAGTCGGCCATTAAGTTGCTGAACCTCCGCCTACCTCTCGGGGCATGTGAGTAGCGTCAGTTCATAGTCGTCAATCTTCGAGGGCGCGAGGCAGAGCTTCCATAAGCCAACCTGCAACCTCAAAAGGCGCGGCAAGCGCGGGGCCTAAAGCCCCCAGCGCCTATAATTGCCATTGCAAGTTCATCCACACTGCCGGTGGAACTTTGTCCTCGATGGAAGTGGTTGATGTCCACAACCAGTGAGTCCGCAACCTCGGAAAATGGGTCCCCGGATATCGCAAGGGTTATTCTCTCAATTTCTTGAAACCCCGAATTGTCCTCTGGCGACAGCAGGTTTATGGGCCTCGATCCAGACCTCCTCACGAGATCCAGGGCCTTCTAAACAGGGCAATAAACTAGTGCCCCATCAGTGAAACACAGGTTCTCCCATTACTTTCTGGTTCCAAAAAATCTGGGGATGCGCCATTCTAGACCTCAAAGTTAAACAATTTCCTCCCCAAGGAGAAATTCAAAATGATTTCCCTAGGTACCCTATACCTTTGGTGCATCAACACACTAGCTGGCCTCCTGAACTACAGGGCAGCTTACCAGCATATCCCCATCCACCACGACCAATAGCAAATTCCTGGGGTTTGTAGCTCTGGTCCAGCATTATCAGTTCAGAGTGCTGCCCTTTTGGGCTGTCCTCGGCTGTGAGTTTTACAAAGTGTTGTGCAGTTCTGTAGCGCATCTCGGGCTTCAGTTGGGAGTCGCACTCTTCGCGGTCTAAGTCTTCAGCATCCATCCATGTTCTCTTGTATATGTCTCATAATATCAAGGAGCGAGGATCATCGGAGAGATCTAGGCATCTCACGTGGGTCTGGAGAAGGGATGGAAGTGGAGTGGGGATCTAGAGGTGGAATATCTGATCCCTTGTCCTCAGTTGAGCGAACGTCAGCGTCTCCTGGATCTCTTAGGCTGGTGATCCAGCAGGATTCAACGGAAATACTCCGTTTATCAAGGCTCCCCTGGGAGGGTTCTAGAGCTCCCGGGGAGGAGAAACAGCCTGCCGACCCGATGCAGGGGCGAACTGGAATGGGAGGAGGAGGAGGAGGAGGAACCATGTCAATGGTAGCCCACCAGTAGGTGAACAGATTTCACCTCCACTAGAGAGAGCCCGGCGACTGCCCGGGTGCAGTGGGCGGTCGTCGGGGCCAGCGTCGACTCACAGGGGCTCTGGTAATGGCGAGGATCCTGGGAGACCTCGGGACAAGAAGCAGCCGTCTGGTCTCAGGCTGCTCTAGGTCCTCCTCCGATGGGGCTCCTGACAGTGTCGATCGGGCAAGACCTTCTTTTCAGGAGGGCGTCGGTCCCCACCGATCGCTGGATAACAACGGCGTCGATCGTCGGGCAACAGCGGCTCAGGAAAGAAGGCGCCTGACTGTGGCGGCTGTTGAGCGGAGTCTGGGCACAACAGCAAAGGCGTGGCTCAACGTCTTCGTGGGCACGGCGAAGACCTGGCGTGGTGCGAGGCGGGAACCCGACTTGCGATGGTGATGGTGTAGTTTCGGACCATGCGCCCTGGAAGGGGAGAGCTAGCAGATCTCTCCTGAGATGAAGGTTCTTGATTGCAGCGGGGAGATTCCAGACAGACTCAGGACTCGAACCCCTAAGAGGACTGGAGGGCCTTCTCCCTTCTCTTCTCCGGCGTGCTTGTGGACCTGGGCTTTCCCCCTTGGGACATGATTAAGTTGTTCCTCAGAAGAAAGCATACAACAAAGCCCTCTGATGCGGATCCGATGCAGCTGTGAACCCTTGGCAAGAAGGACAGGCCGGGTATATGGTCTGGGCCAGGCACGGGCATGAGCCGTGTGAGGTCAGCGGAATCTGCTTTCCACAAGCGCACTTGAAGGATAGCCCGAAGTTGGTGATGACATCAGAACATGATGGAAGGGATTCTGAAGATTTTAGAAAATTTTATCGAAAAAAGAACTATTCACCGTCGCGCACTAGACTGGTAACCGAAGGGGTCAGGCCAGCTAAGTCGACGGAGAACTGGGAATCTGGAGGACCGCCTTTTGTACCACGCCTGACGTCGGATGGGACCGACATCGAGGCGGTCCCGCTATAAGATAACTAGCTGGAATTTTTCAGTGGGGTCCTGGCGCCTGGCGGCTTCAGTCCTAATGGTGTAACCTGCTGCAAGGCTGTGTCTCGAAGTAAAGATCAGTAGATCTTGAAATGAAAATTACGTAACTACCGTGATTCTTGGTCTTCTCTTGTATCTTCACCATTCATTACTTACTGGGTGTAAGCGGAGGCGGCGCACCGTCACGGGAAGTTTTTTTTTTTTTTTTTAAACTTTGGCTAACGGCACACGCCCTCGAGGTGGCGTCATGCGCCAGGCGGCAGTTAATGGCGACAGACTCCTCCTCCAACTCGCAGTTCTGTTGGCGAGGAGGCAAAAAAGCAGAGAATAAGATAAGCGAGCAAGATAGCCAAGGGATAGCAAAGCAAGGAAGAATGAACTGAAAAAGGAATAAGCCGATGGAGGAAGGACAGGAGATAAAGTATCCTAACCTGGGGACTGCAGGGCTTCCTTACCTGGGCGACTCTGGGAGGAGAGAAGGAGGAAATGAGAAAGAAGAGAAGAAGAAGAAGAAGAGAGATGGGATGTTGGGGACCGAAGTGCACAAGGAGCCTAGTTAGCTTATGGCTGAGGCAAGAAACAACAGAGAAGCAAAGTCCCGGAGATAGAGACTGAAGAGAAGGTTCACCAAAACCCGCTAGACAGAACCGGGAGACATGATCCTCATCCTCAACATGCCATTGTTTTGATAACCACCGGACTCCTGGCGCGGAAGGCCTTAACTGGAGGACACCCGAGGAGGAAGAATAAAACCCGACAGTGTGGAAGCACTGTTCAGGGGTTTGGAAATAGAAGCTAATAAGCCTTTCAGGGATTATATAAGTACAGAAGTGGGACTCAGTCGGACTTCGCCAAGGCAGGCCAGAGGCTTGAGCTGGCTGGGATTGGTTATGGTCAGCACTGCTTGTCTGTAAAACTGTCCGAGGACACTAGAAAGGAAAACATAATTATCAAAATCTGGTGAGAAGGGTAGTCTGCCCTCTCATCTTACTTCTTGTTTGTTTTTCTTTTTTTTTTTTTTATACAGATACTCACTTGCAGGCTAGGAGCGTGACCTGAATACCAAGAATGCCTATGGCAGTCGAAGAGAGTTCCCTCAGCTTTTTGCTTTTTTTTTTTTTTAATGCAAAAACAGGCGATGCGTTCCTCCTCTCTGCAAGGCAAGAATTAGGGAAGGGAGGGTTTTGATTCTGGGGCTTAACAGCTGGAGCCAGGTTGCAGGATCAAAACTGAATAGCCTGAGCCAAGCTAAAAACCCAGAAGGTATCTACTTGAGGATGGCAAGAGATAGTTGTGCAGTTTGACGCAAAGCAAATCACTAGATGGCCCAAGAATCTTAGAGTAAATAATTTTTCTGGAGAATAAAGACCCCAGAAATAGATTTTTTTTTTTTTTGGAAAAATTGAACAATTCTTCCCATTTATTATAATTTTTTTTTATATATATATATATATATATTGGAGAGAGAGGAAGGAGGCGGAGGTGGAGAAAGCCACAGGAAGAGGCCACTGAGGGATGGAGGGGAGGGTGTAAGTAATGAATGGTGAAGATACAAAGAGAAGATCAAGAGATTACGGTAGATGCGTAAATTTCATATCTTCCCTTGTCAATCTTCACCATTCATTACACTTCCTGATGATACCAAGCTCCTCTTCCCCCAGGAAGGGGAAGAGCCATACCTAGAGAACAAGACCCCAGCCTTCTGTTGGTGAGAAACAGAAGGAGAGACCTAGCTCATTCAGAAAGCCTAGAGTGGGGGAAGAGCTAGGAGGTGCCTCCGAGGGGCGAGGAGGCAGAGAGCCGATGAAAAATCTCCCTAGCTCTAGAGGGAGAAAAAGCGGGTCCCAGGGCGGGCGAATCACCCAACGCGGGCCAGGGTGACAACCAGGAAGAGCAGAAGCCATGCCATCCGCCTGATGCAGATCGCTGTCCCATAAGCCTGGAAGCCACCTAGTTGGCGTCGTAAGATGCCCTTGCTTGGTGTCTTGCCAGCTCAGGCCTACAGCGGAGAGGCAGCGGCTTGTCTGGTTTGCTCCACGTGTCAGACATTGATGCCAACAGCTGGGACATCATCGACCACAAATGCGAGTTGTAGGCAGCGTGGTGAGCCTGATGAGATGCAATACTGGCACTTTCATGCAAGAAAGAGAGAACACTCTTAGCCCCCAGCGGTCGAACTGGAAAGTCCCGGATCCGATTAGGCGATTAGTGCGCCCGAGCATGGCGTAGAAGGAGTATCTAGGTAAACCAAACCAGAGGCGGGTTGGGAAAGAACCTAGAGACTCTGAGGGGCACAATACCTCACTGACAGTCAGCGGGGCTGGAGAAAAGCGGCTGGGGACTGCCAGGACGGATGAACACCTCCTGGAAGGGGATAGGCCAGGAAGGTACCACCAAATGCTGGGCACTAGATTCGCAAGGAATTCTCCGTCTCGTTCGGGGTATTGTCTCTCCAGGAACATGAAATCGAGATCCCTCACCATCCTTGAGAGAGCGCTAATATTCAGTGAAATCAGCATCGGAGGAAAGATGAGCAGGGGTTCCTCTCCCTCAGAGGAGGAGGCGAGGATGATGGGAGCTGGAATGTCAGAGGATTCCCTGCGGCGGTGGGGAGGAAGTCGAAGACCGCTCATGCATGTATCTACGTATGAGGAAGGCCACCGCATAGAACCCTGAACTGCTCCCAGGATAACGGACCCGTGGGACCCGGCATGGCCTGGGGCGGAGAGTCGAGAAGGCAGAGAGATGGGAGAGGCACCTCCGAGGGAGACAGCACTCTCTGAGGCTCTTGGATATCAGACCAGGCACGAGACCGAGACTCTGGGAAAGCGGGCCTGGAAGAGCCCTGGGGAGAACCTCCCCTGTGATGGCGCGGGACTGCATGGATCCAGAAGGGCAGTCCGCTGCGCGCCGCCCGGAGGACACCTAGAACCCTGGAGGGAGGCGGGGAGTTCCGCTCTGGCTCTGGCCACCCCCTGGGGTGGCCAAAGAGACAGTGGCGGACCCCTGCCCCTCAACCCCTCCGGACTCGAGAGGGCCTCCACCTCGACCACAGGCTCCCCAGTCCTAGAGAGACAACAGTACAAGTGGGGGTAGCTGTCAACAGTCCCCTCAGAGGGGCCTCCCCTCCGTCACCCGCCTGCCCCGGGGCTCCAGCCACCCCAGCAGGGAACCCTCAGGAGGCAGCGGAAGGAGGGACAGAGAGGGGGCCGCTCGCCGCCTGGTACCTGGCCACAGGGGACCCAGACCCGAGAGTGGGGGTGCCAGGATGGGTCCACGTCAGTCATCCGCCCTCCGAGGGGGCAGACCAGCTGGACCTCGTGCTGGCCACCCAGGGGTCCCTGAGGCCATGGAGCATGGCGGCCCCAGTACCAAAGGATGTGCCGCTCGCCCCCACACCGGTAGCAGCCAGGCCCAACTCCAAACCCCGGCCCAGGCGCTGGCAGGCCAGCACCATGGGAGAAGGACAGGCCTGGCGCCGCCCCCGGGGCGAAATGGTCGGCACCGCTGGCAACCGCCAGGTCCATCGGCGCCCGCTTCATGGCACCGCCAATGGCGCCGCTCCGATCCACTGGCGCCCGGGATCAAAGCGGCTTTCCGTGGCGCCGCCCGATCCTAGCTGCCGGGATCAAAGCAGTGCGGATCTGACGCTCGATCGACCCGGCACCATGAGCGGTGCGGGATCTGAACAGCGCCCGGCGGCGAGGTCCACCTGAGCCAGGCCCAAAAGCCAAGGGCCTCGACCACGGGGGAGCCTGCACCTCGAGAAGGGTGACTGCCGAGGCGGTGTCGTGCGCGCAGCCCGGAGGGACTCTGCGCTCCCCAGCACACGGAAGGGCCTCCTCCTCGACAGAAAAGCAGGGAGACCCCCTCCTCCTCGGACCGTATAGGCCGGGAGGGCCTAACGACCTGCCGAGAATCCCGAGGCAATGGGTGGTCCCAGTGCGGGGGCCTTGCACCGGCCAAGCAGCGGATTTAGAGGCCCTGACGATCCACGCACTGAGAAACAGGCGTCATGCGAATCCATATCATGGTTGGGTCCCAGGCAGCGAGGCAAGCGTCATGCAGGTCCGGGGGCGGAGAAATGCCGGCCACAGGAGCACCTGCCATGAGCCTGCGCCCGTCTTGGAAGCGCTCAGCTCCAGACCCGGACATAGCGAAAATAACAAGGCTAAAACACAGCAAGAAACACACCGGCGCCCGTAGATAGAAAAAGAACAGTCTTACGGATCGGGCGTCGGTGTGAAGAAAAACAAGGTCGGCAAACACGCACTAAAAATGACGCTACTCGCAACAGGTGCTGCCTCGGCGGTAGGAGAAACAGAACTGAGCTGGAGGAGGTCGAATCGCTGCTAACAGCCGCCCCTCGCGCGTAGCGTCACTCTCGGTGATTGCCATTAACCAAGGATTTAAAAAAAAAAAAAGCTCCCGTGTGGTGCGCGCCTCTAGCACACCGGGAAGTAATGAATGGTGAAGATTGACAAGGAGATCAGCTCTTGCAGCAGGTTACACCATTGGGACTGAAGCGGCAGCGTCAGGACCAGGAAAAATTCTAACTAGCTATCTTCAGCGAGGACCCTTGACGTCAGTCCGCCTCCGGCGTCAGGCGTAGTACATAAGAGGCGGTCCGCCCAATTCCCCAATTCTCCACCGGAGACTTCCGGCCCGCAAAAGCTGACATCGAAATGGGAGACCGAGGATCCACTGTCAGAAGTCAAAGGAAAAATCCCTGATAGTAAGGCCTAAGCCATGCCTCCTCAAGGGGAAGGTGGGCGGGAAGGTACCTGCTGCAAGAGCTGTTCTCGAAGATCTACTGTTACAGTGAGTTCTTACGTAACTGTGCTATCTTACTTGAGACACAGCTCTTGCAGCAATCCCCTCAATGGGACTGATTTCAAGCAATGCTTGGCTGTCAACATTCTGGGAGGAGGAAACTAGGAATTACACTCCAGGTCCTGAATCTAGGACAGGAGACCCTGTAGCACCGCCAGGCGAAACTGGCTCCTGCCGGGCGTGTCAGGCTATAATGCCTGATAATTGTATGCACAGAGCTCCAAGTGACTGCAGCACATATGCTTGAGGTGGAGGCAGTTTGGGTGGTGCAAGGTGGCCCACCTAGTAGAATGACCCGGACTGTTCCGGGAGGGGCTTTTGTTTAATATCATAACAGTATGAAATACACTAGACAAGCCACGAGACAAGGGACTGTTTGGATACTGGTTGACCCATCATCCTTTCAGAGAGAAGCGAAAGTTGCTCTGAACCACAGTTATTTAGTTCTGTTGAGGTAATACCTCAAGCTCGGAAAACATCAGGGTGTGGAGCAGTGCCTCTCCTCCTGTGAGAGTAGTTAAAATGAACCGGCAGGTCAATATCCTGATTGAGAGTGATGTGAAAACCACCGCCAGGCAAAAATGTAGGATTAGTCCTCAGGGATACTCTGTCGGTGGAAAACTAAATAAGGTCCTTTGCACATGAGAGTGTGAAGCTCAGAAACTCTTCTCGCTGAAGCAACAGCAACCAAAAACAGCGTTTTCCACGACAGAAAACGCAGCTCACAATCCGCGGCAGGTTCGAAGGGGGGGAGCGTGAGCTGTTCCAGGACAAAGAGCAAATCCCATGGAGGCACTGGGTCCTTAATAGGTGGCCTAAAATGTAACACCCCTCTCAAAAATTCCCAAGAGGCGTCTAATTGTGCCACTGTGCGGCGTCCCACGGAGAGGTGGTAAGCAGAGATAACAGAGTGTACCCTGATAGAGGAGTAGGCTGGGCCGGAGCGGAAGGAGGCAGGTAATCCAACACCACTCTCACGGGCAACCTCAGGAGGAGAAAAATCGCGTGCTACGCGACCATAAACAAAAGCAGGCGCCATTTCATGGCATCGTGCTTGACTTTCTGGCTGCAGAAAGACCGCAACCTCTTGCGAGACCCGTGGCGCAAGATGGTTATGTCTCTAGGAACTATGCATGCAGGTTCAGTGAGCTTAAGTCCGGGTGGACAATGAACCTTCCTCCTGAGACAAGAGATAGATGAGCTGAGCAGCAATGGGAGGGAGGTTCCCGGGATAGTTGAATCAGTAAAGGGAACCATATCTGTCTGGGCCAAAAGGGGGCCACAAGGATCATGGTTGCTTGCTCCGTGCGCAGTTTGAGAAGAACTCTATGGATCAACGGGAAGGAAGGGAAGCGTGAGGAGTCTGTCCGCCCAGGGAGGAGGAGGACAAGCGGCGTCTAGCCAGAAAACACAGCCCTGGATCTAGCGAGCAAAATTGGGCAGTTTTAGTTGGATGGGGATACGAACAAGTCCAACTCTGGAGTTCCCCATCGAAGAAACAGATCCTCTGCTACCTCTTGAAGAAGTTCCCACTCGTGGACTCTGGCCTGGGAGCGACTCAGGCCGTCTGCAATTGTGTTGTCCACCCGGGAACATGTACTGTGATCGATTCGGCGCTGTGTTGGATTACCCAATCCCACACCCTCATGACCTTCCTGCAAGGGGTGAGGTGTGCGCCTCCTTGTTTGTTGGAGTAATACATCACTGCAGTGTTGTCTGTCTGGAAACAGGAGGTACTCGGCGAGTTTCTGACTAGAAAGGCCTGCAGAGCACAAAGGACCCGCCCTCATCTCTAGGACATTGGTATGGAGATGAGCCTCCAGAAGAGCCCGTACCCTGGGACTTCACCCGTCCAGGTGTGCTCCCACCCTAGACCTGGGCGTCTGTGGTGAGGATTACCTCGGGGACCGGCGCTAAGCAGGGACGCCCGTGGAAGTGACCCTGGGTCTAGCCACCACTGCCAGTCTCAAATCACAGTGTGACGTGATTCTGGACGAGATGCTGCATGGTCTTGCCTTTGATCCCATTACCTTGAGCATCCACTGAGTTACCAGCATGTGGAGCCTTCTTGAGAAGGGATGGTAGGAATGGCCGCAGCCATGTGCCGAGCAAGCGATGACCGACCTGGCAGGGACGGTCTTGTTCGACAACTCCTGATGGGGGATCTGATCGCTCTGCTCCGTCGTCTGGAAGAAATGCTCTTCCCTGAACAGTGTCAGTACTGCGCCTATAAGTTGCAACTTCTCTGGCCCGGGGTACCAGGAGAGACTTCTAGTGGTTAATTAGGATGCTTGAGAGATCGGAACAGGTCCTGGGTGCTCTGGATTACTCGTAACAGCACGCCTCTCTGGAGGAGGCCAAGGAAAGCCAATCGTCATGTCGGGGAACACATAATGGCCCTGTCTCCTTAGAGGCGCTGCCACGACTGCCATGCATTTGGTAAACACCCTGGAGTGCAGGATGACGATCCGAATGGAGCAGCTCGGAACTGAAGGTGGTGGTGAGAAACTCGAGCGCAGGAACCTCTTGTGCGCCTGAGCTATGAGGATGTGCAGGTATCGTCCTGCATGTCTAGAGAGCGCTAAGAAGGCGTCTTGCTTCAACATGAGAATGAGACCGGAAGAGTCACCATCCGGAATCTCTTATGGCGACCCGACACGTTGGGTTGCTGAGGTCCCAGAATCGGACGGAGGTCCGTTTTCTTTGGAACCAGGAAGAAGTGGGAATAGTATCCTTGTCCTCTCTGGTTCTCTGGGGACGTACTCTACCGCTCCCTTTTGCAGAAGCCTTGAGTATTTCTTACCAGATCAGTGACTTGTGCTGACCTAGGTACCCGGGAGAAACAAGGAGGCCTCGAGGGTGGCTTTTCTAGATTCTATAAGTGGCCTCTTCAAGCCAACTGAAGAACCCACCTGTTGGTGGTTACAGCCTGCCATCCAGCAGGAAGTTTAAAAGCGACCCCGACCATGATTTCCAGTGATCCTGAGGGGGGGGCGGAAAGGAGTCAGGCTGTGGCGGCTGAGGGTCCCGCTGGCTGGACCCGGCTGGAGAATCGCTGGCTCACGGCCTGTGGGTTGTTTCCTGGGCTCTCTCGGCAGAGCCCCTCTGTTAATGGAGGCGGGACTGCTGCCTCTGCGTCCGTCCACGAAATCGGCTTTGGTTCCTCACGAAGGAACTAAGCTTGGAGTCGAATTACATGGCCTGAACAGAGCCTCACGCCTTCCACGGCCTCTTGGGTTTCGTAATAATCTTCTCTGAGACTTACCAAACAAGACTTCTCCCTCGAATGGGGCGTCCATGATATTCTTCTGGGCGTCCGGGGTAACAGGACGCATAACCAAGAGTGTCTCGGATGCATACGCCTGAGGCTGCTGCTTGGGCCGAGGTCAGCGAGTCATACCGCAGCTCGTGGCACGGGTTCCCGTCCGAACCCAGTACAAAGGGCTGAAGCATCTCCTCCTTTCTCACCTTCCGGCAGTTTCTCAGCACGCATCCAGACCCTGTTCCCACAAGGCATTTGGAACTGCACCATGTGGGTCAAGTAATTCAGGATCTGATGGCGCGGGTAGCGGAAGCATCGCGTGCACCACCACCATCCAGCTGTTTGGACTCTGGGTCGGTGGCAGGGTGCTCAGATGCTGCGGTCTCTGGGACTGGTCATGTGAGGGCTGTTATGACAGAGAGTCGGCCTGAGGATGCTGAGTCAAGTACAGGTCTTCCCTGGGAGCCTTGTACAAGCGATCAGCTTTCTTCGGCATCGCCGGGAGCGAATGTGGACACTTCCACGCTGCCTTGGTGATGTCCACGAAAGTGTCTACCAAGGGTGGCACCACCAGAGGCTTGGGGTCCTTCTGCCGAAGATACTTTGCAAGGCGTAGCCTCTCGGGGTCTAGCTCTTCCGCATCCCATCCCATGTTCTCTTGGATGTGTCTCATAATATCCGAGAACGAAGGGTCATCTGGAGGAGACTTTGGCATCTCGTGTGGATCTGGAGAAGGGATGGAGAGGGGAGATGGGGATCTGGATGTTGAGAACTCTGATCCCGTGTCCTCCGTCGAAGGCGATCATCGGCGTCTTCTGGGTCTCTTAGGGCTGGGTGACCTGGAAGAGGATTTGGACGGAGGTCTCAGTTTGTCTGGTCTCCCCCTTGGAGGTGTTCTGTGCTCCTGGGGAGGAGGTAGCTGGGCTGCCGACCCCGATGGGGAGGGGGGGGCGCAGGAACCGAAGGAGTAATCGGTGTAGGAGGAAGAGGAGGTGGAGTGGGAACCATGTCCTTCTTTATGGTGTCCCAACAGTAAGTGAACAGCTCCTTCACTTCTACCATGGAAAGGCCCGACGATGGCTCCACAGGGGGCTTGGGTAATGGCGAGGGTTCCCTGGGCGTCTCGACAGGACCAGGGTCGCCCGTCTGGTCCTCGGGCTGAGTCAATTCCTCCTCGGTGATGGTCTCCTGACCGGCGTCGGTCGGAAGTGTCTGGGTTTCTTCTCAATAGGGGCGGGCGCGGTCTCCTACCGGCGTCACGATGATCGTTAGCCTGGCCGACAGCAGTCGTCTGGCCGACAGCGGCTCAAGGATCTGTGGCGAGGGCGGCACGGGTGCACCGCGTGGATCCTCTCGATCTCTTCAGAGGGTGGCTCAAGGTCTTGCGAGGAGGCAAGGAAGCCGACCCGGCGTCGGGTTCAGAAAGGCGGGAACCCGACTTATGGTGATGGTGGCGATCCCCAGACTTGACCAGGGCCCTGGAGGAACGAGGGAAGGTCTGGCAGTCTTGGCCTGGAAGAGGATGAAGACTTTCTTGACCGCAGCAGGGAGGCTGAGAACTGGCCCGGAAGGGAGCAGTCAGACCTGGAACCAGAGCTGCGTGAGTCTGAGGCCCTAGGCAGGGGACCTGGAAGGGGCCTTCTCCCTTTTTCAAGCGTGCTTGTGGGTCTTCTTGAAGAGTCCCCTTGGAAGACATGGTCTTAATCTTTTTCCAGCAAAAAGCCTGAAGGGCCTTCTGGCAGCCGGATCGGGTTCTGCTAATAAACCCTGGCAAAGGGCAGGCCGGGTGTGCCGTGGTCTGGGCCTAGGCACGGACGCGGGCAGTGAGGGTCCTTGAAGAGGATCTGCTTCCCACAAGCACACTTAGAA
Source organism: Neoceratodus forsteri (assembly GCA_016271365.2). Lineage (NCBI taxonomy): Eukaryota > Metazoa > Chordata > Ceratodontiformes > Ceratodontidae > Neoceratodus > Neoceratodus forsteri. Next base: position 358,817,542 of record CM028137.1, read on the forward strand.
GAGTGACGGAGGTCAGAGAGGATATCAGAGAAAAACTTGATTGTAGAAAATCGAATTTCCCATAGGAAAGAACTTAACGCTGACTAGGCAGACTGAGACCGAACCGACGGTCGAGACATGCAAGTCGATGGCGGAAAGAACTGGGGAATCAAGCGGACCGCCTCTTTATGTACTACGCCTGACGCCGGAGGCGGACCGACATCGAGGCGGTCCCTACTGAAGATAGCTAGCTAGAATTTTTCCATGGGGTCCTGATGCCGCCGCTTCAGTCCTAATGGTGTAACCTGCTGCAAGAGCTGTGTCTCAGTAAGATCTTCCTTCCCAATTGAGTACCAGAGCATCCAGGGGGACTGAGCCCAATACTGGGGTCTGCAGCAAAAAAGAGGAAGTTGGTGATTGTCTGGGGCTGTAAAAAGATCTGAGGAGTGCCCCATCTGGAGAAAATCACTTTCAAAACTAGAGAATCTAGGGACCATTCGTAGTGGCCCTGAGATATCCTGCTGAGAGCATCTGTCAGGACATTGTCCTTCCCTGGGAGGTGAACTGCTGTCAGAGAAGTCTGCAGGGAATAGGCTAGAGACCACAACTTCATTGCTTCTGTGCACAAGCAATAGACCGAGTGCCCCCTTGCTTGTTGATGTACCACATTGTGGTGGTACTGTCTGTTCTGATCCGGACTACTTTGATCTGAACAGACTTGGAAAAAGTTTGTAGTGCCAGAAACACTGCTCTGAGTTCCAAGAGACTGATATGAAGCAGAGATTCTTGAGGTGACCACAGCCCTTGGGTGGTAAGATCCCCCAAGTGGGCTCCCAAGCCCAAGAGGGAGGTGTCTGTGGTGAGGATTAGAGAATGAGACTGAGTGACAAAAGGAACTCCTTGCCTTAAATTGTCCTGATCGTGCCACCATTCCAAAGCCTGGATCAGGGTTCGAGTCACTGGGACTAGTTTGGTCAAGGAATCCTTTCTCTGGGACCAGAAGGTTCTCAAGTGGAACTAAATGTCCCTCATCTAAAATCTTGCCCCCTGGACCACTGCTGTAGAGGCTGCCATGTGGCCCATGAGCTGCAAGAAGTGCCCTGCTGGTCGAGACACCTGAAGGGTGAAAGAAGAGGCCAGTTCTATTAGTGTCCTTGCCCTGTCCAGGGGAAGGAAGGCCTTTGCTCTTATTGTATCCAGCTCCGCCCCTATAAAGGTGAGGAGCTGTACTGGCTCTAGAACTGACTTTGGAAGGTTTAGGAGGAACCCTAAGGAAGTGAGCAGTTGCTGAGTTATCTGAAGATGTGGGGGAAAAGGGAGGAAGGTGGTTACCATTAATGCTAGGAGTCTTGGGAGGAAAACTGCAGAGTTACAGATTCTCATGGCAGAGGGAGAGGTGGACATTGCAGCCATCACGGAAAAATGGGCCACCCAATACAATGACTGGGACCTGTCTGTACCAGGGTACAGGTTATTTAGTAGAGACAGGGTGATTGGGAAGGGGGGTGGCACTATATGTGAAGGAAGGACTGAAGTGTATGAGGGAGGAAGGGAGGAGGGTAGTACGGAGTCACTTTGGATGCAAATCCAGGATTCCAAGAATAGGATTCTTAGAATGGGAGTGGTGTACAGGCCACCATCTCAGACGGAGGAGTCAGACAGGGAACTAGCGGGACAGATCAGGAGGACCTGCGAGAAGGGTAGTGTGGTGATTGTGGGGGACTTCAACATGCCAGGAGTGGCTGGAGCACCCCAACAACCAGGAACAGAAGGGAGCAGGTACTGCTGGATGCCTTCCAGGACAGCATCCTGCTGCAAACGGTCAGTGAGCCAACCAGGTTAGGGAATACCCTTGACCTTGTGCTGGCAAATTGGGACTTTGTGAGAGAACTTACACTGGAGGAACCGCTGTCAGGGAGTGACCACCGCTCAGTATGGCTCACACTGGATATGGGGAAGGAAGGAGTGGAATCTGGCACAACAGTGCTGGACTTCAGGAGGGCCGACTTTGGGAGGATGGGGGAAGTGGTAAAAGGGTACCTGGCCAGAATTCAATCTATTATGGACACTAACCAGAGGTGGGAGCTCATAAAGCTGGGGATGGTGGAGGCAACCAAAACCTGCTACAAAGCCCAGAGCAAGAAGGCTAGGGCTAAGAAACCGATCTGGTTGAGCAAGGAGGTCATGGAAAAGGTAAGGAGGAAAAGAGCTGCCTTTAGGAAGTACAAGAAAACAGGGAGGGGACAGGAGGAGTACTTACAGAATCGAAGGAGGTGACAAGGGCAGTAAGGAGCCAAAGCATCTCACAGACTCCGACTGGCACAAGGCATTAAGAGGGGAGAAGGACTTCTTAAGTACATCAGGAGAAAAGAGCTGTAAGGACCACATAGTAAGGATTAGGAAGGAGGGGGTTGGGTGGAAGCAGGGGTGCGATAGGCAGAAGCACTAAATGAGTACTTCTGCTCAGTATTTACTAAAGAGAAGGGGGTGACACCCAAGGTGGGAGAAATGGCAGAGAGCGGGGGAGTGGTGACAGATGGGAAATCATGGAGAGCAGAGTTCGAGAGGTTTGAAAGCACTGAGGGTGGACAGGGCCAGGCCCAGATGGCATCCACCCAGGGTACTGAAGGAGCTGGCAGAGGTCCTTGCAGGACCTTTGGCAGACCTATTTAATGCCTCACTACATTTGGGGTGTGTACCTCAGGACTGGAGGATGGCTCATGTGGTGCCCCTCCACAAGAGTGGCCCCAAGGATGAACCGGGAAACTACAGACCAGTGAGCCTCACATCCATCGTGGGTGCTAATGGAGACTATCCTGAAGGAGAGGCTGGTGGCCCTCCTAGAGGCCAAAGGACTACAGGACAGCCGACAGCATGGCTTCATACGTGGCAGATCCTGCCAAACCAACCTGGTCGAGTTCTATGACTGGGTAACTAGGCAACTGGACAGGGGCCATGCAGTGGATGTCTGTATCTGGACTTCAGTAAGGCATTGACTCAGTGCCACATGGAAGGCTGGGAAGGAAGTTAGTAGGCACAGGGGCGGGTGCAAAGCTGGTGAGATGGGTAGGAAACTGGCTGCAGGGAAGGCAACAGAGGGTGGTGGTGGGTGGGGAGCTCTCACACCCAAGGACAGTGACTAACGGTGTTCCACAGGGCTCAGTGTTGGGACCAGTGTTTGAGATATTCATTGCAGACATATCATGGGACATGAAGAGCAAGATCAGTCCGTTTGCTGATGATACCAAGGTAGGCGCAGTGGTGGATGACCTAGGGGATGGCAGGGGTTGCAGGATGATCTGCAAAGCTTGAAACCTGGTCAGACCCTGGCAGCTGGGCTTTAATGCCAAAAGTGCAAGGTGCTGCATTTTGGGATGAAGAACCCAAGGAGGAGTCACCAGCTAGGGGAGTGCAGCTAGCCCAGACAGAGGAGGGAAGGATCTGGTGTGCCTATTACAGGTCAATGAACAACTCGGCACAATGTAGGAAGGCAGCTGCAAAGGCCAACAAAATGCTGGGTTGTATTGCAAGGGGTATATCCTCGAGGAGGGAGGAGGTGATTCTGCCACTGTATAGGTCATTAGTTAGACCACACCTGGAGTACTGCGTGCAGTACTGGTGTCTGTATCTGAAGAGGGACATTAAGTTACTGGAGGGGGTGCAGCGCATAGTGACAAAGATGATCAAGGGGCTGGGGGACTTATACGAGAGGAGGTTGAAGGAGTTGAACATGTACTCACTGGAGGAGAGGAGAGACAGGGGTGACATGACTGAAATCTTTAAATACATGAAAGGAATAAACAAGACGGGTACAGAGGGGCTGTTCAAAGTAAGGGAGGGGAGGGCCACCGGGGCCATGATACGAGACTGGAGCGAGGAAGGTTCAGGAGGGAGATGAGGAGACACTTTTTTACAGAGAGGGTGGTGGCTGGGTGGAATGCGTTACCTGCTGAAGTGGTATGCAGTAGAACAGTGGACTGCTTCAAACGAGGATGGGACAGGACAAGGGGGAGGGTTAATGAAGGGGAAGGGTGGAAGGGAGGGGCAGCTGCTGAATAAGGGGTGCTAGCTGCACATTTGAGCAGACTTGACAGACCTCTAGGCCTTTATCTGCTGGCAAATTTCGTATGTTCGTATGTGACTTGACTTGGTCTGGAGACTGAACTACTATGAGCCAGTCGTCCAGGTATGGAAACATGGAGATCTTTTTTCTCCTTAGGGAAGCAACCACTACTGCCAGGCACTTTGTGAACACCCTTGGGGCTGATGTTAGACCAAAGGGCATTACTCTGAACTGATAGTGGCCTGAAGGCAACTCGAACCTGAGGTACTTTCTGTGGGAGCACCTGATGGGAATGTGAAAATAGGCATCTTTGAGGTCCAGGGAGGCTAGCCAGTCTCCTGGTCTTACAGAGGGCATAATTATTCCCAGAGTCACCATTTTGAATTTTGGCTTTAAAAGGTGCTTGTTTAGGTATCTCAGATCCAGGATGGGCCGCCGTTCTCTCTTTTTGGGGGTTAGGAAGTACCTGGAGTACAATCCTTTGCCTCTGTGTAGGGTAGGAACCCTTTCTATGGCTCTGAGAGCCAAGAGGGAAGAAACCTTGGCCTCTAGGGCAAGGGCCGCTTAACGATTTGCAGGTGGAAAGGATTTGGTTCTCATCTTGGGAAATTTTTTGAAGCCGAGAACCAGTCCCTGGCTTACTACTTCCAGGACCCACTTGTCTGATGTTAAAAACTTCCACTCCCGGACAAAGTAAGCTAGCCTGCCCCTACAGGTAGTGGAGAATCGGCCGGGCAGACCCATCAGGGTGTCTGCTTGGCAGGGGCTTTAGGCTGAGGGGTGGAAGCAGGCCTGCTCATACCCCATCTGCCTCTCCCTCTAAAGAACCCCCTCTGAGCAAAGGCAGAAGAGGAGGCCTGGGCTTGGTAAAAAGGCCTATGAAAAGGCCTGCCCCTGGAATGCTGCCTCTGAGGAGTGGCTTGCCTTTCTTTGGCCTGAGCACTCCTGTAGGTGGTCCTGGCTCGTCCATTTTCTTCATGTAATTCTCTGTCTGCTCCCCAAACAGAGAATTACCAATGACAGGAAAATCCATGGCCTCAGCCTGGGTATCCTGTGACAGGCTAGTACATCCGAGCCAAGCCATCCTCCGATGGGCCACAGATGTAGCCATGACTCTAGATGAATCACTGGAGTCCACAGCATCATGAAATTGCACCTTGGATGCCTCAATCCCATTCGCAGCCACCTGCTCCAGCTCCTTGGTAAGCTGGTCAGGGGCCTGTTTAGCTAGAGCCATCACAGTGTCCCACCTGAACTTCTGGTATCTAGCTGTGTAGGCCATACAGTTAGCCTGTCTGAGCCCCAAAGATCCTGCCATGTACCGTTTCTTTGCCATGGCATCAATCCTCCTGGGGTCCTTGTCTGGGGGGTGTGAAGCCAAGGGAATATTTGCCTTATCACAGGCAGCAGCGTAGAGTATACCCCTTGTCCATTCTTCTGTCCACAGGAGATATAGAATTAGGAGTTTTTAGAATTTTAAATGTCTGTTTCCCAAAAGATTTATGGAGGGGAACAGACAATCTCCTGGACTCTGGGATGTCCATCATCTCAACAAAATCAGGCTCCTCCTGATCTTCTACTGCTTCTTCCATAGGAAGCTGGAGTTGTCAGCCACTTACTTGTAAAACATAAAGTGGGAAGGGGACTCAAAGCCTAAGAGGAGAAATGCCTGAAGGTCTGTCTGGGGAGATGTCCGGGTCAATAGGCACATCCAGACGACTACGACGACTATTACTACACTCTTCTCCTCCCTCCCCCTCCCCCTCCACCTCCTCCTCCTCATAAAATTCTTCTAAGTATAATCCGGAACTGGGGAACACGGCGGGCAGGCCCCTGACAGATGGTGCTGCGCTGGGCGGAACAGTGCGATTGAACTATCATATCGCTTGGCTATCTCATCAGCGGTCGGAAGAAAGATTGTGGATCCAGAACCGGATGATTTATGCCTTCTTTTTGTTTTAACCGGAACAGACTCCTCAGAATCGGTTCTTTTGCCGGAGAAGTTTCGCCCTGGTCAGAGGGCAGTCTTTCTGGTTCAGTCGGAACCGAACCGGGCTGGCCATCCAGGTCAGCGGACTTCTCGGCCTCCCTTTCCCTCAGTCTACCTACTCTCTTATCCAGGGTAACTTTGGGAAAACTTTTACAAATTTGGCAGTCTGAATTGAGGTGGTCAAACCCCAGACAAACACAGGTGGTGTGGGGGGTCAGCCTTAGCAAAAGCTACCCCATACACACTAAAGTGTTGAAACCCAGTGGGCCCGTTTTTTTTCTTGGGTTTCTCAGACATGGCCAATCCTAATCCAAAACTTACCCTTTTCTCAGCAATACGCCAGGCAAGACACCCCTATCGGTTCCTGACCGTGTTATGGGTCTTGGACAAAAATGTAATGAATTTTTTTTTTTTTTACACACAAACCTGATCGGTTCAAACCGAACCGATCCAATGTTTACAAGTTCCACACAGAAAACTAATATAGAAAACCTATCTAGTACTCATGGTACCACAGAGAGACTTAAACCGACAGGTTAGAAGCAGAAATTCGGTTGAAACCGATCGAAAAAACGACACTTTAACCTAATTTTTTTGAACTGAGCGAAGGAGAACTCTCCGGAGCGACTGTTCAGTGAGGTGGAATAAAGAATCTGACAGTTGGGATTCAAACAACAGCAGACAGAGGCTTCAACCGAGCTCGAGCTCAGCGTTCCATGCCTTGCATGGAAAGTTAACTCTGTTCTCTGGGGCAATTCAAAGGTTGGAGATCACTACAATAGTCAGAATACATCAAGACTTCATGTTTGAAATGGAAATTATGTACCTACTGGAATTCCTGATCTTCTTGGTCGAAGTCTCCGCCACTCATTCACACTGATGAGATCTCTACGCCAGAGGCACTAGTACCCAGCGGGAGCAAACTTTTTGCAAGAGGGCCGGCACCAGAGATGGAGCCGCGAGGAGCAGTGCTGCGAGCCTCGGCTCGTGCGGCAATGACTATCTCAGTGTCGACCCTCCAACCACCTCAGTACCTTTTTTCCTGAGGAGGTGCAGCGTAACTAACCTAGAAGAATTAGCCTAACAAAAACTGGACATAAGACAGTCCAAACGACCCATATAAGAAGGGTCAACAAAAGCCTTCACAGCCTAAACACTGAGGGAGTGAAGAGAAACAACAGAGGTGAGCTTGGGGGATGATGGGTGGGTGTGTGAATGAGTGGTGGAGACTTCGTCCAAGAAGATCAAGAATTATGGTAGGTAAATAATTTCCATATCATCCTGGACATAGTCTCCACCACTCATTCACACTGATGGAAGAGTACCGAGCTAATAATCCCACGAGAGGGTGGCAAGAGAAACAAGAGCTCATAATTTTAGGAGAGAAGTCCGTTAAGGATAGTCCTGCCAAACAAAAGATGTCGCCTGGCATGGACATCCAAGGTATAGTGATTGACGAAAGTATGCACTGAGCTCCAGGTAGCCGCACTGCAAATATCTGCAATGGGCACATTGCCGATTTCCGCCAGGGATGCCGTGACTGCTCTAGTAGAGTGAACGTACACACTGCCCTCCAGCTTAACTTGCACCATGGAATAACAGTGGCGAAGGCATGCCACTAGCCATGCCAAAATGCATCCGATAGTGACTGGTTGACCCAGCCAGGTCTCGCTGAAGGAAACAGTTGTTGAGCTTTGCAAATTTCTTCTGTTCTATCCAAATAGAAACGTAGAGTTCTTTTGACATCTAAAGAATGAAGGGTACGCACTCCTTCATTTTGGAAGTTTGCAAAGTAAGTAGGTAGGCTCAAAGGTTGGTTTAGATGGAATTCTGAAACAACCTTGGGGAGAAACTTAGGATGGGTCCTAAGAAAATAAAAATTACATACCTACCGTAATTCTTGATCTTCTTGGACGAGTCTCCACCACTCACACTATTGGGATCTGCACCGGAGGCACTAGGACCCATCGGGAGCAAACTTTTTGCTGGAGGGTTGGCGCCAGAGATGGAGCCGCGAGGAACGGCACCGCGAGCCTCAGCTCGGCAGCAGCAGCAAACTATCTGGCGTCGACCCTCCAACCGCCTCAGTACCCTTTTTTTTTTTTTTTTATCAAGGAGGTGCAGCGCAACTAACCTAGAAGGCTAGCCTAACCTAAAAACCGGACATACGATAGTCCGGGCGACCCGTATAAGAAGGGTCAACAAAGAAGTCTTCACGGCCTAAAGATTTGAGGGAGTGAAGACCAACAACAGAGGAGCTCAGGGGACGGAGGGTGGAGGAGACTCGTCCAAGAAGATCAAGAATTACGGTAGGTACGTAATTTTTATATCTTCCTGGACATAAGTTTCCACCACTCATTCACACTATTGGGAGAGTACCGAGCTAATAAACCCCTGAGAGGGCGGCAGGACAAACCAAGAGCTCACGTTTCTAGGACATAAGTCCATTAAGGATGGCTCTGCCAAAGGAAGAATGTCATCTGGCATGGACATCCAGTGCATAATATTTAACGAAAGTATGCACCGAGCTCCAGGTGGCCGCGTTGCAAATGTCTGCAATGGGCACGTTGCGAATTTCCGCTAGGGATGCCGCGACCGCTCTAGTAGAGTGAGCGTAAACCCTACCCTCCAACTTAACCTGCGCCATGGAATAGCAGTGGCGAAAGCATGCCACCAACCGTGCTGAGATACATCTGATATAGACAGGTTGACCCAGCCGGGTCTCGCTGAAGGAGACAAACAGTTGCTAGGCTTTGTGAAAGTCCTTGGTTCTATCTAGTTAGAAACGCAAAGCTCTCTTAACATCCAAAGAATGAAGAGATCATTCTCCTTCATTTTGGAAGTCCGCAAAGTAAGAGGGAAGGACCAAAGGTTGGTTTAGATGAAATTCTGACACAACCTTAGGAAGAAATTTAGGATGAGTCCGAAGGACTACTTTGTCCTTATGGAACACAGTATACAGAGGATCTGTGACCAGGGCATGCATCTCAGAGACCCTGCGAGCTGAGGTAATGGCCACTAGGAAGGCAGTCTTCCAGGTGAGAAATTTTAGCTCACAGGTAGCCAGAGGTTTGAAAGGTTTCCGAGTGAGCATGTCTAGCATAAGATTAATGTCCCAGGCTGCAACTGGACGTCTTGTAGGAGGGCTGGTATTCAGAATTCCCTTAAGAAATCTCTTAACCACAGGTAACTGAGCCAGTGTTAAGGAAAAAAAAACAGCTCATGATATGCTGAAATGGCACTAAGGTGAACTCTGACTGTAGAGTACTGCAGACCTGAATTTGAGATGTCCAAGAGGTACTCCAGAACCTTATCTGGTGGGCAGGAAAATGGATTCAGAGAGGACTTTGCACACCAGAGCGAAAAACGCTTCCACTTGGCTGTGTAAGTTTTCCGAGTGGCTGGCTTCCGTGCAGCCAGAAGAATATTTGAAACCCTTCGACAGACATTGAACCGGTTTACTTCTACCTCTTCAGGAGCCAAGCGTGAAGGTGAAGTGATCTCAGGTTGGGATGGACCACTGGCCCCTGAGTCAAAAGGTTCATCTGTAGGGGAAGTGGTCTCGGAGGAACTGCCAACATATTGTTGAATAATGGAAACCACAGCTGCCGAGGCCAGATGGGAGAAATGAGAATCATCTTGTCCCACGGGATTCGAACTTGAGGAGTACGCTCTGAATTAGAGGAAGAGGTGGAAAGGTGTAAAGAAAGCGTTTTGTCCACCGCAGCCTGAACGCATCCTGATAGAAAATGCCAGGCCCTGGATTTCTAGAGCAGAAGAGAGGCAGTTTTTCGTTGAGTGGGGATGCAAAAAGGTCCAGGTCTGGAGTTCCCCACTCTTTGAATAGTGACTGAACTATGGTCGAGTCGAGAGACCACTCGTGAGGATCTGTCTCTCTTCTGCTGAGACGGTCTGCCAGTTCGTTCTGTATTCCTGGTAGGTAGACTGCTTGAATTAGAGCCTTGTGCTCCAAGCACCATTCCCATACCCTCATCGCTTCCCTGCATAAGGCGTAAGAATGAGCACCGCCCTGCTTGTTGATGTAGTACATCACTGCTTTGTTGTCCGTTTGAAGGAGAATGTTCTTGTGACAGAGAATGTCCTTCAATGCTCAGACCACATAAAGGACGGCTCTCATTTCTAGGACATTTATGTGAAGCTGGGACTCTACCAGAGTCCACGCACCTTGGGTGTGTAGAGCCTGACAGTGAGCTCCCCACCCCATTAGGGACGCGTCTGTGGTAATGGAGATCTGATGGTCCAGAGGAGCAAAGGGATACCCTTCCAGGAGATTGCTCTCTTGAGACCACCAGGTGAGTGACCTCTTTAAAGGTTCTGTCACCTTGATGGGGTAGGACTGCGGGTGAGTGGTTGGGGACCACTGAGTACTGAGCATCCACTGAGTGGTTCTCATGTGCAGACGTGCTTGGGGTACAGTGAACACTGAGGATGCCATGAGGCCTAGCATCCGTTGCATGGAGAGAGCTGGGACTGAGTTGTTTTCCTTGATGTGACGGGCCATTTGAAGGATATCGTTCCTTCTGTCTTCTGGAAGAAAAGCCGTCGCACAGGAGGTGTTCAGAAGAGTCCCTATAAAAAGGAGCCTCTGGGAGGGCTGCAACTGTGATTTCTTGAGGTTCAGCAGAACTCCCATGGACGTAAGGAAGTGAGAGGTCATCTCTACAGCGTCCAGAGTTCCCTGCCTGGAAGGGCTTGCCAGAACCAATCGTCCAGATAAGGGAACACCTGAATTCGATCTTTCTGAGGTGCACTCGAACTGCACAACACTTTGTAAAACCCACGAGCCGAGGATAGCTCAAAGGGCAGGACTCTCAACTGATAATGCTGTCCCAGAGCCACAAACCTCAGGAATTTGTGATGCCTCGGGTGAATAGAAAATGTGCTGGTAAGCATCCTGCATGTCTAGGGAGGCTAGCCAGTCATGTTGATGAAGCAAAGGTAACAAGATTCCCAGAGAAATCATTTTGAATTTCTCCTTGGGGAGAAATTTGTTTAGCTTTCTGAGATCCAGGATGGGGCGTATGCCCCCGGACTTCTTTGGAACCAGAAAGTAATGGGAGTAGAACCCAGTGTTCCGTTGATGCAGCGGCACTACTTCTACTGCCCTGTTGTTCAGAAGGCCCTGAATCTAGGCGGCAGAAGGTCTGACTGAAGGGTTGACAGCCTGGGCTGTCGCTTGGGAGGACGATCCGGAGGGATCTCCACAAAACTGAGTGAATACTCCTGCCGAATTATCCGAAGGATCCATTTGTCTGAGGTTATGGACTTCCATTGGTTGTAGAAGTGCATCAGACGACCCCCCACCGGAGAGGGAAAGTCCACCTCAGGCAGCTGAGATGGGACTTGGGCCAGCAACTCATAAGGTGGCGCTGGGCGCTTTGGGCCCTTGCGCCTTTTGTTGCGCCTTCTTTTGAGGTTGGGCAGGTTGGTTTTTATGGAAACTTCCTCTGCCTCGAAAGAACTGACTGTTATGAAACAGACGTTTATTGACACTCCCTCGAGAGGACGGGGGGTCGAGCCAATTTAATGGCTGACCTAGTCTTTGAGTAGTACTAGGCTTGTTCTACTGAGGGACCCGAAAGATCGCACCATCAAAACAAGCGCCATTACCCTGCTGCTATGGCGATCGTTGTGAAGCCCAAAGTGCGCAGCGGAATGGCCAGTTGGTACAAATATCAGCAGCGCCGAACAGGAAGCAGTGTCAAAAGCACCATAGCTGCTTTAACCTGGCTATTAGATTTGATATCTCTGGTAATGGTTTGAAGAAGCTCTGGCTTTGTATCCATTCGGTGAGCTTCAACCATCTGCTTGATAGAGTGCCACAGGATATACCCATACTAGGAGAGAACAGCCCTGTAGCTGGCAATACGCATACTTAAGGTAGAAGCAGCAAAGACTCTCTTACCTAAGGTGTCTATCTTACGAGATTCTTTGTTAATAGGTCGAGCTGTAATAGTTTGGGGAAGAACAACCTTATTCTCTGCCAGGACTACAATAGGATCCGCAAAGGCTTGAGATGCCAAAATGGGATGATCCTTGGGGGCTGAATATTTCCTATCTATGGATTCAGCCATCGAAGGGGTGAGAGCAGAATTATTCCATACCATTTGAGACAGCGTCTCGAAGGAAGGCTGAACCGGAGGAGTCAAATCCGTAGGGATCTCCGGGGCATGAAGGTACTGGAGTCTTAATTTCCCAGGATCGATGTCTGTAGTCTGGAGAGAAAGAGTGGAGATCAAATTTTTCAGCAGAGACTTAAAGGACAGGTCCTCGACCACAGGCTCTGCAGCAGTAATGGATCCTGCTTCCTCCACTTATCCACCCAGCAGAGTCTGGGTCGACTCAATGTCATCTCCTGACAGTCCAGGAGGGACTGTATGGACAGGAAAGGAATGAAAGTCAGAGAAAGGGAAGAAGGAAAAGTATGAAAGAGGAGTCCTGAAAAGTGGAAGGCGCCAGAGAGCCCTGGCGCTGAGGCGTGCCAGCTCGGGAAGCGACACCGAGGACTCACATGGCGCCAAAATAAAGGACCCACACAGGCGCGAAAAGCGGCACCAAGGACCCACATGGTGCCAAAACAGCACGAGGACCCACACGGTGCCGAAAACGGCACAGAGGACCCACACGGCGCCAAGAGGCCGACGCTGCCGAGGATGGTGCGAGAAGTCGCATGGCGCCGAGCGTGCCATCAATGCCGAGGCACCAAAAACACTCAAGACTCGAAAAATAGGCTTTGAAGGAAGAAGAGCAGGAGATAAGGGCATCGTTGTGGCCCCTGCGCCGTAGCCATGTGGGGGAGACACTTAAGCGAGTCGACGGCACGAAGAAGGTGCCACGTGACCAGGGAAGTCCAACCGCCCTACCTGGTCTCCCAAGAAGCCCGAAGGCCCCCGAGTGACCGAGCCAGGTAGCTGAACCAACCTCCGAGCCCACTGCTCCATAAGAGCGGCCCACTGATGAAACTGCTCATCTGAAGACCTACCTGCGGGTGGGGTAGGGCTCCGATGTCGAAGCCGTTGGCTACCAGAAGAGGAGGCTGGCGACTCCGAAGGAGGAGACAGGCAACTAGCCCCGATAACCGAATGTCTACGTGCAGACATATCAGAGGGCGACCTCGAGTGATGCCTTCTCTTTTTTGACCCGTGGGCCGAAGAGCTCGAGGCCAATGATGCCAAGAATGCGACCGCTTATTTTTATGCTTCTCATGGGACCGCTGTCCCGGCACTGGACTGACCGTTGTCAGACCCCCCCTTCCCGAGAAGGCGGCGGACCGGACCCAGCCCGACTGACTGAACAGCTTTCATACGAAGTCTCCCTACCGTCACCTGATCTGCTCATGGTCGACTCCGTCAAAGTAGGCTGAGACGTCTTATTTTTAAAATAAGAATAGACTTAAGCGATACTTATCGAGATATTACTACAAAATAAGAAAACTATGCTGCTAGTATGAAGTTTGACTCCCGGCGGGCGAGCGACGTCGTCACTGAAGCGCACTCAACGGTGGGAAAAAAGGAACTGAGGCGGTTGGAGGGTCGACGCCGAGATAGTCATTACTGTGCGAGCTGAGGCTCGTGGTTCCGTTCCTCGCGGCTCCATCTCCGGCGCCAACCTTCCGCCAAAAAGTTTGCTCCCGATGGGTCCTGGTGCCTCCGGCGCAGATCCCAATAGTGTGAATGAGTGGTGGAGACTTATGTTTAGGAAGATCTGCGGGTGAGTGGTTGGGACCAGAGGTACAGTGAACACCAAGGATGCCACGAGATCTAGCATCCGTTGCTTCGAGAGAGCCGGAACAGAGTTGCTCTTCCCGATGTGACAGGCCATCTGAAGGATATCGCTCCTCCTGTCCTCTGGAAGAAAAGTCTTCACACAGGAGGTGTCCAGAAGAGTTCCTATAAAAAGCAGTCTCCGGGAGGGCTGCAGCTGCGATTCTAAGGTTTAGCAGGACTCCCATGGACATGAGAAAGCTCGAAGCCGTGGCTACGGCGTCCAGAGTTCCCTGCCTGGAAGGACTTGCCAGAAGCCAGTCGTCCAGATAAGGGAACACTTGAATTCTGATCTTTCTGAGATGCACGAGAACTGCACAACACTTTGTAAAAACTTGTGGCGCCGCGCATAGCCCAAAGATACAGTTTACACACCTGTAACTGGAGTTCTAGGAATGGTATATGTTGTTCATCCACACTGTCTGGCAGGTTCCTTGCCGCTTTAAATATTGCCGGATGGTCTTCAAGCTGGCTCCTCCCAACCATCCGGGTGGTAAAACTCTCGGCTCCGCCCCATGACGCCAGATCTAGCCCACTGGAAGCCAGGTTGTGTGTCAAAGCCAGGGAGGTCGGGTGGTTCGTGTGGATGAACAACATATACCATTCCTAGAACTCCTGTTACAGGTGAGTAACCTGTATTTCTAGGGACATGGATATGTTGTTCATCCACACTGTCTGGCAGACTCCTAGCAGTTTTCCGGGAGGAGGGAGGCAAGACGCACACCCCCTACTTGGGAAATAAAGACTGGAGAACCAAGGCCCCAAAACCAGCATCCCGACGTGACTCAAGGTCGATGTAGTAGTGGGTGATGAAAGTGTGTGCTGAGTTCCAGGTAGCAGCCCTGCAGATTTCCTTCACAGGGACATCTCTGGAAGCAGCCACCGATGCAGCGGTATGGCAGGGAGAATGAGCTCTTATCCCTCTGGGAGGCTCCATGCCCGCCAACCTATAACAGAGATCTATGCAGGAGGTGACCCACCTGCCTATCGTCCACTTGGCTGCAGGTCTGCCAGGTGCGGCTTCAGCGTAGGTGACAAACAGGTGGTGAACCTCTCCCTGAACTTCAGCCGTGCGCTCCTTATAGTAAGCGAGCGCTCTTCTAGGGTCCAAGGTATGGAGCCTATATTCGGCCTCCGAGGTGTGATTGGGGTAGAACACCGGCAGAGTCAACCCCTGGTTAAGGTGAAACTCCGACACCACCTTCGGAAGGAACTTCGGGTGGGGGCGCAGGACAACCTTGTCCCTGTGGAAGACCAGTTAAGGAGAATCTATGGAAAGCGCCTGGAGCTCTCCCATCCCTCTGACTGACGCGATAGCCACCAAGAAGGCGGTCTTCCACGACAGGCAAGAGATGTCACACCTGTGCATTGGGTCGAATGGCTTGCCCGTGAGCTTAGCCAATACCAGCAGTAGATCCCACGGAGGTGGAGGTTCTTGCACCGGAGGGGATATGTGATCAAGGCTTTTGAAAAAGCGCCCGACCACCTTTTCCTGCGCCACCAACTGCTTCCCAGCCCGTGCCCAGTAAGCAGAGATGACTGCCAGGTGCACCTTAAGGGTCGTTGACCGAAGCCCTTGCTGAGAAGGGGACCACAGGTAGTCCAGGATGCTTGCCAAGGAACAGGAGGAAGGGTCCAGGCCCTTGCCCTGACACCAAATGGAGAATCTCTTCTATTTGAAGGCGTAGCATTTTCTGGTCGACTACTTACGGGACGCCTCAACGACGTTTAGGACCTCGTTGGAAAGACCCAAGGCCTGGAACTCTAGCCACTTAGGAACCAGTCTGTCAGGTGCAGGGATTGAAGGTCCAGATAGAATACCTTCCCCTGATTGATCAGGTCCGGGCGGGCTGGAAGCCGCCTCGGGAGCCTGGAACTGAGACTGAGGAGATCTGGATACCAGAACTGGCGGGGCCAGTCTGGGGCTACCAGAATCACCTGAGCCTTGTCCCTCCTCGCCTTGAGAAGCACCTTGTGGATCAAGGGAAATGGGGGAAAGGCGCTGAAGAGGCCCAGGGTCACGTCCTCGAGAAGGCATCCCCCTGCAGTGAGCCCTGCTGAGGGGGGCGGGCATGAAACAGTCTCAGCTTCGCATTCTCCCTGGAGGCAAACAGGTCCACCTGATGCGTGCCCCAGTGGGAGAACAGATCTTGTACTACCTCCGGCAGGAAAGACCACTTGTGGGACACAGCCCCTATCCGGCTTAGGGCATCGGCCAGGGTGTTGGAGGCTCCTGCCACATGAATGGCGAGTAGCTCCGCCTCCAGGCTGTGCACGAGTGACCAAATGCGGAGAGCTTCCCTGCACAGAGGCATGGAGCACGTCCTGCCCTGGCGGTTTAGACAGTACATGGTCGTGGTATTGTCCGTCTGGACCTGAACCACTTGACCCCGTAGAAACAGAGTGAAGGCAGTGAGGGCTAGACGAACTGTTCGAAGCTCCAGCAGGTTGATGTGGCATCGGGACTCCTGAGGAGACCAGAGGCCGTGCGCTCTGTGCTCCCCCAGATGGGCACCCCAACCCATCAGAGAGGCATCGGTCGATATAGAGACCGTCGGCTCGGGGTGGACAAATGGGATACCCTCCTGCAGATGAGCTGGAACGATCCACCACTGGAGAGCGTTCCACATCTCCTGGGCCACTGTCACTAGCTGATCCAAAGGATCGGAGCGCTGTGACCATTGCCTGGCCAGTCCCCATTGTGGGGGACGCATGTGCCAACGGGCCCAATGGACCACGCTGTTGCAGGCTGCCATGAGGCCCAGGAGGCGCAGGAAGTCCGGTGCAGGGTGCAACTGCCCAACTTGAAATGAATAGGCAAAGGAGGAAAGAACCTCGGCCCTGTCCGCCGGGAGCAGTGATCTGGCTCGCAGAGAGTCGAGCTCTGCCCCGATGAATTGCATCACCTGCTTTGGCACGAGTTCCGACTTGGCTTCGTTGATGAGGAGGACAACTTGAGAGCAAACCTGGAGGGCCAGATCCCTGGACCAATCCACCTCCATTCTGGAGGCAGTCGCAATCAGCCAGTCATCCAAGTAGGGGTACACCTGGACCCTTCGGCGCCGCAGGAATGCTGTCACCACTGCCATGCATTTGGTGAAGACCCTGGGAGCTAGAGAAAGGCCGAAGGGCATGGCTCGGAACGCGTAGAGGGACCCCTCTGCCCTGAAGCGGAGTAATCTCTGGTGGGACGGATGGATTGGGACGTGAAAGAACGCGTCCTGGAGGTACAGAGAACAGAACCACAAGCCTCGTTCCAAGGATGGAATGATCTGAGCCAGAATGAACATCTTGAAGGTTTGAGACCTTAGGAACCTGTTCAGGTTGTGCAGGTCTAGAATGGAACGCCAGCCCCCATCGTCCGTTTCGGGACCAGGAAATACCTGGACGCAAACCCTGGGCTTGGTGGAGGATCCGCCACCTTCCTGATCACCTCCTTTTCGAGGGGCAGGGCAATGTCGGCTCGATGAGCCGACAGTGAGGCTGCGGACCCTGTAGCCCCCCCATGGGGCGACGGCTTGGAAGGGCAGGGCCTGCTCGAACTCCAGAGGCAGACCCTTTCCTACCACCTCCAACACCCAGTGGTCCATGGTGATAGCAGACCAGGCGAGGAAGGAAGTGGCCAGGCCGTCCCCCACCCAGGTCTGCAGCCAGAGGCTGAGGCGACGCACCCCTCAGCCGCCACTGGGCAGGCTTGGAGGGACCGGCCGAGGGACCTCCTGGGCCTTTTCCTCCCTACTTCCTGTTGGAGGAGGCTGCAGGCTTGGCTTTGGGGTGCCAAGCACGAGCCTGCTGGCCCTGATGCTGGTGTTGCTGGACCGGACGTGTCGTGGCGCAGAACGTCAAAAGGACTTATGTTGCTGACAATGGCCCTTGTCCTGAGCGGAGGTGACTGAGTCCAGGGTAGCGCTGGACTTTTCAATCCTCTGGAGGTGGCCTTCCACTCCAGGGCCGAACAGGTCAGTCCCCAAGAAGGGGATGTCCGCCAATTTGGGCTGGATATCCTCAGCCAGGCTCTGCGACGCATGGCCACTGTGGCCGCTACTGATCGGGCACAGAAGTCTCCAATGTCTAGAGCCATTTGTAGCTGCTGTTTCGCCACTGCCCTTCCCTGATCCCGCACCTGCTTGACCGTAGTCTGCAGGTCGGCTGGGAGATGAGGGATCACCTCATCCAGGGAGCCCATGAGGGCGCGGGAGAAGTGCGCCATCAATCTACATTTAAGCTGGCCTGACAGAGGCCGAGGAGGAACTAGCTGCACACCTTGTGCCTGGCATAGTCCAGCTTTTTGGACTCCTTGCCGGGGGGCTTATCTACATTCCTAGCATTCCCGGAGCGCTGGAAAATGCTATCGGTGACCAACCCCTCCGCAGAGGAGTGTTCTGAAAAACTGAACAAAAAGCTGGTAGGGACCGCGTACTTCCTGGCCATCCTTGCCGAAGGTGCAGGACAGGAAGCCGGCCACTGCCAAAGCTCCAAGGCTGGGCCAACAATGGCTTCAGCCACCAGAAAGGCCTCAGTGGGAGAATCCCCTTGGGTCCAGTATCTCCATGAGGGGATACTTGGCCAGCTTGGATACGGACTCGATCTGCATCCTGGTGGACTCAGACATGAGCCGAAGCAGACCCATGAACAATGATGGTCTCTCGTCCATTGACTGACCCCCGGAGGACTCCAGGTCAAGGGGCCTGGAAAAATGAAAATTACGTACCTACCGTAATTCTGATCTTTCTGTGTATCTTCACCATTCATCACAGATGGGTACTGGCCGGAGATCAGGACCCATGAGGAGCTTTTTTTTTTTTTAAAAGGGGTAGGCAGAGCCGACAGCATCGGCACCGCCCTCGAGGCCGACGTACTGCGTGGCACTCCAGGGTTGGCCGTTAGGCTGTGTCGACTCCACCTGCCTACCAGTTCTGAGTCGCCAGAGAGGTAAGAGGAAGGGATGGAGGGTGGGGCAGGAGAGTCCAAGGGACAGAAAAAGGAAAGGAAACTGAACTAAAAGGAGAAATAACGACTGAGAGGACAGCAAAGAAGAGATGAGACTAAGGGGATTGGGTAGGAGCCCCAATCTCTGGAAGCGGAAGAAGGGAGGAAGGGAGGAGGGGAGAAATTTAGGAGAGAGAGAGGTAACAAGGTATCCGAGACCCTGGTCCGTCACCGATTGTATAGGAACTGCAAGGAGTATAAAAGCTCTCTGCCAGAATTCAAGGCACAGAATAACTGCAAATACCCCAGAAGCAGAGTCGGCTATTCTGGAAGAAGGACAGGGTACAGGGATTTAATACTCTCTCAGGAAAGATGTTTGGTGAAAAAAAAAAGATTTTTTTTTTTTTTAAACAGTTGGATGGAAACCAGAAGGAGAACAGGAGGAGGCAACCACCAACTCCACCCCATCGAGGTGGAGACATGTAGTAAGAGAAGGACTGCCGCTCGAGCTGTACCTTTTAAAGGAGAATACCCCCCTGTGTGTCCCTACTTTACCCCGCTCCAAAAAGGAGAGGGGGAGCCACAGAGGGAGGAAGGCCCAGAGACTGAGGCCCCAGGGGGATGGTGGGTGGGGTTGTGATGAATGGTGAAGATACACAAAGATCAGAATTACAGTAGGTATGTAATTTTCATATCTTATCTGTGTCAATCTTCACCATTCATCACAGATGGGTGAGTACCAAGCCCCCCCGAAGGGGGTTGTTTCTTTACACTCTAGGGACAGAGTCCCTTAGCCCTCAGTGGGTGACACACTAGGGGAACCTTCCGGGCCTGGGGAGGCCCAGAGTGGGACGGACAGGGTCCCCGGAGAAAGAGCTGCCCAGACAAGCGCCGTCTCGCTCTACGGGAAAAGAGGTAGGTTCCTTGGTGGGCGGAGCAGATCACCCTACGCCGGGCCAAGGGTGACAACCAGGAAAGACGTAGCCACGCCGATCATCTGGTGCAGATCGCTGTCCCTACGACTCTGATAGCTATCTCGTTGGCGTCGTAAGATGCCCTCGCTTGGTGCCTTGCCAGCTCCAGGCCACATGCAGAGAGCGCGATGGCTTGTCTGGTTTGCTCAGTGTCAGGCAAAGCAGCTAGGATCTGATCTAGCATGGACCACAAGAACCTGTTGTAGGCTGCATAGTGGGCCTGGTGAGCTGAAATAAGAACGAGCAACCATGCCGAGTAGAAGGTCCACCTCCCCCAAAAATCAAAATCTGAGGAGTCTTGATCCGGGGGCCGGTCACGGTGGAGGGCGCGAAGCCCATCAGGGGTGTCCAGATGCGTCAAGTCGGACTGCGGATGAGGCATAGAACTTGGAGACTCCGGGGGAGCGCAATACCTCTGGCTGAGGTCCCTAGGGGCAGGAACTCTGGAGAAGGGCCTCTGCCAGAAACGCAAGGACGCCTCCCAAAAGGGAGTAAGCCAGGGCGGCACCACAAGGGTGGCCTCGCCATAGTCGCCTAGAAAGGCGTGGGCTGCATGCTCAGGATTGCTAACAGAAGAGGGAGAAAGGTGCAAGTCCTCCAGCAACCTCACGAGGAAGCGCTGGTACTGTGAGAGATCAGCAGCCGGAGAGATGTGGACAGAGGGTTCCTCTCCCCCAGAAGAGGGGGATGAGGAGCTGGAGGTCACCATACAGTCCGAGGGTGGCTGCACGGGGGGAGGTTGAAAAACCTGGCTGTCCATAGCCCTAACGTAGGCAGGGAACCGAGCAGCCACCGCCCTGAACTGCTCCCAGGTGAGAGAGCTGCTAGGACCAAGAATGCCTGAGAGCGCTGGAGAATGTGGCAGAGGGATAGGGGCAGAGCCGAGAAAAGAAGTCGGCTGACCTCCGCCAGGGCTAGGGAGTGGACCATGAGCACCCGAGGAGGGTGCCCCGGAAGACTCCACAGCCGACAGCTGTACATCCACGTTGGTACTGCAGCTGCGCCAGAAAAATCCCACAGTGGGCGGCCGGGGCGTAAAGATCCAGAAGGACGGTCCCCTGCCTCAAAAGAATGGGACTCCCTCAAGGAACCGGAAGGGTGGAGAATCCGCGCTCGGCTTTGCCCAGAGGCCCGTTTGGACCTCAGAGAAAGGCTGACAGCGGCCTGACCACACACCTCGACCCATCAGAGTCTAGAGGTCCTCCTCCTCCGAGAGGGCCAGCCTAGGTAGCTGGCATCTCTGAGCTGCCCGTGAAGGGGAGACCCAGTGAACAGCACCTTCCCCTCCTTCAGGTTTCTCGATAGGCCCCAAAGCTGGGCGATCAAGACACCACTGGAGGGGGTACCACCACCGAGGGGGTCGATGAAACCCCCAAGGCCAGGTTGCAGAGCAATGGTGGCACGCACCACAGCCTGCTGGTCAGTACCACTGACCCTAACCTCGGAGGGAACCAGACGCACCTCAGAAGGGGGCTGACTGAGACCCGTCGTGGAGACCACCGGCTTGTCCTCCTCTGCAGACAACCCTGAAGAGGTATGACTGCCCGCTCGACTCCGAGCCCGACTCAGAGGTGGAGTCTGGGCCCTAAGCAGAGCGGTAGGAGGCGGCCTTACCAAAGAGCCCAGAAGTCCAAGCAGTGGCCAAGGCGGCCTGTACCCTCCCACAGCCCATAGCGGGCGCTGGCAGAAAGCGGCAGGGCAGCACGCAAAGGTCCTAAGTAGGGCCAGCTGCAGCACCGTCAAGTCCACGGCACCAGGAACAGAGGCGGCTCCGACAGAAGCCCCAACAACCGCCTTGGTGCCATGCCGCCAGGCCCTCCAGCGCCTGTGGCGGCACCGAGACGGCGGCCGATGACTCCAGGTGGACTTGGCGCTGAACACGTCACGAAAGACCCCTCGGTGCAGCGGGCGGCATTCAAAACCTCTCGACACGAGGACGACTCCGAAGGCCCACGGTGCAATACTCCTTCTCGGCCCGAGACGCAGATTCAGGGTCGCAGTGGCCAGGGTCGGCACAGCAGTGGGCGCCGACAAGGCCCATGGCGCGAAAAGGCAATCGGCGCTGCCGTCGGCACCGACAGGACCGCGGCGCCAACGGCACGGCGGCGGCATCGAGGCGGTGTCGGCCGAACCTTCGGACCCGGGAGAGACACGGGAGCCTTCACCCCGAAGGGGTGATTGCCGTAGCGGCCTCCTGCCCGCTCCCGGGAGGAAGCGGGGACAGGCCTCCTGTGCGGGAAGGAGTCTCAGCCAAGGCTAGGCTACGAGGCTGAGGCTCCCTCCTCCTCGATCCGTGATAGAACGGGAGGGACCGGAGAAGAGCCGAGAGAGAGCAGCTTGGCCCGCCGAGTGCAAGACCTACCCAGTCAGTGAGCTCGCCTACTTTAAGCAAGCTGCTGTTAGAGGACGGCGGTCCATGGAGAAGCAGGCGTCGCATCAACCCATGTCATGAAGCGGGCCAAGACATGTCATGAAGCGGCCAAGAACACGAAGACACCGGTCATGCTGGTCGGTAACGGCACCTGCGGCCGCATCGGCACCAACGCATGGGGGCCGCCCACTTAGATGACTTTGCCCTTCGACCGCGGACATGACCCTGAGAAAAACACACCCAAAACACAGACTCGGCGTTGCTAAACTTTAAAATAAATGGAAAGATCTTACCAGCGGCGTCAGTATGGCAGACTAGAACAAGGGAACAAACGGACTGTCGGACGACCAAAAGGCTAAGGCCTAAAATTACTGAAAATCTTCTCCACAGGCTTCCCACGAGGCGACCTCGACAGCGGGAGACGAAGAACTGGTAGGCAGGCGGAGTCGACACAGCTGAACGGCTAATCCTCGAGCGCCATGTAGTACGTCGGCCTCGAGGGCGGCGCCAATGCTGCATCAGCTCCGCCTATCCTTTTAAAAAAAAAAAAAAAGGCTCCCGCGGGGTCCTGATCTCCGGCCAGTACCCATCTGTGATGAATGGTGAAGACTGACACAGATAAGATCTTTTTTGACCGAGAAGAGTGTCTCGATGGCCCCTCTCCCTTCATGGAGAGGGATTGGCAAAGCTCCTTAAAAGAAGCTGTGTAGGAGGATCCCAGAGAGAGCGGCACAAATGTCGCGACCGAGGAAGATGGTCCACCTCCTCCTCGAGGGTGATCATCTGCTCGAGTTGCTCAGCTGAGCCAGCCGCCACGGACACCGCCCAATGGGCCTCCCTGGACTTCACCGGCAGATAACGTTTCTCGGGGTGCCCAAGTTGTAGCCAGGCAGCGCGGTCTTCAAGGACGTTGGCTGAGAATGATCTACACAACTCGCAGGCCTGCGGGTCGTGGTCAAGGCTGAGACAGTAGACGCACGTTGAGTGCGGATCCGTCCTGGACATCATCTGCCCGTATGGCATCTCCGAAAACCAGCAGTTGATTTGTCTATCACAGCCGCGAGGGAAGAATTTGACCAAAGTCTTGAGAATTTTAAAATTATTTCGGGTGAACCGAAGAGTTAGGATCCAGTCTATATGCAGAGCGTTAAGGAGGGAACCTGAGCTTCCAAGCGGTAAGGAAGATCTGGGGTCATGGGGCGGAGCCGAGAGTTTTACCACCCGGGTGGGTGGGAGGAGCCAGCTTGAAGACCTTCCGGCAAGATTTAACGTGGCAAGGAACCTGCCAGACAGTGTGGATGAACAACATATCCATGTCCCTAGAATAAGCTGTTGGTGGTATTTTTAGTGAATTTAGTAAAATTATACCAGTGGGTGATGTCAAGGACAGGGCCAACGTCAAGGCACAGGCCTCTGCGTTGGACTGCTAGCTAGAAATGTTTCCGTGGGATCCTAGTGCCTGGCTGCATAGTCCTGATGGTCATTGCCTGCTGCAAGAGCTCTTTCTCGAAGTGAGATCCAAGGGTATCACAACAAGATCAGAAAGAGGTGTTTAATCTGGTGTTCTCTAGCAGGATACTGACACCCCAAAGCTTAGAGGTGGTAAATTCAGGAGTAATGCTAGGCAGCACGTCACCCAAAGAATGGTGAACATATGGTACAGCCTAAAAGTTGAGACAGTGCAGCTGAAGACAGTACAGGCCCTTCAAGCTGAGCCTGGACAAAATTCTGTTTAATAAGGGAATCACCTCATACCCTGGGTAGTAGAGTGGGTAGGGAGCCCCATCAAATTTAGTACTACGTTTCCACAACATACTCATCAACACCTGCTTATGAAGCAGAGAGCAAACAAAATGGACACGTAGTCCCTCTCAACCTTAAAATTACTTTGTTACTTTCCAATTGTTTTGCATCTAGACTACAATATGATCACGGACTACAGTATGTACCTGACCTGCACCTGTGAATAAAGTACATGAGAATGAGCATGGCAAAAGGACCTGCATTTGGGGTTTTCTACCTTTTCATTGGGGGCTGCAGTCCAGGGTGCATCCCTCACCACGAAGCCTCGCGATGGAGCTGGCCTGACCTCATTATGTTCCCGGGGCTTCATATAGGACTGAAGGTTCTCAGATTCCACAACATCTGCCATCTAAACAAAAAACAAACAAAATAAACACAGAACTGCAGTCACCATTCTGATCTCGCTTGAAGGATTCTAGACCATTTTGCACATTATATGTCCATCAGGAAGCTCAACTCTTCCATTTCTATTAGTATATAAATTCTTTGTTAATATCATTAACACTGGACGCCACAACTCACACCACGCCAGTGACCTGAGTTCAGGAACAGACCTGGGCCGTCGGGGGTTGGCAGGGGAGGGAGAGGATTGAGCATCCAGAGGACTGCTCTCCTCTCCAGGAGTGAGCTGCGGGGTGTTCCAGACTCTGTAGCAGCCTCCAGTGGAAACTGGGGGCAGCACAAGAGCAAGGGACATCGTAGGGAGCATGACAGCAGACACCAGCAGTAGGGTAGTGGGAGCTGCGCAGGAGTCACTGCATACTATGTCCAGAGGGCGAAACACCACAAGAAAAATCCATGGTGGACTTATGGAGACGACGGAGGCCTCGGAAGCCCAGGCCCACATCCCAAAGCTGGACCTGCCTTCCACTGGCTTTCCCGAGCCCCTCGACCCGGACCGTCCCTCTAATCTCAGAAAGACCGCCAGGTAGGTGAGGTGGGCCCTCCCCCGGGGGGATGAACAGGTCCCCATCCGGGAGGGGTGTCAGCAATGCGCTCTGCCAACGGAGGCTTCAGGCTGGGAGTAGAGGCAGTGGCTGTGAGGGCACTCCCAAGAGATGCCCTGGTCCCCCAGTGTAGAAAGAGAATGTACAAAGGGGGAAAAAAAAAAAAAAACACTCCCAACACATATACACTGGCTAACAACTTGAAATGTATTTCAAGGGGGCAGGACCTAGGAAGCTACAAGTGAGCAACAAAGGTTCCTTTGACAAATTCACAACAAGAATAAAATGAAAATTACATACCTATCATAACTATTGATCTTTCTGTATATCTTCACCATTCATCACTGGTGGGTTATGGCCTGAGGATGAGGACCCCGCAGGAGCATTTTTTTCTACGGGTGAGGAGCTAGCACAGAGACTGCGCTGTCCTCTAGACAGACGCACTGCATGGCACTTGAGAGTTGGCCAGTAACCAACACCGGCTCCTCCCTCACCTCAGTTCTGCTGAAACCGGAGAGTGAAAGAAAACAGACAGAGAAAGGAAGAAGGCGGGGCAAGGGATCCTGAGAGACAGGCAAAAGGAAAGGATATAAACAGAAAAAGGATTATGCAGACTGAGAAGACAAGTGAGAAACCCAGGGGTCTGAAACAGGGGGCCCCATCCTCTGGGCAAGTAAGAGAAGGAAGAGAGCAAGTAAGGGAGAAACGAAAGGCAGAAGAGAAAGAGCGAAAAGAGGGGAGGAGCTGGGAGACCCCACAGTTCCCAGACAGAGGTCCGGAAGACTCACTGGGACGCCAAGGAGGAGGGAAAAAACCCTGTTCACGTCCAGATCCTGCAGAGGAGGATCTGTCCCTCTTATTAGTTGCACCACAGAGGAAAATGGAGAACAATTCCTAGGTGAGAACCAGAGGGTCAACCGAACTTGATCCAGAGGGACGGTAAGTCAGGGCACTTGGCTTAAGGTCCCCCTTCCCCTCTTGGCTTAAGATGGAGGGGGCATTGCAGGGCTCCCTTTCCTGTCCTTAAAATACTGCCAGGGTGGGACAGAGCCCACCCCCCTCACCTCCTGTAAGGAAAATTACCCCCCCAGAAGCCAAAGGTTACCCGATACACCCTCCAAGCAACAGCAGGAGGGGTGAGGGACCTAAAGGCGGGCTCTGCTTGGAAAAACAAACAAACAAAAAAAACCCCGCTGGAACGACGGCAGGGAAGGAGACATAGCTCCTGAAGAAGAAAAGGGGAGTAGGGGTCCCCAGGGTCCTCCAATTCCCTCTCAACCCAGATGAAGACTCCTTGCCAAGAAGGCAGTGGAAGATCTGGTTTCCAAGACCACCCAGACCTTCTCAGGAGACGACTACCACCAGGTTCTCGAGGAGAGGGCCTCAGGAAGTCCCTTCCTAAGAGGGCAAGCGCCCCTGCTTGCCCTCTCCCAAAGGCAGGCCCCTGCCTCTTAAGAGAAGAATCAGAGGGCCCAGAGGTACCAGTAGGACTCAGCCCACAATTGGCCTCAACTGGGGATGACGAGCAGGGAGGATGCACTGCCCGGAGTCTGGGGCCCAAGAGGAGATAGTGGGTGGGAAGCAGTGTTGCATGGTGAAGATACACAGAAAGATCAATAATTACGGTAGGTACATAATTTTCATATCTTATTTGTGTCAGTCTTTACCACTTATCACTGGTGGGTGATTACCAAGTCCTCCAACGAGGACCATGTACCTCCCTGAGGGAGCAGCTTCCCTCAGCCCCCTGTGAGGGAGACAGAGGAGGAGGAAACCCCTCACAGGTCAAGTTAGGACCGTGACTGGCCAGGGTGAGGTGGAATCTCCCTTTGCCTGGGAAAAGGAAGTTGCCCCTGAAGTTCCCGTCTCACCCTGTGGGAGAAAAGGCGGGAGCCCCGGAAGAAGGCGGCAAGCACCCTATGCTGGGCCATGGGTGTTAACGGGAAAGGCGAAGCCACACCGTCCGCCTAATGCAGATCGCTGTCCCCACTAGTCAGGATGCCACCTCACTGGCATCATACAATGCCCTTGCCTGGTGCCTCACAAGCTCCACGCCACGTACAGGGAGGGCAATGGCTTACCTGGTTGCCTCCGTATCAGGAACTGATGCTAGTACTTGACCTAGCATCAACCAACGGTGCCTGCTGTAGGCAGCGTGATGGGCCTTATGTGATGCTATGGAAAGCAAAAGGCAAGAAGAGAAGTCTCTCCTCCCCCATCGGCCAAACTTTGCAGTCAACCTCTGGGGAACGGTTGTGCCTTGGGCTCCTATGCCCAGTCGGAGTATCCAAGAGACTCACCCCCGAAGTGGGTGAGGAAAGGCTCCTGGTGACCCTGGGATGTGCAATACCTGCCATGGCAGTCCATCTGACTGGGAAAGGGACTGATGGACGCTGCAAGGTATGGTACCATGCTTCCTGGAATGGGTAGACCAGGCAGGCACCACCAAGTGGTCTGCACTGAATTCACTTCTGAAAGTGCGCGTCGCCTATTCAGGATTGCATCTTGCCACCCTGGAGACATGGAGCTAGTCGACCAGCCTCGAGAGGAAACGATGACAAGCAGTCTGATCAGTGTCCGAGAATAGGTGAACGGAAGGATCCTCTTCCTCGGGGGAGGAAGACAAGGAGGCCGATGAGTCTGAAGAGTCAAGAGTCCAGCTGATGCTGGGGAGGCAGGTGAAAAACATGCTCATCCATGGCTCTGATGCAACAGGAAAAGGCAGCAGCCGAGGCCCTGAACTGTTCCCAGGTCAGAGGCCACACAGGACACAGTGGCCTGGGAAGTGGGGAGGAGAAGGCAGAGATAAGGGGAAAAGCACCTCCATGAGTGAGAGCGCCTTCTGCCAGGGCTAGGAGACCGAGCAGGTGATCCAGCGCCCGGGAAGGATCAGCCAGTCTGTCCAGTAACTGGCTGCTCAACCAGATCGAAGCGGTCAGGAATAAGCCCCGAAGGGAAATCCCCCCGTGAGATGCCCTGGGTTGCACAGGTCCAGAAGGGTGGCCCCTAGCCTCACAAGGCCTCACTTGGAGAAGACGTGGGAGAGAAGGAAGGCTCAGTGCTGCGGCTCCTTCCCGAGCTTTGGAGTACTCCCAGGGAAGACCGCTGCACATCGCCCCGCTCCCTCACCCCCACCAACTCAGAGAGGGATCTCTTTCTCATTCTCCAACTGTAAGGGTTCTATCCCCCTGCCAACCCCCCATAAGTGCTCAGTGTGGGAACCCCCTTCCCAGCCCTGGGAAACCAAGTAGCGCTGAAAACGGTGCCAACCGGTCTCCGGGGCTCAGAGACAATTCCTACAGGCTGGGAGTCAACACCAACACTAGGGTCCCCTCCGACACCACCCTCAGCACCGGTTAAGACAACCAGCCCTGAAGGAAGAGGGGGTTGGGAGGTCACTTTGGTACTGGGCGAAGGAGAGCCCTGAGACTTATAGGAGTCGGGCTGCCAGTCTAGATCCACATCCCAATCATCCTCCTCTGAAGAGGAGCAGATCCAGAAGACATCCAGAGGGGCCACCCCCAAGGCCCTCCTACCCACGGCACTGCGGGTCAGCCCAGTACCACTCGTGGCGCCGCCCTGATCACTGGAGCTGCGAACGGCTCCAAGATCTAGAGCGGCTCTAACAAACTGCGCCAAGGAGACTACGAGGCTTGGCCCAGCAAGCGTAGGTTGCGACACCAAGACAGTGCGCATAGCCTGGGCCCCGGCACCACAGAAGGAACCTCTGCCCTGGTGAGGCTTAAAGAGGTCTGTACAGAATCGGGAGGACCCAAAGGAAGGGTCGAGGGACCTCCATCTGGCGTCCCATGTACGAGGCTGTTCTCCAAAGGTCGGCGGCGTATGATCGATCTTTAGCACTTGACCTCTCGAGTACTCTGTGGTTCATGGAGAAACCGGCATCGCATTGGTCCATGTCATGGTCTGGACCCAGGCAGGTCAAACAGCGGTCATGCCGGTTCGACATGGAATACTGCTGGCCACAGGCACATAGGGGGCTGGCTCGCTTTCAAAGATTTTTTCTTGTCCCAAGGACCAGGCATGACCGAACGAACTCCAAAACTAAAGAAACAGACTCAGCGCTGATAAAGAAAAGGAAAGGTCTTACCAGCTTCGAAGGATCTGGTTCCAATCGGTTCTGAATAACGGTTTTAATATCGGCGATGGCAGAACTAAGACTTCAGCGTCAGTGGTGTCGCAGATGAATTTCTTGCTTGCCAACGAGGTCGCTGTTCACTCAACGGTGAGAAGCAGAACTGAGGTGAGGGAGGAGCAGACAACTGTTACTAGCCAACCCTCGAGCACCATGAGGTGAGTGTCTCAAGGGCAGCACCATCTCAGCGCCACCTCCTTCCCTTTAAAGAAAAAAAAGAGATGCTCCCGTGGGGTCCTGGTCCTCCGGCCATAACCCACCAGTGATGAATGGTGAAGACTGACACAGCTAGGATATGCTTATCCTAACACCAACATCTGAGACTATCATGACCCCAGCTCAGTAAGGGGAGAGAGACCCCAGTGCCTCATCTAACTCTGAGGAGTGAAGAGGGGGCTGAAGGAAATGGTCCAGAGACCTACCTTGCGACCACCTGGTTCGATGCTTGCCGCTTATGTCTGGAACCAGTTGGTTCAGCTTCAGATAGTGATGTTCCAACATCTGAAAGCTGTAGAAGCAGGCGTTACAGGCCTCTGTATCATGGCCATGTTCGAGGCAGGTGAGGCAAAGCTGACGGTGGGTGCCAACAATACCTCGCACACATCAAAAAAGTGATAGAAAAGTGGCCCTTCTACTCTGGCATTTTTACTCTGAGCATCCAAAAATGAAAATTACGTACCTACCGTAATTCTTGATCTTCTCTTGTATCTTCACCATTCATTACTGCTTGGGGTTAAGCCGGAGGCGCGCACCCGCTACGGGAGTTTTTTTTTGAGTCAGCTCTTAGGCGCCCTCGAGGCCAACGCGACCGCGCCAGCGCGAGGACGGCCGTTAGGAGCCGTCTGCCTCCTCCATCTTCAGTTCTGTTAGCCGGAGAGGCAAAATAAAGTGGGACAAAAAAGAAAGCGAGGCAAGAGAGCCAAGGGATAGAAAAAGGAAAGGAAATAAACTGAAAAAGGAATAAGCCGATGGAGAATAGACAGAGGAGAGAGAATTCCTACCCTAAGGGACCGCAGGGCCTCCTTTCCGGGGCGGCTCTAGTGGAGGAACAGAGAGAGAGAGGGGAAGAAGAAAGAGAGGAATGAAGGAAGAAGAAAGAAAGAGTGGCATGTTGAGAAGGAGAACAGTGCCCGTCGAGCATTGTTGGTTGAGAGGCTTATAGGCTCGAAATTAATGAAGGAGCAAGAATCCCCGTTGGTAGGACTGAGGAGAGGTTCCACCGAACCTGCTAAACAGACCAAGAGATGGCTGAGTCTCTGGACTCTCAACATGCCATGTCTCTTCATCTCAGTTCAGGGCTCCTGGACTGACTGAGCAGAACCTGTTCCGGAAGAGCGCCCATCCAGGAAGAGGACTAAGTTCCTAGCACCTTGATAAGTGCTACCATAGAAGAGTATGGGAAAAACTAAGCCTTCTCGAAGGCAGTTTGTAAGAAAAATAGAGAGGGACTCAATCAGACTTGCTATGACAAGGCAGACAGAGGCTTGAAGCTGACAAGGTCAGCCAGCAGCTGTAAAAGCTTTTGAAAAATAATGCCTGCCAAGGGGATCCTAAGTTGAAGGTGCCAAGACAGGGCATGGCCACCAGGCTGTGGAACAACATGACCTGAGGAGGCCAAGGAATTGCACCGTGGGCAGTCAGAAAGAGTTCACTCAGAATTAAAGAAATTTGCAACCGTATCTGCTCCTCTTTACCTTTGAGGAAAAAAAGGGGTCCAGGGTTTTAAATAATTGATTAAGTTTTTTTTTTTTTTCTTGGGACTATACTAACTGTACAGACAGTATTTACACAGGGTCCTAGAAGTGCTACTGCCAAACACAGCGAGGCAAGAGCCATGCATCTCCCCAACGACTCAGCACTTTTATAAGCAAAACGCCAATCAATCTTAGAGTGAAGTAACCCTGAGATCCATTCACCAAGAATGGGAAAAACAGAAAAATTTTTTTTTTGGGCATAAAGGCCAAGGGAGTAAGAGGAACGAGGCGGGAGGGGGAGACGCCACAGAAGGAGGCCACTGAGGGGAAGGTGGGTGGGTATCAGTAATGAATGGTGAAGATACAAGAGAAGATCAAGAATTACGGTAGGTACATGCACTTTCATATCTTCCTTGTCAATCTTCACCATTCATTACTGCTTGGGAGAGTACCAAGCCCCCTCCCCCCTTAAAAAAGGGGGAGGGGTAGAACCCTGAGGGAACAAGACCCCCAGCCTCCTGTTGGTGAGAAACAGAAGGGGAAGACCCTGGCTAGTACAGAGAGAAGCCTATGTGGGAAAAGAGCTAGGAGGTGCCTCCCGAGGACGGGGAGACGGAGGAAGCCCCTGCAAAAGTCTCCTAGCTCTGGAGGAAAAAAGACGGTTCCCCCGGAAAGTGGAGCGCATCACCCTACGCCGGGCCAGGGGTGACAACCTTGATAGACGAAGCCATGCCGTCCGCCTAATGTAGATCGCTGTCCCCGCAAGCCTGGAAGCCACCTCACTGGTGTCGTAAGATGCCCTTGCTTGGTGTCTTGCCAGCTCCAGGCCTATAGCGGAGAGGGCAATAGCTTGTCTGGTTTGCTCCGTATCAGGCATTGATGCTAGGAGCTGGGAGAGCATCGACCACAGATGCCGATTGTAGGCAGCGTGGTGAGCCTGATGTGATGCAATACAAGCCACCGCACGATTAGAAGAGAACACTCTTCGCCCCCACCGGTCGAACTGTAGAGAATCCGAATCTGGTGGGCGGTCATGCGCCAGGCAGCGGTGCCCGGAAGGAGTCTCTAGGTACACCAAGCCCGAGGGCGGGTTGGGAAGAGTACCCAGGGATTCCGAGGGGGCACAATACCTATGACAGCAGTCAGCCGGGGCTGGAGAAAGGGCGGCTGGCGACTGCCAGGAACGGATAGACATCTCCTGGAAGGGGATAGGCCAGGAAGGTACCACCAGGTGCTGGGCACTGAATTCTCCAAGGAATTCACGCGTCTCCCGTTCGGTATTGTCTCCTTACATAAGAGATTCAAGGTCCCTCACCATCCTCGAGAGGAATCGCTGATATTCAGTGAAATCAGCGTCGGAAGAAAGATGAGCAAGGGGTTCCTCTCCCTCAGAGGAGGAAGACGAGGATGATGGAGAGCTTGAATGTCCAGAGGATTCCTGCGGCAGTGAGGAGAGTCGAAAGACCCGCTCATGCATACATCTAACGTATGAGGGGAAGGCCGCCGCAGAACCCCTGAACTGCTCCCAGGATAACGGACCCGTAGGATCGACATGGCCTGGAAGCGCGGGGGGTGGATGCAGAGGTACTGGAGAAGGGCACCTACGAAGAGGCAACTGACCTCTGCCAGGACACTGAAATCTGGGGAACGGAGCCCGAGCTAGCGGGATCCCGGACAACAAACCAGGCCGCAAGACGGAACCCTGAGAAAGCGATGCCTGGAAGAGCCCAGGGGGAGAACCTCCCCTGTGACGAACCTGGGACTGCATGGTTCCAGAAGGAAAGTCCACAGCAACGCCACCGGAGGGCACCCTAGAGCCCAGGAGGGAAGGGCGGGGTTCGGCGCTACGGCTCCTAGCCACCCCACCAGAGGCGGCCGAGAGACCGGGCCCCGCCCCTGCCCCTCAACCCTCTGACTGAAGAGCCCACTCGACTGCAGCCCCCCAGACCCCCAGAGGAGGCAACAGCACCTGGGAGGGCAGCTGTCACAGGTCCCCTAGGAGGGGGAGCCTCCTTCTCCTCCTCCTCAGTCCCCACCACATCACCCCCCTGGGACCCAGGGCCACCCCCAGCCCGAGAGCCCTCAGGCGAGGACGGGAGAGGGGACAGTGGAAGGGGCCCGCTGCGCCGCCTGGCACCCTATGCCACCGGGGACCCTGACTCCGAAGAGTCAGGGTGCCAGGATGGGTCCACATCCGAGTCATCGGCCTCCGAAGAAGACGAGACCAGCAGAACCTCAATACTGGCAACTCCGGGAATCCCCCGGGGCAACGGCACTGCGAACGGTGTCGGTGCCAGGGGCGGCGCCAGACGACCCCCGCCTACCCGCGACAGCCAGGCCCGGCCCTACCTCCCCTGCGGTACCAGCCAGGCCCACGGTGCTGCTCCCCGCATTGGAACCTGACCCGCGCCAGCAGCAGAACAGACCAGGCCCACGGTGCTGCCGCACCGGGGCCAGGGCGGTGCCACCCACGGCGCCGTCTCGCTCACACGGGCGCGCCAGACACCGCCACGGGCCCCGGGGACTGCGACGCCCCTGACACCACGCGAGAAGCTTCCTTCGGTAAGAGAAGAGGAGGAAGCTCCCTCCTCCGCGGACCGTATAGGCCTGGGAGGGGACCCGGGGGAAGAGCCTAGAGACCTTACCTGGGAATCCCTGGAGCGACGCCGTCCCCCGAAGGTCGGCGGGGCCTTGCCGAGCTTGAACACGTGGACTTCGAGGACACGACGGTCCATGGAGAAACAAGCGTCGCACGCGTCCATGTCGTGGTTGGGACCCAGGCAACGGAAACAGACATCATGCCGGTCCGAGACGGAAAAATGACGGCCACAGGAGCACCGACGCATAGGGGCACGGCCCGCCTTCGACTTACACCTTGCTCCAGAATCGGACATGATGCGAACTAACTGAGGAAAAAAAAGTAGGAAAACACTCGGCGCCGTAGATAGAAATAAAAAGGAACGGTCTTACCGGTATACGCCGTCGAGTGGATGTCTGAGAACACGAGATGAGGAGTCGGGACGAACCAAGAACGAACACTATACGCCAGCGCCGTAGCAGGTGCAGCCTCGACGCGGGAGAAACAGAACTGAGATGGAGGAGGAGTCCGCGTCTAACGTGCCGCCCCTCGCATGACGCAGTGCCCGCCTCGAGGACGGCACTATAGAGCCAACCTCAAAAAACAACTCCGTGAAGGGAAAGGCCCGCACTTTAACCCTAAGCAGTAATGAATGGTGAAGATTGACAAGGGAAGATCATACATCTCCTTAAACAGATACTGGTATATAATGTCAGCAGATGGTAACTGCAAAGAGGAGGATCAAGAAAAAGCGGTCACCCTGGAATGAAAATTACATACCTATCGAGTTCTTGATCTTCTCTTGTATCGGCCACCATTCATTACCGACGAGTGTAAGCCAAAGGCGCGCACCAGTATGGGAGCTTTTATTTTGGGGGGGGGGGGGGGCCTGCGCCAATGGTGTCGCCCATGAGGCCAACGCATTGTGTGATGCACAAAGGTTGGCTGTTAGGCACCGCAGACTCCTCCTCCACCCAGGCCTGTTCTGCTGGAGAGGATGAAACAAAAGGGGATGGAGAAAACCAAGGTGAGGCAAGAGTCTCGAGAGATAGGAAAAAGGAAAGGAAAGGATATAAACTGAAAAAGGAATAAGCCGACCAGATGACAGAGGGATTGGACTTTTTCCCTAAGTGGCCATATAGCCCCAACCTTTGCGTGGCAGCACAGGAAAAAGGAGAAAGAGAGAGAAGAGGAAAGAGAAAGACACAACATACATTTTGGGGCGCTAAAAACAAAACATCAGTTTATTTTAGCCTTAACACCTGAAAGGTATGAAGGCACAGGAGCAAGGATCCAGTCAACTTCAGGGACGACTGGACAGAGGTCCAGAAAATGGAAATTTCGTACCTACCGTAATTCTTGATCTTCCTGGATGAAGTCTTCACCACTCATTCACACTAACGGGATCTACGCCGGAGGCGCTAGGACCCAGCGAGAACAAACTTTTACAGAGGGTTGGCAGCAGAGATGGAGCCACGAGAAAGCGGCACAGCGAGCCATGGCTCGTGCAGTAAAAAAGTACAGTTACGCAAGAACTTACCGTAACAGCAGATCTTCGAGAAATTCAAATTACGTACTTACCGTAATTATGATCTTTCTGTGTATCTTCACCATTCATCACAGATGGGTACTGGCCGGAGATCAGGACCCCGCGGAAGCCTTTTTTTTTTTTTAGAAGGACAGACGGAGCCGACGCAGCATCGGCGCCGCCCTCGAGGCCGACGTACTACGTGGCGCCGGTGATTAGCCGCTAGGGTTGGGCCGACTCCGCCCGCCTAACAGTTCTGAGCTGCCGGAGAGGTAAGAGGAAGGGATGGAGGGTGGGACAAGAGAGTCCAAGGGACAGAAAAAGGAAGAGAAAACTGAACTAAAAGGAGAAATAACGACTGAGAGGACAGCATAGAAGAAGTAAGACTAAGGGGATTGGGTAGGGGCCCCAATCTCTGGAAACGGAAGAAGGGAGGGAAGGGAGGAGAGAGAATTTAGGAGAGAGTGAGAGGTAACAAGGATCCAGGACCCTTGTCCGTCACCAGACTGTATAGGAACTGCAAGGAGTTAGCAAAGCTCTTTGCCAGAATTCAAGGCACAGAATAACTGGCAATACCCCAAAAGCAGAGTCGGCTATTCTGGAGAAGGACAGGGTACAGGGACTCAGTACTCTCTCTGTAAAGAAATTTGGTGAAAAAAAGGGTTCTTTTTTTTTGTTAGAGTAGAAGGATAACAGAAGGAGGGCAACCACCAGTTCTCACCCCATAGGGGTGAGGATAAATAGTAGAGAGGAAGTGCCACTTGAACTGTACCCCTTGGGGAAGAAAATTACCCCCCTGTGTGTCCCAACTTTACCCAGCACAAAAAGAGGGGTAGGCACAGAGGGAAGAGGATCCAGAGACTGGAGCCCCAGGGGGATGGTGGGAGGGATTGTGATGAATGGTGAAGATACACAGAAAGATCATAATTACGGTAAGTACGTAATTTCTATATCTTATCTGTGTCAGTCTTTATCATTCATCACAGATGGGTGAGTACCAAGCCCCCCCGAAGGGGGTTGATTAACTGCACCCTAAGGGACAGTGTCCCTTAGTCCTCAGTGGGTGACACACTAAGGGGGGGAACCTTCTGGGCCTGAGGAGGCCCAGAGTGGGGAAGCGAGATGGGGTCTCTCGGGAGGGAAGGAATTTGTTCCCGACAAACGCCGCTCGCCCCCACGGAAAAGAGATAGGTTCCCTGGTGAGTGGAGCAAATCACCCTACGCTGGGCCGAGGGTGACAACCGGGAAAGGCGAAGCCACGCCGATCTCCTGGTGCAGATCGCTGTCCCTACTACCCTGGTAGCTACCTCACTGGCGTCGTAAGATGTCCTTGCTTGGTGCCTTGCTAGCTCCAGGCCACGTGCAGAGTGCGCGATGGCTTGCCTGGTTTGCCCGAGTCAGGCAAAGCAGCTAGGATCTGACCCAGCGCTGACCACAAGAACCTGTTGTAGGCTGCATAGTGGGCCTGATGAGCGGAGATGGAGAGAAGCAACCGTGCCGAGTAGAAAGTCCTCCTCCCCAGAAATCAAAATCGAAGAGTCCTGATCTGGGGGCGGTCACGTGGAGGCGCTGAGCCAGTCAGGAGTGTCCAGGTGCGTCAATCCGGACTGTGGATGAGGCATAGAACCTGGAGACTCTGGGGGAGTGCAATACCTCTGGCTGAGGTCCCTAGGGGCAGGAACTCCGGAGAAGGGCCTCTGCCAGAAACGCATGGACGCCTCCCAAAAGGGAGCAGGCCAGGGCGGCACCACAAGGGTGGCCGCACCGAAATCGCCTAGAAAGGCGTGCGCCGCATGCTCAGGATTGCTCATGGAAAGAGGAGAGAGGTTAAGGTCCTCCAGCATCTTCATGAGGAAACACTGATACTCAGATCAGCGGCAGGAGAGATATGGACAGACGGTTCCTCTCCCCCTGAAGAGGGGGATGAGGAGCTGGAGGTCACCATGCGCTCTGAGAGTGGCTGCTCGGGGGAGGTTGAAAAACCTGGCTGTCCATGGCCATAACGTAGGCAGGGAACCGAGCAGCCACTGCTCTGAACTGTTCCCAGGTGAGAGGACCGCTAGGACCAAGAATACCTGGGAACGCTGGAGAAGGCGGCAGAGGGAAGGGGGCAGAGCCGAGAGAGGAAGTCGGCTGACCTCTGCCAGGGCTAGGGAGCGGACCAAGGACCCCCGCGGAGGGTGTCCTGGAAGACTCCGCAGCCGACAGCTGTACAACCACGTTGGTACTGCCTAGGCTGCGCCCAGAAGAATCCCCCAAGTGAGGCGACTGGGGCCGTATAGATCCAGAAGGACAGTCCCCTGCCTCCAAAGAATGGGACCCCCTCAAGGAACCAGAAGGGGAAGGGTGAAAGTCCGCTGGCCAGCTTCATCCAGGGCCCGGTGGGTCCCAGAGAAAGGCTGACGCGCCTGACCCCACACCCTCGACCCTCAAGTCCGGGCGAGAGTCCTAGTCCCTCGAAGGGGCCAGCCTAGGAAGCTGGCAGCTCTGGGCTGCCCCCGAAGGGGAGACCCAGGGAGCAGCACCCTCCCCTCCTGTGGGCTTCCCGATAGGCCCCAAAATTGGGCGATTGAGACACACCACCGGAGGGGGTACCACCACCGAGGGGTCAAGGAACCCCCCAAGGCCAGGTTGCATGGCAATGATGGCACGCACCACAGCCTGCTGGTCAGTACCACTGACCCTAACCTCGGGGGGAAACAGACGCACCTCAGAAGGGGGCTGAATCGAGACCAGTCATGGAGACCACCGGCTCGTCGTCCTCTGCAGACAACCCCGAAGGGTATGACTGCCCGCTCGACTCCAACGAGGTAGAGTCTGAGGCCCTAAGCCAGACGGTAGGAGGGTGACCTTACCAAAGGGCCCAGAAGTCCAAGCAGTGGCCAAGGCGGCACCTGTACCTTCCACAGCCCCGTAAGCGGCGCTGGCAGAAGGCGGCAGGGCAGCACGGGCCAAAGTCCTGAACTAGGGCCAGCTGCAGCACCGTTAAGCCCACCGGCACCAGGGGCGGTACCAGTAACAGAGACGGCGCCACAGAAACCCCAGCCACAGCCTCGGCGCCGCCACCAGGCCCTCGGGTGCCGCCGCATCGAGGACCGAAGCGGCGCTGATGACCCTGAGGGCGGACTCGACGCCAAACACGGCACTGCCGATCTCTCGCGCCGCGAAGCGGCACTGAGAGCACTAACGGCGCCAGGACGGTGCCGACGATCTACCTCAGGCCCCACGGCGCTCAGGCTCAACCCGGTGTCGAGGATGGCCGTAGGCGAGACATGGTGAAAGGGCACGCCGATTCCAGGGTCACGGCATCACAGCAGGGTCGGCACCGCCGATGGCGCCAACAAGGCCCATGGCGCCGAGAGAAGAGTTGGCGCCGACGGCCCCGAGCAACGGCATCAACCCAGGCCTTCCGGACTGCAGGAGCGACACCAGGGGAGCCTTCACCCCGAAGGGTGACTGCAAGAGCGGGTTTCCCGCCCGCTTCTCCCGGAGGAAGCGGACGGGCCTCCGGCGCCCGCAGAAGGAGGCTCGCCAAGGCTAGGCTACAAGAAGCCGAGGCTCCTTCCTCCTCGGTCCGTATAGAACCGGAGGGGACCTGAAGGAAAGGCCGAGAGCCGCCAAGCTGTTGGCCAGACGAGGCAAGACCTACCTCGAAAGTCGGCGGAGCCCTTCTACTAAACGCTGCCACACAATAGAGGACGTGATGGGTCCATGGAGAAGCAGGCGCCGCACGAATCCATGCTCATGAAGGCGGGCCAAGACACGAGAGACACCGGTCATGCTGGTCGGTAACGGAGTACTTGCGGCCGCATGGGCACCGATGCATGGGGGGGGCCGCCCAGCCTTAGACGACTTTTTGCCCTCCGACCGCGACATGACCTAATGGGAAAAAAACACCAAAAACAGACTCGACGTTGCTAAACTGTAAAATAAATGGAAAGATCTTACCAGTGATGTCGAGTATGGCAGACTAGAACTAGCAGGAACCGACGGACTGTCGACAACAAAAGGCTAAGGCCTAAAACTTTGAAAATCTTCTACAGAGCTTCTCCGCGACGACCTCGGCGGGGGAGGCGAAGAACTGGTAGGCAGAGGCGGATCGGCGCGGCTTAACGGCTAATCCTCGAGCGCCACGTAGTACGTCGGCCTCGAGGGCGGTGCCGATGCTGCGTCGGCTCCGCCTATCCTTTAAAAAAAAAAAAAAAAAAGGCTCCCGCGGGGTCCTGATCTCCGGCCAGTACCCATCTGTGATGAATGGTGAAGACTGACACAGATAAGATCTACTTTGTCCTTGTGAAATACAGTGTACCGGGGCGGTGGGACTGTGACCAGAGCATGCATTTCCAAACTCAACGGGTCAAGTGATGGCCATCAGGAAGGCAGTTTTCCAAGTGAGGAACTTCAACCTCGCAGGTAGCTAGAGGCTCAAAAGGTTTCCGAGTGAGCATGTCTAGCACAAGGTTAATGTCCCAGGCTGCAACTGGATGCCTGATAGGAGGTCTGGTATGCAGAATACCCTGAAGAAACCTCTTAACTACAGGCAACTGAGCCAGAGACAAGGGATGTACCGGCTCATGATAAGATGAAAGGGCACAGAGATGAACTTTGACAGTAGAGTGCTGCAGACCTGAACTTGAGGTCAAAAAGGTACTCCAAGACTTTATTTGGTGGGCAGAAAAAAGGGTTCAAAGAGGATTTTGCACACCAGAGAGAAACGCTTCCATTTGACTGTGTAGATTTTTCTATTGGCTGGTTTACATGCGCAGCCAAGAGAATATCTGAAACCCTACGGGAAAACACTGAACTTATTCACCTCTATCTCTTCAGGAGCAAAACGTGAAGGTGAAGTGCCTTCAGATTGGGATGGACAACAGGCCCCTGGGTCAGAAGGTTTGTCTGAAGGGGAGGTGCCTTCGGGAGGGTTGCAGACAGGTTGTTGAGCAGCAGGAAACATATTTGTTGAGGCCAGAAGGGAGCAATGAGAATCATTCAGTCTCCGAGACTCTAATTCAAGAAGCTTCCTCTGAATTAGAGGAAGGAGGAGGAAAGGAGTATAGAGAGCATTTTGTCCACTGCAGCCTGAACGCATCCTGACAGAAAATGCCAGGTCCTGGATTTCTGGAGCAGAAGAGAGGCAGTTTTACGTTGAGTGGGGATGCAAAAAGGTTCAGGTCTGGAGTTCCCCACTCTTTGAAGAGTGACTGAGTGACGGTTGAGTCGAGAGACCACTCGTGAGGATATGTCTCCGTTCTGCTAAGACGGTCTGCCAGTTCGTTCTGCACGCCTGGCAGGTAAACTGCGTGGATTAGAGCCTTGTGCTCCAAGCATCATTCCCACACTCTCACAGCTTCCCTGCAAAATGGGTAAGAGTGTGCACCGCCCTGTTTCTTGATGTAATACATCACTGCTTTGTTGTACGTTTGAAGGAGAATTTTCTTGTGAAAGAGAATGTCCTTCAAAGCCCGGACTGCATTGAGGACAGCTGTCATTTCCAGGACGTTTATGTGGAGCCAGGACTCGTCCAGAGTCCACGTACCTTGGGTGTGGAGCTCCCCACCCCATCATGGATGCATCAGTAGTAATGGAGAGCTGATGGTCCAGAGGGGCAAAGGGATACCCTTCCAGAAGATTGTTCTCCTGCGACTACCAGGTGAGTGACCTCTATAGAGGTTGTGTCACCTTTATAGGAAAGGACTGAGGGTGAGTGGTTGGGGAGCATCCACTGAGATGTTCTCATGTGGAGAAGAGACAGAGGTACAGTGAACACCGAGGATGCCATGAGACCCAGCAACCGTTGCATCGAGATAGCTCAAACCCAGCTGTTTTCTGTGATGTATTGGGCCATCTGTAGTATATCGCTCCTGTCCTCTGGAAGAAAAGCTTTCATACAGGAGGTATCCAGAAGAGTTCCTATGAAAAGGAGATTCTGGGAGGGCTGCAATTGCGATTTAGCAGAACTCCCATGGACGTGAGGCAGTCTGAAGTTTTGGCTACAGTGTCCAGAGTTCCCTGCTCGGAAGAGCTTGCTAGAAGCCAGTCATCCATGTATGGAAACACTTGAACTCTGATTTTCCTGAGGTGTGCTGCACGAATTGCACAACACTTTGTAAAAACTCACGGCGCTGAGGATAGCCCAATGGGCAGGACCCTGAACTGATAATGTTGACCCAACACTACAAACCTTAAGTA
This sequence comes from Neoceratodus forsteri, assembly GCA_016271365.2. Lineage (NCBI taxonomy): Eukaryota > Metazoa > Chordata > Ceratodontiformes > Ceratodontidae > Neoceratodus > Neoceratodus forsteri. The sequence continues at coordinate 358,858,524 of CM028137.1, forward strand.
TTTGTGGTGCTTTGGGTGTATAAGAATGTGTTGGTAGGTGTGAGAGAGCACTAGTACCCTTCCATAATTCTGCTCACTTTGTATGTGTGAAGCCTACTGCAGTAGCATGTGTGTGAGACCATGCTATTCTTTTTCTTTCTGGTCTATCCCTCGTTCCTTATTTCAGACTGGCCACCTGGAATGGGACATCTCCTTTCTTGCTAAATCCTTCACTGTCTTTCTGCAGATGTGGAATTGTGGTGCTCAACCCCACACCAAAAGCAACAAACCATAAATAATGCTGGTGCAGCAGTCTGCAGCCTTAAAATATTTATTTATTGAGGCACAGGAATGTCTGCTGCTATTTTGTTTTTGTTTTTCCAGTTGTTTATATTCCTTGTTTCTATAAAGAAGAAAGGTATAAGACGTAGTGCACTAACAGTTTAGTAACAGACTAGGCTGGTTGTCCAATCCAAAAAGGTTTTGCTGCCAAGTCCAGTGCTTTTCATAGCAATGCTAATAAATAAACAAATGCAGCATTAAGTATTTTCTTTAATAATGTAAATTAATATATTGTGACTGAGGCTGAGTGAGGTGAGCCATGTAACAACTGCTGTGTGTGCTACTTGCTAGCCTTGCCCTGCCCTCTTTACTAGTTCAAGTTAGAAATTCAGACAATTGTAAACAGAAGTTCAAACATGTTGAGAAAATGTGTAAGTCACCTGCCTTAGTAACAAGTGTTTGGTCTAATTTCTAATACATGAAGTAAGCAGTTCTTACCCAAATAATGAGAAATCCAAGCTTGGTAACAGAGGTGGGTCTGTTTGGCACCTGTTCAGATCCCTGCTATGTTCTACAAGGAGCCAGCTGGCCCTCTCCACTCCTTTTTTATGCTGTGTGTAAGTGGAGGGAGGGGCTAGTCCAGAGATAATGATGTTAAAATTGTTCAGGCTTGCTTCTTTTTGATTCTAGGAATGTGTTAGATGTATAAATATGTAAGGTAATGTGTGCACACTTTTGGACCTAACAAAAGAAAGGTATATTTAAAAAAATATGTTTAAGGTTTAAAAGGGGCGGAGTCTGATGTGGTCACCTGATGGGTTCCTAGTATAAAAGGGAACTCATCCTGTAGAACATTCAGATTTCGTTGGAGGATCAGTAGGTGCTGGTCCAAAGTGTTAGTCTGCAACTCTTCAGACTAAGACTCTTTTTGAATCCAGGACACCTCATTGCTGGAACAGTCCTTGGAAGACTGGAGTATTTTGTTTTTTGTATTTCTTTTGACGTTGCAAGTGCGCAAGTTTTATTTGGTTATTTACTTGTCTCTACTTAATAAAAGATTTGGCTTGGTAACATTAAGCCTTGCCACCTTACTGTGGTCTCAGTGTCCATCATTGCACCCACACGCTTTGACATTGGTGTAAGAAGTGGGATGCTCTGGTGTTACTGGTACCTTCTAGTCAGTGGACACTGAATGCAGGTGGAGACAACGGAGCAGACCCTCAGTAAGCCCAGCGGAGTTCTCACACGGACTATGGCTGCCAAGTATGGAGAGATCCCTCTGCCTGGTCTGGGACCAGATGTTCGACAGAAAACAGCCAAAAAAGGAAGGAGAGCTGGAGGAGGAGGGCAAGGATACCTCAGAACAGACCATTGAAGAACCACCAGAAGATATACACAGCCTGTTGCGTTGGCTATGTGTAAAACAAATTGCTATGGACAAGCAGAGAGAGATGGATCTACAAAGGGCTGAGGCACGGTGGAATGATACCCAGCGAGCCATCCGAGATATAGGGGTACATAATCCACCACCAGCAGAAACCCCTAAAGACATTAAGTTGACTAAACTGGGTGCAACCGACGACATCGAGGCATAGATGACAACATTTGAGCAAATAGCTCAGGCTTGTGGGTGGCCCCGAACCCAATGGGTCATCCGCTTAGTGCCTTACCTATCTGGGAAAGCCCAGCTGGCATACAGCCACATGGACAGTACCCAGGCAGGGTGGGTCTGTCGTCTATTCCGTCGCCCGGCACACGGAGGAGCCGACGCGCGGCTTAGGGAGAGTTCTCGGCGGGTGCCGGAGGAGCCGTGTCCAGCTTTACAGGAGCCCTCACCGAAGCGGGCCGAGGGGACGGACGCCCGGGGAGAGTGGTGGTACACCGCCCGGCGTCAGGCGCTTTATCGACCTTCCATGCGGACGCCAGAGGAGCTGACGTCCCACTTAGGAGTCGCACGCCAGCAGGCTGCAAGCCTGCAGCTGAACCGGGGGTGGAGGCCTCCATTCACCCAGAGGCGCCCGCAAGGCCCAAGTGCGAGCCAGACGGGCGGGCCGACGCCTCCTTCAAACCCTTGGAGGCTGCCGAACGGTCCCCCAGGGAGGACGTTACCTGGGCCGCGACTCCGGCGGGAGACGCGGTAGAGGAGGACTTCTCCCGGTGCCTCTCCTTGTCCTTTTTCAGATGTCTTTCCGGGGAAGTGGACGCCTGCCTCAACTTTTTCAACTCTTTTTCCATAGAAGACATCTTTTTCTTGAGGAGTTGGGCTTCCAGGGACTGTTGGCGCAGTTTACGGGTAGCCGTGTTGAAGCTGAAGCAATGCTGGCACTTATCGACCGGGTGATCGGGGCCTAGGCAGAAAAGGGACAGGGAATGGTCGTCCTTGTGTGGCAGTTGGGCGCCGCACAAGTTGCACTTATTTTTGTGCTCGGAGGGTGTAGGGGACGACATACACCGATGATATACCTGATGATCTGAAAAAGAATAACTATTTTTCAGTAAAAACCGATGAAAGGTAGGGCTGACGAAGCACGAACTTTACCGCGAGGTGCTGCACGAGCCAACGGCGGGAAAGAACTGGAAGGCGGGCGTCTGGGACCGCCCCTTTATACCGACGTCGTATGACGCTGGTCACCTGATGTGGGGGCGGTCCCTCGCCAGGGACTGCTAGCTAGAAATTTTTCTGTGGGGCCCTGCTGCCGGCTGGCGTCAGTCCTATATGTAATTACCTACTGCAAGTCCTCTCGAAGTAAGATCTATGACGCTGTTAAACAAGCCATCCTACAAAGATACAACATCAGCCCCAAGACCCATCGACAGCGCTTTAGGACTTTCAAATTTCATAATGTGGACACTCCCCGAGAGGCCTATACCCGGTTAAAGGACTTGTGTCAGAAATGGCTACAACCAGGGGTGAAGACCATAGAACATAACCTGGAAATTATCATTCTGGAACAGTTTGTTCGTATCCTGCCCTCAGATGTTCAGGTATGGGTGAGGGAACACCGGCCAGATGCTGCAGAAAAGGCCATCACGCTAGCTGAGGACTACCTTACGGCTCATCCTAACTGTCAACGTGGACATCCTGGATCTGGTGCAACCCCACCCACGATAAGGCCCGTTTCTTCTTCTATTGCTTCATCTGTGACTGAAGGGGGTACTAAAACTGTCCCAGCTAATAGACCCTATAACCCCAACATAATCTGCAGGGAATGCCAGGAGAAGGGCATTAAGGTAACATTAAGCCTTGCCACCTTACTGTGGTCTCAGTATCCATCATTGCACCCACACCCTTTGACAGTAGGCATCCTGCATGTCCAGGGAGGCTAGCCAATCGTGTTGATGAATCAAAGGTAGAAGGGTACCTAGAGATATCATCTTGAACTTCTCCTTGTGAAGGAATTTGTTTAGCTTTCTGAGAGCCAGAATGGGACGCATGCCTCCAGTTTTCTTTGGAACTAGAAAGTAATGGGAATAGAAACCTGTGTTTCGTTGATCTGGCAGAACTATTTCTATGCCCTATTGTTCAGAAGGCCTTGCACTTCGGAAGTAAGAAGGTCTGACTGTATTGTCGATAGCCTGGGCTGTCGTTTGGGGGGGATGATCCGAGGGGGGTTCTGAAAGATTGAGCGAATATCCCTCGCGGATTATCCAGAGGACCCATTTGTCTGATGTTATAGACTTTCCACCAGTCATAGAACTGAGAAGTCCTTCCACTGCTGAGGAAGAGTCCCCCTCGGGCAGTTGAGGTGGGACCTAGGCCGAGAACTCAGAAGGTGGCACTGGGCGCTTTGGGGGCTTGTGCCTTCTGCTGCATTTTCTTTTGTGGCTGCAGGGTGTGGCTTTTGTTAAAGCCCCCCTGCCCTTGCCCCGAAAGGACTGACTTATGAAATTGATGCTTATTGGTCGAGCTATCTTAATGGCTGACTTAGTCTTCTGTGTGGCTTCTAGAGCTTGTTCCACCTGGGGTCCAAACAGATACATACCATCGAAGGGTAAGGCCATGACTTGCTACTGGGCATCATTTGTGAAACCTGAAATATGTAGCCAAGAGTGGCGATGGGTACAAATGCCTGCCGCTGCTGCTCGAGAAGCAGTATCGAAAGTGTCTACTGCAGCTTTAACTTGTTGGTTATTGAACTCGATACCCCTGGTTATGGTGTGAGGTAGTTCTGAATTAGTTTCCGACTCAGACAGTTTCTACCATTTGCTTGGGTGAATGCCAAAGGACATACTCGTATTGAAAAAAATAGCCCTGGTAGCTGGTAATATGCATATCCAGGGTGGAGGCAGCAAAGACTCTCTTACCTAAGGTGTATATCTTACAAGATTCTTTATTGATAGGCCAGGCTGAGGACGGCTGAGGAAGGATGGCCTTGTCATTCTCTGCTATGACTACAATGGGATCAGCAAAAGCTTGTGAGGCCAATATGGGTCGATCCTTGGGAGCAGCGTACTTCCTATCTATGGACTTAGCCAAGGAAGGAATAAAAGCAGGATTGTGCCATACCATCTAAGAAAGGGTCTCAAAAGATGGTTGTACTGGAGGAATTAAATCCATAGGGATCTTCGGGACATGTAGATATTGAAGTCTTAAAAACTTCCCAGGATCGATTTCTGCAGTCTGGAGAGAAAGAGTGGAATTTAAATTTTTTAGCAGAGACTTAAAGAAAAGGTCTTCAACCACAGGCTCTGTAGCAGGATTAACTCCTGCTCCTTCAACATCATCACCCAGAGGAAGATTTGGGTCAGGCTCAAAATCCTCTCCTGACAGTCCAGGGGGGACTGTATGGACAGGAAAGGAGTGAAAATCAGAATGGAAATTAGAAGAGGAAAGAATCTGAGTTGAAAAGCCCTGGAGGCTGGATGGCACCGCACCAAGGATTGGCGCCGATGAAGAACATGGCACTGAACCCAAGGAAGTTGGCGCCATTGGAAACAGCCCAACACACGACACAGACAAAGGGCACATCACTGACAGAGGCCCCGGCGCCATGGACGGTTCCAACAGAGCCCTCGGCACCGTGGATGGCACCGACAGAGCCCCTGGTGCCATGGACGGCGCTGACAGGGGCCCCGGCGCCAAGGACAGCTCCAAGAGTGTCCCAAGGTTCCGAAAACTGCAATTTGAAGAAAAGAAGGAAAATTAACAGGAGATAAGAGGCATTGGTGTGGACCCCAGCCATGTGAAGGGGGAAAACACCTGAGCATGGAGTCAATGGCACCGAAGAAGGCACTGCATAACTAGGAAGGTCCAACCGCCCTACTTGGTCCCTCGAGCGGCCCGCAGGCCCTGGAGTGACCAGGCCACTCAACTGGACCAACCTCAGAGCCCACTGCTCCGTAAGAGCAGCCCACTGGTGAAACTGCTAATCGGAGGCCCGTCCAATAGGCAAGGATGGGCTCCAATGTTGAAGAGGTCGGGCACCGGAGCCAGAAACCAGCGACTCCGAAAGGTGAGGAGACCGGTGCCTAGCCCCAATGACCAACTGTCGACGCGCAGACATACCAGAAGACTACCTCAAGTGATGCAGTCTCTTTCTCAACTTGTGCGCAGAACAACTCTAGGCTGAACGGTGCCACGAAAGGGACCGTTTCCTTTTATGCTTTTGGGGGGGGACCATCCATCTCCCTAAGCATTGGACCATCCATTGTCAAACTCACCCTCTGGGGAGGACGGCAGACCAGAACCAGCCTGGCTGACTGAGCAGCTTTCACATGAAGTCTCCCTACCGTTACCTGACCCGCTCATGGCTGACTCAGTCAATGGAGAGCTGAAGACTTCTTTATTAATCAATAAATTTAAATTAAAATCTACTCCATACTTTCGAAGACATATTACAAAAACTAAAAACTATGCTGCTAGTTTGACTCCCGGAGGGCGAGTGATGTCACTGAAGCGCACTCGATGGTGGGAAAATAGGAACGCTTGCAGTGCCGTTTCCTCACGGCTCCATTTCTGGTGCCGACCCTCTCAAAGTTCGATCCTGCTGGGTCCCAGTGCCTCCAGAGTAGATCTCATTAGTGTGAATGAGTGGTGGAGACTCTATGTCCAGGAAGATTGAGCATATACTCTGCCTTCCAACTTTACCTGTGCCATGGAGTAGCAGTGGCAGAGGCATGCCACTAGCCATGCTGAAATGCACCTGATGGCAAAAGGCTGAAGGAGACACTTAAGATGTGCGGATTTCCTTAGTCCTGTCTAAGCAGAACCGCAAGGTTCTCTTTCACATCCAGGGAATGTAGGGTATGCTCTCCCCTCATTCTGAAATTTCGCGAAACAGATAGGAAGGACCAAGGACTGATTCAGATGGAATTCTGAGACAAACTTGGGATGGGTCCTAAGAACCACCTTATCTTTGTGAAATACAGTATACAGTGGGTCAGTGACCAAAGCATGTATTTCAGTCACCCTGCGGGTGGAAGTGATGGCTACAAGGAAGGCAGTCTTCCAGATCAGAAATTTTAGGTCACAAGTAGCTAGGGGCTCAAAAGGTTTATGAGTGAGCATGTCTAGAACAAAGTTAATGTCCCAGGCTGTTACTGGTCGCATGATCTGTGGCCTGGTATACAGAATGCCTTTAAGAAACCTTGACCACAGGAAGCTAGTGTACGGGCTCATGGTATGCTGATATTGCACAGAAGTAAAACCTAACAGTTGAGTATTGCAGGCCTGTGTTTGAGAAGTCTACAAGATACTCCAGGACCTTGTTTGGTGGTCAGGAAAAAGGATTCTATGAGGATTCTGCACACCAAATGGAGAAGCGCTTCCACTTTGCCATATACATTTTTCGAATAGCTGGCCTGCGTGCAAACTAACAGAATATCTGAGACCCTGCAAGAAACACTAAACCTGTTCACCTCTATCTCCTCAGGAGCCAGGCATGGAGGTGAAGAGACTTCAGGCTGGGATGAACCACAAGGCCCTGGGTCAGCAGGTTCATAAGAAGTGGAAGCTGTCTGTGAAGTTTCCAATAATCTGTTGATTAATGGAAACCATATCTGACGAGGCCAGCAAGGAGTGAAGAGAATCATTCTGCTCCCCTGTGCCTCCAATCTGAGCAGCACCCTCTGAACTAGGGGGAAGAGGAGGAAATGCGTACAGAAAGCATCTTGTCCACCACAGTCTGAATGCATCCTGACAAAAAACACCAGGTCCTGGATTTCTGGAACAGAAGAGAGGCAGATTTGCGTTGAGTGGGCACGCAAAAAGGTCCAAGTCTGGAGATATGGAAATGACGTACTTACTGTAATTATTGATCTTCTTGGACAGTCTCCATCACTCATTCACACTAGTGGGATAGCGCCGGAAGCGCTAGGACCAAGCGGGAGCCAAATATTTTCTGAAGGGCGAGGCGCAGGAGGTAGGACCCACTTGCCATAGCAGACTTGTTCAGCGCCTGTGTAAACTATCTCAGGCCGACCTCTCCAACCGCTTCAGTACCTTTTCGACCAAGGAGGTGCAGCGTAACTAATGAGAATAACTCACTCTGAGTTTCTGGGCCTGAAAGGGCCCAGATGGCCTTTGTAAGAAAGGTCAAAGATCAATGTCTTCACAGTCCGAACCATAGGCCATGAAGACCAGGAAAGAAAAAAGAGTGAACCTAGGGGATGGTGGGTGGGCGTGTGAATGAGAGATGGAGACTGTCCAAGAAGATCAATAATTACGGTAAGTATGTAATTTCCATATCTTCCTAGACTAAGTCTCCATCACTCATTCACACTAGTGAGAGAGTACCAAGCTAAAATCAACAACCCTGAGTAGGGTGGTAGGAGACAGGGTTCACTCAGAAAGGACAGCCAAGGACTGTCCTGTTAATAAAAAGAGCTGTCTTGTAAGAGCATCTATAACATAGTGCCTACAAGATAAACGCTCGAGTTGTAACTCGTCACCTTGCCGACGACTACAATGGGCAAAAAATGAAAGTCTGCCAGGCAGCTGCAACTACTCTAGGAGAGCGGCAAGAACCTGGCCTCACGATTTGATCTAGGACCAAAATTAATAGCGTCAAAGACATGCTCTAATCTAATGTAAAGGACCTCAGGAACTGCAAGAGCCAGAGGTAATGTGTACAGGTTTAGGGTAGACCGAAAAGCGGAGACGGAACCCCCACTACCAAGTATGGCTGACCTGCAAACAACAGGTCCAGTAGCACTTGAACCTCTTACTTGGTGAGCAAAAGGAGGTCCAGATGGGGTTAGCTCATCAAGGAAAAAGGTTTGTACTAAGTCACTGAAAACTTCCTGATGGAAGGCGAAGCACAACTTAGAAGCCTCTTGTAGTGGTCTAGTAGAATCAAATCCTAGTCACTGCATAATCCAAAAGGGGATCATCCTGCCCCTATGTGTATGACTGTATGTGAATATTTGCGAAGCTACCTCAGAAAAGACCTACTTGACCAAAGGTCAAGAAAGGAGCATGTCATCTGTTAAGTTGAAGCAAACATGTAAATAGGAATCTAAGTTCCGACTTGCTGAAGAGTCACTTCTGTTGCTGCAAGGCTCTGATCAAGAGAAGAAAGCCTGATTAAAAACCAAAAAGGGACTAACAGACTGGTTAGACACCTAGGTTTTGGAAATATCTCGGAATAGGAGAAAATTCTCTAGAGAAAAGAGGTGAGCTATACCACCGCTGGATTGGACTGCCCCCTATGGGTAGAAGAAAACAGGTACTCTTTACTGAGGTTTAGAGACGACTGCCTCAGGGTTGAGGCGGAACCTGATCAGATCCAAGTGTGGTATCGGGAAATTCCAACTAGGCCCTGTGCTGTGATAATTCTGACCCCCTTTTTTTTTTTTTTAATTATCATTAGTCTGAGCCTGACAAGGTTGCTGGCTGCTATTTGGCAAGGATTGCCTGATACAGAAATGACAAGGATGTCACCCCTCTGAGGAGGAGGAGGAGCCTGAGGATCCATAACTGAACCCCTGACTGGACTAATAATAGCTAGACAGATGTTAACTACCTGTGGCGAAGCAGCCACCAGAGGGGCAGCATCAAAAGAGGGCTGTATACCCCTATCAAAGGAACGGAACAGTCTGTGCGGCTCCCGACCATTGAATTAAAATGTTCCAAAGAGTGTAATTGTCTTGACCACTGAAAAATTCTAGACGCAGAGGTATATAGTCCATAGATCCAGTCTGAACACTATGGTGGACCCCATAAATGAGGAACTACTAAAAGAGCTTGCATCACAGACTCTGATGATAGAGAGGGCGTGTCTCAGTATATAAAATGAGTCATCCGCTGTATCACTGACCAGAAGGACAGGGAGAGACTCATCTAGATGCCTTTCTACCACAGAAGGACCCCAAAAAGAGTTCTAGGTTAGAGCCACTAGAGACTCCGCCACCAGGAAGGGTGTCGAGGAGCTTGGCACCAAGTAGGGGGCTGAGAAAGTGCTGAGCGGAATGAGAGATTCCGCTGACAGAACAGAAGAGTCCCATCAGCGGAAAACCGCTGGATGAGGAGATCCGATGCAGACCGCCACCCACTAATATGTGTGGAAAATAATCCGCAGAATAGGACTTCATTCCATGGAAACATCCCAACACAAGTCCTGCGGAAGAGAGGTCTGCAAACAGATCTTTCCCTAGTTCTGTCAGACAGCACCAACTGGCACCCCTGCGGCACCAGCATCACTCGAGAGACACCAGACGGCACCCACGGAGGAACCTGCAGGTATCCTCCGTAGAGCAATGGCACGCAGGGCACCCCCAACGCCCATGGCACCCATGGCCCCATGCCACCCGCGCGGGGTGCCCGCACCGCCCCATGGTGCCACCCGCGGGTACCGCGCCACCACGCGGTGCCCGCACGCCCACAGCACCCGCTGGTGCCCAGCGTCGCCCACAGCACCCGTGGGTGCCCGCAGGCATCAGTGGCACCGTGAGACACCCACAGCACCGCTAGTGGCGCCAGCAATGAAGCACCCATGGCACCGAGCATGACACCGACCGCGGCGCCGAGCCACGGCACCGACCCAAACACCAGCAGCGCCGCCTATGGCACCAATGCCAAACCAGTGGCGTGGCACCAGACCTGTGGTGCCACCAAGGTGTCGGGCACAACGCCAGGAAAAACACCGTGGAAAGCCAATGGAAAAGATGGAGAAAGGTGGTGCCCATGCCGGCCCCAGCATGGAAAAGGAAGAGGGGGGTAGGCACAAGGGGCTGACACGATGGCGAAGGCACCGCGCTCATTCTGATCCAATTGACCCGGCTCCGGTCCAACGGCTCCGAGGCCCGGAGGCCCCGAAACCAGGAACACAACCAGGAAAAAAGGAGTCAAACCCCCTGCTCCACAGGAGCGGCCCAGAGGTGAAACTGTTCACCGGAACTCCAACGAGGACAGAGATGGAGTCCGGAGTCGAGTATGCAGCAGTTAGGAGCGGGGCCAAGGGGGAACCCACAAAAGTCGGTTCAGGCCTATCGCCCCTACCAATGAACAATCCTCGTGCAGACATACCAACGGGCAACCTCGAACGGCACCGATTCTTCTTCCCCAAATGAAGAAGAAGAAGCTCGAGGCTAAGCGGAGCCGGATCCCGCGCTGCCAGATCTGGCGGCTTCGTGGACTGTCCTCCTCACGAAAGTACAGGACTGTCCGTTGTCAGACCCTCTGCCGTTACTTAAGGGTGGCGGACCGGGCACAGCCCCTCTGCCATAACAACTTTCAAACGAAGTCTTCCTACTGTCACCGCTACCGTCTAAGGACGACTCCGTGGATGGCAGGAAAGAATTTCTTCATAATCTTGTTTGTAAAATAAAAAATTACCACTAACTAGTTAAATTAAAACGTTTAAATTAAACACTAAAAGCTGCTGTCGTATAGACGAAAGCTGACTCGCAGACAAGTAGCGGTGACATCAAAGCGCACTTTCGGCCAGCGGGAGAAAAGGAACAGGCGGTTGGAGGGTCGATGCAGAATAGCCTACACAGGCGCGAAGGTTAGTCTCGCGGTGCCGCTGAGGCTATGTGGTCCTACCTCAGTGCTGGCCCTTCAGAAAATTTTTGGCTCCCGCTAGGTCCTAGCGCCTCTGGCGCTATCCCACTAATGTGAATGAGTGATGGAGACTTACTGTAGTCCAGGAAGATCTTACTTTGAGAGGGCTCTTGCAGTAGGTAATTACATATATGACCGACGCCGGCAGAACCCACAGAAAAATTTATAGCTAGCAGTCTCTGGCGGGGGGACAGCCCCCACGTTAGGTGACTGATGTCATGTGACGTCAGTATAACGGGGTGGTCCCCCATGCCTGCCTTCCAGTTCTTTCCTGCCGTTAGCTTTTCCTGCTGTTAGCTCATGTAAGCGCCTTGCGGTAAAGTTCAACGCTCATCAGCCTCAGTCGTCTGTAGTTTTTAGAGTTATTTTCGATTTTTCTAATTTTTGTCAGGTATTCGTCGGTGCATGTCGTCCCCTACACCCTCTGAGCACAAGAACAAGTGCGACTCGTGCGGCGCCCAACTCCCGCACAAGGACGGCCATTCCCAGTGCCTCTTCTGCCTAGGCCCGGATTATCATGTTCAGAAGTGCCAGCACTGCCTTAAATTCAACGCGGCCACCTACGGACGGCAGCAGCAGTCCCTGGAGGCCCATATTTTAAATAAGAAAATGTCCTCCACGGAAAAGGAGTTAAAAAAGCTCCAGCAGGCGTCCACTTCCCCCGAAGGCCATTGCAAGAAAAAAGACAAGGAGAAGCACCGGGACAAGGGCTCCTCATCCACTGTGTCTTCCTCGGGAGTCACCTGCAGCTGAGGTAACGCCCGGGGACCGGACCAGACGGCTGCCTTGAGGTTTCCAAGGCGAGTGTCGCCCGCCTGCCTGGTGCGTGTTCGGCCCTTTGGGCACCTCCGCTACTGGAGGCCTCCGCCCCCGGTAAAGTTGCCACTGTGCGGCCTACTGGTTCTAGCGGCTCCGGTAAGCCGGACGTCTGCTCCTCAGATGCCCGCACGGAGACAGTCGATAAGTCACCTGACCCCTCGGGGCGGTGCACGGCACCTCTTCCGCCCAACCAGGCTGCCCCTCCTTCACGATCTGCCTCGGGCGATGGATCCGCCAAGACGGATGTCAGCTCCTCCGGCATCCGCCCAGACCTCGCTGATAAGTCGGACGTCCGCATGGCGGCTGAGCCAACGTCAGACCTCCCATGTCCATCGTTCCCAGCTCCACGCAGCCTTCGCTGCCCTCCAGAGACCCTGGGTCTATTCAGTTTGACCCCGAGGATTTTTCCCCTCCATCCCCAGGTGATGCAGAGGTTCCTGCTGAGCCCCTGTCAGACCGTCCGCCCGCTGGGCAGACGACCTGATGTCGGCTCCCTGGATGCTGGTCTTGCCAACCTCGGGCGACATCCCGCTCCTGGATGCTGCTCCAATGCTGGGCCCTTCGCCCACCGGGCCGTCTGCTCTGGCAGACCCCTCGGTTTCCCCGAGTATCCGACCCAGTCATATCCGATGTAGTCTTAACCGGCTCCGTAGTATCCGATGCCCCAGTACCCAATGCCGGCCTATCCAACACCGCAGTACCTGGTGCCTCAATACCCGATGCTGGGCTTCCCGCTGTTGGGTTATGGATACGTGCCTTATGGGTATAATCCATACCCATATCCTCCTCCTCCTCCTCCACCTCCACCGCCCCCTCAACCGCTGGTGAACCTGAACGAGACTCAGGCCTCCTGGTAGGCCGAGGCCAAGGCTCAGCTCACCAGAGAGGTGGATAGTCATCTCCCGATGACTGTGCCGGTTCCTGTTCCCGTATGTCCGCGAAGACAGGCTCCCTCCCCAACTCCGGACACCGGGGCCGAACCTTCTGGTTCCAGGGCGGGGCAGGACACACTTCCCCGAGGGCTTCCCAAGGGATCTGTTCCTCCTCCACGCCAGGAGAGGGAGTCTTCCTCATCATCATCTTCCTCCTCAGACGACTCAGACGGTTGTTCCGAGCCGGATGACGAGCCATGCTCTCCGTCCAAGGACTCCTCCGAAGTCCCCTCCGGAAGATCCTTCTTTTACAGAGTTGCCTTACAAAATCCAGGAGGTTCATAAGTGGCATTCCTTGAAGCCGGATCTCCAGCGTAACAAACTCTCTGAGCATCTGGATCTGTCCGTGACAGCTCCCACCTTGGTGCCACCCTGGATTGAGCCTCATGCTAATCTTGTTTCCACTATCTGGAAGCGGCCGTCGGCTTTAGCCCCACTTCCTCGGAAGTCGAACAGGCTATATCAGGCTCCCGAGGGTGCTGACTTTTTAGATTCTCACCCTTGAGCTGGTTCGGTCGTGATTAGCGCCGCTCATGGCCGGACAGCTAACCCGAAAAATGAAAATTACGTACCTACCGTAATTCTTGATCTTCTCTTGTATCTTCACCATTCATTACTTCCTGGGTGTAAGCCGGAGGCGCGACATCGCCACGGAGCCTTTTTTTTTTTTCTCACATGGCTAACGGCACCGCCCGCGAGTGACGCCATGCGCGAGGGTGGCTGCAGTAGCGATCGACCTCCTCCAACTCAGTTCTGTGAGCCGAGAGGCAAAAGCGAAAAGCAGAGAATAAAGATAGCGAGGCAAGATAGCCAAGGATAGCAAAGCAAGGAAGAATGAACTGAAAAAGGAATAAGCGATGGAGGAAGGACAGAGGAGATAAGAGTATCCTAACCTAGGGACTGCAGGGCCTCCTTACCTGGGCGACTCTAGGAGGAGAGAGAAGGAGGAAATGAGAAAGAAGAAGAAGAAGAAGAGAAGAGAGAGATGGGATGTTGAGGGGACCAGAATGCCCAAGGAGCCTAGTTAGCTTATGGCTGAAGGCTCGACTTAACAGGGAAGCAAGAATCCCCGGAGATAGAGCTGAAGAGAAGGTTCACCAAACCCGCTAGACAGACTCAGGAGGGCATAGTCCTCATCCTCAACATGCCATTGTTTTGATAACCACTGGGCCCTGGCCGTGGAAGGCCTTTAACTGGAGGACACCCGAGGAGGGAGAATAAAACCCCCGGCAGTATGAGAGCACTGCTCAGGGGTTTGGAAATGGAAACTGTAAGCCTTTCAGGAGTTCATAAGTACAGAAGTGGGACTCAGTCGGACTCGCCAAGGCAGGCCAGAGGGCTTAGGCTGGCTGGGAATTTGGTTATGGTCAGCACTGCTTGTCTGTAAAACTGTCCGAGGACACTAGAAAGGAAAACACCAATTATCAAAATCTGGGTGAGAAGGGCAGTCTGCCCTCTCATCTAACTTCTTGTTTGTTTTTCTCTTTTTTTTTTTTTTTTTTTTTTTTACAGATAATCACTTGCAGGCTAGGAGCGTGACCTGAATACCAAGAATGCCTATGGCAGTCGAAGAGAGTTCCCTCAGCTGTTTGCTTTTTTTTTTTTTAACAAAAACAGACGTGCCCGTTCCTCCTCTCTGCAAGGCAAGAATTAGGGAAGGGGGAGGGGTTTTGGATTCTAGGGCTTAACAGCTGGAGCACGGGATTGCAGGATCAAAACTGAATAGCCTGAGCCAGGCTAAAACCCCAGAGGTATCTCGCCCGAGGGATGGCAAGAGATAGTTGTGCAGTTTGATCGCCAAGCAAATCCACTAGATGGCCCAAGAATCTTAGAGTAAATAATTTTTCTGGAGAATAAGAACCCCCAAAGAAATAGATTTTTTTTTTTTTTTTTTTTGGAAAAATTGAGCAATTCTTCCCATTTTTATAATTTTTTTTTTTTTATATATTGCAGAGAGAGGAAGGAGACGGGAGGTGGAGAAGCCACAGGAAGAGGCCACTGAGGGGGTGGAGGGAGGGTGGAAGTAATGAATGGTGAAGATACAAGAGAAGATCAAGAATTACGGTAGGTACGTAATTTTCATATCTTCCCTTGTCAATCTTCACCATTCATTACTTCCTGGTGAGAATAAGCTCCTTCCCCCGGGAAGGGGGAAGAGGCCATACCCTGAGGAAACAAGACCCCCAGCCTTCTGTTGGTGAGAAACAGAAGGAGAAGACCCTGGCTCATTCAGAAAGCCTAAGTGGGGGAAGAGCTAGGAGGTGCCTCCCGAGGACGAGGAGACGGAGGGAGCCCCTGTAAAAGTCTCCTAGCTCTAGAGGAGAAAAGATGGGTCCCCCGGAAGGCGGAGAGAATCACCCTACGCCGGGCCAGGGGTGACAACCTGGAAAGACGAAGCCATGCCGGTCCGCCTGATGCAGATCGCTGTCCCCAAGCCTGGAAGTCACCTCATTGGCGCTGTGAAGATGCCCTTGCTTGTGTCTTGCCAGCTCCAGGCCTACCGCGGAGAGGGCAACGGCTTGTCTGGTTTGTTCGTGTCAGGCATTGATGCCAACAGCTGGGACATCATCGACCACAAATGCCGGTTGTAGGCAGCGTGGTGAGCCTGATGAGATGCAATACTGGCATCTCGTGACGAGAAGAAGAGAACACTCTTCGCCCCCAACGGTCGAACTGGAGAGAGTCCGGATCCGGTGGGCGGTCGTGCGCCAGGCAGCGGCGCCCAGAAGGAGTGTCTAGGTAAACCAAACCGGAGGGCGGGTTGGGAAGAGAACCTAGAGACTCTGAGGGGGCACAATACCTACGCTGACAGTCAGCCGGGGCTGGAGAAGAAGCGGCTGGGGACTGCCAGGACCGGATAGACGCCTCCTGGAAAGGGATAGGCCAGGAAGGTACCACCAAATGCTGGGCACTGAATTCACCAAGGAATTCTCGCGTCTCCCGTTCGGTATTGTCTCTCCGAACATAGGAAATCCGAAGATCCCTCACCATCCTCGAGAGGAAACGCTGATATTCAGTGAAATCAGCATCGGAGGAAAGATGAGCAGGGGGTTCCTCTCCCTCAGAGGAGGGAGACGAGGATGATGGGGAGCTGGAATGTCCAGAGGATTCCTGCGGCGGTGGGGAGAGTCGAAAGACCCGCTCATGCATGTATCTAACGTATGAGGGGAAGACCACCGCAGAACCTCTGAACTGCTCCCAGGATAACGGACCTGTAGGACCGACATGGCCTGGGAGCAGGGGTGGAGAAGGCAGAGAGATGGGAGAGGGGCACCTCCGAGGAGGCAACTGCTCTCTGCGAGGGCTCTGGAATCCGGGGAAAGGAGCCCTAGTAGGAGGGATCCCGGATATCAGACCAGGCCGCAGAACGGAACTCTGGGGAAGCGGAGCCTGGAAGAGCCCTGGGGGAGAACCTCCCCTGTGACGACGCCGGGACTGCATGGATCCAGAAGGGCAGTCCGCACAAACGCCGCTGGAGGACACCCTAGAACCCTGGAGGGAGGGGCGAGGCTCCTGACTACGGCTCCTGGCCACCCCGAGGTGGCTAAAGAAGACAGAGTGGCAGACCCCTGCCCTCAACCCTCGGACTCCGAGAGGGCCCTCCTCCTCGACCACAGTCCCCTGTCCCTAGAGGGGCAACAGCACCGCTGGGGGTAGCTGTCACGCCCTCCAGAGAGGGGAGCCTCCGTCACTCCACGCCTGCCCCCGGGCTCCCGGCCACCCCAGCCGGGAACCCTCAGGAGACGACGGAAGGGGACAGAGGGAGGGGCCCACTGCGCCGCCTGGTACCTGTAGCCACAGGGGACCCAGACCCCGAAGAGTGGGGGTGCCAGGATGGGTCCACGTCCGAGTCAACGCCCTCCGAGGAGGACGAGACCAGCTGGACCTCGATGCTGGCCACCCCAGGGGTCCCTGAGGCCACGGAGCCGCGAACGGCCCCAGTACCAAGGGTGACGCCGCCCCCACACCGGTAGCAGCCAGGCCCAACTCCGAACCTCCGATGGCGCTGGCAGGCCCGGCACCGCTAGGAGGAAGGACAAGGCCCATGGCGCCGCCGCCGGCAGGAGGCGCAGGCGGCATCGCTGCCGGGCCCGCCAGGTCCGCGCCGACAAGTTCAAAGTAGCACCGCTAACGGCGCTGTTCTCGATCACCGGCGCCAATGGTGCCGGATCCAAAGCGGCGCCGCTTGATCACCGGCGCCGCAAACGGCGCCGATCCAAACGGCGCCAGAGCGATCACCGCACCGCGAACGGTGCCGGATCCGGAACGGTGCCGAAGGCGGCGCCGAGGGTCCACCCGAGCCAGGCCCAAAAGCCAAGGGCCTACACGGGGAGCCTGCACCCAAGAGGTGACTGCCGAGGTGTCGGCGCCGCCGCCCGGATGGGACCACGACGCCCCCAACACCGCGAAGGGGCCTCCTCGCAAGAAAAGACGAGGAGACCCTCCTCCTCGACGAGTAGGCCCGGAGGGGACCCGGGAGGCCTAACGACCTTGCCCGAGAATCCCGAGAGCGACGTTGTCCCCTGAAAGTCGGCGGGGCCTTGCCGAGCTTAAACGCGGCGATTTCGAGGACGCGACGGTCCATCGAGAAACAGGCGTCGCACGAATCCATATCATGGTTGATCCCAGGCAACGAAGGCAAACGTCATGCCGGTCCGAGACGGAGAAATGCCGGCCACAGGAGCACCGACGCATAGGGGCGCGGCCCGTCTTGGAAAAGCGCTTAGCTCCCGAACCGGACATAACGCGAAAATAACAAGGCTAAAACACAGCAAGAAACACACCCGGCGCCGTAGATAGAAAAAGGAACAGTCTTACCGGATCGGCGTCGAGTGTGAAGAAAAACAGGAGTCGGCAAACACGCACTAAAAATGACCGCTACTCGCAACAGGTGCTGCCTCGACGGCGGGAGAAACAGAACTGAGTTGGAGGAGGAGTCGGTCGCTACTAACGGCTGCCCTTGCGCATGACGTCACTCGCGAGGGCGGTGCCGTTAGCCAAAGTTTAAAAAAAAAAAAAAAAAAGAAGCTCCCGTGACGGGTGCGCGCCTCCGGCTTACACCCAGGAAGTAATGAATGGTGAAGATTGACAAGGGAAGATCATTTGAGCTTCTCTCCACCTGACAAAGAATCCCGTCTTCTTGATCTTCTTGGACGAGTCTCCACTACTCATTCACACTAATGGGAACTGTGCCGGAGGCACTAGGACCCAGCAGGAGCAAACTTTTTGCTGGAGGGCCGGCGCCAGAGACGGAGCCGTGAGGAGAGGCACAGCGAGCCTCAGCTTGTGCGGTAATTACCATCTCGGCGTCGACCCTCCGACCGCCTCAGTACCTTTTTTTCCCCCGAGGAGGTGCAGCGTAACTAACCTAGAAGGATAGCCTTAACCAAAAACCGGACATAAGATAGTCCGGACGACCCATATAAGAAAGGTCAACAAAGACGTCTTCACAGCCTAAAGATTTGAGGGAGTGAAGACCAACAACAGAGATGAGCTTGGGGGATGGAGGGTGGGCGTGTGAACGAGTGGTGGAGACTCGATCAAGAATTACGGTAGGTACGTAATTTTCATATCTTCCTGGACATAAGTCTCCACCACTCATTCACACTAATGGGAGAGTACCAAGCTAATAATCCCCCGAGAGGGCGGCAGGAGAGACCAAGAGCTCACAGTTTTAGGACAGAAGTCCATTAAGGATGGTTCTGCCAAAGGAAAGATGTCGTCTGGCACGGACATCCAGGGCATAGTGTTTAAAGAAAGTATGCACTGAGCTCCAGGTAGCTGCGTTGCAAATATCTGCAATGGGCATGTTGCGGATTTCCGCTAGAGATGCCGCGACCGCCCTAGTAGAGTGAGCGTAAACTCTGCCCTCCAGCTTAACCTGCGCCATGGAATAACAGTGGCGAAGGCATGCCACTAGCCATGCTGAGATACATCTGATAGCGACAGGTTGACCCAGCCGGGTCTCGCTGAAGGAAACAAACAGTTGTTGAGCTTTACGAAAATCCTTTGTTCTATCTAGATAGAAACGTAAAGCTCTCTTAACGTCCAAGGAATGAAGGGAACGTTCTCCTTCATTTTGGAAGTCCGCAAAGTAAGAGGGAAGGACCAAAGGTTGGTTTATATGGAATTCCGAAACAACCTTAGGAAGAAATTTAGGATGGGTTCTAAGGACTATTTTGTCTTTATGGAACACAGTATACGGAGGGTCTGTGACCAAGACATGTATCTCAGAGACCCTGCGGGCTGAGATAATGGCTACCAGGAAGGCAGTTTTCCAGGTGAGGAATTTTAGCTCACAGGTAGCCAGAGGTTTGAAAGGTTTCCGAGTGAGCATGTCTAGTACAGGATTAATGTCCCAGGCTGCGACTGGACGTCTTGTAGGAGGTCTGGTATGCAGAATTCCCTTAAGAAACCTCTTAACCACAGGTAACTGAGCCAGTGACAAGGAAAGTACCGGCTCATGATAAGCTGAAATGGCACAAAGGTAAACTTTGACTGTAGAGTACTGCAGACCTGAATTTGAGAGGTCTAAGAGGTACTCAAACTTTATCTGGTGGGCAGGAAAAGGGATTTAAAGAGGATTTTGCACACCAGAGCGAAAAACGCTTCCATTTGGCTGTGTAAGTTTTCCTAGTGGCTGGCTTCCGCGCAGCCAGAAGAATATCTGAAACCTTGCGAGAGACATTGAACTTGTTCACTTCTACCTCTTCAGGAACCAAGTGTGAAGGTGAAGCGACCTCAGGTTGGGATGAAAAACAGGCCAGAGTCAAGAGGTTCGTCTGAAAGGGGAGTGGCTTCGGTGGAGCTGCCGACATATTGTTGAGTAGTGGAAACCACATCTGTCGAGGCCAGAAGGGAGCAATGAGGATCATTTTGTCCCCCTGGGATTCGAACTTGAGAAGTACCCTCTGAATTAGAGGAAGAGGTGGAAAGGCGTATAGAAAGCGTTTTGTCCACTGCAGCCTGAACGCATCCTGACAGAAAATGCCAGGCCCTGGATTTCTGGAGCAGAAGAGAGGCAGTTTTGTGTTGAATGGGGATGCAAAAAGGTCCAGGTCTGGAGTTCCCCACTCTTTGAATAGTGACTGAACTATGGTTGAGTCGAGAGACCATTCATGAGGATCTGTCTCTGTTCTGCTGAGACAGTCTGCCAGTTCGTTCTGCACTCCCGCTTGAATTAGAGCCTTGTGTTCCAAGCACCATTCCCACACTCTCATCGCTTCCCTGCATAAGGGGTAAGAACCGCCCTGCTTGTTGATGTAATACATCACTGCTTTGTTGTCCATTTGAAGGAGAATGTTCTTGTGACAGAGAATGTCCTTCAATGCCCGGACCGCATAAAGGACGGCTCTCATTTCTAAGACATTTATGTGAAGCTGGGACTCCACCTGAGTCCACGTACCTTGAGTGTGGAGAGCCTGACAGTGAGCTCCCCATCCCATTAGGGATGCGTCTGTGGTAATGGAAATCTGAAGATCCAGAGGAGCAAAGGGATACCCTTCTAGGAGATTTTCTCTTGCGACCACCAGGTGAGCGACCTCTTTAGAGGTTCTGTCACCTTGATGGGATAGGACTGCGGGTGAGTGATTGGGGACCACGGAGTACTGAGCATCCACTGAGAAGTTCTCATGTGAAGGCGCACTAGGGGTACAGTGAACACCGAGGATGCCATGAGACCTAGCATCCGTTGCATCGAGAGAGCTGGAACAGAGTTGCTCGCCCCTATGTGACAGGCCATCTGAAGGATCTCTCTCCTCCTGTCCTCTGGAAGAAAAGCCTTCGCACAGGAGGTGTCCAGAAGAGTTCCTATAAAAAGGAGCCTCTGGGAGGGCTGCAACTGCGATTTTTGAGGTTTAGCAGGACTCTATGGATCGTGAAGAAAGCGTGAAGCCATGTTCATATGCGCCCAGAGTTCCCTGCCTGGAAGGACTTGCCAGAAGCCAATCGTCCAGATGAGGGAACACCTGTATTCCGATCTTCTGAGATCGCCTAGAGAACTGCACAACACTTTGTAAAACTCACAAGCGAGAGGATAGCCCAAAGGGCAGGACTCTGAACTGATAATGTTATCCCAGAGCCACAAACCTCAGGAATTTGTGATGCTTTGGGTGAATAGAAATGTGCTGGTAAGCATCCTGCATGTCTAGGGAGGCTAGCCAGTCGTGTTGATGACGCAAAGGTAACAAGGTTCCTAGAGAAATCATTTTGAATTTCTCCTTCGGCAGAAATTTGTTTAGTTTTCTGAGGTCCAAAATGGGCCGCATGCCCCCAGTTTTCTTTGGAACCAGAAAGTAATGGGAGTAGAACCCTGTGTTCCGTTGATGCAGCGGCACTACTTCTACTGCCTTGTTGTTCAGAAGGTCCTGAATCTCGGCAGCGAGAAGGTCTGACTGAAGGGTTGACAGCCTGGGCTGTCGTTTGGGGGGACGATCCGGAGGGGTCTCCACAAGACTGAGTGAATACCCCTCACGGATTATCCGGAGGACCCATTTGTCTGAGGTTATGGACTTCCACTGATTGTAGAAGTGCATCAGACGACCTCCCACCGCTGAGGAAGAGTCCACCTCGGGCAGTTGAGATGGGACTTGGGCCAACAATTCATAAGGTGGCGCTGGGCGCTTTGGGCCCTTGCGCCTTCTGTTGCGTTTTCTTTTGAGGCTGGGGAGTTTGATTTTTATGAAAACTTCCTCTGCCTCGAAAGGACTGACGGTTATGAAACTGGCGTTTATTAATGGTCCCTCGAGAGGGGACAGGAGGAGGTCGAGCCAACTTAATGGCTGACCTAGTCTTTTGTGTAGCTTCTAGAGCCTGTTCTACTTGAGGGCCGAAAAGATACACACCATCAAAAGGCAATGCCATTACCTGTTGCTGTGCGTCATTCGTGAAGCCTGAAGTGCGCAGCCAGGAATGACGGTGGGTACAAATATCAGCCGCCGCCGCCCAGGAAGCAGTGTCGAAAGCATCCATAGCTGCTTTAACCTGCTGGTTGTTAGATTCGATACCCCGGGTAATGGTTTGAAGAAGTTCTGGCTTTCTATCTGATTCCGGTAGAGCTTCAACCATCTGTTTGAGAGAGTGCCAAAGGATAAACTCATATTGAGAGAAATAGCCTTGGTAGCTGGCAATACGCATACCCAGGGTGGAAGCAGCAAAGACTCTCTTACCTAAAGTGTCTATCTTACGAGATTCTTTGTTAATAGGTCGAGCTGTAGTAGTTTGGGGAAGGACGACCTTATCATTCTCTGACAATACTACAATAGGATCCGCAAAGGCTTGAGACGCCAAAATGGGTCCATCCTTGGGGGTTGAGTATTTCCTATCTATGGATTTAGCCACCGAAGGAATGAGAGCAGGATTATTCCATACCATTTGAGACAGCGTCTCAAAGGAGGGCTGTACCGGAGGAGTCAAATCCGTAGGGATCTCCGGAATATGGAGGTATTGAGTCTTAGCAATTTCCCAGGATCGATGTCTGTAGTTTGGAGAGAAAGAGTGGAAGTCAAGTTTTTCAGCAGAGACTTAAAGGACAGGTCCTCAACCACAGGCTCTGCAGCAGGAATAGATCCTGTTTCATTCACTTCATCACCCAGTCTAAGGTCTGGGTCAGGCTCAATGTCATATCCTGACAGTCCAGGAGGGACTGTATGGACAGGAAAGGAGTGAAAATCAAGAGGAAAGTGATGAAGGAAAGGAGTTAACTCATTCTATCCTATTGTCACTTAGAATGCTCAGGTAGCCTCTGCCTGCTGCTAGAACACCTGTGTGCCTGAAGGGATTTTAGATCTGCAGCATTCATACAAACACACTGTGCTTAAACCTACACATCTTAAAAACCATACATCCAATTTTAAAACTATAAAAAGAAAAGTTTTTCAGGACAAAAGGTTTTTGAAAATGAGTGAGGTTTGGTAATGACTATTTAACTGGATTTAATGTTGTGTAAGGTTGTTTTCATATTTTAATAAATTATGATGCTTTTATCTAAATATAATTATGCTCTGTTTACATAGTCATGCAAAAATATTAAATTTCTGTAAAATTGTTAAAAATATACAATAAACATCTGTAACTGTCTAAATATAAATTTTGCAAGTTTTTTACAATTTTTTTTAGTCAGAAATCAATATCTGAATCACTTGTTATTACAGTTTGAGTTTTTTGTTCCACTCCACTGGTTGGAATTTTTGCAGTGTTCAATTTTTCCTACCCGCTGATTTTAGTTTATGAATCAGTTTATCAATTTTTTTGTTTTCCCCCTAGTTTAGTAAGAACATATTTACACATTACCTTAGAAGGACATATCAGGAAGTGATGCAGGAAGGAAGTGCTTCGTGAGGTCAAGTGATGTAAATAGGAAGAACACTTCCAGGGTAGGTCAGTGAGCTGACACAGGAAATGGAGACATTTTTAGTGCTGGAGGTCTCTCTATGATTAATTGCATATGTGCTGTAGTTAAAATGTATAATTTCATTGAAAGAAACTATTTTATTTTATTTTTGCAATAAAATCCCATGAGAAGTATAGGAAACTGTATTTTAGTTGTGTTGTTTGCTTTATCATTCTGTAAATGAAGCATGATGTTGTTCATGTAAAGGTTCACAGTCTTTCAGTAAACATCATGTTACATAAATCTGTGTATTATTTAATTTCCTGGCATAGTTTATTTTTGGGGGTTGTATTATGGGATGGTTTAAGGTGAGGGAATGACTGTATGAGGAAGCACTGTGCGTTAGTGGTGGTGGTGGTGGTGGTGGTGGTGGGGGGGTCCTGCATTCATAATACAGGCTCAGATGCACTTTATATGTTCTGGGGAAATGAGAGGGGCTGTATGCATCTAATAATGGTGCTAACAGACACTGTGGATACATTATGGGTATGCATATAGGATGATGAAATTGCTGAAAAGGCACTGGTAATTTGGGGTATACTGTGTCATGGGGAAGGGGGTGGGTGTACCTGTACCAAGGAATGATGCTCATAGGCACTGCAGTCATTTTGTGTCATGAATTGGCACCTGTCCTTGGGGTATACTCAGTTGTAGGGAAGCAGGTGGGGCTGCCTGCACCTGGTAATGGTGTTCATATGCCATGCAGAAACATTGTGGGTACACATACAGGGTGATGACATGTACACCTGTAAAGGTTGTGTACTATGTGCTGTGTCACATGGTTTGCCTGCATACACATGTAATATGTTGCAACATTCAGTATGGCGCATTGTGTGGGTGGGAAGGAGTGTGGGTGTGTCTGCACCATGGAGTGATGCTCAATGGTGCACATGTGTACTGTGTGCTATGTTTCATTTGAATGGACTGTATACGTCATACACTGGCACTGATCACATCACAGTGCATCAGAGGTAAGGGATGGTCTGAAGCATTATGAGCACAAGGGACTAAAGTGGTTGTGGAGCGATTCAAACTTGAATAGAACATTATAGTGTATCTGAGGGTAGTGATGGAATGAATCTTGATGTGCACAATGGACTACACCATGGTGACTGAGGAGGGATCCATATCAGTAATGCACATCACAGAGTGTCAGAGATAAAGGTTGGACTGAAGACTGATGAACAGATGGACTAAATCAGTGACTTTGGTGGGATTTGAACCTGAACAGCACTTTACAGTGCAATAGAGGTTGGGGCTGGACTGACACCAGATCATTCAATGGACATCATCATTGGCTGTGGAGGGATCTGAACCTGAAATGCACTTCACTGTTCACTACAGTTTGGGGCTCGATGGATGCATGATACGGAGATAGATTTTACAAGTGGCTGTGGAGGGATTTGAGCCTGAAGAATACTTTACAGTGCATCAGAGATTGGGGCTGAACTGATGTCATATGAATTGATGGGCTACACCAGTGGATGTAGAGGGTTTTGAACATGAAATGCACTTCACAGTGCATTATGGGATTGGTCTGGACTGATACATGGTAAGTCGATGGACAACACCATCAGCTGTGGAGGGATCTGATTCTGAATTGCACTTCAGTGTTCACTACAGTTTGGGGCTCGAATGACACATGATAAGGAGACAGATCTTACAAGTGGCTGTGGAGGGATTTGAACCTGGAGAATACTTTACAGTGCATCACAGATTGGGGCTGAACTGATGGAGTACACCAGTGGATGTGGAGGGTTTTGAACATGAAATGCACTTCACAGTGCATTATGGGATTGGTCTGGACTGATGCATGGTAAGTCGATGGACAACACCATCAGTTCAGGAGGGATCTGAACCTGAAATGCACTTCACTGTTCACTACAGTTTGGGGCTCGACTGATGCATGGTAAGGAGCTAGATCTTACAAGTGGCTGTGGAGGGATTTTAACCTGAAGAACACTTTACAGTGCATCAGAGGTTGAGTCTGGACTGATGTCATTACGAGCCGATGGACAACACCAGTGACTGTGGAGGGATTCAAAACTGATTTGGTCTTTACAATGCATCAGAGATTGGGGCTGGACTGATGCCAGATAAGTTGAAGGCAACGCCATTATTTTTTTCATTTTAAACAATCAGCAACTGCGCATTAGGGAGAAAACTCAAGTGCAGAGCATGAGAGAAACATGCTACTGACCCTAACCCACTTATCATCCATAACGCAGGGAGCAACATGCCACATAGATTTTAATATAGCCATAATCCGAACATAAACTCTTTAAAAAGTAACAAAAGGTGCTGAATTCATGTGACCTCATCTAGTACATGCACAAGAAACACTCTCTCCCATCAGGAATGCCAGCCGGATCCATAAGATGTGATCACACAGGATGACCAGAAATGATCCCAAAATGAACAAGGTAACAACTATGAAAACTTTTATCATAAATAAAAATAAAAACAAACAAAGTAAATACAGATTACAAATCGAGGTTTTGGCACTGAAATGAAGTGAATATTTTAGGATAAGAGCAGCACCTCCATCTTGAAATGAAGTTTCCAATCACCATGCTCTTCCTGCACCAGTGTGTGCTCTGACTGGTTAATGCAAATAGTGATGTGTACAATAAGCATAGAGCAAGCATAGCAACAGTGAGAATCAATATGACCAAATGGTGACGCATTACAGAGCTAGGGCGGGTGCAGGTGAGGGCTGTCACCCCTAACTGAAACATCAAAAATAAAAAATCACTATACACTCCAGAGCCCAGACAGCCACTTTCCCTCCAGTAACGGTTGTAAAAAAATACGAGTCCTTGCTTGAATGCTAAATAAGGATTTAGTCTAATGTTTCAGGCACACACATTGAATAGAATAGTGGAAGACACAACAAAAGATCTGTGTGCAGGTTCCCTGGCGCTTTGACAACTAAGGCTTCATTAGTGGGATGGTGCCTGATCTAAGACAATCCCTTTATACCAGTTAAATTCAGAATTGATGATGTCAGAAAATCTGACCAATCACAGAGCTTGATTTTTAAATACAGAAATATTCAGCTCACTTAGTGGTATAAATGGACTAATAGTTATAAAAATCATGATATCAGTGACATGTTATTGTAGAAAAATACTCCAAAAGACAAAAAAAATACACCAAAGTGGTGAAGGCCAATCGGATTGCTTGAATAAAAAAATAAATTATTAAATTAATTATAGTGTAAACCTGATCAGCTTAACATGTTACACTAAAACAAGATGATTTGTTGTTACGATACAAACTAATGGCAGAATGAACATAATACATTTTTCACAGCACATGCAAAAATTGTAAATTTATTTATTTATGTATTAAGGCTTGTTTTCTCAAAAATAGCCAATGGGAACACATATTATATTAGGTAAAATCAGTAAGGGTACGATGTCCCCTATTAGTTGGTACAACTCAATTCATCAAATGTAAACAAATGCTTGAGCTGCACCAAGAGAAAGATATGGACGCCAATTGGCGTCATCAGGCACTATAGCAAATGATTTAGGACGCCATATGGCGTCATCAGGAAAAAGAGGTATTTTTTTTATGACGCCATATGGCGTCATCAGGAAGGAATGAGTTAAAGGAGGAGTCCTGAAAAGTGGATGACGCCCTAAGAACCCCCGGCGCTGTGAAGAAGCACACAGCACCGAGAATGGCGCCGAGAAGCCACACGGCGCCAAAGACGGCACAGAGAGGATGGACGGCGCCGAGGGGCCAGACGGCACTGCAACGCCACGCGGTGCCGAAGATGGCGCCGAGCATGCCATCGATGCCGAGGGCGCTGAAAACACCCCAAGACTCCAAAAAACAGGATTTGAGGGGAAGGAAGGAAGAAGAGCAGGAGATAAAGGCATCGGTGTGACCCCCTGCGCCGCAGCCATGTGGGGGGGGGGAGAGACACCTAAGCGCGGAGTCAACGGCACCGAAGACGGTGCCGCATGACCAGGGAGGCTCAACCGCCCTACCTGGTCTCCCAAGAAGCCCGAAGGCCCTGAGTGATCGGGCCAGGCAGCTGGACCAACCTCCGAGCCCACTGCTCCATAAGAGTGGCCCACTGATGAAACTGCTCATCTGAAAACCTACCAGAGGGCAGGGTAGGTTCGGCGTCAAGACGCTGGCTACCGGAAACAGAAGCAGGCGACTCCAAGGAGGAGACCGCAACTAGCCCCATAACTGACCGCTCACGCCACAGAACATATCAGAGGAGACCTCAGTGATGCCTTCTCTTTTGACCTGTGGGGTCAAGAACAGCTCGAGGTCGAACGGTGTCCGTAGAATGCGACTGCTATTTTTATGCTTCCAGGGACCGCCCGTCCTCGGGCACTGGACTGACCATTGTCAGACCCCCTTCCGAGAAGGCGGTGGACCGACCCGCCCGACTGACTGAACAGTTTATATGAAGTCTCCTACACATCACCTGACCTGCTCATGGTCGACTCCATCAAAGTAGGCTGAGACTTCTTTGTAAATAAGAATAAACTTAAGCGATACTTATTCGAGATATTACTACAAAATAACAAAACTAAAAATTATGCTGCTAGTTTGAAGTTTGACTCCTGGCGGGCGGCGGCGCGTCAATGAAGGCAGCCTCGACGGGCGGAAAAAGGAACTGAGGCGGTTGGAGGGTCGATGCCGAGATGGGCATTACCGCACGAGCTCAGGCTCGTGGTGCCGCTCCTCGCAGCTCCGTCTCTGGCACCGGCCCTCCAGCAAAAAGTTTGCTCTCACTGGGTCCTAGTGCCTCTGGCACAGTTCCCATTAATGTGAATGAGTGGTGGAGACTTATGTCCAGGAAGATTGGCCGCTGCCATATGCCCCTGAGGAAGGTCCTTGCCTGGACCTGAGGGGTTACTAGGACCGATCCAGCAATCTCCCGCAAGCGATCGTCCCTCTCTGGGGGTAGAAAAGCCATGCCCTGGACCGAATCCAGGACTGCTCCTATAAAGACGAGTCTTTGGAAGGTTCAGGGTGATCCCCAGATCTCAGAACGGAGTATAGGTGTCTCAGAGAGCTTGAAGAAGGCGTGATCTTGACGAGGCTGCAAGCAGCCAGGTAAGGGAAGGGAAGACAATGTCCCCTGCACCTTAGAGCCGCAGCCACTACTGCCAAGCATTTTGTGAAGACTTGAGGAGCGGAGGAGAGGACGAATTGGAGAGCCTGAAACTGATAATGCTCCCCCTGGAAGTAGAACCTCAGGTATTTCTTGTGAGGGGAAAGAGACCCCAAAGTGCATGTACGCATCTTGCATGTCTAGGGAACAGAGCCAGTCCCCCCTGGTACAGCAGAGGAAGCAGTCCTGGAAGAATCACCATCTGGAACCTTCTGTATTCTATATAAAAGTTTAAAGAGCTGAGGGCCAGAATGGGATGAAGGTCCTGTGTCTTTTTTGGGACCAGGAAGAAGTGAGAATAATACCCTTTCCCCAGCTGCTGCAGGGGACTGCTTCTATTGCCCTTTTTCGCAACAGGGCCTGTATCTCTCCTATGAGTCGAATGTGAGAAGGAGGATATCTAGAGGACCTTGGTGGGGTGTCTGGAGGAATCTCTGAACTCTAGAGTATGTCTTTTCCTTATGATATCTAGGACCCACTGGTCCGCAGTTAGCAGGCTCCATCTCCTCAGATAATTGGAAAGTAGCCCTCTACACAACCCCTCCAGGGAAACCTCCGCCGGAGGAGGGGGTCTGAAGGTCATTGGGCCTGTGAGTGGGCAGAGGCCTGGGAGGACTTGAGGCCATGGGAAGGAGTGCCTCCAGACTGCTGGTTGCCGGCTCTCCTTTGAAAGCCACCTCTCTGGCCCTCCTGGGTACCACGAGCTTGGGCACCTGAGGGCTAACGAAATGGCAGTCTCCTTGGTCTCCTCTGTACATCTGACGGACAGACCTTATGGATTTCCCAGACTCCTGGAGACGAGAGATGAGAGACCGTCTCCTGCCCAAACAAAATGGTACCATGGGAACGGTAAGTCCCAGATCCCGGACTGCAGGTCTTGGTGAAGGCCCAAGACCCTCAACCAAGTATGGCGCTGGAGACCGACCGCTGACGTGGCCGTATCTCCAGTATCGTACGAGGCATGCAAAACATGAGTGCCTATGTCAGGGCCAGACTTCAGGATATTCAGAATCTCAGTCTTCTGTGCGGAGTCTGGCAAGGCGTTCACTAGCTCTTGTTCCTGCTCCCAGAGCGCATTCTGGTACTGATCCATATGCATCAGGAAAATTAGGGACCTAATGGAGCAGGCGGAGGCAGAATATATCTTCTTGCCCTCCTGGTCCAAACAGCGAGACTCTGGGTCGGGAGGCTGTGCGCTAAGGTGCTTGGGCTGCTTGGATTTATCCTAGGCAGCCGTAATCACGGAAGAGTGCACCTGAGGGTGTTCAGCCAGAACAGGTTCATCCCATGGGGCCCTGTACAGCCTAGCCAATATTTTTGGAACCGCCGGGACCGAAACTGGACGCTTCCAGGTGATCCGTGTGAGATCCAAGGTGTCCACCAAAGGAGGCACCACAACAGGTTTGGGCTCCTTCTGCCTCAGGTATTTGGCCAGTCGACGGTGTTCCGGATCCAGGTCCTCCGTATCCCATTCATTAGAGCACTGGATGTGCCTCATGACGTCCATGAAGGTTGGATCATCAGGAGGCGAGCGGGGCTGGTCCTTTTCTCCTGGGGAACCCCCAATTCCCGAGATGGAGGAAGAAAAGGAAGAGTAAGAGGTGGACTGGCTACTAGGTGTAGAGTAGCCGGACCTATCACTGTGACTAGCCCCACTCGAATGTCAGTGGCTCACCGACCGACGACGGTCCGAGGACCGACGGTGGAGCGGTGACAGGCGTCGGTCAGGGGACTGACGTCAGGAACGGACCCACCTATCAGAACGGGATCAGCTCCTGCTGCGAGACCTGATTCGGGGCCGGCTACCAGACTGTGGTGAGCACCAGTGTCAGTCTGCAGACTGAGATCAGGAACGGGATTTGGAGGGTGGTTGAGGTGGCGGCCTCTCGGGGATCTTCGGGGAAGAGACACCCTCCGCCTGTGGTTCACCCGATGGGTCCGCTACCGGGGCAGGCTTTGGGGGCCGCTTCTGGACCTGACCCCACCAAAGGAAGAGAATTTTGTAGCCTGCCCTTCGTGAACTCAAGGCCGCTGTCCCTGGAAAGGACCCAAAGTATCTAAGCCTGGAAAGGAGCCACCAGGAGAGCCCGGTGGGGGGAGATGACTGGAGGATAGAGACACTGTTCCTTTGGCGGCAGCGGCAGGATCCTTCGCCCCCTTCAACTGGTGTCAGTACCGGGATAAGAGACGGCTTCGCATTGGGGGGGAGGTGCTGGAGTATCCATGGACTCCAGGGGCGTGCCCTTATCGGGAGACGCCGCGGCCTTGGAAGGCAGGGCCGAAGCTTGTGCCTCCGAGGACTTGGTGGTGACCCTTAGCGGAGTCGCCTTACGCTTGACTGGCATCTCCCCCGATGGCCCAGCTTTAGCCTGTTTAGATCTGGAGTGCTCACCTGAGCCCAGAGAGGAGCAGGCTTTCTTGGGAAAGGGACACGAGTGGGACCGGTGCCAGGACTGACTACGGCATTTGTTGTGGTACCGCTTTGATTTCTCTTTACCGGAACATTTGGCCTTCTCCCCAGAGGTGTGTAGATCCAACTTCTGTTCGAGCAGGTGTGCCTTCAGAGCCTTTAAGTGGTGGATCCTGGTCCTACTCGTAAAGCCCTGGCAGGTAGAACAGGCTACGGTGTCGCACTTAGGCCCCAGGCAGAAGACACACTTGGTGCGGCCATCTTTGGCTGGAATTTGACAGCCGCAGCTACACTTGTTGCGATGGGGTCCCGATGAGGAGACCGAGGACGGCGATGACATACATCAGTACTTTAACAAAAGCCGTCAAAAAAGCTGAAGAAAGGGTGAAAAACCAAAGTTTTTGCTGGAGGCTAGCATGCCAAGAACGCTTCACGTGCGCGGGTCACGGCGGGAAAAGAACTTGGGTGGAGCTGGGTCTGCCCCTTTATACTAGGGTTGACGTCTGTGTGGAGCAGACGTCGGAGGGGGCCCCCCCCCAGTTCCTGCTGGCTGAGAAGTTTTCCAGTGGGTCCTAATGCCTGCGGTGTTAGTCCTTATTGTAATAGCCTGCTGCAAGAGCTCCCACTCAAAGTACTATTATCTACTGCCCTGTTGTACATAAGGCCTTGGATCGCGGAAGCAAGAAGGTCTGACTGAGCGACAGACAGCCTGAGCTGTCATTTTGGTGGATGATGTGAAGGGGTTTCCGACAGAATTAGATAGTACCCCTTGCGGATTATTCTGAGCACCCATCTGTCTGATGTGATTGACTTCTACCTGTCATAAAACTGAGTCAGATGCCCACCTACTGCCATGGAGGAGTCCCCCTCGGACAGCTAAGGTGGGACTTGGGCCGGGATTTCAGAGGTTGTCTGTGACAGGGTAAACCCTACACTGGGAGGCAAGGGGCTTAAAATCCTTGCTGAGGCTGAGGAAATGCAAGGAATGTAACATGAACAGGCTGGGGAGTCCCTCTTCAGGTGTTGCTGATTAGGGGGATTGCTGAAAGGCAGATTGAATCCAGTAAGCAGTGAGCAGGAAGCTAGAAAACTGCTGTAGAGAGGAAAAGCTCCCAGGCAGAGATCTCTGCAAGACACAGGCTGAAATTTAAGAAAGGAAACAGAGCAGAACACCAAAAGAGAAGGGTTAGTTGCTGGAGAGAGCAGTGGGGGGGAGCTTAAACCTGCTGCTGAGGAAGAGACTGTTTCTACAGCAAAGAACCCTGAGGCAAAGAAGCAGCCAAGCCAGCTGGAGCCACGAACAGTGAGTGGAATGTACTGATATTATCAGCCTGCAAGTAAGGTTAAAAGGGGAAAGACTTTTGTTTGAGACTGTGCATTCAGAAGCTGCTGGCCCACATAAGTGGTTCAAAGACTCCTTTGGTCAAGTCAGCCTGCGAGAAACTGTTTTGTGTTAAGCATTTATGTTTCCTGACCAGGCTGGAAAAGTTAAACTGATGGTTTATGATTTTTCTGGAGCAATAAACTACATTGTCATCTGAGAATTTTAAAACGCAGTGTGTTGCCTCTCCATCTACCACAGGCCAGCTTGTCACAGTGGCAGTAGGTGCTTTGGAGCCCTGTGCCTTCTGCGTTTTCTTTTGCAGCTGAGGGGTTTGGTTTCTGTTAAAGTCCCCCCTCTGCCTTTACCAGGAAAGGACAGACTTCTAAAAAAAAAGTCGCCTATTCCTGCCCCTCTGAGGAATGGGAGGAGGTCTGGCTGTTTTGATGGCCATTCTAATCTTCTCGGTGGCCTCCAGTGCCTGTTCGACCTGAGGACCAAACAGATACATACCATTGAAAGGCAAGGTCATAACTCTCTGTTGGGCATCATTTGTAAAGCCCGAGGTGCGTAACCGTGAGTGGCAATGGGTAAAAATACCAGCCGCTGCTGCACTGGAGGCAGTGTCAAAGGCATCCATGGCAGCTTTAAGCTGTTGATTATTGGATTCAATATCCCTGGTGATGGTTTGAAGGAGCTCAGAGTTAACCTCCCAATCAGGAAGCGCTTCTACTGTACCTTTGAGCGAATGCCAGAGTATACGCATATCAAGAAAAGCAGCCCTGGTAGCTAGCAATATACATGTCCAGGGTGGAAGCAG
The DNA here is from genome assembly GCA_016271365.2 of Neoceratodus forsteri. Taxonomy (NCBI): domain Eukaryota; kingdom Metazoa; phylum Chordata; order Ceratodontiformes; family Ceratodontidae; genus Neoceratodus; species Neoceratodus forsteri. The sequence goes on from CM028137.1 coordinate 358,891,625, forward strand.
CAAAGACTCGCTTTCCCAAAGTATCTGCCTTGCGAGATTCTTTGTTTATTGGACGCTCTGTAGATTCTTGCAGAATAAAGTACAGTTACGTAAGAACTTACCATAAAGTACAGTTACGTAAGAACTTACCGTAACAGTAGATCTTCGAGAACAGCTCTTGCAGCAGGTTACACCATTAGGACTGAAGCCGTCAGGCGCCAGGACCTCACGGAAAAATTCTAGCTAGCTAACTACAGCGGGACCGCCCGGCCGGTCCCGCCTCCCGGCCAGGCGTGGTGGCTAATGGGGGCGGTCCCGCCAGATTCCCAGTTCTCCGCCGGAGACTTCTTGCCGCAGGCTGACATCAAAATGGAGACCTAGGATTCGCCGGTCAGAAGACAGAAAGATAACAATTCCTGCTCAGAAAGACTGAGCCATGCTTCCTCCAAGGGGAAGGTGGGCGGGATAGGTACCTGCTGAAGAGCTGTTCTCGAAGATCTACTGTCACGGTAAGTTCTTACGTAACTGTACTATCTTACTGAGACACAGCTCTTGCAGCAGGTTACACATTAGGACTGATTCCCAAGCAGTAACGCTGTCAGAAAATCCGGAGGAGGAAATTAAAGGATAAAAACCAGGTCCTGAACCTAGGACAGGAGACCCTGAAGTACGGCCAAACCAAAACTAGCCCTTCACGAGAGGCGGCGTCCAGGCTATAATGCCTGATAAAGGTATGCACAGAACTCCAAGTACTGCAGCGCATATAGCAGAAGTGGAAACATTTTTGAGCGCCGCAAAGGAAGTAGCCACCCTCTAGTGGAATGACCCGACTGTACCCGGAGGGCTTTGTTTGATACCATAACAGTGAGAAATACACTGGACAAGCCAGCGAGAAAGGGACTGTTTGGATACTGATTGGCCCATCATTCTCTCAGAGAAGGAAATGAAAAGCTGCTCAGAACTACGAAAGGACTGAGTTCTGTTGAGGTAAAACCTCAGGCTGCGGTGAACATCCAGGGTATGGAGCAGAGCCTCTCCTCTATTAGAGTAGTTCGGAACTAGACCGGAAGGTCGATATCCTGGTTCAGAGTGAGTGAAGAAACCACCTTAGGCAAGAATTTAGGTTTCGTCCTCAGGGATACTCTGTCCCGGTGGAAAACTAAATAAGGCTCTTTGCACATGAGAGCGTGAAGTTCAGAAATTCTTCTTGCCGAGGTAACAGCAACTAAAAACAACGTTTTCCACGACAGAAAACGTAGCTCACAATCCGCGGCAGGTTCAAAGCGGGGAAGCGTGAGCTGTTCAAGGACAAAAAGCAAATCCCATGGAGGCACAGGGTCTCTAATAGGAGGCCTAAGGTGCAACACTCCCTAAGAAATTTCGAGAGGCGCTCCACCTGAGCCACTGTCATGCGATTCTCACCGGGAGGTGGTAGCTAAATGGCACAGAGGTGCACTTTAATAGAGGAGCAGGCTAGACCGAATGAAAGAGGAGAGCAAATATTCTAATATTACTCCACAGGACAACCTAAGGGAAAGGTCGCGTGCTCGCGACCATACCTAAAGCGGCGCCATTTCATGGCGTCATCCATATGCGTTGCGGCTTTCTGGCTGCAGAAAGGACTTCACAACCTCTTGCGAGACCCCGTGACGCAAAATGGCTATGTCTCTAGGAGCCAAGCATGCAGGTTCAAGGAACGTAGGTCCAGGTGGACAAGTGAACCCTTCTCCTGAGACAGTAAGTGGGAGCTGAGCGGCAACGGGAGCGGGGGTTCCCGAGATAGTTGAATCAACAAAGGGAACCAAATCTGTCTGGGCCAAAATGGGGCCACTAGGATCATTATTGCGTGCTCCCTGCGCAGTTTGAGAAGAACTCTCTGGATCAACGGAAAGGAGGGAAAGCGTAGAGGAATCTGTTGGCCCAGGAGAGGGATAACGCGTCTCGCCAGAAAACACCAGGCCCTGGATCTAGCGAGCAAAAATTGGGCAGTTTTGCGTTGGATGGGGAGGCGAACAAGTCTAGATCTGGAGTTCCCCATCAAGAAACAGATCCTCTGCTACCTCTTGAAGGAGTTCCCATTCGTGGACTCTGGCCAGAAAGCGACTCAGGCCGTCTGCAACCGTGTTGTCCACTCCAGGACGTGCACAGTGATCAGATTCGGCGCCGTGTCTGATTACCAAATCCCACACTCTCATGGTCTCCCTGCAAAGGGGGTAAGAGTGTGCGCCTCCTTGTTTGTTGAGGTAATACATCACCGCCTGTTGTCTGTCTGAAGCAGAAGAGTACACGGTGGGATAACTGACTGAAAGGCCTGCAGGGCATAGAGGACCGTCTCATTTCCAGCACGTTGATGTGAAGGTGAGCTTCCATCTGGGTCCACGTATCTCTGGGACTTTACCCGTCAGGTGTGCCCCCACCCAAGACCGGGAGCGTCTGTGTGTGAGGGTGACCTCGGGGATGGCGCAATAGCAGGGACGCCTGATGAGAGCGACCCTGGGGCTAGCCACCACTGCCAGTCTTGAATCACTGAATTCGTGAGTCTGACCGGATGCTGCAAGTGGTCTTGCCTTTGGTCCCATTGCACTTTGAGCATCCACTGAGTAATGCGCATGTGGAGTCTTGCGAAAGGACAGTAGGAATGGCCGCAGCCATGTCCGAGCAAGCAAAGGACCGACCTGGCAGGTACAACCTTGCTTAGTGATAGGTCCCTTATGAGGATCTGATGCGCTCCGCTCTGTCGGCCGGAAGAAAGGCTCTTCCCGAACAGTGTCCAGAACTGCTCCTATGAACTGCAGTTTCTCGCGACGGTACCAGGAGAGACTTCTGTAATTTATGAGGATGCCCAGGGATCGAACAGATCCTGGATGCTCTTGATTGCAAGAAGCAACGCCTCTCTGGAGGCGGCCATGAGAAGCCAGTCGTCCAGGTACGGGAACACGAGGGCCCCTGTCTCCTCAGAGACGCTGCCACACTGCCATGCACTTGGTAAAGACCTCGGTGCGGAAGACAGTCCGAAGGAAGGGCTCGAACTGAAGGTGGTGGTCGAGAAACTCGAGCGCAGGAACCTCCAGTGCGCCTGAGCCATAGGGATGTGCAGGTAGGCATCCTGCATGTCTAGAGACGCTAAAAGGCGTCCTGTTTGAGCATGGGGATAAAACCTGGAAGGGTCACCATCTGAATCTCTTAAAGTGACCGACACATTGAGGTCGCTGAGGTCCAAGATTGACCGGAGGTCCCTGTTTTTGGGAACCAGGAAGAAGTGGGAATAGTATCCTAGTCCTCTCTGGTTCTCTGGGACGCACTCTATCGCCTCCTTTCGTAGTAGCGAGTACTTCTTGCCAGATCAAGGCTTTGTGCTGACCCTGATACCGGGAGAGCAAAGGAGGCCTCGAGTGGCTTTCCTCCGAATTCTATAAAGTGGCTAGACTGACCACTGAAGAACCCACCTGGGTGGTAATGGCCTGCCATCCCGGCAGGAAGTTCGCAATGCGACCCCCGACTATAAACTCCCGTTGATCCTGAGGGGCGGGGGCCGGCAAGGAGTCAGGCTGTGGCGGCAGATGGACCCGCTGGCTGGGCCTGCCTAGGAGAATGCTGGCCTCGGCTGGCGGGGTGTTTGCCCTGGGCTCTACGAAAACCAGAGCCCCTCTGAGGTGCAGCGGAGTGGGTCTGTTGCCTCTGCGTCCGCGCACAAGACGAACGGCTTTGGTTCCTACGAAAAGGAACCAGCTTAGGTCGGCACATGGCCTGAACCGACCTACCGCCTTTCCCGCCTCTGGAGTTTGGTAAGGATCTTTCTGTAGGATTACCAAACAATACTTCTCCTCAAGGGGCGCCCAAGATGTTCTTTGGACGTCCTGGTAAACCAGAGACGCGCAACCAAGAGTGTCTCCGAGGCAACGCCAGAAGCTGCTGTCGGGCGATGAGTCCGCAGGAGTCATACTGCTGCTCTTAGCACTTGGGTCCCCATCGCCTGAACCCGTACGGAGGAGCTGAAGCATCTCCTCCTTCTGCTCACCTTCGGCATCTTTTTCAGCCGCTTCCAGACCCTGTTCCCACAAAGCGCTCTGGAACTGAACCATGTGGGTTAAATAGTTCAGGGATCTGATGGCGCAGGTAGCGGAAGCATACGTGGCGCCTACCCAATCGCCCAGTTGTTTGGACTCTGGGTCCGTGGCAGGGTGCTCAAATGTTGTGGCCTCTGTGACCGTCATGGAGGCTGTGATGACCAGAGAATCGCCTGAGGGATGCTGCGCCAAGTACTGGTCCGCCTTAGGAGCCTTGCATGTTTATCAGCTTTCTTGGTCTCGGCGGCTGAGCGCAGTGTGGACGCTTCCACGCAGCCTTGGTGACGCCCACGCAAAGTGTCAACCAAGGTGGTACCACCACAGGCTTGGGGTCCTTTACGAAGATATTTGGAGAGTCGCACCTTTCGGGGTCTAAGTCTTCAGCATCCCATCCCATGTTCTTTGCATATGTCTCAAGGAACGAGGGATCATCCGGAGGAGATCTAGGCATCTCGCGGGGTCCGGAGAAGGGATGTAGAGTGGAGATGGGGATCTAGAGGTGGAGTAGTCTGATCCCGTTGCTCCGCTGAAGGCGATCGTCACGCCTCCGGATCTCTTGGGCTGGGTGATCCAAGAGGATTTCGACGGAGGTCTCCGTTTATCAGGTCTCTCCTGGGAGGCTCTAGGCCCCCGTGGAGTGAGGACCACGCCTGCCGACCCCGGATGGCGAGGGGGGCAGGAACCGGGAGTAGGAGGAGGAGGAGGAGGAGGAGTAGGAGGAGGAGGGGGAACCATGTCTTTTTAATGGTACTCACCAGTAGGTGAATGATCTTTTCACCTTCCACTAGAGAGAGGCCCGACGATGGCCCGGGTGCCGGTGGGCGGTCGTCGGGTCCCGGCGTCTGCTCCACAGGGGCTCTGGTAATGGCGAGATCCCGGAGTACCCTACGGGACCGGGTCGCCTGCCTGGTCCTCGGGCTGCTCTGGGTCCTCCTCCGATAGAGCTCCTGACGGACGTCGGTCGGAGGCAACAGGGCCTTTTCTTTCAGGAGGGCGGGCGTCAGTCCTCATCGGCGTCCGCTTTCGGGACAATGGCTGGCGTGCGCCGATCGCGTTTCAGGAAGAAGGCGACGTCATTGTTGCTGTCGAGCGGAGTCTGGGCTACAGCCTTTTAAAGGCGTGAGCTCCAACGCCCTGGCGTGGAGGCACCACTTAAGACCTGACCGCCGGGTACCGAGGAGCGGAACCCGACTTGGTGTGGTGATGGGTGTCGCTCCCGACTGCCAAGGCCCTGGAAGGGGGGAAGGCTCATGGATTTCTCCTGAGATGAAGGTTTTTGATTGCAGCCGGGAGATTTCGAACCGAGCTACGGACTCGAACCCCTAGAAGGGGACCTGAAGGGCCTCCTTCTCTCCGCGCTTGTGGACCCCTGGAGCTTCCCCTGGAGGACATGGTCTTCAGTTGTTCCTCCAGAAGAAACGCCTGCAAAGCCCTCTGACGCCGGATCCGGTACTGCTATTGAACCCTGGCAAGAAGCGACAGGCCCAGGTATCGTGGTTCGGGGCCTAGGCACCGACGATGGGGTCCTTGAACGGGATCTGCTTTCCACAAGCCGCATCAAGGATGGCCTGGAAGTTATGGAGACATCAAGATCTTGCTTGAAGAGGATTCTGAAGATTTCAAAATTTTATCGAAAAGAACGATCACGCTAGACTGGTGAACCGAAGGCCGTGTAGCCAAGTCGACGGCAAAAAGAATCAGAATCTGGCGACCGGCCTCTTTGTACCACCGACTCGAGGCGGACAGACGTCAAGATAACCTCGCCAGAAGAAGAAGGCTAGAATTTTTCCTCAGGTCCTGGGCGCCTGGCTACCAGTCCCAATGGTGTAACCCGTTGCAAGAGCTGTGTTCAAGTAAGATCAGTAGATCTTCGAGAAAGGAAAATTACGCACTCACCGTAATTTTGATCTTCTGGACGAGTCTCCACCATTCATTCAATGGTGATTGCTCTGAGGCACTAAGACCCATCGAGCAAAACTTTTTGCTGGAGTGGTCGGCGCCGAGACGGCGCCTATATCGAGACACGGTGTCATGAAAGAAAGTGGTCTATGTGTTTTATTCTATTCCATGATGACCTCCATTTCTCAGTAATTTTTTACCAAGGAGGTGCAGTTTAACTAACGAAGAGAACTCAACATGAAAAAAAAAAAACGGACATAAGATAGTCCGTATGAATTTGGGGCAGAAGGGTCAGCAAAGAAGTCCTCACGGCCCAAAGATTTGAGGGAGAAGACCAACACAGCGGTGAGCTCGGGGATGGAGGGGGGTGGTCGAGTGAGACTCGCCCAAGAAGACTCAAGAACGCTGTACGCACTCTCTCTATCTCCTGGACATAAAGCCCCACCACCACCGGCACTAGTGTGGGAGAGCACTGGGGCCGATAATCCCCCTGCAAAAGGGCGTGCAGGAGGTTTCAGAGCTGCCCAAGATAGAAGCCTTATTGGCGATAGTTCTGTTTTATGAATGTCGCCTGCATGAACATCCAGTGCATAGTGCCGAACGAAAGTATGCACTGAGCCCAGGTGGTATGCATGCTACATATTCAATTGCCACACTCGCTAGGGATGCTGCATGACTTAGTAGCAAGCGACACCTACCTTCTAATTTAACTTGAGCCATGGAATAGCAACACGGGCGCGCCACTAACCATGAAGAGATGCATCTAATAGCGACAGGTTGACCCAGCCGGTGTCGCTTGAAAGAAACTAACAGTTGCTGAGTCTTATGAACATCCTTGGTTCTATCTAAATAGAACTCAAGGCTCTCTTAACATCTGGCGAAATGAAGAGCTCGTTCTTCATTTTGGAACAGCGAAGTAAGCGGAGTACCAGAGGTTGGTTCAGATGAATTTTGACACAACCTTGAAGAAATTTAGGATGAGTACGGAGAACTACCTTGTCCTTATGGAATACAGTATACGGAGGGTCCTGTGAACTGTGGGCATGTATCTCAGAGAGACCGCGGCTGAGGTAATGGCCACCTGTGGAAGGCAGTCTTCCAGGTAAGAAATTTTAGCCACAGGCAGCGGCGGGTCTGGAAGGCTTCCGAGTGAGCATGTCCAGCACCAGGTTAATGTCCCAGGCTGCAACTGGACGCTAACAGGGGGTCTGGTATGGAGAACTTCTCAAGAAATCTCTTTCACTATAGGTAACTTGAGCCAGAGTTATGAAGAAACCGCTCATGGAACGCTGAGATACACTCAAGGTGATCCTTTAACTGTGGAGTACTGAAGACCTAAGTTTGATAGGTCCAAAAGATACTCCAGAACCTTGCCAGGAGGACAGGAAAAGGGATTCTAAGAGGATTTCGTGTAATACCTAGGAGAGAAAACCGTCACTTGGTTGCGTGATGCTTTTTTCAGGTGGCTGGCTTCCCGAGCACAGAAGGATGTCTGAGACTTACGAGACGTTGAACTGATTCCTCTGTCTCTCAGAGCCCAGATGAAGGTGAAGTGATTTCAGGTTGGGATGGACCAACGAACCCCGAGTCAAAAGACTGATTTGCAAAAAGGAAGCGGTCCGGAGAGGCTGCCAACATACTGTGAGGAAAACGAAGGCCGAGGCCAGGAAGGAGCAATGAGAATCATCTTGTCCCCTGAGACTCGAACTTGAGGAGTACTCTCTGGATTAGAGGAAGTGTGGCATGTGAAGAAAGTTGCTGGCCACCGCAGCCTGAACGTGATCCTGACAGAAAATGCCAGGCCCTGGATTTCTGAGCAGAAGAGGCAGTTTATGTTGAGTGGGATGCAAAAAGGTCCGTCTGAGTCCCCACCTGAAAACAAATCTCCGCCTACTTGGGGAGAAACCCCAAAATAGGATTGAGCTAAAAGTCTGCAGGAGCCATGCAGTTGAAGAGATTTGAGGCCTGATGAACCAGGGTCCCTGATCTTGGGTAATAAACCTCAAAATAGAGGAAGAGGATGATCCTGAGTATTGTTGTAGAAGAGAGAACCAAACTTGCCTGGGCCAGAAAGGAGCAATCAGAATCATTCGTGCTCCTTCTGAAGCTAGTTTCTGCAAGACTCGTGGGATAAGTGGAATTGGGGAAGGCACAGACTGATCTGTCCTTCCAGTCCTAGAGACACAGTCTCTCCAGAAAACACCTCACTCTGGAACTAGCCGATCAGAAGAATGGAAGCTTATGCTTAGGGAGGATGCAACAGGTCGACCTGTGGTGTTCCCCAAAGTTGGAAGATACTGTCTAGGACCCCTTGGTCCAGTTCCCACTCGTGAGTCAGGAGCAGAAGAGAGATTTAGCCTGTCTGCTAGGGTGTTGTCGACTCCTGGAACATGAACTGCCGTGAGGTGAAGGTCGTGTTGTGTTGCCCAATCTCAAACCCTCATTGCTTCCCTGCAAAGAGGGTAGGACAGAGTCCCCCCTTGTTTGCTGATGTACCAAACCACGCACATATCCGTCTGGACAGCTAGGTGGCCGGGAAGGATGTATTGGTGAAGGGCTTGGAGAGCGTACAACACTGCCCGAAGCTCGAGCACACTGATGTGGAGAGTTTGTTCGAGCTTGGACCAGGAGCCTGGGTCCGATGGGGACCTAGATGGCTCCCAACCTTCACCCGAGGTGTCTGTGGTTAGAGTCTGGGGGAGAGGATGAAAGAAAGGAAAGTACAGTTATCGTAAGAACTTACCGTGAACAGTAGATCTTAGAGAACAGTTCCTGCAGCAGGTAACACCATTGGGACTGAAGCGGCGCGGGGCGTCAGGACCCACTTGAAATCTTTCTATCTAATGGTCTTCAGCGAGGACCGCCGACATCGGGTCCCGCCCGACGCCAGACGTAGTATATGAGGCGGTCCCGCCCAGATTCCCCAGTTCTCCCCGCCGGAGACTCCCGCCGCAGGATGACATCAGAAGGGAGACCGAGGATCCGCCATCAGAAGAAAGAGCTAAAGCTCCTGCCAAGGCCTGGTAGGCGTACTCTTCTCAAGGGGAATGGTGGCGGGAAGGTTACCTGCTGCAAGCTGTTCTCTAAGATCTACTGTTACGGTAAGTTCTTACGTAACTGTGCTATCTTACTGTGACTACAGCCTCTTGCAGCAGGTAATACCATTAGGACAGATTCCCAGCAATAGCGCCTGAAAGCATTCTGGGAGGAGGAAATTAGGAGAGATCTTGAACAAGTCCTGACTCTAGGACAGAAGACCCTGTAGAACGGCTAGGCCGAAACTGGCTCTCTGCCGTGATGTAATATCCAGGCTATAGTGCCTAATAAATGTGTGCACTGAGCTCCAAGTAGCTGCAGCACAAATGGCCGAGGTGGAGACGTTGCGCAGTGCTGCAAAGGAGGTAGCCACCCCCCTTGTCGAGTGACCCCAGACTGTACCCGGGAGGGGCTTATGTCTGTTGTAGCAAAATGAAATACACTGACAAGCCAGCGAGAGGGTCTGCTTTGAGACTGGTTTGTCCCAGCATCCTCTCAGCAAAGCGAAACGAATAGTTGCTCTGACTTGCATGGGCTGTTTAGTTCTATTCAGGTAGAACCTTAAGGAGCGTGTGAGCGTCCAGGGTGTGAAGCAATGCCTCTCCTCTATTAGAGTACTTGGATAGACACACAGGCAAATCGATGGTCCTGGTTGGAGAGTGAGGGTGGAGACCACCTTAGGCAGGAATTAGGATTCGCCTCAGAGACACTCTGTCCTGGTGAAAATTAAATAAGGCCTTTGCACATGAGAGCGTGACGCCGAAACTCTCCTTGCTGACGTGATAGCAATTAAAAAATAACGTTTATGATAGAAAATGTTCGCAATCCGCGTGCAGGTTCAAAGGGGGGAAGCGTGAGTTGTTCGTGACAAAGAGTAGGTCCCATGGAGGAGCGGGATCACTTGATGGGTGGCCTAAGGTGTAACACCCTCTCAGGAAGTCTCGAGAGGCATCAAGCTGTGCCTGTGTGCTGTCCCACCCGAGTGGTATGCAGAGATTGCGCCGAGGAGTACTTTAATGGAGGAGTAGGCTAGACCAATGGATTAGGGAAAGAAGGTATTCAGCACCCCTTTCACCGGGCATTCTAAAGAGGGAAAGGCGCTGCCCGCGATCGAGCAGCAAAAGCGCCACTTCATGGCGTGACGTCAGATGTGTTGCCGGGTTCCTCGGGCGCGAAAGTGACTTCCGCCACCTCTTGCGTAGACCCTGTATCGCATAATGGCTATGTCTCTAGGGAGCCATGCATGCAGGTTTAGTGAGCGAAGTCCAGGTGGACTAGTGAACCTCCTCCTGAGACAACAGGTGGGAGCTGAAAGGCAACGGAACTGGAGATTCCCGGACAATTCGTCAAGGTGAAACCAGATCTGCCTGGGCCAGAAAGGTGCTCACCAGGATCATTGTTGCGTGCTCCTGCATGGTTTGAGAAGAACTTCTGGATCAACGGGAAGGGAGGGAAGCGAGAGGAATCACCAGGAGAGGAACAACGCATCTCGCCAGAAAAACACAGGGCCTGGATCTAGTGAGCAAAAATTGGGCAGTTTTGCGTTGGATGGGGAAGCAAATAAGTCCAAGTCTGGAGTGCCCCATTGAAGAAACAGATCCTCTGCTACCTCCTGAAGAAGTTCCCACTCGTGGACTCTGGCCTGGAAATGAATCAGGCCATCTGCGATTGTGTTGTCCACTCCGGGAATGTGAACTGCAATCAGGCTCGCGCCGTGTCGGATTACCTAATCCCACACCCTCATAGCCTCCCTGCAGAGGGTAAGAGTGCGCCTCTTGTTTGTTGAGGTAATACATCACCGCCTGTTGTCTGTCTGAAGCAGAAGGGTACTGACGGTATTTCTGACTGAAAGGCCTGCAGGGTGTAAAGGACCCCTCATCTCCAGCACGTTGATGTGGAGGTGAGCTCCTGAGGGGTCCATGTTCCTGGGACTCACCCCTGCTCAGGTGCGCCCCCATCCCAGCCCTGAGGCGCCTGTGGAGAGGACTGCCTTCGGGGCGTGCGGGTAAACGGGACACCCGCAGAAAGTGTCCTGGTCTCTAGCCACCATTGCCAGTCTCAATCACGGCGTCGTGATTCTGACCTGATGCTGCATGTGGTCTTGCCTTTGGTCCCACTGCACCTGAGCATCCACTGGGTTACCGCATGTGGAGCCTTGCCAAGGGACGGTTGGAATGGCCGCAGCCATGTGTCCGAGCAAGTGATGGACCAACCTGGGCGGGGACAGTCTTTTCTTTCAAAGACCCTGATGAGGGATCTGATGTGTTCGCTTCTTCGCTTCGAAGAGTTTTCCCTTGATGGTGTCCAGGAACTGCACCTAAGGAATTGCAGCTTTGGGCGGTACTAGGAGAGACTTCTCGTAGTTGATAAGAATGCCCAGAGACTGGAACAGGTCCTGGGTGCTTTGAAAGTCATCAACAGTGCCTCTTTGGAGGCAGCCATGAGAAGCCAGTCATCCAGGTACGGGAACACGTAGTGGCCCTGTCTCCTCAGAGACGCTGCCACGACTGCCATACACTTGGTAGAGACCCTGGTGGCCGAAGACAGTCCGAACGGAAGGGCCCGGAACTGAAAGTGGTGGCTGAGAAACTCGAAGGGCAGGAACCTCCTGTGCGCTTGAGCTACTGGGATGTGCAGGCAGGCGTCCTGCATGTCCAGGGACGCTAAGGCAGCGTCCTTTTTCAGCATGGGAATGAGTCCTTGGAGGGTCACCATGCGAAAACGTTTGTACGCCGATCGACAAGTTGAGGTTGCTGAAGTCCAGGATTGGACAGAGGTCCGCTTTCGTGAACCAGAAAGAAGTGGAATAGTATCCGGATCTATCTGGCTCTCTGGGACATACCCACCGCTCCCTTTGCAGGAGCGCGAGTACCTCTTGCCTGATGAGTGATCTGTGCTGACCCGAGTAACAGGAGAGCAGAGGAGGCCTTGTGGGTGGCTTGTCCACGAATTCTATAAAGTGGCCTCTTTCGACCAACTGAAGGACCCACCTGTCAGTGGTTATGGACTGCCACCCTGGCAGGTGGTCCACAATGCGGCCCCCGACCTTTGTGTCCTGATGATCCTGAGGGGCGGGAGCCGGGAAGGAGTCATGCTGTGGCGGCTGAGGGTCCAGCGGGCTGGGCCGACTTAGCTGGTCGTTGACTTCGGCCCGCTGACGACTTCCCCTGGGCTCTATGGGAGAAGAAGCCCCTCTGTTGCAGACCGGCGTGGGACTGCTGTCTCTGCATCTGGCCTCGAAAACGGCTTTGGTTCCTACGAAAGGAACTAAGCTTGGGTCTGTACATGGCCTGGACAGACCGCACCGCCTTCCCGGCCTCTTGGAGTTTGGTGAGGACCTTCTCCGAGAACTCACCAAAAAGAACTTCTCCATGAAACGAGGCGTCCAGGATGTTCTTCTGGATGTCTGGGGTGAATCCGGAGACATGGAGCCATGAGTGTCTCCGGAGGCATACGCCTGAAACTGCCGCTCTGGCCGAGGAGTCCGCGGAATCATACGCGGCTCGCAGCACCTGGGTTCCCACGTCCGAACCCGTACGAAGGAGTTACAGTAACTCCTCCTTCTGCTCACCTTTTGGCATCTTTTCCGCCAGATCCAGTCCCTGCTCCCACAAGGCGTTTTGAAACTGTACCATGTGGGTCAAGGAGTTGAGGATCTGATGTGCAGGTAGCAGATGGATGTGTGTGTGCCTGCCCATAGCGCCCAGCTGTTTGGACTCTGGGTCCGGTGGCAGGGTGCTCAAATGTTGCGGCCTCTGGGACCAGTCATGAGAGGCTGTAATGACCAGAGAATCGGCCAGAGGATGTGATGTCAAGTACTGGTCCTCCCTAGGGCCTTGTACAGGCAGTCAGCTTTCTTCATCGCTGAAGCAGTGTGGACGTTCCCACACTGCCTTGGTGGACGCCCACGTAATGTGTCCACCAAGGTGGCACCACCACAGGCTTAGGATCTTTTTGCCGAATATATCTGGCAAGGCGTAATCTCTCAGGGTCTAGTTCCTCTGCGTCCCAGCCCATGTTCTCCTGGATATGCCTCAATCTCTGAGAACGATGGGTCATCCGGAGGAGATCTTGGAAGCTCACGTGGGTCTGGAGAAGGGACGTTGATCGGAGAGGGGGATCTGGATCCATCCGAGAAGTCCGATCCCGTGTCCTCCGTCTAAGGCGAACGAAGCGGAGTCTTCTGGGTCTCTTGGGGCTGGGTGACCTTGAAGAAGATCTGGACGGAGGTCTCCTTTCCTGTTCTACCCCTAGGAGGATCCAGGCTCCTGGGGAGGTACCGCCCGCATCCCTGGGTGAAGTAGGGGGCACGGGGGCCGGCGGAGTCGCAGGTGGAGGAGGTGTGGGAACCACATCCTTTATGGTGTCCCACCAGTAAGTAAACAGCTCCTTGACCTCAGATATGCTGAGGCCAGTCGACGGACCGGGCGCCGATGGCCGGTCGTCGGGTTCCGGCGTCGGCTCCCCAGGGGTCTCAGGTTCCGGCGAGGGTTCCCTTGGGGGTGCGACAGGACCGGGTTCGCCCGTCTGGTCCTCGGCTGGGTCAGCTCTCCTCCGTGATCGCCTCTGACTGACATCGGTGGAGGCGGAAGGGTCTTCTTCTCAGTAGGTACGGACGCCGTCCCCAGCGGCGTCCGTGGGAGGCGAGGCTTAATCGGGCGACAGGCGTCTGGCGGACGCCGGTTTCGGGACCGATGGTGTTTGGGCCGACGCCGGGGGCTGGTGTCGGGTCCGACGATTCTTAAGCAGTTCTTTGGCTCTCCGCTGGGGAGGAGGCAAAGAAACTGACCTGGCAGCCGGGTTCCAAATGGCGGGAACCGGACTTGTGGACGGTGACGTACGGTCCTCCGATCGACAGGGCCTTAGTGGCCGAGGGACAAAGAAGTTCTGGAGGTCTTGGCCTGAGGAAGAGAGAGGAACCCAAGAAGTCTTCACCGCTGCAGGGGAGGCTGAGAGCAGGCCCGGAAAGGAGCGGTCGGACCGGGAGCCGAAGCTACGGGAGTCAGAGGCCCTAGACGGAGACCTGGATCTCACACTCTCCTATGCTTCTCGAGGTGTCTCCGGCCTTGTCGAAGATTCCCCCTTGGAGGCTGCATCCATGGCTTTAATCTTTTCTCGAGCAGGAACGCCTGAAGGGCCTTCTGCGACGGATCCGGGTCCGCTGTTGAACCCCTGGCAGAAGGAGCAGGCCCGGTGTCGTGGTCTGGGCCTAGGCACCGGACGCAGGCTGAATGCGGTTTTGAATGGGATGCGCTTCCCATAGGCTATTCGACGGATGGCCTTCAATGGAAGTTGGAGAGGACATCAGACAGAAGCTGAGCAGAAAAAATGAACTTTTTCCCCGAAGGAAGAACTTAACCAGGCGTTGCGTGCTAAAAACGAACCGAAGGGTCGAGACATGCAAGTCGACGGCGGGAAGAACTGGGGAATCTGGCGGACCGCCCTTATGTACTACGTCTGACGTCAGGGGTGGGACTGATGTCTGAGGCGGTCCCCGCGGAAGACTGCTAGCTAGAAGATTTCTGTGGGTCCTGACACCCGCCGGCTTCAGTCCTGCTGCAAGAGCTGTATCTCGAAGTAAGATCTCCCCGAAACAGGTTCTCTCGAACCATCCACCACTGCAAGTCTCGAAGCATCGGTGAGGAGACTAGAACTGGGTGATATAAGTTGTCCACTAACTGATCCCATTGGGAGCGGAGAGTCCACTGAGAAACTCATGTGGAGTCGAGCGCAAGGAACTGTCGGGATAGCAGCCGCCATGAGCCCCAGAAGGCGAAGGACTGACCTTGCACAGACCCGCCTGCAGCCGGACAGCAGACTTATCCGAGTCTGGAGGGTGGACGCCCTGTCCGGTGGCAGGAAGGCCCTGCCCGTGGTCATGTCTAGAATCACCCCAATAAACTGTAGTCTCTGGGATGGGATAAGGTGAGACTTGGAATGGCTGATGTTAATACCCAGGCAGGCAAAAACCTGCTGGGTAAGGGTGAGGCAGCGCAGGAGTTCCTCCCTGGACGAGGCCGCCAGGAGCCAATCGTCTAGGTACTGGAAAACCTGCATCCCCTGGTACGCAGGTAGGCCGCCACCACTGCCAGGCATTTGGTAAACACTCGGGGCGCTGAGGACAGGCCAAACTGAAGTGCCTTAAATTGGTAGTGGTCCCCCGGAACGCAAAACGAAGGTATTTGCAGTGAGACGGGCGAATGGAAATGTGCAGGTAAGCATCCTGCATATCCAGGGCACACAGCCATTGACCCAGCTGGAGGAGGGGCAGAAGGCTCTGCACGAGCATCCTGAACCTTTTGTAATCCACAAAGAGATTCAGGGAACTGAGATCCAGAATTGGTCCGAGATCGTCTGTCTTCTTTGGGACCAGAAAGAAATGGGAATAGAAACCCGTCCCTTGCAGATGGAAGGGGATGGGTTCTATTGCTTGTTTCAGAAGTGCAGCTAAAATTTCCTCCTGGACCAAAAGAAGGTGTTCTCTTGAATATGACGACTTTAGAGGGGGGGTGGCGAGGTGGTTTCTGAAGAAACTATTGAGTGTCCTTCTGTGATGAGCTGGAGCACCTGAGAATCTGATGCTACCCTCTCCCAGCCTGTAAGGTGGAGAGAAAACCTCCCTCCTACTGCTCCTCCGGGAGTCCGGAGGCTGTGGAGAGGAAAGGAGTCTGGTGGTGTGGGGCAGCGCAGTGAGCTGAAGCACCCGCTGCTTTTTAGGCGGAGGGCTTGGCAGCTGTGGGGGCCCTGCGTTTGTGGCCCGCCTTCCCTGGGGTTTCGCCTTGGGCCGATTCCATCTGCGAAAGGGACGGCGCTGCTGGTGGGGGCGGTACATGGAGTCAACAGACTTCAGTGCCATCCCGTTCTCCTGCAAATCTGTGTTGATGTCCTTGACATCACTGCCGAAAAGCACCAACCCCCGGAAGGGCGCTTCCTGGATAGTGGATTGCACTTCCGGGACCAACCCTGACACGCGGAGCCAAGCATGACGACGTAAGCCTACAGCGAAAGCAGAGCTCCATCCAGTAGTGTCCATTGCATCGTAGGTCACACGAAGCATGTGTCGACTGGCCGAACGTGCAGAGCGGACAAGATCAGCCAACTCCTGCTTGACTTGGGAGTCTGGCAAGGAGTCCAGTTTGACTTCCACCTGAGTCAGAATGGCCTTCTGGTAGTCCCCCATATGGCCGACATAATTCAGGGCCCTAATCCCCAGCGTGGAGGAAGCAAAGATCTTCTTTCCATACTGGTCCAGAAGGCGGACTTTGTCAGGTGGCTTACTTAGCTGAGATGTTGGATGGCCAACCGCCGTGAGCAGCACTAATCACGTACCTACGTTTGCCTCAAGGGTGAGAATCTAGAAAATCAACACCCTCGGGAGCCTGGTATAGCCTATTTGACTTCCGTGGAAGAGGGGCTAGAGCCAACGGCTGTTTCCATATGGTGGTGACAAGGTCGGCATGAGGCTCTATCTAGGGTGGCACCAAAGTAGGAGCTGTCACAGGCAGATCCAGATGCTCAGCGAGTTTCAGACGCTGAGGTTCTGGTTCCAAAGAGTGCCACTGATGAACCTCCTGGATTTTCCTTAGCAACTCCGTAAAAGAAGGATCTTCCGGAGCAGACTTCGGAGGAGTCCTTGGCCTGGGCTTCGACGGAGAGCGTGGCTCGTTGTCCCTTTCGGAGCAACCATCGGAGGAATCAGAGGAGTCCGAGGGTCAACAGGAGGAGGAAGAGGAAAAAGACTCCATTTCCTGACCAGGGGGAGGAACAGACCCCTTGGGAAGCGTGTCCTGCCCCTCTCTGGACCAAGACGGGAGAGCCCTGAAGTCCGGAGGTGGTGAGGGAGTGTGCCGCCTTGGATGTACAGGAACCTGAGATGGCACCGTCATCGGTAGGTGGCTCTCAACCTCCCTGGTGAGCTAAGCCTTGGCCTCAGCCCACCAGGAGGCCAGGGTCTCCTGCAAGTCCACCGGCGACTGTGGGGGTGGTGGAGGAGAAGGAGGCGGGGGATAAGGATACGGGTTGTACCCATATGGAGAGTATCCAAAACCCAGATGCGGATAGCCCAGCATCTGGTATTGTGGCGTCTGGTACTTCGGCGCCGGATACTGTGGTCCCGGGTACGTTGGCATTGGACAGGACGGAAGATACCCGGGAGCTGGAGGAGCTGCCAGAGCAGACGGCCCGGTTGGCGGCCTCACGGGCAGATCCAAGTTGGAGGGCCCGGTGGTGGGGCAACATCCGGAAGCGGAATGTCGTCTGGAGTCTGTAGAACCGGCATCGGGGGCCTCTGAGTCTGAGGTACTGGCGTTGGGGCCGGCATATGGGGAGCCGATGTCAGATCCGGTGCACCTACAGGAGGACGTTCAGACGGAGGGAAGGTCCCAGCGCCGCCCGGGATGGAGGGAAAATCCTCGGTCGGGCTGGGGGACTCTGGTCCGGATGGCAGTGAAGGCTGTGGAGAACCAGGAACGATGGACGTAAGGAGGTCTGTTGTCGGTTCAGTCACCAACTGGGTGTCAGGTGAAACGACGTGTGGCTTTACGGTGAGCTCCCGGAGGAGCCGGCGTCCGGCTTATGGGAGCCTTCACCAGAGGCAGACCGAGGAGAAGGATTGGCCTGGTCTGATAGGAGAGGGGCCGCACGCCGTCCCGAAGGGTCGTGCGTCTTACTGGCCTTTGCGCAGACGTCGGAAGAGCCGACGCCCGGCTTACTGGAGTTGCCTGCGTCAATCCAGGGCGGAGGCCTCCAATTCCAGGCGCCCGAAGGCCTGAGCGTGAGCCAGATGGGTGGGCCGACGCCCCCTTGGAAACCTCTGAGGCGGCCGCCGAGGAGCGGTCCCACGGAGGGGACGTTACCTGTGATCCGGTGGCTCCCAAGGGAGACACGGTAGAGGAGCCCTTGTCCCGGTGCCTCTCCTTATCCTTCTTCCGATGGCCTTCGGGGGAAGTGGACACCTGCCTCAGTTTTTTGAGCTCCTCCTCCACTGAACTCATCCTTTTCTTCAAAATGTGGGCTTCCAGGGATTGCTGCCGCCTTTTCCGAGTAGCTGCGTTGAAGCTAAGGCAGTGCTGGCACTTCTCGACTGGGTGATCAGGGCCTAGGCAGAACAGGCACAGGGAATGGCCATCCTTGTGCAGGAGTTGGGCGCCGCACGAGTTGCACTTATTTTTGTGCTCGGAGGGTGCAGGGGACGACACACTGACGATGACCTGACATTAATCGTAAAAAAAAAAAAATGGTAAAAACCGATGAAGGGTAGGCTGATGAAGCAACAAATTTTTCCGTGAGGCGCTGCACGAGCTAACAGCGGGAAAGAACTGGAAGGCAGGCGTCAGGGACTGCCCCTTTATACCGGCGTCTCCTGACGCCGGGTCACCTGACGGGGTCCGCCAGGACCGCTAGCTAGAAAATTTTTCCGTGGGGGTCCTGCCTGCCGACATCAGTCCTATACGCAATTACCTACTGCAAGAGCCCTCTCAAAGTAAGATCAACATATCTACATCCCTAGAACCATGGGTTCTGCTTCAGGGATGGAATTATTGGATTCAGAGTGACCATCCTGAACATGTGCAGACTCAGAACAAGTTGAGGTTGTGAAGATCCAGTAGGAGGCACCACACACCCCTGTCCACTTCGGAACCAGAAAGTATCTGGAAATGAATCCCAGATCAGCTGTGGATTCCTGGACATGGGCCACAGCTTCCTTCTGAAGAAGCTGAGCAATGTCCTCCCAAAGTGTGGACATGTCCACAAATACGACATCTTTCCGTGGAGCACAGGCTCAGCTGGGCAGGGAAGCCGTGAATTAAAGGGGCAATCCTCGACCTACCACCTCTAGCACCAATTTCTCCGTGGTGATGATGGACCAAGCGGAAGTGAAGTGGCAGACCTGACCCCTCCCCACTGAGGGGGGGGTCCTGGGCTGAGCAGGACGGGCAGTGGAGGGACATCCCCAAGCAGTCAGTGGGCAGGCTTGGAGGCTGCTCCAAGGCTGGCTGACCCCTTGGTTGTCTAGCGGCAAAGAGAGCTGGCTTAGGCTTTGGTTGCCATGCCTGCTGCTGCTGCCCAGCTTGGCGCTGCAGTTGGTCTTGCTTGAGGCACGGAGTAGGGCCAAAACTGAAAGAGCTTCTTCCACTGTTTCTAGCCTTTAATGTCCTTCAGGGAGGACGAGACAGTCCACTTGGCATTGGACTTCTATGTATGTGAAATATCCCTCGATGTCAGGCCCGAACAAGTCGGTACCCAAGAAGGGAACATCAGTCAGCCTGTGCTGAGTGTCTGCGGTAAAGACTGGAATTCTCAGTCACGCCCAGCAATACATAGCCACTGCTGTGGCTATGGACCTTACACAGGAATCCCCGATGTCCAGGGTTGTCTGGAGCTGCTCTACAGCCATCGTGCGGAACCAGCTTAACCAACAGTTGATCAGCCAGGAGGCAGGAAATTACCTGGTCCAACGTTTCCAAAGGGTATGGGTAAAGCTGGCCATAATAACTAACAAATTGGCCTGTCAAAGGCCAAGGGATGATGCAGCGTTAACCTTTTTGGCCCCATGGTCCAGTTTCTTGGCCTCCTTGGGGGGGAAGGGGCTTGTCGACGTCGCCAACGTGGCCCATACACAAACACTGAGTCCACAACCAACCCTTCAGCCTAAGGGTGTTCGGAAAACACAGGCAAGGACCCAGCAGGCACCGCATACTTGTGAACCATGCGGTCGGATGGCATTAGACAGGAGGCAGGGCACTGCCACAGCTCCAGAGTGGGACCAAGTATGGCCTCCGCTATAGGGAAGGTGACCCCAGGGTAGTCATCCCTGTCCAGGATCACAGTCAATGGGTACTTGGCCCTCTTTTGGACCGGTTGCAGTGGAATGCCCATTGATTCAGAGATTAGGCGGAGCAAGCCCCCTGAAGAAAGTTGGCCCATGATCTGCCAGGAGTTCCTCAGCGGATTCCCAGTTAAAGTCTGGGGTTCATGATGAATGCAAAGAAGAGACCTCTGAATCCAAGGACTGCTCGACCACCACCTTGTTAGGCTCCCCATGGACAGCACAGGGCTCGTTGGGAGTGTGAATTTGTACAAGCAGCCTACTAGGAAGCCCAGAGCAGAGAATGCAGTCTTGGATGAGGGATTGTGCAAGGGTTGTGGAGGTGGTGGTTCTACCCTAATGGGTGGTAAGACATGCTTAGTTAGGGAGACCAGAACGGGCTGTGGCACCGGTGTCCAAGGGAGCACAGGTACTGACTGTGGAGTCGGCCGTGGTCAAGAATCCATGGATGCCAAACAAGCACCTTGTACCAGCACTTCAATTTGCAGGGGAGCTGTTCCTCGCCAGATGACGAGGAAGAGGAGCGTCAATGGCACTCTTTGGTTGACTGGCGAGAGTGGCACGTCAGTCAGCGTCGACAGTCCTGAGATCTCGACCAAAAAGTGGATCTCGATCGAGAACTTTACCGTCTCATCAGTTGAAGGGGAGGAGATGCAGGAGTAGGTGTGGGATGCAGAGGAACCCATGAAGGTTGACTTTTGAGGATAGTCAGCCAACTCAGCTTTCTGATAGAGCCCCTCTTGTGAGAGGGCCATCAGGACCAGAGTCCAGGATAAGGAAACCTCCCCACTGTCCTTCGACAATGGTTCCACAGGGTTTATATAAATCTTGACAGGCTGGTCGACCCGCGTCTCGGCCAGCACGCCTGATGGGGACACTGAGGGGCAAGCAGCCTAGACCTGGGTTTAAGAGTTGCTACCTGCGGCGGGACCATTGTGACCCTCGGGAAGGGCCCTCCCTGAGAGTAAACAGGGACTGGCACAAGCCACAGAACACCCCAGTGAATGAGAAGGTGCACATGCCTTCCTGATGAAGTGGCACCTGAGGCAGCCTGGGCCGCAGCCTCCTCAAAGCTGACGAGCTGTTCAGCTGAACCAGCTGCTGCAGAGATGGCTTTGTGGACATCCTTCAACTTAACGGGAGGGTCCTGTTGGTCTGGGCAACCCAAAATAAGTCAGGCATAGTGGTCCTCCAAAGTGGAGGACGTGGCACAAGCCACAAGCCTGCGGGTCATGCTGAACCCCCAAGCAGTAGATGCACGCGGTGTGCGGGTCTGGATGCAACATCATCTTTGTGGAGGAAATGCACCGTTTGAAGCCGGGACCGGGTTTGGAATTGTCTTGATCCATAACCGGCAACAGTTTTTTCGAAGTTTTGCAAAAGCTCAAAGACCAAAGATTTTTCAAAATTAGGGCCTACATCTAGTACAGAGCTGCGATGGATGGAACCTGATGCTTCCAGCAGAAAGGAAGACCTGATGTCACGGAGCAGTGCCGAGGACAATACCACCCAGGTGGGTGAGAGGAGCTAGCTTGAAGACCTTCTGGATGGATTCTTAAAGGGAAAGGAGCATCACATCTATGATCCTAGGCATGTGGATAAGTGAACCATATCCACGTCCCAAAAATGTGACAGCTTCCTAAAGGTCATGGTCTGGGCCCCTTGTCCAGCAAGAACCAGAACGGGCCTACTCCAGGTCACAGCACAGAATTTTGGGAGAGGAGAAGTTGACATTGGTGCAGTCTTGAAGGATGTACTATTTGCATGAAATAAACAGCCCAGGACAAAGAAAAGATATAGTTATTTTTTTTTAATTTTTTTATTTTGGATTTATAAAATTCCAGTGTCATCCAAATTTCAGTCTTTAAACGTTTGCATAATATCTTAATATTATTACCTTTTTTTTTTAATCCGAGTTAAGGCCACGAGGTCAAAGTCAGGCAAACATGTTAAAAACATAGTAACATGGAAGACTTCAAGAGAAACAAGTCAAATGGCACAGACTGGAGCATACCAAATTCTACACTCTTTCAGGTGAGGGTGGAGAGAAACCATTTCATGGTACATGTAAGACAGATACACAAGCCAGGACTTGAATCACAGAAGGTAGAAAATTAATTTGTTCTATGCCCTGTTGGGCTGGAAAAAAAAAAAAAACAATGAAAAGAACATAAATGCCTTTTATTTCCTTAAAAGTTCTAAGTCGTGTCACTGTGATTCATGCACTGAAACCAGCAGCAAAAAAATAAAAAAAAAAATAAAAATAAATAAAAGTGTGATCCATCTCTGTAGTGTTTGTTTCTGCTTTCCCTGGCATATCTTTGGCTGGACATGCACTCAAGATTTGGGTATGCTTTTCCACAAACCTACCCCATCCAAAACTACACACCCACTATGAAAAGAGGGATCATAGAGAGGTCAGGATGTTTTATTACACTGGAAGGAAAGGCATTCTTAAATAGTCCCACCTCCAGTTTCACCTCTTTTGTCCCCCCCTTCCCCCTCCCCACACATCAGGGTCACCATTGCTGCACCCACTACCTCGGGCCAGAAGAGTGGGCGAGTGCCTTCACAGCCAATACTACTTCTGCCTTGATTGCTCTGTGTTTGGGGGGTATAGATGCCAGACTGCCAGTGCCCACCCTCCTAGACAGCAAAGTGCCCATCGTCTACAAAATTCTTAGCTCCCCCCTGCCCCTAGCTAACCATCTGGGACTCTACAGATTGTGCTCCAACCCCCGTCTCCTAGGCAATGCGTTGTGCTGCTGTGCCTCTAAGATGGCCACTTTCACAAATATTGGCCAGCCACGTTCACCAATATTTAAGTTTATGGCACAAGAAAAAATCTTGAGAAAGTACAGTTAAGTACTGACTGTGGCAGTAGATCTTCAAAAGAATGTTTTTCCTTAAGCCACACCTTTGGAACAAACAGCCATCAGGCATTAGGACCACACAGAAACTTTTCCAAAATGGGGGCTGCCCATGTAGACGTCACTCGTTAGTGCGTCTATAACTGTGGGTGGCCCTACCTCTCCTCTGTTCCCTACCAGAGATCAGACTCTGAAGACCATCCTTTTTGGGGAACCAGGAGAGTAAGCCAGCACCAAGCACACTAGGCAAGACAAGTGCCAGCGGGAGCACATTATAAAAACAAAATGCAGTGTGAATGTATTCTGACACCTTATGGGGACAGAAGGAGGGTCAGCATTGCTTAAAGTAAAAAATTCTCTCAAAAATATACTGTTGCGATAAGCACGCAACTGTAATATCTTAACTTCAAGGATATCGCTTCTCTTAAGCCACACCTTTGGAATGAGTCCCAAACAGTACCAAAAAACAGATGGGAGGATGGCAGTCTGGATCAAGACAGAAGGCACTGTAGGACTGCAAGTCCAAAACTAGCATGTCTGTGAGAGGAAACATCCACATAGTAATGCTTAATGAAGGTGTGGATTGTACTCCAAGTGGCTGTAGCACAAATGTCAGCAGCAGAGACGTTTTTGAAAAGGGCAGCGGAAGTGGCCATACCCCTTGTAAAATGAGCACTAACGCCACCAGAAGTTCCTTACTGAACTCCTATAACAAAAAGTGATACAATGCGCCAACCATTTGGATAGGCACCGTTTAGACAAAGACACACCGCCCTCTTTCCTAGGAGCTAATGAAACAAAAAGCTGAGAGAATGGTCTGCAGTCCTTGGTGCGATAAATATAGTATCTGAATACTCTGTACATCTGCAGTATGAAGCAATGCTTCACCTTGATTGGCATGCTCAGGGTAATATAGTGGAAGGCTGAGAGACCGATTTAAAGGAAAGGCAGACACCATCTTTGGTAGGAACTTAGGATTTGTACGTAAAGTAACTGACTTTTGTGGAAAACTAAATAAGGAGGCTCAAATATCAGAGCCTGCAGCTCAGAAATCCTTCAAGCAGAAGCAACAGTAACTAAATGCTTTCCATGAGAGAAAGTGTAAGCCACCTCACAGCTGGCACAAAAGGAAGTAACATAAGCTTTTCCAAAATGGAATTCGAGTCCACAGAAGGGGAAGGATTGCGAACAGATGGTTTAAGATGTGGTATACCTTTGAGGAACATATGAAAGACCTCCAGCTGTGCAACTGTACACCCTTCAATGGGAGCATGGAAAGCCAATATAGTAGCCAGATGCGCCTTAAGTGATGAATATTGCAGACCTAAATCTGACAATGATAATGAATAGCCCAAGACTTTCGGCACTGGACAGATGAACGGGTCTAGATTCCTTAAAAGTGTTTCCATTTTAGTGTACAAGTATGTCTACTGTAAGACTTTTGAGCTGCTATGAGCACCTTAGCTACTTTAGGTGATGCATGAAAGCATGCAATGGCTATGTTTTCAGGAGCCATGCATGAAGAGGCAGTAACTTTAGGTGTGGATGTAGCAGGGAGCCCTTGTTCTGTGACAGAAGGGCTCTACACAGTGGCAAGGGTAGCAGAGCTAGAAGGGGAACCAGATTTGGCATAGCCATAGAGGGACTACGAGGATGAGGGTGGCACCCTCCATCTGCAGTATGGACAGTACTCTGTATTAGAGGGACTGGAGAGAGCACATACAAGAACCCACCCTTTCCAGGAGAGGGACAACATATCTCGCCAGAAAAATGAGCATAAACACATCAGTTTTGCGTTATATGGGGATGCAAAAAGATCCAATTCAGGATGGCCCCTTTTGCAAATATGTCTTCCGCCACTGCAGTCAGCAGTTCCCATTTTGCACCTGGAATGGGGACTTGCTTGGCTTGTCAGCCAAGATGTTTTGGGCACCTGGGAAATACATGGTTGATAGTTCTAGGCCATGTTCCAGCGCCCAGTATCATACTCTCATTGCCTTCTGCCATAGAGTCCTTCACTGTTTGCTGAAGCAGTGGACTACACTGATATTGTCCATCTGGATCGACAGAGGGCCTTGTTTTAGGTGCTGTTGAAAGGCACGCATTTCCAGTATATTAATGTGCAGACCATATTCTTGTTGGCTCAATAACCCCTTTGTTTGACAGGGCCCCAGATGAGTCCTCAACAGGAGGCAGATGTATCCGTGATGAGGATTTGCACTGGTACTAGAGCCACAAACAGGACACCCTTTAACAGGCTGGTGCAGTCCATCCACCATAGCAGGTTTTTTTCTCAATGGGGATGTGACAAGAACCAGTTGATCCAGGTCGTCTGTTAACTGGGTCAACTGAACTCAGCGTCCACTGTGGAATTTGCATATGCAGGTGTGCCAGAGGTACTGTAACAATGGCTGCCGCCATAAGACCCAGGAGACACAAGAAAGATCTGTCTGGAACCTTGTGACTGTTGTAGAGAAACTGGACTTGAGCAATAATAAGTTTTGTCTGGTCTAATGGCAGGAAGGCTTTGCCCTGAGCAGTGTCTAGGACTGCACCTATATAATGCAGATGTTGACATGGTGTTAGGACTGACTTCAGGATATTAAGTGCGACTCCCAAGTCCTCAAAAGGCTGTCTCAGAGACAGGATCTGTAGAAGGCTGTCCCTGGAGCAGGCTTTTGGAAACCAGTAGCTCAGGTATGGGAAGACATATAGGCCTTCTTTGTGAAGGGCTGCTGACACCACAGCTAGGCATTTAGTGAAGACTCGTGATGCAGAGGATAAGCCAAAGGGCAACACTTTGAAATGGTATTCCCCCACAGCATAATGCGTAGATACTGTGATTCTTCCTGATGTTGATGTGAAGGTACGCATCCTTTACATCAATGGAACATAGCCAGTCCCTGGGTTGTAAAAGGGGACTCAGTACCTAAAGAGAGACCATACAAAACTTCTTGTATTCTATGAAGAACCTGAGTCCCCTCATTTCTAGTACAGGCCTCAGATCTCCTGTCCATCTGGCAACTAGGAGGTATCCGGAATAGAACCTTTTGTTCTTACGAGTTGGAGGAACTGGTTCTATGGCACGTTTTTGTACCAGTGACTATACTTCTTTCAGAAGTGATATTCATTCTGGTGGACAACTGGAAGAGGGTGAAGGATACACAGGAAGAGTCTAAAAGCACCAGAGCATGCCCCTTTGCAACTGTCTCCAGCACCCATTTGTCTGTGGTGATCTGCCTCCATTTTGGCAAATGAAGGAAGATACAACCCCCTATAGCCATTCCTGAAGGTAAAAGTGGCTGTGGTGGACGAGGAATGTAGTTAGACTGAACTGGTGGTGGCAGAGCCACTGGTAACAATAGTCTTTGGTGCTTCTGAATGTGTATCTTGGGGGAGCGGGCACAGCAAGGCACCACCACCTCTGGTTCTGGAGGGCTGACGGAAGGAGACATGACTACCTCTGATAGCAGTGTACCTCTGCCTCTTCCAGGTGTGACATAAAGGGACTTAACAGACCCCAAGAGTCATTTGGGATGACTTAAGATTTCTTAACATTTCCTCAATGTCATAACCAAATAGCCTCTTGACCTTAAATGGCACATTTAGCTCTGCCTGCTGAATATTAGTGTCAAAGCCAGCCACTCTTATCCATGAATATTGTTTTATGCAAATGCCAGAAACAGCAGCCCTGGCAGAGGCATTTGGAACATCATAGGTCGAGCATAACAGATGCTAAGCTACCTCAGCACCCTCATTTAATGCTTTTAGTAACTCAGTTTCAGCACAGTCATCTAATAAAGCCTGTGCAGCTGCCTTGGCATTTTTCCAGATGGCATTCTGATATTTAATCATATGGGCTTGATAGTTAGCTATCCTAAAGCCCAATGAGGTTGATGCATATGTTCTTCTGCCCATATCAAGCCACCTAAAGTCCTTATCAGGTGCCAGGGAACCAAGATGCTTTAGATCCATCATTAGCAACCATAACCGCTGTAGAATCGGTTTCTAGTTGGGTGGCATCATATGGTTTAGCAGTATGTGCAGGATACTGCAGGGATAGTATTTTGCCTGTGCCAGGTAGCAAAGGTAGCATCCTCCAAGGCTGGATAAATAGGTATGAGGATGGAGGGAGTGCAGGGCACTTTAAGCTGCATTTAATTCTTTTTAGTGGAATCTTCTTCCTCCACTGAAAATCCTAGCTTAGTGTGAATCTGCTGCATTAAAGGCTGAAAAGAGCAATCCAATCCGCAGGAGACCTTGGTATATATACTACAGGTAAGAAATCAGAACTTCAATGGGAATTATATAGTTGTTCCCCATGTTCTTTATCCTCACCATACTCTTCCTCCTCCTCCTCCAGCAAGAGGTCAGGCTCATCATTATCAATAATCACTGGTAGGCCTGTTGATGACAGGGATGGATGACAGGGCCAGTGGTGATTGTGAGGAAGGAATAGGTAGTAAGCTGGAAGCAGCAGTTGACAAGGCTTGAATAGACAGCAGTCCTGTCAACGTCTACATGGGCTGAGATGGCAGACCCGGCAAGAGACATCGAATCATCTCAAAGAAAAATGTCAGTATTGCATGCAAGCTGAGGGCACCCTGGGCAGGGGGTTGTGCTTGGAATGGTCAACAATTGGCCAAGGCCAAGCGACAGCGACTTACCGTCCATAGTAGGCCCGGCAGTGCCGAAGTCAGATCACAGCCTTGGTGTCTGATCGACGGCTGGGGGGAGGGAGCTGCAGTCACCATCGCCAAAGTGGCCAGAGACAAAGACGACATACCTAAAGGCTGCAGCAGCAACAGGGATCTTGCAGGGGAGGACACCTTTTCTTTTCCCTGAGTTTGAGTTTATAAACTGACAAAGACTTCAGTTTTTCATGGACTTTCTGCTTCCACAACTGTGAGCTTGTGGAAGGAGCAAGCAACTATAGTGCTTCACCCTGGTTAAGTTTCTCTTATGGTGGCCACCAGCACTTTTTAAGTAGTAATGTCTCTAGGTCTTTCCAATGGCATTGCTGAGTGGCTTGGTTAAAGCCCTGGTAAATCTCACAGGCCCAGAAGCCGAGAGAGAGGCTGAGGCAGAAGACAGAAGACACACACTTTGTGTGCGTCACTCCCGAAAATCTTCTCTCCTCACTCAAAGTATCAAATGCTTAGAAGTGATGCACAGAAGAAACTATTCTATAGAAAATAAACACTATGTTGATGGTTGTTTCCACAACAGATACAACAAGGCTTATTGACAGCGGAACAAGAACTTAAAAAAAAGTGGAGCCACCAACAGTTATGCACGCCAACATGGGATGTCAATGTGGGTGACCCCAGCTTGGAAAAAGTTTCTGTGTGGTCCTAATGCCGGACAGCTGTTCCAAAGATGTGGCTTATGGGAACAGATATCCTCGAAGTAAGAGCTTGTATTTAGAGGAGAGGCAGTAGTTTCATTCCGGGGTCTGTAACTTGTTTCATATTCACTAGTAAAGTCTGGGATTACCATCATTGTATCTCCCCCAAATCAGGCAATTATCTATGTATTTTCAGTAGGGCACTCTGGGACGGGGAAAAGGAGAGGAGGTGACATCCCTCCTGAGAGAAAATTTAATCTTTTTTGTTCATTCAAAATGGTGCACTTAAATTCATTTCTATTGCTTTGTGTTCTCCTTTAGGAAAATGATGCCAAATATCTTCCACTGGCAACTAGCAAGGACTTCACAATCCAGCCAGGTGGCAACCCTACTGAAGACGCATGTAGCCAGTGCGTGTCAGGGTGTGGTATTGAGATGGAGCCCCCACAGCTCCCAACATCATTATCACCACTACCTCCCCCAGGAAATACTGGTCAGGTCTGTGACAAATCATGCTTCTGCATTCCTGGGAACAAAGTTCCACGGCTGGTAGCTGGCACATGCTATTCATTTATAACTGGCATCGCTCAGGCAGGAGAGCCAGAGACCCTTCATTCCCAGCAGGGAAAATGGTGGGGTAGACCTAGACAATCCAAAGGGAGAGACAATCAAGATCTAACAAGAGGGAAACGAGGTAGTAAAGAGAAACAAAACAAAAAAAAACATTTTAAATTTCACTTGCAGAACTTAAGCAGCGCATTTCCCCGATCCTCCGCTTATGGAAAATAATCCAAATTGAGGGAGGGTGTCAACTGCCTCCCTGGACTGGTCTCTGAAGCTTTCATTTGGAGCCCTACCACATGAATGCCTGACTGCTCATGCTCTTCTTCCTCCTCCCTAAGGCAGACTGCTGCATATCCACAGCATGCTTAGCCCAAGACTACTCCAAATGTATGAACAGGAGGGTAGGGTGTGGCGTTACTACAGAGCAGCTGGAGACCAGTTCTGGGGTGTTGCCATGGTAATCTCATGAGTCCCAGGTTCTGCTCCATATATCTAATACTGATCATTTTAATCTACTGCATCTTTGGTTGAGGGTCAGGGCAGCTTGGAACCCAAGCTAGATTTCAGGTTGAAAAAGTGTTGGCAGTGGAAAGATGTCAAAAGGATTTGGGTTACAAAGTGGAATTAAATGAAAAGTTGGGGCAAGAATCTGTCAAGATTTGGGCTCCTGAAGAGGTCAAGGTCATGACACAGGAACTAAGATTCCTAGGCAAATTTGATACAACTGGCTGCTAAGTGGACTAGGATACAAGTGAGTACATGTGGTGGGGCAGAGGTCAGCAGCCTGGTGGTGTTCTTCCAGGTCATCAGAAGCGCTTGGGTCCCCAGGGAGAGGTCTTGGGAACCACTGCAGCACCAAAACTCGGAAAATCCTCGGAGCTACTCATATCTGGAGCCTTTTCAGTTCATTGGGAGGAAGAGAAATGAAAGGAATTGGTCTTTAAAAATGTATCTTCATAAAAGACATGCACTAATGCCCAATACTCTGACCCTTTAATTCTGACCTCCTTCCCATTGTTTACCTTTTCTAAGTGCTGCGTCACACTGCACTGCTCATGTATTTGACTTGCATCCTCCCAGGTTATGCCTGAAAATAGGCATCCCTATGCCTAATGCACCCACCCAGTTACCAAAAGCAAATAAATATAACTTCTAAAACAGCATGAGAAAATGAAGCCATCTGATTGGCTGGAAATGGAAATTACGTACCTACCGTAATTCTTGATCTTTTTGGACGAAGTCTCCACCACTCATTCACACTGATGGGATCCACGCCAGAGGCACTAGGACCCAGTGGGAGCAAACTCCCCCCCCCCAAACCCCCCAAGAGGGTCGGTGCCAGAGATGAGCTGTGAGGAGCGGCACCGTGAGCCTCTGCTCATGCGGCAATGACTATCTTGGCATCGACCCTCCAACCGCCTCAGTACCTTTTTTTCCGAGGAGGTGCAGCATAACTAACCTAGAAGGATAGCCTAACAAACAAAAACCAGACATAAGATTGCCTGGACGACCCGTATAAGAAGGGTCAACAAAGAGGTCTTCACAGCTTAAGACTGAGGGAGTGAAGACCAACAACAGAGGTGAGCTCGGGGGATGGTGGGAGGGCATGTGAATGACTGAGATGGAGACTTCGTCCGAGAAGATCAAGAATTATGGTAGGTTCATAATTTCCATATCTTCCTGGACATAAAGTCTCCACCACTCATTCACACTGATGGGAGAGTACCGAGCTAATAATCCCTCGAAAGGGCGGCAGGAGAGACCAAGAGCTCACAATTTAGGACAGAAGTCCGTTAAGGATGGTCCTGCCAAATGAAAGATGTCACCTGGCATGGACATCCAGGGCACAGTGCTTGACGAAAGTGTGCAGTGAGCTCCAGATAGCCGCATTGCAAATGTCTGCAATGGGCATGCTGCGGATTTCCGCCAGTGATGCCGCGACTGCTCTAGTAGAGTGGGCATAAACGCTGCCCTCCAGCTTAACCTGTGCCACAGAATAGCAATGGCGAAGGCATGCCACCAACTATGCTGAAATGCATCCGATAGCGAAAGGCTGACCCAGCCAGGTCTCACTGAAAGAAACAAACTGTTGTTGAGCTTTGCGGATTTGTTTTGTTCTATCTAAATAGAAACGCAGAGCTCTTTTGACATCTAAGGAATGAAGGGTACGCTCTCCTTCATTTTGGAAGTTAGCGAAGTAGGTAGGAAGGACTAAAGGTTGGTTTAGATGGAATTCTGAAACAACCTTTGGGAGAAACTTAGGATAGGTCCTGAGAACTACTTTGTCCTTATGAAACACAGTATATGGAAGGTCTGTAACCAAGGCATATATTTCAGACACCCTGCGGGCCGAGGTAATGGCCACCAGTAAGGCCATTTTCCAAGTGAGAAATTTCAGCACACATGTAGCTAGAGGCTCAAAAGGCTTTTGAATGAGCATGTCTAGTACCAGATTAATGTCCCAGGCTGCGACTGGACGTCTGATAGGGAGTCTGGTAAGCAGAATTCCCTTAAGAAACCTCCTAATCACAGGTAATTGAGCCAGTGACAAGGAAAGTACTGGCTCATGATAAGCTGAAATGGCACAAAGGTGAACTGACTGTAGAGTATTGCAGACCTGAATTTGAGAGGTCTAAAAGGTACTCAAACTTTTACTGGGTGGGCAGGAAAAATGATTCAAAGAGAATTTGCACAACAGAGAGAGAAACGCTTCCATTTGACTGTGTAAGTTTTTCTAGTAGCTGGCTTATGCGCAGCCAGAAGAATATCTGAAACTCTACGAGAGACACTGAACCTGTTCACCTCTAACTCTTCAGGAGCCAAGCGTGAAGATGAAGCAATCTCAGACTGGGTTGGACCACACGCCCCAGAGTCAGAAGGTTCGTCTGAAGGGAAAGTGCTTTCGGAAGGGTTTTTGACATACTGTTGAGTAACGGAAACCATATTTGTCGAGGCCAGAAGGGAGCAATGAGGATCATTTTATCCCTCTGGGACTTGAACTTGAGAAGTAACCTCTGAATTAGAGGGTGAGGCGGAAAGGCATACAGAAAGTGTTTTGTCCACTGTAGCCTGAACGCATCCTGGCAGAAAATGCCAGGCCCTGGATTACTGGAGCAGAAGAGAGGCAGTTTTGTATTGAGCGGGGATGCAAAAAGGTCCAGGTCTGGACTTCCCCACTCTGTGAATAGTGACTGAACTACGGTTGAGTCGAGAGACCATTCGTGAGGATCTGTCTCTGTTCTGCCGAGACGGTCTGCCAGTTCGTTCTGCACTCCCAGCAGGTAGACCTCTTGAATTAGAGCCTTGTGCTCCAAGCACCATTCCGACACTCTCATCGCTTCCCTGCATAAAGGGTAAGAGTGAGCATCGCCCTGCTTGCTTGTTGATGTAATACATCACTGCTTTGTTGTCCGTTTAAAGGAGAACGTTCTTGTGACAGAGAATGCCCTTCAAAGCCCGGACTGCATAAAGGACAGCTCTCATTTCTAAGACATTTATGTGAAGCTGGGACTCATCCTGAGTCCACGTATCTTGGGTGTGGAGATTCTGAGACAGTGAGCTCCCCACCCCATCAGGGACGCGTCCGTGGTAATGGAAATCTGATGATCCAGGGGAGCAAAGGGATACCCTTCCAGAAGATTGTCCTCTTGCGACCACCAGGTGAGTGACCTCTTCAGAGGTTCTGTCACCTTGATGAGAAATGACTGAGGGTGAGTGGTTAGAGACCACTGAGTACTGAGCATCCATTGAGAGGTTCTCATGTGGAGGCGTGCTAGGGGTACAGTGAACACTGAAGATGCCACGAGACCTAGCATCCGTTGCATCGAGATAGCTTGAACCGAGCTGTTCTCTCTGATGCATCAGGCCATCTGTAGGATATCATTCCTTCTGTCCTCTGGAAGAAAGGCTTTTGCACAGGAGCTGTCCAGAAGAGTTCCTATAAAAGAGCTTCTGGGAGGCTGCAACTGTGATTGGGGGACGATCTGGAGGGTCTCTGAAAGATTGAGGAATACCACTCATGGATTATCTGGAGGACCCATTTGTCCGATGTTATGGACTTCCACTGGTTGTAGAATTGAGTCAGATGACCTTCCACCGCTAAGAAGGAGTCCCCCTCTGGCAGCTGAGGTGGGACTCGGGCCAGATACTCAGAAGGTGGCACTGGGTGCTTTGGGCCCTTGTGTTTTCTGTTGCATTTTCTTTTGAGGCTGAGGGGCTTGATTTTTATTAAAACCTCCCCTGCCTTTGCCTCAAAAGGACTGACTGTTGTGAAACTGGCGCTTATTTACCCCTCTCCCCACGAGAATGGGCAGGAGCAGGTCAAGCCAATTTAATGGCCGATCTGGTCTTTTGTGTGGCCTCTAAAGCTTGTTCTACTTGAGGACCGAAGAGATGCACACCGAAGGGCAACGCCATGACCTGTTGCTGGCCATCATTCATGAAGCCGGACGTGCGCAGCCAGGAATGACAGTGGGTACAAATGCCCGCTGCCGCTGCTCGGGAGGCATATCAAAAGCGTCCATAGAGGCTTTAACCTGTTGGTTGTTGGACTAGATATCCCTGTTAATGGTTTGAATAAGCTCCGAATTAGCATCCGACTCCAGTAGAGCTTCAACCATTTGAGTGAATGCCAAAGAATATACTCATATTGAGAGAAATGGCCCTGGTAGCTGGTGATACACATACCCAGGGTGGATGCAGCAAAGACTCTCTTACCTAAAGTATCTATCTTACGAGATTCTTTGTTTATAGGTCAAGCCATAGTAGTCTGAGGAAGGAACCTTATTCTCTGCCAAGGCTACAATAGGGTCTGCAAAGGCTTGAGAGGCCAAAATGGGTCAATCCTTGGGAGCAGCATACTTCCTATCTATGGACTTAACCACAGAAGGAATGAGAGCAGGATTATTCCACACCATTTGAGAAAGCATCTCAAAAGCAGGGCTGTACTGGGGGAGTTAAATCCATAGATGTCTGGAACACGAAGGTACTGGAGTCTTAAAAGCTTCCCAGGATCGATATCCATAGTCTGGAGAGAAAAACTGGAATTAAAATTTTTCAGCAGAGACTTAAATGACAGGTCCTCAACCACAGGCTCTGCAAAAGGATTAGATCCTGTTCCTTCCACCTCATCACCTAGCCTAAGGTTTGGGTCAGGCTCAATATCATCTTCTGACAGCCCAGGAGAGACTGTACGGACAGGAAAGGAGTGAAAATCAGAAGGAAAAATAGGAGGGAAAGGGGTTTGTAGTCATAGAAACATAGACTTTGATGGCAGATAAGGACTGCTAGGCCCATCTAGTCTGCCCATTTCCCTACCTACAGGATAGGCCGCAGATCCTAGTTAACCAACAGCCTATATCTTCCTGCCCCCCACAAGAATTGCCTTATGTCTTTCCATCATTCTTGAATTCTCCCACAGTTTAGACCCCACAACTTCCTCAGGAAGGCTGTTCCATGCATCCACTACCTCTCTGTGAAATAATACTTCCTCATATTGCCCCTGAACCGCCTCCTATCTTTAAATTGTGTCCCCTTGTTCTTGCAAGTCTCTTTTTCTGAAAGATGCTACCCTCTTGGACTTTGTTGATTCCCTTGAGGTACTTGAAAGTTTCTATCATGTCCCCCTCTCCTTCTTCTTCCTCAAGGGTATACATATTTAGCTCCTTTAGTCTCTCCTCATATGGCTTCTCTTGCAGACCCTGCACCATCTTAGTTGCCCCTCTGGACTGCCTCTATCCTGTCTATGTCCTTGCGGAGATGGGGTCTCCAGAACTGGACACAGTATTCCAGATGGGGTCTCACCAACTGTCTGTACAGAGGGATAACAACTTCCTGTTTTCTGCTGCTGATGCCTCTCCCTATACATCCCAGTATACCCCCGGCCCTCCCTACTGCCTTCTCACATTGCTTGCTAACCTTAAGGTCATCTGATATGATTACCCCCAGGTCCCTTTCCTGTTTTGTTGTTGTTACTACCTCCCCACCCACTGTGTATTCCTCCCCTGGGTTCTTGTTTCCCAGGTGCATTATTTGCACTTTTGCATTGAATCCTAGCTGCCATCGTCTGACCATTCCTCCAACCTTGCCAAGTCCCTTTTCATCCTTTCCACACCTCCTTGTGTATCAACCCTGTTGCAGATCTTTGTGTCATCTGCAAAAAGGCATACTTTTCCTTCCAGTCCCTCTGCAATGTCACTGATGAAGACATTAAAAAGGACTGGACCCAATACTGAACCCTGCGGTACCCCACTAGTAACCGCCTTTCTTCAGAGTGGACTCCATTTACAATTACCTTCTGTGTCCTGTTGTCCAGCCAATGTTTTACCCAGGCTACCACCCTGGGACCCACTCCCAGGCTGGTTGATTTGACTATCAATCTTTTGTGTGGGACTGTGTCAAATGCCTTGCTAAAGTCTAGGTAGGCCATGTCCACAGCCCCTCCCTGGTCTACTACTTTGGTCACCCAGTCAAAGAAATCTATTAGATTCGTCTGACATGACCTTCCGCTGTGAACCCATGCTGCCTTGGATCCTGTGCTCCACTGACCTCTAGGTACTCAACTGTTCTTTCCTTCAGAAGTGATTCCATCACTTTCCCTACCACAGAGGTCAGAGTGACAGGTCTGTAGTTTCCTGCCTCTGTCTTGGTCCCACTTTTGTGAAGGGGAATCACATCCGCCTTCCTCCAGTCCTCGGGTACCACACCATCCTCCCATGACTTATTAAAAAGAGTAGCCAGTGGTTTCACTAGTTCCTTCCTTAATTCTTTTAGAATTCTGGGGTGAATTCCATCAAGACCCACTGCTTTGTCCACCTTCAGTTTTAGGAGTTCTTGCAGAACCCTTTCTTCTGTGAAAGGACTGGGATCGACCCCCCTATCAGGAGTGCTTCTGTTAATTGGATTAGGCACTTCCTCCTCTTTGTGAATACTGAGCAGAAATATTCGCTCAGTATTCCTGCTTTTTCACTGTCCCCTCTGCCCACCCACCGTTCATTCTGTTCAGCCTCACTATCCCTCCCTTTGTCTTTCTACGCTCGCTGATGTACCTATAAAAGGTTTTATCCCCCTTCTTAACTGAGTTGGCTATCTTTTCCTCAGTTTGGGCCTTTGCTATTCTGACTTCCCTCCCTGCTTCTTTCTGCCTTAACTGGTACAGCTCTCTGTCCTGCTCCTTCTGTGTTTCCTTATACTTCCTGAATGCTATCCTTTTCTTCCTGACTTTCACAGCCACCTCTTGAGAACCATAGTGGCTTTTTCTTCTTTTGATTTGTTTATTTGCTCTCACAAAGGCTTGTTGCCTCTGTGATGGCAGTTTTGATAATTCCCTATTGTTGCTCCACACCTCCTTCTAGCCTGTTTGCTAGTGCTCTTCTGAGGCATCCTCCATCTTGCCAAAGTCAGCCCTCCTAAAGTCCAGTACCCTCACTTTTGTATGGCTTGGACTCTGTAGCTGAGTTTAACGTGAACCACACTGTTTGATGGTCACTTGTCCCCAGATGGCAACCTACTTCTAGATCTGAGATCCTCTCACTGCCCCGTTTGAGAGTACGAGGTCTAAGATTGCTCCCTCACGAGTGGGTTCCAAACTAGCTGTCTAATGCCTGCCACCTGTAGGGCATCAAGAATGGCCCTGCTGTTGGATGTGGCTGCAGCAAATGTGCTCCAGTTAACATCTGGCATATTCAGGTCTCCCATCAACAGTATCTTCCTTTCTCTGCCATTCTAAGAATGCCTTCCATCATATCCTTGTCCATTTCTTCCCTGACATGGGGGTCTGTACACAACCCTGCTGGATTGTGGTGCCTTTCCAGTCTCCAGGTGACCCACAGTGCCTCCTCTCCTCCTGTTTACTCTTTTGTTCAGTTGCTTTTATCCCTTCCTTTACATGAGAGCTACTCCTCCCCTCTTCTCCCCTGCCTGTCTCTCCTGTAGGTTATGTACCCTGGTATGTTAACATCCCAGTCATGGTTCTCTGTGTACCATGTTTCTGTGACTGCTACGATATCCAGGCATCCCTCTTCCATTAAGGCCACCAGCTCAGGAGCTTGTTGCCCAGACTATGGGCATTGGTACTCATTACCCTCCATTTCCTGATGGCCTTACCCCCTTTTGCCCCATCCCTGTCCTTCTTGCCTTTGTCACTTTCTCCATTTAACCCTGCTCTTCTCCCTATCGACACCTCCATGTTGGTGTTTGCCACACTTACTACCGTGATTGTTTGGGGGGTGCTAGGATTTTCCTGCTCCTTTCTAGTGCCTCCCCCCTTGGCTAGTTTAAAAGCTTGCCAATGAAGCATTTAAACCTATCACCTAGGATCCTGGTTCCCCTCCCGGACAGATGCAGCCCATCATGCCAGTATAGGCTTGCATCACTCCAGGTGGACCCCCAGTCCCCAATGAAGCCAAATCCCTGAGCTCCACACCAGTTTTTCAACCACTGATTGAATCCCATGGTACGGAACACCCTAGCCTCTCTTATGCCATAGATGGGTAGCACCTCCGAGAAGGTTACCGTGCGTGCTACTTGACTAAGGCCCTCCCAATTCCACAAACTCTTCCTGCACTTCTCCTAATCCTTTCTTAGCCAGGTCATTTTGTCCCTAGGTGGACAATGACATCCAGCTCCCACCCCTGTGCAGCTGCTCCGGCAATCTTGAGGATTCGCTCCCTGTCCCTCCAAGCCATGGCGCAGGCACCCACCTCCCTCTCCCCTTCCTTGCCCAGTTCTACCTTCCTAACAATGGAGTCCCCCACCAGGAGTTGTTTCCTTCCCCTGCAGGGTCCCCTGCCACCCTCCTGTGGGTCTTCTTTGTGGAGGTTCCCAGCATCCTCCTTGGTCTCCACTGTAGGTGCCTCCATGGAGGAACCACACTTTGCCAGAATGGCATCGGATTGTGGAGAGGTACAACTGGAGGATGTGCCTCTGTTCCACCACCCTCACCCCCCTGAGCCCACTGTGGTCCAACCGCTCCTCTTTCTTGGCAACCTCTGAGGCAACGGCAGTGGCACTGGTGGTCCCTGGATGGAAGAGGAGGTCCCACAAATCCTGGCCAACTCAGCCTGGAGATGAGCAACCTCCTCCCTCAGCCCAGAGAGGTGCCTGCAGATGGGACAACACCGCATCCTCCAGAATATCTCCTGGAAGACTGCTGCTCCACAGCCACTGCACTGCACCACTCCAATCATGTCTTATTTCTGACCCTTAACTGTTTGCAATCCTTACTCTTTCGTCTGTTTCTTTTTCTCTCTCTCTCTCTCTCTCCTTACTTTCTGCCTGTGTGCCCTTTAAGCTCCTGATTGTCCTGTTCTGAGACAAGAATATCCTATGTTTCTCAGTAGACCACTTACTTGTTCAGAGGCAGACCTCCAGCAGCTAGAGGGGGCCGGAGAGCTACTCTTGCCCTTCTAGGATGGAGGGTCCTTGGTGGTTCTATGATCACTCACTTCCTGCCCCTAAACAGGAAGTTCCTGTTGTCAGTCAAATCCTGTGCCTATAAAAATAGAACTAGCTTTGGGTGGAGGGGAGGGAAGAAGGGCAATATAGTCCCAGTAGAGAAGTTCAGTCACACAGCAGTCCTTTCTCTTGGTGTCTTCTGCCAAGCTATTAGTCGAGGAGTCCTGGAGACTGGAAGATGTCACATCAGGTCTCTGCGCCGAAAAAGAGCACGGCGCCGCCTGGCCCAGCACAGCGCCGACAGAGCCCACGGCACCGAGGACGGCGACAAGCCGCAGGGCAACACTGACAAGCCCAACGGCACCGAGGACAGTGCCGAAAAGCTGCACAGCACAGAGGGCGGTGCTGAAAAGTTCAACGACGCCGAAAAGCCGCATGGCACAGAGGGCGGCACCAACAAGCCCAATGGCTCTGAGGACGGCGCCAACAGATGCATCGACGCAGTGGACGGTGCCGGGCGACCCACTGACGCAGACGGTGCCGAAACCAACGCAGTGCTCCGAAAACCAAGATTTGAAGCAAAAGAAAGAAAAGAAGCAGGAGAAAGAGGCAACGGTGTGGCCCCTTGCGCCACAGCCATGTGAGGGGGAGAACACCTCAGCGTGGAGTCGACAGTACAGAAGAAGGTGCCGCGCGATTAGGGAGGCCTAACCGCCCTATCCAATCTCCCAAAGGGACAGAGGGCCCCTGAGTGACTGGGCCTGGCAGCTGGATCAACCTCTGAGCCCATTGCTCCATCAGAGCGGCCCACTGATGAAACTGCTCATCTGAAGCCCTACCAGAAGGCGGGGAAGGGCTCCGATGTCGAAGAGGTTGGAAACCGGCGACTCCGGAGGAGACCGGCAACCGACCTCAATGACCGACTGTCGACACGCAGACGTACCAGAAGGCGACCTCGAGTGATGTCTTCTCTTTCTGGACCTACGGGTAGAAGAAGAGCTCGAGGCCGAATGTGCAACTGTTTTCTTTTATGCTGTCGAAGAGGTTGGAAACCGGAGACAGAAACTGGCGACTCTGGAGAAGACCGGCAACTGACCTCAATGACCGACCGTCGACGCGCAGACATACCAGAAGCCGACCTCGAGTGATGTCTTCTCTTTCTGGACCCTACGGGTGAAGAAACTCGAGGCAGGCAGTTGCAAAGTGTGTGACTGTTTTCTTTTATGCTTCGGGGCACCCCTCCCACCAGGCACTGGACTGTCCGTTGTGACCCCCACCTTGGAGAGGGCGGCGGACCAGACCCAGCCCGGCTGACTGAACAACTCTTATATGAAGTCTCCCTACCGTTAACCTGACCCGCTCATGGTCAACTCCATCAATGTAGGCTGAGACTTCTTATAATAAATTATAGTAAACTGTACTTTATTTTAAAAAATATTACAAAATAAAAAAAAAAAAAAATACCTGTAAACTATGCTGCTAGTCTGTAGTAACTCCTGGTGGGCAAGCAACATCGTCACTTTAGTGCACTCGACAGCAGGAAAAAAGGAACTGAGGCGGTTGGAGGGTCGACACCAATACAGTTATTGCTGCATGAGCCGGGGATCGCGGCGCCACTCCCTGTGGCTCCAACTCTGGTGCCTACCCTCCTGCAAAAAAGTTTGCTCCCACTTGGTCCTAGCGCCTCCGGCATAGATCCATCAGTGTGACTGAGTGGTGGAAACTATGTCCAGGAAGATAGGACAGTTACATAAGAACTTACCATAACAGTAAATCTTTGAGAACAGCACTTGCAGCAGGTTACACCATAAGAACTGAAGCTGGCAGGCAGCAGGACCCCACGGAAAACTTCTAGGTAGCTATATACAGCGGGGGACCACCCCCAACTTCAGCCCCGCCGACGTTAGACACATCATAAAAGGGACAGTCCCCAAGCATACCTCAGTTTTCCCATCGGAGACTCCCAGCATTACTATGCGATTCAGAAGGGGACACCGAGGATCTGCTTCCAGAGGAAGACTAATAATTCTGATGCGTCCGACACACTATGAAGAAGAACCAAACCTCCAGAAGGGAAGGTGGGAGGGAAACTACCTGCTGCAAGAGTTATTCTCAAAGATGTACTGTTATGGTAAGTTCTTACGTAACTGTATTATCTTACATCGAGAGACAGCTTTTGCAGCAGGTTACACCATAAGGACCAATTCCCAAGCAGTAAGGGTGTATTGCTAACCCAGTCGGGAGGAGGACAGGAGAGATCGGAGGAAGAGGGACCTCTCAGGACAAAAGTCCCTGGAGAACTGTCAAACCAAATCCCGCTCTACGCCTCGAAGCGATGTCCAAACTATAGCGTCTAATGAAAGTGTGCATCGAACTCCCAAGTAGCAGCCACATAGATGGCGGATGTCGCCACATTCTGCAATGCAGCGAAAGAGGTAGCCACACCCCTCGCAGAATGGCCCTTCGCCATTCCTGGTAAGAGCTAGTAGTACCAGAAAACAATGCAGTTAACAAGCCACCTGGAGAGATTGTTTTGATGGGTGCACCCATCATCCTTTGAGCGAAGGATAAAAACAGTTGGTCAGACTGTGTGTGAATGGGTTCAGGCCAACTAAAACCTCAAAATCCTGTGCACATCTAGAGTGTGCAAGAGGGCTTTCCCCCCTGTTCGTATGGTTGGGGAAGTACACCGGAAGGTTGATGTCCTGATTAAAGGTTAAGGCTGAAACCACCTTGGGAAGGAACTTAGGACTGGTCCTTAAGGACACCCTGTACTTATGGAAAATCAGGTAAGGCTCTTTACACATGAGCACCTGGAATTCGTAAATTCTCTGTGTCGAAGTAACAGCAACTAAAAATAACTCCTTCCACAAGAGAAGGTGAAGCTCACAATCTGCAGCTGGTTCAAAAGGAGGCAGCGTAAGGTGCTCCAAGATAAAAAAAAAAAAAAAAAAAAAAAAAGGTCTGATCCTTTATGGGGGTCTGAGATGCAAGACACCGCACAGGAAAGCGCGGGAAGCCTCTAATTGGGCTAGTGAACGCTGACCAACCGGTGTGTGGTATGCCGAAATGGCACAGAGGTGTACTTTCAGAGAGGAATGTGCCAATCCAGACTGGAAAAGGGATAGGAGGTAGTCCAAAATAGACTTCTCACGGCATCAAAGTGGATCAAGGTTGCGAGCCTGAGCCCAGAGAATATCTCCGCCATTTCAGAACGTACGTGGTGCGAGTGGAAGGTTTCTTAGCTGCCACCAGAATATCAGCAAATTCTTGCGAGACCCTGTGCCTAAGAATGGCTACGTCTTTAGTGAGCTGACTGGTAAGGGTAAGGGAGGCTCCAGAGCCAGCTGGTGAAGCAGCGGAAACAAAACCTGCCTGGGCCAAAAGGGCGCTACCAAGATCACTGACGCTTGTTCTGACTGAAGCTTGAGAAGAACCCTCTGGATCAAAGGGAAGGGAGGGAAAGTGTAGAGGAACCTGCCTGCACAAGAGAGGAGACAACGCGTCTCGCCAGGAAACACCAGGTCCTGGATCTAGCAAACAGAAATTGGGCAGTTTTGCGTTGTATGGAGACGTGAATAAGTTGATGTCTGGTGTCCCCTCCCCCCCATCGTAGGAACAAGTCCTTGACGACCTCTTGTAGCAATTCCCATTTGTGAGCTCTGGCCTTTGACCGGCTCAGGAGATCTGCGACAGCATTGTCCTCACCGGAAACATGCACTGCGGTAAGCATGGCGCCGTGCTGTTGTGCCCAGTTCCACATCTGCTTTGCCTCTCTGCAAAGGGGGGTAGGAGCGAGTGCCTTGTTTGTTGATGTAATACACCACCGAGGTGTCGTCTGTTTGGACTAACACGTGACCTGGTGGAATCTGACTGTAAGGCGTACAGGACAACCCTCATCTCCAGAACACTGATGTGGAGAAGAGTCTCCAGGGGCCACCAGGTTCCCTGGGTCCTAGTTCCTTCCAGGTGAGCTCCCCAGCAGGACCCCAAAGCGTCGGTGGTGAGAGACCGGAATAGTGCAGGCACCACGAAGGGGACTTCCATGGAA
This sequence comes from Neoceratodus forsteri, assembly GCA_016271365.2. NCBI lineage: Eukaryota > Metazoa > Chordata > Ceratodontiformes > Ceratodontidae > Neoceratodus > Neoceratodus forsteri. The sequence continues at coordinate 358,933,659 of CM028137.1, forward strand.
AGATGTTCCAGAACCAACCACCACTGCAAGTCCTGAATGACTGGCCCTGTGATTCTGACTAGCTGGTCTAAGTGATCCTGCCTGTGGTCCCACTGGGTTTTCAGCATCCACCGAGTAGTTCTCATGTGGAGGCAAGAATGGGGTACTGTGGCGATGGCAGCCACCATATGTCCGAGCAGGCAAAGTACGGTCTGAGCGGGAACCAGATTTTGTGCCGTGAAAGTCCTCATCAGTGACCTGATTCATTCCACCCTGTCCATGGGCAGGAAGGCTCTCCCTTGATGGGTATCCAGAAAGGAAAATTACGTACCTACCGTAATTCTTGATCTTCTTGGACGAGTCTCCACCACTCATTCACACTAGTGGGATTAGCGCCGGAGGCACTAGGACCCATCGGGAGCAAACTTTTTGCTGGAGGGTCGGCGCGAGAGATGCCGCTGAGGCACGGCCCACGAGCAGCGGCTCGAGCTGTAATGACTATCTCGGCGACGCGACCTCCAACCGCCTCAGTACCTTTTTACCAAGGAGGTGCAGCTAACTAATGTAAAGAGTAAATCTAATCCTTTAAAACGGACATAAGATAGTCCGTATCACCCGTGTGTAAGAAGGGTCAACAAAGAAGTCTTCACGGCCTAAAGATTTGAGGGAGTGAAGACCAACACAGCGGTGAGCTCGGGGGATGGAGGGTGGGCGTGTGAATGAGTGGTGAGACTCGGTCCAAGAAGATCAAGAATTACGTTAGGTACGTAATTTTCATATCTTCCTGGACATAAGTCTCCACCACTCATTCACACTAGTGGGAGAGTACCAAGCTGATAATCCCCCAAAAGGGCGGCAGGAGAGCCAGAGCTCACGCGACAGACAGAAGTCCATTAAGGATAGTTCTGCCGAATGCCGAATGACGCCTGGCATGAACATCCAGTGCATAATGTTTAACGAAGGTATGCACTGAGCTCCAGGTGGCGGCGTTGCAGATATCTGCAATTGGAACATTGCGAATTTCCGCTAGGGATGCAGCGACCGCCCTAGTAGAGTGAGCGTACACTCTACCTTCTAATTTAACTTGAGCCATGGAATAGCAATGCCGAAGGCATGCCACTAACCATGATGAGATGCATCTGATAGCAACAGGCTGACCCAGCCGGTGTCGCTTGAAAAGAAACAAACAGTTGCTGAGTCTTTAAGAACATCCTTGGTTCTATCTAAATAGAACCTGAAGGCTCTCTTAACATCCAGGAATGAAGAGCTCGCTCCCTTCATTTTGGAAATTAGCTAGTAAGCGGAAGTACCAGAGGTTGGTTTAGATGGAATTTGACACAACCTTGGGAAGAAATTTAGGATGAGTACGGAGAACTACCTTGTCTTTATGGAATACAGATACTGAGGGTCCTGCAACCAGGCATGTATCTCAGAGACCTCATGGCTGAGGTAATGGCACCAGGAAGGCAGTCTTCCAGGTAAGAAATTTTAGCTCACAGGTAGCTAAGGGTTCTGAAGGCTTCCGAGTGAGCATGTCCAGCACCAGGTTAATGTCCAAGGCTGCAACTGACGCTAACAGGGGGTCTGGTATGAAGAACTCTTTAAGAAATCTCTTCACCATAGGTAACAGCCAGAGTCAAGGAAGAAACCGCTCATGGAACGCTTGAGATGGCACTAAGGTGAACTTTAACTGTGGAGTACTGAGACCTGAGTTTGACAGGTCCAAAGATACTCCAGAACCTTGTCAGGAGGACAGGAAAAGGGATTCCAAGAGGACTTTGCACACCAGAGAGAAAAATGTTTTATTTGGAAGCTGCACGTTGGGTGGCTGATTTGAGAGCAGCCAGAAGGATGTCTGAGACTCTACGAGACGTTGAACCCATTCTACTCCACCTCTTCAGGAGCCAAGCATGAAGGTGAAGTGATTTCAGGTTGGATGGACCAACGAACCCTGAATCAAACGATTGATTTGCGAGGAAGTGGTCTCGGAGAGGCTGCCAACATACTGTTGAGTAGAGGAAACCATAGTTGCCGAGGCCAGGAGGGAGCAATGAGAATCATTTTGGTCCCTTGAGACTCGAACTTGAGGAGTACTCTCTGGATTAGAGGAAGCGGTGGAAAGGCGTAAAGAAAGCGTTTTGTCCACCGCAGCCTGAACGCATCCTGACAGAAAAGGAAAATTACGTACCTACCGTAATTCTTGATCTTCTCTTTTATCTTCACCATTCATTACTTCCTGGGTGTAAGCCGGGCGGCACCAGTCACGGAGCTTTTTTTTTTTTTTATTGTTTAACGGCCCCCCCTCGAGACGATCGCCATGCCGTGCTGAGGGCGGCGTCATAGCGATTAACTCTCCTCCAACTCAGTTCTGTGAGCCGGAGAGGCAAAAGAGAAAGCAGAAAATATAGATAGCAGGCAAGATAGCCGAGGATAGCAAAAGCAAGGAAGAATGAACTGAAAAGGAATAAGCCGATGGAGGAAGGACAGAGGAGATAAGAACATCCCCAATCTAGGGACTGCAGGGCCTCCTTACCTGGGCGCTCTAGGAGGAGAGATGAGTAAGGAAATGAGAAAATAGAAGAAGAAGAAGAAAGAGAAGAGAGAGATGGGATGTTGAAGGGACCGAATGCCCAACGAGCATAGTTAGCTTGTAGCTGAAGGCTCGGACTAAAGGAAGCAAGAATCCCGAGATAGAGCTGAAGAGAAGGTTCACCGAACCCGCTAGACAGACTCAGGAGGGCATAGTCCTTATCTTCAACATGCTATTAAATTATGACACCCGCCGGCCCTGGTCAGGGAGGCCTTTAACTGGAGGACACCCGAGAGGGAAGAATAAAACCCAGCAGCATGAGAGTGCTGCTCAGGGGTTTAGAAATGGAAAATGCAAGTCTTCAGGCGCTAAGACAGAAATGGGACTCGACTGACTGGCTAAGGCAGGCCAAGGCTTAGGCTGGTTAGGATTGATATGGTCAGCAGAGCTCTATTGTAAAAATTGTCCAGGAGGACACTTAAGGGAGAAACCAATAGCAAAACAGCTAGAAGGAAAGCCTACCTTCTCATTTGCCTTCTTGTTTGATTTCTCCTTTTTGATTAGATGCATGACCCAGATACCAAGATGCCTATAGCAGTCGGAGAGAGTTCCCCAGCATTTTTTTTTTTGTTAAAAAGAAGAAAGGAACAGACGACTTTCGTTCTCTGCTCTGCAAGGCAAGAATAGAGGGGAGATTTCAGGGCAACTATCTGAACACGGGATTGCAGGATCAAAACTGAATAGCCTGAGCCAGACCAAAAACCCAGAGGTATCTTGCCAGAAGAATAGCAAGAGATAGTAGTGCAGTCTGATCGCCAATGCAATCCACTTAGATGGCCCATGAATCTTAGAGTAAGTAATTTTCTGGGTGTAGAACCCCCCAAGAAAGTTTTTTTTTTTTTTTTTTTTTTATTTTTTTTTTTTTTGGGAAAATTAAGGAATTTTCCCCTATATTTTATAAACAAAGAGAAAATGCAGAGAGAGGAAGGAGACGGGAGGTGGAGAAGCCACAGGAAGAGGCCACTGAGGGGATGGTGGTGGGTGGTAATGAATGGTGAAGATACAAGAAGATCAAGAATTACGGTAGGCACGTAATTTTCCTATCTTCCCTTGTCAATCTTCACCATTCATTACTTCCTGGTGATACTAAGCTCCTCTTCCCAGGAGGGAAGAGGCCATACCCTGAGGGAACAAGACCCCAGCCTCTGCTGGTGAGAAACAGAAGGAGAAGACCCTGGCTTATTCAGAAAGCCCAAGTGGGAGAAGAGCTAGGAGGTGCCTCCCGAGGACAGGAGACGGATGGAGCCCCTGTAAAAGTCTCCCTAGCTCTGGATGAGAAAAGACGGGTCCCCCGAAGGCGGAGCGCATCACCCTCACGCCGGCCAGGGTGACAACCTGAAAGAGGGAAGCCATGCCGTCCGCCTGATGCAGATCGCTGTCCCCGCAAGCCTGGAAGCCACCTCATTGGCGTCATAAGATGCCCTTGCTTGGTGTCTTGCCAGCTCCAGGCCTACCGCGGAGAGGGCAACGGCTTGTCTGGTTTGCTCCGTGTCAGGCATAGATGCCAGCAGCTGGGACATCATCGACCACAGATGCGGTTGTAGGCAGCGTGGTGAGCCTGATGTGATGCAATACATGCACTCGCATGCGAGAAGAAGAGAACACTCTTCGCCCCAACGGTCGAACTGGAGAGAGTCCAATCCAGTGGGCGGTCAGGCGCCAGGCAACGGCGCCCAGAAGGAGTATCCAGGTATACCAAACCTGAGGACGGGTTGGGAAGGGAACCAGAGACTCAGAGGGGCACAATACCTACGCTGGCAGTCCGGGCTGGGGAAGAAACGGCAGGAACTGCCAGGACCGGATAGACGCCCTGGAAGGGATAGGCCAGGAAGGTACCACCAGATGCTGGGCACTGAATTCACCAAGGAATTCACGATCTCGCTCGTATTGTCTCCGAACGTAGGGAACCAAGATCCCTCACCATCCTCGAGGAGGAAACGCTGATATTCTGTGAAATCAGCATCGGAGGACAGATGAGCAGGGGGTTCCTCTCCCTCAGAGGAGGGAGACGAGGATGATGGGGAACTGGAATGTCCAGAGGATTCCTGCGGCGGTGGGGAGAGTCGAAAGACCTGCTCATGCATGTAACTAACATATGAGGGGAAGGCCGCCGCAGAACCCCTGAACTGCTCCCAGGATAACGGACCCGTAGGACCGACATGGCCTGGGAGCGGGGGTGGTGAAGGCAGAGAGATGGGAGAGGCACCTCCGGGAGGCAACTGTTCGCGAGGGCTCTGAACCGGGAAGGGAGCCCTAGTAGGAGGGATCCCGGATATCAAACCAGGCCGCAGAACGGAACTCTGGGGAAGCGGAACCTGAAGAGCCCTGGGGAGAAACCCTGTGAAGACGCCGGGACTGCATGGATCCAGAAGGGCAGTCCGCACAAACGCCACCAGAGGACACCCTAGAACCCTGGGGGGAGGGGCGGGGCTCTGCGCTACGGCTCCTGGCCACCCCCCCTGAGGTGGCCAAAGAAGACCGAGCAGCAGGACGCCTGTCCCTCAACCCCTCGGATTCCGAGAGGGCCCTCCTCCCCGACTGCAACGTTCTCCTAACCCTAGAGGAGGTAACAGCACCCCGGGGGGTAGCTGTCACCGGGCCTCCAGAGAGGGGAGCCTCCCCCTCCGTCACCCCCACGTCTGCCCCCTGGGATTCTCGGCCACCCCCAGCCGAGGAACCCTCAGGAGACGCAAGGGGACAGAGGGAGGGGCCCGCCGCCCTTCTGGTACCCCCTAGCCACCGAGGACCCAGATTCTCAAGAATGGGGGTGCCAGGATGGTCCATATCTGAGCCATCGCCCCGAGGGAGGACGAGACCAGCAGGACCTCGGCGCTGGCCACCCCAGGGGTCCTCGAGGCCACGGGGCCGCCGAACGCCCCGGGTACCGGTGGCGACGCCGCTCTGCCCACGCCAGCAGCTTGAAGGCCCAACCCCACACCCCCATGCCCGCAGACCCGCACCGCCCGGAGGAGGGGAAGGCCGCCGACGGCGCCGGAGGCGGAGCGGCATTGTCGGCGCGCCGCTCTCGCTCATCGGGCACCGCGAACGCGCCGGGCTAAAACGGCACCACTAACGGCGCCGCTGATCACCGGGCGCGCCGAACGTGCCGGATCCAAAGCGGCGCTGGCTGGACACCGGCACCGCAAGCGCGCGCCGATTGAACACGCGCCCAACGGGCGCTGATTCAAACGGCGCACGGTGGCGCATCGCCGAGGGTCCACCCGGAGCCGGGCCTGTGCCAAGGGCCTCGACACGGGGGAGCCTGCACTCGGAGGTGACTGCCGAGGCGGTGTCAGCGCTATGGCCCCGGAGGGGCTACGACGCCCCTCAACACCGCGGAAGGGGCCTCCTCCCTCGCAAGAAGGGGAGGGAGACCCTCCTCCTCGATCAGACAGGGCCCGGAGGGGACCCGGGGAAAGGCCTATGATCTGGCCGAGGACCCCCACAGCAACGCCTGCCCCCGAAAGTCGGGCGGGGTCTTGCCGAGCTTGTACGCCTAACTTCGAGGGACGCCGACGGTCCATCGAGAAACAAGCGCCGCATCGAATCCATATCATGGTTGTCCCAGGCAACGAAGACACACGCTATGCCGGGTCCGAGACGGAGAAATGCCGCCACAGGAGCACTAACGCATAGGGCCCGCCGTTTTCAAAACGCTCGCCTCAGAACCGGACATAACGCCAAACTATTGAGGAAAAACACAGTAGGAAAACACACCGACGCTGATAAATAGAAAAGGAACAGTCTTACGCGTATGGCGTCGAAAGCGATACAAAATGGAGGAGTCGGCCGAAAACTACGCAGTTGAAAATGCTCCAGCGAAAGCAGGTGCTGCCTCGACGGCGGGAGAAACAGAACTGAGTTGGAGGAGGAGTAGGTCGCTACTAACGGCCGCCGCATGACGCCGCTCTCGAGGGCGGGCCGCTAGGCAATTTAAAAAAAAAAAAGTTCTCGTGACGGGTGCGCGCCTCCGGCTTACACCCAGGAAGTAATGAATGGTGAAGATTGACAAGGGAAGATATGCCAGGCCCTGGATTTCTGGAGCAGAAGAGAGGCAGTTTTGCGTTGAGTGGGGATGCAAAAAGGTCCAGGTCTGGAGTCCCCCACTCTTTGAACAGAGACCGAGCTACGGCTGGATCGAGAGACCACTTGTGAGGGTCTGCCTCTGTTCTGCTGAGGTGATCTCAGAGTCGCTTTGTATACCTGGCAGATAAACCGCTTGAATCAGAGACTTGTGCTCCAAGCACCACTCCCACACCCTCATTGCTTCCCCTGCAAAGGGATAAGAATGAGCACCGCCTTTGCTTGTTGATGTAATACATCACAGTTTTGTTGTCCGCTTGAAGGAGAATGTTCTTGTGACAAAGGACATCCTTCAGAGCTCGGATCGCATAGGGACCGCCTCATCTCCAGGACATTATGTGGAGATGAGTTTCAACTGAGTCCATACACCTTGAGTGTGGAGGAGGACAGTGAGCTCCCCATCCCATTAGCGATGCGGCCTGTGGTGATGGAGATCTGATGATCCGGGGAGCAAAGGGGAATCCTTCCAGGAGACTGTTTCTTGAGACCACCAGGTGAGACCTTCAAGGGGTCGCCACCTTGATGGGATAAGACTGGGGGTGAGAGGTCGGAGACCACTGAGTGGAGAGCATCCATTGGGTGGTTCTCATGTGCAACCGGCCAGGGGTACAGGAACACCGAGGACGCCATGAGACCTCAACATGCTTGCATCGAGAGAGCTGTAACCGATTGGTTCTCCCGATGTAACGGGCCATCCAAGGATGTAGAGTCATCTGTCCTCTGGAAGGAAAGCCTTCATGAAGAGGTGTCTAGAAGCGCCCCTATGAAAAGGAGCCTCTGGGAGGGCTGCAGTTGAGATTTTTTCAAATTCAGCAGAACTCCCATGGACATGAGAAGATTTAGAAGTCGCTTGCACGGCTTCCAAAGTCCCTTTGGCTGGAAGGGCTTGCAGAAGCCAATCGTCCAGGTAGGGAAACACTGAGTCCGATCTTCCTGAGATGCGCCAGAACTGCACAACACTTTGTAAAACTCACTAGGCCGAGGATAGCCCAAAGGGCAGGACTCTGAACTGATAATGCTGACCCAAAGCTACACACCTGAGGAACTTGCGTGGGTCGGGTGGACGGGATATGCTGGTAAGCATCCTGCATATCCAGGAGGCCAGCCAGTCGTGTTGATGCAGCAAGGGTAACAGGGTACCTAGGAAATCATTTTGAATTTCTCCCTGGGAGAAATTTGTTTAACTTCTGAGGTCTAGAATGGGCGATCCTCCGATTTCTTTGGAACCAGAAAGTAATGGGAGTAGAACCCTGTGTTTCGTAGATGCGGGGCACCAGTTCTATTGCCCTGTTGTTCAGAAGGCCCTGGATCTCGGCGGTGAGGAGGTCTGACTGAGAGGTTACAACCTGGGTTGTCGCCTGGGAGGACAATTGGGGTTTCAAGAAATTGAGAGAATAACTCGCAAATTATCCGAAGGACCCATTTGTCCGGGTTATGGACTTCACTGGTTGTAGAAGTACATCAGACGACCTCCACTGAGGAGAAAGTTCCACCTCGCAGAGTGGATGGAACTTGGGCCAGCAATTATAAGGTGGCGCTGGGGGCTTTAGGCCCCGCGCTCTTGCTGCGCTCTTCTTTGAGGTTGGGCAGGTTGGCTTTCGGAAGCTTCCCCTGCCTCTGCCTCAAAGGACTGACGACTATGAAAGTGACGTTTGTTCACATGCCCCCAGAGGGGCAGGCGGAGGTCTGGGCCAATTTAATGGCCGATCTAGTCTTCTGAGGGCCTCTAAGGCTTGCTCCACCTGAGGGCCAAAAAGATAGGAGCATCAAAAGGCAGCACCATTACCTGCTGCTGAGCATCATTCGTGAAGCCAGAAGACACAGCCAGGAATGGCGCCGAGTACAAATTCCGCGGGCTGCTGAGCGAGAAGCAGGTCGGAAGCGCCCATGGCTGCTTTGACTGTTGGTTGGTTGACTCAATACCTCTAATAATGGTCAGAAGAAGCTCTGACTTGAGTCCAATCTGGAAGAGCTTCAACCATTCTTTTCATAGAGTGCCACAGGATATACTCGTATTGAGAAAATAGCCTTGATAACTGGCAACACGCATACTTAGAGTGGAGGCAGCAAAGACTCTCTTACCTAATGTATCAATCTTACGAGACTCTTTGTTAATAGGTCGAGCTGTAGTAGTTTGAAGAAGAACGACCTTGTCATTCTCTGCCAGGACTACAATAGGACCCGCAAAGGCTTTGGATGCCAAAAAGGGACAATCCTTGGGAGCTGAATACTTCTCATCAATGGATTTAGCCACTGAGGGAATAAGAGCAGGATTATTCCATACCATTTGAGACAGTGTCTCGAAGGAAGGCTGATCGAGGAGTCAAACTGTAGGGATCTCCCGGCTATGAAGATACTGGAGTCTTTAATATCTTCCCAGGATCGATGTCTGTAGTCTGGAGAGAAAGAGTGGATCTCAGGTTCTTCAACAGAGACTTAAAGGACAGGTCCTCGACCACAGGCTCTGTAGCAAAGAAAGATCCTGTTTCCTCCACTTCATCACCCAACCGAAGGTCTGGGTCAGGCTCAACAACATCTCCTGATGGTCCATGAAGGACTGTTTGGACAGGAAAGGAGTGAAAATTAGGAGAGGAGGATAAAGCAGAGAAACAAGGAGAGTCCCCGAGGGCCCCCGGCGCCGAGACGGCAAAACGGGTTGAAAATGGCACCGAGGAGGCATGACGGCGCCGAAGAGGCACGCTGGAATCGCGCGCCCGGTGGCGCCAGCGGACGGCGCCGCTGAAGCCAACGGCGCCGTTCGACCACGGGCGCCGCCAGACCAGACGGCATCGCCGGGCGGTGCCGTGAGACCACGCCGCGCCGACAGCGCCGCAAGACCCAGCGCACCGAAATGCTACCGACAAGCCAACAGACCCTGCGCGGAAGGCCGAAAAGCCCCAGGAACCTGGAAAGCTAGAGGAGGAAAAAAACAGGAGATAAGGGCATCGGTGTGGCCCCCTGCGCCGCAGCCATGTGGGGGAACACCTAAGCACGGAGTCGCTGGCACCGAAGAAGGCGCAGCGCGACTAGGAAGGTCCAACCGCCCTACCTGATCGCAGGAGGAGCCTGAGGGCTCTGAGGCAACCGAGCCAGGCAGAAGAACCAACCTCCGAGCCCATCGCTCCATAAGAGCGGCCCACTGATGAAACTGCTCATTTGGAGCCCTACCTATAGGCGGGGAGGGGCTCCGATGTCGAGGACGACGATTACCGGAAGTTGGCGACTCCAAAGAAGGAGACCGGCAACTAGCAACGATAACCGACCGTCGACGCGCAGACATACCAGAGGGCGACCTCGAGTGATGCCTTCTCTTTTTTGACCTGTGGGGTCAAGAAGAGTTTCGAGTCGAACGGGTACGAATGCCACCGCTATTTTATGCCGACGGGGACCGCCCATCCCCGGCATCGGACTGACCGTAGTCGGAACCCCGCTGAGGAGAAGGAGGCTGACCAGACCCAGCCCGCTGACTGAACAGCTTTATACGAAGTCTCCCTACCGTCACCGACCTGCTCATGGTCGACTGCCCAGTAGGCCGAGACTTCTTCAAGTAAGTTAAATTTAAAATATTAGAAAAATTTAACGAAAATAGAATAAAATTAGCGATACTACTATCGTGATAATGTTACAAAAACAAACTGAAAACTATGCGCTAGTTTGAAGTTTGACTCCCGACTCAAGCGGCGGCGTCGTCACTGAAGCGCACTTGGCGGGCGGGAAAAAAGGAACTGGCGGTTGGAGGTGCGTCGCCGGACAGTCATTACCACTCGAGCCACTGCTCGTCGCGGCGCCGTGCCTCGCGGCGCCATCTCTCGCGACGACCCTCCAGCAAAAAGTTTGCTCCCGATGGGTCCTAGTGCCTCCGGCGCTAATCCCACTAGTATGAATGAGTGGTGGAGACTTATGTCCAGGAAGATCGGAGGGCTCTGAGGTTCCAGGGGGACTCTGCCCTCAAAGTGGGGGAGGGTGAGCAGGGTGGAGGCAGCACCCAAGAGTTGAGGCCCAAGAGGGGAAGGTGGGTGGGAATCAGTAATGAATGGTGAAGATACAAGAGAAGATCAAGAATTATGGTAGGTACTTAATTTTCGTATCTTCCCTTGTCAATTTTCACCATTCATTACTGATGGGAAGAGTACAAAGCCACCCGGAGGGGACCTGGCACTGCCCTGAGGGAACAGATTCCCTCAGCCTCCTGCAAGTGAGGCGCAGGGGGAGGAGACCCTATAGCCCTACTAGGCTGTATATGGTCTAAGGCTGGTCAGGCCGAGAAGGGGGTGGGAGGGTGGAATGGAGGACGCCCCTTTAAGTTCCTCTTCGATCTGCAGAAGACAAGATGGGTCCCCTGGAAAGTGGAGGAAATCACCCTACGCCAGGCAACGAGTGACAACCTGGATAGGCAAAGCCATGCCATCCGCCTGATACAGATCGCTGTCCCTGCCAGTCTGGAGGCCACCTCATTGGCATCATAAGATGCCCTTGATTCATGCCTTGCAAGCTCCAGACCCTGCGCAGAGAGGGTAATGGCTTGCCTAGATTCCTCTGAATCAGGCAGAGATGCCAACATCTGCACTAACATTGACCACAGGTGCCTGTTGTAGGCAGTGTGGTAAGCTTGATGTGAGAGGATACAAACCAGCACACAAGCCTGAGGGAAAAATCTTCCCATTGGTTGAACTCTGCAAAATCTGGATCTGGTGATTGGTTGTGCGCCAGGTGTTGAAGCCCGGAAGCAGTATGTAAGGCAGTCAGCCCCGAAGGTGAGCGAGGCAGAAAACCAAGAGACTCCTGGGGAGCGCAATACCTCCTCCTGCAGTCCACTGGGGACTGGGGATGAGGTGGCTGGTGACTGCCAGGTGGGGACTGGGGATGAGGTGGCTGGTGACTGCCAGGTGGGGACTGACACTTCCTGGAAGGGAACAGGCCAGGATGGCACCACTAGGTGATGCGCACTAAACTCACTAAGGAAGGCGCGATTTCCCATTTGGTATTGCGTCTTACCACGTGGGATATATGGAGTTCCTGTACCAACCTTGACAGGAACCGTTGATATTCAGTGAAATCGGCATCAGATGAATGGTGGACTGAACGGTCCTCTTCCTTGGAAGAGGAAGCCGAGGAACTTTGGTGTTCAGAATCCTCCTGCTGTGCAGGAGACAGGCAAAAGACCTGCTCATCCTTGGCTCTAACATATCTAGGAAAGACCGCCGCGGTGGTCCTGAACGTCTCCCAGGTGAAGAGCCCCGTAGGACCCAAGGACCCACATGGCTGGAGAGAGGAGGAGGAGGAGGTGACTGCACAGGAATTGGGGAAGAGCACCTAACTGAAAGTGCCTGGCATCTGCCAGGGCTCTGAGACCTCACTGAAGATCCCCTGGCTTGAGGGGATCTGGGGATCGACCCTGTCAGCGTATGCTGCAGATGTGAAGCCATATCCTGGTTGAGCCCTGAGGGTGAATCTCCCCTGTGGTGCGACCGGGGTTGCATGGATCCAGAAGGGCAACCCTCAGCGCCACCAACCAAGGACACCTTCGAGGACTCTGAGAAGTGGGGCTCTGCACTGCGACACCTCCCCACCCCCTGCAGGGAAGTGGAGGAGGGCCCCCGTGCTTCAACCTGGCCTCAACCCCTCGGACTCTGAGGTCACCCTTTTCCTTGACCTCAGTGCTAGGGGGACCACTAATCCCGCTGGCCCCCCTGAGGGAGGCCGCAGAAGAAGAAGTCCCCATCCCAATCAAAGGGGCCAAAGCAGCACTAGACATGGCAGCTGCCACAGACCCCGAAGTAGAGACCACCATACCATGTACCCCGGACTGCTATCCACCACGGGACCCCCCCAAGATGGAGTTGGAAAGGGGGCCTGCAGAGACCACAGACTCCAGGGAGCACTGGAGGCAAACACTGGGTCGCCTGGTACCGCGTCCAGGAGGGCTCACCGACCCCATGGAGTTGGGACACAAGTCCGGATCGGCCAGCGAGTCGTCCTCCTCTGAAGAGGAGACCATGCATACCGCCAGACTAGCAACCCCGGGGGCCCCAGAACCGATGGTGCCATAAAATGCACCGCCACAGGACACGGCACCACCATGACCCTGTGAACGGTGCTGGCAGATGGCACAGAGGGTCCGCCAGTGGGTCGCAACACCAGAGGAGCCTGCACCTCCAAGGAGGTGACTGCCGTGGCGGTGCTCCTGCCCTGCAAGGAACCAAGGTGTTCCTCCGGCACTGCGTAACAAATCTCCTCGATGGCAAGGCTGGAATCCAAGGAGGTTTCCTCCTCACCGGGCCGTATAGACCTGGGAGGGGACCCGGAGGCAGGGTCGAGAGATCTAACCATGGCATCCCTAGAACAACGCCGTCATCTGAAAGTTGACGGACCTCTACCAACATTAAACGCACAGATTTCCAGAAGGTGGCAGTCCATGGAGAAACAGGAGTCGTAGTTGTCCATATGGTTGGGACCCAGGCAGCGCAGAGAAGCGTCATGTCAGTCCATCATGGAAAAATGCCAGCCTTCATTCCGGAAGTTCGCAAAGTAGATAGGAAGGACTAAAGGTTGATTCAAATAGAATTCCGAGACAACCTTAAGCAGGAATTTAGGATGAGTCCTGAGAACTACTTTGTCCTTGTGAAACACAGTGTGTAGGGTCTGTGACCAAGATGTGCATTTCAGAAACCCTATAGGCAGCAGTTATGGCCATCAAGAAGGCTGTTTTCAAGTGAGGAATTTCAACTCGCAAGTAGCTAAAGGCTTGAAAAGTTTGTGAGTCAGCATGTCTAGCACAAAGTCACAGGCTGCAACTGGAGATCTAATAGGAGGTCTAGTATGCAGAATCTCTTTAAGAAACCTCAACTACGGGCAGCTCAGCCAGCGACATTAAAAGTACCAGCTCATGATATGCTGAAATGGCACAAAGATGAACTTTGACCAAGGAGTATTGCAGACATGTGTTTGAGAGGTCCAAGAGATACCCAAAGACTTTATTTGGTGGGCAGGAAAAGGGATTCCAAGAGGATTTTGCATACCAGATAGAGAAACGCTTCCCTTTATCTATGTATGTTTTTCTGGTGGCCGACTTATTCACAGCCAAAAGAATATCGAACTCTAGGAGAAACATTAAACCTATTCACCTCTAGCTCCTCAGGAGCAAAGCGTGAAGGTGAAGCAACCTCAGGTTGGGATGGACCACAAGGCCCTGGGTCAGAAGGTTCGTCTGAAAGGGAAATGGTTTTGGGGTGGGTTCAATAGCCTGTTGATTAGAGGAAATGAGATCTGACGAGGCCAGAACGGGACAATGAGAATCATTCTGCCCCCGAGTCTCTAGTTTAAGTACTCTCTGAATTACTCCCAAGGCAGTATCATCAACATCATCATCACCTAGGCAAAGATCTGGGTCAGGCTCAAAATCATCTGACAGTCCACGGGAGACTGTATAGACAGGAAAGGAGTGAAAATCAGAAGGAAGAACAGTAGAAGAAAGAATCTGAGTCAAGAAGCCCTGAAGACCATCTGGCGCCACACCAGTCCCTGGTGCCGTAGAGGAAAATGGCACTGAGAACAAGGAGGTAGGCGCTAGCCGGAGTGGAGCAACAGAGCCTGCGGCGTTTGGCAGAACTATTCTTAACAGACTTCTGTCCCAAGTATATAAACTCTTATTTCCTGTCACCGTCAGATTATTAGCTCGGTATTCTGACAGAAGAGACGAGTGGTGGAGACTTTATGTCCAGGAAGATATGGAAGTTACGTACCTACTGTAATTCTTAATCTTCTTGGATGAAGTCTCCACCACTCATTCATGTGCCCACCCACCATTCCCTGAGCTCACTTCTCTGTTTTTGGTCTTCACTCCCTCAATGGCTAGGCTGTGAAGACTTCATTGTTGACCCTTCTAACACGGGTCATTCGGACTATTTTCTGTCCGTTTTTAGGTTAGTCCTTCTAGGTTAGTTACACTGCACCTCCTCAGAAAAAAGGAACTGAGGCAGTTGGAGGGTCGATGCCGAGATGGTCTTTACTGCACGAACCGGGGCTTGTGGTGCCGCTTCCTCGCGGCTCCATCTCTGGCACCAGCCCTCTTGAAAAGTTTGCTCCCGCTGGGTCCTAGCACCTCCGGCGTAGATCCCATTAGTGTGAATGAGTGGTGGAGCAGTTATGTCCAGGAAGATCCTGTTTTTCTAGGAGCGTGGATATGTTGTTCATCCACACTCTTTGGCAGACACCTAGCAGTTCCCCGGAAGGAGGGAGGCAAGGCGCACACCCCATACTTAGGGAACAGAGACTGGAGAATTGAGGCCCCAAAACCAGCACCCTGGTGTGACTCAAGGTCGATGTGGCAGTGAGTGATTAAGGTGTTTGCTGACTTCCAGGTAGCATTCCAACAGATTTCCTGGATAGGGATGTCCCTGGAAGCAGCCACCGATGCAGTTGTATGGTGGGTAGAATGAGCTCTTATCCCTCTGGGAGGCTCCTTGCCCGCCAACGCGCAGCACAGACCTATGCATGATGTGAGCCGTCTTGCAACAGTTAGTTTGGCTGCAGGTCTGCCAGAAGCGGCTTCAGCGTAGACAGCAAACAGCTGGCGAACCTCTTCCTGAATTTCTGCTGTCTGCTCCTTGTAACAGGAGAGAGTATGTCAGATCCAAAGTATGAAGCCTGTACTCAGCCTCCGAGGTGTAATTAGGGTAGTATACCGGCAGAATTAAGACCTAGTTAAGGTGAAACTCTGACACCACCTTTGGAAGGAATTTCGGGTGGGGGCGTAGGACAACCTTGTCCCTGTGTAAGACCAGATAAGGGGAGTTCACTGAAAGTTCCTGGAGCTCCCCTGTCCTCCTGGCTGACGTGATAGCCACTAGGAAGGCAGTCTTCCACAAATGCAACAACTCACATTTGTGCATTGGTTCGAATGGCCTGCCCATGAGCTTTGCCAGTACCAGCAGTAGATCCCGCTGAGGGAGGTTCACGCACCGGAAGGGATATGTGATCCAGGCCTTTGGAAAAGCGCCCGACCACTGTCTTCTGTGCCAATGTCGGCTGACCGTCCCATGCCCGGTAAGCAGAGATGGCTGCCAGGTGCACCCTAAGGGTCGACGACTGTAAACCCCCTTTGCAGAGAGACCAAAGGTAGTCAAGAATGTTAGCCACTGAACAGGACAAATGGTCCAGGCCCTTGCCATGACACCAAATTGAAAACCTTTTCCATTTGAGAGCATAACATTTCCTGGTCGATTCCTTTCTGGATGCCTCCACCACAGTGTAGACATCTTTGGAAAGACCCAAAGCCTGGAACTCTAGCCGCTCAGGCACCAGGCTGTGAGGTGCAGGGATTGAAGGTCTGGATCGAATACCTTCCCCTGACTGAGTGATATCAGGTCCGGGCGTGCTGGAAGCCGCTCCGAGTGCCTGCAGTTGAGGCTGAGGAGATCTGGATACCAGGCCAGTCTAGGGCTACCAGGATCATAGAAACATGGAATTTGACAGCAGATAAAGACTGCTTGGCCCACCCAGTCTGCCCATTTCCCTACTTAATGGATAAGCTGCAGATCCTAGTTAACCAGCAGCCTACTTCTTTCTACCCCCACCCCCTAGAATTGCCTTATGGCTGGCCCATGCATGCTTGAATTCAACCACTGTTTTTGACTCCACAACCTCCTCCGGAAGGCCGTTCCATGCATCCACAACCCTCTCTGTGAAAAAATACTTCCTTACATTACCTCTGAGCCACCCCCTCTATCTTCAAATTGTGCCCCTTGTTCTTCTCACCTCTTTTTTGAAGAACGTTTCTATCATGTCCCCCTTTCCTTGAGGCTATACATTTAAGCTCCTTTAGTCTCTCTTCATGTGTCTTCTGGTGCAGACCCTGCACCATTTTAGTTGCCCTCCTCTGGGCAGTTTCCATCTTGTCTATGTCCTTGCGGAGACTGAGTCTCCAGAACTGCACACAGTATTCCAGATGGGGTCTCACCAGCTGTCTGTACAGAGGGATAACAACTTCCTGTTTTCTACTGGTGATGCCTCTTCCTATGCATCCCAGTATCCCCCCAGCCCTCCTTACTGCCCTCTCACGTTGCTTGCCCGCCTTTAAGTCATCTGATATGACTACCCCAGGTCCCTTTCATTTTTTTGTTGTTAGTATCTCACCCCCATTGTGTATTCTTCCCTGGTTTTGTTTCCCAGGTGCATTACCTTGCACTTCTTAGCATTAAATCTAAGCTGCCATACATTGGACCATTCCTCTAACCTTGCCAAGTCCTTCTCATCCTTTCCACCCCACCCTGTGCATCAACTCTGTTGCAGATCTGTGTGTCATCTGCAAAGAGACATACTTTTCCTTCCAGTCCCTCTGCAATGTAAGCTACAAAAACATTGAGAGGACCGGTCCTAATACTGATCCCTGCGGCACCCCACTAGTAACCCCCCTTTCTTCAGAGTGGACTCCATTTACTATTACTCTCTGTGTCCTATTCTCCAGCCAATTCTTTACCCAGGCTATCATTTTGGGACCCACTCCCAGGCTGGCTAACTTGTATATTAATCTTTTGTGTGGGACTGGAGTCAAATGCCTTGCTAAAGTCTAGGTAGGCCATGTCCACAGCCCCTCCCTGATCTACTACTTTGGTCATCCAGTCAAAGAAATCTGTTAGATTCGTCTGACATGACCTTCCTGCTGTGAATCCATGCTGCCTTGGGTCCTGTGCCCCTCTGGCCTCTAGGTACTCAACAATTCTTTATTTCAGAAGTGATTCCATCATTTTCCCTAACACTGAGGTTAAACTAACTGGTCTGTAATTTCCCGCTTCTGCCCTGCTCCCACTTTTGTGAAGGGGAAATCACATCTGCCCTCCTCCAGTCTTCAGGTACCACCCCATCCTCCCATGATTTGTTAAAGAGGGTAGTCAGTGGTGTCACTAGTTCTACCCTTAGTACTTTTAGAATTCTGGGATGAATCCCATCAGGCCCCATTGCTTTGTCCACCTTCAGTTTTAAAAATTCTTTCAGAACCCTTTTTTCTGTAAATGGGCTGGTATCAACTTCTGTATCCAGAGTGTTTCTATTGTTTGTTTTAGGTACCTCCCCCTCTTCATTTGTAAATACTGAACAAAAATATTTGTTTAGTATCTCTGCCTTTTCACAGTCACCCTCTGCCCACAACCCCTCCCCTTTATTAAGCCTCACTATCCCTCCCTTAGTCTTCCTTCACTCCCTGATTTACCTAAAAAAGGTTTTATCCCCCTTCTTAACTGAGTTGGCTATCTTTTCCTCAGTTCGGGCCTTTGCTGTTCTGACTGCCTTCCCAGCTTCCTTTTGCTTTCACTGATACAATTCTCTGTCCTGCTCCTTCTGTGATTCCTTGTACTTTCTGAATGCTTTTTCTTTCTCTTGAACCTTCACAGTGCCACCTCCTTTGAGAACCATAGTGGTTTCTTACATCGTTTTGTTTCGTTTATTTGCTTCACACAAAGGCTTGTTATCTCTGTGATGGCACTTTTTATGAGGCAGTATAGTGCAGTGGGTTAAGGCTCTGAGCTGCAGATCTGGAGACCTGGGTTTGAATCCCACAGCCGCCTAGGTGCATACTGTGTGGTCCTGAGCAAGTCACAACTGGAAACAAGTTTTGGCTTAGTGTGCTACTCCTGGTTAAACAATGTTCCCGTTCCCTTCCCTTTATTATTCTCCATTGTTCTTCTAACCCTCCTTCCTGCCCATTTGCTAGTACACTCACCCATTTTGGCAAAGTCAACCCTCCTGAAGTCCAGTACTTTTGCCTTTGTCCCTCCTCATCTTGAGGAGCACCATGTGGATCAAGGGAAATGGAGGGAAGGCGTACAGGAGGCCTGGTGTCCACGGTCTCGAGAAGGCATCCCCCTGCAGTGAGCCTTGCTGGGGGGGGGCCGCGGACATGAAAGCCTCAGCTTGGTGTTTTCCCTAGAGGCAAACAGGTCCACCACTTGTTTGCCCCAGTGGGAGAACAGGCTGTAAGCTACCTCTGGATGGAGAGACCACTCGTGGGATGTCTGACCTAAGTGGCTGAGAGCATCCGCCAGATGGTTAGAGGCTCCTGCCACATGGATGGCTAGGAGATCTGCCTCTAATTGGCTCATGAGGGTCCAGACATGGAGCGCCACCCTGCACAGCAGACGGAAGTGCATGTCGCCCTGTTTGTTAACATAGTACATGGTCGTGGTATTGTCAGCCTGGACTTGAACCACTTGACCCTGGAGCTGAGAAGCGAAAGCTGACAGTGCCAGTCGGACTGCACTGAGCTCCAACAGGTTGATGTGGCATCAGGACTCCTCTGAGGTCCAGAGCTCGTGGGCCCTGTCGTCCCCCATGTGGGCTCCCCAGCCCATGACAGCGTCATTGGTCATGAGGATGACTGTTGGCTCGGGGACAAACGGGATCCCTTCCTACAACCGGTCTGGGGCAGTCCACCATTGGAATGTGTCCCACATCTTCTGGGTTACAGTGATCAGCTGGTTGAAATGACCATGGCGCTGAGTCCACTGGGTGGGCAACTCCCACTGGATAGGGCGCATGTGCAACCAGGCCTAACGGACGACTGAGGTGCACGCCGCCATGTAACCCAGAAGGTGCAGAAAGTCCCGGGCAGGGTGCAATTGCCCAACCAGAAATGACTGGATAAAGAAGGAAAAAACCTCTGCCCCGTCTGCTGGGAGCCAAGCTCTGGCTTGACAAGAGTCGAGCCCTGCCCCGATGAAGCCCATCACCTGAGAAGGCATGAGTTCCGACTTGGCCTCGTTGATCAGAAGGCAGAGTTGAGAGCAGGTCTGGAGGGCCAGGTCCCTGGACCTCTCCACCTCCCGTTGGGTGGATCCTGCAAGGAGCCAATCATTGAGGTAAGGATAAATCCTGCTCCCCCCAAGATGTGCCGCCACCACTGCAATGCATTTGGTGAAGACCCTTGGGGCCAATGACAGGACGAACGGCATGGCTTGGAACTCATACAGGGTCCCTTCTGCCCTGAAGCGGAGGAACCGTTGATCGGACAGACGGATTGGGACGTGAAAGAACACGTCCTGCAGATCCAGTGAACAGAACCACATGTTTCGCTCCAAGGACGGTATGATCTGGGACAGAGTGACCATCCGTAAGGTGCGTGACCGGAGATATTGATTCAGGTCGTGCAGATCTAGAATGGGGCTCCAGACCCTCATCTGCTTGGGCATCAGAAAGTACCTGGAGACAAAGCCTGGGTCTGCTGGAGGATCCACCACTGGAGCTACTGCCTCCTTGAGGATGAGCTGAGTGATGTCGTCTCGGACAGCCGACTGGGTCTGAGCAGATACTCTTTCCTCCTGAGGGGCGCGGGCTCGGCTTGGAGGGTATTGCTCAAATTAGAGAGGCAGTCCCTGACTGACCACTTTGAGAACCCACCTGTCTGCAGTGACAACAGACCAGGCGGAAAGGAAGTGGCAGAGCTGGCCCCCATGGGAGGACCCAGAGCTGAGGTGATGGGAGAGGGGTTGACAGCCCCCGCCCGGTCACTGAGCAGGCCTGGAGGAGGCTGCGGCTCCAGAACCTGAACCTCTGCTTCCTTTATGGGCCTGTTGGGGTCTGGGCTTTGGCCAGGGGCGCCAAGCTTGAGCCTGCTGCTGATGCTAGTGCTGCTGTCCACCTTGAAAGAAGGACTGCTGAGCCGCCGGGGAAGAATGCCGAAAAGGCTTCTTTGTCTTCTGCTGGTTCTCGCCTGAAGAACCCTTGGCAGAAGTAGCGTCCAAGGTGGCACTGGACTGCTCAATGCACTGAAGGTGACCAGCCACTCCTGCTCCGAACAAGTCAGTCCCAAGGAAGAGCACGTCAGCTAGTTTGTGCTGGGAATCCGCCGGAAAGGAGGAGAGTCTCAGCCAAGCCCTGCAACGAGAGGCAACTGCAGCAGCCACCGAGCGGGCACAAGAAACCCCGACGCCCAGGGCCATCTAAAGCTCCTGTTTGGCAACAGCTCGGCCTTGATCCTGGACCTGCTTGACCATAGTCTGCCTGTCCATCGGGAGATGTGGGAGGACTTCATCCAGTGACCCTAAAAGGGTGTGAGAGAAGTGTGCCATGACGACGGCTGAACCTGCCTGATGAAGGCACAAGGAGGAAGCCGCATACACCTTCCTGGCTGAATGGGCCAGAAGCTTGGACTCTATCAGGAGATCGGTCAGTGTCGGCAGAATGCCTGAACACAGAAGCAGTCACCAGGCTCTTGGCCAAAGGGTGCTCTGTGAACCCCGCATGGGACCCCATGGGCACCACGTGCCTGAGCGCAATGCAGGCAGATGGTGCTGGACAAGAGGCAGGGCACTGCCAATTTCTAGGGCCGGGCAGACAACAGCCTCATCCACAGGAAAGGCCTCCATCAGGGTATCCCCTCTCTTAAGGATGTCCATAAGAGGGTACTCCGCCTTTTTCTGGATTGGCTCCAGGGGCATCCGTGTAGATTCAAAGATGAGGCAAAGAATCCTTTGAAAAGAGAAGGGATCTTCCTCTATCTCTGAGCCAACAGATGATTCATCATCACCTGGATGAGAATGCAAGCCGGTGACGTCCAAATTCGAGGTATCTCGGTATAACGGCAGATCGCCCAGGATGCCTTCAACTCACAGAGGGCAGTCCAGGGTGACCGTGACTAACAGTTGCCGGGGAAGCCCGGTGTCTGGTCTGTCTTCCTTGGAAGGAGCCCCTCCCACAGGCTGTTTGGGCAGTGGTTCCACTACAATTGGTAGAAAGACCATTTTGGGCCAAACTGGTGGTTTTGCTGGCTCTGTGGGCTGAGGAAACGATTTAATCTGCTCCAAAGGAGTCGGCTTAGACCTAGGAGGTGAAAGTCAGGCAATGGCTGTTGTAGAAGCTGGCGTCTGCTTGCTATCGGTAAAAATAAGCTGTTGCCATACGAGATCCTCGTAGCGCCAACGCAGCCTCTCATCACCCAAGGACGACCTATGGCGTCTTTTTATTTATTTATTTTTTTTAAGAGCGTCTATGGCTCTTCCTTGGCCTGTTGGTCGGGGGAGTCAGAGACCTCAATTGAGATAGGACGGGCCGACTCGGTCGCTCGAGAGATACCAGTAATTTCCCAGGATCAGGGACCACTTCTTCGATCGTAGACTCAGCAGGCTCGGTCTCTTCATCTGGGGGAAAAAAAAAAAAAAATCAGGGGGTTGATCAAGGGAATAGTGAACCGGAGTCGGTGATATCGGCTCGATCACGATTTTGACATCGTTGATTGACAATTTGGTCGACTGACCAGATGGCAAAGCCAAAAAGCCAGCGGTCGAAGAAGCAATCTCGACCAAGGTCGAGACCACATGTTCCTGGGATCGAGATCTCTCCCGCTCCCAAGAACATCTCCGTCAAGATGAAGATGATCCCGGATCCTTCTCCCGCTTACGGGATCGAGAGGCGTGTGAGCCCGCAGGCACCTCTCCCTTGGTTGGGAGAGACTGGCACAACTCTTGGAAGGAACCCGAGAACACAGAGCCCAGGTTGAGCGGAACAAAGAAGCTCTGAGAGGAATCTGCAGCACGAGCCGCTTCCTCCCCGAACGCTTGCATGCATTCCAACTGCTCAGCGGATCCCACAGCCATGGAAACTGCCCACCAAGCCTCCTTGGATTTCACCAGAGGGTTCCTCTTCTCCAGCCTCCCCAGCTTCAGGTATGTGAGACAGTCGTTGAGGACGCTGGGATGAAAAGCAAGACGCAGATTGCATTTCGAGATGTCATGGTCGACATCGAGGCAATAGACACATGGTGTGGGGATCGGTGCGCAACATTTTCTGGTCGCAAGGACACAGACGAAATCCGGGAGAAGACTTGTCTTCCATGATCAAAGCAGCAAACTTGCAATCGCTAACGTAGACAATGCTAATGTTTTGTATAACCGAAGGTTTGAAAGCCAGGGCCTACAAAATGCTTGAGCATGAGGGAGGCAACCTGAATTTTCCAGCAGATAGGAAGATCTGACGTCATGGGGCGGAGCCGAGGTATATACCACTCAGGTGGGTGGGAGGAGCCAGCCTGAAGACTTCCAGTGAGATTTAAAGCAGAAGGGGACATGCCAAAGAGTGTGGATGAACATATCCATGCTCCTAGAACCTGTGTTTCACTGATCCAATGGAACTACTTCTACTGCCCTGTTGTTCAGAAGGCCTTTTACCTCAGAAGCAAGAAGGTCTGACTGTGCCGACGACAGCCTGGGCTGCTGTTTGGGAGGATGATCCGGAGGGGGTTCCGAAAGATTAAGAGACCACCCCTCGCAGATTATCCTGAGGACCCATTTGTCTGAACTGGTTGTAAAACTAAGTCAGACGTCCTCCCACTGTTGAGGAGCAGTCCCCCTCGGGCAGGTGAGGTGGGACCTGGGCTGAAAACTCAGAAGGCGGGACTGGGCACTTTTGGGCCTTGAGCCTTCTGTTGCACTTTGTTTTGCGGCTGAGGGTTCTGGTTTCTGTTAAAACCTCCTCTGCCTTTGCCCCGAAAGGACGGACGGTTGTGAAACCGGCACTTGTTCCCACCCCCTCAGGAGGGGACGGGTGTAGGTCTGGCTGTCTTAATGGCAGACCTAGTCTTCCATGTGGCCTCTAGTGCTTGCTTCACCTGAGGTCCAAACAGATACATACCATCAATAGGTAAGGCCATGACTTGCTGCTGGGTGTCATTCGTGAAACCCGAAGTACGCAGCCAAGAGTGGCGATGATTGCAGATGTTAGCTGCCGCTCGCGAAGCGGTACTGAAGGCATCCACTGCAGCTTTAACCTGTTGGTTACTGAACTTGATACCCCTGGTTATGGTATGAAGTAGCTCTGAATTAACCTCCGATTCAGGCAGACCTTATACAATTGCTCTGAGTGAATGCCAAAGAACATGATCATATTGAGAAAAATAGCCCTGGTAGCTGGCAGTGCACATGCCCAGGGTTGAGGCAGCAAAGACCATCTTATTTAAGGTGTCTATCTTGTGAGATTCTTTGTTTATAGGACAGGCTGTAGACTCCTAAGGAAGGACAGCTTTATTCTCTGCCAGGACCACTATGGCATCAGCAAAGGCTTGTTAGGCCAAGATGGGGCCATCCTTGGGAAGGGCATATTTCCTGTCTATGGACTTGTCCACAGAAGGAATAAGAGCCGGATTCTTCCACACCATCTGCGAAAGGGTCTCGAAAGAGGGCTGTAACAAGGGGGTTAAATCCACAGGGATTTCCGGTACATGGAGATATTGGAGACGCAGAAGCTTCTCAGGATCGATTTCTGTGGTCTGGAGAGAAAGCGGAGAATTTAAATTCTTGAGCAGAGACTTAAAGGAAAGGTCCTCAATAACAGGGTCTGCAGGAGGATTAATCCCTGCCCCCAGGGCAGTGTCAACATTAACATCATTACCCAGTCTAAGATCTGGATCGAGCTTAAAATCATCTCCTAACAGTCCAGGAGGGACTGTACAGACAGGAATGGAGTGAAAACCAGGAGGAAGAAGTGAAGGAGAAAGAATCGGAGACTAAAACCTCTGGAAACTAGATGGCGCAGAGAAGAAAAAATTACTCACTTTACTAATGTTGTTTCTTCTAATGGAGTCTTGATGTATTCTGACTATTGCAGTGATCTCCAACCTTTGAACTGCCCCGGAGAACAAAGAGTTAACTTTCCATGCAAGGTATGGAACGCTGAGCTCGAGCTCGGTTGAAGCCTCTGTCTGCTGCTGTTTGAACCCCAACCGTCATATCTTTACGAGCTATACTCACTGGGAGTTCTGTGTGGAAACTGTAAACTCACACTAGCCAACTAGCAACTAAATTTGATAAAGGTTTTTTTCGGTTTTAAAGCAAAAGACTCAAGTCAGGAAACCCAAAATACAAAACACAACACACACCCAAAATAAAGGAGGGTGAGAAAAAAAGGGGCACCTCTAGGTGCCAACACTGCTTCTGCCTACCCACATCCCAAAAAACAGGTTCTGAGAGGGGAGGGAGGGAGAATACATCAAGACTCCATTAGAAGAAACAACATTACTAAGCTAAGTATTTTTTCTTCAAACAACATGAAGTCTTGATGTATTCTGACTACTGCAGACTACCAAGCAGTACCTTCATGGAGGAGGGACAGAACCTACTTTGGGAATAGGCTCTGAAGTACTGCTGTGCCAAACCGAGCATCACTCCTAGCCTGGATATCCAGAGAGTAATGCTTGGTGAAAGTATGGACTGTTTTCCAGGTGGCTGCTTGACAAATCTCTAAGATAGGAATATCCCTGGCAGCAGCCATGGAAGCAGCTGTACCTCTAGTAGAGTGAGCTCTCAGGACTGAGTGTGGGATTCTACCCAATTTTTCGCAGCAGAATTGTATACAAGAGACAATCCACCTGGCAATAGATCTTTTAGTGGCAGGTTTTCCCTTACCAACCTCTCCATAAACGAGGAACAACTGGAGGGAGTCAAACCTGTGACCCTTGGTGCGCTCTATGTA
Source organism: Neoceratodus forsteri (assembly GCA_016271365.2). Lineage (NCBI taxonomy): Eukaryota > Metazoa > Chordata > Ceratodontiformes > Ceratodontidae > Neoceratodus > Neoceratodus forsteri. The sequence continues at coordinate 358,958,764 of CM028137.1, forward strand.
GTAGCTAAGAGCCCTTTTTACATCCAGGCTGTGCAGCCTCCTCTCTCCAGAGGAGGAATGGTCAGTGAAGAAAACGGAGAGACAGACTGATTAAGGTGGAAATCTGAAACCACCTTAGGCAAAAAGAAAAAATTACTCACCTTAGTAATTGCTTTTCTTCTCATGGAGTCTTGCTATATTATGACATATAGCAGTTAGCCACAGCACTTGAACTGCCCCGAGGGAAGGAGTTAACCCAGGCTGACTGAGTTCCAAGCGCGAGCGCCTTGCTGAAAGCTCTATCTGGCTAGTTTCAAATTGAAACTGTCAGATCTTTACGGAGCCAACACTAAGCAAAAGTCTGTGTGGAAAAAACTCTACACTAGCCAAATGGCTACCTACTAGTAGAAATAACAATAACAGAAACAACAACAACATCACCCTGACAAGCACTATTAGGCCCCCCTCCCAAAAGACTCAAGTCCAGGAGGGGGGCCAAACCTACAAGTAAAACAGAAATATCTAGTTTTCCTAATCCTAAAGAAAAGGGAAAAAGGAAAAGAGCTATAATGGCATGACACAGTGCTTGCACCAATTTGCCAACCCCTTACCCAAGTAGAAGTTCTGAGAGGGGCAGGTTGGGGGGGTGGTCATAATATAGCAAGACTCCATGAGAAGAAAAGCAATTACTAAGGTGAGTAATTTTTTCTTCAAACACCATGAAGTCTTGCTATATTATGACATATAGCAGATTACACAGCAGTACCTCCATGGAGGAGGGCCAGAACCTACTTAGGAAATAGGCTCTGAAGCACGGCTGTGCCAAACCGAGCATCTCTCCTGGACTGGACATCCAGGGAGTAATGCTTGGTAAAGGTGTGAACTGTTTTCCAGGTAGCAGCTTGACAGATTTCCAGAATGGGAATATCTCTAGCAGCCGCTAGAGATGCAGCTGTACCCCTGGTGGAATGGGCCCTCAGTCCTGAGGGGGTTCTACCTAGTTTTTGGTAGCAAATTGGATACAAGAGACAATCCACCTGGCAATTGTCCTCTTAGTGGCAGGTTTCCCTGCAACCTCGCCACAGGTAAGGAAGAGTTGGAGGATTCAACCTGTGACCCTTGGTGTGCTCCAAATAGTAGCTTAAAGCTCTTTTGATTCATCAAATTGTGCAATCTCCTCTCCACCCGAGGAAGAATGCTCAGTGAAAAATACTGAAGGGAGATGGATTGGTTAAGATGGAAATCTGAAACCACTTTAGGTAAAACTTTCTGTTAGTCCTGAGGACTACCTTATCTCTGTGAAAAGAAATAAAATCCTTTTCACTGACAGGGCTTGTAACTCACTTATGCGCCTGGCAGAAGTGATGGCCACTAGGAAAACAGTTTTCCAAGTTAGAACTTAAAGTCTGCTGAAGACAGAGGTTCAAAGGGGGTTGCATTAACTGAGCAATGCAACATTAAGGTCCCAGGCAGGCTGGGTCCCAAAAGGAGGGTTAGTGTGAAGTAACCCTTAAAAACTTGGAAAACACAGGGTGAGAAGAAAGGGAGGCAGGCTTTCCTGCTGATATAAAAGCAGAGACAGCTGCCAGATGAACCTTTAAGGTAGCTGGCCTGAGGCCTAAGGAATTAAGATGGACCAAGTAGTCCAGCAAATGGGCAATCAGCAGATTCTGGGATAATTTGCTTCCCAGAACACCAGATGGAGAACCTCTTCCATTTGGAATTATAAGTGGCCCTAGTGGAAGGCTTCCTAGAGGCCTTTAAAATATCAAGGACACCTTGAGAAAGGTGTAATTCAGCAAATTCTAACTCATCAAGAGCCAAGCCTTGAGGTGGAGGGATTTGAGGTCTGGATACCAAACTCTCCCCTGGGCACAGGTCAGCAGGTTGTGGACCCTGGAAGGCCCAGGGAGGTGGACTGACAGGACAGAAGCAGTGGGTACCAGGGTTGCCTGGCCCAGTCTGGTGCAATCAGAATCACTTTGCAGGGCTGGGATCTGATTTTACCAACACCCTGAAGAGAAGGGGAAGGGGGAAAGGCAACAGGAACTTCCCTTCCCAATCCAACAAAAGGCATCCGGGGACTGAGCCCATTACTGGAGGCCTGCAACAGAACAGAGGAAGTTGGTGGTTGTCTGGGGCTGCGAAAAGATCTATCTGAGGAGTGCCCCATCTGGCAAAAAACTGACCCCAGCACTAGGGGATTCAAAGACCATTCGTGATGACCCTGAGAAATCCTGCTGAGGGCATCCGCTAGGACACTGTCCTTCCTGGAAGGTGAACTGCTACTAGGGAGGTGTTCAGGAGTAAGCTAGAGACCACAACTTCATTGCTTCGGTGCACAAGGCTGATGACCGAGTGCCCCCCTGCTTGTTGATGTACCACACTGTTGTGGTATTGTCTGTCCTGACCTGAACTACTTTGTTCTGGACAGATGCTGAGAAAACCTGAAGAGCTAAAAAGACAGCTCTGAGTTCCAACAGGTTGATGTGGAGCAGAGATTCCTGGGGGGACCACACTCCCTGAGTGGAAAGGTCGCCTAAGTGCGCCCCACCCCAGCAAGGAGGCATCCGTGGTGAAGGTGAGGGAATGAGAAATGGGAATGAAGGGACCCCTTGTCTTAGATTGCTCTGATCCTGCCACCACTGAAGAGCTAGAATCAGAGTTTGGGTCACTGGGACCAATTTGCAGGGGTCCCTCCTTGGGACCAATAGGCCTCAAGTGAAACTGAATGTCTCATCTGGAATCTTGCTCCTTGCACTACAGCTGTGGAGCAGCCATGTGCCCTAGAAGTTGCAGAAAGTGCCTTACTGGTCGAGAGACCGCAAGAGGGTGAAAGAGGATGCCAGGGCAATCAGCTTCTCTACCTTTCCGAGGGAGAAATGCCCTGGCCAACTTTGTGTCCAATTCTGCACCTATGAAAGTTAGTACCTGAACTGGTTCTAGAACTGACTTTGGTAAGTTCAGCAGGAATCCTAGGAAGTGAGAAGTCATTGACTTGCAAGTGGGATTTTACCTGATCTGGGGACTGACCCACAATGAGCCAGTCGTCCAGGTAGGGAAACACAGCAACCCTTTGCCTTCTGAATGAGCCACTACCACAGCTAGACATTTTGTGAATACCCTTGGAGCAGAGGTAAGACCGAAGGGCATTGCCTGAACTGGTAGTGACCTGAGGGCAGTTCAACCTGAGGTATTTTCGGTGAGAAGGCCTGATCAGGACATGAAAATAGGCAGCCTTGAGGTCCAGGGAGGCTAGCCAGTCCCTGGCCTGAGGGAGGGCAAAATCATTGCCAGAGTTAACATTTTGAACTTTGGTTTCAAAGATGCTTGTTCAGGTACCTTAAGTCCAGAATGGCCGCCATTCTCCTGTCTTTTTTGGGGTAAGAAGTATCTGAGTACAGCCCCTGCCCTGGTGACAAGGAGGAACCCTTCCACTGCTTTGCAGTCTAGGAGGAAGAGACCTCTGCTTCCAAAGCAAGGGCCTCTAAAGGGCTTGCAGGTGGAAAATGTCTGGTTCTCATCTTTGAAACTGTTTGAAGCTGAGAACAAGACCCTGGCTTACTACCTCCAGAACCCACTTGTCCGGGCTAGGGACACCCAGTTCTGGCTGAAAGAGCCAACCTGCCTCCAACTGGTACAGGAGAATCGGCCCTGGCATCCCATCAGGGTGCCTGCTTGGCAGTAGCCTTAGGCTGAGGGGTGGGGGACGGCTTACCTGCGCCTGCCTACCTCTGCCTCTGAAAACCCTCTGTGCAAAAGCAGAGGAGGCTTGGGATTGATGGAAAGGCCTGCCCCTCACCTCTGGGAGTGTGCCTCTGTGGAGTGGCATGCTGCTCCTTGGCCTGGGCACTTTTGTAGGTAGTTCTGTATTCATCCTCTTTTCATATAATTTTCCGCTTGCTCTCCAAACAGAGAATTTCCCACCACAGGAAAATCCATAGCATTGACTGAGTATCCTGTGACAGATTAGTGCACCTGAGCTATGCCAACTCACGGAAAGCTACAAAGTGGCCATGACCCTAAGAAACATCATTAACATCTACAGCAGTATGAAATTGAACTTTAGAGGCTTCAATGCCATCAGCAGCCACCTGTTCCATTCACTAGCCAGCTGGCCATGGGCCTGCTTGGCTAACTGCAACACTGTATCCCATCTAGATTTCTAATATCCAGCCACTAAGCCATATAATTTGCCTGCCTGAGTCCCAAAGAAGCTGCCATATACTGTTTTTTCGCCATGGCATCAATTTTCCTGGAATCCTTATCAGGAGGATGTGAGGCCAGGGGATATTAGCCTTGTCACAGGCTGCAGCTTGTACCACACCTACATGACTACACTGCTTAGTGAGGAAGTCTGTATCAGGGCCTGATAAGCATACCTTCTGTCCATTTTTTTATCTACAGGAGGGACAGAATGAGGATTTTTAAAATTTTGTTGTTTGCTTCCTAAATGACTTATGCAAAGGAATAGACAACTTCCTAGACTCTGGGATATCCATCATCTCAACATAATCAGGCTCCTCTTGCTCATCCACAGCCTCTTCCAAGGAAGCTGGAGGGTTTCTGCAACCTTTGTAAAACATAAAATGAGAAGGGACTCAGACAGCATAGGGGAGATTCTAATGGTCTGTCTGGAGAAATGTCCGGTTCAATGGGCACGTCCAGACCCTCCCAGCCACATACATGATGATCAAAATCTTCCTCCCTCCTGTGGTTCATAAATTCCTCAACACCATACTCTTGAACCACTGAACCGAACGAACCAACTTTTGCCAGCTGTTGGTGGTCTCGCCGTCCCCTGAGACAGTGACTGGACAATCTGTATGGCTTTAGTTATCTCTGCAGCAGTTGGAGAGGCAATCTTGCACTCCAGACCTGCTGATTTCTTAGATTTTTACTGGGACGGTTCCTCAGAACCAGCCTTCCTTTGCCAGAGGAAGTCTCGCCCTGGTCAGAGGGCACCCTCTGGTCCAGTGGGTGCTGGACCGGGCTGGCCATCCGGGTCAGCGGACTTTTGGCCTCTCGTTCCCTGAGCCGGCCCAATCTTTTCTCCAGGGTGGCTGCAGGGAAATTCTTACACACCTGGCAGTCTGACAGGAGGTGGTCAGCTCCCAGACAATAAACACATGTGGTGTGTGGGTCAGCCTTGGCAAAGGCTTCCCCACAAACATCACAGTGTTGAAACCCAGTGGGCCCGGTTTTTCTTTTGGGTTTCTCAGACATAATGCCAGCCTATCCAAAAACTTGCCCTTTTTATGGCAGTGCCAGGCAAGACACCCTTATCGGTTCCTAACCGTGTCACGGGTATTTGAAAAAACCCAATTTAAAAGTTAGGTTTTTTTAGAACCGATAAGAACCGGGAACCGCACTCTAAAAGCCCAAATTATTGTTTAAAATTAGTATTTTTGAAAACCGATCGGTTCAAAACCGAACCGATAATGAATTTCCACACAGACTTTAAAATCCTGTACTTACAGTTTACCAGATAGAGCTTTGAACCGAAATGCGGGAAAATAATTACTTTTGCCGGTTAAAATGAACCGAGAAACACTCGTTTGAACCCAGAAATGAACCGAGCTGAAGGAGAGATCTCCGGAGCGACTGTTTAGTGAAGCGGAGTAAAGAATCTGACAGTTTCAATTTGAAACTAGCCAGATAGAGCTTTCAGCAAGGCACTCGCGCTTGGAACTCCAGTCAGCCTGGAGTTAACTCCTTCCTCTCCGGGGCAGTTCAAGTGCTGTGGCTAACTGCTATATGTCATAATATAGCAAGACTTCATGGTGTTTGAAATGAAAATTACGTACCTACCGTAATTCTTTATCTTCTCTTGTATCTTCACCATTCATTACTGCTTGGTTAGTGCCGAGCGCGCACCCTTCACGGAGTTTTTTATTTTGAGTCGGCTCCAACGCCGGCCTCGAGCAGCGACATACTGAGTCATGCGCGAGGGCGGCCGTTAGATGTCAGCAGACTCCCCTCTATCTCAGTTCTGGTAGTCGGAGAGGCGAAACTAAAGGGTAAGAAAAAAGGAAAGCGAGGCAAGAGAGCCGTGGGACAGAAAAAGGAAAGGATATAAACTGATAAATGGGATAAGCTGGTAGAGAATAGACAGAGGAGAGAGAATTCCTACCCTAAGGGACCGCAGGGCCTCCTTTCCAGGGCGGCTCTAGGGGAGGAACAGAGAGAAGGAAAGAGAAAGCAGAAGAAGAAGAAAAAGAGGCATGTTGAGAGGGAGAACAGTGCCCATCGAGCATTGGCTGAGAGGCTTATAGGCTCAAGACTAACAAGGGACCAAGAATCCCAGTTACTAGGACTGAGGGGAGGTTCAACCGAACCACCTGAACAGATTCGAATGAGGGCAAGATCTCTGAACTGTCAAAATGCCAAGTCCCGACATCCTAGCTGAGGGCTCCTAGACTGCCCGGGCAGAACCTGTTCCGGGAAGAGCGCCCACCCAGGAAGGGGACTAAGTCCCTTAGCACCTTGTTAAGTGCTAACACAGCAGTGTATGGGAAAGACTATGCCTTCTCGAAGGCAGTTTTGTATGAAAGATAGAGTGGAAAGTACAGTTACTTAAGAACTTACCGTAACAGTAGATCTTCGAGAACAGCTCTTGCAGCAGGTTACACCATTAGGACTGAAGCCGGCAGGCATCAGGACCCCACGGAAAAATTCTAGCTAGCCATCTTCAGCGGGGACCGCCCCCAACATCGGTCCCGCCTCCAACGCCGGACGAGTATATAAGGGGCGGTCCCACCAGATTCCCCAGTTCTCCGCCGGAGACTTCCGCCGCAGGCTGACATAGACGTGGAGACCGAGGATCCACCGTCAGAAGACAAAGGGAAAATTTCCTGTTAGTAAGGGCTTGCTTTCATGCCTCCTCCAAGGAGGAAGGTGGGAGGCATGGTTTGCCGTAAGAGCTGTCTCAAGATCTACTGTTACGGTAAGTTCTTACGTAACTGTACTATCTTACTTCGAGACACAGCTCTTGCAGCAGGTTACACCATTAGGACAGATTCCCAAGCAGTAACGCTGCAAACATTCTGGGAGGAGGAAAATGAAAATTACGTACCTACCGTAATTCTTGATCTTCTTGGACGAGTCTCCACCACTCATTCACACTAGTGGGATTAGCGCCGGAGGCACTAGGACCCATCGGGAGCAAACTTTTTGCTGGAGGGTCGGCGCGAGAGATGGCGCCGCGAGGCATGGCGCCATGAGCAGCGTCGAGCGGCAATGACCATCTCATGCCACGTACCCTCCAACCGCTTCAGTACATTTTTTACCAAGGAGGGTGCAGCGAACTAACGTAAAAGAGTAAATCTAATCCTTAAAAACGGACATAAGATAGTCCGTCGACACCCGTGTAAGAAGGGTCAGCAAAAGAAGTCCTCACGGCCTAAAGATTTGAGGGAGTGAAGACCAACACAGCTGTGGGAAGCCTGGGATGGAGGGAAGGCAGAGTGGTGGAGACTCGTCCAAGAAGATCAAGAATTACGGCAACAATGTAATTTTCATATCTTCCTGGACATAAGTCCTCACCACTCATTCACACACTAGTGGAGAGTACCAAGCTGATAATCCCCTAAAAGGGCGGCAGGAGAGCCAGAGCTCACGTGGCCTAAGATAGAAGACCACTCAAGGATAGTTCTGCCGAATGCGGAATGTCGCTTGAGCATGAATATCCAGTGCATAATGCTTAACGAAGGTATGCACTGAGCTCCAGGTGATGCAAGCGCCAGATATCCGAATTGAACACTGCGAATCTCCGCTTAAAGATGCCGCGATCACTCTAGTAGAGTAAGTGACACCTACCCTCCAATTTAACTTGAGCCATGGAGTAGCATGTCGAAAAGCATGCCACTAACCATGATGAGATGCATCTAATAGCGACGGGTTGACCTAGCCGGTGTCGCTGAAAGAAAACAGTTGCTGAGTCTTATGAAAATTTTGGTTCTATTCCTAAATAGAACTGCAAGGCTGTCTCTTTAATATCCAAGGAATGAAGAGATCGCTCCTTCATTTTGGAAATTAGCTAAGTAAGAGGGAAGTACCAGAGGTTGGTTTAGATGGAATTCTGACACAACCTTGGAAGAAATTTAGGATGAGTATGGAGAACTACCTTGTCTTTATGGAATACAGTATAACTGAGGGTCCGGCTACCAAGGCATGAATTTCCGAGACCTCATGTGGCTGAGGGTAATGGCCACCAGGAAGGCAGTCTTCCAGGTAAGAAATTTTAGCTCACAGGTAGCTAAGGCTCGAAGGCTTCCGAGTGAGCATGTCCAGCACCAGGTTAATGTCCCAGGTTGCAATTGGACGCCTAACAGGGGGTCTGTATGAAGAATCCCCTTAAGAAATCTCTTCACTATAAGAAGCTGAGCCAGAGTCAAGGAAGAAACCGCTCATGGAACGCTTGAGATGGCACTAAGGTGAACTTTAATCATGGAGTACTGGAGAACTGAGTTTGATAGGTCCAAAAGATACTCCAGAACCTTGTCAGGAGGACAGGAAAAGGGATTCCAAGAGGACTTTGCACACCAGAGAGAAAAGCGCTTCCATTTGAAGCGACGTTGGGTGGCTGGCTTCGCCAAGCAGCCAGAAGGATGTCCGGACTCACGAGAACGTTGAATCGATCTACTTCTACCTCTTCAGGAGCCAAGCATGAAGGTGAAGTGATTTCAGGTTGGGATGGACCAACGAACCCTGAGTCAAAGGTTGATTTGCAAGGAAGTGGTCTCGTGAGGCTGCCAACATACTGTTGAGCAGAGGAAACCATAGTTGCCGAGGCCAGGAGGAGCAATGAGAATCATTTTGGTCCCCTGAGAATCGAACTTGAGGAAAACTCTGGATTAGAGGAATCGGTGGAAGCGGAAGAAAAGCTTTGTCCACCGTAGCCTGAATGATCCTGACAGAAAATGCCAGGCCCTGGATTTCTGGAGCAGAAGAGAGGCAGTTTTATGCTGAGTGGGATGTAAAAAGGTCCAGGTCTGGAGTCCCCACTCTTTCTAATAGTGACCGAGCTACGGTTGGATCAGAGACCACTCGTGAGGGTCTGCCTGCTCTGCTGAGGTGGTCTGCTAGATCATTTGTATACCTGGCAGATAAACCGCCTGAATCAGAGACTTGTGCTCCAAGCACCACTCTCACACCCCTCATTGCTTCCTGCAAAGGGGTAAGAATGAGCACCGCCTTGCTTGTTGATTAATACATCACAGCTTTGTTGTCCGCTTGAAGGAGAAATGTTCTTGTGACAAAGGATATCCTTCAGAGCTCGGATCTTAGAGGACCGCTTCATCTCCAGGAGACATTTATGTGAGAAGAGTTTCAAACTGAGTCCATACACCTGAGTGTGGAGGGAGTTTACAGTGAGCTCCCCATCCCATTAACGATGCGCGCCTGTGGTGATGGAGATCTGATGATCCGGGGAGCAAGGGGAACCCTTCCAGGAGATTGTTGTCTTGAGTCCACCAGGTGAGAGACCTTCAAGGGCTCCGTCACCTTGATGGGATAAGACTGGGGGTAAGAGGTCGGAGACCACTGGAGTGGAGAGCATCCATTGGGTGGTTCTCATGCAACCGGCCAGGGGGTGGGGCTGAGTGAACACCGAGGACGCTATGAGACCTGAACATGCTAACGAGAGAGCTGTAACCGATTGGTTCTCGACATGTAACGGCCATCCTAAGGATGTCGAGTCTTCTGTCCTCTGGAAGGAAAGCCTCATGGGAAGAGGGTGTCTCAGAAGCGTCCCCTATGAAAAGGAGCCCTGGGAGGGCTGCAGTTGTGATTTTTCCAACATTCAGCAGAATTCCCATGGACGAAGATGATTGTAGTCGCTTGCACGGGCTTCCAAAGTCCCTTGCTGGACGTGGGCTTGTTAGAAGCCAATCGTCCAGGTAGGAAACACTCTGGAGTCCCATCTTCCTGAGATGCGCCAGAACTGCACAACACTTTGTAAAGACTGCTGTGGCCGAGGATAGCCTAAAAGGCAGGACTCTGAACTGATAATGCTGACCCAGAGCTACAACCTGAGGAAATCCAGCGTGGGTCGGGTGGATGGGGATATGCTAGTAAAGCCATTCTGGCATATCCAGGGAGGCTAAAGCCAGTCAGGTTGATGCAGCAAGGGTACAGGGTACCTAGGGGTCTTCATTTTGAATTTCTCCTGGGGAGAAATTTGTTTAACTTTCTGATGACTAGAATGGGCGATTCCCCAGACTTCTTTGGAACCAGGAAGTAATGGGAGTAGAACCTGAGTCTGCGAGATGCGGGCACCAGTTCTATTGCCCTGTTGCTTAGAAGGCCCTGATCCTCGGTGAGGAGGTCTGATTGAGAGGCCGACAACCTGGGTTGTCGTTTCGGGGAGGACAATCGGGGTTTCAAAAAATTGAGAGAATAACTCTCGAATTATCCTCAAGGACCCATTTGTCCGAAGTTATGGACTTCCACTGGTTGTAGAAGTACATCAAACGACTCCTCCCACTGAGGAGAAAGTTCCACCCTCGGCAATGTGGATGGAACTTGGGCCAGCAATAATTCATAAAGGTGGCTGGGGGGGCTTTAGGCCTCGCGCTTTCTTGCTGCACTTTCTTTTGAGGTTGGGCAGGTTGGCTTTTATGGAAGCTTCCCCTGCCTCTGCCTCCCTCGGGAAGGACTGACGTACTACAAACTGACGCCTCGTCTTACATGCCCCGAGAGGGAGCAAGGCTGAGTTCTGGCTAACTTAATGGCCGACCTAGTTCCTCTGAGTGGCTCCCCTAAGGCTTGTTCACCTGAGGGCCGAAAAAGAAAGGAGCCATTGAAGGGCAGCGCCATTATTACCTGCTGCTGAGCATCATTCGTGAAGCTTTGAAGCACGCGAGCCAGGAATGGCGCCGAGTACAAATACCTGCGGCTGTTGAGCGAGAAGCAGTGTCGAAGCTATCTATAGCGGCTTTGACCTGTTGGTTATTGGACCCATACCCCTAGTAACGGTCAGGAAGAAGTTCTGACTTGAGTCCGAATCCGGAAGAGCTTCAACCATTCTTTTCAAAGAGTGCACAGGATATACTCATACTGAGAAAAATAGTTTTGATAACTGGCAATACGTAGATACTTAGAGTGGAGGGCAGTCAAGACTCTTCTACCTAATGTATCAATCTTATTGTGACTCTTGTTAATAGGTCGAGCTGTAGTAGTTTGAGGAAGAACGACCTTACTCTCTGCCAGGATTACAATAGGATCCGTAGCGTTTGGGATGCCAAATGGACGATCCTTGGGAGCTTGAATACTTCTCAATGGATTTAGCCACTGAGAGAATAAGAGCAGGATTATTCTGATACCATTTGAGACAGCGTCTCGAAGGAAAGCTGGATCGGAGGAGTCAAATCTCGTAAGGGATCTCCGAGCTTGATGAAGGTACTGGGAGTCTTGGTCCATCTTCCAGGATCGATGTCTGTAGTCTGGAGAGAAAGAATGGATCTCAGGTTCTTCAACAGAGACTTCAAGGACAGGTCCTCTACCACAGGCTCTGTAGCAAAGACAGATCCTGTTTCCTCCACTTCATCACCGAATCAAGGTCTGGGTCAGGCTCAACATCATCTCCTGATGGTCCAGAAAGGACTGATTGGACAGGAAAGGAGGAAAATTAGAGAGGAGGAAATAGCAGAGAACAAGGAGAGTCCGAGGGCCCCGCCAGAAGGCAAAGGGGTTGAAAACGCACCCAGAGGGGCACGCGCTGAGAGACACGCGGCGCCGATCTTTGACAAGTCATGAAGGCTTTGAGCGTAACTTAAAAAGGCACCATCAGCTTTGGCCAGACTTCGCTGAAGGCGCCGGAAAACGCCTCTAGAACCTGGAAAGCAGAGAAGGAAAACCAGGAGATAAGGGCATCAGGAGGCCCCGCGCCCGCAGCCATGGAGGGGGGGAACACTTAAGCGGCCACAAGGCCTCCTCTGCTCTCCTGTTACTCGGGTCAGCAGATCACTCATCAGGCAAAAGTACCCGCGCTCCTGCAAAGGGAGCGGTGGGTATGTCCCAGAGAGCCAGATAGGATCCGGATACTATTCCCACTTCTTTCTGGTTCCGAAGAAAACGGGACCTCTGTCCAATCCTGGACTTCAGCAACCTCAACTTGTCGGTCGCGTACAAACGTTTTCGCATGGTGACCCTCCAAGGACTCATTCCCATGCTGAAAAAGGACGCTGCCTTAGCGTCCCTGGACATGCAGGACGCCTGCCTGCACATCCCAGTAGCTCAAGCGCACAGGAGGTTCCTGCCCTTCGAGTTTCTCAGCCACCACTTTCAGTTCCGGGCCCTTCCGTTCGGACTGTCTTCGGCCCCCAGGGTCTCTACCAAGTGTATGGCAGTCGTGGCAGCGTCTCTGAGGAGACAGGGCCACTACGTGTTCCCGTACCTGGATGACTGGCTTCTCATGGCTGCCTCCAAAGAGGCACTGTTGATGACTATTCAGAGCACCCAGGACCTGTTCCAGTCTCTGGGCATTCTTATCAACTACTGTGAAGTCTCTCCTAGTACCGTCCAGAGCTGCAAGTTCATAGGTGCAGTTCTGGACACCATCAAGGGAAGACTTTCTTCCCGAAGCAGAAGAAGCGAACACATCAGATCCCTCATCAGGGATCTTCGGCAAAAAGACTGTCCCCGCCAGGTTGGTCCATCACTTGCTCGGACACATGGCTGCGGCCATTCCAACCGTCCCTTTGGCAAGGCTCCACATGCGGGTAACCCAGTGGATGCTCAAGGTGCAGTGGGACCAAAGGCAAGACCACATGCAGCATCAGGTCAGAATCACGAACGCCGTGATTCGAGACTGGCAATGGTGGCTAGACCAGGGACACTTTCTCAGGTGTCCCGCTTACCTACGCCCATCCCAGAGGCAGTCCTCTCCAGACGCCCAGGGCTGGGATGGGGAGCGCACCTGAACGGGTGAGGTCCCAGGGAACATGGACCCCTCAGGAAGCTCACCTCCACATCAACGTGCTGGAGATGAGGGCGGTCCTTTACACCCTGCAGGCCTTTCAGTCAGAAATACCGTCGAGTACCCTTCTGCTTCAGACAGACAACACGGCGGTGATGTATTACCTCAACAAACAAGGAGGCGCACACTCTTACCCCCTCTGCAGGGAGGCTATGAGGGTGTGGGATTGGGTAATCCGACACGGCGCGAGCCTGATTGCAGTTCACATTCCCGGAGTGGACAACACAATCGCAGATGGCCTGATTCATTTCCAGGCCAGAGTCCACGAGTGGGAACTTCTTCAGGAGGTAGCAGAGGATCTGTTTCTTCAATGGGGCACTCCAGACTTGGACTTATTTGCTTCCCCATCCAACGCAAAACTGCCCAATTTTTGCTCACTAGATCCAGGGCCTGGTGTTTTCTGGCGAGATGCGTTGTTCCTCTCCTGGGCGGACAGATTCCTCTACGCTTTCCCTCCCTTCCCGTTGATCCAGAGAGTTCTTCTCAAACTGTGCAGGGAGCACGCAACAATGATCCTGGTAGCACCTTTCTGGCCCAGGCAGATCTGGTTCCCATGCTGACGCAATTGTCCCGGGAATCTCCAGTTCCGTTGCCTTTCAGCTCCCACCTGTTGTCTCAGGAGGAGGGTTCACTAGTCCACCCGGACTTACGCTCACTGAACCTGCATGCATGGCTCCTAGAGACATAGCCATTATGCGATACGGGGTCTCGCAAGAGGTGGCGGAAGTCCTTTCCGCGGCCAGAAAGCCGGCAACACATGCGACGTACGCCATGAAGTGGCGCCGTTTTTGCTTATGGTCGCAGGCACGCGGCCTTTCCCCTTTAGAATGCCCGGTGAAAGGGGTGCTGGAATACCTTCTTTCCCTATTCCATTCGGGTCTCGCCTACTCCTCCATTAAAGTGCACCTCTGCGCAATCTCTGCATACCACTCGGGTGGGACAGCACACAGGCACAGCTTGATGCCTCTCGAGACTTCCTGAGAGGGTGTTACACCTTAGGCCACCCATCAAGGATCCGTTCCTCCATAGGGACCTACTCTTTGTCCTGAACAACTCACGCTTCCCCCTTTGAACCTGCCGCGGATTGCGAACATTTTCTGTCATGGAAAACGTTATTTTTAGTTGCTGTCACGTCAGCAAGGAGAGTTTCCGAGCGTCACGCTCTCATGTGCAAGGAGCCTTATTTAATTTTTCACCAGGACAGAGTGTCTCTGAGGACGAATCCTAAATTCCTGCCTAAGGTGGTCTCCACCCTCACTCTCAACCAGGACATCGATTTGCCTGTGTATTTCCCCAAGTACTCTAATAGAGGAGAGGCATTGCTTCACACCCTGGACGTTCACCGCTCCTTAAGGTTCTACCTGAATAGAACTAAACAGCTTCGCAAGTCAGAGCAACTATTCGTTTCCTTTGCTGAGAGGATGCTGGGACAACCAGTCTCAAAGCAGACCCTTTCTCGCTGGCTTGTCCAGTGTATTTCATTTTGCTACAACAGACATAAGCCCCTCCCGGGTACAGTCTGGGTCACTCGACAAGGGGTGGCTACCTCCTTTGCAGCACTGCGCAACGTCCTCCACCTCGCCATTTGTGCTGCAGCTACTGGAGCTCAGTGCACACATTTATTAGGCACTATAGCCTGGATATTACATCACGGCAGAGAGCCAGTTTCGGCCTAGCCGTTCTACAGGGTCTTCTGTCCTAGAGTCAGGACTTGTTCAAGATCTCTCCTAATTTCCTCCTCCCAGAATGCTTTCAGGCGCTATTGCTTGGGAATCTGTCCTAATGGTATTACCTGCTGCAAGAGCTGTATCTCGAAGTAAGATAGTACAGTTACGTAAGAACTTACCGTAACAGTAGATCTTAGAGAACAGCTCTTGCAGCAGGTACCTTCCCGCCCACCATTCCCCCTTGGAGGAGGTACGGCCTACCAGGCCTTGGCAGGAGCTTTAGCTCTTTTCTTCTGATGGCGGATCCTCGGTCTCCCCTTCTGATGTCATCCTGCGGCCGGGAGTCTCCGGCGGGAGAACTGGGGAATCTGGCGGGACCGCCTCCTTATGTACTACGTCTGACGTCGGGGCGGGACCGATGTCGGAGGCGGTCCTCGCTGAAGACTGCTAGCTAGAAGATTTCCGTGGGGTCCTGACGCCTGCCGGCTTCAGTCCTAATGGTGTTACCTGCTGCAGGAACTGTTCTCGAAGATCTACTGTTACGGTAAGTTCTTACGTAACTGTACTTTCCTTTTCATCCTCTCCCCCAGACTCTAAACCACAGACACCTCGGGTGAAGGTTGGGAGCCCATCTAGGTCCCCATCGGACCCAGGGCTCCTGGTCCAAGCTCAACAAACTCTCCACATCAGTGTGCTCGAGCTCGGGCAGTGTTGCACGCTCTCCAAGCCCTTCACCAATACATCCTTCCCGGCCACCTAGCTGTCCAGACGGATATGTGTGTGGTTTGGTACATCAGCAAACAAGGGGGGACTCTGTCCTACCCTCTTTGCAGGGAAGCAATGAGGGTTTGAGATTGGGCAACACAACACGACCTTCACCTCACGGCAGTTCATGTTCCAGGAGTCGACAACACCCTGGCAGACAGGCTAAGTTCTCTCTTCTGCTCTGACTCACGAGTGGGAACTGGACCAAGGGGTCCTAGACAGTATCTTCCAACTTTGGGGAACACCACAGGTCGACCTGTTCGCATCCCTCCTAAACGCAAAGCTTCCATTCTTCTGATCGCTCGTTCCAGAGTGAGGTGTTTTCTGGAGAGACTGTGTCTCTAGACTGGAAGGACAGATTCGTCTGTGCCTTCCCCCAATTCCACTTATCCCACGAGTCTTGCAGAAACTAGCTTCAGAAGGAGCACGAATGATTCTGATTGCTCCTTTCTGGCCCAGGCAAGTTTGGTTCTCTCTTCTACAACAATACTCAGGATCATCCCTCTTCCTCTATTTTGAGGTTTATTGACCCAAGATCAGGGGACCCTGGTTCATCCAGGCCTCAAATCTCTTCAGCTGCACGCATGGCTCCTGCAGACTTAGCTCAATCCTATTTTGGGGTTTCTCCCCAAGTGGCGGAGATTTTGGTGGAGGCTAGAAAACCTTCCACTAGATCCACCTACGCCATGAAGTGGAAAAGATTCACTATCTGGGCTAATTCCAAGAACATGGAACCCTTCTCCTGTTCAGCGGGGCTTCTGCTGGAGTATCTACGTCATCCGTTTGACCTGGATCTCAGTCATTCTTCTCTGAAGGTGCACATGGCGGCCATCTCGGCCTATCATGTCTCCTTTGCAGACAAGACATTTGCTCAATTGGAGGTCTCCAAGACTTTTCTCAGAGGGGTTCTCCATCTGAGACATCCTATACGTACTACTGCTCCCCCTTGGGACTTGAGCTTTGTTCACGAGAAACTTACTCTGTCTCCCTTTGAACCAGCAGCTTCTGCAGAATTGAAGATCTTACTTCGAGAGGGCTCTTGCAGTAGGTAATTACATATAGGACTGACGTCTGCAGGTGGCAGGACCCCACGGAAAAATTTCTAGCTAGCAGTCCCTGGTGGGGACTGCCCCCACATCAGGTGACCGACGTCAGTATCAAGGGGCGGTCCCGGACGCCTGCCTTCCAGTTCTTTCCCGCCGTCAGCTCGTGCAGCACCTCGTGGTGAAGATCTTAACGCTCAGTCCTGTTGCTTCATCGGTTTTTCCGAAAAGTATCAGTATTTTGTTTTTTCTTCATCAGGTGAACATCGGTATATGTCGTCCCCTTCAAAAAATAAGTGCGACTCGTGCGGCGCCCAACTGCCTCACAAAGACGGTCACTCCCTCTGCCTTTTTTTTTTAGGCCCCGACCACGCGGTCGACAAGTGTCCACACTGCCTACATTTTAACACGGCCACCCGCAGACAACGCCAGCAGTCTCTCGAAGCCCATCTCCTCAAAAAGATGTCCGCAATGGAGAAGGAGTTGAAGAAGCTTCGGCAGGCGCTTGACCTCCCTGAAGGACATAAGAAGTGGGACAAAGGCACGGAGAGGCCTCCTCCTCCATGACTCTGGCCGGAGCGCGCTGGGTAATGTCCTCCGGGGGACCGCCCGGCGGCAGCCTCCAAGGCTTTGGAGGCGTCGGCCGCCTTCGGGTTTGCGTTCGAGCCCGCCCGGGTGCCTCCCGGGAAAATGGGCTTCAGCCCCCAGTACCACAGCAGGCTTCTGCGGCCTACTGGTGCAGGCGCCTCCCATAAGCGGACGTCGGCTCCTCCGCCGAAGAAGGCCGCTAAGGCGCTCGACCCTTCGGGGCGACGCACGGCAGTGTCCCCCTCGGACCGAGCCTCTTCCCATCCTCGGCCCGCCTCCGGCGTGGGACCCCCGAAGTCTGACACCGGCTCCTCTGGTGTCCGCCAGGACTCGGCCCCTAAGTCGTACATTGGCTCCTCCGACGTGCGCTGGGCCTCGGAGCCTATGGCAGACCCTGCCCAGTCTGTCGTCCCAGGTTCCCCGCAGCTTTCGCTGGCGTCTGGGGAGCCAGAGTCCATCCCTGCCTGACCCTGGGGACTTTTCTCATCCATCCCCGGGCGAGGCTCGGGATGAGTTTCCGTCGTCTGATCCCCTTCCTACAGAGCCAGATCTGACGCCGGCTTCCCGAACGCCGGCCCCGCCAGCCTGACACCGGCCCGCGGCGCTGGTTGAGCGCGCCCTCCGACGCCAGCGGGGGATATTCCTCTCCCATCGGGCCCTCCACCCCACGGGCCTATCACGGTCGATCCGCCCGTGGAGTTCCCTACTGGGCTGTCTGCTCCGGTAGCTCCTCCGGTTCCTGGGTATCCGCCATCTTATCCGACGCGGTTACCCGGGTCCACAGTATCCTGCGCCGCAGTACCCAGCTTTGGTATTCCCGCAGCCGGGTTACGGATACTCCCCTTATGGATACTCCCCTTACGGATTTCATCCGTACAATTCCCCTCCTCGTCCACCGCCCCCTAGGCCGCCGGTGGATCTCCAGGAGACTCTGGCCTCCTGGTGGGCTGAGGCCAAGGCTCAGCTCACCAAGGAAGTCGAGAGCCTTCTTCCGGCGACGGTGCCCCCCCCGGCTCCCGTACGCCCCAGTCGGCACACTCCCTCTCCGCCTCCGAATTCCCGGGCTCTGCCCTCGGGATCCAGAGAGGGGTAGGACACGGGTCCAGGGACCCCCCCCTAAGGAACTAGTTCCTCCTAGACGAGCTAGGGAGTCTTACTCTGCTTCAAATTCCTCTTCTTCTTCTTCTTCTCTCTCGGACTCCTCGGATTCCTCCGGTGGTTGTTCCTAGAAAAACGACGAGCCTCACTCTCCGTCCAAGCCCCAGCCGAGGACTCCTCCGAAGTCTCCGGAAGATCCTTCCTTCACGGAGTTGCTCAGGAAGATCCAGGAAGTCCACCAGTGGCATTCCTTAGAGCCAGATCCCCAGCGGATTAAACTCGCCGAACATCTGGACTTGCCCTTTACGGCCCCTACTCTAGTGCCACCCTGGATCGAGCCTCATGCCCACCTTGTTTCCATCAGTTGGAAACAACTGTCTGCTTTAGCCCCATTTCCTTGGAAGTCCAACAGGCTATACCAGGCTCCAGAGGGTGTAGACTTTTTAGACTCTCACCCCCGTGCAGACTCGGTTGTGATTAGCGCTGCTCACGGACGGTTAGCACACCCCAAACATTTGAGCTCGTCTCCCCCGGATAAGGAATCCCTCCTTCTGGATCAGTATGGAAGGAAGATCTATGCTTCTTCCACACTGGGGATCAGGGCCCTAAATTATGTAGCGCACATGGGGGATTACCAGAAGGCTGTCCTTACCCAGGCGGAATCCAAAATTGACTCCTTGCATGACTCCCAGGTCAAGCAGGAGTTAGCCGACCTGGTCCGTTCTGCTCATTCGCCATCCTCACATTCTGAGGGACAATCTGACGTGAGTGGACATGCGGGCCAGACTCTGCGTTTACCGTAAGTCTTGGCGTCACGCGCAACCGTGTGTCAGGTCTGGTCCGGAGGTGCAGTCAGCAATCCAAGAAGCACCTTTCAGGGGTTCTGTGCTTTCGGTGGTGATGTCAAGGACATCATCACTGACTTACAGGAGAAGGGAGGCCCTTCAATCTGTTGATTCAATGTGCCGTCCCTTTCGCAGATGCAACCGGCCTCAAGCGAAACCTCAGGGAAGGCGGGCCACAAAACGCCGGGCCCCCACAGCTGCCAGGCCCCCGTCGCCCAAAAAAGCAGCGGGTGCCCCAGCTGCGGCGCTGCCTCACACCACCTGACTCCTTCCCTCTCCCACCGTCTCTGGATGCCCCGGAGGAACTGGTAGGAGGGAGATTCTCCCTCCACCTTCCGGGGTGGGAGAGGATAACATTGGATTCATGGGTGCTTCAGATTATAGCAGAGGGGCACTCCATAGAGTTTCTGCGGAAACCTCCACGTCACCCCCCTCTGAACTCCTCTTACTCAAGGGACCATCTTCCTTTGGTCAAGGAAGAAATTTCTGCTCTCCTCGCGAAGCAGGCCATAGAACCCGTCCCCCCTCACCTTCACGGGACGGGTTACTATTCCCATTTCTTCCTTGTACCAAAGAAGACGGGAGATCTCAGACCCATTCTCGATCTCAGCTCCCTGAACCTATATGTGGAATACAAGCGGTTCAGGATGCTCTCCCTTCAAACCCTCTTGCCCCTGCTTCAGCCGGGCCAATGGCTTTGTGCACTGGATATGCAGGATGCGTACCTGCACATCCCCATTCGCCCTTCGCACTGAAAGTACCTCAGGTTTGTGTTCCAGGGGGACCACTACCAATTCCGGGCGCTCCCTTTTGGTCTTTCCTCGGCTCCCAGAGTCTTTACCAAATGCCTGGCGGTGGTAGCGGCCCACCTCCGTACTTTGGGAGTTCAGGTTTTTCCCTACCTGGATGACTGGCTCCTTGCGGCTCCGTCCAGGGAGGAACTCCTGCATTTTCTCTCCCTCACCCAGCAGGTTTTCACTGGTCTGGGTATCACCATCAACCATTCCAAGTCTCACCTGGACCCTTCCCAGAGATTCCAGTTCATCGGGGCAATCCTTGATACGACAGTGTGTAGGGCCTTCCTGCCTCCGGACGAGGGGGGAGGGGCCTCCCTCCAGTCCCAGATTTCCCTTCTATCGGAACGCAGGAGGGCTCCGGCAAGGTTGGTGCTCCGTCTCCTGGGGCTTATGGCGTCTGCCATCCCGACGGTTCCGCGTGCGTGTCTCCACGTGACGATCTCTCGGTGGACTCTCCGCTCTCAGTGGGATCAATTGGTAGACGACCTAGATCATCTGGTACTGATCTCCTCGCTGATGATAAAAGACCTACAATGGTAGATGGTTCAAGAGAACCTATTCCGGGGAGTCCCCTTTTTTCATCCTCCCCCCGCTCAGACTCTCACCACGGACGCATCAGGCGAAGGTTGGGGAGCCCATCTGGGTCCTCACCGAACCCAGGGCTTATTGTCAAAACTGGAGTTAGCTCTCCATATCAATGTGCTCGAGCTTCGAGCAGTGCTGTATGCTCTCCAGGCCCTTCACCAATACATCCTTCCCGGTCACCTAGCCGTCCAAACAGACATGTGCGTGGCGTGGTATATCAACAAGCAGGGAGGGACTCTGTCCTACCAGCTGTGCAGGGAACCGATGAGGGTTTGGGAATGGGCAACTCTTTACAACCTTCACCTCACGGCGATCCATGTTCCGGGAGTCGTCAATGTCCTGGCAGACAAGCCAAGTCATTCTTCGGCTCTGCCACACGATTGGGAACTGGACCAAAAAGTTCTAAAAAGCGTCTTCCAGACTTGGGGAACTCCACAGATAGACCAGTTCGCCTCCTCCCAAAACGCAAAGCTTCCAATTTTTTGCTCGCTCGTTCCAGAGCGAGGCGCTTTCTGGAGCGACGCTCTGTCTCTAGACTGGAAGGACAGATTCGTCTATGCTTTTCTCCCAATTCCTGTGGTCCCTCGTGTGCTACAGAAACTGGCATTGGAAGGAGTGAGAATGATTCTGATCGCTTCTTTCTGGCCCAGGCAAATTTGGTTCTCTTCTACAACAATACTCAGAGGTCCCTCCTCTTCCTCTGCCTTTATCTC
Source organism: Neoceratodus forsteri (assembly GCA_016271365.2). NCBI lineage: Eukaryota > Metazoa > Chordata > Ceratodontiformes > Ceratodontidae > Neoceratodus > Neoceratodus forsteri. Next base: position 358,979,823 of record CM028137.1, read on the forward strand.
GAGGATTGCTGACCCAGGATCAGGGGACCCTGGTCCATCCAGGACTCAAGTCTCTTCAACTTCATGCATGGCTCCTGCAGACTTAGCCCAATCTCGCTTTGGCGTCTCTCCTAAGGTGGCCGAGATTCTGGTGGAGGCTAGAAAACCCTCCACTAGGTCTACCTACGCCATGAAATGGAAAAGATTTTCCATTTGGGCTGCCTCCAGGAACGTGGAGCCTTTCTCCTGTCCTGTGGCTGTTCTGCTTGATTATCTACGTCATCTTTTCAACCTGGGTCTCAGTCACTCCTCTTTGAAAGTCCAGATGTCCACCTTTCGCTGACAGGCTTTTGCCCAACATGAGGTATCCAAGACTTTTCTCAGAGGGGTCCTTCATCTTAGACCCCCTGTTCAGACTCCAGCTCCCCCCGGGACTTGAACTTTGCTCTCGAGAAACTTACCCTTCCTCCCTTTGAGCCTGCGGCTTCCGCAGACTTGAAGTTCTTATCGTGGAAGACGCTTTTCTTGGTGGCCATTACTTCTGCTCGCAGAATATACGAGCTCTAGGCCCTTATGTGCAAATCCCTTCTCTGATCTTTCACAAAAGAAAGAGTAGCTCTTCGCCACGAATCCTAAGTTTCTCCAAAAGTGGTAGCGGAGTCTACCTTAAATCAGTCTATTGAATTACCTGCCTTTTTCACGCAGTATTCCAATCAAGGAGAATACTTGCTCCATACCATGGATGTCCACAGGATTCTGAGATACTACACCGATAGGACGAAAGATCTCAGAAAGACTGATCAGTTGTTCGTCTCTTTTGCTCACAAAAGGGAAGGCAATGCCGTCTCCAAGCAATGCCTATCAAAGTGGTTGGCTCATTGCATCACTTTCTGTTATGACAAGTACAACAAGACCCTTCCGGGTCAAGTCAGAGGTCACTCCACTCGAGGAATAGCAGCCTCTGCGGCTTGTTTCAAGAACGTGTCTGCGGCAGACATCTGTGCTGCCGCCACTTGGACTTCTGCCCATACATTTACTAAACATTACAGTTTGGACATTGCCTCTCGCCATAGAGCAGGCTTCGGGTTAGCTGTCTTGCAAGGCCTCCTATCTTGAGGTTTGTAGGGTGGTTTGCTACTTCTTGTAGTAGTTCCTCCTCCCGGTGCCTTTTCAATTGTTCCAGACTGCTTGGGATTCTGTCCTATATGTAATTACCTACTGCAAGAGCCCTCTTGAAGTAAGTACAGTTACGTAAGAACTTACCGTAACAGTAGATCTTCGAGAGAGGCTCTTGCAGTAGAGTACTCTTCCATCCCTCCATCCCCTAGGCTTTTCAGCTCCTTTTCCATTGAAGAAATATCTGCTTCTCTCTGTCCGGGCCTGTGGCGAGAAGAACTGAGGCGGGCGGCCGGACGCCCCTTTATACCGGCGTCGTCTGGCGCGGTCACCTGACATGGGGCGGTCCCGCCAGGGACTGCTAGCTAGAAATTTTTCCGTGGGGTCCTGCCGCCTGCCAACGTCAGTCCTACATGTAATTACCTACTGCAAGAGCGCCTCTCGAAGATCTACTGTTACGGTAAGTTCTTGCGTAACTGTACTTTCCTTTCATGGAAGACTCTGTTCCTGGTGGCCATTACTTCCGCTCGGAGAATTTCCGAGCTACAGGCCCTGATCTGTAAAATTCCATACTTGATTTTTCACAAGGAACGTGTTGCTCTGCTCACGAACCCCAAGTTTCTCCCTAAGGTAGTAGCGGAGTCTACTCTAAATCAGTCCATAGAGTTACCCGCCTTTTTCATGCAGTACTCTAATCAAGGGGAGTATTTACTCCATACTATGGATGTTCACCGGATTCTGAGATACCACACCAACAGGACGAAGGATCTCAGAAAGACTGATCAATTGTTCATCTCTCTTGCTCATAAACGGGAAGGCAATGCTGTTTCTAAGCAATGCCTATCTAAGTGGTTGGCTCATTGCATCACTTTCTGTTATGATAAATACAACAAGACCCTCCTGGGTCAAGTAAAAGGCCACTCCACCAGAGGAGTAGCTTCCTCAGTGGCTTGTTTCAAAAATGTGTCAGCGGCAGATATTTGTGCTGCCGCCACCTGGACTTCCATCCATACCTTTACTAAACACTACAGTTTGGATATTGCCTCTTGTCGTAGAGCAGGCTTCGGGCTGGCTGTTCTGCAAGGCCTCTTATCTTGAAGCTTGCACAGCTAGAACTGCTTCTTGGAGTAGTTTTCCTCCTCCCTGTGCCTCTCTTTGTTACAGACTGCTTGGGATTCAGTCCTATATGTAATTACCTACTGCAAGAGCCCTCTCGAAGTAAGATGGTACAGTTATGTAAGAACTTACTGTAACAGTAGATCTTCGAGAGAGGCTCTAGCAGTAGGTAATAACTTCCCGCCTTCCATCCCCCTAGGCTTTTTCAGCTCCTTTTCTAGTGATGGAAATATCCACTTCTCTCTTGTCCGGCCTTTTCTGGCCTGTGGCGGGAAAGAACTGGAAGGCGGACGTCGGGGACCACCCCTTTATACCGACGTCTCCTGACGCTGGTCACCTGACATGGGGGCAGTCCCTCGCCAGGGACTGCTAGCTAGAAAATGTTTCCGTGGGGTCCTGCCGACGTCAGTCCTATATATAATTACCTACTGCAAGAGCCTCTCTCAAAGATCTATTGTTATGGTAAGTTCTTGCGTAACTGTACTTTCATCGACACTTCTTGGCGTGTCCCTTTCGTCTTTAATTCTCACCGTAAGGTCTTCAGGCTGGCTTCTCCCACCCACCCGGGTGGTATAACTCTTGGCTCCGCCCCATGATGACCAGATCTTCATTCCTCGGGAAGATTCAGGTTGCCTCCTCTCCACTACCGCGTTTTGTAGGCCCTGGCTTCAATTTCTTCAGATCCTCTGAAGATTAAGCTCGTTCGAGCTAGCGATTGCAACTTTTGATATTCAATTATGGAAGATAAATCTTCCCCTGGTTTTCGCTGGTGCAGCAAAAAAATATTTTTCATACAGACCCACATACCGCGTGCATCTACTGCCTAGCTGTCGGCCATGACACCCAGGCATACGAGATGTCTCGCTTTTCACCTGAATGTCCTTGACGATGTCTCACACAGCTCAAGTTGGGCAGGCCCGAGACACGAAATCCAGAGATGCCCGGTGGGCGGTCTCCGCGGCTGCGGGGTCCGCAGAGCAGTTAGAACAGATGCAGGCCTTCGAGGAAGAGGTGGCGCGTGTCATGGAGCTCTCCTCTCAGCAGATTTTATTCCACTCAACCTGGGCTCCACGATCTTCCTGGACATAAAGTCTCCACCACTCATTTACACTAATGGGATCTGCGCCAGAGGCACTAGGACCCAGCGGGAGCAAACTTTTTGCTACAGGGTCGGCACCAGAGATGGAGCCGTGAGGAGCAGCACTGCGAGCCTCGGCTTGTGCGGTAAAGAAAATCTCTGCGTCGACTCTCCAACCGCCTCAGTTATTTTTTCTTCCTGCCGTCGAGCGCGCTTCAGTGACGTTGTCGCTCGCCCGCCAGGAGTCAAACTTCAAACTAGCAGCATAGTTTTCAGTTTAATATTTATAGTATTTTTTTGAGTAAAGTACCACTACAGTAATTTATTCTCAAGAAAGAAGTCTCAGCCTGCACTGACGGAGTCGACCATGAGCAGGTCAGGTGACGGTAGGGAGACTTCATATGAAAGCTGTTCAACCTGGCTGAGTCCGGTCCACCGCCTTCTCCGGAAGGGGGGGTCTGACAATGGACGGTTCAGTGCCCAAGGGAAGGGGCGGTCCCCCCGGAAGCATAAACAAAAACTGTGGCATTCTCGACATCATTCGGCCTCGCTCTTCTTCAGCCCATAGGTCGAGAAAGAGAAGGCATCACTCGAGGTCACCCTCTATGTCTGCACATCAACGGTCGGTCATTGGGGCCAGTTGCCAGTCTCCTCAATCGGAGTCGCCGGTTTCTGGTTCTGGTTGCCGACCTCTTCGACATCTGAGCCCTTCCCCGCCTTCTGGTAGGGCTTCCGATGAGCAGTTTCATCAGTGGGCCGCTCTGATGGAGCAATGGGCTCGGTTGGCCCAGTTGCCTGGCCCGGTCACCCCAGGGCTCTCCGGCTCTTTGGGTGATTGAGCAGGGCGATTGAGCCTCCCTAGTCGCGCGGCGCCCTCTTTGGTGTCGTCAATTCCGCACTCAGGTGTTTGGCCCCCTCACATGACTGCGGCGCAGGGGGCCACACTGATGCCTCGATCTCCTGGTATTTTCCCTCTTTTTTTTTTTTTTTCCCTCAGATCTTGGTTTTTGGGGTCCTGGGTTGGTTTCAGCTCCGTTGGCACTGGTGGGTTACTTGGCACCGACTTCGGCACTGTCCTCGGCGCCGTGTGGTTTTTCAGCAGCTTATCACGCCATGCTCTTCTTCAGCGCCATCTGCTTTGTTGGTGCTGTGCAGCTTTTCAGCACCAAGGCCTGGCCCTTTTCCTGCCAATCCTCGTGGCTTCTCCTCTCAATTCTTTTCCTTCCTCTTTTCCTGCTGATTTTCATTCCTTTCCTGTCCATACAGTCCCTACAGCACTGTCAGGAGATGATATTGAGCCTGACCCAGATCATAGACTGGGTGGTGATGTGGAAGGAGCAGGTTCTGATCCTGCTGCAGAGTCTGTGGTCGAAGACCTGTCATTTAAGTCTCTGCTGAAAAATTTGAATTCCACTCGTTCTCTCCACACTATGGACATCGATCCTGGGAAGGTTTTGAGACTCCAGTACCTTCATGTTCCGGATATCCCTATGGATTGAATTCCCCCAGTACAACCCTCCTTTGAGACACTTTCTCAAATGGTATGGAATAATCCTGCTCTCATTCCTTATGTTGCTAACTCCATAGATAGGAAATATGCTGCTCCCAAGGATCGACCCATTTTGGCCTCCCAAGCCTTTGCGGATCTTATTGTAGTCTTGGCAGAGAATAAGGTCATCCTTCCTCAGACTAGTACAGCTCGACCTATAAACAAAGAATCTCATAAGATAGATACTTTAGGTGAGAGGGTCTTTGTTGCTTCTATCCTAGGTATGCATATTGCCAGCTACCAGGGCTGTTTCTCTCAATATGAGTATATTCTTTGGCACTCACTCAAATAAATGGTTGAAGCTCTACCGGAGTCGGACTGTAATACAGAGCTTCTTCAAACCATAACCAGGGGTATCGAGTCCAACAAGCAGCAGGTTAAAGCAGCTATGGACATCTTTGATACTGCCTCCCGAGCAGCAGCAGCAGGCATTTGTAATCGCCACCATTCCTGGCTGCGCACTTCAGGATTCAAGAATGATGCCCAGCAACAGGTCATGCTGTTGCCTTTCAATGGTGTGCATCTCTTCGGCCCTCAAGTAGAGCAGGCTCTAGAGGCCACACAAGACTAGGACAGCCATTAAATTGGCTCAGCCTCCTCCAGCTCCCTCTCGAGGAGGTGTTAAATGCCAGTTTCATAACGGTCCTTTCGGGGCAAAGGCGGGGGGGTTTAATAAAAATCAAAACCCTCAGCCTCAAAAGAAAAGCCAGCAGAAGGCACAGGGACCCAAAGCTCCCAGTGCTGCCTTCTGAGTTTTTGGCCCAAGTCCCACCTCAGCTGCCTGAGGAGGACTCTCTAGCGTTGGGAGGTTGTCTGACTCAGTTCTACAACCAGTGGAAGTCCATAATCTCAGACAAATGGGTCCTCCAGATAATCCGTGAGGGATATTCCCTCAGTTTTTCAGCAAACCCTCCGAATTGTCTCCCTAAGTGGCAGCCAAAGCTGTCAATTCCTCAGTCAGAATTTCTCTCCTCCGAGATACAAGGCCTTCTGAACAACAGGGCAGCGGAAGTAGATCTTCCTGGACATAAGTCTCCACCACTCAGTCACACTATTGGGATCTGTGCCGGAGGCACTAGGACCCATCGGGAGCAAACTTTTTGCTGGAGGGTCGACACCAGAGATGGCGCCGCGAGCACTAGCTCGCGCGGCAATGACTATCTCGGCGTTGACCTCCAACCGCTTCAGTTCCTTTTTCCCTACTGTCGAGTGCGCTTCAGTAACGACGTCGTCATCTGTCGAGTCAAACTTCAAACTAGCAGCATAGTTTTCAGTTTATTTTTGTAGTATTATCTCGATATAGTATCGCTAAAGTTTATTCTATTTTAATATACAATAAAGAAGTCTCAGCCTACTTGGCGGAGTTGACCATGAGCAGGTCAGGTGCGGTAGGGAGACTTCATATAAACTGTTCAGTCAGTCGGGCTGGGTCCGGTCCGTCTCCTTCTCCCGAGCAGGGGTCCGACAACAGTCAGTCAATGCCGGGGATGGGCAGTCCCGGAGGCATAAAACAAGGTCGCATTCTCGCACGTTCAGCCTCGGTCTTCTTGCCCACAGGTCTAAAAAGAAAGCATCACTCGAGTGCGCCCTCTGATATGTCTGCTGGCGTGACGGCTCTGTTATCGTCGAACGCTTCCAGGTAGAGGCGGTTGGACTTTCCTGGTCATGGCGGCACCTTCTCGGTGCCCGGCGACTCTGCGCTTAGGTGTTCCCCCCTCACATGGCTGCGGCGCAGGGGGCTACACCGATGCCCTTATATCCTGCTATTTTCCCTTCTAACCATGTTTCTCAGGGTCCTGGGATGCTTTTGGTGCCGTCCGCGGCGTCGTGGGGCTTGGCGCCGTTTTCGGCATCGCGGGGCTTGGCGCCGTCCGCGGTGTCGCAGAGCTTCTCGGCGCCTTCTGCAGTGCCCTGTGCCTTCTCGGTGCCTTCTTCGGCGCCGTACGTGGTGCCGGGCGGCTTCTCGGCGCCGTTTTCGGTCCCATTTGCCTCCTCGGCGCCGGGAGCTCTCGAAGACTCCTCTTTCCTCTCAATTCTTCCTTCCTCTTCTGTATTTCGCTCCTTTCCTGTCCAAACAGTCCTCCCTGGACTATCAGGAGATGACGTTGAGCCTGACCTAGACCTTCGGTTGGGTGATTAAGTGGACGAAGCAGGATCTTTCACTGCTAAAGAGCTTGTGGTCGAGGACCTGTCCTTTAAGTCTCTGTTGAAGAACCTGGCTCCACTCTTTCTCTCAGACTACAGACATCGATCCTGGGAAGCGGTTAAGACTCCAATATCTTCATGCCGGAGATCCCTCAGGTTTGACTCCTCGATTCAACCTTCCTTGAGGCCTGTCTCAAATGGTATGGAATAATCCTGCTCTTACCCTTGGTGGCTAAATCCATTGATAGGAAATATTCAGCCCCAAGGATCATCCCATTTTGGCATCTCAAGCCTTTACGGATCCTATTGTAGTCCTGGCAGAGAATAAGGTCGTTCTTCCTCAAGCTACTACAGCTCGACCTATTAACAGAGTCTCGTAAGAGTGATACATTAGGTAAGAGAGTCTTTGCTGCATCCACTTTAAGTACGCGTATTGCCAGTTACCAGGGCTATTTTTCTCAGTATGAGTATATCCTGTGGCACTCTATCAAGCAAATGGTTAAAGCTCTTCCGGACTCTGACTCTTAAGTCAGAGTTTCTTCTGACCATTACCAGAGGTATTGAATCTAATAACCAGCAGGTCAAAGCAGCCATGGATGCTTTCGACACTGCTTCTCATTCAGCAGCCACTGGTATTTGTACTCGCCGTCACTCCTGGCTGCATACTTAGGGCTTCACGAATGATGCATAGCAGCAGGTGATGGCGTTGCCCTTGACTCGTATCTTTTGGTCCTCAGGTAGAGCAAGCTCTAGGGCTACTCAGAAGACTAGGTCGGCCATTGCTGGCTCGACCCCTCCTACCCCTCTCAAGGGCATGTCGGTGGCGTCAGTTTCATAATCGTCAGTCCTTTGAGGCAGGGGCAGAGGAAGTTTCCATAAAGACCAACCTGCCCAACCTCGAAGACGGCGTAACAAAAGCGAAAGTGAGCGCCCAGTGCTGCCTTATGAGTTGCCGGCCCAAGTTCCATCAACACTGCCGAGGTGGACTTTTCCTCTCAGTGGGAGGTCGTCTGATGCACTTCTACAACCAGTGGAAGTCCATAACCTCAGACAAATGGGTCCTTCGGATAATTCGCGAGGGGTATTCTCTCAATTTTCTGGAGACCCCTCCGAATCGTCCTCCCAAACGACAACCCAGGCTGTCAATCCTTCAGTCAGACCTTCTCGCCGCCGAGATCCAGGGCCTTCTGAACAACAGGGCAGTAGAACTGGTGCCTCTGCATCAGCGAAACACAGGGTTCTACTCCCACTACTTTCTGGTTCCAAAGAAGTCTGGGAGTATGCGCCCCATTCTAGACCTCAGAAAGCTAAACAAATTTCTCCCCAGGGAGAAATTCAAAATGATTTCTCTAGGAACCCTGTTACCTTTGCTTCATCAACACGACTGGCTAGCCTTCCTGGACATGCAGGACGCTTACTAGCACATTCCTGTTCACCCGAGGCATCACAAATTCCTGAGGTTTGTGGCTCTGGGTCAACACTATCAGTTCAGAGTCCTGCCCTTTGGGCTATCCTCGGCGCCGCGCGTCTTTACAAAGTGTTGTGCAGTTCTCGCAGCGCATCTCAGGAAGCTCGGAATCCGAGTGTTTCCCTACCTGGACGACTGGCTCTAGCAAGCCCTTCCAGACAAGGGACCCTGGAAGCCGTTTAGAGCGACCTCTCGCCTTCTTCGTCCATGGGAGTTCTGCTGAATCTAAAGAAGTCACAGTTGCAGCCCTCCAGAGACTCCTTTCATAGGGACTCTACTGGACACCTCTTCTTGTGAGCTTTCCTTCCAGAGGACAGAAGGCTCGATATCCTTCAGATGGCACGTTACATTGGGAGAACAGATCAGTTACAGCTCTCTCAATGCAGCGTATGTTAGACCTCCTGGCATCCTCAGTGTTCACTGTACCCTAGCTCGGCTCACATGAGAACCACCAATGGATGCTCAGTGGTCCCCAACCACTCACCCACAGTCTTATCCCATCAAGGTGACAGAACCCTTACAGAGGTCTCTCACCTGGTGGTCTCAAGAGAAACAATCTCCTGGAAGGATTTCCCTTTGCTCCTCTGGATCATCAAATCTCCATCACCACAGGCAGCATCGCTAACTGGGTGGGAGCTCATTGTCGCTCTCCACACTCAAGGTGTATGGACTCAACTCGAGGCCCAGCTTCACATAAATGTCCTAGAGATGAGAGCCATCCTTTATCAGTCCGGGCTTTGAAGGACATCCTCTGTCACAAGAACATTCTCCTTCAAACGGACAACAAAGCTGTGATGTATTACATCAACAAGCAGGGCGGTGCTCACTCTTACCCCTTATGCAGGAAGCGATGAGGGTGTGGAATGGTGCTTGGAACACAAATCTCTAATTCAAGCGGTCTACCTGCCAGGTGTACAAAACGACTTGGACCGTCTCAGCAGAACAGAGGCAGATCCTCACGAGTGGTCTCTCGACTCAACCATAGTTCAGTCACTATTTGAAGAGTGGGGAACTCCAGACCTGGACCTTTTTGCATCCCCACTCAATGCAAAACTGCCCCTCTCCTGCTCCAGAAATCCAGGGCCTGGCATTTTCTGTCAGGATGCGTTCAGGCTGCAGTGGACAAAACGCTTTCTTTACGCCTTTACGCCTCTTCCTCTAATTCAGAGAGTACTTCTCAAATTCGAGTCCCAGGGGACCAAGATGATTCTCATTGCTCCCTCTTGGCCTCGAACTATGGTTTCCTCTACTCAACAATATGTTGGCAGCCCCTCCGAGACCACTCCCCCTGCAGATGAACCTGTTGACTCAGGGTCCGGTGGTCCATCCCAACCTGAGATCGCTTCACCTTCACGCTTGGCTCCTGAAGAGGTAGAAGTGAACCGGTTCAGTGTCTCTCAAAGAGTTTCAGACATTCTTCTGGCTGCTCGGAAGCCAGCTACTCGGAAAACTTACACGTCTAAGTGGAAGCGTTTTTCACTCTGGTGTGCAAAGTCCTCTTGGAATCCCTTTTCCTGTCCACCAGACAAGATTTTGGAGTACCTTTTGGACCTCTCAAATTCAGGTCTTCAGTACTCTACAGTCAAAGTTCACCTTAGTGCCATTTCAGCGTATCATGAGCCGTTTTCTTCTTTGTCTCTGGCTCAGTTACCTATGGTTAAGAGATTTCTTAAGGAATTCTGCATACCAGACCCCTATAAGACGTCCGGTTGCAGCCTGGGACATTAACCTTGTGCTAGAACATGCTCACTCGGAAACCTTTGCAACCTCTGGCTACCTGTGAGCTAAAATTTCTCACCTGGAAGGCGGCCTTCCTAGTGGCCATTATCTCAGCCAGGAGTCTCTGAGATACATGCCTTGATTACGGACCCTCTGTATACTGTGTTCCATAAGGACAAAGTAGATCTTCCCTTGTCAATCTTCACCATTCATTACTGCTTGAGGGTTAAGCGGAGGCGCACTCGCTCTGGGAGTTTTGAGTTGGCTCTAGCGCGCCCGTCCTCGGGGTGACTCACTCGTCATGCGTGAGGGGCGGCCGTTAGAAGGCATGGACTCCTCCTCCATCTCCAGTTCTGTTTCTCCCGCCGTCGAGGCTGCACCTGCGGGTAGCGTATAGTGTTCGTTCTTGAGTTCGTCCCGACTCCTCTCTCGTGTTCTCAGACATCCACTCGACGCCGTATACCGGTAAGACCGTTCCTTTTTATTTCTATCTACGGCGTCAAGTGTTTTTCCTACTTTTTTTCCTCAGTTAGTTCGCATCATGTCCGGTTCTGGAGCAAGGCATAAGTCGAAGGCGGGCCGCGCCCCTATGCATCAGTGCTCCTGTGGCCGGCATTTTTCCGTCTCGGACGGCATGATGTCTGTCTCCGTTGCCTGGGGCGCAACTTACGACATCGGGCGCGTCGGCTTGTTTCTCCATGGACCGTCGTGTCCCGAAGTCCGCAGCGTTCAAGCTTGGCAAGGCCCGCCGACCTTCAGGGGCGGCGTCGCTCAGGATTCCCAGGTAAGGTCTCGCCCCTTCCCGGGTCCCCTCCGGGCTATCGATCGCGGAGGAGGGGCTTCCTCCTCTTCTCTTGCCGAAGGCTTCTCTCGCGGTGTCGAGGCGTCAGGTCCCCGGGCCGTGACGGTGACACCGCCTCGGCAGTCACCTCCTCGGAGGTGCAGGCTCCCCCAGTGTCGAGGCCCATGATTTCTGGGCCGGGCACCTGTGGACCCTCGATGCCGCCCTCCGGCGCCGTTTCGGATCCACGCCGGTGATTGAAATAGCGCCGCCCTGGCCCCGGTGCGCTCGCGTGCGTGGGCGGTCCTGTTCTCCGGCGCGGGTCGTCAGGTTCAACGCCGGAGCAGCGCCATGGGCCTGGCTGGTACTGCAGGGGAGGTAGGGCTGGGCCTGGCTGTCGCTGGTGGGCGGGGTCATCCGGGCGCCGCCCCCTGGCACACGCCAAGGTGCCGCTGCCCCGGGATTCCCCGGAGTTGCCAGCATTGAGGTTCTGCTGGTCTCGCTCTCTTCGGAGGCCGGCGACTCGGATGTGGGACCTACCCCTAGCACCCTGACTCTTCGAGTCAGGGTCCCCGGCACAGGGTGCCAGGTGGCGAGCAGGCCCCTTCCACTGTCCCTCCCGTCCTCCCTGAGGCTCTCGGGCTGGGGTGGCCCTGGGTCCCAGGGGTGATGTGGGGACTGAGGAGGAGGCTTCCTTCCTAGGGGACCTGTGACAGCTGCCTCCCGGGTGCTGTTGCCTCCTCTGGGGGTGCAGGGCGCTGCAGTCGGGAGAGGCTCTTCGGAGTCCGAGGGTTGAGGGGCAGGGGCGGGGCCCCAGTCTCTGTCGGCCGCCTCTGGTGGGGGCGGCTGGGAGCCGTGGCGCTGAACCGCCCTTCCCTCCTGGGCTCTAGGGTGCCCTCGGTGGCATTGCTGTGGACTGCCCTTCTGGAACCATGCAGTCCGGGTTCGTCACGGGGAGGTTCTCCCCTGGGCTCTTCCAGGCATCGCTTTCTCAGGGTTCCGTCTTGCGGCCTGGTTTGTTGTCCGGATCCCGCCAGCTCGGCCTCCGTTCCCGGTTTCAGAGTCCTGGCAGAGGTCAGTTGCCTCTTCGTGGTGCCCTTCTCCAGTACCTCTGCATCCACCCCTGCGCTTCCAGGCCATATCGGTCCTGGGTCCGTTATCCTGGGAGCAGTTCACTGAGTTCTCTGCGGCCTCCCTCATATGTTAGATGTATGCATGGCGGGTCTTCGACTCTCCCCACTGCCGCAGGAATCCTCTGGACATTCGAGCTCTCCATCATCCTCGTCTTCCTCCTCTGAGGGAGAGGAACCCCTTGCTCATCTTTCTTCCGACGCTGATTTCACTGAATATCAGCGATTCCTCTCGAGGATGGTGAGGGACCTTCGAATCTATGCTCTCCCGGCTTCAAAGCTTGCCTCCCTCGGATGCTACCCGATAACTCCAGCTGCACTCCTTGACTCTTCCACTACACCAGTGCACCTGACCCAGGGTATATTGCCCTTGCCATGGTTCCCTGGACATTGCCTGTCTAAACTGCCTCTTACGTGTAATGTATATTTGCTTCCTGTTGTAAATCTGTATGTGACCCACTCTTCCCGGGGGTTCGTTAACCTCAGCAGTCATAAGTTGTATTATGACCGTCCATACCCCGGGACAATGTTACTATCTCCCACATGTTGTTAAGCTGTACTCACTCGCTACTGCAAACAATGTCTGTATCTCTATGTTGTACTCTCCCGGGTTGTTCCTGAAAATAGGCATATTACTTGTCTAGTGTACTTACCCGGTCAACAAAAGCTAAAATAAATAAAAAAAAAAAAAATGTAAGGAGAGACAATACTGAACGGGAGACGTGTGAATTCCCTGGACAATTCAGTGCCCAGCACCTGGTGGTACCTTCCTGGCCTATCCCCTTCCAGGAGGCGTCTATCCGTTCCTGGCAGTTGCCAGCCGCCCTTTCTCCAGCCCCGGCTGACTGCCGTCGTAGGTATTGTGCCCCCTTGGAATCCCTGGGTACTCTTCCCAACCCGCCCTCGGGCTTGGTGTACCTAGAGACTCCTTCCGGGTGCTGCTGCCTAGCGCACGGCTGCCCACCAGATTCAGATTCTCTACAGTTCGACCGTGGGGCGCAAGTGTTCTCTTCTTCTCGTGCGGTGGCTTGTATTGCATCACATCAGGCTCACCACGCTGCCTACAATCGGCATCTGTGGTCGATGCTCTCCCAGCTCCTAGCATCAATGCCTGATACAGAGCAAACCAGACAAGCTAGTGCCCTCTCCGCTATAGGCCTGGAGCTGGCAAGACACCAAGCAAGGGCATCTTACGGCGTAATGGTGGCTTCCGGCTATGCGGGGACAGCGATCTGCATTAGGCGGACGGCATGGCTTCGCCTGTCAAGGTTGTCACCCCTGGCCCGGCATAGGGAGATGCGCTCCGCTTTCTGGGGGACCCGTCTTTTTTCCTCCAGAGCTAGGAGACTTTTGCAGGGGCTTCCTCCGTCTCCCCGTCCTCGGAAGGCACCTCCTAGCTCTTCTCCCACGTAGGCTTCTCTCTGTACTAGCCAGGGTCTTCCCCTTCTGTTTCTCACCAACAGGAGGCTGGGGGTCTTGTTCCCTCAGGGTTCTACCCTCCCCCTTTTTTAAGAGGGAAGGGGGCTTGGTACTCTCCCAAGCAGTAATGAATGGTGAAGATTGACAAGGGAAGATATGAAAATTACGTACCTACCGTAATTCTTGATCTTCTCTTGTATCTTCACCATTCATTACTGATCCCTACCCACCTTCCCCTCAGTGGCCTCCTTCTGTGGCGTCTCCCCCTCCCGCCTTGTTCCTCTTACTCCCTTGGCCTTTATGCCAAAAAAAAAAAAAAACTTTTCTGTTTTTCCCATTCTTGGTGAATGGATCCCAGGGATTTACTTCACTCTAAGATTGGTGTTTTGCTCATAAAAGTGCTGAGTCATTGGGGAGATGCATGGCTCTTGCCTCGCCGTGTTTGGCAGGCACGGCACTTCTAGGGACTCTGTGTAAATACTGTCTGTACAGTTAGTATAGTCCCAAGAAAAAAAAAAACTGCTAATCAATTATTTAAAACCCTGGACCCCCTTTTTTCCTCAAGGTAAAGAGGAACGAATACGGTTACAAATTTCTTCAATTCTGAGGGAACTCTTTCTGACTGCCCTACGGTGCAATTCCTTGCCTCCTCAGGTCATGTTCCACAGCCTGGTGGCCATGCCCTATCTCGGCACCTTCAACTTAGGATCCCCTTGGCAGGCATTATTTTTCAAAAAGCTTTTCAGCTGCTGGCTGACCTTGTCAGCGTCAAGCCTCTGTCTGCCTTGTCATAGCAAGTCTGATTGAGTCCCTCTCTATTTTTCTTACAAACTGCCTTCGAGAAGGCTTAGTTTTTCCCATACTCTTCTATGGTAGCACTTATCAAGGTGCTAGGAACTTAGTCCTCTTCCTGGATGGGCGCTCTTCTGGAACAGGTTCTGCTCAGTCAGTCCAGGAGCCCTCAACTGGGATGAAGAGACTTGGCATGTTGAGAGTCCAGAGACTCTACCCTCTCTTGGTCTGTTTAGCAGGTTCGGTGGAACCTCTCCTCAGTCCTACCAACGGGGATTCTTGCTCCCTCATTAATTTCGAGCCTATAAGCCTCTCAACCAACAATGCTCGACGGGCACTGTTCTCCTTCTCAACATGCCACTCTTTCTTTCTTTCTCCTTCCTTCATTCCTCTCTTTCTCCTTTCCCTCTCTCTCTGTTCCTCCCCTAGAGCCGCCCCAGAAAGGAGGCCCTGCGGTCCCTTAGGGTAGGAATTCTCTCTCCTCTGTCTATTCTCCATCGGCTTATTCCTTTTTCAGTTTATTTCCTTTCCTTTTTCTATCCCTTGGCTCTCTTGCCTCGCTTTCTTTTTTCTCACACTTTATTTTGCCTCTCCGGCTAACAGAACTGAGATGGAGGAGGAGTCCGCGGCTCCTAACGGCCGCCCTCGCGCAAGATGACGCAGTGCGCCGAGGACGGCGCCATTAGAGCCAACTCGGAAAAAAGAAAAAAAAACTCCCGTATCGGGTACGCGCCTCCGGCTTAACCCCAAGCAGTAATGAATGGTGAAGATACAAGAGAAGATCAAGAATTACGGTAGGTACGTAATTTTCATTTCTTCGCACTCATCCTAAATTTCTTCCCAAGGTTGTGTCGGAATTCCATCTAAACCAACCTTTGGTCCTTCCCTCTTACTTTGCGGACTTCCAAAATGAAGGGGAACGATCACTTCATTCCTTGGATGTTAAGAGAGCCTTGCGTTTCTATCTAGATAGAACCAAGGATTTTCGCAAAGCCCAACAACTGTTTGTTTCCTTCAGCGAGACCCGGCTGGGTCAACCTGTACGCTATCAGATGCATCTCATCGTGGCTAGTGGCATGTCTTCGACATTGCTATTCCATGGCACAGGTTAAATTGGAAGGTAGGGTTTGCAACAATCTACCAGGCGGTCGCGGCATCCCTAAGCGATGCAATGTTCGAATTTGCAGACATCTGCCAATGCCGCCACCTGGAGCTCGGTGCATACCTTCGTTAAGCATTATGCACTGGATGTTCATGCCAGGCGACATTCCACCTTCGGCAGAACTATCCTTAATGGACTTCTGTCCTAGAAACGTGAGCACTTGGTCTTCCTGCCGCCCTCTCGAGGGATTATTAGCTTGGTACTCTCCCAATAGTGTGAATGAGTGGTGGAGACTTATGTCCAGGAAGATATGAAAATTACGTACCTACCGTAATTCTTTATCTTCTTGGACGAGTCTCCACCACTTATTCACACGCCCACCCTCCATCCCCCGAGCTCACCGCTGTGTTGGTCTTCACTCCCTCAAATCTTTAGGCCGTGAAGACTTCTTTGTTGTCCCTTCTTACATGGGTCACCCGGACTATCTTATGTCCGGTCTTAAGGTTAGAGTTACTCTTTACGTTGGTTGCGCTGCACCTCCTTGGTGAAAAAGGTACTGAGGTGGTTGGAGGGTCGACGCCGAGCTAGTGCTCGCGGCGCCATCTCTGGTGTCGACCCTCCAGCAAAAAGTTTGCTCCCGATGGGTCCTAGTGCCTCCGGCGCAGATCCCAATAGTGTGAATGAGTGGTGGAGACTTGTCCAAGAAGATCAAGAATTACGGTAGGTACGTAATTTTCATTTCTGCCAGATCAGCGGCACACACGGTTCTACTTCCATTACTTTCTATTTCCAAAGAGAACCAGGGGTGTGTGCCCCATTTTGGACCTCGGAAAAATAAACTTCTTCCCAAAGAGAAATTCAAAATATCTTCGCTAGGAACCCTGTTACCTTTGCTTCATCAACACGACTGGTTAGCCTCCCTGGACATGCAGGATGCTTACCAGCATATTCCTATTCACTCAAAGCATCACAAATACCTAAGGTTCATGGCTTTGGGACAGCATTATCAGTTCAGAATCCTGCCCTTTGGGCTCTCCTTGGCGCTGCGGGTTTTTACAAAGTGTGCAATTCTCGCAGTGCACCTCAGAAAAATCGGAATACAAGTGTTCCCATATCTGGACGATTGGCTTCTAGCAAGTCCTTCCAGGCAGGGAACTCTAGACGCCATAGCCACGGCCTCACACTTTCTCACGTCCATGGGAGTCCTGCTAAGCCTCAAAAAATTCGTAGCTGCAGCCCTCCCAGAGGCTCCTTTTCATAGGAACTCTGCTGGACACCTCCTCTGTGAAAGCATTTCTTCCAGAGGACAGAAGGAACGATATCCTACAGATGGCCCGACACATCAGAACAGCTCGGTTCCAGCTCTCTTGATGCAACGGATGCTAGCTCTGATGGCATCCTCTGTGTTCACTGTACCCCTTGCACGCCTTCAGATGAGAACCTCTCAATGGATGCTCAGTACTCAGTGGTCCCCAACCACTCACCCTCAGTCCTTTCTCATCAAGGTGACAGAACCTCTGAAGAGATCACTCACCTGGTGGTCGCAAGAGGACAATCTTCTGGAAGGGTCTCCCTTTGCTCACCTGGATCATCAGATTTCCATTACCACGGACGCGTCCCTGATGATGTGGGGAGCTCACTGTCAGACTCTCCACACTCAGGGTACGTGGACTTGGGACAAGTCCCAGCTTCACATAAATGTCTTAGAAATGAGAGCCGTCCTTTATGCAGTCCAGGCTTTGAAGGACATTCTCTGTCACAAGAACATTCTCCTTCAAACGGACAACAAAGCAGTGATGTACTATATCAATAAGTAGGGCGGTGCTCACTCTTACCCCTTATGCAGGGAAGCGATGAGGGTGTGGGAATGGTGCTTGGAGCACAAGACTCTAATTCAAGCTGCCAGGAGTGCAGAACGAACTGTCAGACCATCCCAGCAGAACAGACAGATCCTCATGAATGGTCTCTCGACCAGTGGCGGAGCCAGGTTTGGGAGTGTTTTGGAGCCGGGGGGGCCATTCAGTCAATCACGGGCTCTACAATGGGCACTAAACAGTGAATAAAGATGGTGGCAGGGCGCCGCTACTCACAGTGGGGCAGCCAGGAGGGGAACCACCCCAGCCCACCCTGTAGCTCCGCCACTGCTCTCGACTCGACCATAGTTCAGTCACTAGTCACAGAGTGGGGAACTCCAGACCTGGACCTTTTTGCATCCCCACTCAACACAAAACTGCCTCTCTTCTGCTCCAGAAATCCAGGGCTTGGCATTTTCTGTCAGGATGCGTTCAGGCTGCAGTGGACAAAATGCTTTCTATATGCCTTTCTGCCTCTTCCTCTAATTCAGTTGGTACTTCTCAAGTTCAAGTCCCGGGGGGGAAAATGACCCTCATTGCTCCCTTGTGGCTTTGACAGATATGGTTTCCATTACTCAACAGTATGTCGGAAACCCCTCCGAAACAGCTTCCCCTTCAGACGAATCTTCTGACTCGGGGGCCTATGGTCCATCCTAATCTGAGATCACTTCACCTTCACACTTAGCTTCTGAAGAGATAGAAGTGAACAGGTTCAGTGTCTTTCGCAAAGTTTCAGATATTCTTCTGGTGGCGTGCAAGCCAGCCACTAGGAAAACTTACACAGCCAAATGGAAGCGTTTTTTGCTGTGGTGTGCAAAATCCCCTTTGAATCCTTTTTCCTCCCCACCCAATAAAGTTCTAGAGTACCTTTTGGACCTCTCCATTCAGGTCTGCAATACTCTACTGTCAAAGTTCACCTTTGTGCCATTTCAGCTCATCATGAGGCAGTACTTTCCTTTTCACTGGCTGTTACCTGTGGTTAAGAGGTTTCTTAAGGGAATTCTGCATACCAGACCTCCTATCAGATGTCCAGTTGCAGCCTGGGACATTAATCTTGTGCTAGACATGCTCACTCGAAAACCTTTCGCGCCTCTAGCTACCTGTGAGTTGAAATTTCTCACTTGGAAAACGGCCTTTGTAGTGGCCATTACCTCAGCCCGTAGGGTCTCTGAGATGCATTCCTTGGTCACAGACCCTCCGTATATTGTGTTTCATAAAGACAAAGTAGTTCTTGGGACCCATCACAAGTTTCTCCCTAAGGTTGTTTTAGAATTCCATCTAAACCAACCTTTGGTCCTTCCTACTTACTTTGCGAACTTCCAAAATGAAGGAGAGCATTCTCTTCATTCTTTGGACATCAAAAGAGCTTTACGTTTCTATTTAGATAGAACAAAGGATTTTTGCAAAGTTCAACAACTGTTTCCTTCAGCAAGACCCGTCTGGGTCAACCTGTCGCTATCAGATGTATTTCAGCATGGCTGATGGAATGCCTTCGCCATTGTTATTCCATGGCGCAGATTAAGCTGGAAGGCAGAGTGTACACTCACTGTACTAGAGTGGTCGAGGCATCCCTAGCAGAAATCCGAAACGTGCCCATTGCAGATATTTGCAATGCGGCTACCTGGAGCTTGGTGCATACTTTCATCAAACACTATGCCCTGGATGTCCATGCCAGACATCTTTCATTTGGCAGGACCATCCTTAATGGACTTCTGTCCTAAAATTGTGAGCTGTTGGTGTCTCCTGCCGCCCTCTCTGGGGATTATTAGTTCGGTACTCTCCCATTAGTGTGAATGAGTGGTGGAGACTTTATGTCCAGGAAGATACGAAAATTACATACTTACCGTAATTCTTGATCTTCTTGGACAAGTCTCCACCACTTATTCACACGCCCACCCACCATCCCCCGAGCTCACCTCTGTTGTTGGTCTTCACTCCCTCAATCTTAGGCTGTGAAGACTTCCTTTTTGACCTTTATTATATAGGTCTTTCGGACTATCTTATGTCCGGTTTTTAGTTAGACTACCCTTTTAGGTTAGTTATGCTGCACCTCCTTGGAAAAAAAGATACTGAGGCGGTTGGAGGGTCGATGCCGAGATAGTCTTTACCGCACGAGCAGAGGTTCGCGGTGCCGCTCCTCGCAGCTCCATCTCTGACGCTGACCCTCTAGCAAAAAGTTTGCTCCCGCTGGGTCCTAGTACCTCCGGCGTAGATCCCATTAGTGTGAATGAGTGGTGGAGACTCGTCCAAGATCATCAAGAATTACGGTAGGTATGTAATTTCCATTTCTCTGGGTCCTTTCAGGAGATGTTCCGATCTCTCCCCACCAAGGGCGAGGGACCTTTGGGCTTGTATACCTCCCGGTCCCATAAAAAGGACAAAGGAACCAAAAGATTCTTCGTCTCAGCGAAGACGTTCTTGAGCTCGAGTGATCTCGGCCCCAACTGCTTCTTCAGCTTCTGGCTTCTTGGCTTTGCCAACTGGTCAGCCATCCGAGGTCTCGATCGACTACACTGTGGAGATCACTCTCGACCCTGTTGATCTGTTGTTGCCCGACGAAGCAGACAACTCACTTACCAGAACTCCAGTCCTGCCTCTCCCTGATGAGGAAACACAGCTTACTGGCACTCCTATTGAGGAACCAGGTTCCCCCGAACAACCCACTCTGCCACTCCGATCGAGGTCGAGATCTCTGACCCCCTCGACCGACAGGCCAAGGAAGGCGTATAAGCGCTCTAAAAAGAGGACACCACCACTCATCTTTGTCATCTGATGGGGAGAGGCTTCGGCAGAAACTCAGTCGACGCTTTGAAGATCTAATCTGGCAACAGCTCATTCTGTCCAGGCAGAAGCATTCTTCTGTTTCCACACTGGCCATTACTTGGCTTTTGCCTTCTAGGCCATTGGAACCGGTAAAATCTGATCTTACTTCGAGACACAGCTCTTGCAGCAGGTTACACCATTAGGACTGAAGCCAGCAGGCATCAGGACCCCACGGAAAAATTCTAGCTAGCTATCTTCAGCGGGGGACCGCCTCCGACGTCAGACGTAGTACATAAGGGGGTGGTCTCGCCAGATTCTCCAGTTCTTTCCCGCCGTCGACTTGCATGTCTCGACCGCCGGTTCCAGTCTCTAATGGCATAGCGGCGTGGTGAAGTTTTTCCACGGGAAATTAGGTTTCTACAATCAAGTTCTTACGCTGATGTCTCTCCAACCTCCGGTCACTCCTCGAAGTGTGCTTGTGGGAAGCCAGATCCCCTTCAAGGGTCCGCTTTTCGACCTGCGGCCGTACCTAGGCCCAGACCACGACACCCGGTCCTGCTCCTTTTGCCAGGGTTTTAATAGCAGAACCCAGATCCGTCGCCAGAAGGCCCTTCAGGCATTCCTGCTAGAAGAAAAGCTCAAGACCATGTCTTCCAAGGGGGATTCTTCGCAGAAGGCCCACAAGCATGCTGAGAAGCATAGGGAGAAGGCCCCTTCCAGGTCCCCGTCTAGGGCCTCAGACTCGCGCAGCTCTAGTTCCAGGTCCGACCGCTCCCCTTCCCGGGCCAGCTCTCAGCCTCCCCCCGCTGCGGTGAGAAAGTCTTCATCCTCTTCCCAGGCCAAGACTCCCCGGCCTTCCTCGTCCTCCAAGGCCCTGGCCAAGTCGGGGGATCACCACCATCACCATAAGTCGGGTTCCAGCCTTTCTGAACCTGATGTCAGGTCTGCTTCCTTGCCTCCTCACAAGACCAAGGAAGCTCACCTCTCTGAAGAGGCCACAGGACCCGACGCCGGTGCGTCTGTCGACTTCTCGCCACAGGTCCCCGGAGCTGCCATCGGCCAGAAGACCATCGCCAGCCAGGCCAACGCATCACCAGACGCCGGTAGGGGGACCGGCGCCCGCTCCTATTGAGAAGAGGACCCCAACGCCTCCCACCGACATCGGTCAGGAGACCATCACTGAGGAGGAGTTGACTCAGCCCGAGGACCAGACGGGTGACCCCGGTCCTGTCGAGATGCCCAGGGAACCCTCGCCACTACCTGAGCCCCCTGTGGAGCCGACGCCAGGACCCGATGACCGTCCACTGGCGCCCGGACCGTCGTCGGGCCTTTCCCTTTCAGAAGTGAAGGAGCTGTTTACTTACTGGTGGGACACCATAAAGAAGGACATGGTCCCCACTCCACCTCCTCTTTCTCCTCCTCCTACTACACTGGTTGCTCCTCCGGTTTCTGCGCCCCCCTCTCCATCGGGGTCGACAGGCCAGTTACCTCCTCCCCAGGAGCACAGAACACCTCCAAGGGGGAGACCAGACAAACTGAGACCTCCGTCCAAATCCTCTTCAAACAACATGAAGTCTTGCTATATTATAGACATTAGCAGTTTGTTCCAGCTCTAGAACTGCCCCGGAGTGCAATGGTTAAAACCATTCCAAAATAGAATTTTGGCACGAGAGAGCAGCTCTATCTGTGTTATTTCAAACTTGAACTGTCAGATTCTTTACTCCGCCTCAGTGAACAGTCGCTCCGGAGATTTCTCCTTCTGCTCGGTTCATTTCTCGGTTTAAAAAGTGTTTTCTCGGTTGGATTTAACAAAGAATAGTTTTATTGTAACCGCAAAACAGTTCGGTTCAAGCTCTATCTGTGGTAACCGTAAGTAAATGAAGGTTTTGTCTGTGTGGAACTTGTAAGTTATCGGTTCGGTTTTGAACCGATCAGTGGGTTTAAAACTCATTTAAAACTAAAAGTTACTATTTTAGAGTGCGGTTCCCGGTTCTTATCGGTTCTAAAAAAGACGGATTTATTACGTTTTTTTCCAATACCCGTGACACGGTTAGGAACCGATAAGGGTGTCTTGCCTGGCACTGCCGTTAAAAGGGCAAGTTTTTGGTTAGGCTGGCATTATGTCTGAGAAACCCAAAAGAAAAACCGGGCCCACTGGGTTTCAACACTGATGTTTGTGGGGAAGTCTTTGCCAAGGCTGACCCACACACCACATGTGTTTGTCTGGGGTTTGACCACCTCCAGTCAGACTGCCAGGTATGTAAGAATTTCCCTGCAGCCACCCTGGAAAAAAGATTGGGCAGGCTCAGGGAACGAGAGGCCAAAAAGTCCGCTGACCCGGATGGCCAGCCCGGTTCGGTGCCAACCGAACCAGAGGGAGTGCCCTCTGACCAGGGCCAGACTTCCTCGGGCAAGAGAAAAGCTGGTTCTGAGGAACCAATTCCAGTAAAGAAAACAAGAAACTCAGCAGGTCTGGAGTCCAAAATTCCTTCTCCAACTGCTGCAAAGATAACAAAACCATACAAATTGTCCAGTCACTGTCTAGGGTCTGTCGAACCACCACTATCTGGTAAAAGGTCGTTCGTCCGGTCCCAGTGGTTCAGGATTATGATATTGAGGAATTTTATGAACCAGAGGAGGGGAGTAGGATTATGAACAGTATGAATGTGGCTGGGAAGGTCTGGGTGTGCCCATTGAACGGACATCTCCCAGACAGACCTTTAGAATCTCCCCTATGCTGTCTGAGTCCCCATCTCATTTTATGTTTTATAAAAGTTGCTGAAACCCTCCAGCTTCCTTTAGAAGAGGCTGTGGATGAGCAGAGGAGCCTGATTTTGTAGAAATGATGGATATTCCAGAGTCTAGGAGATTGTCTATTCCTTTACATAAGTCTTTAGGAAACAAACAATTAAAATTTTAAAGCTCCTAATTCTGTGCCTCCTGTAGATAAAAGATGGACAGAAGGTATACATTGTCAGGCCCCGATACAGAATTCCTTTCTCAGCAATGCAGTCATGTTGGGGTAGTTCAGGCTGCTGCCTGTGATAAAGCTAATATTCCCTTGGCTTCACATCCTCCTGACAAGGATTCCAGGAAGATTGATGCCATGAAAAAAAAAAAACAGTATATGGCAGCCTCTCTGGGACTCAGGCAAGCAAATTATATGGCTTATGTAGCTAGGTATCAGAAATCTAGATGGGATACTGTTATGCAACTGGCCAAGCAGGCCCATGGCCAGCTGGCTAGTGAACTAGAACAGGTGGCTGCTGATGGCATTGAAGCTCTAAGGTTCAGTTTCATGCTGCTGTGATGTTAATGATGTTTCCTCTAGGTCATGGCCACATCTGTAGCTTTAGAGGTTGGCCTGGCTCAGGTGTACTAGTTTGTCACAGGATACCCAGACTAAGGCTATGGATTTTCCTGTGGTGGGAAATTCTCTGTTTGGAGAGCAGACAGAGAATTACATGAAGAAGATGGATGAATATAGGACTACTTACAAGAGTGCCCAGGCTAAGGAGCGGCAAGCCACTCCTCAAAGGCATGCCCCAGGGGTAGGGGTAGGCCTTTCACAGGCCTTCTACCAGACTCAGGCCTCTTCTGCCTATGCTCAGAGGGGCTTCTTCAGAGGCAGGGGACGAGGCAGTGGGCAGACCTGCCCCACCCCCAGCCTAAAGCTCTATGTAAACAGGCACCTGATGGGGTGCCCAGGGCCGATTCTCCTGTACCAGTGGGGGCAGGCTGGCTTACTTCAGTCAGAATTGGGCTTCTTTAACCTCAGACAAGTGGGTTCTGGAAGTAAGCCAGGGTCTGGTTCTCAGCTTCAAAAAGTTTCCCAAGTTGAGAAGCAGACTTTTTCTACCTGCAAGTGCTTCAGAGACCCTCGCTCTGGAAACAGAGGTCTCATCCCTGTTAGCTCTCAGAGCAGTAGAAAGGGTTCCTCCCCTGCATCAGGGCAGGGGTCTGTATACCAGATAAAGTTCAAAATGGTAACTCTGGCAATGATTTTACCTTCCCTAAGGCCAGGGGACTGGCTAGCCTCCCTGGACCTCAAGGATGCCTATTTCCATGTCCTAATCAGAAGATCCCATCAAAGTACCTCAGATTCGAACTGCCCTCAGGTCATTACCAGTTCAGAGCAATGCCCTTCGGCCTTACCTCTGCTCCAAGAGTATTCACAAAGTGTCTAGCAGTGGCAGTGGCCCACTTAAGGAGGCAGAGGATTGCTGTTTTTCCCTATCTAGACGACTGGCTCATTGTAGGCCAGTCCCCAGAACAGGTAAAATCTCACCTGCAGGTCACCCAGCACCTTCTCACCTCCCTGGGTTTTCTGCTAAACCTACCAAAGTCGGATCTTCCTGGACATAAGTCTCCACCACTCATTCACACTAGTGGGATTAGTGCCGGAGGCACTAGGACCCATCGGGAGCAAACTTTTTGCTGGAGGGTCGGCGCGAGAGATGGCGCCGCGAGCAGCGGCTCGAGCGGCAATGACCATCTCGGCGACGACCCTCCAACCGCCTCAGTTCCTTTTTTCCCGCCGTCGAGTGCGCTTCAGTGACGACGTCGCTCGTCTGTCGGGAGTCAAACTTCAAACTAGCGCATAGTTTTCAGTTTATTTTTTTGTAACATTATCTCGATAGTAGTATCGCTTAATTTTATTCTATTTTCGTTAAATTTTTCTAATATTTTAAATTTAACTTACTTGAAGAAGTCTCGGCCTACTGGATGGAGTCGACCATGAGCAGGTCAGGTGACGGTAGGAGACTTCGTGTAAGCTGTTCAGTCAGCGGGCTGGGTCCGGTCAGCCTCCTTCTCCTCAGCGGGTTCCGACAGCGGTCAGTCCGATGCCGGGGATAGGTCCCGTCGGCATAAAATAAACGGTCGCATTCTCGGCACGTTCGGCCTCGAACTCTTCTTGACCTGAGGTCAAAAGAAGGCATCACTCGGTGTCGCCTCTGCGCATGTCTGCGCGTCGACGGTCGGTTATCGAGCTGTTGCCGCTCTCCTCCTTCGGAGTCGCCAACTGCTGGTGACGTCGTCCTCGACATCGAGCCCTCCGCCTGTAGGTAGGGCTCCAGATGAGCGAGTTTCATCAGTGGGCGCTCTTATGGGAGCGATGGGCTCGGAGGTTGGTCTCCTGCCTGGCTCGGTTGCCACGGAGCCCCGGCCCTCCAGCGATCGGGTAGGGCGGTTGACCTTCCTAGTCGCGCGCGCCTTCTTCGTGCCGGTGACTCCGTGCTTAGGTGTTCCCCTCACATAGCTAGGCGCGAGGCCACACTGATGCTCTTATCTCCTGGTTTTTCCTTCTCCCAGCTTTCCAGGTTCCTGGGCGTTCCGGCGCCTTCCAGCGGGTCTGTTAGCTTATCGGTGCAGTTTTCGGTGCCGCTCGGCCCTCTTGGCGCCGTCCATGGCGCCGTTAGGTCTGGCGCAGCTGCTTGGTTGATGAAACACTTGGTCGGCGGGCGCCCGCTGCCTCTTCGGCGCCCGTGCCCCTCTGCAGTGCCCGTTTTCAACCGTTTGCCTTCTCGGTGACCGGGGCCCTCGGGGACTCTCCTTGTTTCTCTGCTATTTCCTCCTCTCCTAATTTTCATTCCTTTCCTGTCCAATCAAGTCCTTTCTGGACCATCGGAGATGATGTTGAGCCTGACCAGACCTTGGTTGGGTGATGAAGTGGAGAAACAGGATCTTTCTTTGCTACAGAGCCTGTGGTGAGGACCTGTCCTTTAAGTCTCTGTTGAAGAACCTGAGATCCACTCTTTCTCTCCAGACTACAGACATCGATCCTGGGAAGATATTACAAGACTCCAGTACCTTCATGCTTAGGAGATCCCTGAGTTTGACTCCTCCGATCCAGCCTTCCTTGAGGCAGCTGTCTCAAATGGTATGGAATAATCCTGCTCTTATTTCCTCAGTGGCTAAATCCATTGATAAAGTATTCAGCTCCCAAGGATCGTCCATTTGGCATCCCAAGCCTGCGGATCCTATTGTAGTCCTGGCAGAGAATGATAAGGCGTTCTTCCTCAAACTACTACAGCTCGACCTATTAACAGAGAGTCTCGTAAAGATTGATACATTAGGTAAGAGTCTTTGCCCTCCTCTACAGTATCGTATTGCCAGTTATCAAGGCTATTTTTCTCAGTATAGAGTATAATCTGTGGCACTCTTTGAAAAAGAATGGTTGAAGCTCTTCGGATTCGGACTCAAGTCAGAGCTTCTTCTGACCGTTACTAGGGTATCGAGTCCAATAACCAACAGGTCAAAGCCGCTATGGGCGCTTTTCGACACTGCTTCTCGCTCAGCAGCCGCGGTGTTTATCACTCGTAGCCATTCTGGCTGCATACTTCTGGCTTCCGCGAATGATGCTCAGCAACGGGTAATGGCGCTGCCTGATGGCTCCTTTCTTCTCGGCCCTCAGGTGGAACAAGCCTTAGAGCCCACTCAGAAGACTAGGTCGGCCATTAAGTTGGCCAGAACCTCCGCCTGCTCCCTCTGGGGCATGTGAACAGCGTCAGTTTCATAGTCGTCAGTCCTTTCGAGGCAGAGGCGGGAAGCTTCCATAAAGCCAACCCCAACCTCAAAGAAAGCGCAGCAGAAAGCGAGGGGCCCAAAGCCCCGAGCGCCACCTTATAGTGCTGGCCCAAGTTCCATCCACATTGCGAGGTGGAACTTTCTCCTCCGGTGGGAGGTGGTCTGATGTGCTTCTACAACCAGTGGAGTCCACCTTCAGACAAATGGGTCCTTCGGATAATTCGCGAGGGTTATTCTCTCAATTTTTGGAAACCTCCCGATTGTCCTCCCAGGCGACAACCCAGGTTGTCGGCCTCTCCAATCGAACCTCCTCACCGCCGAGATCCAGGGCCTTCTAAGCAACAGGGCAATAGAACTGGTGCCCGCATCTCTGCGGAGCACAGGGTTCTACTCCATTACTTCCTGGTTCCAAAAGAAGTCTGGGGAATCACCATTCTAGACCTCAGAAAGTTAAACAAATTTCTCCCCAGGAGAAATTCAAAAGATTTCCTAGGTACCATGTTACGCTTGCTGCATCAGCACGACTGGCTGGCCTCCCTGGATATGCAGAATGACTTACCAGCATATCCCCATCCGCCCGACCACTAGGTTCCTCAGGTTTGTAGCTCTGGGTCCAGCATTATCAGTTCAGAGTCCTGCATTTTGGGCTATCCTCGTGCAGCAGTCTTTACAAAGTGTTGTGCAGTTTCTGTAGCGCATCTCAGAAGAATCGGACTCCAGTGTTTCCCTACCTGGACGATTGGCTTCCTGAAGCCCTTCAGCCAAGGGACTTTGGAAGCCGTGCAAAGCGACTTCTCGTCTTCTTCGTCCATAAGAATTCTGCTGAATGTGAAAAAATCACAACTGCAGCCCTCCCAGAGCTCCTTTTCATAGGGCAGCTTCTAGACCTCTTCCATGAAGGCTTTCCTTCCAGAGGACAGAGACTCGACATCCGCCGGATGGCCACGTTTACATCGGGGGAACCAATCGGTTGCAATATCTCGATACAACGCATGTTGGGTCTCATGGCGTCTCGGTGTTCACTGTACCCCTGCCCGTTGCACATGAGAACCACCCAATGGATGCTCTCCACTCAGTGGTCTCCGACCTCTCACCCCAGTCTTATCCCATCAAGGTGGCGGGCCTTGAAGTCTCTCACCTGGTGGACTCGAAACAATCTCCTGGAAGGGTTCCCTTTGCTCCCCGGATCATCAGATCTCCATCACCACAGGCGCGCTTCGCTATATGGGATGGGGGAGCTCACTGTCGCTCCTCCACACTCCAAGGTGTATGGACTCAGTTGAAACTCTTCTCCACATAAATGTCCTGGAGATGAGGCGGTCCTCTCACGCAATCTGAGCTCTGAGGATATCCTTTGTCACAGAACATTTCTCCTTCAAGCGGACAACAAAGCTGTGATGTATCCCATCAACTAGCAAGGCGGTGCTCATTCTTACCCCTTTGCAGGAAGCAATGAGGGTGTGGGAGTGGTGCTTGGGCACAAGTCTCTGATTCAGGCGGTTTTATCTGCCAGGTATACAATAATGAGCCAGATCACCTCAGCAGAAGCGGAGGCAGACCCTCACGAGTGGTCTCTCGATCCAGCTGTCGCTTCGGTCACTATTGAAAGTGGGGACTCCAGACCTGGACCTTTGCATCCCCACTCAGCATAAAACAGCCTCTCTTCTGCTCCAGAAATCCAGGGCCTGGCATTTTCTGTCAGGATACGTTCAGGACTGCGGTGGACAAAGCGTTTTCTTACGCCTTTCACGATCCTCTCTAATCCAGAGATTCTCCTCAAGTTCAGTCTCAGGGGACCAAAATGATTCTCATTGCTCCCTCCTGGCCTCGGCAACTATAGTTTCCTCTGCTCAACAGTATGTTGGCAGCCTCTCCGAACCACTTCCCTTGCAAATCAACCTTTTGACTCAGGGTTCGTTGGTCCATCCCAACCTGAAATCACTTCACCTTCATGCTTGGCTCCTGAAGAGGTAGAAGTGAATCGATTCAACGTCTCTCGTAGAGTCTCGGACATCCTTCTGGCTGTGCAGAAGCCAGCCACCAAGCGTCACGGCTTCCAAATGGAAGCACTTTTCTCTCTGGTGTGCAGAGTCCTCTTGGAATCCCTTTCCTGTCCTCCTGACAGGGTTCTGGAGTATCTTTTGGACCTATCAAACTCAGGTCTCAGTACTCACAGTTAAGTTCACCTTAGTGCCATCTCAGCGTTCCATGAGGCGGTTTCTTCCTTGACTCTGGCTCAGCTTCCTATGGTGAAGAGATTTCTTAGAAGTTCTTCATACCAGACCCCTGTTAGGTGTCCAGTTTTAACCTGGTGCTGGACATGCTCACTCGGAAGCCTTTCGAGCCCTTAGCTACCTGTGAGCTAAAATTTCTTACCTGGAAGACTGCCTTCCTGGTGGCCGTACCTCAGCCCGCGGGGTCTAGGAATTCATGCCTTGGTAGCCGGACCCTCCGTATACTGTATTCCCAAAAGACAAGGTAGTTCTCCATTACTCATCTAAATTTCTTCCCAAGGTTGTGTCAGAATTCCATCTAAACCAACCTCTGGTACTTCCCTCTTACTTCGCTAATTTCCAAAATGAAGAGGAACGATCTCTTCATTCCTTGGATGTTAAGAGAGCCTTGCGGTTCTATTTAGATAGAACCAAGAAATCTTCCTGGACATAAGTCTCCACCACTCATTCACACTAGTGGGATTGGCGCCGGAGGCACTAAGACCCATCGGGAGCAAACTTTTTGCTGGAGGGTCGGCGCGAGAGACGGCGCCGCGAGCAGCCTCTCGAGCGGTAATGACCATCTCGGCGACGACCCTCCAACCGCCTCAGTTCCTTTTTTCCCGCCCCGTCCGAGTGCGCTTCAGTGACAACGTCGCTCGCCTGTCGGGAGTCAAACTTCAAACTAGCGCATAGTTTTCAGTTTGTTTTTTTGTAGCTTTATCACATAAGTAGTATCGGCAATTTTATTCTATTTTCGTTAAATTTAAATTTTACTTGAAAAGTCTCGGCCTGCTGGGCGGATGAGACCATGAGCAGGTCAGGTGAGCGGTAGGAGACTTCATCTAAAACTATTCAGTCAGCGGGCTGGGTCAGTCAGCCTCCTTCTCCTCAGCGGGGTTCCGACATCGGTCAGTCGATGCCGCGGGATGGGCGGTCCCCGCCCGGCATAAAATAAACGATCGCATTCTCGGCACCGTTCGGCCTCGAACACTCTTCTTGACCCACAGGTCAAAAGAAGGCATCACTCGGTCAGCCCTCTGGTATGTCTCTCTTGCGTCGACGTTCGAGTTATCGTTGCTAGTTGCCAGTCTCCTTCTTGGTCGCCAACTTCGATATTCGTCGTCCTCGACATCGAGCGCCTCCCGCCTATAGGTAGGACTCCAGATGAGCAGTTTCATCAGTGGGCGCTCTTATGGAGCAATGGGCTCGGAGGTTGGTTCTTCTGCCTGGCCGGTTGCCTCGGAGCCCTCGGGCCCCTCCGGCGATCAGGTAGGCGGTTGGACTTCTAGTCGCGCCACCATATTGATTGCCAGCGACTCCGTCTTGAGTGTTTCCCCTCACATGGCTGCGAGGCATGAGGCCTCACCGATACCCTTATCTCCTGTTTTTCCTTCTCTAGCTTTCCAGAGTTCTGGGGCTCTTCTGGCGCCTTCTGCAAGGTCTGTTGGCTGCGTTTCCGGTGCCGCTGGGTCTTGCTGCGCCCGTCCAGCGGCGCCCAGCAGGGGTCACATGGCGCTGCAGTAGTGCCGTTGGATAAGGGGCGGCGTTGGTGTGCGTCCGTGGCGCCCGATCGCGGCGTCGGCCCGCGCTGTCAGCGTTAGCCGACCGCGGTGCGCCCGGGCGCTTGCGGGCAGCGTGCCTCGCCGGGCGCCGTCGCCTCCTCGGTGCCGTCTTCAGCCCGTTTTGCCGTCTCAGTGCGGCAGCCACTTGGGACTCTCCTTGTTTTCTGCTATTTCCTCCTCTCTAATTTCCTCCTTTCCTGTCCAAACAGTCCTTTCTGGACCATCAGGAGATGATGTTGAGCTGACCCAGACCTTCGGTTGGGTGATGAAGTGGAGAAACAGGATCTTTCTTTGCTACAGAGCCTGTGGTGAGGACCTGTCCTTTAAGTCTCTGTTGAAGAACCTGGGATCCACTCTTTCTCTCCAGACTACAGACACCGATCCTGGGAAGATATTAAGACTCCAGTATCTTCATGCTTGGAGATCCCTCAGTTTGACTCCTCCAATCCAGCCTTCCTTCGAGACACTGTCTCAAATGGTATGGAATAATCCTGCTCTTATTCCCTCAGTGGCTAAATCCATTGATAAAGTATTCAGCTCCCAAGGATCGTCCCATTTGGCATCCCAAGCCTGCTGGATCCTATTGTAGTCCTGGCAGAAGATGACAAGGTGTTCTTCCTCAAACTACTACACTCGACCTATTAACAAAGAGTCTCGTAAGATTGATACATTAGGTAAGAGAGTCTTGTGCCTCCACTCTAGTATCGTATTGCCAGTTATCAAGGCTATTTTTCTCAGTATGAGTATATCCTGTGGCACTCTATGAAAGAATGGTTGAAGCTCTCCCGATTCGGTTCAAGTCAGAGCTTCTTCTGACCGTTATTAAGTGTATGGTCAATAACCAACAGGTCAAAGCCGCCATGGGCGCTTTGACCACTGCTTCTCAACTCAGCAGCAGCGGGTTTGTACTGGCGCCATTCCTGGCTGCATACTGGCTTCACGAATGATGCTCAGCAGCAGGTGATGGCGCTGCCTTTTGATGGCTCCTTTCTTTTTGGCCCTCAGGTGGAGCAAGCCTTAGAGGCCACTCAGAAGACTAGATCGGCCATTAAGTTGGCCAGACCTCCGCCTGCCCCCTCTCGGGGGCATGTGAACAGACGTCAGTTTCATAGTCGTCAGTCCTTTCAAAGGCAGAGGCAGGGAAGCTTCCATAAAAGCCAACCTGCCCAACCTCAAAAAGAGCGCAGAAGCGCGGGGC
Source organism: Neoceratodus forsteri (assembly GCA_016271365.2). Classification (NCBI taxonomy): domain Eukaryota; kingdom Metazoa; phylum Chordata; order Ceratodontiformes; family Ceratodontidae; genus Neoceratodus; species Neoceratodus forsteri. Next base: position 359,011,337 of record CM028137.1, read on the forward strand.
CTAAAGCTCCCAGCGCTACCTTATAGTCGTTGGCCCAAGTTCCATCCACTCTGCCTGAGGTGGAACTTTCTCCTCAGTGGGAGGTCATCTGATGTACTTCTACAACCAGTGGAAGTCCATAACCCGGACAAATGGGTCCTCGGATAATTAGCGAGGTTATTCTCTCAATTTCTTGAAACCCCCGAATTGTCCTCCCAGGCGACAACCCAGGTTGTCGGCCTCTCGATCGAGACCTCCTCACCGCGGAGATCCAGGGCCTTCTGAACAACAGGGCAATAGAACTGGTGCCCCATCTCGAAACACAGGGTTCTACTCCCATTACTTTCTGGTTCCAAAAGAAATCTGGGGATCGCCCCATTCTAGACCTCAGAAAGTTAAACAGATTCCTCCCAGGGAGAAATTCAAGATGATTTCCCTAAGTACCCTGTTACCCTTGCTGCATCAACACGACTGGCTGGCCTCTCTGAATATGCAGGATGCTTACCAGCATATCCTCGTCCACCGACCCACACAAGTTCCTCAGGTTTGTAGCTTTGGGTCAGCATTATCAGTTCAGAGTCCTGCCCTTTAGGCTATCCTCGGCGCGAGTTTTACAAAGTGTTTGTGCAGTTCCATGGCGCATCTCAGGAAAGTCGGACTCCGAGTGTTTCCCTACCTGGACGATTGGCTTCTAGCAAGCCCTTCCGGCCAAGGGACTTTGGAAGCTGTGCAAACGACTTCTCGTCTTCTCACGTCCATGGGAGTTCTGCTGAATTTGAAAAAATCTCAACTGCAACCCTCCCAGAGGCTCCCTTTCATAGGGACGCTTCTAGACACCTCTTCAGCGAAGGCTTTCCTTCCAGAGGACAGAAGACTCGACATCCTTGAATGGCCCGTTACATCAGGGAGAACAATGATGTTACAGCTCTCTCGATGCACGCATGTTGGGTCTCATGGCGTCCTCGGTCTTCACTGTCCCTCTGGCCCGACTGCACATGAACCACCCAATGGATGCTCTCCACTCAGTGGTCTCCGACCTCTCACCCCAGTCTTATCCCATCAAGGTGGCGGAGCCCTTGAGGTCTCTCACCTGGTGGTCTCAAGAGAGCAATCTCCTGGAAGGATTCCCCTTTGCTCCCCGGATCATCAGATCTCCATCACCACAGGCGCATCACTAATGGAATGGGGGCTCACTGTCTCTCCTCCACACTCAAGGTGTATGGACTCAGTTCAAAACTCATCTCACATAAATGTCCTGGAGATGAGAGCGGTCCCTCTATGCAATCCGAGCTCTGAAGGATGTCCTTTGTCAAAAAACATTCTCCTTCAAGCGGACAACAAAGCAGTGATGTATTACATCAACAAGCAAAGCGGTGCTCATTCTTATCCCTTTGCAGGGAAGCAATGAGGGTGTGGGGTGGTGCTTGGAGCACAAGTCTCTGATTCAAGCGGTTTATCTGCCAGAGTATACAAATGACCTAGCAGATCGCCTCAGCAGAGCGGAGGCAGACCTCACGGTGGTCTCTCGATCCAGCCGTAGCTCGGTCCCTGTTCAAGAGTGGGGACTCAGACCTGGACCTTTTGCATCCCCTCAGCATAAACTGCCTCTCTTCTGCTCCAAATCCAGGGCCTGGCATTTTCTGTCAGGATGCGTTCAGGCTGCGGTGGACCAAAGCTTTCTTTACGCCTTTCCACAGCTTCCTCTAATCCAGAGAGTACTCCTCAAGTTCGAGTCTCAGGGGACCAAGATGATTCTCATTGCTCCTTCCTGGCCTCGGCAACTATAGGTTCCTCTACTCAACAGTATGTTGGCAGCCTCTCGAGACCACTTCCTTGCAAATCAGTCTTTTGACTCAAGGTTCGTTGGTCCATCCCAACCTGAAATCACTTCACCTTCATGCTTGGCTCCTGAAGAGATAAAGTGAATCGGTTCAACGCCTCTCGTAGTCTCAGACATCCTTCTGGCTGCTCAGAAGCCAGCCACCCAGCGTATGCTTCCAAATGGAAGCGTTTTCTCTCTGTGTGCAAAATCCTCTTGGAATCCCTTTTCCTGTCCTCCTGGCAAGGTTCTGGAGTATCTTTTGGACCTGTCAAACTTAGGTCTTCAGTACTCCACAGTTAAAGTTCACCTTAGTGCCATCTCAGCGTTCCATGAGCGGTTTCTTCCTTAACTCTGGCTCAGTTACCTATGGTGAAGAGATTTCTTAAAGGATTCTCCATTCCAGACCCCTGTTAAAGCGTCCAGTTGCAGCCTGGGACATTAACCTGGTGCTGGACATGCTCACTCGGAAGCCTTTCAGAGCCCTTAGCTACCTGTGAGCTAAAATTTCTTCGTGGAAGACTGCCTTCCTGGTGGCCATTACCTCAGCCGCAGGGGTCTCTGAGATACATGCCTGGTTTCGGACCCTCCGTATACTGTATTCCATAAAGACAAGGTAGTTCTCCATTACTCATCCTAAATTTCTTCCCAAGGTTGTGTCAGAATTCCATCTAAACCAACCTCTGGTACTTCCGCTTACTTCGCTAATTTCCAAAATGAAGGAGCGACTCTTCATTCCTTGGATATTAAGAGAGCCTTGCGGTTCTATTTAGATAGAACCAAGGATGTTAGCAAGACTCAGGCGACATTCCGCATTCGGCAGAACTATCCTTAATGGGCTTCTATCTTAGACGCGTGAGCTCTGGCTCTCCTGCCGCCCTTTTGGGGATTATCAACAGGTACTCTCCACTAGTGTGAATGAGTGGTGGAGACTTATGTCAGGAAGATATGAAAATTGCGTACCTACCGTAGTTCTTGATCTGTGGACAGTCTCCACCACTCATTCATACCCTCCATCCCGAGGCTCACCCGCTGTGTTAGTCTTCACTCCTCAAATCTTTAGGCCGTGAGGACTTCTTTGCTGACCCTTCTTACACGGGTCGTCGGACTATCTTATGTCCGTTTTTTGAAGTTAGATTTACTCTTTCGTTAGTTCGCTGCACCTCCTTGGTAAAAGGTACTGGGCGGTTGGAAGGTCGTCGCCGAGATGGTCATTGCGCTCGAGCTGCTACTCGGCAGGCGCCATGCCTCGGCAGCCATCTCTCGCGCCGACCCTCCAGCAAAAGTTTGCTCCGATGGGTCCCTAGATCTCCGGCTAATCCCACTAGTGTGAATGAGTGGTGGAGACTCGTCCAAGAAGATCAAAATTACGGTGGTCGTAATTTTCATTTCTGGAACCAGTCCAGGTACTCACCTTTATAGGGGCAGAATTGGACACAGAAACTAGCAGAGCCTTTCTTCCCAGAAAGGGTAAGGAATTTAGTGGCTCTGGCCTCTTCCTTCACTCTGCAGGTCTCTCGACCAGCAAGACACTTTCTGCAGCTCCTGGGGCATGGCTGCATCCACAGCTGTTGTGCAGGGGCCAGATTTCAGATGAGACATTCAGTTTCACTTGAAAACCTTTTGGCCTCAGAAAAGACCCCTTTCCAAGTTGGTCCCAGTGACTCGACCTTGATCCTAGCTCTCCAGTGGTGGAAGGATCAGAGCAATTTAAACGGGGGTCCCTTCATTTCCCCTTCTCACGACTTGACTCTCACTACAGATGCTTCCCTTCTGGGTTGGGAGCCCACATGGGCGACCTTTCCCTCAGGGAGTTTGGTCCCCCAGGAATCTCTGCTCCACATCAATTTGCTGGAACTCAGAGCTGTCTTTTTAGCTCTTCAAGCTTTTCTGCATCTGTCCACGACAAGGTGATACAAGTCAGAGCAGACAACACCACAACAATGTGGTACATCAACAAGCAGGGGCACTCGGTCTTGACCTTGTGCAGGCAATGAGTTGTGGTCTGGTCTATTCCTGAACACTTCCCTCATAGCAGTTCATCTTCCAGGAAGGACAATGTCCTAGCGGATGCCCTCAGCAGGATTTCCCAGGGCCATCACGAATGGTCCCTGGATCCTCAAGTGCTGGGGATAGTTTTTGCCAGGTGGGGCATCCTCAGATAGATCTTTTGCAGCCCCAGACAATCACAAACTTCCTCTGTTCTGTTGCAGGCCTCCAGTGCTGGGCTCAGTTCCCTGGATGCCCTTCTTCTGGATTGGGAGGAAGTTCCTCTATGCTTTCCCCCTTTCCTCTCTATTCAAAGTACTAGTCAAAATCAGATCTCAGCCTTGCAGGGTGATTCTGATTGCCCGGATTAGAGCCAGGCAGCCTGGTACCCTCCTTCTGTCTCTGACAGTCCATCTTCCCTGTGCCTCCCAGGAATCACAATCTATTGACTTGTGCCCAGGAAGGGTTTGGTATCCGGACCTCAAATCCCTCAGCCTCAAGGCCTGGCTCTTGAGAGTTAGAGTTCTGATTTACACCTCTCTCAGGGTGTTCTTGAGATCCTAAAGGCTTCCAGAAAGCCTTCCACTAAGGCTACTTATAGTTCTAAATGGAAAAGGTTTTCCATTTGGTGTGCTAGGAAAAATATTTCCCCAGAATCGTCTAATTGCCCATTTTGTTAGATTACATGGTACATCTTAATTCCTTGGGTCTCAGACCAGCTACCCTGAGAGTTCATTTGGCAGCTGTGTCCGCTTTTTATGTCAGCAGGAAAGTCATCCTCTTTCCTCTCATCCTGTGTTTTCAAGTTTTTGAGGATTACTCCATACTAATCCTCCTTTTAGAGAACCGGCCCTGCTTGGGACCTTAATGTTTGCATTGCCCAGTTAATGCAACCCCTTTTGAACCTCTGTCTTCTGCAGAGCTTAAGTACCTAACTTGGAAACTGTTTTCTAGTGGCTATCACTTCTGCAGGCGCATAAGTGAATTGCAAGCTTGTCAGTGGAGACTGACTTTATTTCTTTCCACAGGGATAAGGTAGTCCTTAGGACTAATAGGAAGTTTTGCCCAAGGTAGTTTCAGATTTCCATCTTAATCAATCTATCTCCTCTTCAGTATTTTTCACTGATCACTCCTCTTGGGTGAGAGGAGGTTGCACAACCTGGATGTTAAGAGAGCTCTTAGTTATTATATAGGCGTACCAAAGGTCCTGGTTCGAATCCTCAACTTTTCCTTACCTATGGTGAAGTTGGGAAGGCAAACCTGCCACCAAGAGATCAATAGCCAGGTGGATTGTCTCTTGTATCCAATTTTGTTATCAGAAAGTGGGCAGAGCCCCCCCCCCCCGGTTTGAGGGCTCATTCTACCAGGGTTACAGCTGCATCTCTAGCTGCTGCCAGAGCTATCCCTTTATTAAGAGATTTGCCAGGCTGCTACTTGGAAAACGGTACACACTTTTACCAAGCATTACTCCCTGGATGTCCAGGCCAGGAGAGATGCTCGGTTTGGCACAGCTGTTCTTCAGAGCCTATTCCTAAGTAGGTTCTGCCCTCCTCCATGGAGGTACTGCTGTGTATTCTGCTATTCTATAATATAGCAAGACTTCATGTTGTTTGAAGAAAAATTACTCACCTTAGTAATGTTGTTTCTTCTAATGGAGTCTTGCTATATTATAACCTCTAACCTGCCCCTCTCAGAACCTCTACTTGGTGAGGTGCGGGCAACTTAGTGTGGGCACTACTTATGTCCTGTTAGCATTTGTCCCCTTTGGGACTTTAGGGGTGTGTGTGTATGCAGCGTGTGTGTTTTATTATACTTCTGTTCCATTTTCATATTATTAGAATGGTGTTAGTATTTCTGGTCCCCTGACTTGAGTCTTGGGTGTTGGGACCATCAATGGTTTGTTATTATTTAGGTAGCCATTTGGCTAGTGTGAGTTACAGCTTCCGCACAGACCTTAGTGAGTTTGGCTCGTAAAGATCTGACAGTTCAAGTTTGAAATGACACAGATAGAGCTGCTCTCATGCCAAAATTCTATTTTGGAATGGTTTTAACCATTGCACTCCGGGGCAGTTCTAGAGCTGGAACAAACTGCTAATGTCTATAATATAGCAAGACTCCATTAGAAGAAACAACATTACTAAGGTGAGTAATTTTTTCTTCCAGGTCACCCAGCCCTAGGAGACCCAGAAGACACCGACGATCGCCTTCGACGGAGGACACGGGATCAGAGTTCTCAACGTCTAGATCCCCATCTCCCCTCTCCATCCCTTCTCCGGATCCACGCGAGATGCCAAAGTCTCCTCGGATGACCCTTCGTTTCTCGGATATTATGAGACACATCCAAGAGAACATGGGATGGGATATGGAAAACTAGACCCAGCTACGCCTTGCAAAGTATCTTCGACAGAAGGACCCCAAGCCTGTGGTGGTGCCACCCTTGGTAGACACTTTCGTGGGCGTCACCAAGGCAGCGTGGAAACATCCACATTCGCTCCAGCGATGCCGAAGAAAGCTGATCCACTTGTACAAGGCTCCAGGGAAGATCAGTACTTGACTCAGCATCCTCAGGCCGACTCTCTGGTCATAACAGCCTCTCATGACCGGTCCCAGAGACCGCAACATTTGAGCACCCTGCCACCGGACCCAGAGTCCAAGCAGCTGGACGCCATGGGTAGGCGCATGTATGCTTCCGCTGCCTGTGCCATCAGATCCCTGAATTATTTGACCCACATGGTGCAGTTCTAGAATGCCTTGTGGGAGCAGGGTCTGGATGCAGCTGAGAAACTGCCGGAAGGTGAGCAGAAGGAGGAGATGCTACAGCTCCTTCGTACGGGTTCGGACGTGGGATCCCAAGTGCTACGAGCCGCGTACGACTCCGCGGACTCCTCAGCCAGAGCAGCAGCTTCAGGCGTATGCCTCCGGAGACACTCTTGGTTACGCATCTCCGGTTTCACCCCGGACGTCCAGAAGAATATCATGGACGCCCCATTCAAGGGAGAAGTTTTGTTTGGTAAACCCTCAGAGAAGATAATTACCAGACTCCAAGAAGCGGTGAGGTCGGTTCCGGCCATATAACGACAAGCTTAGTTCCTTTCATAGGAACCAGCCCGATTCGTGGACAGGCATGAGACGACAGTCCCGCCCGGCTCCCACAACAAAGGGCTCCAGCTTCCGCAGAGCCAGGAAACAACCCGCAGGCCAAAGCCAGCGTACTCCTAAGCGGTCCAATAGCGGGACCTCAGCCGCCACAGCCTGACTCCTTTCCAGTCCCGCCCCTCAGGATCAGCGGGGAAATCATGGTCGGGTCATTGCGAACTTCCTGCCAAGATGGCAGGCTATAACCACCGTCAGGTGGGTTCTTCAGTTAGTCGGAAGAGGCCACTTTATAGAATTACATGAAAAGCCATCCTCGAGGCCTCCTTTGCTGTCCGGTACCGGATCAGCACAAGTCACTGATCTGGCAAAGTACTCGCGCTCTTGCAAAGGGAGCGATAAATCGTCCGAGAACCAGAGAGGACAAGGATACTATTCCACTTCTTCCTGGTTCCAAAACAAGGGGACCTCCGTCCGATTCTGGACCTCAGCGACCTCAACTTGGTCACCTACAAAAGATTCCGCATGGTGACTCTTCCGGGTCTCATTCCCATGCTGAAGCAGGACGCCTTCTTAGCGTCTCTAGACATGCAGGACGCATACCTGCACATCCCTATAGCTCAGGTGCACAAGAGGTTCCTGTGCTTCGAGTTTCTCGGCCACCACCTTCAATTCCGAGCCCTCCCATTCGGACTGTCATCCACACCCAGGGTCTTTACCAAATGCATGGCAGTCATGGCAGCGTCTCTAATGAGACAGGGCCATTATGTGTTCCCGTACCTGGATGATTGGCTTCTCATGGCCGCCTCCAGAGAGGCGTTGTTACAGGCGATCCAGAGTACCCAGGACCTGTTTCGATCTCTGGGCATCCTAATCAACCATGAGAAGTCTCTCCCGGTACCGTCGCAGAAGCTGCAATTTATAGGCGCAGTACTGGACACCGTTCAGGGAAGAGCATTTCTTCCAGACGACAGATCGGAGCGCATCAGATCTGTCATCAGGGAGCTTTCATCGAACAAGACCGTCCCAGCCAGGTCGGTCCTTCGCTTGCTCGGACACATGACTGCGGCCATTCCGACCGTCCCTTTCGCAAGGCTCCACATGCGGGTAACTCTGTGGATGCTCAAGGTGCAATGGGACCAAAGGCAAGACCATATGCAGCATCCGGTCAGAATCACGAACACCGCGATTCAAGACTGGCAGTGGTGGCTAGACCCAGGGACACTTTCTATGGGCGTCCCGTTTATAGCGCCGTCCCCGGAGGTAATTCTCACCACAGATGCCTCAGGTCTAGGGTGGGGAGCACACCTGGATGGGGTGATGTCCCAGGGAACGTGGACCCCTCTGAAGGCCCACCTCCATATCAGCGTCCTAGAGATGAGGGCGTTCCTTTATGCCCTGTAGGCATTTCAGTCAGAGATCCCGCCGAGTACTCTTCTGCTTCAGACAGACAACACGGCGGTGATGTATTACCTCAACAAACAAGGAGGCGCACACTCTTATCCCCTTTGCAGGAAGGCCATGAGGGTGTGGGATTGGGTAATCCGACCCGGCGCAAACCTGATCACAGTACATGTTCCCGGGGTGGACAACACAATTGCAGATGGCCTGAGTCGCTCCCAGGCCAGAGTCCACAGTGGGAACTTCTTCAGGAGGTAGCAGAGGATCTGTTTCTTGATGGGGAACTCAGAGTTGGACTTGTCGCTTCCCCATTCAGCATAAAACTGCCCAATTTTTGCTCGCTAGATCCAGGGCCTGGTGTTTCTGGTGAGACCGTTGTCCCTCTCCTGGGACAGATTCCTCTATGCTTTCCTTCCCTTCCCGTTGATCCAGAGAGTTCTTCTCAAACTGCACAGGGAGCATGCTACAATGATCCTGGTGGCCCCTTTTTGGCCCAGACAGATCTGGTTCCCTTTGCTGATACAGCTATCCCGGGAACCTCCGCTCCCGTTGCCTTTCAGCTCCCATCTCTTGTCTCAGGAGGAGGGTTCACTGGTCCACCTGGACTTACGCTAACTGAACCTGCATGCATGGCTCCTACAGACATAGCCATTTTGCGACACGGGGTCTCGCAAGAGGTTGCGGAAGTTCTTTCTGCAGCCAGAAAGCCGGCCACGCATGCGACGTACTCCATGAAGTGGTGCCGTTTTTGTTTATGGTCGCAAATCCGCGGCCTGTCCCCTTTAGGTTGTCCGGTGAAAGCGGTATTAGAGTACCTGCTCTCCCTTTTCCGTTCGGGTCTCGCCTACTCCTCTATTAAGGTGCACCTCTGTGCCATTTCAGCTTATCACCTTCCGGTGGGACAGCGCACAGTGGCACAATTAGATGCCTGTCGGGAATTCCTGAGAGGGGTGTTACATCTTAGGCCACCCATTAAGGACCCAGTGCCTCCATGGGATTTGCTCTTTGTCTTGGAACAACTCACGCTTCCCCCTTTGAAACCTGCCGCGGATTGCGAGCTGCGTTTTCTGTCGTGGAAAACGTTGTTTTTGGTTGCTGTTACGTCAGCAAGAAGAGTTTCTGAGCTTCATGCTCTCATGTGCAAAGAGCCTTATTTAATTTTCCACCGGGCCAGAGTATCCCTGAGGAAGAATCCTAAATTCTTGCCTAAGGTGGTTTCCACACTCACTGTCAATCAGGATATTGACCTGCTGGTCTACTTCCCTAATTATTCTAACAGAGGAGAGGCGCTGCTCCACACCCTGGATGTTCACCGCAGCTGAAGGTACTATCTGAGCAGAATTAAGCAGCTTCGTTCTTCAGAGCAACTTTTCGTTTCCTTTACTGAAAGGATGATGGGCCAACCAGTATTCAAACAGTCCCTGTCTCGCTGGCTTGTCCAGTGCATCTCTTACTGTTATATCAAACGAAAGCCCCTCCCGGATCAGTCCGGGGCCATTCCACTAGGGGTGTGGCCACCTCTTTTGCAGCACTTCGAAACGTCTCCACCTCTGCCATTTGTGCTGCAGCCACTTGGAGCTCTGTACATACCTTTATCAGGCATTCTAGCCTGGACATCGCTTCACGGCGAAGAGCAGGCTTCGGCCTGGCGGTGCTACAGGGTCTCCTGTCCTAGATTCAGGACCTGGAATATTCTTTTAATTTCCTCCTCCCAGTGTTTTTGCAAGTGCTACTGCTTGGGAATCAGTCCTAATGGTGTAACCTTCTGCAAGAGCTGTGTCTCGAAGTTAGATAGTACAGTTACGTAAGAACTTACTGTAACAGTAGATCTTCGAGAACAGCTCTTGCATCATGCTCCATCCACCTTCCCCTTGGAGGAGGCATGGCTTAAGCCTTGACTAACAGGGATTTTTCCTTCGACTTCTGACGGTGGATCCTCGGTCTCCCATTCGATGTCGGCCTGCAGCGGTAGTCTCGGTGAGGAGAACTGAGAATCTAGGCGGGACCGCCCCCTTATGTACTCGTCTGACATCGAGGCGGTCCCGCTGAAGATAACTAGCTAGAATTTTTCCGTGGGGTCCTGATGCCTGCCGGCTTCGGTCCTAATGATGTAACCTGCTGCAAGAGCTGTTCTCGAAGATCTACAGTTACGGTAAGTTCTTATGTAACTGTACTTTCCTCCGCCCGTGGAGCCAGTAAAACCTGTCCTGCTTTGGCAAAAATCAGTCTCTCCACCCATAGTGGTGGAGCCGCCATTTAAACAGCCTTTGGGAGTGGCTCCTATGAAGGAATCTCTGATGGTTCCAGGTCTTTCTCACAGGTTATCGGTCACCCTCATGCCTGACTGCCCCAAGCGTATAGCAGGGGACCTTGGTGGCCGACCAGTTTATCCAGATACTTCGGATTCAAACGACACAGACCTCCACTCTCTTCCACTGGATGATGAGTCCGTGAGTAGTCTGTCGACGGAGAAGGGCCCTTCATCGTTTTTGGGAATTCTCTGCCTTATCTTCGAATCCACAGGGATGCCCCTGGAACCTATCCAGAAACAGGTGGAGTACCCTTTCACAGATATTCTTAAGAGGTGATACCTCTACGGAAACCTTCCCAGTGGCTGAGGCCATTGTTGGCCCAGCTTTGGAGCTCTTGCAGCATCCTGCCTCCTGCCCAACGCAGTATGTCCGGATGGCCCTCAAGTATGTGGTGCCCATTGGGTCCCTCTCAGGGTTCACGGAACATCCATCGGCGGAGAGGTTAGTAACCGCTTCTGTGTTCAGACACACAGGCAGCTTTGCTGATACTGACAGACCTCCAGACAAGGTGTCCAAAAAACTGGACCACTCTGTCAGGAAAGTCTATTCAGCCTCCTCTCTAGGCCTCCGTCAGGCAAGTTCGGCCATCATCATGGCACACTTCTCCCATGCCCTCCTGGGCTCCTTGGATGAAGTTCTTCCACAGACTATGGTCAGGCAGGTGCGGGACCAGGGCCGAGCCGTTGTCAAGCAGCAACTTCAGACGGTCTTGGACCCGGGGACTCTTGCGCCCGTTCTGTGGCAGCCATGGTTGCCATGCACCACAGGGCTTGACTGAGGCTTTCCACCTTTATGGCGGATACCCAGCACAAACTCACCGATGTTCCTTTCCTAGATACCAATCTCTTCGGCCCAGGTGTGGATGGTCACCTTCAGTGAATTGAGCAGTCTAGTGCAACCTTGGACTCTGCTACTTCTGCTTAAAAGGACGCCCCTGGCTCGGCTCCAAGAAACAGCAGAAGAAGCCTTGCTAGGATCGTGGATATGTATCTTCCTGGACATAAGTCTCCACCACTCATTCACACCATTGGGATCTGCGCTGGAGGCACTAGGACCCATCGGGAGCAAACTTTTTGCTGGGGAGTCGACACCAGAGATGGCGCCGCGAGGAACAGTGCCTCGAGCCCCAGCTCGCGCGGCAATGACTATCTCAGCATCGACTCCCCAACCGCCTCAGTTCCTTTTTTCCCCACCGTCGAGTGCGCTTCAGTGACGACGTCGCTCGCCTGTCTGGAGTCAAACTTCAAACTAGCAGCCTAGTTTTCAATTTTTATTATTCTGTAGTATTATCTCGATACAGTATCACTTAAGTTATTCTTATTTTTAAATAAAAACGATAGCCGTCTCAGCCTGCACTGACGGAGTCGACCATGAGCAGGTCAGGTGACGGTAGGGAGACTTCGTATGAAAGCTGTTCAGTCAGTTGGGCTGGGTCCGGTCCGCCGCCTTCTCTGGAAGGGGGGTCTGACAATGGTCAGTCCAATGCCCGGGAGGATGGGCGGTTCCCGCGGAAGCATAAAGCCAAATGGTCGCATTCGCGCCGTTGACCTCGAGCTCTTCTTGACCGCCAGGTCTAAAAAGAAGGCATCACTCGAGGTCGCCCTCTGATATGTCTGCGCGTAGACGTTCGGTTATCGGGGCTAGTTGCTGGTCTCCTCCTTCAGAGTTGCCAACAGCAGCTTCTGGTAGCCGACGTCTTCGACATCAGAGTCCTACCCCGCCCGCGGGTAGGTCTTCAGATAAGCAGTTTCATCAGTGGGCCGCTCTTATGGAGCAATGGGCTCGGAGGTTGGTTCGGCTACCTGGTTCGGTCACTCATGGGCCTTTGGACTCTCTGGGTGACCAGGTAGGGCGGTTGGACTTTCCTGGTCGCGCGGCACCTTCTTCGGTGCCGTCGACTCCGTGCTTAGGTGTCCCCCCCCCCCAACATGGCTTTGGCGCAGGGGGCCACACCGATGCCCTTATCTCCTGCTCTTTTTCCTTCAAAACCTGTTTTTTGGTCTCTGGAGTGCCTTCAGTGCCGTGTGGCCTCAGCGGTGCCGCGTGGTTCCTCGGCGTCGTTCTCGGCGCCGTGCGCCTCCTCGGCGCCCGGGGCTCTCGGGGACTTCCCTTTTGTCTCTTTTCCTCCTTTCTCTTCTGGCTTTCATCCCTTTCCTGTCCATACAGACCCTCCTGGACTATCAGGAGATGACGTTGAGCCTGACCCAGACCTTCGGCTGGGCGATGAGGTGGACGAAGCAGGATCTTTTACTGCTGCAGAGCCTGTGGTCGAGGACCTGTCTTTTAAGTCTCTGCTGAAGAATATGATTTCCACACTTTCTCTCCAGACTACAGACATCGATCCTGGGAAATTAAGACTCCAATACCTTCACGCGTCGGAGATCCCTACGGATTTGACTCCGATTCAGCCTTCCTTCGAGACGGTCTCAAATGGTATGGAATAATCCTGCTCTCTCTTCATCGGTGGCTAAATCCATTGATAGAAAATATTCAGCCCCCAAGGATCGTCCCATTTTGGCATCTCAAGCCTTTGCGGATCCTATTGTCCTGGCAGAGAATGATAAGGTCGTCCTTCCTCAAACCACTACAGCTCGACTTATTAACAAGGAATCTCGTAAGATAGACACCTTAGGTAAGAGAGTCTTTGCTGCTTCTACCCTAAGTATACGTATTGCCAGTTACCAAGGCTATTTTTCTCAGTACGAGTATATCCTGTGGCACTCTCTCAAGCAAATGGTTGAAGCTCTTCCAGAGTCGGATTCAAAACCAGAGCTTCTTCAAACCATTACCAGGGGTATTGAATCTAACAACCAACAGGTTAAAGCAGCCATGGATGCTTTCGACTCCGCTTCCCGTTCAGCGGCTGCTGGTATTTGCACCCGCCGCCATTCCTGGCTGCGCACTTCAGGCTTCACCAATGATGCACAACAACAGGTAATGGCATTGCCCTTTGATGGTGCATATCTTTTTGGTCCTCAGGTCAAGCAAGCTCTAGAAGCTACACAAAAGACTAGGTCAGCCATTAAGTTGGCTAGACCCCCTCCTGCCCCCTCTCGAGGACATGCCAGTAAACGTCAGTTTAATAACCATCAGTCCTTTCGAGGCAGAGGAAGTTTCCATAAGAATCAACCTGCCCAACCTCAAAAGAAGGCGCAACAGAAAGCGCAAGGGCCCAAAGCACACAGCGCTACCTTATGAATTGCTGGCCCAAGTCCCACCTCAGCTGCCCGAGGTGGACTTTTCCTCCCCGGTGGGAGGTCGGCTGATGCACTTCTACAGCCAGTGGAAGTCCATAACCTCAGACAAATGGGTTCTTCGGATAATCCGCGAGGGGTACTCACTCAATTTTGTGGAAACCCCTCCGGATCGTCCTCCCAAACGGCAGCCCAGGCTGTCTGCTTTTCAGTCAGACCTTCTCACCGCCGAGATTCAGGGCCTTCTGAACAACAGGGCAGTAGAACTTGTGCCGCTGCATCAACGAAACACGGGGTTCTATTCTCATTACTTTCTGGTTCCAAAGAAGTCTGGGGGAATGTGCCCCATTCTAGATCTCAGAAAGCTAAACAACTTTCTCCCCAGGGAGAAATTCAAAATGATTTCTCTAGGAACCCTGTTACCCTTGCTTCATCAGCACGACTGGTTAGCCTCCCTAGACATGCAGGATGCTTACAAGCACATTCCCATTCACCCGAGGCATCACAGATTCCTGAGGTTTGTGGCTCTGGGACAACATGGGGCAGTCCCAGAGTCTGGGGCAGTTCTGGGGGGTGGGGGTAGGAAGAAGTAGGCTGCTGGTTAACTAGGATCTGCAGCTTATCCAGTAGGTAGGGAAATGGGCAGACTGGGTGGGCCAAGCGGTCCTTATCTGCCGTCAAATTCTGTGTTTCTATGTTAACATTATCAGTTCAGAGTCCTGCCTTTTGGGCTATCCTCGGCGCCGCGAGTTTTTACAAAGTGTTGTGCAGTTCTCGCAGCGCACCTCAGAAAACTCGGAATGCAGGTGTTCCCTTATCTGGACGATTGGCTTCTGGCAAGTCCTTCCAGGCAAGCGACTCTGGATGCCGTAGAGACGGCCTCTCGCCTCCTTACGTCCATGGGAGTCCTGCTAAACCTCAAGAAATCGCAGCTGCAGCCCTCCCAGAGGCTCCTTTTCATAGGGACCCTTCTGCACACATCCTGTGCGAAGGCTTTTCTCCCAGAGGACAGAAGGAATGATATCCTTCAGATGGCCCGTTACATTGGAGAGAACAGGTCAGTTACAGCACTCTCGATGCAACGGATGCTGGGCCTCATGGCATCCTCAGTGTTCACTGTACCTCTGGCCCATCTGCACATGAGAACCACCCAGTGGATGCTCAGTACTCAGTGGTCTCCAACCACTCACCCACAGTCCTATCTCATCAAGGTGACAGAACCCTTAAAAAGGTCTCTCACCTGGTGGTCTCAAGAGGACAATCTCTTGCAAGGATACCCCTATGCCCCTCTGGACCATCAGATCTCCATTACCACAGACGCTTCTCTAATGGGATGGGGAGCTCACTGTCAGGCTCTCCACACTCAGGGTGTTTGGACTCAACTCGAGTCCCAGCTTCACATAAATGTCCTAGAAATGAGAGCCATCCTTTATGCAGTCCGAGCTTTGAAGGACATTCTCTGTCACAAGAATATTCTCCTCCAAACGGACAACAAAGCAGTGATGTTTTACATCAACAAGCAGGGCAGTGCTCATTCTTACCCCTTATGCAGAGAAGCGATGAGGATCTGGGAATGGTGCTTGGAGCACAAGGCTCTAATTCAAGCAATCTACCTGCCAGGTGTACAGAATGACTTGGCAGACCGTCTCAGCAGAACAGAGACAGATCCTCACGAGTGGTCTCTCGACTCAACCATAGTTCAGTCACTATAGAAGAGTGGGGGAACTCCGGTCCTGGACCTTTTTGCGTCCCCACTCAGCATAAAACTGCCTCTCTTCTGCTTCGAAGTCCAGGGCCTGGCATTTTTGTCAGGATGCGTTCAGGCTGTGGTGGACAAAGCGCTTTCTTCGCCTTCCGCCTCTTCCTCTAATTCAGGTGTACTCCTCAAGTTGAGTCTCAGGGAGACAAGATGATTCTCATTGCTCCCTTTTGGCCTCGACAACTGTGGTTTCCACTTCTCAACAGTATGTTGGCAGTTCCTCCGAGACCACTTCCCCTGTAGATGAACCTTTTAACTCAGGGACCGGTGGTCCATCCCAATCTGAGATCTCTTCACCTTCACGCTTGGCTCCTGAAGAGGTAGAAGTAAATCGGTTCAATGTCTCTCGAAGAGTTTCTGATATCCTTCTGGCTGCGCGGAAGCCAGCCACTCAGAAAACTTACACGGCTAAGTGGAAGCGTTTTTCCCTCTAGTGTGCAAAGTCCTCTTTGAATCCCTTTTCCTGCCCTCCAGATAAAGTTTGAGTACCTTTTGGACCTCTCAAATTCAGGTCTCCAGTACTCTACAGTTAAGGTTCACCTTAGTGCCATTTCAGCGTATCATGAGCCGTTTTTTTCTCTTTCACTGGCTCAGTTTCCTATGGTTAAGAGATTTCTTAAGAGCATTCTGCACACCAGACCCCCTACAAGACGTCCGGTTGCAGCCTGGGACATTAATCTTGTGCTAGGCATGCTCACCGGAAACCTTTGAGCCTCTAGCTACCTGTGAACTGAAGTTCCTCACCTGGAAGACTGCCTTCCTAGTGGCCATTACCTCAGCCCGTAGGGTCTCTGAGATACATGCCCTGGTCACAGACCCTCCGTATACTGTGTTCCATAAGGACAAAGTAGTCCTTCGTACTCATCCTAAATTTCTTCCTAAGGTTGTGTCAGAATTTCATCTTAACCAACCTTTGGTCCTTCCCTCTTATTTTGCGGACTTCCAAAATGAAGGGGATCGCTCTCTTCATTCTCTGGATGTTAAGAGGGCCTTGCGTTTCTACTTAGATAGAACCAAGGATTTTCGTAAAGCCCAGCAACTGTTCGTTTCCTTCAGTGAGGCCCGGCTGGGTCAACCTGTCGCTATTACATGTATCTCAGCATGGCTAGTGGCGTGCCTTCGTCACTGCTATTCCATGGTGCAGGTTAAGTTGGAGGTAGAGTTTCGCTCATTCTACCAGACGGTGGCAGCATCCTAGCGGAAATCCGCAACGTGCCCATTGCAGACATCTGCAATGCAGCCACCTGAGCTCAGTGCATACTTTCGTTAAGCATTATGCACTCGATGTCCATGCCAGACAACATTCTTCCTTTGGCAGAGCCATCCTTAATGGACTTCTGTCTTAAGAAACGTGAGCTCTTGGTTTCTCCTGCGGCCCTCATGGGGGATTATTAGCTCGGTACTCTCCAATAGTGTGAATGAGTGGTGGAGACTTATGTCCAGGAAGATATGAAAATTACGTACCTACGTAATTCTTGATCTTCTTGGGCGAGTCGACCACTCATTCTACCTCCCTCCATCCCGAGCTCACCTCTCTTGTTGGTCTTCACTCCCTCAAATCTTTAGGCCTTGAAGACTTCTTTGTTGACCCTTCTTACGGTCGTCCGGTTTTAGGTTGAGCTACCCTTCTAGGTTAGTTCGCTGCACCTCCTTGGTAAAAGGTACTGAGGCAGTTGGGAGTCGGCCGAGATAGTCATTGCAGCGTGGTGGTGGGCTCATGGCACTGTTCCTCGCGGCGCCATCTCTGGCGTCGACTCCCCAGCAAAAAGTTTGCTCCCGATGGGTCCTAGTGCCTCCGACGCAGATCACAATAGTGTGAATGAGTGGTGGAGACTCGTCCAAGAAGATCAAGAATTACGGTAGGTACGTAATTTTCATTTTTCATCCACATTTATTGGCATGTCCCTTTTCCCTTTAAGAATTGCCGGAAGTCTTCAAGGCTGGCTCCTCTCACCCATCCGGGTGGTATAACCCTCGGCTCCACCCCATGACTCCAGATCTTCCTTTCCACTGAAAGATTCAGGTTGCCTCCTTAGTTATTATGAACATTTGTCTAGTTCGCATTAGCGATTGCAACTACTTCTCTTCGATTATAGAAGACAAGTCTTCCCCCAGATTTCACCAGTGTTCTTGCAGCAAGAAAATGTCGCGCACTGATCCCCACACCGCGTGTCTATTGCCTGGGTGTCGACTTTCACACCTCGAAGTGTGATTTTTGTCTTGCTTTACACCCTAACATCCTCGACAACAGTCTACGTGCGCTTGAGTTGGAGGCCAGAAAATAGGACCCTCAGTGAAATCAAGGAGGCTGTGTGCGGTTTCCACGGCCGCAGGATCCACTGAGCAATTGGAATGCATGCACACCTTCGAGGAGGAAGCAGCTCATGCTGGAGAATCTTCCTCGCTGAGCTTCTTTGTTCTGCTCAACTTGGGCTCCTCCTTCTCGGGTTCCTTCCGAGAGTTGTGCCAGTCTCTCCCAACTGAGGGAGAGTGTCCTGCGGGCACTAACTACTTTCGCTTCCATAAGAGGGAAGAAGACCCAGGATCAGATGTTCTTCAGATCAGGAGAGATTTTACCAGGAACTGGCAGTCTCGACTTCGGTTGAAACTGCCTCTTTGGCTGCTGGTTTCTCGGCTTTGCCATTTGGCCAGTCGACCAAAGTGTTGATCAACGTTGAAATAATCATCTACCTGATTGACCCATTGTCACCGACTCCGGTTGACGATTCTCTCAATCTGACTTTGGTCCTTTCTTTCCCTGAGACCCAGCCCACTGGGAATCCCGTCAAGGAAGTGGTCCCTGACACCGGGAAATCACAGGTCCTGCCGGTGTCTCCCAAGTGTCTAATCTCAATCGAGGTTTAGGACCCCCTTGACCGACAGGAAGAGCCACAAGTGCTCAAAAAAGAGACGACGCCATAAGTTGTCCTCACCTTTCTCGGATGAGGAGAGGCTCCGTTGGAAACTCTGTTAGTGCTCCGAGGATCATGTGGCAACACCTGATTTTGTCCAGGCACAAGCCGACCCCAGCTTCTACCCCGGCCATTACTTGGCTTTTGCCTCCCAGGCCGAAGCTGGCTCCTTCGGAGCTGATTAATCTGGCTCTTCTGCCCGCGGAGCCAGCAAAACCTCAGGTTCGGCCTAAACTGGTCTCTCCATTGATCGTGGTGGAACCACCAGCCAAGCAGCCTGTGGGAGGGGATCCTTCAAAGGAAGATAGAACTGACACCAGGCTTCCCCGGCGTCTTTCGGTCACTGTCACCCTGGACAGCCCTCAGCGGGTCAAAGGTAGCCTGGGCGGTTGACTGTTGTATCCGGATTCCTCAGATTCGGATGAGACCCGCCTACATTCTCATCCCGGGGCTGGTGGGATAGAGACGGAGGAAGGTCCTTTGTCCTTTCAGGGCATCTGAGTCTACAGGAATGCCCCTGAAACCTATCCAGAAAAAGGCAGAGTACCCTCTCACGGACATCCTGAAGAGAGGGGGTACCCCAACAGAGGCCTTTCCGGTGGCTGAGGCCATAGTTGGCCTGGCGTTAGAACTTTGGCAGCGACCTGCCTCCTGTCCAGCTCCATCTGCCCGCATGGCCCGCAAGTATGTGATGCCCATGGGGTCCCTTGCAGGGTTCACAAAGCACCCTTTGGCCAAGAACCTGGTGACCGCCTCTGTGTTCAGGCGTACTGACAGTTGTGCCGACACTGACCAACCTCCCGAAAAAGAATCCAAACTCTTGGATCATTCGGCTCGAAAGGTCTGTGCGGCCTCATCTTTAGGCCTTCATCAGGCAAGTTCGGCCATCATCATGGCACACTTCTCCTATGCCCTCTTGGGATCTTTGGATGAAGTCCTCCCACACCTCCATGCAGACCATGGTCAAGCAGGTCCGTGATCAGGGCTGGGCTGTTGCCAAACAGCAGCTTCAGACAGCCCCGGACATTGGGGATTCTTGTACCCAAACTCAGTTGCCTCTCATCGCAGGGCTTGGCTGAGACTCTCCTCTTTTCCGGCAGATACTTGGCACAAACTAGCTGATGTGCCTGTCCTAGGCACTGACCTTTTCGGTCCACGTGTGGCTGGACACCTTCAGTGTATTGAGCAGTCCAGTGCCACCTTGGACACTACTTCTGCTAAAGGTTCTTCAGGCAAGAAACAGCAGAAGAAGCAGCCTTTTCAGCAGTCTTCCCCTGCGGCACAGCAACCCTCCTTCCAAGGAGGGCAGCAGCAGCAGGCTCAATCTTGGCACCCCTGTCCCTCCCAGGCCCATAAAGGAGGCCGAGGTTTGGGTCCTGGATCATCTTCCAAGCCTGCTCAGTGACAGGGTGGGGGCTTCCACACACTCTCCCATCACGCCAGTTCTGGGTCCTCCATGGGGGGCTGGCTCCACCACTTTCTTTCCGCCTGGTCTGTTATTACCACGGACAGGTGGTGGACCTTGGAAGTGGTCAGTCAGGGACTGCCTCTGAAATTTGAGCAACACCCTCCAAGCTGAGCCTGTGCCACTCAGGAGGAAAGAGTATCCGGCCATACTCAGTCTGCTCTCTGAGACAACATCGCTCAGCTCCTCCTCAAGGAGGCAGTAGCTCCAGTGGCGGATTCTTCAGCAGACCCAGACTTTGTCTCCAGGTACTTCCTGGTGCCCAAGGGGATAGGGGGCTGGTGCCCCATTCTAGATCTGCATGACCTGAATCAGCGTCTTACGTCATGCACCTTTCGGATGGTCACTTTGGCCCAGATCATACCATCCTTAGAGTGAAACGTGTTTCTGTTCACTGGATCTGCAGGACGCGATCTTATCTGTGTTAGTCTTCACCATTCATCACAGATGGGTATCTGCCGGAGGTCAGGACCCCACAGGAGCTTTTTTTTTTTTTGAAGGTTGGCGGAGCCGACACACCATCAGTGCCGCCCTCGGGGCCGACGCACTGCGTGGTGCTCGCGGGTTGGCCGTTAGGCTGTGTCGACTCCGCCTTCCTGCCAGTTCGTCTCCCGCCGTAGAGGTCACCTCATGTGGAAGCTGAAGGAATTTGATGCCTGCTTCGCAGTTTCTCCTCCTACGCAGTATATCATGCCGAAGTCCGTCGGTTATACCTGCTGGTTCTGTGTTGCTTTATTCGACGTCGCCCGGTAAGATCTTTCCATTATTATTCTTTTTTGCGACGTTGAGTCTGTTTTTGGTGTTTTTTTCCCCCCGTAGGTCATGTCTCGGTCGGAGGGCAAGAAATCTTCCAAAATTGGTCGTTCCCCCCCATGCAACGGTGCCCATGCGGCCGAAAGTCCTCCGTCACCGACCAGCATGACTGGTGTCTTTCGTGTCTTGGCCTGCTTCACGACATGGATTCGTGTGACGCCTGCTTCTCCATGGACTGCCGGGTCATCAAAAAATGTGCATGGAAAGTGGGGCGAGCTCCGCCGACTTTCAGGGGTCGGGTGCGCACTCTGGCCAAGCCACGCTCTCTTGGCCTTTCCTCCGGGTCCCCTCCCGGTTCTATACGGACCGAGGAGGAGGGAGCCTCGGCTACTTGTAACCTAGCCATTGCCAAGTCTTTTTCCGTGGCGCAGGAGGCCCGTCCCGCTCCTTCTGGGGGGCAGGTGGGAGGCGCCGCCATGGTAGTGGCCCCTTCGGTGGTGAAGGCTCCCACAGGTCACAAGGCCCAGGTCGGCGCCGTTCGCAGCTCCATAGGCCCTGATGGGGCTGCGATCTCTGTCGGAGCCGTTCACTGCACCGACACTGCTAGTGGCGCCGTGAGAACTACTACAGCGCCGTCCTTTTCCATGTCTCACCTCGGCGCTGAGGTTGAGCACGGCGCCTTGTCCTTGAGGCTCTGTGCCGTGAGGCCTTCGGTTTCCTCAGTCGGTGCTGTCTTCGGTGTCGCCCCTGCCCTGGGCGGCACCGTCTCCGCCTTCAGAGCCGTCCTCGGAGCTGTTCGCGGCGCCGGGAAGCTGGGCGGCGCCGATGGTGCCACCAGGGCTGTCGGCGCTGTCTCCATCCTTGGCGCTGCTCGCGGTGCCGTGGGACCAGATGGCGCCGTGGCTGGTCCTGGCTCTGGATCTCTGGTTCAGGCTGGGGCCGCGCCTCCCTCGGATTCCACTCGCGGGGCTACAGGAGACACTGGCACTGACTCGGGCACAGCTGTGGTCTCTGGACCTGTTGGCAAGGATGGCACTGCCCGCCCTCCCACGGTTTGGCACAGGGCCTCGGACTCTACCTCCTCGGAGACGGAGTCGAGCTTTGAGTCTGACGTGCAGTCTGACCCTTTGGGGTTGGCTGTTGAGGTGGGTAGCATGATAGTCTCTTCGACAAGTCGGAGTCAGCCCCCTTCTGAGGTGAGGTCAGTGGATACCGAGACTAGGGTCAGGGGTGCTGACCAGCAGGCAGTGGTGCAGGCCACCATAACTCTGCAGCCTGGTCTTGGCGGTTTCACTGACCCCTCAGTTGTGGTACCCTCTCCAGTGGTGTGCCTTGATCGCCCAATTTTGGGGCCGATCGGAGCACCTGCAGGGGGGGAGGGTACTGCACCCTGGATAACCCCTTCGGGGGCTGCCCAGAGATGCCAGCTACCTAGGCTGGCCCTCTCGAGGAGGAGGGCTCTTTCAGACTCCGAGGGGTGTTGGGTCGGCACATCTGCCTTTTTCTGGGGTCTACCCAGGCCCTGGGAGAAGCCGTAGTGCGGATCTCCACTCTTCCTCCTCAGTCTCTTTGAGAGTCCCCCGTTCTTTTGAGGTAGGGTACCATCCTTCTGGACCTATACGGCCCCGGTCGCCTCACAGGGGGGATTCTTCCGGGCGCAGCCAAGGCAGTACCGATTTGGTTGTTCAGCTGTCGGCTGTGGGGTCTTCCGGGGCACCTTCTTCCGCGGGTGCACATAGTCAGCTCCTTACCCCAGGTGGAGGTCAGCAGACATCTCTTCTCGGCTCTGTCCCCATCCCTCTGCCAAACTCTCCTGCGCTCCCAGGCATTCTCAGTTCTAGCGGGCCTCTCACCTGGGAGCAGTTCAGAGCGGTGGGTGCTTGGTTCCCTGCTTACGTTAGGGCAATGGACAGCCAGGTTTTTCAACCTCCCTCCATGCAGCCACCCACTGAACAGACTGTGACCTCCAGCTCCTCATCCCCCTCTTCAGGGGGAGAGGAACCCTCTGTCCACATCTCTTCGGCTGCTGATCTGAGTATCAGCGATTCTTCATGAGGATGTTGGAGGATTTGCACCTTACTCCTTCCACTATCAGCAATCCTGAACACTCAGCGCATGCCATCTAGGCGATTTTGGCGAGGCCACACTTGTGGTGCTGCCCTGGCCGGCTCCCTTTCGGGAGGTGTCATGTTCCTGGCAGAGGCCCTTCTCCAGAGTTCCTGCCCCAAGGGATCTCAGCCAGAGGTATTACGCACCCCCGGAGTCTCCAGGTTCCATGCCTCATCCACAGTCTGGATTGACGCAGTTGGATACTTCTGATGGGCTTCGCGCCCTTCACCGTGACCGGCCCCCATATCAAGACTCCTTGCATTTTGATTTCTGGGGTAGGAGGACTTTCTACTCGGCACGGTTACGTCTTTCTATCTCTGCACATCAGGCCCGCTATGCAGCCTATGACAGGTTCTTGTGGTCCAGGCTAGGTCAGCTCCTAGCCTCATTGCCTGACACGGAGCAAACCAGACAAGCCATTGCACTCTCTGCGCGTGGCCTGGAGCTAGCAAGGCACCAAACGAGGGCATCCTATGATGCCTACAAGGTAGCTACCAGGGTCGTAGGGACTGCAATCTGTACTAGGCGGACGGCATGGCTGCTTCTTTCCTGGTTGTCACCCTTGGCCCGGCGTAGGGTGATTAACTCCGCCCACCAGGGAACCTACCTCTTCTCCCACAGAGTGACGGCGCTTGTCGGGGCAACTTTCTTCCCCTTCTGGGGGCACTCCGTCTCTCTCTCTCTCTCTCTCTCTCTCTCCCCACTCTCGGGCCTCTCCAGGCCCTGAAGTTTTCCCCCCCTTAGTGCATCACCTACTGAGGGCTAAGAGACTTTGTTCCTTAGGGTGAAAAAGAAAACCTCCTTCGGGGTGCTCGGTACTCACCCATCTGTGATGAATGGTGAAGATTGACACAGATAAGATATGAAAATTACGTACCTACCGTAATTGATCTGTCTGTGTATCTTCACCATTCATCACAACCCCACCCTCCATCCCCCAGAGGCCTCAGTCTCTGGGTCTCCCTCCCTCTCTCCTCCTTATGAGTGGGGTAAAATAGGGACACACAGGGGAGTATTTTTCCAGGAAGAGTGGATAGCTCGAGCGGCACTCCTTCTCCAGTACCTTGGCTCCACCCCTATGGGGTAGGAGTTCGTAGTTGCCCTCCTTCTCTCCTCCTCCCCCCTGTTTCCGTCCAATCTATTTCTCCTTTAAAAAAAAAAACACCCCTTTTTCACCAAAAATGTTTCCTTGAGAGGTTGCTGGATCCCTGTATCCTGATCCTTCTCCCCTCTCTTCCTAGATTCTTTACCCACCCTACCCCCCTCTTCCTGTTCCAGAGATTGGGGCCCCCTCCCAATCCCCTTTAGTTTCTAACCTCTCTCTTCTGTCCTCTGTCGTTATTTCTCCTTTTACTTCATGCCTCCTTTCCTTTTTCTGTCCCTTGGACTTCCTTGTCCCACCCTCCACTCCCTTCCTCTTACCTCTCCGGCGACTCAGAACTGGCAGGCAGTCGGAGTCGACACAGCCTAACAGCCAACCCATGAGCGCCATGCAGTGCATCGGCCCGAGGGCGGCGCAGGTGGTGTGTCGGCCCTACCTTTAAAAAAAAAAAAAAAAAGCTCCCGTGGGGTCCTGACCCCCCAGCAGATACCCATCTGCGATGAATGGTGAGGATACACAGAAATATCATAATTATTGTAGTTATGTAATTTTCATTTCTTTCACATCCCAATCTGTCTGTCTCATTGGCAAATCTTACTTCGAGAAGCAGCTCTTGCAGCAGGTTACACCATTAGGACTGAAGCCGGCAGGCGCTAGGACTCCACGGAAATTTTCGTTGGTCCCGCCTCAGACGTCGGGCATAGTACATAAGGGGCGGTCCCCCAGAATCCGCAGTTCTTTTCCCACCGTCGACTCGCCAGCATCAGCCTCTCTGTCTCTACCTAGCGCACGACGACTACAGAACTTACTGTGTTTTTCAAACTGATGTCCTTTCTAACTCCTTCACCTGATGGTCAACTTTCTAAGTGTGCCTGCGGAAAACAGATCCCTTTCAAGGATCCTCACTCCTCCTGCGTACGGTGCCTATGCCGGGACCATGATATCAAGGCCTGCACCTTTTGCCAAGGGTTCAATAGCCGCACCAGGATCCGCCGTCAGAAGGCACTTCAGGCGTATCTTCTGGAAGAAAAATTGATAAGGATGGACCAAGAACCTTCCTCCAGGGGAGAATCTTCCTCGAAGGCCCATAAACACCAGGACAAGCACCGGGAGAAAGTAAGGTCCGGATCCCCGAACCGGGCCTCGGTCTCCCACAGCTCAGGTCGGACCACTCTCCCTCCAGGGCTCGATCTCGGCCCACTTCCCCCCCCCGGTTAAGGTCCGGGCTTCAGGCGGCTCTTCTACACTCCAGCCTATCAAGACTTCGAGGCCCTTGGCTTCCTCCACTCCCTCCAAGGCCTCTTCCAAGTCTTCAGAGCGCCACAAATCTTCCTCTTCCACCCGACGTCAGGACACCGACTCCAGATCGGTCTCCCAACCTCCCAGAGGTCTTGACCCAACTCCTAGGAAGACCAAGGACCTGATGTCCCTGAAGCGGGCGTCAGACCCGACGTCGGCTAAGCACTCCAAGTCGGCCAGACGCTCGCCGGAACCGAGGACACCAGTCGCCGGCCGGGCGTTCTCCAGATCCGAAGGCGTCAGCCAAGAGACCAATGTCGGCATCGCACTCTCCAGAGCGGAAGTCCACCCCTCCCCCCCCGTGACCGGTGGATGCCGGACACAGGGACTTTACAGAGGAGGATGCTACACTGCCCACAGACCAGGAAGGCGAAACCGAGGATGCTGGGTTTCCACGGGAACCTTCCCCGAACCCAGAGACACCCTCGGACCCGACACCCGACCCCGGCGACACACCACCGGCGTCAGGCCCATCATCTGGCATGAACATGGAAGAAGTAAAGGAACTCTCTACCTTCTGGTGGGACACTATCCAAAAGGATGTGGTCCCTATTGAACCTCCTCCACCTACTCCTTCTTCACCTTCTTTGCCCCCTCCTCCACCAAAGGGTCCAGCAGAACGACCACCAACCCTAAGCAGCAGACTCCACCTCCTAGGGGTAGATCAAAAGACAGGAGAAGGCCTCCCTCAAGATCTGCATCAGGGTGTCTCAGCCCCAAGTGACCCAGATGGCATCGGTACACTCCATCGGGAGCGGACTCCAGATCGGACACCTCGGACTACTCCGGATGTACTTCTACTCCTCTCAGCATCTCCTCTCCTGACGCACATGACCTCCCCAGGTCTCCGGATGATCCCTCTTTCACTGAGATCATGAGGCCTATCCAGGACAACATGGGGTGGGATGCTGAAGACCTTGACCCTGAATGACAACGCCTTGCCCGCTGTCTTCGGCAGAAAGACCCAAAGCCTGTGGTAGTACCACCCTTGGTAGACACTTTCGTGGATTTCACCAAGGCTGCATGGAAGCATCTGCACTGCACACCCGCAGTGCCGAAGAAGACCGACTGCCTGTACAAGGCCCCGAGAGAGGACCAGTACTTGGCCCAACAACCTCTGGCAGACTCCCTGGTCATCACAGCCTCGCATGACCAGTCTCAAAGACTACAACATATGAGCACTCAGCCACCGGACCAGGAATCTGAGCAACTGGATGCCCTGGGGAGACACAGTATGCAGCTGCTACATGTGCCATCAGGTTTCTGAACTACCTCACCCACATGGTACAGTTTCAGAATGCCCTGTGGGAACAGGCCAGGACCTGGTCGATAAACTTCCGGATGGCGATCAGAAGGCGGAGCTCCTCAACCTTCTCCACACAGGGTCAGATGTGGGTACCCAAGTTCTACGAGCCACGTATGATTCTGCGGACTCATCTGCTGGAGCGGCAGCCTTGGGCATTTGTCTCCGGAGACACTCCTGGCTCCGCGTCTCCTGCTTCACCCCGGACATACAGAAGAACATTCTTGACGTCCCGTATAATGACAAGTAAGTGCTCTTTGGCGAAC
The DNA here is from genome assembly GCA_016271365.2 of Neoceratodus forsteri. Taxonomy (NCBI): domain Eukaryota; kingdom Metazoa; phylum Chordata; order Ceratodontiformes; family Ceratodontidae; genus Neoceratodus; species Neoceratodus forsteri. The sequence continues at coordinate 359,038,092 of CM028137.1, forward strand.
CCTCGGAGAAGGTCATCACCAAACTTCAGGACGCTGGGAAGGTAGTCTGGTCCATACAGGCCATGTACAGATCCGGTCTGGGTTCCTTTTGCAGGAACCAGAGCCGTTTTCACAGCCGGCATCAAAGGCAGCAGCCACGTTCCGGCCAGCAGCAGAGGGGCACTTTTCAGCGTAAAGCCCAGGCGAAGTCTTCCCCAGGCAGAGGCCAACGTTACATGAAATTGGCCCAGCCCACAGGGGCCAGTGCTGCCACAGCATGACTCCTTCCCGGCCCCCGCCCCTCCTTTTGATCAACGGGCACAAAAGGTCGGGGGTCACATCGCTCGCCACTTTTCAGGGTGGCAGTCGATTACCGCCGACCGGTGGGTTCTTCAGTTGGTCAAGAAAGGCCATTTCATAGTTTCTCTACCACCCACAGACCAGACCTCCCCTGCTCTCCCGTTACTCAGGTCAGCATGCCCTGCCCATATAGCAGGAGGTGCTCGCACTTCTGGAAAAAGAAGCTATAGAGCACGTACCGTGGAACCAGAGGGGTCTAAGATATTATTCTTACTACTTTCTGGTTCCAAAGAAAACGGGGGACCTCCGTCCGATATTGGACCTCAGCGACCTCAATGAATCAGTCCTGTACAAACGGTTCCGCATGGTGACCCTCCCAGGTCTGATTCCCATGCGCAAGCAGGGCACCTTTCTAGCGTCCCTGGATATGCAGGACGCCTAGCTGCACATACCCATTGCTCAAGCGCACAGGAAGTTCCTGCGCTTCAAGTTTCAAGGTCGCCATTATCAGTTCCAAACCCTTCCCTTCGGGCTGTCATCAGCACCTCGGGTGTTTTATGAAGTGCATGGCAGTCGTAGCGGTATCTCTGAGGAGACAAAGCCACTACGTGTTCCCCTACCTGGACGACTGGCTTCTCATGGCACCCTCCCGGGAGGCCCTGATGTCCGCCATTCACCGTACTCAGTCTCTGTTCGAGATGTGGGGCATCATCATCAATCACGAGAAGTCACGCCTGGTTCCGTCTCAGACTCTGCAGTTCATAGGTGCAGTTCTGGACACCATCCAGGGGAAAGCCTTTCTCCTCCCGGACAGAGCAGAACACATCAGATCCATCATCAGGGACTTTTTGGCGAAGACGACCGTTCCTGCCAGACTGGTCCTTTGCCTGCTCAGACACATGGCTGCGGCCATTGCAACAGTCCCGCTAGCCCGTCTCTACATGCGGGTAACCCAGTGGATGTTAAGGGTTCATTGGGATCAAAAGCAAGACCATCTGCAGCTTCCAATCCGGATCACGGAGGCCGTAATCCGGGATTGGCAGTCGTGGCTAGATACGAGGAATCTATTGGCGGGAGTCCCCTTCACTGCGCCGTCTCAGATTGTGACACTCTCCACAGATGCCTCAGGACTCTTATGGGGAGCACACCTCGACGGTGTTCGGTCTCGGGGCCTGTTGACAGCCCAAGAATCTCATATCCACATAAACATCCTGGAAATGAGAGCAGTTCTTCACGCCCTGCAGGCCTTCTAGTCGGAGATCCCACTGGGTACTCTTCTGTTACAGACAGTTCCGCGGTGATGTATTACCTCAACAAACAAGGAGGCACCCACTCCTACCCACTTTGCAGGGAGGCCATGAGGGTGTGGGATTGGGTTTTGCAACACGGTGCAAACCTCATTGCTGTTCATGTCCCAGGGTGGACAATGTCGTCACAGATGACCTGAGCCACTCTCAGGCCAAAGTCCACGAATGGGAACTACTCCAGGAGGTAGTAGAGGATCTGTTTCTCAGATGGGGCACACCAGAATTAGACCTTTTTGCGTCCCCATCCAATGCAAAACTGCCCGATTTTTGCTTGCTAGATCCAAGGCCTGATGTTTTCTGGCAAGACGCGTTGTCCCTCTCCTGGGCGGGCAGATTCCTCTATGACTTCCCCTCCTTTTCCGTTGATCCAGAGGGTTCTTCTGAAACTTCACAGAGAGCAAGCAGCACTAATACTTATCGTGCTGTTTTGGCCTAGGCAGATCTGGTTCCCTATTTTGCATCAGCTGTCCTGGGAACCTCCAGTACCGCTGCCAATCAGCTCTCATTTCCTGTCTCAGGAGGCGGGTTCCTTGGTCCATCCGGACCTACGTTCCCTGAATCTTCACGCTTGGCTCCTAGAGACATAGCCGTGATGCGACACGGGGTCTCGCAAGAGGCAGCAGACATTCTGGCTGCTGCTAGGAAACCGGCTACCCATGTGACCTACGCCATGAAGTGGCGCAGATTTTGTATATGGGTTCAAGCACGTGTTTTTTTGCCTTTGGATTGTCCAGAGAAGTTGGTCTTGGACTACCTGCTGTCCCTTTTCCAGACAGGCTTGGCTTACTCCTCGAATAAGGTACACCTCTGTGCCATCTCAGCCGATCACGTTCCTATAGGCCAACGCACTATAACTCAGTTGGACATGACACGAGCCTTCCTGAGGGGTGTCTTCCACCTTAGGCCCCCGATTAAGAATCCGATTCCACCTTGGGATCTACCCTTTGTCCTGGAGCAGCTTACGCTGCCACCCTTTGAACCAGCCGCGGATTGCGAGCTACGCCTTCTTACTTGGAAGACATTTTTAGTTGCCGTGACCTCGGCCAGAAGAGTTTCTGAACTCCATGCACTTACGTGTAAAGAACCTTATTTGGTGTTCCACCAAGACAGGGTATCCCTATGGACTAATCCTAAATTTCTGCCTAAGGTGGTCTCAGCTCTCACCCTTAATCAGGATATCGATCTACCAGTGCTCAAGAACTCTAATCGAGGAGAAGCCCTCCTGCACACTTTAGATGTGCATAGGTGTCTCAGATACTACCTGACCAGAACAAAACACCACCGAAAATCGGACCAGCTTTTTGTCTCCTTTGCCCACAGGATGATGGGAGCTCCTGCTTTGAAGCAGTCGCTATCCAGGTGGCTCATTCAGTGTATCACGTTCTGTTACCAGCAGCACAACAAACCTTTACCAGGCATGGTTAAGGGTCATTCCACCAGAGGGATGGCTACCTCCTTTGCAGCCTTAAAGAACGTGTCCACCTCAGCTATTTGTGCTGCAGCTACTTAAAGCTCTGTACACACTTTCATCAGGCATTATAGCCTGGACATTGCATCGAGGCAAAGAGCAGGTTTCGGTCTAGCAGTCCTTCAGGGACTTCTGTCCTAGGCTTGTTTTCGTTCAAGGATTTCTACCTTCCTTCCTGCCAATGGTGTGAGATTTCCAGGATTGCTTGGGGAATCAGTCCTAATGGTGTAACCTGCTGCAAGAGCTGTTTCTCGAAGTAAGATAGTACAGTTACTTAAGAACTTACCGTAACAGTAGATCTTCGAGAACAGCTCTTGCAGCAGGTACTTTCCCTCCCACCATCCCCGCTGGAGGTAGATTCTAGTTACAACATCCTTCTCCTAGGATCAGGTTTTTTTCAACATCTCTCTGTCATTTGACGGTGGATCCTCAGTCTCCTCTTCTGATGTTATCCAGTGGCCAAGAGTCTCCGGCGGAAGAACTGGGGATTCTGGGGGACTGCCCCCTTATGTACTATGCCTGACGTCGGGGGCGGGACCGATGTCGGGGGGCGGTCCCCACTGAATATTGCTAGCTAGAAAATTTCTGTGGGGTCCTGGCGCCTGCCGGCTTCAGTCCTAATGGTGTAACCTGCTGCAAGAGCTGTTCTCAAAGATCTACTGTTACAGTAAGTTCTTATGTAACTGTACTTTCCTCCACTTCAAAGCCGAAGGGACCCTATACGAGTTCCGAAACATGCCGTTCGGCCTGTCATCGGCCCCATAGGTCTTCACAAAATGCATCGCAGTGGTGACAGCCCATCTCAGGCATCGGGGGGAGAGGGGTCAGAATTTACCCCTACCTTGACGATTGGCTCTTAGCTGGTCCCACCCAGCAGGAGGTGAAGAGGTCCAGGGACCTGGCTCTCCAGCCTTGCTCCAAACTCGGCCTCTTGATCAATGAGGCCAAATCGGAACTCGTGCCTTCTTGGGTGATGTGCTTCACAGGGGCAGAGCTTGTCAAGCCAGAACGCAGCTCCCTGCGGACAAGGTGGAGGTTCTCGCCTCCTTTGCCCAATCATTTCTGGTTGTGCAATTGCGTCCTACCCGGGACTTTCTGCACCTTCTGGGTTGGATGGCGGCGTGCAGCTCTGTTCTGTTGGGTTGGTAGCACATGCGCCCCCTCCAGTAGGAGATTGGCCGCTCAGTGGACTCAGCGCCATGGTCATTTTGACCAGCTGATCACTGTAACCCAGAAGGTATGGGACACTCCCCAGTGGTGGACTGCCCCAGATTGGTTGCAGGAAGGGATCCTGTTTGTCGGGCCAGAGCCGACAGCCGTCCTCACGACCGATGCCTCTATCATGGGCTGGGGAGCCTACATGGGGGACAAAAGAGCTCATCAGTTCTGGACCCCCGAGGAGTCCCGGTACCACATCAACCTGTTTGAGCTCACAGCAGTCAGACTGACACTGTCAGCTTTGCTCCTCCAGCTCTGAGGTCAAGTGGTTCAAGTCCAGATGGACAATACCACGACCATGTACTGCCTCAACAAACAGGACGGCACGCACTCCGTCTGCTTTGCGGGGAGGCGCTCCGCATCTGGACCCTCGTCAGCCGTCTGGAGGTGGATCTCCTAGCCATTCATGTGGCAGGAGCCTCAAACCATCTGGCGGATGCTCTCAGCTGCTTAGGCGAGACATCCCATGAGTGGTCTCTCCATCCAAAGGTAGCTTACAGCCTGTTCTCCCACTGGGACAAACCGATGGTGGACCTGTTTGCCTCCAGGGAAGACACCAAGCTGAGGCTGTTTCATGCCCACCCACCCCCCTCAGCAGGGCTCGCTGCAGGGGGATGCCTTCTCGAAGCCGTGGACCCCAGGCCTCTTCTACACCTTCCATCCATTTCCCTTGATCCACAGGGTGCTCGTCAGGGTGAGGAGTGACAAAGCAGAGGTGATTCTGGTAGCCCCAGACTGGCCGCGCCAGTTCTGGTATCCAGATCTCCTCAGCCTCAGCTGCAGGCCCCCGAAGCAGCTTCAAGCACTCCCGGACCTGATCTCTCTCTTTCAAGGGAAGGTATACCATCCGGACCTTCAGTCCCTGCACCTCACAGCCTGGTACCTGAGCAGCTAGATTTCCAGGCTTTGGGTCTTTCCAAGGATGTCCTCACTGTGGTGGAGGCATCCAGAAAGGAATCGACCAGGAAATGGTGTGCCTTGAAATGGAAAAGGTTTTCCATTTGGTGTCTGGGCAAGGGGCTGGACCTTCTGTCCTGTCTGGTGGCTAACATTCTTGACTACCTTTGGTCTCTCTCCAAAGGGGTCTTCGATCTTCGACCCTTGGGGTGCACCTGGCAGCCATCTCTGTTTACTATGCACGGGCTGGTAAGCCACAGCACAGGAGACGGTGGTCAGGCACTTTTTCAAAGGCCTGGATCACATATCCCCTCCGGTGCGTGAACCTCCACCTCCGTGGGATCTACTGCTGGTACTGGCAAAGCTCATGGGAAAGCCATTCGAACCAATGCACAAGTGTGCGTTGTCACACTTGTGGAAGACGGCCTTCCTGGTGGCTATTACATCTACCAGAAGGACAGAGGAGCTCCTAACGCTTTTGGTGGACTCCCCTTATCTGGTCTTCCACAGGGACAAGGTTGTCCTACGCCCCAACCCGAAATTCCTTCTGAAGGTGGTGTCATAGTTTCACCTTAACCAGGTGTTAACTGTGCCAGTATACTATCCTAATTACACCTCGGAGGCAGAGTACAGGCTCCATACTTTGGACCTGAGACAAGCTCTCTCCTATTATAAGGAGAGTATGGTGGAAATTTGGGGAGAAGTTCACCATCGGTTTGTCACCTACGCTGAAGCTGCTTCTGGTAGACCTGCAGCAAAATGGACTTTTGCAAGGTGGATTACACCTTGCATAAATCTGTGCTATGAGTTTGTGGGCATGGAGCCTCAGAGGGATAAGAGCTCATTCTGCCAACCATACCGCTGCATCAGAGGCTGCTTCCAGGGACATTCCTATCCAGGAAATCTGTCAGGTTGCTACCTGGAAGTCAGCAAACACCTTCAATACCCATTACTACATTGACCTTGAGTCACGCCGGAATGCTGGATCTTCCTGGACATAAGTCTCCACCACTCATTCACACTAATGGGGTTCTGCACCGGTGGCACTAGGACCCAGTGGGAGCAAACTTTTTTGCTAGAGGGTCGGCGCCGGAGATGGAGCCGCGAGGATCGGTACCGTGAGCCTCCACTCGTGCAGTAATGACTACCTTGGCGTTGACCTTCCAACTGCCTCAGTTCCTTTTTTCCCCGCCATCAAGTGCACTTCAGTGACAATGTCACTCACCTGCCAGGAGTCAAACTTCAAACCAGCAGCATAGTTTTCAGTTTATTATTTTATATAATTTTCTCGAATAAAGTACTGCTACAGAAATTTATTCTTTAAAAAGAAGTCTCAGCCTACATTGACGGAGTTGACCATGGACGGTTCAGGTGATGGTAGGGAGACTTCATATGAAAGCTGTTCAGTCAGCTGGGCTGGGTCCGGTCTGACAACGGTCGGTCCAGTGCCCGAGGAGAGGGGCGTCCCCCCCTCCCCGGAAGCATAAATGAAAACATTTGCATTCTCAGCACTGTTCGGCCTCGAGCTCTTCTTCGGGCAGTAGGTCGAGAAAGAGAAGGCATCACTTGAGGCCACCCTCTGATATGTCTGCGCGTCGACGGTCAGTCATTGGGGCCAGTTGCCAGTCTCCTCTTTCAGAGTCGCTGGTTTCTGGTTCTGGTCGCCAACCTCTTCAACATCGGAGCCCTTCCCCGCCTTCTGGTAGGGCTTCCAATGAGCAGTTTCATCAGTGGCCGCTCTGATGGAGCAATGGGCTCAGAGGTTGGTCCAGTTGCCTGGCCCAGTCGCCCCGGGGCCCTCCGTCTCTTCTGGTGATCGAGCAGGGCGATTGGGCCTCCCTAGTCGCGCGGCACCTTCTTCGGTGCCGTCGACTCCGCGCCTAGGTGTTTTCCCTCATCACATGGCTGCAGTGCAGGGGGCCACACCAATGCCTCGATCTCCTGATATTCTTCCTCCTTTTCCCTCAAATCCTGGTTTTTGGGGTTCTGGGTTGGTTTCTGTGCCGCCGGTGGGTCACTCGGTGCCGACTGCGGCACCATGCGGCTTATCGGCGCCGTCCACAGCACCAAGTGGTTTTTCTGCGCTGTTGGCTTTCTCTGCACCGTGTAGCCTTTCGGTGCCATGTTCCTCAGTGCCAAGGCCTGGCTCTTTGCCAGCCAATCCTCAGGGTCTCTCCTCTCAGAATTCTTTTCCTTCCTCTTTTCCTGCTGATTTTCATTCCTTTCCTGTCCATACAGTCCCTCCTGGACTGTCAGGAGATGATGTTGAGCCTGACCCAGATCTTAGACTGGGTGATGTTGTGGAAGGAGCAGGTTCTGATCCTGATGCAGAGCCTGTGGTTGAAGACCTGTCATTTAAGTCTCTGCTGAAAAATTTTAAATCCACTCTTTCTCTCCAGACTATGAACATCGATCCTGGGAAGCTTTTGAGACTCCTGTACCTTCATGTTCCGGACATCCTTATGGATTTAACTCCCCCGGTACAGCCCTCCTTTGAGACGCTTTCTCAAACGGTATGGAGTAATCCTGCTCTCATTCCTTCTGTGGCTAAGTTCATAGATAGGATATATGCTGCTCCCAAAGATTGACCCATTTTGGCCTCCCAAGCCTTTGCGGATCCTATTGTAGTCTTGGCAGAGAATAAGGTTGTCCTTCCTCAGACTACTACAGCTCGACCTATAAACAAAGAATCCCATAAGATGGATACTTTAGGTAACAGAGTCTTTGCTGCCTCCACCCTAGGTATGCGTATTGCCAGCTACGAGAGCTATTTCTCTCAGTATGAGTATATTCTTTAGCATTTGCTCAGATGGTTGAAGCTCTTCCTGAGTCGGGCAATAATTCAGAGCTTCTTCAAACCATAACCTGGGGTATCGAGTCCAAGAACCAGCAGGTTAAAGCAGCTATGGACGCCTTCAATACTGCCTCCCGAGCAGCGGCGGGCATTTGTACCCACCATCATTCCTGGCTGCGCACTTCAGGTTTTAAGAATGATGCCCAGCAACAGGTCATGGCGTTGCCCTTCAATGGTGTGTATCTCTTTGGCACTCAAGTAGAGCAGGCTCTAGAGGCCACACAAAAGACTAGGTCAGCCATTAATTGGCTCAGCCTCCTCCCACTCCCTCTCGAGGGCGTGTTAACAAATGCCAGTTTCATAACCATCAGTCCTTTCAGGGCAAAGGCAGGGGAGGTTTTAGGCCCCTCAGCCTCAAAATGCAACAGAAGGCACAAGGACCCAAAGCACCCAGTGCCGCATTCTGAGTTTCTGGCCCAAGTCCCACCTCCGCTGCCCGAGGGGGACTCTTCCTCAGCGGTGGAGGTCATCTGACTCAATTCTATGATCAGTGGAAGTCCATAACATCGGACAAATGGGTCCTCCAGATAAACCACAGGGGGTATTCCCTTAATCTTTTAGAGACCCCCTCCGGATCGTCCCCCCAAATGACAGCCCAGGCTGTCAGTATTTCAGTCAGAACTTCTCGCCTCAGAGATACAAGGCCTTCTGAACAGGGCAGTGGAAGTAGTTCCGCTGGATCAGCGGAACACAGGGTTCTACTCCCATTATTTTCTGGTTCCAAAGAAAACCGGGGGCATGCGCCCCATTTTAGATCTCAAAAAATTAAACAAATTTCTTCCCAAAGAGAAATTCAAAATGATATCGCTAGGAACCCTGTTACCTTTGCTTCATCAACACGACTGGTTAGCCTCCCTGGACATGCAGGATGCTTACCAACATATTCCTATTCACCCAAAGCATCACAAATACCCAAGGTTCGTAGCTTTGGGGCAGCATTATCAGTTCAGAGTCCTGCCCTTTGGGCTATCCTCGGCTCCGCAAGTTTTTACAAAGTGTTGTGCAATTCTCGTAGCGCATCTCAGAAAAATCGGACTGCAAGTGTTCCCATATCTGGACGACTGGCTTCTAACAAGTCCCTTCAGGCAGGGAACTCTAGATGCCGTACCCATGGCCTCACACTTTCTCATGTCCATGGGAGTCATGGTAAACCTGAAAAGATCGCAGCTGCAGCCCTCCCAGAGGCTCCTTTTCATAGGAACTCTTCTGGACACCTCCTGTGCGAAAGCATTTCTTCCAGAGGACAGGAGGAGCGATATCCTTCAGATGGCCTGATACATCGCAGAGAACAGCTCGGTTTCAGCTATCTCGATGCAAAGCATGCTAGATCTCATGGCATCCTCAGTGTTCACTGTACCCCTAGCATGCCTTCACATGAGAACCTCTCAATGGATGCTCAGTACTCTGTGGTCCCATACCACTCACCCTCAGTCCTTTCTCATCAAGGTGACAGAACCTCTGAAGAGATCACTCACCTGGTGGTCGCAAGAGGACAATCTTCTGGAAGGGTATCCCTTTGCTCCTCTGGATCATCAGATTTCCATTGCCATGGACATGTCCCTGATGGGGTGGGGAGCTCACTGTCAGACTCTCCACACTCGAGGTACGTGGACTCAGCACGAGTCACAGCTTCACATAAATGTCCTAGAAATGAGAGCTGTCCTTTATGCAGTCCGGGCTTTGAGGGACGTTATCTGTCACAAGAACATTCTCCTTCAAACAGACAACAAAGCAGTGATGTACTACATCAACAAGCAGGGCGGTGCTCACTCTTACCCCTTATGCAGGGAGGCAATGAGGGTGTGGAAATGGTGCTTGGAGCACAAGGCTTTAATTCATGCGGTTTACCTGCTGGGGGTGCAGAACAAACTGGCAGACCATCTCAGCAGAATAGAGACAGATCCTCACGAATGGTCTCTCCACTCAGCCGTAGTTCAGTCTCTATTCGCAGAGTGGGGAACTCCAGTCCTGGACCTTTTTGCATCCCCACTCAACACAAAACTGCCTCTCTTCTGCTCCAGAAATCCAGGGCCTGACATTTTCTGTCAGGATGCATTCAGGCTGCGGTGAACAAAACGCTTTCTATACACCTTTCCGCCTCTTCCTCTAATTCAGAGTATTTCTCAAGTTCAGTGTCCCATGGGAACAAAATGATCCTCATTGCTCCCTTCTGGCCTCGACAGATATGGTTTCCATTACTCAACAGTGTGTCGGAAACCCCTCCAAAACCGCTTCCCCTTCAAACGACCCTTCTGACTCGAGGGCTTGTGGTCCATCCCAATCTGAGATCGCTTCACCTTCACGCTTGGCTCCTGAAGAGATAGAAGTGAACAGGTTCAATGTCTCTCGAAGAGTTTCAGATATTCTTCTGGCTGCGCTCAAGCCAGCCACTAGGAAAACTTACACAGGCAAATGGAAGCGTTTTTTCACTCTGGTGTGCAAAATCCTCTTTGAATCCTTTTTCCTGCCCACCAGAAAAAGTTCTAGAGTACATTTTGGGCCTCTCAAATTCAGGTCTGCAATACTCTACTGTCAAAGTTCATGTCTGTGCCATTTCAGCTTATCATGAGCCAGTACTTTCCTTGTCACTGGCTCAGTTGCCTGTAGTTAAGAGGTTTCGTAAGGGAATTCTACATACCAGACCTCCTATCAGATGTCCAGTCGCAGCCTGGGACATTAATCTTGTGCTAGACATGCTCACGTGAAAATCTTTCAAGCCTCTAGCTACCTGTGAGTTAAAATTTCTCACTTTGAAAACTGCCTTCCTGGTGGCCATTATCTCGTCCCGCAGGGTCTCTGAGATACATGCCTTGGTCACAGGCCCTCCGTATACTGTGTTTCATAAAGACAAAGTAGTTTTTAGGACCAATCCTAAGTTTCTCCTTAAGGTTGTTTCTTTATTCCATCTAAACCAACCTTTGGCCCTTCCTACTTACTTTGCGAACTTCCAAAATGAAGGAGAGCATTCTCTTCATTCCTTGGACGTCAAAAGACTTTGCGTTTCTATCTAGATGGAACAAAAGATCTTACTTCAAGTGGGAGCTCTTGCAGCAGACTATAACCTTCAGGACTATGCCGCAGGCACTAGGTCCATCTGGAAAACTTCTCTGCCAGCAGTATACAGCAGGGACTGCCCCCAACGCTGGCCCCGCCCCGATGTCGGCCCTGGTACAAAAGGGGGCGGACCCAACTTCACCTCAATTCTTTTCCCGCCACGTCCCACACATGAAGAGATCTTCAATCAGCTTGCCAGAAAATGGCAAGTATTTCCTTCAAACCCGCTTTTTTTTTCCATTTTCAACTGTTCCTTTTCTCGTTAACCGACGTCAGACCGTTTCCGATGGTTTTTGAAGTTTCCCAACGGATGTCTTCCCCATTGTCGGCCTCGCCGGAACACCACCAAAATAAATGCGAGTGTGAGAGGCAGATCCTGGCCAAGGACGGCCATCAACACTGCGTATTCTGCCTCGGGCTGGACCACGACACCGCGGCCTGCTCCGCCTGCCAGGCTTTTACTAGCCGGACCCGCATCCATCGTCTCAAGGCCCTGAAGGCTTTCCTTCTGGAGCAGAAGATGGATCTGCACTCCGACGAGGGGAAATGCAAGGAGAAGAGTTGTGGTAAAGACCGTAGTCGGTCGCAGTCCCAGTCTCACTCACGGCCCTCTCCCCAGAAGGCCCACCCTTCGGGATCAGGAGAGCATCCGAAGTCATCTCAGGCCAAGGCCAGCCCTTCGGGGGAGAAGCCAGCCAAGCCGAAGGTAACCCCACTAAGGGTTACCACCAAGCACTTGGAGGTGAAAGCTCCGGCCTCACCTCCAAAGGCACCAGTGCCGCCAGCTGAAGGCACGCTTCTGGAGCTCAAGGATTCTCCATCGCCCCCTGGCAGCATCCCGTCATCAGTACCACCACCGACACCGGTTGAAGGGGCAAACAGTGAGGGATCGGCCGTGGAAGAGCCGACGTCCCCGTCGCCCAAGTCCTCCTCCCTCCGGGCCTCCAGGAGGGCTCTCCTTCGCGGGCTGACATCCCGGATACTCCCTTTCCGGGCTGGGCAGCAGAACTCTTTCCGAAGGATGAGCTGCAGGAGCTGTTCTCCTTTTGGTGGGGGCAGGTCCAGAAGCGCCCCCCCCTTCACCACCGGCCCAGACACCAGTAGTGGACCTGGCTGGCAAACCACAGCCAGGAGGTGAGCCTTCCTCATGGAAGTCTTCGGAGCGACTGCCTACACCTCCTTCTAGGGCTTGTTCCCACACCTGATCTGGAGACCACCGACGCTGCTCCATTGATTCTGGAGACCGTCATCGGTCTGGGTCACGTTCTCTGAGTCTTTCTCGGTCTTCTAGATGAGAACGCTCCCGACGTCGGTCCTGTGACAGACGTCGGTCTCTGCTCCGTCGCCGGTCTCAGGACCGGAGTCAGTCTTCGGACCGACGTCGGTCCCCCAGTTACCGACGACAGCGGGAGTCTGGTCACAAGGGGAGGTCAGACTGTTAGAGATCTTATAGTCGATCTCCCTCATCCTCTTCTGCGTCATCTTCCTCTCTCAGCTTGCAGCGGTCCCCGGGAGAGAAGGACCAGCCTCGCTTGCCTCCAGACGATCCAACCTTCATGGACGTCATGAGGCATATCCAGGCCTCCAACAAGTGGGAGACGGAGGACCTGAATCCGGAATGCCGGAGACTGGCGAAGTACCTGAGGCAGAAGGAGCCGAAACCACTGGTGATCCCTCCTTTGGTGGATACTTTCCAGGACCTTACCCAGACTACCTGGAAGCATCCAGCTTCAGTCCCAGCTGTTCCAAAGAAGTTGGATAGGCTGTACAAGGCCCCCGAGGGCAGAATCTTTCCTAGCTGTACACCCTCAGGCGGACTCCTCGGTGATCACGGCTGCCCATGATAAATCCAGACAGCCGAAGCACCTCAGCTCACAGCCTCCAGACCCGGAGTCTTGCTATTTGGACCAGGTGGGCAAGAAGGTTTATTCTGCCTCTGCCTGCTCCATACGGTCCCTCAGTTTCTTGACGCATATGGTCCAGTACCAGAATGCGCTATGGGAACGAGGACAAGAGCTTTTGAAGGCCATTCCAGACTCTGATCAGAAGGCAGAGCTTCTGGACATTTTAAAATCGGGCTCAGATGTAGGTTCCCATGTCCTGAGAGCTCAGATGACACTCAAGAGATATGGCAGCCAGGGCAGCTGCTTTCCAGGGTGCCTATGGCACCACGCCTGGTTGAGAGTCTTGGGCTTTCACCAGGATCTGCAGGCTGGTATCAAGGACTTACCCTTCCAGGGTACCGTGCTTTTTGGGCAGGAGACCGAAGCTTTGATTTCTCATCTCCAGGAGTCTGGCAAGTCTATCTGGTCGGTCCACCAGATGTACCGCGGCGACCAGCGAAGACAACGCAAGCGGCTATTTCGCAAGTCCTCAGGTGGCCAAGGTCATGCCCATGGTAACCAGCAGGGGCAGAGAGGTGGCTTCCATAGGAGATCCAGTAACCAGCAGCCTGGAGGCACTCCTACTCATGGGCCCAAGTTCTCCCAGGCCTCTCTGCCTACACCCGGCTCAGCCCAATGACTCCCTTCCGCGCCCCTCCCCTCTTCCACAGGAAGACCCAGGGGAAACAGTCGGGGGCCGCTTCTCCTTCATTTAAAAGGGTGGAAGTCGATTACTGCGGACCAGTGGGTCCTAGATATTTTCAGGAGAGGACACACGCTGGAGTTCATGGAGTTTCCCCCAAATACTCTGCCAAAGTACTCCTGTTATCCTCCTCCTCACATCCCACTAATAGGAGAGATTCAGACCCTCTTGCAGAAAAGGGCAATAGGGGTCCCCTGGCATCAGCGGGGAAAGGGGTTTTACTCCCATTTCTTCCTGGTCCCAAAAAAGACAGGATCTTTGTCCCATTCTGGACCTCAGCTCTCTAAATTTTTTTATAGAGTACAGAAGGTTCAGGATGGTGACCCTCATGGGTGGTCTTCCTCTGCTGCACCAAGGGGACTGGCTGTGCTTTCTAGACATGCAAGATGCTTATATGCATATCGGGGTCTTCCTTCCCCACAGCAAGTGTCTGAGGTTCCACTTCCAAGGGGAACACTACCAATTCCGAGTTCTTCCGTTTGGCCTCTCTTCCACTCTGTGAGTCTTTACAGAATGCTTGGCAGTAGTGGCTGCGGCTCTAAGGTGCATGGGACACTACGTTTTCCCATACCTAGACGATTGGCTGCTTACAGCCCTATCAAGGGCAGGCCTACTTCATGTCCTCTGAGACACTTATACTCTATTCCGAGAGCTGGGGATCACCCTGAATTTGCAAAAATCATCCCCAGAGCCCAGTCAGAAGCTCAATCTTAGTTTGAGATACAGCTCTTGCAGCAGGTTACACCATTAGGACTGAAGCGTCAGGCGTCAAGACCCCACGGAAATTGTCTAGCTAGCAGTCTTCAGCGGGGACTGCCTCCGACGTCGGTCCCACCCCCGACGTCAGGCGTAGTACATAAGGAGGCAGTCCCACCACAATCCCCAGTTCTTTTCCCACCGTCAACATCGCAGCATCGGCCTCTCGGTCACTCTCTAGCACGCGACAACTAGGAAACTCCAGGGTTTTTCTTCTTTTTTTCTCACTGGACTCATCTGATGTCCTCTCCAAACACCTCTTTGGAGGGTCATCCATCCAAGTATGCCTGCGGCAAGCAGATCCCCTTCAAGGATCCTCACTCAGCCTGTGTGCACTGCCTGGGCCCAGACCACGACACCCAGGCCTGCTCCTTCTGCCAGGGCTTCAATAGCTGAAATAGGATCCGCCGCCAGAAGGCCCTTCAGGCTTTTTTTCTTGATGAACAACTCAAAGCTATGGATAAAGACCCTTCCTCCAAGGGGGAGTCATCTGGGAAGTCCCACAGACATCGTGAAAAGCACCGGGAGAAGGCAAGACCCAGATCCCCTTCCAGGGCCTCTGATTCCCGCAGCTCCGGCTCCAGGTCTGACCACTCTCCCTCCAGGGCTCGCTCTCAGCCTCCCCCAGTTCTGGTTAGGTCATCTAGCGGTTCCTCCTCTCTGCAGCCTGTCAAGACCTCCAGGCCTGTGACTTCATCCACTCTGTCCAAGACCTCGTCCAGGTCTGGGGATTGCCACAAGTCATCCTCCCGTCCGGAATCCGACATCTGGTCAGTCTTCCAACCGCCGCCTCCCTAGCGCAAGCCCAAGGAGCTGACCTCCCTGAAGCGGATGTCTGACCCGACGTCGGTCCAACTCCATAGGCACTCCCGGGAACCGGCTACCGTACGACACCCGTCGCTGGTCAGACGTTCGCCCTCAAGGACGCCGGCTATTGCAGAGGAAGGACCATGCCACCGCCACCGACGCCGGTCGGAAGGCGCCGGAGGAGGAGGACTCTACCCAGCCGCAAGACCAGGCAGGTGACTCCGAACCATCGAGCTCCCACGGGAACCCTCCCCAGAGCAGGGGACCCGACGCCCGACCCCGGCGACAGACCACCTGCTCCCGGACCATCGTCGGGCTTGAATCTGACAGAGGTGAAGGAGCTCTTCACCTTCTGGTGGGACACCATCAAGAAGGATGTGGTCACCGCACAACCTCCTCCTATGCCGGCTACCCCATCAATGCTTGTGCCCCCACTCCCACCCAGGAGGTCAGCAGGACGGTCATCGACCCCTCAGGAACCAGCATCCCCTCCTAGGGGCAGATCTTCAGACAGGAGAAGGCCTCCTTCAAGATCCACTTCAGGGTCCCCCAACCCCAAGAGACCCAGACGGCGTCGATATACCCCGTCTGAGGAGGACTCCAGATCTGACACCTCTGGGCGCTCCAGATCTCCTCCTCCAATCAGCGTCCCTTCTCCGGACCCACGTGACCTTCCCAGGTCCCCTCCGGATGACCCCTCATTCACTGAGATCATGCTGCATATCCAGGAGAATATGGGGTAGGACGCTGAAGAACTGGACCCCGAGAGACAACGCCTTGCCCGCTACCTTTGGCAGAAAGACCCAAAGCCTGTGGTAGTGCCACCCTTGGTGGACACCTTCACGGACGTCACCAAGGCTGCGTGGAAGCGGCTCAGATTCGGACCGGCAGGTGTCAAGAAGGCTGGATCGCCTGTACAAGGCCTCTAGGAGGACCAATACCTGGGCGAACCATCCTCTGGCCGATTCCCTGGTCATTACGGGCCTCACATGACCAGTCTCAAAAACCGCAGCACTTGAGCACACAGTCACCGGACCTGGAGTCCAAACAGCTGGACATCTTGGTAGGCGCACGCATCACGGGCTGCGCCTGGCGCCATCAGGTCATTAAATACCTTCACCCACATGGTTCAATTCCAGAACGCATTGGGGAGCAGGACAGGACCTGGTTGAAAAATGCCAGACGGTGGTCAGAGGAGGAGCTGTTACCTCCTCCCGACGGGTTCGGACGGGGAACCCAAGTGCTTAGAGCTGCATATGACTCTACGGACTCTGGCGGCCAGAGCTGCAGCCTCAGGCGTGGTGTTCTCGGAGACACTCTGGGTTCCATGTCTCCGGGTTTACCCCGGATGTCCAGAAGAATATCATGGACGTCCCTTACCATGGCGAAGTTTTGTTTGGTGAGGCCTCGGAGAAGGTGATCACCAAACTGCAGGATGCCGGAAAGGCGGTTAGATCTGTGCAGGCCATGTACAGGTCTCGACTCAGTTCCTTTCGCAGGTACCAGAGTAATTTTCGCAGCCAGACTCAAGGGCAACAACGACGTTCCGGCCAGCAACAAAGGGGCTCCTTCACCTGAAAAGCCCAGGCTAAGACATCCTCAGGCAGAGGCCGAGTTACAAAGTCGGCCCAGCCTGCGGGATCCAATGCTGCCACAGCATGACTCCTTCCCGGCCTCCACCCCCTCCTCAGGATCAACGGGAAATGAAGGTCGGGGGTCGCATCGCATGCCACCTGCCAGGGTGGCAGCTCGATCACCACCCACAGGTGGGTGCTAGCATTGGCCTAAAAGGCAATTATATAGAATTCGTAGGCAACCCACCCACAAGGCCTCCTCTGCTTTCCCGCTACTCGGGTCAGCACGCCCTGCTCATACACCAGGAAGTGCTCACGCTTCTAGAAAAGGAAGCTTTGGAGCACGTTCCAGGGAACCAGAGAGGGTCAGGATACTATTCGCACTTCTTCCTGGTTCCAAAGAAAACAGGGGACCTCCGTCCAATTTTGGACCTCAGCGACCACAATCTGTCGGTCATCTACAAACGCTTCCACATGGTGACCCTTTCTGGTCTAATCCACATGCTGAAGAAGGACGCCTTCTTGGCGTCTTTGGACATGCAGGATGCTTACCTGCACATCCCTATTGCTGAAGCGCACAGGAGGTTCCTGCACTTCGAGTTTCAGGGTCGCCATTATCAGTTCCGAGCACTTCCCTTCGGGCTGTCATCGGCACCCCGGGTATTCACCAAGTGCATGGCAGTCGTGGCGGCATCTCTGAGGAGACAGGGCCACTACATGTTCCCATACCTGGACGACTGGCTTCTCATGGCTCCCTCCAAGGAAGCATTGTTGATGGCCATTCAGTGTACCCAGGCCCTTTTTCAGTCTCTGGGCATCCTCATCAACTACGAGAAGTCTCTCCTGGTACTATCCCAGAAACTGCAGTTTATAGGGGCAGTTCTGGACACTGTCAAGGGAAAAGCCTTTCTTCTGAGGACAGAGCGGAACACATTCGGTCCCTCATCAGGGACCTGTCAGCGAGGAAGACCGTCCTGGCCAGACAGGTCCTTCGCCTACTCAGACACATGGCTGCAGCCATTCCAACAGTCCCGATGGCAAGACTTCACATGCAGGTAACCCAGTGGATGTTAAGGGTGCAGTGGGACCAAAGGCAAGACCATCTGCAGCAGCCAGTCCGAATCACGAAGGCTGTGATTCGGGACTGGCAATGGTATAGACCCGAAACCCTTCTTGTGGGGTTCCCTTCAGCGCCTGCTTCCGATGGTAACTCTCTACAGACGCCCTCAGGGCTCGGGTGGGGAGCGCACCTGAACGGGGTGAGATCTCGGGGCACATGGACAATCCAGGAATCTCATCTCCACATCAGTATACTGGAGATGAGGGCGGTCCTCCATGCCTTGCAAGCCTTCCAGTCAGAGATCCCACTGAGTACTCTCCTGTTGCAAACGGACAATACTGCGGTGATGTATTACCTCAACAAACAAGGAGGCACACACTCCTACTCCCTTTGCAGGGAGGCCATGAGAGTGTGGGAGTGGGTAATACGGCATGGCACATACCTTATTGCAGTTCACGTCCCTGGGGTGGACAGTACCATTGCAGACAGCCTGAGTCGCTCTCAGGCCAGAGTCCATGTGTGGGAGCTTCTACAGAAGGTGGCAGAGGATCTGTTCCACAGATGGGGCACTCCAGAATTGGACCTTTTCGCGTCTCCAGCCAACGCAAAACTGCTCAAATTTTGCTCGCTAGATCCAAGGCCTGGTGTTTTCTGGCAAGACGCGTTGTCCCTCTCCTGGGCGGGCAGATTCCTCTATGCCTTCCCTCCTTTCCCGTTGATCCAGAGAGTTCTCCTCAAACTTCACAGGGAGCATGTGACGCTTATCTTGATAGCGCCTTTCTGGCCCAGGCAAATCTGGTTCCTGCTCCTGCATCAGCTATCCCGGGAACCTCCGCTTCCTTTGCCAATCAGCTCCCATCTGTTGTCTCAGGAGGAAGGTTCACTAGTCCATCCGGACTTGCGTTCACTGAACCTACATGTCTGGCTCCTAGAGACATAGTCATGATGCGACACAGGGTCTCGCAGGAAGTGGTGGAAGTACTTTCCGCTGCTAGAAAGCCGACAACACACGCAACATATGCCATGAAGTGGCGCAGGTTGTGGGCTCAAACGCGTGGTTTCTCGCTCTTAAACTGTCCCGAGAAGCTGGTTCTGGAATACCTGCTTTCGCTTTTTCAATCCGGACTAGCTTACTTCTCGATTAAGGTGCATTTGTGCGCAATTTCGGCTCATCATACCCCCATAGGCCATCGTATGGTGGCCCAATTGGACACTATTCATGCCTTTTTAAGGGGGTCCTCCACCTTAGGCCACCTATCAAGGACCCAGTTCCTCCTTGGTACTTGCCCTTTGTCCTGAAGCAGCTTACGTTGCCACCTTTTGAACCAGCTGTGGATTGCGAGCTACGTTTTCTGTCATGGAAAATGTTGTTTTTAGTTGCAGCTACTTCGGTGAGAAGGATCTCCGAATTACATGCACTCATGTGCAAAGAGCCCTATTTAATTTTCCACCAGGATAGGGTATCCCTGAGGACAAATCCTAAGTTTCTGCCTAAGGTAGTTTCAGCCCTTACCCTTAATCAGGATATCGACTTACCAGTATACTTTCCCAAGTACACCAATCGAGGAGAAGAGCTGCTTCACACCCTGGATGTTCACAGGTGTCTCAGATATTATCTGACCAGAACTAAGCAGTACCGGAAAGCGGATCAGCTGTTTGTCTCCTTTGCTGAGAGGATGAAAGGGGCTCCTGTTTCTAAACAGTCCCTTTCACGTTGACTCATCCAGTGTATCTCTTTCTGTTATGACAAACGCAGCAAACCCTTGCTAGGCGCGGTCAAGGGTCATTCTACCAGAGGAGTGGCCACCTCCTTTGCAGCGCTGAAGAATGTTTCCACTTCAGCTATTTGTGCTGCAGCTACCTGGAGCTCGGTGCATACCTTTATTAGGCATTACAGCCTGGATATCGCTCAAGTAGGGGCAGGATTCAGCCCAGCTGCCTCCAGGGACTTCTGTCCTAGGCTCAAGCAGGGTTGTAATTCCTGCCTTCCTCCTCCCGATGGCGTAAGATTGTCGCTGTTGCTTGGGAATCAGTCCCATAGGGTAATTTGCTGCAAGAGCTGTATCTCGAAGTAAGACAGTACAGTTACATAAGAACTTACCGTAACAGTAGATCTTCGAGAACAGCTCTTGCAGCAGGTACCTTCCCACCCACCATTCATCCTTGGAGGAGGTAGGTTATAGCCTAACATCCATCTTTTAGGATGGAACAATTTGTTTTTAGTCTTGGCCATCTGATGGCGGATCCTCAGTCTCCTCTTCTGTTGTCATCCAGCGGCCGGGAGTCTCTGGCGGGAGAACTGGGGATTGTGGCAGGACCGCCTCCTTATGTACTATGCCTGATGTCGGGGGGCGGGACCAATGTCAGAGGTGGTCCTCGCTGAAGACTGCTAGCTAGAAAATATCCGTGGGGTCCTGATGCCTGACGGCTTCAGTCCTAATGGTGTAACCTGCTGCAAGAGCTGATCTTATCTGTGTCAATCTTCACCATTCATCACATATGGGTACTGGCCAGAGATCAGGACCCCGTGGGAGCTTTTTTTTTTTTTTAGGATAGGCGGAGCCGACACAGCATCAGCGCCACCTCGAGGCCGACGTGCACTGCGTGGTGCGCGGTGTTGAGGTTGGGTCAGCAGGCTGTGCTCGACCCACCTGCCTACCAGTTCTTCATCTCCCGCTCGGCCGAGGTCGCCTCGTGGGAAGCTGTCAGAGAAGAATTTTAGGTCTTTCAGCCTTCGCTCGACGTTTCCAGTCCGGTCGGTAACTTACTAGTTCTGGGTTCTGCCTCCACTCGACGTCGCCGGTAAGATCTTTCCTTTTTACTTGAAGTATTGCGACGTCGAGTCTGTTTTGGTGTTTTTTTCCGTAGGTCATGTCTCGGTCGGGGGGGCAAGAAGTTTTCTAAGGTGGGTCGGCCCCCTATGCGTCGGTGCCCGTGTGGCCGTCAATATTCCGTTACCGACCAGCATGACCAGTGCCTCGCGTGTCTTGGCCCGCTTCATGACATGGATTTGTGCGACGTCTGCTTCTCCATGGACCGCTGCGTCCTCGAACAGCACGTGTTGAAAGTGGGGCGAGCTCCACCGACTTTCAGGGGTAGGGTTCGCACTCATCGGGCCAAGCCGCACTCTCTCGGCCTTTCCTCCGGGTCCCCTCCCGGTTCTATACGGACATAGAGGAGGAGGGAGCCTCGGCTACTTGTAGCCTGGCCATTGCCGAGGCTCCTCCCGTGGCGCAGGAGACCCGCCCCTCCCCGAGCGGGCGGAGGCGCCGCCATGGCAATCGCCCTTCAGGGTGAAGGCCTCCGTGTCGCCTCCCACGGCTCGGAAGGCCCGGTCATCGCCGTCGGTCGGTGCTGTCGGAGCCCACGGAGCCGCGGGCTCTGTCGGCGCCAACTTTGTCACCGGCACCATGGGCCCTATCAGCATCGTTCACGGCGCCGGGCGCCTGCTCGCGCGTCAGGCCTGGATCCGCATCGCTTTAGCCATGTCTCACCCGGCACCATCCTCGCACCGAGGCTGGAGCACGGCGCCATGCCTGCACAGTTCGGCGCATAGGGCCTTCGGCATTGGCAGCGGTGCCATCCTCAGCGTTAATGGCGGTGCCATCCTCGGAACCGTCGGTGCTCTCGCGACACCGAGGGCCCTGGCGGTGTCCGTTAGCGCGAGTCTGCCCTCAGGGCCTTGCGCGCCGCTTTGTCGGTGCTTCGCGCAGCCGAGGTGCCTGGCGGTATTTACGCGGCGGTTGTTGCTGGGGCTGCCGCCGCGCATGCCTCAGTTCCTGGTACCGCCCCGGTGTTAGTGGACTTGAGGGCGCTTACTGCTGGCTCCTGCTCTGACCTTCGGCCCGAGCTGCCCTAGCGCCTTCTTTGAGCCCTGCCCGCAGGGTTGCGGAGGGCGCGGGTGCCGCCTCGGGCACTGCTCTGGCTGCGGGGCCCTCTAGCAAGGTCATTTTCTCTCGCTCTCTTACTGTTTGGCTCAGAGCCTCAGACTCTACCCCTTCGGAGTCGGGCTCGGAGTCAGACAAGCAGTCACACCCTTCGGCGTTGTCTGCGGAGGAGAGCGATCCAGTGGTCTCATCGACGAGTCGTAGCCAGCCCCCTTCTGAGAAGCGTCAGGTAGTCCCCGAGGTTAGGGTCAGTGGTGACCTCCAGCTCCTCATCCCCCTCTTCTGGAGGAGAGGAACTCTGTCCATATCTCTCCGGCTGCTGATCTCTCAGAGTACCAGTGCTTCCTCGTGAGGATGATGGAGGACCTTCACCTTTCACCCCTGTCTGTTAGCAATCCTGAGCATGTGGCGCACACCTTTCTAGGCGATTTTGGTGGGGCCACCCTTGTGGTGCCACCCTGGCCTGCTCCCTTTTGGGAGGCGTCCTTGTGTTTTTGGCAGAGGCCCTTCTCTGGAGTTCCTGCGCCTAGGGACCTCAGCCAGAGGTATTGCGCTCCCCCGGACTCTCCAGGTTCTATGCCTCACCCACAGTCCGGCTTGATGCACCTGGACACCCCTAATGGGCTTTGCGCCCTCCACCGTGACCGGCCCCCAGATCAAGACTCCTCGGATTTTGATTTCTGGGGGAGGAGGACCTTTTACTCGGCACGGTTGCTCCTCCATTTCTGCTCACCAGGCCCACTATGCAGCCTACAACAGGTTCTTGTGGTCCGCGCTAGGTCAGATCCTAGCTGCTTTGCCTGACTCGGAGCAAACCAGACAAGCCATCGACGGCTCTGCACGTGGCCTGGAGCTAGCAAGGCACAAGCTCAGGGCATCTTATGATGCCAACGAGGTAGCTACCAGGGTCAGAGGGACAGCGATCTGCACTCAGGAGATTGGCGTGGCTTCGCTCTTTCCCAGTTGTCACCCTTGGCCCGTGTAGGGTGATTTGCTCCACCCACCAGGAACCTACCTCTTCTCCGTAGGGCGAGACAGCGCTTGTTGGGGCAACTCTTCCCTCCGGGGACCCTGCCTCGCCTTCCCTACCTCGGCCTCCTCAGGCCCGGAAGGTTCCCCCTAGTGTGTCACCCACTGAGGGCTAAGGGACTCTGTCCCTTAGGGTATAATGAATCAAACTCTTCGGGGCTTGGTATCATTCATGTGATGAATGGTGAAGATTGACACAGATAAGACATGAAAATTACGTACTACCGTAATTATGATCTTTCTGTGTATCTTCACCATTCATCACAACCCTCCCGCCATCCCCTGGGGCCTCAGTCTCTGGTCCCTCCATCTGTGGCCCCTCTCTTTGGAGGTAAAGTAGGGACACACAGGGGTATTCTCTTTGGAGTACAGCTCTAGCGGCACTCCTCTACTACATGTCTCCACCCCGATGGGGTGGGAGTTGGTGGTTGCCCTCCTCCTCTTTTCTTTCTGGTTTCCATCCAACTGTCAAAAAAAAAAAGGAAATCCCCTTTTTTTCACCATACATTTTTCCTGAGAGAGTATTAAGTCCCTGTACCCTGTCCTTCTCCAGAATAGCCGACTCTGCTTTTGGGGTATTTGCCAGCTATTCTGTGCCTTGAATTCTGGCAGAGAGCTTTGCTACTCCTTGCAGTTCCTATGTAATCTGGTGACGGACAAGAGTCTCGGATACCTTGTTACCTCTCACTCTCTCCTAAATTTTCTCCCCTCCCTTCTTCCGCTTCCAGAGATTGGGGCCCCTGCCCAATCCCCTTAGTCTCTTCTCTTCTTTGCTGTCCTCTCAGTCGTTATTTCTCCTTTTAGTTCAGTTTTTCCTTTCTTTCTGTCCCTTGGACTCTCTTGTCCCACCCTCCATCCCTTCCTCTTAACTCTCCAGCGACTCAGAACTGGTAGGCGGGTGGAGTCGACACAGCCCAACGGCCAACCCCAGCCACGAGTGCACGCCTGGCCCCGAGGGCGGCGCCGAGTGTGTGGGTTCACCATCCTTTAAAAAAAAAAAAAAAAGCTCCCAAGGGTCCTGATCTCCAGCCAGTACCCATATGTGATGAATGGTGGATACACAGAAAGATCATAATTACGGTAGGTATGTAATTTTCATTTCTCGAAGATCTACTGTTACAGTAAGTTCTTACGTAACTGTACTTTTTCATTGGAGCGGTACTGGATTCCATCCAGGGCATGGCCTTTCTCCCCCAGGACAGGGGTGATCGCCTGCGAGAGATTGCAGAAGGGATCTCAATAACTCCTCAAGTTCCACCAGGGAACTTCCTCAGGCTACTGGGGCATATGGCGGCTGCCATTCCAGTCACTCCCTTGGCACGCCTCCACATGTTGATCCCACAATGGATGCTCAGGGGTACAATGGGACCAAGGCTACGACGATCTAGACCTCGTGGTCAGGATCACCGAGCCAGTCAGGAGAACTTTACATTGGTGGATGGACCCCCAGAACTTAGAGAAAGGGGTCAGCTTTCATCTGGAGCCACCAGATCAGACTCTTAACAGCAGATGCATCAGACCTGGGATGGGGGACGCACCTGGGTGCTCATCAAACGCAAGGGGTTTGGTCACCCTAGGAGTGGTCCCTCCATATCAATGTACTGGAGATGTGAGCGGTTCTCTATGCCTTAAGACCTTTCAAGAGGACCTGGCGCCAGGCTCTCTTCTGGTTCAAACAGACAATATGGCGGTCGTCTTCTACATCAACAAGCAAGGGGGCACTCATTCATACCCTCTTTGCAGGGAGGCGATGAGAGTCTGGCACTGGGTGCTGGAGCAGTGCATTCTGCTGTCCACGGTGCACGTTCCAGGTGTCCTCAACGATCTGGCCAACAGCCTAAGCAGGTCTCGATCCAGAGCACACGAGGGGGAGCTGCTACAGTCCATGGCAGATGAGCTCTTCGACAAGTGGGGTCATCCAGAGCTGGACCTCTTTGCGTCACCACGCAACACCAAACTGCCAATGTTTTGCTTGCGACAGCACGTGTCTGGAGTTTTCTAGCCAGACGCATTATCCCTTTGCTGGGCAGGGAGGTTTCTCTATGGCTTCCCACCCTTCCTTCTCATTCAGAGGGTCCTACTGAAGTTACAGGCAGAAGGGACCCGAATGATTCTCGTAGCCCTCAGATGACCTCGGCAGATTTGGTTCCCACTCCTGCAGCTGTTATCCACGAAGTCTCCAGTTCTGCTGCCCATATGCTCACAGTTGCTGTCCCAGGAACAGAGGTCGCTGGTCCATCCGAACCTTCGGTCCTTACACCTACATGCTGGGCTCCTTCAGACGTAGCTCAACACAGATATGGGGTTTCCCCGGAAGCGGCGGGTGAGAAAACCCTCCACCCGCTCCGCTTACGCTATGAAGTGGAAGCGTTTTTGTCTATGGGCCTCGTCACAGCATTTGGACCCGTCACTTACCCAGTGAACTCAGCGTTGCAGTATCTCCTCTCCTTGTATCAAAATGGCCTGAGTTACTCCTCTATCAAGGTGCATATGTGAGCTGTCTCCACCTATCATGCTTTCATTGGAGATAGTGCGTTGGCACAATTGGATGTTGCCCACACCTTTTTAAAAGGAATTTTGCATATGAGACCTCCCAATCAGGACCGTATCCCACCGTGAGATCTCCTTTATGTGTTGGAGAAGCTCACCCTCCCTCCCTTTGAACCAGCAGTGGATTGTGAGCTGCGTAACCTTTCTTGGAATGTTTGTTTTTGGTTGCATATTCTCAGCTCAAGAGTTTCGAGCTTCAGGCTCTGATGTGTGAAGAGCCTATTTGATTTTTCAGGGAAAGGGTTTCCCTTAGAACAAATCCTAAGTTTCTTTCGAAAGTGTTCTCGGAGTTGACCCTCAACCAGTCAGTTGACCTTCCAGTTTATTTTTCTTCCCCATCCAATAGAGGGGAGGCTCTCCTTCACACACTGGATGTCCACAGGACTTTGAGGTATTACCTCAAGCGGACAGCTGTGCACCATCAATCGGAGCAACTTTTTGTGGCCTTTGTGCCACAATGCTTGGGTAAACCGGTGACCAAGCAGACAATATCAAATAGGATAGTCCACTGCATTTCCTTCTGCTATGAGAAACACAATAAGCCCCTACCGGGTCCGGTTAGGGGTCACTGCACCAGAGGAAGTGTCTGCTTCATTTGCCACCCTGAGAAATGTCTCTATCAGGGACATATGAGCGGCCTCTACCTGGAACTCGGTGCATACCTTTGTCAAGCATTACAGCTTGGATATCGTCTCCAGACACCGAGCTAGCTCCGGCTTGGCTGTTTTGCAAGGTCTTCTGTCCTGAGGCCTCTGGAGTCAGCATATTCCACCTCCCGGGGTCATCTACCCCTTTGGCGTGGACTGCTTGGTATTCAGTCCTGAAGGTTATAGCCTGCTGCAAGAGCTCCCACTCGAAGTACGATAGTACAGCTACGTAAGAACTTACCATAACAGTAGATCTTCGAGAGGAGCTCTTGCAGCAGGCATTAATTTCCCACTCGCCTTCCCCCTCGAGGTGTGTAGATCCATCTTCATTTACATCTCCTATATTCGCTTCATCTCCTTCTCTTGTCAGGGCTTGTTGCGGGCCTTGACGGGGGAACTGAGGTGGAACTAGGTCCACCCCCTTTTGTACCAGGGCTGACATCGGGCCGGGGCCGGCTGTATCCTGCTGGCTGAGAAGTTTTCTGGATGGTCCTAGTGCCTGCGGCATAGTCTTGAAGGTTATAGCCTGCTGCAAGAGCTCCTCTCGAAGATCTACTGTTACGGTAAGTTCTTACGTAACTATTTTTGTGAAGCTCAACAACTGTTTGTTTCCTTCAGCGAGACTCGGCTGGGTTAACCTGTCACTATCAGATGTATTTCTGCATGGCTGGTGGCATGCCTTCACAACTGTTATTCCATGGCGCAGATTAAGCTGTAGGGCAGAGTGTACGCTCACTCTACTAGAGCGGTCGCGACATCCCTAGCAGAAATCCGCAACATGCCCATTGCAGATATTTGCAATGCGGCCACCTGGAGCTCAGTGCATACCTTCATCAAACACTGCCCTGGATGTCCATGCCAGATGACCTCTTTCATTTGGCAGGACCTTCCTTAATGGACTTCTGTCCTAAAATTGTGAGCTCTTGGTCTCTCCTGCCGCTTTCTCGGGGTATTATCTGGCACTCTCCCATTAGTGTGATGAGTGGTGGAGACTTATGTCCAGGAAGATATGGAAATTACGTACCTACCGTAATTCTTGATCATCTTGGACGAGTCTCCACCACTCATTCACATGCCCACCCACCATCCCCCGAGCTCACCTCTGTTATTGGTCTTCACTCCCTCAATCTTTAGGCCATGAAGACTTCTTTGTTGACCCTTCTTATACGGGTCATCCGTACTATCTTATGTCTGGTTTTTGTTAGGCTATCCTTCTAGGTTAGTTACGCTACACCTCCTTGAGGGGGAGGGGTACTGAGATGGTTGGAGGGTCGACGCCGAGATGGTCATTACTGCACGAATGGAGGCTCATGGTGCTGCTCCTTGCAGCTTCATTTCAGGCACTGACCCTCTAGCAAAAAAGTTTGCTCCCGCTGGGTCCTAGTGCCTCCGGTGCAGAACCCCATTAGTGTGAATGAATGGTGGAGACTCATCCAAGAAGATCAAGAATTACGGTAGGTACGTATTTTCCATTTTTGGGGACTCAGTTCTCCAATCTCTATTTCCCAAGTGAGTATCAGTGGGGCTGTGCACCTTGCCTCCCTCCTCCCGAAGAACTGCTAGGAGTCTGCCAGTAAGTGTGGATGAACAACATATCCACGATCCTAGAAAAACGGGTTACTCACCTGTAATAGTTCTAGGAGTAGTATATGTTCATCCACACAGACCCATCCGCCCTCCCCGGCTACGGATGCACAAACCTAGCTTCCAGCAGGCTAAAATCTGGCATCATGGGGTGGAGCTGAGGGTTATACCACCCGGGTGTGTGGGAGGAGCCAGCTTGAAGACTTCCGGCGATTCTTAAAGGGGAAAGGGACATGCCAAACAGTGTGGATGAACAACATATACCACTCCTAGAACTACTGTTACAGGTGAGCAACCTGATTTTTCGGCACCCTGATCCTACGGCCAAGCAGCCCTCCTTCCAGGGTGGGCAGCAACAGCAGGCACAAGCTTGGTGCCCTTGGCCCAAGTCCAGGCCTCCAGTGGCCCATAGACAGGGAGGGCATGGTTCAGGCAGGTTCCAATCTGGACCCTCTTCCTCCAAGCCTGCCCAGTGATGGGATAGGGGCTGCCAGCCCCATTCCCATCATGCCAGCTCTGGGTCCTCCCATGGAGGGCCGTCTCCGTCACTTTCTTTCCACCTGGTCTGTTGTTACCACGGACAGGTGGGTCTTAGAAGTGGTCAGCCAGGGTCTGCCTCTAGAGTTCAAGCAGTACCCTTCCTGCTGAGCCCGCGTCCCACTGGAGGAGAGAGTATCAGCCCACACTCAATTGGCTCTGAGAGACTACATAGCCCAACTACTCCTCAAGAAGGCAGTGGTTCGAGTGGCAGATCCTCCAGTCAACCCAGGATTCGTTTCCAGGTACTTCCTGGTCCCGAAGTGGATTGGGGGGCTGGTGCCCCATTCTAGATCTGCATGACCTGAATCAGGTTGTGCACCTTCAGGATGGTAACTGTCCCAGATCATACCGTCCCTGGAGCAAAACATGTGGTCCTACTCACGGGGTCTCCAGAATGTGTTTTTTCACGTCCCGATCCATCTGTCTCACCAGTAGTTCCTCCACTTCAGAGGAGAGGGAAGCCTATAAGAGTTCCAAGCCATACCATTCGGCCTGTCATCGGCCCCACGGGTCTTCACCAAATGCATTGCAGTGGTGGCAGCCTATATCAGGTGTCGAGGGTCAAAGTATACCCTTACCTCAATGACTGTCTGTTAGCAGGTTCCACTCAGCAAGAGGTAGAGAGGTCCAGGGACCTGGCCCTCCAGACCTGCTCTCAACTTGGCCTCCTGATCGAAGAAGCCAAGTCGGAGCTCGTGCCATCACAGGTACTGTGCTTCATCAGGGCAGAGCTCGACTCTTGATGAGCCAGAACATGGCTCCTAGCAGACAGGGCTGAGGTTCTCTCCTCCTTTGCCCAATCCTTCTGGTTTGGCACTTGTGCCCTGCCCGGGACTTTCTGCGCATTCTGGGGTACATGGCAGCCTGCATCACTGTGGTCTGATGAGCCCAGTGGCATATGCGCCCCCTTCAATGGTAGCCTGCCTCTCAGTAGACTCAGCGTCACGGTGACTTCGACAAGCTGGTCACTGTGACCCAGAGGATGTGAGACACTTTCCAGTGGTGGACCGTCCTAGACCATCTGCAGGAAGGGATCCCGTTCATCCGCCCCAAGCCGACGGTCATCCTCATGACTGATGCCTCTCTTATGGGCTGGGGAGCCCACATGGGGAACTGGGTCCATGGGTTCTGGACCCCCGAGAAATCCCATTATCATATGAACCTGTTGGAGCTCAGAGCAGTCAGACTGGTGTCAGCATTCGCTCAGCAGCTTCGGGGTCAAGTGGCTCATGTGCTACTTCAACAAACAGGGCACCACACACTCCCAGCTGCTGTGCAGGGAAGCGCTGTGCATTTGGACACTTATGAGCCAACTGGAGGCAGATCTCTTAGCCATCCATATGGCAGGAACCTCAAACCAGCTGGTGGATGCTGTCAGCCGCGTAGGCAAGACATCCCACGAGTGTTTTTTCCATCCAGAGGTAGCTTACAGCCTGCTCTTATCTGTGTCAGTCTTCACCATTTATCACAATGGGTATCTGGCCAGAGGTCATGACCCTGTGGAAGTTCTTTTTTGATTTTTTTTGGTAGGCGGAGCTGAAGCACCATCGGCGCCGCCCTTGAGGCTGATGCATTGCGTGGTGCTCGCAGGTTGGCCGTTAGGCACTGTCAACTCCGCCTGCCTGCTAGCTCATCTCACGCCGTCAAGGTCGCTAAGTGGGAAGCTTCAGAGAACTTCAAGTCCTAATGCCTAAAGATCTTCCTGGACTGTCTCCATCACTCATTCACACTAGTGTGATAGCGCCGGAGGCGCTAGGACCAAGCAGGAGCCTAAAATTTTCTGAAGGGTCGGCACCGAGAGGACCACGCATGCGTGCATCACAAGACTAGCTCGTGCCTCTGTAGGCTATCTCGGCGTCGACCCTCCAGCCGCCTCAGTTCCTTTTCTTCTGCCGTCAAGTGTGCTTGGATGTAGACATCGCTCGTCTGCCGGAGTCAAAGTTTTCGTCTATACGACAGCAGCTTTTAACATTCAATTTTTAAGTGGTAATTTCTTATTTTATGAACAAGAATAAGATTATGATGAAGAAGAAAAAGAAATTCTTTCCTGCCATCAACAGAGTTGTCCTTAGACGGTAGTGGTGATGGTAGGAGGACTTCGGTTGAGAGTTTTTGTGGCAGAAGGGCTGTGTCCAGTCCACCTCCCTTAATTAACGGGGGGGGCGTCCGACTACGGACAGTCCTGTGCTCGGGGGGGGGGAGACAGTCTTCAGAAGCACTAATCTAGTGGTTCCGGGGATCTGGCTCTGCTTAACCTCGAGCTCATCTTCCTCATTGGGGGAAGAAGAATCGGTGTCGCTTGAGGTTGCCTGTTGGTACGTCTGCACGAGGGTTGTTCATCAGGAGGGGCGATGTGCCTGAACTGACTTTTGTGGGTTCCTCTTGGCCCCGCTTCTAACAGCTGCATTCTCAACCCTGAGCTCCATCTCCGTCCTCATTGGAGCTCCGGTGGGCAGTTTCATCTCTGGGCCACTCCTATGGAGCAGGGTGTTTGACTTCTAGTTTTTCCTGGCTCTGTTCCTGATTTCGGGGCCTCTGAGTTGTTGGACCAGAGCCGGGTTGATTGGATCACGAATGGCAAGGTGATCTCTTGGTGCCTTTGCCATCATGTTGACCCCTCATGCCTACCCACTCTCCCTTTTCCTTGCAGGGGCCGGCACAGGCACCACCTTTTTCCTTCTCCCCTTCTCGGGATTTCCATTGGCATTTTCCTTCGGTGCCATGGCTCAGTGTCTTGGTCGGTGCTGTGCCTCGGTGCCTTAGTCGGTGCTGTGCCTCGGTGCCTTAGTCGGCGCCGTGCCTCAGTGCCTTAGTCGGTGCTGTGCCTCGGTGCCTTAGTCTGCGTCGTGCCTTGGTGCCTTGGTCGGCGCCATGCCTCAGTGCCTTGGTCGGCGCCATGCCTTAGTTGGCACCATTGTTCTGTGTGGTGCCGTGGGTGCTTTTGTTGCTGCCTCTGGTTGTCAGCACCATCAGTGGTGACATGGGTGTCTGTGAGCACCCACTGGTGCCATGGGTACAGGGGTGGCACCCATGTGGCACCGCAGGTGCCCGTGGGTGTCACTGGGGCCCTCAGGTGCCATTCTTGCCATGGATGTCATGGGTGCCCTCTGGTGCCATTGCTACATGGTGCCGGGGGTGTCTGCGGATACTACCTCTGTTGCCCTCGGGTATCGCCCAGGTTGGCATAGGCACTGCTTGGTGCCCTCCTGTGCCACGAGTGGTGCCGATGCCACATGGGTGCTAGTGGGTGCTATATGACAGAATTAGTGACACATTTTTCCTTTTCGGACTTCTTTTCCACAGAACTTGTGGCAGGATGTTTATTGCAGAATGAACTCCCGTTCTGCGGATTATTTTTTCCACACATCTTAGTGAGTGGCGGTCTATGTGGGATCTTGTGTCATCCAGTGGTTTTCTGCTGATGGAACTCTGCTGTACTGCTCTGCCAGCAGAATCTCATTCTGCTCAACACTTTCTCTGCCCCCTACGTGGTACCAAGCTCCTCGACATCCTTCCTAATGGCGGAGTCTCTAGTGGCTCTGACCTAGACCTCTCTTGGAGGTCCTTCTGGGGTAAAAGTGCATCTAGATGGGTCTTTCCCTGTCCTTCTGGTCAGTAATACAGCGGATGACTAATTTTATATACTGAAGGGCACGTCCTCTCTATCATCAGAGTCCGTGATGGAAAATCTTTTCAGTAGCTCCTCAGTAATGGGGTCCACTATAGTATTTCACACTGCGTCCGTGGACCATACACGTCTAGACCTTTTCAATCATCAAGACAGTTACACTCTGTGGAACATTCTAATTTAATGGTCGGGAGCCACTCTGACTCTTTTGCTCCTTTGATAGGGGTATGTAGCCCCCTTGTGATATTGCCTCCTTGGTGGCTTCTATGGCACAGGTGGTTAACATCTCTCCAGCTGTGATTGTTAGTCTGGTCATGATTTCAGTATGGACACTTAGGCTCCTTCTGCACTCAGATGGAGAACATCTTCGTCTTTTTGTATCAAAGACGGTCCTTGCAAAATAGCAGCCCGGAAGCCTTGTTAGCTTCGGACTAAAAAAAATATATATATATATATAATTTTTATCACAGTGCAGGGCCTAGCCGAAATTACCCGATACCACCCTTTTTGGATCTGGTCAAGTTCCACCTCAGCCACTGAGATGCTCGTCTCCAGAGTACGATAAAGAGTACTTGATTTCTTCTTCCCCCTAGGGAGAGTCCGATCCGGTGACGGTATGGGTCATCTCTTTCTCTAAGAGAGATTTCTCTCATTCAGAGACATTTCCTAGACCTAGGCAACTGCCCAGTCTGTTGATTCCCCTTTCTTTTTATCAGGCTTTCTTCTCTTGAGCAGAGCCTTACAGCAGCAGAAGCAACTCTTCACCAAGTCGGCACTCAGGTTCCTACTTCCTTGCTTGCTTAACTTAACAGGCAATTTTCTCCTCCTTGATGGAAGGTCAAGTAGGTCTTTTTTCTGAGGTAGCTTCTCAAATATTCACACCTTCGGTTCCTGAGCACTGGTCCATGCCAGTCGCTCACGAAGCTATCCTCTTCAAGTGCGGGATGGAGTTGTGATGTTTGTTTTTCAGCAAACAAACTAGAATCCTTTCTTACTCCCTTCAGGGAAGCCAGAGTGGGTAGTGCCTCACCGCTTTGTCACTGCCTCTTTCAGTCACTTCAACAAATGGGTTAGCCCTAACTTGGTCCTGCTGTGTCCCTCCTCGACGCACATCTGCCTCTATTTGCCTTAGAAATCCAGCCCCTGTTTTTTTCTGTTGGAATGTTTTTTTCCACAGTGGACACGTCCTCTTGTACACTTTTTCCTTTCTTCCCTGAGTTCAGAGACTGCTACTTCAGTTGTACACACAGGGGCAGGATGATTCCTTTTGGAATATGCAGTGGGTAGGATCTGGTTCTACTAGACCACCACGAGAGGCTTCTAAGTCGTGCTTGGCCTTCCATCAGGAAGATTCCTGTGACTAAGTGGAGACCATTCTCCTTGATGGGCTAACCCCACCTGGACCCCTTTGCTCACCAAGTAAGGGGTTCCAGTGCTCCTGGACCTGTTGTTTACAGGTCAGTCATACTTGATAGTGGGGGTTTCCATCTGCACTTTCCGGTCTACCCTGAACCAGTAGACTTTACCTCCGACTCTTTCAGTTCCTGAGGTTCCTTTACATTACATTAGTACATGTCTTTGACACTATTAATTTTGGTCCTAGACCAAATTGTGAGGCCAGGTTCTTGCCGCTCTCCTAGAGTGGTTGCGGCTTCCTGGCAGACTTTCATTTTGTGCCCATTGCAGTCGTCTGCAAAGTGGTGAGTTACAACTCGAGTGCTTATCTTGTAGACACTATGTTCTAGATGCTCTTTACAAGACAGCTCTTTTTATTAGCAGGACAGTCCTGGCTGTCTTTTCTGAGTGAACCCTATCTCCTACCACCCTACTCAGGGTTGTTGGTTTAAGCTTGGTACTCTTCCACTAGTGTGAATGAGTGATGGAGACTTAGTCCAGGAAGATATGGAAATTACGTACTTACCGTAATTAGTGATCTTCTTGGACAGTCTCCATCACTCATTCACACGCCCACCCACCATCCCCTGGGTTCACTCATTTTCTTTCCTGGTCTTCATGGTCCTACGATTCAGACTGTGAGGACATTATTCTTTGACCTTACTTGCAAAGGCCATCTGGGGCCTTAAACTCAGGATGAGTTATTCTCATTAGTTACGCTGCACCTCCTCGGTTGAAAAGGTCCTGAGGCAGTTGGAGGGTCAACGCCGAGATAGTCTACACAGGCGCGAGCTAGTCTCATGGTGCCACACATGCGTGGTCCTGTCTCGGCGCCACCCTTCAGAAAATTTTAGGCTCCCGCTTGGTCCTAGCGCCTCCGGCGCTATCCCACTAGTGTGAATGAGTGATGGAGACTGTCCAAGAAGATCAATGATTACAGTAAGTACGTAATTTCCATTTTTCGACTCTGTCGATCATTCCTTCCGTGCCACAGTCTGTCGGCTTCTTCCCTGCCGGTTCTAGTTGCCTTACTCGATGTCGCTTGGTAAGACCTTTCCAATTATTTTATTCTTGGCGACGTCAAGTCTGTTATGGTGTTTTTTTCCTCGTAGGTCATGTCTCAGTCGGAGGGTAATAAGACTTAGAAGACGGGAGGGCCCCCCATGCGGTGGTGCCCTTGCACCGTAAATCTTCCATCTCCGACCAGCACGACCATTGCCTTGCGTGTCTTGGCCCACATCACAACATGGACTCGTACGATGCATGTTTCTCCATTGACTGCTAGGTTATTGAACAATGTGCGTGGAAAGGGGCGAGCTCTGCCGACTTTCGGGGGTTGGACGCACACTCGTCGGGCCAAGCCACGTACTCTCTGCCTTTCCTCCGTGTCTCTTCCCGGTTCTGTACGGACTGAGGAGGAGGGAGCCTCAGCTTCTAGTAGCCTGGTGCAGGAGGCACAGTCCACTCCTGGTGGGTGGGAGGTGCCACCATGGCAATCGCCCCTTTGGGGGTGAAGGCCCCCCCAGTGTCGGACCCACGATTCACAAGGCCCGGGTCGGCGCTGTCCTCAACGCCTTCTCTCAGTGCCATTTCGGTCTTTAGCACCATTCACGGCACCGTGGGCCCTGACAGAGCTGTCGTTGGCAACGGTTCATCTCTAGGCACCGTGGCTGCAGTGGCACCGATACTGATAGCGGCGCCATGGGAGGCTCTATGGTGTTGTCCTTTTCCTCTTCTCGCCGCGGCGCTGAGGTTGAGCACGGCGCCATGTCTGCCTTTGGGCACGGTGCTGTGGGGGCTTCATAATCCACTGTCAGCGCAGTCGTCGTGCCGTCCCTGCCTCGGCACTGTTCGCAGCACCAGAGGGCTGACGGTGCTGTGGTTTAACCTCAGCGCCATTGTCAGTGCCACCCCTGCCTTCAGCGCTGTGGAGCTGGGCGGCAACGTCCGCAATGCCGAGAGCGCTGTCAGAGCAGTCAGCACCATCTCTGCTCTTGGCGCCATTTGCAGCACCGTGGAGCCGGACGGCGCCATCACAGGTTCTGGCTCAAAGGTTGCTGCCCGTGCTGGAGCTGTGTCCTTCTCAGATACCGTTCACAGTGCTTCGGAGGGCACTGGCACTGGCTGTGGCTCGGGCACAGTCTCCATTTCTGGCACCCCGTTTGGCAAGGATGACAGCAGGCGCCCTCCTATGGTCTTGCACAGGGCCTCTGCCTCTACTTCTTCAGAGGCAGAGTCAGACTCTGAGTCAGGTGAGCAGTCTGACTCCTTGGAGTTGGCTGCTGGGATGGGCAGCCCTGTAGTGTCTTCGACAAACCGGAGTCAGCACCCTTTTGAGGTGAGGTCTTTGGCTGCCGAGACTGGGGTCAGGGGTGCTGACCAGCAGGCAGTGGTGCAGGCCACTGTTGCTCTGCAGCCCAGTCTCGGTGGGTTCACTGACCCCTCAGCAGTGGTACCCCTTCGTGTGGTGTGCCTGGATCACACAACTTTGGGGCTGATCAGGGCACCTATGGGTGGGGAGGGTACTGTGCCTTGGTTAGCTCCTACAGGTTCTGACCAGGGCTGTCAGCTACCTAGGCTGGCCCTCTCGAGGAGGAGGAGGGCTCTCTCAGATTCCAAGGGGCATGGGGTCTGCGTAGCGACCTTTTTCTGGAGCCCACCCAGGCTCTAGGAGAAGCCGCAATGTGGATCTCCGCTCTTCCCCCTCACTCTCTTTGAGGGAGCCCCATTCTTTTGAGGTAGGGGACCATCCTTCTGAACCTATACGGCCCCGGTCACCTCACAGGGGGGATTCTTCCGGGCGCAGCCAAGGCAGTACCAAAATGGTTGTTCAGCTGTCGGCTGTGAGTCTTCCGGAGCACCTTCTTCTTCGGGTGCTCCTAGTCCACTCCCTAGCCCAGGCGGCGGTCAGCGGACTTCTCTTCTCGGCACTGTCCCCATCCCTCTGTCACATTCTCCTATGCTCCCAGGCATCCTTGGTCCTAGCGGGCCTCTCTCCTGGGAGCAGTTCAGGGCGGTGGCTGCTCGGTTCCCCGCTTACGTCAGGGCAATGGATAGACAGGTTTTTCAACCTCCCTCCGAGCAGCCACCCTCTGAACAGTTGGCATCCTCCAACTCTTCATCCCCCTCTCCTGGGGGAGAGGAGCCTTCTGTCCACATCTCTCCAGCCACTGATCTTGCAGAGTATCAGTGTTTCCTCATGAGGATGTTGGAAGACTTGCACCTCACCCCTGCCACTTTAAGCAATCCAGAGCACTCTGAGCCTGCTTTTCAAGCCGATTTCAGTGAGGACACCCTTGTGCCCCCCGTCGTTGCGTTCCTGGGAGAGGCTCTTCTCCGGAGCTCCTGCCCCTAGGGATCTCTGCCAGCGATGTTGCCCTCCCCGGAGTCTCCAGGTTCCATGCCTCATCCGCAGTCCGGATTGATGCAGCTGAACACTCTTGATGCGCTTCGTGCCCTTCACTGTGACCGGCCCCCAGATCGACTCCTCGAATTTTGACTTCTGGGGTCGGAGGGCTTTCTACTCGGCACGGTTGTTGCTATTTCTCCACATCAGGTCTACTGTGCAGCCTATGACAGGTTCTTGTGGTCCAGGCTAGGCCAGCTCCTAGCCTCATTGCCTGACACAGAGCAAACCAAACAAGCCATTGCACACTCTGCGCGTGGCCTGGAGCTAGCAAGGCACCAAGCAAGGGCATCCTATGATGCCAATGAGGTAGCTACCAGGGTCGTAGGGACAGCGATCTACTCTAGGTGGACGGCATGGCTGCATCTTTCCCAGTTGTCACCCTTGGCCCGGCATAGGATGATTAACTCCGCTCACCAGAGAACCTATCTCTTCTTCCGTAGAGCGAGACAGCATTTGTCGGGGCAACTTCCTTCCACCCCCCCAGCGGGTCCCCGTCTCACTCTCCCCACTCTCTGGCCTCTCCAGGTCCTCAATGTTCTCCCTCTTACTGTGTCACCCACTGAGAGCTAAGGGACTCTGTCCCTTGGGGTTAAAATAAAATCCTCTTCGGGGGGGGGCTAGGCACTCACCCATATGTGATGAATGGTGAAGACTGACACAGAAAAGATATGAAAATTACGTACCTACCGTAATTATGATCTAACTGTGTATTTTCACCATTCATCACAATCCTGCCTTCCATCCCCCTGAGGCCTCAGTCTGTGGGTCCCCCTCCCTCTCTGTGCCCAGCCTCACCCCCCTCCTTTCTTTGTCAGGAGTGGGGAAGACAGGGGCACATAAGGGGATAATGTTCTGGGGAGATTGGTCAGCATGGGGGCACTCCTTCTCCAGTGCTTAGCTCCACCCCTGGGTGGAAGCTGGCAGTTGCCTCCAGTCTTCCTGGACTCAAGTCTCCATCACTCATTCACACTAGTGGGATAGCGCCGGAGTCGTAACCGCTGGAGCCAAAATTTTCTGGAAGGAATGGCGCCAGTAGGACCGCCGCGATTCATGCGTACCACGAGACTGACTCACGCCTGTGTAGGCTATCTCGCCATCAACCTTCAACCACCTCAGTTCCTTTTCTCCCACCGCTGAGTGCGCTTGGATGTCGACGTCGCTCGTCTGCCGGAGTCAAAGTTTTCGTCTATACGACAATAGCTTTTAGTGTTTAATTTAACTGTTTAACTATTTAGTAGTAATTTCTTATTTTATGAAGAAGAAAAGATTATGAAGAAAAAGAAATTCATTCCTGCCATCAATGGAGTCATCCTTAGATGGTAGCAGTGACGGTAGGAAGACTTCATTTGAAAGTTGTTATGGCAGAGGGGTTGTGCCCAGTCTGCCACCCTTAATAACGGGGAGGGTCTGACTCAGACAGTCCTGTGCTCAGGGGAGGACAGTCCATCAAGCATCGAATCTGTGGTGCCGGGATCCGTCATTTTAGTCGTGTTTCTTCTTCCCTCGCTTGTGGAGAAGAATTGGTGCCGCCGAGGTTGCCCGCTGGTACGCCTGCATGAGGACTGTTCGTTGAAGGGATGATAGGCCTGAACCGACTGTGGGTTCTCTTGGCCCCGCCTCCTAACGGTCAAGAGCTCTCTACTCCGACTCCATCTCTGTCCTTGTTGGAGTTCCGGTGAGCAGTTTCATCTCTCGGCCGCTCCTGTGGAGCAGGGGGTTTGACTTTCCTTTTTTCCTGGCTGTGCTCCTGTTTTCAGGGCCTCCAGGTCTTGGAGCCGTTGGACCGGAGCTGGGTCAGTTGGATCAGAATGAGCACGGTGCCCTCTTGGTGTCTTTGCCATCGTGTCGATCC
Organism: Neoceratodus forsteri; assembly: GCA_016271365.2. Classification (NCBI taxonomy): domain Eukaryota; kingdom Metazoa; phylum Chordata; order Ceratodontiformes; family Ceratodontidae; genus Neoceratodus; species Neoceratodus forsteri. The sequence continues at coordinate 359,076,473 of CM028137.1, forward strand.
CTCGTGCCTACCCCCCTCTTCCTTTTCCATGCTGGGGCTGGCACGGGCACCACTTTTCTCCTTCTCCCATCTCCTCCATTGGCTTTTCCATGGTGTTTTTCCTGGTGCTGTGCCAGACAACTTGGTGGTACCGCAGGCCCGGCGCTGTGACCACTGGTTTAGCATTGGTGCCATAGGTGGTGCTGCTGGCGTTTGGGTCGGTGCCGTGGATCGGCACCATGGCTCGGCATGGTGCTCAGCGCCGTGGGCTCTATGCAGTGCTGTGGGTGCTGTCATTGTTGCCTTCGTTGCTGGCACTGCTGGCGGTGCTGTGGGTGTCTCACGGTGCCACGGATGCCCACGGGTGCTCGTGGGTGTTGCGGGCACCTGCGGGTGCCTCGGGCAGTGCTGGGCACCCACAGGTGGTGCCCATGGGTGCCGTGGGCAGCGCCAGACTCCTGAGGGTGGCAATGCAGGTGGTACCAGGCACCCGTGGTTGGCACCGCGGATGGTACCGGGCGCACGCAGGTGCCAAGGGCAGTGCTGGGTGACTGTGGGTAGCACCTGGCACTCATGGGTGCCATGGTACTATGGGTGCCATGTTGCCATGGGTGCCATTGCTGCCATGGGTTTCTTGGGTGCCATGGTACCATGGGTGCCATGGTACCATGGGTACCATGGGCGTCGGTGGTCCCCTTGCATGCCATTGGTGCCGAGGATACCTGCGGGTTCTGCCGTGGGTGCCCTCGGGTGTCTCCCAGGTTGGCATAGGTACTGCTTGGTGCCCTCCTGTACCATGAGTGCCACGGGTGCCACAGGGGCACCAGTTGGTGTTGTCCGACAGAACTAGGGAAAGATCTCCGTTTGCAGACCTCTTCTTCCGCGGGACTTGTGGCGGGATGATCTTACTTTGAGAAACAGCTCTTGCAGCAGGTTACACCATTAGGACTGAAGCCGGCAGGTGCCAGGATCCCACGGAAATTTTCTAGCTAGCAATAATCAGCGGGGACCGCCCCCGACGTCGGTCCCGCCCCCGACGTCAGGCATAATCCCCCAGAATCCCCAGTTCTTTTCCTGCCATCGACTCACCAGCATCGGCCTCTCGGTCTCTACCTTGAGCACGACGACTTAGAACTTCCAGAGTTTCTACACGACTAATGTTCTCTCCAGCTTCTTCATTTGAGGGTCACCTTTCAAAGTGTGCCTGCGGAAAACAGATCCCTTTCAAGGATCCTCATTCTTTCTGCGTGCGGTGCCTAGGCCCGGACCATGATACCAAGGCCTGCACCTTTTGCCAGGGATTCAACAGCCACACCAGGATCCGCCGTCGGAAGGCACTTCAGACTTACCTGTTAGAGGAAAAACTTAGTAGGATGGACAAAGAACCTTCCTCCAGGGGCGATTCTTCCTCCAAGGTCCACAGACACCAGGATAAGCACCGGGAGAATGCAAGGTCCAGATCCCCGAACCGGGCCTCGGATTTGCGGAGCTCAGGCTCCACCCGATCAGACCGCTTTCCCTCCAGAGCTAGGTCTCAGCCTCCACCAGTCAAGGTCCAGGCTTCCAGCGGTTCTTTGACTCTTCAGCCCATTAAGACCTCCAGGCCCTTGGCTTCCTCTACTCCCTCTCAGGCCTCTTCAAAATCCTCTGAATGCCACAAGTCTTCCTCTTCCACCCGTCAGGACCCCGACTCCAGGTCAGTCTCCCAGACCTCTAGGGGCCAGGATCCTCCACCCAGGAAGACGATGGACCTGACGTCCCTCAAGCAGACGATGGACCTGACCAGCCAAACACCTGACGTCAGCCAAGCACCTGAAGTCAGCCAGGCGTTTGCCAGAGCCGAGGACATCAGCCAAGCACCAGACGCCAGCCAGGCATTCACCGGACCCAAAGTTGTCGGCCAAGCGACCGACGTCGACCTCACCAGAGCCAAAGATCGCCCCCCAGCCACCGGTAGGCACCGGTCACAGGGACTCCACGGAGGAGAACACTGCGTTGCCCGAAGACCAGGTGGACAACGCAGAGGATGCCGGGCTTCTGAGGGAACCTTTGCCCACCGCGGAAACACCCGAGGACCCGACGCCCGACCCCGGCGACAGACCACCGGCACCAGACCCATCATCGGGCATGAATATTCAAGAAGTAAAGGAACTCTTTACTTTCTGGTGGGACACCATCCGCAAAGACATGGTCCCAGTGAATCCTCCTCCCCCTCCTCCTACTCCTTCACTTCCTACACCCCCTCCTCTACCACAGGGGCCAGTAGGATGACCACCAACCCCCAAGGAGCAGATTCCACCTCCTAGGGGTAGATCCCAGGATCGGAGAAGGCCCCCCTCAAAGATCTCCATCAGGGTCTCCCAGCCGCAAGCTACCCAGACGTCGGCAGTATACTCCGTTGGGGGAGGACTCCAGATCAGATACCTCGGATTACTCCAGATCTCCTTCTCCACTCAGCATTTCATCACCTGACCCACATGACCTTCCCAGATCTCCTCCAGATGACCCCTCTTTCTCTGAGATCATGAGGCACATCCAGGACAACATGGGGAGGGATGCTGAAGACCTCAACCCCGAAAGACAGCTCCTTGCCCGTTATCTTCGGCAGAAAGACCCAAAGCCTGTGGTAGTGCCACCCTTGGTGGACACCTTCATGGACATCACCAAGGCTGCGTGGAAGCATCCGCACTCCACTCCTGCAGTGCCGAAGAAAGCTGACCACCTGTACAAGGCCCCAGGAGAGGACCAGTACTTGGCTCAACAACCTCTGGCAGACTCCCTGTTCATTATGGCCTCACATGACCAATCCCAAAGACCACAGCACATGAGCACACAGCCACCGGACCAGGAATCCAAACAATTGGACGCCCTGGGGAGATGCATGTACGTGGCCGGTACATGCTCCATCAGGTCCCTGAACTACCTAACCCACATGGTACAGTTTCAGAACGCCCTATGGGAGCAGGGCCAGGACCTGGTTGATAAACTTCTGGATGATGAACAGAAGGCGGAGCTCCTAAACCTTCTTCACACAGGGTCTGATGTGGGGACCCAGGTACTACGAGCCGCATATGATTCCACGGACTCGTCCGCCAGAGCTGCAGCTTCAGGCATCTGTCTCCGGTGACACTCTTGGCTCCGTGTCTCCGGCTTCACCCCGGACGTACAGAACAACATTCTTGACGTCCCCTACAACGGCGAAGTACTTTTTGGTGAACCCTCGGAGAAGGTGATCACCAAACTCCAGGATGCTGGGAAGGCAGTCAGGTCTGCACAGGCCATGTACAGACCCAGGCCCGGTTCCTTTCATAGAAACCAGAGCCTTTTTCGCAGCCGGCAATAAAGACAGCAGCCACGTTCCGGCCAGCAACAAAGGGGCACCTTTCAGTGAAAAGCCCAGGCTAAGTCGTCCCCAGGCAGAGCTCAACGCTATACTAAACCGGCCCAGCCTGCAGGGACCAGTGCTGCCACAGCATGACTCCTTCCCGGCCCCCGCCCTTCCTCTGGATCAACGGGTGCAGAAGGTCGGGGTCGCATCGCTCGCCACTTTTCAGGGTGGCAGTCGATAACCACCTACCGGTGGGTACTTCAGTTGGTCAAGAAGGGCCATTTCATAGAATTTCTTGACCACCCACCGGTAAGACCTCCCCTGCTTACCCGTTGCTTGGGTCAGCATGCTCTGCTTATACAGCAAGAGGTGCTCACGCTTCTAGAAAAAGAAGCAATAGAGCACGTTCCAAGGAACCAGAGGGACACAGGGTATTATTCTCACTTCTTTCTGGTTCCCAAGAAAACGGTGTCTCCGTCCGATACTGGACCTCCGCAACCTCAATGAGTCAGTCCTGTACAAACACTTCCACATGGTGACCCTCCCAGGTCTGATTCCCATGCTCAAGCAGGGTGCCTTTCTAGCGTCCTTGGACATGCAGGATGCTTACCTGCATATTCCCATTGCTCAAACGCACAGGAAGTTTCTGCGCTTCGAGTTCCAGGGCCACCATTATCAGTTCCAAGCCCTCCCCTTCAGACTGTCATTGGCACCTTGGGTATTCACGAAGTGTATGGCGGTCATAGCGGTTGCTCTGAGGAGACAAGGCCACTATGTGTTCCCCTACCTGGATGACTGGCTTCTCATGGCACCCTCTCAGGAGGCCTTGATGTCCGCCATCCATTATACTCAGTCTCTGTTCGAGACGCTGGGCATCATGATCAATCACGAGAAGTCACGCCTGGTACCGCCACAGACTCTGCAGTTCACAGGTGCAGTTCTGAACACCATCCAGGGGAAAGCTTTTCTTCCCCAGGACAGAGCGGAAATATCAGATCCCTCATCAGGGACTTTTCAGCAAAGAATACCGTTCCGGCCAGATTGGTCCTTTGCCTGCTCAGACACATGGCTGCGGCCATTGCAACCGTCCTGCTTGCTCGTCTCCATATGCGGGTCACCCAGTGGATGTTACAGGTCCAATGGGACCAAAAGCAAGACCATTTCAAGCTTCCAATCCGGATCACGAAGACCGTAATCCGGGATTGGCAATGGTGGCTACATCCAAAGAATCTATTGGCAGGGGTCCCCTTCATTGCACCATCTCCGATAGTGACACTCTCCACAGATGCCTCAGGGCTCGGATGGGGAGCACACCTCGACGGAGTCCGGTCTCAGGGCCTGTGGACAGCCCAAGAGACTCATCTCCACATAAATATCCTGAAAATGAGAGCAGTTCTTCACGCCCTGCAGGCCTTCCAGTCAGAGATTCCACCGGGTACCATTCTGTTACAGACAATTCCGCGGTGATGTGTTACCTCAACAAATAAGGAGGCATCCATTCCTACCTGCTTTGCAGGGAGGCCATGAGGGTGTGGGATTGGGTTTTGCAACACGTCGCAAACCTCATTGCTGTTCATGTCCCAGGAGTGGACAACGTCATTGCAGACGGCCTGAGCCACTCTCAGGCCAGAGTCCATGAGTGGGTACTACTCCAGGAGGTAGTAGAGGATCTGTTTCACAGATGGGGTACACCAGAGTTAGACCTTTTCGCGTCCCCATCCAACGCAAAACTGCCCAATGTCTGCTCTCTAGATCCAGGGCCTGTTGTTTTCTGACGAGACACATTGTCCCTCTCCTGGGCAGTCAGATTCCTCTATGCCTTCCCACCTTTCTGTTGATCCAAAGGGTTCTTCTGAAACTTCGCAGAGAGCAAGCAACGCTGATGCTTATCGCGCCATTCTGGCCCAGGCAGATCTGGTTCCCTCTGCTACATCAGCTATCCCAGGAACCTCCGGTGCCTCTGCCAATCAGCTCTCACTTTTTGTCTCAGGAGGAGGGCTCCTTGGTCCATCTGGACCTTTGTTCGCTGAGCCTTCATGTTTGGCTCCTAGAGACATAGCCATTTTGCGACACGGGGTCTCGCAAGAGGTAGCTGATGTTCTGGTGGCCGCGAAAAAAAACAGCTACTCATGCTACTTACGCCATGAAATGGCACCGTTTTTGCCTATGGGCTCAAGAGCGGGGGTTTTCACCTCTAGACTGTCCAGAAAAGTCAGTCTTGGACTACCTCTTGTCTCTCTTTCAGATAGGCCTGGCCTACTCCTCGATCAAAGTACACCTCTGTGCCATATCAGCCTATCATTATCCTATAGGCCAACGCACCATATCTCAGTTGGACACGGCACGAGCCTTCCTGAGAGGTATTCTCTACCTTAGACCTCCGATTAAGGATCCAGTTCCTCCATGGAATCTACCGTTTGTCCTGGAGCAGCTTACGCTGCCACCCTTTGAACCAGCCGCAGATTGCGAGCTATGTCTTCTCACTTGGAAGATGTTGTTTTTAGTTGCCGTTACTTCGGCCAGAAGAATTTCTGAACTCCATGCACTCGTGCAAAGAGCCTTATTTCGTTTTTCACAAAGACAGGGTATCCCTACTGACTAATCCCAGATTTCTGCCTAAGGTGGTCTCAGCTCTCACCCTTAATCAGGACATCGATCTACCAGTGTACTTTCCCAACTATTCAAATCTAGGAGAGGCCCTGTTGCACACCCTAGATGTGCATAGGTGTCTCCGATACTACCTGACCAGAACCAAACACCACCGAAAATTGGACCAGCTTTTTGTCTTCTTCGCCCACAGGATGATAGGAGCTCCTGTTTCTAAACAGTCGCTGTCCAGGTGGCTCATTCAGTGTATCACGTTCTGTTACCAGAGGCGTAACAAACGCTTACTGGGCGAGATCAAGGGTCACTCCACAAGGGGGTGGCTACCTCTTTGCGGCCCTTAAGAAAGTGTCCACCTCGGCTATCTGTGCTGCAGCTACTTGGAGCTCCGTGCACACTTTCATCAAGCATTATAGCCTGGATATCGCATCAAGGCGAAGAGCAGGTTTTGGTTTAGCAGTCCTTCAAGGACTTCTGTCCTAGGCTTAGGTTCCATTAAGGATTTCTACCTTCCCTCCTCCCAATGGTGTGGGATTTCCACTATTGCTTGGGAATCAGTCCTAATGGTGTAACCTGCTGCAAGAGGTGTTTCTAGAAGTAAGATAGTACAGTTACGTATGAAGTTACCGTAACAGTAGATCTTCGAGAACAGCTCTTGTAGCAGGTACTTTCCCTCCAACCATCCCCACTGGAGGTAGATTCTAGTTTCAACATCCTTCTCCAAGGATCAGGTGTCTCAGCATGTCTCTGACTGCCATTTGATGGCAGATCCACAGTCTCCTCTTCTGATATCATCCAGTGGCCGGGAGTCTCCGGTGGGAGAACTGGGGATTCTGGGGGACCGCCCCCTTATATACTATGCCTGACGTTGGGGGTGGTCCCCACTGAATACTGCTAGCTAGAAAATTTCCGTGGGGTCCTGGCGCCTGCCGGCTTCAGTTCTAATGGTGTAACCTGCTGCAAGAGCTGTTCTCGAAGATCTACTGTTACAGTAAGTTCTTACGTAACTGTACTTTTCTGCAGAATGAAGTCCTGTTCTGCAGATTATTTTTTCCACACATCTTAGTGGGTGACGGTCTGCATCGGGTCTTTTTTCATCCAGCGGTTTTCCACTGATGGGACTCTTCTATTCTCTTCTGCCAGTGGAATCTCTCATTCCACTCAGCACTTTCTCAGCTCCCTAACGTGGTGCCAAGCTCCTCGACACCCTTCCGGGTGGCGGAGTCTCTAGTGGCTCTGACCTAGACCTCTTTTTGGGGTCATTCTGTGGTAGAAGGGCATCTAGATGAGTCTCTCCCTGTCCTTCTGGTCAATAATACAGCGGATGACTCATTTTATATACTGAAGGACACGCCCTCTCTATCATCAGAGTCTGTGATGGAAGCTCTTTTCAGTAAATCCACGTTAATGTGGTCCACCATAATGTTCAGACTGGATCTGGGGACCATATACCTCTGCGTCTAGACTCTTTCAGTCGTCAAGACAATTACACTCTGTGGAACATTCTAATTCAGTGGTCGGGAGCTGCATGGACTGTTCCACTCCTTTGATGGGGGTATACAGCCCTCTTTTGATGCTGCCCCTCTGGTAGCTGTTTTGGCACAGGTGGTTAACATCTGTCTAGCTATTATTAGTCCAGTCAAGAATTCAGTTATTGATCTCAGGCTCCCTGCTCCTCAGAGGAATGACATCCTTGTCATTTCTGTATCAGGCAATCCTTGCGAAACAGCAGCCTGCAACCTTGTCAGGCTCGGACTAATGATAATTTAAAAAAAAAAAAAAAGGTTAGAATTATCACAGCACAGAGCCTAGTTGGGAACTTCCCGATACCACACTTTGGATCTGGTCAGGTTCTGCCTCAACCCTGAGGCAGTCATCTCTAAACTTCAGTAAAGTGTACCTTATTTCTTCTACCCCTGGGGCTGTCCGATCCAGCGGTGGTATAGCTCACCTCTTTTCTCTAGAGAGCTTTCTCTTACTCCGAGATATTTCCAAAACCTAGGTGTCTAACCAGTCTGTTAGTCCCTCCTTTTTTTTTTAATCAGGCTTTCTTCTTTTGATCAGAGCCTTGCAGCAACAGAAGTGACTCGTCAGCGAGTCGGAACTTAGATTCCTTTTTCTATGCTTGCTTCAACCTAACAGAGGACATGCTCCTTTCTTGACCATAGGTCAAGTAGGTCTTTTTCTGAGATAGCTTCTCAAATCTTCACACCTTCAGTTGCTATGCACTGGTTCCGTGCCAGTAGCTCTCGAGGCTATCCTCTCCCGACTGCGTGATGGAGCGGTGATGTTTGTTTTTTTCAACAAAGCAAACTAGAGTCCTTCCTACTCCCTTCAGGGAGGCCAGAGTAAGTAGTGTCTCACCACATTGAGCCATTTCTGCCACTATTCAGTCACTTCAACGAATGGGTTAGCCCTAACTTGGTCCTGCTGTGTCCCTCCTCAACGTACATCTGCCTCTATTTGGCTTACAAATCCAGCACCTGTTTTTTTCTGTCGAAATGTTTTTTTCCACTGTGGACACGTCCTCCTGTACACTTTTTCCTTTCTTCCCTGAGTTCAGAGACTGCTACTACAGTTATACACACACTGGGGCAGGATGATTCCTTTTTGGAATATGCAGTGACTAGGATTTGATTCTACTAGACCACCACAAGAGGCTTTCTAAGTTGTGCTTTGCCTTCCATCAGGTAGGTTTCAGTGACTAAGTGAAAACCATTCCCCTTGATGGGTTAACCCCACCTAGACCTTCTTTTGCTCACCAAGTAAGGGATTTAAGTACTCCTGGACCTGTTGTTTGCAGGTCAGCCATACTTGGTAGTGGGGGTTCTGTCTCTGCTTTTCGGTCTACCCTGAACCTGTAGACTTTACCTCCGTCTCTTGCAGTTCCTGAGGTCCTTTACATTAGATTAGTGCATGTCTTTGACACTATTAGTTTTGGTCCTATACCAAATTGTGAGTCCGGGTTTTCGCCACTCTCTGAGTGGTTGTGGCTTCCTGACAGAGTTTCATTTTGTGCCCATTGCAGTCGTCTGCAAAGTGGTGCGTTACAACTCGAGCGCTTATCTTGTAAACATCATGTTCTGGATGCTCTTACAAGACTGCTCTTTTTATTAGCAGAACAGTCCTTGGCTGTCCTTTCTGGGTGAGCCCTATCTCCTACCACAACTACTCAGGGTTGTGGGTTTTATCTCGGTACTCTCCCACTAGTGTGAATGAGCGATGGAGACTTAGTCCAGGAAGATATGGAAATTACGTACTTACCGTAATTGTTGATCTTCTTGGACAGTCTCCATCACTCATTCACACACCCACCCACCATCCCCTAGGTTCACTTATTTTTCTTTCCTGGTCTTCATGGCCTATGGTTCGGACTGTGAAGACATTGTTCTTTGACCTTTCTTACAAAGGCCATCTGGGCCCTCTCAGGCCAGAAACTCAAAATGAGTTATTCTCATTAGTTACGCTGCTACCTCTTTGGTCGAAAAGGTACTGAGGCGGTTGGAGGGTGGACGCCGAGATAGCCTACACAGGCACGAGTCAGTCTCATGGTGTCGCGCATGCGCGGTTCTACCTCGGCGCCGAGCCATCAGAAAATGTTTGGCTCCCGCTTGGTCCTAGCACCTCCGGCGCTATCCCACTAGTGTGAATGAGTGATGGAGACTGTCCAAGATCATCAGCAATTACAGTAAGTACGTAATTTCCATTTCTTTCCTCCTCCTTGTTCACGTCCATCTTATTCTCCTTATCCCTTGGACATATCCTTTACTTAAAAAAAAAAAAAAAAGAATTTTCCATTTTCACCAAAATGTTTCCTTGAGAGGGTGACAATTCTCTGTGTCCTGTCCTCCTCCAGAATAGCCGATTCTGCTTATATGGAGTTTTGCCACTGATTCTGTGCCTTGAATTCTGGCAAGAAGCCTTTCGCTACTCCTTGCAGTTCCTATACAGTCTGGAGATGGACCAAGGTCCAGGATGTGATTTAACCTTTCTCCCCTCTCATACTAATTCCTAAAATCCTTATCCCACCCTACCTCCCTCTTCTATTTTCAGAGATTGGGGCCCCTCCCAATCCCTTTAGTTTCCGACGATGACTTCTGTCCTCTCAGTCGTTACTTCTCCTTTTAGTTTATACATCTTTTCCTTTTTCTGTGCCTTGGACTTCCTTGTCCCACCCTCCACTCCCTTCCTCTTACCTCTCTGGCAACTCAGAACTGGCAGGCAGAGTCGACAGCGCCTGACGGCCAACCCGCAAGCGCCACACAATGAGTCTGCCTCAAGGGCAGCACTGATGGTGCATCAGCTCCGCCTACCAAAAAAAAAAAAGCTCCCTTGCGGTCATGACCTCCAGCCAGACACCCATTTTGACGAATGGTGAAGATACACAGAAAGATCATAATTACGGTAGGTACGTAATTTCCATTTCTTCCACTGGGACAAACAGATGGTGGACCTGTTTGCCTCCAGGGAAAACACCGAGCTGAGGCTGTTTCATGCCCACCCCGCTCAGCAGGGCTTGCTGCAGGGGGATGCCTTGGACCCCAGCCCTCTTCTACACCTTTTCTTGATCCACAAGGTGCTTCTCAAGGTGAGGGGGGGGACAGGTGCAGGAGATTCTGGTTGTCCCAGACTGGCCCCGCCAGTTCTGGTATCCAGATCTCCTCAACTTCAGCAACAGGCTCACGATTCATCTTCCAGCATGCCCAGACCTGATCTCAGTCAGTCAGGGGAAGGTATTACATCCGGACCTTCAATCCCTGCACCCGACAGCCTGGTACCTGAGCGCGTAGAGTTCCAAGCTTTGGGTCTCACTGAGGATGTACTCACAGTAGTGGAAGCATCCAGGAAGTAGTCAACCAGAAAGTGCTCCACGTTCAAATGGAAACGATGTGCCATTTGGTATCAGAGCAAGGGCCTGGACCCTCTGTCCTGTGGCCAGCATTTTAGACTACTGTTACGTAAACAATCTCAGATAGTAGAGTACATAATAATAATACTAATAATACAGATTCTTGTGTCTTCGGTGTCTGCCGAGAAACATTCGTAAACAAGCAAGGAGTATTAAAGTTTTTGTACTACTTACGCCAAGCATGTGACAGAGAAAATCACAAGGGAGATGGGTTTCTCACCACTCTCCTGAAGAATGTACATAATCTCCAATATTTGTAGATCTTGTTCTCTCTGCAATTTTCATCCTCCTGGACATAGTCTCCACCACTCATTCACACTAATGGAATATGCGCCGGAGGCACTAGGACCCAGTGGGAGCAAACTTTTTTGCTAGAGGGTGGCGCCGGAGATGGCACTGTGAGGTGCGGCACTGCGAGCCTCCGCTTATGCGGTAATGACTTTTCCCGCAGTCGAGTGCACTTCAGTGACGACGTCGCTCGCCCACCGGGAGTCAAACTTCACCTTAGTTTTTCAGTTTTATTGATTTGTAGTAATATTTTGAATAAGTATTGCTTAGTTTTATTCTTGTTTAAAGAAAAAGTCTCTGCCTACATTGACAGAGCCAACCATGAGCGGGTCAGGTGATGGTAGGGAGACTTCGTATGAAAGCTGTTCAGTCAGCCGGGCTGGGTTCGGTCCGCCGCCTTCTCCGGAGGGGGGGGTCTGACAACAGACAGTCCAATGCCCGAGGGGGTGGGTGGTCCCCTCAAAAGCATAAAAGTAAACGGTCACAGTCTCAGCACCGTTCGGCCTCGAGCTCTTCTTCGGCCCACAGGTCAAAAAAGAGAAGGCACCACTCGAGGTCGACCTCTGATATGTCTGCACATAGACGGTCAGTTATTGGGGCTAGTTGCCGGTCTCCTCCTTCGGAGTCGCTGGTTTGTTTTCTGGTCACCGACATCTTCGACATCGGAGCCCTGCCCTGCCCTCTGGTAGGTCTTCAGATGAGCAGTTTCATCAGTGGGCTGCTCTTATGGAGCAATGGGCTCGTAGGTTGGTCCAGCTGCCTGGCCTGGTCACTCAGGGGACTTATGGCCTTTTGGGAGATCAGGTAGGGTGGTTGAGCCTCCCTAGTCGCGCAGTGCCATCGACTCTGCGCTTAGGTATTTTCCCCCCTCACACAGCTGTGGAGCAGAGGGCCACACTGATGCCTCTATCTCCCGGTATTCATCCTTCTTTCTCCTCAAATCCTGTTTTTCGGAGTCTTGGGATGTTTTCGATGCCCTCGGCCTCGATGGCATGCTCGGCGCAGTCTTTGATGCCGATGCATCTGTCGGTGCTGTCCTCAGCGCTGTTGGGTTTCTCGGCAGCATGCACCTTGTTGGCACCATCGTCGGTGCCATGTGGCTTTTCAGCACCATCTTCGGTGACATGCGGCTTGTCGGCACTGTCTTCGGTGCCATGTGGCTCTTCGGCACCGTGCTCTTCTTCGGCACCGAGACTTGTTAGGGCGCCATCCAGTCTTCAGGGCTCCCCCTCTTTGAATCCTTTCCCTTCTTCATTTCCTTCTGATTTTCACTCGTTTCCGGTCCATACAGTCCCTCCTGAGCTGGCAGGAGATGACATTGAGACTGACCCAAACCTTAGGCTGGGTGATGATGTGGAAGGAACAGGATCTATTCCTGCTGCACAGCCTGTAGTCAAGGACCTGTCATTTAAGTCTCTGCTGAAAAACTTGAATTCCAGACTACAGATATCGATCCTGGGAAACAGTTAAGACTCCAATACCTCCATGTTCCGGAGATCCCTATGGATTTGACTCCTCCGGTACAGCCTTCCCTTGAGACACTTTCTCAAATGGTATGGAATAGTCCTGCTCTCATTCCTTCTGTGGCTAAGTCCATAGATAGGAAATATGCTGCTCCCAAGGATCGACCCATTTTGGCATCCCAAGCTTTTACGGATCTTATTGTAGTCTTGGCAGAGAATGATAAGGTCGTCCTTCCTCAGACTACTACAGCTCGACCTATTAACAGAGAATCTCATAAGATAGACACTTTAGGTAAGAGAGTCTTTGCTGCTTCCACCCTAGGTATGCGTATTGCCAGCTACCAAGGATATTTCTCTCAATATGAGTATATTCTTTGGCATTCATTCAAACAAATAGTTAAAGCTCTACCAGAATCAGACACTAATTCAGAGCTTCTTCAAACCATAACCAGAGGTATCAAGTCCAACAACCAGCAGGTTAAAGCAGCTATGGACGCCTTTGATACTGCCTCCCGAGCGGTGGCGGGCATTTATACCTGCCATCATTCCTGGCTGCGCACTTCAGGTTTCACGAATGATGCCCAGCAACAGGTAGAGGCGTTGCCTTTCGATGGTGTGCATTTCTTCGGCCCTCAAGTAGAACAGGATCTAGAGACCACACAAAAGACTAGATCAGCCATTAAATTGGCTCGACCTCCACCCCTCCCTCTCGAGGGGGTGTTAACAAACGCTAGTTTCATAACCATCAGTCCTTTCGAGGCAAAGGTAGGGGAGGTTTTAATAAAAACCAAACCCCCCAGCCTCAAAAGAAAACACAGCAGAAGGCGCAAGGACCCAAAGCTCCCAGTGCCACCTTCTGAGTTGTTGGCCCAAGTCCCACCTCAGCTGCCCTTGGGGGACTCTTCCTCAGTAGTGGGAGGTCGTCTGACTCAGTTCTACAATCAATGGAAGTCCATAACCTCGAACAAATAGGTCCTCCAGATAATCCATGAGGGGTATTCCCTCAGTCTTTTGGAGACCCCACCAGATAGTCCCTCCAGACGACAGTCCAGACTGTCAGTTCTTCAGTCAGAACTTCTCGCCTCCGAGATACAAGACCTTCTGAACAACAGGGCAGTGGAAGTAGCTCCGCTGGATCAACGGAACACAGGGTTCTACTCTCATTACTTTCTGGTTCCAAAGAAAACTGGGGGCATGCACCCCATTTTGGACCTCAGAAAATTAAACAAATTCCTTCCCAAAGAGAAATTCAAAATATCGCTAGGAACCCTGTTACCTTTGCTTCATCAACACGACTGGTTAGCTTCCCTGGACATGCAGGATGCATACCAGCACATTCCTAGTCACTCAAAGCATCACAAATACCTAAGGTTCATGGCTTTGGGACAGCATTATCAGTTCAGAGTCCTGCCCTTTGGGCTATCCTCGGTGCTGCGGGTTTTTACAAAGTGTTGTGCAATTCTCACAGTGCATCTCAGAAAAATCGGAATACAAGTGTTCCCATATCTGGATGACTGGCTTCTAGCAAGTCCTTCCAGGCAGGGAACTCTAAACGCCGTAGCCACGGCTTCACACTTTCTCATGTCCATGGGAGTCCTGCTAGACCTCAAAAAATCACAGCTGCAGCCCTCCCAGAGGCTCCTTTTCATAGGAACTCTTCTGGACACCTCCTGTGCGAAAGGATTTCTTCCAGAGGACAGGAGGAGCGATATCCTTCAGATGGCCCGATACATCGAAGAGAGCAGCTCGGTGTCAGTTCTCTTGATGCAACGGATGCTAGGTCTCATGGCATCCTTAGTGTTCACTGTACCCCTAGCACTTCTCCACATGAGAACCTCTCAATGGATGCTCAGTACTCAGTGGTCCGGACCACTCATCCTCAGTCCTTTCTCATCAAGGTGACAGAACCTCTGAAGAGATCACTCACCTGGTGGTCGCAAGAGGACAATCTTCTGGAAGGATATCCCTTTGCTCCTTTGGATCATCAGATTTCTATTACCACGGACGCGTCCCTGATGGGGTGGGGAGCTCATTGTCAGATTCTCCACACTCAAGATACATGGTCTCAGGACGAGTCCCAGCTTCAAATAAAAGTCTTGGAAATGAGAGCTGTCCTTTATACAGTCCAGGCTTTGAAGGACATTCTCTGTCACAAGAACATTCTCCTTCAAACGGACAACAAAGCAGTGATGTATTACATCAACAAGCAGGGAGGTGCTCACTCTTACCCCTTATGCAGGGAAGCGATGAGGGTGTGGGTTTGGTGCCTAGAGCACAAGGCTCTAATTCATGCAGTCTACCTGCCAGGAGTGCAGAACGAACTGGCAGACCATCTCAGCAGAACAGAGACAGATCCTCACAAATGGTCTCTCGACTCAGCCATAGCTCAGTCACTATTCGCAGAATGGAGAACTCCAGACTTGGACTTTTTTGCATCCCCACTCAACACAAAACTGCCTCTCTTCTGTTCCAGAAATCCAGGGCCTGACATTTTCTGTCAGGATGCGTTCAGGTTGTGGTGGACAAAACTCTTTCTATACACCTTTCCACCTCTTCCTCTAATTCAGAGAGTACTTCTCAAATTCAAGTCCCAGGGGGACAAAATGATCCTCAATGCTCCCTTCTGGCCTTGACAAATATGGTTTCCACTACTCAACAGTATGTCGGAAATTCCTCCAAAACAGCTTCCCCTTCAGATGAACCTTGTGACTCATGGGTCTGTGGTCCATCCCAACCTGAGGTCGCATCACCTTCATGCTTGGCTCCTGAAGAGATAGAAGTGAACAGGTTCAATGTCTCTTGCAGGGTTTCAGATATTCTTCTGGTTGCGCACAAGCCAGCCACGAGGAAAACTTACACAGCCAAATGGAAGTGTTTTTCACTCTGGTGTGCAAAATCCTCTTTGAATCCTTTTTCCTGCCCACCAGATAAAGTTCTAGAGTACCTTTTAGACCTCTCAAATTCAGGTCTGCAATTCTCTACAGTTAAGGTTCACCTTTGTGCCATTTCAGCTTATCATGAGCCAGTACTTTCCTTGTCACTGGCTCAGTTACCTGTGGTTAAGAGGTTTCGTAAGGGAATTCTGCATACCAGACCTGCTATAAGACGTCCAGTCGCAGCCTGGGACATTAATCTGGTGCTAGACATGCTCACTCAAAAACCTTTCGAGCCTCAAGCTACCTGTGTTAAAATTTCTCACTTGGAAGACGGCCTTCTTAGAGGCCATTTCCTCACCCCGCAGGGTCTCTGAGATACATGCCTTGGTCACAGACCCTCCGTATACTGTGTTTCATAAATACAAAGTAGTTCTTAGGACCCATCACAAGTTTCTCCCTAAGGTTGTTTCAGAATTCCACCTAAACCAACCTTTGGTCCTTCCATCTTACTTTGCGAACTTCCAAAATGAAGGAGAGCGTTCTCTTCATTCCTTGGACGTCAAAAGAGCTTTGCATTTCTATCTAGATAGAACAAAAGACTTTCGTAAAGCTCAGCAACTGTTTGTTTCCTTCAGCGAGACTCGGCTGGGTCAACCTGTTGCTATCAGATGTATTTCAGCATGGCTGGTGACATGCCTTCACAACTGTTATTCCATGGCGCAGGTTAAGCTGGAGGGCAGAGTGTACGCTCAATCTTCTAGAGCGGTCGCGGCATCCCTAGCGGAAATCCGCAACGTGCCCATTGTGGATATTTGCAATGCGGCCACCTGGAGCTCAGTGCATACATTCATCAAATACTATGCCCTGGATGTCCATGCCAGACGACATCTTTCTTTTGGCAGAACCATCCTTAATGGACTCCTGTCCTAAAACTGTGAGCTCTTGGTCTCTCCTGCCGCCCTCTCGAGGGATTATTAGCTCGGTACTCTCCCATTAGTGTGAATGTGTGGTGGAGACTTTCTGTCCAGGAAGATATGGAAATTACATACCTACCATAATTCTTGATCTTCTTGGACGAGTCTCCACCACTCATTCACACGCCCACCCACCATCCCCCGAGCTCACCTCTGCTGTTGGTCTTCACTCCCTCAATCTTTAGGCTGTGAAGACTTCTTTGTTGACCCTTCTTATACAGGTCGTCGGAACTATCTTATGTCCAGTTTTTGGTTAGACTATCCTTCTAGGTTAGTTACGCTGCACCTCCTTGGAAAAAAAGGTACTGAGGCAGTTGGAGGGTCGATGCCGAGATAGTCATTACCGCACGAGCTGGGGCTTATGGTGCTGCTCCTCGCAGCTCCATCTCTGGTGCCGACCCTCTAGCAAAAAGTTTGCTCCCGCTAGGTGCTAGTGCCTCAGGCGCAGTTCCCATTAGTGTGAATGAGTGGTGGTGACTCATCCAAGAAGATCAAGAATTACGGTAGGTACATAATTTCCATTCTAGGAGCGTGGATATGTTGTTCATCCACACTCTTTGGCATGTCCCTTTCCCCTTTAAATCTTGCCGGAAGTCTTCAAGCTGGCTCCTCCCACCCACCCGGGTGGTATATACCTTGGCTCCGCCCCATGATGCCAGATCTTCCTTTCCGCTGGAAGATTCAGGTTCCCTCATGCTACTTCTACAAGTACCGTAGGCCCTGGATTCTAATCGACTGTTTTCGCAGCATTTGCTTTCTTTGAAACTCGTAAGAGTTTACGATTCCGATCCGAGCACATCGGACATGGAGGACAAGTCATCCCCCAGGTTTCTGCAGTGTCCTTGCAGACAGAAAATGTCTTGCACCGATCCCCACCTCTCATGCGTTTATTGCTTGGGTGTCGTGCATGACACCACCGCTTGCACCATCTGTCTGGCCTTCCATCCCAACATCCTGGATGACCGCAAGGCACACCTACAGCTAGGGAGACTGGAGCTTCACAATCCACCAGTGAAATTGAAGGAGGCCAGGTGGGTGGTTTCAGCGGCCATGGGATCCGCCGAACAGCTCGACCAGATGGCGGCTTATGAAGAGGAAGCTGCTCAAACTTCGGCCAGCCAAAGTTTTTTTTCATTCCGCTTAACCTGGGCTCCACCTCTACCTTCACTGGGTCCTTTCAGGAACTGTGCCAGTCTCTTCCTACCAAGGGTGAGATGCCCTCAGGCTCACACACCTCCCACCCTAAGAAAAGGGACAAGGACCCTAAATCTTCTTCTGTCCAAAGAAGATGTTCCTGAGACTGAGAGCGGTCTGATTCTCAGGACCTGACGGTCTCAACCTCAGTCGAGATCGCTTCCTCGTCCGCCGGCTTCTCGGACCTTCCGTCATGCCAAGGCACTGAGGCCGAGGATATGGCAGAACCGGCCGAGATTTCTCCTGACCTGATCAAGCTGTTGTCGTCGACTCCAGTCGCCGACTCCTTGGAGAGGACACCCATCCTTTCTTTCCCCAATGAGGAGACCCGTCCTTCGGGTATCCCGATCGAGGGACAGGAGCCGGAACCTTGGGTTTCACCGAATCCGGCCTCTCCCGATCAACAGAGCCGACACCGTCGGTCTCAATCGAGGACTAGGACCCTGTCAGTCGAAAAACAAAAAAAAAGGGTCACAAACACTCCCGGAAGAGGTGCCGCCACCGATCCTCATCCTCCTCCTCGGAGGAGGAGAGACTTCAACGAAAGCTTCATCGGTGTTATGAGAACCTCATGTGGCAACAGCTAATTCTGACCAGTCAAAAGCTGGCTACTCTATTTACACCAGCCATTACTTGGCCTCAGCCTCTAAGGCTGACACCGACTCCTCCAGTACCGAGGACTCCTGTTCTCCTTCCGGTAGGACCGGCACGCATTCCTGTTCAACTGTTCCGGTCTCCCCACCAATTTTGGTGGAGCCACCACCTAAGCAGCCTTAGGAAGGTGCTCCCTCTAAGGAGGATCAGACAGATACGGGCGTGCTCCATCGTCTGTCCATCACTGTTGTCCCTGATTGCCCTCGGCATATTGAAGGGGACATAGGCGGGAGACCCCTGTATCCCGACTCCTTGGACTTGGATACCACTGGTCTTCACTAACACCATGATGATGAGTTGTCAGTGACAGGCCTGGAGGAAGGACCTTCCTCTTTCCATTGCATCCTTCATCTTATTTCTGAGTCTACCGGTATGCCCTTGCAACCTATCCAAAAAAAGGCGGAATATCCTCTCACGGATATCCTTAAGAGTGGGGATACCCCGACGGAGGCCTTCCTAGTGGCCAAAGCCATTGTTGGCCCGGCCCTTGAGCTATGGCAGTGCCCTGCCTCTTGCCCGGCTCCATCTGCCCTCATGACTCACAAGTACACTGTGCCCATGGGGTCCTTGGTGGGCTTCACTGAGCATCCCTCGGCCAAGAGCCTTGTGACTGCCTCATTGTTTAGGCGCACAGGTAGCTCAGCAGATACTGACCGCCCTCCGGACAAGGAGTCCAAAAATTTGGACCATTCTGCCCAGAAGGTATATGCAGCCTCATCCTTGGGCTTTCGTCAGGCCAGCTCGGCAGTGATCATAGCACACTTCTGTCACGCCCTCTTGGGGTCGCTAGATGAAGTCCTTCATCTCCCAGCAGACATGCAAACCATGGTTAAGCAAGTCCATGACCAGGGCCTTGCTGTTGCTAAACAGCAGCTCCAGACGGCTTTGGACATTGGAGATTCCTCTGCCCGTTCACTAGCAACTGCAGTGGCCATTCGCCGCAGGGCCTGGCTGAGATTATCCTCTTTTCCGGCAGATACTCAGCACAAGCTAGCTGACGTGCCCTTCTTTGGCACTGACCTCTTCAGTCCAGGAGTGGCATGTCACCTCCAATGCATAGAGCAGTCCAGTGCCACCGTGGATGCCACTTCTGCAAAGGGTTCTTCAGGCAAGAACCAGCAGAAGTGCAAGAAGAAGGCTTTTCAGCATTCTTCTCCTGTGGTTAGACAGCCCCCCTTCCAGGGAGGTCATCAGCAACAGCAGGCTCAAGCTTGGCACTCTAGGCCCAAGCAGGGTCCCCAACAGCCTCGCAAAGGAGGCTGAGGTGCCGGTCCAGGAGTCTCCTCCTCCTCTAAGCCTGAGCAGTGACGGGTCGGGGGTGGCCACCTCTACTGCCATCACGCCAGTTCTGGGTCCTCTCATGGGGGGCCGGCTCCACCACTTTCTTTCCGCCTAGTCCGGTATCACTTCAGACAGGTGGGTCCTGGAAGTGGTCAGTCGGGGACTGCCTCTAGAGTTCGAGCAGTACCCTCCTTGCTGAGCCCGTGCCCCACAGGAGGAAAGGATCTCAGTTGTCGCTCAGTCGGCCCTTCGGGATGACATTGCTGAGCTCCTCCGCAAGAAGGCGGTAGCTCCAGTGCTGGATCCTCCTACAGACCCAGGCTTCATGTCCAGGTACTTCCTGGTGCCCAAGCGGAGACGGGGTTGGCGCCCCATCCTAGATCTCCATGACCTGAATCAATATCTCAGGTCTCACACCTTCCAGATGGTAACTCTGAACCAGATCATACCATCTCTGGAGTGAAACGTGGTTCTGTTCACTGGATCTACAGGACGCTTCTTTCACGTCCCAATCCGTCCGTCCCACCAGCGGTTCCTCTGCTTCAGGGTCAAAGGAACCTTGTACAAGTTCCGAGCCATGCTGTTCAGCCTGTCATCGGCCCCTCAGGTCTTCAAGTGCATTGCAGTGGTGGCAGACCAATTATGGCATCAAGGGGTTCGTATATACCCCTACTTTGATGACTGGCTCCTGGTGGGTTCCTCCCTGCAGGAGGTGGAGAGGTCCAGGGACCTGGCCCTCCAAACCTGTTCCCAATTAGGCCTCCTGATCAATTAGGCCAAGTTGGAACTCATACCCTCTCAGATGATGGGCTTTATCAGGGCAGAGCTTGACTCTCTTCAAGCCAGAGCTCAGCTTTCAGTAGACAGGGCAGAGGTTCTTTCCTCCTTTGCCCAATCATTTCTGGTTGGGCACTTGCACCCTGCCCGGGACTTCCTGCGCCTTTTGGGTTTCATGGTGATGTGCATCTCAGTGGTCCATTGGGCCAGGCTGCACATGCGTCCCCCTCCAGTGGGAGCTGGCCACTCAGTGGAATCAGCATCAGGGTCTTTTTGACCAGCTGGTCTCTGTCACTCAGAAGATGTGGCATGCTCTCCAATGGTGGACCATCCCAAGTCATCTGTAGGAAGGGATAGCGTTTATCCGCCCCGAGCCGATGGTCGTCCTCACGACCGATGCCTCTCTCATGGGCTGGGGAGCCCACATGGGGGACAACAGAGCCCATGGGTTCTGGACCTCCAAGGAGGCCCGTGGCCACATCAACCTGTTGGAGCTCAGAGCAGTCATACTGGCACTGTCAGCTTTTGCTCCTCAACTCCGGGGTCAAGTGGTTCAAGTCCAGATGGACAATACCACGACCATGTACTACCTGAACAAACAGGGCGGCATGCACTCCCGTCTGCTATGAAAGGAGGCGCTCCAGATCTAGACCTTCATCAGCCAGTTGGAGGTGGATCTCCTTGCCATCCATGCGGCAGGAGTCTCGAACCAACTAGCGGATGCTGTCAGCCGCATAGGCCAGACATCCCACAAGTGGTCTCTCTCCATCCAGTGGTAGCTTACAATCTCTTCTCCCGTTGGGGCAAACCGTTGGTGGACCTGTTTGCTTCCATTGAAAACTCCAAGCTGAGGCTGTACCATGCCCGCCCCCCTCAGCAGGGCTCGCTGCAGGGGGATGCCTTTTCGAGGCCGTGGACCCCAGGCCTCCTCTACGCCTTCCCTCCATTTCTCTTGATCCACAAGGTGTTACTCAAGGTGAGAAGGGACAAGGTGAAGGTGATCCTGGTAGCCCCAGATTGGCCCCGCCAGTTCTGGTATCCAGATCTCCTCAGCTGCAGGGCCCCGGAGCGGCTTTGTACATGCCCAGGCCTGATTTCCATCAATCGGGGGGAAGGTATTCCATCTGGACCTTCAATCCCTGCACCTCACAGCCTGGTACCTGAGCAGCTAGAGTTCCAGGTCTGGGTCTTTCCGAGGATGTCTACACAGTGGTGGAAGCATCTCGTAAGGAATCAACCAGGAGATGTTATGCCTTCAAATGGAAAAGGTTTTCCATTTGGTGTCAAGGTAAGAGTCTGGACCCCTTATCCTGTTCTGTGGGTAACATTTTAGACTACCTTTGGTCTCTCTCCAAAACGGGTCTTCGGTCATCGACCCTTAGGGTGCACCTGGCAGACATCTCTGCTTACTGGGCGCAGTCCAGTCAGTCGACATTGGCACAGGAGACAGTGGTCGGGCGCTTTTTCAAAGGTCTGGATCACATATCCCCTCCGGTGTGTGAACCTCCACCTCCGTGGAATCTTCTGGTTTTGACAAAGCTCATGGGCAAGCCATTTGAACCCATGCACAAGTGTGAGCTCTCACACTTGTCATGGAAGACTGCCTTCCTGGTGGCTATCACATCAGCCAGAAGGACAGGGGAGCTCCAGGTGCTCTCAGTGGACTCCCCGTATCTGGTCTTTCACAGGGACAAAGTTGTCCTGCGCCCCCACCCGAAATTCCTTCCGAATGTGGTGTCAGAGTTTCACCTTAACCAGGTGTTGACTCTACCGGTATACTACCCTAACTACACCTCGGACGCCGAGTACAGGCTCCATACCCTGGACCTTAGACATGCTCTCTCCTACTACGAGGAGAGGATGGCGGAAATTCAGGGAGAGGTTCGCCAGTGGTTTTTCACCTACGCTGAAGCTACTTCTGGCAGACTGCAGCCAAACGGACTATTGGTAGATGGATTACATCATGCATAGGTCTGTGCTATGAGTTGGCGGGCAAGGAGTCTCCCAGAGGGATAAGGGCTCATTCTACCCGTCATACTGCTGCATCGGTGGCTTCTTCCAGGGACATCCCTATCCAGGAAATCTGCCGGGGCTGCTACCTGGAAGTCAGCAAACACCTTCATTACCCGTTACCACATTGACCTTGAGTCACGTTTGGATGCTGGTTTTGGGGCCTTGGTTCTTCAATCTCTGTTTCGTAAGTAGGGGGTGTGCTCCTTGCTTCCCTCCTCCCGGAGAACTGCTAGGAGTCTGCCAAAGAGTGTGGATGAACAACATATCCATGCTTCTAGAAAAACAGGTTACTCACCTGTAAACAGTAGATCTTACTTCGAGAGGGCTCTTGCAGTAGGTAATTACATATAGGACTGACGTCGGCAGGCGGCAGGACCCCACGGAAAAATTTCTAGCTAGCAGTCCCTGGCGAGGGACCGCCCCCACATCAGGTGACCGGCGTCAGACGACGTCGGTATAAAGGGGCGGTCCCGGATGCCCGCCTTCCAGTTCTTTCCCGCTGTCAGCTCGTGCAGTGCCTTGCGGTGAAGTTCGTGCTCAGCCCTGTTACTTCGTCGTTTTTTTACCGAAAGTTATCAGTATTTTCATATTTTTTCGTCAGGTGAACGCGTCGGTTTATGTCGCCCTTCAAAAAAATAGGATGCGACTCGTGCGGCGCGCTGCCTCACAAGGGCGGTCACTCCCTCTGCCTTTTTTGCTTAGGTTCCCAACCACGCTGGCCGAAGGTGCCCGTATTGCTCTGCATTTCAACGGGCCACCCGCAGACGACGCCAGCAGTCCTTGGAAGCCCATCTCCTTAAAAAGAAGATGTCTGCAATGGAGACGGAGTTGAAGAAGCTTAGGCAGGCGTCGACCTCCCCAGAAGGACACAAGAAGCGTAACAAAGAAAGGCACCGGGAGAAGGCCTCCTCATCCACGACTCCGGCTGGAGCCGTGGCTCAGGTAACGTCCCCTCCGGGGGATCGCCCGACGGCAGCCTCCAAGGCTTTGGAGGAGGCATCGGCCCGCCCGTCGGGCTTGTGTTTGGGCCCTTCGGGTGCCTCCAGGAAAAAGGAAGCCTCTGCCCCCAGTACTGCTGCAGCCTTGCGGCCTACTGGCACAGGCGCCTCCCATAAGCCGGATGCCTGCCTCCGACATCCTACCGGGAGAAGGCTTAAGGCACCCAACCTCGCTGCGATGGCAGTTTTTCCTTCTCGATTGGGCTTCCCACCCTCATACCGCCCGACGAGGGACCTTAAGTCGACGCTGGTCCTCTGGCATCTGCCGATTCTTCCCTAAGTCACATGTCGGCTCCTCCAACGCAGGGCCACGCCGGAGCTACAGCAGACCCTCCTTCATCTGTCATCCCAGGTTCCCGCAGCCTTCACTGCCGTCCGGGAGCCCGAGTCCCCTGCCTGACCTGGGAACTTTCCTCCATCCCCAGGTGATGCTCGATAAGCTCACCGCTGTAGACCCTCCTCCACTCAACCGATCTGACGCTGCCCCGACATCAGCTCGACACCGCCCCGCCGACGCCGTTCCAACACCGCCCTCCAACGCCGGGTGGGGATATTCTTCTTCCAGCGGCCTCCCCATGGGCACTATCACTGTTGATCCGCCCATGGGGCTCCCTACTGGGCTCTGCTCCGCAGCTCCTCCGGTACCTGGGTATTCGTCCGGCCTACCTGGGTCTGTAGTATCCCTGCGCCGCAGTACCATGCTGGTGCTCCGACGCGCAGTACCTGACGCCGCACTCCCGGCCCGGTATTCCTGCAGCCGGGTTACAGATACTCACCTTATGGATATAATCTGTATAACTATCCCCCTCCTCCTCCTCCACCGCCCCCTAGGCCGCCGGTGGATCTTCAGGAGACTCTGGCCTCCTGGTGGGCTAAGGCCAAGGCTCAGCTCACCAAGGAAGTCGAGAGCCGCCTTACGGCGACAGTGCCACCTCCGGCCACCATACGCCCCAGATGGCACACTCCCTCTCCGCCTCCGGATTCCCGAGCTCTTCCCTCTGGATCCAGAGAGGGGCAGGACACATGTCCAGGAATTCCCCCTAAGGAACCCGTTCCTCCCCCAGACGAGTCAGGGAGTCTTACTCTGCTTCCAACTCTTCTTCTTCTTCTCTCTCGGACTCCTTGTATTCCTCTGACGGATGCTCCGAGAAAGACGACGAGCCTTGCTCTCCATCCAAGCCCCAGCCGAGGACTCCTCCGAAGTCTCCTCCGGAGGATCCTTCCTTCACAGAGTTGCTCAGGAAGATCCAGGAAGTACATCAGTGGCATTCCTTAGAGCCAGATCCTCAGCGGGTTAAACTCGCTGAACATCTGGACTTGCCCCTTATGGCCCCTACTCTAGTGCCTCCCTGGATCGAGCCTCATGCCCACCTTGTTTCCACTATTTGGAAACAACTGTCGGCTTTAGCCCCACTTCCTCAGAAGTCCAACAGGCTATACCAGGCTCCGGAGGGTGTAGACTTTTTAGATTCTCACCCCCGTGCAGACTCGGTTGTGATCAGCGCCACTCATGGCCAGTTGGCACACCCTAAACATCTGAGCCCGTCTCCTCCGGATAAAGAATCTCGCCTTCTGAATCAGTATGAAGGAAGATCTACGCTTCTTCCACACTGGGATCAGGCCCAAATTATGTAGCACATAGGGGATTACCAGAAGGCTGTCCTCACCAGGCGGAATCTAAGATTGACTCCTTGCCTGACTCCCAAGTCAAGCAGGAGTTAGCTGACCTTGTCCGTTCTGCTCGTTCAGCCAGTCGTCACATTCTGAGGATGACCTACGACGCAGTGGACACTGCAATGCGGAGCTCCGCATTCGCCATAAGTCTTTGGCATCACGCCTGGTTCCAAGTGTCAGGTTTGGTCCCAGAGGTGCAGTCAGCAATTCAGGAAGCACCTTTCAGGGGTTCCGTGCTTTTCGATGGTGATGTCAAGGACATCATCACCGACTTGCAGGAGAAGGGGACGGCCCTGAAATCTGTGGATTCCATGTACTGTCCCCATCCTCCACAGTGCCGTCCTTTTCGCAGACGCAGCCGGCCTCAAGTGAAACCCCAAGGAAGGCGGGCCTCCAAATGCCGGGCCCCCACAGCTGCCAGGCCCCTGCCGCCCAAAAAAGCAACGGGTGCCCCAGCTGCGGCGCTGCCCCACACCATCTGACTCCTTTCCTCTCCCACCGCCCCCGGACTCCCCGGAGGAACCGGTAGAGGAGGTTCTCCCTCCACCTTCCAGGTTGGGAGAGGATAACATCAGATTCATGGGTCCTTCAGATTATCGCAGAGGGGCACTCCATAGAGTTTCTACAGAAACCTCCACGCCACCTCCCTCTGAAGTTCTCTTACTCAAGGAACCATCTTCCTTTGGTCAGGGAAGAAATATCTGCTCTCCTCGTGAAGCAGGCCATAGAACCCGTCCCTCCTCACCTCCATGGGATGGGTTACTATTCCCATTTCTTCCTTGTGCTAAAGATGACGGGGGATCTCAGACCCATTCTCGATCTCAGCTCCCTGAACTTCTATGTAGAATACAAGAAGTTCAGGATGCTCTCCCTTCAAACCCTTCTGCCCCTTCTTCGGCCAGGCCAATGGCTTTGTGCACTGGATATGCAGGATGCATACCTGCACATCCCCATTCGTCCCTCGCACCAAAAGTACCTCCAGTTTGCTTTCCAGGGGGACCATTACCAATTCCGGGCACTCCCCTTTGGTCTTTCCTCGGCTCCCCGAGTTTTTACCAAATGCCTGGTGGTGGTAGCGGCCCACCTGCATACTTTGGGAGTTCAGGTGTTTCTCTACCTGGACGATTGGCTCCTGGCGGCCTCATCCAGGGAGGAACTCTTGCATTTTCTCTCCCTCACCCAGCAGGTTTTCACTTGTCTGGGTATCACCATCAACCATTCCAAGTCTCATCTGGACCCTTCCCAGAGACTCCAGTTCATTGGGGCAATCCTCGATACGACAGTCTGCAAGGCCTTCCTGCCTTGGGACAGGGGGGCTTCCCTACTTGCGGAACGCAGGAAGGTTCCAGCGAGGTCGGTGCTCCATCTTTTGGGGCTTATGGCGGCCGCCATCCCGACGGTTCCGCGCATGCGTCTACACATGAGGATCTCTCAGTGGACTCTCCGCTCTCAGTGGGATCAACTTGTAGACAACCTAGATCATCTGGTGCTGATCTCCTCGCCGATGACAAGAGACTTGCAATGGCAGATGGTTCAAGAGAACCTGTTCCGGGGTGTCCCCTTCTTTCATCCTCCCCCCTCCCAGACTCTGACCACGGATGTGTCAGGCGAAGGTTGGGGAACCCATCTGGGTCCTCACCGAACCCAGGGTTTATGGTCCAGATTGGAATTAGCTCTCCACATCAATGTGCTCGAGCTACGAGCAGTTCTGTATGCTCTCCAAGCCCTTCACCAATACATCCTTCCCGGTCATCTAGCTGTCCAAATGGACAACATGTGCGTGGTGTGGTACATCAACAAACAGGGAGGGACTCGATCCTACCCGCTGTGCAGGGAAGCAATGAGGGTTGGGGAATGGGCAACGCTTCACGACCTTCACCTCACGGCGATCCATGTTCCAGGAGTCAACAATATCCTGGCAGACAAGCTAAGTCATTCCTCGGCTCTGCCACATGAGTAGGAACTGGACCAAAAGGTTCTAAACGGCATCTTCCAGCTTTGGGGGACTCCACAGGTAGACCTGTTCGCCTCTTCCCAAAATGCAAAACTTCCCACCTTTTGCTCACTCACTCCAGAGCAAGGCACTTTCTGGAGCGATGCTCTATCTCTAAGCTGGAAGGACAGATTCGTCTATGCTTTTCCCCCAATTCCGCTGGTCCCTCGTGTGCTGCAGAAACTTGCATTGGAAGAAGTGAGAATGATTCTGATCGCTCCTTTCTGGCCCAGGCAAATCTGGTGTTCTCTTCTACAACAATACTCAGAGGTTCCTCCTCTTCCTCTTCCTTTATCTCGGGGATTGCTGACCCAGGATCAGGGGACCCTGGTCCATCTGGGACTCAAGTCCCTTCAACTTCATGCATGGCTCCTGCAGACCTAGCCCAATCTCGATATGCCGTCTCTCCTAAGGTGGCCGAGATTCTGGTGGAGGCTAGAAAACCCTCCACTAGATCCACCTACGCTATGAAATGGAAACGATTTTCCATCTGGGCTGCCTCCAGGAACGTGGAGCCTTTCTCCTGTCCTGTGGCCATTCTGCTTGATTATTTGCGTCATCTTTTTGACCTGGGTCTCAGTCACTCCTCTTTGAAGGTTCACATGGCTGCTATTTCAGCCTACCATGTTCCTTTTGCTGATAAAGCCTTTGCCCAATTAGAGGTATCCAAGACCTTTCTCAGAGGGGTCCTTCATCTCAGGCCCCTGTTCGACTCCTGCCCCCTTGGGATTTGAACTTTGTTCCTAGAAACTTACCCTTCCTCCTTTGAGCCCAGCGGCTTCCACAGACTTGAAGTTTTTATCGGGAAGACGCCTTCTTGGTGGCCATACTTTGCTCAAGAATTTCCAAGCTCCAGGCCCTTATGTGTAAAGTCCCCTATCTAATTTTTCACAAAGAACGAGTAGCTCTTCGCATGAACCCTAAGTTTCTTCCGAAAGTGGTAGCGGAGTCTACCTTAAATCAGTCTATTGAGTTACCTGCCTTTTTCACGCAGTACTCCAACCAGGGAGAATACTTGCTCCATACCATGGATGTCCACAGGATTCTGAGATACTACACCGATAGGACGAAGGATCTCAGAAAGACTGATCAGTTGTTTGTCTCTTTTGCTCACAAAAGGGAAGGCAGTGCTGTCTCCAAGCAATGCCTGTCAAAGTGGTTGGTTCACTGCATCACTTTCTGTTATGACAAACACAACAAGACCCTACCGGGTCAAGTCAGAGGTCACTCCACTCGCAGAGTAGCTGCCTCTGCGGCTTGTTTCAAGAATGCGTCTGCGGCAGATATCTGTGCTGCCGCCACCTGGACTTCCATCCATACCTTTATGAAACATTACAGTTTGGACATTGCCTCTTGCCGTAGAGCAGGCTTCGGCTTAGCTGTTTTGCAAGGCCTCCTATCTTGAGGTTTGCAAGGTTGTTTGCTACTTCTTGCAGTAGTTCCTCCTCCTGGTGCCTTTCATTTGTTCCAGACTGCTTGGGATTCTGTCCCATATGTAATTACCTACTGCAAGAGCCCTCTCGAAGTAAGATAGTACAGTTATATAAGAACTTACCGTAACAGTAGATCTTCGAGAGAGGCTCTTGCAGTAGGTAATACCTTCCCACCCTTCATCCCCCTAGGCTTTTTCAGCTCCTTTTCCATTGAGGGAAATATCTGCTTCTCTCTCGTCCGGGCCTGTGGCGGAAAGAACTGAAGCAGGCGTCCGGACCGCCTTTATACCGACGCTGCCTGACGCTGGTCACCTGACGTGGGGGCGGTCCCTCACCAGGGACTGCTAGCTAGAAATTTTTCCGTGGGGTCCTGCCGCCTGCCAACGTCAGTCCTATATGTAATTACCTACTGCAAGAGCCTCTCTTGAAGATCTACTGTTATGGTAAGTTCTTACGTAACTACTTTCTAGGAGTGGTATATGCTATTCTAGGAACATGGATATGTTGTTCATCCACACTGTCTAGCAGGTTCCTTGTTGCTTTAAATCTTGCCGGAAGGTCTTCAAGCTGGTTCCTCCCACCCACCTGGGTGGTAAAACTCTCGGCTCCACCCCATGATGCCAGATCTTCCTTACCGCTTGGAAGCTCAGGTTCTCTCCTTAACGCTCTGCGTGTAGACTGGATCCTAATTCTTCAGTTCACCCGAAACTGATTTTAAAATTTCAAGACTTCGTCAAGTTTCTCCCTCGCGCTGCGATGGACAAATCGACTCTCGATTTTGGTGGTGCCCTGTGGGCAGAAATGTCCAGGACGGATCCACACTCCACGCAGGCTCACTGCCTCGCGCCTAGACCATGACCCGCAGGCCTGCGAGTTATGCCGCTCATTCTCGGCCAACGTCCTGGAAGACCACATGTCTCGAGTTACAGCTTGGGCGCCCGAGAAGCGCCACCTGCCGGTGAAGTTGATGAGGCTCATGCATTACCAGGGCGGCTGGCTCAGCTGAGCAACTCGAGCAGATGATCGCTCGAGGAGGAGGCGGCACAGGCCACATCATCCTCTTCCTCGGTCGTGGCATTTATCCCACTCTCTCTGGATACCTCATATATATTCAGCTTCTTTCAAGGCGCTTTGCCAATCCCTTTCCACAAAGGGAGAGTGGCCATCGGGACATTCCTCTTGGTCCAAAAAGAAGGACTCAAAAGGTAAGTCCCACCGTCAGCGTTTGTCGGAGTGGGAGAGGTCCCCTTCCCCAGACAGTCGACACTCAACTTCGGTCGGGGTTGAGGCTAAGGCCACTGGCTTCACGGCGTCCCCGTCAGGTCAGCCGGCTGAGACACCCGTCGACACGGTTGAGATTTTTCTCGACCCGTTGGACGGGCTGTCAACTGGTGAAGCCAACAACTCTTCTTCACCGGTTCACCCGGTGGAGACCAAGGATCTGCCTGTGCCTACAGTGTCGCAGTTCCCCCGTCAAGGCTTCCGAGCCGAGGGAAGAGCAGGTGATCTTACTTCGAGACACAGCTCTTGCAGCAGGTAACACCATTAGGACTGAAGCCGGCAGGCGTCAGGACCCCACGGAAAACTTCTAGCTAGCTATCTTCATCGGGGACCACCCCCGACGTCGGTGCCGCCTCCGACGTCAGGCGTAATACATAAGGGGGTGGTCCCGCCAGATTCCCCAGTTCTTTCCCGCCGTCGACTTGCGAGTCTCGACCCTTCGGTTCCAATTCTAGCGCGCGATGCGTGGTAAAGTTTTTCCTTCAGAAAATTTGTTTTTTCTTTGGTCAGTTTATTGTCTGATGTCCTCTCCAACCTCCAGTCATTCTTCGAAGTGCGCCTGTAGGAAGCAGATCCTTTTTAAGGATCCACATTCAGCCTGTGTCCGGTGCTTAGGCCCAGACCATGACACCCGGTCCTGCTCCTTTTGCCTAGGTTTCAACAGCAGAACCCGGATCCATCGCCAGAAGGCCCTACAGGCGTTCCTGCTCGAGGAACAACTCAAGACCATGGCCTCCAAGGGGGATTCTTCGGAGAAGGCCTGCAAACATTTGGAGAAGCATAGGGAGAAGGCCCCTTCCAGGTCCCCATCTAGGGCTTCTGATTCTCGTAGCTCCGGCTCCAGGTCCGACTGCTCGCCTTCCTGGGCCAGTTCTCAGCCTCCCCCTGCTGCAGTGAGAAAATCTTCAGGCTCCTCTTCTCAGGCCAAGACTTCCAGGCCTCCTTCATCTTCCAAGGCCCTGGTCAAGTCGGGGGACTGCCACCATCACCACAAGTCGGGTTCCCACCATTCTGAACCCGACGTCAGGTCTGCCTCCTTGCCTCCTCCTCCCCAGCGAAAGACCAAGGAGCTCACCTCTCTTAAGAGACCGTCGAACCCGATGTCGACCCGCCCGCTATCGGCCTCTCACCACAGGTCCCCAGAGCTGTTGACTGCCAGACGACCATCGCCGGCCAAGCCTACGCACCCCCGGACACCGGTAGGGGGGCCAACGTCCGTGCCTGTCCGGATTGAAAAGAGGACCCCGATGCCTCCGACCGACGTCGGTCAGGAAACCATTACAGAGGAGGAGTTAACACAGCCCGAGGACCAGACAGGCAACCCCGGTCCTGTCGAGCCTCCCAGGGAACCTTCCCCACAACCCGAGGCCCCTGTGGAGCCGACGCTGGAACCCGACGACCGACCACCAGCGCCCGGTCCGTTGTCGGGTCTGTCTTTCTCAGAGGTTAAGGAGCTTTTCACTTACTGGTGGGATACCATCAAAAAGGACGTGGTCCCCACCCCACCTCCTCTTCCACCTCCTCCTCCTCCTAGGCCGGTTACTCCTCCGGTTCCTGTGCCCCCTTCTCCATCCGGGTCTGCAGGCCGGTTACCTCCTCCCCGGGAGCCCAGGATCCCTCCAAGGGGAAGACCAGATAAAAGGAGACCTCCGTCCAGATCCTCTTCTGGGTCACCCAGCCCGAAGAGACCCAGGAGACGCCGCCGTTCACCTTCGACGGAGGACACGGGATCAGAGTTTTCAACAGGAGCTAGATCCCCATCTCCCCTCCACATCCCTTCTCTGGACCCACGTGAGCTTCCAAGGTCTCCTCCGGATGACCCTTAGTTCTCGGACATCATGAGACACATCCAAGAGAACATGGGATGGGATGCGGAAGAGTTAGACCCTGAAAGGCTACGCCTTGCGAAATATCTTCGGCAGAAGGACCCCAAGCCTGTGGTGGTGCCACCCTTGGTAGACACTTTCGTGGACGTCACCAAGGCAGCGTGGAAGCGTCCACATTCACTCCCAGTGATGCCGAAGAAAGCTGACTGCCTGTACAAGGCTCCAAGGGAAGACCAGTACTTGGCTCAGCATCCTCAGGCCGACTCTCTGGTCATAACAGCCTCTCATGACCGGTCCCAGAGACCGCAACATTTGAGCACTCTGCCACTGGACCCGGAGTCCAAACAGCTGGATGCTATGGGTAGGTGCACGTATGCTTCCGCTACTTGCACCATCAGATCCCTGAATTACTTGACCCACATGGTGCAGTTCCAAAATGCCCTGTGGGAGCAGGGTCTGGATCTGGCTGAGAAGTTGCCAGAAGGTGAGCAGAAGGAGGAGATGTTGCAGCTCCTCCGGATGGGTTCAGATGTGGGGACCCAAGTGCTACAAGCCGCGTATGACTCCACGGACTCCTCGGCCCGAGCAGCAGCTTCAGGTGTATGCCTCCGGAGGCACTCTTGGCTCCGTGTCTCCGGCTTTACCCAGGACGTCCACAAAAACATCATGGACGCCCCAATCGAGGGAGAAGTTCTCTTTGGTGAGCCCTCTGAGAGGGTCATCACCAAGCTTCAAGAGGCCGGGAAGGCGGTGAGGTCGGTCCAGGCAATGTACCAACTGAGGCTTAGTTCCTTTCATAGGAACCAAAGCCATTTTCATGGATGGGCACAGAGACAACAGTCCCGCACCGGCCCACAACAGAGGGGCTCCGGTTCCCACAGAGCCCAGGGTAGACAGCCCGCGGGCCGAGGTCAACGCCCAGCTAAACCGGCCCAGCCCGCAGGCCCCTCCGCCACCACAGCCTGACTCCTTTCCGGCCCCGGCCCCTCAGGATCAACGGGACATCAAGGTCGAGGGTCGTGATTATGGCACCTGCCAGGATGGCAGTCCATAACCACTGACCGTGGGTTCTTCAGTTGGTCAGAAGAGGCCACTTTATAGAATTCAAGAGAAAGCCACCCTCGAGGCCTCCTCTGCTCTCCTGTTACTCGGTCAGCACAAGCCTCTGATCAGGCAAGAAATACTGCCTCCTGCAAAGGCGCACAGAGTATGTCCCAGAGTACCAGAGAGGATACGGTACTACTCCCACTTCTTCCTGGTTCCAAAGAAAACAGGGAACTCTGTCCGATTCTGACTCAGCGACTCTCAATATGTCGGTCGCCTACAAAAGATTCCGCATGGTGACTCTTCCGGGTCTTATTCTCATGCTAAAGAGGGACGCATTTTTAGCGTCTCTAGACATGCAGGATGCATACCTGCACATCCCTGTAGCTCAGGCGCACAGGAGGTTCCTGCACTTCAAGTTTCTCGGCCACCACTTTCAGTTCCGAGCACTTCCATTCGGACTGTCATCGACCCCCAGGGTCTTTACCAAATGCATGGCAGTCGTGGCCGCGTCTCTAAGGAGACAGGGCCATTATGTGTTCCCGTACTTGGACAATTGGCTTCTCATGGCCGCCTCCAGAGAGGCGTTGTTAATGGCTATACAGAGTACCCAGGATCTGTTTCAGTCTCTGGGCATCCTGATCAATTACGAGAAGTCTCTCCTGGTACCGTCACAGAAATTGCAGTTCATAGGCGCAGTCCTGGACACCGTTCAGGGAAGAGCATTTCTTCCATACGACAGAGCGGAGCGCATCAGATCCCTCATCAGGGATCTTTCGTTGAAGAAGACTGTCCCAGCCAGGTCGGTCCTTCGCTTGCTCGGACACATAGCTGCGGCCATTCCAACCGTCCCTTTCGCAAGGCTCCACATGCGGGTAACTCAGTGGATGCTCAAGGTGCAATGGGACCAAAGGCAAGACCATATGCAGCATCTGGTCAGAATCACGAACACCGTGATTCAAGACTGGCAATGGTGGCTAGACCCAGGACACTCTCACGGGTGTCCCATTTATAGCGCCGTCCCGGAGGTAATCCTCACCACAGACGCCTCAGGACTGGGTGGGGAGCACACCTGACGGGTGAAGTCCCAGGGAACGTGGGACCCCAGGAGGCTCAGCTTCATATCAACGTTCTGGAGATGAGGGTGGTCCTTATGCCCTGCAGGCATTTCAGTCAGAGATCCAGCCAGTACTCTCCTACAGACAGACAACCACGGTGATGTATTACCTCAACAAACAAGGAGAGGCGCACACTCTTACCCCTTGCAGGGAGGCTATGAGGGTGGGATTGGGTAATCTGACACCGCGAACCTGATCACAGTACATGTTCCTGGGGTGGACAACACAGTTGCAGATGGCCTGAGTCGTTCCCAGGCCAGAGTCCACGAGTGGGAACTTCTTCAGGAGGTAGCAGAGGATCTGTTTCTTCGATGGGGAACTCCAGAATTGGACTTGTTCGCTTCCCCATCCAACGCAAAACTGCCAATTTTTGCTTGCTAGATCCAGGGCCTGGTGTTTTCTGGCGAGACGCGTTGTCCCTCTCCTGGGAGGACAGATTCCTCTACGCTTTCCCTCCCTTCCCGTTGATCCAGAGGTTCTTCTCAAACTGCGAGGGAGCATGCAACAATGATCCTGGTGGCCCTTCTGGCCCAGACAGATCTGGTTCCCTTTGCTAATACAGCTATCCTGGGAACCTCCGCTCCCGTTGCCATTCAGCTCCCATCTCTTGTCTCAGGAGGAGGGTTCACTGGTCCACCCGGACTTACGCTCACTGAACCTGCATGCATGGCTCCTAGAGACACAGCCATTTTGCGACACGGGGTCTCGCAAGAGGTTGCAGAAGTTCTTTCTGCAGCCAGAAAGCCGGCAATGCATGTGACGTATGCCATGAAATGGCGCCGTTTTTGTCTATGGTGGCAAGCACGCGGCCTTTCCCCTTTAGGTTGTCCGGTGAAAACGGTGTTAGAGTACCTGCTCTCCCTTTTCCGTTCAGGTCTCGCCTACTCCTTTATTAAGGTGCACCTCTGTGCC
The DNA here is from genome assembly GCA_016271365.2 of Neoceratodus forsteri. NCBI lineage: Eukaryota > Metazoa > Chordata > Ceratodontiformes > Ceratodontidae > Neoceratodus > Neoceratodus forsteri. The sequence continues at coordinate 359,111,092 of CM028137.1, forward strand.
ATTTCAGCTTATCACCTTCCGTTGGGACAGCGCACAGTGGCACAATTAGATGCCTGCCGAGAATTCCTGAGAGGGGTGTTACACCTTAGGCCGCCCATTAAAGACTCAGTGCCTCCATGGGACTTGCTCTTTGTCCTAGAGCAACTCACGCTCCCCTCCTTTGAACCTGCCGTGGATCATAGCTGCGTTTTCTGTCGTGGAAAACGTTGTTTTTAGTTGCTGTTACGTCCAGCGAAGAGTTTCCAGCTTCATGCTCTCATGTGTAAGGAGCCTTATTTGATTTTCCACCGGACAGAGTATCCCTGAGGACTAATCCTAAATTCTTGCCTAAGGTGGTTTCACACTCACTCTCAATCAGGACATTGACCTGCCTGTCTACTTCCCAATTATTCTAATAGAGGAGAGGTGCTGCTCCACACCTGGATGTTCACGCAGCTTAAGGTACTACCTGAGCAGAACTAAGCAGCGTCGTAAATCGGAGCAACTTTTCATTTCCTTTACTGAAAGGATGATGGGCCAACCAGTATCCAAACAGTCCCTTTCTCGCTGGCTTGTCCAGTGCATATCATACTGTTATGATATCAAACAAAAGCCCCTCCCGGATCAGTCTGGGGCCATTCCACTAGGAGGGCCACCTCCTTGCAGCACTCAAAGTCTCCACCTCTGCCATTTGTGCTGCAGCCACTTGGAGCTCTGTACATACCTTTATCAGGCACTATAGCCTAGACATCGCTTCACGGCGAAGAGCCGTCTTCGACCTGGCTGTGCTACAGGGTCTCCTGTCCTAGAATCAGGACCTGAAAAGAATTTTCTAGTTTCCTCCTCCCAGAGTGTTTGCAAGTGCTACTGCTTGGGAATCAGTCCTAATGGTGTTACCTGCTGCAAGAGCTGTGTCTCAAAGTAAGATAGTACAGTTACGTAAGAACTTACCATAACAGTAGATCTTCAAGAACAGCTCTTGCAGCAGGTACCTTCCGGCCCACCTTCCCCCTTGGAGGAGGCATGGCTTAAGCCTTTTTAACAGGGATTTATACCCTTTTGTCTTCTGATGGTGGATCCTCGGTCTCCCATTTCGATGTCATCCTGCGGCCGGAAGTCTCCGGAGGGAGAACTGGGGAATCTGGCGGGACCGCCCCCTTATGTACCACGCCTGACGTCGGAGGCGGGACCGACGTTGGGGGCGGTCCCCGCTGAAGATAGCTATCTAGAAGTTTTCCGTGGGGTCCTGACGCCTGCCGGCTTCAGTCCTAATGGTGTTACCTGCTGCAAGAGCTGTTCTCGAAGATCTACTGTTACGGTAAGTTCTTACATAACTGTACTTTCCGCCCCTTCCCAGACCCGTCCTCACGAAACACAAGGTTCTCGGTCTGAAATCCTGTCGGTCCAGCGATCCGCCGACATCGGTGGTCTCGGCACTGGCAGCGGCACCGTCGCTGCCCCCTCGCCTTCCTCCTCGGAAGAGGAGAGGCTTTGGCGCAATTGCGCCGATGCTACGAGAGACCTGATGTGGCAGCAGTTACTTCTGTCCGGTAACAAGCTGATGCCGTCGCCTTCCCTGGCCATTAAGTGGCTGTCACCTGAGCGGCCGAAACAACCCCTCGCTGTAGTCGAGGTGCCCAAGCCTGGGCTGGTTGTTCGGCCGAAACCAGCTGCCCCAATTGTGATGGAACCTCCGCCTCCACAACCGAAATCGGGGGCGCTGACCAAAGACTCTCGGTCGGGTCAGGGCCTGCCCCACAGGTTGTCGGCCACCCTCACTCCCAACCATCCTTGGCAGGTGGAGCGTGGCTCAGGCCCCAGGCAGCTCTTCGCAGACTCTTCGGCGTCCAACGATGACTCCTCCCTGTTCTTCAGACCCATTGACCTGGAGTCCTCTGGGGGCCAGTCGATGTACGAAAGCCCATCGTCCTTCATGGGTCTGCTTCAGCTCATCTTGGAGTCCACCGGGATGCAGCTCGAGCCCGTATCCAAGCAGGCCAAGTATCCCCTGATGGAGATACTGGACCAAGGGGATTCACCCACGGAGGCCTTTCCGGTGGCTGAAGCCATTGTTGGCCCAGCCTTGGAGCTCTGGCAGTGGCCTGCTTCCTGTCCTGTGCCTTTGGCCAGGATGGCCAGGAAGTATGCGGTCCCTATCGGCTCTTTGTCTGTTTTTTCGTAACACCCCTCCGCCGAGGGGTTGGTCACCGACAGCATTTTCCGGTGTTCCGGGAATGCTAGGGATATGGACAAGCCCCCCGACAAGGAGTCCAAAAAGCTGGACTATGCCGGTGCAAGGTGTACGCTGCGTCCTCCCTTGGCCTCCGCCTGGCCAGCTCGATTGTGCTGATGGCACACTTCTCCCATGCCCTCATGGGCTCCCTGGATGAGGTGATCCCTCATCTCCCGGCTGACCTGCAGACCACGGTCCGGCAGGTACGGGACCAGGGAAGGGCGGTGGCTAAACAGCAGCTCCAAATGGCTCTGGACATTGGAGACTCCTGTGCCAGATCAGTTGCGGCCGCGGTGGCCATGCGCTGCAGAGCACGGCTGAGGATATCCATCTTCACGGCGGATACCCAGCACAAACTGGCGGATGTCCCCTTCCTGGGGACTGACCTCTTCGGCCCTGGACTGGAAGGTCACCTCCAGCAGATCAAAAAGTCCAGTGTCACTCTGGACTCAGTCACCTCCGCCCAGAAGGACAAGGTCCGCCGACAACAGCAACATAAGTCCTGTCATCCTGCTTCCTCCAATAGGAAGCAGGGAGGTAAAGGCCCAGGAGGTCCCTTGGTTGGTCCCTCCTCTAAGCTTGCCCAGTGACGGGTTGAGGGGTGTCACCCCCCAGCCTCGTCACTCCCCCCGGGTTCCCCATGGGGACGGCTCCGCCACTTCTTTCCACCTGGTCCGTTATCACCACGGACCATTGGGTGTTGGAGGTGGTAGGAAAGGGCCTGCCCCTGGAGTTCGAGCAGGCCCCGCCCTTCCGAGCTGTCGCCCCTCAGGGGGCTACAGAGTCCGCAGCCTCTTTGTCGGCTCACCGAGCCAATATCTCCCTGCTCCTCAAAAAAGAGGTGATCAGGAAGGTGGCGGATCCTCCTCCAGACCTGGGGTTTGTGTCTAGGTACTTCCTGGTCCCAAAACGGATGGGGGGCTGGTGCCCCATTCTCGACCTGCACAACCTGAATAGGTTTCTAAGGTCTCAGACCTTCAGGATGGTCACTCTGACTCAGATAATCCCATCCTTGGAACGAGGCATGTGGTTCTGTTCTCTGGACCTTCAGGACACGTTCTTTCACGTCCCAATCCGTCCGTCCCACCACAGATTCCTCCTCTTCAGGGCAGAGGGATCCCTGTACGAGTTCCGGGCCATGCCCTTCGGCCTTTCCCTAGCTCCCAGGGTCTTCACCAAATGCATGGCAGTGGTGATGGCATTCCTGCGGCGCCGAAGGGTTCGGGTGTACCCCTACCTGGACGACTGGCTGATTGTGGCCCCCTCCAGAACGGAGGTGGAGCAGTCCAGAGATCTGGCCCTCCAGGTTTGCTCTCAGGTTGGCCTCCTCATCAATGAGGCCAAGTCGGAACTCATGCCAAAGCAGGTTATTCAGTTCATCGGGGCAGAGCTCGACTCTCTATGAGCCAGAGCACGGCTCCTGACGGACAGGGCCGAGGTTCTTTCCTCCTTTGCCCAGTCATTTCAGCTTGGGCAATTGCGCCCTGCCTGGGACTTCCTGCGCCTCATGGCGGCCTGCACCAGCGTGGTCCGTTGGGCTCATTGGTACATGCGTCCCCTTCAATGGGGGCTGGCCAGCCAATGGTCACAGCACTTCGATTTTCTGGATCAGCTAGTGACAGTGACCCAGGGGATGTGGAATGCTCTCCAGTGGTGGACCGTTCCAGCACATCTGCAGGAGGGCATCTCATTCATCTGCCCCGAGCCGACAGTCTCTCTATCGACCAATGCCTCTCTGATGGGTTGGGGTGCCCATCTGGGGGAGCACAGAGCGCACAGCCTCTGGTCCCCGTGGGAGTCCCAATGCCACATCAACCTGCTGGAGCTTTGAGCGGTTCATCTAGCCCTCACTGCCTTCGCTCCATTTCTACGGGGTCAAGTGGTTCAGGTCCAGACGGACAATACCACAACCATGTACTACCTAAACTGCCAGGGCGGGATGCACTCCCGGCCTTTGTGCAGGGAAGCTCTCCACATTTGGTCACTTGTGCGCAGCCTGGAGGCGGATCTCCTTGCCATCCATGTGGCAGGAGCCTCCAGTACCCTGGCCGATGCCCTAAGCCGGTTAGGGGCTGCGTCCCACGAGTGGTCTCTCCTGCCGGAGGTAGTACAAGATCTGTTCTCCCACTGGGGCACGCCTCAGGTGGACCTGTTTGCCTCCAGGGAGAATGCGAAGCTGAGACTGTTTCATGCCTGCCCCCCTCAGCAGGGATTGCTGCAGGGGGATGCCTTCTCGAGGCCGTGGACCCCGGGCCTCTTCTACACCTTTCCCCCTTTTCTCTTGGTCCACAAGGTGCTTCTCAAAGCAAGGAGGGACAAGGCGCAGGTGATTCTGATAGCCCCAGACTGACCCCGCCAGTTCTGATATCCAGATCTCCTCAGCTCCAGGCTCCCGAGGCAGTTTACAGCCCACCCAGACCTGATCTCAGTCAATCAGGGGAAGGTATTCCATCTGGACCGTCAATCCCTGCACCTGATGGCCTGGTTCCTGAGCGGCTAGAGTTCTAGGCCTTGGGTCTTTCTGATGAGGTCCTCAGCGTCGTTGAGGCATCCCATAAGGAGTCGACCAGAAAATGCTATGCCTTCAAATGGAAGAGATTCTCTATTTGGTGTCAGGGCAAGGGCCTGGACCCTTCCTCCTGTTCCTTGGCAAGCATTCTGGACTACCTGTGGTCCCTTTCTCAGCAAGGGCTTCGGTCGACGACCCTTAAGGTGCACCTGGCAGCCATCTTTGCTTACCGGGCAAGGGCCGGGAAGCAGTCGGTGGTGCGGGAGAAGGTGGTCGGGCACTTCTTCAAAGGCCTTGATCACACATCCCCTCCAGTGCGAGAACCTCCACCTCCGTGGGATCTATTGCTGGTATTGGCCAAGCTCTTGGGCAAGCCATTCAAACCGATGCATAGGTGTGACATCTCTCACCTGTCGTGGAAGACCGCCTTCTTGGTGGCTATCATGTCAACCAGAAGGATGGGAAAGCTCCAGGTGCTTTCCATCGAGTCTCCTTATCTGGTCTTCCACAGGGACAAGGTTTTCCTACGCCCCACCGAAATTCCTTCCAAAGGTGGTGTCGGAGTTTCCACCTTAACCAGGTGTTGACTCTGCCGTGTTCTACCCCAGTCACACCTGGAGGCGAATATAGGCTCCATCTTTGACCCTTGAAGAGCTCGCTATTACAAGGAGGGATGGCTGAAGTTCGGGGAGAGGTTCACCAGCTGTTTGTCACCTACATTGAAGCCGCACCTGGCAGACCTGCAGCCAAGCGGACGATAAGCAGGTGGGTCACCTCCTGCATAGATCTCTGCTATAGGTCGGCGGGCATGGAGCCTCCCAGAGGGATAAGAGCTGATTCTGCCCGCCATACCGCTGCATTGGTGGCTGCTTCCAGGGATGTCCCTATCTAGGAAATCTGAAGGGCTGCTATCTGGAAGTCAGCACACACCTTCATCAACCACTACCACATTGACCTTGAGTCACGCCGGGATGCTGGTTTTGGGGCCTCGGTTCTCCAGTCTTTATTTCCTAAGTAGGGGGTGTGCACCTTGCCTCCCTCCTCCCAGAGAACTGCTAGGAGTCTGCCAGACAGTGTGGATGAACAACATATCCATGTCCCTAGAAATACAGGTTACTCACCTGTAACAGGAGTTCTAGGAATGGTATATGTTGTTCATACACACGACCCACCCGACCTCCCCGGCTTCATCGCACAACCTGGCTTCCAGCGGGCTAGATCTGGCGTCATGGGGCAGAGCCGAGAGTTTTACCATGCGGGTGGGTGGGAGGAGCCAGCTTGAAGACCTTCCGGCAAGATGTAAAGCGGCAAGGAACCTGCCAGACAGTGTGGATGAACAACATATACCTTTCCTAGAACTCCTGTTACAGGTGAGCAACCTGTATTTCATCCACACGCACCCACCCAACCTCCCCGGCTTTAGGCGCATCACCTTGTTTCCAGCGGGCTATGATCTGGCGTCATGGGGCAGAGCCGAGGTATATACCACCAGGGTGGGTGGGAGGAGCCAGAAGACTTCCAGCAAGATTTGAAGGGGAAAGGGACATGCCAAAGAGTGTGTGTGAACAACATATACCACTCCTAGAACTACTGTTACAGTGAGTAACCTGTTTTTTTTTGTTCACTGGATCTGCAGGACGCATTCTTTCACGTCCCAATCCGTCCGTCCCATCAGCGGTTCCTCCGTTTCAGGGTCGAGGGGACCCTGTATGAGTTCCGAGCCATGTCATTCGGCCTGTCATCGGCCCCGTGGGTCTTCACCAAATACATTGCAGTGGTGGCGGCCCATCTTAGGAGTCGAGGAGTTCGAATCTACCCTTATCTCGACTATTGGCTCCTGGCAGGTCCCACCCAACAGGAGGTGGAGAGGTCCAGGGATCTGGCCCTCCAGACCTGCTCCCAACTCAGCCTCCTGATCAACAAGGCCAAGTTGGAACTCGTTCCTTCCCAGATGATGAGCTTCATGGGGGCAGAGCTCAACTCTCATCAAGCCAGTTCTCGGCTCCCGTTGGACAGGGCAGGGGTTCTCTCCTCCTTTGCCCAATCATTTCTTGTTGGGCGCATGTGCCCTGCCTGGGACTTTCTGCGCCTTCTGGGTTACATGATGGCATGCACCTCAGTGGTCCTTTGGGCCAAATTGCACATGCGCCCCTTTCAATGGGAGCTAGCCACACAGTGGACTCGGCGCTTTGGTCATTTCGACCAGCTGATCACTGTAACCCAGAAGATGTGGGACACTCTCCAATGGTGGACCACCACAGACAGATTGCAGGAAGGGCTCCCGTTTGTCCGCTCCAAGCCGACATTCGTCCTTATGACCGATGCCTCTCTCATGGGCTGGGGAGCCCACATGGGGGGCAACAGGGCCCAAGGGTTCTGAACCCTGAGGAGTCCCGGTGCCACATCGACCTGTTGGAGCTCAGAGCAGTCCAACTGGCACTGTCAGCTTTCACTCCTCAGCTCTTGGGTCAAGTGATTCAAGTCCAGATGGACAGTACCATGACCATGTACTACCTCAACAAACAGGGTGGCATGCACTCCTGTCTGCTGTGCAAGGAGGCGCTCCACATCTGAACCTTCCTAAGCCGGTTGGAGGCTGATCTCCTGGCCATCCATCTGGCTGGAGCCCTGAACCAGCTGGCGGATGCTCTCAGCTGCATAGGCCAGACATCCCACAAGTGGTCTCTCCATCCAGAGGTAGCTTACAGCCTGTTCTCCCATTGGGGCAAACCAATGGTGGACCGGTTTGCTTCCAGGGAGAATGCCAAGCTGAGTCTGTATCATGCCCACCCCCTCAGCAAGGCTCGCTGCAGGGGGATGCCTTTTCGAGGCCGTGGACACCAGGCCTCCTCTATGCCTTCCCTCCATTTCCCTTGATCCACAAGGTGTTACTCAAGGTGAGGAAGGACAAGGTGAAGGTGATTCTGGTAGCCCCAGACTGGCCGCGCCAGTTCTGGTGCCCATTTCTCCTCAGCCTCAGCTGCAGGCCTCCGGAGCGGCTTTGTACACGCCTGGACCTGACATCTCCTTATCAGAGGAAGGTCTTCCATCCGTACCTTCAATCCCTACACTTCACAGCCTGGTACCTGAGCGGCTAGAGTTCCAGGCTTTGGGTCTTTTCGAAGATGTCTAAACCATGGTGGAGGCATCTAGAAAGGAATCGACCAGGAAATGTTATGCCTTCAAATGGAAAAGGTTTTCCATTTGGTGTCAGAGTCAGGGTCTGGACCCCTTATCCTGTGCTGTGGCTAACATTCTCGACTACCTTTGGTCTCTCTCCAAAAGGGAGTATTCTGTCATCGCTCCTTAGAGTGCACCTGACAGCCATTTCCACTTATCGGGCACGGGCCAGTCAGCTGACATTGGTGCAGGAGACAGTGGTCGGGTGCTTTTTCAAAGGCCTGGATCACATATCCCCTCTGGTGCGTGAACCTTCACCTCCATGGGATCTACTGTTGGTTTTGGCAAAACTCATGGGCAAGCCATTCAAAACAGTGCACAAGTGTGAGCTGTCATAGTTGTCGTGGAAGATGGCCTTCCTGGTGGCTATCACGTCAGCCAGAAGGACAGGGGAGCTCCAGCCGCTTTCAGTGGACTCCCCTTACCTGGTCTTTCACAGGGACAAAGTTGTCCTGCGCCCCCACCCGAAATTTCTTCCGAAGGTGGTGTCAGAGTTTCACCTTAACCAGGTGTCTACTCTGCCGGTATACTACCCTAATTACACCTCGGACGCCGAGTACAGGCTCCATACCTTGGACCCGAGATGTGCACTCTCCTATTATAAGGAGCAGATGGCAGAAATTCGTGGAGCAGATCGCCAGCTGTTTGTCACCTACGCTGAAGTCACTTCTGGCAGACCTGCAGCCAAATGGGCCATAGCAAGATGGATTACATCATGTATAGGTCTGTGCTATGAGTTGGCGGGCAAGGAGCCTCCCAGAGGGATAAGAGCTCATTCTTCCCGCCATACTGCTGCATCAGTGGCTGCTTCCAGGGACATCCCTATCCAGGAAATCTGTCAAATTGCTACCTGGAAGTCAGCAAACACCTTCATTTCCCACTACCACATCAAACTTCAGTCATGCCGGGATGATGGTTTTGGGGCCTCTGTTCTCCAATCTCTGTTTCCTAAGTAGGGGGTGTGCATCTTGCCTCCCTCCTCCTGGAGAACTGCTTGGAGTCTGCCAAATAGTGTGGATGAACAACATATCCATGCTCCTAAAAGAACAGGTTACTCACCTGTAACAGTAGTTCTAGGAGTGGTATGTGTTGTTCATCCACATGGACCCACCCAACCTCCCCGGCTGCAGACGCACATAACCTGGCTTCCAGCGGGCTAAGATCTGGTGTCATGGGGTGGAGGTGAGGTATATACCAGCCAGGTGGGTGGGAGGAGCCAGCTTGAAGACTTCCGGCAGATTTAAAGTGGAAGGGGACAATGCCAAACAGTGTGGATGAACAACATATACCACTCCTAGAACTACTGTTAGAGGTGAGTAACCTGTTCTTCCTGACACTCATGCTTATATGATGGGTACCTAAATCTATATATTAGTGCAAAATAGCAGTATCACAGTATGATAGACCAGGAATACAGTGTAAGATGTGTGCGGGACGCTAGGGGCATAAGCCAGGCACAACAGTTCCCCTTTTGTTGCCCTAATTGCAAAAGTGGCAACACAACAAAAAGACGGTGGTTAGGCACCATTCGTCTACAGGCCCGAGGCACGAGCCTGATAGAGGAAGTTTAACTGGTCACGGTGGTGTTTCAGGATTTTCCTTAAACAACACAATGTAATTGTAAGGGAAAACATTAGTAAACTTTGAATTACTAGAAGCATTTGGAATAAAACTTTACAATGGGTTTTCCAATATCAAAACAATCAATAATTACTGATAATGTATCAGGTGTGTATCTGTCCTATTGGGAAGAAATTGAAGAGACAAACTTAAGTTGCCTGTATGGATATTAAAAATAAGTAAAATTGAGATAGAGCATCAAGATAGTTAGGACCAGACTTGATATCTGGTTCCGGGATGGGAACAGGTGTGATTACCGTATAACCTATTACCTGTTTAGGGAATAAAAACAGAAGTAGGAAAAGTTCACTTTGTATAACTTTTAGTCCATATCAGAAAAATGTATAGTTGGTTACCACACAATATTCCACATCAGCAGAATATACCACCATGAAGAATGGCATTTTTCAGTTGGTAAGTTGAACAGGACACGAAATGTCAATGTCCACAAGGCATAAACTACGAACAGTTCCAGGGATAAATCCAGGGATCTTCCTGGACATAAAGTCTCCATCACACGTTCACACTAATAGGAATTCACTGGAGGTGCTAGGACCCAGTGGGAGCACATTTTTTCAAGAGGGCCGGCGCCAGAGATGGAGCCGCAAGGAAGCGACACCGCGAGCCTCGGCTCGTGCGGTAAAGACTTTCTCGGCATCGACCCTCCAACCGCCTTAGTTACTTTTTTCCCTGCCATCTAGTGCGTTACCAGTGACGATGTTGTTCGCCTGCCGGGAGTTAAACTTCACTAGCAGCGATAGTTCAGTTTATTATTTTGTAGTTTTATTTCAAAGTACCGATTTATATTCTATATATTTAAATTGTACATCAAGAAATCTTCAGCCCTCCATTGACGGAGTCGACCATGAGTGGGTCAGGTGACGGTAGGGAAACTTCATATGAAAGCTATTCAGTCAGTTGGGCCAGGTCCAGTTCGCCGCTCTCCCTGGAGGGGGGGTCCGACAACGGACGGTTCAATGCTCAGGGGGATGGGCGTTTCCCCCAGAAAGCATAAAAGGAAACTGTCCTATTCTCAGCACCGTTTGGCCTTTAGTTTCTCTTCGACACATAGGTCAAAGAGAAAAAGGCATCACTCGAGGTCGCCCACTGGTACGTCTGCACGTAGACGGTCGGTTGTTGGGGCCAGGCACCAGTCTTCAGCTCTGTCGGAGTCACCAGTGTCTGTCTCCGATGACCAACCTCTTTGACATCGGAGCCCCTCTCTGCCTTTCTGAGGAGCTTCCGATGAGCAGTTTTCACCAGTGGGCTGCTGTTATGGAGCAGTGGGCTCGGAGGTTAGTCCATTTGTCTGAGCCTTCAGCCCATTCGGCTCTGGGGGGATGGAGTAGGGCAGTTGGGCCTTCCTGAGCGCATAGCCTTCTTGGGTGCCATCAACTCCCTGCCTTGTTTATCCCCTCACATGGCTGCAGCACAGGGTCCACACCGATGTCTCTATCTCCTGCCATTTTCCCCTCTTTTTCCTCAAATCACAGTTTTTTTTACCTCTGGGGCACTCTCAGCCCCATCGCCGGGGGCTCTATCAGTGCCATGCGCCTTCAGGGGCCTTAGACTCTGATTCTTTCCTCTTCTGTTCTTCCTCCTAATTTTTGCTATACAGTACCCCCTGGACTGTCAGCAGATGATTTTGAGCCTGACCCAGATCTTCGTCTGGATGGTGATGTTGATGATACTGCCCTCGGAGTGGGAATCACTCCTTCTGCAGAGCCTGTGGTGGAAGACCTATCCTTTAAGTCGCTGCTCAAAAATTTAAACTGTGCCCTTTCTCTCCAAGCTTCAGAGATTGATCCTGGGAAGCTTTTACAACTCTAAAATCTTCTTGTCCCAGAGATCCCTATGGATTTAACCCCTCCAGTACAACCCTCTTTCGAGACCCACTCTCAGATGGTGTGGCAGAATCTGGCTCTCATTCCTTCTGTGGCTAAGTCCATCGATAAGAAGTATGCTTCTCCCAAGGATTGTCCTATTTTGGCCTCACAAGCCTTTGCTGATGCCATTGTGATCTTGGCAGAGAATGATAAGGCCGTCCTTCCTCAAGTAAATGGAGTCCCCAGTGAAGAAAGGAGGGTTACTAGCGGGGTACCGCAGGGTTCAGTACTGGGACCGGTCCTTTTTAATGTCTTTATAAGTGACATTGCAGAGGAACTGGAAGGAAAAGTATGTCTCTCTGCAGATGACATAATGATCTGCAACAGGGTTGATATGCCAGATGGAGTGGAAAGGATGAGAAGGGACTTGGCAAGGTTGGAGGAATGGTCAAATGTATGGCAGCTCAGATTCAATGCAAAGAAGTGCAAGGTAATGCACCTGGGAAACAAAAACCCAGGGCAAGAGTACACAATGGGGGGTGAGATACTGACAACAGTAAAAATGGAAAGGGACCTGGGGGTAATTATATCAGATGACCTGAAGGTGGGCAAGCAATGTGAGAAGGCAGTAAGGAAGGCTGGGGGGATACTGGGATGTATAGGGAGAGGCATCAATAGTAGAAAACAGGAAGTTGTTATCCCTCTGTACAGACAGTTGGTGAGACCCCATCTGGAGTACTGTGTGCAGTTCTGGAGACCCAACCTCCACACATAGACAGAGTGGAGGCTGTCCAGAGGAGGGCAACCAAAATGGTGCAGGGTCTGCACCAGAAGACACATGAAGAAAGAGTAAAGAAGCTTAATATGTATACCCTTGAGGAAAGGAGGGAGAGAGGGGACATGATAGAAACTTTCAAGTACCTCAAGGGAATCAACAAAGTCCAAGAGGGTGGCATCTTTCAGAAAAAGAGATGTGCAAGAACAAGGGGGCACAATTTGAAGATAGAAGGGGGGACGGCTCAGAGGTAATGTGAGTAAGTATTTTTTCACAGAGAGGGTTGTGGATGCATGGAACAGCCTCCCTGAGGAGGTCATGGAGTCAAGAACAGTGGGGGAATTCAAGAATGCATGGGACAGACATAAGGCAGTCCTAGTGGGGGGTAGGAGGAAGTAAGCTGTTGGTTAACTAGGATCTGCAGCTTATCTGTTAGGTAGAAAAATGGGCAGACTAGGTGGGCCAAGCGGTCCTTATCTGCCATCAAATTCTATGCTTCTATGTTTCTAGGATCAATGGCTCGACCAATAAACAAAGAATCTCGTAAGATAGACACCTTAGGTAAGACAGTCTTTGCTGCCTCAACCCTGGGGATGCACATTGCCAGCTACCAGGGCTATTTTTCTCAATATGAGTATGTACTTTGGCATTCCCTCAAAGAAATGGTGGAAGCTCTGCCTGAATTGGAAGCTAGCTCAGAGTTGCTTCACACCATAACTAGGGGTATCCAATCCAATAACCAACAGGTTAAAGCTGCATTGGATTCCTTCGATAACGCTTCCCGGGCGGTGGCTGGCATCTGCACCTGTCGCCACTCTTGACTATGTACTTTGGGCTTCACGAACAACGCCCGACAGTGAGTTATGGCCTTACCCTTTGATGGTATGTATCTGTTCAGGCCTCAGGTGGAGCAAGCTCTGAAGTCCATGCAGAAGACTAGGTCTGCCATTAAGACAGCCAGACCTACACCCACTCCCTCCAGAGGAGATGTGAACAAGCGTCAGTTTCACAACCGTCAGTCCTTTCACGGTAAAGGCAGGGGAGGTTTTAACAAAAACCACATCCCTCAACCACAGAAGAAAGCACAAGGCCCCAGAGCACCCAGTGCCACCTTCTTAGTCTCAGGCCCAAGTCCCACCTCAGCTGTCTGAGGGGAATGACTCCTCAGCAGTGGGAGGACGTCTGACTCAGTTCTACAATCAGTGGAAATCTATAACATCAGACAAATGGGTCCTCCGGATAATCTGCAAGGGGTACTCTCTCAATTTTTCAGAAACCCCTCTGGATCATCCTCTCAAATGACAGCCAAGGCTGTCAGCGGTACAGTCAGACCTTCTTGCTTCTGAGGTACAAGGCCTTCTGAAAAACAGGGCAGTAGAAATAATTCCGCTGGATCAAAGAAACACAGGTTCTAGGAGCGTGGTTATGTTATTCATCCACACTCTTTGGGATGTACCTTTCCCTTTAAATCTTGCCGGAAGTCTTTCAGCTGGCTCCTTCCACCCACCCAGGTGGTATAACTCTCGGCTCTGCCCCATGACGCCAGATCTTCCTTTCTGCTGGAAGATTCAGGTCCCCCAGTGCTAACTCTAGCAATCGTAGGCCCTGGCTTCTCAACGTCTGTTTTTACTGCATTTATCTCTTAAACTCATTTGAATTGTCGATTCCCATAATAGCATATTGGATATGGAGGACAAGTCACTCCCCGGATTTCGCCGGTGTTCATGCAGCCAGAAAATGTCGTGCACCGATCCTCACCTTACCTGTGTGTACTGCCTAGGTGTCGGTCATGACACCACCACCTGCACCTTTTACATAGCCTTCCATCCTAATGTTTTGGTTGACCGCATGGCACGCCTTAAGCTGGGGAGACAGGAGAAAAGGAACCCACTGGTGAAATCGAAGGAGGAGAGGTGGGCAGTTTCCGCGGCTGCAGTATCCGCTGAACAGCTAGAGCAGATGAAGGCTTTTGAGGAAGAAGCTGCTCAGGCTTTGGCCAGCCGGAGTTTTTTTCGTTCCTTACAACCTCGGCTCCACCTTCTCAGTTTCCTTTAGGGAGTTTTGCCAGTCTCTCCCCACCAGGGGTGAGGGGCCTCCGGGCTTGCATTCTTCCCACCTTCGCAATAGGGACAACGATCCGAAGTCTTCCTCCAGAAGATGCTCCTGGGACCAAGAGGTCCGAGTCCCAGGAAACGTCTGGCTCAACTTCGGTCGAGATCACTTCTTTGGCCGCCAGCTTCATGGATCTTCCATCTGGCCAGGCGGACACTGAGGCATCGGCTGAACCAGCCGAGATTTGTCTCGAGCCACTTTTGCCAACTCCGGTCAATGATTCTCTAGAGAGGACACCGATCCTCTCTTGCCCTGATCACGAGATGCCTTCTGTCGGTGTCCTGATCGAGGGAATCGAACTGGAACCTCGATTTTCCCTGAGTCCGGCTTCCTGATCGAACTACCCGACCCTGTCAGTCTCGGAGTAGGACTTGCTCGAATCGAAAATCGAAGAAAGGCCACCGGCATTCAAAAAAGAAGCGCCACCGCAGATCCTCATACTTCTCGGATGAGGAGAGGCTTCGACAGAAACTCCGTCGACGCTATGAGGAGCTCATGTGGCAACAGCTGATTTTGGCTGGGCAGATGCCGGCTATGCCGTCCGCCCCAGCCATTACTTGGCCTGTGCCTCAAGGGCCTACGCCAACCCCTCCGGAACTGAAGGCTTCGGTTCCTCCACCTGGGGGGACGGTCCGTATTCCGGCTAGGCCCATACCGGTCTCACCACCTATTCAGGTGGAGCCACCACCTAAGCAGCCCCCCAGTGGGGCTCCCTCGAAAGAGGACTGTCCAGACACCGGGCTTCTCCGTCTGTCCATCACGGTCACTCCAGATCACCCTCAGCGGATCGAAGGGGACATGGGTGGGAGACTGCTGTACCCCGAATCTTCGGATTTGGATACCACTGGTTTGCACTCCCATCCTGCTGATGAGGATTCACTCTCGGCAGCTTTGGAGGAAGGTCCCTCCTCCTTTCAGGGCATTCTCTGCCTTATCTCCAATTCTACTAGGATGCCCTTGGATTCCATCCAGAAAAAAAGGTGGAGTACCCCCTTACGGATATCCTTAAGTGGGGGGATACCCCCCGACAGAGGCCTTTCCAATAGTGGAAGTTATTACTGGTCTGGCCCTTGAGCTTTGGCAGCATCCAGCTTCCTGCCCAGCTCCGTCTGCTCGTATGGCCTGTAAGTACATGGTGTCTATCGGATCCCTGCCGGGATTCAAGGAACATCCCTCAGCTGAGAGCCTGGTGACCACTTCCATCTTTAGTCGTACTGGCAGCTCGACCAACACCGACTGACCTACGGACAAGGAGTCCAAGAATATGGACCACTCTGCCCATAAGATCTATGCAGCCTCTTCCTTGGGCCTTCATCAGGCCACTTCGGCTGTGATCATGGTACACTTCTGCCATGCCCTCCTTGGGTCACTGGATGAAGTACTTCCTCACCTCCCTGTGGACATGCAGACCACGGTCAAGCAAGTCCATGATCAGGGCCATGCTGTCGCCAAACAGTAGCTCCAGATGACCCTAGACATCAGGGATTCTTGTGCCTGCTCTTTAGCAGCCACAGTGGCCTCCCGCCACAGGGCTTGGCTGAGGTTATCCTCCTTTCCGGCGGATACCCAGCACAAGTTAGCTGGTGTGCCTTTCCTTGGTGCTGACTTGTTCGGTCCAGGAGTGGCAGGTCACCTTCAGCGTATTGAGCAGTCCAATGCCACCTTGGACCCCACTTCTGCTAGGGGTTCCTCGGGCAAGAACCATCAGAAGAGGAAGCCCTTTTGGCAGTCCTCTCCTGCGGTCAGGAAACCCTCCTGTCAAGGAGGTCAGCAGCAACAACAGCAGCAGCAGGCTCAAGCTTGGCACCCCAGGCCCAAGCAGGGCCCTCAACAGCCCCGTAAAGGAGGCCAAGGTGCTGGTCCAGGAGCTTCCTCCTCTTAGCCTGCTCAGTGATGGGTTGGGGGTTGCCACCCCTACATCCATCACGCCTGCCCTGGGTCCTCCCGTGGGGGGTAGGCTCCACCACTTTCTTTCCGCCTGGTCCGATATCACTTCAAACAGGTGGGTTCTAGAAGTGGTAGGGCAGGGACTGCCTCTGAAATTCCAGCAGTGCCCGCCCAGCCGTGCCCACACCCCCCGGGAAGAAAGTATCTCAGCTCGCACGCAGTCGGCTCTTTGAGACGACATAGCTCAGCTCCTCCACAAGGAGGCGGTAGCTCCAGTGCCAGATTCACCTGCAGACCCAGGTTTTGTATCCAGGTACTTCCTGGTGCCCAAGTGGACGGGGGGTTGGTGCCCCATACTAGATCTCCATGACCTGAATCAGATTCTCACTTCTCGCACCTTCCGGATGGAAACTCTGAACCTGATCATACCATCCCTAGAGCGAAACATGTGGTTTTGTTCACTGGATCTACAGGACGCATTTTTTCATGTGCCAATCCATCCGTCCCACCAGTGGTTCCTCCGCTTCAGGGTCAAATGGACCCTGTACGAGTTCCGAGCCATGCCATTCGGCCTATCATCGACCCCTTGGGTTTCACCAAATGCATTGCAGTGGTTGCAGCCCATCTACCACGTCGAGGAGTTCAAATTTACCCTTATTTCGATGACTGGTTCCTGGTGGGTTCCTTCCTTCAGGAGGTGAAGAGATCCAGTGACCTGGCTCTCAGAACCTGCTCTTAGCTTGGCCTCCTGATCAATGAGGCCAAGTCGGAACTCGTGCCATCTCAGGTGATGGGCTTCATTGGGGCAGAGCTCAGTTCCTGGTGGACAGGGTGAAGGTTCTTTCCTCCTTTGCCCGATCATTCCTGGTTGGGCAACTGCACCCTGCCCAGGACTTTCTGCACCTTCTGGGTTACACGGCGGCATGCACCTCAGTGATCTGTTGGGCCAGGTGGCACATGCGCCCCCTTCAATGGGAGCTGGCTGCCCAGTGGACTCAGCGCCACAGTCATTTCGACCAGCTGATCACTGTAACCCAAAAGATGTGGGACGCTCTCCAATGGTGGACCGCCTCAGAATGGTTGCAAATTGGGATCCCGTTTGTTCACCCCGAGCCGACGGTTGTTCTCATGACCGATGCCTCTCTCATGGTGCTGGGGAGCCCACATGGGGGACAACAGAGCCCATGGGTTCTGGACCCCTGAGGAGTCCTGATGCCACATCAACCTGTTGGAGCTCAGAGCAGTCAGACTGGCACTGTCAGCATTCGCTCTTCAGCTCCAGGGTCAAGTGGTTCAAGTCCAGATGGACAATACCACGACCATGTACTACCTCAACAAACTGGGTGACACGCACTCCCATCTGCTGTACAAGGAGGCACTCCGCATCTGGACCATTGTCAGCCAGTTGGAGGCAGATCTCCTAGCGATCCATGTGGCAGGAGTCTCGAACCAGCTGGTGGATGCTCTCAGCCGCATAGGCCAGACATCCCACAAGTGGTCTCTCCATCCAGAGGTAGCTTACAGTCTGTTCTCCCATTGGGGCAAACCATTGGTGGACCTGTTTGCCTCCAGAGAGAACGCCAAGCTGAGTCTGTATCATGCCCACCCCCCCTCAGTAAAGCTCACTGCAGGGGGATGCCTTTTCGAGGCCCTGGACCCCGGGCCTCCTCTGCACCTTCCCTCCATTTCCCTTGATCCACTAGGTGTTACTCAAGGTGAGGAGGGACAAGGCAAAGGTGATTCTGGCAGCCCCAGATTGGCCGCACCAGTTCTGGTACCCAGATCTCCTCAGCCTCAGCTGCAGGCCCCCGCAGCGGCTTTGTACATGCCCGGACCTGATATCTCTGAACCAGGAGAAGGTATTCCATCCAGACCTTCAATCCCTGAACCTCACAGCCTGGTACCTGAGCGACTAGAGTTCCAGGCTCTGGGTCTTTCTGAGGATGTCTACACTGTGGTGGAGGCATCTTGTAAGGAATCGACCAGGTAATGTTATGACTTCAAATGGAAAAGGTTCTCCATTTGGTGTCAGGGTAAGAGCCTGGACCCCTTATCCTGCTCTGTGGCTAACATTTTAGACTACCTTTGGTCTCTCTCCAAAGGGGGTCTACGGTCATCAACCCTTAGGGTGCACCTGGCAGCCATTTCTGCTTACCGGGCACAGGCCAGTCAGCCGACATTGGCACAGGCGACAGTGGTCGGGTGCTTTTTCAAAGGCCTGAATCACATATCCCCTCCGGTGCATGAACCTCCACCTCCATGGGATCTCTTGCTGGTTTTGGCAAAGCTCATGGGCAAGCCATTCGAACCCATGCACAAGTGTGAGATCTCACACTTGTGGAAGTCTGCCTTCCTGGTGGCTATCACATCAGTCAGAAGGACAGGGGAGCTCCAGGTGCTTCCGGTGGACTCCCCTTATCTGGTCTTTCACAGGGACAAAGTTGTCCTGCGCCCCCACCCGAAATTCCTTCCGAAGGTGGTCTCAGAGTTTCACCTTAATCAGGTGTTGACTCTGCCGGTATACTACCCTAACTACACCTCGGATGCCGAGTACAGGCTCCATACTCTGGAACCTGAGATGTGCTGTCTCCTATTATAAGGAAAGAATGGCGGAAATTCGTGGAGAGGTTTGCCAGCTGTTTGTCACCTATGCTGAATCCGCTTCTGGCAGACCTGCAACCAAACGGATCATTGCAAGATAGATCACATCATGCGTAGGTCTGTGCTATGAGTTGGCGGGCAAGGAGCCACCCAGAGGGTTAAAAGCTCTTTCTTCCCACCATACTGCTGCATCGGTGGCAGCTTCCAGGGACATCTCTATCCAGGAAATCTGTCAGGTTGCTACCTGGAAGTCAGCAAACACCTTTATTTCCCACTACCACATCGACCTTGAGTCACACCGGGATGCTGGTTTTGGGGCCTTGGTTCTCCAGTCTCTGTTTCCTAAGTAGGGGGTGTGCACCTTGCCTCCCTCCTCCCAGAGAACTGCTAGGAGTCTGCCAAAGAGTGTGGATGAACAACATATCCACGCTCCTAGAAGAACAGGTTACTCACCTGTAACAGTAGATCTTACTTCAAGAAACAGCTCTTTCAGCAGGTTACACGTTCGGACTGAGACGCCGGCGCCAGGACCCCATGGAAATTTTTAGCTAGCAGTATTCAGCGCAACTGCCTCAACGCCGTCCCGCCTCCAACGTCAGGCACAGTACATATGAGCAGTCCTCAGAATCAAAGTCCTTTTCTCGCCACGACTCGCCAGCATCGGCCTCGGGGTCTACCTAGCGCACAACGACTTAGAACTTCAGGAGTTTCTACTTAACTAATGTCCTCTCCACTCCTTCATTTGAGGGACACCTTTCAAAGTGTGCCTGCAGAAAACAGATCCCTTTCAAGGATCCTCATTCTTCCTGCATGTGGTGCTTAGGCCTGGACCATGACACCAAGGCCTACACCTTTTGCCAAGGGTTCAACAGCCACACCATGATCCGCCGTCAGAAGGCACTTCAGGCTTACCTTCTAGAGGAAAAACTTAGTAGGATGGACAAAGAACCTACCTCCAGGGGCGATTCTTCCTCCAAGGTCCACAGACACCGGGACAAGCACTGGGAGAAGGCAAGGTCCAGATCCCCGACCCGGGCCTCAGATTCACAGAGCTCAGGCTGCACCCAATTGGACCACTCTCCCTCCAGGGCTAGGTCTCGGCCCCTCCGGTTAAGGTCCGGGCTTCCAGCGGTTCTTCGGCTCTTCAGCACATCAAGACTTCCAGGCCCTCGGCTTCCTCTACTCCCTCTCGGGCCTCTTCTAAGTCCTCTGAATGCCACAAGTCTTCCTCTTCCTCTTCCATCTGACATCGGGACCCCGACTCCAGGTCGGTCTCCCAGCCCCCTAGGGGCCCTGATCCACCACCCAGGAAGATGAAGGACCTGACTTCCCTTAAGCGGATAACGGACCCGGAGTTGGCCAGGCGTTCAGAGCTGAGAACATCGGCCAAGCACCAGACACTGGCCAGGCATTCACTGGACCCGAAGTCATCAGCCAAGTGACCAACGGCTTCACCAGAGCCAAAGACCACCCCCAGTCACCGGTGGACACCGGTCACAGGGACTCCATGGTTAAGGATGCCACATTGCCTGAAGACCAGGCAGGTGACACAGGGGATGCTGGGCTTCCAAGGGAACCATCGCCCACCCCAGAGACACCCGAGGACCCAACGCCAGACCCCGGTGACAGACCACTGGCGCCAGGCCCGTCGTCGGGCATGAATATTCAAAAGTAAAGGAGCTCTTTACTTTCTGGTGGGACACCATCCTTAAAGACATCCCAGTAAAGCCTCCTCCTCCTACTCCTTCACTTCCTACGCCCCCTCCTCCACCACAGGGGCCAGCAGGATGACCACCAACCCCCAAGGAGCAGACTCCACCTCCTAGGGGTAGATCCCAGGATTGGTGAAGGCCTCCCTCAAGATCACCATCAGGGTCTCCCAGCTCCAAGCGACCCAGACATCGGCGGTATACTCCATCGGGGAAGGACTCCAGATCAGATACCTCGGATTACTCCACATCTCCTTCTCCACTCAGCATTTCATCACCTGACCCATATAACTTTCCCAGGTCTCCTCCAGATGATCCCTCTTTCTCTGAGATCATGAGGCACATCCTGGACAACATGGGGTGGGATGCTGAAGACCTCGACCATGAAAGGCAGCGCTTTGCCCGCTACCTTCAGCAGAAAGCTTGTGGTAGTGCCATCCTTGGTGGACACCCTTTGCGGACATCACCAAGACTGCATTGAAGCATCTGCACTCCACACCTGTGGTGCCGAAGAAAGCTGACCGCCTGTACAGGGCCCCGAGAGAGGACCAGTACTTGGCTCAACAACCTCTGGCAGCCTCCCTGGTCATTACAGCCTCACATGACTGGTCCCAAAGACCACAACACATGAGCACACAGCCACCGGACCACAAATCCAAACAATGGGACACCTTGGGGACACACATGTATGCAGCTGCTACATGCTCTATCAGGTCCCTGAACAACATAACCCACATGGTACAGTTTCAGAACGCCCTATGGGAACAGGGCCAGGACCTGGTCAATAAGCTTCTGGGATGGCGATTAGAAGGCAGAGCTCCTAAACCTTCTCCACCCAGGGTCTGATGTGGGTACCCCAGTACTACGAGCCGCATACGATTCTGTGGACTCATCCACCAGAGCTGTAGCTCTAGGCGTCTATCTCCAGTGACACTCTTGGTTCCGTGTCTCCGGCTTCGAAGTACTCTTTGGTGAACCCTCGGTGAAGGTGATCACCAAACTCCAGGACGCTAGGAAGGCAGTCAGGCCTGTACAGGCCATGTACAGATCCAGGCCCGGTTCCTTTCGTAGGAACCAGAGCCAGTTTCACAGCTGGCAACAAAGGCAGCAGCCTCGTTCTGACTAGCAACAAAGGGGCACCTTTCAGCAGAAAGCCCAGGCTAAGTCATCCCCAGGCAGAGCCCAACACTACACTAAACTGGCCCAGCCTGCAGGGACCAGTGCTGCCACAGCATGACTCCTTCCTGGCCCCTGCCCCTCCTCTGGATCAACGGGCACAAAAGGTCGGGGGTCACATCGCTCGCCACTTTTCAGGGTGGCAGTCGACTACCACCAACCAGTGGGTTCTCCAATTGGTCAAGAAAGGTCACTTCCTAGGATTTCTCACCACCACGCAAAACCTCCCTGCTTTCCCGTTACTCGGGTCAGCACGCCCTGCTCATACAGCAGGAGGTGCTCACGCTCCTGGGAAAAGAAGCGATAGAGCATGTTCCATGGAACCAGAGTGGTGCAGGATAGTATTCTCACTTCTTTCTGGTTCCCAAGAAAACAGGGGACCTCCATCCGATACTGGACCTCAGCGACCTCAACGAGTCGGTCCTGTACAAATGCTTCCGCATGGTGGCCCTCACAGGTCTGATTCCCATGCTCAAGCAGGGTGCCTTTCTAGCATCCTTGGACATGCAGGACACTTACCTGCATATTCCCATTGCTCAAGCGCACAGGAAGTTTCAGCGCGTTGAGTTCCAGGGCCACCATTATCAGTTCCGAGCCCTCCCCTTCGGACTGTCATCGGCACCTCAGGTATTCACGAAGTGTATGGTGGTCATAGTGGTGGCTCTGAGGAGACAAGGCCACTACGTGTTCCCCTACCTGGATGACTGGCTTCTCATGGCACCCTCTTGGGAGGCCTTGACGTCCGCCACCCATTATACTCAGTCTCTGTTCAAGATGCTGGGCATCATAATCAATCATGAGAAGTTGTGCCTGGTTCCATAACAGACTCTGCAGTTCATAGGTGCAGTTCTGGACACCATCCAGGGGAAAGCTTTTCTTCCACAGGACAGAGCAGAACACATCAGATCCCTCATCAGGGACATTTCGGCGAAGAAGACCGTTCCTGCCAGATTGGTACTTTGCCTGCTCGGACACATGGCTGTGGCCATTGCACAGTCCCGCTTGCTCATCTCCACATGCGGGTCACCCAGTGGATGTTACGGGTCCAATGGGACCAAAAGCAAGACCATCTGCAGCTTCCAATCTGGATCACGAAGACTGTAATCTGGGATTGGCAATGGTGGCTAGATCCAAAGAATCTATCGGCAAGGGTCCCCTTCATTGCACCATCTCCAACAGTGACACTCTCCACAGATGCCTCGGGGCTCGGATGGGGAGCACACCTCGACAGTGTCCGGTCTCAGGGCCTGTGGACAGTCCAAGAGACTCATCTCCACATAAATATCCTGGAAATGAGAGCAGTCCTTCACGTCCTGCAGGCCTTCCAGTCGGAGATCCCACCGGGTACCATTCTGTTACAAACAAACAATTCCACGGTGATATATTACCTCAACAAACAAGGAGGCACCCATTCCTACCCACTTTGCAGGGAGGCCATGAGGGTGTGGGATTGGGTTTTGCAGCACAGCGCAAACCTCATTGCTGTTCTTGTCCCAGAAGTGGACAACATCATTGCAGACAGCCTGAGCCACTCTCAGGCCAGAGTCCATGAGTGGGAACTACTCCAGGAGGTAGTAGAGGATCTGTTTCACAGATGGGGTACACCAGAGTTAGACCTTTTCGTGTCCCCATCCAATGCAAAACTGCCCAATTTTTGCTCGCTAGATCCAGGGCCTGGTGTTTTCTGGTGAGATGCGTTGTCCCTCTCCTGGGTGGGCAGATTCCTCTATGCCTTCCCCCCTTCCCATTGATCCAGAGGGTTCTTCTGAAACTTTGCAGAGAGCAAGCGACGCTGATACTCATCGTGCCATTCTAGCCCAGGCAGATCTGGTTCCCTCTGCTACATCAGCTATCCCGGGAACCTCTGGTGCCTCTGCCAATCAGCTCTTACTTGTTGTCTCAGGAGGAGGGCTCGGTCCATCTGGACCTTCATTCACTGAGCATGCACGCTTGGCTCCTAGAGATATAGCCATTTTGCGACACAGGGTCTTGCAAGAGGTAGCTGACATTCTGGTGGCCGCGAGAAAACCAGCCACTCATGCTACTTACACCATGAAATGGCTCTGTTTTGGCCTATGGGCTCAAGCACAGGGGTTTTCACCTCTAGACTGTCCAGAAAAGTTAGTCTTGGACTACCTCTTGTCTCTGTTTCAGACAGGCCTGGTCTGCTCCTCGATCAAAGTACACCTCTGTGCCGTATCAGCCTATCATTATCCTATAGGCCAATGCACCACATCTCAGTTGGACATGGCACGAGCCTTCCTGAGAGGTATTCTCCACCTTAGACCTCCAATTAAGGATCCAATTCTGCCATGGGATCTACCCTTTGTCCTGGAGCAGCTTACGCTGCCACCCTTTGAACCAGCCGTGGATTGCGAGCTGCGTCTTATCACTTGGAAGACGTTGTTTTTAGTTGCCGCTACCTCAGCCAGAAGAATTTCTGAACTCTGTGCACTCATGTGCAAAGAGCCTTATTTAGTTTTTCACAAAGATAGGGTATCCCTATGGACTAATCCCAAATTTCTGCCTAAGGTGGTCTCGGCTCTCACCCTTAATCAGGACATCGATCTACAAGTGTACTTTCCCAACTATTCGAATCGAGGAAAGGCCCTACTGCACACCCTAGATGTGCATAGGTGTCTCCGATACTACCTGACCAGAACAAAACACCACTGAAAATCGGACCAGCTTTTTGCCTCCTTCGCCCACAGGATGATGGGAGCTCCTGTTTCTAAACAGTCGCTGTCCAGGTGGCTCATTCAGTGTATCACGTTCTGTTACCAGAAGCGCAACAAACCCTTACCGGACACAGTCAAGGGTCATTCTACAAGGGGGGTGGCTACCTCTTTTGCGGCTCTTAAGAATGTGCCCACCTCGGCTATCTGTGCTGCAGCTACTTGGAGCTCCGTGCACACTTTAATCAGGCATTAGATCCTGGATATCGCATCGAGGAGAAGAGCAGGTTTTTGTCTAGCAGTCCTTCAAGGACTTCTGTCCTAGGCTTAGGTTCCATTAAGAATTTTTACCTTCCCCCCTCCCAGTGGTGTGGGATTTCCACTATTGCTTGGGAATCAGTCCTAATGGTGTAACCTGCTGCAAGAGCTGTTTCTCGAAGTAAGATAGTACAGTTACGTAAGAACTTACCGTAACAGTAGATCTTCAAGAACAGCTCTTGCAGCAGGTACTTTCCCTCCCACCATCCCCGCTGGAGGTAGATTATAGTTTCAGCATCCTTCTCCAAGGAGCAGGTGTCGCAGCATTTCTCTGGCTGCCATTTGATGGCTGATCCTCAGTCTCCTCTTCTGATGTCATCCAGCGGCCGGAAGTCTCCGGCGGGAGAACTGGGAATTCTGGGGGACCAACACTTATGTACTGTGCCTGACGTCGGGGGCGGGACCAACGTCGAGGGCAATGGCCGCTGAATACTGCTAGCTAGAACATTTCCATGGGGTTCTGGTGCCTGCTGGCTTCAGTCCTAATGGCGTAACCTGCTGCAAGAGCTGTTCTCAAAGATCTACTGTTACAGTAAGCTCTTACATAACTGTACTTTCTAGGAGTGGTATATGTTGTTCATCCACATGCACCCGCCTGGCCTCCCTGGCTTTAAGGCGCACAACCTTGCTTCCAGCAAGCTAAGATCTGGCGTCATGGGGTGGAGCTGAGAGATTTTCCCTTGTCAATATTCATCATTCATTACTGTTTGGGTTAGTGCCGGAGGCGCGCACCCGCTACGGGATTTTTTGTTTTTTTGAGTCAGCTCCAACAGCAGCGCCCCCAAGAGCGACGCGTCATGCGCAAGGGGTAGCTGGTAGGTGCCGTAGACTCCTCCTCCATCTCAGTTCTGTTTCTCCCACTGTTGAGGCTGCACCTCCTGCGCGGAAGAGTTAGTACGTCACTAGGCTTAGCTGTCATCGACACCGTCTTCACAGACTTCTTCTTTATCCTGTTTTTTCCTCAACGTCGTCAACTGGTAAGGCCTTTCTGTTTTTTCTATTATATTCAATGATGCCGAGAGCTGTTCTGTTTTTAGCGTTAATTGTTTCGCATCATGTCAGGTTCGGGGCCAAAACACAAGTCTAAGGCAGGCCGGGCCCCTCTGTGTCGGTGCTCCTGTGGCTGGCATTTTTCCATCACAGACCGGCATGATGTTTGCCTTCACTGCCTGGGACCCAACCATAATATGGATGCGTGCAATGCCTGTTTCTCAATGGACCATCGTGCCTGGAAGTCCGCACGTTCAAGATCGGCAAGGCTCCACCGACTTTTGGGGGACAGCGCCACACCAGGGATTCCCAGGTAAGGTCTCTAGACCCTTCCTCCAGGTCCCCTCTCAGGCCTATATGGTCCCCAGAGGAGGAGGCCTCCTTATCTTCTCTTGCCGAAGAGGAGGCCTCTTTCACGGTGTCGGAGGAACACCGAGGTCCCTCCCAGGGCCGCGGTGGAGACACCACCTCGGCAGTCACCTCTTCGGAGGTGCAGGCTGCCCCAGTGTCGAGGCTCAGGTCTGCTGGGCCCAGCATCAGTGGACCCTTGACACCACCTTCTGGCGCCATTTCGGATCCCAGCGCCGATGATCAAGGTGGCGCCGTTCGCGGTCCCAGTTGGCTCTCCTAGCGGCACCGAGTCGGGTCCCGGCACTGAGGGCAGTGCCACAGGTCTGACCAGTGCCATTGGGGAGTCAGGGCCGGGTTTGGCCATTGCAGGTGGTCCGAGATCGTCCGGTGCCACCGCTGGCACCGGCATCGTTCACGGTGCCATTTTGCTGGAGACCCTTGGGGTGGCCAGTATTGAGGTCCAGCTGGTCTCTTCCTCCTCCTCCTCGGAGGATGATTTGGATGTGGACCCGTCCTGGCACCCTGACTCTTCGGAGTCAGGGTCTCCAGTGAGATGAGGTGCTAAGCGGCCCAGCGCGCCTATTCCTCTGTATCCTCTGCTGTCCTCTCCTGAGGCCTCCCAGGCTGGGGATGGTCTGGGGTCCCTGGAGGGGGATGGCGTGGAGGCGGAAGGAGGGGCTTATCCTCCTGAGGGGGTTGTGGTAGCTGCTGATCCCGATGCTGCTGCACCTTCTCGGGGTGGGGTGTCACTGGGATCGAGAAGGAGGGCATTCTCAGAGTCCGGGGGGGTTGAGAGACCGGGTTGAGGTGCCTTGGTCTTCTCCTGCCACTCCTCGTGGTGTGGGTAGGAGCTGTGGCGCCTGACCCCGTCTTTCCCTCTCGAGCTCCAGGGACCCCTCTGGTGGCATTGCTTCGGGCTGCCCTTCTGGACCCATGCAGCTCCAGGTTCATCACAGGGGAGGATCCCCTACTAGGCTCTTCCAGGCTTCGCATCCCCAGGGTTCCGTTCTGCGACCTGGTTTGTTGTCCGGGATCCCGCCTGCTCAGGCTCCATTTTCTGGATTTCAGAGCCTTAGCAGAGGACAGTTGCCTCGTCGTAGGTGTCCCTCTCCCATTCCTCTGCAGCCACCCCCCTCTCTCCCAGGCCATGTTGGTCCTATGGGCCCATTATCCTGGGAGATATTCAGAGGCTCTGCGGCGGCCTTCCCCTCATTTCTTAGATATACGCATGAGCGGGTTTTTCGCCTATCCCCACCACTGCAGGAGTCCTCTGGACATTGGAGCCCTCCATCATCCTCATCTCCCTCCTCCTAGGAGGGAGAGGAACCCACTGCTCATCTCTCCGACGATGCTGATTTCACTGAATATCAGTGATTCCTTTCAAGGATGGTGAGGGATCTTCGCGTCTCTTTTGTTAGGCGAGACAATACCGAACAGGAGATGCGTGAATTCCTCAGTGAATTCAGTGCCCAGCATTTGGTGATACTATCCCGGCCTGTTCTCTTCCAGGAGGCATCTATCAGTTCCTGGCAGTCGCCAGCCACCCCTTCTCCAGCCCCAGCAGACTGCAGAAAAAGATACTGTGCCCCACTGGAGTTTCTAGCTACTCTTTCCAACCCGCCTTCAGGATTGGCATACCTAGAAACTTTCTCCGGTCACCGCCGCCTGGCGCACGACAGTCCACTGGACTCAGATTCCCTACAGTTTGACCGGTAGGGGCGAAGAGTGTTCTCTTCCTCTCGTGCGATGTTATGCATTACATCACATCAGGCTCACCATGCTGCCTACAGTAGGCATTTATGGTCGATATTCTCCCAAATCGTAGCATCAATGCCTGATATGGAGCAATTCAGACAAGCTGTTGCCCTCTCTGCTATAGGCCTGGAGCTGGCAAGACTCCAAGCAAGGGCATCTTACGATGCTAGTGAGGTGGCTTCCAGGCTTGCAGGGACAGCGATCTGTATTAGACAGACAGCATGGCTTCATCAATCAAGGTTGTCACCCTGGCCCGGCGTAGGGTGATTCGCTCCACTTTCTGGGGGACCCGCCTTTTTTCCTCCAGGGCTAGGAGACTTCTGCAGGGGCTTCCTCCATCTCCCCATCCTTGGGGACACCTCCTAGCTCTCCTCCGCCATAGGCTTCTCATCTCATTAACCCAGGGTCTTCCCCTCCTGTTCCCCACCAGCAGGAGGCTGGGGGTCTTGTTCCCTCAGGGTTTCTGTTATCCCCCCCCGGGAGGGAGCTTGGTACTCACCCAAGCAGTAATGAATGGTGAAGATTGACAAGAGAAGATATAAAAATTATGTACCTACCGTAATTCTTGATCTTCACCATTCATTACTGATACCCACCCACCTTCCCCTCAGTGGTCTCCTACTGCAGCGTCTTCCCCTCCCTTCTCATTCCTCTCCCTTCCTTTTTGGCCTTTATGCCCCCCCCCCAAAAAAACCTATCCTGATTTCTGTTCTTCTCTGGATGGATTCTATTTCCTCAAGGTAAAGGGGAACGAGTAGGACTTATTCTATCCTGAGGGAACTCTTTTCTGATTGCCCCTAAAGATGACCTTTTGAACTCTTAGGCATGTTGTTCGGTTCACAGCTGAAGAGACCGTCCCTCTATGGCTCTGCCCCAATTTTTCAGGTTCCCTCTGGCAGGTATTAATTAATATTGTCAGCTTCTTCTGGTTGGTGCTTCTGCACTTTTTTAACCTTGAGCTGTTGTTCTTGCCTTGCCTTCAGGGAGTCCAATTGAGTTCCCACTCTATCCTTCATACAAAGCTGCCATTTGTAGGGCATAACCCATACCCACACACTTCGGTGTTAGCACTTAACAAGGTGCTAAGGGGCTTATCCCCCTCATAGTTGGGCGCTCTCCTTCCGGAACAGATTTTTCTGCCTGGGCAGTCTGTGAGCTCTCAGCTAGAGTGTAGGGGGTTGGGATGATGAGAAGTTAGAGAATATGCCCTTTGTGTCCAATCTATACAATCAGTTCAGTTGAACCTTCTCTCAGTCCTATCAGGAGGGATTCTTGCTCCCTTGTTTTGGGTTCAGAGCTTATAAGTCTCTCAACCAATGTATCTATCGGCAGAGTTCTCCCCTCTCAGCATCCCTTCTTTCAAACAACATGAAGTGTTGCTGTATTCTGACAATTGCAGTGATTCCCAACCTTTGAACTGCCTTGGAGAACTAAGGGTTAACTTTCCATGCAGGGCATGGAATGCTGAGCTCGAGCTCAGTTGAAGTCTCTGTCTGGAGTGTTTTAAACTCAAACCATCAGATTCTTTATTTCACCTCACTGAACGGTCGCTCCGGAGATTTCTCCTTCAGCTCGGTTCGAAGTCGGTTAAAGTTTTCAGTTTTTCGTCAGTTTAAACCGGAAAAAAGTATCCGCATAGTCGGTTCAGTCTCTGTCTGTGGTGCCCTGAGTACTAGATAGGAATTGTTCTATTATTTCTGTGTGCTGAACCGACCATTTGATTGTGAATTTTGCTGTATTTAGTGTGTGGTTACCGGTTCTTATCAGTTCTAAAAAAAAAATGTGTTTTAACGGTTTTTTTTCCCATACCCGTGACACGGTTAGGAACCGATAAGGGAGTCTTGCCTGGCAGTTGCTGAAAAAGGGTGAGTTTGGTAAGGTTGGCCATGTCTGAGAAACCCAAGAAAAAAAATGGGCCCACTGGGTTTCAACACTGCAGTGAGTGTGGGGAGGTCTTTGCCAAGGCCGATCCCCTCACCACCTGTGTTTATTGTCTGGGGTTTGACCACCTCGATTCAGACTGCCAACTACGTAAACATTTTCCCAAATCTACCCTTGATAAGAGATTAGGTAGACTGAAGGAAAAGGAGGCCGAGAAGCCCAGCCCGGTTCGGTTTCTACCGAACCAGAAGGAGTGCCCTCTGACCAGGGCGATACTTCTTCAGGCAAAAGGAGAGCCAATTCTGAGGGATTGGTTCCGACAAAAAGGAAGCGCAAAGATAAAGCGACTGGTTCGGATCCAGAGGTTCATGTTCTGACCGCCGAAGAGATAGCCAGGGCAATTCAGATTGTGGAATCACTCAGTCCGGTTCCTACCGATCCGGCTCCTTCTGGCAGGGTTTCGGTTTGGTTGGTTCCCCCGGTTCAAGAGTATACCCTTGAAAAATTTTATGAACCGGAGTTTGAAGAGGAAGGGGAATGTGAGGATTATGATGCAAGTGAAGGTCTGGATGTGCCTGTGGAACCGGACATCTTCCCAGACAGACCACTAGGTGTTTCCCCTCCTAGGCTTTCTGAGTCCTCTTCCCATTTTATGTTTTACAGGAAAGTGGCTGAAACCCTCCAGATTCCTATGGAAGAGGCTGTGGAAGATCAGGAAGAGCCTGATTATGTAGAGATGATGGATATCCCAGAGTCCAGGAGACTGTCTGTTCCCCCTCCATAAATCTTTTGGGAAACAGACACAAAAAATCTTAGTCTCCTAACACTATACCTCCTGTGGATAAAATAATGAACAAGAGGTATACACTTTCAGGCTCAGACACTGAGTTCTTATATCAGCAATGCAGCCATGTTGGGGTGGTGCAGGCTGCTGCCTGTGACAAGGCAAATATTCCCTTGGCTTCACACCCCACTGACAAGGACTCCAGGAAGATTGATGCCATGGCAAAGAAGCAGTACATGGCATCTTCCCTGGGACTCAGACAGGCAAATTATATGGCTTATACAGCTAGGTACCAGAAGTCCAGGTGGGACACTGTACTGGCACTGGCTAAACAGGCCTCTCCCCCAGCTAGCCAAGGAGCTGGAGGCGGTGGCTACAGATGGGATTGAGGCATCTAAAGTGCAATTTCATGCTGCTGTGGACTCTAATGATGTTTCATCAAGAGTTATGGCTACATCTGTGGCTCTTCGGAGGATGGCTTGGCTCAGATGTACTAGCCTCTCGCAGGACACCCAGGCTAAGGCTATGGATTTTCCTGTAGTGGGTAATTCTCTGTTTGGGGAGCAGACAGAGAATTACATGAAGAAGATGGACGAGTACAGGACCACTTACAGGAGTGCTTAGGCCAAGAAAAGGCAGGCAACTTCTCAAAGGCAGCAATCTAGGGGCAGGGGCAGGCCTTTTCAAAGGTCTTTTTACCAAGCACAGGCCTCCTCTTCCTTTTCGCAGAGGGGGTTCTTCAGAGGGAGAGGCAGAAGGGGGATGAGCAGGCCTGCATCCTCCCCTCAGCCTAAAGCCCCTGCCAACAGACACCCTGATGGGTCTGGTGGGGCCGACTCTCCTTTCCAGTAGGGAAGACTGGCTTATTTTGTCCAGGACCGGACGTCTATTACAACAGACAAGTGGGTCCTGGAAGTAGTAAGCCAGGGACTGGTTCTCAGCTTCAAAAAATTTCCAAAGATGAGAGCCAGATCCTTTCCACCTGCAAATCTTTCTGAAACCCTTGCCCTAGAGGCAGAGGTTTCTTCTCTCCTAGCTTTAAGAGCTATAGTGAGAGTACCTACCCTACACTGGGGCAAATGACTGTACTCCAGGTACTTCCTGACCCCCAAAAAGACAGGGGAGTGGTGACCCATCCTAGACCTCAGATATCTGAACAAACATCTTTTAAAACCAAAGTTCAAGATGGTAACTCTGGGAATAATCCTTCCCTCTCTAAGACCAGGGGACTAGTTAGCCTCCCTGGACCTCAAAGATGCCTACTTTCACATTCCCATCAGGTGCTCCCACAGAAAGTACCTCAGCTTCGAGTTGCCCTCAGGCCACTATCAGTTCAGAGCATTGCCCTTTGGCCTAACCTCAGCTCCAAGGGTTTTCACAAAGTGCCTGGCAGTAGTAGTTTCCTTTTTAAGAAGGCAAAAGTTTTCCTTATTTCCTTATCTGTACGATTGGCTATTAGTGGGTCAGTCTGCAGACCAAGTCAAGTCTCACCTGCAAGTGACCCAGCAAGTGCTCACTTCCCTAGGATTTCTTCTCAACCTTCCCAAGTCAGTTCTCGAACCAGTCCAGCTCTTTACCTTTATAGGGGCAGAACTGGACACACTCAGAGCAAGAGTCTTTCTTCCTCTAGAAAGGGCAAGAGCTCTTATGGAACTAGCTTCTTCCTTCAGCCTTCAAGTATCTCGACCAGCAAGGCATTTCCTCCAGCTCTTGGGCCACATGGCAGCTTCAACAGTAGTGGTCCAGGGGGCAAGATTCCAGATGAGGAATATTCAGTTCCACCTGAGAGCTTACTGGTCTCAGAGAAAGGACTCCCTTACCAAACTGATTCCAGTGACTCCGACCTTGATCCAGCCCCTCCAGTGGTGGCAGGATCAGGACAATTTAAGGCAAGGTGTTCCTTTTGTTGCTCAGCCTTGTTCTGTGGTCCTTACCACGGATGCTTCTCTTCTGGGTTGGGGAGCCCACCTGGGGGTCCCTCACTGCCCAGGGCCTGTGGTCCCCCCAAGAATCCCTTCTCCACATCAATATTCTAGAGCTCAGGGCAATTTTTATAGCTCTAAAAGTGTTATCACAGTCAGTTCAGAACAAGATGGTTCAAGTCAGAGCAGACAACACTACCACCATGTGGTACATCAACAAGCAGGGAGGCACTCTGTCCATGGCCTTGTGCACAGAAGCCATAAAGTTGTGGTCCCTGGCTTATTCCCTGCAAGCGCCTCTTGTAGCTGCTCATCTTCCAGGCAAGGACAATGTGCTAGCAGATGCACTGAGCAGGATCTCTCAGGGCCATCACGAATGGTCCCTGTACCCTCAGGTGTTGAAAGTGATTTTTTCAAGGTGGGGCACTCCAGAGATAGATCTCTTTGCAGCCCCAGACAATCACCAACTCTCTATCTTTTGTTGCAGACCTCCAGTCTTGGGCTCAGTCCCCCTGGATGCCCTGATTCTGAATTGGGGAGGGAAGTTTCTGTATGCTCCCCCCCTTCCCACTCCTGTTCAAAGTTTTAGCCAAAATAAGGTCTCATCTTGCAAGATGATTCTGGCTGCTCCAGATTGGGCCAGACAGCCCTGGTACCCCCTGTTGCTGTCCCTAGCAGTCCATCTTCCCCTGTCTCTTCCCAGGAATTACAACCTATTAACATCCTCTCGGGAGAGGATCTGGTACCCCAATCTTCAGTCCCTCAATCTCAAGGCATGACTCTTGAAGAGTTAGAGTTTGCAGATCTGCATCTTTCCCAAGGGGTTCTGGACATTTTCAAGGCTTCTCAAAAGCCCTCCACCAGAAAGACTTACAACTCCAAATGGAAAAGATTCAGCATTTGGTGTTCTAAGAAGAATATTTCTCCAGACACTGCTGAATTACCTACGGTTCTGGATTATGTGGTCCATCTTAATGGCCTAGGCCTCAGACCAGCTACTCTCAAGGTACACTTGTCAGCTGTTTCTGCATTTTTGTCTGTGGGGAAGCCTTCCTCACTATCTTCCCATCCTGTGTTTTGTAAATTTTTTTAGAGGATTTTCTCACACCAATCCTCTTTTAGAGACCCTGCCCCTGCCTAGGATTTGAATGTTTGCATTGCTCAGCTTATGCAACCCCCCTTTGAGCCTATGTCTTCAGCAGAGCTTAAGTACTTGACTTGGAAAACTGTGTTCTCGGTAGCCATTACCTCTGCCAGGCGTATCAGTGAATTGCAAGCCCTGTCAGTGGAACCTGATTTTACCTCTTTTCATAGGGATAAAGTGGTCCTTAGAATCAATAGAAGGTTCTTGCCCAAAGTGGTTTCAGACTTCCATTTAAACCAGTCTGTGTCTCTCCCTGTTTTCTTCACTGATCATTCTTCCTCAGGAGAGAGGAAGCTACACAGTTTAGATGTCAAAAGAGCCCTTAGTTACTACATAGAGCGTACCAAGGGTCACAGGTTTGACTCCCTCCAGTTGTTCCTCACTTATGGAGAAGTGGAAAAGGGCAAACCTGCCACCAAAAGATCTATTGCCAGGTGGATTGTGTCTTGTAGACAATTCTGCTATGAAAAACTCCACCCTCAGGCCTGAGGGCTCATTCCACAAGAGGTGCAGCTGCTTGCCTGGCTGCGGCCAGGGATATTCCTCTCCTAGAAATTTGTCAAGCAGCCACCTGGAAAACAGTCCATACCTTTACCAAGCATTACTCCTTGGATATCCAGGCTAGGAGTGATGCTCGGTTTAGCACAGCAGTACTTCAGATCCTATTCGCAAAGTAGGTTCTGTCCCTCCTCCTTGGAGGTACTGCTTGGTAGTCGGCAATTGTCAGAATACAACAAGACTTCATGTTGTTTGAAGAAAAAATTACTCACCTTAGTAATTATATTTCTTCTAGTGGAGTCTTGCTGTATTCTGACCTCCCTCCCTGCCTCCCCTCTCAGAACCTGCTTCTTGGGAAGTGGGTGGGCAGGTGCAGTGTTGCACCCAAGGGGTGTATTTGCTGGCACCCTCCTCCCTTTTGTTTGGGTGCTTATTTATTATTGTTATTTTTTTAAGTACATTGGGTTTAGTTGTTGGGTTTCCTGACTTGAGTCTTCCTCGGGGATCCAAAACTTTTCAGCCAGTTGGCTAGTAGAATTTTTACAATTTCCACATAGAATTTTTAGTTTAGTTGGGCTCGTAAGAATCTGACAGTTTGAGTTTAAAACACTCCAGACAGACGTCAACCGAGCTCGAGCTCAGCATTCCATGCCCTGCATGGAAAGTTAACCATTAGTTCTCCGGGGCAGTTCAAAGGTTGGGAATCACTGCAATTGTCAGAATACAGTAAGACTCCATTAGAAGAAATATAATTACTAAGGTGAGTAATTTTTTCTTTCTTCCCTTTCTTCTTCTTCTTCCTCCTCCTTTTCTCTTTATCTGTTCCTCCCTTGGAGCTACCCCAGAAGTGAGGCCCTGTGGTCCCTTAGGGTAGGTACTCTCTCTCTTCTATCTGTCCTCTACCGGTTTATTCCTTTTTCAGTTTATATCCTTTCCTGTCCCTCGGCTCTCTTGCCTAGCTCTCCTTTTTTTCCTTTACCCTTTATTTCGCCTCTCCGGCTACGAGAACTGAGATGGAGGAGGAGTCTGCAGCACCTAACGGCCGCCCGTCGTGCATGACGCAGCACGTCGCTCTTGGGGGTGGTGCCATTTGAGCAGACTCAAAAAAAAAAAAATCTCCCATAGCAGGTGCGCACCTCCGGCACTAACCCAAGCAGTAATGAATGGTGAAGATACAAGAGAAGATCAAGAATTATGGTAGGTACATAATTTTCATTTATACCACCTGGGTGGGTGGGAGGAGCCAGCTTGAAGACTTCTGGCAAGATTTAAAGGGAAAGGGACATGCCAAAGAGTGTGGATAAACAACATATACCACTCCTAGAACTACTGTTACAGGTGAGTAACCTGTTCTTTCTACTCCCATTACTTTCTGGTGCCAAAGAAAACTGGCAGCATGCGCCCCATTCTGGATCTCAGAAAACTAAACAAGTTCCTTCGCAAGGAAAAGTTCAAGATATCACTAGGTACCCTGCTACCTTTGCTTCATCAACTCAATTGGCTAGCCTCCCTGGACATGCAGGATGCCTACCAACATATTCTCATACATCCAAACCACCACAAATAACTAAGGTTGGCATTGGGTCAACACTATCAGTTCAGAGTCCTGCCCTTTGGACTATTCTCAGCACGAGTTTTTACAAAGTGTTGTGCAATTCTTGCAGCGCACCTCAGGAAAATCAGAATACAGGTGTTTCCATATCTGGATGACTGGCTCCTAGCAAGTCCCTCCAGGCAAGAGACTCTGGAGGCCGTGGCCACGGCCTCAGACTTCCTCACGTCCATTGGAGTCCTGCTGAATCTGAACAAGTCGCAGTTGCAGCCCTTCCAGAAGCTTCTCTTCATAGGAACTTTTCTGGACACCTGCTGTGTGAAGGCTTTTCTTCCAGAGGACAGAATGAACGATATCTTACAGATGGCCTGATACATCAGAAAATGCAGCTCAGTCCGAGCCATCTCAATGCAACGGATGGTGGGTCTCATGGCATCCTCGGTGTTCACTGTACCCTTAGCTCATCTCCACGTGAGAACCTCTCAGTGGATGCTCAGTACTTCATGGTCCCCAACCACTCACCCTCAGTCCTTTCTTATCAAGGTGAGGGAACCTCTGAAGAGGTCGCTCACCTGGTGGTCCCAGGAGAACAATCTTTGGGAAGGATATCCCTTTGCCGCTCTGGATCATCAGATCTCAATGACCACAGACACATCCCTGATGGGTTGGGGAGCCCACTGGCAGGATCTCCACACACTGGGTACTGTACGTGGACTCAGGACGAGTCCCAACTCCACATAAATGTCCTGGAAATGAGAGCCATCCTCTATGCAGTCTGAGCTTTGAAGGACATACTCTTTCACAAGAACATTCTCCTTTAAACGGACAACAAAGCAGATCTTACTTCGAGAAACAGCTCTTGCAGCAGGTTACACCATTAGGACTGAAGCCTCCAGGAACCAGGACCCCACAAAAATGTTCTAGCTAGCACTATCCAGCGGGGACCCTACCCCCGACATCAGGCATCATACAAAAGGGGCATTCCCCCAGAATCCCCAGTTCTTTTCCTGCTGTAGTCTCTGCAGCATCGGCCTCATGGACGCCTTATTAGTGAACGACTAGAACTTCTCCAGCAAAAACTTTTACTTACTAAATGTCAGCATCTTCTACTCCTTCCACAGAAGGACACCCCTCTAAGTGTGCCTGCGGCAAACAGATCCTTTTCAAGGATCTCCATACGGCCTGCCTGCGGTGCCTAGGCCGGGAACACGACACCAAGGCCTGCTCCGTTTGTCGGCAATTTAACAGCCGCACCAGGATCCGCTGTCAAAAGGCACTTCAGGGGTTCCTGTTAGAGGAAAAGTTAAAAACGATGGAAAAAGACCCTGCTTCCAGAGGTGAGTCAGCCTCCAAGTCCCATAAACTCCAGGAGAAACACCGGGAGAAGGCCAGGTCCAGATCCCCAAACCGGGCCTCAGACTCGTGCACCAGCTCAGGCTCCACACGCTCAGACCACTCTCCCTCCAGGGCTCAATCTTAGCCTCCACCTGTTAATGTCAGATCCTCAGGCAGTCCTTCGGCTTCTCTCCACCCACTGAAGACTTCCAGGACTTCGTATCCTTCTCCAACGCCCTCCCGGGCCTCAGCCAAGTCTTCTGACCATCATAGGTCCAAGTCCTCCTCGAAGTCTGCTTCTACTTCCTCGGACAGACGCCGGGAACCCGACGTGAGGTCGGTCTCCCAGGGGACCTGATCCCCCTCCCAGGAAGACCACGGACCTGACATCCCTCAAGTGGATGTCGGAGCTGAAACAGACTGCTGATCCTTCACTGGCCAAAAGCCTGACAGACCAGATGTCCCGCAAGTACCTGATGTCGGTCAAGTTTCCTTGGGAGCCGACCACTCACCATCCTTTTCACCGGTCAATACTGGTCGCCGGGGTTCATCGGAGGAGAATTTGACATTGCCTGACGACCAGGCAGACAACACTGAAGACGCCGGGCTTCCTTGGGAGCCTTTGCCCGAACCGGTGATGACCTCAGACCCAACGCCTGACACCGGCGACAGGCCAACCCCGACGCCTGGCCCGTCATCTGGCGTGAACATACAGGAAGTTAAAGATCTTCTCACTTTTTGTTGGGACACTGTCAAGAAGGATGTGGTCACAGTAAAGCCTCCTCCTCCCCAGGGTCCAGACAGTAGACCCCCGACCCCCAAGGAGCCTATACCACCTCCTAGGGGTAGATCCAGAGAAAGGAGAAAGCCCCCTTCATGGTCTCCCTCAGGGTCCCCCAGCCCCAAGCGACCCAGAGGAAGAAGGTCCACTCCACAGGAGGACGACTCAAGATCGGACTCATCGGCTACCTCCAGGTCTCCTTCTTCCATCACCAGACCCACGAGACCTCCTCAGGTCACCTCTGGATGATCCCTTCTTTGCTGAAATCATGCGGCACATCCAGGAGAATATGGGATGGGAGACAGAAGATCCAGCCAGGCCAGTGGAGCAGCCTCGGGCGTATGTCTCCGGAGACACTCAAGGCTTCGCTTCTCCGGATTTACTCCGGACATCCAGAAAAACATCCTGGACGTCCCCTACAGTGATGTTCTGTTTGGTGAAGAATCCGAAAAGGTAATCACCAAGTTACAGGATGCCGGAAAGGCAGTGAGGACCATACAGGCCATGTCCAGGCCCAAGACTAGTTCCTTTTGTAGGAACCAGAATCGCTTTCGCAGTCGGCAACAACGGCAAAAGTCACGTTCCGGCCAGCAGCAAAGGAGCAACTTCAACCACAAGACTCAGTCTAAGTCTTCCCCAGGCCAAGGTCAGAGATACACTAAACCGACCCAGCCTGCAGGAGGCAATGCCACCACAGCATGACTCCTTCCCGGCCCCCGCCCCTCCTCTGGATCAATGGGAAGAAAAGGTCGGGGGTCGCATCTCCTGCCACCTTTCAGGGTGGCAGATGATAACCGCCGACCGGTGGGTTCTACAATTGGTAGAGGACACTATATAGAATTCCTCGACCACCCACCTTCAAGGCCTCCCCTGCTTTTCCGTTACTCGGGACAGCACACCCTGCTCACTCAGCAGGAGGTGCTAGCACTTTGGGACAAAGAGGCCATAGAGCATGTACCGCGGAACCAGAGAGGCGCAGGATATTATTCCCACTTCTTTCTGGTTCCCAAAAAGACAGGGGACTTCCATCCGATCCTGGACCTCAGTGACCTCAATGCTTCAGTGCTTTACAAACGCTTCTGCATGGTGGTTCTTCCAGGGCTAATTTCCATGCTCAAGCAAGGCACCTTCTTAGCATCACTGGACATGCAGGATGCCTACCTACATATCCCGATAGCTCAGGTGCAATGAAAATTCTTGCAGTTCGAGTTTCTCTTCAGACTGTCCTCGGCACCTCGGGTATTCATGAAGTGCATGGCAGTTGTGGCGGCAGCTCTCGAGAGACAGGGCAACTACGTGTTCCCCTACCTGGACAACTGGCTCCTCATGGCCCCCTCTCGGGAGGCCCTGATGTCCGCAATTCATTGTACTCATTCTCTCTTCAGATCATTGGGCATCACCATCAATTGGGAGAAGTTGCACCTGGTTCCGTCTCAGAGACTGCATTTCATAGGCGCAGTCCTGGTCACTGTCTGTGAAAAGCTTTTTTGCCCCAGGACAGAGCGGAGCACATCAGATCCCTCATAGGGGATATCTTGGTGAAGAAGACCGTTCCAGCAAGATTGGTCCTTTGTCTGCTTGGACACATGGCTGCGGCCATTGCAACAGTCTCTTTAGCCTGTCTTCACATGCGGGTGACCCAGTGGATGTTACGGGTGCAGTGGGATGAAAAGCAAGACCATCTGCAATGTTCAATCAGGATCACGAATGCCATCATCCAGGATTGGGAATGGTAGCTCGTCCCAGAGCACCTTTCATTGGGAGTCTGCTTCATTGCACCATCTCCGGTTATGACGCTCTCCACAGATGCTTTGGGGTCAGGTTGGGGAGCACACCTCAATGGTGTCAGGTCTCAGGGCTCGTAGATGACCCAAGAAGCTCACCTTCACATAAACATTTTGGAAATGAGAGCAGTCCTTGATGCCTTGCAGGCCTTCCAATCAGAGATTCCACTGGGTACTCTTCTGCTGCAGACAGACGATGATGTACTACCTCAACAAACAAACAAGGCACTCATTCCTACGTTCTTTGCAGAGAGGCCATGAGGGTGTGGGATTCAGTACTTCAACACGGTGCAAACCTTATTGCTGTACATGTTACAGGAGTGGACAACATTGTCGCAGACAGTCTGAGCCACTCTCTAGCCAGAGTCCATGAATGGGAACTACTCCAAGAGGTCATAGAGGATCTGCTTCACAGATGGGGGACACCAGAGTTGGACCTTTTCGTGTCCCCATCCAAAGCAAAACTGCCCAATTTCTGCTTGCCAGATCCAGGGCCTGGTGTTTTCTGGCGAGGTGCATTGTCCCTCTTTTGGGAGGGCAGATTTCTCTATGCATTTCTTCCCTTCCCGTTAATCCAGAGGGTGGTTCTGAAACTCCGCAGAGAGCAGGCGACACTGATCTTAATCGTGCCCTTTTGGCCCAGGCAGATTTAATTCCCTCTGCTGTACCAACTTTCTCTGGAACCACCAGTGCCTTTGCCACTCAGCTCTCACTGTCCCAGGAGGCAGGCTTTTTGGTCCATCTGGACCTACGCTCTCTGAACCTCCATGCCTGGCTCCTAAGGACGTAGCAGTCATACGATACGGGGTCTCGCAAGAGATAGCAGATGTTCTAGCGGTTGCTAGAAAACTGACCACTCATGCCACGTAGGCCATGAAATGGCGCAGATTTTGTCTCTGGGCATGGGGACTTTCCCCATTGGATTGCTGTGAGGGTTCGGTATTAGACTACCTCCTGTCCCTATTTCAGGCAGACTTGGCCTACTCCTCAATAAAGGTACACCTCTGTGCCATATCGGCCTATCATGCACCTATAGACCTATGGTCCATATCCTAGTTGGAAGCCGCACGTGCTTTTCTGTGAGGCGTTCTCCACCTTAAACCTCCGGTTTAGGATCCCATTCCACCCTGGGACTTACCCTTCATCCTGGAGCAGTTTATGCTGCCTCCGTTTGAACCAGCCACAGATTACGAGCTACATCTTCTCGCATGGAAGATGTTATTTTTAGTTGCTGTTATTTCTGCCAGAAGGATTTCTGAGCTCCACATACTCATGTGAAAAGAACCTTATTTGATTTTTCACCAGGACAGGGTGTCCCTAAGGACAAATACAACATTTCTGCCTAAGGTGGTCTCGGCCTGTACTCTTAACCAGGATATCGACCTCCCGGTGTACTTCCCAAAGTACTCCAATAGAGGAGAGGCCCTGCTGCACACTCTCGATGTGCATAGGTGTCTTAGATACTACCTGACTAGAACCAGACAACACCGTAGATCTGATCAGCTTTTTGTCTCCTTCGCCCACAGGATGCTGGGTGCTCTGGTCTCTAAGCAATCTCTTTCCAGATGGCTCATACAGTGCATCATGTTCTGTCACCAGAAGTGTAACAAGTCCCTGCCGGCCTCGGTCAAGGGACATTCTACAAGGGGTGGCTACCTCCTTTGCTGCTTTGAAGAACGTTTCCACTTCCACCATCTGCACAGCAGCTACTTGGAGCACCGTGCACACCTTCATTAGGCATTATAGCCTGGACGTTGCATCAAGGCGAAGAGCTGGTTTTGGTCTAGCAGTCCTTCAGGGACTACTGTCCTAGGCTCCGGTTCAACTCATGATCTTTCCCTAGCCTCCTCCCGTCTGAGAGAGATTTCCAAAATTGCTTGGGAATCAGTCTTAATGGTGTAACCTGCTGCAAGAGCTGTTTCTCGAAGTAAGATAGTACAGTTACTTAAGAACTTACCGTAACAGTAGATCTTCGAGAACAGTTCTTGCAGCAGGTAGTTTCCCTCCCACCATCCTCTCTGGAGGAAGAGCTCCATTTATTACTTACCTAGGCTTTGGTGTTTACAACACCTCCCTGCTGCATACCTTCTTTGAAGGTGGATCCTCAGTCTCCACTTCAGATGTCGTTTAGCGGCCGGGATTCTCCGGCG
Source organism: Neoceratodus forsteri (assembly GCA_016271365.2). Classification (NCBI taxonomy): domain Eukaryota; kingdom Metazoa; phylum Chordata; order Ceratodontiformes; family Ceratodontidae; genus Neoceratodus; species Neoceratodus forsteri. The sequence goes on from CM028137.1 coordinate 359,152,619, forward strand.
GGAGAACTGGGGATTCTGGGGGACCACTCCTTTTGTATGATGCCTGACGTCGGGGGTGAGGCCGATGTCGGGGGTGGTCCCCGCTGGATACTGCTAGCTAGAAAATTTCCGTGGGGTCCTGGCACCTGCTGGCTTCATTCCTAATGGTGTAACCTGCTACAAGAGCTGTTCTCGAAGATCTACTGTTATGGTAAGTACTTACGTAACTGTACTTTATGTACTGCATCAACAAACAGGGTGGCGCACACTCTTACCCTTTATGCAGGGAAGCGATGAGAGTGTGGGAGTGGTGCCTGGTACACAGGGTCTTGATTCAGGTGGTTTACCTGGCAGGAGTGCGAAACAAGCTGGCAGACCATCTCAGCAGAACAGAGACGGATCCTCACGAGTGGTCTCTCGACTCAACCGTCGTTCAGTCACTCTTCAAAGAATAGGGAACTCCAGACCTGGACCTTTTTGCATCCCCACTCAACACAAAACTGCCTCTTTCCTGCTCCAGAAATCCAGAACCTGGCATTTTTTTGTCTAGGATGCGTTCAGGCTGCGTTGGACAAGACACTTTCCGTATGTCTTTCCGCCCCTTCCTCTAATTCAGAGGGTACTTCTCAAATTGGAGTCTCGGGGGAGCAGAATGATTCTCATTGCCCCTTCTGGCCTCAGCAAATATGGTTTCCACTACTCAACAGTCTATTGGACCCCCCCCCCAAAAAAGCTTCCCCTCTAGACGAACCTTCTGACCCAGGGTCCCGTGGTCCATCCCAACCTGAGGTCACTTCACCTTCGGCTCTTGAAGAAATAGAGGTGAGTAAGTTCAATGTCTCTCGTAGAGTTTCTGATATCCTTTCGGCTGCACATAAGCCAGCCACTAGAAAAGCATACACAGCCAAATGGAAATGTTTCTCTATATGGTATGCAAATCCTCTTGGAATCCTTTTTCCTGCCCACCGAATGAAGTCTTGGAGTACCTTTTAGACCTCTCAAATACAGGTCTGCAGTACTCTACAATCAAAGTTCATCTTTGTGCCATTTTGGCGTATCATGAGCTGATACTTTCCATGTCACTGGCTCAGTTGCCTGTGGTTAAAAGGTTTCTTAGGGATATTCTGCATACTATACCTCTTATCAGACACCCAGTCACAGCCTGGGTCATTAATCTTGTGCTAGACATGCTCACTCGTAAACCTTTCGAGCCCCTAGCTACTTGTGAATTAAACATCTTATCTCTGTCAATCTTCACCATTCATCACCTTTGGGTACATGGCCGCAGGTCATGACCCCACAGAAGCTTTTTTTTTTTAGGTAGGCGGAGCCGACGCACCATCGGCACCGCCCTTCAGGCCGACACATTGCGTGGCACTCGCGGATTGTCTGTTAGGCGCTGACTCCGCCTGCCTACCAGTTCTTCATCTCCCGCCGTAGAGGTCACCTCATGCAGTTCATTCTCCAGCTATTTCTCATGCAGCAGTCCATCAATGCCATGTCCTGCCAGTTCTAGTTGCCATACTCGACGTCGCTGGTAAGATCTCTCCATATATTTTATTCTTGGCGACGTTGAGTCTGTTTTTGGTGTTTTTTTTCTTTGTAGGTCATGTCTGGGTCGATGGGCAAGAAGACTTTGAAGACGGAACGGCCCCCCATATGATGGTGTCCTTGTGGTCGTAAATTTTCCGTCACCGACCAGCATGACCGTTGCCTTACGTGTCTTGGCCTGCTTCATGACATGGATTTGTACAACACTTGTTTCTCCATGGACCGCCGGGTCATCGAACAACACACATGGAAAGTGGGGCGAGCTCACTGACTCTGGGGTCGAGTGCGCACTGGCCGGGCCAAGTCACATATTCTCGGCCTTTCCTCCGGGTCCTCCCAGTTCTACACGGACTGAGGAGGAGGGAGCCCGGCCACCAGTAGCCTGGCTGCTGCTGAGGCTCCTCCGCAGTGCAGGAGGCCCATCCTGCTCCTTTCGGGGGCAGGCAGGAAGTGCTGCCACAATAATCGCCCCTTGAAGTGGAAGGCTCCCTAGTGCCCGGACCCGCGGTTATCAGGCCTGAGTCGGCGCCGTCCTCGACGCCATCGGTCAGCACCATTGCAGCCCTCAGCACCATTTGTGGTGCCATGGGCCCTGATGGAGCCGTTGTCAGTGCCAGTTTGTCACTCAGCGCCGTGGCTGCTGTTGAGCACGGCGCCGTGTCCTTGGGATTCGGTGCCATGTGGGTGTCTGATTCTGCTGTTGGCGCTATCACCAGTGCCACCTCGGTGCCGTCTGTGGCACTGTGGAGCCAGGTGGTGCCATCCTCTGCGCCAGTGGCACCGTCGTAGCCGTCTCTGCCCTTGGCATTGCGAGTGGTGCCGTGGGGCCGGATGGCACCATGGCTGATCCCGACTCTGGAGCTGCTGTTCGGGCTGGGGCCATGCCCTCTGTGGATTCCACTCACAGTGCTGTAGGGGGCACTGGCTCGGGCATGGTTTCAGTTTCTGGCACCCCATTTGGCAAGGATGGCACCAGATGCCCTCTTACGGTCTGGCACAGGGCCTCGTCCTCTACCTCTTCGGAGGCGGAGTCGGGATCTGAGTCAGACTAACAGTCTGACTCCTTGGGGTTGACTGTTGGGGTGGGCTGCCCTGTAGTATCCTCGACAAGCCAGAGTCAGCCCCCCCTTTTGAGGTGGGGTCGGTGGCTGCCAAGACTGGGGTCAGGGGTGCTGACCAGCGGGCAGTGGTACAGGCCACCATTGCTCTGCAGCCCAGTCTTGGTGAGTTCACTGACCCCTCAGCAGTGGTACTCCCACCTATGGTGTGCCTGGATCGCCCAACTTTGGAGCCGATCAGAGCACCTACGGAAGGGGAGTATACTGTGCCCTGAATAGCTCCTTCGGGTGCTGGCCAGGGCTGTCGGCTACCTAGGTTGGCCCTCTCAAGGAGGAGGGCTCTTTCAGACTCCAAGGGGTAGAGGGGCATGGGGTCTGCAGGGCGACCTTTTCTGGGGCCCACTCAGGCTCTGGAAGAAGCCGTAGTGTGGATCTCTGCTCTTCCTCCTCTGTGTCTTTGAGGGAGCCCCATTCTTTTGAGGTAGAGGACCATCCTTCTGGACCTATATGGCCCCGGTTGCCTCACAGGGGGGGATTCTTCCGTATGCAGCAAAGGCAGTACCGAAATGGTTGTTCAGCTGTCAGCTGTGGAATCTTCCGGAGCACCTTCATCTTCGGGTGCTCTTGGTCCGCTCCTTAGCCCAGGTGGAGGTCAGCCGATATCTCTTCTGGACTCTGTCCTCATCCCTCTGCCACATTCTCCTGCACTCCCAGGCATCCTTGGTCCTAGTGGGCCTTTCTCATGGGAGCAGTTCAGGGCTGTGTCTGCTTGGTTCCCAGCTTACGTTAGGGCAATGGACAGACAGGTTTTTCAATCGCCCCCCGAGCAGCCGCCCTCTGAGCAGTCGGTGCCTTCCAACCCTTCATCCCCCCCCTCTTCTGGAGGAGAGGAGCTTTCTGTCCACATCTCTCCAGCCGCTGATCTCGCTGAGTATCAGTGTTTCCTCATGAGGATGTTGGAGGACTTGCACCTCACCCTTGCCACTGTAAGCAATCCAGAGCACTCGGCACAAGCCTTTCTAGGTGAGTTCAGGGAGACCACCTTTGTGGTACCTCCCTGGCCTGCAGGCATCATTGTGCTTCTGGCAGAGACTCTTCTCTGGAGTTCCTGCCCCTATGGATCTCTGCCAGCAGTATCGCGCCCCCCCCCCGGAGTTTCCAGGTTCCATGCCTCCTCCGCAGTGCAGATTGACGCTGTTGGACACTCCTGATGGGTTTTACGCCCTTCACCGTGCCCAGCCCCCAGATCAAGATTCCTCAGATTTTGACTTCTGGGGTAGGAGGGCTTTCTACTCGGCACAGTTGTTGCTTTCCGTTTTTGCACATCAGGCCCACTATGCAGCGTATGACAGGTTCTTGTGGTCCAGGCTAGGTCAACTCCTAGCCTCGTTGCCTGATACGGAGCAAACCAGACAAGCCATTGCGCACTCTGCGCGTGGCCTGGAGCTAGCAAGGCACCAAGTGAGGGCATCCTAGGATGCCATCGAGGTAGCTACCAGGGTCATAGGGACAGCAATCTGCACTAGGCAGACAGCATGGCTCCGTCTTTCCCGATTGTCACCCTTGGCCCAGCGTAGAGTGATTAACTCCGATCACCAGAGAACCTCTCTCTTCTCCCGTAGAGCGAGACATCATTTGTTGGGGCAACTTCCTTCCCCCTCCGGGAGGTCCTCATCTCACTCTCTCCACTCTCGGGCCTCTCCAGGCCCTGAAGGTTCTCCCTCTTAGTGTGTCACCTACTGAGAGCTAAGGGACTTTGTCCCTTAGGGTGTAAAAGAAAACCCCTTCCGGGGGGGCTCGACACTCACCCAAAGGTGATGAATGGTGAAGATCGACACAGATAAGATATGGAAATTACGTACCTACATTTAATTCTGATCTTTCTGTGTATCTTCATTCATCACAACCCCACCCTCCATCCCCCTGGGACCTCAGTCTCTGGGTCCACCTCCCTGTCTGTACCCAACCTCGCCCCCCTCCTTTCTTTGTTAGTAGTGGGGTAAACAGGGGCACATGGGGGACTATGTTCTGGGTAGAGTAGTCAGCATGGGGCGCACTCCTTCTCTAGTGCGTTTGCGCCACCCCTGTGGGGTGGGAGTTGGTAGTTGCCCCCCATTCTCTCCTCCTCCTCGTCCCGTCCATCTTATTTTTCTTCATCCTTAGGACTATCCTTTATTACACAAAAAAAAAATCCTTTTCCTTTTTCACCAAAATCTTTCCTTGAGAGGGTGTTAATTCTCTGTGCCCTGTCCTTCTTCCAGAATAGCCGATTCTGCTCAGAAGGAGTTTTTACCAGCCATTATGTGCCTTGAATTCTGGCAAGAAGCCTTTGGCTACTCCTTGCTGTTCCCAAACAGTCTGGAGAAGGACCAGGGTTTGGGATGTGTTAACCTTCTCTCCTCTCTTCCTACCTTCTAAATTCTTTGTCCCACTCTACCTCCCTCCCTCCTCTATTTCCAGAGATTGGGGTCCCTCTCAATCCCTTTAGTTTCCAACTTCTTCTTTCTGTCCTCTCAGTCGTTATTTCTCCTTTTAGTTTTATGTCTTTTCCTTTTTCCTGTCCCTTGGACTTCCTTGTCCCACCCTCCACTCCCTTCCTCTTACCTCTCCAGCGACTCAGAACTGGCAGGCAGGCCAGGTCGACCAGCCTAATGGCCAACCCATGAGCACCACATAATCACGTCCAGCCCTCGTGACACCGATAGTACGTCAGCTCCGCCTACCTAAAAAAAAAAAGGCTCCCATGGGGTCATGACCTCTGGCCACGTACCCAAAGGTGATGAATGGTGAAGATACACAGAAAGATCAGAATTATGGTAGGTACATAATTTTCATTTCCTCACTTGGAAAAAGGCCTTCCTGGTGGCCATCACCTGGGCCCATAGAGTTTCTGAAATACATGCACTGGTCACTGACCCCCCTGTACACTGTATTTCACAAGGACAAAGTGGTTCTTAGGACTCATCCTAAGTTTCTCCCTAAGGTTGTCTCAGAGTTCCATCTAAACCAAACTTTAGTCCTTCCTACCTACTTTGCAAATTTCCAGAATGAAGGGGAGCGTAGCCTTCATTCACTAGATGTTAAGAGAGCATTGCGGTTCTATCTAGGTAGAACAAAAGAAATTTGCAAAGTTCAAAAAATATTTGTTTCCTTCAGCAAGACCTGGCTTGGTCAACCTTTCACTATCAGATATATTTCAGCATGGCTGGTGGCTTGCCTTCGCCACTGCTATCCTAAGGCACAGGTCAAGCTGGAAGGCAGTGTACACTCACTCTACCAGAGCAGTCGCGGCATCTCTAGCAAAAATCCGTAATGTCCCCATTGCAGATATTTGCAATGCTGCTACCTGGAGCGCCATGCATACTTTTGTTAAGCACTAGACCTTGGATGTCCATGCCAGACATCTGTCGTTTGGAAGAACCATTCTTAATGGACTTCTGTCCTAAGTATGTGAGCTCCTTATCTCCTGCTGCCCGTCTCGGGGGGATTATTTAGCTTGGTACTCTCCCATTAGTGTGAATGAATGGTGGAGACTTTATGTCCAGGAAGATATGGAGATTACGTACCTACCATAATTCTTGATCTTCTTGGACGAAGTCTCCACCACTCATTCACACACCCACCCACCATGCCCCGAGCTCACTTCTCTGTTTTTGGTCTTCACTCCCTCAGTGGCTGAGCTGTGAAGACTTAATTGTTGACCCTCTTACACGGGTCATTTGGACTATCTTTATGTCTGATCTTTAGTTTAGTCCTTCTAGATTAGTTACGCTGCACCTCCTCGGGGGGGGGAAGGTACTGAGGCGGTTGGAGGGTCGACGCTGAGATAGTCATTACTGGACAAGCTGAGGCTCACGGTGTCACTCCTCGCGGTTCCATCTCGGGTGCCAGCCCTCTTGAAAAGTTTGCTCCTGCTGGGTCCTAGCATCTCCGGCGGACTCCCATTAGTGTGAATGAGTGGTGGAGACTCCATCCAAGAAGATCAAGAATTACGGTAGGTATGTAATTTCCATTTCTGAGTCACTAATAATATCCAGTGGGAGTGGGTTCCAGGGATTGATAGTTCTGTCTGTAAAAAAATTATTTACGGGGCATACGGTTAAAGCCCCAACCTTGTAGTTGGAGGAGGCGACCCCTAGTATTATAGATATTATTTTTAAAGTCGATACCCATGTTAACCATAAGAAATGGGTCCTGAATGATATTGAACATGAATAAAAGATTCACCCTCAGACATCTAGCAGATAATGACATTAAATTCAAAGATGTAAGTCCGGATTCATATGGCATATCAGAGTGCCCTTTGATGTATTTTGTGAACTTTCTCTGAGTTTTCTCAATATGTAATGTGTCCTGTTTCTTAAAGGGACACCATAACTGAAATGCATTATCTAAATGAGGATGAACATAAGCTCTGTATAATGGTAGTAGCACCCTTTCCTCCTGAGATTTAATATTCCTACGAATGGACCACACAGTACTATTTTCCCTTTTTTTTTGGAAGGTATTAGTTTTTTGCTGCTGGCCTACATCCAGAGGGTGCCCTCCGACGTCCACCATCTGGCACTGACATGGACCCAGGGCTTGCTCCCCCCGGCAGAGTTCCCCAACACCCCCACCGAATTCAAGGGGCCAGTGCCGTTGCTGGCCGGGAGCAGAGCCTGCGAGACGCCCTCCATCACTCTGTTACAGCAAGTGTTTTTTTCCTTTTTCCTTCCCCTAGGGGTCGGGGCGTCCAATGACACCTGTGGAGTGGAGCGCGCACATGTCCGCATGTGCTCCCCTCCAAGCGTCTGCCCCGACTCCTCCCTTGTCTGCAACACTGCAGCTGTGTCCCCCAGCCTCCGCTAGGGGGCATCCAGGCGCCCGACAGCAGAAGCCCCCCTCCCCGGAGAAGGAGAGTAGTCCATTGGACATTCAATCCATCCTTGCTGACTGCCAGCAGTCCATGCTCGTTCCCGAACACGGGTCGCCGGTGTTGCACGAGGTAAGATGACCAGCGCCTCAGCCCTCTGCACCACTGGCCCAGCTTCTATTTGCTTTTTTAATACTTTTATTTACCTGCATACTAGGTGAGAAATCTTGCATTATATGAACACCAAGATCTTTTTCCATGGAGGTACTTGCAAGTAAATTGTCATCTAAACAGTATGAATGACATAAGTTATGAGGACCTAAATGCATGATTTTACACTTGCCATGATTTTATTTCATGCCCTATGTTTTGACCCAGTTAGTTATAAGGTCTAAGTCTTTTTAGATAATCTCAACACTGTCATGATCAGAACAGGGTTCACCAATTTTAACATCATCTGCAAATTTTATTGATTTGGATTGACAATTATGAGTTAAATCAGCAATAAAAGCTTGAAACAAACAAGGGCCCAGCATGGACCCCTGTGGAACCCCCACTGCAGACATGGCCAATATTCGAGAGATGCCCATTAATCAGTACACGCTGAGTGCGACCAATCAACCATTGTGCAATCAAGTTTATAATATTAAATGTTAATCTGTAGAGAACTTAGCTTCTGAACAATAGCCCAATGGAGTATAGAATCGAAAGATTTTCTAAAGTCTATATATACAATATCATACTGTAGTCTATTATCTATTTGAAGGCTGACATCCTCATAAAAGCATAACAGATTAGACAAGCAACTGCAACCTTTCTTAAAACCATGTTGATCAGGATCCAATTTGTCCAGAGTATCAGAAATTATTTCTTTAATGAACCCTTCCAAAAGTTTACATAATGGAGATGTAAGGCTAATTGGTCTGGAGATCCTATGTGTGTCAGTCTTCACCATTCATCACTAGTGGGTTATAACGCCAGAGCTAGGACCCCGCAAGAGAGTTTTTTTTCCTAAGGGTGGAGTCGACACAGTGCTGGCGCCACCATTGAGGCTGACGTTCCATGTGGCGCTCGCAGGTTGGCCGTTATCTGTCGTCGACTCCACCCCAGCTCCAGTTCTTCTTCTGCCATTGAGCAGAGACTGAAGACCTCGTGTGGAGACTGTATTCGAATTGAGTTTTCAGACAACTTGAAGTCTTGCTGTATTCTGACAACTGCAGTTAGCCCCAGCCTTTAAACTGCCCCGGAGAACAAAGGGTTAACATTTCTATGCAGAGCATAGAATGCTGAGCTCGAGCTCGGTTGATGTCTCTGTCTGTTTCCCTTTGAACGCTAACCGTCAGATTCTTTACTCCGCCTCACTGAACAGTCACTTCCGAGATTCCTCCTGCAGCTCGGTTTGAAATTCAGTTTGTGTCGTTTTTTTTCATCAGTTTCTAACGGAAAAAAAAGTTTTCCGCATAGTCGGTTCAGTCTCTGTCTGTGGTACCATGAGTACTAGATAGGTTTTGTGCTGTATTTCTGTGTGGAACTTGTAAAAAGTGTGGATTGGTTCGGCCGAACCGATCATTTGTTTAATTCTTGTGTAACTTTAGTGTGTGGTTACCAGTTCTTATCGGTTCTAAAAAAAAAAAAAAAAACGTGTTTTGAAACTTTTTTTCCAAGACCCGTGACACAGTTAGGAACCGATAAGGGAGTCTTGCCTGGCGGTTGCCGAAAAAAGGGTAAGTTTGCTTAGGTTGGCCATGTCTGAGAAACCCAAGAAAAAAACAGGCCCACTGGGTTTCAACACTGCAGTGAGTGTGGGGAGGTCTTTGCTAAGGCTGATCCCCACACCGCCTGTGTTTATTGTCTGGGGTTTGATCACCTCGATTCAGACTGCCAAATTTGCAAAAATTTTCCAAAATCTACCCTGGAAAAGAGATTAGATAGACTGAGGGAAAAGGAGGCTGAGAAGTCCGTTGATCTGGATGGTCAGACCGGTTCGGTTCCGACCGAGCCAGAAGGAGTGCCCTCTGACCAGGACGATACTTCTTCAGGCAAAAGGAGAGCCGATCCTAAGGGGTCGGTTCCTACTAAAAGAAAGCGCAAAGACAAATCATCTGGTTCGGATCCAGAGGTTCATGTTCCGACCGCTGAAGAAATAGCCAGAGCAATTCGGATTGCGGAATCGCTTCGTCTGGTTCCGACCGATCCAGCACCTTTTGGCAGGAGCTTGGTTCAGTCAGTTCCCCCGGTTCACGATTATACTATGGAAGAATTTTATGAACCGGAGTTTGAGGAGGAAGGGGAGTTTGAAGATGATGATGGTGATGGTGAAAGTCTAGATGTGCCTGTGGAACCGGACATCTCCCCAAACAGACCTTCAGGTGTATCCCCTCCTAGGCTTTCTGAGTCCCCTTCCCACTTTATGTTCTACAGAAAGGTGGCTGAGACCCTCCAGCTTCCTATGGAAGAGGCAATGGAGGATCAGGAGGAGCCTGATTATGTAGAAATGATGGACATCCCAGAGTCCAGGAGACTGTCTATTCCTCTTCACAAATCTTTTGGGAAATAGACACAAAAAATTCTGAAGTCTCCCAATTCTATACCTCCTGTGGACAGAAGAATGGACAAGAGGTATACACTCTCAGGCTGAGAAATTGAGTTTTTGTGTCACCAGTGCAGCCATGTTGGGGTTGTGCAGGCTGCTGCCTGTGATAAGGCAAGCATTCCCTTGGCTTCACACCCCCCAGACAAAGACTCTAGGAATGTTGATGCCATAGCAAAAAAGCTGTACATGGCATCTTCCCTGGGACTCAGACAGGCAAATTATATGGCTTATACAGCTAGGTACCAGAAGTCCAGGTGGGACGCTGTACTGGCACTGGCTAAACAGGCCTCCCCCAGCTAGCCAAGGAGCTGGAGGCGGTGGCTGCAGATGGGATTGAGGCATCTAAAGTTCAGTTTCATGCTGCTGTGGACTCTAATGATGTGTCATCAAGAGTCATGGCTACATCTGTGACTCTTCGGAGAATGGCTTGGCTCAGATGTACTAGCCTCTCACAGGACACCCAGGCTAAGGCCATGGATTTTCCTATAGTGGGTAATTCTCTGTTTGGGGAGCAGACAGAGAATTACATGAAGAAAATGGATGAATACAGGACCACTTACAGGAGTGCTCAGGCCAAGGAGAGGCAGGCAACTCCTCAAAGGCAGCAGTCTAGGGGCAGGGGCAGGCCTTTTCAAAGGACCTTTTACCAAGCACAGGCCTCTTCTTCCTTTTCACAGAGGGGTTCTTCAGAGGGAGAGGCAGAAGGGGGATGAGCAGGGCTGCATCCACTCCTCAGCCTAAGGCCCCTGCCAAGCAGACAGCCTGATGGGCCTGCCCGGGTCGACTCTCCTATTTCAGTAGGGGGCAGGCTGGCTTACTTTGTCCAGGACTGGATGTCTATTACATCAGACAAGTGGGTCCTGGAAGTAGTAAGCCAGGGACTGGTTCTCAGCTTCAGAAAATTTCCAAAGATGAGGCCAGATCTTTCCACCTGCAAATCTCTCGGAAACCCTTGCCCTAGAGGCAGAGGTTTCTTCTCTTCTAGCCTTAAGAGCCATAGAGGGAGTACCTACCCTACACTGGGGCAAAGGACTGTACTCCAGGTACTTTCTGACCCCAAAAAAGACAGGGGAGTGGCGACCCACCCTAGACCTAAGATATCTAAACAAACATATTTTAAAACCAAAGTTCAAGATGGTAACTCTGGGAATAATTCTGCCCTCTCTAAGGCCTGGGGACTGGTTAGCCTCATTGGACCTCAAAGATGCCTACTTTCACATTCCCATCAGGTGCTCCCACAGAAAGTACCTCAGGTTCAAGTTGCCCTCAGGCCACGATCAGTTCAGTGCAATGCCCTTTGGCCTAACCTCAGCCCCATGGGTTTTCACAAAGTGCCTGGCAGTAGTAGTTGCCTTTCTAAGAAGGCAAAAGATTTCCATTTTGCTATATCTAGACAATTGGCTAATAGTGGGCCAGTCTCCAGACCAAGTCAAGTCTCACCTGCAAGTGACCCAGCAAGTGCTCACTTCTCTAGGATTTCTTCTCAGCCTTCCCAATTCAGTTATTGAACCAGTCCAGCTTCTTACCTTTATAGGGACAGAACCGGACACAGAGCAAGAGCCTTGCTTCCTCTAGAAAGGGCAAGGGTTCTTATGAAACTAGCCTCTTCCTTCAGCCTTCAGCTATCTCCACCAGCAAAGCATTTCATCCAGCTCTTGGGCCACATGGCAGCTTCAACAGTAGTGGTCCAAGGGGCAAGATTCCAGATGAGGGATATTCAGTTCCACCTGAGAGCTTTTCAGTCTCAGAGGAAGGATTCTCTTACCAAACTGATCCCAGTGATTCTGACCTTGATCCAAGCCCTCCAGTGGTGGCAGGATCAGGACAATTTAAGACAAGGTGTTTCTTTTGCTACTCAGCCTTGTTCAGTGGTCCTTACCATGGATGCTTCTCTTCTGGGCTGGGGAGCCCATCTGGGTTCCCTTACTGCCCAGGAGCTGTGGTCCCCCCAAGAATCCCTTCTCCATATCAATCTCCTTGAGCTCAGGGCAGTTTTCTGGCCCTAAAGGCTTTCTCTCAGTCAGTACAGAATAAGGTGGTTCAGGTCAGAACAGACACCACCACCACCATGTGGTACATCAACAAGCAGGGAGGCACTCGGTCCACGGCCTTGTGCACGGAAGCCATGAAGTTGTGGTCCCTGGCTTATTCCCTGCAAACCTCTCTGGTAGCAGTTCACCTTCCCAGTGCTCCCATATCTACGGGGATTCCCGTATTTTGCGGGGATTTATATCAGAAAACGGGCTACGGGGAGGAAATCTAAATTTTTCTGAATCTACGGGGATTGTTGTTGGTGCTACAGGGGGAACAGAGGCACACTAAACTTGCCATCGGAGACTCTCACAGAGAGCGAGACTCAACTCTGATTGGTGCCTTCCAGCCTCTGCTGTGATCACGCGCCCTGAGACTCCTGGGAGCCATGTGATCATGTGCTGGGAGGCACCCTGATACACTGTCATCGGAGAGGCCATGCATGCCCTCATGGCTAATAGGACTGCCGATACAATTGCCCCCGATAGGCTAGCCTCTACTATAAAGATCCAGATTTGTGGCGTAGGTAACGGCGGAAGTTTAATTTGGGCGAGCTGTGCAGGCGAGCAGCAGTCAGTGAGTCGAGAGAGAGACGAGAGTTGATTGTGGACATTATATCATCGGCCGACCAGACAAGACAATCGTGTTTTGTGTGGACTTCTAGTGCGACACTGCAACAAGGAACAGCACAAGCAAGGAGAAATTCAGTAGAGTACTATCCGGAGAGTCAAGCGGGACCAACGGCGGCAACCCGTCAATAGAGTATCAATTTTATTTCCACCACATATCATTTCCTTCCAGGATTTCTCATAATTTGCAGGGGTGGTCAGAGACTAAGATAACTAAATGTTATTGACTCAAATATGTACTGAACCCTCAGAGCAAGGACAGTTTAAAAGCAGGGCTCCTGCTGTCCAGGTCATGTCTCTCTGTTATGTGACTAGTGAGATCAAGACAAAAGCTTGCCTGGTAATCCTTTAGAAAGGACCCTTCCACCCAAAGACCCAGTCTGGTAAACTGCTGTAGTATTCAACCAAATAGTCTCACCCATGGAAGAAAAACAGCATCCATTATAATGCTCAGTCCTCCCCTACTACTTCAGTAGTTAATTTTTAAATACATTTTTTTATTTTAAAATGTACCTAGGATATAGCCCAGCTAAGATGCAATGTCATGTTTTCAGTGAGATCCTGCTTCTATCCATTTGCAGAAGTAGGTGGACTTGAACAATGGGAGGTTAAGTAACATGCTGAAGGTCACAAAGGGAGTACTTGGCCCTTATTGGGTTTGAGCCTGTAACCCTTGTGCCAGCGACCTGGGTTTTGAAATAAGCCTGGGCCATCAGGAGCAGGTAGGGGTGGGTAGGTGGATTGAACATCCTGCTAGACGCTCTCTTCCTTGCATGGAGATTAATAATAAATTGACTTGGGCATACAGGAAAACCTACAGGGTTTTCATCAAGGTTTTACAGGGAAAATACAGGAAAAATGAGGATCTGCTACAGGAAAATGCTTTGGCTGATCTGGGAGCACTGCCTTCCAGAGAAGGACAATGTGCTAGCAGATGCACTGAACAGGATCTCTCAGGGCCATCACAAATGGTCCCTGGACCCTCAGGTATTGAAAGTGATTTTTCCAAGGTGGGGTGCTCCAGAGATAGAACTCTTTGCAGCCCCAGACAATCACCAACTCCCTCTCTTTTGTTGCAGACCTCCAGTCTTGGGTTCAGTCCCCCTGGATACCCTGATTCTGAATTGGGAAAGGAAGATCTTCCTGGACATAAGTCTCCACCACTCATTCACACTAGTGGGATTAGCGCCGGAGGCACTAGGACCCATCGGGAGCAAACTTTTGCTGGAGGGTCGGTAGCGAGAAGATGGCGCCCTTGAGCAGCGGTATCGGCGGTAATGACTATCTCGGCGACGACCCTCCAACCGCCTCAGTTCCTTTTTTCCCGCCGTCGAGTGCGCTTCAGTGATGACGTCGCTCGCCTGTCGGGAGTCAAACTTCAAACTAGTGCATAGTTTTCAGTTTGTTTTTTTGTAACATTATCACGATAGTAGTATCACTTAATTTTATTCTATTTTCGTTAAATTTTTCTAATATTTTAAATTTAACTTACTTGAAGAAGTCTCGGCCTACTGGACGGAGTCGACCATAAGCAGGTCAGGTGACGGTAGGGAGACTTCGTATGAAAGCTGTTCAGTCAGCGGGCTGGAAGTCGGTCAGCCTCCTTCTCCTCAGCGAGTTCCGACAGCGGTCAGTCCGATGCCGGGGATGGCGGTCCCCGATCGGCATAAAATAAGCGGTCGCATTCTCGCGGCACCGTTCGGCCTTGAAGCTCTTCTTACATCACAGGTCAAAAGAAAGCATCTTTTCGGTAGCCCTCTATCCGGCATGTCTCGCGTCGGCGGTCAGTTATCGTTGCTAGTTGCGGTCTCCTTCTTGGTCGCCAACTTCCGGTGTCGTCGTCCTCGACACCGGGCCCTCCGCCTATAGGTAGGACTCCAGATGAGCAGTTTCATCAGTGGGCGCTCTTGATGGAGGCGATGGGCTCGGAGGTTGGTTCTTCTGCCTGCTCGGTTGCCTCAGAGCCCTCGGGCTCCTCCTGCGATCCAGGTAGGGTGGTTGGACCTTCTTGAGTATGCAGGCTCCTTCTTTAAGTGCCAGCGACTCCGATGTAGGTGTTTCCCCTACGCATGGCTGCAGCGCGAGGGCCACACCGATGCCCTTATCTCCGTTTTTCCTCCTCTAGCTTTCCAGGTTCCTGGGGCTTTTCCGGCACCTTCCGCGGGGTCTGTGGGCTTATCGGCACCGTTTTGGTGCCGTCTGGTCTAGCGGTGCCGTGTGGTCAAGCGGCGCCCGTTTGTGGCACCGTTGGCCGGCGGCGCCATCCGCAGCTGCGAGGCGCTGCGGTTCTGCATGCCTCTTCGCCCCCGTGCGCCTCCTCGATGCCGTTTTCAACCCGTTTTGCCGTCTCGTCGCGGGGGCCCTCAGGGACTCTCCTTGTTTTCTGCTATTTCCTCCTCTCTAATTTTCACCTTTCCTGTCAAACAGTCCTTCCTGGACCATCAGGAGATGATGTTGACCCTGACCCAGACCGGTTGGGTGATGAAGTGGAAGAAACAGGATCTTTCTTTGCTACAGAGCCTGTGGTCGAGAACCTGTCCTTTAAGTCTCTGTTGAAGAACCAGAGATCCACTCTTTCTCTCCAGACTACAGACATCGATCCTGGGAAGATATTAAGACTCCAGTATCTTCATGCTTCGGAGATCCCTCGGTTTGACTCCTCAATCCAGCCTTCCTTGAGGCGCTGTCTCAAATGGTATGGAATAATCCTGCTCTTATTCCTCAGTGGCTAAATCCATTGATAAGAAGTATTCAGCTCCCAAGGATCGTCCCTTTTGGCATCCCAAGCCTTTGCGGATCTATTGTAGTCCTGGCAGAGAATGACAAGGTCGTTCTTCCTCAAACTACTACAGCTCGACCTATTAACAAAGAGTCTCATAAGATTGATTCATTAGGTAAGAGAGTCTTTGCTGCCTCCACTCTAAGTATCGTATTGCCAGTTATCAAGGCTATTTTTCTCAGTATGAGTATATCCTGTGGCACTCTATGAAAAGAATGGTTGAAGCTCTTCCAGATTCGGACTCCAAGTCAGAGCTTCTTCTGACGTTATTAAATGTATTGAGTCCAATAACCAACAGGTCAAAGCCGCCATGGACACTTCGACACTGCTTCTCGCTCAGCAGCGCGAGGTTTGTACTCGGGCCATTCTCTGGCTGCGTTCTTCTGGCTTCACGAATGATGCTCAGCAGCAGGTAATGGCGCTGCCTTTTGATGGCTCCTATCTTTTTGGCCCTCAGGTGGAGCAAGCCTTAGAGGCCACTCAGAAGACTAGATCGGCCATTAAATTGGCCAGACCTCCGCCTGCCCCCTCTCGGGGGCATGTGAACAGACGTCACTTTCATAGTCGTCAGTCCTTTCGAGGCAGAGGCAGGGGAAGCTTCCATAAAAGCCAACCTGCCCAACCTCAAAAGAAGATGCAGCAGAAAGCACAGGGGCCTAAAGCCCCCAGCGCCACCTTATGAATTGCTGGCCCAAGTTCCATCCACTCTGCCCAAGGTGAAACTTTCTCCTCTGGTGGGAGGTCGTCTGATGTACTTCTACAACCAGTGGAAGTCCATAACTTTGGACAAATGGGTCCTTCGGATAATTCGCGAGGGTTATTCTCTCAATTTCTTGGAAACCCCCGCGAATTGTCCTCCCAGACGACAACCCAGGTTGTCGGCCTCTCAGTCAGACCTCCTCACCGCCGAGATCCAGGGCCTTCTGAACAACAGGGCAATAGAACTGGTGCCCCCGCATCTGCGAAACACAGGGTTCTACTCCCATTACTTTCTGGTTCCAAAGAAATCTGGGGGGATGCGCCCCATTCTAGACCTCAGAAAGTTAAACAAATTTCTCCCCAGGGAGAAATTCAAAATATTCCCTAGGTACCCTGTTACCCTTGCTGCATCAGCACGACTGGCTGGCCTCCCTGGATATGCAGGATGCTTACCAGCATATCCCGTCCACCCGACCCACATGAAGTTCCTCAGGTTTGTAGCTTTGGGTCAGCATTATCAGTTCAGAGTCCTGCCCTTTGGGCTATCCTCGCGCCCGCTGAGTTTTTACAAAGTGTTGTGCAGTTCTGCCAAGCGCATCTCAGGAAGATCGGACTCCAGTGTTTCCCTCCTGGACGATTGGCTTCAGCAAGCCCTTCCAGCCAAGGGACTTTGGAAGCCGTGCAAGCGACTTCGTCTTCTCATGTCCATGGGAGTTCTGCTGAATTTGAAAAAATCTCAGCTGCAGCCCTCCCAGAGGCTCCCTTTTCATAGGGGCAGCTTCTAGACACCTCTTCATGAAGGCTTTCCTTCCAGAGGACAGAAGACTCGACATCCTTCGGATGGCCCGTTACATCGGGGAGAACCAATCGGTTACAGCTCTCTCGATGCAACGCATGTTGGGTCTCATGGCGTCCTCGGTGTTCACTGTACCCCTGGCCGGTTGCACACGAGAACCACCCAATGGATGCTCTCCCTCAGTGGTCTCGACCTCTCACCCCCCAGTCTTATCCCATCAGGTGGCGGAGGCCCCTTGAAGGTCTCTCACCTGGTGGTCTCGAACAATCTCCTGGAAGGATTCCCCTTTGCTCCCCGGATCATCAGATCTCCATCACCACAGACGCATCGCTAATGGGATGGGGAGCTCACTGTCACTCCCTCCACACTCAAGGTGTATGGACTCAGTTTGAAACTCATCTCCACATAAATGTCCTGGAGATGAGAGCAGTCTCTATCGCGATCCGAGCTCTGAAGGATGTCCTTTGTCACAAGAACATTTCTCCTTCAAGCGGACAACAAAGCTGTGATGTATTACATCAACAAGCAAGGCGGTGCTCATTCTACCCCTTTGCAGGAAGCAATGAGGGTGTGGGAGTGGTGCTTGGAGCACAAGTCTCTGATTCAGCGGTTTATCTGCCAGGTATACAAAACAAACCTAGCAGATCACCTCAGCAGAACGGAGGCAGACACTCACAGTGGTCTCGATCCAGCCAGTAGCTGGTCTCTGTTCAAAGAGTGGGGACTCCAGACCTGGACCTTTTGCATCCCCACTCAGCATAAAACTGCCTCTCTTGCTGCCAGAAATCCAGGGCCTGGCATTTTCTGTCAGGATGCGTTCAGGCTGCGGTGGACAAAAGCGCTTTCTTTACGCCTTTCCACCGCTTCCTCTAATCCAGAGAGTACTCCTCAAGTTCAAGTCTCAGGGGACCAAAATGATTCTCATTGCTCCCTCCTGGCCTCGGCAACTATGGTTTCCTCTACTCAACAGTATGTTGGCAGCCTCTCCGAGACCACTTCCCTTGCAAATCAATCTTTTGACTCAGGGTTCGTTGGTCCATCCCAACCTGAAATCACTTCACCTTCATGCTTGGCTCCTGAAGAGGTGGAAGTGAATCGGTTCAACGTCTCTCGTAGAGTCTCAGAACATCCTTCTGGCTGCTTTCATAAACCAGCCACCCAACGTAGCTTCCAAATGGAAACGTTTTTCTCTCTGGTGTACAAAGTCCTCTTGAATCCCTTTTCCTGTCCTCCTGACAAGGTTCTGGAGTATCTTTTGGACCTATCAAACTCAGGTCTCAGTACTCCACAGTTAAAGTTCACCTTAGTGCCATCTCAGCCGTTCCATGAGCGGTTTCTTCCTTGACTCTGGCTCAGTTGCCTATAGTGAAGAGATTTCTAGGGATTCTTCATACCAGACCCCTGTTAAGCGTCCAGTTGCAGCCTGGGACATTAACCTGGTGCTGGACATGCTCACTGGAAGCCTTTGACCCTAGCTACCTGTGAGCTAAAATTTCTTACCTGGAAGACTGCCTTCCTGGTGGCCATTACCTCAGCCCGCGGGGTCTCTGAGATACATGCCCTGGTTACGGACCCTCAAGTATACCTGTATTCCATAAAGACAAGGTAGTTCTCCGTGCTCATCCTAAATTTCTTCCCAAGGTTGTGTCAGAATTCCATCTAAACCAACCTCTGGTACTTCCCTTACTTCGCTAATTTCCAAAATGAAGGGAATGAGCTCTTCATTCCTTGGATGTTAAGAGAGCCTTGGGTTCTATTTAGATAGAACCAAGGATGTTATGAAGACTCAGCAACTGTTTGTTTCTTTCAGCGACACCTGGCTGGGTCAACCTGTCGCTATCAGATGCATCTCATCATGGTTAGTGGCATGCTTGACATTGCTATTCCATAGCTCAAGTTAAATTAGAAGGTAGAGTGTACGCTCACTCTACTAGAGGCGATCGGCATCCCTAGCGGAAATCGCAATGTTCAATTGCAGATATCTGCACGCCGCCACCTGGAGCTCAGTGCATACCTTCGATTAAGCATTATGCACTGGATGTTCATGGCGTCATTCCGATTCGGCAGAACTATCCTTAATGGACTTCTGTCTTAGTCGGCGTGAGCTCTGGCTCTCCTGCCGCCCTTTTGGGGATTATCAGCTGGTACTCTCCCACTAGTGTGAATGAGTGGTGGAGACTTATGTCCAGGAAGACATGAAAATTATGTACCTACGTAATTCTTGATCTTCTTGGGCGGCCCCACCACTCATTCCTGCCCACCCTCCATCCCCCAAGCTCACGCTGTGTTGGTCTTCACTCCTCAAATCTTTGGGCCGTGAAGACTTCTTTGTTGACCCTTCTTACCGGGTTATACGGACTATCTTATGTCCGTTTTTGAGTTAGATTTACTCTTTACGTTAGTTGCGCTGCACCTCCTTGTAAAAAGGTACTGAGGCGGTTGGAGGTGCATCGCGAGATAGTCATTACCAGCTCGAGCCGCTGCTGCTAATTGCCGTGCCTCGTGGCACCATCTCTTGCGCCGACCCTCCAGCAAAAAGTTTGCTCCCGATGGGTCCTAGTGCCTCCGGCGCTAATCCCACTAGTGTGAATGAGTGGTGGAGACTCGTCCAAGAAGATCAAGAATTACGGTAGGTACGTAATTTTCATTTTCTGTATGCCTTCCCTCCCTTCCCACTTTTGTTTAAAGTTTTAGTCAAAATAAGGTCTCAACCTTGCAAAGTGATTCTGATTGCTCCAGATTGGGCCAGACAGCCCTGGTACCCCCTGTTGTTGTCCCTAGCAGTCCATCTTCCCCTGTCTCTTCCCAGGAATTACAAACTGTTAACATCCTCTCAGGGAAGGATTTGGTACCCCAATCTTCAGTCTCTCAATCTCAAGGCATGGCTCTTGAAGAGTTAGAGTTTGCAGATCTGCATCTTTCCCAAGGGGTTCTGGATATTCTCAAAGCTTCTCGAAAGCCCTCCACCAGAAAGACTTATAACTCCAAATGGAAGAGATTCAGCATTTGGTGTTCTAAGAAGCATATTTCTCGAGATACTGCTGGATTGCCTATGGTTCTGGATTATGTGGTCCATCTTAATGGCCTAGACCTCAGACCAGCTACTCTTAAGGTACACTTGTCAGCTGTTTCTGCATTTTTGTCTGTGGGGAAGTCTTCGTCATGATCTTCTCATCTTGTGTTCTGTAAATTTTTTAAAGGATTGCTTCACACCAATCCTCCTTTTAGAGACCCTGCCCCTGCCTGAGATTTGAATGTTTGCATTGCTCAACTTATGCAACCCCCTTTTGAGCCTATGTCTTCAGCAGAGCTTAAGTACTTGACTTGGAAAACTGTGATCTTACTTCGAGAGGGCTCTTGCAGTAGGTAATTACATATAGGACTGACGTCGGCAGGCGGCAGGACCCCTGAAAAAAATTTCTAGCTAGCGGTCCCTGGCAGGGGACACGCCCCCACGTCAGGTGACGGCATCGACAGCCCGTCGGTATAAAGGGCGGTCCCAGATGCCCGCCTTCCAGTTCTTTCCCGCCCGTCCAGCTCGTGCAGCATCCTATGATGAAGTTCATAAAGCTCAGTCCTGTTGCCATTCGGGTTTTCCGAAAAGTATCAGTATTTGTTTTTTCTTCGTCAGGTGAATGTCGGTTATATCGTCCCCTTCAAAAAAAGTGCGACTGCGATGCGCCTAACTGCCTCTGAGGAAGGTCACTCCTCTGCCTTTCTGTTTAGGCCCCAACCACGCGGTCGACAAGTGCCCGCACTGCCTTCATTTCAATGCAGCCACCCGCAGATGACGCCAGCAGTCTCTAGAAGCCCATCTCCTCAAAAAGAAGATGTCTGCAATGGAGAAGGAGTTGAAAAAACTTCAGCAGGTGTCGACCTCCCCTGAAGGACACAAGACGCGGGACAAAAAAAGGCACCGGGAGAAGGCCTCCTCCTCTGTGACTCCGGCTGGAGCCACGGCCAAGGTAACGTCCCCTCCGGGGGATCGCCCGACGGCAGCCTCCAAGGCTTTGGAGGAGGCGTCGGCCTGCCCGTCGAGTTCGCATTTGAGCCTGCCGGGTGCCTCCGGGCAAAAGGAGGCTTCTGCACGTAGTACTGCCGCAGGCTTGCGGCCTACTGCTGCGGGTGCCTCCCATAAGCCGGACGTCCGGCTCCTCCAATGTCCACCGAGAGAGGCCGCTAAGGACGCCCGACCCTTTGGGGCAGCGCCTGAAGCAGTCTCCCCTGTTCCGGGCCTCTTCCCATCCTCGGCCCGCCTCCGGCGAGGGACCCCGAAGTCGGACACCCGGCTCCTCTGGCGTTAGCGGGATTCACCCTAAGTCGCGCTCGGCTTCCTCCGGCGTGCGCCGGTTCGAAGCCTATGGCAGACCCTGCTCCGTCTGTCATCCCAGGTTCCCCGCAGCTTTCGCTGCCATCCGGGGAGCCCAAGTCCCCCCTGCCTGACCCCGGGGACTTTTCCACTCCGTCCCGAGCGAGGCTGGGGATGCTGCTCTGCCATCGGATCCCCTTCTTACGGAGCCAGATCTGACACCGGCTCCCCGGACGCCGGCTCTGACGCCGGCCCCGATGCTGGCCCCTCCGACGCCGGTGGGGGATATTCCTCTCCCATCAGGCCCTCCACCCCACGGGCATATCACGGTTGATCCACCCGTGGAGTTTCCTACTGGGCCAGCTGCTCCGGCAGCTCCTCCGGTACCTGGGTATCTGCCGTCTTATCCGAAACTAGTTTACCCAGGTCCACAGTATCCTGCGCCGCAGTACCCGGCGCCGACTCCACCGACGCCGCAGTACCCGACGCCACAATACCCAGCTCCGATATTCCTGCAGCCGGGTTACGGATACTCTCCTTACGGATTTCATCCGTACAACTATCCCCCTCCTCTCCTCCTCCACTGCCCCCTAGGCCACCGGTGGATCTCCAGGAGACTCTGGCCTCCTGGTGGGCTGAGGCCAAGGCTCAGCTCATCAAGGAAGTCGAGAGCCATCTTACGGTGATGGTACCACCTCCGGCTCCTGTATGCTCCAGACAGCATACTCCCTCTCCACCTCCAGATTCCCGGGCTCTGCCCTCGGGATCCAGAGAGGGGCAGGACACGTGTCCAGGGATCCCCCCTAAGGAACCCGTTCCTCCCCCTAGACGAGCTAGGGAGTCTTACTCTGCTTCTAATTCCTCTTCTTCTTCTTCTCTTTTGGACTCCTCGGATTCTTCCGATGGTTGTTCCAAGAAAGCCGACGAGCCTCGCTCTCCGTCCAAGCCCCGGCCGAGGACTCCTCCGAAGTCTCCTCCAGAGGATCCGTCCTTCACGGAGTTGCTCAGGAAGATCCAGGAAGTCCATCAGTGGCGTTCCTTAGAGCCAGATCCTCAGTGGGTTAAACTCGCCGGACATCTGGACTTGCCCCTTACGGCCCCTACTCTAGTGCCACCCTGGATCGAGCCTCATGTCCACCTTGTTTCCACCATTTTGAAAAAAACGTCGGCTGTAGCCCCACTTCCTCGGAAGTCCAACAGGCTAAACCAGGCTCTGGAGGGTGTAGACTTTTTAGACTCTCACCCCCGTGCAGACTCGGTTGTGATTATCGCCGCTCATGGCCGGTCAGCACACCCAAAACATTTGAGCTCGTCTCCCCCGGATAAGGAATCTCGCCTTCTGGATCAGTATGGAAGGAAGACCTATGCTTCTTCCACACTGGGGATTAGGGCCCTAAATTATGTAGCACATATGGGGGATTACCAGAAGGCTGTCCTTACCAGCCGGAATCAAGATTGACTCCTTGCCTGACTCCCAAGTCAAGCAGGAGTTAGCCGACCTGGTCCGTTCTGCTCGTTCAGCCAGTCGTCACATTATGAGGATGACCTACGATGCAGTGGACACCGCAGGATGGAGCTCTGCATTCGCCATAAGTCTTCGGCATCACGCATGGCTCCGTGTGTCAGGTCTGGTCCCGGAGGTGCAGTCAGCAATCCAAGAAGCACCTTTCAGAGGTTCTGTGCTTTTCAGTGGTGATGTCAAGGACATCATCACTGACTTGCAGGAGAAGGGGACGGCCCTTAAATCTGTTGATTCAATGTACCATCCCCATCCCCCGCAGCACCGTCCCTTTCGCAGACGCAGCCGGCCTCAAGCGAAACCTCAGGGAAGGCGGGCCACAAATGGGCCCCCACAGCTGCCAGGCCCCCGCCGCCCAAAAAAGCAGCGGGTGCCCCAGCTGCGGCGCTGCCTCACACCACCTGACTCCTTCCCTCTCCCACCACCTCCAGATGCCCCGGAGGAACCGGTAGGAGGTAGATTCTCCCTCCACCTTCCGGGTTGGGAGAGGATAACATCGGATTCATGGGTGGTTCAGATCATAGCAGAGGGGCACTCCATAGAGTTTCTGCAGAAACCTCCACGTCTCCCCCCTCTGAACTCCTCTTACTCAAGGGACCAACTTCCTTTGGTCAAGGAAAAAAATTTCTGCTCTCCTCATGAAGCAGGCCATAGAGCCCGTCCCCCGTCACCTTCACGGGACGGGTTACTATTCCCATTTCTTCCTTGTACCAAAGAAGATGGGAGATCTCAGACCCATTCTCGATCTCAGCTCCCTGAACCTATATGTGGAAGACAAGAGGTTCAGAATGCTCTCCCTTCAAACCCTCTTGCCCCTGCTTCGGCCGGGCCAATGGCTTTTTGCACTGGATATGCAGGATGCGTACCTGCACATCCCCATTCACCCTTCGCACTGAAAGTACTTCAGGTTTGTGTTCAAGGGGGACCACTACCAATTCCGGGCACTCTCTTTTGGTCTTTCCTTGGCTCCCCGAGTCTTTACCAAATGCCTGGCGGTGGTAGCGGCCCACCTGCGTACTTTGGGAGTTCAGGTTTTTCCCTACCTGGACGACTGGCTCCTGGCAGCCCGGTCCAGGGAGGAACTCCTGCATTTTCTCTCCCTCACCCAGCAGGTTTTCACTGGCCTGGGTATCACCATCAACCATTCCAAGTCCCACCTGGATCCTTCCCAGAGACTCCAGTTCATTGGGGCAATCCTCAATATGACAATGTGCAGGGCCTTCCTGCCTCCGGACAGGGGGGCCTCCCTCCAGTCCCAGATTTCCCTTCTATCGGAACGCAGGAGGGTTCCGGCGAGGTTGGTGCTCCATCTCCTGGGGCTTATGGCGGCTGCCATCCCGACGGTTCCGCGCGCACGCCTCCACATGAGGATCTCTCAGTGGACTCTCCACTGTCAGTGGGATCAACTGGTAGACAACCTAGATCATCTGGTACTGATCTCCTCACCGATGATAAGAGACTTGCAATGGTGGATGGTTCGAGAGAACCTATTCCGGGGGGGTCCCCTTTTTTCATCCTCCCCCAGCTCAGACTCTGACCACGGACGCTTCAGGTGAAGGTTGGGGAGCCCATCTGGGTCCTCAACGAACCCAGGGCTTATAGTCAAAATTGGAGTTAGTTCTCCACATCAATGTGCTCAAGCTTCGAGCAGTGCTGTATGCTCTCCAGGCCCTTCACCGATACATCCTTCCCAGTCACCTAGCTGTCCAAACAGACAACATGTGCATGGTGTGGTACATCAACAAGCAGGGAGGGACTCGGTCCTACCCACTATTTAGGGAAGCGATGAGGGTTTGGGAATGGGCAACTCTTCACAACCTTCACCTCATGGCGATCCATGTTCCGGGAGTCGACAATGTCCTGGCAGACAAGCTAAGTCATTCTTCGGCTCTGCCACACGAGTGGGAACTGGACCAAAATGTTCTAAAAAGCATCTTCCAGACTTGGGGGACTCCACAGATAGACCTGTTCGCCTCCTCCCAAAACGCAAAGCTTCCAACCTTTTGCTTGCTTGCTCCAGAGTGAGGCAGTTTCTGGAGTGATGCTCTGTCTCTAAACTGGAAGGACAGATTCGTCTATGCTTTTCCCCCAATTCCTCTGGTCCCTTGTGTGTTGCAGCAACTGGCATTGGAAGGAGCAAGAATGATTCTGATCGCTCCTTTCTGGCCCAGGCAAATCTGGTTCTCTCTTCTACAACAATACTCAGAGGTTCCTCCTCTTCCTCTTCCTTTATCTCGAGGATTGCTGACCCAGGATCAGGGCACCCTGGTCCATCTGGGACTCAAGTCTCTTCAACTTCATGCATGGCTCCTGCAGACCTAGCCCAATATCGCTTTGGCGTCTCTCCTAAGGTGACCGAGATTCTGGTGGAGGCTAGAAAACCCTCCACTAGGTCCACCTACGCCATGACATGGAAAAGATTTTCCATTTGGGCTGCATCCAGGAATGTGGAGCCCTTCTCCTGTCCTGTAGCCGTTCTGCTTGATTATCTGCATCATCTTTTCGACCTGGGTCTCAGTCACTCCTCTTTGAAAGTCCATATGGCGGCTATTTCAGCCTACCATGTCCCTTTCGCTGATAAGGCATTTGCCCAACTGGAGGTAGCCAAGACTTTTCTCAGAGGGGTCCTTCATCTCAGACCCCCTGTTCGGACTCCGGCTCCCCCCTGGGACTTGAACTTTGTTCTCAAGAAACTTACCCTTCCTCCTTTTGAGCCTGCGGCTTCCAGAACTTGAAGTTCTTATCATGGAAGGCGCTCTTCTTGGTGGCCATTACTTCTGCTCTAGAATTTCTGACTCTAGGCTCTTATGTGCAAAATCCCTTATCTGATCTTTCACAAAGAAAGAGTAGCTCTTCATACCAGATCCTAAGTTTCTCCCAAAAGTGGTAGTGGAGTCTACCTTAAATCAGTCTATTGAATTACCTGCCTTTTTCATGAGTACTCCAACCAAGGAGAATACTTGCTCCATACCATGGATACACAGGATTCTGAGATACTACACCGATAGGACGAAGGATCTCAGAAAGACTGATCAGTTGTTCATCTCTTTTGCTCACAAAAGGGAAGGCAATGTTGTCTCCAAGCAATGCCTATCAAAGTGGTTGGCTCATTGCATCACTTTCTGTTATGACAAGTACAACAAGACCCTACCGGGTCAAGTCAGAGGTCACTCCACCCGAGGAGTAGCAGCCTCTGCAGCTTGCTTCAAGAATGTGTCTGAGAGAGCTGTCAGAGCCGTTGGGGCCATCTCTGACTTTTCCGCCTTTTGCGGTATCTTGGGTCGGGATGGCGCCCAGATAGGCACTGGCTCCGATACTGCTGCTGCCCATGGCGCCATGTCTTCTTCACGCACTGTTCATGGTGTGGTTGGGGGCTTTGGTACCGGCTCTGGTGCAGTCTCCCGGACTGGTACCCCATTCGGTTGGCATGAGAGTGGGCATCCACGTACTGTGTGGCACCAGACCTCGGTCTCCACCTCCTCGGAGGCAGAGACGGACTCTGAGTCAGACAAGCGGTCTGACTCTTTGGAGTTGGCTGCTCACATGGACACCCTGGTAGTGTCCTCGACTGACCGTAACCAGCCCCCCTCTGATGAGCGGGCAGTTGCCCCTGGGTTCAGGGTCAGGGGTGCTGACCAGCAGGCAGTGGTGCAGGCCACTATTGCTCTGCAGCCTTGCCTCAGAGGGTTTTCTGATCCCTCAGTGGTGGTACCCCTTCAGGTGGTGTGCCTGGATCACCCAACTTTGGGGTCGATCGGAGCACCCACAGGAGGGGAGGGTGCTGCTCCCTGGGTAGTCCCTTCAGGGACTGACCAGAGTTGTCAGCTGCCTAGGCTGGCATTTGTGAGGAGAAGGGCTCTATCGGACTCCGAGGGGTCGTGGTTCAACATGGTGACCCTTTTCTGGGACCCACC
This sequence comes from Neoceratodus forsteri, assembly GCA_016271365.2. Lineage (NCBI taxonomy): Eukaryota > Metazoa > Chordata > Ceratodontiformes > Ceratodontidae > Neoceratodus > Neoceratodus forsteri. The sequence goes on from CM028137.1 coordinate 359,179,331, forward strand.
CGGGTTCGGGAAGGAGTCATAGTGCGGACTTCTGCCCTTTCTTTTCTGTCTCCTCGAGAGGGCCCTGTTCTTTGGAGGTAGGGGACCATCCTTTTGGAGTTCCACAGCCCCGGTCACCTCACAGGGGGGAAATCTTCAGGACACAGCCCAGGCAGTTCCAATGGTTGACCAGCTGTTGGCTGAGTTTTCTGGAGCTCTCTCTTCCCTTGGGGCTCCAGGTGCACTCTCTTGCCCAGGCAGAGGACAGCCCATTCCTGTTGTCGGCTCTGCCCCCACTCCTCTGCCACCTTCTCCTGCTCTCCCAGGCATTCTTGGTCCTAGTGGACCTCTTTCCTGGGAGCAATTCAGGGCTGTGGCTTCTCATTTTCCCTCTTATGTTATTGCCATGGACATGCAGGTGTTCCAACCTCCACTTGAGCAACCAGCCACAGAATCTTTGAGGTCCTCCGCTTCTTCATCCTCCTCTTCGGGAGGAGAGGAACCATCTATCCACATCTCCCCTGCTGCTGATCTCATGAAGTATCAACGTTTCCTCATGAGGATCTTGGAGGACCTGCATATCATCCCACCCACTCAGCACAGTCTGGAGCAATCGACGTGCACCTTCTTGGGTGATTTCAGTGTGGACACCCTTGCGGTGCCCGCCCTGGCCTGCTCCCTTTTGGGAGGCGTCATCGTATTTCTGACAGAGACCCTTTCCTGGAGTCCCAGCCCCTAGGGATCTCCACCAGAGGTACTGTGCCCCCCCACCCAGAGTCTCCAGGTAGTTTGCCTCATCCTCAGTCAGGACTGACGCAACTGGACACTCCCGATGGGCTTCGCACCCTTCACCATGACTGACCCCCAGATGCAGATTCCATGGATTTTGACTTCTGGGGGAGGAAGACTTTCTACTCGGCATGGTTGCTCCTTTCAGTATCTGCACATCAGGCCCACTACGCTACCTATGATAGGATCTTCCCTTGTCAATCATCACCATTCATTACTGATTGGGTGTAAGCTGGAGGTGTGTACCTGCCATGGGAGTTTTTTTCCCCCAGAGGAGTTGGCGACAACAGCGCCGCCCCCGAGAGTGACGCATCACGTGATGCACGAGGGGCAGCCGTTAGGCACCGCAGACTCCTCCTTCATCCCAGTTCTGTATCTCCTGCCATTGTTGCTGCACCTGCTGCACGGAGTTGGAAATTTTACTGCGCCACTAGGCCATTTTGTCGAAGTTCGACGCCTTGTTATCTCCTGCATCTTGGTTCATTTCCCAACGTTGTCTATCTGGTAAGACCGTTTCATTTATAATTTTTCAATGACGCCGGGAGCTTTTCTGTTTTAAAGAGTTATTTTTGCATCATGTCTGGTTCAGGAGCTAAATATAAGTTGAAAGCGGGCCATGCCCCTATAAGTCGGTGCTCCTGTGGCCAGCATTTTTCCGTTTCGGACTGGCATGATGTCTGGCTTCGGTGCCTGGGACTCAGCCATGATATGGATAGATGCGATGCCTGTTTCTCGATGGACCGCTGTGTTCTTGAAGTCAGTGCATTCAAAATCGGCAAGGCTCTGCCGACTTTTGGAGGACGGCGTCATTCTCGGGCCTCCCAGGCCAGATCTTTAGACCCTTCCTCCAGGTCCCTTCCCAGGCCTATACGGTCTGGGGAGGAGGAGGCCTCCTCATTTTCAAGTATTGCTGAGGAGGAGGCCTCTTTCGCAGTGTCAGGGGAATGCCGTGGTCCCTTCCCGGGACTGCGGTGGGGACACCACTTTGGCAGTCACCTCTTTGGAGATGCAGGCTTCCCCAGTGTTGTGGCCCGCGGTTGCCGAGCCCGGCGTAGGCAGACCCTCGATGCCGCTTTCTGGTGCTGTTTCAGATCCCGGTGCCATTCATGGCGCCGGTGATCGAAGCAGTGCCATTTTGGCTCTCAGCACCGTTGGTGGCACTGTGGGCCTGGTGGACTCTGTTGGTGGTGCCATGTCAGACCCTGGCACTGAGAGCAGTGCTGGGGAATGGCTGGAGCTGTGGGTGGGTCAGGGCCGGGTTCTGGTGTTGTCTGCGGTGTGTCAACATTGAATGGCATCGTGGGTGGCACTGGCACCGTTCGCAGTGCTGTTTCTCAGGGGACTCCTGAGGTGGCTAGTATAGAGGTCCTTCTGGTTGGCTCTTCCTCGGAAGCAGACAACTCAGACGTGGACCCATCCTTGCTCCCCGATTCCTAGGTACATAATTTTCATATCTTCCCGGTATTAGAGTCTTCTGTGGGACACTGTGCCAGGCAGCCCAGTGCACCCATTCCTCAGTCTCCACAACAGTCTTCCTCTGAGGACTCCCAGGCTGGGGGTGGCCTGGGGTCCCTGGGGGAACCGGCATGGGAATTGGGGGGGTCTGTTCTCCCAGAGAGAGCTGTGGCAGCTGCCATCCCTGCTGCTTGCGCCTTCTCAGGGGGGACTGGGGGCCCTGTTTTTGGGGGGCTCCCCTAAGAGAACCCTGGATCGATGGGCTCTGTTGCTGGCGTCGAGGAGGAGGAAGGCATCCTCGGAGTCTGAGGGGTTGAGGGGCCAGGGTGAGGCACACCGAGTTCTGCCTGCTACCCCTCAGGGTGGAGGTGGAAGCTGTAGTGCCGAGCTCTGACATTCCCTTTTAGGCTCAAGGGACTCCTCCGGTGGCGTTGCTGTGGGCTGCTCTTCTGGATCCATGCAGCCCCAAGTACATCACAGGTGAGGACCCCCTTCCAGGCTCTTCCAAGGTTTGCATCCCCAGGGTTCCGTTCTGCAACCTGGTTTGTTATCTGGGACCCTGCCAGCTCGGGCTCCATTCCTCAGATTCCAGAGCCTTAGCAGAGGTCAATTACCTACTTGTAGGTGCCCTTCTCCTGTTCCTCTGCAGCCACCCCCCTCTCTCCCAGGCCATGTTGGTCCTACTGGTCCATTATCCTGGGAGACGTCCAGAGGCACTGCAGTGGCCTTCCCCTCATACGTTAGATATATGCATGAGTGGGTGTTTTGCCTATCCCCACCACCACAGGAGTCCTCTGGACATTCAAGTTTCCCATCCTTCTCACCTCTCTTCCGACACTGATTTCACAGAATATCAGTGCTTCCTTTTGAGGATGGCTGGGGACCTCCGTATCTCCTATGTTAGGTGAGACAATACTGAGTGGGAGACGCGTGAATTCCTCAGTGAATTCAGTGCCCAACATCTGGTGGTGCCATCCTGGCCTATTCTTTTCCAGGAGGCATCTGTCCATTCCTGGCAGTCTCCAGCCGACCCCATCCTAGCCCCAGCAGACTGCAGGAGGAGCTATTGTGCCCCATCCAAGTCCCTAGGTTCTCTTCCCAACCCATCATTGGGATTGGTGTCCCTAGAGACTCCTTCCGGGTGCCGCCACCTGGCGCATGACCAACCGCCGGACTCAGATTCTCTATAATTTGACCAGTTGCTCTGAAGAGTATTCTCTTCCTCTCATGTGATGTTGTGTATCGCATCACATCAGGCACACCATGCTGCCTACAACAGGCATCTATGGTCGACGCTATCTCAGCTTCTAACATCAATACCTGACACAGAGCAATCTAGACAGGCCATTGCCCTCTCTGCTATAGGCCTGGAGCTGGCAAGGCACCAGGCAAGGGCATCTTATGACACCAGTGAGTTGGCTTCCAGGCTTGCAGGGAAAGTGATCTGCATTAGGCGGACAGCATGGCTTCGTCTATCAAGATTGTCACCCCTGGCCCAGCGTGGGGTGATTCACTCCACCTTGTGAGGGACCCGTCTTTTTTCCACCAGGGCTAGGAGGCTTCTGCAGGGGCTTCCTCCATCTCCTCATCTCCAGGGGACACCTCCTAGCTCTCCTCAGCCTTAGGCTTCTTGTGTAATTAGCCCAGGGTCTCTCCCTTCTGTTTTCCACCAGCAGGAGGCTGAGGGTCTTGTTCCCTCAGGGTTTCTCTTGTCCCCCCTTCGAGGGGGGGCTTGGCACTCACCCAAGCAGTAATGAATGGTGAAGATTGACAAGGGAAGACATGAGAATTACGTACCTACTGTAATTCTTGATCTTCTCTTGTATCTCAACCATTCATTACTGATACCCACCCAACTTCCCCTCAAGGGCCTCTTACTTCGGCATCTCCCCCTTCTTGCTCGTTCCTCCCCTCTTTTTCTTTGGCTTTTAAGCTAAAACAAAAAAAAACACCTTGATTTTTCCATTCTTCTCTGGATGGATCCAATTTCCTGAGGGGAAAAAGGGGAATGAGTAGTATTCATCTCTATCCTGAGGGAACTCTTTCTGATTGCCCCAGGGGTGACCTCTTGGCTCATTCTTAGCCATGTTGTTCAATTCACAGTTAAAGAGACCATCCCTTAAATGGCTCGGTTCCCTCTTTCTAGGTCCCCTATGGCATTCTCAATCTCCTATTGTGTCAGCTTCTACTGGTTTAACACTGTCCTGATACTACAATTACCTTGAGCTGGTAATCTTTTGCCTTGCCTTCAGGGAGTCCGATTGAGTTCCCACTCTGCCCTTCACGTAAAGGGGTGCCCTCTGTAGGGCTTCAAATATCCCACTTCCCCACACACATCTGTGTTAGCACTTAACAAGGTGCTAGTGGGCTTTCTTCCCAGCTGGGCACTCTCGTTTCAGAACAGATTTTCTGCCTTGGCAGTCTGTGAGCTCTCACCTAGACTTTAAGGGGTTGGGGATGGCGGAAGGTTAGAGAATCTGCCTTTTGAGTCTAAGCTGTGCAAGCGGTTCGGTTCAACCATCTCTTCAGTTTTATCGAGTGGGATCCTTGCTCCCTTGTTTTTGGTTCTGAGCGTATAAGCCTTTAAACCAATCTCTTAATTGGCAGAGTTCTCTTCTCCCAACATCCCTCTCACTCTCTTCCTCTCTTCTTCTTCCTTGTTCTTTCTCTCCTTTGTGTCTGTTCCTCCCTTGGAGCTGCCCCAGGAGTGAGGCCCTGTGGTCCCTTAGGGTAGGCATTCCTTTTCAGACAACATGAAGTCTTGCTGTATTCTGACTATTGCAGTTAGCCCCAGCACTCAAACTGCCCCAGAGAGTAGATGGTTAATTTTCTATGCAGAGCATAGAACGTTGAGCTCGAGCTCGGTTCAGACCTCTGTCTGCTGCACTTTGAAGCGCAACTGTCAAATTCTTTACTCTGCCTAACTGAACGGCCGCCTCGGAGATTTCTCCTTTGCTCACGGTTTGTAAGTCTTTTAAAGTCCTCGGTTTTACCGATTATTTTTCGCAAGTTTCAGTTCAGATCTCTGTCTGTGGCACAGTAAGTACTAGGTAGTGAACTAGACATAGTAAACTTGTGGAAATTGTAAAATAGATTTTTTGACCGGTTCAGCTGAACCGGCCGTTTAGTGATTTATATATTCTGTCTTTGTTTTTAAACTTAGAGTGTGGTTACTGGTCCTTATCAGGGACCCTGGTTTTCCATTTTTACCGGTAACACCAGTAACAATCACGGAATCCTGCTTGGTTTACGGATTTTGAATTCTTGTACCGGTGCCTCACGGAAATTCCATGTCACTGCACAGAATCTCTAAGATTTCAGCATCTTTTTAAATTTTTTTTATTTTCTCTTTCTATGTCCCCTTCTCACAGCATCAGTCTCCACTTTTCAGAGATCCTTAGGCTGGGTATCCCCTAGCTTCACCCCCAGGTAATGCTCAGGAGCACCTGTGGGCCTTCCCCTATCCTGCTTGGATTGTACCCCCCCAGGTGAGAAGGGAGGGGATCCCAGGTCACCCCTCCACACTCCCTTAGTGTGTGTTGGGCAGCTCAGTGGGTCCTTCATGGAGCCTGGTTATGAAGTCTGAGGCACCTGGGATCCTTCTGCCAGTGGCCGATGTGGGGTGATTGCTCCTGGTTTTCTGGTCTCTGTCCATGAAGGCACCGGCACTAGAGGAGATCCAAGGAGGTAGGTCAGATAGAGACATGCCACTGCTCTAGATCCTGGCTAGCATCCTCCCCTCCTGATCACTCTACAGCACCATTGCACCACCACCCATGGTCATGCAGGTGGTGGTAAAGCAGCAGGACCTGCAGCCCACCCTACCCGGAGGAAGAGAGTAGTCCCCCAGGTGCTCGAACCTACTCCCTGGCCAGACCTCCAGCAACCCGAGTTCGCTTCTGGCCCTGGGTCGCTGGCATTGCAAGCAATAGTGCTACTGCAGCACCAGCAGGCTGACCCAGATTTCAGCATCTTAAAATGAATGCTGCTGTGCTTTGCATTCTTTCTGCTTTGCTGCATTCAGAGTCAGTAAGGAAATCACCCGCACTGCTTTGTTGTAATCAGCCATTCAGTTTAACCACCCATGCCTAGTGGTTAGAGTAACAAATGGTGATTGAACTGGGTACATCCAGCAGACTTGGGTTTGATTCCCACAACCTCCACTTGCATGCTGTGCGACTCCAAGCAAGACGCTTAACCTCCCCAGTGCTTATAGGTTATTCCTGAAAACAGACAGTTCTGCCTAGTGGGCCTTATCTGTTTTACAAAGAATATAAAAATAATACCAATATATGTTTACTACATCATAGAATAGTAGTCAGGGTACCATATAATTTGCCTGAGTTTTACTTGGGCTGCAATGATTTTGTATAGGTAAAGATAAATGTTCAGATACATTTTCTGTGTTTTATAAGCTTGTTTTTAGATTTTAGTCAGGTTTTTATTGCATTCTTTGCATATAAGCATCTAGGTTGTAGATTGCTAAATGCAGGATCACTGTTATCAACCAGCTAATTCAAGTTTATAATCAGTAGGGCCATCCAAAATACTCAGTTGTTTGAATGAAAACTAGTCTGAATGAAAGTATGTTTACAAAGAAGAAACTGCCTTACTACTTATGAAAAGACTTCACAGTCAGCAGCCCATTTAGGTGAACTGGATCATTTGTACCTTTTCTCCCACCTGCTGTTTCAGTCTCTGTGACAACAAAAAGTTTTCTGAAAGACTGCTTCAACAAAAAGCAAATGTTAAGTATTTAAGTGTACTTATGTTTGGCCAGTGGATTTTGAAAGCACAGTCAATGACACACAGAAGGTAAGACCCCAGGGGCTGTATGATGCTGGTGGGCAGAGTGGTGCTCAATTCAGATCTGAACAAAGACATGAAAACTGGGAGACACCCTTTTCATGAACACCAAGTAAAATAAAAAGCATCCACATGTCTGGGAGATGCATGAATCCATTTGAAGGTCCTCCAATAATCACTTGTGGATTTTTTAGGTGAAGACACTTTATTTCAAAGAAGCAAATTCAAGCAGTTTTTTTTTTTGCTCCTCCCACCCCCTGGCCATCCACTCCTTCAGGCCTGCCAAGGCCCCCTACCACCACTGCTGAGTCCTGACCACCATCCACTGTCCCTTACTGCTGTGCTACCAGGTAACCCAAAGTAACCCTTCATTGAGTGAGCTCCTACCCCTGTGGAAGGCTACCAGGGGAGAAGAATTGCCCCAAAGAGCTTCCTATGTATCCTGGGCATGGCAGGGGTCAGAATGGACACATGTCTGAGGTTTCCAGCTTATGGAGGAATGAACAGCCATCCTTCAGTTGGTCAGCGAATGTTTTCCCATTTTCTTAGGACCGTGACAGGCCACATGATGTCAAGGCACAAGCCGATGTCTGTCACGCTCCCTCCTGCAGTAAGGGCTGACATGCTGTCATGCCTCTGGCCTCCACCATGGGCCAGCAAATGCTGAGCCGTGAACCCAACCTCCCTCCCAGGAGAAAGTGAATGGTCATTGGACACTCAAGCCTTCAACCAGCAGCTGGCCCTCAAACATCCAAGTCTGTTCCCTAACCATGGTCAGCGGTGTCACAGGCAGAAATCCAAATCAGGCAATAAAATTATAGATGGGAAAAAGCAAAAGTAGTCCACCTTAGTGGTGATGGTTCAGATTAATTCACATCCGAGTTCTAACAAGCAAAGTGACCAAGTCATTTGTAACTACTGCATGTGCCATGTGGGTGTTGAAGAAAGGGGATCATAGTGCTGTCACTACTGCCATCACACCAAAGGGGTGGGGGCTATAGTGCTTGTGCCATCACCACTGGTGGATGGGGAATCTAGTACTGCTGCCATCCTACCAGAGGGATGGGGGCCATAGTGCTGATACTGCCATCACACCTGAGGAATGGTGAATGTAGTACTGCTGCCATCACACCTAAGGGATGAGGGCCACAGTGTTGCTGCTTCTGTCACACCTGAGGGAGGGAGGTTGTAGTGCTGTTGCTGCTGCCATCACACCAGAGGGATGGGGGCCATAGTGCTATTGGTGCTGCCATTGCACCTGAGGGATGGGACCGTAGTGCTGCTTCCATCACACCTTAGGGATGGAGGCTATAGTGTTGTTGCTGCCATCACATCTTGTACCTAAAACAACTTTAAATTGGTACAAGGATGGAAGGATGTGTAATAGTAGAGGTCAAAATTGCTAAAATGCATGTTAGCAGAGTTAAAAATTGCTAAATAAAGTACACAAAACCAAACACCGGTAAAACTGGATTTTGGCTTAGTAGACACCGGTGACAATACCATTTTTTACAATGTGCAAAATGGAATATGCCCATTCTCAATCCCGGTAAACCAGTGTCCCTGGTCCTTATCGGTTTTAAAAAAAACTGCATTTTCTTGTGTTTTTTTACCAATACCCGTGACACGGTTAGAAACTGATAAGGGTGTCTTACCTGGTTGTTTGTCATAAAAAGGGTAAGTTTGTGGTTAGGATGGCTATGTCTGAGAAACCCAAAAGAAAAACCGAGTCCACTGGGTTTCAACACTGCAGTGTGTGTGGGGAGGTCTTTGCTAAGGCTGATTCCCACACCACCTGTGTTTATTGTCTGGGGTTTGACCACCTCGATTCAGACTGCCAAATCTGTAAAGATTTCCCTAAGTCTACCCTGGAAAAAAGATTAGGTAGGCTCAGGGATAAGGAGGCCATGAAGTCCACTGACCCGGATGGCCAGCCCGGTTCGGTTCCGACCAGGGCGATACTTCTTCGGGCAAGAGGAGAGCTGATCCTGAGGGATTGGTTCCTACAAAAGGAAAAAGAAAAATCGGCCGGTTCAGTTCCAGAGACCCATTCAAACAACATGAAGTCTTGCTATATTATGACTGTTGCAGTTTGTCCCACCATTAGAACTGCTCCGGAGGTGAAAGAGTTAACTTCCATGCAGGGCATGGAACTTAGAGCGCGAGCTTGGTTAGAAAAGCTCTGTCTGGGCTTTTTCAAACTGAAACTGTCAGATTCTTTACTCCGCCTCACTGAACAGTCGCTCCGGAGATTCCTCCTACTGCTCGGTTCATTTTCTCGGTTAAATTCAACCGCGATTATTATTATTTTAACCGCAAACCGATCGGTTCAAGCTCTGTCTGTGGTATTGTAATAGATATGTTTATTTCTGTGTGGAACTTGTAAATGTTTATCGGTTCGGTTTGAACCAATCAGGTTGTTTTGAAACTTTATTCTGAAGCTTTTAAAAGCTTTTTAGAGTGCGGTTCCCGGTTCTTATCGGTTCTAAAAAGAACGGATTTCATTACGGTTTTTTCCACAACCTGTGACACGGTTGGGAACCGATAAGGGTGTCTTGCCTGGCACTGCTGAAAAAAGGGCAAGTTTTTGGTTAGGCTGGCATTATGTCTGAGAAACCCAAAGGAAAAACCGGGCCCACTGGGTTTCAACACTGTAGTGTCTGTGGGGAAGCCTTTGCCAAGGCTGACCCACACACCACATGTGTTTATTGTCTGGGGTTTGACCACCTCAATGCAGACTGCCAGATTTGCAAGAATTTCCCTGCAGCTACCCTAGATAAGAGAGTTGGTAGGCTCAGGGAACGAGAGGCCAAAAAGTCCGCTGACCCGGATGGCCAGCCCGGTTCAGTGCCAACCGAACCGGAGGGAGTGCCCTCTGACCAGGGCCAGACTTCCTCGGGCAAACGTAAAGCTAACTCTGAGGAGCCAGTTCCAGCAAAGAGAACTAGAAAATCAGCAGGTGTGGAGTCAAAAATTCCTTCTCCAACTGCTGCAGAGATAGCCAGGGCAATCCAAATTGTCCAGTCACTTTCCCCGGTTCCGTCCGAACCGCCACTGTCTGGCAAAAGGTCGGTTCGGCCGGTTCCACCGGTTCAAGAATATGATATAGAGGAGTTTTATGAACCAGAGGAGGGGGAGGATGATTATGAACAGTGTGAATGTGATTTTGAAAGTCTGGATGTGCCCATTGAACCGGACATCTCCCCAGACAGACCTTTAGGAGAATCTCCCCCTAGGCTTTCTGAGTCCCCTTCTCATTTTCTGTTTTATAAAAAAGTTGCTGAAACCCTCCAGCTTCCTTTGGAGGAAGCTGTGGATGAGCAAGAGGAGCCTGACTTTGTAGAGATGATGGATATCCCAGAGTCCAGGAGATTGTCTGTTCCTTTACATAAATCCTTTAGGAAACAAACAATAAAAATTTTAAAAGCTCCTAATTCTGTGCCTCCTGTGGATAAAAAGATGGACAGGAGGTACACTTTGTCAGGTCCTGATACAGAATTTCTTTCACAGCAATGCAGCCATGTTGGGAGTAGTTCAGACTGCAGCCTGTGATAAGGCTAATATTCCCCTGGCTTCACATCCTCCTGACAAGAACTCCAGGAAGATTGATGCCATGGCTAAAAAACAATACATGGCAGCGTCCTTGGGACTCAGACAAGCAAATTATATGGCTTATGTTGCAAGATACCAAAAATCTAGATGGGATACTGTCATGGCTTTACCCAAACAGGTCCCTGGCCAGCTTGCCAAGGAGCTGGAGCAGGTGGCTGCTGATGGTATTGAGGCATCTAAGGTGCAATTCCATGCTGCAGTGGATTCTAATGATGTATCCTCTAGAGTCATGGCTACATCTGTGGCTTTTCGTAGATTGGCTTGGCTCAGGTCTACTAGTTTGTCACAGGATACCCAGGCTAAGGCTATGGATTTTCCTGTGGTGGGAAATTCTCTGTTTGGGGAGCAGACAGAGAATTATATGAAGAAAATGGATGAATATAGAACCACTTATAGGAGTGCACAAGCCAAGGAACGGCAAGCCACTCCTCAGAGGCAGCCCTCCAGGGGTAGAGGCAGGCCTTTTCACAGGCCTTTTTACCAAACCCAGGCCTCCACTTCAGCTCATGTTCAGAGGGGGTTCTTCAGAGGGAGAGGCAGAAGGGGTACAAGCAGGCCTGCTCCCACCCCTCAGCCTAAAGCCCCTGCCAAACAGGCACCCTGATGGGATGCCCAGGGACGGTTCTCCATTACCTGTAGGGGGCAGGCTGGCTTACTACGTCCAGGACTGGGAGTCTTTAACATCAGACAAGTGGGTCCTGGAAGTAGTAAGCCAGGGTCTGGTTCTCAGCTTCAAAAAATTTCCAAAGATGAGAATCAGATCTTTTCCACCTGCAAACCCTCTAGAGACTCTTGCTTTGAAACAGAAGTCTCAACCTCCTGGCTCTCAGAGCTGTAGAAAGGGTTTCTCCTACACCAGGGCAAGGGTCTGTACTCCAGGTACTTCTTACCCCAAAAAGACAGGAGAGTGGTGGCCCATCCTGGACCTAAGATATCTGAACAAGCACCTTTTAAAACCAAAATTCAAAATGGTGACTCTGGGAATGATTTTGCCTCCCTAAGGCCAGGGACTGGCTAGCTTCCCTGGACCTCAAGGATGCCTACTTCCATGTTCTTATCAGAAGCTCCCACCGAAAGTACCTCAGATTCGAACTGCCCTCAGGCCATTATCAGTTCAGAGCAATGCCCTTGGCCTTACCTCTGCCCCAAGGGTATTCACAAAATGTCTGGCAGTAGCAGTTGCTCATTTAAGAAGGCAAAAGATTGCCATCTTTCCCTACCTAGACGACTGGCTCATTGTGGGTCAGTCTTCAGACCAGGTCAAATCACACCTGCAAGTTACTCAGCAGCTGCTTACCTCTCTGGGCTTTCTTCTCAATCTTCCAAAGTCAGTTCTGGAACCTGTCCAGGTACTCACCTTTATAGGTGCAGAACTGGACACAAAGCAGGCCAGAGCCTTCCTTCCCTAGAAAGGATAAGGACCCTGGTGGCCCTGGCCTCGTCCTTCACTCTGCAGGTCTCCGACCAGCAAGGCATTTCTTACAGCTCCTAGGACACATGGCTGCTTCCACAGCTGTAGTGCAAGGAGCAAGATTTCAGATGAGGGACATTCAGTTCCATTTGAGAGCCTTTGGTCTCAAAGAAGAGATTCCTATCCAAGTTGATCCCAGTGACTGAACCCTGATCCAGGCCCTTCAGTGGTGGCAGGATCAGAGCAATCTGAGACAAGGTGCCCTTCATCCCTCTATCTCACTCCTTGACCCTTACTACAGATCGTCCGTCTTGGGATGGGGAGCTCACATGGGTGACCTCTCCACCCAGGGATTGTGGTCCCCTCAGGAATCTCTGCCACATCAATCTGTTGGAACTCAGAGCTGTTTTCTAGCACTTCAGGTTTTTCTGCATCTGTTCAGAACAAAGTGGTACAGGTCAGAACAGACAACACCACTACAATGTGGTACATCAACAAACAAGGGGCACTCGGTCTTGAGCCTTATGCACCGAGGCGATGAAGTTGTAGTCTCTGGCTTATTTCCTGAACACTTCCCTCATAGCAGTTCACCTCCCAGGCAAGGACAATGTCCTGGCAGATGCTCTCAGCAGGATTTCCAGGGCCATCACAATGGTCACTGGATCCCAGTACTGGGGATAGTTTTTTGCCAGATGGGGCACCCTCAGATAGATCTTTTGCAGCCCCAGACAATCATCAACTTCCACTTTTTGTTGCAGGCCCCAGTGTTGGGCTCAGTCCCCTGGATGCCTTTCTCCTCGATTGGGAAGGGAAGTTTCTCTATGCCTTCCCCCCCTTCCCTCTCCTGTTCAAGGTGCTAGTCAAAATCAGATCTCAGCCCTGCAAGATGATCCTGATTGCTCCAGACTGGGCCAGGCAGCCCTGGTACCCACTCCTTCTGTCCTTAGCAGTCCATCTTCCCCTGTGTCTCCCCAGGAACCACAATCTGTTAACCTGTGCCCAGGGGAGAGTCTGGTATCCAAATCTCAAATCCCTCAACCTCAAGGCCTGGCTCTTGAGGAGTTAGAGTTTGCTGATTTACAACTTTCTCAAGGTGTTCTCGAAATCTTGAAAGCTTCTAGGAAGCCTTCCACTAGGGCTACCTATAACTCCAAGTGGAAAAGGTTTTCCATATGGTGTTCTGGGAAGCATATTTCACTGGAATCTGCTGATTTGCCCACTGTTTTGGACTATATGGTCCATCTTAATTCTTTGGGACTGAGACCAGCTACCCTGAAAGTGCATTTGGCAGCTGTCTCTCTTATTTCAGCAGGAAGCCCTCTTCTCTTTCTGCTCACCCTGTATTTTCCAAGTTTTTTAGAGGATTGCTTCATACCAATCCACCATTCAGGGACCCTGCCCCTGCCTGGGATCTTAATGTTTGCATTGCTCAGCTGATGCAACCCCCCTTTGACCCTTTGTCTTCGGCAGAGCTTAAGTACTTGACTTGGAAAACTGTATTTCTAGTAGCCATCACTTCTGCCAGGCGCATAAGTGAGTTACAAGCTTTGTCAGTGGAGACTGACTTTATTTCCTTTCACAGGGATAAGGTAGTCCTCAGGACTAACAGGAAGTTTTGCCTAAGGTGGTTTCAGATTTCCACCTTAATCAATCTATTTCACTTCCAGTGTTCTTCACTGACCATTCCTCCTCTGGTGAGAGGAGGTTGCACATAGATGTTAAGAGGGCCCTAAGTTACTACATAGAGCGTACCCACGGGTCACAGGTTTGACTCCTCCAACTATTTCTCACTTATGGTGAGGTTGGGAAAGGAAACCTGCCACTAAGAGATCCATTGCCAGGTGGATTGTCTCTTGTATCCAATTTTGCTATCAAAAACTGGGTAAGGTTCCCCCTTCAGGCCTGAGGGCTCACTCTACCAGAGGTACAGCTGTGTCTCTAGCTGCTGCCAGAGACATCCCTATCTTAGAGATATGTCAAGCAGCTACTTGGAAAACAGTACACACTTTCACCAAGCAATACTCCCTGGATATCCAGGCCAGGAGGGATGCTCGGTTTGGTACAGCCGTGCTTCAGAGCCTATTCCCTAAGTAGGTTCTGTCCCTCCTCCATGGAGGTACTGCTGTGTAGTCTGCAATAGTCATAATATAACAAGACTTCATGTTGTTTGAAGAAAAAATTACTCACCTTAGTAATGTTGTTTCTTCTAATGGAGTCTTGCTATATTATGACCTCCCCCCCCAACCTGCCCCTATCAGAACTTCTACTTTGGGTATGGGGTGGGCAGTCCACTGTTGGCACTTATTGATGCCCCTTTTTATGTTTTCCACCCCTTCTTTTTTGGGGTGTTTGGGTGTTGTGTTTTATTTTATCATCTTCTTATCTTATCTTTTTCTGGTCCCCTGACTTGAGTCTTGGTGTTGGGATCAGGAAAATGTGTTAATATTTAGGTAGCCAGTTGGCTAGTGTAGGTTACAGCTTCCACACAGAACCTTAGTGAGTTTTGCTCGTAAAGATCTGACAGTTTCAGTTTGAAATAGCCCAGACAGAGCTTTTCTAACCAAGCTCGCGCTCTAAGTTCCATGCCCTGCATGGAAGTTAACTCTTTCACCTCCGGAGCAGTTCTAATGGTGGGACAAACTGCAATAGTCATAATATAGCAAGACTCCATTAGAAGAAACAACATTACTAAGGTGAGTAATTTTTTCTTTTCTGACTGCCAAAGAGATTGCCAATGCATTACGGATTGTAGAATTGCTTTGTCCAGTTCCATCTGATCCGGCGCCTTCTGGCAGGCGCTCAGTTTGGTCGGTTCCTCCGGTTCAAGATTATGCTCCTGAAGATTTCTATGAACTGGATTTGGAGGGGGTTGAAGATTATGATGATGACAATGACGATGGTGTGGGAGGTCTGGTTGAGCCCATTGAACCGGACATCTCCCCAGACAGGCCTTCTGATGTTTCCCTTCCTAGGTTTTCTGAGTCCCCTTCCCACTACATGTTTTACAGGAAGGTGGCAGAAACTCTCCAGCTCGCTGTGGAAGAAGCTGTAGAGGAACAAGAGGAACCTGATTATGTGAAGATGATGGACATCCCAGAGTCCACGAGACTGTCTATTCCCCTTCATAAGTCTTTTGGGAAACGGACACAAAAAGATTTTAAAGACTCCAAATTCTGTACCTCCTGTCGACAGAAGGATGGACAAAAGGTACACCTTATCAGGTTCTGGTACAGAGTACTTGTATCAACAATGCAGCCATGTTAGGGCTGTGCAAGCTGCAGCCTGTGATAAGGCTAATATACCCTTGGCTTCACACCCCCCCAGATAAAGATTCTAGGAAGCTGGATGCCATGGCAAAGAAACAGTACATGGCATCCACCTTGGGACTCAGGCAGGCTAATTATATGGCCTATGCAGCCAGGTACCAGAAGTCCAGGTGGGACACTGTAATGGCACTGGCTAAGCAGACTTCCCCCCAGCTAGCCTCGGCGCTGGAAGGGGTGGCTGCTGATGGGACTGAGGCATCTAAGGTACAGTTCCATGCTGCTGTGGACTCCAGTGATGTGTTCTCTAGAGTCATGGCTACATCTGTGGTTCTTCGGAGAATGGCTTGGCTCAAATGTACTAGTTTCTCACAAGACACCCAGGCTAAGGCCATGGATTTCCCCTGTGGTGGGTAATTCTCTGTTTGGGGAGCAGACAGAGAACTGCATGAAAAAGATGGATGAGTATAGGACCACCTATAGGAGTGCACAGGCCAAGGAAGGGCAGGCAACTCCTCAAAGGCAGCAGGCTAGGGGCAGGGGCAGGCCTTTTCATAGGCCTTTCTACCAAGCACAGGCCTCTTCTCCCTTTCCTCAGAGGGGGTTCTTCAGAGGGAGAGGCAGAAGGGGGATAAGCAGGGCTACATCCATCCCTCAACCTAAGGCTCCTGCCAAGCAGACACCCTGATGTGTCAGCCTGGGTCGACTCTCCCATTCCTGTAGGAGGCAGGCTGGCTTACTTCATCCAGGACTGGATGTCTGGTACCTCAGACAAGTGGGTCCTGGAGGTGGTAAGCCAGGGGCTGGTTCTCAGCTTCAAGAAATTTCCAAAGCTGAGGGCCAGATCTTTTCCACCTGCAAGCGTCTCCAAAACCATTGCCCTAGAGGCAGAGGTTTCATCTCTACTGGCTCTAAAGGCTGTAGAGAGTGTGTTCCTACATTGCACAGGGGCAAAGGTCTGTACTCCAGGTACTTCCTTACCCCCAAAAAAGACAGGGGAGTGGTGACCCATCCTAGACTGAAGATACCTGAACAAGCATCTTTTAAAACCAAAATTCAAAATGGTGACTCTGGGAATAATCCTTCCCTCTCTAAGGCCAAGGGACTGGCTAGCCTCCCTGGACTTAAAAGATGCTTACTTTCACATTCCCATGAGGTGCTCCCACAGAAAGTACCTCAGGTTCGAATTGCCTTCAAGCCATTATCAGTTCAAAGCTATGCCCTTCGGCCTGACATCAGCTCCAAGGGTATTCACAAAATGCCTAGCGGTAGTAGTGGCCTTTTTAAGAAGGAAAAATATTTCCATATTTCCATTCCTGGATGACTGGCTCATTGTGTGTCAGTCCCCAGACCAAGACAAGTCAGACCTTCAAGTGACTCAGCAAGTGTTCACTTCCCTAGGATTCCTTCTCAATCTTCTCAAGTCAGTTCTCGAGCCTGTAAAGCTACTCATCTTCATAGGGGCAGAGTTGGATACAGTAAAAGCAAGAGCTTTTCTTCCCCTGGAAAGGGCAAGAGCTATTGTAGAGCTGGCTTCTTCATTCCACCTTCTGGTCTCTCAGCAGCAAGGCACATCCTTCAACTTCTGGGCCACATGGCAGCTTCTACAGCAGTGGTTCAAGGGGCCAGATTTCAGATGAGGGACGTTCAGTTTCACCTGAGGGCCTTTTGGTCTCAGAAGAAAGATTCTCTAATCAAACTAGTTCCAGTGACCCAGACTCTGATCCAGGCTCTCCAATGATGGCAGGATCAGGGCAACCTCAGGCAAGGAGTCCCATTCGTCATTCAGTCTCACTCTGTGGTCCTAACCATGGATGCTTCTCTATTGCAGTGGGGAGCCCATCTGGGGGCTCTCACAGCCCAGGGACTGTGGTCCCCTCAGGAATCCCTTCTTCATATCAATCTCTTGGAACTCAGGGTGGACTTTCTGGCCCTGCAAGCTTTCTCTGTCAGTGCAGAACAAGGTGGTTCAGGTCAGGACAGACAACACCACCATGATGTGGTACATCAACAAGCAGGGAGGCACTCGGTCCACGGCCTTGTGCACAGAAGCCATGAAACTGTGGTCCCTAGCTTATTCTCTGCAGAACTCTCTGATAGCAGTCCACCTTCCAGAGAAGGGCAGTGTGCTAGCAGATGCATTGAGCAGGATCTCCCAGGGCCGTCACAAATGGTCCCTGGACCCTCTGGTGTTGAAAGTGATTTTTTCAAGGTGGGGCACTCCAGCAATAGATTTCTTTGCAGCCACAGCCAATCACCAACTTCTTCTGTTTTGTTGCAGACCCCCCCCCCCAGTATTGGGCTCAGTCCCTCTGGATGCTCTGATTTTGAACTGGGAAGGGAAATTTCTATATGCCTTCCCTCTCTTTCCTCTACTGTTCAAGGTTCTGGTCAAGGTAAGGTCACAACCTTGCAGAGTGATTCTAATTGCTCCAGACTGGGCCAGGCAGCCTTGGTACCCCCTGTTGCTGTCCCTAGCAGTCCATCTTCCCCTGTCTCTTCCCAGGAATTACAACATGTTAACTTCCTCTCAGGGGAGGATTTGGTACCCCAATCTTCGGTCACTCAATCTCAAGGCATGGCTCTTGAAAAGTTAGAGTATGCAGATTTGCATCTGTCCCAAGGGGTTCTGGATATTCTCAAAGCCTGCCACCAGAAAAACTTACAACTCCAAATGGAAAAGATTCAGCATTTGGTGTTCCAAGAAGCATATATCCCCAGACACTGCTGAACTGTCTACAGTTCTAGATTATATGGTTCATCTTAATGGCCTAGGCCTCAGACCAGCTACTCTCAAAGTACATTTGTCAGCTGTTTCTGCTTTTCTGTCAGTGGGAAAGCCTTCCTTACTGTCATCTCTCCCTGTATTCTGTAAATTTTTTAAGGGATTGCTTCATACCAATCCCCCCTTTGGGAATCCTAGCCCTGCTTGGGATCTTAAAGTTTGCATTGTTCAACTTATGCAACACCCTTTTGAGCCTTTGTCTTCAGCAGAGCTTAAGTACTCGACTTGGAAAACTGTGTTC
The DNA here is from genome assembly GCA_016271365.2 of Neoceratodus forsteri. NCBI lineage: Eukaryota > Metazoa > Chordata > Ceratodontiformes > Ceratodontidae > Neoceratodus > Neoceratodus forsteri. The sequence continues at coordinate 359,197,672 of CM028137.1, forward strand.
CTGGTAGCTATTACCTCTGCCAGGTGTATCAGTGAATTGCAAGCTCTGTCAGTGGAGCCTGATTTTATCTCATTCCATAGAGATAAGGTGGTCCTTAGAACTAATAGGAGGTTTTTACCTAAAGTGGTTTCAGATTTTCATCTGAACAAATCTATGTCTCTCCCTGTGTTCTTCACTGATCATTCTTCTTCAGGAGAAAGACGTTTACACAGCTTGGATGTTAAAAGAGCCCTTAGTTACTAGATTGAGCGTACTAAGGGTCACAGGTTTGACTCCCTTCAGTTGTTTCTCACTTATGGGGAAGTGGGTAAGGGCAAACCTGCCACTGAGAGAACTATTACCAGGTGGATTGTCTCTTGTATTCAATTCTGCTATGAGAAGCTAGGCAAAATACCTCCCTCAGGCCTGAGGGCTCATTCAACTAGAGGTACAGCTGCTTCTCTGGCTGCGGCCAGGGATATTCCTTTGCTAGAGATATGTAAAGCAGCCACCTGGAAAACAGTCCATACATTTACCAAGCATTACTCCCTGGACATCCAGGCTAGCAGTGATGCTCGGTTTGGTATAGCAGTACTGCAGAGCCTATTCCCAAGGTAGGTTTGATTCCCTCCTCCATGGAGGTACTGCTTGGTAGTCTGCAATAGTCAGAATACAGCAATACTTCATGTTGTTTGAAGAAAAAATTACCTTAGTAATTATATTTCTTCTAATGGAGTCTTGCTGTATTCTGACCTCCCCTCCCTACCTCCCCTCTCAGAACCTGTTTTTGGGAAGTGGGCTGGCAGATGCAGTGTTGCACCCCAGGGGTGCATTTGGGTAATCCCTCCTTTTAGAGAGGGAGAGTGGGTTATATTATTAATTTAACAGTCTTAAGTTGTTCACTACCTGGTTTTTGATTTTGGATTTCTTGCCTTGAGTCTTTTGGGGATCCAAAATATTTGGTTGCCATTTGGCTAGTAAAAATTTTACAATTTCCACATAGTAGTTAGTTAGTATTAGCTCGTAAGAATCTGACAGTTGCGCTTCAAAGTGCAGCAGACAGAGGTTTGAACTGAGCTCAAGCTCAACATTCTATGCTGTGCATAGAAAATTAATCATCTACTCTCCGGGGCAGTTTAAGTGCTGGGGCTAACTGCAAGAATCAGAATACAGGAAAACTCCATTAGAAGAAACATAATTACTAAGGTGCGCAATTTTTTCTTTCTGTCCTCTACCGGCTTATTCCTTTTTCAATTTATATCCTTTCCTTTTTCTATCCCTTGGCTCTCTTGCTTCGCTCTCTTTTCTTGTCCTTATTTCAACTCTCCGGCGCCTAACGGCCATCCCTCGCACATCACGTGATGCATCACTCACGGGGGCTGGCGCCGTCTCCTCGGGAGGGGGGACCTCTCATGGCGGGTGCATGCCTCCGGCTTACACCCAATCAGTAATGAATGGTGAAGATACAAGAGAAGATCAAGAATTACGGTAGGTATGTAATTTTCATTTCCTGTGGTCCAGGCTAAGTCAACTCCTACAAGGGCAAAAAGTTTGTGTGCCCAGGGAAATCACCAGTCTTGTACAGACAATTCAGTAAGGTATCTAGTGGAGCTCGCCAAGTTTCCAGTACATTCAAATCCAACAACAAAATTCTGGCCTGCTCGAGCAGTGAATGCTACTGCACACGAAGTCTTTTTAAAGTTCTTTATTATTTTTATTTATAAAGTCCCAATGTTTCGCCTAGTATTAGGCTTCTTCTGGGAAACTGTAAAATGATTTATAAACAAATATTTACTATATTTCACATTTGAAAATAATATAAAACAATTTAATTTTCAATTGTTAATATCTTTCCATATTAGACCATGCTAGTCAAAAATGACTGGGTATACCATCTTTCTATTGTAGTTATTAAAGCAATATTAAAACCAAAATTATATTTTAACCACCTGGTTATCCTTTACATTCATTAACAGTCATAACATTCTTATACATTTTGCCCAACTATATGCCACCAATATAAATGCATGAAAAATTCATTGCCTTTTTAACAATGTCAGCAAAAGCCAAACATCTGCCAAGCCTCCTTAAGAATTACCTCCTGTATTTGTTCACTTTAAAAATAAATAGAACACTTAGGTCAAGTACTACATACTCCAAATTGCACCAAACAATGCTACTTTATCTTTTATACTTTAAGTTCTCGTATTCCCCTTTTTATTTGTTCTACTATTTTTTATTGAATTTAGATATTTTTCCTCAACCATTTAACTGATAATTAAATAAATAAAAGGGGCAGAAAGAGGAAAAGAAGTTATAATGAAGAACATCAATTGTTAATTTAAATGCTTCTTTAAAGTTATTTACACACATTATGCAGTATTTCTAATATGTTCATACACTCAATTCTAAATATTCACCTTTTTATATATGGTACTTTGTTTTTTAACACGTTTTCTTCATGCCTCTTGTCTATTAGGCAATGTGCATCAGGGAAAGTTGGGGGGGGGTCAACTCCTAGCCTCGATGCCTGATATGGAGGTAACCAGACAAGCAATTCCACTCTCTGCACATGGCCTGGAGCTAGCAAGGCACCAAGCGAGGGCATCTTATGACGCCAATGGGGTAGCTTCCAGGGTCGTAGGGATAGCGCTCTGCACTAGGAGGACGGTATGGCTACGTCTCTCCCGGTTGTCACCCTTAGCCTGGCATAGGGTGATTTTCTCCACATACCAGAGAATCCATCATCTTATCTGTGTCAGTCTTCACCATTCATCATTGTTGGGTACTTGACCGGAGGTCAGGACCCCTCGGGAGCTTTTTTTTTTTTTTAGGTAGGCGGAGCCGATGCACCATCGGTGCCACCCTCAATGCTGATGCACTGCATGGCTCTCGCAGTTTGGCCGTTAGGCTGCATCAACTCTGCCTGCCTGCCAGTTCTTCATCTCCTGCCATAGAGGTCGCACCACGTGTGGAGCTGCTGCGCTAGAGGCCTAGTTCGACTCCGAAAAACCTTTGATGCCATCCCATTTCATCAGTGCCGAAGTCCGTCGGTTCCTGCCGGTTCTGCATTGCCATACTTGACATCACCCGGTAAGATCTTTCAATTTCTTTATATTTCTGTGAGGTTGAGTCTGTTTTTGGTGTTTTTTTCCCCATAGGTCATGTCTTGGTTGGAGGACAGAAAACTTCTAGGACAGGAGTCAGCCCCATGGGCGGTACCCCATACGTGAAAGTATTCCGTCATGACCAACTTCTTGGTGTCTTCGTGTCTTGGCCACTTCATGACATGGATTCATGCGATACCTGTTTCTCCATGGACTGCTGGGTCATTGAACAACGCGCATGGAAAGTGGGGTGAGCTCCGCCGACTTTCGGGGGTCGGGCGCACACTCAGGCCAAGCCATGCTCTCTCGGCCTTTCCTCTGGGGCCCCTCCCAGTTCTACACAGACCGAGGAGGAGGGAGCCTCGACTACTAGTAGCCTAGCCATTGCCGAGGCTCCTTCCACAGCGCAGGAGGCCCATCCCGCTCCTTTCAGGGGGTGAGCGGGAGGCGCTGCCACAGCAATCACCCCCTCCAGGGTGAAGGCTCCCCCAATGTCAGACCCGCAGTTCGCAAGGCCTGGGTTGGTGCTGTCCTCGACGCGTTGGTCGGTGCTGTTGCAGGCCTCGGCGCCATGAACGGCGCCGTGGGCCCTGATGGAGCCATCATCAGTGCCGACTTGTTGCGCAGTGCCGTGGCTTCTGTCTGAGCCGTTTGTGGTGCTGACACTGCTGTTGGTGCTGTGGGAGCTGCTATGGCACCGTCTTTGTCCATGTCTCACCTTGGCGCTGGGCTCGGGGCCATTGGATTCCACCATTGGCGCTGTCATCAGCGCCGCCATTACCCTCAGTGCCGTTGGCGCCACCTCTGCCCTTGGCACCATTGGTGCCGTCGGGGCCATCGTCGGCACCGTCTTCATCCTCGGCACCGCTCGCGGCACCGTGGGGCTGAATGGTGCCATGGCTGGTCCTGACTCTGGAGCTCCTGTTCGGGCTGGAGCCGTGCCCCCTGTGGATTCCACTTGTGGTGCTGTAAGGGTCACTGGTACCAGCTCGGGCACAGCTTTGGGTTCTGGCCTCTTTGGCAAAGATGGCAGTGGGCGCCCTCCTACGGTTTGGCACAGTTTCTCGGCCTCTACCTCCTCGGAGGCAGAGTCGAGCTCTGAGTCAGATGGACAGTCTGACCCTTTGGGGTTGGCTATTGAGGTGTGCAGCCCAGTAGTCTCCTCAACAAGCCGGAGTCAGACCCCCTCTGAGGTGTGGTCGGTGGCTACCGAGACTGGGGTCAGGGGTGCTGACCAGCGGGCAATGGTGCAGGCCACCATTGCTCTGCAGCCTGATCTTGGCAGGTTCACTGACCCCTCAGCAGTGGTACTCCCACCTGTGGTGTGCCTAGATCACCCAACTTTGGGGCCAATCAGAACACCTATGGGAGGGAAGGGTGCTGTGCCCTGGATAGCTCCTTTGGGTGCTGCCCCGAGCTGACAGCTACCTAGGCTGGCCCTCTCAAGGAGGAGGGTTCTTTCGGACTCCAAGGGGTCGAGGGGCATGGGGTCAACACAGCGGCCTTTTTCCGGGGTCCACCCAGGCTCTGAGTGAAGCCGTAGTGCAGATCTCCGCTCTTCCTCCTTGGTCTCTTTGAGAGAGCCCCATTTTTTTGAGGTAGGGGACCATCCTTCTGGACCTATACGGCCCCGGTCACCTTACAGGGGGGATTCTATCAGGTGCAGCCAAGGCAGTACCGAAATGGTTGTTCAGCTGTCAGCTGTGGGGTCTTCCGGGGCACCTTCTTCAGCAGGTGCTCCCAGTCCGCTCCTTAGCCCAGGCGGAGGTCCGCTGACATCTCTTCTCGGTTCTGTACCCATTCCTCTGCCACATTCTCCTGCTCTCCCAGGCATCCTTGGTCCTAGCGAGCCTCTCTCCTGGGAGCAGTTCAGAGTGGTGGCTGCTCGGTTCTCAGCTTATGTTAGGGTGATGGACAGTCAGGTTTTTCAACCTCCCCCACCCACCAGCCACCCCCTGAACAGCCGGTGCCCTCCGGCTCCTCATCCCTCTCTTCTGGGGGAAAGGAACCTTCTGTCCACATCTCTCCAGCTGCTGATCTCGCTGAGTATCAGCGTTTCCTCATGAGGATGTTGGAGGACTTGCATCTCACACCTGCGACTATTAGCAATCCTGAGCACTCAGTGCACGCCTTTCTAGGCGATTTTGGTGAGGCCACCCTTGTGATGCCGCTCTGACCTGCTCCCTTTCGGGAGGTGTTGTGTTCCTGGCAGAGGCCCTTCTCCGGAGTTCCTGCCCCAAGGGCTCTCAGCCAGAGGTATTGTGCATCCGTGGAGTCTCCAGGTTCCATGCCTCATCCGCAGTCCGGATTGACGCTGTTGCATACTCCTGATGGGCTTCGCACCCTTCACCATCACCAGCCCCAAGATCAAGACTCCTCAGATTTTGACTTCTGGGGTAGGAGGACTTTCTACTCGGCACGGTTACTGCTTTCCATTTCTGCACATCAGGCCCACTATACAGCCTATGGCAGGTTCTTGTGGTCCAGGCTAGGTCTGCTCCTAGCCTCATTGCCTGATACAAAGCAAACCAGACAAGCCACTGCACTCTCTGTGCATGGCCTGGAGTTAGCAAGGCACCAAGTGAGGGCATCCTATGATGCCAACGAGGTAGCTACCAGGGTCGTAGGGACAGCAATCTGCACTAGGCGGACGGCATGGCTGCATCTTTCCCGGTTGTCACCCTTGGCCCAGCGTAGGGTGAGTAACTCCGCTCACCAGAGAACCTATCTCTTCTCCCATAGAGTGAGATGACGCTTGTCGGGGCAACTTCCTTACCCCCTCCGGGGGGACCCCGTCTCACTCTCCCCACTCTTGGGCCTCTCCAGGCCCTGAAGGTTCTCCCTCTTAGAGTGTCACCCACTGAGAGCTAAGGGACTTTGTCCCTTAGGGTGTAAAAGAAACCCCCTTCGGGGTAGCTAGGTACTCACCCAACAGTGATGAATGGTGAAGATTGACAAGATACAGTGCCTTCAGAAAGTATTCATTCCCTTGGATTTTGTCACATTTTGTTGTGTTACTACCAGAATTTCTAATACATTGAAATGATTTTTTCCCCCTTGATTCACACAGCATACTCAACAATTGAAAGGGGCAAAAATATTTTTGTGTAACAAAAATTTATGAAACATTATAAACTGAAATATCTTGTTTACTTAAGTATTCACCCCCTTGAGTCAATACTTTGTAGAAGTACCTTTGGCAGCAATTACAGCTTTGAGTCTTCTTGGGTATATCTGTATCAGCTTTGCACATCTGGATTTGGGAATTTTTGCCCATTCTTCCTTGCAGATTTGCTCAAGCTCTGTCAAGTTGGATGGGGAGGGTCGGTGAACCACAATCTTTAAGTCTTTCCACAGATTCTCAATGGGATTCAAGTCTGGGCTTTGGCTGGGCCACTCAAGGACATTCACCTTCTTGTTCTGAAGCCACTCCAGTGTTGTTTTGGCTGTATGCTTGGGGTCGTTGTCCTGTTGGAACGTAAATCTTCGCCCCAGTCCAAGGTCTACTGCAGACTGATGCAGGTTCTCCTCAAGGATGTGCCTGTATTTGGCTCTGTTCATTGTTCCCTCTATGCTGACAAGTGCCCCAGTCCCTGCCACTGAAAAGCATCACCATAACATGATGCTGCCACCACCATGCTTCATGGTAGGGATGGTGTTACACGGGTGATGAGCTGTGTTCGGTTTGTGCCAGGCATAGCGCTTTGCATTCAGGCCAAAGAGTTCAATTTTTGTTTCATCAGACCAGAGAATCTTTTGTCACAGGGTCTCAGAGTCTGCCACGTGCCTTCTTGCAAACTCCAGGCATGCTATTATGTGGCCTTTTCTCAGGAGTGGCTTCCATCTAGCCACTCTCCCATAGAGGCTACATCTGTGAAGTGCTGCAGAGATTGTTGTCCTCTGGACAGGTTCTCCCATCTCAGCAATGGAACTCTGTAATTCTGTCAGCATGGTCATTGGGTTCTTGGTCACTTACCTGACCAAGGTCCTTCTTGCCCGGTTGCTCAGTTTGGGAGGACAGCCTGCTCTAGGAAGAGTCTGGGTGGTTCCGTAATCTTTCCATTTCCTAATGATGGACTTGACTGTGCTCCTGGGAACTTTCAACACCCTAGAAATGTTTTTATACCCCTCCCCAGATCTATGCCTCCTCACAATTCTATCACGGAGTTCTACGGACAGCTCCTTGGTCTTCATGGTAGAGTTTCTGCTCTGACATGCAATGTCAACAGTGGGACCTTATATAGACAGGTGTATTTCCTCTGAAATCATGTCAACCATTTGAACTGACCACAGGTGGACTCCATTCAGGTTTTAGAGTGATCTCACAAGGAAATTGGATGCACCTGAGCTCAATTTGGAGTGTCATAGCAAAGGGGGTGAATACTTATCAAATCAAGACATTTCAGGTTTTATTTTAAATTACATGTACAAAAAATTCCAGAAGTTTCATTCCACTTTGACATTATAAAGTAATTTGTGTAGATAAGTGACAAAAAAATCCCATATAAATGTATTTTAATTTGAGTTTGCAACATCACAAAATGTGACAAAATCCAAGGGGGTTGAATACTTTCTGAAGGCACTGTAAGATGAAAATTATGTACCTACTGTAATTATGATCTTTCTGTGTATCTTCACCATTCATCACGATCCCACCCTCCATCCTCCTAGGGCCTCTGTCTCTGGGTCCCCCTCCCTCTCTGTGCCCATCCTTCCCCCTCTCCTTTTTTCGGAGTGGGGTAAAACAGGGGCACACAGGGGGATAATGTTCCAGGGAGAGTGGACAATGGGGGGGCACTCCTTCTCCAGTGCTTTGGCTCCACCCCTGTGGGGTGGGAGTTGTCAGTTGCCCTCCTTTATCATCTCCTCCTCCTCCTCCCTGTTCCCATCCAACCTATTTCTCCTTGTTTATATATTAAAAAAAAATCACTTTTTTTCACCAATAATCTTTCCTTGAGAGGGTGTTCATTCTCTGTACCCTGTCCTTCTTCCAGAATAGCTGACTCTGCTTATCTGGAGTGTTTACCAGCCATTCTGTGTCTTGAATTCTGGCACTTCCAATGAAATCTGGAGATGGACCAGAGTCTGGGATGTTTAACCCCCGCTCTCCTCCTAAATTCTTTACCCACCCTACCTTCCTCTTTCTTTTCCAGAGATTGGGGCCCCTCCCAATCCCTTTAGTTTCCGACTTTTCTCCCTTTCTGTCCTCTCAGTCATTATTTCTCCTTTTGGTTCATATATCTTTTCCTTTTTCTGTCCCTTGGACTGCCTTGTCCCACCCTCCACTCCCTTCCTCTTACCTCTCTGGCAACTCAGAACTGGCAGGCAGGTGGAGTCGACACAGCCTAACGGACAACTGGTGAGTGCCATGCACATCATCGGCCTCGAGGGCAGCGCCAATGGTGCGTCGGCTCCACCTACCTAAACAAAAAAAAAAAAGCTCCCACAGGGTCCTGACCTCTGGCCAAGTACCCAACAGTGATGAATGGTGAAGATACACAGAAAGATCATAATTACGGTAGGTACGTCATTTTCATTTTTCTCCCGTAGGGTGAGGCAGCATCTGTCGGGGCAACCTCCTACCCCCTGCGGGGGTGTCCCCGTCTTGCTCTCCCCAGTCTTGAGCCTCTCCAGACCCGTGAAGGTTCTCTCTCTTGGTGTGCCACCCACTGAGAGCTAAGGGACTTAGTCCTTTAGGGTCCAGGACCCCCTTCGGGGGGGGGCTTGGCACTCACTCAAAGGTGATGAATGGTGAAGATTAACACAGATAAGATATGAAAATTATGTACCTACTGTAATGCCTGATCTTTCTATGTATCTTCACCATTCATCACAATCCCATCCTCCATCCCCCTGGGGCCTCAGTCTCTGGTCCCCCTCCCTCTGTGTGCCCTCCTCTCCCCCCCTTTCCTTTCTGTTGGTCAGGAATGGGGTGACCTTGGGCACATAGGGGAGAGAGTGGTCAGAATGGAGGGCACTTCTTTCCTCAGTGCCTCAGCTCCACCCCTATAGTGTGGGGGTTGGGGGTTGCCCTCTCTTCTGTTATCTCTCTCTCCCTTTCAGCTATTCTCCCTTGTTCTTGTCCTTAAGGACTCAACCCTCAAATTAATTTAAGAAACTTGTTTCTTACCACCAAAACTTGATTTCGAGGGGGGAGGTACAGCCCTGTATCCTGTCTTTTCTTCCAGAATAGCAGCTTCTGCTTATGTTGGAGTTTATTGTCAGTGATTCTGTGCCTCGAATTCTGGCAGTGTAGCCTTCTGGCTACTCCTTTGCAGTTCCTATACAATCTGGAGACAGGTCAATGCTTCAGAGTATGTTTCCTTACCCCCCCCCACATCCTTATCTCTAATTCTTTCTCCCTCATCTTCTGCTTCCAGAGACTGGGGTCCCTTCCCAATCCCCTTAGATTTCTAGCTCTCTTCTGTCCTCTCAGTGGTTTATTTCTCCTTTTAGTTTGTATATCTTTTTTTTCATCTGTCCCTTGGACTCCCTTGTCCCTCCCTCCCAACCTTTTCTTACTCTATGGTGACTCAGAACTGGTGGGAGGGCAGGGTCGACGACACCTAATGGCCAACCAGCAAGCGCCACGCAATGCGTCAGCCTCGATGGCAGCGCCGATGGTGCGACTCAGCCCATCAAAAAACTCCCATGGGATCGAGACCTCCGGCCACATTACCCAAAGGTGATGAATGGTGAAGATGCACAGAAAGATTAGGAATTACGGTAGGTACATAATTTTCATTTTTTACACATTGTGTGAGATTGCATTGTTCACTATTATCCCTAAACCTGAACCAGCAGTTAGGGTCACCCAGTCACTATCACTGATGTTAAAATCATCCATGAATACAATGTCACCCAAAGTACAAGCTGTATCTGTTTCATAGATATTGTCTAGGTACTCAGGGCAAGTATTAGGAGGGCGATAACAGATTCCCAAAATAACTGATTGTATTTTATTAATCACGACTTTGACCCAAATGGATTCAGTTATAACATAGAGAATAATGGATGGGGGAAGGGTTTGATATGAGAATTTAATGCACACCCGAGTTGCGGGATGCTACATAAACCCCGAGGGCGAAGCCCGAGGCCCTCGGGGTTTATCAGAGCATCCCACAACAAGGGTATGCATTAAATTCTGAGATGAAACACCCTCCCCATCTTTTATTTTTTATAATAACAGACCAGCAATTTTTTCTCCAGCAGTTTGTGAGACTGTTTGGCCCCAGCCACATACAGAATGTTGGCCAATGAGGCAGCAGCATAGTTTGACTGGCATGGCTCATGAATGTCGTAACAACCAGCTGGTTGTTATGGAAAATATCAACCTGGTCAGTACATTGAGAGAAACTGCTGACCAGTTATTACAGAGGGATTTTTAACTTTATTAGAAATATCAATTGAATATAATGCATCCCTCAAGAATATGGCTATACCTGCCCTTTTCTGTCTTTTCTATTAAGAAAATGAGATGTAAAGCTGGGTATATGACAATCCCAGTCAGGCTTATCATTTCCCCAGGTTTCAGTGACCGATACAATATCAATATTATCAAGAGCAAGAGTAGCTTTTAATTCATCTTCTCCTTGCATTGAAATATAAACATTTTAATTATTTTAAGTGGTAACTGTTGTGTTTATCATTGACTAAAACTGAGGGGGGTGAGCCAATGGTTTCACCTCCAACTCTGTAAGTTTAAATTCTTAGCTACATAGTCAAGAATGTTTACTGAGGAGGAGATCTTCCTGGACATAAAGTCTCCACCACTCATTCACACTAATGGGAGTTCACTGTAGGTGCTAGGACCCAGCGGGAGCAAACTTTTTCAAGAGGGCCAGTGCCTGAGATGGCGCCGTGAGGAAGCGGCACTGCAAGCCCCAGCTTGTGCGGTAATTACTATCCCGGCATCGACTCTCCAACTGCCTCAGTTCCTTTTTCCCCACTGCTGAGTGTGCTTCAGTGATGATGTTGCTAGCCTGCCGGGGGTTAAACTTCACTAGCAGCAATAGTTCAGTTTATTGCTTTGTAGAATAGAATTATTCGAATCAGTACCGATTATATATTTTAATTGTACAACAGAAGTCTTCAGCCCTCCATTGACTGAGTTGACCATGAGCGGGTCAGGTGACAGTATGGAGACTTCGCATGAAAGCTGTTCAGTCTGCTGCGCCGGGTCTGGTCCACCGCCCTCCCTGGAGGGTGTGTGTTTGTGTGTGTGTGTGTGTGTGTGTGTGTGTGTATATGTGTGACAACAGATGGTCCAGTGCTCAGGGGGATGGGTGGCCCCCCCGAAAGCACGAAAGCAAACAGTCCCATTCTCGGTGCCATTCGTCCTCGAGTTCTTCTTCGACACATAGGTCAAAGAAGAAACGGCATCACTCAAGGTCGCCCCCTGGTATGTCTGCATGTAGACGGTCAGTTATTAGGGCCAGCCACCGCTCTCCACCTCTGTCAGAGTCACCAGTTTCTGTCTCTGGTAGCCGACCTCCCTGACACTGGAGCCTCTCCCCGCCTATTGAAGGAGCTTCCAATGAGCAGTTTCACCTGTAGTCTGCTCTTATGGAGCAGTGGGCTTGGAGGTTTGTCCAGTTGCCCGGGCCGGTCAGTCTAACGCTCGGGCCTTTGGGCCATTCAGTTTCGGAGGGATGGGTAGGGTGGTTGAGCCTTCCTAGTTGCGCTGTGCCTTCTTTGGTGCCGTTGACTATACGCTCAGGTGTTTATTCCCCTCACATGGCTGTGATGCACAGTCCACACCGATGCCTCTATCTCCTGCCATTTTTCCCTCTTTTACCTCAAATCACAGTTTTCAGACCTGTGGGACTCTCTTGGCACCATCTGTGGCCACACGGCTCTGTCAGTGCTATGCAGGGTGCCGGGGGACTCTTGGTCCTGCCCACTCAGCCTGCAGCTTGTCTTTCCAGACCAGAATAAGGACCATGACTTCCTCACCCACCATTACGAGTGAGCTCTGGCTCTGCGGTCGTACCACACTTTTTGTTTCTGTCGGGCAGCTGCCAGGTTGCTCTGGGCTGTCCCCATAAGCTCCTTCAGCCTTTTCCTAAACCTTAGGATGTAATCCACAATGGGAGTTCTCTGGGTGGCGTGCTTGCCTTCCCAGTCCTCCCGGATCAAGTCCAGAGGCCCATGTACCCGGTGTCCATATAAGAGTTCGAAGGGGGAAAATCATGTCGACTCTTGGGGCACCTCTGTATGCAAACAACAGGTGGGGAAGGTATTTCTCCCAGTCCCTCCCATGCTGTTCAGAAAACACCTGGAGCATTGACTTTAGGGTACCACTGAATCATTCCACAAGCCCATTGGCTTGTAGGTGATATGGTATTGTGCATCTCTGCACCACCCCACACTTCTCCCATAAACATTTCATCTGGTCCGACATGAAGGAACCCCCTCGATCGGTGATTACCTCCTGTGGAAATCCTACATGGGAGAAAATCCCAAGTAAGGCATCTGCCACTTTGTCTGTCCTCAGAGAGGATAAGGCGACTGTTTGTGGGTACCGGGTGACATAATCCACCATAGTCAGGATGACTCTCTTCCTTGAGGAGCTGGGGGTATTTAAAGGCCCCACAATATCCATTCCCAACCTCTGGAATGGCTCCTCCACTATGGGCAATGGCATCAGGGTGGCTTGGGTTTTCTTGCCCGCCTTCCCTATTTCTTGGCACTGGTGACAAGACCTGCAATACTCCTTCACCTGCTGGGTGAAGTTAGGCCAGTAGAAATTCTGGGCCAACTGCTGCATAGTGCTCGTGATTCCCAGATGATCCGACAAGGGTATATCATGTGCAATTTTGAGCAACTGCTCACGATACCCCTGGGGAACAACAAGCTGCCTGCCTAGCATCCCTCCTTCTGTCTGTACTGCCTGGCCCAGATATTCAAAAGGGATGTGCCATGCGCAAAAAAGATGCGTTGGTGCAAGTGCAATGCACCATTGTCTGCGATGATATTCTGTGGGGAGAGCAGCTGCTACAAGTTACAATGCGCAAAGTGCAATGGTAATGAATGCACGTGCAACCGTAGAGGGAGGAACCATGAATAAATGACAATATTCAACAGTATGCACCATGCGCAATAGGGAAGCTAACAGAAGTTGTGTGATAGTGGAAATAATCCAAAATAAAAAGGAACAAGAGAGAGGCGCAAGAACTCTACAGGGAAGCCAGAGGTGGGAGCAAGGTGACAGCAACAAGGAAGAGAGTAGCAGTGAGTGGGACTGGGCAGGAGCAGGACAGGGCACACATGGAAACAACCAGGAACAGAAAAGGAGTGGGGAGCCTGTGCTACTGTGCAGGAGTGACAGGGAAGTGCCACAGTGGACTGAGGGCAGTGGCAGTAGGTAGGACAGCCAAAGGCCGGAGGTGTACCTGGTGCAGGGGGAGCACCACAAAGGACAGCGGGGGGGACGGGATAACAGCTACCGGGGGGGGGACACCAGCCAGGGACATGGCCAGTGCCACCTTCCAGATGGAGGCGGTAATGATAGGTGTGAGAAGGCAGGCAGCAGGGGAGCGCGGCTGTGGAAGGGCTCATTGGCGGTACGTCCCCAACAGGCGGTACCGAGCCCGCACCACCTTCGAACACTACTCTGACACAGAGATTGTGGGCTGGTACCGCCTGATCCAGACGATCCTGAGGCGGCTCTGAGAGCTGTGCAGTGATGAGATGCAGGCATCCATATGACAGAGCCATGCTCTGTCAGTGGAGACAAAGGTGACAGCTGTCATGTGCCTGCTCACCACGGGCACCTTCCAGAGACCAACAGGGGACACAACAGGCATAACCCAGTCAGCCGCGTCATGCCTACTCACACAATTCCTCAAGCGCATTTGCTCGACATGCTGGGTATCAATTCCCAACTGAGGCGGATTGCAGGCGCTGGCACATACAAGGGTTCCACAGGGTGCTGCGTATGCCTGGCGTGCTCCGGGCCGTGACTGCACCCATATGGCCATCCACACACCACCTGGCCCGGACGGTGTATCTTACATTAACCGGAAGGGATTTGCCAGCATCAACTGCCAGGTGGTGTGCGATGCCAGGGGGTGCATAACCAATGTCTGTGCCATGCACCCTGGGGGAGCACATGATGCCTTCATCTGGCACCAGTCTGCACTGTGCCACAGGTTCAATAGTGGGGACATCCCCATTGGCCACCTAGTGGGTGAGTATGCACATCACGCAGGACAACATGAGCGGCTGTGGGGGGGTGCATAGTCAGAGGTGCCATGGGTACTGGCCTTGACGGCCCATGGCAGAGCGACGCAGACCACCATGCTAATGTCCACCCTCTACACACAGGTGACAGTGGCTACCCACTCTGTCCCTGGCTGCTCACACCATACCGGCACCCCGTGACCCCATCGCAGCAACGGTACAATGAGGCACCTGCCACCACATGTAATGTCACTGAGCGGGTGTTTGGGATGCTGAAGGCACATTTCTGGTGCCTGGACACGTCTGGCGGTGTCCTACAGTACAGCCCCTCGAAGGCCTGCGGGCAATTCCTGGCCTGCTGCATCCTGCACAACATGGCCAATGACTGTGGGATAGCCGTAGAGGTTGAAGGGGGGATAGCGATGGGGACAATGAGGATGCCAGTCCAGACGGTGATGGGCAGCCACCCCTTGGGCGAAGGGACCCCCGCCTGATCTGGATATCATAGCTGCAACGGGACGCCATCACAGAGGAGCACTTCGGCCAACACAGGTAGGTCACGGGGCCTTGTGTAACCACCAGTGGCAAGGGCACAACCCACAGACAGGCATGGACAAACTCCAGGGGTGGATGGTGGCAAGGGAATGGGTCGGAGTGTGGAACCGTACACGCCATCAGGGATGGGCAGGGCCAAACACGACACGCGGTCATGCACACACACACACATGCATACACACCAACCACAAGACATGCACAAGGTGTAGAAGGTGTGCCAACCCTGACTGCAACCCCTAGCCATGCACAGGTCCACACATGACCACGCCCAGTGGCA
This sequence comes from Neoceratodus forsteri, assembly GCA_016271365.2. NCBI lineage: Eukaryota > Metazoa > Chordata > Ceratodontiformes > Ceratodontidae > Neoceratodus > Neoceratodus forsteri. Next base: position 359,212,774 of record CM028137.1, read on the forward strand.
CGCATTTCAGACGCTGGGCACCATTGCACACTGGTGAACAGCGCAACTCAGGCATCATCATGCACACGCCACAGTGGCCAGCAGCCGAGAGGGTGTGCACATGGACTGTGTGTGTGCAGGGCCGGGTACCCCACCCATGCATCGCATGTTGCACAACACACTGCACACAGGGCAGCGGCAGACAGTGGCCATGGTGGGAGACAGGTCAGTCACGCGGCACAGTGCCATGGCCACCACGGATGTGTGGGCGGCCCTGTCGACCTGCCAGCCATACCAGGCTGACCATTGGCCTCATGGGGTAGCACCAACAGTCCCCCTGGGTAAAGCTGCGGGAACACGACCGTGTTCGAGCAGGGGTCTGCAGCTCACCGAATATGACTGCGCCAGGCGTGCTCGGTATGCCCACAGCTGAACCCGGTGTCGACGTGGAAGGTGTCGCATGATGCCAGAAATGAGGGTGGATGTGACACTGTGCAGTGTCTGTGGTGCATGGGCAATGAACTGGGTGCCCAATGTGGCCATGACAGCTGTGAATGCATGTGTCTGCCTGTCAATGGCAGCAGTCACATCCTGCCGCTGCTGGGCCATCTCTGCCAGGAGCAGACCGTGGTCTCTGCTGCACCACTCCACTGCCTGGTGTAGTACCTCACTGAGTGCATCCACCGCCCTCATAAGCTGCAACTGCTGATCCACGGAAGCCTGGAGTAGGTGGCTGTGCTCATCAAAGAGGTCATCCGCCGGATCGGCGTGCTGTCCCTCGTGGTGTTCCTGGTCATGCTGGGCATCACCCCTTGACAATGGGCGCTGCACACCAGAGCCATGCCAGGGCACGTCCACATGTGGTGCACTGATGCCACCCCCCGACACTGTCTCCCCCTTTGCCATTGGCCGACTGCTGACACTGCCCCTCTGGCAGATGATTGCCAGGGCTCACCGGTGCCACCACAGTGGCTGCAACAGCCCCACCAGCCTGGCCACACACCAGTGCTGCCCCATTGGTGCATACAGGCACAGGCTGGGACTGTGATGTCACGCAGGCCTCCACGGCGGCACCACCCATGGCTACGCCAGTGCTGTTTTCTGCTGTGGGACCATCCTGCGACCCACACGTATCACTGTTCAGGATGTGTGATCCATCATCATTGGTGCTGGATCCGGCACCAGTCCATGTCACAGCACGCTGGCGTCCATGGCCACTGTCATGCTGGGACACAGACAGGTCCTCCTCTGCACCAGCACCACCATCTTCAGTCCAGACAGACAGGCAGGTATGCTGTGGTCCTGAGCCTCGGACACCTATGGAGGTGGATGGGTGCTACTCCATGTCCAGGGTATCGCCCTCAGTGGACACAACCACCACCGCTGACCCATGTAGATGCTCAGGAGCTGTAAGGGAACATAGTAGTGTTAATGTCTCCACCCTACCCTGTGGCATTCCCCCCACCCCCCACATAGTGACAGCACAGGACCTACCATGCAGTGACAGGCTGCCACCCGTCTGGAAGCCACCACCTGGAACGCCCTCTAGGGCACAACGCCACATGCTGCCGGCCACCTGCTCCTCCTGTGGCATCAGGCGTGGCACATCCGGCTGTCCACCACCGGTTGCAGTACATGCTGCCCTGATGGCAGCCACCTTGTCCTTAATCCTCCTTTTGTCTGTGCCGACCTTCTTTTTGCACTCCTGCATGGGCCGCTGGTGGCTGCCATGCTGGCTGATGGTATGCACTACCTCACCCCATGCCGCAGCATGGGTCTGTGGTGTTCCCCGCTGTCTGCTGAGCAGCAGTTCCCTGTCGAGGTAGGCCTCGAACAGGGCATCTGATTCTGCCTGGGTGAAGTTGGGCCTCCTCCATCTCCCACGTCTCTGTTCCTCCTCTTCCTCACGTTTGGTCATTATAGAGCCTGTGAGAATGACAGGTGTTACTTTTGAATGTGCAGTCCCATGCATCTCTCACACACCACAGTCCACACTTCCAAACAGCATGCAACCCACCACAATAGACTGCAATACCAAACAATGTCCTCTGTAGCCCCATGTCACATTTTTATAGCGCAAGGCATGCAAATGAGGAGGGGCGCAACTTTAAGTGGATGCAAATGCAGTGGCTGCACCATGGAATTGCTAATGAGCTGATTTGCATATGCTGGCTGACTATCACGCTGTTGCACCTTGCACAATTGTGTTGAGCATGCTCAGGCAAAGGTGCAGCTCTGTGACGTGTGCAGTAGGCACCACACGGCGCATGCCCGGGGTGCTGACGCCGACGCCTGCCACGCTGATGACGTGCTGAGCATGGGAGGCAGTGCAGGGCATGGCCATCACTGTGCCAGTGGCACTAGTGTGCTGTTCACGCATGTGGCGCTCGTGCCCTGGAGCGCTGTAGGTGCCATGGTGCCACAGCACGTTAGCACACACAGGCACCCTACCATGCTATATGCAGGGAGTCCCAATAGTGCTGTGGCGGTCTGTGTGCGGCAGACCCTTGACCCTGTGGTCGACCTTTGCCCCTAGGCACCATGCATCCACATGAGTGCATCCCTATTGCGCTGTTCGGTGACAGCACGATGGGGAATGGCAGCGCTGTACCGTGCAGCATCTGCATGTGGGGGACGTGCGCTACAGAGCACCATTTTGTGATCTGGCATGCACAGAATGATGGCACGCAGGAGAGCAGCAACATGGAGCCCTCTAGAACTGGCTAATCTTGTGGCCATTGTTGAGCCCCATGCTGGGGCCCTGTTTGGGGAAGACCCTTTAGAAAGGCCTAGAAGCGCTGTGTGGGAGGAGGTGGCAGAGGCATTGGAGGAGGCCACTGGGATTACCAGCAGTGCAGAGCAGTGTCGCCACCACTATGGGGACCTCCAGTGGAGGGACCCAGACAGGCTGGCTCAACTACGGGCATGCGCCAGGTGAGGCACAGTGCCATGGCCAGGTAAGTGCTCCATCCATACACTGGTAGCGTCCGTCCGTCCGGGTATCGCAGTGTGCGTGTCTACCATCCAGTGTGGGCTGTGGTGGTGGTGGTGGTGGTGCGGCATGGCTGGGCTGTGCGGGATCGCACACACCGGGGGGCTTTGCTACTGGTTTGTACTGATGTTCCCCTGTCCGTGTTTGCTCCCTAGGCCCGGAGGAGAGACACCATACTCGGGAGGCATGGGCACAGCAGGACTGTGATGCTGCCCAGCAACAGGGACGAGATGGAGGGCCCATAGTGCAGCAGCACCTGGCTGTTGCAGATGCAGGTGAGTGCCTTTCTTCCAAGAACTTCTGTGCATACTGTGTTGAGGGGTAGGTGACGGGGCATGGCCACCAGCCCTTGACACCACCGACGTGCACGCCACACGGTACACTCAGCACTGTCCTGTGGCACTGCATGTGTGGGTGTGCGTCGCTGGTGGTCCATGCATGCACTGGGTACATGGTTGTGCCACTGCCTTCCCATCGCATAGCCATGTCACTGTATGACCATGGTGGTGCTGTGCGGGACCTGGGTGGTGGATGTGTGCAGCGGTCCACATGGCTGTGTGTGCCTAGATAGGCAGGTCTTGTGGACACGGTCACTGTGGGTGGTCACACACCATCACAGGGGCATGGCCCATGGCTGTATGCCATGCACAATAGGTGGGCTGCAGGGGGATGGACAGTCACACGTATTGACTCTGCTCCCTTGTCCTAGGTGGACATCACTGGATGGCCTTGGAGAGAGGCATGCAGGAGCTGCTGCAGCTGGCATGGGTGTCCCTCACCATACTGGAAAGATTGGAGTGGGATGGGGTCCGGAGAAGATGCAACCGGAGGTGCCACAGGAGTGGAGGCGACACAGACATTAGCCCTCCATGCCCTTGACTCACCAACCCCGGACCCACCTCACACCCCTTCTTCCCTCTCCCATTTGTTCACCCTGCCCCATGCCCGCCACCACCTGGTTTGTGGCCCATTCCCCCCACCCTTGTACATACTTGTAAATAGTTTTTTTGCTACCTCTTTTCAATACATGCATTTTGATATGACAGCTGTGGTGGTCTTTGATTTGCAGCGGGCTACAGGTGCTCAGCTGCTATGGTGTGCATGGCATCGGGGTGGTGCGGGCATGGGCGTGTTTGTGTGTCTGGCAGGGAACCGCCTATGGTGTGGGTGGGAGACTCGGTCACTGTCTGTGGTTTGTGTGTTGTTCTGTGTGCAGTAGTCCACGGTACATGCACTGTGTCCATGGCACCCCTGTCAGACTGTCCATGGCCTGTGCAGCTGACACCCTTGCATGTCTGTGCTGTGCACAGTCTGCTGGCATGTCAGTGGTGGCTGTCCATGCTGGACACCCCTAGTACCCAGCACTATGCCGGATTGCCTCCCGTCACTGGTATGGTGCACGTCTGCCTTGGGTGGCACTGTGGCCTCCACTGTTGTTGTCCCCCCCTCCATGCTGTCGCTTGTGTCTGTTGCAGGGGATGTGCTCCAATGTCTGTCATTTGTGCTCCGGCCGCATGCTGGTGGCATACAGATTCATGGTGCATGCGCAGGGTGGCTGGTACACCTGAGCCATAGAGGGGTGCTAGCCGTGACTACACAGCTGCTGTGACTGCATGCCAGCAGGTTTGCTGCCCTGCTACTGTGTCCCTGTGTTGGTGTGCCCTTAGGTATGGGTGGGTTTTTTGTCTGTGCACTGTGTTGCATCCTGTGTGGTGCTTGCTTCCATGCACCACTGTGGGCATCTGGGCTGGCTGTTGGGGCCAGTGTTGGGACGGGGTGTGTCCTTGGGAGGGTGTGCAGGGTGCTGTACTGCTGGTGGTGGGGTCCAAGGCAGGCCCTGTCACATGCGGGGTACCTTGTGTGCCGACGCAGGGTCGGTCTCTCAGTTGTACCTGGGTGGGGCCGTGCAGGGTGGCACTGCATCTGCAGTTGTTGCATCGGTGGCTGTTGCCACCCACTGCAGGGTGCTCATGGTGGGGCTGCCTTGCATTGCTCCATGGTGCATAGGGTTGCATTGTCACAGTGGGGGTGGTTGCATGCATGGGGTGACATGCACTGTTGGGTGCTGCTCCTGGGCAGGGTGTCTGGGGATCACTGTGCAGGGTGTGCTCTGCATTGGTGGGATGGTGTAGCATGGGGTGGCCGGACCTCCTTGTGTTCCAGTCACTGCTTGCCAGGGGGTATGTTGGGGCACCTTGCCCCAGCTGTGGGATTGTTGCTGGTGTCCATGGGCTGCTGGTTCTTCCAGCTCTCCTCAGGTTGTGCGGTTCATGGGCTGTGGGGGGTGATGTCTATTCTGCTGTGTGCTCCTCTGCCCATATCTTCCATGGGTGGTGAACCCCTGCATCCTGTCCCTGTGCATCCCTCATTGTGCTACTGCGCATCAGACTTGCACCACTGTGCATCCCTGGTTGCGCCATGGCACAGTTGGTGCGATATTCAGTGTTGCGCAAGAGCATCTTGGCCTACGCAGTGTTTGAATATTGTGCGTGTTGTGCATAGGCGCACTGAACTTGCACCTGTTCCTGCTACTGCACTACTTTGTGGCGCAGTTTGAAAATCTGGGCCACTGTGTATACATAAGTCCACTTTCCCAATAAACCTTATGTCTGCCGTCACCTCCCTGTGTGCCCTCCGAGTCTGCCCAAGCCCTCAGCTTCTCTAAGCTAGGGTCACTCCTCTGAGCAGCTACAAACCCCTCACACAGTCCCAAGGCATGGGACAGGTCCCCTTCAGTCACTAAACTAGGGTCTCTAGCACTAGCGTCAGGGCTCTCAGGATCACTGTCAGTCCCTACCCTCTGACAAGGGGTCACCCCTCCCTGTTTGGAGTAACCCTCTGTAGCTGTGTGGTTACTTGCTACTGGAGAAATTTCTTCTCCATTTGTATCAGTCTTCCCATCTGGAGACACAGACTGGGGAACCAGCCTCTCAGTGGTTTCCACACTGGTTTCTGTGGGTTCAGGGAACTATTTTCCCTTGCCGCTTGGCTACGGATAACTGCACATACCATCCCCTGCTGGAGATTGTTACCCAGGATGACATCCACTGCTAATGTGTTGGCTACAGCCACCTGTTGCACAGTTCCCCCTACTTCACCCCAGTCCAGGAGAACACTAGCGAGGAGCAATGTTTTCTCCCCGCCCGTAAAGTCCTGTACAGTTATGTATTTATTGGTTATAAGCTGACCAGGCTGTATCATATCCCCTTTTACCAATATCAGGGATGCCCCTGTGCCCCTTAACCTCTGCGTTTGTACACCATTCACCATGACTTGATGCATGTGTTCCCTCATGTTCACTGGCATGCTTCCAGGGACACACAAACAACCCACTTCTTTCCTGGTACCATGTTGTGTATTATTGCTCACCTTTTTGGGGCACTGTCTGGCAATATGCCCAGTTTCCTTACACAACCAACATGCATTTCTTACTTCAGAGAAATCTTTTCATTGAAACCTGGGGCTAACTGGTTTCGGTGGAGGCAGTGAGGGTTTTAGCTGCCCTGAAGGTGTGCTTTTCCCTTTCTGTGCTGCCACAGCTGCCCCATTCACTCTCTGAGCAGGTCTGCTACTGGCATAGTGGTACGAGAGTTCAGCAGCCTCTTGCACTGTTTTTGGATCTCGGTCCTCTAGCCAGGTTTTTAGCTCTGCTGGGCAAGCCCAATAAAACTGTTCTAATAAAATCACATTTTCAATTTTATCAAAGAGAGTTTGCCTCAATTCCTTCCCACCAATGTTTTAAAAACTGACGTTGTTTCGTGGCTACCTCCTCGTAGCTCATATCAGGGCTTCTCCTGAGTTTATGGAATTTAGCTCTGTATGATTCAGCAGTTAATTCAAACTTTCTTAACAGTGCAGTTTTTAGCTTGCTGTAATCATTGCTATCCTCATTGTGCATTTGACCCAATGCATTCCGAGCTTTCCCGGTAAGTAGCGGGGATAGCTGGAAGCTCCAGGACTCTATAGGCATTTTAGCCTGAATACAAACTTTTTGAAAAGAATTTAAAAAGGCATCCATGTCCTTCCCTTCCTTAAACTCGGCTATTAATTTGGAGTTCAATTTGTAACCCAGTCCTGCAGTCCCAGTTAAACCCAAGCCACTTACCTGCTCTGGTGCCGCTGGTCGGAGTCGTAGCTTATCCAGTTTGTGTTTCCACTGGTGCTCCTCTCTCTTCTCCTCTGCAGCTCACTGGCACTCACGCTCCTCATGGTCTGCCTCCCTCTGTTGTTGCTCTGCCTCTCACTGTTCCCTCTCTGCCTCTCGGCTCTCTCACTCCCTCTTCTCCTCTGCAGCTTGCTGGCGTTCACGCTCCTCAAGGTCTGCCTCCCTTTGTTGTTGCTCTGCCTCACAGTCTGCCTCCCACTGTTGTCGCTCTGCCTCCAGTTCCATCCTGCGCAACTCAATTTGCAGCCTGAGTACCTCTGGATTCAGGATACTGGTGATCTTCCCCTGCTGCTGTTGTGGCCCTTCACTGACAGTGGCCCTGCTGTCCACCTCATCGGCTCTGGACCCTTCACTGGCTGCTAGCTCTTCCACACTTGAGGTTTGGTCCCTTTCAGTCATGGTCTGTGACTTGCTACTCTGGGTATCTGCTACCATCAGGGCCTCTATGAGGTTATGCTTTTTGGCTGTTACCTCGAACAGGACTCCTCTGTTCCCACACAACTGTTTTAAGTATTCTACAGTGTGCCTGCTGTAGTTGGACGCTATCTTTCCTAACTACTACTGTTCTGACTGGCACTTAGAAAAAAAATAAAATGGGTAGGAACTTGACTGTAAGCCAAGGGATATAGTTCTGTTTCCTTTTGAATAAAACACTGCCTTTCTTTTTCCAAGTGAGCTGAACGGTCTTAAGTTGACACACTGAACAATGAAGATTATACCACCAAACTTTATATGCCACCGCTGCCAACCAATCTGTCACGAATTCACTCAGCCGGTCAGCCCTCTACTCCCAAAGTGCCAACCTCTGAGCATAGAATTGTGAACAGTGAACAGTACAAGGTAACCCTCTTGTCTGTTTTGTGGGTTTGAGTCACCTTAGTCTCAAGTTCTGGAGGGATTCAAACTGATAACCTCTTGTTAGTGTACCCAGTTATCATGCTTAGATAATTCTGTCTTTGGGGGGCCAGATATCTTTGCCTATGGGCACCTAATCAGGTATTACAAAATGAACCCTTAGAGAACTCTTATCTGTTTTCCAGTTTGGTATCACAATAAGCACATGCACTGTGTCAACTATAACCTTCAAAGCTTCACTTATATAAAAATGAAATTTCAAGGCACACCAGGCAGTTTCCGTTTTTAAAATATATATCTTTACTTTAAAATAGGTAAATAGGAAAACAGTAAAATTACAAAACAAAATATCCCAACACATACAGCCTTAAAACAAACAGGTTTAAAAGTGCAAATTCCTACAAATCCTTACACTCAGACTGGTCTTACTTTCTTAATCTTTCAGTGCTTTGATGTTCCTCCTCAGTCAGAAATATGAAAGTGAATGTCTCTTCCAAGGTTTGCTCAATAGGTTTAAAAACAGTCTTGAGCCGGCCTTCTCTCTGAGGTCACCTAACTCCGCCTTTTGGTGTATTACAGTTTTATATTCCATAACACAGGATGTCCAAACAAGATATTTGAAAAAATAATAGGTAACATCAATGATTTTCCTCTTTTCCTGTGACTTTTCAAACTGGTCTGTGATCTACAGATATCAAAGGCTCTTTGATGTAATGTTGGCTTCCCTCTGATGACACCCCCCCCCCACACATGCATATTGTACTACAATGCAGTCTGGGACCTGTATCCCCAAACATCAAAGGTCTCTTTGATGAAATGAGCTGGTTTCCTGGGACGATACCCATAGCACTGGCCGGTGTCCCTTTTCTCAGGACACCTAGTGCACATCAAAGGATCTCCCTGAGGGCATTACAAAATGGATATTTTTGTTCATGGCTTCAAAGCAAATTTAACAAAATAATTGCATTTCAGATAGCTGCAGTTTAGCTATGTCCTGTCCTTTGAACTTAGCCCTGGGGGGTTTTGATGTGCCAGTTTCACATGCTATTTCAGCATCTCTCAGGACAGACAGTCCATAACCCATTTTTATATTTACAAAAAAATGATACAGCACTCAGAGCTGGCTGTCTACATCACAATAAGTGCATAGCGTGAGGAAGGGGCTGCTGGCACTGAAGGTAGACAAATCCTCAGGACCAGATGGCATACACCCAAGGGTGCTGAAGGAGCTGGTGGAGGAGCTTGCAGGGACACTGGTGGGCCTCTTCAGTAGTTCTCTGGAGTCAGGTGTGATGCTGCAGGACTGGAAAATGGCACATGTGGTGCCTCTCCACAAAAGTGGACCCAGGGATGACCTGGGGAACTATAGGCTGGTCAGTCTGACCTCAGTCATGTGCAAACTCATAGACAGCATACTTAAGGAGTGGCCGGTAAGTTACATGGAAGAGACTGATCTCCAGGTCGAGAGGCAGCATGGATTTGTGGGAGGAAGATCATGTCAAACAAACCTAACTTCTTTGACTAGGTCACCAGGACAGTGGATGGGGTTCAGGCAGTGGATGTCATTTACCTGGACTTCAGCAAGGCCTTTGAATCAGTGCTTCATAAGAGACTGGTCAGGAAACTGGTACACCTAGGGGCTTGGGAGAAAGTGACCAGGTTGGTAGAAAACTGGTTAAGGGACAGAATCCAGAGCGTGGTGATGGGGATAGAGTTATTGAGCACCACGGAGGTCACCAGTGGGGTCGTGCTGGGGCTAGTGTTGAACAGTGTCTTCATAAACGACATTGGGGAGGGCATTAAGAGCAAGATGTACCTGTTTTCAGAAAACATCAAACTCAGTGGGAGGGTGGGCACAGTGGATGGGATACAGGACCTGTGGGAAGACCTCAGAAAACTTGAGAGATGGTAGGGGATCTAGCAACTTGGCGTCAATGCCAAAAAAATGCAAAGTGATGCACATTGCAGCCAGGAATCCTAGGACCAAGTACTACCTGGTGGTGGGTGGGGGGGAGGAGTCCCGGTAGCAGCAACGGAGGAAGAAACGAATCTGGGGGTGGTTATTGCCAGATCCCCGAGTTTTCCATGATTCTGCGGATGCGGCAAACCGCGGAAATATCCATGGAATTTGCCATCACCCGCGGAATTCGCGGCCGTCCGCAGAACACACATCTGCTTCATTTGCCGACGGGGGTGCCCAATCCCCCGTCGGCTTCACTGTCCCCCCTCCAGATGCTTACTTGCCACACTGGGAGCCCACCCAGCGTGGCAAAATAATCCTTTTGCCGACGGGGTGCCCAACCCCGCCGGCTTCACTGTCCCTCCTTGTGTGTAGTTAAAAAAATAAAAAAAAAACCTGCAATAAAAACCTTCCATCGTTGCTTCTTTGCCCCTCCACCAACCGCACCCACCCTCTGCGTGCCACCTCCCACACCCCTCACCCCATACTTACCTCCAGACTCGCGCGACGACCGTGGACCGGGAACACGCTCAATCTTCAAAGCCGACCGCGAACTGAGGAAATGCCAGTAAGCTGTATAATGGGCTAGATAGGAGGTTCAACTTACTGCATATCTCAGGCATTTTTGGGAATTTTTGCACCAAATTTTCAACATGGGGTTTTTGGGACCCCTTCTCATGAATGATGTCACTGTCATGGCGTTATTCGGGCTCGAAGGGTGATTTCGCGCAGTGACTGCGCAGTGACTGCAAAATCACCCTTTGGGACTGAATACTGCCATGACAGTGACATCATTCATGAGAAGGGGGCCCAAAACCCCCATGTTGAAAATTTTGTGCCAAAATTCAAAAAAATGACCGCTTAACAATGCGTTCAGCGAGTTCCTACAAGGCTCGTAAGTTCATGAAATTTCAATATTTTCACTCCAGAGTTTCAACATTGCCATTTCACCACACTGTCTTATGAGTAGTACAGCTGTCATTTTTCACATCTCACCCAAAATGTGTTTCCACCCTTGTAGCGCAGAATGGCGCAGTCGGTGCGCGAAATCAATGTACGGGACAAATTAAGAAAATCACAGTGACACTGTTCATGAGCAGAGGTCTTGAAATAGCTATGTTGAAAATTTGGTGAAAAAATTCCTAAAAATGACTGTTTTACGAGCGTGCATTGCGCAGTTCCTATGCACGCTCATAGGTTTGCGAATTTTCAATATTTCCACTCCAGATTTTCAACATTGCCATTTTTCCACACCTTCTTATGAGTAGTACAGCTGTCATTTTCACATCTCACCCAAAATGTGTTTCGCATGTAGCGCACAATAAGCAGCGGTCGGTGTCTTGAAATCAATGTTCGGACAGATTAATAAAATCACAGTGATACTGTTCATGAGCAGAGGTCTTAAACTGGCTATGTTGAAAATTTGGCGACAAACACCCATAAAATGACTGTGTTACGAGCGTGCATTGTGTCAGATATGGCAAAAAAAAACAAAAAAAGGAAAAAAATTAAGGGTAAAAATGTGCCGCAGAATTGCTGCAGAAATTGGTGTTGAGTGCCGCAGAAGTTCTGCGGCAAATGAGAACCCTGCCGCAGAACTTTGCTCCGATGTGCCGCAGAAAAATCGGGGCCCTGGTTATTGCATGCAACCTGAAGCACTCCTTGCAGTGCAAAATGACAGTGAATGCAAACTGGATGTTGGGGTGTATAGACAGGGAAATCAGCAGTAGCCGGAGTGATGGCATACTGCCCTTGTACAGTTGCTGGTGTCAGTGAGACCACATCTAGAATATGGGGTACGATACTGGAGTCCATACCTTAAGAAGGACATCAGCTTGCTAGAGAATGTCCAAAGGAGGGCAACCAAGATGATCGTGGGTCAGCAGGGGAAATCTTATGAGGAGAAGCTGCGAGTCCTGAGAATGCACTCCCTGAAGGAGAGGAGAGAGAGACAGGGGATATGATAGAGGCCTTCAAAAACTTGAATGGGTTACAGAGAATGGATAGAGAAATTCTCTTCAAGCTAAGAGACCCCTGGACCATGAGGGGGCACAGTTTAAGGTTGTTGGGGGGGTTAGCAGGGATGTTTAAAAGCATTTCTTTATGGAGAGGGTGGTGGCCACATGGAATGCACTGCCGGAGGAAGTGGTCTCAGAGATGACAGTGGGCGGCTTTAAGAGGGCCTGAGACAGAAATAAAGAGAACCCATGGGACTGTGGGGGGGGGGGGCAGACATGGAGGAAGACTGGGGAGGGGGAGCAGGGTCAGCGGTATAAGCTGGGGACCCTGCAATATGAGCAGATTCCATAGACCACATGGCCTTCTTCTGCTGGCTCTTTCATATGTTCGTGTGTCTATAGTCACCTCCCTCCACTGGTCTAAATGAAGGGAGAGACAGCCCCCTATAACGATCCCTGGAGGTAAAGGTGGTTTGGGTGAGTGTGCAAGGAGTCAGGCTGAGCTGGTGGGGCAGCTCCACCACCTCTAGTTGCTTCTGTATGGGCACCTGGGCTGTGCTGGGACTGGCAAGACCCCAGCTCCTTTACCCCTGCCTTGCTCTCTGGGGTGTGGGTGCTATCCCCTAATGCCAGATGGGTGAAAAGCACCCCTACTTCTACCCCTAGGTTGGGTATGGTAGAGGAAGAGTACGGACTACAGAGTCCTGCCCAAGGTTTGGAGATCCTTGAGATTCTCCTGTACATCATGGCCAAACAACCTTTGCACTCTAAATGGGGTGTTGAGAACAGATTGTTGGACATCTGTGGCAAAGTCTGACATTCTGAGTCATGAATACCTACCGAGACAGTTACCAAAAGCTGCTGCACTGGCAGAAGCAATAGACCAAGCCTAAGCAGTGTGGCGTAAATGCCTGCCCACATCAGTATCAGCTGTCCAGGCTTTCAGTAGGTCTTGTGTTGAGGTGCCCTCAGCCAAGGCATGTGCAACAGCCTTAGCTTTCCTCCACAGGGTGTTCTAATATTTCATCATATGGGCCTGGTAGTTGGCAAACGAAGGCCCAATGATGCAAAGGCATAAGTCCTCTTGCCAGTGTCATCCAGTCTTCTAGATTCCTCATCAGAAGGAAGGGAACTTGGGTGTTTAGGTGCCCTAGACCTGTCATGGGTAGCATTAATCACCACTGAGACTGCCTGAGGTTGTGTGGCATAAAAAGGTTTCACAGAAGGAGCCAAATACATTTTTATCTGCTTTCCTGTGGATAGCTGGTATATTGTTTGGTTTGTACCAAGCTGCAAAGGTGGCATCCTCTAATGCTGGGAGAAAAAGGAGGCACTACAATGGCAGAAGATTCTGGGCACTCCAAGAACTCCAGCAGATCTTTTTTAGTAGTATCCCGCTTTTCTAATGCAAAACCCATGGCAGCCTGCATTTGCTGAATCATGGTGAATAAAGTAGGGTCCTCCGGAGGGGACTGTGATGTGTTCACTACAGAGTCTTCACTGCATACGGAGACTGTACAGCTGGTGCTATGCTCATACTGGCTCTCAGCCTCATCCTCCTCTTCCTGCATCATTAGATTAGGATTGTACTCATATTTCTCATCGACTGGGTCAATGGGAAGGAGGGACTGCGCCAGTGACGTTGGCAGCGGCATAGGAGATGGATATGGCAAGAGAGTTTCTTGTGGCATTGATGGGGTATTGGCGATAGTCTCTGTCAACAGGCCCCCTGGAAAAGGGAGGCCAGGCAGTAAACATCTGATCATGTCTGAGAAAGACATGAGGACTGCCTGAGTGTCAGTGCCCCTTTGGTCAATGGGTGCAATTAGAGGAGACGATAGGGAAGGCTGAGTCCCCGATGTCGATGGCAATGTACTGGCCTTAATAGGCCCAGTAGTGCCTATACCAAGCCCTGACCTTGGTGTCATGTCGATGGTCAGGGGAGCGGTTGGCACAGATAGCGTAGAAGAGGAGGTTGTACCTGTAGGGAGCAGGGATGACCTGGAGCATGCTGGGGAAGCCTCCTCTTTGTTCTGGTACATGTGTTTGTGACTCCCAGATGTTTTCTCTTGGGGACCTTGACAACTGTGATTCAGTTGATGGGGCCAGTGTGAGGTGTGGGTTTTTAACAAGGACGCTGTTCCACAGTTGTAGATATTCAGAAGCAGAGATTTTATTGAAGCTGAGCAATTACTGCGAACTTCAGATGACAAAAATAAATAACGTAAAACTTCTTCAAAATAAACATAAGTTACCAAGCAGCATCTCGGACACTAGAAGGAGCTAGTGAACATCTTACTGGGGTCAGAGTACTTCTATACCCCACCAAGCTATCTACAGAACTGAATAAAGCCAAGGCTTATATACCAAAAGGGGAACATTGTGACTTGTTTAACTCCACCCTATGCTTTTCAAAATTATCTTTAAACAACAGAATAAGTCTATTTTCATTTCTGAGCACAGAATAACATTTCCTTTTAAGTTATAATGTTGTTAACATCACTATATAGAAACAACTGGTTAATAAAAGTTTAGTTTCAGACAATGCAGGAGTAACTCCACCTCCTAGTACTGTGCCTATAAATATGGGAGGTGACCAGCCAGCCAGCTCTATAGTACAGAATAGGAAGTGAGACTCCACACAGAGAAGCAGGTAACCTTCTATGAGGGAAACATTTGTTTGTTTTATAAATTATTCCAAGAGAATGAATTAAAGGCATTCAAGCCACTTTTTAGAAACATTTTAACTAAAGTAAAAAACACAAAACAAAAAAAAAACACTTTTATTTAACCTTTGTTTAACAGAGAAAGGGGAGGTTTAAGGCCAACAAACCACAGCATTGTACAACTTGTTTTTACAGGCCTTCTTTTGTTTTTGTAGCTTGTTTAGGTCATGAAATAGTCATTTTGTAGTCTCTACTGAATTAAATCCTTTTGGTATGCTGCAAATAGAGTAAAATACAGGCCATTTATTTATTTACTCAATATGAAGCGCTTTGTGAGTTACTGCTGCCATTTAGAATGAGTTCCAAACCAGAAAGACCCTTTTTTAACTGCAAACAGGTTGAAAGGCACTTTAATGGGGTTTTATACACACAAAACTGGGATATTCAGCATTTGGGAAACTTGGGAGGCAGGAACACTTCTAAAGCGGCGTTCAGTGTATTTGACCAGGTAAAGAGGGCGGTTTTTCGCCGCACGGGCTGCTCGCACAATTGAGGAGCCGCCACTCTAACCTATACAGGCTAGTTCTGCCTCGCAGTTGCTCTGAAAACATTTGGGGCTGAAATTACATTATTTCCAAGAACAACTAGCCTAGAAAGCAGCTCTGACTTACTCCATATATTTATAAGGAGAGGACCAGAAAAGGGGGGGTACCTAACACTAAACGGGACGTAAACCAAGACCATGCGAGGGTTTGCATACATAAAGGGGTCATTACAGGACCTACACCATGGATATATGTAAGCGCTCACAATTCCATATCCAAATGAAATGAAATACTCATTTTAAACAAATATTCTGTTCCTGCATATCTCACCTTAGAAAGGTTCTGAAATGGGGGGGGGCAACCAAAGAAAGGGCTGTGCAAATCTTCATATACCAGGGCACGAATACTCAAGGGATAGAAAGAACGTTATATAGGTGGCCTGCCTATATAATTTGGAAAGAAAGATGAGGAATTACAGCAAGAAAGGAGGAGAGTAAAAAGGGCTGTTGCAACAGACTTAAAAAAAATTAGATTTGCCTGGCATATGGAGGTATCTGTCACATTCCTCCCCACTCAAGAAGAAACCAATGAAATCTTTCAATAGCATCATCATTGGTTTCTTTTACAGTTTTTGTAATGGAACAGATCTCCAATTTCGTTTTTGAAAGGGGAGATGGAGCTTTAGCCCTCCCTCTCCCAAAGCTCCACTCCGGAGACCCTTAAACCAAAATATTCATTGAGAGACACCAAACTAACAGTATCTCTTACTCATTACTTTCATTACTTACTGTAACTCCAGAGTCTGTTATTACCAGATTATCATCTGCACCATAACGTGATAGATAATCAGCGTTAAGGTGTTTCTTTCCTGCTCGGTGTTGTATTTCAAAATTGTAGGCTTGCAGGGCCAAATACCAACACATGATGCAAGGGCTTTTATCCCTCATTATGTGTAGCCAACATAACGGGTTGTGATCAGTAATTACCCAAAATTTTCTGCCCCATAAGTAAAATTTAAGAGCATTTATGGTCCAACGGATAGCCAAACATTCCTTTTCTATCGTGGAATACTTAGTCTGTCTTAGATGTAATTTTCTATTGATAAATATGATGGGGTGTTCTTCTTCCCCATCGAGTTGGGACAAGACAGCCTCAATACCCTGATTGGATGCGTTTGTACTATGAATGGTTTCTGGAAATTTGGACTATGTAAAATGGGATGAGAACACAATTTTGCCTTCAAAAGGGTGAATGCTTGCTCACACTGTACATTCCACTGAATCTTTTCCGGTTTATTCTTTTTTGTAAGTTCAATTAATGGACTGGCTATCTCTGCGAAATTGGCCACAAAACTTCGATAGTAACCAGCTAGTCCTAAAAAGACTCTCACTTGTTTTTTTGTTTGAGGTTGGGGACTGTTGGCAATAGCATCTACTTTACCTATTTCAGGCTTTACTTCACCATTCCCAATAATAAAGCCTAAGTATTTGGTCTCTTGCATGGCCAACGAACACTTAGTTGGATTTATAGTCAGTCTGGCCTTCTGTATAACTGATAATACAGTTTGAAGGTGTATCATATGTTCCTCCCAAGATGGACTAAAAATAATGACATCGTCCAAATAGGCTGCACTATAGTCCATGTGGGGATGTAACAGATGATCCATGCATCTCTGGAAAGTTGCCGGAGCACCATGCAAACCAAAAGGCATTTTTGTGAACTGATACAAGCCTAAGGGGGTACTAAAAGCTGTTTCATCTTGTGAGACTGCGTCTAAGGGTATTTGCCAATATCCCTTTGATAAGTCCAGTGTGCTTATGTATTGAGCATTACCCAATCTATCAATAATATCATCGATTCGGGGCATAGGATACCCATCAAATCGATATATTGCATTTAGTTTATGAAAATCTAGGCAAACCCTTACACCTCCCTCTTTTTTCTTTACCACCACCATAGGAAAACTCCATGGACTCATTGAAGGTGTAATTACTCCTAGATGTTGCATTTTTCAATTTTCTTTAATAACTTCCTCCCTCAGACTTTCAGGTAACCTATAGGGTTTATGCCTAATAGGCTTATCAGTATTTACTTCTACGTGATGTTCAACTCCTTCAACTTTCCCAGGTGTTGAAGTAAAAATGGTCTGGAACCTTAGTAAGGATATTCTGTAATTCCTTTCTTTGCTCAGGACTTAATCTGTTATTAATGGTCACATCCTTCATTTCTCCTAAACCATCTAGGCGCTCATAAGCTAACTCCAATTCATTTTCATCCTTTCCCGGGTACACAAATAAAGATGTTTGCTTTCTGTCATGCCAGAGTTTTAAAAGATTAGCATGATAGAGCTTATATTTTTGCCTTTTGTCTGGGCAGATAATTTCATAGTTCACCAGTCCAATTTGTCTATGGACAGTACAGGGCCCCTGCCATTTCATTAATAATTTATTCTCCGTACATGGCAACAAAAGGAGTACCTTATCACCAGGCTGGAAAGTTTTAAACCCAACCCCTTTGTCATAGTACTGTTTTTGAGATATTTGATGGCTAATGTTACTTTGTTGGGCCTTCCTAGCTTACCTTGCTAGTTTGTGGTGCAATGAAGTAATATATTCTAGTGTAGATATGAGTACAGTATCAGACTTTGTTCCTTCCCAGCTCTCTTTTATCATGTCCAACACCCTCCTGGGATTTTTACCAAATAGTAGCTCAAAAAGAGGGAATACCCTGTGGAGGCCTGGGGGACCTCACAGTAAGCACACATTAAGAATGGTAAATACCTATCCCAGGATTTGCCGTCCTCCTCTGTGAATTTTCTTAACATTTTATTAAAACGTTCCACCAGTCCATCAGACTGAGTATGGTCGGGGGACGTCAAAATAGAGTGTACCCCCCAAAGTCTGGTAAAGACATTGTAATACTTGGGAACAGAAGTTGCTGCCCATCTGTCAGTATTTATCGAGGTATACCCATTCTAGAAAATACTTTTACCAACTCCTCAGCAACCTTTTCAGCTGTACCTGTACGCATAGGTATAGCCTCTGGATATTTTGAAAAGTAGTCACAAATAACCAGAATAAAGCGGTTTCCTTTTGCGCTTTTAGGCAAAGGACCTACTATATCCATGGCTATACGGGAGAATGGGGAGTCTACAGAAGGTAAAGGCTGAAGGGGCACTTTATCTTTCTTAAGGACGGGTCTTACTTTCTGACACTGTTCACATGATCTACAATACTCAGCTACATGATCATGTATACCTGGCCAGTAAAATCTGTATAATAACCTCTGTAATGTACGTTCCTTTCCTTGGTGACCAGCTATAGGAATGTCATGTGCAAGCTCTAGCAGTTGATCCCTATAAACAGTAGGCACCGTTAATTGTAAAACAATTTCCTCAGTTTTTGGATTAATACACTTTCTATACAAGAGTCCCTTATGCAACACCATACTGTGTTCTGTTTCTTGTTCTTTGCCCAACTGTAAAAAGAAAGGTTTTAATGTACTATTATTCAATTGGGCTAGTCCAAAATCTGTTTGTCTCTTTAAGTCCTTCAAATCAACAGCATCTTTAGAGTCTCTATGGAACTGCTGCCACATCTGTTTGTCTTGACGTTTTTCCCTTTTTGTTTTTCTTGTCTTGCCAGGAAGCTCAAATAAATCTTCTTCAAAGGGAAATGAGTGTTGTAAGATTGTGTCTCTTTTTTCTTGAGCTCGGGTAGTCATTGCTCCTATATTTGTAGTAGCGGCAAGTAACTGGGAAAAGTCCAGATGATCATGCCCAGTGATAACTGGTACAGTGAGATGGGAAACCACACCAACCTCCATTTTATGGGTAACAGATTGGACTTGAATCTCTACCTGTAGTATTGGATACTTATGTGTGTCACCATGAATGCAGGTTACTTGTGTTTGTGTTTGAAAATCAGGAACTGCAGGTAACGTATTAGCTCTGATCAGGGT
Source organism: Neoceratodus forsteri (assembly GCA_016271365.2). Lineage (NCBI taxonomy): Eukaryota > Metazoa > Chordata > Ceratodontiformes > Ceratodontidae > Neoceratodus > Neoceratodus forsteri. Next base: position 359,231,854 of record CM028137.1, read on the forward strand.
TTGTCTGCTACCAGAATCTAATAACCCAAGCATGTCCTTTCCATTGACTTTGACAGGTATAATATACTGTCCCCAGTTGGCCACCACCAAATGAGTAGGGCTGGTTTTCTTCTTTGGGCAGAACCTTGCAATGTGCCCTTTCCCTTGACAGGAATGACATGTTATCTCAGCATTAGGAGATTTGGCAACATTTACACTTTGGGCAGTTCCACTAGATATAGAAGTAGTAGCTGAGGAGGGCCTTACCATAGGATGGATTGTACTGGTTTCAGGATACCCCTTGTTCCTATTTGACCTTGCAGTCAAGTAGTCTTCTGCTAACTGAACCGCTTTCTTAGCTGTCTCTGGCCGATGTTCTGGAACCCACATCTGAATGTCTTGGGGTAGGATACGTAAAAATAGTTCCAAAACAACAGACTCCAAAATTTGTTCTTTAGTATTGGTGGAAGGTTGCAACCACTTAGTACGTAAGCCTTTTAATCTGGTGAAGGCCTCTTGTGGGGTATCTGAGGACTGGAATCTTAAAGTCCGAAATCTTTGACTATACGTCTCTAAACATATGCCATAACACTTTAAAATAGCTTCCTTTACAGCATCATAATCTTCACTCATTGCACTGTCCACATTGCCATATGCTAATTGAGCTTTTCCAGTAAGATAAGGTGCAAGACATATCACCCACCGTCCTCTAGGCCATTGACACGCTCGTGCTATGCGTTCAAATGTAGTCAGATATGTTTCTATATCATCTGTTGCACTTAACTTAGTAAGTTTTATGTCCTTAGGATTATCACTTGGTGGGGGGGGTGGTCTACCAACGCCAATAGCTTGTATGGCTCTCAAAGTATCTGCCCACCTGGCCTCATTGTGCTGCATGTCCCTTTCCCTCTGTTTCTCCAAGGCAATTTGTTGGATGCATAGCCATTGCAGTAGATCTTGGGCATCTCCAGTAGGGGTTCTCTCTCTCCAATTCCTCTTTCTCACCATCTTCCATGGGTACCCCAACCGCACCATTCTCTTCAGGCTTTGCAGTTTTCCGTCTAACATCTGGTATGCCGGTCATCAAGGGCTGTCCCAACTTCTCTGCCATGGTTCAAGTCAGCACACCCACTGGTATTTCCTCCAGGGACAACCACATCCTCCTCCAATACTCTGTGCAGTATTACTGGAATAAATCCCACCACTGCCACCATATGTGAGGTGTGGGTTTTTAACGAGGACGCTGTTCTACAGTTGTAGATATTCAGAAGCAAAGATTTTATTGAAGCTGAGCAATTACTGCACACTTCAGATGACAAAAATAAATAACATAAAACTTCTTCAAAATAAACATAAGTTACCAAGCAGCATCTCGGACACTAGAAGGAGCTAGTGAACATCTTACTGGGGTCAGAGTACTTCTGTACCTCACCAGGCTAGCTACAGAACTAAATAAAGTCAAGGCTTATATACCAAAAGGGGAACATGTGACTTGTTTAACTCCACCCTATGCTTTTCAAAATTATCTTTAAACAACAGAATAAGTCTATTTTCATTTCTGAGCACAGAGTAACATTTCCTTTTAAGTTATAATGTTGTTAACGTCACTATATAGAAACAACAACTGGTTAATAAAAGTTTAGTTTCAGACAATGCAGGAGTAACTCCACCTCCTAGTACTGTGCCTATAAATATGGGAGGTGACCAGCCGGCCAGCTCTATAGTACAGAATAGGAAGTGAGATTCCACACAGAGAAGCAGGTAACCTTCTATGAGGGAAACATTTGTTTGTTTTATAAATTATTCCAAGAGAATGAATTAAAGGCATTCAAGCCACTTTTTAGAAACATTTTAACTAAAGTAAAAAACACAAAACAAAAAAAACACTTTTGTTTAACCTTTGTTTAACAGAGAAAGGAGGGGGGTTTAAGGCCAACAAACCACAGCATTGTACAACTCGTTTTACAGGCCTTCTTTTGTTTTTGTAGCTTGTTTAGGTCATGAAATAGTCATTTTGTAGTCTCTACTGAATGAATTCCTTTTTGTATGCTGCAAATAGAGTAAAATGCAGGCCGTTTATTTATTTACTCAATATGAAGCATTTTGCGCGTTACTGCTGCTATTTACAATGAGTTCCAAACCAGAAAGATCCCTTTTTAACTGCAAACAGGTTGAAAGGCACTTTAAAGGGGTTTTATACGCACAAAACTGGGATATTCAGTGTTTGGGAAACTCGGGAGGCAGGAACACTTCTAAAGCGGCGTTCAGTGTATTTGACCAGGTAAAGAGGGCGGCTTTCCGCCGCATGGGCTGCTCGCACGATCGAGGAGCTGCCACTCTAATCTATACAGGCTAGTTCTGCCTCGCAGTTGCTCTGAAAACATTTGGGGCTGAAATTACATTATTTACACAGAACAACTAGCCTAGAAAGCATCTCTGACTTACTCCATATATTTATAAGGAGGGGACCAGAAAGGGGGGTACCTAACGCTAAACAGGACGCAAACCAAGACCATGCGAGGGTTTGCATACATAAAGGGGTCATTACAGGACCCACACCATGGATATATATAAGTGCTCACAATTCCATATCCAAATGAAATGAAATACTCATTTTAAACAAATATTCTATTCCTGCATATCTCACCTTAAGAAGGTTCTGAAACGAGGGGAGGGGGGCAACCAAAGAAAGGGCTGTGCAGATCTTCATATACCAGGGCAAGAATACTCAAGGGATAGAAAGAACGTTATATAGGTGGCCTGCCTATATAACGTGGAAAGAAAGATGAGGAATTACAGCAAGAAAGGAGGAGAGTAAAAAGGGCTGTTGCAACAGACTTAAAAAAAAAATTAGATTTGCCTGGCATATGAAAGTATCTGTCACAGCCAGCGACACAGATTTCTGTTGAAGCTCCTTCTCCATTCTTTCCAGAGTCTTCTAAAGCAAGAATTTTTCCAAAGCCCCTTTTCAACATCATCTGATTGCAGAATTAAACTCTCAGCAGATTTTTGCATGTTTTCATATAGTGGTCTAGGCCTAGGCAGCAGACACAGATGCCATGGGAATCGTCGGTGTAGATTCTGTCTCTGCACTCATAGCATCGGAAAAGTTTAGATGGTTCATTTGACAACATACAGGTTGCCAAAAATCACTCTAATAGTGATTACTTTATAGAAAAGAAATAATACGGTGACAATATGCAGTGACATTTCCTTAGCAGTCCCAAGTTCTGATTGATGGCGAGAAAAGAACTGAGGAGAGGCAGGACGGCCCATGTTTATGTATATGCCTATGTCTGACATTGTCATGGGTGGCTCCTGACAGACTGCTTGCAAAAGTTTCCATGTGGTTCTGGTGCCTGGTGGCTATTAGTTCCAAAGGTGTGGCCTGATGAAAGAGATATCGTTGAAGAAGATCTGTGATTACAAGTGAGTAACCTTCATTTCTAGGGGACATGGGTGTGGTGCACTATTCACACTTCAGGAAGACTCCTAGCAGTTCTCTGGGAGGAGGTGGCAAGGTGCACACACCTAGTTGGTAAACAAGGATTGGAGAACCAAGGTCCCAAAAGCAGCATTACAGCATGACTCAAGGTTGATACATAGATACATAGACAGTGTCGGCAGATAAGGGCCTATGGCCCACCCAGTCTGCCCATTTGAGCATGTAAGTTCAGTTAATGTTTTCCTAGAAGTCTGTTGCCCCTTACCCCTGACCTCTAGAATTCCTTTATGTCTATCCCATACATTCTTAAATCCCATGATTGTTTCAGCCCCCACCACTTCCTCTGGCAGGGTGTTCCACTTGTCCACCACCCGTTCTGTGAAGAAATTCTTCCTCACGTTTCCTCTGAATTGTCCTCCCTCCAACTTCATCCCATGCCCTCTAGTCCTGAAACATCTTTTTTGCTTAAAAATTGTGTATTCCTGCACCCTGTTCCTCCCTGTAAGATACTTTTATGTCTCTATCATATCCCTTGTCTCTCTCCTCTCATCCAGGGAGAACATGTTCAGTTCCTTCAACCTGTCCTCATAGGACTTGTGATGCAATCCATGCACCATCTTTGTTGCCCTCCTCTGAACCTTCTCTACCCTGTCTATGTCCTTACATAGGTAAGGTCTCCAGAACTGTACACTGTACTCCAGGTGGGGCCTCACTAGCGTCTTGTACAGTGGAATTATGACCTCCCTTTTCCTGCTGGTGATGCCCCTGCCTATGCATCCCAGCATCCTATTTGCTTTACCTGCTGCCTTGTCACAGTGTTTCCCTACTTTGAGGTCATCAGAGATGATAACCTCAAGATCCCTTTCCTGCTTGGTGCATGCTATATCCTCACCCCCAACTGATATATTGTGCCAGGGTTTTGTGCCCATATGCATTATCTTGCACTTCTTTGCATTGAATTTCAACTGCCAAACCCCTGACCATTCTTCAAGTTTCTGCAAGTCCTTCTCATTCTGTCTACACCCTCTGGTGTGTCTACTCTGTTACAGAGCTTTGTGTCATCAGTGAACAGTGAAATTCTGCTCTAGGTCCCAGCAATGTCACTGATGAAGATGTTGAATAGGACTGGTCCAGCACTGATCCCTGTGGTACCCCACTGGTCACTCTTCCCTCTGTGGAGTGACAGCCATTTACCACCACCCCCTCTGTGTCCTGCCACCCAGCCAGTTACCTACCCACCACACTACTGTCCTGCCCACACCCATATTCCCAGTTTGTATAATAGTTCTATGTGGCACAGTGTCAAGGCCTTGCTGAAGTCCAGATAGGCCATGTCCACTGCCCTCCCCTGATCCACCTCCCTAGTCACCCAGTCAAAAAAATGCAATGAGGTTGGTCTGACATGACCTCCCCCTGGTGAAACCATGCTGCCTTGGGTCCTGTAGTCCATTGACAACCAGATGTTCCACCAATCTCTCTCTCCTTCAATGTAATGAGAAATTAAGGTGTGTGCTGACTTCCAGGTAGCAGCCCTGCAGATCTCCTGGATAGGGACATCCCTGGAAGCAGCCACCAGGGCAGCGGTATATCTGGAGGAATGAGCCCACAGCCCTGTGGGAGGCTTCCTACCAGTCAACCTATAGTAGAGGTCAATGCAGGAGACTATCCACCTGCCAGTCATCTGCTTCACTGCCAGTCTGCCAGGTGTGGCTTCAGAGTATCTAATGATGAGCTGGTGAACCTCTCCCCTGAACTCTGGTCATGTGTTCCTTATAGTAAGCAAGTGCTCACCTCAGGTCCAATGAGTGTGCTCGGCCTCTGAGGTTGGATTGGTGAAATGCACAAGATTTATTACCTGATTAAGGTGGCACTCTGAAATGTATTCACGATGCCGCATTGACAATTTCTTGTTGACGCAATGTTTCCCCGACAGCACTATGTCGACCACAGTTGTAATCGGCATTGTGCTGTGGGAGGACAAAGGTGTATTTTACTGGGGAGGGGCTATGCCCCCCCGCATCCCCCCTAACTTAACATAATCAACTGTGAGTTGGAGTTGATTCAGGGAGGGGGTGCAGGACCTTGGGAAAGAGTGCTGGGGTCCTGAGTGGACTTTACAGTGATGTGTCAATGTTGTTGGCATTGACGACATTGCTGGAAAGTTGTCACTGTAGCAATGGCATATGCTCTGAAACAACCTTCAGAGGAACTTCTGGCGGTGGGCAGAGGATTACCTTGTCCTTGTGGAACACCAAGTATGGAGACCCCAATAAGAGTGCTAGGAGCTCATAGATCCTTCTGTCAGAGGGAACAGTCACCAAGAAGGCAGTCTTTCATGACAGGTGTGACATCTCACACCTGTGCATCAGCTCAAATGGCTTGCCCATGAGCACTGCCAACAACAGCAACAAGCCTCATGGTGGTGGAGGTTCATTCATTGGTGGGGACAGGTGGTCAAGGCCTTTGAAGAAGTGCCTGACCACCTTCTCCTGCACCACTGTTGGCATACCAGCCCATGCCCGGTATGCAGAGATGACTGCCAGGTGCACCATAAGGGTTGTTGACCTCAGTCCCAACTAAGAAAGGGACCACAAGTAGTCCAGAATGCCAACCAAAGGGCAGGCCAGGGGTCAAGTTCCCTGTCCTGACACCAAATTCTGTAATAGTCTGGATAGCAGCTCTCTTTCCATCCCTGCTGCTGGTTCTTGATTAATTTTTTGAGCCAGTAGCCAGTAGCAAAACTCCTAATTATCTGTTGTTTACAACTGTTACTAATGTGCTAATTTACCTTGTCTGCTGCTTCTTGTCACAAAATTTGTTAATTGATACTATAATATCCTAAACATTAAATATGCACTGCTTGTATATTCACGCAATCATATATCCTTATGCTGCTTTTTATTTGCTTCTGTTAAGTGTTCACTTGATAACTTGTGTGTTATCACATCCATGTGTACCCCACTCTCCCCCAGGTCGCACCGGGAGATGAGCATCTTGTTGCTCAGTGTGCCTTTCCTGGTGAAACAATTGCAATAAATAAAATAAATAAATACTTTCAGGGCAATTTGCTTATTCAGTATCCTTTCTACTGCAGAGCTAATTACTAAATTTTAGTGCTTACTTATGAGCTTTATTTTTTTTAGTTGTTTAATCAGGATTAGCACACTAAGCTGAAAGCTTTTTTACAGGTGCAACCTGGGAGCACAGGGAAGCTAAGTGACTTTCTTAGGGTCACACAGAATGCAGGTGGAAGCTGTGGGATTCAAACCCAGGTCTGGTCTGCTGGATGTCACCAGATTTGCAGCTCAGAGCCTTAAACCACTGTGCTATACTGCCTCAATTACTGAGCTAGAGAGTATTTTCCACTTGTGGTAATTTGCTATACTTTGTACTCAGTGCCTACTTAATTTGCTGTTAGCCCATTTTGAACAGATTTTACTACTTGTACCATTGTATCAACTTAAGTTAAAGTGCTTGTTCTGACCTCAGGTTTTTGAATTGTCTCTGTGCACTGCCTGCTCCTGCCTGCTAACACTGACTCTCTTCCTCCTCTTCAACCCCATATCTCTCTGCTGCTCCTTCTCTTTCCTTTATTTGCACCTCCATGTTGGTTAACTCTCTTTTTCCCTCAGGCCACTCTGACCTGTTACCGTCCCCCCACCACCTTCATCAGACCCTGCCTGCCCCTCGTTGTCTGCTCTGCAGCTCCCCCCCTCCAAGTCCAGGTCACCATGCAAACTTGTGTGTGCTTCTCTTTCCCTCCTGGAGCCCTCTCGCTCGGCCCCCACTCCCGCTCCTCCCCCCCACTTGCTCCACGTAGTCTAGTCCTCTGGCCTCCTTTGTTCTCCACTTATTTAATCCTCACCCCTTCCTCCCTTCCTCCCTTCTCAGGTAGCTCCTGACTGGGCCCCCTCCACATTGAAAGCTGCGCCGCCTGGATCCCACAGCTGAAGCCGACCCACCCTCAACTTACAGGTATGGACCCACCTTGCACCACCAGCCAGCCAGCTTTTCCTTTGGACTTGCTGCCACTTTTAAATCTCATCTGGCTGTTTCCCTGCACCATGAATGGAGACCTGCGTGCTACCCATTTCTAAACTGTGTTAATTTTTTGCCTGATCCGATTTTGGATTTTGCTCTGCTGCTGCATCCTATACTTAGTCTAGATCACAGCTCTCTTTCCCTCCCTGCTGCTGGTTCATGATAATTTTTTTTGGCCCACCCACATACCCCCAACACTTTTTAAATGCCCTACCTTACTGCTGGACTATGCCACGTGTGATCGCCTAGCCAATCAGGGACCTCACTATCCTATCTGATTGGCATCACTGCCACTTAACAACTTCAGGGCCACCTACAAGCATAGTTAGGCTCAGCTCCTCGTTTCCTAAACACTACTCATCCCCAGGCAGCTCCTCTGTTGCCTTCTCCCACCCCTTCCTGCAGCTACTACTGCAACCTCCCCTTAGCTCAGCAGCCGACACTATTTCTAGGCTGTGCCTTGTTCCTCCTCGACCACTGACATCCTTGTTTTCACCTGGCTATCTCCTTTAACTACTCTGGCTGTCTCCTCTACTGCCAGTTCACAGCTTCCTCCTACCTCACTCCCCTAGTGGTTATCTCATTATTTCTCTTCTTACATTACAAGGACTCCTCTTCCTACTTAAATAAGCTCCCCTGTGAACCTCTATCTGCCATCCTTTGTGCCCAAGCTAAGCCCTAATCTTTGTTTTTATTTGTGGTCCAATTCCTGCAACAAGCCTTTGTTTCTGGGAACTCTCACTACCTCTACATGTGAAGTCCCCCCTCTTTCCGTCCTTTAACTACCTTCTTGCCACAATGAATCTTCTCTTGCTGTCCCCTGTGGTCGCCTCTCTAACTGGCTCCCTCCTGATTGTTGACCTCGCTGTTTTCACACTATCCTGTGACCAGGTGGCTCTCCTTTACTTCACCGCTGGCAACTACTCTCCCAGCACCCCCCTCATTCTGCACAATGGGAGTTGACCCCCCTCGGCTCTTTCTCTCTCTCTCTCTCGGCTTCCTCACTAACCTTGAGCGCCATTTACTTGGTCCCTATGTAACCCCACGTTTTCTCCCCCCTTCCTCCTGCCTGCTGTGCCCCTATTGTCTTCTACTCTCCCTGCTCTTACTGGCTGGAGACGTGGAACCCAACCCTGGCCCTATACAATCCACCCTCACATCTGCTGATGCCTCCTGGGTAAATCTCCCAGGGCTAAAAATTGCCCACATGAACGTCTGTAGTCTCCCTGCAAAATATTCTGATAGTAAAGCCTGGGTTTCTCTCTACAAACCCCACATCCTCTGCCTCATGGAGACCTGGCTAAAGCCACAGCACCAGGACACCATGTTTCAATTTACTGGGTACTCCCTCTTTCACAAGGATTGTCCTGGCAAAAGGTGACACTTCCATCTTTGTCAGAGAATCCCTCTTGGCCTCCAATATCTTCTGTTCAGATAATGCCTCCCCTAGTGACTGGCTCATTGTTGAAGCTAACCTGGGTTCTACAAAATCAAAATGTCCTGGGCTGCTGCTACAATCCTCCTGACGGGGGTGTAGAGGGCCTCAGCAACTTCCTAGCTGGGTTTGGAACACTCTCCCCTGCCAAAGAATCCATACTCCTTGGGGACTACAACCTCAACTGGCTCAGCATCCATGAACCAGACTGTCAATCTGCTTAACCAGTACAACCTGGTGCAATTACTCACTCTCCCTATCCACCTCAACACCCATACCTCAAACCACTCACTCCTTGACTGGGTGATTACCAATTGTAGGGATAGGGTTGTTCTTAATGGCACTTGTCAGACTCCATTAGCAATCACGCCCCTACCTACGTCATTTGGTCCTGTAAGGCCTCCCGCCTTCCCCCTAAGTACCTCTCCTTCCATAACTTCAACTGCCCCGACACCTCCCGCCTCTTCCAAGACAATAGGGCTATCAACTGGTTTGACTTATATGCACACAGTGACGTGTCTCTGGCTGCAATCTACTTCACCAATGCCCTTCTGGCCATCCAGGACTGCCACTTCCCCACCACCACTCAGCGTGTCAGGGGCAGGTGCACTCGCTGGCTAACAAAAGACCTACTGACCCTCATGAAATTGAGATACAGCAAGTGGACTGCCTATAAACTGGCCCCTTCCCCTGCCCCATGGAATGAGTACAGGAACCTGCATAACAGATGCAAGCACATGACCAAATGCTTAAAACAGGATTACTACTGCAGGCTTCAGAGTGAGAACCTGGGTAATCCTAAAAAATTCTGGGACTCTATCAACTCTTTATTAAATTGCCGCACACACAGCCCCACCATTCACCTGAGTCCCCGCACTAGCCCTTTGAACGACCCCATGGCAGTCGCCGAAGCATTCAATGACAAGTTCTCCGACCTTTCAGCTCTTCTCCACAACCTTCCATCCTCGGTATGCAGCACTTCCCCCTGGCCTTCAAATCCTCTCCCCACCGATGCCCCCAACCCTCCTTTTTACTTCTCGACCATCTCCACTAAGGTCACCGCCACTATGCTAAGGAAGCTACCTAACAGGGGAAGACCGGGCTCCGATGGACTCTCCCGTCTTCTTGAAGCTTATCTCCACTCTCATTTGCAAACCCCTCTCCTTTATCTTTAATTATGTGCTATCTACCTCCTCCATGCCTGACTCATAGAGGTCTGCTAGAGTAGTTTCTATCTTTAAATCTGGTGACTCCCACACTTCTGATGACTACAGGCCTACATCCATCCTCTCTCACCTAAGTAAACTTCTGGATAGGATTGCCCACCAACAGCTGAGTAAATTGCTAAGTACAACCTCCTATGTAACCAACAGCATGACTTCTGTATGTTTCACAGTACCTCCACTGCTCTGGCCCTCTTTACTGACCACATCCTATCCAACATGGACTGTGGACGCACCACGGGGTGTCATCTTTGTCGACCTGTCAAAAGCATTTGACATGGTCAACCACTCCCTACTCTTATCTGTTATCCTTGCTTGTTGCTCTGTAGAGACCACTGGCTGGTTTCGGAGCTACCTCTTAGGATGTTTCCAATATGTCTCCATTGGTTCCACCATTTTGCCTCCTTGCCGGTTACCACAGGTGTTACCCAGGGCTCCATCCTGGGCCCCCTGCTCTTCTCCCTCTTCGTTAACACATTCTCTGCCGACAGCTTCACCTGCAACTCCCTACTCTACACAGATGATCTTGTCATCTACCACAGTGACAAATCGGTATTGTGTATGTCCTCAGTCTTCTCCCAGAACTGCTCTGCTGCCTATAACTGGTTCTCTTCCAATCTGTTGCTGGTAAACTCTAAGAAAACTAAGGCCATGTTGTTTGGGTGACAACCATTCCTTACCAAAATGCTCAACACTATCTCCTCTCTCCTTATACACTTCCCCGATGGCTCTACCCTTGACAGCGTCTCCTCCTTTAAATATCTAGAGGTCACACTCGACCCCTCACTCACCTTCAAAGACTATGTCAATCACTTAGTCCATAGGGTCAACACAAAGTTGGGAGCGGCCTATCATATTAAGCCCTACCTCATCAAGAAGGATCGCTTGGCTATGGTTACTGGCAGTCTCCTCCTCATCTTTGATTACTGCTCCCCTATCTACTCCCTAGCCTCAACCACCCTCCTGGCTAGGCTATTGGTAGCTTACAATAGTGCATGCCACTTTGCCCTGTCAGCCCCCTATTCCGCCCACCACTGTGACCTGTATAGCTCACTCAGTTGGCTGCCCTTACAGGGTCACTTCGACTACTCACCTGCCTGTCTCCTGGATGCCACCCTTAGATGTGGCATTATTTCTTCTCTCACCACCCTCTTCAACACCAGAACTCAGACTAGGCTCCTGTATTCCTCTGATACTCCTACCCTTGAGGTACCTAGAACCTCTACAAATATGGGTGGGAAAGCCCTCTCTGTAGCTGCCCACTCTCTGTGGACCAGGTTGCCTGCATCCCTCTATATCTCCAACACCCATCAAACTCGTAAACCAAACCTCAAATCCTGGCTTCTGGACAAAATTAAATGCAACTGCTCCACCTGCTAATTACCTCACCCACTAGCCTGCCTTTCCAGTTTCCTATTCTGCTACCTCCCTCTCCTACTATAGTTGGCCATATCAGCCTGTGGCATGGCATCTCTGCACTTGCCCACCTATAACTTGTATTGTATATAAATCTGCATTGTTTATTTACCTGTTTGATGCTCTTGTTATTGTACCTTGTATCAGCACTGTGTATTGTTGCATTGTTTGCTGTTTCTTATTGTAACCTTATCACTGCCTCATTGTATTGTTTATTCATGCCTTGTGGCCCAGGTCATGCCTGTAAATGGTCCGCTGGACCAGTGCACCTACCCGGTCATCAAAGTCAAAATAAATAAATAAATGGAAAATCTTTGCCATTTACAGACATTGCACTGGTGGGTCAACTCTATCCAGGAATCCTCCATGTGTCTTCCGAAAGACTTATCGCCTGGAATTCTAGCCACTCAGAAACCAGGCCATGAGGCACAGGGATCAAAGATCCAGATGCAGGATCTTCCTCTTGTGGCAAGAGAGCAGATCTGGGTGCAGAGGCAACTGCCACCGAGTCCTGTTGCTGAGGCTGAGGAGATCCAGGCACCAAAACTGGTGGGGCCAGTCTGGAACTATGAGGATCATATGCACCTTGCCCTTGTGTACCTTGACCAACACACTGTGGATCAGGGGAAATATAGGGAAGGCATAGATGAGCCTGGGGTCCAGAGTCTCATGAAGTCATCCCCCCATCAGTGTTCCACACTGTGGGGGGTGGGCACAGAACAGTCTAAGCTTTGTGTTCTCCCAGGAGGTAACAAAATTGACCAGAGTAGTGTCCCACAGGGAGAACAGGTGCATCACCACCTTCTGATGCAGAGACCACTTGTGTGACACCTCACCCATGCAGCTGAGGGTGTCTACTAGCTGGTTAGAGGCTCCTGCTACATGGATTGCCAGGTGATCTGCATCCAAGCTCTGCATCAGGGTCCAGATGTGGACAGTCTCGTAACACAAATAAAGGGAGTGCGTGCGGCCCTGCTTGTTCAGGTAATACATGATCATGGTATTGTCTGTCTGGACCTACATAGCCTGACCCCAGACAAATAGAGCGAATTCCATCAGAGCAAGGTGCACTGCACAGAGCTTCAGGAAGCTGATGTGGTGACTGGACTCCCTGGGGAGTCAGAGCCCGTGGGTTCTGTGGTTCCCCAGATGCACTCCCATCCCACTAGAGAAACGGTTGTCATGGTGACTGTCGGCTCTGGTCAGACGAATGGGACTCCTTCCTCCAGATGTTCTGAAATAAGCCACCACTGGATGGTATCCCATATCAGCTGGCTCACTGTGATTGGCTGGTCCAGGTGACCTAGGCACTGAGATCACTGGTGGCCCATCTCCCCCTGCAGGGGACGAATCTGCCAGCGGGCCCATTTGACCACACTGGTGCATGAATCCATGTACCCCAGCAGTTGCAGGAAGTCCCAGGTAGGATGCAAGCATCTAACCTGAAATGATTGAGCAAAGGAGGTAAGATCTGATGCCCTGTCCACAGGGAGTCAGGCCTTGGCCTGAAGGGAATCTAGCTGCGCCCTGATGAAATGAATCACCTGCGAGGGGTTGAGTTCAGAGTTAGCCAGGTTGACCAGGAGGTCTAAGTCTCTGCAGGTCTAGAGGGCCAGGTCTCTGGACCACTCCACAGCCTCCTTAGATGGCCTAGGTATCCGCCAGTCATCCAGGTAGGGGTAGACTCTCACCCCTTGGCACCTCAGGAATGCAGCCACCACTGCTATGCAGTTGAAGATCCTGGGAGCTGAAGAGGCAAAAAGGCATGACTTGGAACTTGTAATATAACCCCTTCTGCATGGAACTGGAGGTATTTCCAGTGGGATGGATGCACTGGAAATGAAGGTTACTTACTTATAATAGTAGTTCTAGGAGTGGTATATCATGCACATCCACACATACGCCGTCTTCCTTTCCCATTTAATTCTAGCCAGAATGTCTTCAAGGTAAGCAACTCCCACCCACCCAGGTGGTATATGCCTCAGCACTGCCCCATAATGTCAGAACTTACACGCTGGAAGCAGGGATCCGTGTACCACTTGCCAGGGGAGGTCAGATGTGTTGTGTGGATGTGCACCATATAACACTCTTAGAACTACAGTTACAGGTGATTAACCCTCATTTCTAGGGTCATGGATATTATGGTGCACTATCTGCACTTAGGCAGACTCCTAGCAGTTCTCCAGGAGGAGGAGGGCGCAAGGCACACTCCCCTATCTAGTGAACAGAGATTGAAGAACCGAGGTTCCAAAACCAGCATCCAGGCATGACTCAAAGTCAATGTAATGGAAGATGAAGGTGTGTGCTGACTTCCAGGTAGCAGCCCCGTAGATCTCCTGGATAGGGACATCTCTGGAAGCAGCCACCAAGGCAGTGGCATGTCTGGTGGAATGAACACTAAGCCCTACAGGAGGCTCTGTACCAGACAACTGTAGCAGAGGTTGATGAAGGAGACAATTCACTTGCCAACCATCCACTTTGCTGCTGGTCTGCCAGGTGCAGCTTCAGTGTATGTTACAAATAGCTGGTGAACCTCTCCCTGAACTCTAGCCATTCGCTCATAAGTGAGCCCTTGCCTCCCGTCTGACGTGTGGAGCCTGTGCTCAGCCTCTGAGGCTGGAGTGGTGAAGTACACCAGGAGGTTAATCACCTAATTAATGTGAAACTCTGACACAACCTCCAAGAGGAACTGTGGGTGGGGGAAGATGACAACCTTGTCATCTTGTGGAACACCACATATGGAGACTCCACCAAGAGCGCATGGAGCTCACTGATCCTTCTGGCAGAGGTGACCACTTTGACAAAGCACATACATGTGTGAAACGTTGATGAGGGCTGACAGGATGATGTCTGCTGTAATTTTATTCACATAAATGTTTTAACTTCATCCAAGTTTGGATTTGTCTTTTGAGCCCAGCTCCTGAGATGAAACAAGTGTAAGAGTGAATGCTAGTGGCTCCAGTAACTGACTCTGTGCTCCCTGGGAGAAGGTATTACAATACCAGAAGGCCCTCTGGAATTTGATTAGCTTTAACAGATAGAATCCCAGGCAAAGTGGCACATGATATGGTAGACATTGCCAGGATGGCACTGAGTGCCACAAAGTACCAATTCCACATGGCTGTGGATGCAAATGATACTGCATCCAGAATGTTGGCTTGATCAGTTTCTTTAAGAAGGTTTGCCTGGCTCAGGGCAACCAGTCTTACACCAGATACCCAGTTTAAGGCCATGGATTTTCCTTGCAAAAACAATTCCCTTTTTGGTGACAAGACTGAGGCATACATGAAAAAGGTAGAAGAGAAAAAACCTATACAATGGAATTGAAAAAAAACAAAATGCATGATTAGAAAAGAAAAGAAAAAGTTGGAGTTTAGGTTATCCACCACTAAACATAATCAAAAATCCTTTTTTGCTTATATTAACTATAACCATTCAAGAGATAATGGTTTAGGCCCATTGATGGTGGATGGAGTGGAAATTAGGGAACCTAGTGATGTCGCAGGGCCATTCAATAAGTACTTTGGCTCCGTCTTCTCAAAAAGGTTTAAACAAGAATATTAATTCCAGCGATCTCACACGTCTGTGAAAAATTCCTACCACAGGAGGTTAATAAAGCCCTTAAAGAGTTAAAAAATAACTCATCATCAGGACCCAGCCTCCTAAACTCTAAGTTTATTTAAGAATCTGCTGATCACCTGGCTTTACCCCTTACATTCCTTTTTAATAAGTCCCTCAGTTCTAGTAATATACCGTCAGTCTGAAAGATGACTACTGGGGTCCCGGTTTATAAAAGGGTGATAGAACTTTGGCTGGGAGCTTTAGATCAATTAGCTTAAAGAGCTGCTGACGCCTCAAATAAATCTTTGAAAAACATAACATTTAGGTAAAATTCAGCTTGCATTCCATACATATATTCTATAGATTTCTCATCCCTGTTGTTTATTACTGAGGAAATTTGCATGGATGCATGATCTTTATCCCTTCAAGTTCATCTGCCTCTACAACAGGACACAACTATTATGCCCACACAGATGTGGGAGACATCCTCGATGGGCTTCGGTCTTGTCATGTCTTGTCCACCTAGTAACTTACTCCCTACTTCAAGCCATAATCCTCTGTTGTGGCATGACAGTCTGTTTCCATGGGAGTAAATGTGATGGCACAAGGGATGCATTATTACCTCAGGTAGGGAGAAAGCAACAAGAACAGATGAAATCTTCAAGAGCAAAGATCCTGTTTTCATACAAATGACCTTAGTAATAACTAATGGGGAGGAGAAATACTGAACTAATGTAAAATACATGCTGAACTTTGTCTACATATTATATTTTGTTAAAGTTCTCCTGAAGGCGTCAGCTGCTCTTTAACATCAGTAGTATGTAAAGTTATGGAAAGACTTTTGAAAACCAGACTAGAAAATGAAATAGTAGGCAGGGGACTTAAAGATGGAACACAACATGGTTTTGTTAAGGGGTGTTCTTGCACTACTAATTTGTTAGCATTTTATGAGAAGATCAGTTGTAGCCTTGACCATGGTGTACCAGTTGATGTGATTTATCTCGATTTCTGTAAGGCATTTGATACCGATCCCTACAATAAATTAATACTCAAAATGCTTATGATGGGATTTAATATGTACATCATAAGATGGGTTGAGGAATGGCTACATGGATGGACCCATCAGGTTAAGCTCTCCAACACTGTTTCTGAAGAGACTGATGTGACTAGCAGGGGGTCCCCCAAGATTCAGTGTTGGGGCCAATCCTATTTGGAATCTTTATCAGTGACCTACATCATACATTACAGTGCAATATCATTAAATTTGTGGATGATACCAAGCTCGGTTTTGAAGTGGATAATATTAGTAAGAATAATACTCTCACCAAAGATCTACGCAATACTAAGAATTGGGCTTCTAATAATGACATGTTTTTCAATGTCAAAAAGTGCTCTGTTGTCCATTTAGGCAAAAAAACAGCGGTTACTCAGTGAATGGGAACTCATTAAGGGAGGTTACTACTCAAACCGATCTGGGTATCTCCATTAATAATGATATTACACATGGGGACCATGTAGAAAAATAGCACTAAAGGCCAATAGAGTTGTTAGATCTATCTGCAAGTCCATCATTAGTAGGAGCAAAATATGTATGATACCACTATATAAAGCCTATGTAGGACTATACCTAGATTAAGCTTCCTCCTTTTGGGCCCCACATTTAGTAAAAGACAAGATGCTACTTGATAACATCCAGAGAAGGGTCACTAGAATGGTACCAAGACTAAAGGGACTCCCTTACCTAGATAGGTTACATGCCCTAAATCTGTATGATTTATAGAAACGTAGGGATAGAGGAGACATTCTCATGTTATTCACTATCTTACATGACCAGGACATGTTAGGAGAATGCAATATTACTTTTGCCCCAAAACCATCCAATTTACGCTCCCACAATAGACAACTTTATATTCAGAGGGCAGCAACCAACAAAAGGAATGGCTACTTCACTATACGAAGTTGTGGAATGCTCTACCCCAAAGCATCATGGTCATCTCAGACTTTAGTAATTTTAAGGCAGCATTGGATAAAAATCCTCTACTACAGTTCGGGTTAATTCTCCCCCAGGGTGTGGGGAAGGCAGTCCCGATGGGTCTTGTGCCTTCTTCTGCCTTTAAAACTGAGCAAACCAAGTACAAAACCACCTATAAGAGTAACTCCACAAAAGAGAGAGCCTCCACTTCTTTTAGATCCACAGGAAGGAGAGGTGGGGTAGAGGGTACTACCCCAGGACGTATGCCCCATTCTCTATGCTTGTAGAGTATACACAGGTCAGAGGTTACTACAGGGGCTGGGGAAGGAGGTCTTCTAGGTGAGCTGATCCATCTACAGCTCCTAGACCTCAGTCTGGACAGAATCCCTGACTACATGAAACAGGCTGCCACACTTCTTCCAGTAGGGGGCAGGCTGCCTCACTACTTCCAGCATTGGGAATCCATTACCACAGACAGGTTGGTTCTGGAGGTGGGGAGTCAGTGTCTCTGACTACAGTTCAAACAGTTTCCAAAACTCCAGGGCTGCAAAATTTTCAGGCCTTCAACCCCTGCAAACAATTTTGCTGGAGTTGGAGGTAAAGAAGCTTCTGCAAACCAGAACAATGGAGCCAGTCCCTCTCACCCAAAGGGGGAAGGGCACGTACTCCAGATACTTTCTGACCAAAAAGAAGAAAAGGGATTGGCGGCTAATCCTGGACCTCAGATTTCTGAACAAACACTTGGCAAAGCCCAAGTTCAGAATGGTAACATTTGCCATCATAATTCCTTCTCTAAAGAAAGGAAACTGTCTGGCATCTCTGGACCTGAAAGATGCCTACTTTCACATTCCAATCAAGCCTTGCCACAGAAAGTACTTAAGGTTCACTCTGCCCTCAGCGCACTACCAGTTCTCAGCACTCCCCTTCGGCCTCACGTCTGCCCCAAGAGTATTCAAAAAGTGTCTATCAGTGGTGGCAGCTTACCTCAGGAGGCACGGTATCACTGTATTCTCTTACCTGAATGACTAGCTAGTCATAGAGAAGCCATACCAACAGGTACAGGACTCCATCGTGGTCACCAAAAGTACCCTGGAGTCTCTGGGTTTCCTCATCAGTGCTCAAAAGTCTCAGATAGAACTAGTTCAGTCACTGGAATTTATTGGAGCAGAAATGGACACTGTCCAGGGCAGGGCATTTCTTCCCCAGGAGACGGTGACAAATTTATTAACCCTAGCAAACTCCTTTGCCTTGAGTCAACCCAGGACGGCAAGACAGTCCCTAGCTTTACTAGGACACATGGTCTCAACTACTACAGTAGTATCAGGCTCCAGGTTTCAAATGAGAGGTATTCAATATCACCTGAGATCCCACTGGTCCCAAGGAAGGGATCCCATTTCAAAGCTTGTGCCAGTTACAAGACCTCTGCTACTGACTCTGCAGTGGTGGAAAGAAAGGGACAACCTCAGGCAGGGCATCCCTTTTCAGCAACAGCACCACACTGTGGTCCTAACAACAGATGCCTCCCTCCTATGATGAGGGCCCACACAGGCGACTTCAAAAAGTGGAATTTGGTCACCCCAGTAATCCAAGCTGCATATTAACCTTTTAAAGCTGAGAGCAGTCCTCCTTACCCTAAAGGCCTTTGCCCCTCATCTGAGGTGTCAGTCAGTCCAGGTCAGGATAGACAACACAACCACCATGTGGTACATCAACAAGCATGGAGGTACAAGATCCTCACGGCTGTGCACAGAAGCCATGAAGATTTGGTCCCTAGCATATTCCCTGGAAGTGCATCTGTCTGCCATTCATCTCCCAGGGAAGGACAATACACTGGCAGATTCACTCAGCAGAATCAGTCAGGATCATCACGAATGGGCTTTAAACAAGCAAGTGTTGGACACAGTTTTCAGACACTGGGGCACTCCAGAAATAGATCTGTTTGCCTCTGAGGAAAACCATCAGCTTCCTCTTTATTGCTGCAGGCTTCCCTCCTTGGGCACAGTGCCCATAGAGGCATTAGCCCTGGATTGGACAGGGAAATTCCTGTATGCATTCCCTTTATTTCCACTGTTATTAAGAGTCCTTCTCAAACTCAGCAGTCAGTCTACAACCATGATACTGGTGGCTCCAGACTGGGCCAGGCAGTCATGGTACCCACTATTGCTCACACTACAGCTATTCAAGGTCAGGTATTTTTTTTTTCAAACCTCAAGAGCCTTCACCTGAAGATGTGGTTCTTGAAGAGTTAGAATTTTCTGAATTTAACTTGTCAGAGGAGGTCCTTAAAGTTCTGGAAGTTTCCAGGAAAACTTCTACCAGAAAACACATCTGCTTCAAAATGGAAAAGATTTTCCATCTGGTGCACATCTAAGCAAATCAGTCTCCTTAAAGCAAGGTTATCTACATGTTTGATTATCTGGTACACTTACAGGTTTTAGGCCTCAGGCCTACAACCCTCAGAGTTCACTTAGCAGCAGTATCTGCTTATTTGTCTGTAGGTACTCAGAGAACAATAGCTTTGCACCCTATTTTTAGAAAAAATGTTCAAAGGCTTGGCATATCTGTTTCCTCCTGTTAGGGAACCAGTTCCTCCTTGGGATCTGAATTTTTGCATAACCAAACTCATGGAATCTCCCTTTGAGCCAATGGCTATGGCTGATCTGAAGTATGTCACTTGGAAAACTGTTCTCCTGGTGGCAGTTACTTTAGCAAGAGTGTCTGCGCTCCAAGCTTTTTGCGCTGATCCTAATTACATTATCTTCCAAAAGGACAAAGTGGTTCTCCGAACTAACGGGAAATTCCTTCCAAAGGTGGTATCTGAGTTTCATTTGAACCAGTCTATCACCCTTCCTGTATTTTTCATAGCCAAGTCCAGTTCAGGGGAATTGATGCTTCACAGCTTGGATGTAAAAAGATCTCTCAGCTATTACATCACTAGTACTAAGGACTTCAGGGATTCCCACTCACAGCTAATCATTACCTATGGTGAAGTGGTAAAAGGCAGGCCTGCCTCGAAGAGGTCAACTGCACGCTGGATAGTATCTTGCATCCAGTTCTGCTACAGTAAGGCTGACAAACAGCCAACACAAGGCCTCAGGGCACACAGCACTCATGGAACTGCTGCCTCCATGGCAGCTACAAGGGATATTCCTTTGCTGGAAATCTGTAAAGCAGTTACCTGGAGTTCAGTCCACATCTTCACAAAGCACTATTGCCTGGATGTTCAAGTCCAGGAGTGATGCTAGGTTTGGAACTGCAGTACTGCAGAACCTTTCCCTTAAATAGGTTCTGTACCCGCCTCCCAAGACATTGCTTGGTAGTCTACATATGTCGAATACTACTGGGAGATTCCTGGGGTTTGAAGAAAAGATCACTTACCATAGTAATACTGTTTCTTCCAGGGTATTTCCCAGTAGGATTAAACCTCACATCCCTACCTCCCCTTACATAACCTGAATCAGGTTGAGCAATACTTTTATAGAGGTTCTTAATATTGCCATTATTCATTGGCCTAACTTAATGTCTTTGATGCACACAAGTATAACAAGGGCATCCAGCTCTCCTTTTTGTGTTCTTTTTTATCCTGTTTATGTCACAAGCAGCAAAATCCCACAGAGACATTCCAAACACATTAGGAACATACAGTACACTATGGACACAGAAGGGAAAAAAAGAAAACTATTCCAAGGAAGACAGAAGGGTTATGGGAAAGAGGTAATCTCAATGATCTGGAGCCAAGGTATTCTATCATGGAAACTACAGGAAGGAGGGCTTCAAAGAGAAATCACACTTGTAAAAAGCAGGGTAGCACATGGAAGGGAATGGTAACTAATACCAGAAGCCTGGCTAACAAAATCCCTGACCTCACAGCTACTATAGCAGAGGATGGACTAGACTTAGTGGCTGTGACAGAAACTTGGCTCACAGGAAGCCATGGATAGGACATGGCCATTTCTGTATTCAACATGTACAAGAGGGACAGAAAGGAGAAAAATGGAGGGGGGGGGTTAGCATTGTACATCCGGGAGGAAATCAAAACCACAGAAATCCAGGGAACCCCCTAGGTGATACTGAGGCACTGTGGGTGACAGCTGAGATGGGAAACTGGGTAGCCATTAGGTTAGGAGTTATTTACAGGCCCCCATCACAGGGGGAAGATGGAGACAAAGAAACATTGGAGATAACACATAAGATGGCGGACAAGGGTGAGGCAATTATAGTAGGGGACTTTAACTTACCAGACATTAACTGGGGTTCTCAGACAACATCAGCATAAAGAGGCAGGGAATTTGTAATGGTCCAGGGGGCAGGGCTGAAGCAACTTGTTGATTCAGCAACCAGAGGTGGAGCTATCTTGGACTTGGTTCTGACCAACAGTGACAGGGTAGAAAGGGTCGAGGTAGGGTGCCATCTTGGCAACAGGCTGTTCTACACTTCTCCAGCTGTGCGAAGTATTGCCTACAGACTGTGAAATGATTTCCAATGATGATGAGCTACCAGCAAAAACACCAAAAACTGATGTCAGGGACATGCTATCCGGTCTAGGTGGTCCTTCTTCAACAGCAACCAGATCACTGTCATCAAGAGAACTAAAAACACATTCAGAACATGACAGTTAAACTGATAACTGCCTTGAATTCTGAAATAAGACAGGAAGGGAAGGAGTGAGGTTGGCCCTCCAGAGGAACCTAGAAGTTGAAGTTCAATACTGGGAAGTGCAGGGTCCTGCACCTGGGGGCCAGAAATCCAGCTCATGTATAAACCTTGGGTGGTGAGATACTGCAGGTCTTGAGGGGGGAGAAGGACCTTGGGGTGGTGGTGGATGCCAAAATGAACAACTCAGAGCAGTGTAGGAGGGCTGCAGCCAAGGCAAATAAAATGTTTGGGTGCGTAGTAAGGGGGACTACCTCAAGGAGATGGGAGGTACTCCTTCCACTGTACAATTGCCTGGTTAGACCACACCTTGAGTAGTGTGTACAGTTTTGGCATCCTTAATTAAACAGGGACATTGCTCTCCTAGAGAGGGTCCAGAGGCGGATGACCAAGATAATACAGTGCCTAGGGGACATACCCTATAGGGAGAGACTTAGGAAGCTTGACCTGTACTCTCTGGAGGAGAGGCAGGACAGAGGGGACATGATTGAGGTCTTTAACTATCTCAAGGGGATAAATAGAGTAAGCCGGAAAGAGGTGCTTCAGCTGATGGAAGAGGGGACTACCAGGGGACACACTATAAGGCTGGTTGGGGGGAGACTAAGGGGGGAGACAAGGAGACGTTATTTCACTGAGAGGGTGGTGGATCCCTGAATGTGCTGCCCATGGAACTGGTGGGTGACAAAACTGTGGAGGGGTTCAAGAAAGGTGATAAGAATAGGAGGCTGCATCTCTGTACCTCTCAAGGATGGGATCGAGGACCCCATGGGTTGGGAGACAGGTTCTGTATGGGCACCGATCAATGAAGCAGACTCGATAGATGAGAAGGCCTATTCTGCTGGCTTCTTAGTATGTTAGTATGAAAACACCTGTTCCCAAAACTAGCAAAGTTTGCACAGAAGTACCTATGCTTGCCAGCTAGCAGCAGTAGCAGTGAGAGTGTTCTCATTCTGCAAGCTAGTTCTAGATGACCGAAGATCTCACCTATCAGTTAACACACTTGCTAGTTCTGTATTTGTTAAATTCTTGAATATTTATACTTTACAACTGAACTTGAACTTGCCTGTTTGTTAGTTTCTTTTTACTCAAAGTAATATTGATTTGAATAAAGTTAACAATGTGAAATCACTTGTCTTGTCTCCATGTTTTTATATATATATATATATATATATACACACACATATATATATATATATATACACACACACACATATATACACACACACACACACATATATTATTTGGCAATATAAGGTGAATTCAGTAACACTTAACTTTATCCCGAACCAGAACTAGGAAATAAACCAAAAGCCTAGAACTGAACGGAACCAGAACTCAAACATGTAATTTTTAAGCACAACTGAACCAAACCAGAACCCCACACTGTAGAACCAGAACCGAACTAGAACCCAAAAAATCTGGAGAACCCTGGTTCTAGCAACAGCGACCATCGTATGGTCGGTTTCCAGATCAACACAACTATGGATACCAGCCATTCCAAGATCAGAACTTTGGACTTCAGAAAGGCAGACTTTTCCAAAATGAGAACCAGCCTAGCAGAGAAACTCAGGCATGAGTGGGGGAGGTGTTGAGGAAATGTGGGAGAACCTCAAGGGAGCTATCAAAGAGGTAAGCGAGCAGTGAGCAAAGAGGATCAGCAAGGCAAATAAGAGAAGGAAACCCCTCTAATTCTTCAAGGAGTTGGCTAGTAGTAAGGGACAAAAGAAAGGCCTGCAAGGCATATAAGGTGGCAAACAAGGAAGAAGACAGGGAAACTTGCATAGTTGCACAGCAGGAAAAGTGATAAGAAAAGCTAAAGCTCATACCAAGCTAAGGATAGCACATGTTGTTAGAGGGAGAAACAAACCATTTTTTAGGTACATATGAGAAAGAAGGAAGACTAAAGGAGAAATAGTAAGGCTAGCAGTTCCGGGAGGGGGACTAGAAGAGAAGGACAGTGAGAAGGCAGAAGTTCTAAATAATATTTCTGTTCCATGTTCACTAGGGAGAATGCAGAAGATGGCCCAAACTTGCAAAGCAGTTGCACCCAGGGACCAGGGGTAGACTCGAGCCCCTTCATGGAGAGACAAATCTTGGAAGCTCTAAATAAATTAAAGATGGAAAAGGCCATGGGGCCAGATGAGATTCACCCCAGAGTTCTCAAGGAACTGGGGGATGTGATAGCAGTGCCCCTGGTGGAGCTCTTCACCAAATCACTGGAATGTGGGACAGTGCTTGAAGACTGGAAGAGGGCGACAGTGGTCCCACTTCACAAATCGGGGAGGAGGCTGGAAATTAGGGTTCAGTAAGCCTCACATCGGTGGTAGAAAAACTGATGGAGATACTGCTCAAGCAAAGAACAGTAGCACATCTGGAATCCAGCGGGCAACAGGACCCAAAAAGCATGGTTTCACATCTGGAAGGTCATTCCAGACAAACGTGGCCAACTTTTTTGACTGGGTAACGAAGGCAGTGATCCAAGGGGGAGGGTGGATGTGGTCTATTTGGACTTTAGTGAGGTCTTCAACTAAGTTCCACACAGAAGGCTGGTGAAGAAGCTAGACCACATTGGCATAGGTAAGGAAGTGGTGGGCTGGGTGAGCAACTGGCTGAAGGGAAGAACACAATGGGTGCAAGTAAATGGAGTGGTATCAACGGAGAGGGAAGTGACTAGAGGAGTGCCTCAGGGGTCGGTGCTGGGGCCCTACTCTTCAGTGTGTTCACAGCCGACATCAGTAATGGACTGGAAAGGAAGGTGTGTCTATTTACAGATGACACCAAGATCTGTAACACAGTGGACATCCCAGAAGGAGTCAAGAGAATGGAATCAGACCTGAGAAAACTCTAGGAGTGATCAGATGCCTGGCAGTTGAAGTTCATCGCCAAAAAGTACGATGTCATGCACTTAGGCAACAGAAACCTCAAGGTGGGATACTACCTGGGAGGGAAGCAGATGGCATGCACTAACTAGCAGCAAGACCTAGGAGTCATTATATCAGATGACATAAAGGTGGGGAAGCAGTGTGAAAAGGCAGTGCTAAAGACCAGTGATATGCTGGGATGCCTAGGGATGGGAATCATGAGTCGCAGAAGGGAGGTGGTGCTGCCACTTTACAGGCTGTTGGTGTGCCCCCACCTGGAGTAAAGCATACAGTTCTGGAGGCCGCACCTTAGGAAAGACATCGGTAGGATTGAGATGGTGCAGAGGAGAGCCTCAAAAATGATTCAGGGTCTGCATCAAATGGAATATAAGAATAGGTTGAGGGAGCTCAACATGTATTCCCTGGAGCAGAGGAGGGAGAGGGGAGACATGATTGAGACATTCAAGTATATCAAGGGTATAAATAAGGTAGGGGTACAGGAGCTCCTTCAGGAGAAGAAAAGCATCAGAACTAGCGGACAC
This sequence comes from Neoceratodus forsteri, assembly GCA_016271365.2. Taxonomy (NCBI): domain Eukaryota; kingdom Metazoa; phylum Chordata; order Ceratodontiformes; family Ceratodontidae; genus Neoceratodus; species Neoceratodus forsteri. The sequence goes on from CM028137.1 coordinate 359,256,982, forward strand.
AATATGAGGCTCAAGGGTGGGCGACTCAGGAGCAATGTTAGGAAGTTCTACTTCATTGAGAGGGTGGTCAACCCATGGAATTGCCTGCCCCGGGAAGTGGTGGAGGCCAAAATGGTAAATGGGTTCAGAAACACCTGGGACAGGCACAAAGGTATCATTTCACAGAAAGGATGGGGGTGTAGTTACCCATATCGGGCAGACTAGATGGATCTTGCGGTCCCTTTCTGCCATCAATTTCTATATTTCTGTGTTTGGAACCCATCCCCTTGACCAGGGGGAGGGTATTACTGTTGTTTAAAATTATAATTATTTAATTTGGATAGTCTAGTGTTTTTTCATCTGTAAAAATGAATCTGGCAGTTAGATGGGACACAGTCCACCTTGAGGCAGCAGTTTGAATGTAGCATTCTAAGTTCCATGTTTTGCATACATTCCACATTACATCACAGCTCTGGGGCAGTTAGAGATTCTGAGCTGACTGCATATGTCTAATCATACTGAGAGATCCCCTGGAAGACACAATATTACTATGATGAGTAGAGATGCATGGATATCTGAGTCGGATTTGCTATCCGGATGGATAGCTTTTTTGCGAGATCTGACCCGGCCGGATAGTTTAAAAAAAAAAACACGGGTCAGATAGTGACATTGCACTGCGATGAACTGTGCAGCCAACTTTTTTATTTATTTATTTTTTATCCCCTCTTTCAACTCCGTTTTGTTTAATTTATGGCCCCCTGCCATCTATGTACTTTTGCCTGCCATCCATGGACTACACTTTGAAATCAGGCTCACTTTTAGTGACGTGGCAGCCCACAGAGTTTAAAGCAGCTGTTCTGCATTTGTTCAGTTAACTGATTGCTGCTTTACTACCATGGGCTGCCACTGCCTTCTTGGTCGTTCCTCTGAAAGTTTACTGCTCCTTTTGACTCTCGAGTGGTACCAGGAGCATATGCGGCAGTGCTACCGTGTGCCTGTGTAACCCCTAGGTGGTGCTATCCCAAGAGTTACTACCCCTACCTGCTTGGCTAGTAGCAGGTTAAGGGACCCTGGTAATGAAACGGGTGCCCCCACATGGAGGTCAGGCTGTTAGTGGTCAGGCTAACCTGGGCACAGCTCACTGACACTGTAACCCCCCTTTCACTTCTAGAGGCCTGAAACAATACAACACTTCACAATGACCCTTATTCACCAGGCACTGCTCCACACTGTTTGCACTACCACCAGGGCTAGTTCCTCTAGCTTGACTCTGGGGACCCCCTGTGAAACAAGGTTAAGCACAGCGAATAGCAGCAGTACAATACTTTTGGCACAAACTGGAACCACAGTCAGGTTAAATGCAAACAAAGTTAAATCTGATTTATTCAGGGGACTTGAACAAGGGAAGGGCATAATCAGGTTGATTTGCTTAAAAGCTATATTAATTAGACAGTTATGCATGCAGTTCAGAGTCCCTACACAGTCACACACTCTGGGTACCCAGGTAGGAAAATGGTGGGCTAGCCAGGAACGTTGCAGCTGGTTGGGGCCCTGTGATGGAAGAAAGCAACATGCACAACACACACTATTTGTAATTCGAAGCCAGAGGGCTCAGTTCGTGAAAGAAAAAGCAACAAGACAATTAGTTGACAACACTTTTAGATTAAGCTGTTGCTGCAGGGAGCTACCTTGATGTTTACTCATGATACCCAATACTGGAGACAGGCAGGATGAAATCGAGACTGTAGGCTGTTGAGCTGGAGTGCCCGGAGAAGCAGGGCCCATACAAATCACTGAGGTGTTGTTCCTGTTCAAGGCGTTGAGCAGGGGGCTGATCCCCAGGCCGGTCTCTTGTTGATGACTTTCTCTGTGTAGCAGGTATTCTGGCTGGGCCAGTGTAGTAGGGCCCAGGCAAACGGAAATGGATATGGATTCAGTCTGTGGAGCTGGATACAGCCTCCAGCAAGCAAAACACAGTTCACATACACAGTGGGGAACCAAATCACGACCCACTATAAGCACACAGCACATTCACATGTAAGGAAATTCCACTATACCAGGCAAACGGTTCTCCGGTCACCATTACAGAGTCTATGCACAATCCGGGAGTACAGAGGTAACTGAAAGTCCTGACAGGCCAATCGCATTCAGCAAATCTTCAGTTTTCTTCAGGATAAAGCCTGGTCACAATTCACTGGCTTAATTCACTCTCCAAATTTGGATTCGGTCCGAAAAAAGCACAAGTTCCCTCTCAGGAACAGCAGGCAGGCATGCAGGCCAAACTCAGGCCTTTCCACAGTTCTCCCATACGAATCCACTATGGATTGCTGTTCAGACTATCTCAAGCTGTTACTTCTTCACTTCCCAACTCAGATCTAACTGAAACTGCAAGCAGTGTGGGACTTTCCCCAAGATCCAAAAGGTTTGTTAGGCTGATCTGTCAGTCACAACAAGGGCTCTCCCTCCAGGTTATTTTAGGTGCCAAAAGCCCAAAACTACAATTCCTACAAGTTCTGGCCCCACCAAGCCCCTGTAGGCAGGCTCCATTTTAGAGTCCCAAATGTACTGATTGGCCCATTTCAGCAGTCCAGGACCAAGATGATAGAAACAAACAGAACTGTCCATGCTGCAAAGGCAGGTTGGAACAAACTGTAATATTATTACTACTCTAACAAATGATCAGCAAGCAAGTACATCTTCTAACAGAGCTCCCTCTCAGATTAATTATGACTGCAATCCAGGCAGCTCTTAAAGAGACAGTACACAGAGGCTATACAGGCACTCTCCGGCAACACATTTAAACTGCTAAAACGCAGGACACCAGCCTGGCAGTGAGCATTTAAGCAAGTTCAAGGAAGACTTTTCAGGAACCCCCATTTGTAGGGGGGTTACACCTGGATGTCATCCCTGGAGATGTTGTAGTGCGAGCCGGGAGCCACTGACAGCCACTGGCAGACCACTAACTGCATGATGAAGCCTAGAAGCCTGTGGTGAAGTAAAAGAAAAAAGTGCAGAGCCTCAAAATTCAATGTGTGCTCCCTCTTATGTGTTGCAAGGCTACATGGCAGGTTAACTGCACTACTGCTGGGAAAGGAAAAAAACAGAGTAGCAGAGCCCAGAGTTGCTTCTTGAAATAATGTGTACTCCCAGTTATTGATGAAAAGAGTTTAAAAGACTGCATTGAAGGGTGTCTGTATGAAAAAAAAAATGTAGCAGACCAGAGTTGCTTCTTGAAATACAAGGCCGCATTGAAGGGTGTTAATTTATTTATTTATTTATGTCTTTGGTAACTGGGCAGGTGCATTGATTCAGAGGACAGTTTTCAGGCATGACTCGGGCCAACACACTGGCAACAAAACATGGAAGAAAAGTGACATTGGTACATACAGGGCATTAGTACACACCGCAAACATGGGATGGTAATAAAAAAAAAAGAAAATGTACAGGAGATAAGTGATTATATACAATAGCATTAGGATTGTTTTACAGTAGACAAATAGTGCTACAAGACCCAAGGTTATTTTAGTGTGCAACGACAGCTTGCCATCGTCAGGAGCCAGGTTTTTAGGTTCCGTTTGAAGGCCATGTGGGAGGAAGACAAGCAGACTGATGGTGTATGAGCTGAAAGCTGCATGCTAACATTGAAACTGTAAGTGGCTGCATTAAAGGGGACTATGAGTTTTGCTTTGGTTTTCTGGATAAGGGTCAAATGCTTATTGCTGTAAATGCCAACTATTGCACTGCCAGTGGCTGAATGAGCTGTTAACTTGCTGACGTGCTTTTCTGTCAAGTCCCGAAGTGCAGATTTGATCTATTAAAGCTGTGTACTGAACACATTATACAGTTTCAAAGTGCAGGCTGTATTAAGAGGGACAGTTTCAGTCTGTGTGTATATGTGGATAAGTGCTTCCCATTTACAGCTAATTTGATTCTACACAGCCACTTGCTCCTTAATCACTTAATCAGCTCCAATATCTGGCAGCAGCTGTTTTGAGTTTTCTATTACCATAGCTATGTCTCAAAAAAGTTTGGTGTGGAAGTATTTCACTATAGAAAATTCAGTCTGCCAAGTGCACATCATGCTATATGCGGATGATGCGGTCATCTCCGTAAGTGGGAAAAACCTATCCGCCATAACCCATGAACTTGAAGCTAATTTTCACAGGCTTGAGGCATGGTTCTGTGATAAACTGCTGCTCAACTACAAAAAAATAAAGAGCATACTTTTCACGCATCCGTAGAGCAGGAAAAAATGTGGCAAACTACTGATACAGAGCTCCAAAGGGGATATTCTGGAGCCAGCTGACACCTTTAAATATCTCGGGATTCACCTGGACAGCACCCTCTCCTTCTCGACACATGTAGACCAGTTAATCAAGTCAGCCAATACAAAACTAGGTGTTCTTTATTGACACCGTTTCTATATGCCCTCTGAGGCACTAAAGCTTGTCACATATTGCTCAGTATTCTTCAATTGTCAGTAATCTTCAATTGACTACGGCCTGGTTATCTACAGTGCAGGTACCGACACTGCCCTACAAAGGGTGAAAACCCTACTTAACAAAGCATGTAGGCTGGTTCTTGGAGTGGATTGTGGGACACATAGAGACAGGGCTATCCTAGATCTAGTACTGACTAACAGGGAAAGGATCTCAGATCTCCAGGTAGAAGGTCACCTGGGGGCCAGTGACCATCACATGATATGATTCAATTTGGCCACTAGAACTAAATCATCCCATTCCAAGGCAAAAATATGAGACTTTGGAGGAGCTGACTTTGATAAGATGGCCAACAGAGTTAAGCTAGCCCTGACAAGAAGAAACACAGGTGAGGGGTACAGGCAAAGTGGACAAGCATTAAGGATGCAATATTTGAAGCAACATCCCATTGTGTTAGAGAGAAAAGGAAGTGCAAAAGAAGTAAGAAACCACTTTGGTTCTCAAAAAGAGTAGCAGAAAAGGTCAGAGCCAAAAGGCTGGCCTTCAGGAAATATAAGGGAATGCAGCGGGATGAAGATAGGGAGGCATACCAAACTTCCCTAAGGGAAGCAGGAAAGGCAGTAAGGCAGGCAAAGGCCCAAACCGAGGAAACACTAGCACAAACAGTAAAAGAAGGTGACAAGACTTTCTATAGATACATTAGTAAAAGGAGAAAGTCCAGAGGGGGTATTGCTAAGATCAAAGGGGACAAGGGGGCATGTGAGGAGGAGGTCCATGTAAAAGCATCTATCCTAAATAGATACTTCTGCTCAGTATTTACTGAGGAGAAGGAAGGGTAGGGCCAACAGCTCAGCGCCATGGACACAGAGGGGAGGGAGGTGTGCACTAGTCCCTTTACAAAAGAAAGGGTCCTACAAGAGCTTGATAAGCTCAGGGTGAACAAGGCAATGGGACCTGATGGCATACATCCCAGGGTACTAAAGGAGCTAAGGAGGAACTAGCAGAGCCATTATCAGAACTGTTTAGTGAGTCTCTGAGCACAGGAGAGGTCCCAGAAGACTGGAGAAGGGTTTATGTGATCCTGCTCCACAAGAGTGGTAGCAGGGAGGAGGCAAGGAACTACAGACCAGTCAGTCTTACCTCAGTAGTGGTCAAGATTATGGAAGCACTCCTTAAGGAAAGGATAGTGCAACACCTGGAATCCATAGGAGCACAGGATCCAAGACAGCATGGGTTTACAACAGGAAGATCCTGTCAAACTAATCACATAGATTTCTTTGACTGGGTAACCAGAGTGGTGGACCAAAGGGGAGCAGTTGATGTCACCTACCTTCACTTCAGCAAAGTTTTCGATACTGTTCCACATAGAATAATAATAATAATTTTATTTATATGGCGCCTTTCCATTGCCAAGGTGCCTAACAATATAAAAGTCATATAACATCAAATAACAGAACAATACAGTTAACATCATATGCCAGTACAATAATTAATACTTCAGTTATCTAAAAAAGCTTTTTGCCCAAGATAGGTTTTTAAGCCTTTCTTAAATTCCTCCACAGTTGTACACTTCCATAACCGAAGGGGTAGAGAATTCCAAAAGAGTGGGGGCTGCGTAAGCAAAAGCTCTTGAACCAGATGACTTCAAATTCACCCTTGGAATCTCTAACAACCCCTCGTCGGCCGAGCGGAGTGATTGACCAGGGCAGTAAGGAACCAGAAGCTCTTTCAGACAGTCTGGGCCCTGTCCATGTAGGGCTTTAAAAGTCAGTAAACCAACTTTAAACGTTATCTGCCACTGTATTGGCAGCCAGTGCAGTTCGCACAGCAGCAGAGTAATATGGCAGAATCGAGTAGAACCTGTCAAAAGTCAGAAGGTTAATTAATAAGCTGCGTAGGCTTGGGGCAGGTCAGAAGTTGGTCATCTGGGTGGCAAACTGGTTGATGGGCAGAAAACAGAGTGTGGTGGTAAATGGTATACAGTCAGAAGAGATGCAAGTCACAAGTGGGGTACCTCGGGGATCAGTCCTGGGGCCAGTCCTATTCAATATATTCATCAGTGACATTGCAGATGGACTAGAGGGTAAGATTTGTCTGTTTACAGATGACACCAAGATCTACAACAAAGTAGATGATCCAGATGGGTGGGCAGAATGAGAAGAGATCTGGATAAATTGGCAAAATGGTCAGAAGAGTGGCCACTGGGGTTTAATGCAAAGAAGTGCAAGATCATGCACACAGGGAAGAGAAACCCTGACGCCACCTAAAGGTTGGTAGGGGAGTTGCTGGCAGTCACAAGAGAAGAAAGAGACTTGGGTATCATCATCACAGATGACCTGAAATCATCTAAGCAGACCACTAAACTACAGGTAAGGTTAGGGGGATGTTGGGGTGTATTAGTAGGGATATCACAAGTCATAAGAGGGAGGTAATAATCCCTCTTTACAAGACACTGGTTAGGCCCTACCTGGAGTACTGCGTGCAGTACTGGAGGCCACACCTTCACAAGGACATTAACCAAACTGAGGCAGTCCAGACAAATGCAACCAAAGTGGTACAGGGACTGCATTAGAAAACATATGAGGACAGATTAACGGAGCTCAATATGTATACCTTAGACCAAAGGAGGGAGAGAGGTGATATGATTGAAACATTCAAACACCTTAAGGGCATTAACAAGGTGAAAGAGTCTAACATGTTTCAATATAAGAAAAATAACAGGACAAGAGGATGCAGCACAAGATTAGAGGGAGGCCAATTAAGGAGTAATGTGAGGAAGTTCTTTTTTACAGAAAGGGGTGGATGCATGGAATGGTCTTCCTCAGGAAGTGGTGGATATGAATACAGTGCAGGGCTTCAAACAGGCATGGGATAGGCATAAGGGAGCAATACACATGAGTATGAATAGATAGGCCATTGACAGAGCAAAGGCCGATGGCACATTCATAAGGTAGAAAAAGAAATGAGCAGACTGGATGGGCCTTGCGGTCCTTATCTGCCATCAACTTCTATGTTTCTATACTTGTGACCTATACAAAGCAACTGGCTAGCTGTCCCTTCACCTCAGGGCCCAGAAAGCCATACTTGGGCTAGCTACAGAATCCAGCACCTGTCTATTCAAAATAGACCAACCAAAAATCAGCACACAGAGGTCCTCCAGGAGCATACTTGTGGTACCATTCAAGGGTACCTCAGTAGGTCATAGGTCCCTGTCCTTTAGAGGACCAAAGTGGTTAAATGACCTATCCACTGACCTCATCGAATGCAATAAGGTCGTCAACTTCAAAAACTGGTCTCCAAGCACACTTAACTCTCTCATGTATATGTGAATGTCCCATTTAACCCTAACTATCTAAACCATTTGAAATATCCTGAATGCCCTAACTACTAGTACTAGAACTATCCCTTAAGCACCCCTCCCGACCTCACCATACAAGACTCACTTTGGCTCATCTGCACCCCCCCATGCTCACCACCTCCTCTCTACTCTTTTACAGTACTATCCTGAATCATACACCTACCACCCCCCTCCCCACTCCCTTAACCCCCGCCCACTTCCTGTCTCCTCCTCCACTCTCACCTCCCACCCCCTTGTCCACCCCTTCCCACTTCTTCCTATCCACCCCTCCTCCCTCTTACCTACCACCTCCAAGGACATAGTCACCCCCAGGCTACTGCCTTTACACAAACCTGACCCTGGACTCTCCCTGGCTGCCTTTCTCTCCCTAATAACCGGCTCCTGAATTCCACTTCTGTCTAGTTCATCTCTTTCTGGGCAGCTTTCCCCTGCAAGTAGTCTCTCATTCCTGCCTATCTGTTGAACTGATGATGAAATTTCCTTGCGAATATCTAACAGATTGTAACAATAAGTGTAAATTACCTAATATGAGAAAACCCTCTATTAAGTAACCTGTGCTACCTTGTAACCTAATGACTCATGCATATGCTATTGTAATAACTGGTCAGCAATTTTTTACATTGCCTGATTAAGTTATAATTTCCCGTTATAACTCATAAGTTATAACGGGGAAAATGCGCTGAGTCAGTCACGAAAATCTGCTCCCTGATTGGCTGTGTGTGGTCCAGGGTGGGCTTTCAGTTCCAAAAACATGGTGGCTCCTCACTCGCTTAGCGAGGAGCTGCCAGAGCAAGCGTTCTCCTCGCTTTTCTTTTTTTTTAAAAACAAATGAGTTTATCTTGTTGAGCCTACCATTTAAAAACGGCAGCATTTCTGACTCACTCGCTATCTGGCTGATCCTGCCGTTCAGCAGCCACATAAAACAGGAAGTGTCAGTGGGAAGACAACTGCGGTAAGATTGCAACCGCAAAATAAATGTAAAATGTAAAACAAAAAATTGCTGACCAGCAATTATATATAATAAGGGATGAGGAACTGTGTTAAATTCAAAATTAATAGTTGCCCTCGGTGAGGGATGCCTTAATAAACCCCTCAGGCTTCGCCCTCGGGGTTTACGTAGCATCCCACACCTCGGGCAACCATTAATTTCTCATTAAGCAAACTTCCCCATCCATTATTGTATATGTAATTTTGTTCATTCATTGTCTTTAGCTGAACCCATGTTGTTGTTGTATTAGCTGTCTTGTTCTTGTACTACGTCTGACTTGGAGCCTTTGTAAACGAGCCTATGGCTCAAAGGTATTTAATCCCAAACTGAAATAAATAAATAAATAAATAAATAAAATGAGAGTGATTCTAGAGCTAAATGCAATTTGTGTCCACAACCTACATACATAAGTCCCTACAAACAACACTACAGGTTCCTGTCCACCTGTTAATACAAGATGTACCAACCCGCTGGAACATACGAATGTGCCAGCTGAAACAGACCACCCGGTCTAAGTCTGCTTGAGTGTGCAGCTAGCACCCCTAGTTTGCAGCTGCCCAACCCCCTCCCATTTGTCATCCCACTGCCACCCCCCACCTCCCCCACCCTCACTCTTCTGTTCCCTATCCCATGCCCTTTTAAAGCTGTTGACAGATTTACATGATACCACCCATTCTGGTAGTGCATTCTATTTTGCTACCATCCTCTCCATGAAATAGTGTTTCCTCATCTCCCTCCTAAATCTTCCCCCCTCTATTCTTAGCCCGTGCCCCCTGGTGTCTGTCCCCCTCCTTAGCTTAAAGACCATGTCTGCCCCATCCTTATTGATTCCCCTCAGATACGTGAATGTCTCTATCATGTCCCCCTGTCCCTTCTACCCTCCAGGGTGTACACATTCAGGTTTCTCAGCCTGCTCTCATAGTCTCTCCCCTCCATTCCACATATCATCTTTGTTGCCCTCCTCTGCACCCCCTCCAGTAGCCTGATATCACGTTTCAGGTATGGCCTACAAAACTGCACAGAGTACTCCAAGTGCAGTCTTACCAATGACCTGTAGAGGGGCAAGATCACCTCTCTTCGCCTGGATGAAAAAACCCTTGCTATGCACCCCAGCATTCTGTTCACTTTTGCGGCCACTGTCCTACACTGGGCAGTATTGTTCATGGTCCCTGTTACCATTATCCGTAGGTTCTTCCCCTCCTCAGTGATCCCCAGCTTAACCCCCCCGCCAGTATTCTCTCCTTGGGTTCTTCGCCCCGAAGTGCATAACCTTACACTTCTTTGCACTGAACTCCAGCTGTCATCTCTCTGACCACTCCTCTAGCTTGCTTAGGTCTCCCTGCAGCAGCTTCCATCCCTCCCCTCCATCCACCACTGCTCCCATTTTGGTGTCGTCTGCAAACAGACTTACCTTGCTCACCACCCTGTGTGCAATGCTGATATAAGGAGCCTAAATAATACTGGTCCCAGCACAGATCCCTGTGGTACCCCACTCGTTACCGGCTTTGGAGTTGACAGCTCCCCTTCCACCAACACCCGTTGCAGCCTCCCACTCAGCCAGCTTGTAATCCAGTTCATTTCTGCCCACCCCTACACCAGTTAGCTTCCCCCCAAGCCACCCATGAGGCACCAAATCGAAGGCCTTGCTGAAGTCCAAGTAAAGAACATTCACCACATGACCCTTATCTGGCTCATCTGTCACCCAGTCATATTGTATCAGGTTGGTTTGACAGGACTTCCCTGAAACAAACCCATGCTGCCTCACATCCTGGAGGCCGTTGTCCTCCAGGTACGATACCAGTCTTTTCTTTAGTATCATTTCCATGAGTTTGCACACTATGGAGCTGAGACTTATCAGACAATAATTACCTGGTTCATTCCTTGGTCCGCTCTTGTGTAATGGCACTACATGTGCCTTCCTCCAGTCCTGTAGCACACATCCCGACTCCAGTGAGGTGCTGTACAGATCTGCCAGTGGCTTCAACACCTCCGCCATCTACCTCAGCACCCTGGGGTGGATACCATCCGGCTCTGGTGCCTTGTCTACCCTCAGTGCCATTAGTCCTCTAGGACTCTACCTCCTCAACTTTTCATCTGTCACTTCTTTCCCCATTCCCACCCTCCCAGCCCACGGTGGTAGCAGTCCCCCTTTTCTTCTGTAAACACAGAGCGAAAGTATTCATTCAGTGCTTCTGCCTGTACCTCCCCTTTCCGTCCACTCCCACCTTTTATCCTCACTATTGTCTCCTTGCGCTTTTTTTCCTGATGTATCTGAAAAGTCTTTCTCACCCCCTTAATTCCTGTGCTAATCTCAGCCCTCTGGGCCTTGGCTTCTCTCACTTTTCTGGTCACCTCCCTGGACCATCTTGCATGATCCTCCATCTCCTTCCTTCCCCATCCTCCTATACCTGTGGTGCGCCTCTTGTTTTGCCCTCACCACCTCCACTACCTCATTGTTCAACCAGCATAGTTTCCTTGCTCTGCTCCCTTTACTCTGTGTCTTGGTGCAGGCTTCTGTTGCCTCTGTAATCCCCCTGTTTAATAATATCCCATTTCTGCTCTGTGTCCATCTCCTACCTTATGCCCCCCAGTTTCCCTTTCAGTACTTCCTGCATCCTTCCAAAGTCCGCCCCCCTGAAGTTTACCACCCTGGTTACTGAGTTCTCTGGCTCCCTGCACATCGTGATATTAAACCACACCGTTTGGTGATTGCTGTCGGCTAGTGGGTCTTCCATCCTTATTTCCCTTACTGCCTTCCCATTCAACAATACCAGATCTAAAGTGTTCTTTAGCCTAGTAGGTACACTGACCAACTGCATCAGGAGACCCTCCTGGATCTCGTCCAGGAGCACTTGTTCCCTAGCACTGAAGGTGACCAGAATGCTCCAGTCAACCCCTGGCAAGTTGAAATCCCCCACGATGATCACCTTCCCTTTTCTACATATCTTTCTGATTTGTCCCACTAATTCCTTGTCAAGCTCCTCAGAATAGGATGGCGGCCTGTACACCACCCCACACCTCAGTTTTCTACCCCTTGAGTCTAGGAGCTGCAGCCAGATTGCCTCTGTTCTCCTTTCCTCCCCTTCATCCCTTGTGCATTTGATTCCATCCTCACATAGACTGCCACCCCCCTCCCCTCCTTACAGTCCTTCCTGTATAATTTGTACCCTGGGATTGCCAGATCCCAGTCCCGGTGCTCAGTTGCCCACGTTTCCAAGACAGCTACAATATCCACCCTCCACAGCTGATTTGTTGCCTAAGCTTCTCGCATTCAGTGAGACCACCCTCCATCCTGCCCCCTTCCCTTCATCACCCTCCATCACCTCCCTTCTATGCCCTCCCTTTTTGGCCACCCCAAATCCTTCCCTGCTAGTCTGGGGGGTAGGCTGTGACTCCGCTCTATCGGATCCATGCCTACCTACTGTCCACTTGCCACCCCTCCATCTAGTTTAAATCCACCTTTTTCGCAATATACCTCTCCAGTCTTTGCTTTAATACCACCTTCCCCTCCCTGCTCAGGTGCAGCCTATCCCTTGCAAACAGACTGTTATTATCCCAGGTACTGCCACAGCCACCTACAATCCCCATACCCCTTAGTTTGACACCATTCTACCAACCATGTGTTCAACTCCCCAATCCTCTACTTTCTCACTGTGCTTGTGCAGGGTACTGGGGACACCTCCGAGAAGGCCACAGACTCCCCAGTCTCCTCACACAACCGTCCCACTTCCTCAAACCTCTCCCTTGTTACCTCCACAGTTTCCTCTGCTAGGTCGTTTGTCCCAACATGTACTACAATGGGCGGTTTCCTCCTACCCCTCCTTGCACACTTTAGGATTACCTGTCCTGCCTTGTCTGGCCTTAATCCCGGTATGGACTCCACCCATATCCGACAGTGCCTCTGCCCCTTGCTGCCCCATCTGACCCCCTCGAGTATGGAGTCCCCCAACACCAGTACACCCCCCATCTCTTTCCTTGTGCCCTTCGCAACCCCCCACCCAGGTTCTCATTCCTAGGTCCACTCAAGACAGTGCTTTTACCATTTTCCCCAGTGTCTTCCCCATGACCCTCTCAATTGAGACCCCCCTCCTGTTTGACTGCCAACCTCCCTCTCCCTCCTCACCTCTCTGAGTATTATCCCTCTCCCGCCATGCCATGCTCACTCTCCACTAGTAATGCCCCTCACTCCCTCCTCTTCAAGAGTACTATCCCTTGTGCAGTCTCCTCCTGTGTCCTCTTCCTCATGTGTTGCTAGTACAGCAAACATGTTCCCTACCCCCTTTGCATTACTGTGTGTTTTCTCCTCCCTCCTGCTGCTCCTCTTTTGTTAGGCCCTACTAGAGTCCACCCTTCATCAGCTGGCTTCCTGTCTAGTTTGCCCCCTCACCCTGACACCTCCCTTGACCCCCTGTTCCTTCTCTGTGGTACCCCCCTGATACTCTCAGATGTCAGCCCTTCTATCAAACCTCCCCTCACCCCTCAACCTCCCCAGCTCCCTGCCAAGCCACTGAACCTCCTCCTCAAGCCTCCTTAGCCTGTGGCATATTGGGCACCCTCCCAGCCTCCACAGCATGTTCATCCACACTGCTGCCCCACAACCACTGCACCCCACAATCCTACCCATGGTTCACACTACCTATACAGGACAGTGAAATACAGTCTCGCTATACTGACTGCAGTTGTTTATGAACACAATTACAAACCCACCAATAGCATTCCCAAGTCTCATAAACAGATATAGTCCAGAAATTAGATGTTTGCCCCAGGTCCTCTTTAGGCCCCTCCCCCCAGCTTTAAGTGGAGCTGTTGTGCCCCTCGTTGAGCTTAATTCAAAAAACACAGCCACAGAAACCTTTACACTTAATTCAAAAAATACAGCCACAGAAACCTTTATGCTAAATAAAAAAAAATAGTAAAACACACAGCAAGTAGAGTTATCTAAATCCTAGCCCAGCCTCTAACTGAAATTGTAATACCAATTGCCCTTGCATGCAGCCTAAGACAGCTAACTAAAGTTGGACCAGCATAACATTCTGTGGTGATTTGCATATGCAGCCCATGATGCTTTGCATTGTGGGGGCATGTGTGATTTGTATTTTCTTGAAACTTGGCTTCCCAGCCAAATGCCCTTTGGGGTAACCCTTGCCTCAGTGTTTGCGCACAGAGGTTCTTTGTCTTTTAAATAGTTTTTTATTTTAATGGGTTCACCACAGTATATCCAAGGCACACTGCCTATAGGGTAGCTGGTCCATCCCACTGGGGTGTCAAACAGACGAGGCATACTGATGAGTCCTGGTAGGACGAAACACGTGTCTATGTCTTCTGTTAGCACCCTTTGCAAACTATGTGAGAGGCCTTTCGGCACCATGCAATTCTGCTTAAAGTTGGACCAGCATAACATTCTGTGGTGATTTGCATATGCAGCCCATGATGCTTTGCATTGTGGGGGCATGTGTGATTTTGTATTAACTACAGTAATAACTGGAAACCACAATCCTACTCATAAGATCTACAGTACTAACTGTACACCATAGTCCTACTCATAAGTTATGTATATGTATATATCTTTAAGAATTAGCTCATATGACTGTTCTTTGTTTCCTCCCCCCTCCTGATCTGCCCTGAAGGCTCAGGTCAGTTTGCAGCTCCCCAAGCTCCTCCCTCACAGCCTTCAACCCAACGCCTTGTGGCATTTCAGTATTTAAGAAAGGCTGCTGGAGCTTTTATAATCCCTCCAGCCACAGAAACCTTTAAGCTAAATTCTACTTTATGCCAAATTAAAAAGCAAAACTTACAAAAATCCTCTCCACACTAACTCTCCACAGCAAGTAGAATTAACTAATCCTTCTCTCCTGCAGTTTAAAAAACAATAGCAAAACTTACAAAAATCCTCCCCACACTCTCCACAACCAGTAAAATTAACTAATCCTTCTCTCCTGCACTTTATAAAATAGCAAAACTTACAAAAATCCTTTCCACACTAACTCTGTCCATAGCAAGTAGAATCAACTAATCCTTCTCTCTAGTGAGTATCAGTATGAACAGTTCATACTATATGCTGGAATGCATATTAGAACGACGAAGGATGCTTACAGTTTATGCCTCTGAAACAGACAACAGAACAGTATAATCTTCGGCAGAGAGTGTCTGTTCAGTTCTGAAGCGCTTTGAAAGTGAAATGAAAAGACTCAGCCTTGATAATACCTGTGAATCTGATATGATACCAACAGCAACAGTGACATACCATGCAACTGAAAAAATAAAAATTCCTGGTCTCCTCAGCATGAGAACATCACTGCTTACAGCAATGGAAGGAAACTAAATTCTCACAGTATGAGGCTATTAAGGAGGTAGTGGCTGCTACTCTGCTTGATGCAGCTACAAGCCGCACTTCTTTTGTACTGTGATAAAAGCTTTGCAAAAGCAGTAGTCAAGCAACTGGTGGAGGAGCTAGTGGATGTGCACCCAAATCCAGAGAAACACCATGTGGTGCCAGCAAGGTTGGAAGCAGAGACAGAGTCTGGTGATGAACACTGGGAGACTTTCACCCAGAACAACTCAATACCACAAGATTGTATGTAACATGGCATTTAATTTATATTTTGTTTTTCTCAGTGTGTCAAGAAGCAGTTAGTTAATGTACTTTTTTTTTTTTTGCAGCTTCCGAGCAAGAGGACAGAGGAACACATAGTTAGAAAATTACATCTCTGAGGGCATAGTTCCTAAGAAATCCACACAAGACCCTCTTCAATGCTGGCAGCTAAATGAACACAGATTTCCAACTTCAGCAATGATAGCAAAGAGATTTCTGTCAGCATCATCAACCAGTGTCCCAAATGAACGTGTCTTTAGTGCAGCTGGAGATATCACAGATAGAAGATCAAGACTTTCACCAGAAAATGCAAACATGCTGCTGTTTTTAAAACACAACACAATGGAATTCAAAGCATGAAATGATTTTATGTGGCAGTAGTAATATTTATTGTATTTGTGACATTTTGTAGAAATAAACAACTGTTTTTTGTATGTAATAAACTTGTTTATAAAAAGACTTGTGTTTGGTGTTTTTTTCTCTCATAACTATCCGATCTATTAGTATCCAAACCGACCCGGCTGGAATACATAACTATCTGAAATCCGATATCCTGCAGAATTTTGCTATCCATGCATCCCTAATGGTAATTTTTTCTTGTCGATCATGGGAAAGGGAGGGAAGGCATAAAGGTGACCTGGGGTCCAGGGCCTCACGAAGGCATTCTACACCAGCGCCCCACACTGGGGGGGGGGCACAAAACATACTCAGCTTTGTGTTCTCGCAGGAGGTGAACAGGTTGTCCAGAGGAGTGCCCCATAAGAAGAACAACAGGTGGTTCACCTCCTGATGCAGGGACCTCTCATGAGATGTCTCGCCCACCTGGCTGAGGACATCCACTAGCTGCTTAGAGGCTCCTGCTATGTGACTTGCCAGGAGATCAGTATCCAAGCTGCACATGAGGGTCCAGGTGCAGAGGGCCTCCAACACAAATGAAGGGAGAGCATTTCACCCTGCTTGTTCAGGCAGTACATGGTCGTGGTACTGTCTGTCTGGATCTGCATGACCTGACCCTGGACAAATGGAGGGAATTCCATCAGAGCAAGGCACACTGCATGGAGCTCCAACAGGTAGATATGGTAATGGGACTCGTGGGGGGTCCAGTGCCCATGTGCACTGTGGTCTCCCAGATGCACTCCCCATCCCACCAGAGGCACATCGGTTGTCAGGGTGACTATCGGCTCTGGGCTGACAAACTGGACTCCTTCATCCAGGTGTTCTGGGATGAGCCACCACTGGATAGCATCACACACTGGCTGAGTCTCCATGACTGGCTGGTCCATGTGACCCAAGCGCTGAGACCACTGGGGGGGCCAGCTTTCATTGCAGGTGGTACATCCACCAGTGAGCCCATCTGACCACACTGGTGCAGGATACCATATACCTCAGCAGCCGCGGGAAGTCCCAGGCAGGGTGTGAGCACCCAATCTGAAATGAATGAGCTCTCCCCTGTTGAAGTTGATAACCTGCCAAGGGTTGTGTTTGGACTTGGCCAGGTTGACCAGAAGGCCCAAGTTTCTGCAGGACTGGACAGCCAGGTCCCTGGACTGCTCCATTGAATCCCTGGACAGCCAAGCTATCAGCCAGTTGTCCAGGTACAGATAGACTTGGACTCCTCGGTACCATAAAAATGCTGCCACTGTTGCTATGCATTTGGTGAAGACCCTGGGGACTGAGGAGAGCTGAAAGGCATGACCTGGAACTTGTAGAGAACCCCCTCCACATGCAACCAGAAATACCACCAGTGGGGTGGACTGGAATGTGGAAGAAGGCATCCTGGAGGTTCAGAAAGCAGATCTATATGCCCTGCTCCAGGGATGGAATGATTTGGGTCAAAGTGACCATCCAGAACTTGCTCTTCCTCAAGAACTGATTGAGATTGTGAAGATCCTGTGCAGGGCACCAGCCCCCTGTCCATTTGGGGACCAGGAAGTACCTGAACATGAAGCACTGGCCGGCTGTGGCATCCAGAACACAGGCTATGGTTCTTTCTCTAGGAGCTGAACGATGTCCTCCCTGAGGGCAGACAGCATGCCCTGTGACACCATGGACTCCCTTGGTGTGTAGGGCTGGTACGGTGGGAGAGCCTCAAAGTCAAGAGACAGTCCGCTGCCCACCACTTCTAGCACCCATTTGTCCAAAATGATGGTGGATGAGGTGTGCCAGAAATGGCAAAGCTGACCCCCTACTGGGAGCTGAGGCAGAGAATGGACAGGCATGATGTAGACACCCCTGACCCATTAATAAGCAGCCTTGGAGGAGGAGGCACCAGCAACAGCTAGCAGAGTGACTCCCTGCCCTGACCCCTGGGCTTCTTGGAGCCCTGGCTGGTGAACTAAGGCTTAGACCACTAAACCTGTGATTGCCCCAGCTGGGGCTGCTGCTATTTAGGCTGCTAGGACTGAAAGGGCCAAATCTGAAAAGGCTTTTTTCTCCAACTGCTTTCCTGACTTGATCTTTCTGTTAAAATGTAACAGAGTCAAAGGTGGCACTTCTTGCTCCTAGTAAGGTGCCCATCCACCCCAGGGCCAAAAAGGTCAGTGCCCAAGAAGGGGACATCAGTCAATTTGTGCTGGATGTCCACTGCAAAGGTGGAAATCCGCAGCCAGGCCTGTGGTGCATTGCAATGACTGCTGCCATGGACTGAACACAGGAGTTGCCGATATCCAAAGCTGTCTGATGCTGGTGTTAGGCCAGCACTCAACCCTGGTCTCTGACCATCTTAATGGGGGAGAACATGGTCAAGGACACCCATTAGGGTGTGACCAAAGTTGGCCACTGTCAAGTCTTAACTCACCTGATTGAGACACAGTGAGGACACAGCAAAAACTTTCTTGGTTGCATGGTCCAGCTACTTGGACTCTTTGTCATGGGGGCTTGTCCACATCCTCGATATTGTAGGTCTTGTGAAAAACAGAGATGTCCATGAACACCTCAGCCAAGGGGTGGTCCAAGAAACCAGACAGGGAACCAATAGGGACCACATACTTGCAGACCATATGGGCTGAGGGCACCACCCAGGAGGCCAGATGCTGCCAGAGCTCCAGTGCAGGTCCCAGGATAGCCTCTGCTACCAGGAAGGTGACCCCTGGGGAATCATCCTGATCCAGGATTTCTGTGAGGGGGTACTTGGCCCACGTCTAGACCAGCTCTAAGGGGATCTCCATAGATTCAAAGAGCAACCAGAGCAAGAGTCTGAAGGATGCTGGCCCATGTTTGGTGGTCAGCTCTTTGGCCGATTCATGATCGAAGCCTAGAGTCCTCAAGGATTGCATGGAGGACCTGTTGGAGTCCAATGACTCCTCAAAGACTGCCCTCAGCCATTTTCACCTTGAACTACCCTGGACTTGTCCGAATGGGTAATCTTGACTGACAGCTGACCAGGAAAGCTTGTTGCCGGGCAGAAGGCCTTAGTAGGGGCTCCCTGTAATGGATGCCTGGGTGGCAGTTCCACTACAATCAGTGGAGAGGCCAGCACTGGAGCCACCAGGTGTGGCAGGAACTGGGTGGGCTGAAAGGGCACAACCAGGGAAGCGTGGGGGCCGGGGAAGGAGCCTACCCTGCCCGAGGAACCACTGTTGCCACATCAGCTCCTAATAGCACCAATGCAGTCAGTGACTGAGCCTCACGTCATCTGAAGATAAGGAGGAGGAGGAGTGCTGGTGGTGCTTCTGGGCTGAAGTTTGAGATCAGGAGCATGAGGAGTCCCTTGACCATGACTGCAACAAAGACCGAGATCTCGACTGATGACTGGAATGTTGACGGTGAGAAGTGGGCAGAGGGGCCATGTACAGAACACGCACTGACTGTTGCCATGGAATCCCAGAAGGAGGTAACTCCTGGGAGGAGACAGTCTGGTCCACTGACTGCTCCTGACCCTCCTGGGAGAGGGTTGAAAGGACTGGAGTCATCCTTGATCCCCTCAGACAACTAGTCAACTGGATTGAGACAGATCTCAACCACCAGGTTGACCTGTATCATGACCAACAAGCCCAATGGGAGCACTGTGGAACTAGTGGCCTGGCCCTCAACCAGCACAGACTCGGCTGAAGTCGAGTGCTCCATGGCCGTCGAGGGAATCGTGGGAGTGGGAAGAGCATGCTTATTCCCAGTCCCATAAGCAATGGCAGGATTTTTTTCACCTTTTTCTTTTCACCATGGGAAGGACCCTCCCCAATGGTCTGGAGGGACTTGCATATTTTTCTGAAGGTGCCCGTGAAGGGCGCACCAACACTGGCCCCCAACCAGGAGCAGTGCAGATGCTGAGGATGCACCCACCACAGCTTGGGCCGCTGCTCTTCCATGGCTGCAAGCTGAGCCACCAAGCTCGCTGTCACGGACACTGCCTTATAGGCATCATTTGAGCTGACCAGGTCCTATTCATCTGGCAGCTGAGGAGGAGGCACGAATAATGATCCTTGAGTGATGAGGGCAAGAGAGTTTTTCACAGGCCGCAGGCCTCAGCGTCGTACTCTGCCATGAGGCAGTAAATGCACAAGTGTGGGTCCATCTGGAAAATTTTTTGGTTCCATTGGCTACAGTGTTTGAAATCGGGATCACACTAGGCTCCTTCTCGATCTAGTGATGAAAATTAACTGAGAAAGGAATGTAAAGCAAATACAAAATGCCCTTGGGACACTTAGGATTTACAGGGGCATACAATGTGCACGGAACTGTGAAGGAGGAGACCTGACTCTTCCAGTGGCTATGGCTCCTTTCTCAAGGAGCTGAGCAACATTCTCCCAGAGGAAGACAGTGTGTCCTGCGACACCATGGAATCACGTGGTGCATGGGGCCAGTACATGGGAGAGCCTCAAAGTTGAGAGGCGACGCCCACCACTTCTAACACCCATTTGCCCAAGTAATGACGGACGTGTTGTACCAGAAATGGCAAAGCCGATCCCCCATGAGGAGCTGAGGCAGGGACTGGATGGGCAGGAGGTAGGCACCCATGACCCATCAATGGGTGGCTTTGGAGGGGGCATTGGCATCTGCTGCTGGAGGGGCACCGCCACCCCTACCCTCCTCTTTTTGGTGCCCTGACAGAAGAATTTAGTCTTGGATCACCAAACTTCAGATTGCCCCTGCTGGAGTTACTGCTTCTTTGGCTGCTGTGACTGAAAGGGCTGAAACTCAAGGGCTTCTTTATCAGCTTCTGCCCTTTCTGGTCCTTCTGTGAGGAAGTCACAGAGCCTAAGGTGGCACTGGACTTCTAAATCCTTGTGAAATGCCCCTCTACTCCTGGGCCAAAAAGGTCAGTGCCTAAGAAGGGAACATCAGCCAATTTGTGCTGGGTGTCTGTTGTGAAGGTGGAGATCCACAGCCAGGCCCTGCAATGCATTGTAATGGCCACAGCCATGGAACAGGCACAAGAGTCGCCGATATCCAAAGCCATCTGGAGCCTGTGTTTAGCCAGTGCTTGACCCTGGTCTCTGACCATTTGTACTGCCGTCTGCAAGGCAACAGGTAGGCGAGGGAGGACATGGTCTAGCACTCCTATCAGGAAGTGACTGAAGTTGGCAATCATCAGGGCATAGCTCGCCTGATGAAGACCCAGGGAGGAAACAGCATATGCTTTTTTCATTGCATGGTCAAGCTTTTTGGACTCCTTGCCACGTCCTCAACATTGCTAGTCCTGAAGACAAAGTCAGGCACACAACTCTCAGCCGAAAGGGTGGTCCAAGAAACTGGACAAGATGCCACTTGGGACTGCATACTTGCAGACCATACAGGCCGAGAGTGATGCTACCAAAGCTCCACAGCTGTTCCCAGAATGGCCTCAGTCACTGGGAAGGTGAACTGCAAGGATTCACCCCATCCAAAATTTCAGTGAAGGTATATTTATCCCTTTTTATTTTATTTATTTTAAGAAGTAATCAAAATTACAACCTTTTGAGTCAGGGACTCATTTATAAAGGCTCCTTGTCAGGAAAACAAATACATTAATAGTAAGCAACAGAAAACAAAGTAAATTAGCTCAAATAAAAGCAAACAGTCAAAATTAAGAGTTGGTTACAAAGGCCCCACGTCAAGGTAAATTAGCAATAATAAACAGACATAAACATAATGTGGGCTGTAATGAGTCAAATGAAGGGCAAAGTCAAAAATAGGCAGACTGAGAGGAGTACAGGCAGGGAAAACTCAGCTAGGGCAGTCACAGCTGTGGGAGGAGAGGAGGTGGTTCTTGAGAGCAGTTTTAAAAGGCCCCAATCTCGGTAGGGAGGCAATAGCAACAGGCAGGGAATTGTACCAGGATGGGGCATGGTAATGGAATGACCTCTGTGTATGGGAGGTCCTAACTCTGGGGACTTGTGGAGGGGAGCGGACAGCGCTGCAAGTAGAGAGGAAGGGGGTAGACAGGCTTATGATAGAAGACAGACCTACAGTGATATTTTTTTGGTCAAAAGGCAAGATTGATAGATAAGCCTTTCTTCCAGATTAAGGAAGTCAGAGAGGGAATACAGTGTACAAGTATGGGTAAGGCATGGGGAACCTGTAAGCAGCCAGCAGGCCTTATTGAGGGATAGCTTCATTTTGTGCAGAGCAGTGTTGTCAGTGGCACCATAAATAAGCAGATCATAATCCACGAGGGACAGTACCGAGGATGAAATGGCCAGCCTTAGTGCTTCAGTGGGGAGACAGTCATGATTGTGATACAGTAGGCTTATCCTAGAGTTGATGGCGGAGCAAAGGGAGTGGATGTGGTCATGAAAAGACAGGGAAGGATCAAAGAGAATGCCAAGATATTTGAAGGAGAAGGTTTGTTCAAGGGGGAAGCGGGTACTAGATAAAACCCGGAGTGGATAATCTTTACGTTTACTCTGGTTATGCGCAAAAAGCATGGTTTTAGTTTTCTTTAAGCTCAAAACCAGCCTGTGGTCAGAGAACCAGCGTTCAGCCTGGGTGAGATAGTCCTGCAGCGAGTTTTGTAGGAGAGGGTCAGTGTGTGAGTCAAACAGGACAGCGTCATCCGCATCTAAAGTAGAAGGTTTTCATTACAAGCAGAGGGGAGAGAATTCAGATAGAGGCTGAAAAGCAAGGGCCCTAGCATGGAGCCCTGGGGAACACCGGAATGAACCTGTTGGGGACAGGAGACGGTAGACCCGATTTTGACACATTGGGTGTGAGAGGAAAGATAGCTGGAGAACTAGGACACTCCAGGGAGGTCTAGTTCCAGGGGGACCTCCATGGACTCAGATATGAATCTGAGAAGAGCCCCAAAAGACACCAGCCCATGGTTGGTAGTCAATTCCTTGGCCAATTCACAGTTGAACCCATGGGTCCTTGAAGACTGCACAGAACTCATCCAAGTTGTAAGAGGATTCTTTGAACATGGCCTTCAGCTGTTTCTCACTGTGAACCACTCTGGTTTCATCCAAGTGTGTGATCTCCAAGGATAACCAGCCTGGCAAGCCCGGTAGCCAGACAAGAGTCCTTGGTATGGACTCTCTGCAACAGATGTCATTGCGGTGGTTCTATCCAGATTGGCAGAAACACGGGTATTGGTGGCACTAGTCTTGGCAGGACTAGAATGGGCTGGACCGGTGGTGACCAGAGGCTCACCAGGGTCACGGGTAGACCCTAATCTGCTCAACCAAGGCCCACTGTTGCCACAGCACATTCTTGTAGTACCTCATCTTGTGACGGAGCCTCTCATCATTGAATGACAAAGAGAATGAGGAGTGCCTGTGGCAGTACCTCCCTGACAATCGAGATTGAGAGTATGAGGAATCCCTCAACTATGATCTGAACCATGACCTGGACCTTGACCGACAACATGGCCACCGAAGGTGAGGAGAGGCAGGCGTTGGGGCTGTGTAGACTACATGGACCAGCTCCTGTTGCATGACCACAGAGGGAGGCAGTTCCTGGGAGGAGACTGGTCTGTTGAGTGCTCCTGACCCTCCTGAGGGCCAAAAGGACCAGGGTCTGAGAGATCCAGTCTTCCTCGGTCCCTTCTAACAATGGATTGACTGGGTTGAGAAAAAATCTTGATCACCTGGTCAACATGTGTCGAGGCCAACAAGCCTATGGGGTTACCATGGCGTTAGTAGACCCGCCTTGATCAAAGTGGGCTCAGTCAAAGCTGAATGCTTGACAGCTGAGTGGTTAAGAGAATCATGGGAGCAGGAGAAGTGTGCTCTTTCCGGGTCCCACGACCGATGGCTGGATTTCTTCAACTTCTTGCTGTGGTGAGAAGGGCTCACCCTGAAGATCCAGAAAAACTTGCACATGTCTTGAAAGGTACTGGAGAAAGATGCCCTAACACTGGCCATGGCTGGAAGCAATGCTGAGAAAGACAAGGCACCCACCGCATTTGCTGCTGCCTCTTCCATCACTGCGAGTTAGGTTGCAGATCCCTCAGCCACAGAGATTGCCTTACAGGTGTCCTTAGACCTCACTGGAGTGTCCTGTTCAGCCAGCTGACTGAGAAGATGGGTGTAGCTGTTTTTGAGGGATGAAGGGAGTAAGGTTTTGCAAAGGCCGTAGGCGGTAACATTGTACTCTGCCCAGAGGCAGTAGATGCGCGAGGTGTGTGGCTCCGTCCATGAACTCTTCTGGTTGTGCTGGATACAACACTTGATGCCTGGACCCAATTTGGTTTCTTCACGTTCTATCATGGATGTTAAATGACTGGAGCAGAACAAGGAATATACTCACTAATTTTGTGAAAAAATAAAGTTTGCTAATGGCACACTAAGTAAAGGCCTACAGTGTGCACAGAGCTGCGAAGGAGAAGATCTGACATTTCCAGCAGGAGGCAGTATAGGGCTGTGGGTTAGGGCACTGAGCTGCAAACCTGGAGACTTGGGTTTAAATCCCACAGCCCCCACTTGCATATTGTGTGACCTTGAGCAAGTTACGTAACTTTCTTGTGCTCCTAGGTCACACCTGGAAACGAGCTTCGGCTTAGTGTGCCTTTCCTAATTAAACAATTTCTCCTTCCCCCTCTTTGAGTGGAAGGGAAGATGTGACATCACAGGCAGAGCTGAGGAGTATACCACATAGGTGGGTGGAACTTAGCTTAAAGACATCTGGCAAGTTTAACCCTTGAAAGGAAGACTGTCAGAAGTATGCATAGTGTACCATATCATGTCCCTAGAAGAAAAGTTTTCCACCCAGACGTGCCAGTGGAATAATAGTAATGTATTCAGCTGCAACATGACACACAATGGTGCCCAGGTGAGTCATATTCCTGCACTAGGGCTGAGCATGTGGCCCTCTGGATGGAGGGTGGCAGCAATGCAGTATTCACGTATCCCCTGCTGGCTGACCAAGGAGGAACATTATCGGCTGTGAAGGCACAGTCCCCCTCCCGACTGGATGCAGTAGCTGTGGTAATCCTGATGATCAGGGATGGGGCAAGCAAAATGGGAAGAGGTAATTCTCTAACACACCTGATTACACCCCATGTAAAACCAGTCTCCCCACCTATTTGCTGAACCTCCACTCTAGCAAAAGCAGGTTGCTAGGGAAAAAACAGATACGTATGTACCATAACAGTAGATTTATGAAAGAATCTCCTTCATCAGGCCACGCCTTTGGAGCTATACCCGTGTCAGCACTAGGACCACACAGAAACTTTTTGCAAGCTAGGGGCTACCCATGATGATGTCATGTGTCAGTGTCTACGTTAACTTGGGCAGCCCGATCTCTCCTCCCTCCCCGGAGGTTATGCTTGGAGGACCTCTTTATGAGGAATTAGGAGATAAGGGCAGCACCCAGCATACCAGGTGACAATGGGTGCTGGAAAAGGCAGTGATGTAATGACTCAATGCAGGATGTCTGGTGTCATACCCCTGAAAGGGGAAAGGAGGGTGGGTCGGCATGGCCTGATGAAAGGTATTCTCTCAAAGATCAATTGTTACTGTAAGTATGTAACTGTTTTGTCTTCTTCGAGGATATCTTTTTCATCAGGCCACACCTTTGAAACAAATCCCAAGCAGTACAAAAACTTACAGTCTGGGCAGATGGAGCTATAAAGGCTCATGAAAGCAGGCCCTGTAAGACAGCAAGGCTAAAATCTGGCAAGTTTAACCCATAGGAGGCAGTATAGTGCAGTGGTCTAAGGCTCTGAGCTGCAAATCTGGTGATATCCAGCAGACCAGACCTGGGTTTGAATCCCACAGCTTCCACTTGCATACTGTGTGACCCTGAGCAAGTCAATTAACCTCCTTGTGCTCCCAGGTCGCTCCTGTGAAAAAGCTTTCAGCTTAGTGTGCTATACCTGGTTAAATAACTAAATAAAAAAAAATAAAAAAAAAATCTGCTCTTCTGTGGGATACAATGTCCAGACTGTAATGTTTAGTGAAGGTGTGGACAGCACTCCATGTGGCAGCTGCACAAATTTCAGCAGCTGAAACATTGTGGAAACAAGCAGCAGAAGTGGCTAAGCCTCATATAGAATAACGAACCACACCTGGAAGTTCCTTACCGTACTTCTATGACAGAACGAAATACAATGTGTCTACCATTTAGACAGGCACTGTTTAGAAACGGGCATCTTCTTTCCCAGTGGTGAATGAGACAAAAAGCTGAAAGGACTTTCTGCAGTCCTTGGTGTGAGTCACATAACATCTGAGGAGTCTGTGTCCAAAGTATGGAGTAATGCTTCCCCTGGATTGGCATACTCTGGATAGTACACTGGAAGGTGGATGGTGTGATTCATAGTAAGTTCAGACAACACCTTTGGCAAAAACTTAGGACTGGTGCATAAAGACACTGTCTTTATGAAAAATCAAATAGGGAGACTCACTTATTAGAGCCTGTAGCTCTGAAATCCTTTGAGCAGAAGTGACTGCGACCAAAAATAACACTTTCCATGAAAGATGTGTAAGCCACAACTCATGGCTAGCCCAAAAGGAGCCAAAGTAAGCTTTTCTAACACAAAATTCAGCTCCCAAGCAGGAACTGTATTCCTAATGGGAGCTTTCACATGTAAGACATCTCTCAAAAATGACCGGGCTACCTCTAGTTTGCCAACCGTACGTTCATCTACAGGTGCATACAAAGCTGAAACAGCAGCCAAATGCACCTTGACTGAGAAATACTGAAGACTGGAGTTTGATAGGGGCAGCAAATATTCCAACACTGCACTGACCAGAGAAGTAGAAGGATCCAAGTGCTTGGAAGCAGCAGACAGCAGAAAGAAAGACTCATCTAGTACAGTCCGTGTTCCTCAAACATGTAAAAAGTTTTTTTCTTCACAGGGTGAGCCTAATTCCAGTACATAGCTGACGCTATACAATCAAGAGAGACAATACTGGATATAGTAAGGCCCACTCTCTCATATGACCCAAATGAAAAGACTTTAAAAATAGTGTCCATATAGTTTATTCATATCTCTTCCATCTAACCTGGAAGATATATGAATGAACTATATGGACACTATTTTTAAAGTCTTTCTTCATTTGGGTCATATGGGTGAGTGGGCTTTACTATATCCAGCATTGTCTCTTTTGGAAGCAGCAGACAGCGTAAACTGCTTCCACTTCAGAGAACAGGTATGTCTGGTGGAGGGTTTTCTGGCAGCCACCAGAACATTAACCACTTTAGAGAATACTCCAAACTCTGCCATAACTATGTTTTCAGGAGCCATGTGTGCAGATGTAGGGATTTCAGGTCCAGATTGACCAGAGACCCCTTGTCCTGTCCAACAGTCTCCTACACAGTGGCAGAGATACCAGAGGTTCCTCTGCCAGCTGCTGTAGCAGTGTGTACCACATCTGCCAAGGCCATAGTAAAGCAATGAGGGTTGCATCCTCAGTTTGAGCAGTACACTCTGAAAGAGAGGAAAGGGATGGAAAGCATACAGAAATCTCTCTTTCCAAGAGAGGGACATGCATCTCGCCAGAAAACTCTAGACCCTTGAGCAAGCAAAAATGTGGCAGTTTTGCATTGTGTGGGGATGCAAAAAGGACCAACTCAGGGCAACCCCCACCTTTCAAATAGGTCTTCCACTACCGTGGTCAGCAGCTTCAATTCGTGTATCGTGAACTGCTTAAAATTTCTGCCAAGATGTTTTGGGCACCTGACAGATTGTGACAGGATAGAATAGGACCCTGTCCCATTTGTTATGGAGAAAGTGTTTAAATGCAATGATCTTTCCTTTTCTGTCCTTTGTCTGTCTGGCTGCACAACCAGATTTTCATGTGAGACCTTGGACTTGATCAACCCCAACAGTTTTCACAATTCTTTGCCTCTCACTGTCTCTCAGTTTTCACTTGCTGTCTGTCTTTTCCTCCCTTGCATAGCTGCTAGTATAAAAATATGTGCAAATCATTGTATGGAAATGAAACTGATATTGGGATCCCCTCTGTTTGGAAAATGCATAGCATTACTGTTGAAATGTATATAATTATAATTTGAGATGACTGCAAAAAACTGTTGGAAGCTAGCGGTTACCAGAGTTCAATTTTTAAGTCTTTTGCAAAAGCTGTGCAAAAGGAGGCCTCAATTCAAGAAGCACATTGTGTTCTAGCAGCTCCTGTCTGATAGTTACAAAAACAGGATGCTTGCTAAGAATGGGGGTTGAAAGGACTTATAAAGGAGCTAAGCTGCAACTACTAAAGAAAAAGGGGCACAGACTGAAGTAAAACTACTGTATTTCTAATCTGTACATAGTTATTCTGAACAAGTTTATTTCTTTTTATGTTACTGCTACTGTAAATAAATATTTTTGGTGAATTTTACAACTGCTCCTGGTTTTCCCTACGCTTCCTGACCTGTGCCTCGTCGACACAGATGTACAGCTGAAAATTCTAGGCCCTGTTCTACAGCCCACTGCCACATTCTCATTGCTTCCTTGCATAGCGGATAGGAATGAGTCTCTCCTAGTTTGATGATGTAATGCATCACACTGACATTGCTTGTCTGTATTAACAGCAGACCTGTTGTTAGATGCATTTGAAGGCCTGGAGACGGTACAGGATAACTCTCATCTCCAGGACGTTTATGTGCAATTTCTTCTCCACCTGGGTCCAAATACCCTATGTTTGGTAATGGCCCAGGTGTGCTCCCCACTCAGAGCCTGAGGTATCTGAGGTGAGAATCTGTACTGGAGTTGGAATCACAAGTGGAATGCCCTTTAGCAAGTTGGTGTGATCCATCCACCTCAGTGCTCTCCTCAAAGGAGACTTGACTAGCACTTGTTTGTCTAGGTTGTCTGTGGCTTGGTCCCATTAAACCCTGGAGACCACTGTGGGATCCGCATATGCAGGTGGATTAATGACAATGTTAAAACAGCTGCTGCCATCAGACCTAAAAGGCACAGCAGAGTCTTGGCTGGGACATACTGGCTGTTGTACACCAGGTGTGCCTGAGCTATAAGGGTGTTCTACCCTGTCCAGAGGCAAGAATGCACAGCCTTGAGATGCGTCCAGTACTGCAGTCTTTGAAAGGGGCTCAGGACTGACACTGGCAGAATGACTGTCACCCCTCAGGTCATTGAACAGCTTCCTGGTATGAGCCAGGGTGTGAAGCAGTCATTCTCTGGAGTGGGCCTTTAATTGCCAATCATCCAGGTAAGGAAACTCATACAGGCCTTCCCTGTGGATAGCTGCTGCCACTACTGCCAAGCATTTGGCAAAGACCCGTGGTGCAGAAGATGAAGCCAAAGGGCAAGACTCTGAACTGGTAATGTTCCCCTTCCAGCATGAACCTCATAAATTTTTCTGTAATTCTTCATGATTTTTATGTGAAGATGGGCATCCTTCATATCACAAGAACATACGCAGTCCCCTGTTTGCAACAGGGGAATCAGAGTTTGTAGAAAGACCATCCGGAACTTATTGTATTTAATGTACAAGTTGAAGTCTGTCAAGTCTAGAACAGGCCTCAGATTTCCTGTCTTGGGGACTAGGACGTATCTGGAATAAAAGCTTCAGTTCCTCTGCTTGACAGGGACCAGTTCTATGGCACATTTCTGGAGTAAGACCCACATCACTTCTCTCTTAAGAGACGTGTGTCCCAGGGATAAGTCAAGGTCTGTGGCGGATGATCTAGAGGGGTTCCCAAAAGCTCTGGAGCATGGCCTTTTGCAATAATGTCCAGTACCCATTTGTCTATAGTGATTTCCTTCCATTGGCTCAAATGAAGGGAGAGATTAACCCTAAAATCACCCCTGGGACAATGGTGGTTGGGGTGTGTATTTCTGCAAGTCTGAACTGGTGTGGGCAATGCCACTGGCTCAGCCTCTTCTACGTGCTTTGGAATGGGCACCGGGGGGAAGGGCGGCTGGCAAGGCTCCAGTACTCTTACCTCTACCTGGATGCCTATAGGCCTGTCTACCACCTCTGGCGACTGGTGGATGAAACTGACCGCTACTCTTACCCCTGTCTGGTGTGGGGTATAGGGATTTGACCTACTTTAATGTCATCCAAGATGACTTGAAGGACTCTTAATGCCTCTTCCACATCATACCCAAAAGTTTATTGCCTCAAAGCAGGGCATTTAACACTGCTTGTTGCACATCATTGGCAAACCCAGGTACTCTAAGCCAGGAGCATCTCCTCATTCAAATACCAGAGGCAGTTGCTATGGCAGAGGCATCTGAGACATCCCAGGCTTAGCAGATCAAATGCTTATCCACCTCAGTCCCTGCAGTTAGTGTTTTCATTAACTCATTTTTGGAACTACCCACGGGTAAGGCCTGTGTTGCATCTTTGGCATTTCTCCAGAGGGTATTCTGATATTTTATAATGTGGGCCTGGTAATTTTCAATACACAGGCCCAATAAGGCAGAGGCATAAGTTAATTTCCCCATGACATCTAACCTGTTGGATTACGTATCAGGCGGGAGCTTATGTGTTTAGACATCCAGGACCTGTCATGGGCAGCTGTAATCACCACCAAATCTGTTTCTGGCTGGCAGGCATAATAAGGCTCATTAGATGGTGCAGGGTACATCTTGTCAGCCTTTTTGGATGCAGCTGGTATGGCATTAGGTCTATATCAAGCTGCAAAGGTGGCATTCTCCAGGGTTGGGTATAGTGAAGGAATGACTACAGATCGTGAGTTGGGCACCTCTAAAAACTCCAGCAAATTTTTGTATGCAGAGTTTTCTTGTTCCAGAGAGAAGTCCATGGCAGCCTGCATTTTCTACATCATTGCTTGAAAAGAGGGATCCTCTGGTGGTGACCTTGGGGTATTCACCATTGTTTCCTCACTGCAAGAGGATAAAGTGGAACTAGTACCAGGTAAATCCTGGTCCTGAACATAACCCTCCTCTTCCTCATGATCTTCATTCTTTAGAAGGTCTGGGCTATATTCCACCTTGTCATTGTCCCTCTCAACAATGAGGATCGAGGACCACGCCAGCGACACTGACGGCAGCTGAGTAGGTCCATGGGTGTAGTGCTAGAAGGCTGCAGTGATGGGTTCTGGGAGGTCATTTGCACTGGCTGATCAGGCAAGCCAGGCAGTAATTGTCATATGATTTCCTGGAATGATACAAGCACTGTTTGTGCATCAATAACACCCGTAGAAGGGGTCATGACTTGGATTGTCGATGGCGAGTGAAAACCTGGCAATGATGGCATCTTACTGCCCATAATAGTCCCAGCAGCGCCTAAGCCAAGCCCCAACCTTGATGTCTTGTCAGTGGTCTGAGAAATTGTGATCATCAATTAGGAGGTTGAAGAGCTACCTGCTGGCTGAAGCGGTGACCTAGAGTGTGTCGGAAAGGCCTTGTCCTTGTCCCAGTATTTATGCTTCTGGCTTCCCGATGATTTTTCTTTAAATGACAAGGATTTGGTCAATAGGGCAGGCGATGCGGATGTCTTCTGCATCTGTTTTTCCATTGCTGTCAGTTTTCGTCAATAAAAACTTTTCCAGTGCCCCTTTTCTGCATCACCTTGTATCAGAATTGAAGTACTGACAGATCTCACATATTTGAACATTATGAGAGAGCTCCAAACAGCCGACACACAACTTTTGTGTATCATCCTTATAAATCTTCTCTCCGCACTTCCAATATCAGAATAATTTCATGGGGTTTTTCAGCGGCATACGGGAGACCCAAAATTCACTAAAATAGTGATTAACTATTAAGAAAAAATAAACGACAGTGGCTAACAGTAAACGTAAGTCCAACAAGTATGATCGATGATGGAAAATGAATCAAGGATAGATGGGGCCACCCATGATTATGTAGATGCTGATGCATGACGTTGTCACGAGTGGTCCCTGGGGTTCCAAAGGTGTGGCCTGATGAAAGAGATATCTTCAAAGAGGATCTGGATGGATCAGTGTATTGGTAGCAGGTTAAGTAGCCTTTCATCTCTTGGTCACTGGTTCAAATCCAGCCCAGGTGGGTAGTGGCTAAAAGCCATTATCACTTTGAGAGCTGCTCAGTGGCCTATGTGAAATGAGACGTGGTCGTCTCAGTTCAGTTTCCAGTGGGCAGGTGTCCACATCACAAAACTACCAGCACAAACTGGTCGCCTTGTTGGCAGTATCACATGAGAGGTCAAGGACTGAATGGGCAGTGAGTCTGAAATACCTTTTCACCTACGTGGTGGCCCCTTGATCCCTCCCTGAGAGAGTTCAGGCATGCTGCCAGTCACTGTGGGGCAGCTTGCACTGTGACTGCCCTACTCCTTGTCATGTGGATAACTGGAGGGCTTCAGTTTCCAGTGCTGGCAATCTGGCACCTTTCATGAGCAATAAAATATATATACATAGACACACACACATACAATTGCTAACACCCCCTCCCAAAATGTTTTCATACATGCATAAAAAAAGAAAATGTCAGTAAGTAAAAGCCTACCTGACCCACCCAATCTGCCCAATTTTCATAATTTAATAGCTTATCTAACAGCCATATTTTTGGGGGGCTGCCGACACAATTAGAATGTATTGGAATGATGGACTGATATATCAGTTTGCGGCACAGCAAGAGTTAATTGCTCTGACAGCAGTCGTATCCCACTGTTGACTGAATCCAAGTACCCCAGTTCCCTCTGTCAGTAGCAGCAGTGGGATGGGGGCTGTGGTTGAGGCTATTTGCTGATTAAGCCTTTTCTGGTTTATTATTAGCACTCAAAAACAAAAGAACCAGCACCGCCACTGTCTGCTCTGATTAGCTGGTGAGATGAGCAGTATTGCAGATGGTGGGCAGCTTTATTTCATGAGGGGAGAAGGTCAAGCAGATGGGTTAGCAGCAGTAAGGTAAATTTGTATTAAAGTCCACAAATCACAGTGAAGCAGCAAAGTTCCATTGGGGGGTCTTTTAAGACAACAAACCACAATCTGTATGGACCAAATCCTGAGTCTCGTTTTCTTGGCATACCATTGCTCACACCTCAGGTGAAGTTCCCGTAAAATAGTGCTTTGACTGAAGTGAAATTGTGTGAGAGCAAGTGTAAAAAGGTACAAAATGTATGGGCATTTCCCCTGCAAATTTGCCAAGCTGTGGGAATCAATACCACCCATACTGAAGACTGGGCCTGGCTAAGTTACTTTGTTTGTAAATGTATGACTTGTGGAATTGGAAAAAAAAATGCACAATGCCTGGGCTTAATTCAGAGACAGACAGAACAAAAAGTCCGCAAGCCCCATACTTTTTTTGCCAACTATTCTAACGTTTATGGATTTTCTGGATTTTTGCTGTGTTTCGCAAACTATCTAGGATTTTACTACTGGCTATTACTGGGTATTTTACTTACTGCAGTAAAAATAAAAACACATAACTTGACTCTGGCTGTGACCAGAGACCCCCTACACTAACACAGTGGGACATTTAGAGAATGGAAAACCCCACAGTTCAGCTAAGGAACACACTCCTGAAACACCAGAATCAACGGAATGCATGGCTTGTACACATTGTTATATTCAGAACAGATGCAGTCCCTTGATAAGCTTATTAGCATTATGACATTTTATTTATTTATTTACTTGTGCATTTAAAACTGGTAATCAGGAAAGGCACACTGGAACAAGGCTCATTTTCAGGTGTGACCTGGGGTGAGGAAAACAACAGGCAAATAGAACATATGTTAACAAATAAGGTACAAACAACAGTAGTGCAAATTTGGCAAAGGTGCAACATTTTCAAGATATGGGTATCAGGAGTGAGAATGCACTCTACATCCTGAAACAAAGTCAAGCAACTGGTAGAAAATCACAGTGCAGAAAAATGGGAGGCATACCACTGTCCAAAGGGAGACAGATTGATTGAGGGGGGGAGGCAGGAAAGGAGCATAAATGTGCAGGAGGGAGACAAAAGGAGTTTGGGAGGCTGAGAGATGGAATGCAGAAGGGAGGAGGTTCCAGAGGGAGGGGTGACAACAGGAGAAAGCTGATTGCCTAGCGGAGGAGAAAGAGTAGGGAAGGGGGAAGGTGCAGGGGTCCTTGGAATGAAGGAGGTATGAGGCAGATGGGATGGAAGAGGAGACTGGATAAGTAAAAGGGCAATTCCTCAAACCAGTATTTAGTGATGAAAGATGCACACTGATGCAAGCAATGGAAGGATGGATAAGGAAGAGTAGAGTGTGCAGTGATGGGTATGAGAGGGTCAGTGTGTGTCAAAATGACTGAGGGTGTCCAGTATGGCAAGGGAAGATGAGAAAACAGTACAGTATATCACATCAGCATAGTCAAAGACTGGTAGCACCATTTTGGTAATCTGTTCCTGGCGGACATGCAAGGACAGGTAGTCTTTATTAAAAAAAGTACAGGGCTCCAAGTCTAGGGTGGAGTTTAGTGTGAATGGCATCAATGTGAGCAAAGAAGTTGAGCTTGCTATCAAGCCACACACTGAGGAACGTAAACAATTGCACAGCTTCAAGGGGAGAACCATCCAGAGTGCTGAAGGAAGGGTGGGAGGCAAGCCTAGACAGTTTCTGGTTGGAGCCAAAGGTCATGGACACTTTTTTTTTTGGGTTGACCCAAAGTCGGTTGGCTTGAAACCAACGCAGGACACTGTGGAAATCTTGCTGGAGTGTGACTTCAACAGCCCCAGTTGATGGGCCGGAAGTGAAGAGAACAGTGTTGTCTGCATACATGTGAATGTGCAAACTGACATACACCAAGGGGAGGTCACTGAGAAAAATGGTGAAGAGGGTGGGACCCAGGATGGACCTCTGCAGGACCCAGTCTTGATCAGGCGTGGCGGGATAAAATACCACCTATCTGCATGGACTGCTGATGGCCTGAAAGGTTGGAGTGAAACCACCCAACAGCAGAGTCTGATAGGTCAGCTGAACTCAGCTTGTCCAGGAGAAGTGGGCGGGCCATCAAATCAAACACTTTGGTTAGATCAATGAAAATGGATGCTATAATGTGCCCTTAATCCACCCCAGAGAGTATGGAGTCAATGACACATAGGACGGAGGAGACAGTGGAGTGGTGTTTCCAAAAACCAGACTGGAATGGAGAGAAGAAGCTGGAGGAGTGGAAGAAGTCAGATAGCTGACCAACTTCTCTTGTAACTTTGCAAAAGAGGGGAGGAGGAGGGAGATGGGACAGTAGTTTCCAGGGGAAGTGGGATCACCACCTTTGTGGAGGGGGGAGAACTTTGGCCAGCTTCCAAGCCTGTGGAACAGCACTTAGGGTGAAGGAGTGGATAAGGAGATGAGTGTGGGGTGAGGTAATGGCTAGAGAAGAAAAATGGAGGAGTCTGGGGTCCAGGCCATCAGGACTAGATTTGGATGGGTTGAGTGAAAGGAAAGCAAGCAGTGTTTCCTACACAGATACAGGAGGGAAATGAAACTCCACAGAGGAGGAAGACAGTGGAGTGTGGAGACAAGGGGGAAGATGAACTGGTAGAGGGTGAGGAGGGGAGAGCACAAAAAGTAAATAACTCATTGAGGTGAGTAGCAACAGAGGAAATGTCAGAGACTGGTGTGCCATTTATTGGAAGGACAGGAGAAGTAGATTGGGTTGGGGGATAAAACAGAGAGTTGATCACCTTCCAAAACTTGGCGGGGCAGTTGAGATTGTTCTGGAGGTTGGCTTTGAAGTACACGGATTTAGCAGTTCAGGTGGTCTTTGTGTATGAGTTCCTAAGTGCTCTGTAAGGGTGAAGGTCGGACAGAGGGTGGGACAATTTGAACTGAGCCCAGGCTTGATCAAGGGTCCAGCGCAAATTTATGAGGTCAGGAGTAATCCAAGGATTATGGGAAAACTTAACCCTGGCCTTCTGGACAGAGACATGTTTGTCCCAGACAGAAGTTAAGATCGAATGGAGGAAGGAAACAGCAATGTCTATATTGGGGCTGAGACAATGGGTAACCGAACTGTTACATACATGTCACTTAGTAGAGTGTCTGTGTTTAGTGACCACAGGGACTGAGACCAGATATACTTGGGGAGGGAGGATGGGGGACACCAGACTTTCTTTACACAGTAAGTCATACAACGATCATTAAAAGCATCAGGCAATGTATCTGAAGCAATGATGCAGTGTGGGTGAGAGGAGAGAATCCAGTCTAGCAGGGTGTGGATTGAGCCAGGCGGGTTCAGTGATGGGTTGTGACAGATTTAGGGACTCAGTCCTGAGGGAGGTAGACTTAGAGGCAGGGGAAAAAACAACTGATATTAAAGTCCCCTAGAAGAATTAGTTCACCAGAAATGGAGTGAGTGGTGATAACAAAGTGAGTCAGCAAGACAGGGATTGATTTTAGGGATGCATAAAACCCCCCAATGAATATGGGCAGAGAGGAGGGGAAGTAGATTTTGGCAAGCAGATACTCATGAGAGGAGCATAAGGCCTCCCTGAAAGTGACGGTACAGGGGAGGCTCTGCCATACAGAGGGCTATTCCTCCTGCACTCCAGTCCCTGTTTTGTCTGAAAAGGTAGTAGTTAGGAGGGGCCAAGCTAGTATCAGGATGTCTGGAGGAGAGCCATGATTCAGTAATACAGAGGATGTCAGGAGCATTATGGGAAACCTATACTGTAAGAATGTCCAGTTTAGGGAGAAGGCTGCTAGCATTTAGATGAAAAAACATTACGGCCTTTAGGCATGAAGGGAAGAGGAAGAAGAGCCAGGGTTAACTTCTACATCACCTGCAGGATGAGAAACAAGGTAAGTATATGAAGGATATGGAAGGACTTATGTCCTCTAGACCGGGGAGGAGAGAAAGGGAGAGGGATGGAAATGGGGCAGGATAGATTGAAGAAGGAACTCCGGATCAAGTGAAAATGACAGCAGGAGAGCAGAGTGTAGAAGGAAGGAAGGAGAGGAAAAAGAAGGGTTGAGGGAGGCAGGGAAGTTGACAAAAGTAGAGGAAGGCGGAGGAGACACAGGAGGACAGGGAGCACAATATGTTGACAGATACAGCAATATACTACAGAAATTGAACAATACAAAATAGCAACACTCAAGTAGTAGAAAGACTAGACAAGCAATGAGTACCAATGGAAAACTCAAATATCATGGTAAAATCAGACAAGAGTAATGAAAGCAAACAATTACAAACTGGTAACAAAACCTAGAAGTAACTACTGCAAGTGCAGGTGAATCATGGTGGAAGCAAACAGTCACAGAAATTAATGTAAACTTAACAAAAGGCAGTTGTCCCAAAATAGGAGGGCAGTAAACAATGCACAACACAATAACATGGCATTTTGGTTGGACTGCAAGCTCTCATATATCCCTCACGTTGAAGAACTGTCCAAAAAGCTAAAACAAAGGCTGGGATTATTCTTCCGTATCAAACGTTTGCTCATCTATGAAGCAGAACTACGATTAGTCAAAACAGCATTCCTTCCACTAATTGACTCTGCTGACTTTCTTTACAGTCATTGATCCAAAACTGTCCTTACTAAGCTGGATGTTCTGTACCACAGGGCCTTGAGATCTGTGACCGGCTCTCCATTCAAAACACACCACTGTTCACATTACAGCCAACTCGGCTGGACTTCCTTATTTACCAGAAGATGGCGTAATTCTTCCATCTGGACCTTCAAAGCCCTCACTAACAAACTGCCTCTTTACATATCTAGCCTCTTTAAATCAACACCTAGCACATACTCACTTAGGAAATATGATTATATCTCGCTTGATACCCCCCCCGGGTAAAATCTCGTTTTGGCACCATATCCATTAGCCACTCCTTACCAACCTTGTGGAACTCCTTCCAAATTACCCTAAAACTGACTCGCCTTGTTAGACTATCCTCCTTTAAATCTCTTCTGAAACCTGTGTTGAAGAAAAACTGCCAGTGCTATGCCTAGGGTCCCCCTTTTGATATTTTACATGGCACTTACCACTGTATTTGCCCCTGGCTCTCCCTGCTCCCCTTCTTTCGTTTGTTTTACACTCCTGTCTGTCTATGCCCTGCTACTCCCTGAGCCTCTCTCCCTTATACCCTACTTATCTTCGACTATTCCTGTCTCACCTTATGGATCATGCTCTACCTTCCCCCTTACCTCCTTCCATTCCAATCGTGTCATGCAGTTAGCCACTTGCACTTATGTAGATATGTAAAAATCTGAGTAATCTGACTGTACCTTGTTATGTATTACTCACTGTATTGTGTGAACTATTGTATAAATCTGTAGTTTTCCTTTTACGTACACTATGTGTGTGTCCCCCCAGGACCACCTTGCAAATGAGTATCTCAATGGTGTATTTCCTGGTTAAAAATATAATTGAATTGAATTTTAGTAGTGTGTAAGAGCAGGAGACAACATGAAAAAAATAACACAAGCAGTATTACACTGGAAACACCTCTTAAAAGATAGGGTGCAACCACAGATATTCACCACTTAGAGCTGAAATGAAACACCTTACATGTACACTGCGGTTTCTTGAACCAGGCATGGAGCAGTTCAAAACAGATAAGAAAGGGAGCCTAAGGAGCAGCATGGCTGGCTGCCCAGCTGACTTGTGACTGACTTCAGGCACACTCCACAATGTCCGTAATGCTCGGTCATTGATGCGAGGACCAAGGTGGCAGTATGGCACAGTGGGTTAAGGCTCTGAGCTGCAAATCTGGAGACCTGGGTTTGAATCCCACAGCCTCCTAGGTGCATACTGTGTGACCCTGAGCAAGTCACTTAACTTCCTCGTGCTCCCAGGTTGAACCTGAAAACAAGCTTTCAGCTTAGTGTGTCTCACCTGGTAAAATTGGTATTAGTGAAATGCGGATGGACCACTTGAATGAAAGAGCTGTTATAGTAGAGGACAGCTGTGATGAGTCTGCCCTCCCTGAGCATGACTGGCTAACTGCACAACACTGTCCCACGGAGAAACGGCTGGAACTGGTGGCCGAACAAAGACCTAGTGGTGGGAGGAAGAAAAGGCACTGTGTACCCCCCCCGACAACCCTCTCATGGTAGCAGCTGGGATCCTGTTATAGAACAGTTGCACCAATTGCACTAAAAGGACAACTGTGGATGAGAGCCAACAGTTTAAAAACAAGGCTCTTGGTAGACGCTGTCCTCTCTGCAGCCTGACTGGCTAGCTGCACAACACTGTCCTGGAGAGAAACAGCTGGAACTGGCAGCCCAACAAAGATTTGGTGGTGGGTGGGAGATAAGGCACTGTACACACCCCCAACATCCCTCTCAAGGTAGCAGCTGGGATCTGACTGTAGAACAGCTGTGTTGATCACGCTAAAACAAAGGACTGCTGTGGATGAGAGCCAGTTAGATAGTTACCTTTATATTCAGGAATAAGTACTGGATCTTCATCTGGACTGGCCAGACCCTAATAAAGTCCCACCCCAATGATGCACCTGCTTAACTGTCTATAATGTTCAACAGTAACATGAACAGTAGTATGAATTTCTAGTTCTGTCATTTATTGCTCACAAGTGTCTTACGCTCAACCAACTTACACTACCATGTACCATCCCAGTGAATGTAATGAATGTAAGCTGTGCGTCTGCACACATTTAATAAAGTTCAAGTTTAAAATAAGGATGTTACTGTGATTCTGATGCAATTAGCTCACCTGGATACCTGCAAGTTTCTAGGTAGGCCCACACTCATTTTACAGAAACTGAATCAATCTCCTTTTTGTCTATTTTTTTCTGTTCTCAGCATATTGGCACAATACTAGTGAACCAAACTAAAGTAGTACACTGGCATAAGATCATCAACTCGGGACCACAAGTATCAGGTGCCCCCCCCCACCGAATCATTCCATTGTCCTATCACCTCATGCCACAGTAACAAAGGAAGCAGGCCAACCAAGGTCACACGGACGTGGGGGCAAACCCTAATTACAAAATTTCAAAAATTCTCCAGCCATTATTCTCCATCTAATAAGTGGTTAGTGATGATCAACTGTGGGCAGAAGCTGTCAAACTCAGTTATACACGGGTGATTATATACATATGTGTACAATGGAGTTTGATTATACACATATGTGTATAATCACCCATATATAATGGAGTTTGATTATACACATGTGTGTATAATCACCCATGTATAATGAAATTTTGTTAAGCACCTTTTGCAAAAATTCTAAAAAATAAAAAAAAAAATCAAAGGAACCAGTTATTACAAAAATAAAACATGGGGAAGTGTGTAGTAACTCGGATTTCATGCACACCCTCAGTATGCGGTGCCTTGATAAACCCCAAGAGCAGAGTTGGGGCATCGCACACCTCAGGTGTGCATAAAATCCTCATTATACACACCTCCCCATGCATTATTCTATATTTCTTCAAGCAAGACTGAAGACATATTTCAAACATGGAAACATTGCATTGCTTTGCCTCCCTGAGCTTCTCTTTGCAATGAAGAACAGTGACTAAAATCTAAGTGAATGTGCGTAACTTTTCATTTGAGAAGTCGGAAGCATTCACTGAGGATTTGAAAACACTGATACTTCTGCAATATAATTACTGGGAGCCCAATATCAACCTGAAATTGGTGTGCGTTTCCCCCTACATTACACGCTTGTGATGTAGCAAACATATTATGTAGTACCTTCTTGAGCTGCTCAGCTCTGTTCTGAATGTGCATGGTGTTGAAAGCTGTGTGGTGCCAAAAATCTTGTTGGAACACAGCTCAGTAAGCCACAGTTCGCTGTCACAAATGAGTTTGGGCATACTTTGAAAATAAAATGAAAATGTTACTGTTTGCCTTCAGTCTCCACAACAATTTTGGTACCTGTCACAAAAAAGAACCATGGCCATCGTTACCGTGGATATGGCTCTTCCTTTCATGGTTGCCATGGTTACACTTGTTCAGGCAAAGCTGCAACCAAGACTTTTTTCAAACTAACAATATTTCTCAAAGTCTGAATCAGTTTTTGATCTTTTAAATGTGGTTTATCAACTAATTTCCAAGTTGCACTGTTCAGTTTGGCAGCATGTTGCATGGCTGAACTGTAAGTAAACGTTTCCACATTTTGAAACCACACAGTATGTCTCGGCTCTGTTTTCAGGTGTGATATCGGGGAACCCAGTGAACTATATACAACCACAGAAGGGGGTCAGTGTGCCACTCAATTTTGTGACACACCCTTGGTGTATAAACCACCCGAGTTTCGCTCTTGTGGTTTATGTAGCAGCACACCCCTCGGGGGTGTACAAAGAATCTTGTAGCACACTGAGCCCCATTCATTATCCCATATGTAACACTCTGATCACTGCTATCAGGATCATCACTTGGAACAAAGTGGGACCTTCGTGTTGGAATCAAACTGGCTGAGCCCGATGATCAGCTTGGAACAGCCTAATAATATCACTAATTCAATGTCTCCCTGAAATACGACACTGCAGCTGGCTCTGTCAATGAAGCAGTATCACTACCACTCTCAATGCTGGTGACTTGGGTTCAGAAGCAAGCCCAGGGGGTCAGAGGCCAGCCAAGGGCGGAGGCCAGAGCTTCCAAGAGGATGCTGTCCTCCTTCAGGGAGGATGGGCAGTAAGGGCCACCACAACACCGCCACCTAGGTAGTGCGGTCAGAGTGGCTGAGGGGTGGGGGGACACTCCCTGTTGAAGATCTTATCATGTTCTGCATGCAGTGTCATGTTGTCAACTCCATGGAGTATCTGGGGGGGCGGGATGAGAGAAAGACCACTGACTGCAGTAGGATGATGCGGATGGCTCTCCGCAGACCCTACACCACCTACTGGTCTCAGCACAGGCTTAGACCATGTGTGGTCTCCAGAGGAGAACTGGTGTACCCTCGCCAGTCCCACCACATGGGGAAAGCTGTGGGGGTTTGAGCCAGGCTGGAGGTAAATCCCAGAGACAGCGGGAAATGGGATTGAAGGGGGCCATCGGTGGAAAAAGGGCCAGCTACATGTGTGGGAGAAAAAAGTAAAATTAACACCAACAAAAAGACAATGCATCCCGATAAATATTAGAAAAGCATGGGACAGGGGGGTTGTATGTGAACCCCAGCAGTGGAGGTATTCTCAGATTAGATCCAGCAAAAGGAAACAGTCTCTAATCACAGTGGTGGTTAACAGTGTGTGTGTGTGTGTGTGTGTGTGTGTGTGTGTGTGTGTGTGGTTACATTACTGGATTTCCAGTTAACACAATACTGTTATATTTGGGGGGTGAAGAAAGGCAGTGATAGGATAACTGTTAAGGAAGAATTCTGGATGAGCAGGCCTCCATTTGTAAACTAAATGCATTTGCAGCACTTTCTAAAAGTGCAGGTGTGGTGGAATAGCTCAAAGGATGAAGTAGAACTCTGTCAAAAAGAGCAACTCGTAGTGTGAGATGGTCAAAAAACTGTGGTGCCCGTGGAAGGATTCTTCCAAATCTATGTATGTTTCTGGGGGGAGGAGTGTCTTTGTGTCTTCAGAGTGCTTCATCTCCCCAGACGGCAGCTAGTGCTGGTTTACAGAGCTTGATTTTCGGGTATAGAGGGGAGCGTAGCCTCTTTCGTGTCCTCGTCGGATGCTGCGTCTCCAGTGGCACTCCCTTTATTCTTGTCTGGATCAGTCTTATCTGTATCGAATAACAGTTGTCCCAGAGACTAAACATTAAATAAAATAAAGCTAATTAA
Source organism: Neoceratodus forsteri (assembly GCA_016271365.2). Lineage (NCBI taxonomy): Eukaryota > Metazoa > Chordata > Ceratodontiformes > Ceratodontidae > Neoceratodus > Neoceratodus forsteri. The sequence continues at coordinate 359,299,262 of CM028137.1, forward strand.
TTAGGGAAAAGATTTCTATGTAAAATTAAAACAGACAAACTCATTAAAATCACTGATCTTGTTTTTTCATTTAATTTTTTTAAGATCCTAGTCTAATTTTGCAAGTAGTAAACAATACATGGGTTAATAGTTCAAGTCAGTTCTTTTATAACTGAGCATTCACATGGAGAAATGATGAGACTGCACTGTGGAGGAGACAGCAAAAAAGCATGTGAATTACAGGGATGCAGCAGAGTAAATAAATTCAGACTCTCTCACGGAAGCCAGAGCTGTCACTGCAAAGTGCAGCCTCCTCCATGGTAAGAAGCAAGCAAAGTGTAAGTGTAAAAAGGTGCTCTAATTAAAAGTGAGGACACAAACAGCAGATCTCGGATGAATTTAAAAAGAAATGCTATAGCGTAAACAGGATCTGCACTTTTAAATAACATCGAGCTGTACAATATCTTATTAGAGTTGCACATCAACTATAAAAGAGATACTCCATAGTGGAGGGTACAGACTAATCAAGTTAGGTGAAGGTACACTACAGCAGTTTTTTATGTATTTAGATCACCTTGTGAAACAAAAGTTAATCCTGTGCAAGAGTTTGATTAACTTTGAGAGATTAACATAATAGTAACTGATTCACCTACTTTTATAGGACAACCTTATAAACAGGGCCTTAGGGTCTTAAACGTTTATCCTGTTTAAAAATAGAGTTTAGCTACTGCTTCATGAGCTAAGGATCATGAACTGCTCCCTGTTATGGGTACGCTGATGGAGTGAGGAGGTTGTTACTATGCGCTCCTGTCTTTGTGGAGGAAATTCAGGATGCAGGGTTACACCGCTGGTTTCATTTTTTGAAAAGGCATGCCATCTATGCCTAAAAGTGTGTAACCTTACCAGATAAGCTTATTGTTCTTTCAACCTGGCTGGTTGTTGTCCTCTGTCTTTCTGTTTGCCCTCAGAAGGAAAGCCGCAGAGGTGGTCTGCGTCACCAGAGCTGGAGTCAAGCACTGAAGCCTGTTGGATGGCTTGGGAGTGGACGAAGAGACCAGTGGCGAAGGGGAAATAGGAACTCAGTCACCATAACTGACTAAAGAGAACGTTTTAAAGCTCACCGAGGACGACTTTGTGTTGCAGCTTGTAACTTTGTGCAGTACTGGACCTTTATGTATATTTTATTTATTTATCTGCTCTGTTCAGGGAAATCTGAGAAATATTTGTAATAGGATTTCAGACTTTCGCTGGAATCTCTGTATATTTTTGTACCTTGCACACACTATCCTACATTGTTCTACTGAAACAATGTAGTTTTGACTCCATGCCATATACGTATTATTATTACAAATTCTCTGTTTACATTTTATTTTATTGTATTTAGTTTTGAATCTCTAAGTTTTGCACCATTCCCCGACTTTGGGTCACGTGACAGAGTGCTTAAGAGCATGCAATCTGGCTGGTATGCATTAGGAGCACGAGAGGTATTCACATGCCAGAACGCCAACATGCCATCACACCAAAATAGACTCGGTGGTTGGATACAGCTTGCCCCTAGAAATTTCTATGCTTTTAATAATGGCAGCATAATTTTAACTCTGCGACAGCTCATAGCTTATAGTTGCTTCTGTGTGCATTATAGCTGCTGCGTACTACACAGTATAATAGCCACAACAGCTAGCCCCCTACCGCATATTCTTGAAGGATTTCCCCACCTGGTAGCAGATAATTAACTACTGGTGAGGCATTTTACTACTGTACCTGACCCCCTCCCAATTTGTGCAGTGCTGCGAGGTTTGGCTGTGGGGGAAGAAAGATCTTCGAGGTCTCGTTGTCTCGTGCTAAGCTACTGGTATTTATTAGTAAGTAAGTTATACTAGTCTCTAGTATCCTTTGGAATAGACATTTTTTTTTACTGGTTGTGAGTGTCCTAAGGGATAAACAGGGATAAATAGTGCTGTCCTTACTTTTTTTTTTTTTAAACTAATGAAAGCTTACATTTTTACTAGTTAGTTTTACTTACGAAGTGTTATCCTTTGTTCTAGTGCATACTCAGCTTGAAAGCTGCCACCTTTACCATCAAGGTCTGGTAAAAGAAAAGACAACTGACCAAAAGATAAGAACATTGACCACAAAAGAGAACTTTTTATAATGCCTTTCAAAAGTGCTTTACGGTGCATATGGCGTACTTTCTACCAATGTTTAAAAGCTCTGCAGTATGATTCAACATGGGAACACAAGCTATAGGAAGGGCTGTATACAGCTTTGACTGTGCACATAAGGCCTTACTATACTGGATAAGCTTTTTTCCATGGAAGGACTGGACATTGAGACACTATTGGGTTCTTGTATTAGGTTATCTACAATACTCAGATTTATTTAACACAAGTCTCCTACTGCACTACGAGGATTATCCTGGTTAAGGGATTTATGGTGCAAAAATATTTACTTTTTAGACCCAGCTGTTCTGAGACATTTTTGTGAAATATGTCGGTCATCTGTTGCTGGGGCACCTATGTCTGCACTTTTTGAACTCTTTTTCTTTTTTGCATTATATGTTCATACCGCCCCCATGCTTTGCTGGTCCCCACTCTTTCAGGCTCCACAAGTTCCCTCCAACCCCACTGACCTTACCCAGCCCTTCTCAGGTCCTCAGATCGCAGCCGATCCCCGGGATATCCCAGCGTATCCCTTGGCCGGGTGGGTCCCCCTCCTCCGAGGGGGAAGGGCACCAGGGGGACAGGGGAAGACCCCAGCACACACTTCATTAGGGCCCAGGGATGCTGCTGAGAAACAGGAGGCCCTGGGCAGGTACTGGAGGTGCTCAGGGAGCAGAGAGCCATCATCTTGGCAGCCAGTGAGCAATTTTCCCATTTTTTGTGGGGGCAGTGTGATGACATCATGGCATACACCGACATCTGCTCCTCCCCCAGTTAACTTTGGGTGTGCTTCCTGCGATACTCCCAGCCTCCGCTGAAGACAGCAGTGCCGGACCTATCCCCTACCCTCCCCAGAGAAGGAGAGCTGTCGGACACTGATCCTTTCCCTCGCTCGACTCTCCTCAGTGACCCGGCTTGTTCCCAAACCCGGGTCGCTGGCGTCACAAGTGGAAATCCAACCACTGCACCGGCGGGCCAGCTTGAACTCTTTGAATTCCTTACCTCATATCTATTTAGAGAATTGTGCTATACTGTTTTATCTTTTTATATATGTGCTGTTGAATAAAGTAAACCATGGTTAATACCAGGTTACAAAGACAACTTAATCCAGATCTTTCTTCCTTGGCAACAGATCTGGAACCCAGTAAAAGGGGGGGGTCATTAAAACTGAGACAAACTAAGATCACGGAACATATTGGCAATAATATGGGGCTAAGCAATTTATTTATTACAATCTTGGATTAAAACCACTTGAGCTCAGAGCTCTTCACAATACGTTCCACGTCAGGGGTTCAACACAAATAGGAGGGTGACACTGTAACAGGAACACACTATACAGGGTATTCAACAGGGATTATATTATAAGAGACAATACAAGTCGATTTCAAAAGTTCTTTTCACACAGGTTACAATACCTGATGGAGAATACCATCAGTTGTCAGCAGAGCCGGAGCTTAAGAAAAGATGCTACATGCCGAGCGGGGGGAAGGAGCCCCAAGTGCCAAGAATAGAGAGATGCTGAGATGTTTGGGCTAATGGAGGGGAGGGTGAATGGATAGAGGATGGAGGTGGGAGGAAAGGGGCATGAGTACAGGAAATAGGTTCAGGGATGGAGAGGATTAGGAGTTTGGGGAAGCAGTAGGAAATACCGGAGATGAAGCTGGGATGGCATAGCTATTGATGACAATCACAGCGGGCTTCATTTAACATATGTTCCTTAAGGTGGACTTTGAAGGTGCCCAACGTTGGCATGCATGCAATATTATCCTGGAGGGAGTTGAACCAGAGCGGGGCCCAGTGTGCAAAGGACCTTTGTCCTTGAGAGATATGACATTCTGGAGTTATGAAGAATTGGTGCTCGGAGTTACGTGTGTGTCGAGGGTTAATGCTAGGCACCAGAAGCTGCCTGACCCCAGTCGGAAGGGTGCCAAGGCTGATCTTTTTGGCCAACAGGCAGGTTTGGAATTTTAACTGGCCATTTAGTGGATGTCATTGTGCATTGGTATACAGATCACAGGTATGAGTCAGCATGTGCGAACCTAAGGTTAACCGGCAGGCCATTGTTAAAGGCTATTTTTAAATGCTGGAAGGCAGTCTCCGTGGCGGAACAATATATTACATTTAACAGTAATATTTAGTAGTTTATATCAGCAGGTAGCACACTCACCTCTGAGGCTGGGAGATCAGTAGGCTGTGGGTTCTATCCCCACACCAGGCACTTGGGTTAATATCCCAATACTGACACTGTAGTGCAGCATGAGGGGGGTGCTGCACTCCTGAGGTGCCGTCTTTCAGATGAGACGTTAAACTGAGGTCCCATCTGCCTGTTCTGGTGGCAGTACAGGTGGATGGTAAAGATCTCATGGCACTTATTGAAAAGAGCAGGGGAATTTCCCTGTGCAATGGCCAAATTTCCTCCATTCACGAAAAATAGCACCAACAGCTTAATCTGGTTCAAGGCCAGTTGGCATTCATCTATATCCCCCTCCCCCGGGTCGTGCCTGAAAATAGGCAGGATTTGTCTAGTGCACTTACCTGGTCAACAAAAAATAAATAAATAAATACTGGCAGGCTGTAGTCCACAAGGGAGCCCATGGAGCTGTGAACGGCTATTTTAAGGGCTTCAGGGGTCAGACTGTGCTTGTGTCTATACAGAAGCCCAATACATTTGTTGATTGCTTTGGCCATGTTGTCAATGTGCAGAGTGTATGACAGCAAGTTGTCAGTGGTAATACACAGGTACTTAAAGTGTTGAACATGTTCCAGGGAAGCCCCATCAACATTGCATATTGATAGCGGGTAGTTACGATGCTTATTTAAGGGGCTGGAGAACAGCATGGTCTTTGTTTTTTTGTAGTTCATAATCAACTTATGAACCTTGAACCACTTCTCAAGACAGGTGAAATCCCATTGCAGTTGCTGCTTCAGCTCACAAGGATAGGAGCCATGCATAAAAATGACTGCATCATCTGCGTAGAGGAGGATGTGGCACTGACTGGCCTGGGGGAGGCAAATCAGAAATAAACTGACTAGGAGGGGGCCCAGTATAGACCCCCTGTGGAATGCCTGGGTAGACAGGTTTGCTGTTCAAGAGAGTGGACCCTATCCTGACTTGCTGGGATCGATGGACCACATAACTACAGAACCACGAGACTGCCTCGGGTGCAAGGCCAGTTGCGGCAAGTTGTTCTATTAGGATGGTGTGATTAACTGTATTGAATGCCTTTGCAGGTCGATATAGATTGCCCCAGCAAGTTGTCCATGGTCAAGTGCTTTGTGGATGTAGCTCATGAATTCAAGAACAGCTGTGGTGGTGCTGTGCCCAGTTCTAAAACCGTACTGCACAGGGCGCAGGAGTTCATACTTGTCAAGGTATTCGAGTAGTTGGTCCGCAACAATTCATTCAGTGGCCTTCGAGAGTGGTGGCAGCAAAGAGATTGGTCTACAGTTCTCTGTCATGGCCTGGTTCCCGCTCTTATGAACAGGAGTGACTATTGCAGCTTTCTATTTTTGAGGGAAGACTGCTAGTCGAAGGGATAGATGGAGGATGTGGGTGAGAGGGGACAGGATCTCTTCCAGTGTGAGTGCGACTAGTTTTAGGTCGAGGGTGTCACCACTGAATCTCCTCTTACTGAGCACCTTCTTAAGATATTTTCTGGCAGCGCCAATTGAGATGGTCTTGAATCGAAATAGGGTATGCACGTGGGTCTGTGGGCATGCACCATGGGTGTTAGAGTGGAAGAAATCTGACAGGAGGACATGGCTGAGGTCCGTAAATGCAAGGCTGAAAGTATTGGCTATGGTTTTCGGGTCAAGGATGGGGGAACCATCTACGCTGATCATGGTGGGGGAAGTATTGGGCTCCCTGCCGGTGACTTCTTTAAGGTTTGCTCAGAATTTTCTGCCATCATTCCAGGTCTTGGACAGGGCTTCCTTATAGTAAATACTTTTTTGGCTGTGCGGATGGTCCTGGTGCAGTTATTCCTAGCTTGTTTATAGTTCAAGGTGTCAGACTGCTTTTCTGAGGCTCTAGCTAAGTGCCAGAGAAGGTCCCTATTATATTTCATAAGTTCAAGGATCTCGGGGCTCATCCAGGGGTTAAAGTAGCCCCTGGTTTTACGCTTTCTGATGGGTGCATGGGTGTTACAGATTGTACTGAAAAGTAGGATGAAGTGGTCCAGTGCACTATCCTCAAACACAGGTGACCAGTTGGCATTACAGAGATCAGCTCTCAGGTGGTCAACATGGCCAGGCCTGAGGACTCTGTTTGTAACTGTTCTAGGGGGTTTTACTGAATTTATAGCAGCAGTTGAACATGACGGGGGAGTGGTCACTAATGTCATCCGGGAGAACAGTGGCATGGTAAGTGTGCTCAAGTTGGTTAGTGAGTACCCAGTCAAACAGGGTGCTAATACCTGTCTGGTAATTAGTCTGAGTGGGCGCTTCAATGAGCTCAGTGAAGTGGACTGCCTGGATAGCATCTCTGAAGTGGTTAGCTTCAGGGGCAAGCCAGTTTATATTGAAGTTCTCAAGAAGTATCACCACAGAGCTTAAAGTTAGGCTACCTAGGCAGTCGATGACGGCCTGGAGACCTTGGGATGAGTCCTTTGGGGGGATGTAGATGGATAGTAGCATTAGAGTCTTGTTACGGGCCCCAAGAAGGACCTTAATGGCAAGGGCCTGAGCGTTATGCCCTAGGCTGGGAAGATTTTGCACTATACCCTGTAAGCTGTCCTTGAGGTAGAGTGCACAACTGCCACCTCTTTTAGACAGTCGATCTTGTCTAAAGATCCTGTAGCCAGGAAGGCTGACGGCCACATCAGGAATCCTGGAGACAGCTATGTCTCTACGATTGACATCACATCAGGATTATGGATTGCAACCCAAGCCTGGAGGTTGTCAAACTTTGCAGCTAGACTGCAGATATTTGTAATACCTCAACCCCAAGAAGCCCTGAGAAAAGAATCTGCAATGTAAAAATAACATCTCCAGTACTTAGAAGCCCCAGAAACACTGTGGAAGAAATTGCCCAAGGGAGAAAGACATGGGTGATTTAACAGGGGCAACACCTAAAGGGCAGACAATAAATGAGAACTCAATAGTACTGCCTAGGTTTGTGAGTCGCTTACCAGCTGAAATAGAGATCTCTCCTAATCTGTCTTTCTCATTTGATAGTAACTGTTCAGTTCTTAGACAAAGAAAAAATCAAATATCAGAAAATAGAGGAAGAGGCATAGAAAGCATATTGTCTGAGTTGCAACAAACTATTGATGGATTAAAAAGTTATGAAAATCAATTAAAACAGAAAGATAGAAGAAGTAAGAATGGGTAATCCTTGCTATGTTCTAGATACTCTACTGTAAATGGGGACTTAATAGCACTATTAAAAAACCAATACACTGCTAATTTAATTCTGATGGGGCAGTTGGTGATCAACAAAAATCTAATAGAACAGTTAAGAGTAGATATGGCAAGGAATGGTTTTAAAATAGATGGAGTTCAGAGAAGACTAGGTCCAGCTAAAGAAGGCACAGATCAGGACACTATAAAAAAAGGGATTACAAAATCTAGCTGCTGAAAAATAGAGACCTGATTTTAGCACAATTATTATACCTGAAACATCTGATGAATCCACGAGGGGGAATAACAGCAAAAAAACAAAGGAAAGAAAAAAAAATAAGAAACAAACTTCTGTCCCTAGCAATATAAAAGATACCCAAGACTAGCAGAAAAACACATAAACAAACTTCTGCTAAATCTGGGGAATGCCACGTAGAGACTGGAGAACAAATGAGACCTAGCAGGGTCCATAACACTCATGTACAGACTGAAGTACATCAGGAGTGCAGAAAATGCAACAGATTCATTGATTAAGGGGTTGCATAACTTTGAAGCGGAGATTAAACAATTAAACAAAGTAACTGGAGTTACCAAAACTAAATAAGCAGTTGGAGAGAGAGAGAGACATTCACAACACACAGCCAGGTCAGTTCATCTATGAAGGCTGAAGTAAATACTGGAGAGAACAGACTATTCATCAGAATTTTGGGTCCAAGTAATTGGCTAGATATGAGAGAAGGTTTATGGTATTTTCAGTTAAAGGAGAGTATAAATACCCTTATGGACACAGATATCCAGGAGGAGGATATTGCAGATGCCAGACTGGTACAGTTGGAACGTGCCACTCTGGTAGATGTATATTTTATGACAGCCAGGGTGGCTAATTATGTTTGGATGAGTGGGGTTTTCATACAAAACAGTGATTTTTATATAACTTTTCCGAACAGATACAAATTTAATAAGGAAAATATACCAGGGAAAAAGACACAAGAAAGGAGATATCGCTAAGTCTTTTTGGTCTACAACGGACAGAGGATGAAAGCGAAGAAAAACTCACTGATAGTTTACTCAACTTTCTGACTAATATTCTGCTGATCCCTAACTGTGTAAAAGATGTTATGCTCGCCCAAACAGTTGGCCCTGACAGCCAAGTAGAATTACTAATTAGATACAGTTCTGGAGCTGTTGCTAGTTATTTTAAAGTAGGTTCTTTCAAAAAGGTCAGTTGTATAAAAGTGATGGAAAACTTTCTTGTAAACTATGTAGAAACAGAAGTTTTGTTTTGTGGTTATAAACTGTTACTCTCCTGCAGAAAACTCAACATTTTTTATTGAAGACTGTTGGTTCCAATTAAAAGAATTTTTAAATGGCTACATCAGTAGTCACTCTAATACAGGAATACTAATTGTGGGGGATCTCAATGTCCGTATAGGGAAGTATGACAGTTTTGCTATGAACCCCTATTATTTTTTTTTTCCAGTTGTTTAACCAGGTGAGACACACTAAGCTGAAAGCTTTTTTACAGGTGCAAACTGGGAGCACAGGGAAGTTAAGTGACTTGCTCAGGGTCACACAGTACATGCAAGTGGGGGGCTGTGGGATTCAAACCCAGGTCTCCAGATTTGCAGCTCAGAGCCTTAAATCACTGCGCTATACTGCCTCCTGGCATGTGCATAACACTCTAGGTAACCTGGCTTCAAGGGTTACTAAAGACCGTAAGATTAATCATTTGGGGACAAAGTTAATAGAAATAATGGAAGATACTAATATCTATCCCTTAAATGGAAGACTAAATGGAGATAGAACAGGGGAATGGATATCTGTCTCGGCAAAAGGTGTGTTGGTAGTGGACTTTGCATTATGGACAGGTCTTTTCCCAGTTTGGGAAGAACTGCACGTCAAAAACTGAGCAGAAAGTGCCACTTCCCTATAGTTCTGCTGAGCAAGGACATATGTCAAAATGACCATACACAAATACCTAAAATGCCATTTACAGAAATTACAGCTCAGAAAAGAATTATTTGGAACCAGGAATCCAGTATACATGTAACCCCTAGATGGCGCTATCCCAGGGGCTACTACCCCTGCCTGATTTGCCACTAACAGGTTGAGGGGCCTGGATCCAATGGCGGGTGCCTCCACCCAGAGGTCAGGGTTTGCAATAGTTAAACTAACTTGGTCACAGCCCTCTGGGACACTGCAACCCCCCTTTCTTCCCACTAGTGGCCCACACAATATATCAGAATTACCTTCACAGTATACACTTACCCCCAAGGTCTGGTTCCAGCACTGGGACCTCCTGTGAAATGAGATACAGTGCAACAATCACAGTACAGTACTTTAACATAGACAAATACCTCAGGCAGTATAACTTTGCTGAAACAAGCAGCTCTGATTTATTTAGGGGATATAACAAGGACAGGGAAATCAGGTTAATTAGCTTACCACTCTAATAATCTACCTATGGCTCTGTGCACAGGCCTATCCCTATCAGTTACTGTCCCTGGGTACCCAAGCCCTAGTGGCTAGTCAAACCGTGGCAGCTGGTAGGGCCCTTTCACACAGAAGAAAGGAGAATTAAACAGTCAGCAGTACAGTAATTCCATTTGGATTTAATGTGGCAATTCAACAGGGAGCGACCCTGAATTAGTACTCACGACCTCCAAATAAGAATAGGGTCCTTCAATGTCAGCAGGGCTCACTTGAGGTACACAAACCTCTTCACACATCCATATAAAGAAAGCACTATACCAGGCAGGCTGCATCTGTATCCCGATCGCAGTTACTGCACAATACCGGGAGAACACACAGCAGATTCAGTTCCTGACAGACCGAGTGCAATTTTCAGCAATTCCTCCAGTCTTCTACAGGGTGAGCCTGGTTTCTACTCTTCAGAGATCCTTTGATTCTTTTCACAGGACGGATTCAGTCCTAACAAGCTGTTACACAAGCTGCAGACCGGAACTCTGGGCCTTACACACGCTTTTGACTAAAACTGCACACTGAAAAAGCACAGGGCTCCTTCCTTCTTCACTGCCAAAGCTCAACTCAAACTCCAACCGACAAACCGGGCACTTCTTTGAGTTCCTCCCAGTTCTTGACTGGATTGGCTGTCACTCACAATAGACTGCTGCTGTTGGTCCAAAAGGTGCTGAAGTCTAAACTACATCTCCCAGAGTCACTGCTCATACAATCCTCTTGTGGCTGGCTCAGATTATGAGTCAAGTTCTGATTCGTCAGGCACCATTTTAGAGCTAGCTTACCCCACACTGATTGGTCCAGTTCAGCAGTTCAAAACTAGAATGGGAACTAGCAGACACAGTTCTGACTGCAAAGAAAGCAGGTTAGACAAACTGTAATTTCATTATTACTCTAAATAATTTCTGGCAAACAGTTACATCTTTCAGATAGGTTCCTTTGCACTCCTAGTGACTGCAAAAATGAAGTGAATTGGCAGCAGCTCGAGTGGTACTCAATCAAAGAAACACACAGTCCCCCATACAAACTAATTATGTCTGCAAGCAGACAGCTCTTAAAGACAGTACCAGAGGTTCTAAAACACTCACTGATAAATGGCTTAAATACCAAACACCATTCAGGCTTGGAGCATTCAAGCAAGCTCCTGGAAGTCTTTTGGGAACCCCCATTTGCAGGGGTTACACCCTTCCTGGCCTGGGAAAGCTTGGCGTCCAGCGTCAAGCAAGTACCCCATAAGTTTCAACTGCAACCATATACATTTGCATTAGGCTGCACATGTAATCATCAGTCAGTATATCATTTTACCAAGAACACATTTCTGAAACATTGCAGTCGTCACTCTTTACACAGTATTACATGAACATTGTACCATAACTCAAGTTATTACCTCTTGTACATGAAACCTGAAGAGAGGGGCCCTTCCCTATCAGTTACCTTGGGCTGGACGCAAGGCAAGGCACCATACTTAGAGGGCAACACAAGTAACTTGAGTTAGCACTGACGCCAGTTTGGGCAATGAGCCTGGGACACATACACTCTTATGGACAACATTGAGAGGCAAATCCACAGGCCTCCCAAGGGAATCATAACTGAGGTGCACCACAGGCTTTACAGCTCGACCAGTCTTTCTAGGGGAACTGTTACAGTCTCTGCACTCTGAGCCTCATTTTCAGCATTGTCCTCACTTGTCAGGGAGTCTCCATGGGGTAGAGAGGCTAGAACTTGGGGCACTTTCAGCTCCAGGAGTTACAGTTTCTGAGTCCACAACATTTGGCTCGGGAGAGCTTTCAACACTGGCAGTGGACTGTCAGGGCACTCAAAATACTCTTCTTGTTCTGGTGTATCACCAGTCTGCCCCAATCCATCATTTTCCTCCCTAAGCTCAAACAGTTCAACCATGCACAATGATTCCATTTCATCTGATCTGATGCTTTGCACTTCACTTTCTGGAGCATTGGCTCCAGGGATGAAGCGTGGGGGCTTAGACAGTCCAGAAGGCCCAGCTTCATCTCAGTATTGACAGGGATTGCCCGAAACAATTGACTCAGTTAAGTAAGAAGGATAGTATTCAAAGTCACTCTCACTTTCTTCCGATATGGACTGACAGTCATGCTCAACTGGGACTTGTGGAGGGAACACTTTAACTTTGCTTCTGTAGTGCAGACTTTCTTGATCTTTTCTTAGCAGCAGCTCTAGTCACTGGTCCAGAGGGCATCTTCTAGGGGCTCAGACTCAATTAAGATTTGTCCAATGGGCAGTAAATGATTTCTATGCATTGTTTTACATCTTTGAATTATTCTCAGGCCTTACTTTGTACACTGGCAGATCATCTAGTTTGCCCACTACAATGTGAGGGAGATGGTGCCATCTGTCAGCAATCTTGTGCTTGCCATGCAGTCCCAGATTTCTTAGCAATACCCGATCTCCCTCCTGGAGTTCCTGTGCTTTCACCTTTTATCATACCTTTCTTTGTTGTGCCAGATTTCTTTTTTGGCAGCCATGGTTTGAGCCAGTTGAGTACGCATGAGTTAGCTGGGCCTTTAACTTTGCACATACTGTAAATAGTTGTCAGCTTGAACCCCATCAGGAGAGACCCCAAACACACATCTACTGGTAGTCGAGCTTCTCTTCCAAACATCAGGAGGTGGGGAGAATCAGTGGCATCACTTTTGGTGCAGTTATAAGCATGTACCAGGGTGCTAATTTGTTGGCTCCATCTAGGCTTGTCCTTTGGGTGCAGGGTGCCTAGCATATCTAGCAAAGTGCGGTTGAAACGTTCAGGCTGTGGGTCCCCCTGGGGTGGTAAGGAGTGGTTCTGGACTTTCGCACTCCCCACAGAAAGCATCTCTTTGATCAGGCGACTCTCAAAGTCTCTCCTTGATCAGAATGGATTCTTTGTGGAGCCCCATAGTGAACAAAAAGTTTTCTACAAGTACTTTGGCCACAGTGGATGCTTTCTGGTCTTTGGTGGGAAAGCTTGGGCATATCTCGTGAAATGGTCAGTGACCACCAGCACATTACTGATATTTCTTTGATCTGACTCCAAACTCAGAAAATCAATACAGACCAGCTCCATGGGTGCACTGGTGGTGATGTTAACAAGGGGGCAGCCCTCTGGGAGAAAAGCTTTCCTCTGTAAGCAGCGACTACAAGTTCGAATGTGTTGCTCCACATCAGCCCCATCTTAGGCCAATAGAATCTGGATCTCACCAAGTCAAGTGTTCTGTCTATACCAAGGTGCCCCATGTGGTTGTGCAAGGACCTCAGTACTGAGTCTCGAAAGGCAGTGGGCAGCACTAGTTGTTGTTTGTCTACTTGTCCCCTCTGTCTACTGTTTCTCTGTATAACAGTTTATTGATCAGTTTCAACTTAGGACCTTCTTTGTATAACAGTGCAGTTCTCAAATCAGTGGAGTAATTTGGACACATCTTTTCCTGCATAGAGGGCTTCTAAAGCTGCTTTGATCATGGGATCGCGGGATTGAGCCCTGGAATACTGTCATTGTCCAGCTGAGGCAGTGCACCAATGTCTATTGCAGAAAAGTGGCAATAAGCAGCAGGTATGCAATTCTCAGAGGCTCCCAAGCAATCCACCATGCAGTCCACTGCGTCCGTGGACATTTGTTCTCCCTGTCAAACTTCCGGCAGAGTGCCGAATGTCAGGTTCTGCCAATCGGACCCAATCATTCTGGGAACAGGCCTCTGGGAGAGAGCATCAGCATCTATGTGGTTCAGACCTGCTCGGTATTCAAGAGCATAGTCATATAGATAATGCAGAAAGCCACCTATGGCCAGTGGCATCCAACTTAGCTGAGGTCTGCACATAGGTCAAAGGATTATTGTCAGTTTTACTAGTATTTAGCCCCATACAAGTACTCATGGAATTGGTCAACAATAGCCCACTTCAAAGCTAGAACTCTAACATGTACAGGATAGTTCTTTTCGGATGGGGTCAGGCTTCTACTGGCAAAGGCCACTGGTCTCAAGCCATTCGTGCTCTTGGTACAACACAGCCCCAACCCTTGCAAGCTAGCATCAGTGTGCAGGGCGTAAGGTTTTCTTGGATCGGCATAGGCCAGCACTGGAGCATGGGTAAGTTGATATATGATCTCATGAAAAGCAGTCTCACAATCAGGAGTCCAGCGGGCTAAATACTTCACTCGGATGAAAATACACTCTTTCAGTCTTGAGGGGCTGACTTTTGGTATTTTTTGTGGGTTGGGGATACCCTTGAGTAAGGTTAAGTAAGAGGCGGATCACTCTTGAATAGTCCTTGATGGAGCGCCGATAATAACCACAGAATCCCAGGAATCTTTGCAGTTCTTTTAGATTTTTGGGCTGTGGCCAGGTGGTCAAGGCCTCAACTTTACTTGGGTCGGTCTCTATTCCTCGGTGGATACTATGTGTCCCACATATTTTACTGATGTTTGAAAAAATTGACACTTATCAATGGACAGTTTAAGGCCAAAGTACTCCAGTCGGTCCAATACCTTAAATAATCTGCTCTCATGTTCCTCCAGTGAGCTGCCAAACACAATAACATCATCTAGGTATACCAGGCACTCTAGTAAGTTCATGTCCCCACTGCACGCTCCATCAATCGTTGAAAAGTGGCTGGGGCACAAAAAATCCTTAGGCATCCTCATGAATTCATAGAAGCCAGCGGACAGATAAAGGCCGTCTTCTCACGGTCCTCTGGGGCCATCAGGATCTGGTAGTACCCACTGCGGAGATCCAGCACAGAGAACCACTTGCTCCCGTTTAGGCAGTCAAAGCATCCTGAATGCGGGCATTGTGTACTGATCAGGGATAGTCCGCCCGGTTTAAGGTGCGATAATCCACACACATCCTTACTGTTCCATTCTTTTTCCTCACTACCACAATGGGGAAGCATAAGGGCTTCTGGATTCTTGTATTACACCAGCAGCTAACATCTCTTGCAGATGCCGTCTCACATCATCTATGTCAGCAGGTGCCAGGCGTCGAGACCTCTCACGAAATGGTCTTTTCGTCATGCAGCGGATATTGTGCTCCAGCTCCTTGCACGCATCCTACATCCCATTCCTTTAAAGAAAACACCTGGTCTCTCTGGGCAAGCTTCTCACTGATCCTCACTTTCCATTCAGCTGGCAGCGGGGAATTGCGAAATCAAACAAGTCAGCGTTCTCTGTCATTCTTCCTTGAACTCTTGCTGCTGGGTAGCACTGCAGTATCTGCACAATGCACACATTAGCAGGATGCAACCTCTGTTTACTCGAATGTCTCTTTCAGACACATTATGAACTTGGACCATTACCCTTCTGGCATAAGCATGGGCTCTAGCGGGCAAAATACTAGGCTTGACCAGCAGTCCCTCTGGCAATTTTCCATCGCCTGGTGCATCCAACATTAATATTTTATTCTTAACATCCTTTCTGATACGGACCTCTCCCTGTAAGGTACACTGGGCATTTGGCGCCAGGATCAGAGACTCAGGATCCTTCTTCCATACAATTCCGACCGGTTCCTCTGGTTCTGTTTTTCAGCATCTCTCTGTGCCTCATAGGCCTTCTTAATTAAAGCCGGAACTCTTAAGCTCTACTAGTCTTTGACCTCTGTTTTCATAACACAACTGTGCCAGCCTTCCGAACATATAGGCATTTGTTCCAATCAACAAAGGGACACCATCATACAGTCCAGTGGGGGACACACTAAGGCTAGGGTCTCTACTTGTTCGGCCACTCCAGCCACGGAGGTGGGAAAGACAGCCAAATTCAGATATACCGGAATAGGGTGAGCCTTCTCCTTAACCCCCATACATGCAGTCCTTCTAATGGTTGTAAGTGCGTCTGACAAATGCTTCTGATACCAATCCTGGAACATAATTGTCACTTGGGGCCACTGTCTAATACAGCTCTTGTAGACACTCCATTCACCTTTACAGTGGTCTCCATGGAGGACCCACTATTCTGGACCAGTCTGGAGGCGGTGGTGGGGGCCTGGGCAACTGACTTACCACAAAGGGCGTGAATTAGCATTTTGGTGCCCTCACTGGGATCATGTCGTGCACCTCTTAACCACTGATTTCTTCTCGAAGCTCTCCTTGTAGCCTATATGCAACTTTGTCAGTGTCTTTTGGGGACTGGCATTCCCTTTCATGTGCCATCTTTCCCACAATTATAGCAAAACATACTTTCTGGAGTTTGAGCTGGCGGGGCCTACACTGGGAGCCAGGGCAGGGGTATTACTAACTGGAAACCTGGGTGCCATCTCTGTCTGTGGCGTGATAAGCATTTGGAGACATCTCGTCAGTTTCTCCACTTCCATGGTCAAGGAATTGAGTTTGGAGCTGTTATCAACAGGAGATACATGGGTGAGTACCCCACCCCATAGCAGATGCAGTCGGATATAGGTCAGGGCCCGTGCTTGCAGGCGTGGCCTTCATAAAGGACTGTTTTGAATTCCGGATCTCTCTCAATAGTTCGCCCCATTGTGGCATATCTTTTCCTTGTCAGAGCACTCATTGACTGTCAACCTCTGCCCTGAACTTCACTTGATGGGTCACCCTCAGTCACTCGGGTCGTAGCCACAGCTGTTGGTGCAGGTACCTCCCGAGTCGCCTTTTCAACTCCTCGAATTTCTCTCATTAACTCATCATAGGAGGTGGGGATTCCAGTCGATCTGCCAGGCGTAACTGAAGCAACAGCAGTTCTGAGAAGGGGCAGACTTAAGGATCCTGTCCAGCCTGGTTCGGTCCAGTTCAATCGCTGGCAAACTACCTTTTCTGAGGCATTCTTGCAACAATTTTCCAGCCGAGATACATACACACAACAACTCCCCTTGGTACTGTTGTGCATCTCTTACTCTCTACCATAGGTCCTCATCAGAATCTGGGCTCCCATACACATTCTCCAGGGCCTCAAGATAGGCCTGTGCAGTCACTTCAGGGTTACTGGCCCGTTTGCTTACGAATGGTAGCCAGGGCAGGACCTCGGAGGCTCTCACTAACCCTCTTTCAGCTCTTCGGCTTCCGAGCATTGCCATTCTAGCACTTGGGGGGCAACATAGTCTATCCAGGTCTCCCAGTCATCCTCCCCTTGGGGGGTGGGGAGGGTGCCAGAGAAGATCCTCAACCTTCGGTAAGAGTCGTGACTAATGGCAGGTGCAGAAATAGGAGTCTGCATTGGTTCAGCCACCATTACGGGTACTGGGACGGGAGAGGGTGTTGGGGGAGGAACACCCCCAGGTGGCAAGAATAGTTTCTTCAAGTCCTCCACAGTTTTCCCTTCCCCCAGCAACCATTTAGCAAATTTCTCCTCAAAAGTTTCAGATAGTGGTGGGGGCTCATTCCCCCTGGGTCTTTACTGTCCTTAGTTATCACTCTCCAAGCAGTGAGGGCTCTCTCTGGGGTAATGGTCTGTGGCACTTTGGAGCTATCTATGGGATCCTTAAACTCTACTAGGGCCAGGAAAGTGTGGGTGAGCAGATTAGCATGCCGACCCACCACCACAGGGTTTTGTAAACCTTCCACCTTGGAAAGTACTCCTGCACAGTGTCCGTATTGATACCCAGGGGATGTCCAGGATAAGCATAGCATTTTGGGGTCGATCTCCTCCCCAGTACACCACTCCACCAGCGGTGTACAGCCACTTCTGTCGGGTACCCATTTTTTCTTAACAGTGGTTGATAATATGGCCACTAGAGGACACACAATCCCAGCGGTGAGCCTCCAAGATGTAACTCTAGATGGCGCTATCCCAGGGTTACTACCCCTGCCTGATTTGCCACTAACAGGTTGAGGGGCCTGGATCCAATGGCAGGTGCCTCCACCCAGAGGTCAGGGTTTGCAATAGTTAAACTAACTTGGTCACAGCCCTCTGGGACACTGCAACCCCTTTCTTCCCACTAGTGGCCCACACAATATATCAAATTACCTTCACAGTATACACTTACCCAGGTCTGGTTCCGGCACTGGGACCTCCTGTGAAATGAGATACAGTGCAACAATCACAGTACAGTACTTTAACATAGACAAATACCTCAGGCAGTATAACTTTGCTGAAACAAGCAGCTCTGATTTATTTAGGGGGATATAACAGGACAGGGAAATCAGGTTAATTAGCTTATCACTCTAATAATCTACCTATGGCTCTGTGCAGAGCTATCCCTATAAAGTTACTGTCCCTGGGTACCCAAGCCCTAGTGGCTAGTCCAAACCGTGGCAGCTGGTAGGGGCCTTTCACACAGAGAAAAGGAGAATTAAACAGTCAGCAGTACAGTAATTCCATTTGGATTTAATGGGCAATTCAACAGGAAGCGACCCTGAATTAGTACTCACGACCTCCAAATAAGATAGGGTCCTTCAATGTCAGCAGGGCTCACTTGAGGTACACAAACCTCTTCACACATCCATATAAAAGAAAGCACTATACCAGGCAGGCTGCATCTGTATCGATCGCAATTACTGCACAATACCGGAGAACACACAGCAGATTCAGTTCCTGACAGACGAGTACAATTTTCAGCAATTCCTCCAGTCTTCTACAGGGTGAGCCTGGTTTCTACTCTTCAGAGATCCTTTGATTCTTTTCACAGGACGGATTCAGTCCTAACAAGCTGTTACACAAGCTGCAGACCGGAACTCTGGGCCTTACACGTTTTTGACTAAAACTGCACTGAAAAGCACAGGGCTCCTTCCTTCTTCACTGCCAAAGCTCAACTCAAACTCCAACCGACAAAACCGGGCACTTCCTTTGAGTTCCTCCCAGTTCTTGACTGGATTGGCTGTCACTCACAATAGACTGCTGCTGTTGGTCCAAAAGGTGCTGAAGTCTAAACTACATCTCCCAGAGTCACTGCTCATACAATCCTCTTGTGGCTGGCTCAGATTATGAGTCAAGTTCTGATTCATCAAGGCACCATTTTAGAGCTAGCTTACCCCACACTGATTGGTCCAGTTCAGCAGTTCAAAACTAGAATGGGAACTAGCAGACACAGTTCTGACTGCAAAGAAAGCAGGTTAGACAAACTGTAATTTCATTATTACTCTAAATAATTTCTGGCAAACAGTTACATCTTTCAGATAGGTTCCCTTTGCACTCCTAGTGACTGCAAAATGAAGTGAATTGTTGGCAGCTCAGAGGTACTCAATCAAAAGAAACACACAGTCCCCCATACAAACTAATTATGTCTGCAAGCAGACAGCTCTTAAAGACAGTACCAGAGGTTCTAAAACACTCACTGATAAATGGCTTAAATGCCAAACACCATTCAGCTTGGAGCATTCAAGCAAGCTCCTGGAAGTCTTTTGGGAACCCCCATTTGCAGGGGGGTTACATACATATTAGTGACTTATTTGTTGACTCAATAATGGGAGAAGGCTTTAAGTATCTTGAAAGCTGTTTTAATTTCTTGTTGGAAAATGTGACTGAAATCTACAATAATATAAAAGAAAGGTTAGGAATTAGCATGGCATTAAGACAGGCAATGCATAATGATGGCTGGTTTGATTTAGACTATAAGAAATCAAAAAGTTCAATTAGGAAACTTACTAGATCATATAAATATAGACCAACTAAAAAGACTTTGAAGGAAATTAATCAGCTTAAAAAACAACATAAACAACTCATAAAAGTAAAGAAGGGAATATATTTTAAGAAACAATGGGAATCAATGTACAGTATGAGGCTGTTGTTTCTAAGGACTCCAAGATGTTTTGGAAGTTAGTCACCAAGGCAACTAATAATTATAAATATAAGATAGATTCCTATGTTACGGAGGACAAGTGGAAGGATTATTTCTCAGAAATTTTTTGGGACCCTGCAGCTGAAAATGTATTCTTAAAAAAAATGTCTATAAACGGCACTCAAATCCTTTTTTCATTTTGAAGAAGTTATGTTTGAAATTAATACCCTTAAAACAAAAAAGCACCAGGACCAGATGGTATTCCAGCAGAGGTTTACCTCTGCCGGACTACCGAATGGTGTAAATACCTGACACTTCTCTATAATAAAAGAAAAAAGATTTCCTGAGACCTGGAGAGGTGCATACATAGTTCCCATACACAAAAAGGGGGATACTGCCGACCCCACCATGTGTCACCCAATCAGTTTACTGGATATAAACTTAAAAATATTTTCCAAAGTGTTGCTCCAAAAACTCATCCAAGAGATTGACAGGACAAGTGGGACCACTTCACTCCAGATGGTATTAAGAAACATTTCTCAACTTGTGATAACATCTTTATTTTAAGGCACTTGATTGAGAAATATGTCATCCTTCATAGCACAAATTATATACAGTCTTCATAGATTATTCAGCAACATTCAATTCAATATCAAGAAGTACTGTACACTTTGGAAACTCATGTTGGAAAAGGGAATTAATAAAAACCTGGATGATATAATTTATAACGTATTCAAACACATGGGCTTCAATAAAACAGGAGTATTAGGGACTTTGACATCACACCTCTCCACCGTTAAATGAGTCCATCAAGACTGTTGTAACCCTCACCCCCATCATTTTGCAAACGACAGGTGGTATGCTGTTTGAATCTGGCAGCAGTACCAGGTGGAGACTGGGTTCAGGGAGGAATAGGTCACTCGGCACAAAGGCTAGGTTTGGCTACTCTGCACAGGGGTACCCAAGTAACTCCGAACACACGAAGCAATAACTGTAATGTCCAATACCAGAAATTGGATTCTAAAGTGTGGCTTTATTCACATCCAAGCAGAACAAACAAAGCATAGATGGAACCCCACGGGGCTACACTCCTGGTAGTGCAGATTAAGAGAATCAAGAACACTTCCTCAACACTTTTAGCCCTCAGGCTCCGAACCCACTGGGCACACAGCCCAGACTTGCATGCTGCTTTGGGTACACAGCCTGAACTTGTACACTGTTCTGGGTTTTCCCTGGCTCGGCTCCCTTGCCGGCCACTCGGACACCTTCCATATGTCATGGAAACATTTACTGGTGGCTCCCTAAACCACCTAAGAGCACCTCAGCTCTATCAGGGAATTTTCCTTTTAATCCCACGTCTGGGTACTTTCCTCAGGCACTGGCCAAGTACCTGAGAGAAAGTAAAGTTGCCACAGAGCAAATCCATAGAGGTGAATTTGGCTACTACTGATGGGGGGGTCTCCTACCTCTCGCTTCCACAATTCATACCCAGCCATTTCTCTGGACAGTAAACACCTCCTACTGTAAAGCTTGTCAATGTAGATTAAGGCTAAATGTATGTCACATTTCCTCTCCTTGTCTTGCTTTCCCTTTGTACTGGACTTTAACATACTTTTACAGTAATTGGCATAGCCCATTGCCCTAGGCCCCCCACTGATTAAGCAGTTCAATCCCTCACTTTACTTCACTCTTTGTGCTGGACTTGAACCTACTTGAGTTAACCGGCAATGTCTATTACACTAGACCTCCTACGGATTAAGCAGTCCAATCCCCATGTTTCTCAACAGTTCAGGTGAAAAACATTGGCCCTCTGTCAGAGTGAATTCACCCTTTGGTTGCAGGTGCCCCGCAGGTGATTCCTCCACAGGAATTTCTCTCTCAGAGCTTCTGGTGCTGCAGCACAACTTGAAATAGGCAGCTTCTTACCTTAGCCAGAACCAGGAGGGTTGCCCCTGGAAGACAGGCAAACCCCATCCCCTCAGGGATGGGGCACATGGACCAGTAACAGCGGTCTCCACCACTTTAACAATTAGTTTCTGTGTTCCTCTTACGTGGAACACACCTTCTTAACAGTAGCTCTAAAATAGAGCTTAAAGCTCTGAGAACCTGCACACAGAACAGCTGTACTACTGTCTCTCTCCAAGACTGCACACAGACTCTGTTCAAAATCCCCAACATTCTATCTTAACTTCCAACTGCAGCATTCCAGTGTGGCTCATGCAGCTGCGAGAGTTCTATGGTGATGTCATCCATCAGTCTCAGCTGAGACTGAGAACAGAGTGAGACAGTGTGAAATCCATTTAACTGGAGTTTCACAAGCTGCCTTCCCTGCCTACCACTAGGTCTTACTGGGAATCTAGTAACCCCGGGTAACAAGGGGTTACACTGTGTTTTAGCTCCAACTTTAGTTGTCCTATACATAGATAGTCTTTTAAACAAGATCAATAATTTTTCCTCAGATTCTCCAAAAATTAACAATCAACACTGCGCTGTTTGGGTGTATATGGATGACTTATAATAACATCACTTACTAAGAAAGGCCTTCAAATGAAGATGGACTTGTTATATGAAAAATCACAGGAACTACAGCTCAATATGAATAATAAGAAAACCAAGGTATTAATTAACCTTTGGAGAAAGAACTAAAACCACTGGGTGTTGGTATATTGGTCCCAATAGAATTGAGACATCAACCTCATATGTGTATGTGGGAGTCCAGTTCCATACAAATTATAATTGGATTGGTCACATAGATATGATTTTGGACAAAATAATAAAAAATAAAAACATGAGGGGACTGGACAGTTTTAACCATCAATATGGTGGGAAAAGTATCCTTCCCCTCCTTCAGACAGTAAGAGCAAAATATATGGCCCAAGTCCTTTACGGTGCTGAAATTTGGGAAAGCAGAACCACTGACAAATTAACTAAACCAATTTTTAAACTATTAAGAAAAACCCTAGGCTTGGGCGTTCTTGCCCTACCTCCTATATAAGGTCAGAGATGGGTCTAACTAATCTGTGTGCATAATGACAGTAGAAAACTCTTTTTTTTTGTTGAGGTTATTAAATCTGCCAAAATAAATCAACAGTTTATCTATGCCTGAAAGAAAAACAATATTAGCATGAGCTTGGATACAGAACACATTTCTGGTTTAACACAGTGGTTAAACTATTGGATAGGTACAGTCTGGGAAAACTTAAAATTTGGGCAGATAAAGGAATTTTGATTAGTTCAAAATATAAAAAATATATTCTAAAGAGAATTAAAAACATCTGGAATGAAGAAGATCTAAGGGGAAGTAAGGACACGGCCTACTCAAAGTGGTTTGTAAAATACAATTACTCATTTGGACTTCAACCATACATAGCCATCTTAGATGAGTATGAACTTAACTTTTTTTTATATTATATAAGTTTGAACGCTTCCCAAGCAATGTCCTACAAGTAAGATACAACAAACTGCCCAAAGAGCTGGAAGACTGTACCTGCTCAAAAGGGGGGTAAAGAAAATGTAATCCATGCCACTTGGATATACTCTTAATATGAGAATATATTCTTGCACACTGCAGATGACTGGACAATAGTTAGAATGGCTAAATACGTTAAGGCCATTAATATGACTAAAAAATTTGATTACAAGCCAAGTGGGAATAGTGCAATAATGTTTATAATACAGTAAATATATTTATTGGGACCAAATACTTTGATGTTTTCCATCAACTGACAAATGCCTTTCTTTTTAAATCTTCTGTATGCACTCTTTGTAACCTTTTAGAATCTATGTTTTGTATAACATGTGCATTCTGTATTTTGTTTTTGATACCTAATTGTGTGATGGCTATTTAGCCAAACAATAAAGTTTCATGATGATGATGCATGAGTTAAAACAGAGTATGAGCATAGTAATTAAACTGAAAAAAGTTTAGAATAAAAGAAGAGTTAAAACAGTGAAACCAACAGTATAAAAGGGTCAACATTTCTATAAGAAATGAATACTATGTCTTAGAGATGTCCCTATAATAAGACAAATGATAAGGATATATTTGAGACAAAGTAGCAGTTGCATTTCTCAGTTTTTAATTTAAGTTTGCACTGCTTCAGTATAATTAACAATATGGCATCATTTTCCACATGGTATGTATCATGACCGTTAAGTCACATTTTTACCTTTCACACAACACCACAGTTGTTGTTATGTTTCCTTGTGCTTGCACAGGAAATGTTTTGCTACAGTGAGCAGTATTTCATAGGTGTGTCAGCATCCTGTCCAATGCAGGTCAAGCTGCATTGGGCTCATCCATGACCCACCAATGATCACACAAGCTGTGTATGACAGAGGGCACATTTGCTTGGGTGGAAACGTCGTGTAGTTGAAAGGACTGAAGTGCTCCAATAAGAGAGCACCTTGGTCCTTTCATTTGCATAAAGCCAGCTAACAAACAGCTGAGCGGCTTTGTGGCAGTTTACCAGCCAGCACACAGCACAACAGCATACACGCCTGCATGGATGCTGTGTTAATAATAATGATCTTCACAAGACACAGCTGAAGAGATGCTGGTGGCTAGTGCAATCTCTCAACCAACTTGCATGAAGTTCTAGTGATTACACACCACTCCTGTGATCCGTTGACCAATCACCTAGTGAAAGAGTCTCTAGTGGCCACTCAGCGAAAACAATCAGGGCTCCATGTGAATCCAGCCAATAAGAAGCGAGGTAGTGAATGGTAATTATATACGGTGCTGGGGCTGTGAGAAGCAGGCAGATGGACTGAGTTGCGGTACTGTGTGAGCAGTGAATAACAGGTTAACCACAGAAAGCAAACTGGACTAAAATAAATGGGAAAATAAAGCATTGACGATAGAGAACTACATAAGGCAAGTTGTAAATTTTGGCGCTGGACCCGCTGAACTGCCTTCTTCTGTAAGCTGTCCTTCTTCCTTACACATTACAGTACTGTTGCTGAACATAACACTAATCCTGACTTCAGCAGTTAATATTTTAAATTCAGAGATAAATGGAGCTGGGACTGAACAAAATTTTGTAACTGACTTAACCCGATCTATGGGGATATCTCTTGCTTGAATTAAACTGGGTAGGAGTCAACAAGAACTTGGTTCTACTACCTGTTAAAAATGGTATGACATTTCCACCTCCTATGTCATCTTTCTCCACTGACTACTTAAGGAACGTTAACACCACCTAGAAATGACAGTTTCATCAACTAGAAAATTTAAGTTCCCCCACCTGAACGTTTCCAATGTAACCACATAGTAGTGGTTGCTTGTTGCCCCTTCCTCCATTTTAATTATCCAGTTCAGCATAGCTGAGATTGGTGAGGTGCTGATCCAAGATGCTCACTGTTAAGGCATTGATTTCCTGCACAGTTTACAGCTGGGGGAGGTGGCATATGCTACTGATAGTGGGATTCGAACCAGTACACTGCTTTAACCACTACACCACACCGTCTATTGTTTGGTGGGACTAATCTGTACACTAGAACATTTTATTTGTAGATGCAACACAGGGTTGTCTAAAATTATAAACTGAAGCCTAGTTACCACCTATTTTGTTTTTGACCAAATGATTTTTTATCGGGGTCCAGACTTTGTGTCCCCACTGAACCTTAGATTTCTGTGGTTGATAAGGGTCACCTTTAATTTTGTTGTGCTTTTGTTCAGGTTGAAGGCAGGTAACATTCAACAACTCTGATGCTCTCTTACAACACTGGACAACTGGGAAGCATCCTTGTGCAAACTGCAAAGTGATGGAAGGAATCTTTTGGGCTGCTGTTAGACTAATCTTCCAGTTCTTCACACTAACAAACTGTCATGGTTCCACAAGAAAGGTCCCATTAGAGTAGAGTTCCTTTATTTATTTTAAAGTTTTACCAGAAATGGCATACATGGCGGTAATAGCCTGATTCCAGATGTATGGGAGGGAGTGAGGGGGAGCGTTTGCACTTTATGATTCAGGTGTCATGGCGGACAGAAAACAGTATGGCGGACAGGAATACTGTCACAGATGTCAGTGCCACAACTTTATGTATGTCTGTTTTCCATTAAAAATACTTAAATAAAACTTAACTAAAAAAAAAAAAACTTTACTGAAAACAATTTGGAAAATTTATTTTTGTGGAGGCTGCGCCAGCTCATCTTGTCTCGTTCCGACCTCAGTCCTGACTCTCACCCCCAATGGGCAAACCAGTCCTGAGCCTGGACTGGATGGTGTTGAGGACTGACTCTTCTTCTGGACTGGCAGTGTTTGACTTGGACTATCTTGTTGTCACTGGCCGGGGTGCATAGAGGTGAAGAATCTGATTTCTAACACTGACAGGACTGGCAGCAGTGGCAACCTAAAATCATCCTGATGACGTCTGACCTACCTGACTGGAGTGACTGTCACTGTGCCATGTGGTAGAGGAGGATCCCATTCCGTCCTGAGTGGAGCATGGTAGAAGGAAAAAAACTGTCACTGATTTTGCCACAAGGTAGGTATGCCAATGCTACTGCTCAATTCCAATCAAAATGTTATGTATACATGATCATCATCGTGCAGTGGCAGGCGGATGTCTGTAATTGAATTGTTGTTCCTGTTAGTACTGGCAATGTTGTTTTTAAATTGTTCAGTTTGTTGTTCTTCTCTGATCTGATGATGTGTTGGTCCAGATCTCAGACCCATCCCTGCAGTAAAACAGACATTTCTCTGCTAGTAGTCTGACCTGAGAGGGTTGAAGAGAGCTAAGGGCGGGAGTCAGGACTGACCTGAGGCTAGCGGCTGCTGTCTGCTGGGGCTATGGTTGCCAGCTGTGCCACCGGTGTTATGATTTAACTACATAGCGGCAGATTGAAACATTCTGAGCTGAGTTACAGCACTGAATGCAACACAGATACTTGGTTATCAGTTTGCTTTTATTGATGGTTCACTGCTGAGTATATCCAATAGCCCTCAAGAAAGGCTAACTAACAAAGACCACACACAGTGCATACTGACAAGAGTGGGAGAGAAGAAGCAAACTCGTGGAGTCTCCTACCCTATTCATTTAACATTACCTCCCCTGTGAGTCTTGGTCACCCAGTGAAATACATCTGTCACATACACCATGCAAGGAAATATTCAGCATTGATAAATGCTTGTTTTTAAGAATGTTTGTGTACCACTGCACTTCCTTTGTACTGATCTCTTGGCCCCAAAACTCATGTTGCAAGTGTTTCTAGATATATTTTGTTTGGCTTTTTTTTTTTTAAATATAGTTTTTATTGAACTTTTCAATTGCCTGCAATGGCTACAACGTAGTCAAATCATATGCTTCAGACTCCACATTAGTTAGCCACCACAACAGTATCTCTGTAGGAAATTAAAAGCAGTTGCATAACTCTGTGGTACATTTCTACTTTAGCTCAGGCAGGACCCACATTGTGTGGTACAGCTCAAGAGGGGGCACACTGAATCACAGCAATGAATCATCCCATGGGGAGGTATGCCCACTAGAAAGTGTCTGTTTAGTGGCACACCATATTTAGGTGGACTGCGGGGGTGGGGGCCCACAAGAGTAGCTGTCCAGGCACAGGATAATATCGTTAATAGTGTCCGCTTGCAGTATTTCTCTCAATTCAGCCCGTTCCAGGTGATTTAGAAAGCTGATTAGATGCTGTTGGAAAGTGACGTTGGTGGGTCAGGAAGTTCTAATTTGGGAAGAAGGGAAGTGTGGGGGAGGTGGTCACCAACCCAGGCTGTGGCCAATCCTGCACCGTTAGGGGACCAGAGTAGGGTCTTTACTTATGTCATGGCACAAAATAGCCAACCATTCCATTTAGAGCTAAAGCCTCCAATACAGTCATTCAGGGAAAAGATGAGTTTTCCATGAGGTATATCTGACTAAGTATCTGCCAGGAGGATTTCAGGCACTTGTGGGGTTATCTAAAGCGTGGTTATTACCTTTTTGGCTGCAGTGATAAGAATTCCCAGCAAATATTTTGAATTCTGGTTTCTAAGGCCTATTGAAAATCAGAGCAGGAGAAAAGGTCTGTCAACTGAAATGGTCTGCTGCAGAGTTCTGTCAGTTCAGTTTCCAGTGCCAGAAAGAATGGCTGCAACAACATGCACGATCACATCACATGTGTGTGGGTGGTCCTCAGTTCCCCACAGCTGCACCAACAGGAGGCATGGTTGGTAGTGTGGAAATGTGCAGAGATCACTGGTGCCCTGAAAAACTGGATAAGATGTGTCCATCCCTATTCCTGTTAATGAAGGGAACTGGTAGCTGTAGCAGAGGCTATAAAAGCCTTTAGCTAGATCTCCCTAGAAACATTCACTCCAGTCTCCTCATCCCATCTATCTGCTACCTCCATGGAGCATCACTGGTTGAATCTTGAGAGATTCATGTGTAAAGCCCCCCCAAAGTGGGCTTACCTGATTTGGAGCTCGTGTTCCCCAGTTTTCCCCTGCGGTGCTGTTTCTCTTGGGGCTGTGGTGGGAGTCACACCTTGCAACCCCCCATGAGGCTTGCAGCATGTGGTCATTTCTCCTGGTGTCTTGGCCCACTCAGGGCTGGGCCAAGCGACAGGGTGATGGTCCATGCCTTTGGGTGCAGGATGTGTGGTCCCGGGTCCAATTTTGGGATGAAGCAGACTTGGGACAGTTTGAATGTAAATAATTATTTTAATTTTTCAAAATGGCAGGTCTGCGCATTGTGCACATCCATGGCTACTGCCGAAGGGAAGAAATTTAAAGGAGCAGTGGCTCCTTCAAGTAAAGTAGTTTTTGGTGCCGGCTGGCACATATGGGGGTACAGATACATTGCAGATTCCGGACTACAAGTCCCTGGGTGCCAGAGAGAGCAGCAGTTTTGGCACTCTGTGAGAATCGGTCCTTGATTGGACCACAGTTTTAGGTGCCAAACCATCGTGAGGAAATAAAGGGTTGGCACTGAGGAAGAGGATCTTCGAGAAGGGGAGAGGAGGAGGTCTCAGCGGGGTGCTCGCCCGCTCGGCCATGCAGCCACTACTGCATTTTTTATTTTAAACAAGTACGGCCACCAGAAATGACAAGGAGGAGTGGCAGCTGCCGCTCTATGGGAGCCTGGAGATTCTCGGCCAGAGAATCCCAAGAGAAGAGATGCTGCCTGCAATTTAGCAATAGAGCCATGAGGTAGGGGGTTATGTGTGGGGTCTGAGGATGGGCAGCCCCAGAGTAATTCATGCCCCTGTGCCTAGATAGCGAATTCTGGGCTTCATGCCCAGCAGCACTAGAAAACAGCATGCGTTGGGGCAACTGAGGGTCAGGCAGTTGTGTCCCAATTATGCATGCTCTTCGTGGCAGTATTTGGAGGGAGCCAGAAAGTGATCTGCAGCCTGTTTTCTGCTTGAAGATGGTCTGTTTGGCCTCAAGTGTGTGTTTGCCTTGGACTGTGAGCTGCCCATGTATTTTTGTGGGAGCTTGCCTGTGACTTTATGGATGTACTGCAGAAAGTTCTGAATTGGAGCCCCGGAGTCCAAAGTACAGTTTACCGTCTATCGTTCAGTTAATAATGTGACCCCCTGGTCCTGCTTTATTACTCCATGGAGTGACTGTTCATTAAATTGGATCCCCTGTTTTGCAACTCTCGTTTGCCTCTTGTGTCTTGAAGAAACTGTTTTGCTGCTGCTAAAAGAAGCTGCCTCCAGAGCCTTGCATCCAGTGCATTCCAAGGTGCCATCCAGAACAGCAGGGACCAGAGACCCACCAAGGAAGACATCAAGAGGCCTGCCTGATGAAGGCAGACTACAAAGGCCTCCAGGTGAAGTGGGCAAGGCCAGGCAGGTGAAGATCTGCATTACCCCTCCTTTGTTTCAGCTCAGCGCCTGGGGGTCTGGGGCACCTCGATAAGAGTCCATCCACAACACCATCATCACCCATGGACAATCAGGTACTGTTTTTCCATGTCTTAGTTCTGGACTGTGTTTCTTGGCTGTACAGCGCTTCCCCTTTCCCATGAACTTTACCACCTTATATACCCTAGACAAGGAAGTGGAGGTGCTTACACATATCATGTGTAAGAGACGCTGACTTTAAAAGATCAGGAAGAATTGAACGACAGCCAGATGTGAGGCTGGAGTTCTGCCCCTATTGGGAGCGACTGGATATTATGCAATTTGAAGCAGTAATAAATGTTGCCTTAGTCCAAAGTGGTCTGTGCCTCTGTGAAGGAAAGACAATACAACCAGAGAATAGCTGATTAATATATTGGCGAGAATATCATTCCGAAGTGTGGTATCTCGGGTCCTGTAAGGCAGGTGGCACATTTTAAAGGAGACAGATGGGACAGAACAGCATCAAGAAATATATCAAGCATAGGCTCTTACTGAAAAGGTCAGATCTGGATTTGATGTGTGAGCCACAGGTTACTGAGCCACTCTAGGTTTAGGTAGGGGGAGGGTATAGTACATGTACTGGAAAAATCTGAATTAGGAAAGGTATCCCTCTCCTGATCTAACCATGCATTTGGGGTGGAGCCCAGATATCTAAAGAGTATAAATCTCAACTGTGCAGCCCAACAGTACTGCTGCAGATTCAGCAGTGCGAGTCTTCCCTGCTGTTTGGGAGATATACAATTTTCACCTTTATTCAGGGATGCAGACCAGCCTAAATAAAAAGTACAGTTATGTAAGAACTTACCGTAACAGTAGATCTTTGAGAAAGGCTCTTGCAATAGGTTATAACCTTGAGGACTGTGCCCCTGGTGTCAGGACCACATGAAAACTTTCCCTAGCAGTATCTGATGGGGGACTGGTCACTCAACCTCTTGTGACCGATGTCAGCGTGACACTATATAGTGGGCGGTCCCCAAGCCTGTCTTCCAGTTCCCCTGCTGGAGACCTCTAAACGGAGTGACAAGAGAATGGAAAAGAGGCTCCTGGAGCCAAAATAAGCTCACAGAGGATGAGCAGCAGAAGTTGGGGGAAGGAGGGAGGGGAAAAAGGTTACCTGCTGCAAGAGCCTCTCTCAAAAATATACAGGTTACTCATCTGTAACAGGAGTTCTAGGAATGGTATATGTTGTTTATCCACACTATCTGGCAGGTTCCTTGCCGCTTTAAATCTTGCCGGAAGGTCTTCAAGCTGGCTCCTCCCACCCACCTGGGTGGTAAAACTCTCGGCTCCACCCCATGATGCCACATCTAGCCCGCTGGAAGCCAGGTTGTGCATCGAAGCCGGGTGGGTCGTGTGGATGAACAACATATACCATTCCTAGAACTCCTGTTACAGGTGAGTAACCTGTATTTCTAGGGACATGGATATGTTGTTCATCCACACTATCTGGCAGACTCCTAGCAGTTCTCTTGGAGGAAGGAGGCAAGGTGCACACCCCCTACTTAGGGAATAAAGACTGGAGAACCGAGGCCCCGACCAACATCCCGGCGTGACCCAAGGTCGATGTGGTAGGGGTTAAAAACGGTATATGCCAGCTTCCAGGTAGGAGCCCTACGGATATCCTGGACAGGGGTATCCTCGGAAGCAGCCACCGATGCAGCAGAAGGGCGGGTAAAATGAGCACTTATCCCTCTGGGAGGCTCCAGGCCCACCCACCTATAGCGGAGATCTATGCAGGAGGTGACCCACCTGCTCATCGTCCGCTTAGCTGCAGATCTGCCAGGTGCGGCTTCAGCGTAGATGACAAACAGCTGGCGAACCTCTCCCGAACTTCAGCCCTATGCTCCCTGGGAAGGCGAGCGCTCAATTAGGGTCCCAATGGATCCTATATGCGGCCTCCGAGGTGTGAATGGGGTTGAACCCGGCAGAGACAATACCAGGTTAGGGGAAAAACTCCAGCCACCGCCACGGAAGGAACTGGTGGGGCGCAGGACAACCTTGTCCCTGTGGAAGACCAGATAGGAAGACTCAAGGAGCACCTGGAGCTCTCAGCCTTCTGGTTGGCGTGGTAGCCCCAAGAAGGTGTTCTTCCACAACAGGTGGGAAATCGCACCTGTGCATAGGTTCAAACGCTTGCCTGTGAGCTAAGCCCATACCAGGTAAGATCCCACAGAGATGGGATACTCTCCCGGAGAAAGTGTGATCAAGGCCTTGAAAGCACCAGACCACCTTTCCTGTACCACCGACTACTTTCCGGCCCATGCCCGGAGGACAGGGGTGGCTGCCAGGAGCACCTTAAGGGTCGTTGACTGAAGCCCTTGCTAAAGAAGAAGAACGGACCACAGGTAGTCTGGAATGCTCACCGAGGAACAGGAGAGGGGGCCAGGCCCTATCCTAACACCAAATGGAGAACTCTTCCATTTGAAGGTGTAGCATGTCTGGTCGACTCCTGGCAGGACGCCTCAACAACGTCGAGGACCTCGCCGGAAGACCCAAGGCCTCGCCACTAGCCGCACAGGGACCAGGCCGCCAGGTGCAGGGATTGAAGGTCTGGATGGAATACCTTCCCCTGACAACAGAGATCAGGACCGGGCGGGCTGGAAGCTGCCTCGGGAGCCTGGGGCTGAGACTGAGGAGAGCTGGATACCAGAGCAGGCAAAACCAGTCTGGGACTACCAGAATCACCTGCACCTAGTCCCTCCTCGCCTTGCCTGTGGGTCAAGGGAAATGGGGGAGAGGCGTAGCAGAGGCCCGGGGTCTGCAGCCTCAAAGACATTCCCTACAGTGAACCCTGCTGAGGGGGGCGGGCCTGAGACAGTCTCAGCCTCGCATTCTCCCTGGAGGGAAAAAAGGTCCACCCGAGGCGTGACCTAGAGGGAGAAAGATCTTGTGCTACCTCCGGCAGGGAAGACCACTCGTGAGGCGCAGCCCTTATCCGGCTTAGGGCATCAGCCAGGGTGCTGGAGGCTCCTGCCATCGAAATGGCTAGGAAACCGCCTCCTGGCTGCATGCAAGACCCAATGCAGAGAACCTCCTTATGCAATGGCAAGGGGCTCATCCGACCCTAGCGGGTTAGGTAGCACATGGTCGTGGTATTGTCCGCCTGGACCTAAACCACTAGACCCCGCACAGACGGAGCGAATGGTGCGAGCTAAGCAGACCGCCTGGAGCTCCAGCAGGTTGGAATGACATCAGGACTCCCGAGAGGACCAGAGGCGGTGCACTCTGTATTCCCCTTGATGGGCACCCCCACCCATCAGAGATGCATCGGTCGGAGAAGACCTTGACTCGGGGTGGACGAACAGGATGTTCTCCTGCAAATGAGCTGGAACAGTCCGAAGGAGAGCGTCCCCAACCCCTGGGCTGTTGTCACGGACTGGTCCAAAGGATCACAGCGTTGTGACTGCTGGCTGGCCAGCCCCCATTAAGGGGACGCATGGACCGGCGGGTCCAAAAAGACCACGCTGGTGCAGGCTGCCGCAAGGCCCAGGAGGTGCAGGAAGTCCCGGGCAGGGCGCAATTGTCCAGTCAGACATGACTAGGTAAGGGAGGAAGATCCTCGGCCCTGTCCGCCAGGAGCCGATCTCAGACTCAAGAGTCAAGCTTCGTCCCGAAGAAAGGATCACCCGCTTAGACACGAGTTCCAACACGGCTCCATTAGAGAGGAGACCAGTCTGAGAGCAACCTAGAGGGCCAGAACTCTGGACCATCCCCCTCCGCCCTGGAGGGCTTGCAGTCAGGCCGCCATCCGGGTGGGGTTACGCCCGGACCCTTCGGTGCCGCAGGAATGCTGCTGAGAAGAGACTGAAGGGCATGGCCTGGAACTCGTAAAGAGATCCCCGCTTTAGAAATGGAGGAGTCTCCCAAGAAACGGACGGATCGAAGTGTAAAGTACATCCTGGAGGTCCAGGAAATAGAGCCACATGCCTCGTTCCGAGGATGGGATATCTGAGTCAGAGTGACCATCCCGTCGTGCGGGTCAAGGATGGGGCGCAAGCCCCCCGTCCGTTTGGGGACCAGGAATACCTGGACACAAACCCAGGGTCTGGAGGAGGATCCGCCACCTTCCTGATCACCTCTATCTCGGGGGGCAGGGCAAGTCGGCTCGGCGGGCCGACAGCGAGGCTGTGGACCCCATGGCCCCCGAGGGGCAACGGCTCAAAGGGTGGGGCCTGCCTGCAATCCAGAGGCAGGACCTTCCCCTAGCACCTCCGACACCCAGCGGTCCATGAAGCGGACCAGGCGGAGGAGGGGCGGGCAGTCTCCCATGGGGGGACCTGGGTAGATTTAAAGCTCTACTAGTCTTTGAACCCTGTTTTTCATAACACAACTGTGCCAGCCTTCCAACATATGAGCATTTGTTCCAATCAACAAAAAGGGACACCATCATACAGTCCAGTGGGGGACACACTAAGGCTAGGGTCTCTACTTGTTCGGCCACTCCAGCCACGGAGGTGGGAAAGACAGCCAAATTCAGATATACCGGAATAGGGTGAGGCCTTCTCCTTAACCCCCATACATGCAGTCCTTCTAATGGTTGTAAGTACGTCTGACAAATGCTTCTGATACCAATCCTGGAACATAATTGTCACTTGGGAGCCACTGTCTAATACAGCTCTTGTAGACACTCCATTCACCTTTACAGTGGTTCCATGGAGGACCCACTATTCTGGACCAGTCTGGAGGCGGTGGTGGGGGGCCTGGGCAACTGACTTACCACAAAGGGCGTGAATTAGCATTTTGGTGCCCTCACTGGGATCATGTCGTGCACCTCTTAACCACTGATTTCTTCTCGAAGCTCTCCTTGTAGCCTATATGCAACTTTGTCAGTGTCTTTTGGGGACTGGCATTCCCTTTCATGTGCCCATCTTTCCCACAATTATAGCAAAACATACTTTCTGGAGTTTGAGCTGGCGAGGCCTACACTGGGAGCCAGGGCAGGGGTATTACTAACTGGAAACCTGGGTGCCATCTCTGTCTGTGGCGTGATAAGCATTTGGAGACATCTCGTCAGTTTCTCCACTTCCATGGTCAAGGGTTGAGTTTGGAGCTGTTATCAACAGGAGATACATGGGTGGGTACCCCACCCCATAGCAGATGCAGTCGGATATAGGTCAGGGCCCGTACTTGCAGGCGTGGCCTTCATAAAGGACTGTTTTGAATTCCGGATCTCTCTCAATAGTTGCCCCATTGTGGCATATCTTTTCCTTGTCAGAGCACTCATTGACTGTCAACCTCTGCCCTGAACTTCCTTGATGGGTCACCCTCAGTCACTCGGGTCGTAGCCACAGCTGTTGGTGCAGGTACCTCCCGAGTCGCCTTTCTCAACTCCTCGATTTCTCTCATTAACTCATCATAGGAGGTGGGGATTCCAGTCGATCTGCCAGGCGTAACTGAAGCAACAGCAGTTCTGAGAAGGGGGCAGACTTAAGGATCCTGTCCAGCCTGGTTCGGTCCAGTTCAATCGCTGGCAAACTACCTTTTCTGAGGCATTCTTGCAACAATTTTTCCAGCCGAGATACATACACAGACAACAACTCCCCTTGGTACTGTTGTGCATCTCTTACTCTCTACCATAGGTCCTCATCAGAATCTGGGCTCCCATACACATTCTCCAGGGCCTCAAGATAGGCCTGTGCAGTCACTTCAGGGTTACTGGCCCGTTTAT
This sequence comes from Neoceratodus forsteri, assembly GCA_016271365.2. Lineage (NCBI taxonomy): Eukaryota > Metazoa > Chordata > Ceratodontiformes > Ceratodontidae > Neoceratodus > Neoceratodus forsteri. The sequence goes on from CM028137.1 coordinate 359,334,398, forward strand.
ACGAATGGTAGCCAGGGCAGGACCTCGGAGGCTCTCACTAACCCTCTTTAAGCACCCCGGCTTCCGAGCATTGCCATTCTAGCACTTGGGGGCAACATAGTCTATCCAGGTCTCCCAGTCATCCTCCCCTGGGGGGTGGGAGGTGCCAGAGAAGATCCTCAACCTTCGGTAAGAGTCGTGACTATGGCAGGTGCAGAAATAGGAGTCTGCATTGGTTCAGCCACCACATGGGTACTGGAGTGGGAGAGGGTGTTGGGGAGGAACACCCCCAGGAGGCAAGAATAGTTTTTTCAAGTCCTCCACAGTTTTCCTTTCCCCCAGCAACCATTTAGCAAATTTCTCCTCAAAAGTTTCAGATAGTGGTGGGGGCTCATTCCCCCTCGGGTCTTTACTGTCCTTAGTTATCACTCTCCAAGCAGTGAGGGCTCTCTCTGGGGTAATGGTCTGTGGCACTTTGGAGCTATCTATGGGATCCTTAAACTCTACTAGGGCCAGGAAAGTGTGGGTGAGCAGATTAGCATGCCGACCCACCACCACAGGGTTTTGTAAACCTTCCACCTTGGAAAGTACTCCCTGCACAGTGTCCGTATTGATACCCAGGGGGATGTCCAGGATAAGCATAGCATTTTGGGGGTCGATCTCCTCCCAAGTACACCACTCCACCAGCCGTGCACAGCCACTTCTGTCGGGTACCCATTTTTTCTTAACAGTGGTTCAGAATATGGCCACTAGAGACACACAATCCAGCGGTGAGCCTCCAAGATGTAACCCTAGATGGCGCTATCCCAGGGGTTACTACCCTGCCTGATTTGCCACTAACAGGTTGAGGGGCCTGGATCCAATGGCGGGTGCCTCCACCCAGAGGTCAGGGTTTGCAATAGTTAAACTAACTTGGTCACAGCCCTCTGGGACACTGCAACCCCTTTCTTCCCACTAGTGGCCCACACAATATATCAAATTACCTTCACAGTATACACTTACCCCAGGTCTGGTTCGGCACTGGGACCTCCTGTGAAATGAGATACAGTGCAACAATCACAGTACAGTACTTTAACATAGACAAATACCTCAGGCAGTATAACTTTGCTGAAACAAGCAGCTCTGATTTATTTAGGGGATATAACAAGGACAGGGAAATCAGGTTAATTAGCTTATCACTCTAATAATCTACCTATGGCTCTGTGCAGAGCTATCCCTATCAATTACTGTCCCTGGGTACCCAAGCCCTAGTGGCTTAGTCAAACCTGTGGCAGCTGGTAGGGGCCCTTTCACACAGAGAAAAGGAGAATTAAACAGTCAGCAGTACAGTAATTCCATTTGGATTTAATGTGGCAATTCAACAGGAGCGACCCTGAATTAGTACTCACGACCTCCAAATAAGATAGGTCCTTCAATGTCAGCAGGGCTCACTTGAGGTACACAAACCTCTTCACACATCCATATAAAAGAAAGCACTATACCAGGCAGGCTGCATCTGTATCGATCGCATTACTGACAATACCGGAGAACACACAGCAGATTCAGTTCCTGACAGACCGAGTACAATTTTCAGCAATTCCTCCAGTCTTCTACAGGGTGAGCCTGGTTTCTACTCTTCAGAGATCCTTTGATTCTTTTCACAGGACAGATTCAGTCCTAACAAGCTGTTACTACAAGCTGCAGACCGGAACTCTGGGCCTTACACGTTTTTGACTAAAACTGCAACTGAAAAGCACAGGGCTCCTTCCTTCTTCACTGCCAAAGCTCAACTCAAACTCCAACCGACAAAACCGGGCACTTCCTTTGAGTTCCTCCCAGTTCTTGACTGGATTGGCTGTCACTCACAATAGACTGCTGCTGTTGGTCCAAAAGGTGCTGAAGTCTAAACTACATCTCCCAGAGTCACTGCTCATACAATCCTCTTGTGGCTGGCTCAGATTATGAGTCCAAGTTCTGATTCATCCAAGGCACCATTTTAGAGCTAGCTTACCCACACTGATTGGTCCAGTTCAGCAGTTCAAAACTAGAATGGGAACTAGCAGACACAGTTCTGACTGCAAGAAAGCAGGTTAGACAAACTGTAATTTCATTATTACTCTAAATAATTTCTGGCAAACAGTTACATCTTTCAGATAGGTTCCTTTGCACTCCTAGTGACTGCAAAATGAAGTGAATTGGCAGCAGCTCGAGTGGTACTCAATCAAAGAAACACACAGTCCCCCATACAAACTAATTATGTCTGCAAGCAGACAGCTCTTAAAGAGACAGTACCAGAGGTTCTAAAAACACTCACTGATAAATGGCTTAAATGCCAAACACCATTCAGGCTTGGAGCATTCAAGCAAGCTCCTGGAAGTCTTTTGGGAACCCCCATTTGCAGGGGGGTTACATACATATTAGTGACTTATTTGTTGACTCAATAATGGGAGAAGGCTTTAAGTATCTTGAAAGCTGTTTTAATTTCTTGTTGGAAAATGTGACTGAAATCTACAATAATATAAAGAAAGGTTAGGAATTAGCATGGCATTAAGACAGGCAATGCATAATGATGGCTGGTTTGATTTAGACTATAAGAAATCAAAAGTTCAATTAGGAAACTTACTAGATCATATAAATATAGACCAACTAAAAAGACTTTGAAGGAAATTAATCAGCTTAAAAAACAACATAAACAACTCATAAAAGTAAAGAAGGGAATATATTTTAAGAAACAATGGGAATCAATGTACAGTATGAGGCTGTTGTTTCTAAGGACTCCAAGATGTTTTGGAAGTTAGTCACCAAGGCAACTAATAATTATAAATATAAGATAGATTCCTATGTTACGGAGGACAAGTGGAGGATTATTTCTCAGAAATTTTTGGGACCCTGCAGCTGAAAATGTATTCTTAAAAAATGTCTATAAACGGCACTCAAATCCTTTTTCATTTTGAAGAAGTTATGTTTGAAATTAATACCTTAAAACAAAAAGCACTAGGACAGATGGTATTCCAGCAGAGGTTTACCTCTGCCGGACTACCGAATGGTGTAAATACCTGACACTTCTCTATAATAAAAGAAAAAAGATTTCCTGAGACCTGGAGAGGTGCATACATAGTTCCCATACACAAAAAGGGGGATACTGCCGACCCCACCATGTGTCACCCAATCAGTTTACTGGATATAAACTTAAAAATATTTTCCAAAGTGTTGCTCCAAAAACTCATCCAAGAGATTGACAGGACAGGTGGGACCACTTCACTCCAGATGGTATTAAGAAACATTTCTCAACTTGTGATAACATCTTTATTTTAAGGCACTTGATTGAGAAATATGTCATCCTTCGCAAGCACAAATTATATACAGTCTTCATAGATTATTCAGCAACATTCAATTCAATATCAAGAAGTACTGTACACTTTGGAAACTCATGTTGGAAAAGGGAATTAATAAAAACCTGGATGATATAATTTATAACGTATTCAAACACATGGGCTTCAATAAAACAGGAGTATTAGGGACTTTGACATCACACCTCTCCACCGTAATAAATGAGTCCATCAAGACTGTGTAACCCTCACCCCCATCATTTTAAGCGACAGGTGGTATGCTGTTTGAATCTGGCAGCAGTACCAGGTGGAGACTAGGTTCAAGGGAGGAATAGGTCACTTCGGCACAAAGGCTAGGTTTGGCTACTCTGCACAGAGTACCCAAGCCAACTCCGAACACGAGAAGCAATAACTGTAATGTCCAATACCAGAAATTGGATTCTAAAGTGTGGCTTTATTCACATCCAAGCAGAACAAACAAAGCATAGATGGAACCTCACGGGCTACACTCCTGGTAGTGCAGATTAAGAGAATCAAGAACACTTCCTCAACACTTTTAGCCCTCAGGCTTCAACCCACTGGGCACACAGCCCAGACTTGCATGCTGCTTTGGGTACACAGCCTGAACTTGTACACTGTTCTGGGTTTTCCTGGCTCGGCTCCTTGCCGGCCACTCCAGGACCTTCCATATGTCATTGAAACATTTACTGGTGGCTCCTAAACCACCTAAGAGCACCTCAGCTCTATCAGGAATTTTCCTTTTAATCCACGTCTAGGTACTTTCCTCAGGCACTGGCCAAGTACCTGAGAGAAATAAAGATTACTACAGAGCAAATCCATAGAGGTGAATTTGGCTACTACTGATGGGGGTCTCCTACCTCTCGCTTCCACAATTCATACCCAGCCATTTCTCTGGACAGTAAACACCTCCTACTGTAAAGCTTGTCAATGTAGATTAAGGCTAAATGTATGTCACATTTCCTCTCCTTGTCTTGCTTTCCCTTTGTACTGGACTTTAACATACTTTTACAGTAATTGGCATAGCCCATGCCCTAGGCCCCCACTGATTAAGCAGTTCAATCCCTCACTTTACTTCACTCTTTGTGCTGGACTTGAACCTACTTGAGTTAACCGGCAATGTCTATTACACTAGACCTCCTACGGATTAAGCAGTCCAATCCCCATGTTTCTCAACAGTTCAGGTGAAAAACATTGGCCCTCTGTCAGAGTGAATTCACCCTTTGGTTGCAGGTGCCCCACAGGTGATTCCTCCACAGGAATTTCTCTCTCAGAGCTTCTGGTGCTGCAGCACAACTTGAAATAGGCAGCTTCTTACCTTAGCCAGAACCAGGAGGGTTGCCCCTGGAAGACAGGCAAACCCCCCCCCCATCCCCTCAGGGATGGGGCACATGGACCAGTAACAGCGGTCTCCACCACTTTAACAATTAGTTTCTGTGTTCCTCTTACGGTGGAAACACACACCTTCTTAACAGTAGCTCTAAAATAGAGCTTAAAGCTCTGAGAACCTGCACACAGAACAGCTGTACTACTGTCTCTCTCCAAGACTGCACACAGACTCTGTTCAAAATCCCCAACATTCTATCTTAACTTCCAACTGCAGCATTCCAGTGTGGCTCATGCAGCTGCGAGAGTTCTATGGTGATGTCATCCATCAGTCTCAGCTGAGACTGAGAACAGAGTGAGACAGTGTGAAATCCATTTAACTGGAGTTTCACAAGCTGCCTTCCCTGCCTACCACTAGGTCTTACTGGGAATCTAGTAACCCCGGGTAACAAGGGGTTACACTGTGTTTTAGCTCCAACTTTAGTTGTCCTATACATAGATAGTCTTTTAAACAAGATCAATAATTTTTCCTCAGATTCTCCAAAAATTAACAATCAACACTGCGCTGTTTGGGTGTATATGGATGACTTAGTAATAACATCACTTACTAAGAAAGGCCTTCAAATGAAGATGGACTTGTTATATGAAAAATCACAGGAACTACAGCTCAATATGAATAATAAGAAAACCAAGGTATTAATTAACCTTTGGAGAAAGAACTAAAACCACTGGGTGTTGGTATATTGGTCCCAATAGAATTGAGACATCAACCTCATATGTGTATGTGGGAGTCCAGTTCCATACAAATTATAATTGGATTGGTCACATAGATATGATTTTGGACAAAATAATAAAAAATAAAAACATGAGGGGACTGGACAGTTTTAACCATCAATATGGTGGGAAAAGTATCCTTCCCCTCCTTCAGACAGTAAGAGCAAAATATATGGCCCAAGTCCTTTACGGTGCTGAAATTTGGGAAAGCAGAACCACTGACAAATTAACTAAACCAATTTTTAAACTATTAAGAAAAACCCTAGGCTTGGGCCGTTCTTGCCCTGCCTCCTATATAAGGTCAGAGATGGGTCTAACTAATCTGTGTGCACTTAATGACAGTAGAAAAATCCTTTTTTTTTGTTGAGGTTATTAAATCTGCCAAAATAAATCAACAGTTTATCTATGCCTGAAAGAAAAACAATATTAGCATGAGCTTGGATACAGAACACATTTCTGGTTTAACACAGTGGTTAAACTATTGGATAGGTACAGTCTGGGAAAACTTAAAATTTGGGCAGATAAAGGAATTTTGATTAGTTTAAAATATAAAAATATATTCTAAAGAGAATTAAAAACATCTGGAATGAAGAAGATCTAAGGGAAGTAAGGACACAGCCTACTCAAAGTGGTTTGTAAAATACAATTACTCATTTGGACTTCAACCATACATAGCCATCTTAGATGAGTATGAACTTAACTTTTTTTTATATTATATAAGTTTGAACGCTTCCCAAGCAATGTCCTACAAGTAAGATACAACAAACTGCCCAAAGAGCTGGAAGACTGTACCTGCTCAAAAGGGGGGTAAAGAAAATGTAATCCATGCCACTTGGATATACTCTTAATATGAGAATATATTCTTGCACACTGCAGATGACTGGACAATAGTTAGAATGGCTAAGTACGTTAAGGCCATTAATATGACTAAAAAAATTTGATTACAAGCCAAGTGGGAATAGTGCAATAATGTTTATAATACAGTAAAATATATTTATTGGGACCAAATACTTTGATGTTTTCCATCAACTGACAAATGCCTTTCTTTTTTAAATCTTCTGTATGCACTCTTTGTAACCTTTTTAGAATCTATGTTTTTGTATAACATGTGCATTCTGTATTTTGTTTTTGATACCTAATTGTGTGATGGCTATTTAGCCAAACAATAAAGTTTCATGATGATGATGCATGAGTTAAAACAGAGTATGAGCATAGTAATTAAACTAAAGAGTTTAGAATAAAAGAAGAGTTAAAACAGTGAAACCAACAGTATAAAGGGTCAACATTTCTATAAGAAATGAATACTATGTCTTAGAGATGTCCCTATAATAAGACAAATGATAAGGATATATTTGAGACAAAGTAGCAGTTGCATTTCTCAGTTTTTAATTTAAGTTTGCACTGCTTCAGTATAATTAACAATATGGCATCATTTTCCACATGGTATGTATCATGACCGTTAAGTCACATTTTTACCTTTCACACAACACCACAGTTGTTGTTATGTTTCCTTGTGCTTGCACAGGAAATGTTTTGCTACAGTGAGCAGTATTTCATAGGTGTGTCAGCATCCTGTCCAATGCAGGTCAAGCTGCATTGGGCTCATCCCTGACCCACCAATGATCACACAAGCTGTGTATGACAGAGGGCACATTTGCTTGGGTGGAAACGTCGTGTAGTTGAAAGGACTGAAGTGCTCCAATAAGAGAGCACCTTGGTCCTTTCATTTGCATAAAGCCAGCTAACAAACAGCTGAGCGGCTTTGTGGCAGTTTACCAGCCAGCACACAGCACAACAGCATACACGCCTGCATGGATGCTGTGTTAATAATAATGATCTTCACAAGACACAGCTGAAGAGATGCTGGTGGCTAGTGCAATCTCTCAACCAACTTGCATGAAGTTCTAGTGATTACACACCACTCCTGTGATCCGTTGACCAATCACCTAGTGAAAGAGTCTCTAGTGGCCACTCAGCGAAAACAATCAGGAGCTCCATGTGAATCCAGCCAATAAGAAGCGAGGTAGTGAATGGTAATTATGTACGGTGCTGGGGCTGTGAGAAGCAGGCAGATGGACTGAGTTGCGAGGTACTGTGTGAGCAGTGAATAACAGGTTAACCACAGAAAGCAAACTGGACTAAAATAAATGGGAAAATAAAGCATTGACGATAGAGAACTACATAAGGCAAGTTGTAAATTTTGGCGCTGGACCCGCTGAACTGCCTTCTTCTGTTGCGTCCTTCTTCCTTACACATTACAGTACTGTTGCTGAACATAACACTAATCCTGACTTCAGCAGTTAATATTTTAAATTCAGAGATAAATGGAGCTGGGACTGAACAAAATTTTGTAACTGACTTAACCCGATCTATGGGGATATCTCTTGCTTGAATTAAACTGGGTAGGAGTCAACAAGAACTTGGTTCTACTACCTGTTAAAAATGGTATGACATTTCCACCTCCTATGTCATCTTTCTCCACTGACTACTTAAGGAACGTTAACACCACCTAGAAATGACAGTTTCATCAACTAGAAAATTTAAGTTCCCCCACCTGAACGTTTCCAATGTAACCACATAGTAGTGGTTGCTTGTTGCCCCTTCCTCCATTTTAATTATCCAGTTCAGCATAGCTGAGATTGGTGAGGTGCTGATCCAAGATGCTCACTGTTAAGGCATTGATTTCCTGCACAGTTTACAGCTGGGGGAGGTGGCATATGCTACTGATAGTGGGATTCGAACCAGTACACTGCTTTAACCACTACACCACACCGTCTATTGTTTGGTGGGACTAATCTGTACACTAGAACATTTTATTTGTAGATGCAACACAGGGTTGTCTAAAATTATAAACTGAAGCCTAGTTACCACCTATTTTGTTTTTGACCAAATGATTTTTTTCCGGGGTCCAGACTTTGTGTCCCCACTGAACCTTAGATTTCTGTGGTTGATAAGGGTCACCTTTAATTTTGTTGTGCTTTTGTTCAGGTTGAAGGCAGGTAACATTCAACAACTCTGATGCTCTCTTACAACACTGGACAACTGGGAAGCATCCTTGTGTGCAAACTGCAAAGTGATGGAAGGAATCTTTTGGGCTGCTGTTAGACTAATCTTCCAGTTCTTCACACTAACAAACTGTCATGGTTCCGCAAGAAAGGTCCCATTAGAGTAGAGTTCCTTTATTTATTTTAAAAGTTTTACCAGAAATGGCATACTGAGCCGGTAATAGCCTGATTCCAGATGTATGGGAGGGAGTGAGGGGGAGCGTTTGCACTTTATGATTCAGGTGTCATGGCGGACAGAAAACAGTATGGCGGACAGGAATACTGTCACAGATGTCAGTGCCACAACTTTATGTATGTCTGTTTTCCATTAAAAATACTTAAATAAAACTTAACTAAAAAAAAAAAAAACTTTACTGAAAACAATTTGGAAAATTTATTTTTGTGGAGGGCTGCGCCAGCTCATCTTGTCTCGTCCCGACCTGATCCTGACTCTCACCCCCCCAATGGGCAAACCAGTCCTGAGCCTGGACTGGATGGTGTTGAGGACTGACTCTTCTTTACGGACTGGCAGTGTTTGACTTGGACTATCTTGTTGTCACTGGCCGGGGTGCATAGAGGTGAAGAATCTGATTTCTAACACTGACAGGACTGGCAGCAGTAGCAGCCTAAAAATCATCCCGCAGTGACGTCTGACCTACCTGACTGGAGTGACTGTCACTGTGCCATGTGGTAGAGGAGGATCCCATTCCCGTCTGAGTGGAGCATGGTAGAAGGAAAAAAAACTGTCACTGATTTTGCCACAAGGTAGGTATGCCAATGCTACTGCTCAATTCCAATCAAAATGTTATGTATACATGATCATCATCGGTGCAGTGGCAGGCGGATGTCTGTAATTGAATTGTTGTTCCTGTTAGTACTGGCAATGTTGTTTTTTTAATTGTTCAGTTTGTTGTTCTTCTCTGATCTGATGATGTGTTGGTCCAGATCTCAGACCCATCCCTGCAGTAAAACAGACATTTCTCTGCTAGTAGTCTGACCTGAGAGGGTTGAAGAGAGCTAAGGCCGGGAGTCAGGACTGACCTGAGGCTTGGCGGCTGCTGTCTGCTGGGGGCTATGGTTGCCAGCTGTGCCACCGGTGTTATGATTTAACTACATAGCGGCAGATTGAAACATTCTGAGCTGAGTTACAGCACTGAATGCAACACAGATACTTGGTTATCAGTTTGCTTTTATTGATGGTTCACTGCTGAGTATATCCAATAGCCCTCAAGAAAGGCTAACCAACAAAGACCACACACAGTGCATACTGACAAGAGTGGGAGAGAGAAGAAGCAAACTCGTGGAGTCTCCCTACCCTATTCATTTAACATTACCTCCCCCTGTGAGTCTTGGTCACCCAGTGAAATACATCTGTCACATACACCATGCAAGGAAATATTCAGCATTGACAAATGCTTGTTTTTAAGAATGTTTGTGTACCACTGCACTTCCTTTGTACTGATCTCTTGGCCCCAAAACTCATGTTGCAAGTGTTTCTAGCATATATTTTGTTTGGCTTTTTTTTTTTTAAATATAGTTTTTATTGAACTTTTCAATTGCCTGCAATGGCTACAACGTAGTCAAATCATATGCTTCAGACTCCACATTAGTTAGCCACCACAACAGTATCTCTGTAGGAAATTAAAAGCAGTTGCATAACTCTGTGGTACATTTCTACTTTAGCTCAGGCAGGACCCACATTGTGTGGTACAGCTCAAGAGGGGGCACACTGAATCACAGCAATGAATCATCCCATGGGAGAGTATGCCCACTAGAAAGTGTCTGTTTAGTGGCACACCATATTTAGGTGGACTGCGGGGTGGGGCCTACAAGAGTAGCTGTCCAGGCACAGGATAATATCGTTAATAGTGTCCGCTTGCAGTATTTCTCTCAATTCAGCCCGTTCCAGGTGATTTAGAAAGCTGATTAGATGCTGTTGGAAAGTGACGTTGGTGGGTCAGGAAGTTCTAATTTGGGAAGAAGGGAAGTGTGGGGGAGGTGGTCACCAACCCAGGCTGTGGCCAATCCTGCACCGGTTAGGGGACCAGAGTAGGGTCTTTACTTATGTCATGGCACAAAATAGCCAACCATTCCATTTAGAGCTAAAGCCTCCAATACAGTCATTCAGGGAAAAGATGAGTTTTTCCATGAGGTATATCTGACTAAGTATCTGCCAGGAGAGGATTTCAGGCACTTGTGGGGTTATCTAAAGCGTGGTTATTACCTTTTTGGCTGCAGTGATAAGAATTCCCAGCAAATATTTTGAATTCTGGTTTCTAAGGCCTATTGAAAATCAGAGCAGGAGAAAAAGGTCTGTCAACTGAAATGGTCTGCTGCAGAGTTCTGTCAGTTCAGTTTCCAGTGCCAGAAAGAATGGCTGCAACAACATGCACGATCACATCACATGTGTGTGGGTGGTCCTCAGTTCCCCACAGCTGCACCAACAGGAGGCATGGTTGGTAGTGTGGAAATGTGCAGAGATCACTGGTGCCCTGAAAAACTGGATAAGATGTGTCCATCCCTATTCCTGTTAATGAAGGGAACTGGTAGCTGTAGCAGAGGCTATAAAAGCCTTTAGCTAGATCTCCCTAGAAACATTCACTCCAGTCTCCTCATCCCATCTATCTGCTACCTCCATGGAGGCATCACTGGTTGAATCTTCGAGAGATTCATGTGTGTAAGCCCCCCCAAAGTGGGCTTACCTGATTTGGAGCTCGTGTTCCCCAGTTTTCCCCTTCGGTGCTGTTTCTCTTGGGGCTGTGGTGGGAGTCACACCTTGCAACCCCCATGAGGCTTGCAGCATGTGGTCATTTCTCCTGGTGTCTTGGCCCACTCAGGGCTGGGCCAAGCGACAGGGTGATGGTCCATGCCTTTGGGTGCAGGATGTGTGGTCCCGGGTCCAATTTTGGGATGAAGCAGACTTGGGACAGTTTGAATGTAAATAATTATTTTTATTTTTCAAAATGGCAGGTCTGCGCATTGTGCACATCCATGGCTACTGCCGAAGGGAAGAAATTTAAAGGAGCAGTGGCTCCTTCAAGTAAAGTAGTTTTTGGTGCCGGCTGGCTATGGGGCACAGGATACATATCAGATTCCGGACTACAAGTCCCGCGGGGTGCCAGAGAGAGCAGCAGTTTTGGCACCTGTGAGAATCGGTCCTTGATTGGACCACAGTTTTAGGTGCCAAACCATCGTGAGGAAATAAAAGGGTTGGCACTGAGGGAAGAGGGGATCTTCGAGAAGGGGAGAGGAGGAGGTCTCAGCGGGGTGCTCGCCCGCTCGGCCATGCAGCCACTACTGCATTTTTTATTTTAAACAAGTACGGCCACCAGAAATGACAAGGAGGAGTGGCAGCTGCCGCTCTATGGGAGCCTGGAGATTCTCGGCCAGAGAATCCCAAGAGAAGAGATGCTGCCTGCAATTTAGCAATAGAGCCATGAGGTAGGGGGTTATGTGTGGGGTCTGAGGATGGGCAGCCCCAGAGTAATTCATGCCCTGTGCCTAGATAGCGAATTCTGGGCTTCATGCCCAGCAGCACTAGAAAACAGCATGCGTTGGGGCAACTGAGGGTCAGGCAGTTGTGTCCCAATTATGCATGCTCTTCGTGGCAGTATTTGGAGGGAGCCAGAAAGTGATCTGCAGCCTGTTTTCTGCTTGAAGATGGTCTGTTTGGCCTCAAGTGTGTGTTTGCCTTGGACTGTGAGCTGCCCATGTATTTTTGTGGGAGCTTGCCTGTGACTTTATGGATGTACTGCAGAAAGTTCTGAATTGGAGCCCCGGAGTCCAAAGTACAGTTTACCGTCTATCGTTCAGTTAATAATGTGACCCCCTGGTCCTGCTTTATTACTCCATGGAGTGACTGTTCATTAAATTGGATCCCCTGTTTTTGCAACTCTGCGTTTGCCTCTTGTGTCTTGAAGAAACTGTTTTGCTGCTGCTAAAAGAAGCTGCCTCCAGAGCCTTGCATCCAGTGCATTCCAAGGTGCCATCCAGAACAGCAGGGACCAGAGACCCACCAAGGAAGACATCAAGAGGCCTGCCTGATGAAGGCAGACTACAAAGGCCTCCAGGTGAAGTGGGCAAGGCCAGGGTGAAGATCTGCATTACCCCTCCTTTGTTCAGCTCAGCCTGGGGGTCTGGGGCACCTCGATAAGAGTCCATCCACAACACCATCATCACCCATGGACAATCAGGTACTGTTTTTCCATGTCTTAGTTCTGGACTGTGTTTCTTGGCTGTACAGCGCTTCCCCTTTCCCATGAACTTTACCACCTTATATACCCCTAGACAAGGAAGTGGAGGGTGCTTACACATATCATGTGTAAGAGGGCCGCTGACTTTAAAAAGATCAGGAAGAATTGAACGACAGCCAGATGTGAGGCTGGAGTTCTGGCCCCTATTGGGAGCGACTGGATATTATGCCGAATTTGAAGGTAGCAATAAAATGTTGCCTTAGTCCAAAAGTGGTCTGTGCCTCTGTGAAGGAAAAGACAATACAACCAGAGAATAGCTGATTAATATATTGGCGAGAATATCATTCCGAAGTGTGGTATCTCGGGTCCTGTAAGGCAGGTGGCACATTTTAAAGGAGACAGATGGGACAGAACAGCATCAAGAAATATATCAAGCATAGGCTCTTACTGACAAAGGTCCAGATCTGGATTTGATGTGTGAGCCACAGGTTACTGAGCCACTCTAGGTTTAGGGTAGGGGAGGGTATAGTACATGTACTGGAAAAAATCTGAATTAGGAAAGGTATCCCTCTCCTGATCTAACCATGCATTTGGGGTGGAGCCCAGATATCTAAAGAGTATAAATCTCAACTGTGCAGCCCAACAGTACTGCTGCAGATTCAGCAGTGCGAGTCTTCCCTGCTGTTTGGGAGATATACAATTTTCACCTTTATTCAGGGATGCAGACCAGCCTAAATAAAAAGTACAGTTATGTAAGAACTTACGTAACAGTAGATCTTTGAGAAAGGCTCTTGCAATAGGTTATTAACCTTGAGGACTGTGCCCCTGGTGTCAGGACCACATGAAAACTTTCCCTAGCAGTATCTGATGGGGGACTGGTCACTCAACCTCTTGTGACCGATGTCAGCGTGACACTATATAGTGGGCGGTCCCCAAGCCTGTCTTCCAGTTCCCCTGCTGGAGACCTCTAAACGGAGTGACAAGAGAATGGAAAAGAGGCTCCTGGAGCCAAAATAAGCTCACAGAGGATGAGCAGCAGAAGTTGGGGGAAGGAGGGAGGGGAAAAAGGTTACCTGCTGCAAGAGCCTCTCTCAAAAATATACAGGTTACTCATCTGTAACAGGAGTTCTAGGAATGGTATATGTTGTTTATCCACACTATCTGGCAGGTTCCTTGCCGCTTTAAATCTTGCCGGAAGGTCTTCAAGCTGGCTCCTCCCACCCACCCGGGTGGTAAAACTCTCGGCTCCGCCCCATGATGCCAGATCTAGCCCGCTGGAAGCCAGGTTGTGCATCGAAGCCGGGTGGGTCGTGTGGATGAACATATACCATTCCTAGAACTCCTGTTACAGGTGAGTAACCTGTATTTCTAGGACATGGATATGTTGTTCATCCACTATCTGGCAGACTCTCTAGCAGTTCTCTTGGAGGAAGGAGGCAAGGTGCACCCCCTACTTAGGGAATAAAGACTGAGAACCGAGGCCCCACCAACATCCCGCGTGACCCAAGGTCGATGTGGTAGGGGTAAAACGGTATATGCCAGCTTCCAGGTAGGAGCCCACGGATATCCTGGACAGGGTATCCTCGGAAGCAGCCACCGATGCAGCAGAAGGGCGGTAAAATGAGCACTTATCCTCTGGGAGGCTCCAGGCCCACCCACCTATAGCGGAGATCTATGCAGGAGGTGACCCACCTGCTCATCGTCCGCTTAGCTGCAGATCTGCCAGGTGCGGCTTCAGCGTAGATGACAAACAGCTGGCGAACCTCTCCCGAACTTCAGCCCTATGCTCCCTGGGAAGGCGAGCGCTCAATTAGGGTCCCAATGGATCCTATATGCGGCCTCCGAGGTGTGAATGGGGTTGAACCCCGGCAGAGACAATACCCGGTTAGGGAAAAACTCCGCCACCGCCTACGGAAGGAACTTCGGGTGGGGCGCAGGACAACCTTGTCCCTGTGGAAGACCAGATAGGAAGACTCAAAGGAGCACCTGGAGCTCTCCCAGCCTTCTGGTTGGCGTGGTAGCCCCCAAGAAGGTGTTCTTCCACAACAGGTGGGGAAATCGCACCTGTGCATAGGTTCAAACGGCTTGCCTGTGAGCTAAGCCCATACCAGCGTAAGATCCCACAGAGATGGGGATACTCTCCCCGGAGGGGAAGTGTGATCAAGGCCTTGGAAAGCACCAGACCACCTTTCCTGTACCACCGACTACTTTCCGGCCCATGCCCGGAGGACAGGGGTGGCTGCCAGGAGCACCTTAAGGGTCGTTGACTGAAGCCCTTGCTAAAGAAGAAGAACGGACCACAGGTAGTCTGGAATGCTCACCGAGGAACAGGAGAGGGGACCAGGCCCTATCCTAACACCAAATGGAGAACTCTTCCATTTGAAGGTGTAGCATGTCTGGTCGACTCCTGGCAGGACGCCTCAACAACGTCGAGGACCTCGCCGGAAGACCCAAGGCCTCGCCACTAGCCGCACAGGGACCAGGCCGCCAGGTGCAGGGATTGAAGGTCTGGATGGAATACCTTCCCCTGACAACAGAGATCAGGACCGGGCGGGCTGGAAGCTGCCTCGGGAGCCTGGGGCTGAGACTGAGGAGCTGGATACCAGAGCTGGCAGAACCAGTCTGGGACTACCAGAATCACCTGCACCTAGTCCTCCCTCGCCTTGCCTGTGGGTCAAGGGAAATGGGGAGAGGCGTGAGCAGAGGCCCGGGTCTGCAGCCCCAAAGACATTCCCTACAGTGAACCCTGTTGAGGGGGCGGGCCTGAGACAGTCTCAGCCTGCATTCTCCCTGGAGGGAAAAGGTCCACCGAGGCGTGACCTAGAGGGAGAAAGATCTTGTGCTACCTCCGGCAGGGAGACCACTTGTGAGGCGCAGCCCTTATCCGGCTTAGGGCATCAGCCAGGGTGCTGGAGGCTCCTGCCATCGAAATGGCTAGGAAACCGCCTCCTGGCTGCGTGCAAGACCCAATGCAGAGAACCTCCTTATGCAATGGCAAGGGGCTCATCCGACCCTAGCGGGTTAGGTAGCACATGGTCGTGGTATTGTCCGCCTGGACCTAAACCACTAGACCCCGCACAGACGGAGCGAATGGTGCGAGCTAAGCAGACCGCCTGGAGCTCCAGCAGGTTGGAATGACATCAGGACTCCCGAGAGGACCAGAGGCGGTGCACTCTGTATTCCCCTTGATGGGCACCCCCACCCATCAGAGATGCATCGGTCGGAGAAGACCTTCGACTCGGGGTGGACGAACAGGATGTTCTCCTGCAAATGAGCTGGAACGGTCCGAAGGAGAGCGTTCCCCAACCCCTGGGCTGTTGTCACGGACTGGTCCAAAGGATCACAGCGTTGTGACTGCTGGCTGGCCAGCCCCCATTAAGGGGACGCATGGACCGGCGGGTCCAAAAAGACCACGCTGGTGCAGGCTGCCGCAAGGCCCAGGAGGTGCAGGAAGTCCCGGGCAGGGCGCAATTGTCCAGTCAGACATGACTAGGTAAGGGAGGAAGATCCTCGGCCCTGTCCGCCAGGAGCCGATCTCAGACTCAAGAGTCAAGTCATCTCCAAGAAAGGATCACCCGCTTAGACACGAGTTCCAACACGGCTCCATTAGAGAGGAGACCAGTCTGAGAGCAACCTAGAGGGCCAGAACTCTGGACCATCCCCCTCCGCCCTGGAGGGGTTGCAGTCAGGCCGCCATCCGGGTGGGGGTACGCCCGGACCCTTCGGTGCCGCAGGAATGCTGCTGAGAAGAGACCGAAGGGCATGGCCTGGAACTCGTAAAGAGATCCCCCGCTTTAGAAATGGAGGAGTCTCCCAAGAAACGGACGGATCGAAGTGTAAAGTACATCCTGGAGGTCCAGGAAATAGAGCCACATGCCTCGTTCCGAGGATGGGATATCTGAGTCAGAGTGACTATCCCGTCGTGCAGGTCAAGGATGGGGCGCAAGCCCCCCGTCCGTTTGGGGACCAGGAATACCTGGACACAAACCCAGGGTCTGGAGGAGGATCCGCCACCTTCCTGATCACCTCTATCTCGAGGGGCAGGGCAAGTCGGCTCGGCGGGCCAACAGCGAGGCTGTGGACCCCATGGCCCCCCGAGGGGCAACGGCTCGAAAGGGTGGGGCCTGCTCGCAATCCAGAGGCAGGACCTTCCCCTAGCACCTCCGACACCCAGCGGTCCATGAAGCGGACCAGGCGGAGGAGGGGCGGAGCCGTCTCCCCATGGGGGGGACCTGGGTAGAGGTGCCGAGGCCGGGGGTGGTGCCCCTCAGCCCGTCACTGAGCAGGCTTGGAGGAGGGACTGGCCGAGGGAGCTCCTGGGCCTTTACCTCCCTGCTTCTCTTTGGAGGAAGCCACTGGCTTGGGGTCAGGATGCCCAGCACAAGCCTGCTGGCCCTCATGCTGGTGTTGATGGGCCGGTCGAGCCACAGGGGCCGAGGGACAAAGGGGCTTACGCAAAGGCTGCCGGCGGCCCTTGTCCCTCTGGGCGGGGGTGACCGAGTACAGAGTGGCAATGGACTTCTCGGTTCCCTGGAGGTGTCCCTCCACTCCAGGGCCGAAGAGGTCAGTCCCCAAGAAGGGGATGTCCACCAACTTGTGCTGGGTATCCGTTGAGAAAGAGGATAACCTCAGCCATGCCCTGCAGCGCATGGCCACCACGGCCACTACCGACCTGGCACAGAAATCACCTAAGTCCAGAGCAGTCTGAAGCTGCTGCTTCACCACCGCCCTACCTTGGTCCCGCACCCGCCAGACCATGGTCCGCAGGTCAGCCGGGAGATGAGGGAGCACCTCATCCAGGGAGCCCAAAAGGGCGTGGGAAAAATGTGCCATCAGTGCGGCCGAGCTGGCCTGTCGGAGGCCTAGGGAGGACGAGCGTAAACCTTGCACCTGACATAGTCCATCCTTTTGGACTCTTTGTCGGGGGGCCTATCCACATCCCGAGTGTTCACAGAATGCTGGAAGACATTATCGGTAACTAACCCCTCAGCGGAGGGGTGCTCCAAAAAGCCGGGCAAAGAACCGACAGGGACAGAGTACTTCCTGGCCATCCTGGCCAAGGGCGCAGGACAAAAAGTAGGCCACCGCCAGAGCTCCAAGGCTGGGCCGACAATGGCCTCGGCCACCGGGAAGGCCTCCGAGGGTGAACCCCCTCAGTCTAGAATCTCCGTCAGGGGATAAGAGACCTGTTTGGACACGGGTTCAAGCTGCATCTCGGTGAACTCCGAGATGAGCTGAAGCAGACCCCGAAAGGACGATGGGCTGTCATCCACAGAGCGGTCCAGAGAGGACCCCGGGCCCTCCCGACTGGGGAACATGGAGGAGTCGTCGTCGGACTCCGAAGGGTCTGCAAAGAGCTGCCTCAGGCCTGAGCTACTCTTCACCCACCGAAGGCGGGTGGGAGTGAGGGTGACAGACAACCTGCGGGACAGGTCATGACCCGACCGAGGTTCCACGGAAGTTGGTGGGGCAGCAAGGTTCGGACGAACAACCGGCCCTGAAGTGGGCACCTCGACTGCAGCAAGCGGTTGTGTCGGCCGTTCGGGCGGCAGCTGCTCGCTGGATGGGGAATGAATCGGAGTCGATTGATTCCCAGACAACAACAACTGCTGCCACATGAACTCCTCGTAACGTTGACGCCATCTGCATCGAAGCCACTCCTCATCCGAGGAGGGAGACGAGGAGGAACGGTAATGCCATTTAACTCAGTGCCCTGACCGAGACCGCCTAAGTCGGCGGGAGCGGCTTGACCGAGAAGAGGACCGAGACCGAGACCCAGATCCCCGGGGGAACTGAGGGTGGGTCCGGGAAGGAGTGGGGGACACCCGCTCTTCCCTCGGCTTGGACAAAAAGACAGAGGCCTGTCGCCCCGAAGGTGCAGGCAGAACCTCGGCCTCCACCAGGGAAACCGGCGAAGGGTTGACGGCTCCTGCAGTAGACCGCCTGGGTGACGGATCAAGAGAAGACTCAACAACGTCAATGGGAGTCATGGCCAGCTGACCTGACGGGGACACCGTGAAGCCAGCGGCCTGAGCCGCAACCTCGACCGAAGTCGAAAGTCGGCAGACAGGAGAAGGGGAACTCTCCCGCTCCCACCAGCGCCGACGATGGGACTTATCCTGTGACTCCTTTGACCTGGGCTGAGAGTCAGGTCGCAAAGGTCCCTCTCCCTTCGAGGAAAGGGACAGACGAAGCTCCTTGAACGAAGCTGAATGAGAGGAACTCAAAGAAAGCGGGATAAGCGCCACGACCGAGGGGGGGGGACAGCCTTGGTCACCGCCTCCTCCATGGAGGAAGAGAGATCGAGCTGCTCAGCCGAGACAGCCAACGTGGACACCGCCCGATGAGCCTCTAAAGATTTTTCCAGCGGGGAAAAAGTTCCAGGTCGCCCGAGCCCAAAATGGGCCGCACGATCCTCCAGGACGCTGGTCGAAAGGGCACAGCAAAATTCGCAGACTTGTGGATCATGGTCCAAGTCGAGGCAGTAAACGCACGTGGAGTGCGGGTCCTTCCTGGAAGTATTCCCCAGGCGCCTCCGAGAGCTGGGAAACGAAATATCCATCACAGCAGCGAGGGAAGAAGACCAAGTTTTAGAAAACTTCCAAACTAAATTCAGAGAAAACCGAAAAATCAGGAACCAGTCGAAAACGCAGAGCGCTAAGGAGGGAACCTGAGCTTCCAAGCGGTAAGGAAGATCTGGTGTCATGGGGCGGAGCCGAGAGTTTTACCACCCGGGTGGGTGGGAGGAGCCAGCTTGAAGACCTTCCGGCAAGATTTAAAGCGGCAAGAAACCTGCCAGATAGTGTGGATGAACAACATATCCATGTCCCTAGAACTACTGTTACGGTAAGTTCCTATGTAACTGTACTATCTTACTTCAAGAGGGCTCTTGCAGTAGGTAATAACCTTGAGGACTGAGTTCCAAGCAGTGTGAAACTGAAGGAACTGAAACACGGAAGGCAGGAAAGGTCTGCAGAAAGGCAGAGAATTTAGGACAGAAGGCCTTGGAGGATAGCTAGACAAAGCCAGCCCTGCGCCTAGAGGCAATGTCCAGACTGTAATGCTTGGTGAAAGTGTGGCTGGAGCTCCAAGTGTCTGCCGCACAGATGTCCACGGCGGACACATTTCTGAAACGAGCAGTAGAAGCAGCCATGCCTCTGGTAGAATGCCCCTTTACCTCCCCCAGGAGAGTTTTACCATACTTCTGGTAACAGAACACAATACAGTTTGTCAACCACTTGGATAAACACTGTCTGGAAAGTGCTGCACCCTATCTTTTGGGTGCAAAAGAAACAAAAAACTGATCCTATTTTCGAACAGATTTAGTATGGTTAGTGTAGTAACGCAAAATTCTGTGAACATCCAAGGTATGCAGAATTGCCTCCCCCTGATTAGAATACTCGGGGTAGTACACCGGCAGTTGAACAGACTGTTTCAACATGAACTCAGAAACCACTTTTGGTAAAAAAATGAGGATTGGTACACAGAGCCACCCAGTCTCTGTAAAAAATCAAATAAGGCTCCTTACATCGCAGGGCCTGAAGAAATCCTTCAAGTGGAAGTAACTGCCACTAGAAAGAGCGCTTTACAAGATAAATAGCACATATCACAACTGCCAGCCAGTTCAAAAGGAGGCAGGGTAAGTTTTTCTAAAATAAAATTTAGATCCCAAGGTGGCGCTGGACTGCACACTGGGGGTTTCAAGTGGAGGATCCCCTTGGGAAAGGTTTTGGAGACCTCCAGCTGAACCACAGATTTGCCCTCCACCAAAGTGTGGTAGGCAGAGATAGCAGACAAGTGAACTTTCAGCGAAGAGTAACTCAGACCCAAGTTGGAGAGATGCATGACCTGAGGAACGGGGCACAAGAAAGGGTCCCAACCCTTCAAAGTGGCCCAAATGGAGAAACACTTCCATTTCATAGCATAGGTCATCCTCGTGGAGACAGCTAGTGTTGGAACCCACTCGGAAGGGTGCAGTCTTAGACCTGGTACTCTCAAATGGGGACGGAGAAAGGATCTCAGATTCAGAAGTGGGTAGTCATCTGGAAAAAGTGACCACCAAACAGTGCGGTTCACAATAAATACAGCCATAGAGTCAAGCCATACAAAAACAAGAGTATTGGACTTTAGGAGGGCTGACTGGGAAAATGAGACAGTGCCTCAGAAAAGTTCTAGCAAACGGGCAAGAAGGAGGGGTGGAGAAACAATGGGGAATGATCAAAACAGCCATCACAGAGGCAACAAGCCTCTGTGTGAAGCAAATCAACAAAACGAAATGAAGGAAAAAACCACTATGGTTCTCAAAAGAGGTGGAAAGGAAGGTTAAGGAGAAAAGGATAGCATTCAGGAAATATAAGGAAACACAGAAGAAGCAGGACAGAGAACTTTATCAGTTAAAGCAGAAGGAGGCAGGGAAGGCAGTCAGAATGGCAAAGGCACAAACTAAGGAAAAGATAGCCAACTCTGTTAAGAAGCGGGATAAAACATTTTATAGGTACATTAGGGAGTGAAGAAAGACCAAGGGAGGGATACAGAGACTTAATAAAGGGGAGGGAATGTAGGCAGAGGGTGACAGTGAAAAAGCAGGAATACTGAATATTTCTGCTCAGTATTCACAACGGAACGGGGGGTGTACCTAAACTAAACAAGAGAAACACTCTGAATAGGGGGTGTTGATACCAGTCCATTCACAGAAGAAAGGGTTTTGAAAGAACTCTTGAAACTGAGGGTGGACAAAGCAATGGGGCCTGATGGGATTCACCACAGAATTCTAAAAGAACTAAGGGTAGAACTAGTAACGCCTCTGACTACTCTCTTTAACAAATCATGGGAGGATGGGGTAGTACCTGAGGACTGGAGGAGGGTGGATGTGATTCCACTTCACAAAAGTGGGAGCAGGGCAGAGGCAGTAAACTACAGTCCAGTTAGTTTGACCTCAGTGGTAGAGAAAATGATGGAATCACTTCTGAAGGAAAGAATTGTTGAGTACCTAGAGGCCAGTGGGGCACACGACCCAAGGCAGCATGGTTTCACAGCAGAAAGGTCATGTCAGATGAACCTAATAGATTTTTTTGACTGGGTGACCAAAGCAGTAGACCAGGGAGGGGCTGTGGATATGGCCTACCTAGATTTTAGCAAGGCATTTGACACAGTCTCACATAAAAGATTAATATACAAGTTAGCCAGCCTTGGAGTGGGTCCCAAGGTGGTAGCCTGGATAAAAAACTGGCTGGACAACAGGACGCAGAGGGTAAATGGAGTCCATAGTGAAGAAAGGAGGGTAACTAGCGGGGTACCGCAGGGTTCGGTACTGGGACTGGTCCTCTTTAATGTCTTTATAAGTGACATTGGAGAGCACCTGGAAGGAAAAGTATGTCTCTTTGCAGACGACACAAAGATCTGCAACGGGGTTGGTACACAAGGTGGGGTGGAAAGGATGAAAATGGACTTGGCAATGTTGGAGGAATGGTCAGATATATGGCAGCTCAGATTCAATGCAAAGAAGTGCAAGATAATGCATTTGGGAAAAAAAACCCAGGGGAAGAGCACACAATGGGGGGGCAATATAATAACAACAACAAAAATCGAAAGAGACTTAGGAGTAATTATATCAGATGACCTAAAGGTGGGCAAGCAATGTGAGAAGGCAGTAAGGAGAGCTGGAGGGATACTGGGATGCATAGGGAGAGGCGTCAACAGTAGAAAACAGGAAGTTGTTATCCCTCTGTACAGACAGTTGGTGAGAACCCATCTGGAGTACTGTGTGCAATTCTGGAGACCCCATCTCCGCAAAGACATAGACAGAGTGGAGGCGGTTCAGAGGAGGGCAACCAAAATGGTGCAGGGTCTGCACCAGAAGACATACGAGGAGAGACTAAAGCAGCTTAATATGTATACCCTCAAGGAAAGGAGGGAGAGGGGGGACATGATAGAAACTTTCAAGTATCTAAAGGGAATTAACAAAGTACAAGACGGTAGCATCTTTCAGAAAAACAGATGTGCAAGAACAAGGGGGCACAATTTGAAGATAGAAGGGGGACGGCTCAGAGGAAATGTTTGAAAGTATTTTTTCACAGAGAGGGTTGTGGATGCATGGAACAGCCTTCCTGAGGAGGTTATGGAGTCAGGAACAGTGGGAGAATTCAAGAATGCGTGGGACAGACATAAGGCAATTCTAGTGGGGGGAAGGAGGAAGTAAGCTGTTGATTAACTAGAATCTGCAGTTTATCCATCAGGTGGGGAAATGGGCAGACTAGGGCCAAGCGGTCCTTATCTGCCATCAAATTCTATATTTCTGTTTCATGGAAGGTTTTCTAGCCTCTACAAGGACTTGAGCCACTCTGGAGGAGACTCCAAAGCATGAAGCAGCTATGTCAGAAGGTGCCACGCGTGAAGGTGAATGGACTTCAGCCCTGGATGGACCAGCGTGCCTCTCTCCTGAGTCAAGAGATCGTGGCAGAGGAGCAGGAGCAGAGGTTCCTCTGCACCAACTGCCTAGGCCCGGAAACCATATCTGGTGAGGCCAATACGGGACAATCAGAATCATGTGAGCCCCCTCTGCTTGAAGCTAGAGCAGCACCCTCTGCCGAACTGGAAAGGGAGGGAAAGTGTACAAAAATATTCCTGCCCAGCAAAGAGATAATGTGTCTCTCCAGAAAATACCATGCCCAGGAACGAGTCAGCAAAACCTGGGTAGTTTTGCACTGTATGAGGAGGCGAACAGATCCAGGTCTGGATAACCTGACAGGTTGAATATATCTTCAACCACCACTTGCTTGAGCTCCCATTCATGGGCTTGTGCTCTGGTGTGGCTGAAACTGTCTGCTAGGATGTTTTGCATGCCTTGAACGTGAACTGCTGTGAGATGAATTTGATGCAGAATTGCCTAATTCCAAACCCGCATTGCCTCCCTGCAGAGGGGATACGAGCGAGTGCCCCCTTGCTTGCTTAGGTACCAGACTACACACATATTGTCTGACTGGACCAATAGTGGGCCCTGGCACAGCAATTGCTGGAAGACTTGAAGAGCATAAAGCACTGCCCTCATCTCCAATACATTTATGTGTAGGGAGAGTTCTGCCTGAGACCACAGCCCTTGAGCCCTGTGGGTCTCCAGATGAGCCCCCCAACCTATTCCTGAAGCATCCGTAGTTAGAATCTGGGTGGGGGGGACTGGAAAGGGACCCCCCTGATAAGGTTGCTGAGATCCTGCTACCACAGGAGGTCCCGTTGCATCAAATTGGAGACCATGACCATGTGGTCTAGGTTGTCCGACCTCTGATCCCACTGCACTCTGAATGTCCACTGTGAAACACACATGTGAAGCCTTGCCAAAGGGACAGTGGGGATGGCTGCTGCCATAAGGCCAAGGAGCCGGGGAACCATCCTTGCCGAAACCCACCTACTGGAGGCTATTAGGCAAGCCTGCTTCTGTAAGGTTCCTGCCCTGTCCTGAGGGAGGAAGGCCATAACCTGGGCCATATCCAGCACCACTCCAATAAACTGGAGACCCTGGGAGGGGACACATTGGAACTTCTTGTAGTTGACTGTAATCCCCACTTAACATGAAAAGGGCAGGGTAGCGGACATGGAAAGTTCCAGCTGCTCCCTCGACAGAGCTGACAGATGCCAGTCATCGCGGTAGGGGAACACATAGTAGCCCTGGTGTTTCAGGGCTGCCGCCACTATGGCGAGGCACTTGGTGAAAACCCGGGGAGCCAAGGACACGCCGAAGGGGAGGGCCTTGAACTGATAATGTTCCCCCTGAAAGAAAAACTTGAGGTAGTGGCGATGGACCTGAAAAAATGGGATACGCAGGTAGGCATCCTGCATGTCCAGGGTGCAGACCCAGTGTCCCTTGTGCAGGAGGGGGCAGTAAACCTGGGAGAGTCAGCATATCAGTGATCATGAGCAGCTGTAATGACTACAGAGTCAGTCTAGAGCCCATGAGATCCTTTTCACTCGCAAAATGCAAGAAGTTCACTTGGTTCTTCTCAGATAGGGTGTCCTCCATTAGGGCCAGGATCTCTCCAAGTGGGCTGATTCAGCCTAGCAGGGTGGAGCCTGGAAGTCAGTGTCAGGCTCAGTATTCCTGGGGAGAATTTTGATTGGTGATGGTGAACGAGGTATGTGAGGTGATCTCTGAGCAACAGCCAACTTTTTGTTGTCTGGATCCAGACCCAACGTGCGTACTTGTGTGGGGCAGTCGAGTCCAGTTTTCGTTGAGATTGTCTGGTGTCCTTTGTTGGAGGATTTTTTTCCAAAGGCATTGCAAAGTGCCTTGGTGAAGCCTCTGCTGAGAACAACATCTTTGGACCTGGACGTCTTGGCGAACTACCGTCCTGTCTCTAAATTTTCCTTTTTGGGAAAGGTTAGTGAGAAGGTGGTTGTGCTACAACTCGAGGCACACCTTACTACCTTTAACATCTATGAGCCAGTCCAGTCTGGGTTTAGGGCAATGCACAGCACAGAGGTGGCACCGGTTCGGGTGCTTAATGACTTGCTCAGGGTGAGGGATAGGGGAGAGCAGTCAGTTCTCATTCTCCTCAATCTCTCATCAACATTTGATATGGTGGAGCATGAGTTAATGCTGGACCGACTTGGGAGATATGTAGGACTCACCAGCAAAGTCATTGGCTGGTTTGAGTCCTATCTTAAGGACAGAATTCAGAAGGTTGTGATGGGGACTACTCCGCGCGCCCCATGGTTCTGTGCTGTGGGGTTCCCCAGGGTTAGGTCTTGTCCCTTGTGTTGTTCGAAGTATATATGCTGTTCCTGGGTGAGATCATTTGAAGGTGTAGGCTTGGGTTTCACTGTTATGTCGATGACACCCAGTTCTACCTGTCTTTTGCACCTGGGACTCAGGGTGTAGTCGATGTGCTAAAAGAATGCTTGTCCGAGATCCTAGATGTCATTGAGCTGGTTGAGACCGAAGACTGAGGTACTAGTGGTAAAGCCAGGTTAAAGGGCAGGAGTGGAGGCTTACAAGGAGGAGACTGGGCTTTTGCTTGGCCTTCCTAGGTTACTTGCCCCCACCAAGATGAAAAATCTGGGAGTCATCCTGGACAATAAACTAACACTGAAGGTTCAGGCAGCGGCAGTTGTCCTATGTGGCTTTCATCATTTACGGACTATCAGCTGGATTAAGCCCCTTGTTCCACCTAAAGACCTGGCCAATCTGCTACATGCATTCGTGACATTGAGGCTCAACTACTGCAACGCTCTTTACCATGGGGTCAAGGGGAGAGTGCTGTGGTGCCTGCAGTTGCTACAGAACACAGCGGCCCAGCTACTGATAGGCTTTTCAAGATCATGTCATGTGTCGCCAGTGCTGCAGGAAGTGCACTGGCTGCTGGTGAAGTGGCGCATCTCCTGTAAAGTGGGTCTTCCGACCAACAAGGTCCTACACAGGCTGGGCCTGAGCTACCTGTCAAAGCTCCTGCATTCTCACATCCCTAGTCACCATCTCCCTCAGCCGAGGAGGGTCTCCTGGTAGTCCCAAGGGCAAGATTAAAATTGTCCAGTGACTGGGCATTTGAGCTTATAGCTCCTATCCAATGGATTTCCTTGTAGAGGACTTTGAGGGAGGCCCCTCTGCTGAGGCTTTTAAAAAGGGCCTAAAAGAGTTTTTTGTTCATGCAGGCATTTTACCTGCCTATATATTGTATTCAATTATGTTGTTTGTTTCTGTTCTTTGGCCTTCTGTTAATTCACCAAAACTGTATTCATATGTTTGCCTAAATGTTATGTATTCTGTACTCTGTCTGTTCACTGCCTTACCTCTGTCTGTAACACTTCTGAGTCATGCCTGAAAATAGGCAAATTTCTTGTCTAGAGCTTTTTACCCAGTAAACAAAAACTAAATGAATAAATAAATTGTATATTAGCTGCAAGTATTTCAATTTTTATTACTTTTATTTGTATTTTTTAATACAGCTTTTTCTCTCAGCAGGTTGGCTCTGGCAGCTCTCAGCCCTGTCCCTGCCACCCCCATCTGGAATCTGCCCCCTGACTGACCTCCTTGGGGGGGTGATCAGTTGACAACATGGAAACAGGGGCAGGCAGGAAGGGCTTCACAAAGCCAGAACCTTCCCTTTTCCGTTTTTGTCTCTGGTCGCCACGCTGGGGCATGCATGCAAGCAAGCAAGCAAGCACATGCCACAGAGTCCTGCAGCCCTCCCTTCCTCTGCCCTCCTCAACCCACACTACCATGTGGCCTCCAGCAGGTGGTAGTCAACTGATGGAGTGTGCAGGTCCCCCCCCCCCGGGGAAAGGGGAGCAGCCATCAGGTGCTCAATCCTTTCCCTCTCCGGCTGATCCCCAGCAACCCATGCTCGTAACTAAACATGGGTCGTGGGGTGGCAGGAGGTCAGGCACTAATAACGCCTCAGCTCTCCTCACCACTGGGCCGGCCATAATTTTATTTGTATTTAACAGAGTTATGAGTGTGTTCTAATTTATATTCTATGTTTTACCGTTTTTGTAATGGCTCCCTGGGCCCCCGTGGAAGGGCGCCAAAAATTAATAAAATTACTACTACTACTAGAATTGCCATGGCCATTCTGGAGCAACCATGATCACCCACGCCCTGTCCTTCCTAACCTTTCCCAGAACCCTGTGAATCAAGATTTTCATAGGTTTCATAGGTATGCTCAAGCCTGAAGATAGATATCTTATAAGGCTTGCCTGTCCATAATTTAAAATTTAAATTTCTTATTACTAAAGTGGTGATCCAACCCAATCTTGAATTCGTTCATGGTAGAACTATCCACAATGTCTGATGGAAGATCATTCCAAACTCCAACTACCCTGCAACTATACCAATGTTTACATAAATTATGATTCCAGGTCTGCAGATAAAGCTGTTTTTTATGCTTTCTAGTACTAGTCCTACCTAGATTATGCCTAAAACCTAATTCAGCTAGGAGAACATCATCCTTCATAAATCTGTACAGTAAACACAAATCTCCCCTTAATCTTAGATAGTATAGGGAGAAAAGATTTAGGCTGACCAATCTCTCATAATAGCTTTTGTTATTTAATCCCTTAATTAGTTTTGCTAATTTTCTTTGCACCCTCTCTAAGGAGTTAATGTCTTCCCTGTTTTGTGGTGACCAAACCTGAATGCAGTACTCCATATGTGGTCTAACCAGAGCATTGAAAAGTGCAATAATCACCTTCCCCTCTCTACTGGCTATGTGTTTAAGTATACGATTTAAGTCTTGTGTTGCTTTTCTAAGTTGTATCCTGCAATGAGTTCTGAACTTTAAATCATTTGTAACCGTAATCCCCAAATCTCTTTCTTCTTTCACATCCCCCAAAGGAGTATTATCCAGTAGATATGACCGTTTATTGTTATTTTTACCAAGGTGCATAACCTTACACTTGGTAGTATTTAATACTAATTTATTTAGGTTTGTCCATTCAAGAATTAAGTCCAAGGTGTTTTGTAAGGTAGCCTTATGTTCTGCATCATTTACCACTGACTCCAATCTACAATCATCTGCGAACTTATACATCCAGATATTTTGGTTATTAAGGTTTAATGAAGTGAAATATATATATATATATATATATATATATATATATATAAAAGACTAGGCCCCAATACTGAACCCTGGGGGACTGCACTGGTAATGGGAGCTCAGTCGGAAAATTCTCCGTTGATAACCACTCTCTGCCTTCTACCCTGGAGCCAATTCAGAACCCAATTAGAAATATTACTATTGAGATTAATGCCCTCTAGTACAGATAATAAATGCTTGTGGGGCAATTTGTCAAAGACCTTGTGAAATCTAGAAAGATTATGTCCACAGAGTTACCCACATCCAGTTCCCCATTCACATTTTTCGTAAAACGCCAATAAGTTGGTCTGGCGTGATCTAGCCTTTGTGAACCCATGTTGTAAGGGATCTAACATATCATTGTTACCAAGATGTTCCAATAGTAAATCTTTAATTAGGCTTTCCATAATCTTACCCAATGACGAGGTCAAACTAATGGGTCTAAAGTTGTCTGGTAAAGTTCTAGGCCCTTTTTTAATATGGGGACAATATTAGCTTTTTTCCAGTCATTGGGGACCATACCAGAATCAATAGAGGTCTGGAAAATGCAAGTTATTGGCTGAACCAGCTCATCTGCCAATTCTTTCAGAACCCTAGGGTGCATACCATCCGGTCCAGGGGATTTATTAACCTTGAGCTCAACCAGATATGTATGGACACTATCAGGGTTTATAAAAATGTTACCAGGTATGGGAGGTCTACAACATCTATATGGGTCAATGTCCTTTCTATTATATACTGAGCAAAAGTACTTACTTTGTATGTCAGCCATTTGTTTATGTGTTGTGGTTAGTCCTGACTCAGTAGAAAATGGCCCAATGTTACTTTGGACCATCCGTATATTATTAATATAAGAAAAAACGCTTTTTTATCATGCATCCTTTCAGCAAGATCCACCTCACATTGTGCTTTTGTTTTCCTGATATTCATTTTAACTCTCCTGAGGCAGTCTTTATATTTAGTATATATCTTTACTCACTTGGATAGTTTTAATTTCTTATATAACCTGTTTTTTTAATTGTTTAATTTTTTGACAGTGGCAGTGAGCCAGACAGGTTTTTTGTTTTGTTGATATTGTATTTAGGGGTGATGGGAATGAATTTAGAAGTAAGTGTCTCGATCTTAGTTTTCAAAGAGTCCCACATAGTTTGTGCCATCTTATTTTTAAAATCTGATCTCCAGTCCCAACAAAGGAGATTCTTTTTCATTTTATGGAATTCAGCTTTTCAAAAGTTCAATTTAGTAGTGGTTCCAGTAGGTTTGAGGGATCTTATTTCATTTGCTTTGAATAGAACTGAACTATGATCGCTGTTCCCCAAGGGAGTATTAATCTCAACTGAATTTACTGTTGTGCCCATATTGGTAAACATTAAATCCAGGATATTGCTTCCCTTAGTATTATCTAGTACCAATTGTTCTAATCCCCCCTGGTCAATAGCATCTATATACTGTCTCTCAAGGGGACACGTACCTTTATCATTTCCCCAGTCTATATTTGGTAAGTTAAAATCCCCTGTTAATAAAATTCTATCTGTTGGATTGAGATCACTAATGACTTGTAATATAGCCATATTATCTTCACGTGATATACAGGGAGGCCTATATAATAGTCCCAATATAATTTTGGGACTATTAAGCGGGAGGAGCTTGACCCATATAAGTTCAAGAGAACCAGTTTCCCATATAATTTCTTCACATGCAATATCCTCATGTATTTAAAGTGCTACCCCACCGCCCTTTCTATATTTTCTGCAGTGGAAAAATAATTTGTACCCAGCAATTTCTTTGTCCCATTGATCATTCTCATTCCACCAAGTCTCAGTAGTTAGTGCAATGTGTATCTTATGAGTCTGCAATATTATTTTGAACTCATTAAATTTATTTAGTAAACTTCTTGCTTTAAGGAGTATTGCATTCCATTCAGAGGCATTTGGAGAAGAAAGCGGAGATCTATTTAAATTGTTTTCAGTGCCCCCCACCCCATGCCAGTTTAAATGAAACTTTATCAGTGCAACAAATTTTTTACCCAGAACCCTTACACCTGCAGAATTTAAATATAGACCATCATATTTGTATAAAGAGGTTCTACTGAAAGTTTTTACATTGTCCATAAAACCAATTCCTTCCTCGATACAAAAATGTCTAAGCCAGTAATTTATTGTTATGATCCGTTTGTTCCTATATGCTTTCTGCCCCTGCATGGGGAGTATACCAGATATGATGATTTCCCCTCCATAATTTTTAACCCTTTCTACTATGTTCTTATATTCACATTGCATATCATTCAAGTTAGTTTTCCCCACACCAGTAGCTCCTATGTGGAGAAAACCAGAGGGTTGACTGTATTTTCAAACAGTCCATCTAATAGAAGCACAATGTCATGAAGCTTAGCTCCTGGTAAAGAGCTAACAGTAGTATGCTCATTTCGCTTATGGCAAACTTGTGTATCAATGAACCTAATTATAGAGTCACCAATGATTAAAATGTCCTTTTTTATGTGATTAGATTCCCTATATGCACATAATTTGTCCAGACCTATAATACTGGTAAGATCAGGAACATCTGATTTTGAATGTTCCCCTAGTTTACTATGCACATCTGAGCATGTCTTGTGGGTGGGGTGGGGTGGGGGCTTTACCTAAATCGCATTTGCTCAGTTCATCCTGGATATCAGAGGTGACAGTTTCAAGGCCCTCAAATCTGTTTTGTAATTTCAGTGGGGGATTCATCTGGGGACCTACATCCATGTCGAAAGAGGTTCCAGCTGTGATTTCTCTTTGACCATCGATATACTGTATACTTGATGCTCACTTTTTACTTGATTTACAGATTGTCTGTTACTAATATCACCCACTGCCTCATCTATGTACTCCTCCAATCTAGAGATATCCTTATGTGTTTGCAGCCTGAGCTCTAAATCATGAACATCCCTGAACAAAGCTGTTATCCTAATACACTTATCACATGTAAAGTCTTGGTTTGTGACTTCTTCGGTATACATTTTACATTCACAAGTTTTCCTTCCCTTCACTTTTTTTTGCCTTCCTTGCCTTCCTTGTGCCATGTCAGGACTATTTTACTTACCAGCCTAGGCTTCTATGTGTACCACTGTGGATGTTCATCCTTGTATGTATATTATCCCCCAGTAGTCCTCAGTGTCCCCAGCGGACACAGCAGACGCGCGTGTGTCTCTGTGCGTCTCCGTGTGTAGCTTTGCGCGCTCGCCCGCTCCCTCCCGCTTGCATGGGAGCTCGAATTAATCCCTGACAACCAGGAAGTCTCACAGAATCACTTCCTGTGCCTGGCTCACCCCGCTGCTGTGCAAATAATAACAGTATAGTTTAAAAAGGTTTATTTTATTTAGTAAGGGTGAAAGTCATCACCTACTTCAGTTTGGCAAGTGAGAATATTAATAAAAAAGTAATCGGGTAGCAGGCTGTTCCTCTAAGGCACCAGAGACATGCACCAGCTGGGTTGGTCAGACCTCCACAGCCCCACAATACCTCTGGTCCAGAAAACACACCGTCTCCCTGTATCCCATAGCAATGGCTCGAGATTTCCCCCTCCTCTCACCAGAGGAATGCTTACCTAAAAGTAAAATAGTAAAATACACACTAGTAATAGTCTGCCCAAGTCAATGTTATATAGCAATCTGCTAAAGATAAAGGGAGAAAAAGGCATACAAGAGGCCCAGAGTCCAGGGCCTTGCGGCGGCACCCCCATCAGTGTCCTGTACAGTGGGGATGGGGGGACACAAAACAGCCTCAGTTTGGTTTTCTCGTAGGAGGAAAATAGATCCACCGAGGGTGAGCCCTACTGGGAAAACAGGTGGCTTACCATCTCCTGCTGCACAGACCACTCATGCAACATCTCTCCTACCCGACTAAGAGCATCTGCCAACTGACTGTCCTTCCCTGTGACACAAGAGTCTAGGTGCCTCCCGACACAAGGGAAGGGAGTGTGTGCCAGCCTGT
The DNA here is from genome assembly GCA_016271365.2 of Neoceratodus forsteri. Lineage (NCBI taxonomy): Eukaryota > Metazoa > Chordata > Ceratodontiformes > Ceratodontidae > Neoceratodus > Neoceratodus forsteri. The sequence continues at coordinate 359,366,577 of CM028137.1, forward strand.
CTGTTCAGGTAAAACTTGGTCATGGTATTGTCTGTCTGGACCTGAACGATCTGACTCCTGATCAGAGGAGCAAATTTCTTGAGGGCCAACCACACTGCATGGAGCTCCAGCAGGTTAATGTGGTGACAAATGGGATTCCTTCTTCCAGATGATCTGGTACAAGCCACCACCGGATGGTGTCCCACATCGATTGGGTCACTAGGAGTGGCTGGTCCAGGTGACCTCGGCACTGGGACCACTGACAGCCCAGGTCCCACTGGAGGATGTGCAACCACCAGTGGGCCCAATGGACCACACTGGTGCAGGATGCCATGTATCACAGCAGCCGCAGGAAATCCCAGGCAGGGTGCAACAGTCCAACCTGAATGATTGGGCAAAGGAGGTAAGATCCAGTGTCTAGTCTGCCGGGAGGGGGAGCTTGGCCCACAGGGAATCTAGCTCTGCCCTGACAAACTCGATTACTTGCTGTGGTACCAGTTCAGAATTGTCCAGGCTGACCAAGAGACCCAGATACCTACAGGTCTGGAGGGCCAGGGCTATGGACCTCACCACGGCCTCTCTGGACAGACCAGCAATCAGCCAGTCATCCAAGTATGGGCAAACTCCGACCCCAAGGCACCGTAGATGAGCCACCACCACTGCCATGCACTTGGTGAAAACCCTGGGAGCTGAGGAGAGGCTGAACAGCATGACCCGGAAATGGTATAGGACCACTTCTGCTTGGAACAGAAGGCACCAATTGTGGTAACCTGTGCATGGCAATGTGGAAGAATGTATCCTGAAGGTCTAGGGAGCAGAACCACATGCCCTGTTCCAGAGGTGGGATAATCTGGTTCAGAGTGACCATTTGGAACTTGCGTTTCTGCACATACTGGTTGAGATCACGAAGATCCAGTATGGGGCACCAGCCCTCCCCTCCATTTCAGGACCAGGAAGTACCTGGACACGAACTCCTTACCAGTCAGGGCATCCAGGACATGGGCTATGGCTCCTTTTATTTATGTTTATTTTAGCAAGCGTTAGGGGAGTATTAGTAACTTATTACCCATTTGATCACATCCTAAATGGTTTTATTTATAATTATCTATTTATTTATCTATTCCTGTGGTTTTAAAGTGAATGGGTTATATGTATGGTTTTATGTACTGCCCTGTTGTATTGCAATGCGCTCTGGGCCTCTGGGGAAGGGTGCCATAAATAAATAAAGACTACTACTACTTCTGTCAGGAGCTGAGCGACATCTTTCAGAAGGGTGGACAGCGTGTTCTGAGATGCCCCAGACTCTCAATGTGCATGGAGGTGGTAGGGCAGGAGAGTCTCAAAACTGAGAGACAGATTTCTGTGCACTACATCCAATTCCCACTTGTCTGTTGTGATAGCAGACCAACGTGGAAAAAAGAGATGCAGCCTGCCTCCGATGGAAAGAATGGTCGGGGGAGGACGGGTGGTGGGATGACATCCCCTGACCCATCACTGGGAAGGCTTGGAGAGGGCACCAGTGGCTGCTGCCGGAGGGACACCACTACCCCTGCCCCCTTTTTTTTGGACCCTTGCTCCCAGATTTCTTGAGGGCGCCAGCTCTGGAACTGCCTATGCTGGGGCTGTTGCTGAGGAGGAGGTAACTGAAAGAACCAGTATTAGAAGGACGGTTTCTTTGGCTTCCTTTTCAGGTCCTTCTGGGACAAAGTCACCAAGTCCAGGGTGGCACTTAACTTAACTTCTCTGTCCATGTGAGGTGCCCTTCCACCCCAGGGCCAGAGAGGTCAATGCCCAAGAAAAGGACATCTACCTGCCTCTGTTGGGTGTGTGCCGTGAAGGTGGACAAGCACAGCCAGGCCCTGTAATGCATGGAGACTGCCACTGTATGGGCACACAATTTGCCCATGTCCTAGGCTGTCTGGATCTCTTGTTTAGCTAGTGTTTGACCGTGATCTTGGATGGGCTCCACCACCACTTACTGCTCCACGTAGAGGTGGGGGAGGATAATATCAAATATGCCATCATGGCATGGCCACAGTTGGCCATCATAATGGCATAACTAGCTTGCCTGAGACACAGAGTAGCCACTGCATACAGTTTTTTCACAGCGTAGTCAACTTTACAGGACTGTTTGTCCAGTGGCTTATCTATATTCCCCTGGTCTCCAGACCTGTGGAACACAAAGTCTGAAACCAGCCCCTCTGCAGAGGGGTGGTCCGAGAATCCCAAAGGGTCACCCATGGGGACCATGTATTTGCGGACCATATGGGGCTGAAGATGCTGGGTAGGATGCTGGATACTGTCAGAGCTTCAAGGCCGGTCCCAAGATGGCCTCATCCATCAGGAAGGCAACCCCTGGGAATGTATCCCAGTCCAGGATATCTGTGAGAGGATAAGTGGCCCTCTTCTGGAAAGGCTCTATGGGGACACCCATGGATTCAGAAATGAGGCAAAGAAGCCCACCAAATGACACCCGGCCCTTGGTCAGTGGAAGACATTTTGGTCAGCTCCTGGTTGAAGAGCCCCAGAGGAGGCTATCTCCTCCTGGTCCAAGTTGAGGGACAACTCCTAAGAAATGGCCTCTGGCTGTAATTCGCCATGGACCTCTGGGTACTCCTCACCCAAAGTGAGCCTCACCGACAACCAGCCTAGCATGCCAGGGGCTGAATGGCCAACCTCCTTGGAGAGAGCTCTGGTCAGCAGCTGTTAGGGTGGTGGCTCCACCATGGCTGGTGGAGAGACAGGTGTTTGGCTGCAGCCAGGTGGTCTGGACCAGCAAGGGAATCATTGGAGGCTGCTAGGGAAGCATGGGACCTTGGGGTAGAGCCCTACCCTGTCCCATGATGGCCCATTGCTGCCAGAGGAATTCTGTGTAGCACCAAAGCATTTTGCAGTGGTGCTTCAGGCAATTATAGTAGGGGGTAGGAGGAAGTAGGCTGCTGATTAACTAGGATCTGCAGTCTACCCAATTTGTAGGGAAATGGGAAGACTAGGTGGGCCAAGCAGTCCTTATCTACCATCAATGTCTATGTTTCTCTCCTGAGGAGGACAAGGAGCATTGTTGTTGGTGCCTCCCAGTCAGGTGGGATCAACATCATGAACACCTTGACTGTGACCTCGACTGTTGACCACCCAGTCAACAGTGAGTAGGGTCGTCCTGTTCAGGCCGCAAACCATGTGCTGCCCAATATGCACAAACAAAGATGGGGAGAACCCGACCCTGGACCGAGGATTGTCCCAAACTGGGTCATATGGAGAGAGAGAGAACAGTTACATAAGAACTTATCATAACAGTATATTTTTGAGGAGATCTCAGTCATCAGGTCACACATATGGAACTTCACCATCGGTGAAGCAGATCCACATGGAAGATTGTCAGCAGTACCACTGGGGCTGCCCACACCAACATCATCTGCTGACATCACCATTCCTATAAAGATGTAAGTGGCTCTGCTCCCTCCTCAGTTCTTTCCCCCAGCCACTGAGAGAGTAAACCTGTGCCATGTGGGACTGAGGAGAGAGAGAGAGAGAGAGAGAGAGAGAGAGAGAGAGAGAGAGAGAGGTGCTCAGGCCAAAACAAAAGGCTGGATACACCAGTAAGCCTGTTCTGAGAAGAGAACCCCAAAATAGGGGGATGGTGGGAGGGAAAACAGACCTGTTGACTGAGATCCCCTCAAAGACAGGGTCAACTTTTCCAAAACAAAATCCAAATCCCAAGCCAGGACTGGGGAATGGAGTGGAGGTTTCAAATGCAGGATGCCCCTGAAAAAGTATAAGATACATCCAATTAAGCCACAGTGCAGCTACCCACAGGCTCATAAAAGGCAGGAATATACAAAAGGTATACCTTGAGGAAGGCGTACTGGAGACCTGAATCCAACAGAGATATCCGGGTGGTCCAGAATCTGGCTCACTGGACAACTGAAAGGGTCCAGATGATGCTTGGCAGTCCAGATGGCAAACCTCTTCCATTTCATGGCATATGTGACTCTAGTGGAAGGCTTCTGAGCTGCCACGAAGACACCTGCTACCTTCTCGGACACCCCAAACTGGCCGATGACTATGTCCTCAGGAGCCAAGCATGCAGATGAAGGGACTTGAGATTTGGATGGGCCAGGGACCCCTGAGCCTGTGTCAGCAGATCCCTGCAGAGAGGTAGAGAGACTGAAGGCTCCACCGTTAACTGCTGCAGTAACGGGAACCATATCCGCCGTGGCCAGAATGGGTTTGATCAGAATCATGCTGGCCCCCCTCCATCTGCAGTCTGATTAGCACCCTCTGAATCAGGGGAAATGGAGGGAAGACTTAAAAGAACCTCCTGCTCCAGAAGAGGGACAATGCATCTCACCAGAAAACTCCAGATCCTGGATCTAGCATGCAAAAAACTGGACTGTTTTGTGCTGAGTGGGGACACAAAAAGGTTCCACTCTGGATGACCCCATCTTTTGAACAAATCTTCAATGACGGATGAGAGAAGTTCCCACTCACACATGCTGGACTGTGTCCTGCTGAGGCACCAGGTGTCAACGAACTGGGGGCCGACAAACTGAGGGTCGATGACTGGCTGTCCTGAGAGGTGGGCGGTGGCACTATTGTTATGGGTCTGGTAGGAACAGAGACATGGACAGCTACAGGCATCAGTGCAGCCAACAGAGTACCCCCAAAGGGTGAAGAAGAAGCCACTGGGGAGCGGGACTGCTGCTGGGGGGAGCAATCCCAATCTCAGTCTTTCTTGTGACTTTTCCCCAAGGACTTGTCTTAGGCCTTAGCGGCCTGGGAGCTCGATGAACCTGCTGGTGACTGGGAAGGAGGGACCCTGGAGGACCCCTGCCCAGAAATGGCTACCTATTGTTCCATCAGGATTTTTTGAGAGACTTTTTCATTGCCTGTGAGTGGTTTGATTAAATTTATGGCAGAGCTCACAGTCCGAGATGTTGTGGTCAGGCCCAAGACAGCAGACAGAGTGTATGTTCGTTTGAAGAGGCAATCTTCTTTCTGCAGTGGCAGCGATGGAAGAGAGAGGTGGAAGGATTAACTCTTGACATAATCAAGGTAAAGTAATCTCATAAAAAATGAATTCTAAAAACTAAGTAAAATAAAAGTCGTAGGTGAAAATGATGTGAAACTGAGTCAGAACTTCCATGGAAACCCATGCAAACATAGTAGATGGTGGGAAAGAACTGAGGAAGGAGCAGGGCTGCTCACGCCTTTATAGGGTTGGTGAGGTCAGCAGATGGGTGGGTGGCCCCAGTGGTACTGCTGAATACCTTCCATGTGGCTCCTGCTTCACCGATGATAAAGTTCCATATGTGTGACCTGATGACTGAGATGCCCCCAATGAAGACTGATTGTGCCAGGTCCCGCTGAGTCAGGATTGGAAGCATCGAGGTCTACAAGGCTTCCTCAGCCTCGTCTGACAATGGGTTGACTGGGTCGAGAAACTCTCAGCCAGCTGGTTAACCAGAGCCAAGGTTGACTAACTCATCAGCAACGCTGAGGAGACTTCGACCTGCCTAACCTGCCCCTCGACTGAGGGGTGCTCAAGCTCCACTGAGTGGTCAGGCAAGTCAAGGGAGTGGGAGGAACAGGACCTCTCCTTGTCCCATGGCCGGTGATGGTGGTGCATAGACTTTTTCTTCAATTTGGTCTTTGACCCGGAACTGTAGAGGACAGGGCATTCCCAAAAGGACTAGAGGGCCTGGAACAATTCATAGAATTGACCCATGAAGGTCCCTCTGATGCCAGCCCCAGCTGGACACAGCACCAAGGTTGATGAGGTGCCTGCCATGGCCACCAGCACCTTTGCAGCAGCAAACTGTGCTGCAGACCCAGCAGCTGCCAAGGCCTTTTTGCTACCCTTCAAGTGATCCTTTTGGATCCTGTTCTGAAAGCTGCCCCTTAGTGAGCTGGAGCTTCCTTTCCTCAAGAGATTCAGGGAGCATGGAAAGGCACAGGCCACAGCCCCACATGTCATGTTGCCCGCTTAGGCAGTGCACACATGTCATGCGGATCAGTGACCAACATTTTCTGGCAGCACGAAACACAGAATTTGGATCCAGGCTTCTTGCATTCCTTCATAGATATGAAATGGAGTTGAGGAACTCAGAAAATAACTCAAACAACTTTGAAAACTGAATAACGGTTCACCTATGGTGCAAAGAAAATCTTTAGTGGAGCACAAGGGATGTGACCTGTTCTTCCAGTGGAAAGAATGATCTGATGTTACAGAGCAGAGCCAGAGGATATATCCACCTGATTGGTGGGAGGAGTTAAGTTAAAGAAGTCCAGTCAATCTTCACCTTCTAGTAGAACTGCCAGAGTCTGGACAGTGTATCACATCTAAGCCCCTTGAATTTTCATTTCCTGCCACTCCTCCTGTAATGAATAGGAAGTAGGCAGTTGAACCCTGGCAAATGCCCTTTGTGGAGGACATTACTAAGATGTGGCAATTGGGAGACTTCCAATGACGTCACAGGTTTGATGGCTGCTTAGCTTGGGAGTTCCAGAAGCCGCAGACAGTTATAAAGTGAAAAGAATAGCCTTTCATTGGTAAATAAGCCCAAAAACTAAAGGATTATTGCTAAGATGACAACAAACCGAGGGAAGGGTAAACAAACCAAATCAGCCAAACTATGGGCCCTGATGGAAGAAAATTCTGCGTCAGGTCTGAACGACAATGCTTAACCAGGATCCCCGGTCTCTAGCATCAACAGCTCGGAGGATATCTCATTATCAACGGACCATGAGATTGTGATGTCTAAATTGGGCAGAATTATCAAAGCCATAGAGTGGAGACATCAGTAGCTGATCTTAAACTGATGGATAAAATTACCACGGCCAACGAACAAGCGATAGGCGAGATCATGGACACCATGAGCAGGCACGACAGGGTGATCTTATACCTGCTCACCAGAGTACAGGAAATGCAAGCAAAACTTGACAACCAAGAAAACAGAGCAAGATGGAATAACTTCCATATTCATGACGTACCTGAGGATATGGAGGAATCCTTTGAGTCAATAGAGGTCTTTGTCTAAAGTTTATTTTGATTGGTGCTGAATATTCCAGAGGAGGTCACCCTGTGCATAAAACAGGTGCACCACTCACTCATTCCAAAACCAACTGACCAAAAGTCACGGCCGCGTTCTATCATTATCCGGATGCTAAACTACCAAGATCGCCAGCTAATCCTCCGAACAGCATGGAAGCATAAGGACTTAACTGTGGACAGCAAGCGTATATTTTTTGATCAAGACTTTTCTGATATTTTGAATGAAACGCAGAAACAAATAAGAGACCTAATCAAACAAACCAAAGATAAAATGATAAAAATCCAGCTTAATTATCCAGCAAGATTGAGGATATATACTTGTAACCCCCCTGCAAATGGGGGTTCCCAAAAGACTTCCAGGAGCTTGCTTGAATGCTCCAAGCCTGAATGGTGTTTGGCATTTAAGCCATTTATCAGTGAGTGTTTTTAGAGCCTCTGGTACTGTCTCTTTAAGAGCTGTCTGCTTGCAGACATAATTAGTTTGTATGGGGGGACTGTGTGCTTCTCTGTTTGAGTACCACTCGAGCTGCTGCCAATTCACTCCATTTTTGCAGTCACTAGGAGTGCAAAGGAACCTATCTGAAAGATGTAACTGTTTGCCAGAAACCATTTAGAGTAATAATGAAATTACAGTTTGTCTAACCTGCTTTCTTTGCAGTCAGAACTGTGTCTGCCTAGTTCCCCATTCTGGTTTGAACTGCTGAACAGGACCAATCAGTGTGGGTAAGCTAGCTCTAAAATGGTGCCTTGGACGAATCAGAACTTGGACTCATAATCTGAGCCAGCCACAAGAGGATTGTATGGGCAGTGACTCTGGGAGATGTAGTTTAGACTTGCGCCTTTTGGACCAACAGCAGCAGTCTATTGTGGTGACAGCCAATCCAGCCAAGAACTGGGAGGAACTCAAAGGAAGTGCCCGTTTTGTCTGTTGGAGTTTCAGTTGAGCTCTGGTAGTGAAGAAGGAAGGAGCCCTGTGCTTTTCAGTGTGCAGTTTTAGTCGGAAGCGTGTGAAGGCCCAGAGTTCCGGTCTGCAGCTTGTGTAACTGCTTGTTAGGACTGAATCCGTCCTGTGAAGAGAATCAAAGGATATCTGAAGAGTAGAAACCAGGCTAACCCTGTAGAAGACTGGAGAAATTGCGGAATTGCACTCGGTCTGTCAGGAACTGAATCTGCTGTGTGTTCTCCCGGGTATTGTGCAGTAATTGCGATCGGGACAGAGAAGCAGCCTGCCTGGTATAGTACTTTCTTTTTGCCATATAAATGTGTGAGGAGACTCGTGGAGCTCAAGAGTAGCCCTGCTGACATTGAAGGACCCTATCTTGTTTGGAGGTCGTGAGTACTAATTCAGGGTCGCTCCCTGTTGAATTGCCACAATAAATCCAAATGGAATCACTGTACTGCTGACTGTTTAAACTAATTTTCTTTTCTCTGTGGGAAGGGCCCCTACCAGCTGCCACGGTTTGGACTAGCCACTAGGGCTTGGGTACCCAGGGACAGTAACTGGTAGGGATAGGCCTGTGCACAGAGCTATAGGTAGATGAGTAAAGTGATAAGCTAATTAACCTGATTTCCCCCTGTCCTTGTTATATTCCCCCTAAATAAATCCGAGCTGCTTGTTTCAGCAAAGTTATACTGCCCGAGGTATTTGTCTATGTTAAAGTATTGTACTGTGATTGTTGCACTGTATCTTATATTACAGGAGGTCCCAGTGCCTGAACCACCCCTGGGGGTAAATGTATACTGTGAAGGTAATTCTGATATATTGTGTGGGCCACTAGTGGGAAGAAAGGGGGGTTGCAGTGTCCCAGAGGGCTGTGACCAAGTAAGTTTAACTATTGCAAACCCTGACCTCTGGGTGGAGGCACCCGCCATTGGATCCAGGCCCCTCAACCTGTTAGTGGCAAATCAGGCAGGGGTAGTAGCCCCTGGGATAGCGCCATCTAGGGGTTACATCTTGGAGGCTCACCGCTGGGATTGTGTGTCCTCTAGTGGCCATATTTACAAACCACTGTTAAGAAAAAAAAAAATAATAAATGGGTACCCCGACAGAAGTGGCTGTGCACCGGCTGGTGGAGTGGTGTACTGGGGAGGAGATCGACCCCCAAAATGCTATGCTTATCCTGGACATCCCCCTGGGTATCAATACGGACACTGTGCAGGGAGTACTTTCCAAGGTGGAAGGTTTACAAAACCCTGTGGTGGTGGGTCGGCATGCTAATCTGCTCACCCACACTTTCCTGGCCCTAGTAGAGTTTAAGGATCCCATAGATAGCTCCAAAGTGCCACAGACCATTACCCCAGAGGAGCCCTCACTGCTTGGAGTGATAACTAAGGACAGTAAAGACCCGGGGAATGAGCCCCACCACTATCTGAAACTTTTGAGGAGAATTTGCTAAATGGTTGCTGGGAGAAGGGAAAACTGTGGAGGACTTGAAGAAACTATTCTTGCCACCTGGGGTGTTCCTCCCCAACACCCTCTCCCGGCTCCAGTGCCCGTAATGGTGGCTGAACCTATGCAGACTCCTATTTCTGCACTGCCATTAGTCACGACTCTTACGAAGGTTGAGGATCTTCTCTGGCACCCTCCCACCCCCAGGGAGGATGACTGGGAGACCTGGATAGACTATGTTGCCCCCAAGTGCTAGAATGGCAGTGCCGGGCATGAAAAGCAAAAGAGGGTTAGTGAGAGCCTCCGAGGTCCTGCCCTGGCTACCATCCGTGCTAAACGGGCCAGTAACCCTGAAGCGACTGCACAGGCCTATCTTGAGGCCTTGGAGAATGTCTATGGGAGCCCAGATTCTGATGAGGACCTATGGTGGAGAGTAAGAAATGCACAACAGTACCAAGGGGGAGTTGTTGTCTGTGTATGTCTCTCAGCTGGAAAAATTGTTGCAAGAATACCTCAGAAAGGGTAGTTTGCCAGCAACTGAACTGGACCGAACCAGACTGGACAGAATCCTTAAGTCTGCCCCCTTCTCAGAACTGCTGTTGCTTCAGTTACGCCTGGCAAATCGACTGGAATCCCCACCCTCCTATGATGAGTTAATGAGAGAAATTCGAGGAGTTGAGAAAAGGCGACCTCGGGAGGGACCTGCACCAACAGCTGTGGCTATGACCCAAGTGACTGAGGGTGACCCATCAAGTGAAGTTCAGGGGCAGAGGTTGACAGTCAATGAGTGCTCTGACAAGGAAAAAAGATATGTCACAATGGGGCGAACTGTTGAGAGAGATCCGGGAATTCAAAAACAGTCCCTTTATGAAGGCCACGCCTGCAAGTACGGGCCCTGACCTATATCCGACTGCATCTGCTATGGGGGTGGGGTACCCACCCATGTATCTCCTGCTGATAACAGCTCGAACTCGATTCCTTGACCATGGAAGTGGAGAAACTGACGAGATGTCTCCAAATGCTTATCACACCGCAGACAGAGATGGCACCAAGGTTTCCAGTTAGTAATACCCCACCCTGGCTCCCAGTGTGGCGCCTCGGCCAGCTCAAACTCCAGAAAGTATGTTTTGCTATAATTGTGGGAAAGATGGGCACATGAAAGGGAAGCCGGTCCCCAAAAGACACTGACAAAGTTACATATAGGCTACAAGGAGAGCTTCGGAGAACAAATCAGTGGTTAGAGGTGCACGAAATGATCCCAGTGAGGGCACCAAAAATGCTAACTCACGTCCTTTTGTGGCAAGGTCAGTTGCCCAGGCCCCCACTACCGCCTCTCCAGACTGGTCCAGAATAGTGGGTCCCTCCATGGAGACCACTGTAAAGGTGAATGGGGTGTCTACAAGAGCTGTATTAGACAGTGGCTCCCAAGTGACAATTATGTTCCAGGATTGGTATCAAGAGCATTTGTCAGAGCGTACCCTTACAACCATTAGAAGGACTGCATGTATGGGGGTTAAGTGAGAGGCCTACCCTATTCGGGTATATCCGAATTTGGCTGTCTTTCCCACCTCCGTGGCTGGAGTGGCGAACAAGTAGAGACCCTAGCCTTAGTGTGTCCCCCCACTGGACTGTAAGATGGTGTCCCTTTGTTGATTGGAACAAATGCTCATATGTTGGAAGGCTGGCACAGTTGTGTTATGAAAACAGGGTCAAAGACTAGTAGAGCTTTAAGAGTTCCGGCTTTAATTAAGAAGGCCTATGAGGCACAGAGAGATGCTGAAAAATAGAACCAGAGGAACCGGTCGGAATTGTATGGAAGAAGGATCCTGAGTCTCTGATCCTGGCCAAATGCCCAGTGTACCTTACAGGAGAGGTCCGTATCAGAAAGGATGTTAAGAATAAAATATTAATGTTGGATGCACCAGGCGATGGAAAATTGCCAGAGGGACTGCTGGTCAAGCCTAGTATTTTGCCCGCTAGAGCCCATGCTTATGCCAGAAGGTAATGGTCCAAGTTCATAATGTGTCTGAAAGAGACATTCGAGTAAATAGAGGTTGCATCCTGGCTAATGTGCATTGTGCAGACACTGCAGTGCTACCCAGCAGCAAGAGTTCAAGGAAGAATGACAGAGTAACGCCTGACTTGTTTGATTTAGCGACTCCCGCTGCCAGCTGAATGGAAAGTGAGGATCAGTGAGAAGCTTGCCCAGAGAGACCAGGTGTTTTCTTTAAAGGAATGTGATGTAGGATGCGTGCAAGGAGCTGAGCACAGTATCCGCTGCATGACAAAGACCATTTCGTGAGAGGTCTCGACGCCTGGCACCTGCTAACATAGATGATGTGAGGACGGCATCTGCAAGAGATGTTAGCTGCTGGTGTAATATAAGAATCCAGAAGCCCTTATGCTTCCCCATTGTGGTAGTGAGGAAAAGAATGGGACAGTAAGGATGTGTGTGGATTATCGCACCTTAAACGTGGACTATCCCTGATCAGTACACAATACCCGCATTCAGGATGCTTTGGACTGCCTAAATGGGAGCAAGTGGTTCTCTGTGTTGGATCTCCGCAGTGGGTACTACCAGATCCCGATGGCCCCAGAGGACCATGAGAAGACAGCCTTTATCTGTCCGCTTGGCTTCTATGAATTAATGAGGATGCCTCAAGGGATTTCAGGTGCCCCAGCCACTTTTCAACGATTGATGGAGCGTGCAGTGGGGGACATGAACTTACTAGAGTGCCTGGTATACCTAGACGATGTTATTGTGTTTGGCAGCTCACTGGAGGAACATGAGAGCAGATTATTTAAGGTATTGGACCGACTGGAGGACTTTGGCCTTAAACTGTCCATTGATAAGTGTCAATTCTTTCAAACATCAGTAAAGTATATGGGACACATAGTATCCACCGAGGAATAGAGACCGACCCAAGTAAAGTTGAGGCCTTGACCACCTGGCCACAGCCCAAAAATCTAAAAGAACTGCAAAGATTCCTGGGATTCTGTGGTTATTATCGGCGTTTCATCAAGGACTATTCAAGAGTGATCCGCCCTTTACTTAACCTTACTCAAGGGTATCCCCCAACCCACAAAAAATACCAAAAGTCAGCGTCCCTCAAGACTGAAAGAGTGTGTTTTCATCCGAGTGAAGTATTTGGGGCCCGCTGGACTCCTGATTGTGAGACTGCTTTTCATGAGATCATATATCAACTTACCCATGCTCCAGTGCTGGCCTATGCCGATCCAAGAAACCTTACGTCCTGCACACTGATGCTAGCTTGCAAGGGTTGGGGCTGTGTTGTACCAAGAGCACGAGAATGGCCTGAGACCAGTGGCCTTTGCCAGTAGAAGCCTGACCCCATCCGAAAAGAACTATCCTGTACATAAGTTAGAGTTCCTAGCTTTGAAGTGGGCTATTGTTGACCAATTCCATGAGTACTTGTATGGGGCTAAAATACTAGTAAAACAGCAATAATCCTTTGACCTATGTGCAGACCTCAGCTAAGTTGGATGCCACTGGCCATAGGTGGCTTTCTGCATTATCTACATATGACTATGCTCTCAAATACCGAGCAGAGGTCTGAACCACATAGATGCTGATGCTCTCTCCGGAGGCCTGTTCCCCAGAATGATTGGGTCCGATTGGCAGAACCTGACATTCGGGCACTCTGCCGGAAGTTTGACAGGGAGGAACAAATGTCCACGGACACAGTGGACTGCATGGTGGATTGCTTGGGACCCTCTGAGAATTGCATACCTGCTGCTTATTGCCACTTTTCTGCAATAGCCATTGGTGCACTGCCTCAGCTGGACAATGACAGTATTCGTCGGGCTCAATCCCACGATCCCATGATCAAAGCAGCTTTAGAAGCCCTCTATGCAGGAAAAGATGTGTCCAAATTACGCTCCCAGTTTGAGAACTGCACTATTATACAAAGAAGGTCCTAAGTTGAAACTGATCAATAAACTGTTATACAGAGAAACAGTAGACAGAGGGGACAAGTAGACAAACAACAACTAGTGCTGCCCACTGCCTTCGAGACTCAGTACTGATGTCCTTGCACAACCACATGGGGCACCTTGGTATAGACAGAACACTTGACTTGGTGAGATCCAGATTCTATTGGCCTAAGATGGGGCTGATGTGGAGCAACACATTCGAACTTGTAGTCGCTGCTTACAGAGGAAGGCTTTGCCCCAGAGGGCTGCCCCCTTGTTAACATCACCACCAGTGCACCCATGGAGCTGGTCTGTATTGATTTTCTGAGTTTGGAGTCAGATCAAAGAAATATCAGTAATGTGCTGGTGGTCACTGACCATTTCACGAGATATGCCCAAGCTTTCCCCACCAAAGACCAGAAAGCATCCACTGTGGCCAAAGTACTTGTAGAAAACTTTTTGTTCACTATAGGGCTCCAAAAGAATCCATTCTGATCAAGGGAGAGACTTTGAGTCGTCTGATCAAAGAGATGCTTTCTCTGTGGGAGTCACGAAAGTCCAGAACCACTCCTTACCACCCCAGGGGACCCTCAGCCTGAATGTTTCAACCGCACTTTGCTAGATATGCTAGGCACCCTGCACCCAAAGGACAAGCCTAGATGGAGCCAACAAATTAGCACCCTGGTACATGCTTATAACTGCACCAAAAAGTGATGCCACTGGGTTCTCCCCTACCGCCTGATGTTTGGAAGAAGCTCGACTACGGTAGATGTGTATTTTGGGTCTCTCCTGATGGGGTTCAAGCTGACAACTATTTACAGTATGTGCAAAAGTTAAAGGCCCAGCTAACTCATGCGTACCAACTGGCTCAAACCATGGCTGCCAAAAGAAATCTGGTCAACAAAGAAAGGTATGATAAAAGGTGAAAGCACAGGAACTCCAGGAGGAGATCGGGTATTGCTAAGAAATCTGGGACTGCATGGCAAACACAAGATTGCTGACAGATGGCACCATCTCCTCACATTGTAGTGGGCAAACTAGATGATCTGCCAGTGTACAAAGTAAGGCCTGAGAATAATTCAAAGATGTAAAAACAATGCACAGAAATCATTTACTGCCCATTGGACAAATCTTGATTGAGTCTGAGCCCCAGAAGATGCCCCTCTGGACCAGTGACTAGAGCTGCTGCTAAGAAAAGATCAAGAAAGTCTGCACCTACAGAAGCAAAGTTAAAGTGTTCCCTCCACAAGTCCCAGTTGAGCATGACTGTCAGTCCATATCGGAAGAAAGTGAGAGTGACTTTGAATACTATCCTTCTTACGAACTGAGTCAATTGTTTGAGGCAATCCCTAGTCAATACTGGAGATGAAGCTGGGCCTTCTGGACTGTCTAAGCCCCAGCTTCGTCCCTGGAGCCAATGCTCCCAGAAAGTGAAGTGCAAAGCATCAGATCAGATGAAATGGAATCATTGTGCATGGTTGAACTGTTTGAGCTTTCAGGGAGGAAAATGATGGATTGGGTCAGACTGGTGATACACCAGAACAAGAAGAGTATTTTGAGTGCCCTGACAGTCCACTGCCAGTGTCCAAAGCTCTCCATGCAAGCCAAATGTTGTGGACTCAGAAACTGTAACTCCTGGAGCTGAAAGTGCCCAAGTTCTAGCCTCTCTACCCCCATGGAGACTCCCTGACAAGTGAGGACAATGCTGAAAATGAGGCTTAGAGTGCAGAGACTGTAACAGTTCCCCTAGAAAGACTGGTCGAGCTGTAAAGCCTGTGGTGCACCTCAGTTATGATTCCTGGGCCGCCAGTGGACCTGCCTCTCAATGTTGTCCATAAAGGAGTGTATGTGTCCCCAGCTCATTGCCCAAACTGGCGTCAGTGCTAACTCAAGTTACTTGTGTTGCCCTCTAGTATGGTGCCCTTGCCCCGTCCAGCTCCAAGGTAACTGATAGGAAGGGCCCTCTCTTCAGGTTTCATGTACAAGAGGTAATAACTGAGTTATGGTACAATGTGTGTGTAATACTGTGAAGAGTGACATACTGCAATGTTTCAGAAATGTGTTCTTGGTAAAATGATGTATTGACTGATGATTACATGTGTGAGCCTAATGCAAATGTATATGGTTGCAGTTGAAACTTATGGGGTACTTGCTTGACGGGACGTCAAGCTTCCCAGGCCAGGAAGGGTGTAACTCCTGCAAATGGGGGTTCCCAAAAGACTTCCAGGAGCTTGCTTGAATGCTCCAAGCCTGAATGGTGTTTGGCATTTAAGCCATTTATCAGTGAGTTTTTTAGAGCCTCTGGTACTGTCTCTTTAAGAGCTGTCTGCTTGCAGACATAATTAGTTTGTATGGGGGACTGTGTGCTTCTCTGTTTGAGTACCACTCGAGCTGCTGCCAATTCACTCCATTTTGCAGTCACTAGAGTGCAAAGGAACCTATCTGAAAGATGTAACTGTTGCCAGAAACCATTTAGAGTAATAATGAAATTACAGTTTGTCTAACCTGCTTTCTTTGCAGTCAGAACTGTGTCTGCCTAGTTCCCATTCTGGTTTTGAACTGCTGAACAGGACCAATCAGTGTGGGGTAAGCTAGCTCTAAAATGGTGCCTTGGACGAATCAGAACTTGGACTCATAATCTGAGCCAGCCACAAGAGGATTGTATGGGCAGTGACTCTGGGAGATGTAGTTTAGACTTCGGCGCCTTTTTGGACCAACAGCAGCAGTCTATTGTGAGTGACAGCCAATCCAGCCAAGAACTGGGAGGAACTCAAAGGAAGTGCCCGGTTTTGTCTGTTGGAGTTTCAGTTGAGCTCTGGTAGTGAAGAAGGAAGGAGCCCTGTGCTTTTTCAGTGTGCAGTTTTAGTCGGGAAACGTGTGTAAGGCCCAGAGTTCCGGTCTGCAGCTTGTGTAACTGCTTGTTAGGACTGAATCCGTCCTGTGAAGAGAATCAAAGGATATCTGAAGAGTAGAAACCAGGCTCACCCTGTAGAAGACTGGAGAAATTAGGAATTGCACTCGATCTGTCAGGAACTGAATCTGCTGTGTGTTCTCCCGGGTATTGTGCAGTAATTGCGATCGGGATAGAAGCAGCCTGCCTGGTATAGTACTTTCTTTTTGTCATATAAATGTGTGAGGAGACTCGTGGAGCTCAAGAGTAGCCCTGCTGACATTGAAGGACCCTATCTTGTTTGGAGGTCGTGAGTACTAATTCAGGGTCGCTCCCTGTTGAATTGCCACAATAAATCCAAATGGAATCACTGTACTGCTGACTGTTTAAACTAATTTTCTTTTTCTCTGTGGGAAAGGGCCCTACCAGCTGCCACAGTTTGGACTAGCCACTAGGGCTTGGGTACCCAGGGACAGTAACTGGTAGGATAGGCCTTGCACAGAGCCATAAATAGATGAGTAAAGTGATAAGCTAATTAATCTGATTTCCCCTGTCCTTGTTATATTCCCCTAAATAAATCCGAGCTGCTTGTTTCAGCAAAGTTATACTGCCTGAGGTATTTGTCTATGTTAAAGTATTGTACTGTGATTGTTGCACTGTATCTTATTTTACAGGAGGTCCCAGTGCCTGAACCACCCTGGGGTAAATGTATACTGTGAAGGTAATTCTGATATATTGTGTGGGCCACTAGTGGGAAGAAAGGGGGGTTGCAGTGTCCCAGAGGGCTGTGACCAAGTAAGTTTAACTATTGCAAACCCTGACCTCTGGGTGGAGGCACCAGCCATTGGATCCAAGCCCCTCAACCTATTAGTGGCAAATCAGGCAGGGGTAGTAGCCCCTGGGATAGCGCCATCTAGGGGTTACATACTAAAAAGGACCCCAATCATTCGAATCCCTCCATGAAGCGGCACCGACCTTGCAAAAGATGGGCCTGCAATATTACAAACTACAAATGGAGACACTGGAGCATGAACTTTCACTAACGGCGTGGCGCAGAGCAGGAAGGCAGAAAAGAATGCAGGCCATACTCTCAATCTGGCTGCACCATCTGAAGGCAGATCTGAGAGGTTTCCTGGAGCGAGAGTTAAGGGACATCAATAAAACTATCACACCAGAAGAGGTAAGAAATGCTGGAACCTCTACCTGACTGTTAAAATAAAAAGATCTTCTAGGGGCTTAACTTCACCAGCGTTTGGTTCCATGGGTGGGGCACTTCTTTCCGATCCCCAAGCAGATTGTGTTGTAAATAAGGAACACTGTTGCCTAGCTGTTTCTTTCACTGTTCTTAGGCTCTTAATGAAAATCCTAAAGTTTACTCAGATTAATAGATAACCCACTCCCCCTCTCCTCTAGAACAAGAATTCAAAAACTAGATTCTCTCAATCACACAGACCCTGTTTTACATGCATGCCACTGAGATTTGTAAGGATGATTTTCGGAACATTGGAGTGATCTATTACTGAACAAATACACAACTGTGGACAAATAACTCTCAAACTAAGGAACAAGGCACTGACCATATTGCACAGAGTTAGCAATCTTTATAGGAACTGTTGACAGGTGGTGGATGTTTGCTTGGGACACCCAATACAAGCCCAGTGAACTGATCGAATTTTGGTAGAATAAAGATTTGAACTTAGAAAGATATACGGATACTGATTTTGGCAAAGTCCAATGATATAACTTCCTGATGAAACGGTTTGATAAACTGTATCACAGAAAATCGTCATATAACGAATAGACTTGTTATAATATAATCCCTCTCCCCATTCCCCCAGGAGGTACCGTGAGACGAGCATTAAGTTGCTCAGTGTATCTTTCCTGGTGAAACAATTCAATAAATAAATAAATACAAAGACTATATGGAGAGGGAAGAGACAATGGAAGGAAGTATGGTGAAGCACCTCGGGGTTGAGGCGCCGGCAATCCGCTAAAGACGGGCGGACCTCCCCCGATGAGACGGGATCTTCAGTGGCAATTTCCTCCAGAGAGAGAGGCTGAACAACAGCAGCAGCAGCAAAAGAAGAAGCTGCTAAGTTGAACTCAGATTTTTCTTGGATTCTCAATCTGATTTCGACTTTGTTGTAGGACACTAGCCGAAAGCTGGAGCATTCAGCAACCCCTTTTGGCGTCAAGCGACTAAATTCAAAAAAGGCATCAGCGCCTCATTGGTCACCCAGCAGACGTGACGCTTAGGCAGCCTGGACAAAAGGCTGTGTTAGAGCGTGGCCAGACATCTACTTGCTCAGGACTGCTGCAGATTTCCTCAGGGGAGGAGCGGGCGGCTCTCGCTGATCGCGCCACCCTGCCACGACCGGCACAAAGAAATGGAGAACCTCTGGGTTGAGGCGCTGGCAATCCGCTAAAGCCTGGTGAACCTCCCCCAATGAAATGGGACCTTCGGTAGCAATTTTCCTCCAGAGAGAGAGAGGCTGAGCAACAGCAGCAGCAGAAGAAGCTGCTAAGTTGAACTCAGATTTTTCTTGGATTCTCGATCCGATTTTGACTTTGTTGTAGGACTCTAGCCGAAAGCTGGAGCATTCAGCAACCCCTTTTGGCGCCAAGTGACTAAATTCAAAAAAGGCATCAGCGCCTCATTGGTCACCCAGCAGATGTGACGCTCGGGCAGCGTGGACAAAAGGCTGTGTTCGAGCGTGGCCAGACATCTACTTGCTCAGGACTGCTGCAGATTTCCTCAGGGGAGGAGCGGGTGGCTCTCGCTGATCACGCCACCCTGCCACGACCTGCACAAAGAAATGGAGAACCTCAGGGCTGAGGTGCCGGCAATCTGCTAAAGCCTGGCAAACCTTCCTCGATGAAATGGGACCTTCGGTGGCAATTTTCCTCCAGAGAGAGAGAGGCTGAATAACAGCAGCAGCAGCAGAAGAAGCTGCTAAGTTGAACTCAGATTTTTCTTCCCACCTGCCCACCCTGTTCCCTCCTCCCATTAAATGCCCAGTAACTGCACCCACCTTTTGCCCAGGGCCAGTCAGGTTTGGTGACAGGTAGCAACTCTATCTCTCAGCTCTCATAAGCTGCAGCCATAGCACACCCCTGAGACAGCCCTCATGCAGCTCCTCCCGAATGGTTACTAGGAGGCTAGGTGGTAAAGCACTGGAACCAGTCAGCCTTAGTACTTGATCCCAGATGTCAATCTAATTTAATAGGGTTATCTGCCTGAAACTGCTATAATCTGTTTGCCAGTAGAATTACACGCTCACCTTAATGAGAACAGCTTTGATATGTAACGGACTACAGGTAGATAGAGCACAGTACTATAAATTAGTGCAAATATTCCAATCTAATGGTGTAACTGACCTGCTCTGATTTAACAAGGGAACTAGATGCCCTGCTGCTAGTTATATGGTAGTTATCCTTTTTACTGTTGTCATATCCGATCAATACCCAACAGGGACATAAAGCGAATAGCTAACAAGCCAGGTTCAGTGACACTGGTCCCATCTAGCTACAGTGGTCTAAAACAGCCAATTGTGGATACCCACAACTCCAGCCTCTGTAACCCTAGGGCCCCCATTAATTAAAATACATGTCAATGATGCTTGGCACACCCAGTCACTACCTGCTCAACAGAGGACTACTGCTGGCTACTATGTACATCCTGCCCCTCCTCTGGGTGTATGGACTCATTGGCACAGGTGAACCAAACCTACACAAACCCCAGCAACCCAACATCCTCCTATACTCCTGTGAACAAATCCCCTACCAAGGCAGCTTCTAATCCTTACTGATGGCCTCAAAACTCACTAAAAAAGGCGCTTGGTACTCCATCATCCACTATGCAAGGAGGTCATGCTCAAGAGGTTTATTCTCATTCCTTAACCCGACCTCACTATGCCTCTTCAGAGCCCTGCTGCTCCTGGCAGGAGATATCCAACAGAACCGAGGCCCCAATACTGGCAATCTCCTGATATCCTCCACGAAGGACCCTCAGTGGGTGTCCTCAAAGGGCCTGTGGATCGTGCACATGAACACATGTAGCCTGAGACCTAAGATGCAGGAAGTGCAAGCCTGGCTGGATCTTTACAAGCCAGATGTCCTGGCTGTGTCAGAGACCTGGCTCAAACCGCGCGTCCTCCCTCATGAGGTCGCTGCCCCTGGGTACCACTCCTCCCGGAAAGACAGGAACAACAAAAGAGGGGGAGGGGTACTCATTTAAGTAAAAGATACTCTGAATTCAACTGAGGTCATCCAGCACCACAATGCCACAACTGACAGCGAATCAGTCTTCGTACGCATCACCCTGGGCTCCTGTAAGCACCTCAGCATAGGGTGCGTATACAACCCTCCTAAGAATGCCCATCAATCCCTGGAGGCAATCCTCCAGGATACAATCAAATACGTCGCCAGTGAACTCCTCATCCTGGGAGACTTCAACCTGAACTGGGCCCAGGACTCCACCCAGCCCCTACTGGGCCTGATACAAGATACAAACCTTGTACAGGTGATCTCTGAACCCATCAGACTGAACCACAAAACAGGGAATCACTCTACCCTAGATTGGGCTCTAGTGACTAACCCGTATAATATCCAGTCTGCAGGTATCCTGGCTGATGCCCTGAGTGATCACTCTCCTATCTTCTGTTTCTGGAAGAATAGGGTGCCCAAAGTGCCACCACGTTTTATGACTGTGCGGGATTACACCCACTACACACCCGAATAATTCTCCGATCATCTAAGCAACCTAGATTGAAGCCTGATCAAGCATCTCCCTACCTTTGACAAGGCCATGGCCTTCTTTCAGAGGACGTTTAATAAGGCAGCTAACCTCCTTGCCCCTATGAAAAAGCTTTGTGCCAAGGGCGGATGCTACAAATGGATAACCCCTCCATTAAAGACCCTCATGACTCACCGAGACAAGGTTTGGAAAAAGTTTAAGCACTCCTCCCTACAGGTAGACCTCGTGGCATGCAAGACCCTCAGGAACACATGCAAATTAGCCATTAAAAAAACAAACAAAAAAATGAGTATGTTACATGCCTTCAGAAAAATAACCTAGGTAACCTTAGACTTTTCTGGGCCCACATCAACGAACTGGTAAAGGGGAATGGCAAGTCTGAACCTGGTCCCATCGAGGTCAGTGGGCAACTAATTCACGAGGGCCCTTTAATCGCCTCCTCCCTAAACCACCACTTCACTAACCTAGACTCCTTCAAGGCTGGCTTACCCTCCCATCATAGACCCCAGCACAAGGGTTCCCCCTGATCTCAACTGCCCATCCTTCCATCTATGGATAGTCAAGCCTAAAGAGGTCCTATTACAACTTAAAACTCTAAAAACCTTGGGTTTGGGGGGACCTGATGGGATTCACCCCAAGCTACTGAAGGATGGGGCCCTGGCCAAACCCCTATCCTGGCTCATCAACCGCTCTGTAAAGGAGGGCAGCGTCCCTACACAGTAGAAACAGGCCCACATGGTCCCGATCCACAAGGGCAGACTCCGGGAGTCAATTGGCAACTACAGACCAATCTCCCTTTTCTGTATCCTGCCAAAAATCCAGGAAAAGCTGATCTATGGACAACTCCTCGATTACTTGGAGGCCCATAAAATCCTGGCACCCTCCCAACATGGCTTCAGAACTGGGCATGGGACAGACACAGCACTGACCAAATTTGCAACAGACATACTCCGAGACCTAGACAAGGGTACCCCTACTGGTGCGGTCTTCACAGACCTTTCCAAGGCCTTCGACCTGGACTACCACAATCTCCTTTTTACTAAGCTAAGTGACATAGGCCTAAACTGTCACGCTCTAAAGTGGTTCGAGGGTTACTTGACTGTCCGCACGCAAATGGTACAGTGGAAGGACGCAATATCTGGGCCACTCCCACTAAAAGAGGGGGTACCTCAAGAGTCGATACTCGGCCCCCTCCTCTTCTCCCTGTTCACTAATGAAATATCTGACCACTGTGGTGGGAACTCAGTCATCCAGTACACGGACAATGCAGTCATCTACCGGTCCACCGCCAACCTGGGAGGCCTTAGCCCCCTACTCCAAGATGACCTCCAGTCACTGGTGCACTGGTTCACCGAGAACAGAATGGTTCTCAACACGTCCAAAACTAAAGCAATGCTGTTTGGTCCTAGGTCACTTGGTCAGGACAGAACACAGCACCTGTAACTCACCACTGCGTCTGGCAACTGCCTAGAAGTTGTGACCTCCCTGAAATACCTTGGCCTAACTCTGGACCAGGGCTTCACCCTGAAGAACCACGTGGACTCAGTCACCAAAACCTTACACTGGAAACTAGGCACCCTTTACCGGCTGAAAGACCAGCTAGTACCCGAAGCCAGAACCTCAGTCGCCACCAGCATCCTCCTCTCGACACTCTTATATGCCGCCCTAGTTGTGCAAGGGTTGGGAAAGCTGGGGAGGAACAGACTACAGGTGCATTACAACAAGGTGGCCTGCTTCACCTCCCAGGCCAATCCTAGGGATCACCACTGTGACTCCCTATCATCCCTAAACTGGCCCTCACTAGAGGCGCACCTCCAGTGCACACACTGCTCTGCCTAGCGTACAAGCTAGTCAGCCCAACCCCCCCCACAGCCTCTCTGGCCTTGTGGCTCTAAAGGCCAATCACTGACACCTCTGTACAACTGGCTGAATTCTCCTAGACGTCCCCAGGGTCAGAACTAAGGTGGGTGATATGTCATTTGCCCTCACCGCTCCAACACTGTGGAACCAGCTCCCCCCTGGGGTGCAGGAAGCCCCTACTATCAAAAACTTCCACACTAGGCTTAAGGCCCACCCCAATGTGAGAGGGCAGCAAGGAGGGCTAGGGGGATACTGGGATGCATAGGGAGAGGCACCACCAGTAGAAAACAGGAAGTTATTATCCCTCTGTACAGACAGCTGGTGAGACCCCATCTGGAGTACTGCGTGCAGTTCTGGAGACCCAATCTCCACAAAGACATAGACAGGATGGAAGCTGTCCAGAGGAGGGCAACTAAAATGGTGCAGGGTCTGCACCGGAAGACATCTGAAGAAAGACTTAAGGAGCTTAATATGTATAGCCTCGAGGAAAGGGGGGACATGATAGAAACTTTCAATACCTCAAGGGAATCAACAAAGTCCAAGAGGTAGCATCTTTCAAAAAGAGGTGTGCAAGAACAAGGGGCACAATTTGAAGCTAGAGGGGGGCGGCTCAAAGGTAATTTAAGGAAGTATTTTTTCACAGAGGGGGTTGTGGATGCATGGAACGGCCTTCCGAAGGAGGTTGTGGAGTCAAAAACAGTGGTGGAATTCAAGCATGCATGGGACAGTCATAAGGCAATTCTAGGGGTGGTGGTAGGAAGAAGTGGGCTGCTGGTTAACTAGGATCTGCAGCTTATCCATTAGGTAGGGAAATGGGCAGACTGGGTGGGCCAAGCGGTCCTTATCTTCCGTCAAATTCTGTGTTTCTGTTTCTGGCGGTGGTCAGTTCCTGCCATTGTACCGGCCCCTGATAGGAACCCAGGGTTAAATTACTAACCAGGTCCTAGCCTCCGCCACTGACTACACTCCATGTCAAACTGCTAACATTCGCACAATGTTGTCACTGTTGAGCAACCTATTCTATTCCTTGTGTACTGTTATGATTCTGCTTTGCCATCTTAACTGTGTTGCTGTGATTCCTGTAACTCGAACTAATGCTGTATTTGTCTCTTGTGTTATGTAACACCTGGGTTGCCCCTGAAAAAGGGACCTCCAGGGCTCAATGGGCTTACCCGGTCACCAAAATGTAATAAACAAATGTGCAGGGGGAGGGAGGGAATAGGGTGCTACTGACACTACAAATATAACTTTGGGTGGTAGGCCCTAATGAAAGATAGCTGCAACCTGTATTAGAATCTATACAGATTAGAAGGGAATGAACATTATTGTTGTGGAGGTGGTGGGGTATTGAATATGTGGGGGGGGGTTACAGAACTGGGTCATGTTGTAATATTTGAAGAGGGTGGGGGGGCCCTTCAACCCAGGATGACAGAAACAAAAATTTAAATGAACTATTCACAAAGCTGGAAGGTTGAATGTGGGTTTGGTCAGCGGCCTTGCACAGGCGGCAGGCGGAAGCCTTCTAGATCTAGAACAGTGGATTACTAATTTAGCCTGTTGTGACTGGAGGTTTGATCATCGCAGGCTCCCAGGGCAAACAGCTGTCCCACAGACTGGTGATACACACTGACTGGTGGTAATACTGGTCAAGCTTGCAAACACTTGCAAGCACTGCAACTTGTGCTACTCTACCCGTTCTTGCAACAGGGTTCTATTGCAAAGAACCTTGGAAAGTTTTGTTCACATCGCTCACATAATATTTGGTTGTGAAAAACTGAAGCGATTAAACAATTCCAAGTTATAATGGTTGCACCTGCTGCGTGTTGTTATGTGTGGTATGAGACATCCTATGAGGATGGAAAAGTAAGATCTAAAGAGCGAACCAGGGATGGCTCCTATAAAAGAGGTGGGCTGGGACAATGTTAATGAGGGATTATGGATTAAAGGGAGAATGGGGAGAACAGTTTCAATTATCATGGGGTCCATACACATAATGACCCTGAATGTTCAGGGAATAAATTCCCCCGGTAAAAAGAACAAAAATATTAACCCATTTAAAATGTCTCCATACTGATGTGCACTTTTTTGCAAGAAACACGACTTTCTCAGGGAGAGCACCAGAAGTTACAGAGATCATGGGTGGGTAAAGTTATAGGAGCCTCCCACCCCTCAGAAAAGAAGGCAGGGGTGGCCATATTATTATGTAGGGACTTACCACTGGAGATTGTGAAGGAGGAAGTTACAGAAGATGGTAGGATGGTCACCATCACACGCACACTGTTTTCTCAGAACATACATTTAATATCTATGACCAAATGCAGATACATTGGCTTTTTATATTAAAGTGTTCACTAAAATAGCAGACATGGTAGAGGGCCTGGTTATACTGGGAGGAGGCTTCAACTGTATGGTAGACCCACAACGGGACCATTCCTCACAATCACAAACTACCAACAAATTAATGGACGGGCAGTAAGGGCATGCGTGGCAGAGTTAGCATTGATAGATGTATGGACGGATGGCCACAGGCCACCATTCTACTAAAGATTACACTTTCTACACGAACCTGCATAAATCACATTCTAGAATAGATTATTTTTTAGGGAGCAGCACAGATCTATATCAGGGGTAGATCTTAACATTGTTTTACTAGCCCAAACACTAGTACACATTGACCAGAGCTAGTGCAGCCAACTCTCTACTTGTCCAGCTTGACTAATGCAGATTTTCATGCTGAAGTTAAAAAAAGTCTCTGCTTTAGCATTCTCTAGTCCTCATGCTAATCTCTCTCAATGCTCCAGATGACCAGGTGTGATTAGCAGCTCATTAAGAGCTGCAATTATCTGGCAGTTCAAGAGAGGGATCCCACAAATCAGTGGTTCTCAAATGGTGAGGCCAGCCTCCCAAGGAAGGCCCCATAATGTTCCAGGGGAGGCCCAGTAAAGTCTGATAATGCACTGTATTTAAATTTTAAGTTTTGGATGTTTTGTGTGAAGAGACGAAGCAAACTAAATATGGATAATGGCAGGTGAATTTCTTTACTTATGCACAAATTGGTGACCAGGAAAGGCCCTGAGCCAAAGCTAGTTTATACTATAGGTGTATATTTACATGTAAATTGGTGACTAAGAAGGCACACTGAGTCAAGTCTTGTTTCTACAGTAGGTATTTATATGCAGATTAGTGACAGGGAATGGCACACTGAATTGAGGCTTGTTTCTACAGTAGGTATTTATTTATACGTAAATTGGTGTCTGGAAAAGGCACACTGAGCTAATGCATGTTTCAAGTGTGACCTCAGTAAGGGTACAAGAAGTTGCTTGACAGGGTAAGAGGGGGAAAGATGATGTGGCTAGGTTAGTTCCGGACAGAAAGGAAGTAGAGTAATAAAGGAACGAGAGTCAGAATAGTGGAGTGACAAGAATAACCCGTGGTGCAGGGTTGGGGGGTGGAGAACAATAAGTTGAATAAGGAATATACTCTGTCAACATTATTAGTTCCGCTTGCTTCCTGGTGCACTGGGCAAAAGTATGATTTTTTTTTCTTCTATGGGGAGGCCCAAGATTTTTTCCAAATCTAAGGGAGGCTCGAAATCAGTTCCATGGCTTGGGGGAGGCTCACTGTCACAAAGTGTCAGAACTAATGCCATAAATGACTCAATGTGAGTCATTATCACTCCACTGTTAAGACCTTCAGCTAGTGTTCAGGGTGTGATCAAGGGTAGAGTGCTGTTAAGTCACTAGGTTCCAGTTTTCTGAATGTGTCTCTGTCTAACAATTTGTCCAATATTATTAAGACCAGTGCCCCTCATTTCTCTACATTCTGAGCATTTGTATCCAACATTTCAGTGACAAAATGCAAAGAGGAATACAGGATCAGCCCTGCAGGTGGTGGGTTTTATCCCGACCTCAGCATAACTTCCCTCTCCCACATCTCTTAACTCTGTTTTTCCCTGGACACCACTGCAGACCAGACTCTGAAGTGACCATCCATAGATCCATAGCTTCCATTACTGGCAAGTGTAGGGGCTCCCCAGCTCCTCTAAATGGACCATGCCAGCCATCATCATCCATACAGTTCCACCCTTATCCCACTCAGCACGTCCTTTCAGCCTGAAAACAAAGCTTTGGATCATGTATGGTACACAAATAAACCTTGATAAAATACATAATTTGAAACCTTGAAATAGGGATTCCTGGGATGCATAGATCATCCAATATGGCAATAGAAATAGTATCATGTTATGCCTGTGTACTGTTTCCCCTGGGCTGATGAAAGGACAAT
Organism: Neoceratodus forsteri; assembly: GCA_016271365.2. Taxonomy (NCBI): domain Eukaryota; kingdom Metazoa; phylum Chordata; order Ceratodontiformes; family Ceratodontidae; genus Neoceratodus; species Neoceratodus forsteri. The sequence goes on from CM028137.1 coordinate 359,393,719, forward strand.
GTTAAAGAAAAATCTGTTATTGTTGAGGCAGAGCATATTAAAACCAATGCTTTTACAAATAAAAATGTCATAGTTTTCTATTTTCCAAGCCCCTTAGGTTTGTCTAGCCCCACCCCAAAGAAATCTTAGATGTGCTCGTGGCTCACTTGAGACTGTACAAAAACTTTCAAAAGTGCAGGTCTCCAGTTGACTATGGGGTGGGGACCGAGATTCACTGCCCTGTGGGTGGTGGTGACAGTGTGGTGAGGTGCATGATGATGCCAGCTTTTGTGTGCGCAGAGCTAGGACTGCTTGATTGAACATTTGCTGTTGTGATATCCTCTCTCTGTTTGGTGTGTGTGTGTTGGGGGCAGAAAGAGGAAGAGAGGAGGCCATGGTACAAAACAATGGGGTGGGCTCACTGTCTGTGATGGATGGCACTGCAGTCTTTTTTTTTCTGCTGGGGAGCTGGAAGCAATGTGGGAACAGGATAAATGTGCAATAATCAGAGTATTTCTTGGCTTTGCTTGCATTGTTTCCTGTATAAGTGATCAAAATTTACCATTATAATTAAGGGTTAGTGCGATCATCTGCGGGCTAGTACAATTTTGAATCAATTTGCCCTGCTGGCTAGTGCAAAAAAAGGTTAAGGTTGATCCCTGATCTATATAAAATCACTTCATGTCAAATATTCCCAAAGGTGATATCTGACCATTCGGCTCTTGATCTTTAAATCGGGGACTAGAGCAAAACCACCATCTGGCGGATGAATACCTCTCTCCTGGTAAAAGAAGAGTTTAAAACCTTAATTCATGAAACAATTACAGACTATCAGAGGCATAATATTAATGAGGACGCTAAGCCAAAATGGCAATGGGATGCTTTAAAAGCAGTACTTAGGCATATGCATCTAATTTAAAAAAACAACAAACTGAAAAACAACATAAATTGGAACAAAAGCTAAAAAGATCTGGAAAACTGGCATAAAAATACAGGGTCAATACTTCTGTTCCAGATCAAAAGGAAGTGAGGACAGAGTTGCAGACGTTGTGGGATGTACAAATTGAAGGTAAACTAAGGTACCTAAACCAGAAATGTTACGAATAGGGCAACAGGGCAAGTAGGTTATAAGTCTTTCGTTTGAGAAAAGCCAAGGCAGAAGATATGTTAAAAAAGATCATAGACGGACAAGGGGAAGCCTTGCACTCCATGTAGACACCTAAGGCTACTGCAGCAGAATTTCATAACTATTATAAGGCCCTTTACTCTGCAGGCACACCAGCTGTAACCAATATGGTTGACATCATGGAATTTCTAGCAGGGATTCATAAGGAGCCAGAAGAACTGTGGGTCACCCTGGAAACGGGAAATGGGACAGCCATACGAACTGGGGTTGTCTACAGGCCTACAGACCAGGGGGAGGACACAGACACATTACTGTTAGAAGATATACAAAACATGACAGCTAAAAGGTAGGTTCTGATAATGGGAGACTTCAACATGCCAGATACAGATTGGTCAATACCAGCAGGAACATCTGCCAGAACTAGACACAAAGTGGATTCCCTGCAGGGGGAGGGCCTCAAACAACTGGTAGAACAACCCACAAAAGATAGGGCTATCCTAGATCTAGTACTGACTAACACGGAAAGGATCACAGATCTCCAGGTAGAAGGTCACCTGTGGGCCAGAGACCATCACATGGTATTGTTCAATTTGGCCACTAGAACTAAATCATCCCATTCCAAGGCTAAAATGTGGGACTTCAGAGGAGCTGACTTTGATAAGATGGCCAGCAGAGTTAAGCTAGCCCTGGCAAGAAGTAATACAGGTGAGGGGGTACAGGCAAAGTGGGTAAGCATTAAGGATGCAATACTTGAAGCAACATCCCACTGTGTTAGAAAGAAAAGCAAGAGCAAAAGGAGGAGGAAACCATTTTGGTTCTCAAAAACAGTAGCAGAAAAGGTCAAAGCCAAAAGGCAGTCCTTCAGGAAATATAAGGGAATGCAGCGCGACGAAGATAGGTAGGCATACCAAACTTCCCTAAGGGAAGCAGGGAAGGCAGTAAGGCAAGCAAAGGCCCAAACCAAGGAAACACTAGCACAAACAGTAAAAGAAGGGGACAAGACTTTCTATAGATACATTAGTGAAAGGAGAAAGTCCAGAGGGGGTATTGCTAAGATCAAAGGGGATAAAGGACAGTGTGAGGAGGAGGACCAAAGAAAAGCATCTATCCTAAATAGATACTTCTGCTCAGTATTTATTGAGGAGAAGGTAGGGCTCAGCACTATGGATAGAGGAGGGAGGGAGGTGTGCACTAGTCCCTTCACAAAAGAAAGGGTCCTACAAGAGCTCACTAAGCTCAAGGTAAACAAGGCAAAATGACCTGATGGCATACATCCCAGGGTATTAAAAGAGCTAAGGGTGGAACTAGCAGAGCCATTATCAGAACTGTTTAGTGAGCCTCTGAGCACAGGAGAGGTCCCAGAAGACTGGAGAAGGGCTCATGTGATCCTGCTCCACAAGAGTGGCAGAAGGGAGGAGGCAGGGAACTACAGACCAGTCAGTCTTACTTCAGTAGTAGGCAAGATTATGGAGGCACTCCTGAAGGAAAGGACAGCGCAACACCTGGAATCAATAGGAGCACAGGATCCAAGACAGCATGGGTTTACAACAGGAAGGTCCTGTCAAACTAATCTCATAGATTTCTTTTACTGGGTAACCAGAGTGGTGGACTAAGAGGGAGCAGTTGATGTCACCTACCTTGACTTCAGCAAAGCTTCTAATACTGTTCCACATAGAAGATTGATTAATAAGCTGGGTAGGGTCGAGGTGGGTCAAGAAGTTGGTCAACTGGGTGGGAAACTGGTTGGCAGGCAGAAAAACAGAGAGTGGTATTAAATGGTATACAGCCAGAAGAGATGCAAGTCACAAGTGGGGTACCTCAGGGATCAGTCCTGGGGCCAGTCCTCTTCAATATCTTCATCAGTGACACTGCAAATGGACTGGAGGGTAAGGTTTGTCTGTTTGCAGATGACACCAAGATCTGCAACAGAGCAGATGATCCAGATGGGGTGGGCAGAATGAGAAGAGATCTGGATAAACTGGCAAAATGATTGGAAGAGTGGCAACTGGGATTTAATGCAAAGAAGTGCAAGATCATGCACATAGGGAAAAGAAACCCTAAAGTAACCTCTAGGTTGGGAGGGGAGCTGCTGGCAATCACAAGGGAAGAAAGAGACTTATGCATCATCATCACAGATGACCTGAAATTATCCAGGCAGACCACTAAAGCAGTAAGTAAGGTTAGAGGGATGTTGGGGTGTATTAGTAGTAGTATCGCAAGTCATAAGAGGGGTGATAATCCCTGTTTACAAGACACTGGTTAGGCCCCATCTGGAGTACAGCATGCAGTACTGGAGGCCGCACCTGCACAAGGACATTAACAACATGGAGGCAGTCCAGAGAAGGGCAACCAAAATGGTGTAGGGACTGCACCAGAAAACATATGAGGACAGATTAACGGAGCTCAATATGTATACCCTAGAGCAAAGGAGGGAGAGAGAGGTGATATGATCGAAACATTCAAACATCTTAAGGGCATTAACAAGGTGAAAAAGTCTAAAATGTTTCAATATAAGAAAAATAGCAGGACAAGAGGATGCAGCATGAGATTAGAGGGAGGCCAATTAAGGGGTAATATGAGGAAGTTCTTTTTCACAGAAAGGGTGGTGGATACATGGAACGGCCTACCTCAGGAAGTGGTGGATATGAATACAGTGCAGGGCTTCAAACAGGCATGGGACAGGCATAAGGGAGCAAGAAAGATGAGTATGAATAGATTGGCCATTGACAGAGTACAGGCCTATGGCACATCCATAAAGCAGAAAAAATGGGCAGACTGGATGGGCCTTGCGGTCCTTATCTGCTATCAACTTCTATGTTTCTATGTTCTATGTTTCAAGTACTTGAGATAGAAGACCTAGATAATCAAATACTTGATGCACCCATTGCCCCAGAAGAGGTGATGCAAGCAATCAAAACCATGAAGGCAGGCAAGCCACCTGGTCCAGATGGACTTCATATAGAATTTTATCAGGCCTTTCAGCAGCAATTGGTCCCACTCCTAGCACAGGTATTTAATTAATGTGAGAAAAAGGAAGACCTGCCCTGATTGTGGCAAGAAGCTTTTATTTATTTGCTTTTGATCAGTGTCAGTGGCTCAGTAGGTAGCACACTCGCCTCTGAGGCCGGGAGATCAGAGGGCTGTGGGTTCAGTTCCCACATCTGGCACTTGGGTTAATATCCCAGTACTGACTCTGTAGTGCAGCATGAGAGGGGTGCAGCACTCCTGAGGTGCCGCCTTTCGGATGAGACGTTAAACCGAGGTCCGATCTGCCTGGATTGGTGGTAGTTCAGGTGGATGTTAAAGATCCCATGGCACTTATCGAAAAGAGTAGGGGAATTTCCCCGGTGTCCTGGCCAAATTTCCCTCATTCACTAAAAAAATACCACCAACAGCTTAATCTGGTTCAAAGTCAGTTGGCATTCATCTGTATCCCCCTCCCCTGGGTCGTGCCTGAAAATAGGCAGGAATTGTCTAGTGCACTTACCCGGTCAACAAAAACGAAATAAATAAAAGATCAGGTAATCAGGACTTACCAGATAAGCACACAAGACGACCAAGTACCTATTTTCAGGTGCGACCCAGGAGATTACAGAGGTACATTGAAGAACAGCAGTCAAGCAAGTATAAGGTACACATTCAGGAGTATCGAGGAAAGCAAGAACAATACTGAACATCAGGTTTTGCACAACCAGATGGTTCAGGCAAGGAAAGGCAATAGTCAACATACCAGGGCAGCTACGCCCTAATGGATTAAGAAAGCAGGTAAACACGACTAGTGCGGTATTTTTATTATGGTTATACCAAAAGCAGACAAACCTTTGGCTAGATGCAGCTCTTACAGACCCATTTCTTTATTAAATGTGGACTGAAAAATATTTACCAAAATATTAGCTTCACGGGTTAACAAAATACTATCAAACTTAATCCACCCAGACCAAGCTGGGTTTGTTCCTACACGACACAGATAACATTAGAAGATGTCTAAATGTTCTACATCAGGGAAGTAAGGCGAAGTTTCAACAGATAGCAATAACCATAGATGCAGAAAAGGCATTTGGTCACCTGAAATGGGACTTCCTGTTTTAGGCGTTTACAAAATATGGGTTCAGGGAGCAGTTCTGTATGTGGATTAAAGCCCTTTATTACATGCCCACTGCAAGAATTAAAGTAAATGATACAGTATCAAATCCCTTAAATATACAAAGAGGAACTAGACCAGGTTGCCCCTTTACACCAATGCTCTTTGCCATAAGTATAGAGCCTCTGGCAGAAAAAATAAGATCCCACACAGATTTAGAGGGTAAAAAGATTGGGGGGGGGGGGTAGAGAACAGAATATCATTATACGTGGCTGATACAATGTTGTACCTCAGAGATCCATTACACACATTCCCCATACTATAACACACATTACAACAGTATGGTCAGGTATCAGGATGGTTGAACCCAGAACTGCCCACAATACAGGAAGGGGTGGACATAATCAAGGGGGTTTACAGGATGGAAAAACTAACAGCGGACCCGCGATTGCAGACAGAAAATTTTAAGGGGACGTGGCTCCCTTTTATGCTCTTTATAGAGGAATGGGAGGGCACATCTGTCCTTTCAAAGCAGGCATATGGTTACTAAGCAGTTACGAAAAGACGGAGCCAGTTGGGGTGGCCTAGTTAGAGAAGGGACACATGGGTTTCACCTATGGGGAATGAGGTACGACATCATGAATCCACTACAGTAACACCTTCCAGGACTAAGACCAGAATAACAAGAACTGGAGACTAAATGGGGGTAGGAAACAACCACAAATGAGTTTTTTTTAATTCATGTTTATTGAAGTCTTAGGCAATTACATTACTTTGCATTCTCTCATGTACAACCCTTACAGAACTTCATTAATCTTTTACAAACTTATCCTTGGCACCTTCCATGGAGCATCTAGTAGTCAGCCCCTGACATTATTTATCTAAGTCCCTCTTTTCCATCTGGTTAACAATTAGGCTGCATGACCTATCTCCCTCTTTTCATTGATTGTAGAGGCCAGGGCGATGAACTCCTCAGTCCCTGTTGGTCTCCTCTCCTCGTATTTCCTCTGTCCTACCTTTTTCCCACATCACCCATCTTGTCCATCTATTCACAAATAAGGGAGGTCTGGAGTTGATCTTGTGTGTCAGCTCTTCCATATCCTGTATCTCTTTGACCACCTCGCACCATTGTGTGGCCATAGGAGAACTGGAGACAGCCACCTCCTCGTGGTAGCTTTGTGTGCTGCCGCCACCAAGATGTTCCATAGGTATACTTGATCTTTACCTTTTAGTCCTTTGGGGACAAGACCCAAGACCAAATGCCTCAGAGCCAGAGTCTCTGATGGCGAGAACATATCCTCTAGGGCCTTTCTTATCCCCTTCCCAGAATTCTCTCAGTTTGGGGCACTGTCCCAGGATGTGCAAGTGTCCAGCCCTCTCCTCCCCACAGTCTCTCCAGCAGTGTGGCCCATAATCCTTGTCCCATTTGTTCTTCACCACCGGGGTAATGAAGAAGCAGTCTCCAATTTTCCATTTAAACTCTTTCCGGCTCTGTGAGTATGTGGTCCTATGTGCCTGTGTGAAGACTGCTTCCCAGTCTTTACCTGTGAGCTGTTCTCCCAGTTCCGCCTCCCATCTGCTCTTTAGGGGCGCTGCACTCCCCTTCCCTCTGTTTCTAAGGACCCCAAATAGTGCAGAGATACGTCCCTTGCTTCTCTGGTTTCTTATAATTTCTCCTCTGATGTTCCGGAGCTCGGAGTGCTCCACCACTGCACCAAATTGTTTCTGTAAGCTTTAAATATGGGTTCTAAGCTGTAGGTACCGGAAGTGGTCAGAGTGCCTCAGTTGAAATTGTGCTCTTATATCTGCAAATTCCCTAACTACTGCCCCATTCAGCAGCTGCCCCAGTGAATTCAGCCCCAGTCTACTCCACCTCCTAAATGTGAGATCCTGTCTGGCCGGTTCAAAGTCTCTTCCCCAGGCAAACTGTGTCAAGGGCCACAGTTCTCCCAAACATTTATGCTTTATCCAGACTCTGTGTACTGCCCTCAGCATGTTTCTGACAGAGGATAAGGTGGCCCTCTTATCTTTAAACAACACTTTTGGGTTAAAGATTCTTGCCTCCAGGGGCATTCCCTCTGTGTCCTCTCTCTCCATCCTTTTCCAGTGTGCCTCACATTCCGAGACTGACCACAGGAGAGCGCATTTCAATAACGCTGCCAGATAATAGTCTTCTGGGTTTGGAACTGCTCTGCCTCTGAACTTTTTGTTCTTTTGCATAAGCAGATTCTTAATTCTTGCTTTTTTATTAGCCCAGATGAATTTTGTAATCATACTCTGCCAGCTCTTAAATTGCTCCAAGTGATTTTTCTTGGTTAAACACTGAAAGAGACACAGGAACCGAGGCAAAATGTTCATAGAGACTGTTTCTATTCTAGAATGTAGGGGCAAATTAAGAAGTTACCACTTGTTCATGTCTTGTCTTAGATGCGCTACCAGGGGATCAAAGTTACTCATAAAAAGATGACCTAGATTTTTGGGGATGTACGTCCCTAGATATTTAATTTTGGGGGAATCCCATCTTATTGGGAGCATCTGTTGTATTTTAGCCAAGGGTGTATAAAAATGTTTTTAGTTTTTCTGTTTTATTTTTGTTTAGTGCATATCCTGAGAGCCTGCCAAACTTAGTTAAAAGATCCCACACCTTTGGCAGGGATTTTTCAGGGTCAGTCACATACAACAATATGTCATCTACATATAGTGAGATTTTTTGCTCTGTCTCTCCCATCAGAATACTTTTTATATTTAGGTCTTGCCTAATTGTCTGGGCTAGTGGTTCAATATATATTGCAAATAGCAATGGTGACATTGGACAGCCTTGTCTGGTCCCCTTCCCCAGTGTGAATCTTTGTGATATACCCCCGTTGACCCTAACATATGCCTGTGGAGCTGCATCTAAAGACTTAATTATGTCCATGAAGGTGTCAGGAAACCCAAACTTCTCCAGGGCCACAAACAAGAATCTCCAGTCAATTCTATTGAATGCCTTCTCGGCATCTAGTCCGAGGAGGCAGGCTGGGGTGTGGTGTCTATTTATCAGGTCTATTATATTTATTGTTCTCCTTATCTCTTCCTGTGCTTGTCATCCCTCTACAAATCCTGCTTGGTCTTCTAATAATTTGGGCCAGTAGTGGGTTAATTCTTTTTGCCAATATAGCTGTGAAGAGTTTGTAGTCTACATTTAATAGGGATATGGGCCTGTATGAACTACAGTCTTTCAAATCCTTACCTTCTTTAGGGATCACCATTATGGTGGTACAATTCCACGAGGGGGGTACTGGGTCTCCCTCTAACCATACAAGGTTATAAACCCTCTGTAGTATAGGAGTTGTCTCCTCAGCAAAGGATTTGTAAAACTCCCCACCGTACCCATCTGGTCCCGGACATTTACTAGGTTTAAGACGTTTAATTGCTGCTGCAGCTGTTATTTCTCCTGCAGTGATTGGTGCTATCAGTTCCTGTACTTGGGCCTCTGTAAGTTGGAGTAACTCCAAGTCTTTCAGGAATGTAGATGCGTCTTGCCTCAGGTTTTCTCCCCAGGCCCGGTAGAGGGTTTTGTAATAGGAGACAAATGAGCCTGAAATTTGCTTCCATTTGTGTTTAAGCGTACCTGTAAGTGGGTCCCTGATTCCTGTTATGGATGCCTTGGCTGCTCTTTGCCTTAAACGGTATGCTAGTTGTTTTGCCGCTCTAGCCCCTCCCTCATAATAGGTTTGCTTTAAGTAGTGTAGAGCTCTGTCTCCATATTATTTATCTTTTGAATCTTTGAATTATTTTAATTTTAGCATCCCGGTCTTTATTCCAATGTTCCTTTTGTTGTGTTTCTTGTGTCCTTAGTTGGTCTGTGAGGGACTGCATTTGTTTTAACCTCTTCCTTTTCTTACAAATAGCTAATTAAATTAGCTTTCCCCTGACCATAGTTTTGATGGTGTCCCACAAAATTTGGGATGTAGTGCCTGGTTTGTCACTTAGCTCCTTAGTCTGTGTGATCACTTTTCTGACCTCATCCCTTACTTCTTCGTCCCATAAGAGGCTTATATTAAGCCTCCAGTGTGCAGGTTTTTTGGGTAGTTGCAGGTCTACCTCCAAGAAGACTGGCTGCTGGTCGGACAACGTAGCTGTGCCCACCCACACTGAGTGACAGAGCTGAATGTCCCTACTGTATATAACTAAACATATCCAGCCTGGAGTATATCTTATGGCGTGGCGAGTAGTATGTGTACTCTTTTGCCAAAGGATATTTTTTCCTCCAAATATCCAACATACCACAGTCCCTCAGAATCTTGGCAAATTGGGCTGCTGTTTTATGCTCCGGGGTGGGGATCCCTGTTTTAGAGTCCAGTTTTCTTTTCATAACCAAATTCCAGTCCCCACCAGCTATTACTATTCGATTGGCCTTCTGGGCTATCAGCTGCATCAGATTGGAGTAGAAGGTGGCCTGCAACTCAGGAGGGGCATACACATTTACTAAGGTGAGCCATGCCTCTTGCACTTGCCCCACCACCAAAACATAGCGCCCCCAGGGTCCACCACCATCTTGGACTCCTCAAAGGGGCCACCAGCCGATATTAGCACTGCCACTCCCCTCTTTCTGCCTTTATCCAAGGATTCATGAATAAAGACTGGGAAGCCCCTTGTTTTAAGTTTCATTACTTCACTGGGGGATATGCAAGTCTCTTGTAGAAAAATTAAAATCACATTTCTGGTTCCGGAGAAATCTTTGAATCTGCTTCCTTTTTATGGGATGTGTAATCCCATTGACAATGTAAGACAAGACTCTAGTACTGACTATAGCCATTTTTTGAACTCATCCAGGGGACCACAATATTAATGGGGGGCCTCCCAGCCCTTTCTTGCCCCCAGTTCTTTTTCCTTACCTTTTCTCTGTCATAGCATGTCCCAGTGTTAACATTTTGTAACTTGAGTCGAGTTGCCTATCTATTATACCATGAGAGAGTGCATTAATTCCACTATACATGTTGCTATGCCTTCTGTGTTTCAATTGAAGGGCACAAGCCCATGGTTATGTGAGGGAAGAGCTCCTCCCCCACATCCTACATAAACCAAGCAGCACACTCCCGCTCTGCTTAGAGTGAATCGCACTCACCTGGCTCGGTGCTTCTGGTCCAGCGGCTGCACTCCTTTCCTTCCCCTTGCTGCTTCTCCTCTTGCAAGCCCCCGCTGTCTTTGGACTTTCTGCCGTTTGTGCTCCCCTTGTCATTTGTTTGTTTCTTGTCCTTTGGTGTTTCTTTGGGGGGGTCTTCCTGCAGCTTCCTTTCTAGCTGCGGTGCGCCTTCCTCCATGGTGACTTTCTAATCTGTCCTGCTTTGCTTTCCACCTGGCGCTCTACCCCTTTCCCATTACAAGCCTACTAGCAGCTGCCGCTCCATGCCGCACAGTTCGCTTTCCGGATGCCAAGCCCTACAGTCTCTCGCATCAGGCTGCTAGAACTCCCTGCTTACTTACTTGTGCTGCCTTCTTTTGCCTTTGTGCATGGTCATCTCGTGGCACCTGGCTCATTCCGGACTGCTCTGCTGCCTTAGCTCCTTGAAACTGCATTGCTGATATTCGTCTTGACTCTCCAGCTCGGTCGGCTCCACTTCACTTTCTGAAAGCGCTGGTACCTGCGGTCACGTACGCACTGCCCTCATACTCCAGAGATCTCTGATGCTCTTCCTCATTCCTTTGTGCGTACTTCATTTATCCATCGCTAGATGGCATTGTTACCCTCACTAACTCCCTACCTTGCTCTAGTAATGACCATCCATAGCCTTATATGTCACAGTTTTATTCGTTGGATTCTAGCACGGGCCATTACAGAACCTCTCCATATTTGCGGACATCTATAGGACGTTTGTAGGCTAAGGGCCTGTTTTGCTATTTTTTCATATACTTCCACTTGCATGTCTTACTGTACCCCACCATGAAGCATTTGCGGTCTGCCTTGGATGTTTCTCCATATGCAATTTGTATGTCTGTCACATGACATCACTTCTTGGCTGCTGTTCTTACTGCGCTCCTGTAGATCTGGCCTTGTCAGCTAGCTACCATTCTACTTACTTCTCAACAGACCTCGAAGGTCTAGCCTGCTCCCATCCTACCTTGGGCTTAGACATACTCTCTTGCTTCATCAGCTGTCGTTCTCCCTGTGCATTTCAGCCGAGGATCTAACAGCCACATTCTACTGCTAATCTGACCTATGCACAGATCCGAGCTTACCGCTTGATTACCCTTAGCTTGCCCTATTCATATACCTGTCTAATGGTCCAACACTACTGGCTTTCTTCTTGAGGCTTTTACTTATCCTCTGACCTACGCATGGCTTAGCTACGCATACTAGCTTCCATGAGGCTAGTTGCTACTCTGCTTACCTTATCAGCCGACCTACGAGGGGTCCAGCTGTGCATAGTAGCTCACGTGGGGCTATCTGCACTCCTTACCTACCTCACCAGCTGACCTACGAGGAGTCCAGCCATCATACTACCTTCGTAATGCTTACTATCATACTACTCATCTTACCTGCTGACCCACGGGGGGTTCAACTGCGCATCAAGCTTACGTGGGGCTTGATGTCTCTACTATTTTATCAACTGACCTTTCTACAAGTCCACTTAATTACATTGCTTGCTCACACTACCTGCTTCACTCATACAGGGCCAAACGTCATCACAACTACCTCCCCACTAACCATTTATGGTTCATCGGCTGTCCTACATGTGGTCTAGTCCTACTTCCTAATTCATTGGGCTTTGCGCCTCGTCAGTCCATGATACTCTGATGGATTCATTCATTCAGGCCTGCTTCAATTCCCCTGGATGCTTCATGCCAAGCTATTACACCTTCTTCAGTGTTACTACTACCATATGCCTACTTGTACTACTGTCCAACCGATCCCTAGGACATGAAAGTCTACAGCGTCTTCTACACCTCATCGAAAATTCTGCACAGTCTCAAACCTTCTGCTTCATGTGCCTCTCATCAGCTCGAGCCTGGAGCTTCGACTACATCTACTTCCGTCTGCCTCGTCAGTGTTGAATTTAGCTACTGCCTTCATTTCAATTTGCCACGAATCGCCCAGCCTATGCCGGTTTTCATGCCTCATCGCCGCGGCCTTCATTTGCTAACCTTACTTTACAGAACTTGACCTACTGTTCCTTCTTCAAACACCGATCCTGAGCTTTTTCCTGCATCTCCTCTGCGAAGTCACCCTCACCTGCTGGTATGCTTCACCATTCTGCAACTCATCGTGTCACATTCCTATCAACTATGGATTCCACTCTACGTCAATCCAGCTTATGGCTTCTCGAACTTGGAGTTTACTACTTGGATGCTTGCCTATTTACCTGACTCATCACGTCTCAGTACATCTTCAGTTCTCACTTTCTGGATTTCAGCCCTGAACCATCGCGACCGCCTATCATTTACCTATTTATTACACCATGCCACAGTCTTTCATTGAAATGCCTGCAAGCTCACCTAAGGTAGCTTATAAGTGGTGCGTATGATGAAATCAATTACATGCTCATACACATAAGGAAGCAATACTCATTATCAATGCCATACATTCTCAGCACTCAATCTCTTTGGATCTATGTCTCGTACCTGGCATCCCCTACCTACATCAAACTTGCAAGATTCTGCTCAGTGCTCATTCGGCAGCTTCCAAGGTTGCTTTGTCCAGCATCGGACTGAAGATCCATTAATCCCATCACCCTGCCAAGCCCGGTTTGGGCCTGGAGGTTCATATACCTTTACTTCCAACCGACTTTCTCCTAGCTTGGTGTTCACTCTAGGACCATATACTGCCTTTTTATCTTACCTCTCCAGCTGATGGATAAGCTGCACATCTCCCAGGAACTAGCTGCCACGTTCTATTACTACCAGCACATCTCTGCAGGTCTGACTGTACTTTCATGTTACCTGGAGCTAGCCACCTCTCTCCTTACCTCACCAGCTGATGGTTAGGCTGCACATCTCACCGAGGGACTAGCTGCCATGTTCTATTATTTCCAGCAGACCTTCATAGGTCTGGCTGCGCTTTCATGTTGCCTGGAACTAGCCGCCTCTCTCTCTTACCTCACCAGCTGTCGGATAAGTTGCGCATCTCATTGGGGGACTAGTTGCCATGTCCTATTACTGCTGGCAGACCTTCGTCAGTCAGGCTGTGCTTCCTGTTACCTGGAGTTAGCAGCCTCTCTCTTACCTCACCAGCTGACTGATAAGGAGCGCATCTCACCGAGGGACTAGCTGCCATGTCCTATTACTACCTGCAGACCTCCGTAGGTCTGGCTGCATTTTCATGTCTTCTGAAACCAGTCTCCCACCTACTTATCTCTCCAGCTGTTGGATAAGCTGTGCGTCTCGCCGAGGGATTAGCTGCTCTGTTCTCTTACTTCACCTGACCAACTTGGTGCATTTACTTGCTACTATCCTTACAGCCTGCCCTGATTCTAGCTCAGCTCTTCGGCCGTTGCCTTCTACATCATCACCTAAGCATATACTCTGCTCATTCTGTACACGGATGCTGAACCTTTGATTTGGATCTCCTCTCCGACGTCCTCCTTCCCTGCTGGAATGCTTCATCGCTTGCAATTCGTCATTTCAACTCATATCGTCTTCCTTCTGGCCTGCTCATGGATTCTCGGAGTTGCAGTTTACTACTTGGATGTTTGCTCTATTCACCTGACATGTCACGATTCTATACACCTTCGGTTCTCAGTTTCTCTGGACTGGGTTCTACTATTTGGGGTTCGGATTCGCCGATTAAATATTTAGGATTACTCTCCTTTAGCATGCCCAGAAGGACGGGCAGGTCAGTAGCCATGGGTCCTCAGAGGTCCCCCCCGGGGGGTTTTCCTCTCCTGCGTGCTACTGGTCACACTCTCCGGAGCTGGAGGAGGTGATCATCTGCTACTCATATTATTGGGGGTGTATTCCTGCTCGACTCCTTCATCAGTCGGATACAGAACAATCGTTGATATCATTTTCTTTTGTGGGGTCTCATAATAGTAGACAAGCTTCCTCCCTACAGGTGGGATACAGAGAAAAGCCAAAACCATCAAATAATAACAAACAATTCTCAGTTCAAGCATCCAAGCTCATTACTCATACTATCCGATTCATACGTACTATAATCATTGACTTGATCATGTTCATGCTGAAGTACCTAAGCACAAATCACCCATACTACTTGTACCTAGCAACCATTGTCTACTTAACAGCTGGCCTCTGCATCCAACAACCATCTTCATCATCCAGCTACAGCATGTAACATAAGCACTGAGATATGAACCACACATGAATACCTTCTGGAAAGAAACCATTTCATAAACTGTTTTCTAAGTTGCGTTAACTTAATATAACATTGTAAACTGTCTCCACTAGGTGGGAGTATAACCTCAATTAACTGTAAAAAACCTTGTTCCTTTATTTCTGCCAACCGGACAACAAACCTAAGATGAACTAAGAGTCTTTGTTTAGGAACCTGTAGATCTAAAAGGCACTTTTCCATCTTTCCCCATTTTAGGAGTCTAATGGGGAACTCACTTTTCTTTAGGTGGTGGTGCCCCCGACCTCAGTATGGTCTGATCGAGGGTCCCCCTTTCCCTTTGTGTTAAAGGTATTCCCACTGGATAAACACCCTGCTTACCTTACTGTGGCTTCCATGGTCAGCGTGGGGTGGTCTTTCCACACTGGGTAGCATCCTCTCCAGGACTACTGACCCTTGATGGAGCATAGAGCTCTGCCAAGTAATGGGGAAATCCCAGGGTCTCAGCCCTCCCCCTGGAAAATGACCGACATCAGCAGTATGAAGAACAACCAGATCCAGTTGCTCATCTCTATAGCATGTACCTCCAATCTGCCCTTTACCTGTTTACCTAGGCAGAGGGGAGGGGCCCAATTTACCACAGCACCTCTTAGCTATTATTTATTGAACCCCTCCTCTCACTGCATATGTAGTATATTTTTTTGTATTGACTAATTTCCCTCAGCACCTTTTTAAGCCCCCCTTACCGGTAGAATATTTTCCATCCGTCTGCTATTGCCACCCCCCAAACAAAGAAGTGGGCAGCAAACAGTAAGTAATGCCATGTAGATCCTGACAGACTTCGTCCAAAAGAGAGGGAGAGAACAGAGAAACACAGACCTTAGCAAAAAAAAAAAAGGCTCTTCCCCGAAGAGACGTGAAAAGAAAGGGGGAAATAATTTCTTTAACTCAGGACACCCCACCTGCCATCTTCCGCTATGAGTCCAATACTATTGCTCCAAAGTCCGTTACAAGTCTCAGGGGGAAGCAACTGTTTCAGCAGGTTGTCACTCAAAGAGACGAACGAGGCTCTTGTACCATCGCCTCGCTCCCGCCCCTGTGAGTCTCCACGTCCTTTTCCTCATTTCTTTTCCCTTTGTTTTTGGCCCCCTCCCTCATATCCAAACCTATCTCCCACCCCGAGCTGCCATCAGATGTACAGTACCTTAGGAAAGCTTGAAAGTCTGGAGTCCTCCGTGCTACAGTGGGAGTGGGGGGGGGGGCACAACTCAGTCATTGCCCTCGATTCTTTCAGCTCAGACTCAGGATGCAGAGTTAGGTGTGTTACTTGGAGATTCCAGCAGGTTCTTCGCTCTGTCCCTCCTCTCTCTGGCTACGATGGAATCTATCTGAACCGCTGAACTGTAGTGCTTCAAAGTGGTGCAGATGTCAGTGTGTAGGGTTGAAAAATAACTCTTGGCAGGCTGGCTGGATGCTGTAGCTCCTTTCCACGCCACTGACCACGCCAATCGAAGGAACTCTTTTTCCAATCTCTCCTTCACTAGACTCGGGACTGTGAGGCCGATAGATTCTAGATATGGTGTGGCTGCCACCAGATCTTCAAAAACTTTGGTGCCTCCGTCCATTTCTGTTCTAAGGCGGGCTGGATATAAAATCTGGGCCTTTAAATTTTTTCCCCCGTAGCTGTTTCAGGATGGGCCATAGAACTTTCCTGCTTTCCTGGACCATGTTCGTGTAGTCGTTGTCAATCTGGATGCGACTGTCTCCATACAATATGGCATTTCTTCATCAGGCTCGCTTCAGGATCTCTTCTTTAATATTGTAAGATGTGAGCTTTGCCACAAAAGATCTCAGATGGGCCACTGGGTTTGTTGGCTTCCTCACCAGGGACTGATGCACCCTGTCCGTCGTTAAGTCAAATTCTGCTGGGAGGTTTAAGGCCTCTCGGAGCACCTTCTGCTGAAAAGTAATTGTGTCAGTGGCCCTGTCCTCTCCGCCCTCCAGGATATCATACACCCTGATGTTTTGTCGACAACTCCTGCCCTCTAAATCATCCAGTTTAGTGGTAAGTACTCTTTCTCTTGCCAACAGGAATAACAGGAGTCTGTCATGGCAATCCGTCTGCTCTTAAATGTTAGTCAGACACACTTCTGTCTGATCCATGCGGTGCTCGATTTTATTAACATCTTTCCGTGGGTCCGATAATGAGTCGATTTTTTAACAGTTCTGGCTGTTTGTTTGATAGAGGCCACTAGTTGTGAGCACTCATCCGCCTCGGCACTAGACATTTTTGCCTCAAGGTCTTCTCCCGCTCTCAAAGGATTTGTTGCTTTCTTTTCATGCTGTAACATGGTGTACAGCTTCTGTACAGGAGTCTGCTGATTCCTTGTATGGAGCCCTTTCGAACGAGTTGATTTGGCTGGGGATTGCCTTGCTTTTCTTTGTGGATGCCGTTAGATTTATTCTCAGGCGATGAGGAGCTCAAAGTTAAGCCGCCATAAAACCGCTGACGTCACCGGAAGTCCCAACCACACATGAGTTTAATGTTAGCTGTTGTTTATTGTTATTTAGTTTTGGTTTAGCAATGTCACAGAACAGTAAATTAAGAACAGACATGGTTAATACAGTGCTGATAGGTCAAAACTGATACATCATAAGGGCTGGGATTAGAACTCAGATCCTGCAAGACATTGAGAAATGAAAAGTCAAGGTCATAGTTGGGAGGCTTTTATGCATGTCTTCTCTCTTTGTTTCCTCCTACTCCTGTATAATGGATAAAATGTTCCTACCACTTAGATGAGATGAGTGGATGGAATAGACAGGGAGACCTGGATATGAGGAGGGAAAAACAAATTAACTGTGTAACCTGTAACAGTATAATTGTCTTTTCATTGATGTAAATAAAATTGACCAATATTATACAGAAGTAAAAAAAAAAAAAAAGATGTGGCAATTTACCCAGGCCTTTCAGGCCATATGAAACGTAATGGGTATGACTGCCCCGCCACCACACACCCCCCTTCCCGGTTCAGGTTCCAGAGCGACAACTGTTCGTTCCTGGAAGAGAAGGAGGATTATTATGAGGAGGACAACTTAACAGAGCCTGATGTCTCACCAGAGTAGGAATTCTGTTTTCCCCTGAGGGTTAATGAGTATTATTTCTCCTTTGTAAGAGAAATGGCGGACACCCTCAACATTCATTTTACTAAATGGCATGCTGTAGATGTACTTGCCAGGTGACGTGCAGGATTTGGGTTGGTAGTACTTCGGTTGCTGTCCTGGTGTGCCCCTGTATGAATTTAGCTACCTTTGTCTGGGGCTGTTTACTGGTGATCACCTACTCGAAGAATTGGGCTGTATGAAGGAGATAACATCCAAAAAGAAAAGACGGTTGCTTGCCGGTAACACAAGATCTCCTCCATACAGCTACGCTTGACCCACCCACCATCCCCTGGACTCACAAGTGTTTGTGTTTTACTCCATGTTCATTCCTCCTCCCAACAGGTGCACTAGGCTGCGTAGACTTACTGTGCCTTTCATACCTTCTCACAGGTGTTTTGGGGTTATCTTTTGTTGCTGTTACAAAATTTTTTTTATATACAGTTTATTTTTGTCAGTTTTTCACAGATAGACAACAGAAGAGGACTAACAACAGTGGAAAACAACTGTCATACAGTTCTGAAATTCCTGTTGCTTTTAACCCCCCCAAAAAATCTACTGTTTATGTTTTTACCATGTCACTGCAAATTCTTCCTCTCCTCGCTGGCAAGCAAAAAGAAAATGGGGGTGTTCGGGCCTGACTACTTCATATATACCACATCTTAGGTTAACCCTATCATACCAAAAATGTTTTGATTTCTATGGGAACCTAGTGCCTCCAGCTTAAAGGGGAAGGGAAGTGTGCCATGTGCCTCATAGCCTGAAAGAGGTACAATGTATTGGGCTTATGTGTCAGCAATCTGAAGATGCTGTATTTTTCAATGTGCCTATGCAACTTGGTATTGTGTTATGCTTGTGTAACTTATGTAGTCTTTGGCTGTTCGCCTCTCTATCTGTGGGATGTACCACCCTGTAGGAGTATGAAGGCAAGGAACCCTAGAGGAGGGTTCCACCCCTAGAGGTGCTGCGGGAATGATTCCCTTGGCTAAAGATACCTTAGGAAGGAGCCCACGAGAGAGAGAGAGAGAGAAGCCACTGGAGGAGGAGGGGTGGATGGAAAGCAATGAAAAATGATCGAGGGAGGAGTGAGGAAGAGCAGCCCTTTTATGGCCTGAGCAGAGGCCTGGTTAGTTGCTCCGCCTAACTGAACTACAGGCTTAGCCTTCCAATTCAATGTGCCTACGCAACTTGGTATAGTGTTATATTTGTGTAACGTAGACAGTCTTTGGCTTTTCACTTCTCCATCCATGGGATATACCACCCTGTAGGGGTACAAAGGCAAGGAGCCCTAGAGGAGGGTTCCACCCCAGAGGTGCCACGGGAATGACTCCCTTGGCTAAAGGTACCTTAGGAAGGAGCCCAAAAAGAGTGTCGAGTAACACACCTGAGGTGCTGAATGCTCATCAGAGTTGAAAACCTGTATGTAGGTCAGTTGGTAGTCTGGTCAGGAGCTTAAGTAGAGTAGGCAGGATACAACGGTTGGATAGTGACCCGCTCATAGGTCTGAATGTAAAGCAAGGAGACATGGCTTTCTAAGGAGAGAGGGAACAGCTAAGAGGGAGAGAGGAAAATCTATGGGGCACCATCCAACTCCATCCAACAGAGGAAACAGGACTGCATGACCTAGGGAATATTACTACATCTATCTAGGTTTTATGAACATTGGCAAGGAGGAGAGGAAAAAAACCCTTTGAGGAGGAAATTTCTGGGGATCCAAGGCCTAGGTTGCCTTCCCTCCAGGCTTTGGGACATTTTTTTTCCCCACAGAGGTTTTTATCCTCCAGAGCACCAGTAGGTGGCTTCCACCCTCCCAACGGAGGGACTCTCTCTCCAGTCCCATCGCTCCTGCACTTGCCAATCCCTGGGAGTTCCCCTGTTGATTGCCCCCCCGCGGCGGGACCAGGAAGGAGGTTGCTGGCTTCTCCTCCCTCTCAGAGACCCAATCCAGAATCCAGGGATGGCCCTCCGCAGCAGCGGACCATCATTGAGCCTGACAGGCTCAGTTTCCTCCATTTTTCCCAGGTCCCCCTTCCCCGACTGATGTGAGGATGTCAGATTGAGCCTACCACCTCGTACTGCCCTCCAGTCACTGCCAGAGGGCAGTCTCCCCCCTGCTGACCCCCGGAAGCCGGGCTTGTTCCCAAACCTGGGTCACCGGCATACGAGGTGTAGCAACCAGTGCCTCAATCTCGAACGCCACCAGGCCAGCACAGGCTTTGGGACATTTTAGCTTAGTGATGACTCTGCTACTACAAAGTAGTAGACCAATCCAGGGGTGAAATTCCAATTTTGGGGAACACTCTTGCTCTATCCCTCTAACAGTAATGCTGCGAAGGGTTGCGAGTGATCTCTGCAACACGGGGCACTTGGTGCCAACCTCCAAGGTGGGAGGAGGAAAGTAATGACTGCCAAGGTACTCTGCTGGCCTACCAATCTAAGAACAAACCAGGTGAACCAGAGGCAGTTGTAGGGAGACTAGCTTAAAGTGTGCCTCCGAACCTGCTCAGGCAGCTAAAGGGGCCCTTCCCATGAGAGCCCCACCACTCACCACTGAAGTCTTAAATGCTACATCTAGAGGTGCTGTTGGTACAGTTGATGATTGAAGGTCCACCCGGAGTGAGGACATTCCCACTATGGGCCAGATGAGAAGGACCCTGCTCAGAGCTTCGCATGCTCAAGATGCAGACTTCATGGGTGCAGAGCGAGACCATTGGCCACAGGGCTAGCCCTGAGTTCTGGAAGTAATGGACATGGCTGGCATGTCTCCGTAATGTGGAGAGAAAGTAGTCACAATGTAGAACGGGACCCGCACATGGGTCATACCTGGATGATTGCTGACGACAGAGAGACCTTCACGTAGGTCAGACTGAGCATTAGGGACCCTCGCATGGATCCAATTAAGGCAGACAGCATTTGCGACCACAGGAATGCATGACAACCAGGTCCATTAGGAAGCCAAATTAGAAGTGAACTGAATGTTATGAATGAGAGAAACGGTAAGGCCGGGTGAAGTCAACGGCTGATGGTTAGGTAGGAGGAGGCTGCGAAGTGAGACGGTGCCAGTGGATGTATGATAGGGAGGAATGAATTGACATGCTAAGTGCGCTAATGCTATGAAGGCTATGTGGAGCAGCAGTAGAAGGCCAGGTGAGCCATCGACCGATTAAATATATGATACAGTAATTATGAAGCTGCTCCCACTGCCTGAAGCCACGGTGCCCGCTGCAACAACGCAGTCCCCCACCATGGGCAAAACAGAGAAGCCACAAAGGAGCACCATGACACCAAACAGCTAATGAAATCAGTAAGATAAAACAAATTGATTAAGTACCAGGAGCTGGAGCTGAGCTGACAGCTGTAGCCGGGCTGACATGCCAGCTGGGTAGCATGTTGTGGAGTAAATACATAGCATGATAAATACAGATGAACCATTGATCATTAAGATAAAATAAATAAAATACGAGCAGCCAAAGCAGGGCCGATTGAATTAGTACAGTGAATTGAACCCAAAATAAGAAGGAAAATAAATTGAGAGAATGCCAGCAGCAGTAGTAGTTGGCTGACATGGCAGCCATAATCAAGGCTGACCTACCTTGAAGGCCAAAACACCAAGTGAAAGGGAGCACAAGAAAAAAAAATGGAATACAGCCGACCCACTGGGACCAGCAGGAAGCCAACTAATGGGAGCAGTGCAAAGGGCTGAGCGCTGAGGTAATGCAGCAACTGAAACTGAGGAAGGGAAGAGGCAAGGCAAGCTGACAGAAGGGAAGCAGGGTGAAGCCACGGTCGAACCAGACCGGCAAGGGACAGATGGAAGCAGAATGCTGAGCAGGCTGAGACAAGCAGCAGGAAAAGAGTGAGCCACAGCAAATGGGAACACCTCCCAAGGACGCAGAAGGTCCAAAAGAGGTATGACAGGACTGGGGATGGGGAGACACAAATGCAAGGGAAGAAAGGAAGGCGGACGCAAGTGAGCGGCAGATGAGAAGGGGACCGCCAAGGAGCGGGAGGGGAGTGAGAAGCAAATGGAAATGGGAGGGAGTGGGGAAGTGGGCAGACAAACACTGGGAAGTGGAACAACAACCACAAAGGGAGTGGGGAGAACAGGACCGAGGGACATGGGGCAAGCAGCAGAAGGAAGGTGGGGGGACACAAACGGCTGCAGGGAGAGTGGCAGACACAGAGAAAGGAGGAAAAATGACAGGAGAGGCAGCCGGTGGCCGGAGGTGAAGGGCAGAAGCAAAGAAAGGGACAAGAGAGAGGGGGCAGAGCCTCTGACCACAATGAAAAATAATCGAGGGAGAAGTGAGGAAGAGCAGCCCTTTTATGGCCCAAGCAGGGGTGTGGTTAGTTGCTCCACTCCACTGGACTACAGACATAGCCTTCCAAAAATATCTATATCATCTGTAAATTAAATGAGAGCAGTAGCCATTTCATGCAATCTTGAGGCATAAAGTAATGTTACTGAGGGGAAAGCAATGCTTAGCAACATTCATATTCCCCCTCGGTGACATCACTTTCTGTCCCATGATCTGTTTTAACCATCACTGTCAGTCCAGCCTCCTTTTGGGTCTTCCTGCCACCACCGGCCTTCTTTTTAGACAAAGACCTGCTGGGGAGTTTTTTAAGCTCCAAAATCAATATTTTAAACAAGATCCAACCTTATCGGAACCTAAATAAAGGTTCTGATACGGTTGTTTTACAGAAAATGGCAAAGGTTCTGGGTGGTTCTGAACTTATTCAAACTACTACTCCTTCCCTTTCTGTGTGTAGCCCCTTTAAGCTCCCAGCCGTACTAGTCACAGCGCTGCGCCTCCTTTTACAGGCCACTTTTTACAAGTAGTAACCTGGGGAGGTGCAGGGGACAGTACCAGGCTTGTGAGGGCTGCCACGCTTCTGAAAAGGACGGAGCAGTGACCCCGCACCCCTTTCTGACTGCTTGCAAAGATGTGCGTGAG
Source organism: Neoceratodus forsteri (assembly GCA_016271365.2). Classification (NCBI taxonomy): domain Eukaryota; kingdom Metazoa; phylum Chordata; order Ceratodontiformes; family Ceratodontidae; genus Neoceratodus; species Neoceratodus forsteri. The sequence goes on from CM028137.1 coordinate 359,416,290, forward strand.
TGCTTGGGAAGGGGTTGCGACCTGCACTGCGCATAGCTCAAAGGCATCACAATGTGAGCAGCAGCACTGAGGGGTCCCAACGACTGTTCTGCAGCACTCAGAGTGACTCAATGGAGGCCAAAAAAGGGAAAGGCATCACAAAAAGTGCAGTCCTCCCCCACTTAGAAGTCCCAGCTTCAGAGTGCTTTTTTGCACATAACTAGAGTCATGAATGAGAGCCAGAGAGTACATTCTAATACCAATTCTTGCTCCAATGAGCTTCATCGATTATTTACCTGATTCTCGGCTAGCGCCTGCTTGGCCATGTAATGCTCTCTCTTCACTTTGATCTCCACAGACTCCGGAATATCGGGCACCATAAGGTCAATCATGCGGGCAACGAAAAACACCACATGCTAAAAAGAAATAAAAGTTGGGGGTTAATTGTTAGAGCCTACAAGCAAATATTTCAGTCACTAGCAAACTGAAGGCCTATAAAGCTGGAGGTGTTTGCCTGTTACCTTTCTGCTCTTTTTATAAATCCTGTACTGGGTGCAACTCAGGGACTGTACAGAAATGGCGTACCAATCAGAAACTGTACAGAAATAGTGTGCAAATCAGGGACCACACAGAAGTAATGTGTAAATAAGCGTGCAACTCGAGAACTGCAGATAAATGGTGTACAAATCAGAAACTGTACAGAAACAGTGTGCAAATCAGGGGCCACACAGAAGTAATGTGTAAATAAGTGTGTAACTCGAGAACTGCACAGAAGCGATTCTCATAAGGGGCTAGAAGAAGGAAGCAGTTCATTTCAGGGAAGTGACTGCTGATTTTTGATTTACTGCTGTTATTGTTTCTTTTGCAGTTTATTGTTGCTTTCAGTTGGTACCAGGTTGCTTTCTGGATTCATTTGGAAAGTTACCTGTCAGGGGGATTTTGTAGGTGCAGCTGAGTGTTTCTGTGGGGGTTTGCTGGTGTGGCTGATTGTCTCCGGTGGTCAGGAGGGAATACTCAGTTTCAGTTCAGTGCAGAACCTGCTCATTGCTGGTTATTAGTTCTTTTATACTTCTTATTTCACTTGGGAAACAGTTCTGCTTATCTTGTGTTTTTTGTTAAGCCATTAACTTTCTAGGGCAAGAACTGTGTTTTGTCTAGCCCTGCAGCTTGGGGAGGGGTGCTAACTGTTTGATCTGGCTCCTCAGCAGAGCTACTGGTAACTGATACCTGGAGGTGGGGCTGAGTCAAAAGGGTATAGCTGTTTACCCGCTGGATTCTCATAAGGGGCTAGAAGAAGAAGGAAGCAGTTCATTTTAGGGAAGTGACTCCTGATTTTTTTCGGTTGTTTCTTTAGCAATTTATTATTGCTTTCAGTTGTTACTAGGTTGCTTTCTGGATTCATTTAGAAAGTTACCCATTTGGGTGATTCTGTAGGTGCAGCTGAGTGTTTCTGTGGGGGTTTGCTGGTGTAGCTGATTGTCTCTGGTGTTCAGGAGGGCCCCCAACCCCTAGCGCATCACTTCCTTTATACCGTTAACCTGTGACATCATACGATACCAGCTGACTGCATATACACACTGTAAGCCATCTTATTTCAGTACATAACATAGGCACACACCAAACCCTGACATAAATCTACATTCCTTGATACATTATACCACTAAAGAGTATTACATAGATACATACATAGACAGTGTCGGCAGATAAGGGCCTATGGCCCACCCAGTCTGCCCATTTAAGTTTGTAAGTTCAGTTTATGTTTTCCAGGAAGTCTGTTGCCCCTTACCCCTGACCTCCAGAATTCCTTTATGTCTATCCCACGCATTCTTAAATCCCGTGATTGTTTCAGCCCCCACCACTTCCTCTGGCAGGGTGTTCCACTTGTCCACCACCCGTTCTGTGAAGAAATTCTTCCTCACGCTTCCTCTGAATCGTCCTCCTCCAACTTCATCCCATGCCCTCTAGTCCTGGAACATCTTTTTGCTTAAAATAGTGCATTCCTGCACCCTGTTCCTCCCTGTAAGATACTTGTATGTCTCTATCATATCCCTCTCTCCTCCTCTTCCTCCAGGGAGTACATGTTCAGTGCCTTCAACCTGTCCTCATAGGACTTGTGATGCAATCCATGCACCATCTTTGTTGCCCTCCTCTGAACCTTCTCTACCCTGTCTATGTCCTTATGTAGGTAAGGTCTCCAGAACTGCACAGTGTACTCCAGGTGCGGCCTCACTAGTGTCTTGTATAGTGGAATTATGACCTCCTTTTTTCCTGCTGGTGATGCCCCTGCCTATGCATCCCAGCATCCTATTTGCTTTACCTGCTGCCTTGTCACACTGTTTCTGCCTTGAGGTCATCAGAGATGATAACTCCAAGATCCCTTTCCTGCTTGGTGCATGCTATATCCTCACCCCCAACTGATATATTGTGCCAGGTTTTTGTGCCCCATATGCATTATCTTGCACTTCCTTGCATTGAATTTCAACTGCCAAACCCTGACCATTCTTCAAGTTTCTGCAGGTCCCTTCTCATTCTGTCTACACCCTCTGGTGTGTCTACTCTGTTACAGAGCTTTGTATCATCAGCGAACAGTGAAATTCTGCCTTCTAGGTCCCAGCAATGTCACTGATGAAGATATTGAATAGTACCGGTCCCAGCACTGATCCCTGTGGTACCCACTGGTCACTCTTCCCTCTGTGGAGTGACAGCCATTTACCACCACCCTCTGTGTCCTGCTGCCCAGCCAGTTACCTACCCACCGCACTACTGTCCTGCCCACACCCATATTCCCCAGTTTGTGCAATAGTCTTCATGTGGCACAGTGTCAAAGGCCTTGCTGAAGTCCAGATAGGCCATGTCCACTGCCCTCCCTGATCCACCTCCCTAGTCACCCAGTCAAAATTCAATGAGGTTGGTCTGACATGACCTTCCCTGGTGAAACCATGCTGCCTTGGGTCCTGTAGTCCATTGACAACCAGATGTTCCACCAATCTCTCCTTCAGTAGTGCTTCCATGATCTTCCCCACTACCGAGGTGAGGCTGACTGGTCTGTGTCCCCGCTTCCTCTTTTGTTCCCACTTTTGTATAAGGGGACTACATCTGCTATCCTCCGTCTTTGGGTACCTCCTGTTTCTTGTGATCGCTAAACAGGATAGCAAGAGGTTCAGCCACCACCTCTTAGTTCTTTAAGGACCCTGGGGTGCACCCCATCTGGCCCCATTGCTTTATCAACTCTTACTACTTCCAGTTCCTTCAGGACCCTTTCTCGTGTAAAGGGACTTGTGTCCATTTTGCACCATTCTCACCCTTGTACTCCATTCAGACCCATTACCCTCCTCTTCCTCAGTAAAGACTGAGCAGAAATACCTGTTCAATATGTCAGCTTTACTGTTGTCATCCTCCACACAGCCCCCATCCTCCCCCTTCAGTCTCACTATCCCTCCCTTTGCCTTTCTTTTTTCACTTATGTACCTGTAAAAGGTTTTGTCCCCTCTACCCACTGATTTTGCAATGTGTTCTGGAGCAAGGATAGTAGAAGAAAGATGATGGGTGTGGTGCTTTGCAATGGATGTGGTGCAGTAGGCAGGCACCTCTCTGTATTGAGGGAGGAAGTAGCTGGACTCCGAGCAGAGCTGGCAAGGATACAGGCAACCTTTCCCCCATACAGAGACCATCACGTCCACCATCACTCCCTCAGAAGTTGCCAGGAAGTAGGGAATGATGGACTATGGTGGGCTTGGTGAGGGTGCGGAAGTCAGCATGGAGGCACATCCCCCAGCCGGTGGCACTTCACAACTCATATGCCATCTTGGCAGAGCATAGAGATTACGCAGCATCTCCGGAAGTGAATACCATGGGGGTCAAGGGGGTCATCCAGGATGGAACTCCAAGGGCACATGCAAGAACACACAGAAAAAGGAAGCAAATCCTGGTTGAGGACTCCTTGTCCCCGGGATTGGACTGGGGTCATGTAGCAGTGGTGAGTGGGAGATAATGTGCCTACCTGGAAGCACAATTTGGAAGGAGGGCACAGGAATCCTTAGGATTTCAAGGGTGGTAGCAAGGAGGGGGGAGCCAGATGTCATTATTCAACTGGGACTAATGACATGGCCAGAGAGGGGGGTAGATGTAGGAAGAGTACAGGAAGAGTTCCGGGAGCTGGGGAAGAGTCTTGATCAAGTAGCACACTCTTTCACCTTCTCGGAAGTGTTACTTGTCCATGGCAAGGGGGAAGGAAAGGACATCTGCATCACTGAATTCAACAAATGGCTGAAGAAATGGTGCGGAGAGGTGGGGTATGGCTTCACTGTGGACTGGAACCTCACCTGGAGGGGTGAAGGACTATATTCTCTAGATGGCCTGCATCTATCCAGTTAAGGCAAAGGTATCCTCTCTGAGAAGTTTAGGTGCATCCTTAGTGATCCTTTAATCTTGCCAAGGGAGGAGGCATAGACAGTCAAGGGGATTGTCATAGCCCCCCTCCCTACAGCACATAACTGAAAGCAGTGAGGACCTAATAACTAGCATATCTAACTGTAAAACTACCATAGTTACAGTGGGGAAGAGAACAGAAGGTACATCACTAATGCAGTGCAGGGCAAAAACCAATAAACAAGGAACATTAACGGGGTACACAGAGTGGAAGGTCATGTGCGCAAATGCCTGCAGTCTGGGAAACAAAATCTCAGACCTAACAGCACTGATGACAGACACACACCTGGACATTGTGACTATTACGGAGACATGGTACACAGGGAACCATGACTGGGATGCAGCCATACCAGGGTATACACTTTTTAGAAAGGATAGGGAGGGGGAGAGGGAAGGAGGGGTTGCTATGTTTGTAAAGGAAGGGATCACAGCTACGAAGGTTCAGGGATCTAGGGGGGAAGAAGCAGAGGCATTGTGGGTCACTCTGGAGTCAGGGAATAAAACAACCCTCCGTGCTGGAGTAATTTACAGGCCTCCTGTGCAAGGGAAGGGATACAGATCTAGTATTAGTGGAAGCTATCCATAATATGGCAGCCAAAGGGGAAGTACTACTAATGGGTGAATTCAACATGCCAGATGCAGACTGGAATACCCAGACTGCAAGTACATCAAGCAGCAGGGACCTCATGTATGGGGCAAACCTAAGGCAGCTGATGGTTGAGCCCATCAGGAAGGGGGCTGTATTGGACTTAGTGCTGACAAATGGGAACAGAATCATGGATGTTGAAGTGGGCAGTCCCCTTGGTACCAGTGACCACAGAATTGTGTGGTTTAAAGTCAACACGTTGGCAGAAGAAAACTAATCAAAGATTAAGATCCTAGATTTCTGGAAGGCCAACTTCATGGAGATGGGAAAACAGCTCAGAATTGCAATGGAAGCAGAAGATATGGGGGGAGCTGGCCCGTGGAGGGGGAGCTGGCCCGGTGGCGCTGAGGGTTGAGGTGCTGGATACCACACCTCGTGCCACACCCGGTGACCTGGGTTCAGGAACGAGCCCAGGTCACTGAGGGTCAGCTGGAGGGAGAATGATTGAGCATCCTAGGGACTGCTCTCATTCTCTGGGGAGTGGAGGGTGGGTACACTGTGGCTCTGTCGGCTCCTGGTGGTGGCTGGGGGTTGCTACAAGTGGCAGGTCGACATGGAGACGATATGAGCGGCGTCGGATGTGTGATACGTGGGAGCACACACAATCGCGTCACTGATGCCACTGCACACTCATGCCGGGGAGTAAAGGGGATCTACATGCTAAAATACCTTGGTGCACTACATGATGGAAGGCCCAGCAGCACCACACTACTCCGATTCAGGATGCTCCCTCTGGATCCTGACCCCCAGCTTCCGTGGTGGTGGGGTAAGAACCCGCCATGATGCAGCTGATGTGTGGAATGGAGGAGGGGGACAAGCATGGGCACTTGAAGTGGTGCGGGGGCTGTGTGGCCAGATGGATTGGGGGGAACCATAGGTACCACCCCCCAAGCCATGGAGAAAATAAACAAATGAAGGAAAAAAAAAAAATAAGGGGAGGGATAGAAGAACAGTGGCTTAGGCTCAAGAGATCAATAGCAAAAGTGACAAGTCAATGTGTCAGACTGCTTAGCAAAAGCAAAAGAAAGAAGCAGCCACTGTGGTTCTCTAAGTCAGTGGCAGAGAAAGTGTTAGACAAAAGTAAGGCATTCAGGAAATACAAAGAGAGACAGAAAGAAGAAGAAAGACTGAAATATCTGGAGAAGCAGAGAGAAGCTAGGAAAGCTGTCAGAGGAGCTAAGGCAAGAATGGAGGAAGGAGTAGCACAGGCTATTAAGAAGGGGGACAAGACCTTCTTCCATTATATTAGTGAGAGGAAGAAGATCAGAAATGATATTGTTAGGCTAAAGAAGGGAGAGGGTGGGTCGGTGGAGGATGCCCTGAAAAAGCTGAGGTACTGAACAAGTATTTTTGCTCAATATTTACCAAGGAAGAGGCAGGGGAGGGGCCAAGACTCACAAGGAAAGATGTACAGGGGGAGAGGTGGACACCAGCCCATTTATGGAGGATAGAGTCTTGGACGAACTAGGAAAAGTAAAGACAGACAAGGCAATGGGGCCAGACAGGATTCACCCGAGTGTTGAAGGAACTTAGGGAAGTCCTAGCAGGTCTGCTGACAACCCTCTTCAACCAATCACTAGAGATGGGGGAGGTACCTGGGGACTGGAGGAGGGCAGAGGTGGTCCCCCTGCACAAAGACTGGAAGTAGGGAGGAGGTAAGCAATCACAGGCCTGTAAGCCTGACCTCAGCTGTGGGGAAGCTGATGGAGTCCCTGCTTAAGGAGAGGGTAGTGAAGTTCCTGGAGTCAAATGGTTAAAAAGACCCAAGGCAGCATGGATTCGCAGAGGGTAGGTCCTGTCAGACTAATCTCATTGATTTCTTAGGCTGGACGACCAGAGTGGTGGATAAGGGAGAGGCAGTGGATGTGGCCTACCTGGATTTCAGTAAGGTTTTTGACACTGTTCCTCATAGAAGTTTGCTTAACAAATCGGGGAATCTAGGTGTGGGCTCTAATGTGGTAAAATGGGTTGGTAACTGGCTAAAAGGCAGGACCCAGAGGGTGGTAGTAAATGGCATAAAATCAGAAGAGGGGGAGGTGACCAACGGTGTTCCACAGAGATTGGTGCTGGGTTCAGTTCCATTCAATGTCTTCATTAGCAACATTACAGAGGGACTGGAGGGGAAAGTATGCCTGTTCCCAGATGACACCAAGATCTGTAACAGAATTGACACACAGGAGGGGCTTGATAAAATGAGAAACTACCTAAGACTATTTGAGGAATGGTCAAGGGTTTGGCAGTTGGATTTCAATGCTAAGAAGTGCAAGATAATGCACCTGAGACACCGAAACCCAAGAGAGGAATACAGGATGGGGGGCAGGTTCTAGCCACCACAAGAAGTCAGGAGAGAGAGACCTGGGGGTTATCATATCCGATGACCTGAAGTTAGCCAAACAATGCAAAAAAGCAGTGGGGAAGGCAAACAGAATGCTGGGGTGCATAGGAAGGGACATAACCAGTAGGAGAAGTGAAGTGGTGATGCTACTATATAGATCACTGGTGAGGCCTCATCTTGAATACTGTGTCCAATTCTGGAGACTGCATCTCAGAAGACCAAAGCCAGAATGGATGCAGTCCAGAGAAGATCAATAAAAATAATACATGGACTGCACCACAAGCCTTATGAAGAAAGATTCAAGGAACTAAATGTCTATTCACTGGAAGAGAGAAGGGAGAGAGGAGATATGACAGAGACATTCAAATACCTTAGAGAAATACACAGGATACAGGAAAGAGCATATTTCAGAGGTGAAAATGCACAAGGGCAAGGGGACAAAACATGAGGCTGGAGGGAGGGAGGCTTAGAGGGAATGCTAGGAAGTATTTTTTCACAGAGAGGGTGGTGGATCCATGGAACAGCCTACCAAGTGGTGGAAGCAAAAACAGTACAGAGATTCAAAAGTGCATGGGATCAGCATACAGGCACCCTTCTGTACAGCAGAGCGGGGGAAAGGCAGTCCAGATAAGAGCAGGGATTGCCAAACCAAGTAGGTAAATGGGCAGACTAGGTGGGCTGTATGGTTTTTATCTGCCGACAGATTCTATGTTTCTATGTAAATTGTGTGGAGGACTGCAAAGAAATAAAATGTAAATATGTGTGCAACCCAAAAACTGCACAGACATAGTGTACCAATCATAAACTGTATAGAAATAGTATGCAAATTGGACTGCACAGAGTAATGTGTAAATAGTGTACAAATCAGGAACTGCACATAAACAGTGTGCAAACCACAAACTTCACAGAAACAGTGTGCATCCCAAGAACAGCCCAGAAATAATGTGCAAATCAGTGTTCAGCTTGAGAACTACACAGGAATTTTAACAATCAGGAACTGCACAGAAACAGCGTGCAGCTCAAGAACAGAACAGAAACAATATGAACATCTGTGTGAAACTCCATAGCTGCACAGGAGCAATATGCAAATCAGTATTCAACTCAGGAACAACACAAAGATAATGAAATCGTGCACGAATCAATTTGCAACTCAAGAACAGCACAAAAACAATGCAAAAGTCAGTCTACAGCTCACAAACTGTACAGAAATGACGTGCAAATCTGTTTCTTAACAATGCTATGGAGACAATGTGAAAATCAATGTGCAGCTCAAAACAGCAAAGAAACAATATGCAAATCAGTATTCAATTCAAGAATGATGCAGATATGTGTATATTAGTGTGCAGTTCACATACTGCAGTGAAAAAATAAGCAAATTAGTAGGCAACTGAAGAGTGGTAAGAAACAATGAAGCAATGTACAAATCAGTGTAGAACCCAAGGTCGATGCAGAAACAATGTGGAAATTAGCATGCAACTCAAGGACAGCTGTGGAAACAAAGCAGTAATACGAAAACTGGTGTGCTGACAGTAACCGTACAAAACAATGTGCAAATCATGCATGCTCAAGAATAGCACAGAAAAGAGTGCAACAGTGAGTGAATCAGTGTGTAGCTGAACAATAGCACAGAAATAGTGAAACAGTACATAAATCAGTGTGTAGCTCAAGGATAGCACAGAAAGAATGCAACAGTGCATAACTCAGTGGGTAGCTCAAGAACAGCACAGAAAGAGTGCAACAGTGCGTAAATCAGTGTGTAGCACAACAATAGCACAGAAATAGTGAAACAGTGCATAAATCAGTGTGTAGCTCAGAAACAGCACAGAAAGAGTGCAACAGTGCATAAATCAGTGTGTAAGAAAGAGTGCAACAGTGAGTAAATATGTGTGTAGCTCAACAATAGCACAGAAATAGTGAAACAGTGCATAAATCAGTGTGTAGCTCAGAAACAGCACAGAAAGAGTGCAACAGTGCGTAAATCAGTGTGTAACTCACGAATAACGGAAACAGTGAAAAAGTGCACAAATCAATGTGTAGCTCAAGAACAGCACAGAAAGAGTGCAACAGTGTGTAAATCAGTGTGTAGCTCAACAATAGCACAGAAATAGTGAAACAGTAAATAAATCAGTGTGTAGCTCAAGAATAGCACAGAAATAGTGAAACAGTGCATAAATCAGTGTGTAGCTCAAGAATAGCACAGAAAGAATGCAACAGCAAGTAAATCAGTGGGTAGCTCAAGAACAGCACAGAAAGGGTGCAACAGTGCGTAAATCAGTGTGTAGCTCAACAATAGCACAGAAATAGTGAAACAGTGCATAAATCAGTGTGTATCTCAAGAATAGCGGAAATAGTGAAAAAGTGCACAAATCAATATGTAGCTCAAGAATAGTACAGGAAGAGTGCAACAGTGTGTAAATCAGTATGTAGCTCAAGAATAGCACAGAAATAGTGAAACAGTGCATAAATCAGTGTGTAGCACAAGAATAGCACAGAAAGAATGCAACAGTGCATAAATCAGTGTGTAGCTCAAGAATGGCACAGAAAGAGTGAAACAGTGCGTAAATCAGTGTGTAACTCAAGAATAGTGGACATAGTGAAACAGTTTGTAAATCAGTGTGTAGCTCAAGAATAGCACAGAAATAGAGAAACAGTGCATAAATCAGTGTGTAGCTCAAGAATAGCAGTGTTTTTTTCAATTCATCTTTATATAGCACACTTCTCAATTGTGACTCAGTGTACTTAACAAAACATTTAAAATACATTCCATATAATACACAACATTTAGATCATTATTATCAATACACCTAACTTAATCCGGGAAGGCCTGACTGAATAAATAGGTTTTAAGCCCCTGTTTAAGCTGATCTAAATTTAAGCTTTCTCTAATGGCATGAGGAAGAGAATTCCAAAGGGTTGGTGTTGCATAGGCAAAAGTGTGCACACCCGATGTTTGTAACCAAACCCCTGGAATCTCTATCAACCCCCATGGAGTGAAGAGGGCAAGAGGGGCAGTAGGGGCAGAGAAGGTCTTGCAGGCAGGTGGGCGCTTGTCCATGTAGGGCTTTGTTGGTCAGCAAACTGACCTTGAAGGAGATCCGCCACCTAACCAGCAGCCAGTGCAGACAGCAGAGCACAGGTGTAATATGACAGGACCTAGAAAGGCCTGTCAACAACCTGGCAGCAGCATTCAGCGCTAACTGCAGGTGGCAGAGATCTACCCCTGATAGCCTTATGTGTAGAGCATTGCAGCAATCAAGGCAAGAGGTCACGAAAGCACGAACCAGTGCTGGCATATCACCGGGGGGATCAGATGTTTAATCCTGGCAATGTTCCTCACATGGTAAAACGAGGTTCGGACCATGGCCAACACCTGATGTTTAAGCGTCAAACTGTGGTCCAAAACAACGGCAAGATCTTCACTTGATTTGAGGTGAGCAATGGGGTGTCTCCAAGCCAAAGCCCAGAGACTTGACCAGTTTGCCCCCTCATGAGGGCTGTGACTTGATGTCTTAGAGAAACATAATCTGTATATCCATTGAAGGACACATGTGGCTGAATGTTAAAGCATTATCCCTGAAAAAGGTCCTTGCAATAAAAGGAAGAGTGTATAAAGAGGGTTTAATGAGTAAATTGAAAAACTGAAAAATATCAGTGCTGTATAAATCAACTGAGTCTGAATAGTACTGTCTTGAGTAATAAAAAGCATATCCTGATGAAGCCTACAACCGTACGTGAAACGTTGAGATTTTATGCCTTTTTGGAATTTGAATAAACTATTGTGAATATTCTCTACGTCTAAGCTGTCTACAGTATATTTATTTGGGCCCCCTACACCAGTTCGCTTTTGGACAATCCTTTGCTTTGATATTCACATCAGGGTGGCAGCAACCGCTGACAATTTCTGAAAGGCTCATTTCCTGTGGGATCATCTGGGGTTTCTCAGACACTGGAAATCTGGATTCCATTTTAACCAGTTGGCCCTCATCCAGTCCTAGATCTCAGCCAGGCAGGTGTTAAACACCGAGATTGACTCGTGCTGTTCAGGTGCAAAAGACAGGGACAACTGAGTATAATTTGCACAGCAGTGAAAACTCAGTCCATACCATCTTATAATGTCTCCTAGCGGTAGCATATACACTGCGAACAACATGGGGGACAAGATTGAGCCCTGCAGTACCCCATGTGGCAGGGGCAGAGATGCCAAAGAAAAATTCCCCGACACTACCCTCTGCAACCTGCCTGTGAGGAATGATTTAAACCCACTGAGGACTGTACCAGCTAGCCCACAACAAACCCGCAAGCACTGGATCAATACCCATAGTCCTCGGTGTCAAATGCTGCTGAGAGGTTGCAGAGAATCAAGATGGTACAACTCCCCCCAATCCCTCACCGTCAGGAGATCATTCATCACCCAAACCGGGGCAGACTCAGTGCTATGCCTTTTTCTGAAACCCAACTGGAGAGGATCATTTGTTTATTTAATTTTGGTAACTGGGTAGGCCCTTTGAGAACAGGCGGTCCATTTTTCAGGGGCGACACGGGGTTAATTACAGAGAAATATAGCACAGTAACACATCCACTATACAGTCAGGTAGCAACAATGATCATAGATGTTGTAAGCTGTTAAATGGACCTCCAGTTGAATGGCCACCACTATCTCAATAACCTTACCCACAAACGATAGGTTAGAGACAGGTCTGTAGTTTGACAAGCAGTCCGGGTCTAGCAAAGGTTTTTTTCAGGAATGGTTTTACCACCGCCTCCTTCAGGTGCTCTGGAAAAACCCTTGTCACCAGAGAACCTTGGACTATCTTGGCTAAGACCAGGCCGATGACGTCCAAGCACCACAATATGAGGTGTGTTGGGCTTGGATCTAAACTACAGCAAGTTGGCCACAGCCCCTGGACGACCTTCACATCCATGACAGCCAACTGGTCAAAGTCGGACCAGATAGGCTGATTGTCAGTGATCTCAAGCCCATCACTGCAAAGCCCGTTTGAGGGCGCTGAATGGATTTCCAATCTGATAGAGGCAATCTTATCGGCAAAGAACAGAGGGAACTCATCACATCTAGATTGTGAAAAAGTTTCCCCGGACTGGAGACAGGTTGGGTTTCACAACCTATCAGTGCGGAAGAGCTGAGCTGGTCTGTTAGTTGCCGCAGCAATCTCCATGGACAGAAACTCTGCCTTCTTACAGGAGATTGCTGATTTATCGTCTCTATATGACTGAAACATTTAAGTACATGAGGGGATTTAATACAGCTCAGACAGGCAATCTACTTCAACAGAACACAGCAGCACACACAAGAGGGTATGATATGAGACTGGTAGGAGGAAGGTTCAAACACAACCTCAGGAAGTGCTTTTTCACAGAGAGAGTGACAGACCCATGGAACAGCCTGCCCCTGTAGGTGGTAGCATCAAAGACAATCAGGGAGTTCAAATTTGCATGTGATAGACATAAAAGACAAGTTAGGATGAAGGCAGCATAGGGAGGGGAGTAGTTTCTAGGGCAGACTAGATGGATCGCATGGTCCCTGTCTGCCAATGGTTTTCTTACGTTCTTATAATTGCCATCAATCTAAGTTTGTCTCCATCCTGACCGGTCTTTTGCCAGCACCATCTGTTCATCTAAAGAACAGCAAAGGAGGACTAGCCCAGTGAGGTATTACTGGCCGGTGGCATGCCCTACACTGGTGACTTGAGTTTGTGCTCCGGCCAGTGATGTCATGTGGACCAGCTGGAGGAGGATGCAGCCTTCCACAGGATGCTCCCCTATCCCTGGGAAGGTGGGTTGCCACTCCCACTGCAATATCACCACTGGAGTGATCACGGGTGATGTGCATCTGGGAGCACTGTCGAACACTGGGTTGTTTGGGGACTCAGATATGTTGCATCAGCCAACTCAATGCCACATTGTGGCACTCGGTAGGTGGGATTTAGGGTGGGGAGTTGGAGGGAAAAAGGAAAAGTCATGGGTAGGTGAGGTGTACAGTTCTACTAGGGTCATCCTGACCCCCAACCAGATGGGCCTTGCCATGAGTGGGAGGGGGAAGCAACCCATGAAGGCTTTGAGGAGGAAGGGTGGGGCTTTTTAGAAGGTGCTACCCTGAACAGGACTAGACCAATGGAAACCCAAGGGGGGGGTATGTGCTAAGTGCTCTAGAAATATAGGTGCAGAAACAAAGTGTAACGGTCACCAGCAATGAAACGGGAAACCCATTTTGCATTATTTATTGTAGAAAAGACCTATTTATTTAGCCGCAGTTCAAGTTAACTGTAAAAATCTGACAGTAACTGCTTCCTGTAAATAAGGGATATACAACAGAACCTGTGGAATAAATTATTTGTTTTCAGTTGTGCTGTTTGACCTTGGATAACCTCTCGAGTGGAGTAAGCCATGAGTGAAGTGCCCAAGTTTAAACGGCACGCGTGAAAATAAATCATTTATTCCAAAAGGTCCCTGTTGTGTATTTCATTTATGCAACAGGCAGGGACCTTGTGTGTTAGGTTAGTTTTTCTAAAACTGTTTGTTAATTTTTTTTAAATACGTAAAGTTTCAGGGTTTATTTTGTGAAATAGTACTACTGCGCTTTCTTTGGTGTTAGCTGTTAGGGCTATTGATAGGGACGTGTCATCATGATGGTGTGCTGACATTCCAATGTCCTTGCTGACTGGATGTCACATGTCAAGTTAGAAAACTTTGAGGGCAACATGGCGGACGCTCTTATCGAAAGCAATAGAAGCCCTGAGCCTGAGTCCGAGTTTTAGTAGGGATCTGGGTATCATTAAGAAAGTCTGTTTTTAAAAGAAACTTTTTTTTTGATTGGGCGAGTTTATGAAGCAAGAGTGGCAGTAGAGAGTGGCTGGCAGTTTGGAGAAAGAGGAGCAAGTGAGAGTGAGGGGTTGGACATGGGAAGCAAGGGGTGGTACCCAAGGACTGAAGAAGAGCAGATGTGATTCCCCTTCACAAAAGTGGGAGCAAGGCAGAAGCAGGAAACTACAGACCTGTTAGTTTAACCTCAGTGGTAGGGAAAATGATGGATTCACTTCTGAAGGAAAGAATTGTTGAGTATCTAGAGGCCAGAGGGGCTCAGGACCCAAGGCAGCATGGATTCACAGCGGGAAGGTCATGCCAGACAAATCTGATAGATTTCTCTGACTGGGTGACCAAAGTAGTTGATCAGGGAGGGGCTGTGGACATGGCCTACCTAGACTTTAGCAAGGCATTTGACAGAGTCCCACACAAAAGATTAGTATACAAGTTAGCCAGCCTGGGAGTGGGTCCCAAGATGACAGCCTGGGTAAAGAATTGGCTGGATAATAGGACACAGAGAGTAATAGTAAATGGGTACACTCTGAAAAAGGGGGTTAGTAGTAGGGTACACATGAGGGTTCAGTATTGGACCGGTCCTCTTCAATGTCTTTATAAGCGACATTGCAGAGGGACTGGAAGAAAGTATGTCTCTTTGCAGATGACACAAAGATCTGCAACAGAGTTGATGCACAAGGTGGAGTGGAAAGGATGAGAAGGACTTGGCAAGGTTAGAGGAATGGTCAAATGTATGGCAGCTTAGATTCAGTGCTAAGAAGTGCAAGGTAATGCACCTGGGAAACAAAACCCAGGGAAGAGTACAATGGGGGTGAGATACTAGCAACAACAAAAATGGAAAGGGACCTGGGGGTAGTCATATCAGATGACCTAAAGGTGGGCAAGCAATGTGAGAGGGCAGCAAGGAGGGCTGGGGATACTGGGATGCATAGGGAGGCATCACCAGTAGAAAACAAGAAGTTATTATCCTCTGTACAGACAGCTGGTGAGACCCCATCTGGAGTATCACTGTGCAGTTCTGGAGACCAAATTCCACAAAGACATAGACAGGATGGAAGCTGTCCAGAGGAGGGCATCTAAATGGCAGGGTCTCAACTGGAAGACATATGAAGAGAGACTTAAGGAGCTTAATATGTATAGCCCTCGAGGAAAGGAGGGAGAGGGGGACATGATAGAAACTTTCAAGCACCTCAAGGAATCAACAAAGTCCAAGAGGGTAGTCATCTTCGAAGAGGTGTGCAAGAACAAGGGGCACAATTTGAAGATAGAAGGGGGCGGCTCAGAGGTAATTTAAGGAAGTATTTTCACAGAGAGGGTTGTGGATGTATGGAACGGCCTTCCAGAGGAGGCTGTGGAGTCAAAAACAGTGGTGGAATTCAAGCATGCATGGGACAGTCATAAGGCAATTCTAGGGGGTGGGGGTAGGAAGAAGTAGGCTGCTGATTAACTAGGATCTGCAGCTTATCCATCAAGTAGGCAAATGGGCAGACTGGGTGGGCCAAGCGGTCCCTATCTGCCGTCAAATTCTATGTTTCTATGTTTCTAGGAGCAAGTGGCTCTGGAAAGAAAGAATAATTATAGTAAAAAAAATCATGTAGGCATTTGACAGTAGAAAAGGAAGCTGAGAGTGCTTTATTTTATTTTAAACGAGGAACTGTGAAGAGAAGCCAATGATAGGCATGCAGACAGGTGAGTGGATGGGAGAAAGGAAAGGCTTTGGTGTGCGGCAGAACATTCATTTAAAAAATTAAAAAAGATTGAGTAATCTGCTGCAGCATTGGAGGCAGACAGAGCGCAGATATCAGAAACAAATGTATGCAGCAGGAAGGAATTGTGTGGTGCATCAGTGGGGATTTACTAAATATGCTGTAGTGCTAAGGTGTTCGGGAGGTGGGGGTGATGCATCTACTATGTATATAAATAGCAGTGACAAGTCTACTATATATATGTATAAATAAAATTCATACAATGGCAGTAAAAAAAAAGCAGTTACACAATGGCTTCTGAGTCCACGTCTACTGTACAAATTGGGCTACTGTAAGCTGAAAATAACTCTGATAACATAGTTTATCCTCTGATAATTTTGTGGATCTAGTGAACAGATGGCTCTGGTCCCACTCCAATTGCTAGGCGATCTGTAGCACCATGACTGGTTTAATGTCAGTGGTGCCATGTTCTGTTGGAGTACTCCAATCTTTTTCAAAGACATCTCCCTCCATTGAGCCACATCTGGGAACTGTAAGTCGTCGATGTCAGGACCACCAGGAATTTTTTTGCTGGCTGGAGCCATCCAAGTCAGCGAGCTTCATTAGCACCTACATAACATGGGTGTCCCAAGCATGCCTCAGTTTTTTCTTCCACCATCAAGCACTTGATGGACCACTGCTGCTGAAGAACATCAATGAAACTTTGCACATATTAGCTGTTGGGCTGGAGGTCTTCATTAGTGTGTGTACATATTAGTCAGATTAATAAAGCACAACTTATGTTGTGATAGTTAGCCTTTTAGACTCCATGAACTCAGCATGATTAGAAATGCTGAGGCAGGCAGGATTTGTATTCCTTTATTAGATTCAATAAACACAGTACGCCTATGAGATACTGTGTTAGGTATATTAGTAGTTAATTCCTATGAGCCCAGCATATGATGGATTATGATATTATTAGTTAGATCCTATGAGTTCAGTGAACACTGAGACAGATGAAACAAATATATATGCATAATACCTTTCTATAATAGGTCTTAGATAGACACATGCATACACACATAGTATGCTGGTTCATTAAATAAATATATTCTCTTAGAACTCATTAGACCTTAGTTTTAATGCATAACACATACTAATAGGCACATCTTAGTTTGCATCACTAAAGGGTTATAAGGCATAACTAAGAATTAGGAAAAATACTATTATTTATAACCTTAAGACTTCGGTGGAAAAGAATATGGCAGGAAGGAGTGCTATACTCAGAAAACAATGGTATAGAAACTCAGATGTATGTTTACCTCATACTCAGAAAATAATGGTATGGAAACTCGGATTGACTACACTCCATCATGGTTGTTTTCTCTTAATTTAGCTGACAAGACTGTCTTCTGCTGTTATGGCCACTTCCTTAAAAATTGGCTAACAAAGCTGTCTTGTTTATACAGAATGCAGGTACCTCGCCTTAAAGTTGTTTCTCTGTACCAAACAAGAAAGTTACTATGTATGCCATTTATGAGGTCACTGTAATCCAGTCAAACAAACATATACATTATTTGTGGGGTCAACAGAAGCCTGTGGGGGGAAAATATATATATAAAGAGGCTAGTCCTTATCCAGTCTGTTGCGCAGTTCATGCTAGCAATGGCATATTAACCTTCCCTCTACAAGATCCTGCTATCAATGTATGAGGTAATTATACTATGTATAGCAGTTAGTCAAAGGTAACAGGATATAATCTTACAATGCATATTTAAAATGCATATGTATCCTGTGTTCTAATGGGTTAGTAATATGATGGTTCAGGGAATTAAATATACCATGTTATATGTCTGTGTTTTTCTGTTCTAAACCCCTGTAAAATAAATTGGATTTTGTCATAATTTTATAACTCTACAAGACTTTTCATTGGTAATTCTAAAATATTTGTGCTATAATAATCACAAATCCAACTAGTGGCTGCCCGAACAGGGTAAAATCATACAGACACAGATTTAAACACGTCAGGCTTCTGTAGTTAAGGGTTGCCACCTAAACTGCAGTATACCAAAGTGAGGTTTGTCCTTCAGGCACCTCCAATAGGCTATAAAATGGGAAGTTCAGACAAAACTGTTAGGAATTAAGTTAAAAAATATATTAAAACGCACGGGGTGGGATTTTCTCTGCACCAAATGTAATGTCGCAAGGGGAACCATGGCATCATGTTAAAAATAAGTTAAAAACAGAAGTTTTGAGCAATAAAAGATTCCTGGTCATAAGCAAAAAGGAATCATTGTACATGGCCTGTTCTGTGCTCTGGTGGCGTTGCAAGAACGAGTCTCTGTACTTAAACAAGAGTGTAGATCTAAAAAGGAAAATATGCTTAACCTTAAAAAAATTAGAAGAAAAAATACAACAGCTGTAGGAACGAAACCAAGATCTTAGCAGTACTAATACTGTTTTGTCCACACAAGTTACACAATACTGTCAACAGATTCAGAAATTACAGCAGCAGCTAAAACAAGCTAAGGAACAAATGGACACATTAAATGATCAAGTATATCAGGCTAAAGGGGCCGTTAAAGGAATTCTCCAGTGTAGGCATGAAATATCAGTCAATATCTCACCTTCAGCCCCTCCACTTTACCCCACTGTCATGGGGCATCCCAATTCACTTTACCGTACTACACCTACCATGGGGGGGCCTTTTAAACCTCTGGTAGCTACTTATCAGCTGGATGCTCAGGATGCAACCCGATGGACTGAGTTACAATGTAGGGTGATCCCTATGACCCCAAAAATTTAAAATATGTATATCAAAAACTTTGGTCCCCCACCTAATGGCACAGATGTTAATGGTTGTACCAAATGGCTCTGCACACTCCTCAGCATTACTGAGGCAGATGGGTGCTCCCAACAAGAGACACTGCAGGTCTTAAAAACCAACACCATGTTCGATGAGTAGATATGTACTGTTACAGGTATCCAGTCACAAACTGGTATTTTAGGGAAATTGAGGGAATATCAAAATAAAACCCCTAGGGAGTTTAATGCATTTATTTTTATTTTAGTCTTTGGTAACCAGGTAAGGCCCACTAGGCACAAGCGCCTGTTTTCAGGGGCAACCTGAAAGCACTGGGCAGTTAAGTGACTTGCTCAGAGTCACACGGTATGCAAGTGGAGGTTGTGAGAATCAAACTCTGGTCTGGTCTGCTGGATGTATCAAGCTTGTTCACACCTTGTTCTGCTAACCTCTAGGCTATACTGCCATGGCACGCTTAACAAGCATTGTCCAATCACCCTAACAGAACACATCTATCATACCATCACATGTATTTGGAGGGTCTGTTATCCGGCACTGAAGAAATGGTGAAAACTGTAATAACTGCTGAGATGCCTATGGATGCAGGGCTGGATTAAGGCATAGGCAACATAGGCATGTGCCTTAGGGCCCTGCCTGCCAGAGGGCCTACAGCAATCTCCAACATATATTTACTATATATATAATTTTCTTCTACCTGAGATGCATTGCTACGGCTGTAGTAGGCAGAGCCTGCAGACGTTTTGCATGTACAAAAGGAGTGATGTCATGTTTTCTGTCCGTGGAACCAACTATAGGTGTAAATAGTCTCCACTGTCTTACCCTCCTCCAAGAAATGTTTTCTGCCCTCAAATAAATAAGTTTTCATATTAGTCAATGGTTGCAGGGTATCACTTTCTTTCTTAAATGGATGATAAAAGAACTGGAACCCGAGTAGTGGGAGGCAGCACTGGTTTTCTGGGGGGAGTAAGATCCACCCCTACCTCCACCCAAGAAGCTCCTAAGGATCCACCCCAATTTTTTTTTTTGATTCATGAGGGAGGGGCATGAGGTGGATCTATCATGTTGAAACAAAACACACTAGTTTGGGATCTGGACCAAGGAACAGAACAAGTCTGTGGGGTGATCGAGTTGTGGAGTCCCTGCATTTTATTAAGGACTCAGAGAACAGAAGATACTTAATGCCTTCAAATTAACTTAAAAACCCTTGGAACAAATGATTATCAAAGCCACCTGGTGTTTCAAAAGGAAAGTAATTGAGCAGTGTCTGAAACTACAGCTCCCAAGGAAAACAATAGACACAGCATTCTGGCTGAAAGAGCCACAGGTTTTTCTTAAACATTTATATACTAAAAATATAAAGTTCAGCTTTTGGGAGTAACAGTATTTGTTTACCATATTCAATATATATATATATATATAAAATAGATAACCCACTCTTAAGTGTGCGGTCACGCTCTGATATACGCACAGTCATGTGATGTGTTTTATACAATCAGAATACTGGATTTTGAGGATGAGCACCGCCTCCATTTTATAAATAAATAAATATATATATATATATATATATATATATATATATATATATATATATAGTTTGTCTTTTTAATAGTTTCAAAACTTTGAAAGCATTTGTGTTAGTAATGCATTTAGAAATACATTGTTTAATCATCTGTACAGTTAATCATGCAGTTTCATGTGAGGGCAAATTTTTGGGGGGATGGGGTTCAAATTATTTTAATCATGGGCATAGTACTTGGTAAACATAGTCCTTTGATGATAAAGTGTATTTTTTCTTTTAAGTTCGAGAAGTGGAGTTGCCTTGTACATGTTAAAAATACCAGCTGCAATTAACAACTACTTGTAGAAGCAAAAGGCTGGGTGTTTTTTTTTCCTACTTTCTTTTCACTGGTATTATAAACTGAGCCAGGAAAAAAGTAAGACTGGAACAACTATCAGAGCTGCCACCCCCCTGGACATGCCATTTATCACTTATTTAAAATAACACAAATGTTGTTTCGCATTTTTACTATGAGGGAAGCAAGAAGATGAACCAGCATGGTTAACAAATACATTCATTGACACCTGTGAATGAGTGGGAAGGGGGAGTGTTTTCTAACATTCCTGGTGGTTTTATGCTCACTGGAACCTGCTATTCATGTTTTTTTATTGCATCGTGTCCCAGGCAATCTTCCCAGAGTGCAGTTTGCTCTATTGTTTAATAGCTCCAGTGGAGGCCAGTGTCTTGTTACATTGTCTTTTGTTTCAAATTACCCACAGATATCATGGCAGCCAAAGGAGACACACTTTGAGTCTTAGGGTAAGTACAGCATAATTAATAAGTTTTCACATGCATAATCTTTCCATTCATGTTATTGCTAGACATACTGCAGCTAACTTGGCTTGAGGAAGGATGAACACGGTCAGGACCCCTTAGCAATTGAGATGCATATCCAGCAAATAAGTTCAGATGTGCTAACTGCCTGCTGAATAAGGAAGGGTTGCAGGAACCCAGGGAATGATTGGGGGGGGGCTGATGGTCATCAAAATGGAAAGGGATTTTGGGGTAGTCATATCAGATGATCTAAAAATGGCTAAACAATGTACCAAAGCTGTGAGGAGAGCCAGTGGAATGATGTGGTGCATAGGGAGAGGTATTACCAGCAGAAGGAAGGAGGTGGTGATGCCACTGTGTAGATCATTGGTGAAGCCTCATTTTGAATATGGTGTCCAGTTCTGGAAGCCGCATTTCTGTCATGCAAGTTTAAATCACAAATGGATTAAATGGTTCTATTTTAGATTTCTATCCCTTTCCCCTACTTCTCCCACTGGTTATGCTTAATCTTTCCATTCATGTTATTGCTAGACATACTGCAGCTAGCTTGGCTTGAGGAAGGCTGAACATGGTCAGGACCCCTTAGCAATTGAGATGCATATGCAGCCAATAAGTCCAGATGCACTAACTGCCTGCTGAATAAGGAAGGGTTGCAGGAACCCAGGGAATGATTACGGGGGGGGGGCGCGACTGATGGTCATCAAAATGGAAAGGGATTTGGGGGTAATCATACTGGACGACATAAAGTTGGCTAAACAATGTACCAGAGCTGTGAGGAGAGCCAGTGGAATGCTGTGGTGCATAGGGAGAGGTATTACCAGCAGAAGGAAGGCAGTGATGATGCCACTGTGTAGATCACTGGTGAGGCCTCATTTGGAATATGGTGTCCAGTTCTGGAAGCTGCATTTCTGTCATGCAACTTTAAATCACAAATGGGTTAAATGGTTCTATTTTAGATTTCTGTCCCTTCCCCTACTTCTCCCACTGGTTAGCCTTATGGAATGCAACCAGAACATATCTTGGCTTGCACGATGAATGCACCTACACAAGCTGCTTCTCAGTCTACAGCACTGTCTTTTTAAAATGCTAACAACTTCTTGAAAATATGGCGTAATTTTTCCATGTTATTGCTAGACATACTGTAGCTAGCTTGGCTTGAGGAAGGGTGAAAATGGTCAGGACCCCTTAGCAATTAAGATGCATATGCAGCAAATAAGTCCAGATGTGCTAACTTACCCTATAACTGTTAAAAGATAACTAAACAACATTTTGACAACAAACTATTCAAACATCTGACCTCAAACAGGACTAAAGAAAGGCTGCTGAATTTGTTAATTCAATTTTTCAATTCAATTCAATTCATTTTTATTTTTATGGCACCTTTCAGATATCAAGGCACCTTACATAGAATTGGACAACTTAAGCATAAAATAACATATATTATAAATAGAATAAAAATTTTAAACAATCAGAATTATAAAACTGGTCCCCCACAAAAAATGCATCCATAGAATAGTTTTGAGTGCCTGTTTGAATCCCTCCATGATTGGGTACTCATGTACCTGATGGGGTAGAGAATTCCAAAGGGTAGGGTCCACATGCATGAATGCATGGGCTCCAGAAGATTTTAAACAAACCCTTGGGATTGCTAGGAACCCCCCCCCATCAGTCGAGCGGAGAGATTGCACAGGGCAGTAAGGGACCAGGAGCTCTTTCAGGTAGTCCAGGCCAAGTCTGTATAGAGCTTTATAAGTCAGAAGTCCGACTTTGAAGGTGATTCGCCACTGAACCAGCAGCCAGTGCAGTTTCTGCAGCACTGGCGAAATATGACAGGACCGAGAGGTTCCTGTCAATAGCCGGGCTGCTGCATTCTGCACCAGCTGTAGGCGGTGAATATCCACCCCCGGGAGCCCTAGGTAAAAGGGCATTGCAATAGTCCAGGTGAGAGGACACAAAGGCATGGACCAGCGTAGGAAGGTCACCAGATGGAAATAGGTGCTTAAGTCTGGAGATATGCCTCAGGTGATAAAAAGAGGATTTGACAACGGCTGACACCTGCAAACACAATGTCAAGCCCACATCAAAAATTACCCCCAGGTTTCACACCCGTTCAAAGGTCAGGAGTGAGAGACAGCCGAGAAAAAGTCCTGAGGGTAACCCCACCCCTGCCCCTCTATCCGGTGACCCGGATCCACCACCAACACTTCAGTCTTTACCAAGTTCAACTTCAGCCAGCTCGAATCTATCCACTCCTGGATCTCTGTGAGGCAGTTATTAAATTCTGAGAGGGCTCTATTCTGGTCAGGCACAAAAGAAAGGTAGAGCTGGGTATCATCGACATAACAATGAAACCTCAGCCTATACCTTCTTACAATGTCTCCGAGGGGTAGCATGTACACTGCTAATAGCATGGGGGACAACACTGAACCCTGAGGAACCCCACATGACAAAGGGATTGGGTCAGAGGAATAAATCCCCGACACCACCCTTTGAGTTCTTCCAGTAAGGAAAGATGAAAACCACCTGAGGACTGTACCTGACAGGCTGCAGATGAACCTCAAACGGTCGAGCATGACCCCACGGTCCACAGTGTCAAATGCTGAAGAGAGATCCAAAAGGACCAAGATGAAACTATATTTATATGTTACCTAAATGTGGTTCCAAAGCATTTAAAAAATGTAAAATCAGCCTTCTAATTTCAAAAAAACTGCCTTACCTGCTTCTTAAAATGGCCACCAAATGTGTCAAGTGATTACATCATCTGAGCCAAAGTCAGAGAGCTATATGGCTCTCTATAGTGCTAACTAGTTCTTTTTTCCCTTGTATAGAATTGTTTCACCAAAATTGTCAAAACCATGTGCATTATTTAGATCAATACGCATGTTAGGTTATGGTTCTGTTCATTTTGTTTACTTTAACATGCTGAAATCATGTTTTAATCCAACCAACTTTCTCTCTGGCAAACCACAGTGCAGTACAAATCTTGAGTAATCTGGTTGTCTAGTGGTTATGGTTAAGGCAGTATTATTTTCACATTTTTTTTACAGCATTTCATGGTGCCTGCCCGGTGAAAATTCAATATTTCACAGAAATGAATGAATCCACAAACGAGTAGTTGAAAATGTAAAGCAATACCGTTTTAATTCCTTTTACTAGTTTTGGATATTAAAAACATAATTTAGACAGTGAAACAACATGTTTTTATTTGTGCAAAATCAGCTAAATCAGTTCTGCTGCAGCAGTGAATAAACTTTTAAGTTCTCCGCTTTGATGCTGCATCTGTTAACCAAGCATGGACCCATATCGGGAGAATGAGCGCCCACACTAGCACTGTGTACTGGGACGGACAGGCAACTCAGGTCAATATTACTTAAATTTGGGAATCTGTCCTGATTAGAGATCCAGAACTGTACAATATATTTTTCCCCTTTGCAGAGTTGATTGTACTGAACATCCATTATGTAAGATCGCAGTTCAGCTCTTGCTCTCAGATTCTCTTCGAACAGAGACAAAATTAAATCGAAAATGATTTAGTACATTTTTATGCTACCTTGTCAGGAAATGGGAATTACACAGACGAATGCCAGTTTCATGGAAATCGTGAATTCCGTGCACTCCGCGATTTAATTACTGCTTGAGTTATGGTGGATCTAGGATGCTACAATGGGGGAGGGGGAGGGGGTGCTGCAAGTCTGTGCATACTTGATATGCACTTTTTAACATTTTTATGAAGCCTTTATATTTTCTGCTATTATGCTTTTCTAGTATGTTTCTGACTGAAACTACAAATGTAATCCATATTTTTGAATGTAAACATTTGTATAATCAATAAATCAGACTTATTCAACAAAGTGAAATGCAGCAGCAGCAAGCAAGTACTTAACAATGGGGGGCAGGTTACAGCTGCACCCTTCACCACCCCATAGATCCACCACTTGTTTGCAGCAAAGTTCTTCTGCAGTCCAATGCCAGAGTTCAAACTTTCTTGGAAACCAAAAATATGCTTG
Organism: Neoceratodus forsteri; assembly: GCA_016271365.2. NCBI lineage: Eukaryota > Metazoa > Chordata > Ceratodontiformes > Ceratodontidae > Neoceratodus > Neoceratodus forsteri. Next base: position 359,441,360 of record CM028137.1, read on the forward strand.
TCTTGTCGTCTCTTCTTTACCCATGGGAAATAATAATAAGAATAATCAGTATTTATAGAGTGCTTTCATGAAGTGACTAAATGTGTACTGGCAGCCAATTCACACATTAATACCCACACACAGCCTTGGACAATTCCATGAACTGGTTTTATGGGAAGGGGAATATTGGCCAGGACAACAGGGTCAGGTAGTGATCATGATGCTGGCAGCCCCACATCTTATTTCTCACAGTGATCTGTTCATATTTCTCCCCTTCTGTCTTCCCCTTTCCCTGAATATAGCAGTACCTTGCAGGAGTGGCCTTCTCAGTCCCCCTCTGGTATTCATTCTCACTACTTCTCCCCATACCAAAAACTTGTGAGCTCATCACCCTTGTGCATCATAAATGTAGGTAGTACAGTCCCCAGTTTTTTTGACATATCAAAAATGAACAAATCTTTCCAGAAAGTCAGGTTCATAGCAGCAGGGAACAAGGGGAATTGTAGGCTTTCCTATCCTTAAAAGATCTAGGCTACCTTTGATTAGGCACTATTAAATGATGGGTGTGCACATCATTATGCTTGTCATTTAACAGTGCCCAATCATAGTTGGATTAGATCTTTTATGGGTAAGAATGCCTATGTTTCCCCTTGTGCTCTGCTGCTATCAGCCTGGCTTACCAGAAGATCATGTTTATTATTAATACGTAAAAGTGACACGGGTGACTGTACTAACTGCATTCATGATGCAGAAGGGTAGTGAGCTCACTAGGTTTTGGTGTGGGGAGCAGAAGAGAGGAATGAATGCCAGAGAGGGACTGAAAATGCCATTCCAGCAGGGTACAGCTATATTCAGGTTAGGGGAAGACAAGAAGGGGGATGTTTAGCAGATCATTGTGAGATCTGAAATGTAGGGCTGCCAGCACCATGATCACTACCTGACTGTGAATGAGAGCAGCCATCGATGACAAATACTCAATGGCAGGGCTACACTTAAAGTGTTACTTGAATTTAATGTAGGGAGATTACCCTCGGTGGGTGTGTGTGTGTGTGTGTGTAGGGTGGGTTGACGTTTGTTAGGACACTATTGAGGGAGCTGTGTATAGATCATTCAAGATTTAGAAGGGTGGTAGCCAACCAGCTTGCATTGTGGAGTAGGGCACTAAAAAGTACTGGAGAAGATTTGCTGGGAACTGTCCTGTGGGGTTCTGCAGATCACAGGTAAAAGAGTAGACTGACACTGGAAGTCTGGTGGATTCACTCAAGGCATCAGTATGCCTCTCCTGCTAATAATATTGTCATCCATAGTAAGTACAGCCCTTATAAGGGCATGAACAATAGTTTTTCTGGTGAGTCCTGAGGCTTATTGCTTGGCCCTCCACGAAGACCCAATTGTTGGTTAATGAGGCGGGACAAAAACACAACAGGGGACCTGTACATACTGTCTTCACTGTGCAGATGGGTAGTGATCCAATCAATGTTTACTGTGGGAACAGAAGTCAAACACTGAAAAAGTGGACTTAAGTGTGATTTGGGAGGTCTTTTTTAACAGTGCCAACTGATGATCTGTACTGGTGTAGGTATGCACAACTCTCTGAGGTATACGATTACAGTCTGAGGTGTGATAATTCTCTTCATGAGACCACAAGCTCATATGCAGCCCCAGGCAGTACTAAGGACATGGTATGGATGGTGGAGTGTTCAACAGAAGCCAGGCTACATGCAGGGGGTTCTCTTGGAAAAAGAATACAAGAGAAGCTTTTTTTTTGTGGATTAACAAGAATGCATGAGCTTTAGAATTGGACTAGACCAGTACTTCACTGTGTGACCCTGCGCAAGTCACTTAACTTCCTTGTGCTGCCAGGCCACATCTGTAAACAAGGTTTCAGCATAGTGTGTCTCTCCTGGTTAACAAAAAAAATTCAGGGCATCACATAACCACTAGATCATCAGGTATTTGAAGTGCTGTACTGTTCTGCAGTTTGCCAAAGAGAAAGTCAGCTAGACTGCAAAACATTTTCAGCAAGTTAAAGTAAATAAAATAAACAAAATCATAGCCTAGCATGTGCACTGATCAAAATAATCCACATGTTAATACATGGTGTTGATCTATCTGGTAAAACAATTCAAAACAAAGAGAGAAAGAAGAACTAGTTAGCCTATAGCAATCTATATTGGTCTCTGGCTCTGGCTACGATGATGTCATCATGACTCATCACTTAACACAGTTGGCAGACATCTTAGGGAAAAGGCAAGGCTGTTTTTTGTAAGTGAAAGGCTGATGTTTACATTTTTCAAAAGCTATGAAATTGCATTTATGTTATTTACATAAATGCAGTTTTAGCATAAATGTAAACAGTAGCCTTTACTTTACCTCACTATGAGGCCAGATTTTGTAGTTTGCAGTTTTAAAAAACAGCTTGTTTAGGTATCCTTTTAAGTGTCACAGTTTGCATTTTCTTCTTGAAATGGTTACTTTTGCACTTATGTTTATTTTAAAATATTTAATATTCTGACCATGTGGTTACGTCATTGACCATAACTGATTGCCAGCCTTAATACCCCACCCCGCTCCAACCTGCACTGAAGACAGTGCTTGTAGACAAATCTAATCATTTTGCCGCTGTGTTCTGGCATGTTTGTGTGTGTGTGTGTGTGTGTGTGTGTGCTTTTGATTCAATTGCTTGTGTCTTGCATGGAAAATAGTGCTTGTAGACAATCGAATCATTTCGCAGCTGTGTTCTGTTCCGTTTGTGTGTTCCTCTGAGGCTGTTCTTGCAACCTAGGAAAGGTACTTCCCCAGACATAGCAGCAGTACATTGCATAGCAGATATAAAATGTCAATAAGCAGGTCATGCAACAGATGTGCTGAGCAGTTACTGAAGCAAGAAATGTACTGCTGTAATTTTTTAGATCCTGTTCAAAATGTGTTTTTGCACCTATGGTGCCAAATGGCACAGTCGCTGTGCAAAGTCTCCTTTTGGCTAATGAACTGATAGTTTCACTGTTCAGGCAGTGGGGTCACAAAAAGCCCATGCTGAAAACTTGGAGTGAAAATACCAAGAAACGTCCAGGGCATTAGGGTTTCTGCCATAACACCCTACACTGTAGGGACTGACAGGCATCAGGGATGTGACTTGGGATTGTCAACAGTAATGCTCACGCATTTCCAACCCCATGCCCACCCTGCAGCCAGTGACAGATACTGAGGTGTGCCTTTGACTCTTCAGCCCCAAAGTTCACTCCATTCTCTTATACTGCACCCATGTCAGCATATTTCCTTATGGAATTGGGTGAGTGTAAAGTTTGAAAACCCCAAGGCACACCTCAACTCTTGTCTGTGTCTGCAGGGTAGGGTGAGGTGAAATGGCATGAGCTTTATGGGCAATGACCCAAAGGCACACCCCAATGCCTGTCCATGTCTGCGGGGTGGGGGTGGGGTTGGCGTCACTTCAGTGCTTCACTGCCATTCCTATTCTGCCTGTCTGTGTGTGTGTGTCTCTCTCTCTCTCTATCTATATGTCTATGTAATTATCTATCTTTCTATTAACTGCATATATTGCTATTTTTACCTATTTCTAAAACAAACCTGCATATCACATTTGCCTGCACTCTGAGTACATACTTATGAAACTGTGCATATTTGTACTCCACTTCTGCACAGACCTCATACTTTCCTAATATTCCCATTATCACAAGCATAACTACCTTGCCCTTATCAAAAGTGACACCCTCTGAAAGTTAATATCACATTTTCTCTAAAAGTCCATCATCATTACACCTGACTTCCTGACATCAACACATTGCTTAAATATAACTTACATCACCTCATAGACAAAAACCCTGTTTCTCTTAAAAATAAATAAATAAAAACTGTGTAAATAATCCCAAGGCTGAACATATGCCAGTCGTTACTTTTTCATGTACTGCCACCTTCTGTACCATCATGGGATTTGCATATGTTTCCCTTGATGCTTTGCATTATTGGGATATGTGCAATTATGTTTTCTTTAAAATGTGGCTGTCTGGCCAGTATCATCCGGGATAACACATACATCAGTGGCATTTATTCTGGGGTTCTTTTGTAAGCTTCCTATTCCTTCCATTAAAATGTACGCCTCCATATATTTTCCTAATGTATACACCTTCCTTAGAACAGAAACTAAAACAAATCTTACTACTTACAAATCACTGTGTTGTTTCTCCATACCTCCTTAATTCCACACAACTTCACTAACTTCATTATGTAGCCATGGTGAATCTGACCAAATGTTGTTTGTAAATGACTCAACTGCTAGGTAACCTGAGCAAGGCAGAGACTGAACTGTGACATGATTCTCACCTAAATGATTAGGTGTTAAGTGTAGCCGATTGCTTCAGGGGTCCATGGCCAGGCTGACCTGTAAGGTGTGAACATGCCAATTTCGTTTGCTTTTTCTCTCCCTTCGACTTAGAAACTCCATTTATCAAGTTTTACTCTTAAGTATAAAAGATTAACAGTGCAATTCAATATGTATGCTTTATATTTAAAGAGCCCCTGAGATCATTAGGAAAACTTTTAAAAAAGTAAGATTTATATTCAGCTCCATCCCATTTTCTTTAAGTACTTAATTCTCTGTTTTTTTATGACTGAAAACAGTTGCATGAAAACAAGATCCCTATCCAGTAGACTAGTTCACGTTTAAAGTTTGTTGCAGGAATAACTCCATTGAGCAGGCTCATCCACAAAGGGGTCCTGAGGACATATATCAGGAACAAGCACAAATAAAAGGCAGGTAAAACACATACAGTACTGGCACATAAATAAATTGGGAGTAATGCCTGTTCCGGCAAAATTCTTCTGTACGCAGATGATGCCATTCTATATGCCTCTCACCAAAATTCTGCCTCCCACCAGGACTCTCTCTAACACACCTACAACCAAGCAGAAAGCTGGTTCAAGAAGCACAGACTTGTCATTAATCTCAAAAAGACCAAGTCGATGCTCTTCTCCCATCATCAAAACAAAGCAAGAAATAACCCCCTCCTTATCCTCCCAAGCGCTCAACACCCACTTGAGCAAGTGCACAACTACAAATATCTTGGATTACTTTCGACACTACCCTCACTTTTCACACTCACATTAATGCCCTCGCATCTGCCACCAACACCCGGATTGGCCTCCTATACCACCATAGGGACTGCCTTCCACCCGATGCTCTCCGATTGGCCATCACATCCTCAGTACTGTCCCTAGTGGAATACGGCCTACCAGTATATGGAGCCGCTGATTACGCAGCACTCAATAAGATCAGACTCACTCTGAACAAGGCCTGTAGACTACTGACCAGTGCCCCCAGGCTTACCCACACCTGTCATCTCTATTCCACTGCTAATCTCCTCAACCTGGAAGAACGTCTCCACTACTAAACCTGCCTCCTAGCCAAGAAAATTCTGCTTGGGCTGTCCCCCCCAGGGGTATCTGCCTCCCTCCAACATACCTTCCCCACAGTCTCCACCCGCAGCTCGGACAAGGTCACTCTACTGGTACCCAGAACTAGGACCTCCCTAGTTCAGAGATCCTTTTGCTACAGGGCCCCTTCCTGGTTTAACACTCTCCCTGTAACCATCACCAACACTCCGAAAATTGCCTCCTTCAAAACTGCTCTTCAGAACCACCTGTTCAACACCTGCTGCTGTTCCTGTCACTAACAGGCTGCATGCATATCACTGAGTGCACTTCAACAAAGTCCTCCAGATTGCCTCCTCTGCCCCCTACTCCCCACCTGGTTTCCTTCATTCCCCCCCCAGATATCTATATTTATGTGACCACTATATTATGAAATGTACAAAATCTATGTAACAATGTCTGTATACTACTGTGTAAAATCTGTGTAAATCTGTATGTCAACCCACTGTAATATTGTAACATTGTTGTCCTCTCTGTGACGAGGTACCTTTGTAAATGAGCCTCTGGCTCAAAGGTTGCAAATCCGATTGTACAAATAAATAAGTAAATGAATTATGTTCAATTAATACATGACGAGTACAATATTTACAGAGCAAAATTTTGAGAATACATTTCAGAATACAGAAACTGTCAGACTATGGAATTATATAGTATTTACTCTGACTGCTTCTCTACATATTGCATCACAATCCCCTATTTATGATAACACTAATATCTTCACAGTAACAGCCAACCAAAGGGCAACCAAAATGGCGCAGGGACTGCATCAGAAAACATGAGGACAGATAAACAGAGCTCAATATGTATACCCTAGAGCAAAGGAGGGAGAGAGGTGATATGATCGAAACATTCAAACACCTTAAGGGCATTAACAAGGTGAAAGAGTCCAACATGTTTCAACATAAGAAAAATAGCAGGACAAGAGGACACAGCGTGAGATTAGAGGAAGGCCAATTAAGGGGCAATGTGAGGAAGTTCTTTTTCACAGAAGGGTGGTGGATGCATGGAACAGCCTACCTCAGGAAGTGGTGGATATGAATACAGTGCAAGGCTTCAAACAGGCATGGGATAGGCATAAGGGAGCAATACAGATGAGTATGAATAGATAGGCCATTGACAGAGCAAAGGCCGATGGCACATTTATAAGGTAGAAAAAGAAATAGGTAGACTGGATGGGCCTTGCAGTCCTTATCTGCTGTCAACTTCTATGTTTCTATTTTAATGTGACAATTATGATGTCAGATGTAGACAGGCAGCCAGAGCTAAAAAGAGCAGAGGCACGATATTCTTACAAATACCCTTAGTAATAAAATACAAAATACAAGCTACATCTATGCCCACATGTTACATTTTTTTCAAAGTTGTCTCAACTGTGTCAGGAACTCTTTAATCTCACACCTAAAATCATGAACTGTACAGTGCATTTTAACTGTAATGTTAAGAATTGTACTCTTTTTTTTAGACCCTCATCCCACTCATTGTGAAGTTCTGGTGCTGATGTAGTTCTGTTTTCAGGGTGAACCACTGAGTATCATTCCAGAGTCCCATCAATAAATCTTGCCATTATTTGATCCTGGCTTACTATCAATACATAAATGTGTGATCCCTGAAATTATTTCTTCCAACAGTCACTCACTTCACAACATAAGCTCTATAATTCATCATGACTCATTTAGTAAACCACCAGTTTAACTCCTCTGCCACCCAGGACCTATGCATTTTCAGTGATAGGCCCTACCCGATAAAACTCCTAAATCCTGGTTCATACTACCTGACAGAACAAAACAGTTTATTTATTTTTTATTTTATTTAGTTTTTGTTGACCGGGTAAGTGCACTAGACAAATTCTGCATGTTTTTAGGCACAACCCCAGGGGAGGAGTATACAGATGAATGCCAACTGTCCCTGAACCAGATTAAGCTGCAGGTGGCATTTTTAGTGAATGAGGGGGAGATTTGGCCAGGGCAGTGGGGAAATTCCCCTACTCCTTTCAAGAAGTGCCGTTGGATCTTTAACATCCAACTGAACTACCAGCAGAGCAGACAGATGGGACCTCAGTTTACTGTCTCATCTGAAAGATGGCACCTCAGGAGTGCGGCACCCCTATTATGCTGTACTACAGTGTCAATATTGGGATTTAACCCAAGTGCCTGATGTGGGGATAGAACCCACAGCCTTCTGATCTCCCAGCCTCAGAGGCGAATGTTAACTCCCACACTGCAAGTGCACATGCATCTGTTGGGGGGGTCAGAAGTGCAATTCAAGACATTTCATACCAAAACAATATCTGTACCAGACAAATTAGAAAATTATTTTCTCTAAATAATCAAAATTAGGACCAATGTTTTTTTTTTTCATACTGATATTATTAGTTCAATTCATTTTTAAGCATTTTAGTTAGGTTTTTTAGTTATTATGTCACTTTTTATGGGCAGTAAAAAATATGTTTTAAAAATTTCAGTAACTGATATGCAATGACCAGAGAGTGTGGTCACAGTGGAGAGGCACTGGTGCGGTGAGGGGGTGCCTCAGATTTCTCTTTGGCCTAGGGCCCCAGGTTGCATTAATCTGGCCCTGTATGGATAATGTAGTCACTAAAGCACATGCTTATTTTGTGTAGGATAACATAGATGGCAAAGGTAAACCTAAACCATTCAATAAAGACAAAACTTTTCAAGTAAAGGGTAGTGGACAGGGTAAGCAACCCTCCCATTACAACTACAACAGGCAAGATAGAGGTAGATGCAGATATAGAGGTAACAAAAAGAACTTTTAGAGCCAACAGGGGTTACCAGGGAGATAGGAAAGATTGGCAGGACAGAGGTAATAACTACCAGGATGGCCAAGAGTGGCAAGTAAGGAAACAACAACCTGGGGACATGGATATAAGTTCAAATCCCACCACCCAGGAGCTACAAATACAAAGGTTAAAGGGGGAAAAAACAATCGGCTGCATACTGCAGCTGTTGGATCCACACTCTTACACACCCACTAGGGACACTGAGCCCTCATCCCACCTGTAACAACCATCTGCCCAATTACACTAGACAGGTGGGGGCGCCCCCAGGTTATGGCACATATTGAGGGTGTTCAAAATACAACAGTTACTTTAGATACGGGGAGTCTATTTCAGTATTAAAAACATGGTTCAGGGCAGAACACTAAGTTCACACAGTAAACATTCAAGGGTTTTTTTGGTGCAAAAATCACTGCACCACTGACAAAACCTATTCATGTTGCAACTGGAATCTGACAGGGTCCAATTACATTTGTACACTTAGACAGACCAGGCACTCTTGTGGGCAGTGACTGGATGGTTCCAAATGGAATTATCCTGGACTTAGCTAACTTACAACTTTTGCAAGTGGGGGTCGAATGCTGACAGTATTGTACCAGTGATACCGATGGACCATGCAGTGCATACTATAAAGGGCACAGAGCATGTTTCAAGGGAAAAGTTAAATTTACCTGCAGATGTACAGGCAATGTGCAAGCAAGTAGCTAATGTCTTTGCTACACACAAACAGGACTGTGAACATATGCAAACTGAGACTATGATTACAGGAAAAGAGCCAGCAGCTCAGAGACAATATCCCTTTCCTAGGGAAGCCATACAGCCAGTAACAAAAGTTATAGCTAGCCTAGCAGAGCAGGGCATAATTAGAAAATGCTCTGGTTACAAACTCTCCCATTTGGCCAGTGAGAAAAGCAGATAATACTTGGAGACCGACTATGGATTATAGGCAGTTAACTGTATTCTGCCTATGGCTCCAGTTGTTGCATCATACCCAGAGATGATGACCAAAGTTGTGTCCCAGTCTAAGAGGTTTTCAGTAATAGACATTTCAAATGTTTTTTGGTAACTGCCACTGTACTCTAAATGTCAGTACCTGTTTGCCTTTACCTTTCAAGGTGTTCAGTTCACATTTACTAGGTTGCCTCAAAGGCTCCACAATTCACCTATTTTCATGCACACATGAAACAGGCTTTGTCTGATTTGCCTTTTCAGCAAAATTTTGTTCAACACATTGATGATATATTGTTGCAAACGGAAGAGACAGAAGAGCATTTGTATTTGCTGCTGTTGCAAAAACTGTTATAAGTTGGTTTAAAGGTAAACCCAGCTAAAATTCAGTTGTGTCAAGAGTCTGTGAAGTTTTTTGGGGTTACTTTAAGTCAGAAAGGGAAATCTCCTGACCAAGTGAAGGTTCAAACTATTCTGTCATTGCCCCTCCCCACTAGTGAAGGACTTCTGTGTTCTCTCCTAGGCATGACAGGTTTCTGCAGAGATTTCATTCCAGATTATGCAGTACTGTAGCTAATGCTGTTACTTCTTAAGTTTATTTTAATAACTTTACTTCCATGCCTATTGAAAGACAAGGAACTGCTGTTCCAAAACTGCCATTGCAGCGATGTTAAAATCTATGACAATGACCACTCTATGTGTATTCATTGCCTAGGTACAGACCATGGCATTAAGGCTTGCAATATCTGCCAGGACTTTAACCAGGCAACCAGCAGACATCATAATAAGGCTTTAGAGATTCATGTAATACTTTAAAACAACAGAGGAGAAACAGGTTGTGTCAAAGGTAGACTCGCCTTCATCTACTGCTTCCATTCCTGGTTCACTGTCAACCCACCAATCCCTGTGGTTGACGGTGTCCACTGGTGATTAGACTAAGAAGGACAAGTCCACCAAGTTGGCAGACAAACAACTGCCACTCAGAGAAGGAGAAGCAGCACAGAGATAAAACCGCATATCTGAACTGTTCACGCTGTCCTCTAAAAAGAAGAAAGTTGTCTAATAAAGACATGTCTCAGGCTACGGGCTCAGGTCCTGCTGCCCCATCCTCACCATCTCTGAGACACCAAGGTCAGGGTCTGATGCTGGCTCACCTCCCCCACTAGGGGATTCACAGCCCATATCGCAGTCAGGCACAGTCCTGTCAATGGTTCCGCCATCATCGACCCCATTAGAATGAGTCAATACACAGCTCTTGTATCAAATGATGTCAGAGCTGTTCCAGTAACTTATGCTGCTGCTGTCATTGCCACCTCAGTCTGCACTCTCAGTAATGCTGTTGTCAATCTTATCGTCGATGCAACAGTTCATAATCCCTGTCATGCTGGGTCCTTAACAGCTTCAATCAACAGTGCCTCCTCAGTTCTCTCCCCATCCTGCTGACCCTCTCACAATGATGGTCAACATCGACGATGAACTGGAATATAAACCAGAATATAAGGAAGAGAAGGAGGACACTTTAGATGAGGAAGTAATTGATGTGGTAGGCTCTAGTTCCACACTTTCTTTCTGCTCAGAGGAGAGTGTAAAAAACACCACCTGATCACTTCCTCAGAATGACTCTTTCCAGGCTTTCCTCAAGTTGGTCCAGGCTAAACTGGAGTTTGATGCAGAGGACGATGATTCCTCCAAGAAGAACCTTTATGAGTTCTTGGAGGTGTCTGCCTCCCTCACTGTCATAAGTCCTATGGTACATTTGTCATTACTAAGGCAGTATTATTTTCACGATTTTTTTAACAGCATTTCATGGTGCCTGCATGGTGAAAATTCAATATTTCACAGAAATGAATGAATGCACAAATGAGTAGTTGAAAATGTAAAAAAATAATGTTTTAATTCCTTTTACTAGTTCTGGATATTAAAAACATAATTTAGACAGTGAAACAACATGTTTTTATCTGTGCAAAATCAGCTAAATCAGTTGTGCTGCAGCAGTGAATAAACTTTTAAGTTCTCCGCTTTGATGCTGCATCTGTTAACCGTAAGCATGGCCCCATATCGGGAGAATGAGCGCTCCACACTAGCACTGTGTACTGGGACGGACAGGCAACTCAGGGCAATATTACTTAAATTTGTGACTCTGTCCTGATTAGAGATCCAGAACTGTACAATATAATTTTCCCCTTTGCAGAGTTGATTGCACTGAACATCCGTTATGTAAGATCGCAGTTCAGCTCTTGCTCATTGATTCTCTTTGAATGGAGACAAAATTAAATAAAAAATGATTTAGTACATTTCATGCTACCTTGTCAGGAAACAGGAATTACACGGACGAATGCCAGTTTCATGGAAATCATGAATTCTGTGCACTCCACGATTTAATTACTGCCTTAGTCATTACAGGATGCTACTTTGGCTGCCTGGCATAAACCTGGTCAACTGCCAGCCATGCCTAGAAAGGCAGTTAAATAATATCCTGCCCCTACAGCTAAGCCTTACTATTTATTTCAGACTGAAACAGACTCAGTAGTTATAATGGCTGCTCATGATAGGTCAAAAGCACCCCAAGCACATAAGTTCTCTTACTTCTGATAAGGAATCCAGGAAACTGGATGTGATAGGGAAGAGGACATTTGCTTCTGCTTCCCTAGGCCTAAGTATAAACAGCCCCCAAACTCACCTTGGCTGTCTTGGAGCCCTCGAGGTCCTCTCAGTACACACCTCTGAAGGGACAGGCCTGGGTTAAGAAGGGTAGTGGTTAAGTAGCGCAGTGCCTCCACCTGAGGAAGTGATAGGGAATACCTGTGAACAAATAGCAGGTTACCACCCCCCCCGAGGAAAATATATAAACTGCACCCCCACAAAGTAGGAAAAATACCCCCTTCTTTCTGTGATAATCCACTGTAACAGCGGTTAATGTAAACAATAACAGTATTTTATTTTAGAGCAAGGGAAAAAGGGAAGATAACATCAACAGCAACAATAACTACTAACAATTCTATCCCAAACAATCCCCCACCTCCCACCTGCGGGTGCACCTGTCTTTACTTGGCAGCTGCTCAGAAAGTCTACATAGTCTTTTGGTAGGGTACCTCACTGTGGTGCTAATGACTCTCTCACTGGGGCCCACTACATTTAAACACAACTTTGCTGTAAATTCAGGCCTGGGTGCAGTTTTCTGGCAGAGTCCTGCCCAGATCCTAACCCCTTAATTTTAGCCTAGCTAGCTAATAAAGTCCTACTCTGTGCCACAGCCCAGAGGTACTCATGGTTTTGATGTTTCAGGGGGTGGATTCAGCAATCTGGAGTCTATTCAGTCACTGTACTAGAGGAACAAAACTCTTTTTTTTTTATCTCCTCTGCAGCTGGGGGGGGTTACCAATGGTTCCCCCCAGTCTGGCCTGACCTTCAGCCCCTGCTCTGCCCCCCATCCCCAAGCTCTACCCCTTACCTCCAACCTGCACAGCGATCTGCCACGGTGGGCATGCAACCACCGCCATGGGATCCGGGGGGGGTTTCGGATCAGAGGGAACATCCAGAGTAGAAGCCGGCGGTGCTGCTTGTCCGGCCATCAGGTAGCAGCGCAAAGGTTTTTCCATTTCTCCCCATATGTCTAAGCGTGCCAATACGCCAGGGACCAGAGGCGTACGCACGCGACGCCGCCTCCATCCCAGCGCCTGCCACAGCATGTCCCTCCGGTTCTGCCCATGACCTGCCATAGCCCCCAGCCACTGCTAGAAGCTGCCAGGCCACCGAGGCATCTCACCCCTTCCTGGAGAAGGAGAGCCTTACAGACGCTCGATCCTACTCCTCCTGCCGACCCCGATGGCCCAGGTTCGTTTCGAACCCGGTCGCCGGCGTTGTGTGAGGTGTGGCGTCCAGCACCTCAACCCTCAGCACCACCGGGCCAGCCGTGGAACACAACTCTTAACGAAAAAAAAATTTATTATTCAAAATAATTTTTAATTATTTTATGTTTCATGTGGGCTTAATTATGGGAGGCATACTATAAATTCTGGTTAATGTCAAATGTTTGCACAAATTTTCTAAAAACAAGACAATGTTGCCTTTAAAAATAAAAAGAAAAGATTAATTTTTTAACTTTTTTGTACATTTTGGTTACTGGAAAAGGAATGCTGCATTAAACCTAAGTTTAAAAGAACAATATTATAGACACTGAATATACTAGCACAGAGATAAAGGGGCCCCTGCATTTTTTGGCATACTTCAGGCCTCTCTTTTGTAACAGGCTCAAGAGAACTGTCCCAGTGATAAATAAACTTGTTTTTTGCCCTAGCCAGAGCTAGGTATTTTTGACTACACTTGGATAAGAGATCTTGTGACTGGTGCAAGCTAGCACCAAAAGCCTCTTAGGAAAATGTGTTTTGAATTTCTATAGACTTTGCATAGGAATAAGAACTTTTATTCTCAACTTAACAATGCAATATGCTGCCGGTCTGAAAATTTGAAAGATGAGAAACAGTATTGTGATTAATAAGATCACCAAGTTTTATGGATGCAAGTAAAAGAGATTAAAAGTTATGTATAAAAGTATTTTAAACACCATTCTTTTAAAATTAAATAGACGAATCTAGTCTCTAATGAAAGCTAACACTGTAACAAATTTAAAAATATAACTCTTAAGTATGTAGCTTGTCATTATGCAGAAAAAAAGTCTAACATTTTTCTAAAAACAGGATGATTTATTGCTTTTTTAGCCAGAACAAAGAAAGCCATGTGCTTGGATGAAAAACAAATGTTTTAAAGATTTGATTACAGGTTTTATAAACAAATCTTATATTATTCTGTAGCCTGAAATATTCAGAGCAAGACTATTACTTTGTTTTAAAAGATTGTATTTTAAAAATATAAAGTTATAGCCTTTAATCACTTAATTTGAAAAATATTAATGCTAGAAATACAAAAGATTTACCAAAAGACTCCATTTAATGAGAGAGAGATTCAAATATGTAGGTTTAAAATTTATATCATTTTGCATTAAGAAGTTATAAAAGAAAATTAATTTTATTGATAAAAGTAAATCTGGAGTTGGTGGGCAGTCCTTGCAGGGGAATGGCCAATGTCACCATTCGTCATCTACAAGGACCAATTAAAGTTGGGCGATGACGTCACCAGAGGCAGAATCAAATACGTACATTTTGTTGCCCAACTTCAGTCTTGCTTGAAACACCATACAGTGAGGAGCTCTGTCAGTCTAGCTGAACATTTTAATGGATTTATAACCTTTGCTAGGCCAGAAAGCCTTAGATCATGCCTGTATTTGGAATGCTGGGAACCAGTTTTTGGTTAACCACTGATGTATCCACAAGGGGGTGCTAAGGATAAGCTTGAAAGCCTATGCAGTGTTGCCACTAGGTCCAGATGCAAACTTCTTGGTATAAGGACATTTTTACTGTGGTATGAAGTAAGGTCTACAGTATGTTTCATTTACTGAGCATTTTGACTGAAGTAATGTTTTGGAATTTTTGCTAAAAGCCTAGACGAGAGACTGACTTTTAAAATTCACAGCCAAAATAAACTACAGCATTGTGGATAAAATTAGCCCAGTGTCCTAAGGTTTAAGTGCAGATGAATTAACATGAAGAAGTCAGAGTCCAGTTAATAAAACAACTTTGCTATTCACAAAAAAAGATCCTGTAATACAAGCTATTGCTACGGAACTGTTCAAATCTTGTTGCTAATGATTCCTACCAAATCCCAAGAACTGACTTAATGACTTGACAAATCTTGCAAGAATAATTTAGCCTGTGCTACTTTACCAACGCCAAAAGAGCCCACAGTTTTGGGTTCAAGGAAAAGACAACAAGCCGACTGCTGAAAAAGACTCACTCAAAGCAAGCTTCATCAAAGATTCTTACGTTAGAGGAAAAAAGAACCACTTCTTCAATAACTAGAATTTAAGTATTATTTTTAATTATTTTAATTAATAATGTCTTAATGTTTCAGCTTGGTACTTGGGATGGTAACATAGTAGACTTTTAACTATAAAACCTTGTAGGTATGCTAAAATTTAGACATAAAGATATGCCTTCTTCCATGCTATAAAGTTTAAAACCAAGTCTTATACAAAAATATAATCTGAGACACTAGTGTGATGAGTTTGCATGTTCTTATACATGAAGGTTATGCTAAATACTATGTATGCTGAAAGCCTAGTATATAGCCAGTGCTATTTATTGTGCTGAATATTGCATACATAGATACATAGACAGTGTCGGCAGATAAGGGCCTATGGCCCACCTAGTCTGCCCATTTGAGCTTGTAAGTTCAGTTTGTTTTCCTAGAAGTCTATTTCCCTTTACCCCTGACCTCTAGAATTCCTTTATGTCTATCCCATGCATTCTTAAATCCCGTGATTGTTTCAGCCCCCACCACTTCCTCTGGCAGGGTGTTCCACTTGTCCACCCACCTGCTCTGTGAAGAAATTCTTTTCTCATGTTTCCTCTGAATCATCCTCCTCCAACTTCATCCCATGCCCTCTAGTCCTGAAACATCTTTTTCGCTTAAAATAGTGTTTTCCTGCACCCTGTTCCTCCCTGTAAGATACTTGTATGTCTCTATCATATCCTCTCTCTCCTCCTCCTCCAGGGAGTACATGTTCAGTTCCTTCAACCTGTCTTCATAGGATTTGTGATGCAACCCATGCACCATCTTGTTGCCCTCCTCTGAACCTTCTCTACCCTGTCTATGTCCTACGTAGGTATGGTCTCCAGAACTGTACACTGTACTCCAGGTGGGGCCTCACTAGTGTCTTGTATAGCGGAATTATGACCTCCTTTCCTGCTGGTGATGCCCTGCCTATACATCCCAGCATCCTATTTCCTTTACCTGATGCCTTGTCACACTGTTTCCCTACCTTGAGGTCTCAGAGATGACAACCCCAAGATCCCTTTCCTGCTTGGTGCATGCTATTCCTCACCCCCAACTGATATATTGTGCCAGGGTTTTTGTGCCCCATATGCATTATCTTGCACTTCTTTGCATTGAATTTCAACTGCCAAACCCTTGACCATTCTTCAAGTTTCTGCAGGTCCTTCTCATTCTGTCTACACCTCTGGTGTGTCTACTCTGTTACAGAGCTTTGTGTCATCAGCTAACAGTGAAATTCTGCCTTCTATATCCTGTGCAATGTCACTGATGAAGATGTTGAATAGGACCGGTCCCAGCACTGATCCCTGTGGTACCCACTGGTCACTCTTCCCTCTGTGGGTGACAGCCATTTACCACCACCCCTGTGTCCTGCCACCCAGCCAGTTACCTACCCACCACACTACTGTCCTGCCCACACCCATATTCCCCAGTTTGTAATAGTCTCTATGTGGCACAGTGTCAAAGGCCTTGCTGAAGTCCAGATAGGCCATGTCCACTGCCCTCCCCTGATCCACCTCCCTAGTCACCCAGTCAAAAATTCAATGAGGTTGGTCTGACTGACCTCCCCTGGTGAAACCATGCTGCCTTGGGTCCTGTAGTCCATTGACAACCAGATGTTCCACCAACTCTCCTTCAGTAGTGCTTCCATGATCTTTCCCACTACTGAGGTGAGGCTGACTGGTCTGTAGTTCCCTGCTTCCTCTTGTTCCCACTTTGTATAAGGGGACTACATCTGCTGTCCTCCAGTCTTTGGGTACTCCCTGTTTCCAGTGATTGGCTGAACAGGATAGCCAGAGGTTCAGCCACCACCTCTCTTAGTTCTTAAGGACCCTGGGTGCACCCCATCTGGCCCCATTGCTTTGTCAACTCTTATTACTTCCAGTCTTCAGGACCCTTTCTCGTGTAAGGGACTTGTGTCCATTTCTGCACCATTCTCACCTTGTAATCTCTTCAGACCCATTACCCCCTTCTCAGTAAAGACTGAGCAGAAATACCTGTTCAATATGTCAGCTTTACTGTTGTCATCCTCCACGCTGCTCCCATCCTCCCCTTCAGTCTAACTATCCCTCCCTTTGTCCTTCTTTTTCACTTATGTACCTGTAAAAGGTTTTGTCCCTTTAACCACTGATTTTGCAATGTGTTCTTCTGTCTGAGCTTTGGCTTCCTTACTGACTTCCTGCCTCCCTTTGTTTCTCCGGTACTTCTCCCTATCCCCTTCTGCCTGTGTCTTTTGTATTGCCTGAATGCAGTCTTTTGGCTTTCACTTTCTTTGCTACCTCTTTGGAAAACCATAATGGTCTCCTCTT
This sequence comes from Neoceratodus forsteri, assembly GCA_016271365.2. NCBI lineage: Eukaryota > Metazoa > Chordata > Ceratodontiformes > Ceratodontidae > Neoceratodus > Neoceratodus forsteri. Next base: position 359,458,730 of record CM028137.1, read on the forward strand.
TCTTTTCCTCTTGCTAACCTGCTTAATGCATAATTCTGTTGTTCTTATAATCCCATTTTAAATACTGCCCACTGTTCCTCAATCCCTGATTCCTGTCCCATTCCCTTAATGCCTCTTTCAAGCATCTCCCCATTTTCCCAAAGTCTGCCCCTAAATCCAGGATACGTGTTTTTGTGTGGTTGGGTTCTGCTCTTTCTGTGATTTCAAACCACAATGACTGGTGGTCACTGTTACCCAGGTGCTCCCCACTGTTACCCCCATCCACACTGTCCCTGTTTGTGAGCACAAGGTCCAGTATTGCCTTCTGCCGAGTTGGTTCCATGACCAGTTGCTTGAGGAAGGCACCCTGAAGGAGTCCAGGATAAATCTGCTCTAGTTGATGCTGCTGCTGGGATGCTCCAGTCCCATCTGGTATATTGAAGTCTCCAACCAGTACTACCTCACCCTTGTCAGCCATCCTTTGGATGGCTAGCATCAACTCTATCTGTTTCTTCCTCCTGGGCTGGTGGTCTATAGACCACACCTGTGCGGATGGCTTGGCCCATTTTCCTTTCCAGCTTAACCCACAGTATCTCTCCCCCATTTTGTTCCTCCTGGATCTGTGTGGCTCTTATGTCATTTTTTCATACAGTGCCACCTCCTCCCTTCCTGCCTGCTCTGTCTCTTCTGAATATGTTGTAGCCAGGTATGGCCATCTCCCAGTCATGGTTATCATTACACCAGGTTTCAGTGATGGCCACAATGTCCAGGTCTACTGTACCATGACAGCCTCCAGATCTTCCATCTTGTTGCTAAGGCTCCTGGCATTTGCACATGGCTTTCCATGATTTGACCTCCCTAGACTGCTTCACTGTTCTACTCCAGCCCCTTCCTTGGTTGTCATTTATCCCTGGTTCTCCTTGCTGTCTGCCCTTCTGCTGAATTTTGCCTTTTCTGCTTATCCACCTTTTGGACACTGATCTCCAACTTTTGCACACTGCTTTGCAGAGATAGCCCTCCTCTGGTTCACTGGTTCCATTACTAGCTGTGGGGGTGAGCAAGTAGGTACCATCGTTGCTGGCCTGCCACCCCCCTTTGCTAGTTTAAATGCTTGTCAATGTAGCATTTAAACTTATCATTGAGTGCTTGGATTCCCCTCCAGGATGGATGCAGGCCGTCAGGCTTGAACAAACCTCCATCCCTCCAGATGGGTCCCCAGTCACCAATGAATCCAAACCCTTCCTCACAGCACCAGTTCTTCAACCATTGCCTATTCATTTGATTTATTTGCTGAAATGTGTTTTATTTTTTATGGTGTGTGTAATTTTCTGAAACCTTTGTTTATATTTACAGTATTTTTACGTTACTTTTATTATGTTAACAAGGTATATTTATGCTAATTAGAAATATTTAAAACGATTGTATAGGTATCATAAAATATATATATATATTTTTAATATTTTTAACTTGGCAAAAATGTTATTGCCATTATCCCAAACCTGGAAAACTGAGATAATATCATATTTGAATTTTATAATTATTTTTGGGAATTTTTGAAACTATTTTTTGGTAGGGCCCGAGGTAAATCCAAGTGCTATATTATAAAAGTGATATAACCCATTGTTCTGACATAATTGGGGGCTCATCTGGGATGATTGTTAGTAAATAACTATCCACACTCAGTGTATAAAAATAACCATTATTGTTACTTGCAAAGTTACTGATTTTCAAAACTATTTTTCTGTTTTGCTTTCACAATAGTCTGAAGTTACCTTCTGCAAAAAAAAAAAGAGCTAAAGCCTAGAAGTACGCAAAACAGAATCTCTGACTAACAGTACTGTACAAGCTGCAAGAGAAAATATTTAAAGTCTCAAGAAAAAAGATTTAGTTTGGTTTAAATTGTTGTGTAAAATGTCACTGCTATTTTGACTGTTGATCAAAAGAAAACTTAATTGTTGTTGCTGAAGTCGATAATCACTGTTGCATAGCCATGACAACTTTAGCTGTAACTGCAGATATGTTTAGCACTGAGACAGTAATTTATACCCCAGCACAGCTGACTTTAATTAAAAGTAAAAACAAAAGGATAAACCAGCTAGAAAAAATGTTGGGGAATAAATGTTTTGAGTGTGGTAGGTTTGCAGGTCAGGTAACAATAAAAAAAAAAAAGTTTTTACAGGAAAGTAAAAATTATCTTTCTAATGACTTGGGGTAACCCTTGCCTCAGTGCTTGCGCACTAAGGTTCTTTGTCTTTTAACTTTTTTGTTTTTACTGAGCTCTCCACAATCCAACCTAACCCAGGTAGACCAACTTAGGGTAGCTGGTTCATTCCACTGAGGTGTCATACAGATGAGGCACACTGATGAGTCCTGGTAGGACAAAACACGTGTCTGTGTCTTCTGTTGTCATCCTTTGCAGTCTGTGTGAGAGGCCTTTCGGCACCATGCATTTCTGGTTAAAGTTGAACCAGCATAATATTTTGTGGTGATTTGCTTATACAGCCAATGATTCTTTGCATTGTGGGGGTATGTATGATTTTGTATTTCTTTGAAACTTGGCTTCCCAGCCAATGCCCTTTGGGGTAACAATTGCCTCAGTGCTTGCACACTAAGGTTCTTTGTCTCTTAGCTTGTTTTTTATTTTTATTGGACTCACCACAACCCAACCCAGATAGACCAACTCAGGGTAGCTGGGTCATTCCAACGGGGTGCCATACAGACGAGGCACACTGATGAGTCCTGGTAGGATGAAACATGTATCTGTGTCTTCATTGGCACCCGTTGCAGTCTGTGTGAGAGGCCTTTCGGCACCATGCATTTCTGCTTAAAGTTAAACCAGCATAATATTTTGTGGTGATTTGCAGATACAGTCCATGATGCTTTGCATTATGGGAGTGTGACGCTCTGCCCCTTGCTTATGATTATTGTATGATATCTGTAAAATACATAACTGGTCTGTGTATGAAATTCAGCTCACACAAGTTGGCAGATTTGGCCTGTAACTTCAAAGTGTCAGTAGCTGAAACCAGGAGGTAATTAAACAGACCAGGAGGAAAACAGTCAGTTGAGACATCCTTCCAGAGACAGTTTATTGCCTGCTGCTGCTTTTGAAGTTGGAACTTAAATACATATTTTATTACATTTCAAGAGGAAAAGGTAATTGGGCTAGTTCCTCTCCCTTTAGCAAATAGCTGAAGAGTCATAAAATCCCTCAGATCTCACTGGCACAAGAAATCAGCCAAGGGACATGAGTGTGGGATTAAGTTCAAAGAGAAATGTTTAATTGAAGACTGTCATATTTGGGAAATAGCTAGTTACAGATTTCTCAAAGAAATGACTCACATCCTCAGAGACACTTATGTCAGAAAATTAAAATCTAAGGAGGGATCTAGCTGACCTCATCCAAAAGGGGGTGGTGGGGGAAGACACAGTTAAACATGAATCATTGCATATGGAATAGTGACACATCATCTTTGGACTCTGAAGAACTTCTAGACTCTGACTGGGAGAGCACTTAGAAAGGTAATAGTTAGAAAGCAAGTAAGTCTTTGTGGCAGGAGTGTTGTTCTGAAACTTCCTTTTTATTTTACATGATTGTACGCTGTATTGTTCTGTGCTTAATGTTACATGCTTTTTTATCATATTTTTAGTAAATAACCATTTCCTTGAAATACTGCCTCGGTATCTTTCAGTTCTTTTGCATGTGATGTATACGTGGTTAAGTCTGACGGCTGTTTGAAAAGCTTGAGTGAGTTACTGAGCTTGAATAAAAAAGGTAAGAAAATACCTAAGGTCTCTTATAGAGTTTTAAGGGTTCATTTTGGATGCCTGGTTGGGTGCCCCTGGTGAAAGATTGTATTGCAGTCCCAAAGAGGGTACATATCAGAGCCTGTACATTACGTATGCTAGCATAAGGTTCACAGTTTGAATCCCCCCAGAACTTGATGCTAAAGGTGATTTTGACCCAAAGCAGACAGGAGGGTTACCCTGTATGTTACCTGTTCACACTATTGCACTCTGAAGTTGACAATGTGTGAGCAGAGGGCCTGACCTGCGGAGTGCGTTTGTGACAGATCTGGTTGGCAGCAGTGCGATTAAGTATTTGGTAACACAAGCTTTAACAGTTCAGTGTGTTGGCTTAATACTGTACAGCTCACGTGCAAAATAAGGCAGTGATTTAATTTTAAAAAGGTAAACAGAACTATATTATTTTGCTTACAGTCAAAGTTCCTACCTGTTTTATTTTTTTTCTAAAGTGCAAGTTAGAGTAGCTGTAGTTAGGGAAGAAGATGGCTTCCAACTACAGCGGGTACACTGCAGACTACTTGAGGCAGTTGTGGCAGGGCAGAGGAGTCCAGTATGAGGGGAAAGCCAACAAGCACACTCTCATAGATGCTCTGATAGCCGCCGATGGCCAGAGCACTGAGTCACAATCCATGACTGAAAAGGACCGAACCTTGGGCATGGAGGGACCAGTGGCCAGCGCAGTGTCCAGACCTGGTGAGGAGGATAACAGGGCCAGTGCAAGCCAAGGGCCACAGCAGCAGGGGAAGATCACCAGCATTCTGGAGCCAGACTCGATCAAGCTGCAGATTGAGTTGCGGAGGATGGAGCTGGAGTTCCAGACAGAACAGAGGCGAGAGCAGCGAGCAGCAGAGGAGAAGAGGAGTGTGAACAGTGAGAGGCTAACCATGAAGAGCATGAGCACCAGAAGCAACATGAACTGGAGAAGCTACGACTCCAACCACCAGCACCAGAGCAGGTAAGTGGCCTAGGTTTAACTGGAACTACAGGACTGGGTTACAAATTAAATTCCAAATTGATAGCTGAATTTAAAGAGAGGAGGATATGGATGCCTTTTTAAATTTCTTTGAAAAAGTTTGTATTCAGGCAAATATTCCTAGAGGGTCCTGGAGCTTCCAGCTATCCCTGCTACTTACTGAGAAAGCTTGGTATGCATTGGGTCAAATGGACAATGAGGACAGTAATGATTTCAGCAAACTTAAAGCTGCACTTTTAAAAAAGTATGATTTAACTGCAGACGCATACAGAGCTAAATTCTGTAAGCTCAGGAGAAGCCCTGACATGAGCTATGAGAAGCTAGCCACAAAACACCGTCAGTTTTTAAAACATTGGTGGGAAGGAATTGAAGCAAACTCTGTAGATAAAATTGAAAATGCTATATTGTTAGAGCAGTTTTTCTGGACATGCCCAACAGAGCTGAAAACCTGGCTGGACGACCGAGATCCAAAAACAGTGCAAGAAGTTGCTGAACTCTCGGACTGCTATGCCAAGAGCAGACCTGCTCTGAGAGTGAATGGGGCGGGCGTGGCAGTGCAGAAAGGGAAAAGCATGCCTTCAGGGTATCTAAAACCCTCACTGCCTCCTCCGAAACCAGTTAGCCCCAGGTTTCAAAGAAAAGATTTTTCTGAGAAAAGAAATGAATGTTGGGTTTGCAAAGAAACTGGGCACATTGCCAGGCAGTGTCCCAAAAGGACAAGCAATATGACAAGTGGTGCTAGGAAAGAAGTGGTCTGTTTGTGTGTCACTGAAAGCATGCCTGTAAACATGAGGGAACACATGCACTCAGTCACTGTGAATGGTGTACAGACACAAGGGTTAAGAGACACAGGGGCATCCCTGACACTGGTAAAAGGGGATCTGGTAGAGCCTGGTCAGCTTATAACCAATACATTTGTAACTGTACAGGGGCTCGCTGGGGAGGAGAAAACATTGCCACTCACTAGTGTTCTCCTAGACTGAGGTGAGACAGGAGGAACCGTGTAACAGGTTGCGGTAGCATAAACTTTAGCAGTTGATATCATTCTTGGCAACAATCTCAAACAGGGGATGGTGTGTGCTGTTACCTGTAGCCAAGTGGCAAGGGAAAATTGTAGTTACCTGGACCCCATAGAAGTCACTGTGGAAATCAATGGGAGGCTGGTTCCCCAGCCTGGGTCTCCTGATTGGAGACTAATGAAAGGGGGGGTAGAAATTTTCCTGGTAGCAGTTAACCCAACAGCTATGGAGGGCTACTCTGAAGAAGGAGGGGTGACCTATTGTCAGAGGGTTAGGGATGACAGTGATCCTGAGTGCCCTGACGCTAGAGCTAGGGACCCTAGTTTAGAGACTGAAGGGGGCCTGTCCCATGCTTTGGGAATATGTAAGGAGTTTGCAGCAGCTTAGAAAAGGGACCCTAGTCTAGAGAAGCTGATGGTTTGGGCAGACTCTGATGGAGAAGAGGGAGGTGACGGAAAACATAATGTTTATTGGGACAATGGATGGATGTATGCACAGGATGCTAAGACAGAGGGAGGGGTGATAGGCAGACAGCTTGTCATTCCCAAGGGGTACCGTGAGCAGTTGCTCGAGACTGCACACAATATTCCCATGTCTGGTCACCTGGGAACCATGCGCACTACGCAGCAATTGGCCCAGAATTTCTATTGGCCCAACTTCACCCAGCAGGTGAAGGAGTATTGCAGGTCTTGTCACTGGTGCCAAGAGACAGGGAAGGCAGGTAAGAAAACCCAAGCTGCCCTAATTCCTTTGCCCATAGTGGAGGAGCAATTCCAGAGGGTGGGAATGGATATTGTGGGGCCTTTAAATACTCCAGCTCCTCCAGGAAGAGGTTCATCCTGACTGTGGTGGATTATGCCACCCGATACCCAGAAGCAGTTGCCCTATCCTCTCTGAGGACAGGCAAACTGGCAGATGCCTTACTTGGGATTTTCTCCCATGTTGGGTTTCCACAGGAGGTTATCACTGATCGAGGGGGTTCCTTCATGTCGTACCTGATGAAATGTTTGTGGGAGAAGTGTGTGGTGGTGCAGAGACACATGACTCCTTATCACCCGCAAGCCAATGGGCTTGTGGAAAGATTTAACGGTACCCTGAAGTCAATGCTCCAAGTGTTTTCTGGACAGCACAGGAGGGACTGGGAGAAATATGTTCCCCACCTGTTCTTTGCATACAGGGAGGTGCCCCAAGAGATGACCGGGTTTCCCCCTTCGAGCTCTTATATGGACGTCAGGTACATGGGCCCCTAGACTTGATCCGGGAGGACTGGGAAGGCAAGCATGCCACCCATGGAACTCCCATAGTGGATTAAGTCAATAGGTTTAGGGAAAGGCTGAAGGAGCTTATGGAGACAGCCCAGAGAAACCTGGCAGCTGCCCAAAAAAAAAACAAAAAGTGTGGTACAACCGTGGAGCCAGAGATCACTCGTACATGATGGGTCAGGAAGTCATGGTCCTCATTCCAGTCTGGAAAGACAAGCTGCAGGATGAGTGGGCAGCACCACACAAAGTAATCAAAAAGGTAAATGATGTAAGCTATATAATAGAGTTACCTGACAGAAGACATACAGTAAGAATGTACCATGTCAACATGATGAAGCCATATGAGAATAGGGCTGACATAGTGTTTGCAGTATGTAGTCCTGGCGAAGGGATGGACGAAGGAGACCCCCTTCTGGACTTGCTGGAAGAAAGCAAGTGGGAGTCCTCTGTAGATGCAGTTAAATTGTCAATTGTCACCCCAGCTGGCCCCAGACCAGCTCCAGGAAGTAAGGGAGGTTTTAGCATACTTTGCCCCATTGTTTAGCGCCAAGCCTGGATTAACCCCCTTAGTGACACACAATGTGGAGACATGTGCACAGATGCCCATACGGCGGACAGCATATCGGGTGTCAGAGGCTGTCCAAAAGGACATTAGGAGGGAGGTGGAGGAAATGCTGGATTTAGGGGTAATACAGAAATCTCACAGCCCCTGGGCCTCACTCGTAGTCCTTGTGCCCAAGCCAGATGGCTCTACTTGTTTTTGTGTGGACTATCATGGACTGAATGCAGTCACGAAGTCAGATGCCCACCCGATGCCATGGACAGACAAACTCCTGGACAAGTTGGGAGGGGCGACATACCTTACAACTACTGACCTGACAAAGGGGTATTGGCAGGCAGATTTAACAGACAGAGCTAGGGAGAGGTTGGCCTTCATCACTCCGATAGGGTTATTTGAATTTAAAGTAATGCCTTTCAGAATGAAGAACGCCTCGGGCACTTTCCAAAGATTGACGAACCAGGGTTAAATGGTGCTGAGGAGTACACTGTGGTGTACCTGGATGACACTGCCATCTTTAGTGCCAGCTGGGAGGAACACCTGTCCCATCTTAGGGAAGTGCTGGCCAGGATACAAAGGGCCGGGCTCACTGTCAAAGCTAAGAAGTGCCAGGTTGCCATGGCTGAAGTGGCATACCTCAGGCATGTTGTATGCCGGGGACAGCTCCGTCCTAACCAAGTAAAAATAGAGGCGATCAAGGCCTAGCCCAGACCAGAAACACAGAAGCAGGTCAGGCGTTTTCTAGGGACAGCAGGGTACTATAAGAAATTTGTACCGAATTACAGTGCCCTGGCTGCTCCCCTATCTGACCTGGTAAAGAAAAGGATGCCTAAGAATATTACCTGGGAACCAGCCTGTGAAAAAACCTTTACCAGACTGAAGGAGGCACTGTGCAGTGCTCCTGTACTGACAAGTCCAGACTATAGCAGACCCTTTATAGTCCAGACTGATGCCTCAGATGAAGGTGTTGGGGCAGTGCTGAGTCAGGCATCCAACCAAGGGAAAAATCACCCCATAGTGTACCTGAGTAAAAAGTTACTTCCCAGGGAGCACGCATACTCTACTGTGGAAAAAGTGTGTCTTGCCATAGTGTGGGCTCTAAAGAAGTTAAAGCCATACTTATATGGGCAGCATTTTGAGGTACAAACTGACCACAACCCCCTGGTTTGGCTGACACAAATGGGAAAAACGAATGGTAGACTATTAAGATGGAGTCTTGCCTTGCAAGGCTATGACATGACGATCTCACATAGGGCTGGAGCAACCAATCAGAATGCAGATGGCTTGTCGCGTCTATATGAGAAATGAACTGACTTAGGGAGCTCACCCCATGCAGAGGATAGAGTCCCCAAATTCAGTCTAGGTGGGGAGGAGTGTGATGCTCTGCCCCTTGCTTATGATTATTGTATGATATCAGTAAAATAAATAACTGGTCTGTATATGGAATTTGGGTCACACAAGTTGGTAGATTTGGCCTGTAACTTCAAAGTGTCAGTAGCTGAAACCAGGAGGTAATTAAACAGACCAGGAGGAAAACAGTTAATTGAGACATCCTTCCAGAGACAGTTTATTGCCTGCTGCTGCTTTTGAAGTTGGAACTTAAATACAAATTTTATGACGTTTCAAGAGGAAAAGGTAATTGGGCTAGTTCTTCTCCTTTTAGCAAATAGCTGAAGAGTCATAAAATCCCTCAGATCTCACTGGCACAGGAAATCAGCCAAGGGACAGGAGTGTGAGATTAAGTTTAAAGAGAAATGTTTAAAGACCGTCATATTTGGGAAATAGCTAGTTACAGATTTCTCAAAGAAATGACTCACATCCTCAGAGACACTTATGTCAGAAAATTATAATCTAAGGGAGAATCTAGCTGACCTCATCCAAAAGGGGTTGGGGGAAGATAGAGTTAAACATGAACCATTGTAAATGGAATAGTGACACATCATCCTTGGACTCTGAGGAACTTCTAGACTCTGACTGGGAAAGCACTTAGAAAGGTAATAGTTAGAAAGCAATTAAGTCTTTGTGGCAGGAGTGTTGTTCTGAAACTTCCTTTTTTATTTTACATGATTTTACGCTGTATGATATATTGTTCTGTGCTTAATGTTACATGCTTTTTTATCATATTTTTAGTAAATAACCATTTCCTTGAAATACTGCCTGGGTGTCTTTCAGTTCTTTTTGCATGTGATGTATAGGTGGTTAAGTCTGACAGCTGTTTGAAAAGCTTGAGCGTGTTACTGAGCTTGAATAAAAAGGTAAGAAAATACCTAAGGTCTCTTGTAGAGTTTTAAGGGTTCACTTTGGATACCTATTTGGGTGCCCCTGGCAAAAAAATTGTACTGCAGTCCCAAACAGCCTATCTGAGCCTGTACATTGGGTATGCTAGCATGAGGTTCACAGTTTGAATCCTCCCAGAACTCAAGGCTAAAGGTGATTTGGACCCAAAGCAGACAGGAGGGTTACCCTGTCTGTTACCTGTTCACACTATTGCACTCTGAGGTTGGCACTGTGGGAGCAGAGGGCCTGACCTGCGGAGTGCGTTTGTGACAGGGGGTATGTGTGATTTTGTATTTCTAATAACTATTGTATCTTAGTCATGCTAAAGGCTGAAAATGCTGTTTTGCAAGGCAAGTTACAAGATGCTAGATAATGGCAAGAGCAGTGTTTAAATTTGACAAGAAAAAAGTTAAACTAGTAAATGCTTATGCACAGGTTAACAAAGATTTGGTTGAGTTAAAAGAAATCTATGAAAGTTTACAGAGTAAAAGTCAATCTAAGAAAACATGAAAGCAATCAAAAGGTTAAACTGTAGTTCTAATTCTGGTATTTCATCCAGAAAATCTTCTGACTCAGAAAATGAATTACAGAGCCAAAACAAAATCCCGAGACAAACAAGTGATTCAAATTCTGATTCAGAACAGAAAAACATTTAGGAAATACAAGAAAAAGCACAAGATTAGGCAAAAAGGGAGTTCCTCTGTACCTCAAACTAAAGTGTTAGAGGCCACCACCTCTAATGTTCTGGCTAAGGGGGGAGAAAAATTACCTATGTCGAACAAAAAATAAACACAACAAAAAAAACACATGCTAGGCCCAACTGTGGCTCAGCAGCCTTATCAAGATTCAGACCAATGCCAACACTGGAGTCCCTCTCGGAAGGGGGAAGGTCCAGGTGCAAGGCATGGCAGGGAGCATGGTGACAGAAGTGACCACGGGGGCACCACTACTATAAGATCAACATGATAGTGCAACTCAAAACAGGCCTCAGCATAATTCTACAAATAAAAAAGAAATAAAGGAATTAAAAAAGGAACTACAGGAGCTACAAGTTCTTATTCAAAGCTATGTACTCCAAGTTGCTCAATCACCTCCTGACCTTCTCTCTTCTGTACAAAATCCCTCCTCAGCTGTACCCAGTACAAGTGGGACTAGCAGAGTTATGTTACTCGTAGATTCTGTCCACTCCATTACTGGTATGGTAACAAAAACTGCTATTGTTAAAAAAGATACTGAGATTGAAATGAGAATAAAAAATGAGATGCAAAGTAAAGTTGAAAATGCTGTCTCTGTGCTTAGCTTTCTCAATAGGTATCCAGGGTTAGTTTCAGCAACAGTTTATGATGCCATGGTAAATCTGCAATGTTGCCAGGGAAGACAGACAAATTCTGCCTGGGCAACTTAATTCCCAAAGGAAAAGCAAAAATATTTTACTTTGACATAAACATTGCAAACTGTCCAAGTCACAAGGCTTTGCTTGGTTCTGGGGCTAAAGTAAGTCTCGTGTCTAAAAGTCTCTTTGACAAATTCACTGATGCCTTAGGTGACTCAAAAAAGCTGAAAACCCATCCTGACAGCTTACAAATTGTAGGTTATTGAGAGGAAGCTCAGAAGACCTTAGGGAAAGTATGGTTCAAATTGAAATTTGGTAAAATGATAATTAAACATCCAGTATGATACAAACAGAGCAGGCAATGATTTCTTGATTGGAAATCATCTTCTAAAGAGGTTTAAACTTATTCTAGACTATGGCCAAAAAAATCTTATGGCCACAGGTAAAAAGGCCTATGCCATTTAAAAAGAGTCATAAAGTTTCTAAACAATGAAATTCATGCTACTGTGAAAAAAATATTTAATGATTAAACTGAATTTTGTAGGTTCTAATGTAATTGATGTACCTAGTTTTGGTAATTCTAAAAATTGGTTAAATGGAGAAATGAAGCTTATGTGGTTTGTGTATCAAAACAAGATGTGGTAAATTTGTAATTAAAACAGAGGCTTAACTTTTTTCACAAAGAGAGTAAATCCTGTTTTTCTCAGTGCCATCCTGTTTTCTGACAAAAGCATTAAACTCTAAGTAGAAGACCCACCGAGGACTGTGAAAAAGAGGTGCCACTCAATAAAACCAGAGGTAAATCCAAGGTGCCAGACAGGGATGTACCAAGACTGTCATTTGGGGGTTTGGTCACCCAGGGTATGCCAATTAGTCAGTGACATGACTTATTTGCATAATGGGCAGGGCCTTCTGGCAATCTGGCTCTACCCGTCCTGGTCAAGACGGACAAAGCCATAAATTTACAGTAGATGAGGCAACCGAGCCATGCAGAGCAGAAGAATGAAAAATGTACATGAAATCAGGACTATATATATATATATATATATATATACATATATATATGTAACAATACCAGCACAGCACCTGCAGTGCTGGTGGCTGAACCTAAAGGATAAAATCCAGGCGTCTACTTTGTACAATAAATCTCCCCAGGACCTCATCTGCTGATAAAATGGGATGTCTCGATGATCAGCAAGTAAAGCCAGGCCGTTCAGCCTGTCTTCTGCCGTGCGATTTCTCCTCTTGGTCTCGATGTGATCAAGCATAGAAAAGGCACGTTCAACTTCTGAAGCAGTGACTGGCAGCGTCACAAGGATTTTTAATAAACTGTGAATGTCTGGATAAAAGTTTTGGTCACGGCTAGACAAACCATCAATAGTTGTAACCGGAATGGACTCTTTCTTGTCTTTTGCATCAATCCACCTGTCACGCCAACGACGGAATTCACTCTGTAGAATGAGAATATTATCAAGGAGAACATCACTGTATAAATCTTTCAGTTCTGTCAGAAATTCCACCTCCTTCATATTCAAGGAGCGATCAGGGATGACTTTTTCAAGGGAAGTCAAGCTTTTTCTATGTGTGAGAAATCTTGCTGTCATTTGCTGTTCGAAGAAATCTAGACATGGAATGAACACTTGTTCTGTAGTATTGTTCTATTTATTGCAAACTCGATCCTGTCCATGAATTTCTTGTGAGTGTAATTTCAAACTTCAGCTCTTGAGCTAATGCTTTTGGTTTTAAAAAAAGTTCAGAAAACTGTGTTTCTGCATCATGACGCATGATGCGAATCTGTTTCAAAGCATCATTGGCCGTCTGAACACACATGAAGAGATCTGTCTGAACTTTCTGCAGATTTACTGACAGTACATACGTAACAGAGTAGTTTTTCCAAAACAACTAAAGCAACTAGAAAACATCCTTTCTCGATTGTGTTCTGTAGCTGCTCAGCCTTAGATGAAGCATCATGTCCAGGTAGTAGATATCTCATCAACAGCTGCAACTACTGCAGGGAACAGTTCTATGAAGGTGAACACTGCTTTGTGACATTCTACCCATCTTGTTTCACAAAGACTGACAAGCTTTTTCTTAGTTGGTAACAGGCTTGATATTTTGTTCCTAAGAACGTCGCTACGTTTAGCAGAACTCTCAAAAAATGTGCAGCAGTCAGATATTGCTGTAAAACATTTTCTGATGGAGTTCACTGAACAGGTTTTTGAAACCACCAGATTCAGTGAGTGGTTTGCACAGTGAACATTCATAGCTGTGGGATACTCAGCCGCAACTTTAGCTTTTACACCATTTAGCCTACCACTAAGTGCAGCAGCACCATCATAGCCCTGCCCCCTGAGATCACCAAGATTTAATCCTAATTTTAAGGTGGACATGATCATATTAGCCAGACTTTCACCAGTCAAGTCTGTAACCCTCAGGAAAGTGAGGAAGTCTTCCCTGATTTCTGGCTTTGACACTTCACTCACAGTGTCAACATACCGCATGCAGATACACAATTGTTCATTGTTGCTAACATCTGTTGTTTCATCAGCTAAAACTGCAAAGGGGCAGCAGTGTTTTATTCTTGTAACTATTTTCTCAATCATGATATCTCTAATAATCTCAATGATTTCTGTTCTGGATTTTAGGGCTCAGATACGTGGCGTTACTTGAATTACTTTGTAATGATTTTCGGAGCACTTCATCTCTGTGATTTGCTCTATACTGAATTAGAGTTCTGAAATTCCTGTCATTTTTTTTTTTTTTATCAGGTCTTCAAGTGTCAGTGGCCCTGAATCTTCATTCCCAAGGAGTGCAATCTCCTGGCGACTGCATCAAATTATTGTATCTATCACAGTAATTATCTTGTTATGGTTCTCTATTGCTATAGGTCTTCGATAGGTGTCTATTTGTTCTGTAATTGCTATTGATTCACCTCTTGAGATGCGACAAAAATGTTCAGTTTTACTGAACTATTTTTATAATACTCAGTACGAGAATGTAAGTCAAAAAGCTCTTTAGCTTTTTTCCAGTTTCTTAAAGGCTCACAGACAAGCTGTGCAAGACGCTGATGATTTCCTTTACCTACTTCGTCACTGCAGAAAGCAACACATATTTTACAGTAAGCACCATCTGTCATAGATGAATATGCAAGCCAATAGTACTGCAAAAGCCAGTGGTGTTGGAAATGGAGATTTCTCTTGCCACTTGCAGGAAACTTGTAATCACTGTCTGGTTTATGCAATGCATTTATTATTTTAAACCGTTCCGCATCAGTAAGTCTTATCCTCCCTATGTATTCACTTATATTGTTCCTGACCCGAGCACTAGGTGTAGTATGACCGGGTGGTGGTCTGCAGCATGTGGGTGTGATTGCGGAGGTGGACGAAATCAAAGAGTCAGTAGTGGACGTGGTCACTGCCACTGCATCAGAGCCAGAAGTACTTTCAGATTCAGAATCACAATGTAAATGCACTACATTTACAGCTTCAGTTTCAACTGTTGTGGAAACAAGAGCGCATTCCACATCCACACATCCTTCTTCATTGACCACATTTTCAGCAATGAACTTAGCTTTCTTTCCTCTTGCACTAAACATATCAAGCAGAGACATTTGCCTTTTCATTTTGTATTTTGTTTTTACTTTACTACCACAAGACTAGAGTAAGGGTTGTCTGACTCGGCTGGCCTCGACTGGCTGGGTGGGTCAGGACAGGCTAAGGGTCACACTGAATGAGTGTTATGGTATGTATCGTATGGCACTAGTACTGGTCAGTCAGGGTACTGTATACTGTATACAACTGACTAGTCTGGACTCCATCCTGTTTGGTATAGTGTGCAGTTGTGCACAGGCTGAGAAAGAGTGACAGTGCCGACTTATAAACTCGTTACTCAAGTGTGGAACTGGAGAGAAAGAGAATTATATGTTTTTCTTACTTTAATATTAACTGTTTCTTTTCTTTTCTTATACCAGAAACTTTAAAAGAACATGAACAAGATGCTGCAGAGAAGGCACAGAGCTCTAATGTGCCAGCCAGTGTGAGATGACCAACCAACAACAGTAGTGCAACCTGGCTTTTCAAAAGTCTGAGAGGGAAGGGAATGAAATTGAATATATTTGGGAATCAGAAGCAAACCTTAGGGCAGCACTGTGCTGCGGAGTGCTAATAAGAATATAAGTTAAGCAGATGCTGCATGCAGACTGAGTTCAGTTAGAAAACTAGTTAACAAGTTTGGAGAATTATAACTTGTCTCTTTAATAAAATTGTTTTTGTGAAAAAGGTAACTTGTCTCTTGTCTTCTCTGCTGTTTCTTATTTTTCAATCCACCTCCACCAGGACAGCCTAGGTCTCGTCTCTTTCCTGAAGTTACCTCGCTCACTCCCTCTCAGTCTCTACTCTGAGTAGTCTTCCTTCTCTTACTATCTCTCTCTCTTAAGTATCTCTATTTTCTATTACTTTACACACACATTCCAGTTATTAATATACACAGTGCAGAATTGGAGGAGTGCTCTCTCTCTCTCTCTGAAGTATCTCTATTTTCTATTACTCTACACACACATTCCAGTTATTAATACACACACAGTGCAGAATTGAAAGAGTGCTCTCTCTCTCTCTGAAGCATTTCTAGTTTTTATTACTCTACACACACATTTCAGTTATTAATACACACACAGAGTGCATATTTGGAGGAGTGCTCTAATTTAATCAGAAAAATCTGATGGCAAGGCTGGAACAGGATGGGTCAGCTTGGTGGGATTAGGTCAGGAAATTGCTCTTTAAAACATATCCTCCCTTTTTATAAAGAGAACGAGTCTATATCTCACTCTGAACTTGAAGTCTTCCACTCTTCTTTACACAGTAAGACAGTGCACAGACACACAGTGCTCTTTCAGTTTAATTAGAATAAATCTGGATTTTGGCAGGCAGACTTTAACTTTTTATGTTTGTTATTTCTTTCAGTGTCTGTCTATTCTCTACTCTACTCTATTTATATTTAATATCTCTCTCTTCTCTTTTTCTCCTTCTGAACTTTAAGTCTCTGCAACTCTCTCTCCTCTACAGTAAGTGAACTGCAGTGTGTGCTCTCAGTTTAATCAGAATAAATCTGACAGGGCAGGCCGCAGGCAGACTACACACTTTATATTATTATTTCTTTAAGTCCATAATACTGTCTTATCTCTGTCTCATTCTGAATGTGAAGTCTCTCTTCTTTACAAAGTAAGCACAGTGCCCAGAGACAGTGCTCGTTTAATCAAAATCAATCTGAAAGGCAGTCTTGACTAGTTCACCTTTTCCATTTGTTCTTTCTTCTGTAGGGCTCTAATTCTCTATAGTCTGTTGTCTATATACTATCTTTCACTTTCTCAGTCTCTCTGAAGTCTCTCTCTTCTACACAGTACATACACACACACAGAGTAAGTACACTGCAGATCGCAGAAGACAGAACATGCTCAGTGCTTTGATTGAGTCTCAGCCCGGGCTCAGCTTAATCAGAATAAATCTGGCAGGCTGTTGGTTGGCTGGCCGAGACTTACACTTACACACTTGTAATGTTACTAGACTAGCCTAGTTCAAATCACTAATGTTCTTTAAGTCTGTATTGCACTTATCTCTCTCTCTCTCTCTCTCTTTTCTCCACAATGTGCAGCAGTAGTGCACTACAGCCAGACAGAGCAGAATCAGATAATGCACTCCAATTAGAAGAAATATGGCAGGCAGGCCAGACTTCGTTGTTTATCTCTTTATTTTATGTACAACAGACAACACAAAACAAGTAGTACCAGCTAAGCAGCCAGCCAGATGGCATGGGTCTTCCCTTACTGCAGCATGAGCTTCACTCACTCGTCACACAATCTGTCCCAGAGAGACAGTCAGTCACACTCTGTCCACACTCCCCTCACTCCCTGTGTGAGCCTTGCCCTCAGTCCTCTCTGTACTCTGTACTCTTTCTGCCTCAACACACATACACTGAGATGAGACTGTCTTCTTTCCTTCTGTCCTCCTGACTCCAACTATTTTATTTTTTTATACACAACTGAGACTGTCTTCTTTCTTTCTGTCCTCCTGACTCCAACTATTTTATTTTTATTTTTTTATACACAACACAGTCAGGACTGGAAGGGAAGAAAACATGTAATAAATAATATTAGACAGTGTGTGCCTGCCTGCAGCACAGTAGCAGCAGCTAGCTACTACTAGCAGCAGCAGGTAGTAGTATACAAATACAGTAGCTTGAGAGTTGTTGTCTGATCTCTTCGCTCAGTCTCAGCTTAATTGACCACCTCTGCTTCACTCTGAGAGAGACTTCTTCTTAGTTTGCTTAATGTGAATAGTGAAGTGAATTATGGTCTTTTGCAAGCAGAGTAGAAGACAGCCAACAATAAAGAATAGGCGCACTCGCAGTCACACTGTTATCAAGAATCACACAGTGACATACACTCGTTCGACTCCTTCCTTGCTTTTTTCCTCTCAGACCACCAGACACAGACTGTCTCGTCTCCCTGTGCTGTGTTCTCAATAGGATGCTGGAGGATGGCACAGAGCGTGAGGAAAACCAATACTGATTGGTCTGAAACACAGCTGACAATTGGTATTGGTGCCGGTGGATCTTTGGGACGGGCTTTAACTTGCTGAGCAGCTGTTATGGACGGACGGGACAGCAGCGGACTCCAATTACTTCTCCACCACAAATTCGTCATCCTACCATCATGTGACTGTGCAGACTGCACAGTCTGCACACCATGTTACCCTGATCTGGTGGACACTGCCCTATCGCCACGGTGCTATCCCATGCCCAAGAGCAGAATTACAGGCAGTGGCACAGCAGAGACAGTAAGCTGCAGCCTGCAGCAATCCACCAACTTAATAAAAAAGACAGCACTCACAATGGCAATCGCGATAGGGCGTTTGGGGGGTTTCAACCCAACCCCTCTGCACATCTTGGTGCCAGACAAAACAAGACTTGTAAAGTCCCGTATTGTCCAAGTAGTGCACAGGTTTGCCCAATGTTAAAATGCATGGTTGCAAATGTTCTAAACAACAAATAAAGTTTAAAAAGTATAGGCACTTGCCATAAACCTCCAGATAGGAAAAAATATACAACATCCTATATGTCATGCAAGGTTTAAAAGCTCCCATACCTTAGGATATATGCACTTGTACAACTATGTGTGTATATAAGCCTAGCCAATAAAATGATGTGGTCACAACTAAGGGGAAATCCTTACCCAATAAAGTGACATCACAGGCCTCGAGGTCTAAACAAACTATCCTTCAAGTATGCCAAATGGTAAGTGTGCTCACTACAACAGTTTCAGATAATGTGAATACATTTTCTGTCAGGGTTAATAAAAAAGGCCAAAAAGAGTCTGATAAAACTGTAGTGCTTGTGCCTAATCTGCGGTAGTGATATGGATAAAAGTATCCATTCCACACCTTGCTTGGGTATGTGCACTACAGTTTTTTTTTCTAGTATATAAATCCATAAACAGGGCCTGTCATTTTTAAAGCTAACTACAAGTTAGACAAAGTGAAGGGGGGGGGGGTCCTTTATGATTCAGAAATTGGTTGTTCCAGTTATTTGGGGGGAAGACTAACAAAAAGTATTACCTAAAAGCGATAAAACAAAGTAGTTTAAAAAAGTATATATGGTTTATAATAAAAAACTAACGTTGATAGTGATGAAAAGAATAAAATGTTGAAAAATAAGGTAATTCAGGTAAAAACTTACTTTTTCTGATTTTAAACAAGTTAACCAAGCGTATACTTGTAGAACTAAATTAGGAAAAAACATTGTTGGTAAAATGTTCTGTCAATTAAAAAGATATGTTTTAAATAATGCCATCATTGTGGGGTAACTGACCTCCAGGGTACCCATACCCTAGTAATAGTCCAGTCCAAAACACCACATGCATCTTAAAAAAAAAAAAAAAAAAGAACATGTTAAATATGCCTGATTTTGACTTTAACTATAATTTTGATTTAAAGAAAATGTGCAAAAATTAGTAAAACAATTCAAATTTTTAATTTAGTAAAAGTATAACAAGGTAACAAAACAGTAGAAAACGTCTGTAATTTCATTAAAAAATCCTAGTGTT
This sequence comes from Neoceratodus forsteri, assembly GCA_016271365.2. NCBI lineage: Eukaryota > Metazoa > Chordata > Ceratodontiformes > Ceratodontidae > Neoceratodus > Neoceratodus forsteri. The sequence continues at coordinate 359,478,034 of CM028137.1, forward strand.
ACTATGGAAGGAACTGGAAGGGGACAGGAACAGTTGTGTTCCAGGACAGTAGCTGCTTCTTGTTGTTTTCACAGGGTTCTTGTGGATTTTACTTGGTAGAAGGTTATTTATTTTCTTTCTTACTTCTAAGGGGCTAGCAGGGTATTGTTTTGGGGGATAATGGAAGTTTGAAAACTGGTTTGGTGGCTGTAAGTGGGCTCATTTGTTGGATGTTTCACTGTGTAACAGGCTGCGCTGGTGGAGCCCTATTTCTTCTGATTTAAAACCTATTGGGAGTGGGTCCCAGGGTGGTAGCCTGGGTAAAACATTGGCTGCACAACAGGACACAGAAGGTAATTGTAAATGGAGTCCACTCTGAAGAAAGAGGGGTTACTAGTGGGGTACCGCAGGGTTCAGTATTGGGTCCAGTCCTTTTTAATGTCTTCATCAGTGACATTGCAGAGGGACTAGAAGGAAAAGTATGCCTTTTTGCAGATGACACAAAGATATGCAACAGGGTTGATACACAAGGAGGCATGGAAAGGATGAAAAGGGACTTGGCAAGGTTGGAGGAATGGTCAGAAGTATGGCAGCTAGGATTCAATGCAAAGAAGTGCAAAATAATGCACCTGGGAAACAAGAGCCCAGGGGAAGAATACACAATGGGTGGGAGGTAGTAACAACAACAAAAAAGGAAAGGGACCTGGGGGTAATCATATCAGATGACCTTAAGGTTAGCAAGCAATGTGAGAAGGCAGTAGGGAGGGCTGGGGGTATACTGGGATGTATAGGGAGAGGCATCAGCAGCAGAAAACAGGAAGTTGTTATCCCTCTGTACAGACAGTTGGTGAGACCCCATCTGGAGTACTGTGTCCAGTTCTGGAGACCCCATCTCCGCAAGGACATAGACAGGATAGAGGCAGTCCAGAGGAGGGCAACTAAAATGGTGCAGGGTCTGCAAGAGAAGCCATATGAGGAGAGACTAAAGGAGCTTAATATGTATACCCTTGAGGAAAGAAGGGAGAGGGGACATGATAGAAACTTTAAGTACCTCAGTGGAATCAACAAAGTCCAAGAGGGTAGCATCTTTCAGAAAAAGAGACTTGCAAGAACAAGGGGACACAATTTAAAGATAGAAGGAGGTCGGTTCAGGGGCAATGTGAGGAAGTATTATTTCACAGAGAGGGTAGTGGATGCATGGAACAGCCTTCCTGAGGAGGTTGTGGGGTCTAAAACTGTGGGAGATTTCAAGAATGCATGGGACAGACATAAGGCAATTCTTGTGGGGGGGGTAGGAAGAAATAGGCTGTTGGTTAACTAGGATCTGTGGCCTATCCTGTAGGTAGGGAAATGGGCAGACTAGATGGGCCTAGCGGTCCTTATCTGCCGTCAAAGTCTATGTTTCTATTTGGTGGGATTTGCTTGGGCCTGGTTATTTGAATTGGAGACCTATATCTGTTAATTTCAAGCCTATTTTGATGTGTTGTTAGTGAAGCTGATTAAATTGGAGACCTGTTTCCTTTGGCAGCAAACATATTTTGGGGGCTTTGAGTTGAATTATGATTCCTTGTTGCTGACTTCAGTAGCTGCAAAGATTACTGCATAGTGGGGGAAGGGTGTTAATGGTCTGGCCAGGTCTCACTCAGCTAACTGACTGGAGGCAGAGCTGAATCAGGTTTGTGGTGTTGGCTGCTTTGTCTTCTCATAAGGAACTGGAAGGGGACAGGATCAGTTGTGTTCCAGGACAGTAGCTGTTTCTTGTTGTTTTCACATTGTTCTTGTGGATTTTACTTGGTAGAAGGTTATTTATTTTCTTCCTTACTTCTAAGGGGCTAGCAGGGTATTGTTTTGGGGGCTGTTGAAAGTTTGAAAACTGGTTTGGTGGCTGTAAGTGGGTTCATTTGTTGGATGTTTCACTGTGTAACAGGCTGCGCTGGTGGAGGCCTATTTCTTCTGATTTAAAACCTATTTGGTGGGATTTGCTTGGGCCTGGTTCTTTGGCTGCTGGGCTTGGAGGGGAGACACAGGGCTGATACACTCTCTCCCGAGTTGGGTGTCTGCCCAAGACCCACCCTCCCCACCCTCCCTCCCAGAGTTCTGCTAATTTATAGGGAACACCTGCCCTGCAATGGAGGAAAAGGCTGCAGGTGCAGCTCATGTAGTTCTAGCCACTGGGGGTTGGATTTAAAGACTGGGAGAGAGGAGCTTAGGGAGTTGTTCATTTCCCTTACAAGTTTACTGTGTTGTACTGCACCTAGTAACAGGGTTACCGGTGTACTGTGGAACTGTATCTAAGATTAGTGGGTGACCTGATTAGGCAGTAGGGGTGTATCTTGGACTAGGGGGGAAACCTGGTGGCTCACCCAAGGAAACCTACTTGGCAGGGGATGGAACCACACGTCATTAGGGCCGGCATCTTTGGGAGGGTGGTGGGGTGCACAGGGTGTGGAGCAGCCATGATACTGGGCTTGGCTTGGAAGTTCGGTGGTTGCCCAGTGTGCTACCAGCTGGCACAGTTTAGGGAGGAGGTTGCGGGATTAGGAGACAGCTGGGGAAGGGAGGTATGATTGGGGAAGGGGCAGGGATCTCCACGGGGTTGCACCAAGCACTGGGGGCAGGGGCATAGGGAAAGGAGTGCAGGAGAACACTCAGGGGTCACATAGGGACCCTGGCAGAGGGGGTCCAAAAGGACACTACCAAGGAAGCAGGCAGGTAACTGGGGACCCTCACAAAGGAGGGACAGAGGGACAACATTCTCAGGGAAGTAGGCAGATGGCCAGGGCTGGACAGAAGGAAGCAAGGCGGGGAGGTGGATCAGACCTTACACCCAGTAACTGCTTCAATTCTCTTCTTCTGCTCGAGGATGAGGGGGTGATGTAGCCACGACAGGGGTAGTTAGAGACTGAAAGGGAGTGGGGGCAGGAGGCAGGGGCTGGATAGCAGGAAGAACAGGGGGGAACCTGAAATGCAGGAAAATGGGGGGAGCAGTGAATCAAAGCAGGAGGGGCAGGGGGAAGAGAGAGGAAAGCGCAAGGAGAAGGACCAGTTGGGAGGAAAAGTAAAGGGGAAGGGCCAGAAGTACAAGGAGGATTCAGTAAAGGGAGCTGAGGGTTTAGGCCAGGGGAGCACGACATGCAAGGAGGGACTAAATGGAGACAGGAAGGAAGGGAGGACAAGGCAGGCTAGTTTAGCAGATGGGGGAGAAGGACCAGTCGCGAGCAGTGAGGGGGGAGTTAGCAAGGTACAGAAGGATACTCAGGAGGAAGAGAGGCATAGGATTGGAGGGAAGGGGTGGCCAGGGTAAATAAGGAGGGGTGGCATGGCACCCAGACAGGGGAGGACAAAGGAGCCGGCTGGGTGGAGGGGCGGTAGAAAGGATGAGGGACATGGAAGGGGGAATGGAAGGGGGAATGGAGGAAAAGGAGTGGTCAGAATGCTCCTGTTGGGGGATTCTATGATCAGGGGTATCAAATGGGATAGGAGGAGAAGCCTGGCCAGTTAGAACAAAATGCTTCCCTGGACTAACTGTGCACAGGGCTAAGCACAAGGATATCAGCTGGCAAAGGATTGTGGGGGTTCCCCGGACATACTGGTCCACCTGGGTACAAATGACATTGAGGGAAATAACAAGCTAGAGATACAGGCAAGATTCAGGGAGCTTGCCAGGGTCTGTCATGACATAGGATGCACAGTTTCCTTCTCAGAAATCCTGCCGGTGCCAAGGGCTAGTGGGGAACACAAAAGCAAGATTAGGGAGATAAACCAGTGGCTCAGGGAGTGGTGTGAGGCCAGAGGGTATGGGTTGATAGGGGATTGGGGGGAGACTTGGGAGGATAAGGAGCTGTATGCTAGAGATAGACTCCATCTCAATTTGGAGGGGAGGGGAATCCTTAAGTTGAAAATAGAGGGGTTCATTGGTGAAAAGTGCGGTTTAAACTTGTGAAGGGGGAGGGATGGGAGAAAAGGCTGTCAAGGGGGTGCCGATAAAGGAGGGACTCTGTTTCCACCCCCCTGGGGAGCTGGAGGATTGTGGGAAAAGGCCGACTGGTAAAGTGCAAACCAGGGGAAAACAGAATCCCCATGGGAACACGAGCAGGGGAAATGGAAGTATAGGGAAAGGGAAGAAGGTAGTCCTGCTAAATGCCAGGAACTTGGGCAATAAAATGCCTGAGCTCCAGACAATGTTAACTGAGGGAGCAGTGGATGTGGCAGCGGTCACTGAGACCTGGGCCACTGCAGGACATGACTGGGACCTGAACCTGGAGGGTTACACTATGTTCAGGAAGGACAGGGGGGAGGAAAGGGGAGGAGGGGTAGCAATGATAGTCAAAAACTGCATTGGCATAGGGGGAGTAGAGGAGGCAGAGGGAACCGTGGAGGCGATCTGGGTCACCTTGATAACAAGGGGGGCAAGAGAGCAAAATAGGAGTGGTGTATAGACCCCTGTCTCTGCGGAGGAGCTGAGGAGAGTCTGGAGGCAGATGTTGGGAGACACTGCAGACTGGGCAGAGGAACGGTGGTGGTGTTGGGGGACTTAAACATGCCAGGAACAGACTGGGAGACTATGACATCCTCTGTGACCAGGGAACAGAGGTTGTTGGATGTCTTTCAAGATGCATTCCTAACTCAGCAGATGGGGAACTGACCAGGAGGCGTGGTACTGATGTGGTCCTGGCAGACAGTGACCAGATTGGGGCCTGGAGGTAAGGGACCCATTGGCTGGGAGTGACCATGCCATGGTCTGGTTTCTGCCTGGACCTAGGAGGGCTAGAAGACTGCACAAAGACGGAGGTAACTGACTCCAGGGGGACGGATTTTAAGGAAATGGGAAGGATCCTTAAGGAGCATTTGGATGTGATTGGGTCAGACATGGACACTGATAGTAGGTGGGAAATCATCAGGAGAGGGGTGCAGGATGCTACCAGCACCTGTGCTAGAGTAAGATGAAAATACGGTAGGGCCCGAAAACCCTGCTGGTGGACCAGGGAGGCCCAGGAGGTGGTGGGGAAAAGGCAGCCTATAGGCAATTCAAGTGCTCAAGGAGTGAAAGGGATCGAGGGAGTATGAGCTGATGGCTAGGAAGGGCCACTAGGTGGTGGAGGGCGGCTAAGGCAAGGAAGGAGCAGAACCTGGCCAGGGAAATTAGGAGAGGGAGCAAGGGGTTCTTTAGATACACTGGGGAAAAACAAAGGATGAAGGGGCAGATTAGCAGGATTAAATCAGGGGAGAGATGGGAACAAGACCCGGGGGAGCAGGTTGAGGTACTAAATGAGTGCTTCACCTCAGTTTTCACCAAGGAAAATGGGGGTGCTGCATTATACATGGGAGAAGACAGAGATACTGGGGGGGGGGACCCTTACCCATCGGCGGGTCTGAGGAGAGGGGGAGGCATCACTGGCAGGAGGGTGGAGGCTACAGGAGAAGAGGTACCAGAAGTGGAAATCACAGCAGAGAGAGTGAGGGAAGCCCTCAGCCCTTAAGACGGAGAAAGCACTGGGCCAGATAAATTACATCCCAGAGTGCTGAAGGAAGTTATGGATGTCCTGGCAAAACCCTGGTGGAGCTTTCACCATCTCTCTGAGGACAGGGTGGGTGCCCCAGGACTGGAAAGTAAGCGCATATAAGTGCTTATCCACAAGGGGGGATCAAGGGAGGTGGTAGGAACCACAGGCCTCTCAGCCTGACATCGGTGGTGGGCAAGGTGATGGAGGCATTGTCAAGGAGAGGCTGGGGGACCTGGAAAAGTCAGGTGCCTGGACGACAGACAGCATGGATTCATCCCAGGGAAATCGTGTCAGACAAACCTTGTGGAGTTCTATGACTGGGTGACGAATGCCTTGGACCTGGGTAGACCAGTGGACGTCCTCTTTCTAGACTTCAGCAAGGCATTTGACTCTGTTCCTCACATGGGCCTGTTGGATAAGCTGGGAGAAATGGGGATGGGGAACCAGATGATCAGATGGATAGGCAATTGGCTCCAGGACCGGACCCAGAGGGTCGTAGTTGGCGGGATAGTCTCATCCCCAAGGAAGGTCATTAGTGGGGTCCCACAGGGATCAGTCCTTGGACCCCTCCTGTTCAATGCCTACGTCTCTGACATAAGGACAGGAATCAGCAGTGAGATGAGTCTCTTTACGGATGACTCAAAACTGGGGGCGGTGGTGGATGGGGAGGAGGGGAGGGTGGCCCTACAGGGGGACCTGGAGGCTCTGGAAAGATGGTCTAGAAAGTGGAAGCTGAGGTTCAATGCAGGGAAATGCAAGGTACTCCACCTGGGGGCCAGAAACCTGGGCCAAGTGTACACCCGAGAGGGGGATGCTACAAGTCTCGATGGCTGAGAGGGACCTGGGGGTGGTGGTGGATGTCAAGATGAACAACTCGGAGACTTGTAAGAGGGCAGCAGTCAAGGCCAACAGGATGCTGGGATGCATCGCTAGGGGGATCACCTCCAGAAGGAGGGAAGTGATACTCCCTCTGTATAACTGCTTGGTGAGGCCGCACCTTGAGTACTGCGTGCAGTTTTGGAGGCCACACTTAAAGAGGGACATTAAACTCCTGAAGAGGGTCCAGAGGAGGGCAACCAAAATGATTTGGGGCTTGAGGGACAGGACCTATGAGGAGAGGCTCGAAGAGCTAAATATGTACACACTGGAAAAGAGAAGGGACTGAGGGGACATGATAGAGGTCTTCAGGTATATGAAGAGGGTAAATAGGGGAGGAACAGTCAGGGTGCTTCGAAGGAAGGAGGAGGGGGCCACTAGAGGGCAAGGGTGGAAGCTGGAAGGGGAAGATTCAGGGGAGAAAGGAGGAGGTGCTACTTCACTGAGAGGGTGGTGGAGCCATGGAATGTGCTGCCTAGGGGGCTGGTGGAGGCAAAGATGGTGGAGGGGTTCAAGAGGGGATGGGACAGGTACAGGGGAAGGGTTCTGGAGGCAAAATCCAATGCAGCAAGAATATCTGGAACTGGAAAAGGAGAAGCCAGAGAAGGAGAGGGGGGCAGCAAGGTCAGCACCCAGGGTGGGGGCTGATCAAACGAGCAGACACGAAAGACCGTTAGGCCTATTCTGCTGGCATTTTAGTATGTTAGTATGATTGCTAAAAAGGTAAACTGCAAATAGACCTTAAACTAAAATCCATGTAATATCAAAAGGGTAACTTCCAGTAAAGGAATGATATATTGGTAAATACTGGTAAAGGTTACAAGGGCCAGTTTAGTAGTACCTTCAACACATGGGGGTACAGAACTTATGAAATATAACAAAAAGTAGCCTACTAGCCTTATATATTTTTTTTTTATTTAGTTTTTGTTAACCGGGTAGGTGCACTAGCCATAAAATGACTATTTTCAGGCACGACCCGGGAGAGTACAACAAGAAGAGAACAGTTGAACAACAGCAACATGGGTACAATAATACAAATAGAGGAACAGTGCAGCAGTACTACAAAAATACAATGGGTACTGTAATACTAAAGATTAAAAAGGTACAAAAATCCAAAAAAAGTGAAAATAATGAACAAGAGTCAAGTTAAAATGTTAATTATAATACTGATCTTTGGAACTGATGAGTAAAGATAATTTGTTGTATTTGTAAAATGTTTAAAATAATGTGAAAAATGTTAAAGTGGTTAAGGTAAAAGTGTAATTGTTTAATCATGTTTGCTCATGTAGTACTGTACATATTTCTATGCCAAAAAGTACATCTCCAATGATGTCATCTAGTGATGTCACATCTCATGAAGTCACACCCGATAATGTCATGTGTGATGATGTCATGTGTTAATGATGTCATAAGTTACCACATAATGATGCAGCTTTGTGTTCGGTGTTTCATGTTCCCTATAACACTTAAACCATATACCCGTATAGCAGAATTATAGTTTTTAATTACAAAATGCATTTTTGGGGTACATTTTTAATTCAAAAGGGGGGAAATGTAGGAACAAAACCCTTAATGATAATTGTATTATCAAAAATGATTTTTAATTATTATTTTATATTATTTTATGTGGGCTTGATTATGGGAGGTATACTATAAATTATGGTTAATGTCAAATGTCTGCACAAACTCCGTAAAAACAAGACAATGCTGCCTTAAAAAAAAAAAAAGGAAAAGTTTGTTTTTCAACTTTTTTTGTACATCCTGGTTACTGGAAAGGGATGCTGCATTAGGCCTAAGTTTAACAGAACAATGTTATAGACTCTGAATACTCTAGCACAGAGATAAAGGGGGCCTCTACATTTTTGGCATACTTCTGGCCTCTCTTCTGTAACTGGCTCAAGAGAACTGTCCCAGTGATAAATAGACTTTTTTTTCAGTCCTAGCCAGAACTAGGTATCCTTGACTACAATCAGATAAGAGGTCATGTGACTGGTGCAAGCTAGCACCAAAAGCCTCTTAGAAAAATGTGTTTTGAATCTCTATAGACTTTGTATAGGAATAAAGTTTTATTTGTAACTTAACAATGCAATATGCTGCCGGTCTGAAGATTTCACAGATGAGAAACAGTATTATGATTAACAGGATTACTAAGATTTATGAATGCAAGTAAAAGAGATCAAAAGTTATGTAAAAAAGTATTGTAAACAACATTCTTTTAAAATTAAACAGGCAAGTCTAGTCGTTAATAAAAGCTAACATTGTGACAAGTTTGAAAATATGGCTACTAAGTATGTAGCGTGTCATTATGCATAAAAAATCTAAAAATTTGCTAAAAAAGGATGACTTATTGCTTTTTTAGACAGAACAAAGAAAGCCATGTGCGTGGATGAAAAACTAATGTTTTAAAGATTTTATTAAAGGATTTTATAAACAAATCTTGTATTATTCTGTAGCCAGAAATATTTAGAGCAAGACTATTACTTTGTTTTAAAAGATTTTATTAAAAATATAAAGTTATTGCATTTAATACCTTAATTCAAAAATATTAACGCTAGAAATATAAAAGATGTACAAAGAGACTCCATTTGATGAGAGAAATTCAAATATGTTGGTTTGCAAGTTATATCATTTTGCATTAAGAAGATATATAAGAACATTAATTTCATTGATAAAAGTAAATCTGGAGTGAGTGGGCAGTCCTTGCAGGGGAATGGCCAATGTCACCATTTATTATCTTCAAGGACCAATCAAAGTTGGGTGATGATGTCACCCGAAGCAGAATCATATATGTAAATCCTGCTAGCCCAACCTCAGTCTTGCCTGAAACACTGTACAGTGAGGAGCTCTGTCAGTCTAACTGAAAATTCTAAAGGCTTCATAACTTTTGCTAGGCCAGAAAGCCTTAGACCACGCCTGTATCTGGAATGCTAGGAACCAGTTTTCGGTTACCCATTGATGTATCCACATGGGGTGCTAAGGATAAGCTTGAAAGCCTATGCAGTGTTGCCATGAGATCCAGATGCAAACTTCTTGGTACAAGGACATTTCTACTGCAGTAAGAAGCAGGGTTTGTGTTTTATTTACTGAGTATTTTCACTGAAGTAATGTTTTTGGAATTTCTGCTAAAAGCCTAGACAAGAGACAGACTTTAAAATTCACAGCTAAAGCAAGCTGCCATGTTGTGAATAAAAGAAGTCAAGTGTCCTAAGGTTTAAGTGCAGATTAATTAACATGAAGAATTCAGAGTCCAGTTAATAAGACAACTATGCTATTCACAAAAAAGATCCTGTAATACAAGCTGTTGCTACAGAACTGTTCAAATCTTGTTGCTAATGTTTCCTGCCAAATCCCAAGAACTGACTTAATGACTTGACATCTCTTGCAAGAAGAATTTAGCCTGTGTTACTTTGTCAAGGCCAAAAGAGTCCACAGTCTTGGGTTCAAGAAAAAGACAAGCTGACTGCTAAAAAGACTCTCTCACTCAAAGCAAGCCTCACTAAGATTCCTAAGTTAAAAGAGGAAAAAAGAACTACTTCTACAATAACTAGAATTTAAATATTATTTTTTATTTTACTTAATAATGTCTTAATGTTTTAGTTTGGTATTTGAGGTGACAACACAATAAACTTTCAAATACAAAACCTTGGATATACTGAATAGTTATGCTAAAATGCAGACATAAAGAAATGCCTTCTTGCATGCTATAAAGTTTAAAACCGAGTCTTATACAAAAATATGAGACGCTAGTGTGATGAGTTTGCATGTTCTTATACATGAAGGTTATGCTAAATACTAAGTATGCTGAAAGCCTATTATATAGCCAATACCATTTATTGTGCTGAATATTACCCATTCATTTTGCATTATTTGCTGAAATTTGCCTTGTTTTATTTCTTTGTGGTTTAACTGTCTGAAACCTTTGCTGTTTATGTTCACAGTGTTTTTACATTACTTTTATTATGTTTACAAGGCATATTTATACTAATAAGAAATATTTAACATGATTGTATAGGTGTTAATAAAATGTATACATTTTTCATATTCCTAAGTGTGGCAAAAGTGTTATTGCTGTTATTCAAAACCTGGAAAACAGGGATAATATCATATTTGAACTTTATAATTATTTTTGGTAATTTTTGAAAATATTTTGGGGTAAGGCCAGAGGTAAATCCAAGTGCTGTATTTTAAAAGTGATATTATAACCCATTGTTCTGACAGTACCGTGGATGTATCCCTGTAGGTGTACCAAAGCAGGGGCAGGCTAGTAAAAGAAGATGGAGGTCACTGGTCTTCACCTACCTGGCATTGCCAACTTCACCTCAGAAGCCTTTGTAGACAGTGTTCAACAGGCAGGCCTCTCACCATCTTCTCTACTGGTCTGCATCATTTTCGTTCAGGGACAAGGCAGCTGTGGTCCATAGACCCCTCAGTGGCACACCTGGAGCACAATTAGGGCTTTGGCTCAGTCTCTAGCCTCAGCACAGTCTCTAGCTTGCAGCAGTAGCAGTGGAGTGTCAATATACACTTACCCCACCAATGGGGACTCAGATTGCTCAGTCCTTTTTAGCCTCTGCTGCCACACTCTTAATTCTCTGCTGCAAAACTGTTGATTCTCTGCTGTAAAACTGTCTACTCTGTTGCAAAACTCTCCACTCCAATGTCAAATCTCTTTACTCAAGCTGCGCACTTTGTTTCCTTTGCTAGAACTTCTCAAAGTGAATCACTTTTTAATTTCAAAGCTGCACAACTTACTATATAGTCTATGCTCTTCCCACTGCAACTCCAAGCCCCCTCTCTGCCATGAAAACTTCACTTCTATTTTTTCCAGGCAGCAGTTTCTAAATTCTCTGTGTCTGCAGTGAAACTCCAAAATCTCCTTCTTTGCTGTTCATGGCTTTTGGGTTACAGGTAACTGGGCTTGGAGGCCTTCAGCAGTCTTTCCTGCACTCACTCTCTCTCTCTGGATTCCAAGTGATCTTTCCTCCTTTGGCGGGCCACCAGTTCCTTTTTTTGTGTGTGTACAATTTATTTTTCTCCCCTGCAGCCCGGTACTGTCACCCGACCTAACCCACCAAGCCCCATAGTCCCGTAGGAGGACCCCCCCATGAAGCCCAGGTGGGGATAAAGTGGGAGGGCTCCCCCCCACAGCCATACCCTTGTCCTTGTTGGGGTCCATCCTCAGGCTGCACAGCAGGTGGGTGGGCGGAGGCCAATGTTCCAACCTCCTTGTTGGTGTCATGTCAGGCTGGCATTTTCCTTGTACGCCCTCCCTGAGACACAACATGTGCTGACACTCAAGCAAAGCCGCATTCATCACGCTTCACACCTCTGCATACAGCATGGCATGCCAATCCTCCAGCCACACTGCCTAGAGGCCAGCCATGCACCAAGCCATAGCTCCCCGGACTCCCCCCCCCCAAGGAGAAGATGAGTGGTCCTGGAACACTCAAGCCTCCTCCCTGAGCCGGCCCTCTGACAACCCAAGCCCATTCCTGAACTCGGGTCCCCGGCATCACAAGCGTTAGCGCTACCACTATGCATGAAGGTCGGCTATCATTTCCTTTTATAGTTTTTCCAAAGTCCTCCTCTGATTGGCTGCCTAACTCCCAAGCTTTTTGGTGCCCTTTGAACCTTTTCCCAGCAGCCCCCTTGCTACCTACAAACCATGGGGGCTGCCTTATTTGTTTACATTTTTCCCAAACACAAACACAGCATCATTACCTTATTAGGCCCATTCAAGAGGTAATATTTAAACACCCTGCCCCCCTGCCTTCTTCAACGGGGCAGAAACCCTGTTGTTCATTCAGTGAGAGCCCCATTTGCCCATCTGGGTTTGTGATAAATATAACCCTCCTTTTGTGACCTTTTACTAGTACCTGATCACTGGGCTCGTGGATCCTTTAAATGTTGCTGCCCTGATGGCCGTGCATGTGCGAACGGCACATGCCAGCATATTTTTTAATTACAATGTGGCCAGCCTTTAAGCAGTTCACTAGACCGCAGAACACTCCCAAGTGCCAGGAGGCACAGGAATGGCCATTGGACTTTGACCTCCGTCTAACCCTGGGCAGAGAAACTGGAGGAAAACTGGTAGCAGCAGAGCACAGTCAGGGCCACCTGGTCAAATCCCACTAGGGCTCCTTACGGGACACCAGAGGGATAGTGCTGGGGCCTTAGCCATACAGGTCAGCCCATCTAGAGAGCTTACTTCAGGCATATATGATAAAGTATCAAAACTGCCTATAGAAGAAAATGGCCACCCTGGCTGATAAACTTCCAGAAGGCCCTAACAACATACTGGCTCAGCATACTGTTGCAAATGGCCAAGACTCTGGAAAGCAACTGCTCAGGTTAGTTTACGATGCTTGGGATGCTGCTGCCTGGGCTGCAGCTTCTGGAATCATGGCTGAGAGTGGCAGGGTTTGCTTCTGATGTTCAGCAATCAGTACTTAATCACCCTTTCACAGGAGAACAGCTGCTTGGATCTGACATAGAGAATGCTCTGTGGGATCTACTGTCCTCAGCTTCAGTGATGACATGAGATCCTGGCATACTCTGAAACCAAAGCTCCAGGGTAGAGGCAGGGGTTCGTTTCACCAGCCCTACACATGTCCATGCCATGTCTATTTCAGGGGTCCAGAATGCAGTTCCCAAAGACCTCAGCCTTACACTTCCCAGTTCACCACCTTCCCTCCTAGTGTCCATGTTAGACTTACAACTGTCAGACAATTACTGGTATCCTCGCCCCCCCGGTGCTTACCGACTCCCCTCCTTCTCTGGCCTCACTGCCTCAGGAAGTTCTAGTGGTAGGGGGGGAACTGAATCTTCTTAAAAAGTGGAGGGTGATCACAACCAGAGCCCTAGTCCTGGAAGCAGTTCAGCAAGGACATGCCCTAGAGTGCCTTTCTATTCCTCCATTGACCCTTCCTTTGCCAAACAAATACCCTCCACAAAGTCTTGCCCTCCTGCTGGAACAGGTTCAAACCCTCCTTTGCAAGAGAGCTGTAGAGCTCATCCCAGTTTTAGAACACAATGTGGGCTGTTACTCCCGTATCAAACTGGACTGGAGATTTAATGCTCATACTAGATCTTTGTGGTCTGAATCTATTCACTGAATGCAGAAAGCTCTCTCTGTAGTCCCTCCTCTCCCTATTACTGAAGGGCTATGGGATGGTCACTCTGCATATGAAGGACTCATACCTTCATGTCAAATTCCACAAGTTTCATTACAAGTATCTGTGTTTCATGCTGCAGGGCTCACACTATCAATTTTGTGTCTTGCCACTTGGTTTGTGTTCTGCACCATGTCTTTACCAAAATTCCTGCCATAATGGCAGCTGCCCTCCATAGGGAGGGCCTCTGTGTCTTCCCATATATAGAAGACTGACTTCTGAAGGTCCCATCGTGGGAGGTTGTAGCTCATACACTGTTTTGGACCAGACAGCTGTTCAACCAGTTGGGTATCCTGGTCAGTGAGCCTATGTTGGTCCTTGCTACATGCCAATGCCTGCAATACAAGCCCATCTGGGCCCCATCAGAACTTAGGGCCAATGGACCCAATCAGATTTGATTCTGCAAAGCAACACTCTGGCCTTCACTGTCCTACTTTCATGGTATCAACTGCTGATCCATACAGACAATATTTGGGTGATATACTGCATCAACTGACAGGGCAAAGTCCACCTGTACCCTCTCCGCAAAGGCGATGGGAGTTTGACAAATGTGTCTAAGGGAACACTAAATAAGACCACTGACCTTTCTACTCATAGCTCGATTCCTATGGATAGTAGGGAAGAAAAAATTACTGCAGTAATGTTTTTCTTCTTAAGGGATCCATCAGTAATATTCACAAACAGCAATCAGTCCACTGGACTGAGTTTCCCTGGAGATAGAAAGTGCAGTTATGTAAGAACTTATAGTAACAGTAGATCTTCGAGAGGAGCTCTTGCAGCAGGCTATTACAATCAGGACTAACGCCACAGGCATTAGGACCCACCAGAAAACTTCTCAGCTAGCAATACCTAGCACGGACCACCCCCGTCATCAGCCCTGGTACAAAAGGGGGTGGACCCAGCTCCACCCCAGTTCTTTTCCCGTCACGACCCGTGCACGTTGAAAAGTTCTTGGCTTGCCAGCCATCAGCATAAAACCTTGTTTTTTCACTTTTTTGTCTTATTCTTCTACTTTTTTTCAGTATTTGACGTATGTTGTTCCCGTCATTGGTCTCTTCATCGGGACCCCATCACAATAAGTGCAGCTGCGGCCATCAGATTCCAGCTAAGGATGGCCAAACCAAGTGTGTATTCTGCCTGGGGCCTAACCATGACACAGCAGCCTGTTCCACCTGCCAGGGCTTTACAAGTAGGACCAGGATCTGCCACCTAAAGGCTCTCCAGGCATTCCTGCTTGAACAGAAAATGGGACTTACACACCTCCGAGGAGAAGGCCAAACATTCTAGCAAGGAGAAATCCAAACGGTCCCGAGACAAGGACTGTAGTTGGTCCCACCACCAGTCCAGGTCCCAGTCCCACTCCCACTCGTGACCCTCCCCCAAGAAAGCCTGCTCTTCTCCAGGCTCTAGCGAGCACCCTAAAAAGGATTCCACAAAAAGGCTAAATTAGGTCCGTCAGGGGAGAAACCAGCTAAGCCAAAGGTGACCCTGCTTAGAGTCACCACTAAGACCTTAGAGGCACCAGCCATGACCCTGCCTGCCAAGGTCCTGGTGTCACCAGATAACAGCATGCCCCTGGAGTCCAGGGACACTCCAGCACCCCCCCCGCATGAAGCCATAACTGGTCCTGGTACTGATGCTGGTAGAAGGGGCGAAGAATCCTGACACTGCCAGTGAACAGACAGCGTCTCTATCCCCCAAGTTCTCCTCCACTCGGGGCTCTCCAAATGGCTCCCCTTCAAGGCCGGATACTTCTGAGGTCCCTTTTCCAGGGACAGTGGCCTCAGTGTTTACTAAGGATGAGCTAAAGGATCTTTTTTACTTTTGGCGGGGCCAGGTCCAAAAGCAAACCCCCCCCGAAGCCGGCCCTGTCACTGGTACTGGACCCATCAGGTAAACCCCAGCTGGAGGGTGTTCCTTCAACGCAGAAGACCCACGAGAGTTAGCTACCTCGCCCACCCTCCAAGGCCCATTCCCAATCTCGGTGCTAATTATGGAATATAGAATTAGAAAGAAGTTTAAACTTTGTACTGCAGTCACGCTCCCCCTAACTGCCTAATGTCAGATTTGTTTCTAGAGCTAGGGGGAGTTACGACCACTAAAACTAGCTAAATGGCTACCAAACATTTTTCAAAAATTTTGATAACTGTTTAAAAAATAGTAAACAATTAAAGCAGACACAAAGCAACCATACTGCAGACTTATGATTAGACTACTTATTCAGAACTGTAACACACTGTAATAAGTAAAGCTCAAGCTAATAAAACAGAAATGGATTCCTAGAAACATACAATCTGTTGGCAGATAAGTGCTGCTTGGCCCACCTAGTCTGCTCATTATAATTTTTTATCTTCATTTTTGCTGCAGACCCTACGTGATGTACACCCCCCCCCCACCTCTACTATTCCCTTGTGCCTATCACAGGTCTTTTTTGTTGTCTGAACTTATTTCCAGATTCTGGAAGGGGAGGCAGGGTAAGGGATTGTGAATATTACTGATGTAACCCTTAAGAAAAAACAAGATTACTACACGAGTATTTTTTTCTTTTAACCCCAAAAATCCATCTGTATTTATTCACAAACAGTAGACTCCATAGCTATATCTTGGAAGGCTGGGTTCAGAACTTATTAGGAAAAATGTTCTGCAGTGCCAAAGCTGGCATCTCTCCTGGACTGTGTATCCAGGCAGTAGTGTCCTGTTAAAGTGTGAACTGTCATCCAGGTAACTGCTTTACAAATCTCTTGAAAGGGGATGCCCTCACTGCTGCCACAGAGGCAGATGTGCCCCTTGCAGAATGTGCTCTCTGACCTTTTGGGGGCTGTTGGCCAGCTCTCTCATAGCAGAACTGAATGCAGGAGGATATCCAGCATGAGATAGTTCTCTGAGTTGCTGGTTTGCCTTTTCCCACTTCACCATAGGTGACAAAAAGCTGAGTGCTGTTCCACCTGACATCTTTTGTGTGATCCAGGTAGTGGCTCAGTGCCCAACTCTTTGCATCCAGACAGTACAGTTTTTGTTCCCCTGTACTGGACTGGTCTGTTAAAAAACACAAGCAGGGCAACTGACTGCTTCAGGTGGAACTCTGACACTGCCTTAGGAAGGAATTTTTTTTATTAGTTCTAAGAACTACCTTATCCCTGTGGAAGATTATGTAGTTTGGATCTGTGTAAAGACTGGGAGCTCATTCACACTCCTAGCAGATGTCATAGCCACTAGGAAAATTGTTTTCCAAGAGGCATGGTTAAGATCAGCACTAGCCATATGCTCAAAAGGTGCGTCCATCGTTTGGGCAATGCACATATTTAAGTCCCAGGAAGGGGGTGGGTATCAGGACCCCTCACAGGAAGGTACAAATGGTCAAGTCTTTTAAAGAACCTTTTGAAAATAGGTTGTGGAGCCAGAGATTTTCCTCTGCCAGCTGATGTGTAAGCTGACATTGCTGCCAAATGCACTTTCAAGGTGGAGGGCCTCAAACCTAGAGACTGCAGGTGTACAAGGTAATCCAAGACCGCAGGTAGGCCTGCCTCCATAGGGATTATCTTTCTGGAAGCACACCAAAATGAAAATAACTTCTGAAGCATGTTTTTCTTGTTGCTGGTTTTCTAGAAACCTTCAACATTCTCATTACTTTCTCTGATAAATTTAGGCTGGAGAACTCTAGCTCTTCGAGAACCATGCCCTCAGGTGTAGGACTTTGAGGTCTGGGAATGTTATCCTGCCCTGAGACAGGATCAGCATGTTGAGCCTCAGTGGCAGGTTGATGAAGATTTGCTGGACGGGGTCAGGATCATGGATTAGCAGGTTTGCTTGTCCCAGTTTGGTGCAATCAGAATCATTATTGCTGGCTCCCTCCTGAACTTTATGAGCACTCTCTGCAGGAGTGAAAATGGAGGGAGAGCATACAGGAACTTCCCTGTCCAGTACATGACCAGGGCATCCTCTGGGACTGCCCCCATTAATGGCGGTCTGCAACAAAAATGTGGGAGCTGACTGTTCTCCCAGGAAGCATACAGACCTACCTCTGGTGTACCCCATTGTCTGAATACTGATGGCAGCACCAGATGGTTCAGAGTTCATGCCTGGTTTCCCTTGCTGATTTTGTTTAGTGAGTCTGCCAGGACAGTTTCCTTCCCTGGTAGGTGTACTGTGGATAGCTCTATACCTAGGGACTAGGCTAGGTTCCAGATCTTCATGGCTTCTGTACATTGGTTTGAGGCTCTTGTTCCTCACTGCTTGTTTATTACATTTTTGTGGTATTGTTGTTTCTGATCTGGACAGAGTGATTCTGGATCTGGGAGGAAAATGCTTGCATTGCTTAGAACATTGCCCTGAGCTCTGGGAGGCTGATGTGTTCCACAGTCTCCTATGTGCCCTAGATGCCACTCACAGTAAGATCGTCTAGATGGGCACCCCATCCTAGGAGTGAGGCATCTGTTGTAAGGATACTTGCAGGGGATTACTGGAGGAAGGGAATGCCCCATCTGGGGTTGTCCTCTTCTCTCCATCACTCTAGTGACCTTAGCAAAGATTCTGTAGCTAGCACTAGTTTGGACAGAGGATCCCACCTTTGGGACCTGTGGTCCCTTAAGTGGTACAGAATTTCGCTCATCTGAAACTTGACCCCCTAGTACCACTGCAGTGGAGGAGGCCATGTGTTCCAGCAGCTGCAGGAAATATCTTGCAGGCCTTGGCTGGCCAACTCTGAAGGTTTCTGCAGTGGAAATTAGGTCTGATACCCTTGGCTAGGGAAGAAAAGCCTTCTCCTGCAGGTTATCCAGCTATGCACCTATAAAGTCCAATACTTGTGCTGGCTCTGTTTGTGACTTCTGTAGGTTTATCAGAAAGCCTAGGTTTTCCAGGGTGATTTATACTTGCTGTATGGAGTGCCCTAACTCCTGTTGTATTTTTCCTGAGACTATCCAGTCATCCAGGTAGGGAAAAAACACTACACTTTGCTTTCTTCAGTAGGAAGCCATCACAGCCAGGCACTTTGTGAAAACCCTTGATGCTGAGATGAGGCTAAAGGGACAGGCTGTGAACTGTTATTGGCAGTTCCTTAACCTGAACCTGTGGTGCTTTCTGTGGGTGGGTCTGACTGGGGTGTGGAGGGAGGCATCCTTTAGATCCAGTGAACTCAGCCAGTCTCCCAACTGCAGAGATGGTATCACTGATCCCAGTGAAACCATTCTGAATCTTTCCTTTTTTGTGTGTTTGTTCAGATATTTTAAGTCTAAAGCTCCCCATTTTTCTTTGGGATATGGAAATACCTTGAGAAGAGACTCTTGCCCAATTGTGTGGCAGGGACCTTCTCCATTGCTGTTGCTTGGAATAATTTCTTTACCTCCAACTTCAACAGGATTTTTTTTCTGTTAGGCTAGGAGGTGGGAGCAGTTTTGGTTTCTGCTGTTTGGGGAATTTCTGAACTGCAGGGACAAACCTTGGCTCACTTCTTCCAGGACTCACTTGTCTGTGGGGATTTTTGACCATTTCTGGAAACAGTAAGCCAACCTTCCCCCACTGGCAATGGCTGGTGTGACCTGGGCCATACTGTCAGGGATTTTGCTTCTGCTTTGGCTCAGGGACTGATGTTGCAGCTGCACACCTAGTGCCCCTTCTACCCCTTCCCCAACAGCAACCTCTCTGAAGTGGATACTCATAGGGGGCATAGGAACTTGGGTAGTAACCCCTACGTCTACCCCCCTTCAATAAGGTCGGTAGGAAGTGGACACTTTTTGATTCTAAATGTTGTTACTTTAGGTGGTTTGTTATTCATCCACTTTTTTCTTATGTGCCTCTGTCTTATCACCAAACAGGGACATGACAGAAACTTTCAAATACCTCAAGGGAATCAGCAATGTCCAAGAGGGTAGCATCTTTCAGAAAAAGAGATGTGCAAGAACAAGGGGCACAATTTGAAGACGGGGGGGGGGACAGCTCAGGGCAATGTGAGGAAGTATCTTTTTACGGAGAGGGTGGTGGATGTATGGAACGGCCTTTCTGAGGGGGTCATGGGGTCAAAAACAGTGGTGGAATTCAAGAATGCATGGGACAGACATAAGGCAATTCTAGAGGGGGGTAGGAGGAAGCAGGCTATTGGTTAACTAGGATCTGCAGTTTATCCAATAGATAGGGAAATGGCCAAACTGGGTAGTTCAAGCGGTCCTTATCTGCCATCAGAGTCTATGTTTCTATTTCCCTCAAAGGAGAAATCTATAGCTGTAGTTTGTGTGTCCTGGAATAGAAGAGTTGCCCTAAGTCAGGCAAACCTTCTTAAAGACACACTGCATGGGCCAGGACCTTTGAAGCAGTATTACTAGTGTCCACAGACATGTGGAAGTGGTACTCAGTGGCATTCATTGTTATTCTAGCTGTGTCCAAGTCCTGTGCCAAATCACCACTTGCTTTCTTACTCAGTGCCAATATGGAGTTCCAAAGTGCCTTCTGGTACCAAGCTGTATATGCCAGCTAAGCTGCTTGCCTGAGGAGCAAGGAAGTGGATGTATACACTTTCTTGGCCGTGGTATCAAGTTTTCTGGAATCCTTCTCAGGAGGCTGGGCACAGAAAGGCCTGTTAGCCTTCTCAAATGCAGCCACCTAAACCATTCCCTCATGACCAGGGTGGTTATATGGGTACTCAACCCCCTGTCAGTCCACCTAATACTTCTTTTCAATTTTATTGTTGATACCAGTGGCTGGCGGAGGTGTTGTCATGATTTCGTCAGTGGCTTTTTTAAAGGATGTATGCATGGGAAGCAGCAACCATCTTGTGGGGGCCAGACCCATCATACAGTACCCATGAATTCAGCTTTCTCTTCTTCCTCCTCCTCCTCATGGGAGTGGATGTGGGGGTATTTACCATTTGCCTTACAAAAGAATAGTGGGATGTGTAATCCTCAGACACCCTGGGGAACAGCCAAACTCCTGCTTGGGGGAACTGTCTGGTTCCAGAGGTCCCCCCTCCTCCTCTTCATAATATCTCTTCCTCTTCCACAGGCATTTGGTATGGAACCTAAACCGGAGTGGGGGGGCAGGTATGTTCATATAATTTACCAAAGGCTGGAAGGCCTTGGAAAAACTGCCACGCCCTTCTCATGTCCTCTGTTGAGGGCATTTGTCTTGGGTCCACTGCCTGCTCCTTTTCAGAAGTGGCAGAGACATTTTTCTCTTTTTGTTTGTTCTTTGCAGACACTGTTTCCAGCACCTGCTTGGAGGCTCATTTACTTTTGTTCTTGCCATCACTGGTCTCAGGGTCCCCCCTTCGGACACCCTGGGTTCTGCGCCATCTTTGCTGTGCTTGTCCAATGGCTGAGCAGCTTTCTTTCTTTTCTGCCCCCTTTGACAAGGACTGCTGCTTGTTCTGAGGGGCCAGACCCTCATCTGAGCCTTTGGTAAGTGACCTGAAGGCAGACTGAGAAGTCACAGTCTTCTCTTTTCGTAGCCCTTTTTTTTTTTGTGTTTTTGGGCAAAGCCTTTTACAGAGTTCACAATTTAAAAAGTCACATCCAGGACCAAGGTACCTCATGCAAAGTCTGTTTCAGGCTGCCCTTGCCAGGAGCTGAAAATGCTTTGTAAAATTTTTAAAGCCTGTAGGTCCTGTTCTTTTCTTTTTAGGTCTGTCAGTCATGCCAAACACTGATGACCCTAAGAAAATTGTTACCGGTTCCCAAAATTGGAAAAGTAATTTAAAATAAACCCACAGTATTGAAAAAGGCCTTTGAAAGATTAAATTGTGGCCCAGTTTCTCTTTAAAATGTAACTGCTCATATTTTTTACCTCAGAGCCAAGTTTTGTATCAGGAAAGGCTGAGGTAAATGTCAACTGGAAACTATGAGGTGAAAAAACGGCTCGGTTCCCTCTGTAATGGAACCTAGCATTAAATAAATAAAAAAATGCTGAGTAGTAATGAAAAGTGGTTATTATGCCAAAATTTATATTTCTGTACAACAAGTAATAGTGGCTCTTACTTCGAGAGGAGCTCTTGTAGTAGGCAACACTGTTAGGATTAAGCTGCCAGGCACCAGGATCACACAGAACTCTTCTAGCTAGCAGTCTACAATGGGGGACCGCTCCCTGGCGTCGACACACTGATGTCTGCCAATAGTCTAAAGGGGTAGTCCCCCACACCCGCCTCAGTTCTTTTGCCACCCTCAACTTGCGCTTGTTGGACTTAGCTGAACGTTGCTTCAGTCGACTGCCATTCATGCGTATATCCTTGAGATTTTTTTTTCTCTTCCATTTCAGTACTGCTTGGGACTCAGTCCTAACGGTGTTGCCTACTACAAGAGCCCCCTCAAAGTAAGATAGTACAGTTATGTAAGAACTTACAGTAATAGTAGATCTTCAGGAGTAGCTCTTGCAGTAGGCAGGAATTTCTCTCCCTCCATCCCCCTGCTCTCTATCTCCATTTCGATCTTTCTCTAACCCCAGAAGCCCTCTCTCTCTCTCCTGTCAGACCTTCTCACAGGTCTCTGGTGGGAGAAATGAGGCGGGTATGGGGGACTGCCCCTTTTATACCATTGGTGGATGTCGGTGTGCCGACATCAGGGGGTGGTCCCCATTGTGGACTGCTGGCCACATTTTTCTGTGTGGTTCTGGCACCTGGCAGCTTAGTCCTAATGGTGTTGCCTACTGCAAGAGCTCCTCTGGAAGATCTACTCTTACGGTAAGTTCTTGCGTAACTGTACTTTCCCCAAAGGCAGGAACCATACTGTCTAGTGGCCTTCTCTGGTTCTTGGGAATTGATCAGGAACCAGAGAAAACACTAAAATGACAAGTAAATAAAATAAATGCCCCAATTAATGCAGAGTATTGAGGAATAACTAACACAAAATAAAATAAAGTAGTACATTTCTGTGGACCATTATGAAGTCCAGAAGAGTGGAGCTGTACTTTGGGGCAACTTCTCTTTTCAGCGGGGAAACACATCTCATGTTAGGCAGTTTGGGGGAGGGTGACAGCAGTGTAGAGGTTAAACTTCATTCTAATTCTAAATTCCATAATTAGCATAAGTTCCATCACTGGAGCAACTCAATCCAGTGGACTGATTGCTGTTTGTGAATATATATTGATAAGATTCTTGGGGTTAGACTGTTGTTTACATATGCTCAACATCCACAGGACACTGCATTGGTACTTGGCTGTAGAAAATCTTCACAACTATTTGTGACTTTTGTCTCCCGAATGGTGGGTGTTCCCGTTTCTCTGCAGGGCCTTTCCTAATGATTGGCCTGCAGGAGTACTTTCCGTTACTGGAAGCATGGGAAACAGCTTCCCGGTCCTGATCGTGCTCACCCCACTTGTGGGGTGGCAACTTCTGTGGTTTTTCAAAATGTGTCCACTGCTGCCACGTGTCCTGCGGCCACTTGGAAGTACCGTTCATAAATTTATGAAGCACTACAGTCTGGATATTGCCTCTTGAGATGCGCCAGCTTTGGCCTTACCATGAAGAAGTCCTCCTTACTCTGCGTCCTTAGATCCTGCCTTCCTCCCTCATTGCTTGCTGCTACTTGGGAATCGTTCCATGATGTGGCTCAAAGGAGGGAGATGTCCTTGAAGAAGACAGAATAGTTACTTACCATACCAGATCTTCGACAGCATCTCTTCCATTGAGCCACAGCTCTTCCTCCCACCTTCCCCCTTTGTTGGGTGACGGGTGATTATTTTGCCTGCTCTCGCACACTGGATCTCCTCATATGTCTACTTCAGCATCTTTACCTAGGTTTCCATATCCTCTCCCGTGTACCTAGTTTGAGCCTGGTTGCTTTGGTCCCTGCCAGTCCGATGATCCTCTGAGCTTGTCTCTGGCAGGGAACTGAGGCATGCTGGGGATGCCCACGTTATATAGTTGCCAATAAGATGTGCCGATGTGGGCAGTGCCAGCCAGCAAAAAGTTTCTGGGCAGTCTTGATGCCGATGGCTTACAGTTCCACGATGTGGCTCAATGCAAGTAATTCTCTCAAAGATCTACTGTTACAGTAACTATTCTTTTTTCTTATAAGGGGTGTATCCATTTGTTGCATCAAATAAAATGTCTCTTAACAGCCTTGCCTTCCCTCAGGTCTGCACATGTAACTAATGATTTCACACTGCTACCATCCAACCCCACTTCTTCCCCCTCCATTGTCTCATCTTGCTCCTTTCCGCACTCCTGTCCCCACCCTGCCTTGCAACCCCTCTACTGAGTTACTCTGGTTGCATTGTGTCCCATTCTGTTAATCTGTCTTCCTCCTCATCCCAGTCCTGAATCCCCATTCTGCTTGTATCTCCTGCTGACGTTTTTGCACTGCCTAATTTACTTATTGCATTTATGTAGATATGTACTGTATGTATAATTTAGCCTGTGCAACGTGTATTTATCTGCAACACTTGTTACTGCTGTCTCTATATTCACTGTATTATTTTGTATATAATATCTTTGCCTTCTTGTACATTTGTTGTGCTCCACGTTCTATTGTACAGGTGTCTTTGTACATCTCTCCTGCATTACTCTGTACCTCTCCTTGTACCCTCCCCCTGGGTCCCCCTGAAAAAGGGACTTTTTGTCTCAGTAGGCTTACCTGGTTACCAAAATTCAAATACATAAATAATAAGTTACAAAAAAGGTGATGTATCTGTTTATCTGCATGGTTACTTTCTGTTTTTCAGTTATGTAACCCCCCTCCTTGGGGGCTTACCTTTAATTGTCCCACGTCCTTTGTATCTCCTATTTTCTCTCCCACTGCTCTGGCATTCCCCCAAGCTCCTCCTGTGCTTCCCTGGTACCCCGATGCAGCCCTGTCCAATATTTTAGCCCAGTTTGGGCTTAAACTTAAACTGAGATCCATCTACTAGTGAAAGTGCACTTTGGTGAATGCAGGGATCGTGCAGGCACAAGTGGCGCCTTTGATGTGCCGACCGCTAAATTTGTGGTCGGCTGACAAGGACTTTTCTAGTCCCGGCTCCCCTCCTCAGTCTACTGGGGTCAGTGACCAGAATGCTGCAGCAGAGAAGCCGCTTGGGGCTAAAAAATAAAGAGTTGTTGAACAGGGCTAAGATGGGGCTCATTAATATGCATGAGCCCCATATGAATATTCACAACTTGCTGCCTGCTGCCTAGGGGAACAGTATAACAGTGGCAGCAACAGCAAAAGTACAGGGGGAACCAATATAAGAGTGTGCTCATATTAGAAAGAACTGCTGGGGCTATCAGTGTGTGGGGAGAATATATTACTATAATAGTTGACCTGGCTGCACCAGACTGTGAAACTGGTCGGGACTGCATAAATGGGACAGTATCGTTTACAGCAGCTACCATTTTGGGAGTGCTTTAGCCAATTGCGAACTGGGATTTTGTCCAGAGACTTAAGGGAGTGTAATATAGTCTTGTGGCAGATTTTTAGGGACCAAGTTTGGGCACCTAAATTGCAGCCAATTAAAAGACAAACTGTGCTAGGCAGCCTGAGCAGCCAATTGGATTTCAAGGGTAACTGCCTTTATTTAAGAGGGACAGTTTGAATTCTGTGGCAGTTCTGGAGAGGGACCAGACTGAAAAGGACGGCAGAAAGCAGCCTGCAGTTCAGGGCAGGCCTGTGTTGAGACTCCAGCTCTAGCCTCTACCTGCTGAGCAGGCTCTGCGTAGACTCGGGCCTGCAAGAGTCCTAGTTTCTCCTGTGTGTGTTACTGGTGATCGAAAAGTGAGGATTAACTGCCAGGAACTGCCTGCCTGCAGTTTGGAGGTTTTGCTCAGTGAATCGACTGAAACTGCATGCCAGCTTGGAATTTAACTGAGAGGTAGAGACTTAAATGCCGTTTCCTTTACGTGTGCTGAATGTTTATTGTGGATCAACGTCTGCTGCTCAGGGACTCCTGATTGTCAGAAAGGAACCCATGTGTACTTGTGTCTGAACTGCCGGCCAGTGGGAAAGGCCACCAGCAACTGAAATGAACTTTGCAAAGAGTGTTGGTCCAGCCTTGGGCCTTGTCAAAACTGGCCCATGCCATCTGTTTGTGTGCCAGCCGTAGCGTCATCGGCAAGAGACCAGCTTCGGGCATCCGGTCCCTGAGCCAAATGTCATCGCAGGTTGCAGCTACCTTCAGGGAAAGGTCATGAAGTGGAGGTGAGTTATGATGGCCCAGTTTCCCCATGTGCATCAACTCCAGCCTCAGGTCTTCATTTGGCCAGGACATCATCTGCAATTGATTGGTACAGCGAGTAGATTCAAGGTAGCTCCTTGCAACAGTCAAATTTTCTGTGGTACCATATAATCTCCTGTTCAGATTTCTGGGTTTCATGAGACTGAGCCAACCGGCTTGGATTACGAATCCTCATTTTGTTGTTGTGCATGTTAACTACTTCTTTTCATCAAGAGCCCCAACATCATCTGCAACGCCAGCCACCCCTGGGCAACGCCTCGGGCTAGCCAGCTTTCTATCCTGGGTACCCAGTGTTGTATGACTGTACTACTGGGACTGAGACGTGTATGCCAAAACCCTGGTTCCAATCAGAATACAAATCATTTAACTAAATTCACACCCCTTCCTTGTTCACGTCCCCTGAATAAATCTGATTTTCTTGTTTCATGTTCAGCCCGGCTATTGTGCGTATTATTAGCTGGGTCACAGTATTGAAAGTGTGCAGTTGTCTTGCTAACCTTATTTTACCGTGGGCCTCCAGGGAAATTGCTGAAAGTCCAATCCTGGTGGTAAGTCTGAAGGGTGTGTGCATATTATTACAGCTCTTTACTGACTGTGTGTCAACTAGTGCTGTTACCGGTATACAGCCACTAGGAGGGAGGGTGGGTGGATACAGCTTCCCAGAGGACTTTACCAGGCAAGGTAGATACCCCCATTAGTGTTACTCTGGGTGAAGGCACTATAATATTGAACCAAGGCCCCTCAACCTGTTGTTAGGAAGCCAGGCAGGGGTAGTAGCCCTACATATAGCACCACCTAGGGGTTACACTTACACTCTTTTAGTGCTGATAACTACATGGATTTGCAGGTCCCTTACCCAGGGTGAGACAGAAATAGAGACCACTTTTTTCACACTTTCTTACACATTGTATCCCAAATCCTATACCAGTCCAGGAAATGGAGATGAGAGAAGGTTGCTGTTGTTTTCAGCACACTGAGATTCAAACAGCACAGAGAGCAATGTAAGAAGTTAGGCACAAGAAGGTCAAATGGCTTGCTCAGGGTCACACAGTGGGTAAGTGGTGACTGGTGGGGAACCTGGGTCCCTGGTTTCATGGCTCAGCATGCTAACCACTAGGCCAAACTGCCAATTCAGTTTAAGCAACAGCCTCCTGAAATAGGCTCTAGTTTGAACTTATGGACTGAGGAGGGGGGAATAATTCATTATCAATTATCATAACTGGTCCAGATTTTCCTTCTTCTGGTATTTCTTTGCTAACTTAAATTTAAGTTCAGTTTCAATTAAAATCATTAAAAAAAATAATTCAAAACACCATAAAGCTGTTCACACTGTCATTTTCAGAGTGATGCTTCTCTGCCATCTGTCCCGGGCTGGAGAAGACAGGGTGGATAAAATGACTGCATAGTTGCTCTAGCCATGGCTTGTGCCTTTTAGTTGAAATTTTTAGTTGATTCTGTATTTTTTTTTTGCTTTATATAGTAAATGGTGGGCTGCAGAACAAACCTCAAAAACAATGACGAAACCCAGTCGAATGGCCAGCAGGTTCCAGTATGTAAGCGTAGGACTTCCATTGTTGTCCCTGTATGCTCTGTATCTATGAAAAAGAAAACATAAAACAAATTAATTTAGAACTAGGCTTTCAATTCATTAGGGAAATTCCAGCAAAGGTCCAGGATCTGCTTGGTGTACTAGTTCTGTACTTCTTTGTCATAAACATCATAGTTTCTGTGTAGCTTACCTTGACCTCTCTAATTTACTTTCTCCCTGTTAGTTCTGCCCCTGAACCTAAACTTTGCCCTGCAATCCATGACAGTCTTCTGAAACCTTTCCTATGTAAATTTCAACCCCCACCCAGTGTTTGACTTCAACATTACAAACCTTTCCTGTATTAAAACCTCTCCCAGTGTTGGCTTCTGACATTACATTATTCCGCCGACCAACCCAGATCCTGCACAGATGTGTGGGCAATTCTGGGGTGTAGGTGATGTGAAGACATGGCCACATTGGGCACCCCAGTATGCCAATGCTGCTTTGGTTGAGTACCAGGGTGGCAGCATTATGCTGGGGAAAGACAGCTGTAAGTGCTGTGTGGCAGCTGGTATGGTGTATCGAGGGAGGCTGTGTGGCCCTGACGTTGCATTGCCAGCCTTGCCATGCCCCATTTCAGGGAATGGAGAGCTGGGACAGGGTGGGCGACGCTGGGGAAAGGCAGCCGTAAGTGTGCATGGCATCTGGTGTGATGATTCTGGGGGAACTGTGTGGTCCCACCTTTGCACTGTCAGCCATGCCATGCCCTATTTCTGGGAATGGAGGGCTGCAACACAGTGGCTGGAGGTATGCCTTGGTTTCAACGCAATTGTTGGTGGACACAGGGATTCATAGGTTTCATAGGTAGCATCAGAGCAGAAAAGACGTTAGTCCATAGTGCTCACCAGTGCCCTATTTGTTGTAACTCACTATGTTCTCCGCTATACAATATTTATCAAGGTCCTCTTTACACTTCTGCATGCTGTTACTTGCAACAATCTCCTCTGGCAGGCTATTCCAGACAGGTACCACCCTCACACTAAACCAGTGTTTTCTCCTTATTGATTTGAACTGTTCTCCCTTCAGCTGTAATGAATGTGCTCTAGTGTTGTAATGTTGTTCCTTAAGTGTTAATCCCAGTTTTTTCATAACTCAGAGCCTGTCATTGCCTTATAGACCATACACGTCTCTCCGCAATCTCTGATATTCAAGTGTATACATTCCTAGCTCTGTCAGTCTCCCATCATAATCCTTATTCTTTATATCCGTGATCATCTTTGTTGCCCTTTTTTGGAAGCTCTCCACTCTTCTTATATCAGATTTAAACCCGGGTGACCAGAACTGGGCACAGTACTCCAAACGTGGCCTCACCAGTGAACCACACAATGGCAGAATCACCTCCCTCTTTCTACTTTTTATGTGTTTTTTAATGCTATTTAATACACCACTAGCAGTCCTGATCACCTGGCTATAATGCTGATTAAACTTAAGGTCATCTGACACCCTAACTCCCAGGTCTCTTTCGTCAGTGACCTTACTTAATATATAAAATCACACATGCCCCCACATTGCAAAGCATCATGGGCTGCATATGCAAATCACCACAGAATGTTATGCTGGTCCAACTTTAAGCAGAATTGCATGGTGCCGAAAGGCCTCTCACACAGTTTGCAAAGGGTGCTAACAGAAGACATAGACACGTGTTTCGTCCTACCAGGACTCATCAGTATGCCTCGTCTGTTTGACACCCCAGTGGAATGGACCAGCTACCCCTAAGGCAGTGTGCCTGGGATATATTGTGGTGAACCCATTAAAATAAAAAAACATTTAAAAGACAAAGAACCTCTGTGCGTAAACACTGAGGCAAGGGTTACCCCAAAGGACATTTGGCTGGGAAGCCAAGTTTCAGGAAAATACAAAATCACACATGCCCCCACATTGCAAAGCATCATGGGCTACATATGCAAATCACCACAGAATGTTATGCTGGTCCAACTTTAAGCAGAATTGCATGGTGCCGAAGGCCTCTCTCACACAGTTTGCAAGGGTGCTAACAGAAGACATGAGACACGTGTTTCGTCCTACCAGGACTCATCAGTATGCCTCGTCTGTTTGACACCCAGTGGAATGGACCAGCTACCCCTAAGGCAGTGTGCCTGGGATATATTGTGGTGAACCCATTAAAATAAAAAAACATTTAAAAGACAAAGAACCTCTGTGCGTAAACACTGAGGCAAGGGTTACCCCAAAGGGCATTTGGCTGGGAAGCCAAGTTTCAGGAAAATACAAAATCACACATGCCCCCACATTGCAAAGCATCATGGGCTGCATATGCAAATCACCACAGAATGTTATGCTGGTCCAACTTTAAGCAGAATTGCATGGTGCCGAAAGGCCTCTCACACAGTTTGCAAAGGGTGCTAACAGAAGACATAGACACGTGTTTCATCCTACCAGGACTCATCAGTATGCCTCGTCTGTTTGACACCCCAGTAACCCTTGCCTCAGTGTTTACGCACAGAGGTTCTTTGTCTCTTACTTAATATATGTCCATTCAAAACATAGTCCCCATTGATAGTGTTCTTCCCAAAGTGCATTACTGCAAATTTGTTAGTGTTAAAGGATAGTTTAGATTCCCTTGCCCAGTTTTCCATCTTACAGCACGCTGCACTTTGTGTTTATCCCCGACGTTCTCAATACTAGTGCCAATCCTGGTGTCATCTGCAAATTTTAACTCCCAGACTTCCCCTCCTCCTGTCAATGAGTGTATGTAGATGTTAAACAAACATGGCCCCAGTACTGATCTCTGTGGGACTCCACTCTCCACACCCAACCAATCCCAATATGCCCCTTTTAGACAGACCCTTTGTTTTCTGTTACTCAGCCATGCATTGACCCAGCGAGTAATATACCCAGGGATATTATGATTTATAAGGGCATCAATTAGTTCCCCGTGTGGTACCCTGTCAAAGGCTTTTGAGAAGTCCAAAAATATGACATCAACTGACTTGCCCCTATCCAGTGCCCTACTTCCGAGTTCATAGAATTACAAATGTTACTGGTATACAAAGGTCCCACTCACCCTACATAAATCCCGCAATATACTGTGCATCAAAACAACTCTTTTAATAACTCCCAGTCAATAGATCAATTCAATGTTTCAGGTAGAACCCTTCATCAGGAATATACTGGGATTTCTAGAATTAGAAAATATATATACAAATATATTTGAATAAAATAATATAAATAAAATTCAATACAAGTAAACAAGAATACTTCAAAACATGAAAATGTATCGATCCTTACATTTTATAACGATGACTCGTGTCATTTTCTTTCATTCAGTCATTCATTACACATTCGACTCCCACCACTGGACACTAAGTTGAACTGATCTATTGACTAGGAGTTATTAAAAGAGTTGTTTTGATACACAATATATTGTATGATTTATTTAGAGTGAGTGGGACCTTTGTATACCAGTAACATTTGTAGTCTTAGCATCAGCTTTCACTGGTATTAAGAGTCCTCTCCCATTAAACAGTTATTAACACAGGACATTTATAACCTTTTTTCTGAGGTCTTTGGCTGAACTGGAAGAGTCTTTATGTTCATAGAATTCTAATAGATTTGTTTGGCATGAGTAGCCCTTCTTGAAACCATGTTGTGCATTGTCTATGCCCCATTCCAGATTCATACATTTAGCTATATGGTCCTTGATGATAGCCTCCAGAATTTTCCCGAAAACTGTGATCAGACTTATGGGCCAGAAAGTTCCTAACTCCTGTCTCGATTCCTTCTTGTGAATAGGTATGACATTAGCCCTGCGCCAGACTTCTGCTACCTCCCCCTCATCCAGTGATGTTTGGAATACTACCGTCACAGGTTCAGTCAGTACTTCAGCCAGCTCTCTAAGGACTCTAGGATGAATCCCGTCAGGACCTTGAGATTTACTGAGGTCTAATATCAATAATATTTCTTTAATGTCCTCAATATTTAGTGTACTTTTATTACCTGAATTCTCGAGATGTTCCTTAGTCCCTTTTGACTTGGTGTTAAATACTGAAGAAAAATATCTATTGAAATGTTCTGCCATTTTCTGATTGTCATTAACTCCCCATCCTGATCTTTTGAAGGCCCAACAGTAGTTCTTCCCCCTTTTTGTTACTAATGTAGTTATAGAATGATTTTTGATGGTCTTTAACTTTGTTTACCAATTTCGACTCCTGTTTTTTTCTAGCTTGATTTATTGTTACTTCGGTCTCCTTAAGCAGATTTCCATACTCCTCGTAGTTTCTAACATTTCCACTTCTCTGTGCTTTGCTCGCATCCCTTGTTCCTGCGCAACATGTAAGCCACTATGGATCAAAATCAGACTTCCAAATGGAAGCCAGGTGTACCTACTGACCCCACCTTTGGTCCAACCCCATCCTCTCTATTTTGCTGTGTGCTTGAGAGGATGGTCTGTTGGGAGTAGTGGATCCTGGCCCCACGTTTTTCAGGGGCTGGCTGCATGGTACATAGCTATGTGCCTGGTACACACCTCTTCTGGCACATTCTATGCCCAATCTTTGAAGTTAGCCACCCCCTTTTTCTTTATAACTTTTCTTTGCTCCTATCACTTTTTCAGCTTCTCCACAAGCCTCCTTCCCCCCCTACCCTGCTGGACCCTTCCCTCAGGTCTCCTGTACCACCATCATTGGGCAGATAGGACTCATCCATGTTGAGGACCCTCCTGCTACCATCAGGAAGAAAGCATACTATTAAGACAGTAATGGGCAGAGGTAAAAGGGCTTTGGGGGCCTGTTAGTGTTGAAGGGGCCGCCAGAGGGCCATCACCTAGGGTATCCTGTGCAACCCTTTTTCATGTTTGAGGCCCCTGCCAGCACAGATCATGCACTACCATAGCAGCGTCCTGGGTCAGGGATGCTCGTCAGCAAGCAGTCATTCAAGCTGCCAAGAATGGCACCACAAATCCACCCACAGGGGTTGCTATTAAAGCACAGTGCAGCCACCTACCCTGCAGGAGTGAAACATCTGATAAGATGCTCTGAATCCCGCCCTGCTGACCTCCACTCTTGATGTCCAAGGCTTGGGGATGCTTTATACAGAGAATAATGCAATAGGCAG
Organism: Neoceratodus forsteri; assembly: GCA_016271365.2. NCBI lineage: Eukaryota > Metazoa > Chordata > Ceratodontiformes > Ceratodontidae > Neoceratodus > Neoceratodus forsteri. The sequence continues at coordinate 359,510,355 of CM028137.1, forward strand.
GTGTGTGCTATAAGGTTTTTATTACACACCCAAGGAGTGTGATGACCCATCAACCTCGAGAGCAAAGCTCAAGAGATTTATGTAATCATCACACACCAAGAGGGTAAAAAAAAAAAAAAACTTTTAAGACACACATGTTTATGTTTTCTTTTTTATAACTGGTGAAGGAATTTGTTCACAAAAACTGACTATCTGAAGAGCAAGCATGAGCACAAACACAACCAAGAGTCAGCACCACCAGGAGAGAGGGAGGAAGCAACCAAAACTTTTTAAAAAGTTCTTTTGGGAACTTAAGTTCTTTTTATTCTTTCTTTTTGTTAAGAGTTAAACTGTTGCAGTGCCTACCTGAGTGCAGTAGGACAGAAGTTTGTATGAAATTTTGTGCTTCCATCAAGTAGTGTTATAACATCAGATTGAAATGCTGTGATAACTGGGTGTGATGTCATACCTGATTATTACGGCATTTGAAACAACTTAAAAATGAGTTGTTAATGGGGGTCATCAGTTATTATACAATGGGTACCGAAAATCCTCATTCCTGATTGGCTGGCTGGCATGAGTTACAAAGTGTAAATTGTGCCATCTACCAACAGGAACAAGTGCCAGCCTCCAGTCAGCCACATAAGGAAACCTCCCAGAAATCACTCTGAGCCCTCCCGAAATGGAAAACCTCCAAACTGATTCCCACTATAATGTTGAAGTGGGAATTTCACACAAACTGTGTCTGACAAAACTCCCCGCCCTGAGACAAACTCTGTTAAAAAAGACAAGTGACACTTTCATATATTAAAAAAAATCTCTACCCCCTTTTCCCTTGTTTGCAAATCTGTTCACTGTCCAGTCACAAGAGTCCCAAACACAGGGACCGGCATGGCAGTCGCAGGATTTTAAAATCAGTGGCCATTGCCACCCGTCCCCCTCTGACCTCGGACCTTCTTAAGTGTTCCTGCAGGGCCGAGGACGATACGAAAAAAACGAAATTCATTTTCAGGTTTTTTTCCCATCCCAGCAACTGAACACGACTGGGGAAGAGTGCAAAGAAGCACGCCAGGACTGTACCCTACCGCTCATCCACAAGAAAATGGAGCCACTGCTTCTTACTTCATAACTGCCACAGAACAAATTCATAGGACTGTCCCGGCTCTTATGACAAAACCGGAAATTCAAGAAATTCAATACAAAAACTTCAAGTATATGAAATAATATTTTTTTTAAACGTTTTTAGCACAAAACAAGAGGGGCATTGTATAATCACAATATGCCACTCGATGGAGTGGGTAATGGTACACTGGGCATTAGGCGCCAGGATCAGAGACTCAGGATCCTTCTTCCAGACAATTCCAACTGGTTCCTCTGGTTCTACTGTTTCAACATCTCTCTGTGCCTCATAGGCCTTCTTAATCAAGGCCGGAATTCTTAAAGCTCTACCAGCCCTTGACCCCTGTTTTTCATAACACAACTGTGCCAGCTGTCCAAACATATGTGCAATAGTCCCAATTAGTAGAGGAACCCCATCATACAGTCCAGTAGGGGGACACACTAAGGCCAGGGTCTCTACTTGCTCGGCCACTCCAGCCACAGAGGTGGGAAAAGACAGCCAAATTCGGATATATCCAGAGTAGGGGTAGGCCTTCTCACTTAACCCCCAGACATGCAGCCCCTCCAAAGGTTGTAAGGGTACGTCAGACAAATACTTCTGATACCAGTCTTGGAACATAATTGTCACTTGGGAGCCACTGTCTAATACAACTCTTGTAGACACTCCATTCACCTTTACAGTGGTCTCCATGGAGGGACCCACTATTCTGGACCATTCTAGAGAGAGGGTAGCGGGGGCCTGGGCAACTGACCTTGCCACAAAGGGACGTGAGTTAGCATTTTTGGGGCCCTCACTGGGATCACTGCGTGCACCCCTTAACCACTGATTTGTTCCCTGAAGCTCTCCTTGTAGCCTATATGCAACTTTGTCTGTGTCTTTTGGGGACCGGCATTCTCTCTTCATGTGCCCATCCTTCCTACAATTATAACAAAACATACTTTCTGGAGTTTGAGCTGGCTGAGGCATCACACTGGGAGCCAGGCCGGGGATACTACTAACTGGAAACCTGGGTGCCATCTCTGTCTGCGGCGTGATAAGCATTTGGAGACATCTCATCAATTTCCCCACTTCCATGGTCAAGACATCGAGTTTTGAACTGTTGTCAGCAGGAGATGCATGGGTGGTTACCCCCATCCCCATAGCAGATGCAGTCGGATGAGGGTCGGGGCCTGTACTTGCAGGAGCGGCCTTCATAAAGAGACTGGTTTTTATTTCCCCGAACTCTCTCAACAGTTCGCCCCATTGTGGCATATCTTTTTCCTTCTCAGAGCATTCATTAACTGCCAACCTCTGCCCCTGAACTTCACTTGATGGGTCACCCTCAGTCACTCGGGTTGTAGTTGCAGCTACTGGTGCAAGTCCCTCCCGAGGTCGCCTTTTCTCAACTCCTCGAATTTCTCTCATTAGCTCATCATAGGAGGGTGGGGATTCCAGTCGATTTGCCAGGCATAACTGAAGCAACAACAGTTCTGAGAAGGGGGCAGACTTAAGCATCCTGTCCAGCCTGGTTCAGTCCAGTTCAATCGCTGCAACTACCCTTTCTGAGGCATTCTTGCAACAATTTTTCCAGCTGAGATACATACACAGACAACAACTCCCCTTGGTACTGTTGTGCATTTCTTACTCTCCACCACAGGTCCTCATCAGAATCTGGGCTCCCATACACATTCTCCAAGGCCTCAAAATAGTCCTGTGCAGTCGCTTCAGGGTTACTGGCTCGTTTAGCACAGATGGTAGCCAGGGCAGGACCTCGGAGGCTCTCACTAACCCTCTTTCGCGTTTCGGCTTCCGAGCATTGCCATTCTAGCACTTGGGGGGCAACATAGTCTATCCAGGTCTCCCAGTCATCCTCCCCTTGGGGGGTGAGGAGGGTGCCAGAGAAGATCCTCAACCTTCAGTAAGAGTCGTGACTAATGGCAGGTGCAGAAACATTAGCCTGCATTGGTTCAGCCACCATTACGGGTACTGGAGCGGGAGAGGGTGTTGGGGGAGGAACACCCCCAGGTGGCAAGAATAGTTTCTTCAAGTCCTCCACAGTTTTCCCTTCCCCCAGCAACCATTTAGAAAATTTCTCCTCAAATGTTTCAGATAGTGGAGGGGGCTCATCCCCCCCCCAGGTCTTTACTGTCCTTAGTTATCACTCTCCAGGCAGTGAGGTCTCCCTCTGGGGTAATAGTCTGTGGCACTTTGGAGCTATCTATGGGATCCTTAAACTCTACTAGGCCCAGGAAAGTGTGGGTGAGCAGATTAGCATGCCAACCCACCACCACAAGGTTTTGTAAACCTTCCACCTTGGAAAGTACTCCCTGTACAGTGTCCGTATTGATACCCAGGGGGATGTCCAGGATAAGCATAGCATTTTGGGAGTCAATCTCCTCCCCAGTACACCACTCCACCAGCCGGTGCACAGCCACTTCTGTCGGGGTACCCATTTATTTTATTTTTTTTTCTTAACAGTGGTTCGTAAATATGGCCACTAGAGGACACACAATCCCAGCGGTGAGCCTCCAAGATGTAACCCCTAGGTGGCACTATCCCAAGGGCTACTACCCCTGCCTGATTTGCCACTAACAGGTTGAGGGGCCTGGATCCGATGTCGGGTGCCTCCACCCAGAGGTCGGGGTTAAGACAGTCTGATATGACTTGGTCACAGTCCTCTGGGTCACTGCAACCCCCCTTTCTTCCCACTAGTGGCCCACACAAATTAATCACAGTACCCTTGCAATATACACTTACCCCCAGGATTGGTTCAATCAGCTTGACTCTGGGGACCCCTGTAAAGTAAGATGCAGTTATACAATAACCACTGTACAGTAATTCAACATAGACACACAGTTCAAGCAGTGTAACTTTGCTAAACAACCAAATCTGATTTATTTAGGGGATAGTAACAAGGACAGGGGGAAATCAGGTTAATTGATTCAGTCACATTAATAATCACAGTACTGTGCACATATTTCACAGTCCCAAATGTCCCAAATGTCACTCTTACTGAGTACCCAGGCAATAAGAGGCTAGCCTATTTGGTGCAGTTGGTTGGGTCACTGAGGATGGAAAATGCATGCACAATACCCACTTTGTAATCTGGAGCCGGTAGGCTCAGTTCGTGAAGGAAGAAAGGAAAAGTAATCAGATGGAACACTTGCAATTAGACGATGGCAGGGAGCTACCCTGATTTGTACTCACAAATTCAATGCTGAAACTGAATGGAAGGCAGATTGTCCTGGATTGCCAGGAGGAGCAGACCATGTGGACAAGGTCTTTGTGACTGGACCCCACTGCAGTTTAGAGCAAACAGATGTAGTCTGGATTAAGCTGGGGTTTACTTCCAGCTTCATGCACTCAATTCACTGTACTGGGGATTTGAAACGCCATTCCCCACAAGCACTACACACATTTATATGTAAAAAGGAAAGTACTATACCAGGCAGGCTGCTTCTCTATCCCGATCGCAATTACTGCACAATACCTGGGAGAACACACAGCAGATTCAGTTCCTGACAGACCGAGTGCGATTCAGCAATTTCTCCAGTCTTCTACAGGGTGAGCCTGGTTTCCTCACTTCTGGTGCTTCTTTCTCCTTACAACTCTGATTCAGTCCACACTGGCACTCACAAACAGTTGTAGGCCGAACTTCAGGGCCCCACACGAGCTTCCCGTGTGAAAACTCAACAGCGCAGGAGTCCGGAGCTCCTTCCCTCTTCAAAGTCACAACTCATCTGATCTTTCCAGTAGACAGAGCCGGGCATTTCCTTTGAGTTCCTCGCAGTCAGTTGGCTGGTTTTGCTGTCACTCACAGTAAACTCCCCCTGTTGGTGGAAAAAAGGCACCGAAGTCCAAACTACAATTCCCCAGAAGCATTGGCCATAGAGTACATAGGTGGCTGGCTCCACAATGAGAGTCCAAGTTCTGATTTGCCAGCAGCAGGCTCCATTTCAAAGGTCCCCCCAGACTGATTGGTCCAGTTCAGCAGTTCAAAACTAGAATGGGGGACTTGGCAAACACAGTTCTGATTGCAAAGAAAAGCAGGTTAGACTAACTGTATTTTTGTTATTACTCTAAATGATGTTATATCTTTGAAAAGTGCTCACTCTGCCCACTTAGTGATGGCATAAACGGAGCGATTTGGCAGCAGCTCGAGTGGGACTCAAGCAGGGAAACACACAGACCCCATCCAAATTAATTATGTCTGCAGGCAGACAGCTCTTAAAGAGACAGTACAGAGGCTCTAAAAGCACTCACAGATAAACGGCTTAGACGCCGAACACCGTCCAGGCTTGGAGCATTCAAGCAAGCTTCTGGAAGACTTTTGGGAACCCCCATTTGCAGGGGGGGCTACATTGCTTAATTATGACACTTACATAATAACAAGATAATTGTCTCCTAGACTTCCTCTGACTGCTTGTCCACACCTAACACCACAATCCTTGGCACATGACATCACAACCTTGTTTATGACATCAAAATACTTGAAAGCAACAAAGTGTAATGTCTGAACAGGTACCAACAAACAGCCGGAGCAGATTAAGTGTGATGGGATGTGGTGCTGTTTCCAAGTTTGCACACACAGTATTTTATGAAAAAAAAAGTGGAAGCCAAACACAGACAGTGCAAGCTGAAATTTGTCTAAATGTTATGTTTTCTCAACGTTTTTCCTAAGAAGTCAGGGCACGTTCAAAGGAAATGTTCTCCTGCAGTGCTGATGTTACCAGCTGCTCCCTAGCCACTGTGCTATCAGGCCAGGCAGCGTTGGTCCTGGTATAAATTCTGATTATTTTAATGCCACTGAAGTTAGTCACTGCAGATTATCAACTGAATTCCTCTTGTCTGGAGAATTCAAAGGCTATGCCTGTAGTCCAGTGGGTGGGAACAACCAGCCATGTCCCCTGCCCTGAGCTATTTAAACCAGCTTCCTCCAGCCTCATTCAGAAGCACTGTTTCTTTGCAGCAGCCTGAGGTTCTGCACCCCCCCCACATTTCTCCAAGTGTTTGTCTCCAGCTTTCCCTTTGTGCATTTGTGCTTACTGCTTGGTTTGTGCCTCCTCAAACTTTCTAGGTTAATATTTTGCTTTCTACCTTCCTGGTTGCAGTTTGTGCTTCTCTCAGTCCAGTATTCCTGCTGTACTCCTGTTCTCATGCACCTTGTGTTTCTGTGTAAACCCCCCTCCCCATAATTGGGGGCTTACCGTGATTGTGCTGCCTTGATCCCCAGATCCAGTGTGATCCTTGAGTGCTCCTGCCGGTCCCGTTGTCTCCAGTTTCACTAAAGGGGACTGGTGGAGCAGAAAAGGTAAAAGAAGCAGCCGCATGCTGTGGTGGGTTTGCCGATCACTGCACAGCTCCTGCGCAAGCTGCTGCAGTCGGCTCCTCCCTCTCTCACTGAAGTGAGCGCTGCAGAGCTCATATGTAAAAGCCACTCCATGCAGCTGTGAAGCAGCTTGTCTGTGTGTGCCCCAGCCCTGAGAGCAAAACAAAAATGAAAGGGGGTCCAGAGGCACTTAGGGAGCAATTAAATGTTTTTAAGGTGCTTTTAAGTGCTAAGTATTTACAAGGGTACCTGTAGCTTTAAGGAGCAGCAAAGGCTGCTCATGAATAAGTATGAGCACTGCTGTGTCCTGGGGGGTTAACACTATGGAGGTAGTGACAGTCGCATGATGCCCCTGTCAAAATTGTTTCAGCAGTTGTTTAGAAGGGCACAAAGGTAGCTACAGCTGCATGTTACTTAATAACTATAAAGTTATATGGCTTGCCTGTATTTTAATGATAAACATGGGACACTGTTTAAAATGTTTTACTGGCAGCCATGTCTTGCCAGTCTTATGACCGCTAACAGCCAATCAGAATGCCAGGATCCCGGGGTGTGGCTGTAAAGGCTCCTGCGAAAAGGAGGTGGTGCCAGCTTTTGCCACCAAGACTGCCAGCCAAAAGGGCATTGAGGAAGCCCATTAACTGCCTTTTCTGGGACTGACAACTGGCATCAACCAGTCAGCAGATGCCAGGCTTCCCCCATTGTTCTGTTCAACCAATCAGAGACTGTTTTCTTTTTCTGAAGCTCATTAGGAGAGACACTCAGATCAGTTCTATTCAGTTAGTTGATGTTTGAATTTTGAATTCAGTCAAGTGTGTTGACTGGAAACCCCCCTCCTCAGGGAGGAGGGCTCCTGCTCATTGCTCCCAGATCCTGTGGGAGCAAAAGAAATAGAATGCTTAAGGATTGCAGTGGAGTATGAGTTCCAATGCCAGGAAGGTGCTCTACTTCAAAGAAAGAAATTTAATTGTCTGAGGCAGGGAAGTTGTCTGACAATTGCTATGTGCTCCTGAGTGAAACAAAAAGGACTGCCTGGGGGTTGCACAACCCACACAGCCCAGGAAGCGCCTGCATGTCTCCCACTGATGGGAAAGAAAGTGTTTTCCAGCACAAAGGTGTGTCTGAAGCAGAATCGAGGCTATCAGCTGGGGTTCCCTGAAGGAAGACAGGAATTGCCCGGCAGGGGAGGGAATGGACAATGATATGATAGAAGGCATTCTTAGGATAGCAGAGAAAAGGGGAGATACAGTTGATGGGAGACCTGAATATGCCAGATGTTAACTGGAGCACACTTGCTGCAGCCACATCCAAGAGCAGGGCCATTCTTGATGCCCTACAGGTGGCATGCTTCAGACAGCTAGTTTCAGAACCCACTTGTGAGGGAGCAATCTTAGACCTCATACTCTCAAATGGGGACAGTGAGAGGATCTCAGATCTAGAAGTGGGCTGCCATCTGAGAACAAGTGACCATCAAACAGTGTGGTTCATGTTAAACTCAGCTACAGAGTCAAGCCATACAAAAGTGAGGTACTGGACTTCAGGATGGCTGACTTTGGCAAGATGGCAGAGTGCCTCAGAAAAGCACTAGCAAACAGGCTAGACGGAGGGGTGAAGCAACAATGGGGAATCATCAAAACTGCCATCACAGAGGCAACAAGCCTTTGTGTGAAGCAAATAAACAAATCAAAATGAAAGAAAAAGCCACTATGGTTCTCAAAAGAGGTGGCGGGGAAAGTCAGGTAGAAAAAGATAGCATTCAGGAAGTATAAGGAAACAGAAGGAGCAGGACAGAGAGCTGTACCAGTTAAGGCAGAAGGAAGCAGGGAGGAAAGTCAGAATAGCAAAGGCCCAAACTGAGGAAAGGATAGTCAACTCAGTTAAGAAGGGGGATAAAACCTTTTATAGGTACATCAGGGAGTGTAGAAAGACAAAGGGAGGGATAGGGAGGCTGAATAGAATGAACGGTGGGTGGGCAGAGGGGGATAGTGAAAAAGCAGGAATACTGAACAAATATTTCTGCTCAGTATTCACAAAAGAGGAGGGGGGAGGTGCCTAATCTAATTAACGGAAGCACTCTGGATAGGGGGGGTCGATCCCAGTCCTTTCACAGAAGAAAGGGTTATGAAAGAACTCCTGAAACTGAAGGTGGACAAAGCAATGGGGCCTGATGGAATTCACCCCAGAATTCTACAAGAATTAAGGGGAGACCTAGTGAAACCACTGACTACCCTTTTTAACAAATCATGGGAGGATGGTGTGGTACCCGAGGACTGCTGGAAGGCAGATGTGATTCCCCTTCACAAAAGTGGGACCAAAACAGAGGCAGGAAACTACAGACCTGTCAGTTTGACCTCTGTGGTAGGGAAAGTGATGGAATCACTTCTGAAGGAAAGACTTGTTGAGTACCTAGAGGCCGGAGGGGCACAGGACCCAAGGCAGCATAGGTTCACAGTGGGAAGGTCATGTCAGACGAATCTAATTGATTTCTTTGACTGGGTGACCAAAGTAGTAGACCAGCGAGGGGCTGTGGACATGGCCTACCTAGACTTTAGCAAGGCATCTGACACAGTCCCACACAAAAGATTAATAGTCAAATTAACCAGCCTGGGAGTGGGTCCCAGGGTGGTAGCCTGGTAAAACATTGGCTGGACAACAAGACAGAGAAGGTAATTGTAAATGGAGTCCACTCTGAAGAAAGAGGGTTACTAGTGGGTACCGCAGGGATTCAGTACTGGGTCCAGTCCTTTTTAATGTCTTTATAAGTGACATTGCAGAGGGACTGGAAGGAAAAGTATGCCCTTTGCAGATGACACAAAGATCTGCAACAGGGTTGATACACAGGGCGTGGAAAGGATGAGAAGGGACTTGGCAAGGTTGGAGGAATGGTTGGAAGTATGGCAGCTAGGATTCAATGCAAAGAAGTGCAAAATAATGCACCTGGGAAACAAAAACCCAGGGGAAGATTACACAATGGGGGGGGGGGTAGTAACAAAAACAAAAAAGTAAAGAGACCTGGGGGTAATCATATCAGGTGACCTTGTTAGCAAGCAATGTGAGAAGGCAGTAGGGAGAGCTGGGTGTATACTGGGATGCATATGGAGAGGCATCACCAGCAGAAAACAGGAAGTTGTTATCCCTGTGTATAGACAGTTGGTGAGACCACATCTGGAGTACTGCATCCAGTTCTGGAGACCCCATTTCCGCAAGGACATAGACAGGACAGAGGCAGTCCAGAGGAGGGCAACTAGAATGGTGCAGGGTCTGCAAGAGAAGCCATAAGAGGAGAGACTAAAAGAGCTTAATATGTATACCCTTGAGGAAAGGAGGAAGGGGGGGACATGATAGAAACATTTAAGTACCTCAGTGGAATCAACAAAGTCCAAGACGGTAGCATCTTTCAGAAAAAGAGACATGCAAGAACAAGGGGACACAATTTAAAGATAGAGGGGGGTGGTTCAGGGGCAATGTGAGGAAGTATTTTTTCACATAGAGGGTAGTGGATGCATGGAACAGCCTTCCTGAGGAGATTGCGGGGTCTAAAACAGTGGGGGAATTCAAGAATGCATGGGACAGACATAAGGCAATTCTTGTGGGGGGAGTAGGAAGAAGTAGGCTGTTGGTTAACTAGGATCTGCGGCTTATCCTGTAGACAGGGAAGTGAGCAGACTAGGTGGGCCAAGCGGTCCTTATCTGCCGTCAAAGTCTATGTTTCTTTAGATGCCTGTGAGGTCTGTGAAAGTGCGAAGGTCTTTTTGGGTGCTTGCACGGCTGCTGAATGTCCAAAGGAGCCTGCCTGAATTTCCAATCAATCAATCTTTATTTTACCAGGTGGAACATCATTGAGAAAAACTCATTTGCAAGATGGACCTGGACAGTTACAACAACAAGGATTTAGTACAACAAGAATATATACAGTAATAAGCAAAACAACAAAGACTACATACATGGGTAAATAAACATCTATGCACAATTGATAAAGAAACATTAAGGCAAAATAACATTCCAATCAGCAATCATAGCTACGTAACCATAGTAAAAAAAAAAAGAACATATGTACACATCAGCGGATAAAGACAGAAGGGTGTGACGTAGACAGCCAGATCTGAGTGCTGTATCAAATTTTTTATTACATATAAAATATGTGATGGGAAGGTCAGTTTGAGGAAACTACTGTCTTACTGGAACTGACACATCAAGACCCCCCAGAGATAAGTTCAAAGGACAGGACATAGCTAAACTGCAGATATCTGGGGTGCAATTACCTTGTCAATTTGCTTTCATCCCAGGAAATAAGATTAGCCATTCACAATTCCCTCACGGAAAATCCTTTGACTTACAATAGTTGTCAGGAAGAACTTGAGAGGAAGGGGTGTCAGAGAGAAGCCAGAATGGACATTGAAGAGAGCTTGATGTCTGGGCCAGGGAGGACCCAGATGAATTTGGAAGGTCCAATATACTTTCTCGGGGAACCCTTGAATTACATCAGAGAGACATTTGAGGTGTAGATTCTAAGGCCAAGACGGGATTAAAGAGGCAAATACACTTTTGCTTGAATACAGTGACTTAAATCAAAGGCACTTTTGAGAAGTATATGTAGCAGAGCACAAACCGGTTTGGTCTGGTAAACCTGAGGGAGGAAAGGCAGTCAGGTCACCTATTATGTTTTTTTAAATATTTTATTTGGACATCCTGTGAGATAAAATATAGATGTTGTTACACCAAGGCGGAGTTATGTGACCTCAGAAAGGGTCGGCTCAGAACTGTGTTTAATTGTTGAAAGAACCTTGACAGAGACACACAAGACAATATTTCTGACTGAGAGAAGAGAGACCCTCAAAGCACTGAAAGAAAGTAAGCATTAGATTAGACCAATCTGAATGTATGTATTGTAGGAACTGCACTTTTACCTGTTTGTTTTAAGGATGTATGTGTTGGGATATATTTGTTCTGTAATTATTGTTCTGTTTTGATATTTTAAAGTAAAAAGAGATTTTATAATGGAAACTGTCTGGAGTCCCTTGACATTTCTTTTTATTTTAAGTGGATCTTTTAAAGGTTATAAGTAACACTGTGTATGAGCTTATTGTATACCAAACTGGGAAATGGACAGATTTCTCTAAAGTTTTGCATAGAGTTCTAAGGGTTCATTTGAAAGACCTGGTTGGGTGCCCGTAAGCAAAGATATCTGCCCCCCCCCGAAGACAGAATTATCTGAGCCTGATAATTGGGTACACTAACAAGAGGTTATCAGTTTGAATCCCTCCAGATCTTGAAACTAAGGTGACTTGAACCCACAAAACAGACAAGAGGGTTACCTTGTTCTGTTCACTGTACACAAATCATACATTCAGAGGTTGGCACTTTGGGAGTAGAGGGCTGACTGGCTGAGCGAGTTTGTGACAAAGGGCAGTAACAGCAAGGAGCCGAGGGAACAAGGGTAGCCAGGGAGATTAGGGTAAGGGAAGCAGTAAATCTGAGGTTAATCAGGGGGTAAGGTTATAGTGAGATGGACAGCCAAGGGGAAATGATGGATGTCACAGGATCAGCGCCATCAGTAAAAACAATTACAGGTCTCCTGAAACCAGCGTAGATATAGGGCTTTGAAGAAGCTCAACTTCACAGGGATTGCAAGCTTCAGAGTTTTCTGTATATTGTTCCACAGAGCCAGAAGGGCGTGGCTTATCGCAGATTTACCAAATCGAGTTCTGACTTTGGGGATTAGGAATGAGATATAGGGGATACTTCCCAACGGGTAGATTCCAGCACTACAGATGGGCAGACAGCCCATGACATAGTGTGGGAGCTTATTAATGATGGCTCTGTAAATCCAGAAAACTGCATTTTTTTGCTGCTTGAATCTTGGCAAACTCCAGCCTATCTTGGTATGGAGCTCGCAGTGGTGGGTAGAATACGGCAAACCAGTAATGAATCTAATAGCCTGATGATAAAAAGTATCCAGCTTGGACAGGTCAGTAATGGGACCTTGGCCATATAGAAAATCTGTGTAGTCCAGAAGGGGGAAAAAGTGTAGTCTGGACCAACCTTGTTTTTGCTTGCAGGGTAAGCACATTTTTGATCCTGAAAAAAAGAGTCCTAGTCTCTGTTTTAATTTTTTTGACAGTTCATCGATGTGGCTAGTGAAGGATAATTTGTGATCTATCCAAAAACCAAGATACTTAAATGTCACCACAGACTCCAAGGGCTCACCCAGGAATGTGGATACTTGAGGAGTTAATCCGGGGGAACAGTGTTTGGTTGTGCTGGCTGAAGGGGCAAAGAGCATGGCCTTGGTTTTTCTCGCATTTAGAAGGAGCTTAAGCTGCAGTAGGTTTTTCTGTAAGTGGTTAAAATCACGTTGGAGACCTAAACAGGCAAGTTCCGGAGTGGGCCTATCTATATAGAGAACAGCGTCATTAGCGAACAGATGAATGTTCGCTGACTCTATACCAGTATTAATGTTATTGATATAAATAGCAAAGAGTAATGGGCCTTAAGTTTTTTAAGGTTTTGAATCTTCTTTCACGCAAGAGTAAGATGACCACTCCGAACGAGCAGACTTTCAGGTGGAGAGAAAAATCTGAAGAGGTTGGAACACCACAGTTGGTAGAGGTAGTATTTGAAAGATGCTCATGAGCAAAGAATTCTACTCATTTGCATGTGTTCCATCTCTCCGGGCAGTCCAACCCTTCAGGGTTACTGCATAAAGTTATGAATATCCTGAGCATTACTGGGGTTAGAACAGACCCTTCCAGAGTGATGGAAACTAGACTGTATGCTGAATGTAAAGGGCCACAGCTGCCATGCTGGTAGGTTGTTGAAGATAAAAGTGTCTTCTGTTAGCCAGAGACTGTGTGTGTTGAAAGCAAACGGCCACAGCTACCATGCTGGTAGGTAGTCGAAAATGCCTTTCCAGTCACGTGAAGTGACTACAGAATTAAACTCAGAGACTGTGTGCTGAAAGCAAAGGGCCACAGCTGCCTAGCCGGGTGGTCGAAAATGCCTTTCCAGTCCCATGATGTGACAACAGATTTCTTTTAAACTGAAGTAACAATTGGCTATAAAGCTATGAGAGACTGCAGTATTGAGTGAAACCTGCAGGGTTACTAAAGATACCTGTCACCCCCCCACACACACATCCTAGGGACCATTGGAAAAAAGAAGATACAGGCCTGTCAAGTGAACACTGTTTACAAAGGCCGTCATGGTGAAGTTTGGAAAGGCTTGACAGGTGAAGACCAACATCCTTCATCCGATGCAGCCACACGGTGGTCTCCTGCTTTCTGCAACCTGGTGCCTGCTTCATGCCTGTGTTCCAAGCTGCAAGATACCTGCGTCATGTCTCAAGTTTTTCAAGCCTTCAGGTTTCTGCAAGTTCCGTCCACCCCAGAGCTACAGATTCAATGCCACCAGAATTTGTCTGCAGAACTGTGAGTAAATGCAGGGACTGTCCTGCCCATTGGGGAACCGTACATAGTTTAACTGCAAGTTTACGCCCCACGACGTTGAAAGTTTTAAAGCAAAAGTTAAAATGCCATTTAAGCAACTGCGTGGCCTTTGGGGTTATTAATCTGAATTTCAAAGTGCACCAACTGCTGGCCAACCAGCCGCATCATACAGGCCTGCAACTAGATCCTGGGTACCCAGATAAGACTACTAGGGGTTATACTGGTACCAGTTTAGGAGTGGGTAATATGGTTAACACCTGTGATAGTTGAAGGGAAATGCTGGTGGAAGGTGGGCACTAAAATGTGTTACCTGAAAGGTGAATGTTTTCAAACATGCAAAAACTGAATTCCAATGTTATCTCCATTCCAATTTACTTTTCCTAGCCCTCCCCCATGTAAATAAATGTGCTTTATTGTTTTGGAACAATATCTGACTTGTGAGCATATTATTAGCTGGAGTCTTTAATTGCAAATATTATGAAAATGGGGATTTTGGTTTCGGGTATGCCATGTGTGTGGTATGATTGTAAGGAGAGGTGGTTAGGTACAGCATCCCAGAGGGCTGTACTTCTAAAACAACATCTGACCCACGTTTACTTAACTCTGGGTGGAGGTTCCGCACTAATTACCCAACCTTTGGGAAAGAACCCCCTTCTTTCCATCAGAATCTGATCCCAGGCCCCTCAACCTTGTTTGAGCTGGTCCGAGCTGACAAGGCAGGGGTAGCAGCCCTTCTCTCTTTCTGACCACGGCGTTAGTGAATGGAGTTACATCTGTTGTGGTTTTTGTGTGCTTCTGGTTTTCACAGTGTCCTGCCTTTGTCATTTTTCTTTTGACTTGTGCTATTTCTGGCTCCCATGTTTGCAGTTTCTGCCATAACTTCTGCCACTGCAACCTCCCAGTTCAACTACAATCCTTAAATGTTTACACCTGGCTCCTGGCGAGGCAGCCACTTCCTTTTGCATTCTGGTGGTTTCATTAGCTGTTCAGTTCAGTAGCATGCTGCATCCTAGTTCTCATATGCTCCTGTTTTTCCCTAGCAGTCTGTTATTCTCTACTGCCTCAGCCTACCTGGCCTGTAGTGCATCAGCAGCTAGCACTGACCTTTCTTATGAAATTGGATGGCATGCGTTCACTATTCAGTCCAAGTACATATCATTTAGTCTCACACAGTGTCATTTGATGCCTCAGTCAGTCATTCAGTATTGCTTATGTTTTGTTTATTACCTTGTGCTCATGGCAGTCAGGCTTCATCATCAACCTCCTACTACTCCTACACGTGGATGCATGCCAACCACAATCATAGCATGGCTTCCAGGGCTCCCTGCCCTTTATGTTGACAGTCTTACTCTATTCCCTTGAAGTTCACATCTCAGGGTGGGTCCCTTGACTTGGGGGGGTCCTCCTTTTCTGTCCTTCAGTTGAGAATGTCCTATGCTCTGAGGGAAGCTCTGGCAATGCAGATCGACTTGGCGGCACGTCTTGATGCAGCATTTAAGACTTCAGCTGCCAGAGAGTGGGACCCCTAAGTCCACATGGGCTCCTTTAGCTGTGCAGACCACATCAGCAGCACCTTTAAAAGTTATCCCCCCCATGGCTGCTTAAGGTTCACCTGATCTTCATCTAATTTCCTTCATTCCTCTGTCCTTCAAAGGTGAAGATGATATAATTATGCAAGTCACAGCCCCTCAAGGGCCCAGCTCCTACACCTAACCCTTTAAGGGTTCAGCCTCCTCTCTAGGCCTCCCCTCAGTGGAGACCAGGTGAGTGCCTTTCAGCAGTTGTTGCTCTCTTCCTCCTCCCTTGGGAGGGCCTTCTTCATGGGGAACCTCCTTTAGTTGCAGATATCGGCTCGTGGCACTCCCATGATGTTCCCATTAGAGTCTTAGAGTGAGAGCCCTTCCGCTAAAATTTTCCCCTTGAATTGGTTCTCTAAATTGCAATAGCTGAGCTACCACTAATTTTATCTCAAGCCTGGAAGGAAGGTGACCAAGGCCTTGGATCAGCAGAGGTTTCCTTCCCATAGGGTGTTTCTTCTCTCCTCCGTGCTGAAGGTTACGTTGTACATTTATATTAGTATAATTACTGGTATAACCCCTAGGTGGCGCTATCCCAAGGGCTACTCCCCTTGCCTGCGTGACTAGGTGCGGGTTAAGGGGCATGGGTACTGAAAACGGGTGCCTCCACCTGGAGGACAGGGTTATTGGTAGCGTAGCTGACCTGGTTACAGCCCTCCAGGACACTGTAACCCCCCCTCTTTCCCCTCTAGTGGCGTAAGCAATGAACAACAGACACAGTTACAATAACCCCTAATCAGCATACAAATCCCCACTCTATTTGCACTTACCACCAGGGTTGATTCCACCAGTTCGACCCTGGAAACTCCCTGCAAAATAAGGTTAGACACAGCAAGTAACAACAGTACAGTGCTTCTTGTACAAAATGGAACCACAGTCAAATTAAATGCAAAAATAATTAGATCTTATTTATTCAGGGGGAATGAACAAGGGAGGGGCGTAAGCTGGCTGATTAGTTCTGTAACTGATTCAACAGGCAATCATGCATGCACTTTAGAGTCCTTTCGCAGTCACACACTCTGGGTACCCAGTTGGAAAAAAGGTGGGCTAGCCTGACACGTTGCCCAGGGTAGACCGGCGTTGTATCTGGTCAGGGCCCTGTGATGGAAAGAAGGAGCATGCACAACCACTCACAATTTGTAATCCGGAGCCTGGAGGCTCAGTTCGTGACAAAAAAACAACCATTGAATCAGATGACAACACTTTTGATTCAGCTGATGTTGCAGGGAGCTACCCTGGTGTTTACTCACGCTACCCAATACGAAACACAGGAGGGATGAAATGGAGACTGCAGGTCGATAAGCTGGTATGCCAGGAGAAGGAGGGCCCACACGATTCACCGAGGTGTCGTTCCTGTTCAAGATGTTGAGCAGGGGGCTGATCCCTGGGCGAGTCTCTCGTCGATGGTAATCTCTGCATCTGAAGTAACTGACTGGGCCAAGGTGGCAGGGCCCAGGCTGGGTGAACAGTTCATATTCAGTTTGATAGGTGCTGGAGACAGCTTCCAGCAAGCGTGACACACTTAAGTAGTGGGGAACCAAATCACCACCCACTGACAGCTTACAGAACATTTATAGTAAAGAAAAACACAATACCACAGAGGTTGGATGACAGTCCAGTTGCAATTTCAGTTTTCCTGAGCAAAACCGTGATCTCTGTGGTGACTCAGACGTCCTGACAGGCCAATCGCTTACAGCAAATCTTCAGTCTTCTTCAGATAACAAGGCAGTCACAATTCTGTATTTCTGGTCACAAGCCAGTTCAGATTCAGTCTGATTAATTTCACTAGCAGATCCCTCAGAAGGGAACATGAAGCAGGCAGGCAGGCAGGCAGGCCAGACACAGCCTTCCCACCAGTTTCCTGTGCTACTACACAGAAGCAGCTGCTCGAATGTCTTGAGCAGTTCACTCTCTCAACTCCAAACTCAGACTGACTCTCTGCTGCAGGCAGCACCGGGACTTCCTTCTGATCCAAAAAGGGTTTGGTTGGTTGATTCATCTGTCTGTCAAAGCAAGGGCTCCCCTTCCAGGTCCATTTAGGCGCCAAAATGAAAAAACTACAATTCCTACAGAAATTCACTCCCACAAAACCCCTGGGGACAAACTCCATTTTCAGGTCCCCAAAAGGTACTGATTGGTGCAATACAGAAATCCATGCTGCAAACAAAGGCAGATTAGACAAACTACAATACCATTATTATTAGAGCAGCTAATCATCGGTTACCAGTTCTAGCAGAGCTCCCTCTGCACCATTAGCGACTGCAAAAACAGAGCAATATTACTGCAGCTCGGGCAGGACTCGAGCCTGGAAATACTCGGCCCCTACCCAGATTAATTATACACTACAAAAATAATGTCTCTTAAAGGGACAGGCACTGAGGCTAACAGGGCACTTGCATGCAAGCACTTTTACACCTGTAAAGACACAGCACGCCCACCTGGCAGTGGGCATTTAAGCACACCAAAGGAAGACTTTGAGGAACCCCCATTTATAGGGGGGTTACACCAGTATTCCCCATTAATACATGGACTTGATCCATGTTTCAAACACCATAATAACCAGGTTACCCAGTTACTACAGCGCTTTGTTTCGCTCCCAGTCAATTCCATTTGTAGCGCGCTACCTCATTGACTCTTACTCTGTGGGTGGGCTGAACACTTCCACAAACATGACAGATCCATTTCTTGGTTAGCGAGGAGCCGCACTGATAAGTTGCCCCTGTTATTTATCTGGTCGATCCTGCCTTTAAAACTTAAAAAATGTATCTGGTTGATCCTTGTGTTCATTGGCTTCAGGACACAGGGACTGCGATTGGGAACAGGTGCTACTGACACTACAGTGCTACTTACACCCGGTTCCACACTGTAAGTTTAAAAAAAATAAAAGAATGTTCGTACTTGAGAGAGTGTGTATGTGTGTGTAGCGGAGGGACTAAGAAACTGACTCCTTGCACCAGTAATTATAAACAATACAGCATAGATGACTGTGTGTCTATGAAGTTTTTTCACACACCCTTGGTGTGTGATGATCTAATAAACCTCTCAAGATGGGTTATCACACACCTTGGGTGTGTAAAAAAAACTTCATAACACACAGTCACCTGTGAATTATTCTCTATATAGCATTTACCCTAGTAGATTTCTGCTGTGAGCTGAGGTTGGATGGCGGCTGTCTTTTCATCCTGCCATTCTCTCTCTCTCTCTCCTTACGGGAGTCCTGCACTGTTTCTTTGCCCTGCCATCCTCCCCTCCACCTCTAGCGGTGTGCTTCTCATCTTGGGGATCTTTGCTAAGGTACTTTTAGCCAAAATAAATTATGTTCCCACGGCACCTAGAGAGGTGGAACCTTCCTCAAGAGGGTTCCTTTTGCCTTCACAGTACCCAACATGGTAGTAGCTCCCCATGGGACAGAGATTACGAACAGCCAAAGTATCCACATATGACAGTCAATAACACAATCATTCAAATACCTTCAGACTATCAACAAAGCTGCACAAGCATAACTCCTAACTAAGTTGCACACACCCACTGAACTATCGGAGAAGTTAAAGGGAACTCAGCCATTCCCAATAATTTATTTATTTGTAATTTTATCAGAAAAGGCACACTAAGTTGTGACGGCTTTTTTCCAGTTGCATCCTTGGGGGGTTACATGGACCTGTTTTATTAATGGGGGAAAGTTGACTATAACACTGGGAAACTTGCCAGTCTTCTCTTATAAGTCCCATGGAATCTTTAACTTTCGAATGGACAGTGACCAAAGATAAGCAGATGGGACCCTGGTTTAACATCTGTTCCAAAGGACGGCACCTCAACATTACAATCCTCCCCTCGAACTGCATTAGTGTCAGTTATGGTTATTACCCGAAGTACCTGGTGTGAGGGTAGAATCCATGACCTATTGATTTTCTGGCCCCAGAGACGAATGTGCTACCCATTGATGAACTGACCCTATCATACACACCCAATGAGACTGCATTTCTTACACCATCCAGGAGGAGTGATTATGTTTGAGGAGATCCTTGCCCACCCCAAAGGGGTTCCACATCAGTATCCTCTATACTTATCCATATAGCAATGTAAGATCCACACAACTTCAGGCAAAGCCACCAAAGTTGGGCCTTTGTGTAATACAATGCAAAATCAGACTGATCATACCTCTCTAACACCTTATATTCGGTAGGTCAAGACACATGCTATCTGCTGTGCTCTTCAGTTTGGCTTCGATGATGTATTATGTCAAATAAGTGATGATAAGGTCATCAATTTGCTCTACCTCTTCTGCTTTCTCCTTCATGACTATCCTCCCTTCTGCAACTGTCAATGTCACTCTTTCTCCCATACCCACCCCCTACTAGTTCTGCGTAGGCAATCTGTTTCCTTCATTACCTGTTCATTGTTCTGTTACAGTAGTTCCATTACCTAAATGATCTTATTTTTTTCTTCTATACATATCTGTTATACTGATTAGTCTTAATTTTGTTTTTTTTTGGGCCACTGGCCAGCAACCTTCAGTGTGACCTGCCACACAGCCCCATCTCCTAGGTCTTACCTACCCTTCGGAGTGCACCCGAGCTTATCCCCCCGGGAGAGACCATCCAGCAGGAGCTCCCCCTAAACAGAGACTGGTTCATGATCCGGGAGAGTGACTTGGTTAGCTGCTTGGGGTCTGGCAGAGGGTGGACGTCCTCCTGCTCGGCAAGTGATTTTCGTGGATGCCGACCTCTAGGGAGGTGTGGCATGCAATGACATAGTGGTGCATGAAACACAGGATGTCTGGCATGCCTCCCGACACACTTGAGCACTATCTGTCAAACCCCCAGATGCATCCCCCATACCGCCACCTCCCAGAGGAGAGCAGTCCTAGGGATGCTCAATCCTCCTCCCCCTGGCTGGTCCTCCGACTCCCCAGGCTCGCTTCCGAACCTGGGATGTTGGCATTGCGAGTAGAAGCTCATCTGCTGCGCCAGCGGGCCGGCCTCAATTTTTGATCTTGTTGCTTGATATATTGTATCTGCTGTATATGATTTTCCACATCCCCTAACCCCAGAACACATCTGGAAAGGCACTATTAGCAGCTCAGTATGTCTTTCTTGGTGAAACTTTTGAAATCAATCAATAAATAAATAAATAAATAAATAAGCAAGCCAGCTGTTAATATTAAGGCTATCATGATACATGGATTTGTAATTGACAAATTAAATATGTTTTTCTGCCCAGTATGTTATCCATACACACAGTGTATCATTTGTTCCTTATAGTATTTTCCTTTGATTCCATCCTGTTTTGTCTGTCCTGCCCCTCCTTCCTCATCCCTCCTCTCCAGGGCGGCCCTTGACTGAGCATATCCATGCCTCTTCCATCAGCCGTGGCTGGAGAAGCCAGCCAGCTGTGCCACCACTGCTACCCACCAAAGGACAACAGGAAGCTGGGTTGGCCCTTGACTGGGCACTCCTATGCCTCTTCCAGCGGCCGGGGCTGGGGAAACCAGCCAGCCGCACCAACTCCACTACCTGCCAAAGGACACCATGAAGCCGGGTCAGCCCTTGACCAGGCACTCCTATGTCGCTTACAGCGGCCGTGGCTGGGGAAGCCAGCCGGCTGTGCCATCTCTGCTACTCACCAAAGGACACCAGGAAGCTGGGTTAGCCCTTGAGTGGGCACTCATATGCCTCTTCCAGAGGCTGTGGCTGGGGAAGCCAGCTGGCAGCGCCACCTCCACTACCTGCCAAAGGACACCAGGAAGCCGGGTCAGCCCTTGACCGGGCACTCCTACGCCTCTTCCAGAGGCCATGGCTGGGGAAGCCAGCTGGTCGCGCCACCTCTGTTACCAATCAAAGGACACCAGGAAGCCGAGTAAGCCTCTGGACCAGCCGGCAAAGCAACTCTGAGCTCCCACTGGCCACAGCTTTCAAGAACTCTATTTCCATTGGCTGCTACTCCATAGCCTTGGTTCCGATTGGGTCCTGCTCTTCCTTTCTCTTACCATGACTCTCAAGCCCTAAGCTGAACTGAAACTTCTGGCCCACCCTGCCTCCCCCACCCCGACCTTAATTAAATACACCTTAGCTCCACCCAACCCTCTACTCTTTCACTGCCTGATCGTGGACTGCAAATTTAAGGGCACTCCCTTCGTCTTAAAGCTGACCAAAGCTCAATTTCCCTGTTCTGTATTAGGCTTCTTATCTCTTGTAAACTTCTCAGCTCCCCTCTCCAACAACCAGCTCTTAATCCTTGTCAACACTTGAGATCCTTCTTCTGTCACAGTCTTCCTGTTCCAATTAGTTCCTATCTAGCTATAATGGCGTTGACTTATCTGCTCTCTTGCTTACTTGTCCTCACTTTACTGATTTCACAAACCAGCTTGCCGGGAGCCTGCTGCCCTTGCCAACATCTATGCCACTCCCTCAATAAAATCTACCTCTCCCAAGGTACTATATCCTATGACCCACTCTCAACTCGTAGTAGCCCTACAATCTACAACTGGCTAGAGGCATACTGCCAGGGATGGGTAACATATACCCATACTTTATTACTGCCCCACCCACCATCCTTCATGACCTCCCTTTGGGACAATCGCCACTAACCAAGCCAGAACACTAGACAGAAGTGGTTGGCTGGACTCGTCTACAGGCGGCTAAGACTATGCCTGCTCAAGCTTATACTTTTACTACTACTGCTGTCTGGAAATATTCACCCAAACCCTGGCCCCAACCCCCCAAATAAAGAGACTACCACAAAGTGGCTGGGGGTACTTTCTTTAGCATCTCTGAACATCTGCAGTCTCCTACCTAAACTAGATGCAGTACAAGCCTTTACTAACCAACATAATCCAGATTTCCTGACAATTGTTGAAACCTGGCTTACACCAAAAATTCCTGACCTGGCTATTGCCCTGCCAAGTTACACTGTCTTTAGACTTGACAGGACAATTAAGAGAAGTGGGGGCTGTGTAATGTATCTCAAAGAGACACTCCTGGGACACCCCCTGCCTGTACCCACCATTGGATCATCCGCACAAACACTAGCCAACAAAATTCTACTAGATGCCCATAATAAGGCACTCACTGTAGCATCTGTGTACCTCCCTCCAAAAGAACAAGGGAGGAGTCTCAATTCCATCATGGACTTCATTCGAAACCAGCCCCCTAACTTGGAGTCTATCCTGATGGGAGATTTTAACATTAATTGGCTTGTGCCTGAAAATGGGTGCGTTAAGGACGCCATCTCTGCAGTAAACCTCTCCCAACTGGTTGACTCCTCGACCAGATCCAACTACAGAACAGGGACAAGTAACCTACTGGATTGGGTCCTATCCAACCACTCTGAATGCATCACAAGCACCACTCTCCTCCCAGACAGGTTCAATGACCATTTCCCTGTTATCTGTGTGTGGACTAACAAATTCTGCAGACCTCCACCAAAGATGATTACTAGAAGAGTCCTAACCTGGGGGCATCTGGAACCCCTCAAACCCCTCCTTAGAATGCAAGACTGGACCACAATCAACAGAGCAAAGGATGTGAACTTGGCACTTGAGCATTTCATCAACATCTTTAATGCCACCTGCAACTCCCACGCATCCTTAAAAAAGTGCAAAATCAAAGGCCCTTGTAATCCCTGGCTCTCTGCCGACCTTATAGCTCACATGAAAACAAGGGACCACCTTTGGCACTGGGCATGTAACTGGACATTCAGAACTACTAAAAAGCAAGGAACGACTGCATTAGGTCCATCCACTTTGAGAAAAGTAACTACTATAAGGGAATGCTAACTGACACCTGGGGCAATGGTAAAGCTTGCTGGGACAATATCAAAGGGGTTACTGGGAAAAAAAAAACCTCACCCACTTTA
The DNA here is from genome assembly GCA_016271365.2 of Neoceratodus forsteri. Taxonomy (NCBI): domain Eukaryota; kingdom Metazoa; phylum Chordata; order Ceratodontiformes; family Ceratodontidae; genus Neoceratodus; species Neoceratodus forsteri. The sequence continues at coordinate 359,533,638 of CM028137.1, forward strand.
CTTAACGTTGATGGGACTGCAACTCTGGACCCCACAACTATTGCCAATATGTTCAATGGCGCCTTCATGAACCTCAGCAGTGTTCTCCCACCTGACGTTTTTGATGCGGGTGACATCCCCATCAATCTGGCAAGCTCTCCCCCTCCAACCAACCACCCGCCTTTCTACTTCAGAGTAATCACGATGCAGGAAGCCCATAAAAACATTCACAAAGCAATTGGTAAATCTAGACACAGCAGGGACTCCCTTGATCTCAAACTACTGTCCCTCACCCTGGAGGAAGTGTTAGCTCCTTTAACTCGGATCTTTAACCTCTCACTCAGACATGCCCAGTTCCCAGATAGATGGAAATCAGCCACGGTTACCCCTGTCCACAAAAGTGGTGACAGAACTCTTCACGTGAACTACCAGCCCATCTCTATTACCACCTCTCTCCAAGGCCATTGAACGCATTGTAGCAGACCAAATTACTGAATATCTTGAAAAACGTATGATCCTATGTGCACAACAACATGGTTTCAGACAAGGGCATAGCACCACCTCTGCCCTGATGGAATTCACCGGTGCTATACACAGTTCCCTGGATCACGGTCAATTAGCTGGTGCAGCCTTTATCGACCTGACAAAAGTGTCTGATACTGTCCACTACCTTCTGCTACTTCAACAGTGCCAAGCTCCCCCCTGACACCACTGCCTGGTTTAAAAGGTATCTGGAAAATCGCTCTCAAAGAGACAAAACTGCTGATGTCCTCGCTGATTCAAGACCCGTACGATATGGCGTTCCTCATGGGTCAATCCTGGGCCCACTATTTTTAGTCTCTTTCTAAACAGTCTACCATGATCCTGCCCTGAACAAATCATACTCTATGCTGACAATGCCGTTATTTTCACTACCCACACAAACTCATTACCCCTTGAAAATCAGCTTCAACTTGGATTTGCCTCTATAGAAAAATGGTTCAGTAATCATAAGTTGATACTAAACTATACAAAAACTAAGGTTATGCTCTTCAGTAGCTCCCATAGCAACATCCTCTAACTGTCACCAACTGCCCTGGAAGTGCCATACAACAGGTGCAATCCTTTAAGTATCTTGGAATCACGATCGACAGCAACTTATCATATTGGGTGCATTATAGATAACGTTGCCAAAGCTGTAAATATTCATATTGGCCTACTCTACACACAGGCGATCTCTAACTCCAGAAGCCCTAAGGATAGCCATACAGAGCTCTGTCATTTCCATTATTGACTATGGATTGATCATTTACAGCTCGGCCACTGATACCGCTCCATGGCACATGTCTACTGCTCTAAACAAGGCTTGTCGCCTCATCATAGGAGCTCCTCATCTCACTCATACGTGTGACCTCTATGCACAAACCGGGTGACTGCAGTTTAAAAACCGCATCAAATACCAAATGTGCCTGATGGCCAAGAAAACAACCTTAGGCCTCCTACCTCCGGGAGTACAGGATCTCCTAAGCCCCTCCAGTAATCCTCGCCGCACCCATGGCTCGGAATCTCAGCTCCTACAGGTCCCTCATTGCCAAACCTTCCAGGGACAACAATGATCTCAGCAGCAACATCTCTCCCGAGCCTAAGCTGGGTCCATTCAAATCTGAGCTCTTACTGCTTCTCTCAACAACTAACTCCTGTGACTGTCTTCCATAAACCCCCTCCCTTAAATACCTGACCTTATCTCTTGTTCCTTAATTATAACAACATAGTACTTTGCTTCCAACCCCCCCTTTCTCTTCTCCCCCTTCCTCCCCTCTACCACCTCTCCTCCTGCCCTACCTTCCCTCTTGCCTACCCCTACCGCCCTCTCTTTTCTCTCTCTCCTCCCAGCCCCTCACCCCCACCCCTTTCATCCATTCCTCCACTCTATGCCCTTTTTATGTTTGCTTGCACGCATATGCAAGAAACATAGTGCCATGATCCGAAAATGCAGTGCCGTACACTTGAAAGGAAGAGCTACGCTTCAGTGAGCAGCGATAAGATTTTGCGTGCTCATGCGTGCCTCCCACACACATGCACGCATATTGCGTGCTCATGTGCTCCCCCCCCACACACACACTGTGTAGCCGACAGGGGTGCCCAATCCCCCATCGGCTGTGCTGCCCCCCAACAGAGTCTCCAGGTGCCACGCTGGGAGCTCACCCAGTGTGGCAGCAGTCTTATGGCCGATGGGTGCCCAATCCCCGTCGGCTCCACTGTTTCCCCCTAAAGACTATCGGTGCCGCTGAGGGGGCCCATCCAGCATGTGGCAGTTCCTATAATGACCGGTGGTGCCATCCCCGTCTACTCCGCCCCTCCAAATAGCCTTCCAGCTGCACGTGGGAGCCCACCCAACGTGGCACAAGTCGCGTCGTCAAGTTAAAAAAAAAAAAAACTGAAAAGAAAAACCTTCCTCGCTGACTGTCCTGACCCTCCCCTCACCCGCGCCCACCCTCTGTGCATCCACCTCCCACACCTCACCCACACTTACCTCCGGAGTCCAGCACGATGATCTTCGGTGGACCAGGAACACGTCTGCACTCGTCAAAGCCGACCGCGAACTGAGGAAATGCCGGTAAGCTGTATAATGGAATAAATAGGTTTTTTTCAACTTCGTTGCATTTTTCAGGCATTTTGAGGAATTTTTTCACCAAATTTTCAACATGGGGTTTTTGGGACCCCACCTCATGAATTCTGTCACTGTGATGGCGTTAATCGGCCCAGAAAGGTGATTTTGCGGTCAATGCGTGGAACCACCTTTCGGGACCGATTTACAAAATGACAGTGTCACAGTTCATGAGGTAGGCCCCCAAAAACCCTATGTACTTTTCTGGTCCTGTGCCCTCAGGATGCTGGCAGCTAGGGTGCACATGCACACATATGCAAGTTTACACAGCATGGTCAAAACTGACTTCCCCCCCTTCCATGAAGCCTCTCTTACTGCGCTGCCACCTGTGGTCATCCAGTTGCAGCAGACAGCTGCCCTCCATCTCTGGAGGAAAGAGCATCCTCTAGGACACTCAGTCCTCCCTTCAGCTGGCCTCCAATGACCCAGGCTCATTTCCGAACCTGTGTCACCAATGTCACGAGCTGTGGCCCTACCGCTCTATCAATGACCCAGCTCACAGCTTTTGATCTACAGAACATACTGCTAATGCTGTGCTTGTGTATCTGTTTTTCTTTTCTTTTGGTCCTCTTTTTCTACCTCAACCTGGCCCTTGTCAACCTCCACCTTCTGTCCTCCAGTGACCCCAGCCCCATTCACAACTAACCACACCTCTTCTGGCAGCTCCCACGGTTCTTCCCTCCCTGGCAGACATCTTTGGGTGGCATCCTCCCATCAGTGACTTAATCAGGATCTATACCAGGCAGTGGGCTTTGTCAGATGAGGCCTGAGTATACCAGCATGTGGCTATCATTCAGATGGATACAGACTGCTTATTCCCCTGCAGCACTGCCTCCTACCACCTGCTGGAGCACACCATAGCCTCAGATGGCCTCACAGACAGGAAGCTTTCTCTGTGGCTGGAAGATGAACCTTCTAGGACCCTACTGCTGGAGTAGCTGATGCCATGGGAGGACTGTGCCATCCTACCTTATCGAGGACACAGTGCTGCGGGCAGCACTCCTCGATCACAGACTGCCTGGTTTTCAGCGTCTCAGGCTTCTTCTTCTTTTTTTTTTTTAATCAGTATTTTAATCTCCTGTTGTTGCCTGACCTGCCCCCTTCTAGACTGATCCCCCCAGTTCCATCACCTGGCTTCTCTGAGACTTACCTCATGCTCTAGTTGTCCTCTGCCACAGGACCTAGGGGTGCCCAGTTGCCAGTTTGGGGACTGCACTGTCACTGGTCGGGATTTTTCCACTATTTTCCCTAGGACTCACAGCATGTGCAATGCCGCACTATAGGTACTCCACTTCCATGACCCCCCCGGTGTCCTGTGGCTGGGATTCCTTTCCCCTGCATACCACTGAGCTACCACCTAGATTTGTCCAGGTGGCTGCCACCTACCAGGACGTGTATACCCCTTCCCCAAGGGAGGAGAGCTGTCTGGGAATGCTCAATCCTCCCTCCTCCAGCCAGTGCCCCCCCCCCCGTGACCCAAGTCCATTTCTAAACCCGGGTCACTGATGTGGTAGGTGATGTGACAACCAATGTCTCAGCCCACCATGCCACTGGACCAGCTGATCATTTCTTTTTTTTTTTTAACTCTTTTTTTATTGAAAGAAAGAACAATTTGACAGACATACAGTCAGATAAGATCTAGCTGCAGTTGATTACACAGGCATTGCCAGTTGATTAAAAACTTACTGGAAATCACAGGTTGCTCAAAAGTAAAACCATATTTGCATAACTTCAGTCAGTTACATAAAGTCTGTAGCATCAATACGCCAAAAGGAGAAGCCATAGGGCACACAATTGTTGGGAGTTTTGTTCTGCCCCTCCTAAGAGGAAAAGGGGGAGATGGGGGGAGGGGTAAGGTTAAAGGGGGAGAAGGGAGGGAGTGTAACCTAGCCCACCTTCTCTGGTGTCAAAGGTCAGTGGTCAGATGGCAGGGCCCCTCTGACACCACCTACCCAAGTAACAAGTCATCCCAACACTCAGACAGGGAACAAATCACTCTCGATAGCATCCACCAGAGGCTTCCACAAGTTTTGGAAGGTCTCTCCCCTACCATTAGCAGTCAGTTGGGGTCTCTTCAGGGCCATGCACTGCTTAAGACTGTTGTAGAAGGAGGGAAAGAGGACATCCATGATTGGGATCATCATTCTTCTTCTTCTTGAACCTAGGTCACTAGCATAGCAGCGCTATGCACTACACAATAGGCCACAAGGCAAATCTATATCTCTTTGTCTTAGACGATTCCTTTCTTACTGAGCATGCGCACAAGAACCACAGTAATTCAAAACATTACTAAGCATGTAACCCCTAGATGGCGCTATCCCAGGGGCTACTACCCCTGCCTGATTTGCCACTAACAGGTTGAGGGGCCTGGATCCAATGGCGGGTGCCTCCACCCAGAGGTCAGGGTTTGCAATAGTTAAACTAACTTGGTCACAGCCCTCTGGGACACTGCAACCCCCCTTTCTTCCCACAAGTGGCCCACACAATATATCAGAATTACCTTCACAGTATACACTTACCCCAGGTCTGGTTCCGCACTGGGACCTCCTGTGAAATGAGATACAGTGCAACAATCACAGTACAGTACTTTAACATAGACAAATGCCTCAGGCAGTATAACTTTGCTGAAACAAGCAGCTCTGATTTATTTAGGGGATATAACAAGGACAGGGAAATCAGGTTAATTATTATCACTCTAATAATCTACCTATGGCTCTGTGCACAGGCCTATCCCTATCAGTTACTGTCCCTGGGTACCCAAGCCCTAGTGGCTAGTCCAAACCGTGGCAGCTGGTAGGGGCCTTTCACACAGAGAAAGGAGAATTAAACAGTCAGCAGTACAGTAATTCCATTTGGATTTAATGTGGCAATTCAACAGGGAGCAATTGAATTAGTACTCACGACCTCCAAATAAGATAGGGTCCTTCAATGTCAGCAGGGCTCACTTGAGTACACAAACCTCTTCACACATCCATATAAAAGAAAGCACTATACCAGGCAGGCTGCATCTGTATCCCGATCGCAATTACTGCACAATACCGGAGAACACACAGCAGATTCAGTTCCTGACAGACCGAGTGCAATTTTCAGCAATTCCTCCAGTCTTCTACAGGGTGAGCCTGGTTTCTACTCTTCAGAGATCCTTTGATTCTTTTCTGGGACGTAGTTCAGTCCTAACAAGCTGTTACACAAGCTGCAGACCCGGAACTCTGGGCCTTACACCGTTTTTGACTAAAACTGCACACTGAAAAAGCACAGGGCTCCTTCCTTCTTCACTGCCAAAAGCTCAGCTGAAACTCCAACTGACAAAACCGGGCACTTCCTTTGAGTTCCTCCCAGTTCTTGACTGGATTGGCTGTCACTCACAATAGACTGCTGCTGTTGGTCCAAAAGGCACTGAAGTCTAAACTACATCTCCCAGAGTCACTGCCCATATAATCCTCTTGTGGCTGGCTCAGATAATGAGTCCAAGTTCTGATTCGTCCAAGGCACAATTTAGAGCTAGCTTACCCCACACTGATTGGTCCAGTTCAGCAGTTCAAAACTAGAATGGGGAACTAGCAGACACAGTTCTGACTGCAAAGAAAGCAGGTTAGACAAACTGTAATTTCATTATTACTCTAAATAATTTCTGGCAAACAGTTGTTCCCTTTGCACTCCTAGTGACTGCAAAAATGAAGTGAATTGGCAGCAGCTTGAGTGGTACTCAATCAAAGAAACACAGTCCCCCATACAAACTAATTATGTCTGCAAGCAGACAGCTCTTAAAGAGACAGTACCAGAGGTTCTAAAAACACTCACTGATAAATGGCTTAAATGCCAAACACCATTCAGGCTTGGAGCATTCAAGCAAGCTCCTGGAAGTCTTTTGGGAACCCCCATTTGCAGGGGGGTTACACCCTTCCTGGCCTGGGAAAGCTTGACGTCCATGCAGTCAAGGATTTCTATAAGTTTCAACTGCAACTATATACATTTGCATTAGGCTCGTATATGTAATCATCAGTCAATATTTCATTTTACCAAGAACACATTTCTGAAACATTGCAGTCGTCACTCTTTACACAGTATTACATACACATTGTACCATAACTCAAGTTATTACCTCTTGTACATGAAACCTGAAGAGAGGGCCCTTCCTATCAGTTACCTTGGGGCTGGATGGGGCAAGGGCACCATACTAAAGGGCAACACAAGTAACTTGAGTTAGCACTGATGCTCAGTTTGGGCAATGAGCTCGGGACACATACACTCCTTTATGGACAACATTGAGAGGCAAGTCCACAGGCCTCCCAAGTGAATCATAACTGAGGTGCACCACAGGCTTTACAGCTCGACCAGTCTTTCTAGGGGGAACTGTTATAGTCTCTGCACTCTGAGCCTCATTTTCAGCATTGTCCTCACTTGTCAGGGAGTCTCCATGGGGTAGAGAGGCTAGAACTTGGGGCACTTTCAGCTCCAGGAGTTACAGTTTCTGAGTCCACAACATTTGGCTCGCATGGAGAGCTTTGGACACTGGCAGTGGACTGTCAGGGCACTCAAATACTCTTCTTGTTCGGTGTATCACCAGTCTGCCCCAATCTATCATTTTCTCCCTGAAAGCTCAAACAGTTCAACCATGCACAATGATTCCATTTCATCTGATCTGATGCTTTGCACTTCACTTTCTGGGAGCATTGGTTCAGGGACCTAAGCTGGGGCTTGGACAGTCCAGAAGGCCCAGCTTCATCTCCAGTATTGACTAGGGATTGCCCGAAACAATTGACTCAGTTCGTAGAAGGATAGTATTCAAAGTCACTCTCACTTTCTTCTGATATGGACTGACAGTCATGCTCAACTGGGACTTGTGCAGGGACACTTTAACTCTGCTTCTGTAGGTGCAGACTTCCTTGGTCTTTTCTTAGCAGCAGCTCTAGTCACTGGTCCAGAGGGCATCTTCTAGGGCTCAGACTCAATTAAGATTTGTCCAATGGGCAGTAAATGATTTCTATGCATTGTTTTTACATCTTTTGAATTATTCTCAGGCCTTACTTTGTACACTGGCAGATCATCTAGTTTGCCCACTACAATGTGAGGGAGATGGTGCCATCTGTCAGCAATCTTGTGCTTGCCATGCAGTCCCAGATTTCTTAGCAATACCCGATCTCCCTCCTGGAGTTCTTGTGCTTTCACCTTTTTATCATACCTTTCTTTGTTGGCCAGATTTCTTTTGGCAGCCATGGTTTGAGCCAGTTGGTACGCATGAGTTAGCTGGGCCTTTAACTTTTGCACATACTGTAAATAGTTGTCAGCTTGAACCCCATCAGGAGAGACCCCAAAACACACATCTACTGGTAGTCGAGCTTCTCTTCCAAACATCAGGCGGTGAGGGAGAATCCAGTGGCATCACTTTGGTGCAGTTATAAGCATGTACCAGGGTGCTAATTTGTTGGCTCCATCTAGGCTTGTCCTTTGGGTGCAGGGTGCCTAGCATATCTAGCAAAGTGCGGTTGAAACGTTCAGGCTGTGGGTCCCCTGGGGCTGGTAAGGAGTGGTTCTGACTTTCGGACTCCCACAGAGAAAGCATCTCTTTGATCAGACGACTCTCAAGTCTCTCCCTTGATCAGAATGGATTCTTTGTGGAGCCCCATAGTGAACAAAAAGTTTTCTACAAGTACTTTGGCTACAGTGGATGCTTTCTGGTCTTTGGTGGGGAAAGCTTGGGCATATCTCGTGAAATGGTCAGTGACCACCAGCACATTACTGATATTTCTTTGATCTGACTCAAACTTAGAAAATCAATACAGACCAGCTCCCATGGGTGCACTGGTGGTGATGTTAACAAGGGGCAGCCCTCTGGGGCAAAGCTTTCCTCTGTAAGCAGCGACTACAAGTTCAATGTGTTGCTCCACATCAGCCTCATCTTAGGCCAATAGAATCTGGATCTCACCAAGTCAAGTGTTCTGTCTATACCAAGGTGCCCCATGTGGTTGTGCAAGGACCTCAGTACTGAGTCTCAAAAGGCAGTGGGCAGCACTAGTTGTTGTTTGTCTACTTGTCCCCTCTGTCTACTGTTTCTCTGTATAACAGTTTATTGATCAGTTTCAACTTAGGACCTTCTTGTATAACAGTGCAGTTCTCAAATCAGTGGGCGTATTTGGACACATCTTTTCCTGCATAGAGGGCTTCAAAGCTGCTTTGATCATGGGATCAAAGGGATTGAGCCTTACTAATACTGTCATTGTCCAGCTGAGGCAGTGCACCAATGTCTATTGCAGAAAAGTGGCAATAAGCAGCAGGTATGCAATTCTCAGAGGCTCCCAAGCAATCCACCATGCAGTCCACTGCGTCCGTGGACATTTGTTCCTCCCTGTCAAACTTCGGCAGAGTGCCCGAATGTCAGGTTCTGCCAATCGGACCCAATCATTCTGGGGAACAGGCCTCCGGAGAGAGCATCAGCATCTATGTGGTTCAGACCTGCTCTATTCGAGAGCATAGTCATATGTAGATAATGCAGAAAGCCACCTATGGCCAGTGGCATCCAACTTAGCTGAGGTCTGCACATAGGTCAAAGGATTATTGTCAGTTTTACTAGTATTTTAGCCCCATACAAGTACTCATGGAATTGGTCAACAATAGCCCACTTCAAAGCTAGGAACTCTAACTATGTGTACAGGATAGTTCTTTTCGGATGGGGTCAGGCTTCTACTGGCAAAGGCCACTGGTCTCAGGCCATTCTCATGCTCTTGGTACAACACAGCCCCAACCCTTGCAAGCTAGCATCAGTGTGCAGGACGTAAGGTTTTCTTGGATCGGCATAGGCCAGCACTGGAGCATGGGTAGTTGATATATGATCTCATGAAAAGCAGTCTCACATCAGAGTCCAGCGGGCCCCAAATACTTCATTCGGATGAAAATACACTCTTTCAGTCTTGAGGGACGCTGACTTTTGGTATTTTTTGTGGGTTGGGGGATACCCTTGAGTAAGGTTAAGTAAAGGGCGGATCACTCTTGAATAGTCCTTGATGAAGCGCCGATAATAACCACAGAATCCAGGAATCTTTGCAGTTCTTTTTAGATTTTTGGGCTGTGGCCAGGTGGTCAAGGCCTCAACTTTACTTGGGTGGGTCTCTATTCCTCGGTGGATACTAATGTGTCCCACATACTTTACTGATGTTTGAAAGAATTGACACTTATCAATGGACAGTTTAAGGCCAAAGTCCTCCAGTCGTCCAATACCTTAAATAATCTGCCTCATGTTCCTCCAGTGAGCTGCCAAACACAATAACATCATCTAGGTATACCAGGCACTCTAGTAAGTTCATGTCCCCACTGCACGCTCCATCAATCGTTGAAAAGTGGCTGGGGCACCTGAAATCCTTGAGGCATCCTCATGAATTCATAGAAACTAGCGGACAGATAAAGGCCGTCTTCTCACGGTCCTCTGGGGCCATCGGGATCTGGTAGTACCCACTGCGAGATCCAGCACAGAGAACCACTTGCTCCCGCTTTAGGCAGTCCAAAGCATCCTGAATAGCGGGCATTGTGTACTGATCAGGATAGTCCGCGCGGTTTAAGGTGCGATAATCCACACACATCCTTACTGTTCCATTCTTTTTCCTCACTACCACAATGGGGAAGCATAAGGGCTTCGGATTCTTGTATTACAAGCAGCTAACATCTCTTGCAGATGCCGTCTCACATCATCTATGTCAGCAGGTGCCAGAGCGTCGAGACCTCTCACGAAATGGTCTTTCGTCATGCAGCCGGATATTGTGCTCAGCTCCTTGCACGCATCCTACATCCCATTCCTTAAAGAAACACCTGGTCTCTCTGGGCAAGCTTCTCACTGATCCTCACTTTCCATTCAGCTGGCAGGGGAGTCGCGAAATCAAACAAGTCAGGCGTTACTCTGTCATTCTTCCTTGAACTCTTGCTGCTGGGTAGCACTGCAGTGTCTGCACAATGCACATTAGCCAGGATGCAACCTCTGTTTACTCGAATGTCTCTTTCAGACACATTATGAACTTGGACCATTACCCTTCTGGCATAAGCATGGGCTCTAGCGGCAAAATACTAGGCTTGACCAGCAGTCCCTCTGGCAATTTTCCATCGCCTGGTGCATCCAACATTAATATTTTATTCTTAACATCCTTTCTGATACGGACCCTCCTGTAAGGTACACTGGGCATTTGGCGCCAGGATCAGAGACTCAGGATCCTTCTTCCATACAATTCCACCGTTCCTCTGGTTCTGTTTTTCAGCATCTCTCTGTGCCTCATAGGCCTTCTTAATTAAAGCCGAACTCTTAAAGCTCTACTAGTCTTTGACCCTGTTTTTCATAACACAACTGTGCCAGCCTTCCAACATATGAGCATTTGTTCCAATCAACAAAGGGACACCATCATACAGTCCAGTGGGGGACACACTAAGGCTAGGGTCTCTACTTGTTCGGCCACTCCAGCCACGGAGGTGGGAAAGACAGCCAAATTCGGATATACCCGAATAGGGGTAGGCCTTCTCACTTAACCCCCATACATGCAGTCCTTCTAATGGTTGTAAGGGTACGCCTGACAAATGCTTCTGATACCAATCCTGGAACATAATTGTCACTTGGGAGCCACTGTCTAATACAGCTCTTGTAGACACTCCATTCACCTTTACAGTGGTCTCCATGGAGGGACCCACTATTCTGGACCAGTCTGGAGGCGGTAGTGGGGCCTGGGCAACTGACCTTGCCACAAAGGCGTGAATTAGCATTTTGGTGCCCTCACTGGATCATGTCGTGCACCTCTTAACCACTGATTTCTTCTCAGAAGCTCTCCTTGTAGCCTATATGCAACTTTGTCAGTGTCTTTTGGGGACTGGCATTCCCTTTCATGTGCCATCTTTCCCACAATTATAGCAAAACATACTTGGGAGTTTGAGCTGGCCGAGGCGCCACACTGGGAGCCAGGGTGGGGTATTACTAACTGGAAACCTTGGTGCCATCTCTGTCTGGCGGGCGTGATAAGCATTTGGAGACATCTCATCAGTTCTCCACTTCCATGGTCAAGGAATCGAGTTCGGAGCTGTTATCAGCAGGAGATACATGGGTGGGTACCCCACCCCATAGCAGATGCAGTCGGATATAGGTCGGGCCCGTACTTGCAGTGGCCTTCATAAAGGACTATTTTGAATTCCGGATCTCTCTCAACAGTTAGCCCTCATTGTGACATATCTTTTCCTTGTCAGAGCACTCATTGACTGCCAACCTCTGCCCCTGAACTTCACTTGATGGGTCACCCTCAGTCACTCGGAGTCGGGTAGCCGCAGCTATTGGTGCAGGTCCTCCCGGTCGTCTTTCTCAACTCCTCGAATTTCTCTCATTAACTCATCATAGGAGGGTGGGGATTCCAGTCGATCTGCGGGCGTAACTGGAAGCAACAGCAGTTCTGAGAAGGGGCAGACTTAAGATCCTGTCCAGCCTGGTTCGGTCCAGTTCAATCGCTGGCAAACTACCTTTTCTGAGGCATTCTTGCAACAATTTTTCCAGCCGAGATACATACACAGACAACAACTCCCTTGGTACTGTTGTGCATCTCTTACTCTCCACCATAGGTCCTCATCAGAATCTGGGCTCCCATACACATTCTCCAAGGCCTCAAGATAGGCCTGTGCAGTCGCTTCAGGGTTACTGGCCCGTTTACGCGGATGGTAGCCAGGGCAGGACCTCAGGCTCTCACTAACCCTCTTTAGCTTTTCAGCCTTCCGAGCATTGCCATTCTAGCACTTGAGGGGCAACATAGTTTATCCAGGTCTCCCAGTCATCCTCCCTTGGGGGGGTGGGAGGTGCCAGAGAAGATCCTCAACCTTGAAGAGTCGTGACTAATGGCAGGTGCAGAAATAGGAGTCTGCATTGGTTCAGCCACCATTACGGGCACTGGAGCAGGAGAGGGTGTTGGGGAGGAACACCCAGGTGGCAAGAATAGTTTCTTCAAGTCCTCCACAGTTTTCCCTTCCCCAGCAACCATTCAGCAAATTTCTCCTCAAAAGTTTCAGATAGTGGTGGGGCTGATTCTCCTGGTCTTTACTGTCCTTAGTTATCACTCTCCAAGCAGTGAGGGCTCCCTCTGGGGTAATGGTCTGTGGCACTTTGGAGCTATCTATGGAATCCTTAAACTCTACTAGGGCCAGGAAAGTGTGGGTGAGCAGGTTAGCATGCCGACCCACCACCACAGGGTTTTGTAAACCTTCCACCTTGGAAAGTACTCCTGCACAGTGTCCGTATTGATACCCAGGGGATGTCCAGGATAAGATAGCATTTTGGGGTCGATCTCCTCCCCAGTACACCACTCCACCAGCCGGTGCACAGCCACTTCTGTCGGGTACCCATTTTTTCTTAACAGTGGTTCTAAATATGGCCACTAGAGGACACACAATCCCAGCGGTGAGCCTCAAGATGTAACCCCTAGATGGCGCTATCCCAGGGGCTACTACCCCTGCCTGATTTGCCACTAACAGGTTGAGGGCCTGGATCCAATGGCGGGTGCCTCCACCCAGAGGTCAGGGTTTGCAATAGTTAAACTAACTTGGTCACAGCCCTCTGGGACACTGCAACCCCTTTCTTCCCACTAGTGGCCCACACAATATATCAGAATTACCTTCACAGTATACACTTACCCCCAGGTCTGGTTCCGCACTGGGACCTCCTGTGAAATGAGATACAGTGCAACAATCACAGTACAGTACTTTAACAGACAAATACCTCAGGCAGTATAACTTTGCTGAAACAAGCAGCTCTGATTTATTTAGGGGGATATAACAAGGACAGGAAATCAGGTTAATTAGCTTATCACTCTAATAATCTACCTGTGGCTCTGTGCACAGGCCTATCCTATCAGTTACTGTCCCTGGGTACCCAAGCCCTAGTGGCTAGTCCAAACCGTGGCAGCTGGTAGGCCCTTTCACACAGAGAAAAGGAGAATTAAACAGTCAGCAGTACAGTAATTCCATTTGGATTTAATGTGGCAATTCAACAGGGAGCGACCCTGAATTAGTACTCACGACCTCCAAATAAGATAGGGTCCTTCAATGTCAGCAGGGCTCACTTGAGGTACACAAACCTCTTCACACATCCATATAAAAGAAAGCACTATACCAGGCAGGCTGCATCTGTATCCCGATCGCAATTACTGCACAATACCGGGGAGAACACACAGCAGATTCAGTTCCTGACAGACCGAGTGCAATTTTCAGCAATTCCTCCAGTCTTCTACAGGGTGAGCCTGGTTTCTACTCTTCAGAGATCCTTTGATTCTTTTCACAGGACGGATTCAGTCCTAACAAGCTGTTACACAAGCTGCAGACCGAACTCTGGGCCTTACACGCTTTTGACAAAACTGCACACTGAAAAGCACAGGGCTCCTTCCTTCTTCACTGCCAAAGCTCAACTGAAACTCCAACTGACAAAACCGGGCACTTCCTTTGAGTTCCTCCCAGTTCTTGACTGGATTGGCTGTCACTCACAATAGACTGCTGCTGTTGGTCCAAAAGGCACTGAAGTCTAAATTACATCTCCCAGAGTCACTGCCCATAATCCTCTTGTGGCTGGCTCAGATAATGAGTCCAAGTTCTGATTCGTCCAAGGCACCATTTAGAGCTAGCTTACCCCACACTGATTGGTCCAGTTCAGCAGTTCAAAACTAGAATGGGGAACTAGCAGACACAGTTCTGACTGCAAAGAAAGCAGGTTAGACAAACTGTAATTTCATTATTACTCTAAATAATTTCTGGCAAACAGTTACATCTTTCAGATAGGTTCCTTTGCACTCTAGTGACTGCAAAAATGAAGTGAATTGGCAGCAGCTTGAGTGGTACTCAATCAAAGAAACACACAGTCCCCCATACAAACTAATTATGTCTGCAAGCAGACAGCTCTTAAAGAGACAGTACCAGAGGTTCTAAAAACACTCACTGATAAATGGCTTAAATGCCAAACACCATTCAGGCTTGGAGCATTCAAGCAAGCTCCTGGAAGTCTTTTGGGAACCCCCATTTGCAGGGGGGTTACAAGCAGAATAGGGTGACATGAGGCAGCAACTGCTGGGATGTGGCTGTTTCATTGACTTTTCACTCTCATCATGGGTCCCTCAGTGGGGACCACATGCACCAGGCCCCTGGATCCTAGGGCCACAACTGATCAGAACCATGACCAGCTGGATATTCTTCTACTGGAGCCCCTTACAACTGACTCATTTCTTGTATCGGACCTGGGCTCTGCCATCTCTCATAGCCTTGGAACTAATGGCCAGCGTCAAATCTATCTCTGTGCATTCCTGTTGCAGTCAAATTCAGGTCAGGGATTGCTAGTGTCTTCTGAAGGAGGGTTACCTGCATGTAACGTTTGGATTGAAGGCCTTTGGCGAGTATGCCAAGGTGAAGTCAACGTATCCCACCAGGTTGCTGTCATGGGTGTACTGGTAGTACAAGCGAGGAAGGAAGTCTGAGGTGAAGGCAATCAGGAACCCCTAAAGAATAAAAAGCAGAGTGGGGCATATTAATCACAGTTGTCACTGCATATACAAGAACCATGATATGGGGCAATATGCATGGTGCACAACCCCCTACAGACTGGAAGGACCTCTACCCCCAGACCCAACCTGTATGATACACATGTCATCTGCATAAGTGCTCTGGAACGAAGCAGGAAGGGTTGTGACTGGTGTTTAAATGGCAGCATGTTGAATTGGGAAGAGCCTGAAGGGCTGAATAGAACAGCAGTGTCGGTCAAATCTTCAGGGGCAGCCGTAGCTCTTTATGTAACCCCCAAAAGTCAGAATTTTTTTTTTTTGCAGAATGCACACACATATACACACACACCACACATGCACACGTAAGTAATAAGCCACAACAGGGTGCACATTAAAGGATTATAACGACAGGTGACCCCGATATCAATCTGTTTTTGAGACCTGTAAAAAGTCACATCAACCTGCAAGTTGATACGACATAGAAACATAGAAGTTGACTGTTGACGTCAGATAAGGACCGCAAGGCTCATCCAGTCTGTCCATTTTTTCTACCTTATGAATGTGCCATAGGCCTTTACTCAGTCAATGACCTATCTATTCATACTCATCTGTATTGCTCCCTTATGCCTATCCCATGCCTGTTTGAAGCCCTGCACTGTATTCATATCCACCGCTTCCAGTGCAGGGCTTCAACTTTTTCTGTCTCATGCCTGGTTGTGCGTAACACGCTAAGGTACTTACCGACTCAGAAAATTGAACTGTCCACAGTTTAAAAAAAAAAAAACTTTTGACAATGGAGGAGCCGTTGAACCTTCAACTTGTCGTTATAACAACCAGCATGCCATGGAGCCCATACAGAGGTCAAATTAGCAATGCAGGAAGCACATAATGCTAAGACTCTAAGCTGTGTTTACTTAGCAACCGTTATTATAAAAAATAACACATATGAAGGTGTGTTATCTGCAGTCTGTTTACACACCCTCGGTGTGTGACAATATATAAACCTCTTGAGCTTCACTCTCGAGGTTAATATATCATCACACACCTTGGGTGTGTAAAAAAACTGAATATCACACACCTACATATGCATTATTCTCTATTTAATGCACGCCCGAGGGGCGTGCTAAGACATGAGGCCAAATGCGAGTGTCCTTACGCCCCTGGGAAGTGCATTAAAATCCTTTAATGCACACCCTGAAGTGGCTTATCACATTTATAAAATGGGCAACCATCATAAAAGCATTGGTTGGAGTCACTCTGATAGGGATTACAACTTCTTTACTTTTTTTTTTTCAAACAAGTTTACAACACATTAATTCTAAAACTTTTTAAAACTGAAAAAAGTATTCCCTACCAATGCAAAAATAGCATATTTCAGCAATAGATTAACTGCTACTTTGCAGTAAAAATATTTTATTAGTTGTGTTAGTTGAAAGTATACATTTTCTCTGTAACAATGTAAATTCTGATATACTGTAAATGCATTGTAACATATGTAAATTTGTAAAAATAAGCAGTGTTTAAAACTTTATTTTCATTACGCTATAGTAATATAGTTTCATTGAAGGCAACATTATCTTTATTTATAGGACTGAGGTGAAAGGTTAGTAAGAAAAAAACATGTTACCTTGCATTTCAAATCAATACAAGTACTGTCCCGTAATGGAAAAGTGTTCAAAACTTTAAACTTGCCAGGTTGTCTTTTTCTGGTGGGTGGGGGTGGGGGCTGGATTTCACCTGAAAACTCCCATGTATAATTCAAATCTACATGCTTTTATAAACTTCAGGAATGTATATGAGCAGTTTGGGTCTGCCTCTGCCTATGAAACTGTGTTTTCCCACCTTTTCTTTTTGTTTATAAAGTATTATTGCCTACTTTCTTCATCCTGGTTTTTTTCTCTGTTTTCCCTCACATTCAAGATATGGAATGTGTACCATGGAACACAGGGATTCAAAATTCTGCTCAGTTCCACTGGCAGAATATAGAGAATACTGGGTGGGCAACCATGCAGAACCAGTGAGTTCTTCCACAGAGGGGTTTGATTCCGTGGGAATCAAACCCTGATGTGGCAGTCACACTGGTTCTGCATGGTTGCCCATCTGGTATTTTTTTATAATATATGGTGCCCCTCAGAATATTTCAATACTATTTTAGAAATTCTAAATATATTTTTTTCGTTGAGAAAGAAATTGTTGTCCATTTCCTATTTCAGGAGATACAGCTTGTTCATGCTGAACTGTGCGGTTGCTAGGGACTGGGTGTCCCTACTTTGGCAGCTCACACTCTCATTGGTATCTGCTCTAGTGTGGGTGGGTTTAAAAAAAAAAAAAACACATGGCAGCCAGGTGTCTCGCTTAGCAAGAAAACAAATGAACTGGAGGGAGAAACGTCATTGTAAGGCTGGCTCTCATCATCGAGAATGAACTGCTCCTGCTCAGTGAGTGTTTTTGAAAAAAAGGCCACCATCATCTTCCGTGTCAAAAACAGATTTCAATGCTATTGACGTGCAGCAGTTCAGGAGTGTCTCAAGCTTTCCATTGTAAATGAATGGAATGCTGTTCTGCATGTACGGTCAGTACGGCGTTCAATTCATTGTTGCTTGTGTGGCTGAACAAAGATTTAGTAGGGAGGAAAAACAAACGTTCCACCATACACTATATTCCTCTCCAAACATACTGTATACACACACACACACACACACACACACACAACAAAAGCCTCTTCTAAAGCCAGAAACTCAATTATCCAACTGTCAGGGCAAGCAGAAGAGATTTCCCCGATGAGCAGGTGAAGACAGAAGGGGGATTTTGCACTGTTAGCAAAGAAACAGTTGTAATGAAAACTATAAACAATACTTAATGTTTCCAATTTGTTTATGTCTGTAATGAGAGTGTGATGATCAGGAAAACATTTAATTAATTTTGTAATTTTTTTTATTTAAGGTAGATTTATTTTTAGGGCCCAGTTGAAGGTTTTTACAGGGTAAAAATGTAGCAGCTATGTTTGTGATGGAAGATTAGGGGACAGATATTCAAAACTTAGCAGTGGGGGATTGTGCCGGACTGCCATATTCAAAGGACTAGACAACGCCGGTGCAACGTGGTAGTGCCAGTAGTAAAAGATAATGTATGCATGGGCAAAGTGAGGGGTGGGGACATGCATACAGGCACAATGGGATAGTCAAAGCCATAGTGCCGTGCAACATGTGTCAGCGCAACATGTAGTGCGGTGCAAATTAATGCCTATAAAAAGGTTGTTTTAACTCTGGGAAAACAAAGGATGGGGAGGGCGTTGACAGAGCAGCAACAGGCTACAAGGCTTTGTGCAACAACAGCAGCAAGGTGCACCTGACGACTGCAGCCAATGAGGAGGCAGAGAGGGCAGACGGCCACCATGGACCACCCCATATGCCATGGAAGAAACATGCTGCACACAGATGACACCGTCCATATCGCCATCATCTAGCACCAGTCCCAACTCTGCCAAGCATGTGAGGGTGCCCCAGTGCCTGTGGTGCTAGTCCCCTGGGGCACAACAGTTCTGGCTGTAGGAGGACAGATTTGCTCATTGTGTGATGTGGTTTAGGACCAGGATGACTGCGTGTTTATAGAGATTTAATGTATGTGTAACCCCCCTACAAATGGGGGTTCTCGAAAAGCCATCCTTGAGCTTACCTAAAATGCTCACTGCCAGGCTGGTGTTCTGCGTTTTTAGTGCCTGTATAGCCTCTGTGTACTGTCTCTTTAAGAGCTGCCAGGATTGCAGTCATAATTAATCTGAGAGGGAGCTCTGTTAGAAGATGTACTTGTTTGCTGATCGTTTGTTAGAGTAGTAATAATATTGCAGTTTGTTCTAACCTGCCTTCTTTGCAGCATGGACAGTTCTGTTTGTTTCCATCATCTTGGTCCTGGACTGCAGAAGGGGCCAATCAGAACATTTGGGACTCTAAAATGAAGCCTGCCTACAGGGGTTTGGTGGGGACAAAACTTGTAGGAATTGTAGTTTTGGGCTTTTGGCGCCTAAAATAACCTGGAGGAAGAGCCCTTGTTGTGACTGACAAACAGATCAGCCAACTGAACCTTTTGGATCTTGGGGAAAGTCCCACACTGCTTGCAGTTTCAGTTAGATCTGAGTTGGGAAGTGAAGAAGTAACAGCTCGAGATAGTTCGAGCAGGCAATCCATAGTGGATTCGCGCGGGAGAACTGTGGAAAGGCCTGAGTTTGGCCTGCATGCCTGCCTGCTGTTCCTGAGAGGGAACTTGTGTTTTTTTTTGGACTGAATCCAAATTTTGAGAGTGAATTAAGCCACTGAATTGTGACCAGGCTTTAACCTGAAGAAGACCGAAGATTTGCTGAATGCGATCGGCCTGTCAGGACTTCAAGCTACCTCTGAACTCCTGGATTGTGCAGAGACTGTAATTGCGGCCAGAGAGCCATTTGCCTGGTACAGTGGAATTTCCTTACATGTAAATGTGCTGTGTGCTTATAGTGGGTCGTGATTTGGTTCCCCACTGTGTGTCTGAACTGTGTTTTGCTTGCTGGAGGCTGTATCCAGCTCTACGGAGTAAATCCGTATCCATTTCCGTTTGCCTGGGCCCTGCTGCACTGGCTCAGCCAGAATACCTGCTACGCAGAGAAAGTCATCGATGAGAAACCGGCCTGGGGATCAGCCCCTGCTCAATGCCTTGAACAGGAACGATGCCTCAGTGACTCATGTGGGCCCTTCTTCTCCAGGCACACCAGCTCAACAGCCTGCAGTCTCCATTTCATCCTGCCTGTGTCCAATATTGGGTATCATGACTAAACATCAGAGTAGCTCCCTGCAACAAAAGCTAAATCTAAAAGTGTTGTCATCTGATTGCCTTGTTGCCTTTTCTTTCATGAACTGAGCCCTCCGGCTCCGGATTACAAATAGTGTGTGTTATGCACGTTGCTTTCTTCCATCACAGGGCCGCAACCAGCTGCAACGTTCTTGGCTAGCCCACCATTTTCCTACCTGGGTACCCAGAGTGTGTGACTGTGTAGGGACTCTGAACTGCATGCATAACTGTCTGATTAATATAGCTTTTAAGCAAATTAACCTGATTACGCCCCTCCCTTGTTCAAGTCCCCTGAATAAATCAGATTTAACTTTGTTTGCATTTAACCTGACTGTGGTTCCAGTTTGTGCCAAAAGTATTGTACTGTTGCTATTTGCTGTGCTTAACCTTGTTTTACAGGGGTCCCTAGGGTCAAGCTAGAGGAACCAGCCCTGGTGGTAAGTGCAAACACTGTGGGTAATTGCCTGGTGAATAAGGGTCATTGTAAGTAATTATTGTATATTGTTCAGGCCACTAGAAGGAAAGAGGGGCTTACAGTGTCCCAGAGGGCTGTGCCCAGGTTAGCTTGACCACTAACAACCCTGACCTCTGGGTGAAGGCACCCGTTTATTACCCAGGCCCTTAACCTGCACATTACAGCCAAGCAGGCAGGGTAGTAGCCCTTGGACAGTGCCACCTAGGGGTTACATCTTGGAGGCTCACCACTGGGATTTTGTGCCTTCTAGTGGCCAAAAATTACGAATTATTGTTAAAGATTAATGGCTACCCCAGTAGAAATGGCTGTACACCAGTTGTTGGGGTGGTATACTGGGTAGGAGATCGAGCCCCAAAATGCTCTGCTTAAACTGGATATTCCCCTCGGTACCAGTAAAGATATTGTAGAGGGAGCACTCTCCAAAGTTGAATGTTTAAAAAAACCTGCGGTGGTGGGTCGACAGGCTGATTTCATCTCCCAAACTTTCATAGCCTTGGTAGATCTCCTGCGACCTTACCGCCCTCTTCGCATGCTCCACCGACGAGGGATTGCTAGAGGTTCCCAGGGTTCGTCTTCAATCATCCGGGGCCACAGCTTTTTCTTTTATGGCCCCAACCCTGTGGAATTCTCTACCTCGTCAGACTCGAGAGTGCCAGTCCACAGAGATATTCAAGGCATCTTTAAAAAGTTATTTGTTTGAGCAAGCCTTTGATTAGGCCATCCCGTTATTTTTTTAACTGTTTTTAAATTTTATTTATTATGTTGGCTGTTTCTTGTAGTGTATCTGTGCTTTGATCATTTTGAAAAGTGCACTATAAATAAAATTTAATTGATTGATTGAGAGTGTAGTGACCTCGTGGACAGCTCTAAAGTGCCACAGACTATTGCCTCAGAAGGGGTCCTAGCCGCCAGGAGACTGATAACAAAAGACAGTAAAGACCCTGGGGAGGATGAGCTCCCACCATTATCTGAGATGTTTGAGGAGAAATTTGTTAAGTTGTTGCTGGAGGAAGGGAAAACCATAGAGGACTTGAAGAAACTATCCCTGCCACCTGGGGGTGTTCCTTCCCCAATATCCCCTCCCACTCCAGCACCTGTTACTGCCCTGCCTTCTGTGCCCATGCCAATGCCGGCCCCTATATCTTTACCCGCCATTAGTCATGACTCCCACTGAAGGATGAGAATCTTCTCGGGCACTCTCCCCACCCCACAGGGGCAGGATGACCGGGAGACCTGGATCGACTATGTTGCCCCCTTGGTACCCAAGTGGCAGTGTGCGGAGGCTGAGAAGCGGCAAAGAATCATAGAAAGTTTGAGGGGCCCCGCCCTTGAAGCCATTCAATTTTTGAGGTCCACGAACCCTGATGCATCTGCTCAGAAGTACCTATCTATACTTGAAGGCAATTTTGGGAGCATTGAGTCAGGGAAGATTTTGATGTGGAAATTCCAAGGTACCAAACAATGGAAGGGGGAAAGTTTGTCTGTGTATGTTACTCGCCTAGAAAGAGCTCTGCAGAAAGCTTACCGGAAAGGTGGAGTAGCCACCAGTGATTTCAACCATGTGAGATTGGGGCACATACTGCAACATGCCAAGCATTCTAAACTGCAGATCATCCAGTTAAGGCTCCAGGATAGGAGAGATAACCCACCTGACTACTGTGACTTGATAAAAGAGCACCAGGAGGTAGAAGGTGAAGAGGGAGATTGTAATTATGGGGTGAGTGAAGCACAAGTGATCATGGCACCGGAAGGCCCTTCCGAAATGGAGACTACTACGAGTGTCCCACCGTGGCCTAAACTGTGGGGAGAGGAGTTGCTGAAGGAAGTCAGAAAAGTACAACCAGGTGCGTTCGCTGAGGTATCCCCTGCTGACAGAGACCCTAGCCCCTGTCAGGACGTGACTGTTATGGGGGTGGGGGTACACCCTCAGGCATCCTCTACTGAGGGTGGCTTCTCGGCTAAGCTCAAGGAATTAACTGTCACCCTAAAGGAACTTTTGAGACATGGTACATTACCAGCAGAAGTCAGATCATAATCTCCCATCAATGCTCCAGCATCCCCTGCTATGTTTTCCCCTAGGATGCCCTGAGAGCCTGTCATTTGTCACAACTGCGGCAAGGATGGCCATATAAAGCGGGAATGCCGGTCCCAGAAGGACTTAGAGAAAGTGGTGAACCGGCTTCAAGGAGAGCTTCAGAAAATGAGTCAGTGGTCAAGGGGTGCACGAAATGACCGCAGTGAAGGCTTCGGCCATCCTAACTCAAACCCCTCTGTGGGTAAATCGTCTGCCCAGGCCTCTGCTGTTGTCCATCCAGACTGGTCCAAAAGAGTGGGCTCTGCAATGAAGACTACTGTGGCTGTGAATGGTATTCCTACTCGGGCTGCGCTTGACAATGGGTCGCAAGTGACCACTGTATTTCAGGACTGGTAAGACAAACACTTATCTGATGTGCCATTACAATCCCTGGGAGGCCTACATGTCTGGGGGCTGAGTGACAAGTCTTATCCCTACCTAGGATATGTCCGCCTCTGGTTGTCTTTTCCTGCAACTGTAACTGGTGTAGAGGAGCAACTAGAGACACTGGCCCTAGTGTGTCCTCCACCAGACTGTATGATGGGGTTCCCCTGTTAATTGGAACAAACGCCCACATGTTTGGGAGACTAGCACAACTCTGCCATGAGAAACAAGGGCAACTGACTGGACGGGCCCTAAGAATTCCAGCCTTAGTAAAAAGGACATATGACTTAAAACAGAAACCCAATGAACAGGACCCAGATGAGCCAGTGGAGACAGTGTGGAAAAAGGAACCTGACTCCTTGGTATTGGCCCCCAACGCCCAGTGCACAATCCACGGAGAAGTCTGCCTAAAGAGAAATGTAAAGAACAAAATATTAATGTTGGATGCACCAGGTGATGGAAAGTTGCCAGAAGGATTCTTGGTTAAACCCAGCATCTTGCCTGCCCATGCCCATGCCTATGCATGACGAGTGATGGTCCAGATTTGAAATGTGTCAGATCAGGAGGTCCGGGTGCAGAGGGTGCACCCTAGCTACAGTACACTGCACAGACACTGCAGTATTACCCAATAACAAGTACTCTGGCCAAAAGGAGAGAGTGACCCTGGACTTATTTGACTTTGGCGATTCCCCGCTGCCAGCTGAATGGAAGGCTAGGATTAGCAAGAAACTCACCCAGACAGACCAAGTGTTTTCATTAAAAGAATGGGACGTGGGGTGTGTCCAGGGTGCAGAGCATCATATATGCCTGCATGATGACCGGCCATTTCGAGAGAGAGATCCCAACGCCTCGTCCCAGCGGACATAGCTGATGTGAGGAGACACCTGTAGGAAATACTTGCTGCTGGCGTTACACAGGAATCAAGGAACCCATATGCCTCTCCCATTGTGGTTGTGCGTAAGAAGAATAGGTCGGTGAGGATGTGTGTTGATTATCAAACCCTTAACCAGGGGACCGTCCTAGATGAATACACCATGCCCTGTATACAAGATGCCCTGGATTGCTTGAATGGGAGCAAATGGTTCTTAGTAGTGGATCTTCGCAGCGGATATTACCAGATTCCGATGGCCACAGAGGACCGTGAGAAAACAGCCTTCATCTGTCCTTTGGGGTTCTATGAATTCTGGAGGATGCCACGGGGGATTTCGCATGCCCTGGCCACCTTTCAGTGACTGATGGAACGTACGGTGGGAGATATGAACTTGCTGGAATGCCTAGTGTACCTAGATGATGTCACTGTGTTCAGACACACATTACAGGAGCATGAGACCCGACTGTTTAAAGTCCTAGACCGATTGGAAGACTTCGGCTTCAAGCTATCCATTGACAAGTGCCAGTTTTTTTCAAACCTCCGTGTAGTATGTGGGGCACATAGTATCTGCAGAAGGGATAGAGACCGATCCCAGTAAAGTCGAGTCACTGATTACTTGGCCCCAGCCCCATAACTTGAAAGAACTACATTTCCTGGGGTTCTGTGGCTACTACCGCAGGTTCATAAAAGACTATTTCAAGGTGATTCGCCCACTCCTGAATCTCACCCAAGGTTACCCCCCTACCAACCGTAAATACAAGAAAGGGGCTGTCAAAGAACCCGAGAAAGTATACTTCCAAACAGGTGAACTTTTTGGGCCCCGCTGGACACCCGAATGTGAAGCAGCCTTCCACGAAGTCATATACCAGCTCACCCATGCCCCCATCCTCACCTATGCTGACCCTACCAAGCCCTATGTGCTGCATGTGGATGCTAGTCTGCAGGGCCTAGGAGCTGTGCTGTATCAAGACCATGAGGATGGTTTGAGACCAGTGGCTTTGGCCAGCAGGTGCTTGACCCCGTCAGAACTAAACTATCCTGTGCACAAGCTGGAGTTCCTTGCCTTAAAATGAGCCATTGTTGACCAGTTTCATGAGTACCTCTATGGGGTAAAGATATTGGTGAAGACCGACAATAACCCGTTAACCTATGTATGGACTTCAGCTAAGTTGGACGCCACTGGGCACCGGTGGCTCTCTGCTTTATCAACCTATGATTATGCTGTCGAATACAGGCCAGGACTGAACCATATTGATGCTGATGCCCTGTCATGAAGGCCAGTTTCCAAGAGTGATTGGGTCAGCCTGTCTGAACCTGACATCCAAGCATTGTGCCAAAAGTTTGATAGAGATGAACAGCTGTCTACAGACACAGTGGACTGTTTAGTTGATTTCTTGGTGTAACCCCTAGATGGCGCTATCCCAGGGGCTACTACCCCTGCCTGATTTGCCACTAACAGGTTGAGGGGCCTGGATCCAATGGCGGGTGCCTCCACCCAGAGGTCAGGGTTTGCAATAGTTAAACTAACTTGGTCACAGCCCTCTGGGACACTGCAACCCCCCTTTCTTCCCACTAGTGGCCCACAATATATCAGAATTACCTTCACAGTATACACTTACCCCCAGGACTGGTTCCGCACTGGGACCTCCTGTGAAATGAGATACAGTGCAACAATCACAGTACAGTACTTTAACATAGACAAATACCTCAGGCAGTATAACTTTGCTGAAACAAGCAGCTCTGATTTATTTAGGGATATAACAAGGACAGGGGGAAATCAGGTTAATTAGCTTATCACTCTAATAATCTACCTATGGCTCTGTGCACAGGCCTATCCCTATCAGTTACTGTCCCTGGGTACCCAAGCCCTAGTGGCTAGTCCAAACCGTGGCAGCTGGTAGGGGCCTTTCACACAGAGAAAGGAGAATTAAACAGTCAGCAGTACAGTAATTCCATTTGGATTTAATGTGGCAATTCAACAGGGAGCGACCTAATTAGTACTCACGACCTCCAAATCAGATAGGGTCCTTCAATGTCAGCAGGGCTCACTTGAGGTACACAAACCTCTTCACACATCCATATAAAAGAAAGCACTATACCAGGCAGGCTGCATCTGTATCCCGATCGCAATTACTGCACAATACCGGAGAACACACAGCAGATTCAGTTCCTGACAGACCGAGTGCAATTTTCAGCAATTCTTCCAGTCTTCTACAGGGTGAGCCTGGTTTCTACTCTTCAGAGATCCTTTGATTCTTTTCACAGGACGGATTCAGTCCAACAAGCTGCAGACCGAACTCTGGGTCTTACACACGTTTTTGACTAAAACTGCACACTGAAAAAGCACAGGGCTCCTTCCTTCTTCACTGCCAAAGCTCAACTGAAACTCCAACCGACAAAACTGGCACTTCCTTTGAGTTCCTCCCAGTTCTTGACTGGATTGGCTGTCACTCACAATAGACTGCTGCTGTTGGTACAAAAAGGCACTGAAGTCTAAACTACATCTCCCAGAGTCACTGCCCATACAGTGCTCTTGTGGCTGGCTCAGATTATGAGTCCAAGTTCTGATTCGTCCAAGGCACCATTTTAGAGCTAGCTTACCCCACACTGATTGGTCCAGTTCAGCAGTTCAAAACTAGAATGGGGAACTAGCAGACACAGTTCTGACTGCAAAGAAAGCAGGTTAGACAAACTGTAATTTCATTATTACTCTAAATAATTTCTGGCAAACAGTTACATCTTTCAGATAGGTTCCTTTGCACTCTAGTGACTGCAAAATGAAGTGAATTGGCAGCAGCTTGAGTGGTACTCAATCAAAGAAACACACAGTCCCCCATACAACTAATTATGTCTGCAAGCAGACAGCTCTTAAAGAGACAGTACCAGAGGTTCTAAAACACTTACTGATAAATGGCTTAAATGCCAAACACCATTCAGGCTTGGAGCATTCAAGCAAGCTCCTGAAGTCTTTGGGAACCCCATTTGCAGGGGGTTACACCCTTCTTGGCTTGGGAAAGCTTGACGTCTGCGTCAAGCAAGTACCCCCATAAGTTTCAACTGCAACCATATACATTTGCATTAGGCTCGCATATGTAATCATCAGTCAATATATCATTTTACCAAGAACACATTTCTGAAACATTGCAGTACGTCACTTTTACACAGTATTATATACACATTGTACCATAACTCAAGTTATTACCTCTTGTACATGAAACCTGAAGAGAGGGGCCCTTCCTATCAGTACCTTGGGGCTGGATGGGGCAAGGCACCATACTTAGAGGGCAACACAAGTAACTTGAGTTAGCACTGATGCTCAGTTTGGGCAATGAGCTCGGGGACACATACACTCCTTTATGGACAACATTGAGAGGCAAGTCCACAGGCCTCCCAAGTGAATCATAACTGAGGTGCACCACAGGCTTTACAGCTCGACCAGTCTTTCTAGGGGAACTGTTATAGTCTCTGCACTCTGAGCCTCATTTTCAGCATTGTCCTCACTTGTCAGGGAGTCTCCATGGGGTAGAGAGGCTAGAACTTGGGGCACTTTCAGCTCCAGGAGTTACAGTTTCTGAGTCCACAACATTTGGCTCGCATGGAGAGCTTTCGACACTGGCAGTGGACTGTCAGGGCACTCAAAATACTCTTCTTGTTCGGGTGTATCACCAGTCTGCCCTAATCTATCATTTTCCCCTGAAAGCTCAAACAGTTCAACCATGCACAATGATTCCATTTCATCTGATCTGATGCTTTGCACTTCACTTTCTGGGAGCATTGGCTCCAGGGATGAAGCTGGGGCTTAGACAGTCCAGAAGGCCCAGCTTCATCTCCAGTATTGACTAGGGATTGCCCCGAAACAATTGACTCAGTTCAGTAAGAAGGATAGTATTCAAAGTCACTCTCACTTTCTTCCGATATGGACTGACAGTCATGCTCAACTGGGACTTGTGGAGGGAACACTTTAACTTTGCTTCTGTAGGTGCAGACTTTCTTGATCTTTTCTTAGCAGCAGCTCTAGTCACTGGTCCAGAGGGCATCTTCTAGGGCTCAGACTCAATTAAGATTTGTCCAATGGGCGTAAATGATTTCTATGCATTGTTTTACATCTTTTGAATTATTCTCAGGCCTTACTTTGTACATGGCAGATCATCTAGTTTGCCACTACAATGTGAGGGAGATGGTGCCATCTGTCAGCAATCTTGTGCTTGCCATGCAGTCCCAGATTTCTTTAGCAATACCCGATCTCCTCCTGGGTTCCTGTGCTTTCACCTTTTATCATACCTTTCTTTGTTGGCCAGATTTCTTTTGCAGCCATGGTTTGAGCCAGTTGGTACGCATGAGTTAGCTGGGCCTTAACTTTGCACATACTGTAAATAGTTGTCAGCTTGAACCCCATCAGGAGAGACCCCAAACACACATCTACTGGTAGTCGAGCTTCTCTTCCAAACATCAGGCGGTAGGGGGAGAATCCAGTGGCATCACTTTGGTGCAGTTATAAGCATGTACCAGGGTGCTAATTTGTTGGCTCCATCTAGGCTTGTCCTTTGGGTGCAGGGTGCCTAGCATATCTAGCAAAGTGCGATTGAAACGCTCAGGTTGTGGGTCCCCCTGGGGTGGTAAGGAGTGGTTCTGGACTTCGACTCCCCACAGAGAAAGCATCTTTGATCAGACGACTCTCAAAGTCTCTCCTTGATCAGAATGGATTCTTTGTGGAGCCCCATAGTGAACAAAAAGTTTTCTACAAGTACTTTGGCCACAGTGGATGCTTTCTGGTCTTTGGTGGGAAAGCTTGGGCATATCTCGTGAATGGTCAGTGACCACCAGCACATTACTGATATTTCTTTGATCTGACTCCAAACTCAGAAAATCACAGACCAGCTCCATGGGTGCACTGGTGGTGATGTTAACAGGGGCAGCCCTTGGGACAAAAGCTTTCCTCTGTAAGCAGCGACTATAAGTTCGAATGTGTTGCTCCACATCAGCCCCCATCTTAGGCCAATAGAATCTGGATCTCACCAAGTCAAGTGTTCTGTCTATACCAAGGTGCCCCATGTGGTTGTGCAAGGACCTCAGTACTGAGTCTCAAAGGCAGTGGGCAGCACTAGTTGTTGTTTGTCTACTTGTCCCCTCTGTCTACTGTTTCTCTGTATAACAGTTTATTGATCAGTTTCAACTTAGGACCTTCTTTGTATAACAGTGCAGTTCTCAAATCAGTGGAGCGTAATTTGGACACATCTTTTCCTGCATAGAGGGCTTCTAAAGCTGCTTTGATCATGGGATCGCGGGATTGAGCCCGCTGAATACTGTCATTGTCCAGCTGAGGCAGTGCACCAATGTCTATTGCAGAAAAGTGGCAATAAGCAGCAGGTATGCAATTCTCAGAGGCTCCCAAGCAATCCACCATGCAGTCCACTGCGTCCGTGGACATTGTTCCTCCCTGTCAAATCTCGCAGAGTGCCCGAATGTCAGGTTCTGCCAATCGGACCCAATCATTCTGGGGAACAGGCCTCCGGGAGAGAGCATCAGCATCTATGTGGTTCAGACCTGCTCGGTATTCGAGAGCATAGTCATATGTAGATAATGCAGAAAGCCACCTATGGCCAGTGGCATCCAACTTAGCTGAGGTCTGCACATAGGTCAAAGGATTATTGTCAGTTTTTACTAGTATTTTAGCCCCATACACGTACTCATGGAATTGGTCAACAATAGCCCACTTCAAAGCTAGGAACTCTAACTTATGTACAGGATAGTTCTTTTCGGATGGGGTCAGGCTTCTACTGGCAAAGGCCACTGGTCTCAGGCCATTCTCGTGCTCTTGGTACAACACAGCCCCCAACCCTTGCAAGCTAGCATCAGTGTGCAGGACGAAGGTTTTCTTGGATCGGCATAGGCCAGCACTGGAGCATGGGTAAGTTGATATATGATCTCATGAAAAGCAGTCTCACAATCAGGAGTCCAGCGGGCCCCAAATACTTCACTCGGATGAAAATACACTCTTTCAGTCTTGAGGACGCTGACTTTTGGTATTTTTGTGGGTTGGGGATACCCTTGAGTAAGGTTAAGTAAAGGGCGGATCACTTTGAATAGTCCTTGATGAAGCGCCGATAATAACCACAGAATCCCAGGAATCTTTGCAGTTCTTTAGATTTTTGGGCTGTAGGCCAGGTGGTCAAGGCCTCAACTTTACTTGGGTCGGTCTCTATTCCTCGGTGGATACTGTGTCCCACATACTTTACTGATGTTTGAAAGAATTGACACTTATCAATGGACAGTTTAAGGCCAAAGTCCTCCAGTCGGTCCAATACTTAAATAATCTGCTCTCATGTTCCTCCAGTGAGCTGCCAAACACAATAACATCATCTAGGTATACCAGGCACTCTAGTAAGTTCATGTCCCCACTGCACGCTCCATCAATCGTTGAAAAGTGGCTGGGGCACCTGAAATCCTTTGAGGCATCCTCATGAATTCATAGAAGCCAAGGACAGATAAGGCCGCCTCTCACGGTCCCTGGGGCCATCGGGATCTGGTAGTACCCACTGCGGAGATCCAGCACAGAGAACCACTTGTTCTGCTTAGGCAGTCCAAAGCATCCTGAATGCGGGGCATTGTGTACTGATCAGGATAGTCCGCGGTTTAAGGTGCGATAATCCACACATCCTTACTGTTCCATTCTTTTTCCTCACTACCACAATGGGGAAGCATAAGGGCTTCTGGATTCTTGTATTACACCGGTAGCTAACATCTCTTGCAGATGCCGTCTCACATCATCTATGTCAGCAGGTGCCAGGCGTCGAGACCTCTCACGAAATGGTCTTTCGTCATGCAGCGGATATTGTGCTCAGCTCCTTGCACGCATCCTACATCCCATTCCTTTAAAGAAAACACCTGGTCTCTCTGGGCAAGCTTCTCACTGATCCTCACTTTCCATTCAGCTGGCAGCGGGAGTCGCAAATCAAACAAGTCAGGCGTTACTCTGTCATTCTTCCTTAAACTCTTGCTGCTGGGTAGCACTGCAGTGTCTGCACAATGCACATTAGCCAGGATGCAACCTCTGTTTACTCGAATGTCTCTTTCAGACACATTATGAACTTGGACCATTACCCTTCTGGCATAAGCATGGGCTCTAGCGGGCAAAATACTAGGCTTGACCAGCAGTCCCTCTGGCAATTTTCCATCGCCTGGTGCATCCAACATTAATATTTTATTCTTAACATCCTTTCTGATACGGACCTCTCCCTGTAAGGTACACTGGGCATTTGGCGCCAGGATCAGAGACTCAGGATCCTTCTTCCATACAATTCTGACCTGTTCCTCTGGTTCTTGTTTTTCAGCATCTCTGTGCCTCATAGGCCTTCTTAATTAAAGCCGAACTCTTAAGCTCTACTAGTCTTTGACCCCTGTTTTCATAACACAACTGTGCCAGCCTTCCAACATAGAGCATTTGTTCCAATCAACAAAGGGACACCATCATACAGTCAGTGGGGGACACACTAAGGCTAGGGTCTCTACTTGTTCGGCCACTCCAGCCACGGAGGTGGGGAAAGACAGCCAAATTCGGATATACCCGGAATAGGGTAGGCCTTCTCACTTAACCCCATACATGCAGTCCTTCTAATGGTTGTAAGGTACGCCTGACAAATGCTTCTGATACCAATCCTGGAACATAATTGTCACTTGGGAGCCACTGTCTAATACAGCTCTTGTAGACACTCCATTCACCTTTACAGTGGTCTCCATGGAGGGACCCACTATTCTGGACCAGTCTGGAGAGGCGGTAGTGGGAGCCTGGGCAACTGACCTTGCCACAAAAGGACGTGAATTAGCATTTTTGGTGCCCTCACTGGGATCATGTCGTGCACCTCTTAACCACTGATTTGTTCTCCGAAGCTCCTTGTAGCCTATATGCAACTTTGTCAGTGTCTTTTGGGACTGGCATTCCCTTTCATGTGCCCATCTTTCCCACAATTATAGCAAAACATACTTTCTGGAGTTTGAGCTGGCTTAGGCGCCACACTGGGAGCCAGGGCGGGGTATTACTAACTGGAAACCTGGTGCCATCTCTGTCTGCGGGCGTGATAAGCATTTGGAGACATCTCGTCAGTTTCTCCACTTCCATGGTCAAGGAATTGAGTTTGGAGCTGTTATCAGCAGGAGATACATGGGTGGTACCCCCCACCCCATAGCAGATGCAGTCGGATATAGGTCAGGGTCCGTACTTGCAGGCGTGGCCTTCATAAAGGGACTGTTTTTTGAATTCTGGATCTCTCTCAACAGTTCGCCCCATTGTGGCATATCTTTTTCCTTGTCAGAGCACTCATTGACTGTCAACCTCTGCCCCTGAACTTCACTTGATGGGTCACCCTCAGTCACTCGGTCGTAGCCACAGCTGTTGTGCAGGTACCTCCCGAGGTCGCTTTTCTCAACTCCTCGAATTTCTCTCATTAACTCATCATAGGAGGTGGGATTCCAGTCGATTTGCCAGGCGTAACTGGAAGCAACAGCAGTTCTGAGAAGGGGCAGACTTAAGGATTCTGTCAGTCTGGTTCGGTCCAGTTCAATCGCTGGCAACTACCCTTTCTGAGGCATTCTTGCAACAATTTTTCCAGCCGAGAGACATACAGACAACAACTCCCTTGGTACTGTTGTGCATTTCTTACTCTCCACCATAGGTCCTCATCAGAATCTGGGCTCCCATACATATCTCCAAGGCCTCAAGATAGGCCTGTGCAGTCGCTTCAGGGTTACTGGCCTGCTTAGCAATTGGATGGTAGCCAGGCAGGACCTCGAGGCCTCACTAACCCTCGCCGCTCTCCGAGTACTGCCATTCTAGCACTTGGGGCAACATAGTCATCCAGGTCTCCCAGTCATCCTCCCTTGGGGGTGGGGAGGGTGCCAGAGAAGATCCTCAACCTTCGGTAAGAGTCGTGACTAATGGCAGGTGCAGAAATAGGAGTCTGCATTGGTTCAGCCACCATTACGGGCACTGGAGCAGGAGAGGGTGTTGGGGAGGAACACCCCAGGTGGCAAGAATAGTTTCTTCAAGTCCTCCACAGTTTTCCTCTCCCAGCAACCATTCAGCAAATTTCTCCTCAAAGTTTCAGATAGTGGTGAGGGCTGATTCCCCGGTCTTTACTGTCCTTAGTTATCACTCTCCAAGCAGTGAGGGCTCCCTCTGGGGTAATGGTCTGTGGCACTTTGGAGCTATCTATGGGATCCTTAAACTCTACTAGGGCCAGGAAAGTGTGGGTAAGCAGATTAGCATGCCGACCCACCACCACAGGGTTTTGTAAACCTTCCACCTTGGAAAGTACTCCCTGCACAGTGTCCGTATTGATACCCAGGGGGATGTCCAGGATAAGCATAGCATTTTGGGGGTCGATCTCCTCCCCAGTACACCACTCCACCAGCCGGTGCACAGCCACTTCTGTCGGGTACCCATTTTTTTCTTAACAGTGGTTCAGAAGATGGCCACTAGAGGACACACAATCCCAGCGGTGAGCCTCAAGATGTAACCCCTAGATGGCGCTATCCCAGGGCTACTACCCCTGCCTGATTTGCCACTAACAGGTTGAGGGCCTGGATCCAATGGCGGGTGCCTCCACCCAGAGGTCAGGGTTTGCAATAGTTAAACTAACTTGGTCACAGCCCTCTGGGACACTGCAACCCCTTTCTTCCCACTAGTGGCCCACACAATATATCAGAATTACCTTCACAGTATACACTTACCCCAGGTCTGGTTCCGGCACTGGGACCTCCTGTGAAATGAGATACAGTGCAACAATCACAGTACAGTACTTTAACATAGACAAATACCTCAGGCAGTATAACTTTGCTGAAACAAGCAGCTCTGATTTATTTAGGGGGCTATAACAAGGACAGGGGGAAATCAGGTTAATTAGCTTATCACTCTAATAATCTACCTATGGCTCTGTGCACAGGCCTATCCCTATCAGTTACTGTCCCTGGGTACCCAAGCCCTAGTGGCTAGTCAAACCGTGGCAGCTGGTAGGGGCCCTTTCACACAGAGAAAGGAGAATTAAACAGTCAGCAGTACAGTAATTCCATTTGGATTTAATGTGGCAATTCAACAGGGAGCGAACTCTGAATTAGTACTCACGACCTCCAAATAAGATAGGGTCCTTCAATGTCAGCAGGGCTCACTTGAGGTACACAAACCTCTTCACACATCCATATAAAAGAAAGCACTATACCAGGCAGGCTGCATCTGTATCCCGATCGCAATTACTGCACAATACCCGGGAGAACACACAGCAGATTCAGTTCCTGACAGACCGAGTGCAATTTTCAGCAATTCCTCCAGTCTTCTACAGGGTGAGCCTGGTTTCTACTCTTCAGAGATCCTTTGATTCTTTTCACAGGACGGATTCAGTCCAACAAGCTGTTACACAAGCTGCAGACCGAACTCTGGGCCTTACACACTTTTTGACTAAAACTGCACACTGAAAAAGCACAGGGCTCCTTCCTTCTTCACTGCCAAAGCTCAACTGAAACTCCAACCGACAAAACCGGGCACTTCCTTTGAGTTCCTCCCAGTTCTTGACTGGATTGGCTGTCACTCACAATAGACTGCTGCTGTTGGTCCAAAAAGGTGCTGAAGTCTAAACTACATCTCCCAGAGTCACTGCTCATACAATCCTCTTGTGGCTGGCTCAGATTATGAGTCCAAGTTCTGATTCGTCCAAGGGACCATTTTAGAGCTAGCTTACCCACACTGATTGGTCCAGTTCAGCAGTTCAAAACTAG
Organism: Neoceratodus forsteri; assembly: GCA_016271365.2. Lineage (NCBI taxonomy): Eukaryota > Metazoa > Chordata > Ceratodontiformes > Ceratodontidae > Neoceratodus > Neoceratodus forsteri. The sequence goes on from CM028137.1 coordinate 359,568,141, forward strand.
AATGGGGAACTAGCAGACACAGTTCTGACTGCAAAGAAAGCAGGTTAGACAAACTGTAATTTCATTATTACTCTAAATAATTTCTGGCAAACAGTTACATCTTTCAGATAGGTTCCCTTTGCACTCCTAGTGACTGCAAAATGAAGTGAATTGGCAGCAGCTTGAGTGGTACTCAATCAAAGAAACACACAGTCCCCATACAACTAATTATGTCTGCAAGCAGACAGCTCTTAAAGAGACAGTACCAGAGGTTCTAAAAACACTCACTGATAAATGGCTTAAATGCCAAACACCATTCAGGCTTGGAGCATTCAAGCAAGCTCCTGGAAGTCTTTTGGGAACCCCCATTTGCAGGGGGGTTACAATTGTCTGTTGCACTGTTACCCCCCGCCCCGAAGCCCTTACTTACCCACCAGAGGTCCGACACTGTAATCTTCTCTGGACTGCAGATTTGTCTTCACTCTTCAACGCTGGACCGCAAACTGAGGAAATCAAGTATGCAGTTGAATGTATTTCAATGGGGTTTTGAACTTAGTAGCATAACGTGGGCATTTTTCAATATTTTAACCCCAAATTGTCAACATACCTTCTTTGGGACACTACCTCATGAACAATGCAAGTGACGTTAGGTAAATCTGTCCTGAAAGATGATTTTGCAGTTGGTGAATGAAATCCCCTTTCAGGCAGGAGTTGAAAATTTTCTCCACCATTGTTCATGAGGGGGGTCATAAGAAGGCTATGTTGAAAATGTGACATAACAGTATTAAAAAATGAGACTTCTGGTGACGTCACTGAGTTAATGGGTGACTAGTTGCAAAGCTCGCTCCCTTCTAACACCACAAATCTCCTCCACACACCACAAAGGCAACAAATACTCAGAAAAATGGCATCAAAAAGCAGTGGAGGAGGCATAATGAAGAGATCCTGGACTAAACAAGGCAAACACAAACAAGATGAGCGAGGATTAAGCCCATCAAACTCGATTACCAGTGGCGCAAAGTCTTCAACAAGCGCGGCAGACAGGGACACAGAAATAGAGATGGAATCTCTGTCCCTCTCACGCTCCGAAATGCTGATGTCCGAAATTAAACAATTCAGATCCGAAACTAAACAGGAGTTTAATCGGCTGCACATAGACCTCATAACGCAGGAGAAGAGGGTCGGAGCCACTGAGGAGAGAATCTTGACTGCTGAAGATGACTTCCCGCACTTGTCACATGCAGTTGATTTCCTGGTGCAGCAGCAAGAGCAGACAGCAGCAAAGTGTCTTGACCTGGAGGCCTGCTTTCGTTGGGAAAATTTAAGAATATACCGACTGCCCGAGGGCATAGAGACCGGAGATATGTCACATTTTTAAAAAAAAATTGAAAGAGCCCACCAGACTTTAGTGTCTAAGCCAACCAGAACAAAATCTAGGCCTAGATCAATAGTGGTGAAATTTTCCATCTTCATAGATGAGCAAATCCTGAAGGCAGCTTGGCAGCAAAGAAATGTAAAATACAATGGATCGAGGCTCCTGTTCGACCAGGACTACCCACAGTTATCCAACAGCAGCGCATAGCCTATGCCCCCTCTTCTTCGTGTCTTGCGGTCATTGGGAGTGAAATTCCAAACTCCATACCCTGCTCGACTGAGAGTATTTTGGAGTACAGGCACAGAATTGTATTTGACGTTGGAAGAGGCAACTAAGACACTGCAGAGGAAGGGCCACAACAGCCCACCTAATGAGCAGCAGAATCTACGCAAGCAATAATACCCTACAGGGTGGGCGGTATTGGGCAATACCGGACCGCCCAGGGGCGTGATGAGGCCCGACGCCGCAGGTGGAGGGCCTTATAGCCCCTGGGCAGTCTGGTATTGCCCATACCGCCCACCCTGGAGGGTATTATTGCGCTTAGAAAATGGGCACTGTAAAAAAAAAAAAAAAAAGTTAATAAAAAACTGTTAATAAAATAGTAGTTTAATGTAAGTTTTGAAATAAAATAGTTCCTCCACCTGGATCAGAATGACTAGAAAGCACCCCTCCCCCAACCTGTTACGATGAGGCACCTTTGCTTTTCTGTTCCATTTTTTTTTATGCCCCCCTCCCCCATCGCCACTGGCAACAGAAGTTTGTTTTTGTAAGTGGCAGCTGTTGCTGTAGGATAAGGAGAGGGGCTGTCAACACAAGTGGCAGATCGCTCTTTGTGAGACTTCAGTTTATTTTTTTTTAAATGCCTTGTGATTTAACGGTACACGGAGGAGTTAATGCCATTTGTTGCTGCGGCGAGAAGCGCAGTCTTAAATGCTGTCCACTGGTGGGGAGAGTGAACACTGCAAGTCACAGGTGAGACCGGGGGAAGTTATTCCGGTTTAAAAAAAAAAAAACAGAAGTAATTTCATCTTTTGCAGAGATGTGCTGGGACATTTGCTTTTTTTTTTTGCTCGGCTGATGGTTTGTGTGGACCAAGGAGGTACCATAAGCGCCGTACCTTAGTGGCATGAGAGGAGCACAGAGTGAGGAGCGGAGGCAGCACCGATCTATTTGGCTGCCCAGACATGCGGCGTCAATCCTGGGTAGGTGCCACTACTACAGCAGCTGGTTTTTGAGGGGCCGGTAGCCGCGAGGAAATGAGTCTGTCCGCATCGGTTCCTCTCACTGTTCTGCTTTTCGAAAACGTTTTGGAAGCGATGTTTGTTATCTGGGGTAATGTGATGTTTTTCTGCAGTGGGGACTTGTATAAATAAATGTTACTTGACAGGGAGAGAATGAGATAGACGCAGACGGAGCATGCCGCCTTCGGTACGGCCAGTGTGTGACAGGGGCAGTAGCGCTCTATAACTCTGGCATGTCTCCTGAAATTAATTTTCTGCTCCAGCAGCAACGTTTATTTCATTGACAACTGTGTTGCTTTTTTCTGTTGTTCTGACTATAGACAGAGCACTGGTGATCAGCGTGGTGTGGGGAAGTTCGATATCTGATTTATTTAGAATGATTTTTTTTAAATGTTGCGCTGAGTTAACGTTTACTTTCTTTTTTATGGTGGTGGCAATGGTAGTGGGGGGCATAAGTCGCTCGCTAAGTGTTAAAAAAAAATGGCGACAGTTTGAGATTGTGTGCCCAGCGCTTCAGCCAATGAGGAAGCAGGTGCTGGGCACAAGGATACTGGCTATCAGGAAGGTTTGGGCTGTGGCTTTTTATTTGCTGGGCATCTATTGTCTGATAGATGCCCACTTAAATAAGTGTCTCAGCCAATCAGAGGTGAGAATTTTCTTTGCCCATTTTCTAAAGGCCCTTAAACCACGACCTCACTGGCAAACAGCGTCCCAGCTCAACCCTAGATCTGCTGGGAAGCACTCAGCCACAGCAACATTGCAAGACATTAAAAATATGTTAAAGAAGCCTGCACACTCCAAAGAGCCAGAAGACCAGGCGCCAGCATTGAGAACTGTAGACACCTGAAACAAAAACAGTGAGTACTGTGCTGTTAGTGTTCCCCTTCTTCCTGGAGGCATTAGCCTGGGTGAAACCCACCCAGTGGCCTGAAAGGAGGTGCCTCTGGAGAGACTCCTCCACGATTGCCTGTGCTTCCTAGGACATGAGATAGGCAAAGGGAAATTACTGTCCCTGCGTGATGGCTTTCCCACTGCTCGGGCAGCCCGCTTCTCGGCGGAGAAAACGCATAATCAAGAGAATCAACCTACCTCTCATTGAGACTTTTCAATCATAAAGAAACAACTGTTTTCATTCTCTAAGCTAAAGAAATTTCAAGTAATGTTTAGTAGGTTTGTAATGATTTGAAGACGCTCACTCCTGCGGCTGATTGAGGAGCATGAGCTCACTTGCTTCAGTACTTTTAACACTTCTACAGCTGTAAGCTATGTAAAAGGGAATCGCTCTATAGCTGAGTGATAGCGGGACTGATAATTTAAAGTTTTAATATTTCCCACTTCTGGTGTTTGGCGGGGGGGGGGGTAGAAGTGTACTCTGACTCTGCACTTACTATGGCCCTTATTACCATCAGGGGTTGAGCTGATCACCCGGTTGTCACATCAAGGGCTCAGCTCCCCAGTATTACAGATGACGATTGATAGCCCGAACAACTGGCTAGGACTCATTCTTTCTAGAGTCCAGGAGGACCGAGTCAGTGAGATGACTTCATCTCCTCCTACCCGAGTGGAGCCTCCCAATTCTTAGCTCTCTCGGGCACAGAGGGAACACACTAAAGTGTCCCCCTTACCTTGGGGGTCACAATATATACAGTTCCACCTCTAGTGGGGGAGTTCCTGTTCCGAGCCCCATCACTAGCGGGGTTATGTCTGAAAGAGTTAACTGTTTGTTGTTATACCTCTTGTTAGTTGTCTTGTTAACTATCACTTCAGATTTGTACCAAAGGTGCTGTGGGAATTGATGTGTGAAAGAGGGTAATACAAGTAGAGGGGGTCACCCTACTGATAGGAAAAAAATAAGTGAATGGAGACTTTGTCCCAACATAGGAAGGATACAGAAGTAAGGGAGGGCGCGAGCCACATACACATATAGAACCCCTACCTGGCCTTTAATGGGTGATAGATGCAGCATCACTATCTTATCACACAATATAAAGCAGCTTAATATGTATACCCTTGAGGAAAGGAAGGAGAGGGGGGACATGATAGAAACGTTCAGGTATCTCAAGGGAATTAACAAAGTACAAGAGGGTAGGATCTTTCAGAAGAAGAGATGTGCAAGAACAAGGGGGCACAATTTGAAGATAGAGGGGGGACGGCTCAGAGGTAATGTTAGAAAGTATTTTTTCACAGAGAGAGTTGTGGATGCATGGAACAGCCTTCCTGAGGAGGTTGTGGAGTCGGGAGCAGTGAGAGAATTCGAGAATGCATGGGACAGACATAAGGCAATTCTAGTGGGGTAGGAGGAAGTAAGCTGTTGATTAACTAGAATCTGCAGCTTATCCATTAGGTAGGGAAATCGGCAGACTAGGTGGGCCAAGCGGTCCTTATCTGCCATCAAATTCGATGTTTCTATGTTTAACATCAGCGGCTTGAATAGCCCCATTAAAAGGCACAAGGTCCTCTCAGTTTTCAAGAAGCAGACACACTCTTTTGTTCTATTGCAAGAGACACATCTTAGTAAAGCAGAACACCTCAAATTGGGGAAATTTGGATTTACTCAAGTAGTGGCCTCTTCCTATGGGAGGGGGAAAAGGAAGGGAACTGCCATATTGGTCTCATGGGATGTTCTCTTTCACTCATCTTCCACTTACATAGACCCAGAGGGTCGACTGGCGATATTGGTGGGCACCCTGGAAGGCTCACCAATCATGCTTGCCTCTCTTTATATCCCACCTGGTTACCCAACTGCTGTGGTTCGTGCCTTACTCTAGAAAATCATGGAGTACCACTCTTGTACATTAATAGTAGGGGGAGATCTTAACCAAGCACTAGAACAAATAGACACCTCTAATGCAAGACCACTGCAGAGGACAGCAGCTAATAAAGCAACTAGAGAATGCCTGAGGGGGGCATTCTGGGTGGATGCCTGGTGACAGCACCACCCAGGGAGAAGGGAATTTACCCATTTCTCCCCCCTCATGGATCCTACGCCTGCACTGATTATTGTCTAGTATCTGGGGAGCACCAATACCAAATAAAAGGCTGTGACCATGTTCCTTCAGCTCTCTCTGACCACTAACAGTGTTTACTGAGGTTGGACTGGAGATCAGAAAGGGGTCAATCACTCTGGAAATTCAGTAATTATTTGTTAAACCTGAAAGAATTTACAGATATGATAAAACTAAGAATACAGCAGATCCTACAAGAAAATGATTCCCCTGAGATTTCCAGGGCAACCTTATGGGATACAATAAAAGTGGCCCTAAGGGGGGATGTTATTAAAATATGCAGCTCATTTTAAGAAGCAACAGAATATTCAAATGGATAAACTCCAAAAACAACTGCATGAGTTGCAAACATTGCATGCAAATGGTGCAGAACAATATTTCCCCTGTTCAAACCACTAAGCAACAAATTCAAAAACTTGGCATTAAGATGGAGCAGGCACTGGAACGCATCCGTCAAAAGTTTTTCGAAAGTGGCCTGAGAGCATCCCGTCTATTAACTCATCAGCTAAGGCAGCAAACTTCCCAATCCACGATTGCCCAGATCAGAGACCCTGCAAATGGTCATCTGATAAGATCCCCTAAACAGATACTAAAAATCTTCAGGGAGTATTATCAAAGCCTCTGTACCCCAGAACAAACAGCAAGGGAACCACAGATTCGAGCATATTTCGCCAAATCAAAATTACCAAAACTTACTCAGGAATTCCAACAACACATAGATAACTCTATTACCTCCACTGAACTAAAATCCGCAATAAAGAACCTGAAACCCAACAAATCCCCAGGCCTCGATGGCTACACATCAAAATGTTTTTAATTCTTTGGGCAAGAAATTGAGGGCCCCCTCCTGGCAGCATGCAAAATGGCCTAGTGTGGGGAAACAATACCAGAGACATAGAATTATGCGGTCATTTCCAGCATCCTGAAACTGGATAGAGACATTACTCGATGTAAATCGTACTGGCCCATCTCAATACTTAATATTGATTAAAAGCTTTATACCACAATATTAGCAAAGTGTCTGGAGTCAGTCCTCCCCAGACTGATTGATTTTGACCAGACGGGATTCATCCCGGGGAGACAAACCCAAGATAACATTAAAAGAACTTTACATCTCCTTCACCATGCTGCCTGGTCGGGGTGCCCTTTCCTACTTTTAAGCTTGGATGTGGAGAAGGCCTTCGACTGGGTGGCATGGAACTTCCTGGACTCAGCACTCAGAAGCTTCAGATTTTCAGAAGCCTTTATTAAAATTATTAATAATATTTATACTAAGCCTAAAGCTTATGTTAAAATAAATGAGGGGGTCATCCCCATCTCCGTACTGTGGGGCACAAGGCAGGGTTGCCCTCTATCTCTACTCCTTTTCGCCTTATACCTGGAGCACTTGGCCCAGGCTCTGAGGCAGGAGGAGGGAGTGGAAGGCCTGTTGGCTGGAGGGGAGAAACACAAACTCGTCCTCTATGCGGATGATCTTTTGATCTATCTTAGCAACCCAGAAAACGCTGTAATTCCACTATGGGATTGCTTAAAAGAATTTGGCCTCTCAGCGGGATATAAGGTAAATACCTCCAAAACTGAGGTTTTACAAGTACACTCTACTCCCCCAGAAAGAATAACGTGATCCTTCCCCTTTAAATGGAATTTAAACCACCTGAAATATCTTGGAGTCCACGTGGGCCTAGATAGCTCCCAAATGTTCTCTCTTAACTTTATTCCAATCTTGGAGAAATTAAAGCTGGAATTGGAAAGATGAGCACTTATTCCCATTCCTCTAGTGCACAAAGTGGAGGCAGTTAAGATGGTGTTGCTCCCCAGATTTTTATACCTATCGCAACAATACCCATGCACGTACCAAATTCATATTATAATAACCTAAATAGCGGGATATCTCGCTTCCTGTGGGGTTCCCAGAAACCTAGAATAAGACTCTCAGTTCTCCAGCTCCCTAAACTGGAAGGAGGTCTATCGCTTCCTAATCTGAACTATCACCAAGCAGCCCAACTAAGAACAGCCTTCTATTGGCTAAACGGAGGATACATTGCCAAGTGGAAGTCTCTAGAAATAAAGGAGAGAGATCTTAGCAAAATGAACAGAACCCTCCTCACTAAAAGGGAGGTTCACCTTCCCAGAGGAGAAAAGAACACATACACGGAATTAACCATTCAGAGTTTGTATGAGATCCTAGATGATATGACTTCTAGGACCTGGAGACCCCTCTTGGCATCAGTACCCTACCTAGATTCGTTCACTCCGGCCAGATGAGACTTGGGATTTCGGAGTTGGGAAGAGAAGGGCCTATTCCTGATTTGGCATTTCCTAAACTGAAATGAAAATCAAGCTTTCCAAGATCTGGTGACTAAATATGGGATATCATGGCAGGACAGATTTAGGTATTTGCACATTAGAGACTATATCCAAACTCTCCAATCTAAACTTGTGGGTGTAATCCCCCGGCCACAGATTGCTTAGCTGTTAAGGATAGTGGTGGAGGGTAAAGCACCTATGAACAACATTATTTTGTATCTGTACAAAGCCTTGCTTTCCTGGAAAGGGGACACATCCCAGACAATAAGAAAAGCATGGACTCAGGATCTAGGAATACAAATCTCTGATGCAATCTGGACAAAGATTCAGGAAAGGATGCACTGGGGAGTATCTGCAGTTGGGTGGCGGGAGTTCTCCTTGAAACTTTTCACTAGATACTTCAGAACCCCTGCAGTACAAGCAAAATTCAATAAGGGTAGTCCCTCAGCCTGTTGGAGGGAATGCGGCCACTCCCCGGTGGCCTTGGCTCATACATGTGGGAGTGCCCAGCCCTTGCTCCTTTCTTCCAAGATATGCAGCGAGCCCTCCATTCTGTTATTGGACCCAACCTCCCACTAACTCCCACACTTTTTTTTTTCTGGATTTACTGATAGAACACAGAGACCCTCTTACAGGGAAACTGATGAAAACAATTATTCTGGCAGCCCAGAAGGTAGTCACTAAAAATTGGCTCTCCTAAAAGAAAATAACACTCAATCAGTGGCATGACCTAATGATTGCCATATATAGAATGGTGGCGCTTACAGCAACTCTTAACAAAAGGCAGTTACAGTCTGAGCTGATATGGAGGAGGTGGGTGTTGTATATTACTGCACAAAGACCTAACTTTGTGCCCTAAGTAGAAGACATAGATCCAGATAAGCCTTGCTTCTCTGACCCCTAAATAGTACATAGTAAGCAACAGAGAATCTTCGCTATACTTAGATTTGACTAGTACTATAACTAAGAAGAACTACTTAAATATGCGTTATTTACATGTTGACTGATTACCCTTAACTAGATTGCACCCTGAAATAATTGTTACCTCACTGTTTTGCTCCGTGCTCAATAATCCCGTCCCTAGCACCTATTATGAATGATGAAATGTACTATTTGGATTAACTAACAAGTGATATGCTGTATATATGTTTTGTTTGTAATGTATTGTTGTCTTGATCCAAAAATGCTAAATAAATAAAGTTTAAAAAAATATATATTAAAAAACTATGGGCCTACGTTAATGTTTATGAATGCAGGCTCGTAACTTTGGTAATTTGCAATGTTTTGCCCCCAGATTTTCAAAATAGCCTTTTCTTCACAGCACCTCACAAATGTGACAACTGTCATTTTTCATATCCTGGTCAAAATGTGTGTTCGCTTCTCGTAAGGTGATTTCCCTGTTGCTGGGCGAAATCACAGTTCGGGCAGGAGTTGAACATTTTCTCCACTATTGTTCATGAGGTGGGGTCACAAGAAGGCTATGTTAAACATTTGGGGCAAAAATGTAAAAAAAAAAAAAAAATACAGTTATGGCCCTGTGTTGGAATTTATGAACGCAGGCTCATAACTTTGGTAATTTTCAATATTTTGACCCCAAACTTTCAACATAGCAATTTTTTTACACCACTTCATGAATGTGACAGCTGTCATTTTTCAAATCCTGGCCAAAATGTGTTTTCGTACACGAAATGACGTTTTGTCAGGGATTTGAACATTTTCACCTACTGTGTTCATAAGGTAGGCTAATAATAAGTCTATGCTGCACAAATATGGTAAAATTCCTAGGTTATGATTGAACGTTACACCATTTCAGTGGTCACTCATAACTACACTCATTTTCAATATTTTGACTCCTACCTTTTAACACAGCCACTTTTCCACACCGCCTCATAAATGTGACTTGTCATTTTTAAAATCCTGGACGAGATGTGTTTTTGAACCTCTGGTGTGAAATTACGTTTTGGCCAATCTACTATAAATGGCACATGTCATGTCTATAAGGTGAATCCTAAAACAAGTACCTTCAAAATTTGGGGTCTGAATTGCAGAAAGTAAATTGTTTAACAAGCAGCCAACATTCAGCATTGACAAATGCTTGTTTAATATTCCCTGTTTGTTTTAGGCTTTTGACACACAGCCATGGCACTTGCTCACACTCACACTGGCTGTTATTTTGTTGCACTTGCCATTGAAGGGAGCAGGCCCCCACTCCCCCCCCCGCTTTCAGTACATATGGGCAGTCACTTTGGGAAACAACGCTCCCATACAGCTGCTACAGACTGGGGGGGGGGGTGCGTTGCAGTGATATTCATACTGATGCTGAGGAGGAGACCAGATAAGGCCAACTGCTGTGACCTGGGAGTTAGGAAGCGACTGTTAAGCTGCATTGGCACTTCTCTGAAACACATTCTTTTTTTACAATACTGTCGCTCTGACATCAGATCAATAGCATTATGAAAAATAATTTTATAATCAGTGGTGTGATTAGTTTCTAGTGTCACTTTCTCCGTGGAAAAAGTGACAACCCATGTTTTACAAATAGATAACACGTGGCTGTTCAGCTGTTATGGAGCTGTAACTCTGTTGGGCTGCCCAGAAAAACGACATCTGCCAGTCATATCCAAGGATGCCTGTTGGGTGGTCTCTACAGCTGCAGGGTCCGCCGAGCAGCTGGAGCAACTTAAGGCCTTCGAGGAGGAGGGGACTTGGGCCGCTGCGCAGTCATCTTCAGCTTTGACCTTTGTTCTGCTCAGGTTGGGCTCCACTTATTCAGGCTTCTTCAAGGAGCTGTGCCAGTCTCTCCCAACCAAGGGAGAGGGCCCTTTGGGTTCACACAGCTCCTTCTCCTGCAAGAAGGAGTCCGAGAGAGAGAGAGAAGGATAAGACTCACTGTCGACATTCTTGGGACCGGGAACATTCTCAATCTCAGGAATCTCGGGTTTTGACCACTGTCGAAACTGCATCCTTGGCCACTGGCTTCATGGAAAACCTGTTGGGCCAGTTGTTTGAGACACTGGACGATGATGCGGCGGAGATTTTTCTCAACTCTGTCGACCGGTTGTCATCCAAAGAGGCCGACAACTCCTTGTTCAGGACTCTAGTCCTGCTGGTGATCACTGAAGAGTTGGTTCAACCCGCTGAACCGCACCCTCTGGTAACCAACCTAGAACAGGAGGAGCCACAACACTCCCTGGCTCCCTCCAAGATTCATCGTCGGCACCCCCAGTGGCCGAGATTTAGGTCTCCCTCATCCTCTGGGTTAAGCAGGTCCCGCCAGCAGTCTTGCTCTCGACACCGTAGGAAGCGCCGCCATCGTTACTAACTTCATCCTCCTCAGGTGAGGAGAGGCTTCAGCGCAAGTTGCACTGACGCTGCAAAGACCTTATGTGGCAATAGTTGGTGTTGTCTGGTCCGAAGCTGATTCTGGCTCCCACACCAGTCATCACTTGGCTGTCGCCTGACAGGCCAACACCGATGCCCCGGCGGGGCCAGTTGACATCGTTCTTCTGCCATCGGAACCGGTTCATACCACCTCAGTTTGGCTGAAGCTGGCCTCTCCACCGATTGTGTTGGAGTTGCCTCCCAAACAGCCGCAGACCAGGGCTCCAAAAAAGGAGTCTCGGCTGGCTCAGGGGCTTCCCCATCAGCTGTCAGTCACTCTTTCACCTGCGGGTCCTGCAGCGGGTCCAGAGTGACTTGAGTGGTAGGCCACTCTATGCGGACTCCTCAGAGTCCGAGGATTCCTCACTGCATTCCCGTCTGGTTGACATGGAGTCAGTGGGGGACCACTCAATGGAGGAAGGACCCATGTCCTTCATGGGCATCCTCCATCTCATCTCAGAGTCCATGGAAATGAAATTGGAGCCTGTCCAGAAACAGGCTCGCTATCCCCTCACAGATATTCTGGACAAAGGGGACTCTCTGACGGAGGCTTTCCCAGTGGCCCAGGCCATTGTTAACCCTGCCCTGGAGCGTTGGTAGTGCACTGCCTCTTGCCTGTGCCATCGGCCTGGATGGCCCGCAAATATGCGGTGCCCACCGGCACCCTTTCGGGGTTCATGAAGCACTCCTTAACTGAAGGGTCGGTGGCTGACTCCCTGTTTCAGCGCTCCAGCAACACTGGTGATGTCGATAGACAGCTGGATAAGGAGTCCAAGAAATTGGACCACTTGGCCAAAAAGGTCTGTGTTGCCTCCTCGCTCGGCTTCCACCAGGCAAACTCTGCCATCATGATGGCACACTTCTTCCATGCCCTTTTGGACTCTCTGGATGAGACGATTCTTCATCTTTCTGCAGACCTCCAGACTATGGTCAAGCAGGTCCAGGACCAGGGTTGGGCTGTGTCTAAACAGCAACTTCAGATGGCTCTGGATATCAGAGCTTCCTGTGCCTGCATGATGGTGGCTGCAGTTGCCATGCACCATAGGGCTTGGCTGCGGATCTCAACCTTCATGGTAGGCACTCAGCACAAGCTGGCAGATGTTCCATTCCTGGGCACCGACTTGTTCGGTCCTGGTGAGGAGGGTCACCTCCAGTGTATCGAGAAGTGCAGTGCCACCTTGGATTCTGTAACATCTGTACAAAAGGATCCCAAGAGCACCAGGAAGCAGAACCACAAGTTCTTTCGGTCCTCCACTCCTGCGGCAAAACCAGCCCAGAACCAGCAGGTCCAGTAGGCTCAGTCTTGGTGACCTAGGCCCAAGTCAATGGCCTTGGTGGTCTGTAAGCCCGAAGGGAAGGGACCCAGCGGCTCCTCGACTGGGTCCTCCTTCTCGAAGCCTGCTTAGTGATGGGATGGGGGGGGCCACCCTCATGCCTGTCACGCCTCCCCGGGTCCTCCTGTGGGGGGCCGACTGTACTACTTTCTTTCCGCCTGGTCCACTGTCACCATGGACAGGTGGGTTCTGGAAGTGGTCGGTAAGGGTCTGCCTCTAGAATTTGAGCAGCACCCTCCCAGCCGAGCCCGCACCCCATGGGAGGACTTGGTATCTGCAGACACTTGGTCAGCTCTTTGAGATGACATAGCCCAACTCCTCCACAAGGAGGTCAAGGTCTGGGTTGCGGATCCTCTGGAAAACCCAGGGTTTGTCTTCAGGTACTTCCTGGTGCCAAAGCAGACAGGGGGCTAGTGCTCTATTCTAGATCTGCACGACCTGAACAAATTCCTCAGGTCCCACACCTTCAGGATGGTAACTCTGTCCCATATGATACCATCTCTGGAGTAAGACATGTGGCTTTACTCTCTGGATCTTCAGGATGTGTTCTTTCACATCCCAATCTGTCCATCCTACCGAAGATCCCTCCGCTTTCGAGCTGAGGGACCCTTCTACAAGTTCCCGGCCATGCCATTCGGCCTCTCCTTAGCACCCAGGGTATTCACCAAATGGATAGCAGTGGTGGCAGCTTACCTGAGGTGCCATGGGGTACAGGTGTACCCCTACCTGGATGACTGGCTGATAGGTCACTCCATGCAGGAGGTGGAGCAGTCCAGGGACCTGGCCCTCCAGACCTGCATCAGTCATGGCCTCCTGGTCAACAAGGCCAAGTCGGAACTCGTGCCCTCGCAGGTGATCAGCTTCATTGGGGCAGAGCTCGACTCTTGATGAGCCAGAGCCTGACTCCCGGCTCCTCCTTTGCCCGATCATTTCACGTTGGGCACTTGTGCCCTGCCTGGGACTTCCTACGCTTTCTGGGTTACATGGCGTCTTGCACCAACATGGTCCATTGGGCCCATTGGCATATGCGCTCCCTGCAGTGGGAGTTGGCCAGCCAGTGGTCTCAGCACAAAGGTCACTTTGACCAGCTGGTCATCGTGACCCAGAGGATGTGGGATGCCCTCCAGTGGTGGCTTGTCCAAGAGCATCTGTAGGAAGGGATCCCGTTTGTCCACCCGAGCCGACGCTCATCCTAATGACCAACTCCTCTCTCATGGGCTGAGGTGCCCATCTGGGGGAACACAGAGTCCATGGGCTCTGGACTCAAAAGGAGTCCCAATGCCACATCAACCTGCTGAAGCTCTGAGCAGTTCGGCTGGCGCTGACTGCATTTGCTTCATTTGTTCGGGGTCAAGTGGTTCAAGTCCAGAAGGACAACACCATGACCATGTACTACCTCAGCAAGCAAGGCAGGACACACTCCCTGCCTCTGTGCAAGGAAGCTCTCTGCGTCTGGACCCTTGTGCGCAGCCAGGAGGCCGATCTCCTTGCCATCCATGTGGCAGGAGCCTCCAGTCAGCTGGCAGACACCCTCAGCTGGGTGGGCGAGGCATCTCATGAGTGGTCTCTCCATCCAGAGGTAGTTCACAGTTTGTTCTCCCAGTAGGGCACCCTTCAGGTGGACCGGTTCTCCTGCCAGGAGAATGCAAAGCTGAGGCTGTATTGTACCTGCAGGGCTCACTGCTGGGGGATACCTTCTCGAGGCTGTGGACCCCAGGCCTCTTCTGTGCCTTCCCTCCACTTTCCTTGATCCACAAGGTGCTACTCAAAGTCAGGAGGGACAAGGCACAGGTGATCTTGGTGGCTCCAGACTGGCCCTGCCAGTTCTGGTACCCTGATCTCCTCAGCCTCAACAGCGGGCTCCCGAGGCATATTCCAGCACGCCTGGACCTGCTCTCCATCAATCAGGGGAAGGTACTCCACCCGGACCTTCAATCCCTGCACCTGACAGCCTGGTTCCTGAGCAGCTAGAGTTCTAGCCTTTGGGTCTATCCGAAGATGTCCTCACTGTCGTGGAGGCATGTAGAAAGGAATCAACCAGAAAATGCAATGCCTTCAAATGGAAGAGATTCTCCATTTGGTGTCAGGGCAAGGGGTTGGTCCCCTCAGCCTGTTCGTGGCTAGGATTTTGGACTACCTGTAGTCTCTCTTTCTCTCTAAAGGGGGACTTTGGTTGGTGACCCTTAAGGTGCACCTGGCAGCCATATCTGCTTACCGGACATGGGCTGGTCAGCAGTTGGTGGTACAGGAGAAGGTGGTCTGGCACTTTTTCAAAGGCTTAGATCACATTTCCCCTCTGGTGCGTGAACCATCACCACCGTGGGACTTGTTGCTGGTTTTGGCAAAGCTCATGGGTAAGTCATTCGAATCGATGTACAGGTGTGACATGTCTCACCTGTCGTAGAAGATCGCCTTCCTGGTGGCTATCATGTCAGCCAGATGGATCAGTGCGCTCCAGGCGCTCTCGGTGGAGTCTCCTTACATGGCCTTCCACAGGGACAAGGTTGTCCTGTGCCCCAACTAGAAATTCCTCCCGAAGGTTGTGTCAGAGTTTCACCTGAATCAGGTGATGACTCTTCTAGAAGTATGGCAGCTAGGATTCAATGCAAAGAAGTGCAAAATAATGCACCTGGGAAACAAGAACCCAGGGGAAGAATACACAATGGGTGGGGAGGTAGTAACAACAACAAAAAAGGAAAGGGACCTGGGGGTAATCATATCAGATGACCTTAAGGTTAGCAAGCAATGTGAGAAGGCAGTAGGGAGGGCTGGGGGTATACTGGGATGCATAGGAGAGGCATCAGCAGCAGAAAACAGGAAGTTGTTATCCTTCTGTACAGACAGTTGGTGAGACCCCATCTGGAGTACTGTGTCCAGTTCTGAGACCCCATCTCTGCAAGGACATAGACAGGATAGAGGTAGTCCAGAGGAGGGAACCAAAATGGTGCAGGGTCTGCAAGAGAAGTCCGATGAGGAGAGACTAAAGGAGCTTAATATGTATACCCTTGAGGAAAGAAGGGAGAGGGGGAGCTAGAAACTTTTAAGTACCTCAGTGGAATCAACAAAGTCCAAGAGGGTAGCATCTTTCAGAAAAAGAGACTTGCAAGAACAAGGGACACAATTTAAAGATAGAAGGAGGGCGGTTCAGGGGCAATGAGGAAGTATTATTTCACAGAGAGGGTAGTGGATGCATGGAACAGCCTTCCTGAGGAGGTTGTGGGGTCTAAAACTGGGGGAGAATTCAAGAATGCATGGGACAGACATAAGGCAATTCTTGTGGGGGGTAGGAAGAAATAGGCTGTTGGTTAACTAGGATCTACGGCCTATCCTGTAGGTAGGGAAATGGGCAGACTAGATGGGCCAAGCGGTCCTTATCTGCCGTCAAAGTCTATGTTTCTATGTTTCTATCAGAGAGCTCACTTATTGCCTCTACTTGAACTTGCACATCATTACCTCCCTTTGTACTAGTATACTTTTGTGTCTAATGTACTCCTCCCAATTTTTGTTACCCCCCACTATCCTCTATCCACATCTCTCTGGTTCACCACTCTACACGGTTTCCTCTTCCCTCAAGTCTACTGCTAATCTGGGGTTATTGATTTTTATTAAATTGTTTCAATTATTTTGTGAAGGACAAGAACTTGTGATGTTTTCATTTGTTTTGTGGTGGATGACAAGAACTGTTATTTAATACGTTTGCTACATTTGTTGTCTGAAGTATCTGCCTAATTTTAATACTGCATTTTACTTGTTGGTAATTCTTTCATTGGTGTTGATCACTTTTTTGTTGTACTTGACGTGGAACCTTTGTAAACGAGCCAATGGCTCAAAGGTGTTTGTAATCCGAGATTTAATAAACAGTTACTGGACTTATATTTGGAGTCTAAGGGGCCTTGCATCAACAGTGTTTTGTTAAACCTTTCTAGTTGAGGATCACCTTGAGGGTTATAAAGGGTGGTTCTGGATTTACATATCCCACACAGGAATAATAGTTCCTGAACAGTTCTGCTCTCGAAATCACGACCTGAGTAGATCCTCTTTTTATTAGAATTTCGGATAAATACCTTTGAGCCAATGACTTTTTTTTTTTTTTAAACAAAGGTTCCATGTCAGTATACAAAGAATAGAAGTACAATTTGTGTGAGATTAGCAGGCAAGCAGTTGGAATACAAATTTCAGTACAGGGTATACATGATCTGAAAGCTACTGGTAATATAATTAACAGTTAGAACAACACAACTGAGAATGGTAAATCACAGCAAACAATATTTACATGAAGTAAAGCTGCCAGAAAGGCATTGTCAAAGGGAAAGGTGGAGTGGAAAAATGTAGTTGTTGCCAGTTGTGTCAGGCAGTGTAGGAAAGTGTGAAGAGAAATTGGGCATAGAGGGGTAACTGGGAGGGAGGTAGAAGGAGAGGTGGGCAGGAGGCAAGGATCAGGGAACTTGTGCAACAGTGGGTGGGGCGAGCAGATTAGAAAAGGGAGAGGGGGAAGGGAGTTGAAGGAGGGTAAGAGAGGAAGGTGGTGGGCCAATCTGAAGTGAATAATAAAGCTTTCTATAAGGACTCTGGAGACTGCCTTTTCATCGTTGGTTGTTTAAGCTTCTGTGTGTCTTGAGAAGTGGTTTTTTAACACCAAGATATTGGCATTGTTGCAGGTGTCAGGCTCTAGACTTGGAAAATCAGTACATACAGTTCCATTGGGACAGTGGTAGAAAAAATGCTCATTATGAGACATTAGAATGGCAGCCCTATTTGACAATGTCTTGCGCTGCACACACCTAGTTAACAAACCCTGCCCGGTGCCCAGTAATTATAAGTAAAAAAAAAAAACAAAACTATTAAGTACTTAGAGCAGGCCTGTGTGCGGTAGTTTACCACACACAGGCATTGTCTAAGTATGTCATACTCTGGTACTCATTATAAGCCATATCCATGCACATTGGTAGTCACTGCCTATGATGCAGAGGCATGGCCTAAAAAATACCTTTTTTGTGCATTTGCCTTGACAAACATAAGAATTAGTGGCAACTCACTACTCATCATATTTTTCTAGAAAAAAGGCTCAGATTGCATCTCAGAGCATCAAAAATCTGAATTTTTTCTGGGTGACTAGGCGGCCACCAGACCCCCAGCCTATTGAGTTGGGTATTTCACAGTCTCAAGTCCCCTTTCATATGTACCCAAATGTCCACCACTGCACCTGACATACAACATAATGTAGCCAATGCCCTTTTAACGGGTCCAAGCTGTTCGAGCCAGATACTCAAACTCTACTGGATGACTTAACAGGCATCAGGCAGAACCCGCCGTATGGTCCATGGCTTGTATCATACTCCATCTGCAACCTTCCATACTTAACATTCCTCTGCTTCCAAAAGAGGTAGAAGATACAGAGGTAGTGATAATAAAGGCAGCTTCAGAGGTCGTGCTCAGTCCACCAGAGGCAACACCTGTGCCACCCGGGGTGCCCACTCCCACACTTCGTGTGGTGCTGTGCAGCCCCTCTCCCAGTGACCCATTAGGGCTCCCCCCCCCCACACCTCCTCAACCAGGCCTCAGAGGCTGCGGGGGATCATTTTTCCCTCCATCTGGAGGCCTGGCAAATGATCACTTCAGACAAATGGGTACTTCAGATTATACAGAAGGGTCATACTCTGGAGTTCCTCTCCACCCCATGCCCTTGCCCTCCACGGAAGATTCATTATCCTCCAGATCATATACCCATCTTACAGGAAGAATTGAGGGCCCTTTTGACCAAAAAGGCTGTTGTACCGGCGCCCCCTCTGGAACATCAATTGGGATTTTACTCCCACTTTTTTCTGGTACCCAAACAAACGGGAGACCTCAGACCAATACTGCCTCTCAGACAGCTGATTCTTTACATTCAGTACAAACATTTTCGCATGATCACCCTACATGCCATCATGCCGATCCTGAAACAGGGTGATTGGCTTTGCGCCCTAGACATGAAGGATGCCTACTTACATATCCCCATCCACCCTGCCCACCACAAATTTTTGTGCTTCCACCTACTGGGTCATAGTTACCATTTTCGATCACTCCCTTTCGGCCTCTCATCAGCCCCCAGAGTGTTCACCAGGTGCCTAGTGGTGGTGGCAACAGCCTTATGAAAAAAAGGGGACTTCATCTTCCCGTATCTAGATGATTGGCTAATCAAAGCAGACTCCAAAGCAGCTCTACTTGCCTTCCTAGATGCTACACTGAAAATGTTTGCAGATCTGGGAATCAGTCAATTGGCCAAAATTCAGTCCAAATCTGACACAGTCTCTCCAATACGTTGGAGCTATCCTAGATACAGTTAGTTACAGCCAGGGCTTACTTCCCGCCCACCCGACAGGACGCACTCATGTCTCTGACATCACACATACAGACTCTGAAAATAGTCACAGCCCTACAAATGCTGTGCCTTCTGAGTCACATGTCCGCTGCCATCCCTATGGTGGCATTCGCCCATCTCCACTAGACTTGTCCAGTGGACTCTTCAGAATCAAGTGGTCCCAAAAACAGGACAGTTCGAAGACAAAATCAGGGTCATTCCCTCTTTGAAGTCAACCCTGACATGGTGGACAATCAGAATTAATCTGAATCAAGGAATGCCCTTCTGGTCCCCCCTCCCATGCAAACGTTGAACATGGATGCTTCCCTACAGGGGTGGGGCGTGCACTTCGGTCCTTACCAGACCCAAGGTCAGTGGCCCGCTTCTCCCCATCAGTCTCACATCAATATCCTAGAGATGAAAGCGGTCCATCTAGCCCTTCAGGCGTTGCAACCGTACCTCGCGCCAGGATCGGTACTAATCCAATCAGACAACACTGCAGTAGTGTTCTACCTCAAAAAGCAAGGGGGTACAAAATCTCGCACCCTATGCATGGAGACCCTTGCAGTCTGGCAAGAAGACATCTGGCAACAACTGACACTAACAGCTGTCCACCTACCAGGCCATTGCAACCAGCTAGCCGACCTGCTGAGTTGCCAGTCCACAACTCACGAATGGACACTTCACGAGCAAGTGCTCCAAGAAATCTTCAACCTATGGGGCACTCCACAGCTGGATCTGTTTGCCTCCCCAGTGAATTTCAGTCTTCCCAGGTATTTTTTCATTATCCCAAACAAAAAGGGATGGTGTATAGATGCCCTGTCCCAACCATTGACAGGACTCTTTTTATATGCTTTCCCCGTCCCTCTCCTACAAAGGACTCTACTGAAACTACAACTAGAACCAGCCACAATGATACTCATAGCTCCATTGTGGCTTTGCCAGATGTGGTTTGCCCTACTTCTGCAACTGTCAGTATGGGACCCCGTTCCGTTACCGATCAGACCAGACCTTTTGACTCAGTGTCAACGGTCTCTCCTACATCCCAACCTGAAGGCTTTACACCTTCACGCTTGGCTCCTGAGGACACTTTCATAACTAGATTTCAAGTGTCCTCTCCTGTTGCCAGTATTCTCTTGGCCTCCTGTAAACCAGCAACAAGAGCAACATACAATTCCAAGTGGAAACGCTTTTCCATATGGTTAGCCTCTCGATCTGTGGACCCTTATTCTTGTCCACTGACGAAGGTTCTGGACTACCTGGCCTCACTGTCTGAGTCCGGTTTAAGTTACTTTTCCATCAAAGTCCACTTGGCTGCCATCTCGGCTTTCCATGAACCTCTGAATGGTAGATTACTGTACCAACATTATCTAGCTAAGATGTTTTTGAAAGGAATGTTACATATTAAACCTCCTATTAGAAGATCCACTCCTCCATGGGATCTCAATTTTATGATAGAAAAATTGACAATTGAGCCTTTTGAGCCAGCAGCCACTTGTGACCTTCATTTTCTTTCATGGAAAACTCTTTCTAGGAGCGTGGATATGTTGTTCATCCACACTTCTTGGCGTGTCACCTTCCACTTTAAATCTTGCCAGAAGTCTTCAAGCTGGCTCCTTCCATCCACCCAGGTGGTATATACCTTGGCTCTGCCCCATGACGCCAGATCTTCCTTTCTGCTGGAAGATACAGATTCCCTCGTGCTCTCAAAGCATATCGTAGGCCCTGGATTCTAATTGTCATTTTTTACCGAAACTTACAACTCGTTCGAGTTAGCGATTGCACTTTCACCGCATCCGCCATGGAGAAAAAATCTTCCCCCGGATTTCACCGGTGCCCCTGCGGCCAGAAGATGTCATGCACCGACACCCACCTAACATGCGTTTACTGCCTAGGTGTTGGACATGACACTTCGTCGTGTGTTTTTTGCCTGGCCTTCCATCCCAACATCCTGGACGACCGCAAGGCATGTTTGAAGCTGGGGAGACCGGACAAAAGGAACCTGCCGGTGAAATGGAAGGAGGCGAGGTGGGTGGTTTCCACAGCTGTGGGACCTGCTGAACAGCTGGAACAAATGAAAGCATTTGAGGAGGAAGCAGCTCAAGCTTCAGCCAATTGAAGCTTCTTTGTTCCTCTGAAGCTTGGCTCCGCCTTTACGGGCTCCTTCGAGGAGTTGTGCCAGTCTCTCCCCATCCGGGGTGAGGCGCCCTCGGGCTTGCACTCCTCCAGCTCCCGGAAGAAAGAGAAAGACACCGGGTCTTCATCTCAGCGAAGATGTTTCTGGGACCAGTGGGACCACGAGAGGTCCGAGTTCCAGGAACACGCAGTCTACTTCGGTCGAGATCGCATCCTCGGCTGTTGGCTTCACGGATCTTCCATCTGGCCAGGGGACCGAGGAAGTGGGCGATGAGTCAAAATTATCCTCGACCCGATAGACCCCTTGTCACCGGCTGTGGCCGACAACTCTTTGGAAAGGACTTCGGTCCTCATCTTCCCTGATGAGGAGACCCAGCCCGCTGGCGTCCCCATCAAGGACCCGGTTCCAGACCCTCGGTTTTCACCGACCCTGCTGTCTCCTGATCGACCGAGTCTGCCTCCCCAATCTCGGTTGAGGTCCAGAACCCCCTCGGCAGAACGGCCGAGAAAGAGCCATAAGTGCTCTAAAAAGAGGCATCGCCACAGGTCCTCATCCTCCTTGGATGAGGAGAGGCTCCAGTGGAAACTCTGTCAGTGCTATGAAGACCTCATGTGGCAACAGCTGATTCTGACCGGACAGAAGCCGGCTCTGCCATCCACCCTGGCCATAACTTGGCTTCCCGCCTCCTAGGCCGACGTCAACCCCTCCGGAACTGAAGCCACGGTTCCTCCGCCCGTGGGACTGGCCCGTCTCCTGGTTCGGCCTATTCTGGTCTCTCCACCGATTCTGGTGGAACCACCGCCTAAACAGCCTGAGGGAGGGGCTCCCTCTAAAGAGGACCAACAAGACACCGGGCTTCCCCGACGTCTGTCGATAACAGTCACCCCGGACCGCCCTCGGCACTTCGAGGGTGACTTAGGCGGTAGACCGCTCTACCATGACTCCTCTGACTCGGATGTCACCGGCTTGCACTCACATCCTGGGGATGATGAGTCTATGGTCAGAGCAGGGTTGGAGGAAGGCCCTTCCTCCTTCCAGGGCATTCTCCGCCTCATCTCCCGACTCCACCGGAATGCCCTTGGAGCCCATCCAGAAAAAAGCGGAGTACCCTCTCACAGACATCCTCAAGAGAGGGGATACCCTGACAGAAGCCTTTCCAGTGGCCGAGGCCTTCGTTGGCTTGGCCCTTGAGCTTCGGCAGTGTCCTGCCTCCTGCCCAGCACCATCTGCCCGCATGGCCCGTGAATATGCAGTGCCCATGGGGTCCCTTGCTGGATTCACTGAACACCCTTCAGCCGAGAGCCTGGTGACCACCTCGGTGTTCAGGCACATGGGTAGTTTGGCTGATACTGACCGACCCCCGGACAAGGAGTCCAAAAATATGGCCCACTCTGCCCGCAAGGTCTACGCTGCCTCTTCTCTGGGCCTTCATCAGGCCAGCTCGGCTGTTATTATGGCACACTTTTCCCATGCCCTCCAGGGGTCATTGGACGAGGTCCTCCCTCATCTCCCACCGGACATGCAGACTACAGTCAAGCAGGTCCATGACCAAGGTCATGCTGTCGCAAAACAGCATCTCCAGACAGCCTTGGATATTGGAGATTCTTGTGCCTGCTCGTTGACAGCCGAAGTGGCCTCTCACCGCAGGGCTTGGCTGTGGCTTTCCTCCTTCCCAGCGGATACTCAGCATAAGCTTGCTGACATGCCCTTCCTGGGGACTGACTTGTTTGGTCCAGGAGTGGCTGGTCACCTTCAGCGTATAGAGCAGTCCAAGGCCACCTTGGATGCTACTTCTGCCAAGGTTTTTTTGGGCAAGAACCAGCAAAAGAGAAAGAAGAAGCCATTTCAGCACTCTTCCCTGTGGTCAGGCAGCCCTCCTATCGAGGTCAGCAGCAACAGCAGCAGCAGGCTCAAGCTTGGCACCCGTGGCCCAAGCAGGGTCCTCAAAAGCCCCATAAGGGAGGCCAAGGCGCAGGTCCTGGAGCCTCCTCTTCCTCCTCTAAGCCTGCTCAGTGACGGGTTGGGGGTCGCCACCCCTACACCCTCACACCAGCTCTGGGTCCTCCCTTGGGGGGGTCGGCTATGCCACTTCCTTTCCGTCTGGTCTGCTATCACTTTGGACAGGTGGGTTCTCGAAGTGGTCGGTCAGAGACTGCCTCTGGAATTCGAGCATTACCCTCTCAGCCGAGCCCGCACTCCTCGGGAGGAACGGATCTGTGCATGCACCCTGTCAGCTCTTCAAGATGACGTGGCTCAGCTCCTCCGCAAGGAGGCAGTAGCCCCAGTGCCGGATCCTCCGACAGATCCAAGCTTTGTTTCCAGGTACTTCCTGGTGCCCAAGCGGACAGGGGGTTGGCGCCCCATCTTAGATCTCCACGACCTGAATCAATATCTCAGGTCCCGCACCTTTCGGATGGTCACTCTGAACCAGATCATACCATCCCTGGAGTGAAACATGTGGTTCTGTTCACTGGATCTACAGGATGTGTTCTTTCACGTCCCAAACCATCCGCCCCACCAGCGGTTCCTCTGCTTCAGGGTCGAAGGGACCCTGTATGAGTTCTGAGCCATGCTGTTCGGCCTGTCATCGGCCCCTCGGGTCTTCACCAAATGCATTGCAGTGGTGGTGGCTCACCTTCGGCGTCGAGGAGTCAGAATCTACCCTTATCTCAATGACTGGCTCTTGGCAGGTTCCTTCCTTCAGGAGGTGGAGAGGTCCAGGGATCTGGCCCTCCAAACCTGCTCCCAACTCGGCCTCCTGATCAACGAGGCCAAGTCGGAACTCATGCCCTCTCCGGTGATGGACTTCATCGGGGCAGAGCTCGACTCTTGTCAAGCCAGAGCTTGGCTCTTGGTGGACAGGGCAGAGGTTCTCTCCCCCTTTTCCTGATCATTTCTGGTTGGGCACTTGTGCCCTGCCCGGTACTTTCTGCACCATCTGGGTTACATGGCGGTGTGCGCCTCAGTTGTCCATTGGGCCCGTTAGCACATGCGCCCCCTCCAATGGGAGCTGGCTGCCCAGTGGACTCAGCAATATGGTCACTTTGACCAGTGGATCACTGTAACCCAGAAGATGTGGGACGCTCTCCAATGGTGGACCGCCCCAGACCGGTTGCAGGAAAGGATCCCGTTTGTCCACCCCGAGCTGACGGTCGTCCTTATGACCGATGCCACTCTCATGGGCTGGGGAGCCCACATGGGGGACAACAGGGCCCATGGGTTCTGGACCCCTGAGGAGTCTGATGCCCCATCAACCTGTTGGAGCTCAGAGCAGTCAGACTGGCATTGTCAGCTTTCGCTCCTCAGTTCTGGGGTCAAGTGGTTCAAGTCCAGACAGACAATACCACGACCATGTACTGCCTCAACAAACAGGGTGGCACGCATTCCCGTCTGCTGTTCAAGGAGGCGTTCCGCATCGGGACCCTTGTAAGCCGATTGGAGGTGGATCTCCTAGCCATCCATGTGGCAGGAGCCTCGAACCAGTTGGCGGATGCTCTCAGCCGCATAGGCTAGACATCCCACGAGTGGTCTCTCCATCCAGAGGTAGCTTACAGCCTGTTCTCCCATTGGGGCAAACCGATGGCGGACCTGTTTGCCCCAAGGGAAGATACCAAGCTGAAGCTGTATCATGCCCACCCCCCTCAGCAGGGCATGCTGCAGGGGGATGCCTTCTTGAGGCCATGGACCCCAGGCCTCCTCTACGCCTTCCCTCCATTTTCCTTGATCTACAAAGTGTTACTCAATGTGAGGAGGGACAAGGCGAAGGTGATTCTGGTAGCCCCAGACTGGCCTCACCAGTTCTGGTACCCAGATTTCCTCAGCCTCAGCTGCAGGCCCCCAGAGCAGCTTTGTACACGCCCGGACCTGATATCTCTGAACCAGGGGAAGGTCTTCCATCCGTACCTTCAATCCCTACACCTCACAGCCTGGTACCTGAGCAGCTAGAGTTCCAGGCTTTGGGTCTTTCCAAAGATGTCTAAACCGTGGTGGAGGCATCCAGAAAGAAATCGACCAGGAAATGTTATGCCTTCAGATGGAAATGTCTTTTCATTTGGTGTTAGGGTAAGGGTCTGGAGCCCTTATCCTGTTCTGTGGCTAACATTGTCGACTACCTTTGGTCTCTCTCTCTGAAGGAGGTCTACGGTCATCGACCCTTAGGGTGCACCTGGCAGCCATTTCTGCTTACCGGGTGTGGGTTGGTCAGCTGACATTGGTGCAGGAGACAGTGGTCGGGCGCTTCAAAGGCCTAGATCACATATCCCCTCCAGTGCGTGAACCTCCATCTCCGTGGGATCTGTTGCTGGTTTTGGAACAGCTCATGGGCAAGCCATTTGAACCCATGCACAAATGTGAGCTTTCACACTTGTCATGGAAGACGGCCTTCCTGGTGGCTATCACGTCTGCCAGAAGGACAGAGGAGCTCCAGGAGCTTTCAGTGGACTCCTCTTATCTGGTCTTTCACAGGGACAAAGTTGTCCTGTGCCACCACCCGAAATTCCTTCTGAAGGTGGTGTCAGAGTTTCACCTTAACCAGGTGTTGACTCTTCCAGTTTACTACCCTAATTACACCTCGGACGCCGAGTACAGACTCCATACTCTGGACCTGCGACATGCTCTCTCCTATTACAAGGAGAGGATGGCGGAAATTCGTGGAGAGGTTCGCCAGCTGTTTGTCACCTACGCTGAAGCCGCTTCAGGCACACCTACAGCCAAACGGACCATAGCAAGATGGATTACATCATGCATAGGTCTGTGCTATGAGTTGGCGGGCAAGGAGCCTCCCAGAGAGTTAAGAGCTCATTCTACCCGCCATACTGCTGCATCAGTGACTGCTTCCAAGGACATCCCTATTCAGGAAATCTGTCAGACTGCTACCTGGAAGTCAGCAAACACCTTTACCACTCACTACCACATCGACCTTGAGTCACGCCGGGATGCTGGTTTTGGGGCCTCAGTTCTCCAATCTCTGTTTCCTAAGTAAGGGGTGTGTGTCTTGCCTCCCTCCTCCCAGAGAACTGCTTGGAGTCTGCCAAGATTCGTGGATGAACAACATATCCACGCTCCTAGAAGAACAGGTTACTCACCTGTAATAGTAGTTCTAGGAGTGGTATATGTTGTTCATCCACACACACCCACCTGACCTCCCCAGCTTCGGGCACACAGCCTTGCTTCCAGCGGGCTAAGAGCTGGCGTCATGGGGCAGAGCCAAGGGATATACCACCTACTATCCAAGATTTTCTTTGCCTGAACTCTTGTCATCACAGCTACTGAAACATCAGGATTTATTCCCGCTTTGATTAACTGAGTAAATCCTGGGAAGTCATTTCCAAACACAGGTACAGGTAACTTAGGTACTACCCCCACTTTCATTTGGTGCGAAACCCCATTAATAGAGTCACTTGGCTGGTGGGATAGTATCGAGTGTCCCCATGGATGCAGACGACACCAGTACCTGGTCCTTTTAGACATTGTTTTCCCAGCACTTCAGTATGCACTAGGGTCTGTCTGCTTCCCGAATCAATACGTCCTTTCACAGTCTTATCTCCCACCTTTGTTAAGTACTTGCCCCAATTTGCTAAGCATGAATCTGCTCCAGTGTCACTCTTCTTACTACAGCAATTTCCTGCAGTATGACCTGGCTTATTACAGTTATAGCAAATAAAGTATTTGGGTCGGATTTGTTACCCCCATCAGAGTTCTTATCAGACTTGAAGTTTAAATGGGACAAAAAGTGTCTTACCGGTGCTTGGCTGTTACCTTGCTGCTGTGGCATCTGTCTGGCCATTTGGTAGTCTTCAGCCAAAGAAACTGCCTTTTTGCCACTTTCTGGTTGGTGTTCTGTTACCCAAAGCTGTACGTCTGTGGGTAAGATGTTGGTGAACTGCTTCATTACAGATGTTTCCATGATCTGAGGGAGTGTTTTGTTCTCTGATTGGAGTAATTTCATAAGGAGTTCTCTGAGTCGGGTGAAGGTTTCTCGAAGATTGTTGACCGAGTTGTACTTCAGAGATTTAAATCTCTGCCTGTAGGTCTCTCCTGAGATATCATATCTTTTAAGGACCTATCTTTTCACCAGGTCATAGTTTTCTGACTGTGCAGTGTCCATATTGTTGTAAGCAAGTTTGGTTTCCCGATCAGCTAAGGTACCAGCATGATTGCTCATTGCTGCTTTGGCCACTGGCAAGCTGTAGCAACCCTTTCAAAAGTTGTCAAGTATGCTTCGATATCATCCGAGGGTCATAGCTTTGTAAGTTTAATGTCATTTAAGTTAATGTCTTGTTGCTCTACTTGACCAGTGCCGGATCCTCCAGCTTTAATACCTTGCAAGGCATCCAGCCATTGCTGCTCCAGTCGCTGCATCTCTTCTGTTCTCTCCTCTGCTGCTGCATCTCTTCTTTTCTCTGCTACACTTGTCGCTGCATCTCTTCTTTTCTTTGCTGCTCCTTTTCTTTTCTCTGCTGCTCCTGTCACTGCGTCTCTTCTTTTCTCTGCTACACTTGTCGCTGCATCTCTTCTTTTCTCTGCTGCTCCTGTCACTGCATCTCTTCTTTTCTCTGCTTCTCAAGTTGCTGCATCTCTTCTTGTCTCTGTTTCTCCTTTCCTTTTTGTTGCATAGCCCACCACTGGAAAAGAGCAGTCAGGCTTTCAGGTTCTGTCACTGCCTGCTCTACTTTTCCATCACTTGTGCTGGCTGTACAGTCTCAGTTTGGACTTTTGTTTCTGTTTCTAATTTGGCTGTCATTCTTCTGGTAATGACTCCTGGGCGTGCTGCTGTAGAATCCATACCTTTCTGCTATGCTTCCCTGGTACTAGGTCTAGTGCCCATGCACAAAACTCCTGGCTTAGAGAATGCATGGTGTAAATCCCACTGCTAACACCATCTGTCATCGAGGCATAGGTCAGAAAACATAGTAAAACCAGGAGCAGTTTCAAAATTGGCAAATAGCATTTTATTTTTCTCAATAACAACAAAATAAAAAATACAAATTATTTAGTAAACTATTTACAACGGCAGTACAAGCAGAGAAACCTAAGTCCTTCTTCTGAGAATATCCCTTAATTCCAAATTGTAGTCTCTTGGTCTCTCACTCTTCTTGTCTTTCTAGCAAAAGCATTGCTGCTCTTTTTATAAGTCTTTGGGAACTCGTTATGAGAGTCTGCTTCTCACAGTATGTTCTTGTACATTCTGATGCAGATGCAGCAAAAAGAACAGTGAACCAGAACCGACCTCTTGTTTACAGCTCTGCAGAAGGCTTAAAAACTGCACCTCGGGTTAACCCCTTGAGTTCCAAATAGCTTTTTGCAATCATTTCAACAGTACAACATAACTATGTACATTTTTAAACAAAGGGATCCCAATATCAGTGACATTTCCATTTAAAGAATCACATGTATTTTTATACCTACAGGTATGCAAGGGGGAAGAAAAGACAGAACAGTAAGGGAAGGCAGAGCGCTAGCGAGAGGTGAAGAATTGCGAAACCGTCACAGTGATCAGTTCCTAAGTCTCACAAGAAAATTTGGTTGCGCAACCAGACAGACAAGAGACAGAAAAGGAGAGGATAGAATTGATCCTTGCATTTAAACTCTTTCTGCATAACAGCTGGGACAGGGCCTTATTCAGCCTTGTCACAGTGTTATTGCACACTTGCGCGAGTGGCATAGCCGTGAGTGCACAGTGGCAATAACACCAACATTTCACACCAAATAACATGCGTGTTTGAAGCTACCTCATGGGATAGCCAATGTATACCATGGGAATCCTCAACTTTCTTGTTTTGTATGTGTCTGTTACAGCTAAAGAAACAGACTGTGCAGACTTGAAATTAAAAATGGCTTTCATGTGATTTGTTGTGATTATTTTTAGTTACATTATATGTGATAGGAGATAATCATCGGTAATCCGTACATTTGGATTAAAATATTTTAACTGCTGTACTTTGTTAAATTGACTTTTTTTTTGTAGTGGGAAATATAAAGTGTCACTGTACCATGTGAATGTTTTCTTTTTCCGCATTGATCACTGCACTGCCGTCTGTGTTCAGACTATCAGTTCTCCCGACAACCTATTGGTTGCGTCATTAGTAGCAGAAATCTATTGGATGGCTTGTAGAAATATAGAGCTGCAGTTGGTGGGTGGCATTGTCACATAGAACATGTACACGTGTAGCACTGTAGGTAGCACTGTCACAAACTTGCTGTGACTTGACAAAGGCAAGTTTTGCTATATTCAATTATCTTTTGAAAATAATGAAAGGAATTTATTACAATCAGCATATATTTAGGTGCAGATTGTGTGTGAGTGTGTAAAATAAACATTATGAGCGGGAGTGTGTATGTGTTGAGGGGGCATATTCAGAATAATTCGGGATCTAAAGTTTTTTTTTCCTTGGGATTGAAATATGAGCTAAGCTGAGTGCAGGGAAACAAACAGTGATTTTCTTCATGAATATCTCTTGACTCAGGCCACACATATGGAACTGTAGCCACCAGGCACTAGGCCAACATGGAAACTTTTTCGCTAGCAGTCTATTAGGAGCTGTCCACGACAGTGTCAAATGATGACGTCCTTCCAATATATGCAGAAGGTCCGAGGGTAATCACAAATGTTCTTAATACAGTATGGGGTGGAGCTTGGTCGTTAGTGGTAAAAGTTCCAGAGAAAATGTTTATATGACCGCTCTGGCTAAAAATAGCTCAACACAAACGTTTTTCTTTCAGGTTCTTTTTTCTTTTATTCAAATAACGTGGCCCCAATGTTTCGCCATATTTGGCTTCTTTTGGGGAATTTTTTATCCAGGCTTCTGCCTCTATGGCTGCCACATGCCTAGTTTTCTTTCTTGTATCACTTCAGAATGTTTGTGCTTTTCAGAAACCGATATCCTATGCCTTTTGGTATATTTTCTTTAGTTTTCACCACCATTCCTGATACACTCTGTTGGTATTCATTATATAATGACATTTGAATGTTCAGCTTCTGTTGTTTTCTGCTTCCTGGGTCATGCAAACAATTTCTCAGGTTCTTCCCATATAAACATGGGCGGTCCTGTGCCTTCCTCAGTTCTTTTCCCCGCCATCAACCATCACACGTCAGACTCCACAAAGTCTCCTCCGCTTCAGTCAACTGCTGAATCTTCGATTCCTGTTTGATAGGTGGTGTCATCCACAGGGCCGCCCACGTTTATATGGGAATGACTTCATCGGCTGACGTTGTTGTGGGCAGCCCCTAGTAGACAGCCAGCAAAAAAGTTTCCATGTGGTCCTAGTGCCTGGTGGCTATAGTCCCATAGGTGTGGCCTGATGCATGAGATTCTCTTGAAGATCTACTGTTATGGTAAGTTCTTACATAACTGTACTTTTCTGAATACACATTTATTGAATTAAGGCTACTTTCTATAGAATTCCTTTATCTTATAGTGATGGTATGAATAGTATTTAGTATGTAGGGAAACTGAAGTGTCACGGTGTTGTGTGCTGATTGCAGTGAGCCAGATCAAGTGAAAAAAACTAAGGCTTGAGTTTACTGTGCAAATACCATGATTTCAGTTGTTATTTGCACTGTGGCTATCTGTTCAGTGAAAATAACAGTTCTAGGGACATGGATATGTTGTTCATCCACACTGTCTGGCAAGTATCCTTGCCGCTTTAAATCTTGCCGGAAGGTCTTCAAGCTGGCTCCTCCCACCCACCCGGGTGGTAAAACTCTCGGCTCCACCCCATGACGCCAGATCTTCCTTACCGCTTGGAAGCTCAGGTTCCCTCCTTAACGCTCTGCGTATAAGACTGGTTCCTAATTCTTCGGTTTTCCGAATTTAAAGGTTTTTTGCATTATAGACTTCGGTCTTCTATCCCTCGCAGCTGCGATGGACAAATCGACTCCAGGTTTTCGGAGGTGCCCTTGTGGGCAGAAGATGTCTCGGACGGATCCGCACTCCACGTGTGTCTACTGTTTAGGCCTTGAGCACAACCCGCAGGCTTGCGACCTGTGCTCTTCCTTCTCAGCCTACGTCCTCGAAGACCGTGCTGCCCGTTTACAACTGGGGCGCCCTGAAGCGTTTCCTCGGTGAAGTCAAAGAGGCCCGGTCGGGCGGTTTCCGTGGCGAGGCGCTCATGATCGCTAGAGCAGATGATCACCTCAAGGAGGAGGCGGCGCGAGCCGCATCTTCCCTCGATCATGCATTTATCCCGCTTCTCCTAGGTTCCTCTTACACAGCTTCCTTTAAGGAGTTTTGTCTGTCCCTCTCAATAGAGGAGAGGGACCAACGTCTGCTGGACCTTCTTCTCGGTCCAAGAAGAAAGACAAGGGTAAGTCCCTCCGTCGACGCTCTTGGGAGCGGGAAAGGTCCCTCTCCCCGAGTTGTCGGCCATCGACTTCGGTCGATCGTTCGGCTTCGGCCACTGGTCTCACGGTGTCCCCGTCAGGTCAGTTGACCGAGACTCCCGTCGACGCAGTCGAGATCTTTCTCGACCCGTTGGACGGGTTGTCGACCGGCGAAGCCGAAAATCCTCTCTCACCGGTTCCCCCGGTGGGAGTTGAGGATCCCGCGGGCTTGCCAGTGCCTCTGGTTCCGGAGCTCTCGGGTGAACCCTCCAAGCCGAGGGAGGAGCCGGTTCCACCCGTCCCTTCCCTGCACCGTCCTCGGAAAGGCCGAGGTTCTCGGTCTCGGACTTCTTGGCGGTCCAGCCAATCCCGCCGTCATGGGCGGTCTCGATCTCGGCACATGACAGCGGCGCCGCCCCTCGTCCTCCTCCTCGGATGAGGGGAGGCTTCGACGTAAGTTACGTCGACGATACGAGGACCTCATGTGGCAACAGCTCCTTCTGATTGGGAACAAGCCGACGCCGTCGCCTTCCCCAGCCATTAAGTGGCTGTCACCGGAGCAGCTGAAACAACCCCTCATCTTACCCGAGGAACCTGTTCCCAGGCCGGTTCTTCGGCCAAAACCAGCTGCTCCACCGATTCCGGTGGAACCTCCGCCTCCACAGCCACTGTTTGGGGCTCCGACCAAGAACTCTCGGTCGGCTCAGGGTCTGCCCCATAGGCTGTCGGTCACCCTCACTCCCGATCGCCCTCAGCAGGTGGAGGGTGACTCAGGCCCAAGGCAGCTCTTTGTGGACTCTTCTGAGTCCGACAACGATTCCTCCCTTTTCTCCAGGCAAGTGGACTTGGAGTCCTCTGGAGGTCAGTCGCTGGACGACAGCCCTTCGTCCTTCCTGGGTTTGCTCAGGCTCATCTCGGAGTCCACCGGGATGCAGCTCGAGCCCGTATCCAAGCGGGCCAAGTATCCCCTCACGGAGATATTGGACCGAGGGGATTCCCCTACGGAGGCCTTTCCTGTGGCCGAGGCCATTGTGGGCCCGGCCTTGGAGCTCTGGCAGCGCCCTGCTTCCTGCCCTGCACCTTGGCCAGGAAGTATGTGGTCCCTACCAGTTCCCTGTCCGGTTTCTCGGAACATCCCTCAGCCGAGGGGTTAGTTACCGACAGCGTTTTCCGGCGTGCCGGAAATGCTAGGGACGTGGACAAACCTCCCGACAAGGAGTTCAAGAAATTGGACTATGCCGGGCGAAAAGTCTACGCTGCGTCCTCCCTTGGCCTTCATCAGGCCAGCTCGGCCATGCTTATGGCACATTTCTCCCATGCCCTGTTGGGCTTCCTGGACGAGGTAGTCCCTCATCTCCCGGCTGACCTGCAGACCACGGTTAGGCAGGTGCGGGACCAGGGCAGGGCGGTGGCTAAGCAGCAACTTCAGACTACTCTGGACATTGGAGACTCATGCACCAGGTCAGTCGCGGCCACAGTGGCTATGCACCATCGGGCATGGCTGAGGATATCCACCTTCACAGTGGATACCCAGCACAAATTGGCGGATGTCCCCTTCGTGGGGACCGACCTCTTCGGCCCTGGAGTGGAAGGCCACCTCCGGAGGATCGAAAAGTCCAATGCCACTTTGGACTCGGTCTCATCCGCTCAGAGGGACAAGGGCCGCAGACCGCAACCCAAGCCCTTTCGTCCGTCTGCGCCCGCGGCACGTCCGGCCCAGCTTCATCAGGGCCAGCAGGCTCGCGCTTGGCGTCCCAAAATCAAGCCCGTGGCTTCCTCCTCCAGGAAGCAGGGAGGTAAAGGCCCTGGAGGTCCCTTGGCCAGTCCTTCCTCCAAGCCTGCCCAGTGACGGGTTGAGGGGTGTCGCTCATAACCCCGTCGCTTCACCCCAGGTGACCCCCGTGGGGGGGCGGCTCCACCACTTTCTTTCCATCTGGTCCGTTCTCACCACAGACTGGTGGGTGTTGGAGGTGGTGGGAAAGTGCCTGCCTCTGGAGTTTGAGCAGGCCCCACCCTTCAGAGCCGTCGCACCTCGGGGGGCCTCGGGGTCCGAAGTCTCGCTGCCAGCTCGCTGAGCCGACATCGCTTTCCTCCTCGAGAAGGAGGTGATAAGAGAGGTGGCGGACCCCCCCCTCAAACCCGGGGTTCGTGTCCAGGTACTTCCTGGTTCCGAAACGGCCGGGGGGCTGGTGCCCCATTCTCGACCTACACGACCTAAACAAGTTCCTAAGGTCTCGAACCTTCAGGATGGTCACTCTGGCTCAGATAATACCATCCTTGGAACACGGCATGTGGTTCTGCTCTCTGGACCTGCAGGACGCGTTCTTTCACGTCCCTATCCATCCGTCACATCAGAGGTTCCTTCGCTTTCGAGCGGAGGGATCCCTTTTCGAGTTCCAAGCCATGCCCTTCAGCTTATCTCCAGCTCCCAGGGTCTTCACCAAATGCATGGCAGTGGTGACAGCATTCCTGCGGCGCCGAGGGTTCCGGGTTTACCCTTACCTGGATGATTGGCTGATAGCAGCCCCCTCCAGACAGGAGGTGGAGTGGTCCAGAGATCTGGCCCTCCAGGTTTGCTCTCAGGTCGGCCTCCTCATCAACGAGGCCAAGTTGGAACTCGAGCCGAAGCAGGTGATTCTTTTCATCGGGGCAGAGCTCGACTCTCTTTGAGCCAGGGCACGGCTCCCAGCGGACAGGGTTGAGATTCTTTCCTCCTTTGCCCAATCATTTCTGGTTGGTCAATTGCGCCCTGCCCGGGACTTCCCGCGCCTCCTGGGTCTCATGGCGGCCTGTACCAGCGTGGTCCGTTGGGCCCGCTGGAACATGCGCCCCCTTCAGTGGGGGCTGGCCAGTCAGTGGTCCCAATGCTGCTATCCATTGGACCAGCTAGTGACGGTGACCCAGGGGATGTGGAACGCTCTCCAGTGGTGGACCGTTCCAGTTCATCTGCAGGAGGGCATCCCGTTTGTCCGCCCTGAGCCGATGGTCTCTCTATCGACCGATGCCTCTCTGATGGGTTGGGGTGCCCATCTGGGGGAACACCGAGCGCACGGCCTCTGGTCCCCGAGGGAGTCCCGATACCACATCAACCTGCTGGAGCTCCGAGCGGTCCGCCTAGCTCTCACTGCCTTTGCTCCGTTTCTTCGGGGTCAAGTGGTCCGGGACCAGACGGACAACACCACGACCATGTACTATCTAAACCGCCAGGGCGGGACGCGCTCCATGCTTCTATGCAAGGAAGCTCTCCACATCTGGTCACTCGTGCGCAGCCTGGAGGCGGATCTCCTAGCCATTCATGTGGCAGGAGCCTCCAACACCCTGGCCGATGCCCTAAGCCGGATAGGGGCTGCGTCCCACGAGTGGTCTCTCCTGCCGGAGGTAGTACAAGATCTATTCTCCCATTGGGGCACACCTCAGGTGGACCTGTTTGCCTCCAGGGAGAATGCGAAGCTGAGGCTGTTCCATGCCTGCCCCCCTCAGCAGGGATCGCTGCAGGGGGATGCCTTCTCGAGGCCGTGGACCCCGGGCCTCTTCTACGCCTTTCCCCATTCCCCTTGATGCACAAGATGCTTCTCAAAGCAAGGAGGGACAAGGAACAGGTGATTCTGATAGCCCCAGACTGGCCCCGCCAGTACTGGTACCCAGATCTCCTCAGCCTCAGCTCCAGGCTCCTGAGGCAGCTTCCAGCTCGCCCGACCTGCTGTCAGTCAATCAGGGGAAGGTTTTCCATCCGGACCTTCAATCCCTGCACCTGACGGCCTGGTTCCTGAGCGGTTAGAGTTCCAGGCCTTGGGTCTTTCCGACGAGGTCCTCAACGTAGTTGAGGCGTCCCGTAAGGAGTCGACCAGAAAATGCTACGCCTTAAAATGGAAGAGATTTTCCATTTGGTGCCAGGGCAAGGGCCTGGACCCTTCCTCCTGCTCCTTGGCAAGCATATTTGACTACCTTTGGTCCCTTTCTCAGCAAGGGCTTAGGTCGTCGACCCTTAAGGTGCACCTGGCAGCCATCTCTGCTTACCAGGCGCGGGCCGAGAAGCAGTCGGTGGCGCAGGAGAAGGTGGTCTGGCGCTTTTTCAAAGGCCTTGATCACATTTCCCCTCCGATGCGAGAACCTCCACCTCCATGGGATCTACTGCTGGTACTGGCAAAGCTCATGGGCAAGCCATTCGAACCAATGCACAGGTGTGAACTCTCTCACCTGTCGTGGAAGACCGCCTTCTTGGTGGCTATCACGTCAGCCAGAAGGATGGGAGAGCTCCAGGTGCTTTGCTTCGAGTCTCCTTACCTGGTTTTCCACAGGGACAAGGTTGTCCTGCGCCCCCACCCGAAATTCCTTCCGAAGGTGGTGTCGGAGTTTCACCTTAACCAGGTGTTGACTCTGCCAGTGTTCTACCCCAATCACACCTCGGAGGCCGAATATAGGCTCCATACTCTGGACCCTAGAAGGGCGCCCATATAAGGAGCGCACGGCTGAAATTAGGGAGAGGTTCACCAGCTGTTTGTCACCTACGCTGAAGCCAACCTGGCAGACCTGCAGCCAAGCGGATGATAGGCAGGTGGGTCACCTCCTGCATAGATCTCTGCTATAAGTTGGCGGGCATGGAGCCTCCCAGAGGGATAAGAGCTCATTCTACCTGCCATACCGCTGCATCGGTGGCTGCTTCCAGGGACATCCCTATCCAGGAAATCTGCAGGGCTGCTACCTGGGAGTCAGCACACACTCTCATCACCCATTACCACATCGACCTTGAGTCATGCCGGGATGCTGATTTTGGGGCCTCGGTTCTCCAGTCTCTATTCCTTAAGTAGGGGGTGTGCGCCTTGCCTCCTTCCTCCCAGAGAACTGCTAGGAGTCTGCCAGACAGTGTGGATGAACAACATATCCATGTCCCTAGAAATACAGGTTACTCACCTGTAACAGGAGTTCTAGGAATGGTATATGTTGTTCATCCACACGACCCATCCGACCTCCCTGGCTTCGACGCACAGCCTGAGCTTCCAGCGGGCTAGATCTGGCATCATGGGGCGGAGCCGAGAGTTTTACCACCCGGGTGGGTGGGAGGAGCCAGCTTGAAGA
Source organism: Neoceratodus forsteri (assembly GCA_016271365.2). Lineage (NCBI taxonomy): Eukaryota > Metazoa > Chordata > Ceratodontiformes > Ceratodontidae > Neoceratodus > Neoceratodus forsteri. The sequence continues at coordinate 359,604,637 of CM028137.1, forward strand.
CCTTCCGGCAAGATTTAAAGCGGCAAGGATACCCGCCAGACAGTGTGGATGAACAACATATACCATTCCTAGAACTCCTGTTACAGGTGAGTAACCTGTATATTTTATCTATCTTTCAAATTTATTTGTCTTCCAATGGTACACATATGTGTGTGTGTGTGTGTGTGTGTGTATACACATACATGTATATATTATATGTGTTTATAAAATGGCAAGAAAAAAATCTAGAAATCTCATTGGCTGAGACATCAGCTGACCATATGTAACCCCTAGGTGGTGCTATCCCAAGGGCCACTACCCTTGCCTGCTTGGCTTGTAGCAGGTTAAGGGGCCTGGGTAATGAAACGGGTGCCTCCACCCGGAGGTCAGGGTTGTTATTGGTCTAGCTAACCTGGGCACAGCCCTCTGGGACACTGTAACCCCCCTCTTTCCCTTCTAGTGGCCTGAACAATATACAATAATTACTTTCACAATGACCCTTATTCACCAGGCAATTACCCACACTGTTTACACTTACCACCAGGGCTGGTTCCTCTAGCTTGACCCTGGGGACCCCCTGTAAAACAAGGTTAAGCACAGCAAATAACAACAGTACAGTACTTTTGGCACAAACTGGAACCACAGTCAGGTTAAATGCAAGCAAAGTTAAATCTGATTTATTCAAGGGACTTGAACAATGGAGGGGCATAATCAGGTGGAGTTGCTTAAAAGCTATAGTAATCAGACAGTTATGCATGCAGTTCAGAGTCCCTACACAGTCACACACTCTGGGTACCCAGATAGGAAAATGGTGGGCTAGCCAGGAACATTGCAGCTGGTTGGGGCCATGTGATGGAAGAAAGCAACATGCACAACACACACTATTTGTAATCTGGAGCCGGAGGGCTCAGTTCGTGAAAGAAAAGGCAACAAGACAATCAGGTGACAACACTTTTAGATTTAGCTGTTGTTGCAGGGAGCTACCCTGATGTTTAGTCATGATACCCAATACTGGACACAGGCAGGATGAAATCGAGACTGCAGGCTGTTGAGCTGGAATGCCCGGAGAAGCAGGGCCCACACGAATCACAGAGGCGTCGTTCCTGTTCAAGGTGTTGAACAGGGGCTGATCCCTGGCGGTCTCTTGTCGATGACTTTCTCTGCGTAGCAGGTATTCTGGCTGGGCCAGTATAGCAGGGCCCAGGCAAACAGAAATGGATACGGATTCAGTCCGTGGGGCTGGATACAACCTCCAGCAAGCAAAACACAGTTCAGACACACAGTGGGGAACCAAATCACGACCCACTATAAGCACACAGCATTCACATGTAAGGAAATTCCACTGTACCAGGCAAATGGCTCTCTGGTCACAACTACAGAGTCTCTGCACAATCCAAGAGTTCAGAGGTTGCTGCAAGTCCTGACAGGCCGATCCCATTCAGCAAATCTTCGGTGATCTTCAGGTTAAAGCCTGGTCACAATTCAGTGGCTTAATTTGCTCTCCAAATTCGGATTCAGTCTGAAAAAAAAAATACAAGTTCCCTCTCAGGAACAGGAGGCAGGCATGCAGGCCAAACTCAGGCCTTTCCACAGTTCTCTCACTCGAATCCACTATGGAGTGCTGCCCAAACTATCTCAAGCTGTTACTTCTTCATTTCCCAACTCAGATCTAACCGAAACTGCAAGCAGTGTGGAACTTTCCCCAAGATCCAAAAGGTTCAGTTGGCTGATCTCTCTGTCAGTCACAACAAGGGCTCCCCCTCCAGGTTATTTTAGGCGCCAAAAGCCCAAAACTACAATTCCTACAAGTTTTGTCTCCACCAAGCCCCTGTAGGCAGGCTCCATTTCAGAGTCCCAAATGTACTGATTGGCCCATTCTGCAGTCCAGGACCAAGATGATGGAAACAAACAGAACTGTCCATGCTGCAGATAATTCAAGTTAGAACACACTGCAATATTATTACTACTCTAATAAATGATCAGCAAACAAGTACATCTTCTAACAGAGCTCCCTCTCAGATTAATTATGACTGCAATCCAGGCAGCTCTTAAAGAGACAGTACACAGAGGCTATACAGGCACTCTCTAGCAATACATTTAAACTGTTAAAACACAGAACACCAGCCTGGCAGTGAGCATTTAGGCAAGCTCAAGGAAGATTTTTCGGGAACCCCCATTTGTGGGGGTTACACCCTTCCCTGCCTGGAGAATACTTAGTATCCGCGTCAAGTCTGTACCATCATGCATCAGTCAACATAAACTTATTACTTTACTATACATATTCACTACACTTCATGATACTATATCCATAAGGACAATAACTTATGCATGTTTCATACAGGTAATACTGATTCCATTATGATTAGCATACTTGTGACATCACAATACTGATTCATGTTATAACTTCCTGTACATTAAACAATGTAGGAGGAGGCCATTCCCTATCAGCTAACTTGGGGTTGGATGGGGCAGGGGCACCATACTGAGAAGGAAGAACAATCAACCTGGAATTGGCCATTAAGCTCAGTTTGGGTAGTGAGCTGTGAGAAATATAAACACCTTTGTGAACCACATTGAGAGGAAAATCCACTGGCCTCCTGGGAGAATCATAACTGAAGCTCAATACTGGCTTGACAGCTTGGCCAGTCTTTCTGGGGGAACAGCCACAGTCTCTGTACTTTCAGCACTAACTTTGGAGCTTTCATCATTTGTGAGGGGTGCCTCTATACGGATGGGAATGTCCAAACTGGGAGCACTGTCAGCTCCTTGCTCTGTTTCCACAACACTTAGTTCATTTAGAGAAGGTTCTGGCACAGTTACGCTTTGTGGCACTGAAGGGGGGCTGTGAGCACTCTCATATTATTGTTCAAGTTCTGGTGTGTCACCAGGGAGACTCAGACCATCATCCCCTTCTTCGGGCAATTCACACAGTTCCACAAAACACAGAGTCCACAACCTCAGATGTGATGCTTTGCACCTCACTTTAAGGGAGCATTGGCTCCAAGGAAGAAGCTGGGGGGTTAGGCAGTCCAGAAGGCCCAGCTTCATGCCCACAATTAGTCATAGGTTACCTTGAAACAGCTAACTCAATTCATAGGAGGGTAGTAGGCATTGTCATACTCACTATTGTCAGAGGTGGACTGACAGTCACTATCATTCTGGGCCTGCTGTGGGGGAAACCTTAACTCTGTAACTACTGAGGTAGGTTGACGTCTCTTTTTTGCAGCAGCATGAGTCACCGGCCCAGGGGAGGCAATGTCTGCTGGCTCAGCTTCAGTAATAACTTGGCCGATAGGCAACAAGTGGTTACGGTGCATGGTCTTGACAGCTTTGGAGTTCTTCTCTGGGCGTACCTTGTATACTGGTAGATCATCCAACTTTCCAACTACTACTTGAGGAAGATGGTGCCACCTACCAGCAATTTTGTGCTTGCCATGTAGTCCTAAATTGCATAACAACACACGGTCTCCGGGCCGTAGCTCTTGAGCCTTTACTTTCTTGTTGTGCCTCTCTTTGTTGGTGAGATTTCTTTTAGCAGCCATTGTCCAGGCCAGTTGATATGCATGGTTCAATTGAGCTTTCAGTTTCTGCACATACTGCAGGCAGTTTTCAGCTTGGACCCCATCTGGAGAGACCCCAAAACAGATATCAACTGGCAGGCGGGCCTCCCTCCCAAATATGAGGCGGTAGAAGAAGAACCCAGTAGCGTCATTTTTGGTACAATTGTACACATGTACCAAGGTGCTAATCTGCTGGCTCCACTTATGCTTGTCTTTTGGGTGGAGAATGCCCAGCATGTCTAGAAGGGTGCAGTTAAAATGTTCTGGTTGAGTGTCCCCCTGCGGGTGATAGGGGGTGGTTCTTGACTTCCGCACCCCCCACAGAGAGAACATTTCTTTGATTAGCCGACTTTCAAAGTCTCTGCCATTGGTCAGAGTGGATCCGCTGGGGGGCACCATAGTGGACAAAGACATTTTCCACTAGCACCTTGGCCACGGTAGAGGCCTTTTGACCTTTAGTTGTAAAAGCTTGCGTATACCGTGTGAAAATGATCCGTAACCACTAACACATTGCCAATATCCTGCTGATCAGGTTCTAAACACAAAAAGTCTATGCAGACCAGTTCCATGGGGGTGCTGGTAGTAATACTGACAAGGGGGGCAGCTGAGGCATGGCTTTCCTTTGCAGGCAATGACTGCAGGTCTTTACATGGTGCTTAACATCGGCCCCCATCTTGGGCCAGTAGAATCAAGATCGTACCAGGTCAAGAGTTCTGTCAATACCGAGGTGCCCCATGTGATTGTGGAGGGACCTCAGTACCAAATCTTTAAAGGCCATGGGCAGGACCAATTGCTGCTTGTCTACTTGACCACTGCGATCCACTGTCTCTCTGTATAACAGCTGATTGTGTAACTTCAACCTGGGGCCTTCTTTAAACAATAGGGCAGTTCACAAGTCAGGGGAACTCAACTGGGACACATCTGTCCCCTCACGCAGGGTATCAAGTGCTGGCTGAATCATAGGATCTTGGGATTGAGCCCACTGGATGCTGTCATTGTCAAATTGAGGTAGTGCACCAATATCTAGAGCAGAGAAATGGCAATAGGCAGCCAGTATGCAGGTATCGGGAGAGCCCAATGTAACCCCCCTGCAAATGGGGGTTCCCAAAAGACTTCCAGGAGCTTGCTTGAATGCTCCAAGCCTGAATGGTGTTTGCATTTAAGCCATTTATCAGTGAGTGTTTTTAGAACTCTGTGGTACTGTCTCTTTAAGAGCTGTCTGCTTGCAGACATAATTAGTTTGTATGGGGACTGTGTTTTTGATTGAGTACCACTCAAGCTGTGCCAATTCACTTCATTTTTGCAGTCACTAGGAGTGCAAAGGAACCTATCTGAAAGATGTAATTGTTTGCCAGAAATTATTTAGAGTAATAATGAAATTACAGTTTGTCTAACCTGCTTTCTTTGCAGTCAGAACTGTGTTCTAGTTCCCATTCTAGTTTTGAAACTGCTGAACTGGACCAATCAGTGTGGGGTAAGCTAGCTCTAAAATGGTGCCTTGGACGAATCAGAACCTGGACTCATAATCTGAGCCAGCCACAAGAGGATTGTATGGGCAGTGACTCTGGGAGATGTAGTTTAGACTTCAGTGCCTTTTGGACCAACAGCAGCAGTCTATTGTGGTGACAGCCAATCCAGTCAAGAACTGGGAGGAACTCAAAGGAAGTGTCTGTTTTGTCGGTTGGAGTTTCAGTTGAGCTTTGGCAGTGAAGGGAAGGAGCCCTGTGCTTTTTCAGTGTGCAGTTTAGTCAAAAAGCGTGTAAGGCCCAGTTCGGTCTGCAGCTTGTGTAACAGCTTGTTAGGACTGAATCCGTCCCTGTGAAAAGAATCAAAGGATCTCTGAAGAGTAGAAACCAGGCTCACCCTGTAGAAGACTGGAGGAATTGCTGAAATTGCACTGGGTCTGTCCAGGAACTGAATCTGCTGTGTGTCTCCGGGAATTGTGCAGTAATTGTGACGGGATACAGATGCAGCCTGCCTGGTATAGTGTTCTTTATATGGATGTGTGAAGAGGTTTGTGTACCTCAAGTGAGCCCTGCTGACATTAAGGACCCTATCTTATTTGAGGTCGTGAGTACTAATTCAGGGTCGGCTCCTGTTGAATTGCCACATTAAATCCAAATGGAATTACTGTACTGCTGACTGTTTAATTCTCCTTTTCTCTGTGTGAAAGGGCTCCACTAGCTGCTGCCACGGTTTGGACTAGCCACTAGGGCTTGGGTACTAGGGACAGTAACTGATAAGGATAGGTCTTGTGCACAGTGCTTTCAGGTGGATTATTAGAGTGATAAGCTAATTAACCTGATTTCCCCTGTCCTGTTATATCCCCTAAATAAATCATTGGAGCTGTTTGTTTTAGCAAAGTTATACTGCCTGAGGTATTTGTCTATGTTAAAGTACTGTACTGTGATTGTTGCACTGTATCTCATTTCACAGGAGGGTCCCAGTGCCGAACCAGACCTGGGGTAGTATACTGTGAATGATGAATTCTGATATATTGTGGGCCACTGAGTAGGAAGAAAGGGGGTTGCAGTGTCCCAGAGGGCTGTGACCAAGTTATTTAACCATTGCAACCCTGACCTCTGGGTGGAGCACCAGCCATTGGATCCAGGCCCCTCAACCTGTTAGTGGCAAATCAGGGGTAGTAGCCCCTGGGATAGCGCCATCTAGGGTTACATCTTGAGGCTCACCGCTGGGATTGTGTGTCCTCTAGTGGCCATCTTACTAACCACTGTTAAGAAAAAATGGGTACCCGACAGAAGTGGCTGTGCACCGCTGGTGGAGTGGTGTACTGGGAGGAGATCGACCCCCAAATGCTATGCTTATCCTGGACATCCCCGTGTATCAATACGACACTGTGCAGGGAGTACTCTCAAGGTGGAAGGTTTACAAACCCTGTGGTGGTGGGGTCGGCATGCTAATCTGCTTACCCACACTTTCCTGGCCCTAGTAGAGTTGTAATGATCCCATAGATAGCTCCAAAGTGCCACAGACCATTACTCCCAGAGGGAGCTCCTCACTGCTTGGAGTGATAACTATGACAGTAAAGACCGGGGGGAATCAGCCTCACCACTATCTGAAACTTTTGAGGAGAAATTTGCTGAATGGTTTGCTGGGAGAGGGGAAAACTGTGGAGGACTTGGAAGAAACTATTCTGCCACCTGGGGTGTTCCTCCCCAACACCCTCTCCTGCTCCAGTGCCACGTGATGGCTGAACCAATGCAGACTCCTATTTCTGCACCTGCCATTAGTCACGTACTCACCGAAGTTGAGGATCTTGTCTGGCACCCTCCCACCCCCAAGGGGAGGATGACTGGGAGACCTGGATAGACTATGTTGCCCCCAAGTGCTAGAATGGCAATGCTCGGAGGCTTAAAAGGAAGAGGGTTAGTGAGAGCCCGAGGTCCTGCTCCTGGCTACCATCCGTGCTAAACGGGCCAGTAACCCTGAAGCGACTGCACAGGCTCATCTTGAGGCCTTGAGAATGTGTATGGGAGCCCAGATTCTGATGAGGGACCTATGGTGAGAGTAAGAAATGCACAACAGTACCAAGGGAGTTGTTGTCTGTGTATGTCTCGGCTGGAAAAATTGTTGCAAGAATGCTCAGAAGAGGTAGGTTGCTAGCGATTGAACTGGACAGCAGACTGGACAGAATCCTTAAGTCTGCCCCTTTCTCAGAACTGCTGTTGCTTCAGTTACGCCTGGCAAATCGACTGGAATCCTCACCTCCTGATGATGAGTTAATGAGAGAAATTGAGGAGTTGAGAGAAGGCTGACCGGGAGGTACCTGCACCAACAGCTGCGGCTAATGACCCGAAAGTGACTGAGGGTGACCCATCAAGTGAAGTTCAGGGGCAGAGGTTGACAGTCAATGAGTGCTCTGACAAGGAAAGATATGCCACAATGGGGCGAACTGGAGAGATCTGGGAATTCAAAACAGTCCTTTATGAAGGCCACGCCTGCAAGTACGGGCCCTGACCTATATCCGACTGCATCTTGCTATGGGGGTGGGGCACCACCCATGTATCTCCTGCTGATAATAGCTCCAAACTCAATTCCTGACCATGGAAGTGGAGAAACTGACGGATGTCTCCAAATGCTTATCACGCCCGCAGACAGAGATGGCACCCAGGTTTCCAGTTAGTAATACCCCTCCTGGCTCCCAGTGTGGCGCCTCGGCCAGCTCTAACTCAGAAAGTATGTTTTGCTATAATTGTGGGAAAGATGGGCACATGAAAAGGGAATGCCAGTCCCCAAAAGACACTGACAAAGTTGCATATAGGCTACAAGGAGAGCTTGAGAACAAATCAGTGGTTAGAGGTGCACTTACCTGATCCCAGTGAGGGCACCAAAATGCTAATTCACGTCCTTTGTGGCAAGGTCAGTTGCCCAGGCTCCCACTACCGCCTCTCCAGACTGGTCCAGAATAGTGGGTCCCTCCATGGAGACCACTGTAAAGGTGAATGGAGGTGTCTACAAGAGCTGTATTAGACAGTGGCCCCAAGTGACAATTATGTTCCAGGATTGGTATCAAGCATTTGTCAGACGTACCTACAACCATTAGAAGGACTGCATGTATGGGGGTTAGTGAGAAGGCCTACCCCTATTCCGGTATATCCGAATTTGGCTGTCTTTCCCCACCTCCGTGGCTGGAGTGGCCGAACAAGTAGAGACCCTAGCCTTGAGTGTGTCCCCCCACTGGACTGTATGATGGTGTCCCTTTGTTGATTGGAACAAATGCTCATATGTTCGAAGGCTGGACAGTTGTGTTATGAAAAACAGGGGTCAAAGACTAGTAGAGCTTTAAGAGTTCCGGCTTTAATTAAGAAGGCCTATGAGGCACAGAGAGATGCTGAAAAACAGAACCAGAGGAACCGGTCAGAATTGTATGGAAGAAGGATCCTGAGTCTCTGATCCTGGCGCCAAATGCCCAGTGTACCTTACAGGAGAGGTCCGTATCAGAAAGGATGTTAAGAATAAAATATTAATGTTGGATGCACCAGGCGATGGAAAATTGCCAGAGGGACTGCTGGTCAAGCTTAGTATTTTGCCCGCTAGAGCCCATGCTTATGCCAGAAGGGTAATGGTCCAAGTTCATAATGTGTCTGAAAGAGACATTGAGTAAACAGAGGTTGCATCCTGGCTAATGTGCATTGTGCAGACACTGCAGTGCTACCCAGCAGCAAGAGTTTAAGGAAGAATGACAGAGTAACGCCTGACTTGTTTGATTTCGCTGACTCCGCTGCCAGCTGAATGGAAAGTGAGGATCAGTGAGAAGCTTGCCCAGAGAGCCAGGTGTTTTCTTTAAAGGAATGGGATGTAGGATGCGGCAAGGAGCTGAGCACAATATCCGGCTGCATGACAAAGACCATTTCGTGAGAGGTCTCGGCCTTCGGCACCTGCTGACATAGATGATGTGAGACGGCATCTGCAAGAGATGTTAGCTGCTGGTGTAATACAAGAATCCAGAAGCCCTTATGCTTCCCCATTGTGGTAGTGAGGAAAAGAATGGAACAGTAAGGATGTGTGGATTATCGCACCTTAAACCGGCGGACTATCCTGATCAGTACACAATGCCCCATTTCAGGATGCTTTGGACTGCCTAAACGGGAGTAGTGGTCTCTGTGCTGGATCTCCGCAGTGGGTACTACCAGATCCCGATGGCCCCAGAGGACCGTGGAGAAGACGGCCTTTATCTGTCCGCTTGGCTTACTGAATTCATGAGGATGCCTCAAGGATTTCAGGTGCCCCAGCCACTTTTCAACGATTGATGGAGCGTGCAGTGGGGACATGAACTTACTAGAGTGCCTGGTATACCTAGATGATGTTATTGTGTTTGGCAGCTCACTGGAGGAACATGAGAGCAGATTATTTAAGGTATTGGACCGACTGGAGGACTTTGGCCTTAAACTGTCCATTGATAAGTGTCAATTCTTTCAAACATCAGTAAAGTATGTGGGACACATAGTATCCACCGAGGAATAGAGACCACCAAGTAAAGTTGAGGCCTTGACCACCTGGCCACAGCCCAAAAATCTAAAAGAACTGCAAAGATTCCTGGGATTCTGTGGTTATTATCGGCCTCATCAAGGACTATTCAAGAGTGATCCGCCTTTACTTAACCTTACTCAAGGGTATCCCCAACCCACAAAAATACCAAAAGTCAGCTCCCTCAAGACTGAAAGAGTGTATTTTCATCCGAGTGAAGTATTTGGGGCCCGCTGGACTCCTGATTGTGAGACTGCTTTTCATGAGATCATATATCAACTTACCCATGCTCCAGTGCTGGCCTATGCCGATCCAAGAAAACCTTCGTCCTGCACACTGATGCTAGCTTGCAAGGGTTGGGGGCTGTGTTGTACCAAGAGCACGAGAATGGCCTGAGACCAGTGGCCTTTGCCAGTAGAAGCCTGACCCCATCCGAAAAGAACTATCCTGTACATAAGTTAGAGTTCCTAGCTTTGAAGTGGGCTAGTGTTGACCAATTCCATGAGTACTTGTATGGGGCTAAAATACTAGTAAAAACTGACAATAATCCTTTGACCTATGTGCAGACCTCAGCTAAGTTGGATGCCACTGGCCATAGGTGGCTTTCTGCATTATCTACATATGACTATGCTCTCGAATACCGAGCAGGTCTGAACCACATAGATGCTTGATGCTCTCTCCCGGAGGCCTGTTCCCCAGAATGATTGGGTCCGATTGGCAGAACCTGACATTCGGCACTCTGCCGGAAGTTTGACAGGGAGGAACAAATGTCCACGGACGAGTGGACTGCATGGTGGATTGCTTGGGGAGCCTCTGAGAATTGCATACCTGCTGCTTATTGCCACTTTTCTGCAATAGACATTGGCACTGCTCTCAGCTGGACAATGACAGTATTCGGCGGGCTCAATCCCGCGATCCCATGATCAAAGCAGCTTTAGAAGCCCTCTATGCAGGAAAAGATGTGTCCAAATTACGCTCCACTGATTTGAGAACTGCACTGTTATACAAAGAAGGTCCTAAGTTGAAACTGATCAATAAACTGTTATACAGAGAAACAGTAGACAGAGGGGGACAAGTAGACAAACAACAACTAGTGCTGCCCACTGCCTTTCGAGACTCAGTACTGAGGTCCTTGCACAACCACATGGGGCACCTTGGTATAGACAGAACACTTGACTTGGTGAGATCCAGATTCTATTGGCCTAAGATGGGGGCTGATGTGGAGCAACACATTCGAACTTGTAGTCGCTGCTTACAGAGGAAAGCTTTGCCCCAGAGGGCTGCCCCTTGTTAACATCACCACCAGTGCACCCATGGAGCTGGTCTGTATTGATTTTCTGAGTTTGGAGTCAGATCAAAGAAATATCAGTAATGTGCTGGTGGTCACTGACCATTTCACGAGATATGCCCAAGCTTTCCCCACCAAAGACCAGAAAGCATCCACTGTGGCCAAAGTACTTGTAGAAAACTTTTTGTTCACTATGGGCTCCACAAAGAATCCATTCTGATCAAGGAGAGACTTTGAGAGTCGCCTGATCAAAGAGATGCTTTCTCTGGGAGTGCAAAGTCCAGAACCACTCCTTACCACCCAGGGGGACCCACAGCCTGAACGCTTCAACCACACTTTGCTAGATATGCTAGGCACCTGCACCCAAAGGACAAGCCTAGATGGAGCCAACAAATTAGCACCCTGGTACATGCTTATAACTGCACCAAAAGTGATGCCACTGGATTCTCCCCTACCGCCTGATGTTTGGAAGAGAAGCTCGACTACCAGTAGATGTGTGTTTTGGGGTCTCTCCTGATGGGGTTCAAGCTGACAACTATTTACAGTATGTGCAAAAGTTAAAGGCCCAGCTAACTCATGCATCATAACTGGCTCAAACCATGGCTGCCAAAAGAAATCTGGCCAACAAAGAAAGGTATGATAAAAGGTGAAAGCACAGGAACTCCAGGAGGAGATCGGGTATTGCTAAGAAATCTGGGACTGCATGGCAAGCACAAGATTGCTGACAGATGGCACCATCTCCCTCACATTGTAGTGGGCAAACTAGATGATCTGCCAGTGTACAAAGTAAGGCCTGAGAATAATTCAAAAGATGTAAAAACAATGCATAGAAATCATTTACTGCCCATTGGACAAATCTTATTTGAGTCTGAGCCCCTGGAAGATGCCCCCTCTGGACCAGTGACTAGAGCTGCTGCTAAGAAAAGATCAAGAAAGTCTGCACCTACAGAAGCAAAGTTAAAGTGTTCCCCTCCACAAGTCCCAGTTGAGCATGACTGTCAGTCCATATCGGAAGAAAGTGAGAGTGACTTTGAATACTATCCTTCTTACGAACTGAGTCAATTGTTTCGGGCAATGCCCTAGTCAATACTGGAGATGAAGCTGGGCCTTCTGGACTGTCTAAGCCCCAGCTTCATCCCTGGAGCCAATGCTCCCAGAAAGTGAAGTGCAAAGCATCAGATCAGATGAAATGGAATCATTGTGCATGGTTGAACTGTTTGAGCTTGGGGAGGAAAATGATAGATTGGGGCAGACTGGTGATACACCAGAACAAGAAGAGTATTTTGAGTGCCCTGACAGTCCACTGCCAGTGTCCGAAAGCTCCATGCGAGCCAAATGTTGTGGACTCAGAAACTGTAACTCCTGGAGCTGAAAGTGCCCCTAGTTCTAGCCCTCTACCCCATGGAGACTCCCCTGACAAGTGAGGACAATGCTGAAAATGAGGCTCAGAGTGCAGAGACTATAACAGTTCCCTAGAAAGACTGGTCGAGCTGTAAAGCCTGTGGTGCACCTCAGTTATGATTCACTTGGGAGGCCTGTGGACTTGCCTCTCAATGTTGTCCATAAAGGAGTGTATGTGTCCCGAGCTCATTGCCCAAACTGAGCATCAGTGCTAACTCCAAGTTACTTGTGTTGGCCTCTAAGTATGGTGCCCTTGCCCCATCCAGCCCCAAGGTAACTGATAGGGAAGGGCCCCCTCTCTTCAGGTTTCATGTACAAGAGGTAATAACTTGAGTTATGGTACAATGTGTATGTAATACTGTGTAAAGAGTGACGTACTGCAATGTTTCAGAAATGTGTTCTTGGTAAAATGATATATTGACTGATGATTACATGTGCGAGCCTAATGCAAATGTATATGGTTGCAGTTGAAACTTATGGGGGTACTTGCTTGACGCGGACGTCAAGCTTTCCCAGGCCAGGAAGGGTGTAACCCCCCTGCAAATGGGGGTTCCCAAAAGACTTCCAGGAGCTTGCTTGAATGCTCCAAGCCTGAATGGTGTTTGGCATTTAAGCCATTTATCAGTGAGTGTTTTTAGAACCTCTGGTACTGTCTCTTTAAGAGCTGTCTGCTTGCAGACATAATTAGTTTGTATGGGGGACTGTGTGTTTCTTTGATTGAGTACCACTCAAGCTGCTGCCAATTCACTTCATTTTGCAGTCACTAGGAGTGCAAAGGAACCTATCTGAAAGATGTAACTGTTTGCCAGAAATTATTTAGAGTAATAATGAAATTACAGTTTGTCTAACCTGCTTTCTTTGCAGTCAGAACTGTGTCTGCTAGTTCCCCATTCTAGTTTTGAACTGCTGAACTGGACCAATCAGTGTGGGGTAAGCTAGCTCTAAAATGGTGCCTTGGACGAATCAGAACTTGACTCATAATCTGAGCCAGCCACAAGAGGATTGTATGGGCAGTGACTCTGGGAGATGTAGTTTAGACTTCAGTGCCTTTTTGGACCAACAGCAGCAGTCTATTGTGAGTGACAGCCAATCCAGTCAAGAACTGGGAGGAACTCAAAGGAAGTGCCCGGTTTTGTCGGTTGGAGTTTCAGTTGAGCTTTGGCAGTGAAGAAGGAAGGAGCCTTGTGCTTTTCAGTGTGCAGTTTTAGTCAAAAACGTGTAAGGCCCAGAGTTCGGTCTGCAGCTTGTGTAACAGCTTGTTAGGACTGAACTGTCCTGTGAAAAGAATCAAAGGATCTCTGAAGAGTAGAAACCAGGCTCACCCTGTAGAAGACTGGAGGAATTGCTGAAAATTGCACTCGGTCTGTCAGGAACTGAATCTGCTGTGTTCTCCGGTATTGTGCAGTAATTGCGATCGGGATACAGATGCAGCCTGCCTGGTATAGTGCTTTCTTTTATATGGATGTGTGAAGAGGTTTGTGTACCTCAAGTGAGCCCTGCTGACATTGAAGGACCCTATCTTATTTGGAGGTCGTGAGTACTAATTCAGGGTCGCTCCCTGTTGAATTGCCACATTAAATCCAAATGGAATTACTGTACTGCTGACTGTTTAATTCTCCTTTTCTCTGTGTGAAAGGGCCCTACCAGCTGCCACGGTTTGGACTAGCCACTAGGGCTTGGGTACCCAGGGACAGTAACTGATAGGGATAGGCCTGTGCACAGAGCCATAGGTAGATTATTAGAGTGATAAGCTAATTAACCTGATTTCCCTGTCCTTGTTATATCCCCTAAATAAATCAGAGCTGCTTGTTTCAGCAAAGTTATACTGCCTGAGGTATTTGTCTATTTAAAGTACTGTACTGTGATTGTTGCACTGTATCTCATTTCACAGGAGGTCCCAGTGCCGAACCAGACCTGGGGGTAAGTGTATACTGTGAGGTAATTCTGATATATTGTGTGGGCCACTAGTGGGAAGAAAGGGGTTGCAGTGTCCCAGAGGGCTGTGACCAAGTTAGTTTAACTATTGCAAACCCTGACCTCTGGGTGGAGGCACCCGCCATTGGATCCAGGCCCCTCAACCTGTTAGTGGCAAATCAGGCAGGGGTAGTAGCCCCTGGGATAGCGCCATCTAGGGGTTACACAATGATGGATGGTTTTCTGTTTTACAGGTTTAAAAAAAAACAAAAAAGCCAACAACAACAACGAAACAATGAGGGACAGTTTTCTATATTTCAGGTGATGACACTGGGGGGATTGGGCATCTCCAATGTCAGTGTTATGTTTGTTGGGGGGGTGCTCAGAGGGAGGGTCAGGTGGGAGAAAGCAGTTACAGGGGCTCAGCTACAGACATCGGGGGAAGATTTTCTTTGTTACAGGAAACAGATAAATAAAAACATCCTACAAGGTGGCAACACTGGGCGAAATAGGCACCCCAGTGTCAGCGTTCCTGTGGCCGAGTCAGGGGTCCGCCTGAGCCTGGCACGCCTGCTTCCTCCCTGCACTGGCCAGGAATGTGTGGTCTCTCAGTTCCCTGTCCGGTTTCTCGGAATATCCTCAGCCGGTTGGTTATCGATGGCGTTTTCGGCGTGGGAAATGCTATGGGACGTGACAAACCTCCCGGCTGGGCGAGTCTAAGAAATTGGGACCATGCCGGGCTAAAAGTCTACGCCAGGCCCTCCCTTGGCCTTCATCAGGCCAGCCGGCCATGCTTATGGCACATTCATGCCCTGTTGGGCTTCCTGACGAGGTGGTCCTCATCTCCGGCTGACCTGCAGACCGGTTAGGCAGGTGCGGACCAGGCAGGCGGTATACAGCACCTCAGACTACTTGGACATTGGAGACTGCACCAGGTCGTTGTGCCACAGTGGCTTGCACCATCGGTATGGCTAGGATATCCACCAGTGATACCCAGTACACCTTGGATGTCCCTTCTGTGGGGACCCGCCTTCTGCCCTGGAGGAAGGCCACCGAGGATCGTGAAAAGTCCAATGCCACTTTGGACTCGGTCTCATCCGCTTAGGACAAGGGCCGCAGACTGCAACTCAAAGCCCTTTCGTTCGCCTGCGTCATGCACGCCCGCCCAGCTTCATCAGGGCCAGCAGGCTCAGGCCATGCCCCAAAATTGCCTGTGGCTTCTCCAGGAAGCAGGGAGGTAAAGGCCCTGAGTCCTTTGCCAGTCCTTCTCCAAGCCTGCCTAGTGACGGTTGAGGGGTTATAACCGCCGCTCACCCCAGGTGACCTGGGGGGGCGGCTCACCACTTTCTTCCATCTGGTCCGTTCACCACAGACTGGTGGGTGTTGGAGGTGGTGGGCTGTCTCTGAGTTTTGAGCAGGCCTCACCCTTCAGAGCCGCTGCACTGGGGCCTCGGGTCCAAGTCCGCCAGCTCGCTGATGACACGCTTCCTCCCGAGAAGGAGGTGATAGAGAGGTGGCGACCCTCAAACCCGGGGTCTGTACCAGGTACTTCCCAGTTCCAAACGCTCGGGGCTGAGCCCCATTCCCACCTACACGACCTAAACAAGTTCCTACAACTTCAACCTTCAGGATGGTCACTCTGGCTCAGATAATACCATCCTTGGAACACGGCATGGTTTCTGCTTCGACCTGCAGGACGCTGTTTTTTCACGTCCCTACCATCCGGCGGCATCAGAGGTTCCTTCGCTGCGGAGGGACCTTTTGAGTTCCGCTGTGCCCTTCAGCTTATCTCCAGCTCCCAGGGTCTTCACCACATGGCAGTGACAGCATTCCTGTGGCGCCTAGGGCTGGGTTTACTTTCCCTGGATGATTGGTTGATAGCAGCCCTCCAGACAGGAGGTGGAGGGTCCAGGATCGCCCTCCAGGTTTGTTCTCCGGTGGCCTCCTCATCAAGGGCTGTTGGGGCTGTTACAGGTGATTCTTTCATGGGGCAGGCTCGGCTCTCTTGAGCCAGGCATGCCCCAGCGGACAGGGTTGAGATTCTTCCTTTGCTCAATCATTTGTTGGTCAATCGCGCCTGCCCGGACTTCCTGGCCTCCTGGGTCTCATGGCTGTACCAGCGTGGGTCTGGGGCCCGCTGGAACATGCTCTTCCAGTGGGGGCTGGTCAGTCAGTGTCCCACTGCTATCCATTGACCAGCTAGTGACGGGACCAGATGTGGAACGCTTCCAGTGGTGGACCGCCCAGTTCATCTGCAGGAGGCATCCTGCTGTCCGCCTGAGCCGATGGTCTCTATCACCGGTGTTTCGATGGGTTGGGTGCCATCTGGGAACACCGGGCGCATGCCCTGGTCCCTGAGGGAGTCCTGATACTACATCAACCTGCTGGAGCTCCCAGCGGTCCGCCTAGCCTCACCAAGCCTTGCCCGCTTCTTCGGGCCGGCGGTCCGGGGACCAGACGACAAATACCACGACCATATCTATCTAAACCGCCAGGGCGGGCTCGCCCATGCTTATGCAAGGAAGCTCCACATCTGGTCACTGGCGCAGCCTGAGGCGGATCCCAGTTATTCATGTGGCAGGAGCCCAACACCCTGGCCGGCGCCCTGTCGATAGGGGCTGCGCCCCACGAGTGGGTCTTCCTGCGGAGGTAGTACAAGATCTATTCCCATTGGGGCACACTCAGGTGGACCGTTTGCCCCAGAGAATGCGGTTGAGGTTGTTCCATGCCTGCCCCCTCAGCAGGGATCGCTGCAGGATGTCTCTGAGGCCGTGGACCCTGGCCTTCTACGCCTTTCCCTATTCTCTTGATGCACAAGGTGCTTCCTGCCAAGGAGGGACAAGGCAGGTATCTGATAGCCCCAGACTGGCCCCGCCGTACTGTACCCAGATCTCCTGCCCCAGCTCCAGGCTCTATAGCTTCCAGCTCGCCCGACCTGTTGTCAGTCAATCAGGGTAGTTTTTCATCCGGACCTTCAATCCTGTACCTGACGGCCTGGTTCCTGAGCGGTTAGAGTTCCAGGCCTTGGGTCTTTCCGACGAGGCTCAACGAGTTGAGGCCCCGCAAGGAGTCGACCAGAAACCATGCCTTAAAATGGAAGAGTTTTATTTGTGCCAGGTAAGGGCCTGGCCCTTCCTCTGCTCCTGCGCATATTTATCTTTGGTCCCTTCTCAGCAAGGGCTTGGTTCGTGACCCTTAAGGTTACCTGGCAGCCATCTCTCTTACCAGGCGGCCGGTACAGTGTGTGGCGAGGAGAAGGTGTCGGCGCTTTCTGGGGCCTTGACACATTCCTCGGTCTGAGAACCCACCCATGGGATCTACTGCTGGTACTGCAGCTCATGGGGCGCCATTGAACCAATGCAGGTGTGAACCTCTCACCTGTCGTGGAAGACCGCCTGTTATGTCATTACCAGCCAGAAGGCTGGGAGAGCTCCAGTTGTTGATCTCCTTACCTGGTTTTCTGGGGACAATTTGTCCTGCGTACCGAGATTGCTGGAAGGTGTGGGTTTCACTTTCAACTGGTGTTGACTTGCTAGTTCCCCCCAACACACCGGAGGTCAACAGGCCCATACTGACCCTAGAAGGCGCCGCCATGTAAGGAGCGCACGTTGAAATTGGAGAGGTTCACCAGCTGTTTGTCACTACGCGAAGCTAACCTGCAGACCTGCAGCCAAGGGGTTTATAGGTGGGTCACCTCCGCATAGATCTCCTAAGTTGGCGGCAGGAGCCCCAGAGGATAAGAGCCTCCTACCTGGCCATATTGTTGCATCGGGCTGCTCTAGGACATCCTCATTCAGGAAATCTGCAGGCTGCTGCCAAGTTACACACCTCATCACCATTACATCACCTTGAGTCGCCGGGCTGCTGATTTTGGGGCCCTGCCCAGCGTCTCATTCTTATAGGTGCGCTTCTCTTCCTCCCAGAGAATCCAGTGAGTCTTAGAGTGTGGATGAACATATCCATGTCCTAGAAATACAGGTTACTCACCTGTACAGGAGTTCTAGGAATGGTATATGTTGTTCATCCAATGACCCATCCTGACCTCCCTGGCTTCACGCACAGCCTGAGCTCTGCGGCTAGATCTGGCATCATGGGGGAGCCGAGAGTTTTACCACCGGGTGGGTGGGAGAGCCAGCTTGGCACCTTCCGCAAGATTTAAAGCGCAAGGATACCCGCCAGACAGTGTGGATGAACAAATACCATTCGAACTCCGTTATGTGAGTAACCTGTATATTTTATCTATCTTCAAATTTATTTGTCTTCCACTGTATAGTGTGTGTGTGTGTGTGTGTATACACATGTATATATTATATGTTTATAAATGGCAAGAAAAATCTAGAATCTTACATTGAGAGATCAGTGACATATGTAACCCCTAGGTGGTGCTATCCCATGTTACTACCCTTGCCTGCTTGGCTTGTGCAGGTTAAGGGGCCTGGGTAATGAACGGGTGCCCACCGGGAGGTGGGGGTTGTTATTGGTCTAGCTGACCTGTACAGCCCTCTGGGACACTGTAACTCTCTCTTTCTAGTGGCCTGAATAATATACACAATTACTTACAATGACCCTATTCACCAGGTAATTACCCACACTTACACTTACTACTAGGCTGGTCTTCTAGCTTGACCCTGGGACCCCAAAACAAGGTTACACAGCAATAACAACAGTGCTTGGCAAACTGAACCATGTCAGGTTAAATGCAAGCAAAGTTAAATTGATTATTCAAGGGACTTGAACAATGGAGGGCATACCAGTGGAGTTGCTTAAAGCCATAGTAATCAGACAGTATGGCTGCAGTTCAGAGTCCCTACAGTCACACACCTGGTACCTAGATAGAAAATGGTGGGCTAGCTTTGGAAATTGTGCTGGTTGGGGCCATGATGAAGAAAGCAACATGCACAACACACACTGTTTGTAATCTGCTTGAGGCTCAGTTCTGAAAGAAAGGCACAAGACAATCAGTGACAACACTTTAGATTTAGCTGTTGTTGCAGGAGCTACCTGATGTTTAGTCGTGATACCTAACATTGGACACAGGCAGGATGTGAAATCGAGACTGCAGGCTGTTGAGCTGGAATGCCCGGAGAAGCAGGGCCCAATAATCACAGAGGCTGCTCCTGTTCAAGGTGTTGAATAGGGCTGATCCTGTCGGGTCTCTGTCGATGACTTTCTTGGTAGTAGGTATTCTGGCTGGGCCAGTAGCAGGGCCCAGGCAATGCAGAAATGGATACGGATTAGTCCGGCGGATACAACTCCAGCAAGTAAAACATGTTAGATACTACAGTGGGAACCAAATCACGATTCCACTATAAGCACACAGTGCATTGGCTGTAAGGAAATTCCACTGTACCAGGCAATGGCCTTGTCAACTACAGCGCTGCACAACCTAAGAGTTCAGAGGTTGTTGCAGTCCCGACAGGCCGATCCCATCAGCAAATTCGTGATCTTCAGGTTAAAGCCTGGTCACACCAGGCTTAATTTGCCTCCAAATTGGATTCAGTCTGAAAAATACAAGTTCCTCTCAGAACAGAGGCAGGCATGCAGGCCAAACTCAGGCTTCCACAGCCTTCACTGAACCACTATGGAGTGCCCCAACTATCTCAAGCTGTTACTCTTCATCAACCAGATTCAACCTAAACTGCAAGCAGTGTGGAACTTCTTAAGATCCAAAAGGTTCAGTTGTTCTCTCTGTCAGTCACAACAAGGGCTCCCTCCAGGTTATTTTAGGGCCAAAGTTAAAACTATAATTCACAAGTTTTGTTCCACTCAAGCCCCTGTAGGCAGGTTCCATTTAGAGTCCCAATGTACTTATTGCCCATTCTGGGGTCCAGGACCAAGATGGTGGAAACAAACAGAACTGTCCATGCAGATAATTCAAGTTAGAACACACTGCAATATTATTACTACCTAATAAATGATCAGCAAACAAGCATTTCTAACAGAGCTCCCTAGATTAATTATGACTGCAATCCATGCAGTTTTTAAAGACAGTATACAGAGGCTATGCAGGCACTTTAGCAATACATTTAAACCGTTAAACACAGAACACCAGCCTGGCAGTGAGCATTAGGCAAGCTCATGAAGATTTTTCGAACCCCCATTTGTGGGGGTTGTTCCTTCCTGCCTGGAGAATACTAGTATCCGCTCAAGTCTGTACCATCATGCATCAGTCAACATAAACTTATTACTTTACTATATATTCACTACATCATGATACTATATCATATGACAATAACTTTGCATGTTTCACAGGTAATACTGATTCCATTATGATTAGTATATGTGACATCACAATATTGATTCATGTTATAACTTCCTGTACATTAAACAATGTGAGGAGGCCATTCCCTATCAGCTAACTTAGTTGATGGGCAGGGCACCATACTGAGAAGAAGAACAATCAACTTGAATTGGCATTAAGCCTGTAGTGAGCTGTGAAATATAAACTGCTTAGCCCCACATTGAGAGGAAAATCCACTGGCCTCTGGGAGAATCATAACTGAAGCGCTAATACTGGCTTTTGACAGCTTGGCCAGTCTTTCTGGGGAACAGCCACAGTCTCTGTACTTTCAGCACTAACTTTGGAGCTTTCATCATTTGTGAGGGGTGCCTCTATACGGATGGGAATGTCAAACTGGGAGCACTGTCAGCCCCTTGCTCTGTTTCCACAACACTTAGTTCATTTAGAGAAGGTTCTGGCACAGTTACGCTTTGTGGCACTGAAGGGGCTGTGAGCACTCCTCATATTATTGTTCAAGTTCTGTGTCACTCAGGAGACTCAGACCATCATCCCCTCTTCGGCAATTCACAGTTCCACAAAACACAGAGTCCACAACCTCAGATGTGATGCTTGCACCTCACTTTAAGGGAGAGCATTGGCTCCAAGGAAGAAGCTAGTTAGCAGTCCAGAGCGCCCAGCTTCATGCCCACACTAGTCTTGTGGGGTTACCCTTTGAAACAGCTAACTCAATTCATAGGGAGGGGCACAGGCATTGTCATACTACTATTGTCAGAGGTGGACTGAGTCACTATCATTCTGGGCCTGCTGGGGAAACCTTAACTCTGTAACTACTGAGGTAGGTTGACGCCTCTTTGCAGCAGCATGAGTCACCGGCCTAGGGAGGCAATGTCTGCTGGCTCAGTTTCAGTAATAACTTTCACGATGGGCAACAAGTGGTTACGTGCATGGTCTTGACAGCTTTGGAGTTCTTCTCTATGTGATCTTTGTATACTGGTAGATCATCCAACTTTCCAACTACTACTTGAGGAAGATGGTGCCACCTACCAGCAATTTTGTGTTGCCATGTAGTCCTAAATTGTATAACAACACACGGTCTCCTGGCCGTGAGTTTTGAGCCTTTACTTTTTGTTGTTCTCTCTTGTTGGTAGATTTCTTTAGCAGCCATTGTCCAGGCCAGTTGATATGCATGGTTCAATTGAGCTTGTTTCTGCACATACTGCAGGCAGTTTTCAGCTTGGACCCCATCTGGAGAGACCCCAAAACAGATATCAATTGGCAGGCGGGCTCCTCCCAAATATGAGTGGTAGAAGAAGAACCCAGTAGCGTCATTTTGGTACAATTACTACATGTACCAAGGTGCCTTCATCTGCTGGCTCCACTTATGCTTGTCTTTTGGGTGGAGAATACTTATGTCTAGAAGGGTGCAATTAAAATGTTCTGTGGTTAGTGTCCCCTGCACGGGTGATGAGATTGGTTCTTGACTTCCGCTTCCCACAGAGAGAACATTTTGATTAGCCGACTTTCAAAGTCTCTGCCATTGGTCAAGAGTGGATCCGGCTGGGGGCACCATAGTGGACAAAGACATTTTCCATCTAGCACCTTTGCCCGTAGTGGCCTTTTGACCTTTAGTTGTAAAAGCTTGCGATACCGTGTAGAAAATGATCCGTAACCACTAACACATTGCCAATATCCTGCTGATCAGGTTCTAAACACAAAAAGTCTATGCAGACCAGTTCCATGGGGGTGCTGGTGATAATACTTGACAAGGGGGCAGCTGAGGTATGGCTTTCCTTTGCAGGGCAATGACTGCAGGTCTTTACATGGTGCTTAACATCGCCCCCATCTTGGGCCAGTAGAATCAAGATCGTACCAGGTCAAGAGTTCTGTCAATACCGAGGTGCCCCATGTGATTGTGGAGGGACCTCAGTACCAAATCTTTAAAGGCCATGGGCAGGACCAATTGTTGCTTGTTCACTTTGACCACTGCGTATCCACTGTCTCTCTGTATAACAGCTGATTGTGTAACTTCAACCTGGGGCCTTCTTTAAACAATAGGGCAGTTCGTGAAGTCAGGGGAACTCAACTGGGACACATCTGTCCCCTCACGCAGGGTATCAAGTGCTGGCTGAATCATAGGATCTTGGGATTGAGCCCACTGGATGCTGTCATTGTCAAATTGAGGTAGTGCACCAATATCTAGAGCAGAGAAATGGCAATAGGCAGCCAGTATGCAGGTATCGGGAGAGCCCAATGTAACCCCCCTGCAAATGGGGGTTCCCAAAGACTTCCAGGAGCTTGCTTGAATGCTCCAAGCCTGAATGGTGTTTGCATTTAAGCCATTTATCAGTGAGTGTTTTTTAAACTCTGTGGCACTGTCTTTTTAAGAGCTGTCTGCTTGCAGACATAATTAGTTTGTATGGGGGACTGTGTTTTTGATTGAGTACCACTCAAGCTGCCAATTCATTCATTTTTGCAGTCACTAGGAGTGCAAAGGAACCTATCTGAAAGATGTAACTGTTTGCCAGAAATTATTTAGAGTAATAATGAAATTACAGTTTGTCTAACCTGCTCTTTGCAGTCAGAACTGTGTTCGTTAGTTCCCATTCTAGTTTTGAACTGCTGAACTGGACCAACTCAGTGTGGGGTAAGCTAGCTCTAAAATGGTGCCTTGGACGAATCAGAACTTGACTCATAATCTGAGCCAGCCACAAGAGGATTGTATGGGCAGTGACTCTGGGAGATGTAGTTTAGACTTCAGTGCCTTTTGGACCAACAGCAGCAGTCTATTGTGGTGACAGCCAATCCAGTCAAGAACTGGGAGGAACTCAAAGGAAGTGCTGTTTGTCGGTTGGAGTTTCAGTTGAGCTTTGGCAGTGAAGAAGGAAGGAGCCTCGTGCTTTTTCAGTGTTTTTTAGTCAAAAAGCGTGTAAGGCCCAGTTCCGTCTGCAGCTTGTGTAACAGCTTGTTAGGACTGAATCTGTCCTGTGAAAAGAATCAAAGGATCTCTGAAGAGTAGAAACCAGGCTCACCCTGTAGAAGACTGGAGGAATTGCTGAAATTGTACCTCGGTTCTGTCGAGGACTGAATCTGCTGTGTGTCTCCGGGAATTGTGCAGTAATTGCGACGGGATACAGATGCAGCCTGCCTGGTATAGGTGCTTTCTTTATATGGATGTGTGAAGAGAAGTTTGTGTACCTTTCAAGTGAGCCCTGCTGACATTGAAGGACCTATTCAGGTTTTGAGGTCGTGAGTACTAATTCAGGGTCGCTTCCCCGTTGAATTGCCACATTAAATCCAAATGGAATTACTGTACTGTTGACTGTTTAATTCTCCTTTTCTCTGGTGAAAGGGCCCCTACCAGCTGCCACGGTTTTGACTAGCTACTAGGGCTTGGGTACCTAGGGACAGTAACTGATAGGGATAGGCCTGTGCAGAGAGCCTTAGGTAGATTATTAGGTGATAAGCTAATTAACCTGATTTCCCCTGTCCTTGTTATATCCCCCTAAATAAATCATGTGAGCTGCTTGTTTCATCAAAGTTATACTGCCTGAGGTATTTGTCTATGTTAAAGTACTGTACTGTGATTGTTGCACTGTATCTCATTTCACAGGAGTCTCAGTGCCGAACCAGACCTGGGAGTAGTATACTGTGAAGATGAATTCTGATATATTGTGTGGGCCACTGAGTAGGAAGAAAGGGGGTTGCAGTGTCCCAGAGGGCTGCAATGACCAAGTTAGTTTAACCATTGCAACCCTGACCTCTGGGTGGAGGCACCTGTCATTGATCCAGGCCCCTCAACCTGTTAGTGGCAAATCAGGGGTAGTAGCCCCTGGGATAGCGCCATCTAGGGTTACATCTTGAGGCTCACCGCTGGGATTGTGTGTCCCTAGTGGCCATCTTCACGAACCACTGTTAAGAAAAAATGGGTACCCGACAGAAGTGGCTGTGCACCGCTGGTGGAGTGGTGTACTGGGGAGGAGATCGACCCCAAAATGCTATGCTTATCCTGGACATCCCCGTGTATCAATACGACACTGTGCAGGGAGTACTCTCCAAGGTGGAAGGTTTACAAACCCTGTGGTGGTGGGGTCGGCATGCTAATCTGCTTACCCACACTTTCCTGGCCCTAGTAGAGTTTAAGGATCCCATAGATAGCTCCAAAGTGCCACAGACCATTGCATCCCCAGAGGGAGCTCCTCACTGCTTGGAGAGATAACTATGGACAGTAAAGACCTGGGGGAATCAGCCTCACCACTATCTGAAACTTTTGAGGAGAAATTTGCTGAATGGTTGCTGGGAGAGGGGAAACTGTGGAGGACTTGAAGAAACTATTCTGCCACCTGGGGTGTTCCTCCCCAACACCCTCTCCTGCTCCAGTGCCCGCATGGTGGCTGAACCAATGCAGACTCCTATTTCTGCACCTGCCATTAGTCACTTCTCTTACCGAGGTTGAGGATCTTATCTGGCACCTCCCCACCCCCAAGGGGAGGATGACTGGGAGACCTGGATAGACTATGTTGCCCCCAAGTGCTAGAATAGGCAATGCTCGGAAGGCTTAAAAGGAAGAGGTTAGTGAGAGCCCGGGTCCCTGCTCCCTGGCTACCATCCGTGCTAAACGGGCCAGTAACCCTGAAGCGACTGCACAGGCTCATCTTGAGGCCTTGAGAATGTGTGTATGGGAGCCCAGATTCTGATGAGGACCTATGGTGAGAGTAAGAAATGCACAATAGTACCAAGGGGAGTTGTTGTCTGTGTATGTCTCGCTGGAAAATTGTTGCAAGAATGCTCAGAAGGAGGTAGTTTGCCAGCGATTGAACTGGACCAACTGACTGGACAGAATCCTTAAGTCTGCCCCTTTCTCAGAACTGCTGTTGCTTCAGTTACGCCTGGCAAATCGACTGGAATCCTCACCTCCTATGATGAGTTAATGAGAGAAATTGAGTTGAGAGAAGGCTACCGGAGGTGTACCTGCACCAACAGCTGCGGCTAATGACCCGAAAGTGACTGAGGGTGACCCATCAAGTGAAGTTCAGGGGCAGAGGTTGAAGTCAATGAGTGCTCTGACAAGGAAAGATATGCCACAATGGGGCGAACTGTTGAGAGAGATCCGGAATTAAAAACAGTCCTTTATGAAGGCCACGCCTGCAAGTACGGGCCCTGACCTATATCCGACTGCATCTGCTATGGGGGTGGTACCCACCCATGTATCTCCTGCTGATAACTGCTCCAAACTCAATTCCTTGACCATGGAAGTGGAGAAACTGACGAGATGTCTCCAAATGCTTATCACGCCGAAGACAGAGATGGCACCCAGGTTTCCAGTTAGTAATACCCCTCCCTGGCTCCCAGTGTGGCGCCTCGCCAGCTCAACTCAGAAAGTATGTTTTGCTATAATTGTGGGAAAGATGGGCACATGAAAAGGGAATGCCAGTCCCCAAAAGACACTGACAAAGTTGCATATAGGCTACAAGGAGAGCTTGGAGAACAAATCAGTGGTTAAGAGGTGCACATGATCCCAGTGAGGGCACCAAAAATGCTAATTCACGTCCTTTTGTGGCAAGGTCAGTTGCCCAGGCTCCCACTACCGCCTCCAGACTGGTCCAGAATAGTGGGTCCCTCCATGAGACTCACTGTAAAGGTGAATGGAGTGTCTCAAGAGAGCTGTATTAGACAGTGGCCCCAAAGTGACAATTATGTTCCAGGATTGGTATCAAGCATTTGTCAGACGCACCACAACCATTAGAAGGACTGCATGTATGGGTGAGTGAGAAGGCTACCCCTATTCGGTATATCCGAATTTGGCTGTCTTTCCACCTCCGTGGCTGGAGTGGCCTGAACAAGTAGAGACCCTAGCCTTAGTGTGTCCCCCACTGGACTGTATGATGGTGTCCCTTTGTTGATTGGAACAAATGCTCAT
Organism: Neoceratodus forsteri; assembly: GCA_016271365.2. Taxonomy (NCBI): domain Eukaryota; kingdom Metazoa; phylum Chordata; order Ceratodontiformes; family Ceratodontidae; genus Neoceratodus; species Neoceratodus forsteri. The sequence continues at coordinate 359,630,925 of CM028137.1, forward strand.
ATGTTCGAAGGCTGGCAGTTGTGTTATGAAAAACAGGGGTCAAAGACTAGTAGAGCTTTAAGAGTTCCGGCTTTAATTAAGAAGGCCTATGAGGCACAGAGAGATGCTGAAAAACAGAACCAGAGGAACCGTCAGAATTGTATGGAAGAAGGATCCTGAGTCTCTGATCCTGGCGCCAAATGCCCAGTGTACCCACAGGAGAGGTCCGTATCAGAAAGGATGTTAAGAATAAAATATTAATGTTGGATGCACCAGGCGATGGAAAATTGCCAGAGGGACTGCTGGTCGAGTTAGTATTTTGCCCGCTAGAGCCCATGCTTATGCCAGAAGGGTAATGGTCCAAGTTCATAATGTGTCTGAAAGAGACATTCGAGTAAACAGAGGTTGCATCCTGGCTAATGTGCATTGTGCAGACACTGCAGTGCTACCCAGCAGCAAGAGTTTAAGGAAGAATGACAGAGTAACGCCTGACTTGTTTGATTTCGCGCACTCGCTGCCAGCTGAATGGAAAGTGAGGATCAGTGAGAAGCTTGCCCAGAGAGACCAGGTGTTTTCTTTAAAGGAATGGGATGTAGGATGCGTGCAAGAGCTGAGCACAATATCCGCTGCATGACGAAAGACCATTTCGTGAGAGGTCTCGACGCCTGGCACCTGCTGACATAGATGATGTGAGACGGCATCTGCAAGAGATGTTAGCTGCTGGTGTAATACAAGAATCCAGAAGCCCTTATGCTTCCCCATTGTGGTAGTGAGGAAAAGAATGGAACAGTAAGGATGTGTGGATTATCGCACCTTAAACCGGGCGGACTATCCCTGATCAGTACACAATGCCCCGCATTCAGGATGCTTTGGACTGCCTAACGGAGCAAGTGGTGTCTCTGTGCTGGATCTCCCGCAGTGGGTACTACCAGATCCCGATGGCCCCAGAGGACCGTGGAGAAGACGGCCTTTATCTGTCCGCTACTTTATGAATTCATGAGGATGCCTCAGTGATTTCAGGTGCCCCAGCCACTTTTCAACGATTGATGGAGCGCAGTGGGGACATGAACTTACTAGAGTGCCTGGTATACCTAGATGATGTTATTGTGTTTGGCAGCTCACTGGAGGAACATGAGAGCAGATTATTTAAGGTATTGGACCGACTGGAGGACTTTGGCCTTAAACTGTCATTGATAAGTGTCAATTCTTTCAAACATCAGAAAGTATGTGGACACATAGTATCCACCGAGGAATAGAGACCAATCAGGAAAGTTGAGGCCTTGACCACCTGGCCACAGCCCAAAAATCTAAAAAGAACTGCAAAGATTCCTGGGATTCTGTGGTTATTATCGGCGCCTATCAAGGACTATTCAAGAGTGATCCGCCTTTACTTAACCTTACTCAAGGGTATCCCCCAACCCACAAAAATACCAAAAGTCAGCTCCCTCAAGACTGAAAGAGTGTATTTTCATCCGAGTGAAGTATTTGGGCCCGCTGGACTCCTTGATTGTGAGACTGCTTTTCATGAGATCATATATCAACTTACCCATGCTCCAGTGCTGGCCATGCCGATCCAAGAAAACCTTCGTCCTGCACACTGATGCTAGCTTGCAAGGGTTGGGGCTGTGTTACCAAGAGCACGAGAATGGCCTGAGACCAGTGGCCTTTGCCAGTAGAAGCCTGACCCCATCCGAAAAGAACTATCCTGTACATAAGTTAGAGTTCCTAGCTTTGAAGTGGCTAGTGTTGACCAATTCCATGAGTACTTGTATGGGGCTAAAATACTAAAAACTGACAATAATCCTTTGACCTATGTGCAGACCTCAGCTAAGTTGGATGCCACTGGCCATAGGTGGCTTTCTGCATTATCTACATATGACTATGCTCTCGAATGAGCAGGTCTGAACCACATAGATGCTGATGCTCTCTCCCGAGGCCTGTTCCCCAGAATGATTGGGTCCGATTGGCAGAACCTGACATTCGGCACTCTGCCGAAGTTTGACAGGGAGGAACAATGTCCACGGACGCAGTGGACTGCATGGTGGATTGCTTTGGGAGCCTCTGAGAATTGCATACCCTGCTTATTGCCACTTTTCTTCAATAGACATTGGTGCACTGCCTCAGCTGGACAATGACAGTATTCGCGGGCTCAATCCCGCGATCCCATGATCAAAGCAGCTTTAGAAGCCCTCTATGCAGGAAAAGATGTGTCCAAATTACGCCCACTGATTTGAGAACTGCACTGTTATACAAAGAAGGTCCTAGTTGAAACTGATCAATAAACTGTTATACAGAGAAACAGTAGACAGAGGGGACAAGTAGACAAACAACAACTAGTGCTGCCCACTGCCTTCGAGACTCAGTACTGAGGTCCTTGCACAACCACATGGGGCACCTTGGTATAGACAGAACACTTGACTTGGTGAGATCCAGATTCTATTGGCCTAAGATGGGGGCTGATGTGGAGCAACACATTCGAACTTGTAGTCGCTAGCTTACAGAGGAAAGCTTTGCCTCAGAGGGCTGCCCCTTGTTAACATCACCACCAGTGCACCCATGGAGCTGGTCTGTATTGATTTTCTGAGTTTGGAGTCAGATCAAAGAAATATCAGTAATGTGCTGGTGGTCACTGACCATTTCATGAGATATGCCCAAGCTTTCCCCACCAAAGACCAGAAAGCATCCACTGTGGCCAAAGTACTTGTAGAAAACTTTTTGTTCACTATGGGGCTCCACAAAGAATCCATTCTGATCAAGGAGAGACTTTGAGAGTCGCCTGATCAAAGAGATGCTTTCTCTGTGGGAGTGCAAGTCCAGAACCACTCCTTACCACCTCAGGGGGACCCACAGCCTGAACGCTTCAACCGCGACTTTGCTAGATATGCTAGGACCTCTGCACCCAAAGGACAAGCCTAGATGGAGCCAACAAATTAGCACCTGGTACATGCTTATAACTGCACCAAAAGTGATGCCACTGGATTCTCCCCTACCTCCTGATGTTTGGAAGAGAAGCTCGACTACCAGTAGATGTGTGTTTTGGGGTCTCTCCTGATGGGGTTCAAGCTGACAACTATTTACAGTATGTGCAAAAGTTAAAGGCCCAGCTAACTCATGCGTCATAACTGGCTCAAACCATGGCTGCCAAAAGAAATCTGGCCAACAAAGAAAGGTATGATAAAAGGTGAAAGCACAGGAACTCCAGGAGGGAGATCGGGTATTGCTAAGAAATCTGGGACTGCATGGCAAGCACAAGATTGCTTGACAGATGGCACCATCTCCCTCACATTGTAGTGGGCAAACTAGATGATCTGCCAGTGTACAAAGTAAGGCCTGAGAATAATTCAAAAGATGTAAAACAATGCATAGAAATCATTTACGCCCATTGGACAAATCTTATTTGAGTCTGAGCCCCTGGAAGATGCCCCTCTGGACCAGTGACTAGAGCTGCTGCTAAGAAAAGATCAAGAAAGTCTGCACCTACAGAAGCAAAGTTAAAGTGTTCCTCCACAAGTCCCAGTTGAGCATGACTGTCAGTCCATATCGGAAGAAAGTGAGATGACTTTGAATACTATCCTTCTTACGAACTGAGTCAATTGTTTCGGGCAATGCCCTAGTCAATACTGGAGATGAAGCTGGGCCTTCTGACTGTCTAAGCCTCAGCTTCATCCCTGGAGCCAATGCTCCCAGAAAGTGAAGTGCAAAGCATCAGATCAGATGAAATGGAATCATTGTGCATGGTTGAACTGTTTGAGCTTTGGGAGGAAAATGATAGATTGGGGCAGACTGGTGATACACCAGAACAAGAAGAGTATTTTGAGTGCCCTGACAGTCCACTGCCAGTGTCCGAAAGCTTCCATGCGAGCCAAATGTTGTGGACTCAGAAACTGTAACTCCTGGAGCTGAAAGTGCCCCAAGTTCCTAGCCTCTCTACCCCATGGAGACTCCCTGACAAGTGAGGACAATGCTGAAAATGAGGCTCAGAGTGCAGAGACTATAACAGTTCCCCTAGAAAGACTGGTCGAGCTGTAAAGCCTGTGGTGCACCTCAGTTATGATTCACTTGGGAGGCCTGTGGACTTGCCTCTCAATGTTGTCCATAAAGGAGTGTATGTGTCCCCGAGCTCATTGCCCAAACTGAGCATCAGTGCTAACTCAAGTTACTTGTGTTGGCCTTCTATATGGTGCCCTTGCCCCATCCAGCCCCAAGGTAACTGATAGGGAAGGGCCCCTCTCTTCAGGTTTCATGTACAAGAGGTAATAACTTGAGTTATGGTACAATGTGTATGTAATACTGTGTAAAGAGGACGTACTGCAATGTTTCAGAAATGTGTTCTTGGTAAAATGATATATTGACTGATGATTACATGTGCGAGCCTAATGCAAATGTATATGGTTGCAGTTGAAACTTATGGGGTACTTGCTTGACGCGGACGTAAAGCTTTCCCAGGCCAGGAAGGGTGTAACCCCCCTGCAAATGGGGGTTCCCAAAAGACTTCCAGGAGCTTGCTTGAATGCTCCAAGCCTGAATGGTGTTTGGCATTTAAGCCATTTATCAGTGAGTGTTTTTAGAACCTCTGGTACTGTCTCTTTAAGAGCTGTCTGCTTGCAGACATAATTAGTTTGTATGGGGACTGTGTGTTTCTTTGATTGAGTACCACTCAAGCTGCTGCCAATTCACTTCATTTTGCAGTCACTAGGAGTGCAAAGGAACCTATCTGAAAGATGTAACTGTTTGCCAGAAATTATTTAGAGTAATAATGAAATTACAGTTTGTCTAACCTGCTTTCTTTGCAGTCAGAACTGTGTCTGCTAGTTCCCCATTCTAGTTTTGAACTGCTGAACTGGACCAATCAGTGTGGGGTAAGCTAGCTCTAAAATGGTGCCTTGGACGAATCAGAACTTGGACTCATAATCTGAGCCAGCCACAAGAGGATTGTATGGGCAGTGACTCTGGGAGATGTAGTTTAGACTTCAGTGCCTTTTTGGACCAACAGCAGCAGTCTATTGTGAGTGACAGCCAATCCAGTCAAGAACTGGGAGGAACTCAAAGGAAGTGCCCGGTTTTGTCGGTTGGAGTTTCAGTTGAGCTTTGGCAGTGAAGAAGGAAGGCCCTGTGTGCTTTTCAGTGTGCAGTTTTAGTCAACGTGTGTGTAAGGCCCAGAGTTCGGTCTGCAGCTTGTGTAACAGCTTGTTAGGACTGAACTCGTCCTGTGAAAAGAATCAAAGGATCTCTGAAGAGTAGAAACCAGGCTCACCCTGTAGAAGACTGGAGGAATTGCTGAAAATTGCACTCGGTCTGTCAGGAACTGAATCTGCTGTGTGTTCTCCGGTATTGTGCAGTAATTGCGATCGGGATACAGATGCAGCCTGCCTGGTATAGTGCTTTCTTTTATATGGATGTGTGAAGAGGTTTGTACCTCAAGTGAGCCCTGCTGACATTGAAGGACCCTATCTTATTTGGAGGTCGTGAGTACTAATTCAGGGTCGCTCCCTGTTGAATTGCCACATTAAATCCAAATGGAATTACTGTACTGCTGACTGTTTAATTCTCCTTTTCTCTGTGTGAAAGGGCCCTACCAGCTGCCACGGTTTGACTAGCCACTAGGGCTTGGGTACCCAGGGACAGTAACTGATAGGGATAGGCCTGTGCACAGAGCCATAGGTAGATTATTAGAGTGATAAGCTAATTAACCTGATTTCCCTGTCCTTGTTATATCCCCTAAATAAATCAGAGCTGCTTGTTTCAGCAAAGTTATACTGCCTGAGGTATTTGTCTATGTTAAAGTACTGTACTGTGATTGTTGCACTGTATCTCATTTCACAGGAGGTCCCAGTGCGGAACCAGACCTGGGGGTAAGTGTATACTGTGAAGGTAATTCTGATATATTGTGTGGGCCACTAGTGGAAGAAAGGGGTTGCAGTGTCCCAGAGGGCTGTGACCAAGTTAGTTTAACTATTGCAAACCCTGACCTCTGGGTGGAGGCACCCGCCATTGGATCCAGGCCCCTCAACCTGTTAGTGGCAAATCAGGCAGGGGTAGTAGCCCCTGGGATAGCGCCATCTAGGGGTTACACAATGATGGATGGTTTTCTGTTTTACAGGTTTAAAAAAAAACAAAAAAGCCAACAACAACAACGAAACAATGAGGGACAGTTTTCTATATTTCAGGTGATGACACTGGGGGGATTGGGCATCTCCAATGTCAGTGTTATGTTTGTTGGGGGTGCTCAGAGGGAGGGTCAGGTGGGAGAAAGCAGTTACAGGGCTCAGCTACAGACATCGGGGGAAGATTTTCTTTGTTACAGGAAACAGATAAATAAAAACATCCTACAAGGTGGCAACACTGGGCGAAATGGGCACCCCCAGTGTCAGCGTTCTGTTTTGGGGGGGGTAAGGCGGTGGGTACTGAAAGTGAGGGCTGAGGGGGGGCAGTTATGGGGGAGAACAGAACCAGACATCAGCAGCCGTGTTTTTTTTTTTTTTTTTACAAGATTAAAAATGACAGGCTCTTTTGAAAGCCGCTCAGCTGTTTGCTGATGGCTTCATGCAAATCAAATGATTGAAGCCCTCTCTGATTGGAGCGGCTTTGGTCCTTTGAAATACACAAAGTTTCAGCCCACCAAGCAGAGAGCGATGCCAGGACCACAGCCCACAGTCATTGGTGTAGACTGCTGAGCCCTTTCTTTTGTGAATTGCAATGGGCTCAGCAATGATGCCCCCCCCCCCAAAATCCCTATCATTGCCATTAAACGTTGTGTGCCAAGCACAGCCAGCATAAAAGCAATTGAGAAAGAGTCCCATGTATTACAAAAAAACAACACATGGGACTCTGTTATGGTGCTGGTAACACAGTCTTGGGATCTCATGACAACATAAACCTCTCGAGCTTTGCTCTCGAGGTTTATGATGTCATGGAATCCCTCAATGGTATTACAAAATCATAACCAATAAGAGTCTCATATGCTATTCTATTTGTATTTAACTTTTAGAAAAGGTATTCGCAGCAGTACAACATACAAAACAACATTCAAAAATGTCATAAAATGCAGTAACTCTGCTTACGTTACTGATGACGGCCACATGGCTGATCACCTCCAGGATGTTGAACCAGATTCCGATGTCCTATGCCCGCTCTGCCACGGGACGTCGACACTCACACACAAACTTATGGGCATCAAGTCGGATTTCTATCCAGTTGTTGAGCAAGGCAAAGAGTGGTGCAAGTGGGCAGGCAGCCACGAAAATGGTGATAAACCCAAACTGGATTACTGCAATGAGGTAGGGGGAGATAAAAAGTGAATTTTAAAATGGGTATAAAAATTGTGAAACCTGATTGGCTGAGGGCCATCTTTACCAGTGCTGTTATCTCAGTACAACAGAACTGGATAAAGATCCAGCAGCTTCTTTACACTAAAATCAATACTAACCACATATCCCTGATTGCCGTCACAAACATGGCTGTCACCTTTATTTACTAAAAACCTTCAACTAGGCTCTAAAAATAAAACAGCCTTAAATTTAAAAAATAATAATTACAAATATTATTTGCCCTCATAATTTACTTCTTACACACATACATAAATTTAAAAAAGGAAATACCACAGTACTTAACAATTTTAATTTTGGGCGTTTCTTTGCTGAACATGAAAAATCCCCCTCCTTTCCGAACTTGCTTACCAGGAAAATTTCTGCTGCTAAACCTGCAACAGATAAAACAAAATCCTTGGTTCCATCTGAGGCCTTCCACTGTGTGATTGTGGGGGTCAGCATTCTGCCCGTAGAACTGAGCAGATTTGAATTCTTGTATTCCATCCACAGTAAACATTCCGTTTCTGGAATGTATGTTAGTACCACCACAGAGACCACTCTTACGCTAGTAAGAGTATTCTTATGTGCATGCATAGGGTATGAGAACTGCAAACTGAAAGTGAGCAGCTCTGATACCCTAAGAATGTGAGTGAGACCACTCTTACAAGCGTAAGAGTGGTCTCTGTGGTGATATTAATGTATTATTGATTGGGCTTGATCAATTATATATATATTTTTTAAAACTGTCCCAGAATGTGCCTGTTTCCAGTGCCTCTGGATGTGACACACTCTTCAGAGAATAAGAGAGTCTCACACACAGAGGAAAGGAGTGCTATGATTGGTCAGGAACGCTCCATTGATCAAATATGTAGGACAGACCGAAAAGAAACCAGGTGGGGAAAAGGGAGGGAATAGTGTAAAGATGAAGAAAAAAAGATGAGAAAATAGGTAAATGGGAGTGGGCTGGGGAAAATAGAGGGCTTAAGGGGTAATTAAAAATAAATGTATTTTGCTGTGCATAGTATTTGTTTTTTGTATTATCTATTTTTCCGCCCCCGTGCTCGCTGGTCCTCCACTCCTTCAGGCTCTGACAAGTTCCCCCCTGACCTCTTCTGTCCTTGCCCAGCCCTCCTCTAGTCCCCAGATCGCAGCCGACCCCTGGGATATCCCGGTGTATCCCTTCACCGGGTGGGTCCCTCACCTCCGAGGGGGAAGGCACCGGGGGGAGGGTAGCCCCAGCACATCCGTCTAGGGCCCGGGGGTGCTGCTTTTCTGTTGGGGGTAGTGTAGTGACATCACGGCATAAGCCGACGTCCGCTCCTCCCCCAGTCAGTATTGGGCCGTGTGTCCTGTGATACTCCCAGCCTCCGCTAGGAGCCAGCAGGCGCCGGACCAGTCCCCTGCCCTCCCCCCAGAGAAGGAGAGCTGTCCCTAGGACACTCAATCCTTCTCCCCCTGGCCAGCCTCCTTCAGTGACCCGGCTCGTTCCTAACCCGGTCACTGGCGTCGGCAGGGAACTAACCACCGTGGGCGGGCGGCATAGTATTTGAACATGAGATGGCATGGCAGTGCTGGGATGTGCTGGAGATACTTTTCTGGGGTGGCTGAACCATTTTCTTTTTTAAAAAGTCATAAGAATGTTTATTTTGTGCATTTTTCACTCCTCCCTCCCCCCCAAAACAATTTTGGACTTGTTTTATAATTGCGGTAAGACACTCCAGGGTGTGCTTTGCGATGGGATAATGGTACTTCTCGGGTGGTCGAAGGCACTTGTCAATGCCTTGTGCCTCACGGCACACCCGTGGTGTGCCATTATCCCATCACAACACATGCAAGGTTGGAGGAATGGTCAAATGTATGGCAGCTTAGATTCAATGCGAAGAAGTGCAAAGTAATGCACCTGGGAAACAAAAACCCAGGGGAAGAGTACATAATGGGGGGTGAGATACTGAGAACAACAAAAATGGAAAGGGACCTGGGGGTAGTCATATCGGATGACCTAAAGGTGGGCCAGCAATGTGAGAAGGCAGTAAGGAGGGCTGGGGGAGATACTGGGATGCATAGGGAGAGGCATCACCAGTAGAAAACAGGAAGTTGTTGGCCCTCTGTACAGACAGTTGGTAAGACCACATTTGGAGTACTGTGTACAGTTCTGGAGACCCCATCTCCGCAAAGACATAGACAGGGTGGAGGCTGTCCAGAGGAGGGCAACCAAAATGATGCAGGGTCTGCATCAGAAGACATATAAAGAAAGACTACTGGAACTAAAGATGTATAGCCTTGAGGAAAGGAGGGTGGGGGTGGATGTGATAGAAACTTTTAAATACCTCAAGGGACTCAACAAAGTCCAAGAGGTTGGCATCTTTCAGAAAAAGAGATGTGCAAAAACAAGGCGGCACAATTTGAGGATGGGGGGGCTGGCTCAGAGGTAATGTGAGGAAGTATTTCTTCACAGAGAGGGTTGTGGATACATGTGTAACCCCCTTGCAAATGAGGGTTCCCAAAAGTCTTCCAGGAGCTTGCCTGAATGCTCCAAGTCTGGGCGGTGTTCGGCATCTGAGCTGTTTAAATGTGGTTCTAAGTGAGTGCTATTTGAGCATCCGCGTACTGTCTCTTTAAGAGCTGTCTGCTTGCAGACTTAATTAGTTTGTATGGGGGGACTGTGTATTTAATGCTCGAATCCCACCCGAGTTGCAGAGAAATCGCTCCATTTCTGCAGTCGCTAAGAGCGCAGAGGAAGACTAAATGAAAGATGTAACTGTTTGCCTGAAACCAGTCAGAGTGTTAAGCAAAATGCAGTTTGTTTAACCTGCCTTTCTTGCAGCTGGGACTCTGTGTGTGTTACCCCTCCATTTTGGACCTAAACTGCTGTGCTGAGCCAATTGGGTTAAGGGTTCCCTAAAATGGAGCCTGTGGACGAATCAGAACTTGGACTCTTAATTTTGAGCCAGCCACAAGGGGATTGTATGGGCAGTGACTCTGGAAAATGTAGTTTTGACCTAAGTGCCTTTTTCTACTAACAGAGGGAGTCTTATTGTGAGTGACAGCTGAATAAGCCAACAGAATAGTGTGGAGCTAAAGGAAATGCCCTGCTCTGTGACTGGAAAGATCAGATCAGTTGTGGTAGTGAAGAGAGAAGGAGCTGTGTGCTTCTGTGGTGTATAGTTTCGCCCGGGAAGTGCGTGTGAGGCCTTGTAGTTTGGCCTACAGCCACTGTAAGCGCCAGTTCGGACTGATTACGACTTGTGAGGAGAAAGAAGGAGATCTGAAGAGTAGAAACCAGGCTCACCCTGTAGAAGACTGGAGAAATTACTGAATTGCGCTTGGTCTATCAGGAACTGAAGCTGCTGTGTGTGCTCCCGGGTATCTTGCAGTAATTGCGACTGGGATCGAAGAGCAGCCTGCCTGGTATAGTACTTTCCTTTTACATATGAATGTGCGTAGTGCTTATGGGGAATCGCTATTTCCAATTCCCTGGGCTGTGTGCTGTATGTTGAAGCTGGAAGCAAACCCCAGCTTGTCTCAAACAAAATCAGTTTGCTATAAACTGCAGTGGGGTCCAGTCACAATGACCTTGTCTCCATGTCCTGCTGTTTTTGACAATACAGAAGAACATCCACCATCTGGTTCTCAGCTTGGGTATTGTGAGTACAAATCAGGGTATTCCCCTGCAGCTTGTTTTCAATCACAAGAGTGTCATCTAATTCTTGTTGTTTCTTTGCTTCATGGACTGAGCCATCAGGCTCCAGATTACAATTGGGTGTTGTGCATATATTTTCTTCTACAGGGCCCTATCCATCTGCACCTGCCGGCCAACCCCGGGCAACAGACCTGGCTAGCCCTTCCCCCAACCTGGGTACCCACAGTGTGACTGTTCAGACCCTGTATGTGTGCACAGTACTGTGATTTAATGCCACTAATTAACCTGATTTCCCCTTCCCGTGTTACTGTTCCCTAAATAAATCAGATTTGTTCTTGTTAAATTTAAACTGTCTGAAGTGTCAGTACCTTCATGCCAAGCACTGTATTGGTTTGTGTATGCTGCTTAACCTTATTTTTCAGGGGGTCCTAAGAGACAAACCTTCAAATCAGTCTCGAGGGTAAGTGGTACCTTATGAATGAACAGTGTGTACATGTGGGGTATTGGTACTGTACCTCCTGTGCATCGTGTGGGCCATTAGAAGGATTAGAAGGGGGTCTCAGTGTCCCAGAGGGCTGTGAACAAACCAGACCAACCATTACAAACCCTGACCTCTGGGTGGAGGCATCCGCCATAGAACCTAGGCCCCTCAACCTGTCAGTAGTCAAGCAGGCAGGGGTAGTAGCCCTTGGGATAGCGCCACCTAGGGGTTACACATGGAACAGCCTTCCTGAGGAGGTCATAGAGTCAAAAACAGTGGGGGAATTCAAGAATGCATGGGACAGACATAAGGCAATTCTAGTGGGGGGGTAGGAGGAAGTAGCTGTTGGTTAACTAGGATCTGCAGCTTATCCGTTGAGTAGGGAAATGGGCAGACTAGGTGGGCCAAGTGGTCCTTATCTGCCGTCAAATTATATGTTTCTATGCCCCTTCATGTCTTATTGCTTAAATGACACATACTGAATAGCTTTGCTGAATGTGGAATTCTACCATCGGAACTCCAGTAGAATGGCAGTTCCACTTCCGGAACTCATTTCAGAATTCTTATTTTCACACAGTTTGGAAAGTTTTTTTTTTTTTTCATTCTGTTTATGCCCCCTTACTTACACTGGCTTCTGGGCATACTCACTGCCACTAACCACAGCCTCTCTCCCCCTTATATACACTGGTAGCTGGGACCCCTCACTGCCACTCAACACAGCCTCTCTCCCCCTTACTTACACTGGCACCTGGGTCCCCTCACTGCCACGCACCACAGCCTCTCTCCCCCTTACTTACACTGGCATCAGGGTCCCCTCACTGCCACTCACCACAGCCTCTCTCCCCCTTACTTACACTGGCATTGGGGGCCCCCTCACTGTCATGCACCACAGCCTCTCTCCCCCTTACTTACACTGGCATCTGGGTCCCCTCACTGCCATGCACCACAGCCTCTCCCCCCCTTGCTTACACTGGCATCTGGGTCCCCTCACTGCCATGCACCACAGCCTCTCTCCCTCTTACTTACACTGGCACCTGGGTCCTCTGATTGCCACTTACCACAACATCTCTCCCCATACTTTGAGCCCCTCATTACTACTTACCAAATCTCTCCCCATTACTTACACAGGCACCTGGATTCCCTCACTGCCACTTATCACAGCCTCTGACCCCTTAGCCAACTGTTGTGCCTTGAATAGCCCCCAAGGCAGGGTCGGGGTCAGGGGTGAGGAGGACCCCCCCCCCGATAGGATGCTCATGACCCGGAGGAAAGCTGGTCAAGGTTGAGGGGGCTGGTTATACCTGGCCAGCTTTCTCCGTTTTCTCCTTCCCCCAGTCCCAAGGCAGCGCTTGCAGTGGCACCTTGAGGCAAGCATGCCGAGCATGTCATATCTATCCCCACCTCTGCTCCTTCCCATGTCTGTATTTGTCCAGCTACACTGCCACCTGTGGTCACCCAGGTGGCAGTGTTGTGGTAGAGGACACAACCCACCCTCCCCGGAGGAGGACAGCATCCTCCTCCCTGCGTCCGGCCCCTGATGACCCAGAATTGCTCCTGATCTCAGGTCGCTGGTGTCATGACTGGTTGCACTACCACTGCACCAATGGGCCATCCAGAAAGTTTTGTTATATGAATCACAGACTGATTTTCTGGGGGTTACATAAATCGCTGATTAGTGTTTCAAAGTTTTATATAAACTGTTAATTTACTAATCTGCAGTTTAAATTCCACTTCTGATGGAATTATGCCAAATTAGTGTAAATGTTGTCAAATTTCACAAAATTCCATTCTGCTAGAATCTGAAGCTTCCTCGCAGTACTACTGTTGAATGTGAGTGAACAGGTATTTATACAAAGCAATATCCAGTTTTGTTTTTGCCATGTCTTTCATACTTGGTATTGCTAATGGTGATAACAGTCCAGCTCCTCTTCCACTCACAGCCCCTGACTCCTCCCCACTTATTTGTGTCATTGGAGAGCCTCAACATGTATTCTCTGGAGGAAAGAATGGGGGGGGGGATATGAGAGGAACATTCCAGTACATGTAGGGGTACAATAGGATGAACTCCCCAGAGTTGTTCAAGTTAATAAACTGTTCATCCACCAGGGGTCACAATCTCAAGCTAGAAGGGGGAGTTTAAAAAGCATGTTAGGAAGTAGTTTTTCACAGAGTGGGTGGTGCATGGTTAGAATAGTCTACCCAACAATGGGGTTAATACTGGGGCTATAGCTGGATTCCAAACACAGTGGGTCATCCTTTAGTGGGGTAATTAGGGACTAATTAATTGCAGGGCTTCATGACTTTGGTCACTTGGGGGCTTGCGGGGGAAGAGGATTAAGTAGCCAGATAATGGCTAGCCTCCCTTGGGGGGGGCACTGCACCTCACTGCAGACCCAATATACAGTGGAAGCTGGGTGGCAGCACAGTGGGATTGAGGGAGGCTCGGGAGGGCCCAGGCCCACCCCGGGCACTGATATGTGCTTGTGCACCTCCACACACATGTGTCACTGCATGACTAGCAGCCATCGGATGAAAACTTGGCAGAAAAATGACAAGCTGGCAGGAGGACCCCAGCACCACTGCAGACCATGCACCACTGACCACAGCACTCACTCACTAGACGCTGGTTCTGTGCAAGTGGTGAAGGTAAGTCCTGGAGAAGGTGAGTGTCAGGACTGGAGGGTACTAGCAGATGGGGACAAGGTGGGCAAATGGGGATAAACACTGCATGTAAAAAAAAAAAAGCAACCTCAAACAGAAGAGAGTTAAAAGTGTTATTACTGACATTAATCAAAAGAGTTCTGGGCATCACACAGACATGGCCTTGATGCAATTAGTGTGGCATGACAAATCACATTCCCATTGTTGGAGTTATAAAATATCTATGAGAGGCTGTCTCGATGGCCCAGCAGCACCCGTGCTGCCCTGCAGGTGACTTGGGACCAGGAATGGAATCAGGTCACTCTTGTCAGGTAGCAGGACAATCTGGGGCAGCAGCCAATGGCAGTGTGCTTTATCTGGTGACTGCTGGTGGCAGGTTCCTTCTCCACAGCGGCCCCTGTGGTGGGCTGACTCCCCCATAGCGGTCGCACTGCGCTCATGGCAGGTGGAGGGCAGAAGGATATAACCAGTGTTTGGGGGCTGGGAAAAAAAAAAAAGTAGCCATTGGAATGTCAGCTGTGCCATGCCCCCACCCCCCAAATGAAGGGAATAGTGTAGGATTGAGTTGGAAGAGCCACCTCAGGGGTACGCCCAAGGAATGGACAAATGGCAGCATGGAGAAACAGCTATATATGTAAAAAAAAATCAGGGAATTAAAACTACACATGATAAATCTAAGGCAGAAAGCCATCCAACTGTTTCGAGATAGAGGGCTCAGTATGGCATACAGATCACATTACCCATTTCCAGGTATTCATCAAACAAGCCCTCGCACACCAGCAGCTCATAATCCTTTTCCCAGGGTGCCTGCTCCTCTAGGGACTCTGTCTCCTTCTTGAAGTGGAGCTTGCGTTTTTGCCACCAAGCCTTAAGCTTCCTGCAGAGATTGAGTAAGATTAACAATGTTAATTTCCGAGGCTCAGTATAACTACCATATAATTACTCAGAGCCTCTAACTCCTTTGGGACTAGGTCCCAATGTAAAGCTCAGTTTATTTTTTTTCCAATTGTTTAACCAGATAAGACACACTAAGCTGAAAGCTTGTTTACAGGTGCAACCTGGGAGCACAGGGAAGTTAAGTGACTTGCTCGGGGTCACACTGTATGCAAGTGGGGCCTGTGGGATTCAAAATCAGGTCTCCAGATTTGCAGCTCACAGCCTTAAACCACACTGCACTATACTGCCTCCCAAATCTTTATGATTCCTAAAGTAAAAAATATTTTTGGTCAGAAATCATTTTCATTCAGAGCTACTGCACTCTTCAACTCTATTCAATTGTTTAACCAGGAATAGCACACTAAACTGAAAGCTTATTTATAGGAGCGACCTGGGAGCACAGGGAAGTTAAGTGACTTGCTCAGGGTCACACAGTATATGCAAGTGGGGGCTGGGGGATTCAAACCCAGATCACCAGATTTGCAGCTCAGAGCCTTAAACCACTGTGCTGTACTGCCTCCCTTATTCCAACAGCAATTAGTAATTGGCTTACACTGACCCCTTTCAAATCAAAATTCAAAGTATGGTTGGAAAGTTTCACCATGTTACTGTACTAGTGTTTTTTCTAGGAACTAGCTTTCTGCCTGTCATGTTTTATTGTGCATTATGTTATGTATCGTATTAATATGTTTTGTATTATGTGATTATGTTTTTATGTATTACTTGTGTAAGCCCCCCTACAAATGGGGGTTTCCGAAAAGTCTTCCTTGAGCTTGCCTATATGCTCACTGCCAGGCTGGTGTCCTGCGTTTTAGCAGTTTAAATGTATTGCCAGAGAGTGCCTGTATAGCCTCTGTGTACTGTCTCTTTAAGAGCTGCCTGGATTGCAGTCATAATTAATCTGAGAGGGAGCTCTGTTAGAAAATGTACTTGTTTGCTGATTATTTGCTGCAGTAGTAATAATATTGCAGTTTGTTCTAACCTGCCTTCTTTACAGCATGGACAGTTCTGCTTGTTTCCATCATCTTGGTCCTGGACTGCAGAATGGGCCAATCAGTACATTTGGGACTCTAAATGGAGCCTGCCTACAGGGGCTTGGTGGGGCCAAAACTTATAGAAATTGTAGTTTTGGGCTTTTAGTGCCTAAAATAACCTGGAGGGGGGAGCTCTTGTTGTGACTGACAGACAGATCAGCCATTTGAACCTTTTGGATCTTGGGGAAAGTCACACACTGCTTGCAGTTTCAGTTAGATCTGAGTTGAGAAGTGAAGAAGTAACAGCTCGAGATAGTTTGAGCAGCAATCCATAGTGGATGTGAAAAGGCCTGAGTTTGGCCTGTATGCCTGCCTGCTGTTCCTGAGAGGGAACTCGTGCTTCTTTCGGATTGAGAATTAAGCCACTGAATTGTGACCAGGCTTTAACCTGAAGACCAAAGATTTGCTGAATGCGATCGGCCTGTCAGGACTTCCAGCTACCTCTGAACTCCTGGATTGTGCAGAGACTCTGTAACTGCGACCGGAGAGCCATTTGCCTGGTACAGTGGAATTTCCTTACATGTGAATGTACTGTGTGCTTATAGTGGGTCATGATTTGGTTCCCCACTGTGGGTCTGAACTGTGTTTTGCTTGCTGGATGCTGTATCCAGCTCCATGGACTGAATCCGTATCCATTTCCATTTACCTGGGCCCCTACTACACCAGCCCAGCCAGAATACCTGCTACGCAGAGAAAGTCATCGATGTGAGACCGGCCTGGGGATCAGCCCCCCTGCTCAATGCCTTGAACAGCAGCAACGCCTCAGTGATTCATGTGGGCCCTGCTTCTCCGGGTACTCCAGCTTGACAGCCTGCAGTCTTGATTTCGTCCTGCCTGTGTCCAGTATTGGGTATCGTGAGTAAACATCAGGGTAGCTCCCTGCAACAACAGCTAAATCTAAAAGTGTTGTCATCTGATTGTCTTGTTGCCTTTTCTTTCACAAACTCTCCGGATTACAAATAGTGTGTGTTGTGCATGTTGCTTTCTTCCATCACAGGGCCCCAACCAGCTGTAACGTTCCTGGCTAGCCCACCGTTTTTCTACCTGGGTACCCAGAGCGTGTGACTGTGTAGGGACTCTGAACTGCATGCATAACTGTCTGATTAATGTAGCTTTTAAGCAAATCAACCTGATTACTCCCTTCCCTTGTTCAAATCCCCTGAATAAATCAGATTTAACTTTGTTTGCATTTAACCTGACCGTGGTTCCAGTTTGTGCTGAAAGTATTGTACTGTTGCTGTTTGCTGTGCTTAACCTTATTTTACAGGGGGTCCCCAGGGTCAAGCTAGAGCAGTGGTTCTCAAATGGTGAGGCCAGCCTCCTTGGGGAGGCCCCAACATGTTCTAGGGGAGGCTCAAGCAAGTCTTGAAAAAGTACTGTATTTAAATTTTGAACTTTATAGAGTTTGAGTGAAGGATAAGGCAAACTGAAAGAGGATAATAGTAGGTGCATTTATTCACAATTTATTATTCACAATTATTCACAATTCACAATTTATTCACAAGTCTATGACCAGGAAGGTACTGTACACTGAGCCATGGCTTAATTCAGTGTACACAGGGAAGGGTAGTGAGAGAATACAATTCAAATGTAACTGCAAAACACTCAAGCAATACAAAATGAATAAAAGTGCAAGCAAATTAAGAACAATAAACAAACTATGCGAGAACAATGATCAATTAGACTGGCAGCAGAACAGTCCAAACACAAGAGTTAACCATACAGGTACAAGGAACAAGAGCAGGAGGGAGCAAAATGATCCATGAGAAGTTGCTTAAGAGCAGGGTGAGAGGGGGAGATGCAGAGGTCAGCAGGAAGGTTATTCCAGTTAGGTGGGTAACAGAAAAAGCAGTCTGACCCATGAAGGTATGGCAGTAAGGGGTAACAATGGTTCAAGAGTAAAAATATTGGAGCAAGTAGGTTGTCCTGTGGGGGGCAATAAGCTTAATAACATGACAGCAAGCTATGCAAAGAGGTTTCAATTTATTCCCGATGTATTGTGAAAAGTAAGCTATTTTTCTATGGGGAGGCCCAAAAATATTTCAGTATTTTGGGGGAGGCTCAAGATCTTTTTCATGGCTTAAGGGGAGGCTCACTATGACAAAGTTTGAGAACTGCTGAGCTAGAGGAACCAGCCCTGGTGGTAAGTGCAAACAGTGTGGGTAATTGCATGGTGAATAAGGGTCATTGTGAAAGAGATTATTGTATATTGTTCAGGCCACTAGAAGGGAAAGAGGGGGGTTACAGTGTCCCAGAGGGCTGTGCTCAGGTTAGCTTGACCACTAACAACCCTGACCTCCAGGTGGAGGCACCCGTTTCATTACCCAGGGCCCCTTAACCTGGTACTAGCCAAGCAGGCAGGGGTAGCAGCCCTTGGGATAGCGCCACCTAGGGCTTACACTTGCGACTTGTGAAAATGGGCAGTGATGCTCATCAAGTTATCAAGTATAAACAATAAAAAAGGAATGACATGAAAATGCAACACGATGCTACAGTACTCAGCCAACACAACAATCACTGCAGTGCTATAGTGCTCAACCAGCATAAAATGCTGTGCAGTGCTGCAGTGCTCAGCAAGGCATAAAATAAGCGGGTTCGCATTGCAACTTGCAACCCAAGATCAAAGAAAAGTGAGTCAACTTGTGGAATGATTAGCAGTCATTGCTAATCTTTCTGAACTGGCCCTGGGTTCTTTAAAAATGCCCCTTTTGGCATTTTGGGCCATGTTTCTTTAAAATTATTTTCCTGATTTTTCTGTCCTCCTCCTGCACGGCCCTCCTGATTGGCCAGCGATCCCCCCACCCCAAGTCTTTGTGCGGGAGAAATGTTACAGCATCCTCTTGCAGTGTGACCCTAGAAGAAGGGCAAGCAGGACCAGAAGCTCCAGCCTGAGCAAAATTTAAGTTTCCTTTTTTTTTTTAAAATTGTATTTTTTTTTAGCTCATTGGTGGTGTCTGGTTAATGAATTTCTTTCTGTGTATGCAGGGAGGAGCCACACTGAGGAGCAGGGAAACTGAGGAGGCCGAGATGGTGTGAGAAAGGACTGGGACCAGAGGAAAGCCGCGTGAAACATTGTGGTAAGGCGAGCAGGTGGCGTGACGCAGATTTGGCCGAGCAACTTGTGGAGGAGCAGCGTGCAGCTGAGCGGACAATAGGGGAAGTCTCTACTTAAAAAAAAAAAAAAAACAAGTACAAACTTTTCAATTTATTGTCTGGGAAGCCTGGAGGAGTGAACTCAATGGGAGGGCACACGGCAGGGCAGTGGCATGACTGGGGGTAGTCAGGGTAAGGCGGGCACCTCATGGGATGGGCCTGAACTGTGGGCAAAATGGAGAGGAATCAGGGAGATTAAACAACAAGAAAGTAATGTGAAGTAACTATTACCCTGCTTGGCAGAGATGAACAGAGTAGTGTAAACAGTCTTTATTTTTTCCGAGCCCAATCGAATGCCAGTGACTGATCCGATGGGGGAAAAATATCAAACCTTACTGTGCTCTTGCAAATTGTTTGGGAACAGAAAACAAATAAGAATTGTGCCCTGGTTTTTCCAGAGAGTTCTGAGGGGAGATGAAACAAAAAGGGAAAAGTAACTTGTGTGACTAAATGTGCCTTGCCTTTGGCAGAGATGAAGGGACATCAGTGGTTAAACAGTTATGCCCAACTTTAAAATGCGTCCAGCCCTTATTGCAGCAATGATGATGGGGGATTAAGCAAACAAACTGTACTGACTTGCAAGTAGCAGAACATTTTTGGGAACAGAACAGACTAAGAATTGTGCCCTGGTTTACTCCAGAGAGTCTATGAAGGGGAGGAAACAAAGGAAAAACTGTCTGTGACATGTAAGTAAATGTACCCTGCTTTTGGCAGAGATGACGGGGACAATGAGTGGTCATGCCCACCCTGCCTGCTTTATTTTGTGCCCAGCCAGTCCTTTTTTGCAGCAGTGATGATCAGAATTGTGCCCTGGTTTTTCCAGAGTTCTCAAGGGAGAGGAAAAAAAGAAGTAAAAAACTGTATCAGTGCCCTGCTTTAGCAGAGATGAAGGGGACAACTACAACAAAAATACACCTGCTTGCTCTGCTGCACTGGGGAAGTTGCAACTCTTGTGTGCCCTGCCCATCGGACCTGAGGGGACATTACAAATTAAGACACTAGCCCTACTGCCGGCTAGAGCTTTGCTGCAGCAGTGAACTCTGGGCAAGTGTTCTGTTCACAACTCAAAGTTTAAGTGTGTGCCTTGCCTATGGCAGAGATCGGGGACTTAACATAAGACTAATGCCCTGCTGCCAGCTTTGCTGCAGCAGTGAACTTTGGGGAAGTGTTCTGTTCACAGCTCTGAAACTTTTAAGTGTGTGCCCTGCCTATGGCAGAGATCGGGGACAAGTTAAACATAAGACTATGCCCTGCTGCCAGCGTGTGCCCTGCCTATGGCAGAGATGGGGACAAGTAAACAATTTAACTGGGGGGCTCAGGAGTCACAAGCAAATCTGCAGCTGCCATTATCTTTTTTTTTTTTTTTAGTACAGAGAGTTAGTCAGATTACAGTAACTTGACGTGTTAATTTTTAAGTGGACAGCTTGACAGAGTCTTGTTTTGCTAACTCCAAACCTTTTAAGAATTGCTGCCCAACATGGCTGGTGGAGTAAAATTAGCTACTGCAGAAGGATGGCGCAAAAAATATGATCCTGACAAAAACTGGCTACAGATAAGCAGTGAGGGAGACTGTGCAGTGCATGCTAGTTGCAAATTGTGCTGTTAGTATAAAGATGAGCTACGTGGGTTGAGGAACTTCAGTGAGGCATTAATTGCAGGGATAGCAGGCCCCCAGATAAAAGTTGACACTATCCAGAAACGTCTTCAGACAGAGCAGCACAAGAAAGCTCTCAACATTCTGAAATTTGGTAAAACATTCTCACACCTTGAAATATATCACCATACCACAATTGCTAAGTTTAAAGTAATTGGGGGGGGGGGGGGTAGGAGGATTGGATCCAGAGCTAAATAATTTTAATTTATTTGCAGGGAGAGCTTTCGGTAATGCAGAGCAACAGCATAGAACAGTTCTAGGCAGGCTGATGGAGATCCTGTATATGATGGTCAAAGAGAACATCCCTATTAAAAAGTTTGAAGCGATAGGAGAACAAGAGAAGCGCCATGGAGTTCACTTGGGCAATAAATCCATTAACGCTGTTAGTGGGAAAGAACTGACAATGCGTATTGGCAAGAACCGAGAGGAAAACCTGCTGGTAACTGTAAAAAATTCTAATTATTTTTCAGTTCTTATGGATGGTAGTATGATAGTGGTGTAATTGAAAAGAAACTGCTTTACGTGATTTATGTTAATCCCAGCAATGGTCACGTGAAGACTACATTTTTACGAATGATAGCAGTATCAGATGGCACGAGTGAGGGACTCAAACATCTCTTAGACATTCTTGCAGAGAGTAGCCTTAATGTAAAAAAAATGGTTGGGTTTGGGGCTGATGGGGCAGCTGTCAACATGGGTGTAAGACGGGGTCTTGCTGCACTTTTAAGGGAAGATCTACAGTGGTTGGTTGGTTGCTATTCATTGTTTCTCACACAGATTAGAACTGGCCATGAAAGATGCTTTAGATAATACCTATTTCACTGAAGTTTCAAACTTTCTGACCCAGCTGTTTTATCTCCATCAGAAAAGTCCTAAGTGACTTAATGAGTTGCAGTACCTTGCCCAGGCCACGGAGATGTCAGCTGAAAAGCCCAAGAAGGCCCATGGCACTCGGGTGCAACAATAAACTTCTTGCCACCCAGGCTGTTACCAAATCATTCCTCATAATCACTGCCCATTTAGAATCTATGGCCGCAGACCCAACTCATGATCAGGCCAAAGCTAAGGGAGTATTGCAAATTGTGACTAAATTCCAAATGGTTGCACACCTTTTGTATTTTGAATAGTTGCTTCAGCTACTTGCCAGGTTCTCACTAGCACTTCAAAAAGAAGTTGTTGAAATGCCAGAGCTACTTAGCTCTGTTGAAACTTTGAGAAACACTCTTGACCATGCTAAGCTGAGTGGCCCCATAGGTGGCAGTGAACTTGACATTCTCTTAAAAAATGGGTTGGACGTTCTTTCAGGAGCATATCATGAAATCACTTACAAGGGTGTAAAATAAAGTGCTCAATGTATTAAAACTTTTAAACAGCAATGTAAGAAATACATTACAAATATTGAGAACTGTTGTGAACAAAGGTTCGGTCTGAAAGATGAAAGTAGTGTCTATAACCGTGCAAAAGTGTTAGATATCAGACTTTGTCCAAAATTCTTTTCCAAATCTGTTGAAGCTTGTCAATGTGTTGAGAGTATTTCCTGTGTCTAATGCAATAGTAGAAAGGTATTTTTCAACTATGAACAAGGTAAAAACTGACTGGAGAGCAAGTCTGGCAGAGGATACTGCAGAAACACTGATTCGCATTAAAAAGCAGGGCACCCCTCCAGATGAATTCAACCCAGATAGGGCTGTAGACATATTTTTTAGTGCCAAACCAAGATGTCCTGGTGCTTTGACAGCTGTGAATGGTGGACCACCCCAGGTTCCCCAAACAGGCCAAATTACGCCTACATGCCTGATGAATGAAAAGTAGCAAATACATCGCACCCAATCCTTGTTGATAACCTTGTGGTCAATCATGGGTCCAGGTGAAGTTTTTATGCTGGGGCAGGGGTTCATTATGTTTAATTTGTCATGATTCACAGTCTGCTTTGGCAGACATCCTATCTCGGCTCTTAAAATGTATGTGCTGCTGCACAAGAATTGTTGTATTCTAGAAATGGCTAAATAAAACCGATATCAATCTCAGAAACTTTTGTAAATGTGCATTTTATCAATATAGAGCAAGAAAAGTACATTTTATGGGGTTTTGAGCAAAAATATAAATTTTTGGTAACTGCTAATAAACTTCGTCCAATTGCTAATCATTTTTTTACTTTGATTAGCGAAGGCCACTAATGAAGTCTCCGACACTAATTTATGCCTTGCTCAGCCAACACAAAGTGCAGTGCAGGGCTGCAGTGCTTGGCCAACACTAAATGCAGTGAAGTGCTACAGTCTTTAGTAACACAAAATGCAGTGCAGTGCTACAGTGCTCAGACAACACAAAATACAGTGCAGGGTTGCAGTGCTTGGCCAACACTAAATGCAGCGGTACAGTATTTAGTAACACAAAATGCAGTGCAGTGCTACAGTGTTCAGGCAACACAAAATGTAGTGCAGGGATACTGAGCTCAGCCAACACTAACTCACTAAGCAGCCACTGGGATATCAGCTGGTTAAAGCTACCAACTTTTCAAAGCCTAAAACTGGGGCACTTTATAATTTAGAAATAATTCCTTTTTTTTGTTGGACAAACCCTAACCGTAACCCCTATGCATCCCTACCCTCAACACTGGTAAACATATTTTCATACACAACATGGAAGATTTCAGTTCTTAGTGAAATGTGACTGTCCGACAGACTCAGTCAGTTAGTCGGACTCAAATGCCGTGTAGCTTCCAAACATGGCTGCTGCAGGAATGAACTGAATTGATTCCAATATTATTTCCAAAAAGCATAAACCTTTCTCAAAACTGGAGGAGCACCACATCATATAGAAAGACAGAAATATATAAGTTGACGGCAAATAAGGACCGCAAGGCCCATCCAGTCTGCCCATTTCTTTTTCTACCTTATGAATGTGCCATCGGCCTTTGCTCTGTCAGTGGCCTATCTATTCATACTCATCTGTATTGCTCCCTTATGCCTATCCCATGCCTGTTTGAAGCCCTGCACTGTATTCATATCCACCACTTCCTGAGGTAGGCCGTTCCATGCATCCACCACCCTTTCTGTGAAAAAGAACTTCCTCACATCACCCCAATCGGCCTCCCTCTAATCTCATGCTGTGTCCTCTTGTCCTGCTATTTTTCTTATATTTAAACATGTTAGACTCTTTCACCTTGTTAATGCCCTTAAGGTGTTTGAATGTTTCAATCATATCACCTCTCTCCCTCCTTTGCTCTAGGGTATACATATTGAGCTCCATTAATCTGTCCTCATAAGTTCTCTGATGCAGTCCCTGCACCATTTTGGTTGCCCTTCTCTGGACTGCCTCAATTTGGTTAATGTCCTTGTGAAGGTGTGGCTCCAGTACTGCATGCAGTACTCCAGATGGGGCCTAACCAGTGTCTTGTAAAGAGGGATTATTACCTCCCTCTTCCAACTTGTGATACCCCTACTAATACACCCCAACATCCCCCTAGCCTTACTTACTACTTTAGTGGTCTGCTTGGATGATTTCAGGTCATCAGTGATGATGATGCCCAAGTCTCTTTCTTCCCTTGTGACTGCCAGCAACTCCCCTCCCAACCTATAGGTGGCTTCAGGGTTTGTCTTCCCTATGTGCATGATCTTGCACTTCTTTGCATTAAACCCTAGTTGCCACTCTTCCGACCATTTTGATAGTTTATCCAGATCTCTTCTCATACTGCTCACCCCATTTGGATCATCTACTCTGTTGCAGATCTTGGTGTCATCTGCAAACAGACAAACCTTACCCTCCAGTCCATCTGCAATGTCACTGATGAAGATATTGAAGAGGACTGGCCCCAGGACTGATCCCTAAGGTACCCCACTTGTGACTTGCATCTCTTCTGACTGTATACCGTTTACAACCATGCTCTGTTTTCTGCCCATCAACCAGTTTGCCACCCAGTTGACCAACTTCTGACCCACCCAGAGTCTACCCAGCTTATTAATCAATCTTCTATGTGGAACAGTATCGAAAGCTTTGCTGAAGTCAAGGTAGGTGACATCAACTGCTCCCCCTTGGTCCACCACTCTGGTTACCCAGTCAAAGAAATCTAAGAAATTAGTTTGACAGGACCTTCCTTTTGTAAACCCAAAAAGCGCGGCCTACTGGGAATTGAACCTCTGACCTTGGCATGCAAGTCCAGTGCTCTTACCATTAAGCTATAGACTCATATATTCCCAAGTGCCCTAGAAACCTTGGTGCCTAATGATCCAAACTGACTGAAACCCACCACCCCGTGTCACTTGCTCCCTCACCAGGTGGACAAGGCTGTGCTGCACATTACAAAAAAATATGGCTCTGAAAAGTAAAAATAAAAAATAAAAAAAAATACCCCTAATTTTCTGTGTCTATCCTGTCTGCGACCCCCCCCACACCGTTACTTGCTCCCGACCGAGCAGAGAAGGGCCAGGCTGCACATTCATTCATTGCCACTTTGCTCCAACCCCACCAGCTCACAGTAACAGTAACATTAAAACAAATTCAGCACTTAACTTTTCACTCCCTCCCAGTGTTGGAGCAACTTTCTGAATCAGCATACAGTACCTTTCCTTGCACCTTCTTCACAATGCCAACAAATAAATGCCTCCCTGGTCTGACTCTGGAGTCCCTCAGCAGCTGGCAGGCACACGGCCACCACGCAAGCTTGCACTACCCAGTCAGTCTAACCTGGAGGAAAGGTGCTTACGGTGCTCCCCCTTGCCATCTGACTATTGCTGAGGCATTTTTCATGGCACAACACGGGTAGGCGCAGGCGAAAATTGTTGTCTAGCTCGAGCAGCACCACAGTAGTGCTGAAATGTGAATGTCTCTGGGCACAAACAAAACACAGACAAAAAAGGATAACCAGTGAAAACCTGGACAAAAGTGAGGTTTTGAAAAACTTGAGGGGATACTGGGACACGCTACCTAAAATCAGGACTGTCCCGGGAAAATCAAGATGGTTGGTAGTTTTACAGCTGGTGGGTCTCTCTGTAGCTGTAGCAGTGTTGCAGTATTTAGTAATGCTAAATGCAGGCAGTGCTACAGTGCTCATGTAACACAAAATGCAAGGAACTGCTAGTGCACAACAACCCTCTCAAAATGCAGCACAGTACTACAGTGTTTAGCCAGTAAATGTAGTGAAGTGCTACTGTACTCAGCCACCACAAAATGCAGTGCAGTGCTACAGTGCTCAACCAATAAATGCAGTGCAGTACAGTACTATAGTACTCAGTAAACACAAAGTGTAGGGCAGTTGTAAAGTGCAGTGCTGCAGCACTAAGCCAACAAAAAAGCAGTACAGCGCTGTACTACAATGCTAAGCCAACACAACATACAGTGTCCAGCTACAGAGCAAAGCCAACACAAAATACAGTGCAGTACTGTAGTGCTCAGCCAACAAAACTGCAGTGCAGAACTCCAGTGCTCAGCAATACAAAATGCAATATAGTGCTCAGCTAACACAGAACACCTTCAGCTTGTGGTTCTCCTACCCTAAGAATGCGCATGAGGCCAGTCTTGCATCTGTAAGAGAAGCCTCAGCAGCTGTATTAACATACAAAACAGAATTCTTCAGAACTCCTCATTTAACTCTTCATGTTGGTGGTGAGAAAAGCAGGACTTATACAGAAACAGAATTTGATGGCAGATAAGGACCACTTAACCCAATTTGCAAACTTTTCCCTTTCTACATTCCCACCGCAGACCCTACTTGATCTATAGCTCTTTCTCCCTCCCCCTTCTCCTTTCCACTACAATTCCCTTGTGCCTAGCCCATGCATTCTTGAACCCCACCTCTGTTTTCTTCCCACCACCTCCAGCTGAAAGCTGTTCCAGGAATCCACCACTCGTTCTGTGAAGAAGTACTTCCTCACATCTCTCCTGAATCTACCACACTCCAGCTTCATAGTATGTGTCCTTGTTCTTGAGCACCTTTTTTCTGATAAATACTTCCCTCCTGTGCCTTATTTACCCCGTGAGGTATTTAAAGGTCTCTGTCATATCCCTCTTCTCTTCCAGGGTGTACATACTGAGGTTCTTTAGTCTCTCCTTGTAGGACTTTTGATGCAGACACTGCACCATTTTAGTTGCCCTTCTCTGGATCACCTCCACTCTGTCTATGTCCTTCCAGAGATGTGATCTCCAGAACTGGGGGCTTACCAGCAATCTATACAGAGACAACATCAGCTCCCTCTTTCTGCTGGTGATACCCTGCCGATGCATGCCAGTATCCGACTAGCCCTCCCAACTGTCTTGTCGAACTGCCTGGCCACCTTCAAATCATCAGATATGATTACCCCTGGACTCTTTCCTGCTTGTTAGTCGTCAATACCACTCCACCCATTTTGTACTTCACCTCTGGGGTTCTGTGCACTACATGCATTATTTTGCATTTTTTCACACTGAAACCTAAATGCCATACCCTTGACCACTCCTCTAGTTTTCTCAGGTCTCTGGTCATCCATTTCACCCTTCCTGGAGTATCCACCCTACTGCAGATTTTGGTGTCATCTGCGTAGAGACAGACCTTCCCTTCCAGCTCCTCTGCAGTGTCACATATAAAGACATTAAAGAGCACCAGCCCCAGCACTGATTACTGAGGTACCTACTGGTCATTCTCCCTTCCTTGGAGTGAACTCCATTTATCACCACCCTCTGCCTCCTGTCCCCTAACCAATATCTTACCCAGTTTACCATCTTTGGACCCAGTCTTCCTTAGTAGTCTCCTACGTGGAACAGTGTTGAAAGCCTTACTGAAATCTAGGCAGGCCACATCCACTGCTCCACCCTGATGTAATTCCATTGTCACCCAGCCAAAGAAATCTATAAGATTTGTTTGACATGCCCCCCCCCCCCGTAAACCCATGCTGCCACAGGTCTTATAACCCATTGGATTCCAGATATTGTACAATCCTTTCCTTCAGCAGTGATTCCATTAACTTTCCTCACCACCGATGCCAGGCTGGCTGGCCTATAATTGTCAGCGTCTTCAGCCTTCCAGCATATACAGTGGTGCCATGCAGAGCTCCACTTATACATGATCATAGAAGCACTGAGGTGCACTTGTCCTTCTAAGTGTGTGTGCCTGCACGTTCTTAGGGTGTAGAGCCAAAAACCAAGGTGAAGAGTTTTAATACACTAAACATGCGAGCAGAGACAATTTATTTATATAGATGGTTACCCTCCTGCCCCCAGCCCACCTCCAGCCACTCTACAACACCCACTGAGCCCAGACATCAACCTTATCAGGGTTTACTGCCACATCCCTTACCCTGGCCCATGACTGTGGTGGGTGGGCAGCCCTGTCAGTCGTGCGTGAGCCTGTGGTGAGGGTGCTGGCAGTGGCCCAGCAGACCAGAGATTTTTCTCCTCTGTTTTTCCCCCTGTGGAGGATTCTGGCTTGCAGTGATGTACACACATGTATGTGGAGGCCCGCATGTGTGCCTACCATCAGTGGATGCCCCTCCCCCAATCTGTGCTGTGTTTGCTGCACTACCACCTACCAAGAGTGGACAGCACAGGTCTCCCACCCCAAGGAAGGAGTACTGTCTTTGGGATGCTTAATCCCCCCCCCCCAAATGACTTGAGATTTTTCCAAACCCGGTTCATCGGCATAGGAAGCAGTAGTGATACCACTGCGCAGTCGGGTCAGCAGAAGCAGAGACACTCATAACCATAAGCATTCTCTCAGTACTCCTATAAATACATTGGTTAACCCATACAGGGTTTAATATATTTATTTTTTGCAAAACAAGTTTAAAAAGTATTTTGTGAACAAAAAAAACTCCATTCCATTCTGTGGAACATGCTACTTTCTTAACATCTTGCACAAGATACCCTCATGGCAATAAGTGGGCCTCACGTTGCAGGGAATGGTCAAGTGTTGGTTGGCTGAATCAAGGTTGACTATTTATTACAGCTACAGTAATACACACTTCAGCTAGGGAAAGCAGCACTTTTTTTCTAAATTTCTTATGTTCCTTCATGACTTGGCCCCATACCCCTGGGACTGTTCCAGCCCCACCCCCAGGCATCCCTGCCACTTACCTCAGGCTGCTTTCAAACCTCATGGACTTGCCCCCTTTAGCGAGGTCTGGCGTAGCCATACCGGATTCAACTTTCCACCTCCACCGCAATCAGAGGCAGGAATTTTCAGGATACAGTAACGAGATGACAGTGGCCAGGGTCAGGGCCTGATGGCACCTGGGACTATCGTGTGTGAGTCCGGCATTTTCCTTGTTTGGATGTCCCTGCCCTCAGGACTCCGGCGCCATCAGGGCTGCTCGCTCATGCATGCAAAGTGTACCTTAGTGGTGCCTGGCCATGCTCCATACTCCCGCTGCACCAGAGCTGCAGTGCCACCTGTGGTCCCCCAGGTGGCAGTGTTGTAAGGGTAGCAGCTTCCCTTCTTCCCCAGAGGAAGACCGCATCCTCTGGGACAGCTGATCTCCCCCCAGCCGGACCTGGATGGCCCTAGCTCCTCCCGAACGTGGGTCGCCATCCAAAGCAGCACCTTTTAATATAACGAGTACCAGTACAGAATGTAAGGAGTTGTGGATGGTTCCCTCATTCTAAGGGTTAAGCCTTCCACTCACAGAATGGTACAGGCATTGCTTATATATTTTTTTCCTTTTCACTCTTTCTGCAGTTTTAGTAGAGCAGTAAGTGTTGGAAATAGGTTAGGAAGTCTTGAATTTTTTAAATGCAAGTTACAGCAGTTTCTTTTGGATAACAACATTACTTGGTATTGATTCTAATTATGGAAGGGGGATGGGACAGTCAAGAGGATTGGGGTTTTGTAATGCATTTATAATGTAGTTATAGCTCAAGGAAGCACTCCAATCGTAGCTCCTTTCCCCTTAGGGTGAGACACTTTTATTCTGTGAAGAGCCTCTCACACGCAGATGCCTTGAAAATGGGCACATTGTGGGACAGTTTAAAAAAAAAATTAACATTGATCGCTTGATCTATAGTATATCAAAATGCCCCATGTCACCACTCACTGCGGTATAAGAGTGGTTTTACTTACATTCTACTCAAGTCAGAACAGTTCAGCTTCGCTTTGCTCTTCTCGCTCAGGCAGAATGTGTGTGAAAAAACAGGTTACTCACCTGTAACAGTAGTTCTAGGAGTGGTATATGTTGTTCGTCCACACTGTTTGGCATGTCCCTTTCCCCTTTAAATCTTGCCGGATGGTCTGAAAGCTGGCTCCTCCCACCCACCCGGGTGGTATATCCCTTGGCTCCGCCCCCTTGATGCCAGATCTTGCCTGCTGGAAGCAGAGGGTTGTGCATTGAAGCCGGAGAGGTCAAGTGGGTCTGTGTGGATGAACAACATATACCACTTCTGGAACTACTGCTACAGGTGAGTAACCTGTTTTTCTAGGGACGTGGAAATGTTGTTCTATCCACACTGTTTGGCAGACTCCTAGCAGTTCTCTAGGAGGAGGGAGGCAAGGCACACATCCCCTACTTAGGGAACAGAGACTGGAGAACTGAGGTCCCAAAACTAGCGTGACTCTAGGTCGATCTAGTAATGGGAAATGAAGGTGTTTGCTGACTTCCAGGTAGTAGCCCTGCAGATTTCCTGGATAGGGACATCCTTAGAAGCAGCCACTGACGCAGCGGTATGGCGGGTGGAATGAGCCCTTAGCCCTACAGGAAGCTCCCGACCCGCCAACCTATAGCAAAGATCAATGCATGATGTTATCCATCTGCCAATCATCTACTTCACTGCAGGTATGCCAGGTGCGGCTTCAGCATAGGTGATAAAACAGCTGGTGAACCTCTTCCTGAACTTCAGCCAATAGCTCTTTGTAATAAGAGAGTGCTCATCTCAGGTCCAAAGTATGGAGCCTGTACTCAGCCTCCGAGGTGTAACTGGGGTAGTACACTGGCAGAGTCATCACCTGGTTTAGGTGAAACTCCGACACTACCTTCAGAAGGAACTTTGGGTTGGGGCACAGGACAACCTTCTCCCTGTGAAGACCAGATAGGGAGACTCGACAGAGAGCACCTGTAGCTCCCCAATCCTTCTGGCTGACATGACAGCCACCAAGAATGTGGTCTTCCATGGCAGGTGTGACATCTCATACCTGTATATCGGTTTGAATGGCTTGCCCATGAGCTTTGCCAATACCAGCAGTAGTTCCCACGGTGGTAGTGGTTCATGCACTGGAAGGGAAATATGGTCGAGGCCTTTAAA
Organism: Neoceratodus forsteri; assembly: GCA_016271365.2. Classification (NCBI taxonomy): domain Eukaryota; kingdom Metazoa; phylum Chordata; order Ceratodontiformes; family Ceratodontidae; genus Neoceratodus; species Neoceratodus forsteri. The sequence continues at coordinate 359,661,970 of CM028137.1, forward strand.
GAAATGCCAGACCACCTTCTCCTGTGCCACCGTCCGCTGACCGGCCCCACCCGGTAAGCAGAGATGGCTGCCAGGTGCACATTAAGGGTCATAGACTGAAGACCCTCTCTGGAGAGAGACCAAAGGTAGTCGAGGATGCTAGCCACCAGACAGAATGAAGGGTCTAGGCTCTTGCCCTGACACCAGATGGAGAACCTCTTCCATTTGAAGGCATAGCACCTCCTGGTCGATTCCTTCCTAGATGCCTCAACTTCACTGAGTACATTATCAGAGAGACCCAAAACCTGGAACTCTAGCCACTCAGGAACCAGGCTGTCAGGTGCAGGGATTGAAGGTCCGGGTGGAATACCTTCCTCTGACTGATCAAGAGCAGGTCCACGAATGCTGGAAGATGCCTCAGGAGCCTGATGCTGAGGAGATCTGGGTACCAGGACTGGCGAGGCCAGTCTGGGGAGACCAGTATCACTTGTACCTTGTCTCTCCTGACCTCGAGAAGCACCTTGTTGATCAAGGGAAGTGGAGCAAAGGCATAGAAGAGGCCTGGGGTCTACGGCCTCGAGAAGGCATCCCTCTGCAGTAAGCCCTACTGAGGGGGGACGGGCATGGAACAGCCTCAGCTTTGTGTTCTCCTTGGAGGTAAACAGGTCCACCTGAGGGTTGCCCAACTGGGATAACAGACTGTGCACTACTTCTGGATGAAAAGACCACTCGTGGAATGCCTCGCCTACATGGCTCAAGGCGTCCGCCAACTGATTTGAGGCTCCTGCCACATGGATGGCTAGGAGATCTGCCTCCAGTTGGCTCACGAGGGTCCAGATGCGGAGCGCTTCTCTGCACAGAGGTCGGGAGTGCATGCTGCCCTGTTTGTTGAGCTAGTACATGGTCATGGTGTTGTCAGTCTGGACTTGAACCACTTGACTCCAAAAGAACGAGCGAATGCAGCCAGCGCCAGCCAAACTGCTCGGTGCTCCAGCAGGTTGATATGGCATCGGGATTCCTCAGGAATCCAGAGCCTGTGGACTCTGTGGTTCCCCATGTGAGCACCCCAGACCGTGAGAGAGCCGTCGGTCATCAGGACAACCGTCGGCTTGGGGCGGACAAATGGGACTCTTCCCTGCAGATGTTCCAGGATGGTCCACCATTGCAGAACGTCCCACATCTTCTGGGTTACAGTGACCAGCTGGTTGAAATGACCTAGATGCTGAGACCACTGGTTGGCCAGCTCCCATTGAAGGGGGTGCATTTGCCACCAGGCCTATCAGACCACAGAGGTGCAGGCCACCATGCAACCCAGAAGTAGCAGTAAGTCCTGGGCAGGGCTCAATTGCCCAACTAGAAATGATCAGGTAAAGGAGGAGAACCTCCGCCCTGTCCGCTGGGAGCATGGCTCTGGCTGGGCAAGAGTCGAGCTCAGCTCTGATGAAGCAGATCACCTGCGCCATCATGAGTTCTGACTTGACCGTGCTGATCAGGAGGCCAAGGCTGAGGCAGGTGTGGAGGGCCAGATCCCTGGACCTCTCTACCTCCAGTCTGGAGGGACCTGCTATGAGCCAATCATCGAGATGGGGTAAACTCTGACCCCTCAGTGCTAAAGATGGTCCACCACCACTGCTATGCATTTGGTGAAGACCCTGGGGGCTGATGACAGGTCAAACGGTATGGCTTGGAACTCGTAGAGGGTTCCCTCCACTCTGAAGCAGAGGAACCTTCAGTGAGATGGATGGATCAGAATGTGAAAGAACACATCCTGCAGATCCAGGGAGCAGAACCACAAGTTCTGCTCAAGAGATGGTATGATCTGAGACAGAGTTACCATCTTGAAAGTGCGAGACCTGAGAAACTGATTCAGGTTGTGCAGATCTAGAATAGGGCGCCAGCCCCCCACCCGTCCATTTTGGAACCAGGAATACCTGGAGATGAACCTTGGGTTGACAGGGGGATCCGCGACTCGGGCCACTACCTCCTTGTGGAGGAGTTGGGATGATGTTGTTTCTGAGAGCAGACTGAGTGTGTGGATACCTTCTCCTCCTGTGAGGCATGGGCTTGGCTTGGTGAGTACTGCTCAGATTCCAGAGGCAGACCCTGGCCGACTACTTCCAAAACCCACCTGTCCGTTGTGACAGCAGACCAGGAGGAAAGGAAGTGGCAGAGCTGGCCCCCCACGAGAAGACCCAGAGTGGTCGTGATGGGCATGGGGGTTGTCGCCCCCATCCTGTCACTGTGCAGGCTTGGAGGAGGAGGATCCAGTGGGGGAACCACCAGAGCCCTTTCCTCCAGGTTTATGGGCTGCCAGAGCCCCTGACTTGGGCCGAGAGCACCAAGACTGAGCCTGCTGCTGCTGCCCAGATTGGTACTGGGGCTGCTTGGCCGTAGGGGCAGAAGGCTGAAAGGGCTTTCTCTTCTGCATTTTAGAACCCTGAGGTTCCTTCTGGGTAGAAGTAACGGTATCCAAAGTGGCACTGGACGTCTCGATATGCTGGAGGTGACCTTCAACTCCTGGACCGAACAAGTTGGTACACAGAAAGGGAACATCCGCCAGCTTGTGCTGGGTGTCTGCCCTAAAGGTCGAGACTCTCAGCCAGGCCCTGTGGCGAATGATGACTGTGGCCTCCATTGAACGGGCACAAGAATCCCCAATATCAAGAGTCATTTGGAGTTGTTGTTTAGCAACAGCCCAACCCTGGTCCCAGACCTGCTTGACCGTGGTCTGAAGGTCCATGGGGAGATGAGGAAGCACCTCATCCAGAGAGCCCAAGAGGGCATGGGAGAAGTGTGCTATCATGACAGCCAAACTCACCTGACAGAGATCAAGAGGCAGCACAGACCTTTCTGGACGAATGGTCCAACTTCTTGGACTCTGTCTGGAGGTCTATCCATGTCCCCCGAATTGTCTGAACGCCGAAACACAGACTCAGTCACTAACCCCATGGCCGAAGGGTACTGTGTGAACCCCGAAGGGAAGCCGATGGGAACCACATACTTGCGGGCCATCCGGGCTGAAGGTGCAGGGCAGGAGGCTGGGTACTGCCAAAGCTCCAAGGCTGGGCCAACTATGGCTTTGGCCACTGGGAAGGCCTCAGTCAGAGAATCCCCTTTTCTGAGAATATCTGTTGGGGGATATTCGGCCCATTTTTCAACAGGCTCCAAGGGCATCCCCCTTCGGAGATGAGATGGAGGATGCCCAGGAAGAACGTGGGACCTTCTTCTGTCTCTGAACTACTGACAGCTTCCACTTGCATACTGTGTGACCCTGAGCAAGTCACTTAACCTCCTTGTGCTCCCAGGTCGCTCCTGTAAAAAAGCTTTCAGCTTAGTGTGCTATACCTGGTTAAACAACTAAATAAAATTAAAAAAAAAATCATTGAATCATCATCACAGGGACGTGAATTCAAGTCTGAGTCCTTGGACTCCGAGGAGTCCGGATAGAGCGGCCGTCCACCAGAGTCACTTTCGATCCGCCATGGATGGTCTGGAGTAAGGGTGACAGACAGGCTGTGCAGGAGGCCCTTAATGGGCTGGGACTCCTGGGAAGCCTCCTGCCCTGTCCCTTCTCATGACTTGCCTCAGCAATCAGTTCGCGTAATGCTCCTTCAGCACCCACCACCCCACCTCCCCCCCTCCAACTCCCAGTCCCGTGAGTTTCCCTAACAGTCACTACTAATGCAAGCTGCCTGACCATGCCCCCTTGCACCCCACCATTTACTCTAGCACGTCTTCTCCACTCAGCCTCCGCTCATCCCCCATTTCTCCCTATACCTTATCACCCTTCTTCACCCACCCTTCACCTCCACCGCATTACCTACCTCTTTCTCGTACCTCCTTTCTTCACCCCACTGCCAGCTATCCCCGTCCCTCTGAATTACTGACAAGGCACTCTGTGGCTGCTTATTCCCCCCACCACCCTCATAAAGTGTTTTTCTTGTTATTTTAACTTGTACCTATGTTTTGAGTTATTCTGTAAGTTCTGAATCCAAGCTGTATCGCTCATTGTGATGTACGTTTGCTTTCTCCTATTGTACTTTGTTTTGCAATCTATAACATGAAACCTTTGTAAAAGAGCTTGCGCTCAAAGGTCTTTTCCGAACCACTAAATAAATAAATAAGAAGCCCCTGCGGGAGGCCGCTTAGGTGGCGGCTCTAGCAGGATCAGTGGAGAGGCTGGCTTCGGCCAAGCTGGGAGGGTCTTCACCGGCACTGTGGGCAGAGGGGTGGTGTCGACCAGCTCCAGAGCAGTCAGCATCGGCCTAGAGGGTGACAGCCATGTGATGGCCAGAGTGGAAGCCGGGGTTGACTTCGGACCAGCCACATAAGGTCCTCGTAGCGCCAACACAGCTTGCGTCGAAGCCTCTCCTCATCTGAGGACGAATAGCGGCATCGCCACTTCTTGGAGCGCCGCTTGTGTGGCTTCCTTGGCCTGTCGGTCGAGGGTGTCTGAGACTTAGACCAAGACCATCAGGGGGACAGATGGGGGTGTTTGGAAGGGGCCGGGGAAAACCACGGCTCCTCCAGGTCAGGGACTGAGACCACGGGTGGAGTCCCAGCAGGCTGAGTCTCTCCTCGGTAGGTCCTGGCAGGACTGGAGTCCTGAACAAAGAATTACTGGCCTCATCAGTCGACAACGGGTTGACAGAGTCGATGACAATTTCAACCAGGTTGTCGTCCTGTGTCTTAGCTGGCCGGCCTGATGGGGGGCACCGAGAAGCCAGCAGCCAAGGTCTCAGTTTCTACTGAAGTCGAAACAGGAAACTCCTGGGACCTAGATCTCTCTCTGTCCCAAGAGAGATGCTGATGAGATGAATCCTCTCGACGACTCATCCTTTTTTCAGGAACGGGAGATTTGCGAGCCAGACGGGCCTTCCCCTTTTGTCGGGAGAGACTGGCACAACCCCTTGAAGGAGCCTGAGAAGGAAGAGCCCAGTTTGAGCAGGATGAAGACTGAAACTGAAGAGGACTGCTCAATGGCGCAAGCTGCCTCCTCCTCAAAGGCCTTCATTTGCTCATGTTGTTCGGCGGACCCTGCAGCCGCCGAGGGCACACAACGGGCGTCTTTGGATTTGACCGGCGGGTGCCGTTTTTCCCGGTCGTCTGAAGCGATCGTCCAACACTGTCAGATGGAACGTGTGACAAAGGTGGCAAAGCTGGATATCATGGTCATGGCCTAGGCAGTAAATGCACATGGCGTGCAGGTCAGTACGAGATATTTTCTGCCCACAAGGACACAGGCTGAACCCGGGCAAGGACTTGTCCTCCATCACAGTCACTATCGCAAATCTATGCAGAGAAACTCTAATGAGTGTAATTTTCAGTAATCCGTCCGAAGGTTTAAGCGCTAGGGCCTGCTCAACGCAGGAGTGGTATGGAGGGAACCTGAATCTTCCAGCGGAAAGGAAGATCTGGCATCAAGGGGCGGAGCCAAGGGATATACCACCAGGGTGGGTTGGAGGAGTTGACTTTTAGACCATCCGGCAAGATTTAAAGGGGAAAGGGACATGCCAAACAGTGTGGATAGAACAACATATCCACGTCCCTAGAACCAATCTTATACCGCAATGAGTGGCTCCGTGGGACATATTAATATATAACATAGGTTAGAATTGCTATAATCCTCAACCCATATTTACTCTCCTGAATGATTCACCAGGTTGTTCAGCTTACTTGGGCATGTCACAGTGCTTGTCCTGCCCACGTGGCATCCTCACTGGTACAGGCACTGATCTTTAAAAAAAAAATGTGTTTTGCCCATCTTTGCAAGTGGTAGAAAGGGCCAACTGCCTGACTTCAATACACAGAAACGGAGCACAGTCATCTACAATTACCATGTTCTGGCAGCTCATCAGCGCTGCGGTTGGCTACTACTCATAACGCCAGCAGCTGGTGACTAGGAACAAGCCTTGATCACCTGAGAGCAGCACGGGAGAGAGGGATTGAGCATCCCACAGGACAGTCTCTCTCGGGGAGGCATGTTGGGTGCTGCCACCATTGTAGTGCCACCTGGGTGACCACAGGTGACGTTACAGGTAGACATGCCTTTGGGAGTTGGGGGGACGCTGTCTGAAGCCACGTTGCCACACAGTCGGTGTGAACATGAGTACGGCACCACCAAGGCCAGCATTCAAGAGGGAGGGGATGAGAAAAAACAGTGAATGGCCCTGACACCAGTGTTGATGGACACCAGTATAATGCAGGTCCCACGCATCAGCTGCACCACTGTCTTAAGACAAGGACACTGTCCAAGGTACATCCCCCATTCCCAGACCCAGCCTGAAGAGCACTTCCAAGGCAAGATGAAGGCAGGTGAGTGCAAGTTGAGGGGTGTGGGGGGTCGAGGTGTGGCATGGGGCTTCAGAGGGGGTCAGGTGCCAGGAACATGAGAAAATACAAAATATCATGCACTAACTACATTCTAAATGCATTATACATGTAACTGTGACGTAGACAGCCAGTTCTGAGGGTTGTATCATTTTTATTAATATAAAATGTATTACTGACTGTCTCTGTTGAAAATCTGATGCTCTTAGAATGACCTCACTCATCCCCCCCAAGATTTTAGCTAAAAGATGAAAGCCATAAGAGAAATGCTGACAGCATGTGCGTTCACACACACTCAGTTTTTAGAGACAATGTGTTACATGGAAGACTTTAATCAAGGATCTTGTTTCTCTAAGTTAATTACAAACTTGTTTAAGTTAATTCTGTTAAGAGAGAAATCATAAAGAAGGTTTATGACGTTGGAGAGGAACCTAGGTTGTTACACAGGGGTGCAAGGTTGTAAATGTCCCTGTGAAGCCTGTGTGAGGGAGGATACACAGCATGAGATCAAACAAAGTGTAATCTGAAGGACATCAATTATGCTGAAGTTGCAGAATGTAATACTTTTATATAAGATATATATTTTCATATATCCTGACAGGGCGGAGCTAGGTGACCTCCTAAAAAGAGGTGCGGTAAAAGCCAGCATTTAATTTAGTCTGTTTTACTTCACAGAGACACATTTTTACCTAGAATCTGACCACGAAACATCTTGGGAGCACTTTTAAGCAAGTATTTAGAGACTAAGTACTGTAGTAGGAATTGCACTGTTTAAAACCTTGTTCTTTTAATAGATTTATATGTCTTGTGATATAATAGTTCTGTATTGTGTTTTACATATTCTTATCTATTATAGTAAAATTCTTTTTAGAACTTACTTGGTCTGTCTTTGACTTCTTTTTTTATTTGTAAGAAAAGTACATGGTTATAGCAGACAATAGACATAAGCTTGAATGGTGATACCAAACTGGAAAGAAAAGCATTTTAGATCTGAGGTCTTTATTAAAGTTTTAAAGGGTTCATCTCTGTATACCTGGCTAGGTGCCCATAGGCAAAGATATCTGGCCCCCCGAAGACAGATATATCTGAGCCTGTGCATTGCGTATGCTAACAAGAGGTTAACAGTTTGAATCCCTCCAGAACTTGAGACCAAAAGTTGATCCGAACTCACTAAACAGACAAGAGTGTTACCTTGTCTGTTACACTGTACACAAGACTGCGCTCAGAGGTTGGCACTTTGGGAGCAGAGGGCCTGACCTGCTGAGTGGGTTTGTGATAGTAACTACTACAGGCATATGTGAAACAGCTATGGTTATTTGTTTTTGTTCATTTGCTGATGTCATAATCCGCTCGAGCGATTATGGATGTGATAGAATGAAGTCAAACAAATGACTGACCCATTCTGCATGTTCCATTATCAGTTATCATCCATGTATCTCACAGCAGAATCAGTATGTCTGGGAGGAATGAACAGACTATGTGGCCTCCGGTTCGCACAGGTTTTCCTTACCAGTGTTTTTTCCTCTCCGTAGTGCCAAGGTCCACAGAGTCAACTGATGATACTTAAGAAATAAGACATGCGAGGGTGTGTGTCATGCTGAGATAATGTCAAAGCTCGGGTGCATTGTGAGACTTGAGGCCATAGATCGCGTGCCTGGAACCACCCATGAAGTGACATTACTCCAGCAACACACACTTTCAAGTGCCTTACTGCAGTTATAAAATGGATCCATTTATATGTTTAAGGATGTAAGTAGACTGTTTTGTGGGCACTAGTTTCACCTGTGAGGTTGTACTGGGATAACATCATGCGTGAAACTGACTCCATCGGTCAGCTTTCAGAATTTTCTCTATCCATTTTATAAATCCCCTACACACTGCCTGTCAGGGCCTGCCCATCGGTATAGTGGCAGCATTGCTAGTCATGATGCGTACAAACTGGTCTGGTGCCCCGGGCCCAGGGCACTGCCAGGCTGGGGGGGGAGGAGTTTCTGGCATTCCATAGGATGTTCTTCCCCTCTGGTAAGGGAGGTCTGCATCTCCTGCTGCTTTACTGCTACCTGGATGAGCACATATGGTGGTCCATTGAGGACAAACAGGCAAGTTCACGATGTGGAGACAGTCTGGATGCTGGTGTGTCAGCTTTGCTGGCCCCCAAAAGCATCATGACCCATGCACTCAGTGGACAGAGCAGTCAGAAAAAGGGTAACTGCCAATTGGGAGGATGAAGCTGCACCACCCCCCCACCCCCAAGAAATGAGGGTCCCAATCTTCTACCTTTGAAATGCCACTGGACTCCTTTTCCTCTCTTGGCCAGATGGAGGCATTACAGCTGCTGAGGCCCTGAAAGGCAGAGTTCAGCCCCCAAGCTAGTATTCTGAGTAGGGGCACCAGAGCTGTGGCTAGGTAGGTAACTCCAGAAGTAAGCAGCCAGAGGGGCTCAGTAGGTAGAAATGAAGCACCTGACATCAGTGGAAGGAATTTAAAAGAAATGGAAAGTAAGAGCTAAACATATATGTTTAAAAACCCCACTGCCTGCAACCATGTCTCATTATTACAGATGTAGGCGGAGCCTACAGACGTTTTGCTTCTTCTGCTCCTAAAATGGCGGATTGTAGCATGTTTCCGTTGGACTTTTGGAAGTATCCTTCCGAAAGTCCAACAGAGCTTGGAGCACTCCACCACGATCGACCGTTATGGAGTAACAGCCAAAACAGCCGCACTATTTCAGCTGTTACTTCCACATTCTTGGACAGGAACTGCACATGCGTGCATCGCGAACATGCGCAGTTCCATCAGCGCTGCCATCTGGGGAATGGCAGAATGCCATTCATCGCAACTACGCAAGCGCAAATGTTGTGCATGCATAGTTTCATGCCGCCATCTTGGAGATAACACTTGGTCTTAACCCAAGTTCTGTTTTGAAGGCAGTGCATGTAGTGAGCAGTGCACATACTAATAAGAGGGTGAGTTTGCTCCCAGTGCTAAGCAGGTTCTTTCCCACGTTACTGATCTGAATGTCTTCCCAGCAAATTTGCCAGTGCTCTGCAGCCAGCTCCTTCTCAAGCTTTAGTATCCTGCCAGACATAAGATCACCGCAACTACCCATGCGCTAATGCCGCGCATGTGCAGTTGTGTCGCTGCCGCCATCCTGAAGATGGCACTCAGCAGTGCTCAGTCTCCGGAGCTCTGCAAGCTCACCACAGCCATATTGGCTCTGGATAGATCTTGTTTAGAATGACATGTCTGTCTGGATGGCAGAAGGCAAACTTGAAAGCCCATTGGTTATTTACAATGCTCGTCTGTAGGACAAGTGCTACCCCTGTTGATTGTTTGTGTGGAGCTTCTACTTACGGGACAATGAACTCCTGGACGTTGTTAATCAGCTGCTTGCCAACCATGATGACCAGCAGTTCCTGAGCAAGCTCGATCAGACAGCCAGGGGCACCGCACTGAACAGAAAAAGAAAGTTACATTAGTAGGCTCCATCCAATGGATCCCATCACCTCACTGTCATGGAAAACAAAGGGTTCATTTCAAATTCAATTTTATTATTACTTGGAGACACCCAATAGCTCACTGGAAATGCGCTGGCGACCTGGGTTTGGAAGCGAGCCCAGGATTACCAGGATCGGGCAGCCAGGCTGCGGAGTGCTCCCAAGAGGAGTGCGAACTAGCTGGGGAGGGAGACAGCTGGACTCCAGCGCAGCAGCGGCCCCTCGTAGTGAGCCAGGGAGCTAGCTCCCGCACAGGGGGTGATGTCATCCCAGTATGCTCTGCTGATGCTGAGGCTGCAAGAGGCTAAGCCCGACATTGAGGGGTGATGAGAGGAGATAGGGAAGAGGGAGGAAATCACAAAAAAGATATGTGCCTCATTCATTATGAATGATGGTCCCCTCGGTCCTCACTCCATGTGGATCTGTGCCAGTCATGACAGCAGGGAAAGTAGCAGTCAGGGATGGGGGTTGGCATGCACTCGAAGTAAGGAGAAAGGTGACGGACAATGGGTCAAACAACTATATGAAAACAAATGAAAAAAAATTATTTTTACACAAGATAAGGATCGCTGGGCATAGTCCATTTTCTAGTACCATCTTGTGACCGACGTTAATACATACTGTATGACTATATATGCAGTTTGTTACAATACATATGTTGTCTTTTACAGTTTAACTGCACTGCACAATTCGACAGTCAACCATATATCTGGTCTCTAACTGGCTGCCCAGCTCACCTGTGACAGGGCTAAATGAGACCCTGTTCCATTTGAAATGCAGTGAGAGTTAACTGGTTACAGGAAAGAAACTGACAACATTTGGTACATTGTGTGAAAACAGGAGATGTATCTTAATGAGTTCAGGATGCAGAAGTTAGCTGCCAGGAAAAGACATTATGTATAGAGACAGCTGAGATTTTAGAGAGACCTTCAGAGGAAGGACTGCTGTTTGTTTGAACTGTCTGTATCATCAGCCCATCAGCACAGTGGTAGTGTTTCTGCTTGTGACGTCAGCACCCTGGGGTCAGAAACGGACCTGAGGAGTCAGAGGCCCAGCCGGGGGAGAAGGATTGAGCATTCTACAGACTGCACTCTTCCTCCAGGGGGGAGGGTGGGTGAGCATCTGGTGCTTGACAGACCTCCGGCGGAGGCCAAGGGGAGCAGCTGCTGGAGCCTGCATTGTGGGGAGGTGTGCCAGACATTAGCACCTAGGCACCATACGTCATTGCTTGCCATGCCTCCCATGGGAAAAATTGCAAAAAAATGTCAACCACAGAATGATGCCCCACCTCATAAGTTGTGCATCATCACCTGTGGCACACAGCTGGTGACCAAGCTGTAATTCCATCGGGAATGGCCCGGCCCCGCAGTCACACCCTGAGGGGTAAGCCAGGGAGGAAGACCAGCAGAGGTGTCTGCTGGGAACCAAGCTTCAACTCCATTGGGAACATGCTTACTCAGCAGCCCTCCCTGGGGGGGCAAGCCTGGGAGGACCACCACCCAAGGTCAGTCCCGGGAGGGTGAGAGCAGGTCTGGGGAAAGGGGCTGAGCCGAGCTGGAGTCTGGCACAAAAAATAAAAACAGAACTACTGTATCAAGAGCTATCCTGCATTATTTTATTTTTTATCTTATTATTGATAATAATAAAACACTAATGAAAAAATATGATGATAGTGCTCATACACGCCTATATAAGAAGCTATAGGGGTCAGGTGCTACACTACAGGGTAATTACAGCAGTGTGGGGACTGCCCTAAAGCAGTACTAATTCAGTGTGCACCCTGTACCGACTGACTTTAAACAGTCAAATATTGATCCACCAAATGCTTTGGTATATGTTTATGTGTGGACTCTGCAGGTTTAGAAGAAGTTATTTGTGATGAAAAACACTACTCAGGTGGCCACTGCCATGCACTTGTTAGCTTCTTTCTTTCAGTGCTGCTGCTGCCTTCCTGACCACACCTTCCCTCTGGTGCGGGGTGTGTCACAAAGTGTGCTGATGTTTCAGAGTTCAAACCAACTCCATCTTCAGAGCTTGGTTTGAACTCTGAAACGTCATCACAAATAACTTCTAAACCTGAGGAGTCCACTCGAGAAGAGTACCAGAAGGTCAGCAATCCGTTATAGAGATGGATTTAGGCACCTGAGTCATGAAAAAAATTGTTGAGACTAACACAGGACTTGAGACTGAATTCACCACTAAAGGCTATCAGCAGCCAGATAAGTACTTTCTTTGTGTTTTCAGTCACATGCTAGAAATGCACTGTTTTGTTCCTTGCAGGCGCAAGTGAACTCCTATCAAGGAAATAAATATATTTTGATGCAGCTTTACAGTTTGGAATCCCGTTTTTGCAAAGGCCTCATACAAATGCTGGTTTAAACATATACCAAAGTGTTTGGTGGATCAACTTTTGACTGATTATTTACAGTCAGTACAGGGTGCACACTAAATTAGTACTGCTTTAGGGCAGTCCTCACACTGCAATAATAAAATGCTATTTGCAAATTTTACAACTTCTATTGGTTTGCTGATGATTCCTGACCTATGCCTCTGACAACACCACCCCTTATCAAAGGAAATGTATCCACATACTCCTTTACTCAATGTTTCCAAGTAAAGTGTTATTCCACTCACCACATCTCTGTTCTTCATTGTCATGTACATACACCAGTCCTTCCCCCCACATGAACCCACACAGCGAAGCAACTAAGGAGAAGCATGGTTTATTACAGGCTGCTATACTTACTTACAAGACATCGAAGGACTTCTGAGAATTCTGTGAGGGGGTAAGTCTCATTCTTTCTTGTTGCCCAGTGTAGCTATATATGATCTACCCCTCTTTCTTCAAAATAGATACTTTTTCACCCTTAACAACCTTTAGTCATGTACTTGTCTTTTTCCTATCCATGGTCGCTAGTCTGCCCACAAGGTCCTCTACCGTTCCTTCCTCTAAACTTCTCCACCCATACAGACCCCCGACCATGTGGGACTTGGGTGGTACCACAGGCTGCTCCAGTCAAGAGAAGGAACTGGTGAAGAAGGTGGCGTGACCCTGGCAGACATGGTAAAGCACAGCAAGGATGTCATTAGCTTCAGCCACTCCCATTTTTCTTTCTGTATCCCTCCAACGCAATCCGCCTGTCCCTTGTCAAAGCCCATATCCCTGCTCGTCAAAGTCCTCTGAATGCCCATGTTCCTGCAAACACTATACTAGCCACACTTGTACATTTCTTTGCCTCTTGGACTATGTACCTTATGTATTTTTAAACTGTCTCCCTGTTACAATCCTTGAAATGTCTGTTTATTGTTTATTAGAATCTGTTTACAACCTTACCAATCCTTGAAATGTCTGTTTATTGTTTACTAGAAGCTGTGTACTACCTTACCCTGTCTGTAATTGTCTCAATATTTCCTTGTAATCTCCTGGGTTGCACCTAAAAATAGGCATCTATATTTGTTTAGTGTGCTTACCTGGTTTACAAAAGCTAAATAAATAAATAAATACCACAGAACATTTAAAAAAAAAAATCTTTGGGGCCATCCCCCGCCCAACCAAAGATGCTCATTATGAGCATTTAAAATCATTTTCCCTGGTTACTTTTAAAATATGTGACATTTTTCTAACTCTACAGGCAAAGAGAACAGAAGCGTTTACATGTATTACCCAAAATCCCCTGCCCTGCAGCAGAGTCTCAAAGGGGACTGAGCCCATAGAGATCTTACAAGATGGGCTACAAGGGTGCTGAATTCCTCACTCATTAAGGGCACCACAGCCACGTTCATTCCCCTTCTAAAGGGGGTGGCCCCTCTTCCTCAGGTAACTACCATTCTATCTCTCCACTTCCCACTCTGGCTAAACTTCAGGAATACCCTGTTCTCTCTCAGCTCTCCCCTTGTCTTGTCTTGTCTCAACCTCCTCCTTCACTCTGTTTCAGCCTAGCTTCAAGAAGTCCCACTCCACTTTCACCTCCAGCTCACTGATACTTACCTCTCTGGCATGGATCAGGGCCTAGTTATCTCCACCATCTTGGTTGACTTAGGCAAAGCTTTTGGCACTGTTGCCCACCCCATTCTCCTGGATAAAGCTGAAGGCAGCTGTACTCTCCGCCTCCTCAGTTGAGTGGCTCCACTCCTACCTTGAGGGCATGTTATAAGCTGCCCACACTGGAGACTTCTTCTCCTCTTCCTCACTCCCAATTTGCTCTGAAATCCCCCAAGGGTTTGTCCTTGGCCTAAGTGCCTCTGTGTCTAGTCACATATATGCAGATGATACGGTACTCTTTACTGCCTGCTCCTCTGCCCCTGACATCATGGCACAGCTCCAACTGAACTTTAACAATGTCCAGCACTGGTTCTGTGAAAACCAGTTTTCCCTCAATGCCATAAAAATGGTTTATATGCCTGTTGGCACCAGGCTGAGACTTGCTAGAGTCACCCCTCTTCCCTCCTTCCATATCCTTGATGGTGCAACAACTGAAGATGTCTCCTCCTTTGAGTATCTTGGGGTCTGGCAGCACCATCATCTTGATTTCTCTGTTCACGTGGATGCAATCCACAAGAAGATCCACTTGGTTTGCTTTACAGGAATAAGAGGTGCATCCTGCTTCCTACCAGCAGAGAGATCCTCACTAAGATGATTCTCCCTAATTTCGATTATGGGGACATCACTTACAGTGCTGCTCCCAAATAAACTTCAGCCACACTGGACCCTCTCTTTCATGCTTTCTGTCAATTTGCCTTCGACAAGCCCTTGCGTACTCGCTACTATTCTTTGTACCGCTCCCTCCCCTCCCTTGATGCCAGACGCCTTACCCACTGTGCCTCCTTTATCTCCAAATTTTGGTTTGGCTCCTCCTTGTATCTTGCTTCTTTCCTCTCTCCCTCCTCCCACTTCTTACTCCCTTCATCATGCTTGCTCTCCCCCCCCAATGAAACCTACTGCTGGTCAAGCTGACTTCTTGCTCCAGTTCCCTAGAGTATGGGCTCCCCCTTCAGTTCACTCGGATGCTTCCTTCATACCCGGACATCTCTCCTCTGAGATTTCTCTACTCACTCCTCCAGTTGTTCCTGATACAGGGGTTGGACTTTTGTCTGCTGCACTCTACCACAGACTGACACTAGTACATTCCTTCTCCCCCAGTTGTCAGTCACTACCCCTATCCCTCATATTACTGTACTGTTACTCACTACTTATTGTTCTTATGCTCTTCTTTCTGCAATTGTGCTGTACTGTTACATTACTGTAATTGTACTACATAGAAGTATTTTCCTGTAATTTGCTTATTTTGTTTCACTTACTTTTTCTAACTCTTCCCCCCCCCCCCCCGAACACAACTGGAAAGGGGGTGGCGTTTGCTGCTATGTATCCGAGATGATTTAATGTTAGGAAATTGATATATCCAGTACTCCAGATAGAATAATAGAAACACTATGGTTAAACATTAGCATTTCTCATGCAATAAAAATAGTACTGGGAAATTGCTATAGACTTCCAAATAGTAATAGTAACTACAACAGCAATCTAATCGATTAAATCAATATAGCCTGTAGACTGGGCGACACTATAACATTTGGAGGCTTTAATGTACCAGGCATTTCTTGGAATAAAATGACAGGAGTCACTGCTTTTGAAAAAGTGTTGATTGATACCCTAGCATCCCAAGACTGTCATCAATTGGTGGAATCCCCCACCAGAGGGAATAATATCCTGGATCTTGTAATTACAAACTCTAGAGAAAGAATTAGCAATGTAGAAGTTATCCCGCATCTGGGCTGTAGTGATCATAAGATAATAGAATGTATTTTATATATTAGAAAGACTAAAAATAATGATCACCCTTCATCATTTGACTACAAAAAAGTTAACTGGCAACAGATCATGAAAGCTTTCAATAGTATAAACTGGGGGACATCTTTTTGCGAAATGGATGTTAACAATGTGGGATACACCAAAATCAAAAATTCATGAGATAATCGAACACCATATACCAAAATGTAACAATAAAGGTGCTATCCCCTTATGGTTCAGTAAGGCAATTAAATGCTAAATAACTAAAAAAAGGAAAGCTTTTAGAAAATATAATTTAAACTCATCACAAATCAACTGAAGCAAATACAGAATTCAACAGAGACTGTTGAAATCACTAATTAAAAAAAGAGAAAATAAAGCTTGAGAATAAATTAGCTTTCAACAAGAATCATAAGGCCTTTTATGCATATTTCAACAATAATAAGCAAACTAATAACAGAATCAGCTCTGTCACTGTTAATGGTGAAATAAAGAATAATAATAAGGAGATTGCTAACAGCTTCAACACTTATTTTACATCAATCTATAAAGTTAATAACTTTAATGTAACTGCCCCTAGTGTGGATAAGTCAGAAGTATTTAGAGTCACCCAAGATATGGTTGTTAGAGAGTTATACACTTTGGTACTTCGGTAGTTCTGGACAAAAGAAGGCGGGTTGCCCATCATGCCTGTCCTCCATACACATGGAACATTAACCCAGTCCCTACCCAAATATCCATGTGTCTAGTTTGTTTTTGAATGTTAAGATATTTGTGAATCAACTATATTCTGTGGTAAAGTTTTCCACAGTCTTGGTGTTCTAATTGTAAAATAGTTCATTCTTTTATTGCTTTTGGCCCTCATAACCTCTAGCTGTTTATTATGAAGTCTAGCAACAGTTTTCCTAGTAGAATATTTGATTCCACATAATTTCATTTGTTCCTGGTTCCCAAGAATTTTAAACAGTTGTAATAAGTCACCTCTAGTACGTCTTTGTGACAATGTGTGTAATCCTGTTTTATTTAATCGGGTGTTATAATCAAAGTTGGTTAGGTGCGGGGTTAGCTTGGTGGCTCTACGTTGAATGCGCTCAATTCTATTAATATCTGATTTCAAATATGGGTTCCAAAAGGGTGAACCATAATCCAAAAGGGGCCTTATGTGAGATCTGTAGAGGGACAAAAGACAATGTTCGGATCTAGTCACAAATGTTTTGGAGATTCAATGAAGTAGTGCATTTGTTTGATTCGCTATCTTGGTACAGTGGGTTGAAGGGGTTAGTTTGTCGTTAATTACTATCCCTAGGTCTTTTTCAACTTGTGAGGTTCTAATGATAATTTTGTTTAGGTAGTATGTTTGAACCGGATTATTTTTTCTGACGTGTAATACTGCACACTTGGACAAGTTGAAGTACATTTTATTTGTACATGCCCATTTTTCCACTAATGTTAAATCTGCTTGAAGTCCATGTTCATTACTTGGATTGATAGCCATTCCCCCAAGTTTGGTATCATCGGTAAATTTTACCAGTATGTTACTGGATGAGATAGTCATGTCACTTATGAACAAATTAAACAGAGTAGGCCCAAGCACAGAACCCTGTGGCACCCCACTGGACACATCCCTTTTACCCGATAGGGCATCATTTACCCTGACTCTCTGAGTTCTATTATTCAGCCACTGGTTTATCCAGGAGACTAGCAAGGTTGAGAATCCCATACTACTAAGTTTGTCTATTATTATGGAATGTGAAACTTTATCAAATGCCTTACTATAGTCTAACAAAACAACGTCCATCGGTATGTTGCAATCTAAATTATAGCTAATATAGTTATAGAATTAGATTAAATTTGTAGTACATGAGTAGCCTGGTTTAAACCCATGTTGATACACATCATTAATGTTTAGGATTAACATTTTGTTTTCTAGTTTGTGTTTAATAATTTTTTCCATTAGTTTGCATGGTATTGATGTTAAACTAATAGGGCGGTAATTTTCAGTTTTAGAATGTGATCCTTTTTTGTAGATGGGTGTAACTATAGCAGAACGCCAATACTTGGGTACCACTGAATCTTGAAGGGATTTGTTATAAATTATCATTAGGGGTAAGAGAATAGAATTTTTTGTTTCCATTAGAAATCTTGAGGATATACTATCTGGACCTGGACTAGTATGTTTTTTTAAAGTGTTCAATGCAGTCAAAGTATCCTGTTCAGAAATCTTGTTTGCTTCAGAGTTTGATGTTACTGTGATAGCTGATGGAGTTGCTTTTTGCGCAAAAACAGATAATATATGTACATCCTCCTCATCAGGCCTGGATAACATTGACGCTATAATCTGGAAACAACTGGCTGATGTGGCTGTTGGACCCTTGACTACTCTATTTAACAAATCCATTCTGACTGGTGAAGTACCACTAGATTGGCATAATGCAATAGTGGTCCCTATACATAAAAAGGGTAATAAATCAAATGTTGCCAATTATAGGCCTATCAGCCTAACGTTTGTTTGCTGCAAGACTTTAGAACGATTGATAAAAAGTAAAATTGAAGAAGACATAGTTGCAATAGGACTACGGGACATCTCTCAACACGGTTTCAGGAAAGGCCTTTCGTGTAACACTAATTTGTTATCTTTTTATAGTTTTGTTAGTAGCAATCTAGACAAAGGAATACCTATTGATGTTATACTACTGGACCTAGGGAAAGCATTTGATACAGTACCATATAACAAATTAATACAAAAATTATGTGATTTAGGTCTAAATAAATATATTGTGAGATGGATTGGGAACTGGTTGACGAATAGAAAACAGATAGTAAGAATTAATTCAGTTCTCTCTGATGAGGGTGTTGTTTGTAGTGGAGTCCAGCAGGGGTTTGTGTTGGGTCCAGTTCTGTTTGGTTTATTTATAGGCGATCTAGGATCTGGCCTAGACTCAGCTATTACAAAGTTTGTAGATGACACAAAGATAGGTGGGGAAGTTTCATCCTTGACAAAACATAAGCAATTATGTGATAGTCTGACTAAAATTGAACAATGGGGAAAGATCAACAACATGAAGTTTAATGAAACCAAATGTGCTGTAATACATTTTGGAAAAAAATATCCTAAATACCAATACTGTCTTAATGGAATAGCAATCAAAAATAGTAACTATGAAAAAGACCTAGGAGTATGGATAAACTCACAGTTATCATCGGGTTGACATATAGTTAAAACAGTTGGGAAATGTAATGCTATTATTCATTCTATTAAGAAATCCTTTGTATCCAGGAACACAGCACGTATTATGAAATTATACAAGACTTATGCATTACCACATTTAGACTATGGATTCCCCCATCTGGAGCCCTTTTCTTAAAAAAGACATAAATCGGATAGAAAGAGTACAAAGATGATTGACTAAATCCATTAAAGAACTAAAAACCATGGAATATGGCAAAAGATTGGAGAGTTTAAATCTTTTTTCCTTAGAAACCAGAAGAACTAGGGGTGACCTGTTACTAATGTATCAAATTATGAAAGATCCGATTATAATGGAACAATGTAAATTAAAAATACTTCAAAAAACAGTAAATTCAAGATCTCATGACAAGCAAATTGTCATTAATAGAGTACAAACTGTTAGACATCAAAACTTCTATAACATATGTACTGCAAAGTTATGGAATAAATTACCAAAAGACATTGTGGAGGCACCCACAAAACATACTTTTAAAAAAAGACTAGATGAATACTTAACACTCACAAGTGTCAACTAATAGGCCCACTAAGTATGGGAGACAATTTAATGCGCATTTAGCCTACTTTGTCTATATGTACCAAGTTAAACCAAGTTAAATGAGCTAACAGCAGCTCAGTGTGACTCTCCTGGCAAAACTTTTGAAACAAGTAACTAAAATAAATTATGACTCTTCCATCTCTTGCCCCCTCAGTCTCAGACCCAACTGAGCATGGAGCAAGGGCATCTGACAGGACGACAGCTGATACTTTTCTTTTGCTACCTTCTCTATAAACACGGACTTTCCTTAGTGTATAAAGGCTGATACAAGAAGGCTAGCGGAGATAAAATAGTGGATATCTAGAAGGAGTGTCTTAGTGGCCTGATAACCCAGTGGCTGTGGAGCCACTTGCCCTGCGAGTGATCCAGGTCTGTGCCTTGCTCCTGAGTACTGAAGACCAGCGGAGGCTGGGCTAATGTACTACTCCAATGTTAGTGTGTTTAGCCTTGGGGAGGGAGGGTGAGGTCAGTTGTAGTAGTGGTAGTATAATTATTTCTTTGACCCCCAATTCCACAGGCTCTAGATGCCGTACAAAATAACAAATACACAGCAGCACTATAGATGAATAAATTACACCAAAGTCTAAAATACAATGTTTGTAACACTGGTGGGTTGCTGCTCCCTAGTGGCCCAGAAGGCATGATGACTCACTAACTCAAGGTGGAGGCAAGCTGCAGAAGGAGATAGGACCCATATTACCAACCCGATAAGGCTTATCTAGCCAGTGATCCTGCCCTGTGTGTGCCACTCAGAATGGGCATCCCGCATGTCCTCACATCTTCCCGGGGTACAGAAGATCAAGGAGGCAATGGCACCAGATGTAAGGGTGCTGAATGCCATCTACATAACAAGCATTTGTCAATGCCAAATGTTTGCTGCTGGTGTTGCTGTTGTACCAGGTCTTGCTTGTACACATTTTTAGTATTTATTTACTCAGGATAGAGCAGATGAAATGCGACGTCTCATTTTCAGTGGTGTTCTGCTTTTACACATTGTTAAATTTATTGTAGTTATCCAGGATAGCGCAGCTGAAAGGCAAAGTCTACTTTTTAGTGGGCTCCCACATTTTGACCCCAAATGTCCAACAGTCTTTTTATGACCTGATGTTATAATCAAGATAGGTGGAATTTTAAAAATCTCACCCTAAAGATGATTTCACTGTGCAACTGTGGAAACAAGTTTTGGAAAGGATTTGAAAAATGACACCTTAAAAGTTTTATGCATCCCTTGTATAAGGTTGATAAGGTGGATCCCTCGTTATTGAAGGACATTTCTAAATACTTAGATGGGCTGAACCTCCCTTCCCTCACTGACACTCAGAAAGAGTGCGTTAAGGGCCTTATCACTCGGGCTGAGGTAGCACAAGCTATTCAGCAGCTTCCACTGGACAAAGCTCCTGGTCCAGATGGTTATGCTAACATTTTTTATAAAGCTTTCTCTACTGAACTGATTCCACTTCTGACTCAGCTATTTAGTTATCTTTTTTCAGCTGGTATGATCAACAGTTCTTTGGCCGAGGCTTGGATTACATTATTACCTAAATCAAGCAAAGATGATTTGTTGCCCAAAAGCATAACTCTCAACTTCCTACCACTTAAATCAGGGACAAGGCTTAAAAAAATCAGGGACAAAGGACCAAAATCAGGGACACATCTTCAAAATTGGTGATATCCACTCAGGAAGCTGGTAGAATAAGGGGCTTAGTGTAAAATGTGTTCTCTAAGGAAGAACAAGACTGTAACTTTAATGTTTGATATTATTTTTTGCTTACAACCCACACTGTTTGGTCATGGAAGCTCAATTTTTAGGAGGGACAGAGTAAAACTCTGAGGCAAAATCAGGGACAGTTGAGAGGTATGCCCGAAGCTATTGGCCAATCTCACATCTTAATTCAGATATGAAAATATTGGCCAAAATATTTGCTTCTAGACTTCTCTCAGTTTGGGACGGTCTAGTTGGAAGGGAACAGGCTGGCTTTATGAAAGGAATATTATCTAGTGATCACCTCCAGAAACTCTTACATTTAATAGCAGTGTCCAGGGAGGGCATGTTCCCTGCGGCCCTGGTCTCACTGGATGCAGAAAAAGCATTTGATAGGATCTCCTGGCCCTATCTTTCTGCAATCCTCCAGAGATTTGGGATCCCTGAGACTTCATTAGATGGATATGCATCTTATACCAATGTCCTATAGCATTTACATGGTGTAACAGCACGCTCTCCGACCCAGTTAGATTAGAACGTGGGACTAGACAGGGTTGTCCCATCTCCCATGCTCTTTAATTTGTATCTAGAACCTTTTTTTCATAGCTTACATAATAACTCTTCCATTAAGGGTATACCAATTGGACATACCGGTTATAAGTTTTCCGGATACACTGATGATAGTTTACTTCATGTGGCAGACCCAATAGCCTCAATTCCCACAGTTTTGGGAAAAAGAAATCATTTTTCTAAGATCTCAGCTTGTAAACTAAATATTAGTAAAACTAAAGTCTTAGCATTAAATCATTTGTTGCCTAAACAAGTTATTGTGGATATAGAATTAGTTTGGGAGCCACATTATAGTACATATTTGGGTATAAACATCTCACGTGATTTTTTTGGAACTAGTGAAATGTAATTTAGAATCCCTTCTTGTTACCCTTAAGATGGATCTTCAGAGACGGGCAGCTCTTCCCCTCACACTTTGGGGCCGTACCATACCATTAAAATAAACATTCTCCCATGGTTATTATATCCATTAAGCATGTTAAAGGTTTTCCTTCTCAAGCAATGGTTTATTAATCTGCAGTCATTATTAAAATAATTTTTATGGAATTGAAAAGCAATACGAAGGGCTTAATTTAAACTGACTGCCCCTAAGCGTTTTGGTGGACTGCAACTTCTGAACTTCTGTTTGTATTATGGAGCCATCCACAGTAATAAGTACCTGTGGTGGGGACAGGACAATAGTCAGTTGCAGCAGAAAGTCTTATCCCACTTTGGGTACCAACAGAGCAGAATCTTTGCCGTAAAGAAGGTTTATACCCACCCAAATGTTTGAAGCAGACTCCAATATTTTGGTCTATCAAAGCTTGTATACAATTAACTAAATATTTCGGCCTGCATCTTGTAAAAGACATCTCCCAACCTGTTTTGGACAATCCAGATTTTTTGATTGACCGTCGTACTATACCTATTGGATATTGCCCACAGGCAAATTCTTTTTCAGTATACTCTCATTTAACTGGACAAACCTTTCATTCGTTCTCAATGCAGCGGGGAATGTTACCAGTTGAATCAAATTTTTAGATTCAAATTTTTACAGCTCACTTATTTATTAAAGAAACATTTTGGTTCTAGGCCCTGGACTCGGCAAGCTGGCTCTTTTTTTTTTTTTTTACAGAGTCTTGTCAAGACAACGGTCCAACCCCATCCTATATCACATCTTTGTAAAGAGTTTCAGAAATTAGATTCCAGTACTCCTTCTGGTGTGTTATTATTGGCAACAGGCTCTTGGAGTATCTTGGCATGCCATTTGGCAACGGTTATACAAATACATAAAGTAGGGCAGATATAGATCAGTCCAATATAAAATCTTACATAATCTTTATTACACTCCCCAAAAGTTACATAAGATTGGCAAACTGACAACTTCCCTATGCAATAGATGGGGTTTAATGGAAGGTACCCTCAAACATATATTGTGGGATTGTGTAAAAGTAGTTCCCTTTTGGAAGGCACTCAGAAATTCTTTGGACCCAACAGTGGGCCTTGAGAATTTTTTTTTCACCCGAAATCCGGTGACTGAGTTTTATTCCTAAAACATAGCTGGTCAAAAACAAGCTTATATGTCTCTGATCACCCTCACTGTGAAATTGGTTATACTTCATCATTGGTTAGATGACACCATTCCTTCTAAGCAGGAATGGTATCAAAAAATACAGCATTAAAGGTGGAGTGACAAATCGCTTCAATCCATAACTGTCTTCACTTATTTTGCCAAAGATGGCAGGTGTTTCATACCCTAGTTGAACTACTGGTTTCAGTACCTAATTAGTTTTGTCCCCCTTCGTATCATTGAGTTTTAGACAGAGGCCGGGATATTCAGACTGTGCCTGGCAATGGCACAAGTGTGGGCGCAGTGCAGCTGGGATGCGCCGGGGCCAGGACCAGGTGATATTCAACGGTGATGTGCCATGGCGTAGCACTGTTGAATATGGCACGGACTGTGCAGAGGCACTGCACTGGTGCAAGCCACAGTTAGGGGGCACAGGGATGCGCTAGCGCAAACGCAGTTGCGCTGGGCACAACACCCATGATATTCAGAAGAGGGCATGCAAATGAGGCCATAAAATAAGCAAGGTGCAAATGGGGCCATTTGCATGTCATTATGGCCCCATTTGCATGCCTTGTGCAGGGCAGCCCGGTGAAATGCTCCTTGCACCCTGCACAGAATGACGTGTGGACTGAGGGGTTCCCGGGGCATCCACCGCCCCGTAGCTGCGATCATGAGTATTTGTTGTTAAAACACAATCCCTGGTAGTCTAGTGGCACCCCCTCCCTCCCATAGCCACGATCACTGGTAAAATGTCATTAATACATTTCCTAGTGGTATAGTGGCTCCCATCTCACCCCAGCCTGATCGCTGGTAAAATAACATGAATTCATTCCCTGGTGGTACAGTGGCACCCCACCACACGACGCTTACCCACCTCCTTCCCCGTCATTAGCGGGCGGCTGCAATCACCCACCTTGCCGCCGCCGAATGAGCTATAGTATGAGCTTGCAGGGCATTGTAAGATCACAATATGTAATGACTTCATTCACATATTTGTGACTGTCTAGTACAGTACGCCCCTGCAAGCCCATACTGTAAGCTGTCATTCGGCAGGCAGCTGGGCTGGCAGCCGCCCGCTGATGACGGGGGAGCGGGTAAGGGGTCCTGTGTTGGTGGAGGGTGCCACTGACTGCTAGGAATGTATTCATGTCATTTTACCAGTGATCAAGGCTAGGGGAGGGGGGGACCACTAGACCACCAGGGAATGTATTTATGACACTGTACCGGCGATCGCGGCTAAGGGGGGGGAACCACTAGACTACCAGGGACAATATGGGTGCTTGTGGACCGTGTTCTGGGTGGGTGGGTGGCCACCCATGGCTGGCTGCTGCTGTGTTGAGCCCTGCAATACAGCACCCTGCCTGTGGGTGGCTGGCAGTTATTCCTGGTTTTTCCTGGCACAACTTTGCACCCAGGTTTGCGGTATATCTGGGGGCTGTGCCAGCATATCCTGGGCTGAATAGAGGGATGTGTTGAAAATACATGGTCACGCCCCCTTCAGATGCACCGCATACAACTGCAGTGTACCCCGGCGCATTGGGATTTGTACTGCACACATGCCCCTTTTCAACATTGCGCCGGGGTGCATTGCAGCACATCCCTTTGAATATCCAGGCTATAGTATTACATAGAAACATAGAATTTGATGGCAGATAAGGACCACTTGGCCCACCCAGTCTTCCTATTTCCCTACCTAATGGATAAGCTGCAGATTCTAGCTAACCAACAGCCTACTTTTTCCAACCTCCACCCCCTAGAAATGCCTTATGTCTGTCCCATGCATTCTTGAATTCCACCACTGTTTTTGACTCCACAACCTCCTCAGGAAGGCTGTTCCATGCATCCACAACCCTCTCCATGAAAAAATACTTCCTCACATTACCTCTGAGCCGTCCCCCTCTAGCTTCAAATTGTGCTCCCTTGTTCTTGCACATCTGTTTTTCTGAAAGATGCTACCCTCTTGGACTTTGTTGATTCCCTTGAGGTATTTGGAAGTTTCAATCATGTCCCCCCTCTCCCTCCTCTCCTCGAGGGTATACATGTTAAGATCCTTAAGTCTCTCTTGATATGTCTTCTGGTGCAAACCCTGCACCATTTTAGTTGCCCTCCTCTGGACTGCCTCCATCCTGTCTATGTCTTTGCAGAGATTGGGTCTCCAGAACTGCATGCAGTACTCCAGATGGGGTGTCACCAGCTGTCTGTACAGAGGGATAACAAGTTCTTGATTTCTACTGGTGATGCCTCTCCCTATGCATCCCAGTATCCCCCCAGCCCTACTTACTGTCCTCTCACATTGCTTGTTCATCTTTAGGTCATCTGATATGACTATCCCCAGGTCCCTTTCCATTTTTATTGTTGTTAGTATCTCACCCCCCATTGTGTACTTTTCCCTTGGGTTTTTGTTTCTCAGGTGCATTACTTTGCACTTCTTGGCATTGAATCTAAGTTGCCATGTGTCTGACCATTCCTCCAACCTTGCCACGTCCCTTCTCATCCTTTCTACCCCCCCTTCTGTATCAACCCTGTTGCAGATCTTTGTGTCGTCTGCAAAGAGACATACTTTTCCTTCCAGTCCCTCTGCAATGTCACTTATAAAGACATTGAAGAGGATCGGTCCTAGAACTGAACCCTGCGGTACCCCACTAGTAACCCCTTTCTTCAGAGTGGACTCGGTTTAATATTACCCTCTGTGTCCTGTTCTCCAGCCAATTTTTTATCCAGGCTACCATCTTGGGACCCACTCCCAGGCTGGCTAACTTGTATACTAATCTTTTGTGTGGGACTGTGTCAAATACCTTGCTAAAGTCTAGGTAGGCCATGTCCACAGCCCCTCCCTAATCTACTACTTTGGTCACCCAGTCAAAGAAATCTATTAGATTCATCTGATATGACCTTCCCGCTGTGAATCCATGCTGCCTTGGGTCCCGTGCCCCTCTGGCCTCTAGGTACTCAACAGTTCTTTCCTTCAGAAGTGATTCCATCATTTTCCCTATCACTGAGGTCAAACTAATAGGTCTGTAGTTTCGTGCCTCTGCCCTGTTCCCACTTTTGTGAAGTGGAATGACATCTGCCCTCCTCCAGTCCTCAGGTACCACCCCACCCTCACATGATCTGTTAAAGAGGGTAGTCAGTGGTGTCACTAGTTCTACCCTTAGTTCTTTTAGAATTCTGGGATGAATCCCATCAGGCCCCATTGTTCTGTCCACCTTCAGTTTTAAGAGTTCTTTCAGAACTCTCTCTTCTGTGAAAGGACTGGTATCAACCCCCCTATCCAGAGTGTTTCTGTTGTTTGGTTTAGGTACCTCCCCTTCTTCATTTGTGAATACTGAGCAAAAATATTTATTTAGTATCTCTGCCTTTTCACAGTCACCCTCTATTGGCCCCTCTCTCTGCCCTGCTCTTTCTCAGTGGCACCTATCTCCTTGGCGGCTAATTTTGAACGCTGTCCCACTGTAAACTGTACTTGCTCTTGACTTGATTTTTTTTAAGATAGTTACACGTTACAGGCTGTTACTACTGTTATTTAATCTATGCTTTTACACAGTCTGTAATGCTGTAAATTGATTTCTCAAACAGTCGGTAGTGCTGATGGCATTGCTATAATTTAGCTCAATGCTTAATTGCTAGGAAATGTTACAGTGCTTTAATTGTTAGACAAACAAACAGTGTAGTTCCTGTATTGGTCCTAATAAGAACAGATTACGAAGCAAATGGTTTGATATCTTTTATTGGACCAACATAGATGTTACAACAAAAAAACAAAGTGCTCTAGCTTTCGGACCAACCAAGTCCTTATTCAGAAGCTTTATGACAGTTATTTAGAAAATCCCATGCTATTAACACCAAGATAATGCAAAAAACAGAAATAATTCTCATTCGTTTAACATACTTATTTGAAACATAACAGAAGAATACATCAGAGAAGCTAATTAACACCAGTATGCTTTTAACTGAAAAGCCTCTGAAGGTCAAAGGTTATCAGAAGATATCAACACGCAGAGAGTTCTCACATAAATTTTAAAATGTCTCAGTATGTTTCAAGAAAAACATCTAATGAGAACAAAACCGTAGGATACCGTTCTCGCTAATTACATGTAAGATGAGGAGCTTACAACTTTAATTGCAAGTGTCCTTGTGTGTTAAAGAACACAGCCAATGAAAGGCAAACCTGTGGATAATAATACATGCTAAAATGAGGCATAATTGCAAGTTAAAAACAAGCCCCAAAAATAATATATACAGTATATATATATATATATATATATATATATATATATGACATACAGAGGGTTTAAAGTAAAGTTTACTCAAAGTGAGTAAATGTTTCACACAATATAAGATAGAACTTATCCTGAGATATCTTCCCAACTATACTCTCAACCAGTTAATATATTCCATAAACTTTAAGGCCTTCAGTGTTGTAACAGGATTTTATACATGATAATATCAATTGTAAGTATAAGTGCCAAATAAACAAACTACTTGTCAAGGACCACCAAGAAATTGACACTATGAGCCTGATATGTACAGATTTCAAAACAGTTGCCAGTGTATAACAAACATGTACAGAAACAGTCTAAGGAATCTGAATAAAAACTCATAGGAATTGAATCCCCACTCTCCTTTCCGGGGAAAGATAACTAGTTAGAAGGAGATATACGTACAACAGTCCTAATACACCATCATTCACACCAATCATTGCAATAATTACCCAAAGGAATTAAGACCTTCCTGAACCCCCAAATAAATGAGATATGCATCTTAATATGTACAGAATTAAAAAATGTGACAGTATGTAATCCAACCACGGATATATAGTGAATATTTACTTCCTCCTACTAGTTATGAGAACTAAGAGTCCTAGCCACTGTATCAACTTTATGTCATCTGTCTGAATAAAAGTCTACTTCATGTACTTCAGTATCACAATAACCACACCCACTATACCCACAAAATAAACCCAACACCCACATGAAAATTACCCCATGCCACCCCCCCCCCCCCACACACACACACATTCACACAGTGCTAAGGGAGAAGCCAACATGTAGATAACCAGATACAGGGGACTCTAAGTATAAAAGTAATAAAAAAAAACAATCAAAGGCTCACTGAAGAACTAAAGTATTTATGTCAATTCTTTGAAGTAAAGGTCTGTGTAAGTTTAAGTGGAATAATGTGTCATATACCCCCACATCAATGTTCATACCATCTTCCACCATATTGAGAAGTAAAATAAGTCTGATTTCAGAAGCCTGTCTCTGTTGTGTACTGCTGAAATGTCCTTTTAAGACCATCACAGACATCTAAGATTGAGTGGCCATCCAGGGAGAAGTGTTGCGCCACTAGTTTGTCAGTCATCTTCATAGTAATAGAATGCCTGTGTGAATTCATTCTAGTGCAGAGTTGTTGCTTTGTCTCCCCCCCCCCCACACAACCTGCGCGAGGACATTTTTTGCATTGAATGAAAAACATTACTTGATGTACATGTATAATGCCCCTGTATCCTGAATTGTCTGTTTTGTGATGTAACCACACAATCGGAATTGGAAATGAGCCTACAAGTCTTACAACTGAGTTGATGACAGGGTTGTGTACCATATGATGTTATGGTATTGTGTTCTGGTTCAGGTTGACTCCTAGTAATCAGGTTGGCTAAACTAGGTGGTTGTTTAAAAGACAGTAGTGGTAGTTCTTGAAAAATATAATTAAGGGTTTCATCCTCACTGATTATTGGGTGTAGGTCCTTAATAATCTTACGTAGAAGTTCAAGGTCAGGATGATACATGACTACTAAGGGTATTCTGTTGGCAGTGGTTCTTTTCTTATATTGCAATAGTTGTTCTCTTGGTACCTGTGTTGCACGTTCCACTGCTCTGTTAATTTCTCTGGAACAGTATCCCTGCCCAATAAACACAGGTTACTCACCTGTAACTGTAGTTCTAGGAGTGGTATATGTTGTTCATCCACACAGTTTTGTTTGGCATGTCCTTTCCCTTTAATTATCTTGCTGGAAGTCTTTAAGCTGGCTCCTCCCAGCCACCCGGGTGGTATATGTCTCGGCTCCACCCCGACGCCAGATCTTGCTTGCTGGAATCAGAGGTTGTGCGTCGAACCCAGGGAGGTTGGGTGGGTCCGTGTGGATGAACAACATACACCACTCCTAGAACTACTGTTACAGATGAGTAACATGTGTTTCTAGGGATGTGGATTATGTTGTTCTTATCCTCACTGTTTGGCAGACTCCTAGCAGTTCTCCGGGAGGAGGGAGGCAAGGCGCACACTCCCCTACTTAGGGAACAGAGATTGAAGAACTGAGACCCCAAAACCAGCATCCTGGTGTGACTCTACAAGGCATAAAATAAGCTGGTTCACATCGCAATTTGCGACCCAAGATCGGAGAAAAGCGAGTCAACTTGTGGAATGCTTAGCAGTCATTGCTAATCATTCTGAACTGGCCCTGGGTCCTTTAAAATGCCCTTTTTGACATTTTGGGACATGCTTCTTTAACTTTTTTTTGTTCTGTTTTTGCTGTCCTCCTCCCCCCGTGCCCCTCCAGATTGGCCAGCAATGTTCCTGCTGCCCCACCAGTCTCTGCGTGGGAGAAACATTACAGCGTCCTCTTGCAGCATGACCCCAGGAGAAGAGTAAGCAGGCCCAGAAGCTCCAGCTGAAGCAAAATTTAAGCAAGGTAAGTTCCAGTTTCCTTTTTTAAAAAAAATAGTATTTTTTGACTCGTTGGTGGTGTCTGGTAATTAATTTCTTTATTTCTGTTGCAGGAAGGAGCCGCACTGAGGAGCAGGGGAGCCGAGGAGGCCAAGACAGCGCGAGAGGGGACCGGGACCAGAGGAGAGCTGTGCGAAGCATCATGGTGGGGCGAGCAGGCCACGTGATGCAGATTCGGCTGAGCAACTGGAGTGGAGGAGCAGCGTGCAGCTGAGCAGACAATTGTGAGTCTCTACCAAAAAAATTAAAAAAGTACAAACTTTTCAATTTATTGTCTCGGGAGCCTGAAGGAGTGAACTCAATGGGAGGGCACATGGCAGGGGAGTGGCATGACTGGGGGAGCGGCTTGGGCAAGTTGGGCATCTCATGGGATGGGCCTGAACTGGTGGGCAAAATGGAGAGGAATCAGGGAGTGGAAACAACAAGAAAAGTAAATGTGAATTAAGTAGTTACCCTGCTTGGCAGAGATGAGAGGGACAACAGAGGGGCGTAAACGGTCTTTATTTTGTGCCCAGCTCAATGCCAGTGACGATCTGCTGGGGGAAAAATATCAAACTTTACTGTGCTCTTGCAAACTGTTTGGGAACAGAAAACAAATAAGAATTGTGCCCTGGTTTTTCCAGAGAGTTCTGAGGGGAGATGGAACAAAGGGAAAATTTGTGTGGCTAAATGTGCCCAGCTTTTGGCAGAGGTGAAGGGACAACAATGGTTAAAGAATCTCATGCCCAGCTTTAAAATGTGCCCAGCCCTTATTGCAGCAGTGATGGGGGATTAAGCAAACAAACTGCGTCTTTTGACTTGCAAGTAGCAGAACATTTTTGGGAACACAAAACAGACTAATAATTGTGCCCTGGTTTGCTCCAGAGAGATCTATGAAGGGGAGGAAACAAAAGAAAAACTTCTTTGTGTGACATTTAAGTAACGTACCCTGCTTTTGGCAGAGAGGCAGAGATGTAAGGGACAACTGTGGTCATGTCCACCCTGCCTGCTTTATTTTGTGCCCAGCCAGCTCTTTTTTGTAGCACTGTGATGATAAGAATTGTGCCCTGGTTTTTCCAGAGTTCTCAGGGGAGAGGAAAAGAAAAGTAAAAAAAAATGTGTACAAGTACCCTGCTTTGGCAGAGATGAAGGGGACAACTACAACAAAAATACACCTGTTTGCTCTGTTGCACTGGGGAAGTTGTAACTCTGAAAGTTAAGTCGGTGCTTTGCCCATCATGGCAGATCCTGAAGGGACAAATAACAAATATATAAGACACTAGCCTTGCTGCCAGCTAGAGCTTTGCTGCAGCAGTGAACTTTGGAGAAGTGTGCTGTTCACAACTCTGAAACTGTCAAGTGTGTGCCCTGCCTATGAGATGGGGACAAGTGTAACAATACATGAAACTTGGGGGGGGGGGGGTCACAAGCAAATCTGCAGCTGCCATTTATCTTTTTTTTCAGTACAGAGAGTTAGCCAGATCATTACAGTAACTTTTTTTTTTGTAGGGTCTATTTCTGCACCCTGTCCTCGGGGCATCTCTCAGGGTCTCACTGACAGCCACCATAGTCAACCGCCCACTGAACTGGCCGCTCCGGAAGCGTCATCAGGTATGCAAGATCTGGGGCTCTCCTGGCCCCATGGAGAGGCGCCCAGACCTCAAGGAGAACCAGAGAGTCAGCCAGTATTAGGCGTGTGGTGGGTCGGCTTGCCAGTGATCGCTGCTGCCTCACCCGAGGGCAGAGGGATTTTTTTCTTAGTGTTTCTTCCCGAGGCACGGATGTGCAATGACATCCTGCCCAGCGTGCGTGTGCTCCCACACACACCCAGAAGACATCTGCCGCTGCCCCAATCCCCATGCCTCTGCGTTGTGCACTGCAGTGCCCCCCGCCTCCACCAGGAGTTACCAGCACAACGAAAGAGCCCCTGACCCACCCCAGGACTAAGACAGCTGTCCACGGTTGCTCAATCTTAGTCCTCCCCTGCCGACCCCCAATGACCTGGGCTCGTTCCCGAACCCAGGTCGCTGGTGTGGCGTGAGGTGTGGCGTCCAGTGCCTCAACCCTCAGCGCCACTGGGCCGGCTTCATTACAGTAACTTGATGTGTTAATTTTAAGGGAACAGCTTGACAGAGTCTTGTTTTGCTAATTTTAAACTTTTTAATAATTGCAGTCCAACATGGCTGGCGGAGTAAAATTAGCAACTGCAGAAGGATGGCGCAAAATATATGTTCCAGAAAAAAATTGGCTACAGATAAGCAGTGGGGGAGACTGTGCAGTGCGTGCTAGTTGCAAATTGTGCTGTCAGCATAAAGATGTGTTGTGGAACTTCAGCAAGGCCTTAATTGCAGGGATAACAGGTCCCCAGCTAAAAGTTGACATCATTCAGAAACAACTTCAGATAGAGCAGAACAAGAAAGCTCTTAACATTTTGAAATCTGGTAAAACATGGTCACCATTTGAAATATATCACCATACCAAAATTGGTAAGTTTAAAGTAATCGGGGGGGTAGGGAGGGGTGCGTAGGAGTATTGGACCCAGAGCTAAATAATTTTATTTGCAGGGAGAGCTTTCAGTAATGCAGAGGAACAGCATAGAACAGTTCTAGGCAGGCTAATGGAGATCCTGTACATGATGGCCAAAGAGAACATCCCTATTAAAAAGTCTGAAGCGACAGCAGAACAAGAGAAGCACCATGGAGTTCAGTTGGGCAATGGGAAAGAACTGACAATGCGTATTGGCAAGAACTGAGAGGAAAACCTGCTGGTAACTGTAAAAAATGCTAATTATTTTTCAGTTCTTATGGATGGTAGTATAATAGTGGTGTAATTGAAAAGAAACTGCTTTACGTGATTTATGTTAAACCCAGCAATGGTCACGTGGAGACTAAATTTTTACGAATGACAGCAGTGTCAGATGGTAAGAGTGAGGGACTCAAAAATTTTGTCTTGGAAATTCTTGCAGAGAGTGGCCTTAATGTAAAAACAATGGTTGGGTTTGGGGCTGATGGGGCAGCTGTCAACATGGGTGTAAGACGGGGTCTTGCTGCACTTTTAAGGGAAGATCTACAGTGGTTGGTTGGTTGCTATTCATTGTTTCTCACACAGATTAGAACTGGCCATGAAAGATGCTTTGGATAATACCTATTTCAATGAAGTTTCAAACTTTCTGACCCAGCTGTTTTATCTCTAACAGAAAAGTCCTAAGCAACTTAAGAGAGTTGTGGTCCTTTGCCCAGGCCATGGAGATGTCAGTTGAAAAGCCCAAGAAGGCCCATGGCACACATCGGGTGCAACATAAACTTCTTGCCACCTGGGCTGTTACCAAGTCATTCCCCATAATTGCTGCCTATTTAGACTCTATGGCCACAAACCCAACTCAAGATCAGGCCAAAGCCAAGGGAATGTTGCAAATTTTGACTAAATTCCAAATGGTTGCACACCTTTTGTATTTTGAACAGTTGCTTCAGCCACTTGCCAGGTTCTCACTAGCACTTCAAAAAGAAGTTGTTGAAATGCCAGAGCTACTTAGCTCTGTGGAAACTTTGAGAAACACTGTTGACCATGCTAAGCAGAGTGGTCCCATAGGTGGCAGCGAACTTGACATTCTCTTAAAAAATGGGTCTGACGTTCTTTCAGGAGCATGTCCTCAAGTCACTCACAAGGGTGTAAAATTAACACATCTAAGTGCTTAATTTATTATTATAAAAAAGGTCTGAGAAATGGAACTTTCTGATTGGCTGCAAACATTCTAACAGCCTTATGTTAATCTTTTAACATACATGTAGAGCTTAGCCATATGCTGAACAAGGTTTAACACTGTTTAAAAAAATATAATAGCAATAAGGCACTCCCAGGGATTATGTTAATGGTCAGTTAATCACCCTCTAGGGGCATGTGGCACTCGGCTACACCTTGTGCCACAGTACACCCCTAGAAGGTGATTAACAGACCATTAACATAATCCTTGGTCCTGCCTTATTGCTTAAAAACTTTTAAACAGCAATCTAGAAATACATTACAAATATTGAGAACTGTTGTGAACAAAGGTTCGGTTTGAATGATGAAAGTAGTATCTGTAACCGTGCAAAAGTGTTAGATACCAGACTTTGGCCAGCAGACTGAAAGGAACTGGAGCTGTATGGTAACAGTGACATCACTAAAGTAGCTGACCATTTTTCAAGTCTTTTACAGCCTGACTGTGACACCAATCAAGTGCCTGCAGAATGGCAAGAGTGTAAGATTTTTGCTCAAACCAGTTTCATCAATAATATGTCTGCCTCTGCTATCTGGTCAAAGCTGGCATGTGATTTCCAAAATTCTTATTCAAATCTGTTGAAGCTTGTCAATGTGTTGAGAGTATTTCCTGTGTCTAATGCAATAGTAGAAAGGTATTTTTCAACAATGAACAAGATAAAAACTGACTGGAGAGCAAGTCTGGCAGAGGATACTGTAGAAACATTGATTCACATTGAAAAGCAGGGCCCCCCTCCAGTTGAAGTTAACCCAGACAGGGCTGCAGACATATTTTTTAGTGCTAAACCAAGACATCCTGGTGATTTGGCAGCTGCGGATGGTGGACCACCCCCGGTCCCTTCCCCCCCCCTCCAAAACAGGCCAGAATAACTGGCTAATGCCTGGTGGAGAAAAGTAGCAACAGTCATTGTTGGAGTTTATGGTCAATCACTGTCCCAGGTAGAGTAGTTTTTATGGGGCAGTGGGGGATAATTTGGTGTCACGACGCACGATCACGTCACACTAATACATGAATTCACGGTCTACTATGGCAGACATCATCCTTCACGGCTCTTAAAATGTATTTGTGCTTCTGCACAATTACTGTATTCAGACTCCGATGGCTAAATAAAACAGTATCAGTCTCAGAAACTTGTGTACAATGTGTATTTTATCAATATAGAGCATGATAAGTAGCTTTTATGGGGCTTTGAGCAAAAATATAAATTTTTGGTAATTGCTAATCAACTTCGGTCAATTGCTAATCATTTTTTACTTTGATTAGCGAAGGCCGCTAATCAAGTCTCTGACACTAATTTATGCCTTGCTCTAGGTCAATGTGGTAATGGGAAAAGAAGGTGTTTGCTGACTTCCAGGTAGCAGTTCTGCAGATTTCCTAGATAGGGAAGTCCCTAGAAGCAGCCACCAGCACAGCTATATGGTGGGTGGAATGAGCCCTTAGCCCTCCAGGAGGCTCCCTACTCACCAACCTATAGCAAAGATCAATGTATGATGTAATCCGTCTGCTAATCATCCACTTGGCTGCAGGTCTGCCAGGTGCAGCTTCAGCGTAGGTGACAAACAGCTGGCAAACCTCTCCCTGAGCTCAAGCTGTGCGCTCTTTATAATAAGACAGTGCTCTTCTCAGGGCCAAAGTATGGAAGCCTGTATTCAGTATCCAAGGTGTGATTGGGGTAATACACTGGTAGAGTCATCACCTGGTTCAGGTGAAACTCTGACACAACCTTCGGAAGGAACTTCGGGTTCGGGTGCAGGACAACCATATCCCTGTGGAAGACCACATGAGGAGACGCAACAGAGAGCGCCTGAAACTCCCCAATCCTTCTGGCTGACGTGATAGCCACCAGGAAGGCAGTCTTCCATGACAAGGTGTGACATCTCACTCCTGTGGATTGGTTCGAATGGCTTGCCCATGAGCTTTACCAGTACCAGCAGTAGATCCCATGGTGGTGGTGGTTCAGCACCGGAGGGGAAATATGGTCAAGGCCTTTGAAGAAACGTCAGACCACCTTCTCCTGTGCCACCATCTGCTGACCGGCCTGCACCTTGCAAGGAGAGATGGCTGCCAGGTACACCTTAAGGGTCGTAGACCAAAGACTCCCTTTGGAGAGAGATCAAAGGTAGTTGAGAATGCTAGCCACCGGACAAGACAAAGGGTCCAGGCTCTTGCCCTGACACCAAATGGAAAATCTCTTCCACTCCAAGGCATAGCACTTCCTGGTCAATTCCTTCCTAGATGCCTCAACTACAGTGAGGACTTTGTCGGAGAGCCACAAAGCCTGGAACTCTAGCCGCTCAGGAACCAGGCTGTCAGGAGCAGGGATTCAAGGTCTGGGTGGAGAACCTTCCCCTGACTGATTGAGAACAGGTCTGGGTGTGCTGGAAGATGCCTCGGGAGTCTGATGCTGAGAAGATCGGGGTACCAAAACTGGCAGGGCCAGTCTGGAGCCACCAGGATCTCCTGTGCCTTGTCCCTCATGACCTTGGGGAGCACCTTGTGGATCAAGGGAAGTGGAGGAAAGGCATAAAAGAGGCCTGGGGTCCACAGCCTCAAGAAGGCATCCCCCTGCAGTGAGCCCTACTGAGAGGGACAGGAAAAAAACAGCCTCAGCTTTGCATTCTCCATGGAGGCCAACAGGTCCATCTGAGGGGTGCCCCACTAGGAGAACAGACTGTGTACTACCTCTGGATGGGAAGTCCACTCATGGGATGCCTCGCTCACATGTCTGAGGGCATCTGCCAGCTGATTTGAGGCTCCTGTCACATGAATAGCTAGGAGATCCATGTCCAGTCGGCTCACGAGGGTCCAGATGCAGAGAGCTTCCCTGCACAGAGGCCGGGAGTGCATGATGCCCTTTTTTTTTGAGATAGCACATGGTTGTGGTTTCGTCTGTCTGGACCTCAACCACTTGACCATGAAGGAACGGAGTGAATGCAGTCAGCACCAGCCAAACTGCTTGGAGCGCCAGCAGGTTGATGTGGCATCAGGATTCCTTGGGGGTCCAGAGCCCATGGACTCTGTGGTCCTCCATGTGGGCACCCCAGCCCATAAGTGAGGCACTGGTCATCAAGATGACCATCGGCTCAGGGCAGACAAACAGGATCTCCTCCTGCAGATGCTCTAGGACGGTCCACCACTGGAGAGTGTCCCACATCTTCTAGGTCACAGTGAGCAGCCGGTCGAAATGACCTAGTCGCGGAGTCCACTGGCTGGCCAGCATCAATTGAAGGGGGCGCATATGCCACCGGGCCCATCAGACCACGGAGGTGCAGCCCACCATGTAACCCAGAAGTCACAGTAAGTCCTGGGCAGGGCACAAGTGCCCAAACAGAAATGATCGAGCAAAGGAGGAGAGAGCCTCCACCCTGTCCACCGGGAGCCTGGCTCTGACTTGGTAAGAGTCGCGCTCTGCCCTGAGGAAGCAGATCACCTGCGCAGGCACAAATTCCGACTTGGCCTTGTTGATAAGGAGGCCAAGGTTGATTAAGGTCTGGAGGGCCAGATGCCTGGATCTCTCCACCTCCAGTCTGGAGGGATCTGCTATAAGCCAATCATCCAGATTGGGTACACTCTCACCCCTCGATGCCGAAAATGGGCCGCCACCACTGCAATGCATTTGGTGAAGACCCTGGGGGCTGATGACAGGCTGGATGGCATGGCTTGAAACTCATATAGGGTTTCCTCTGCCCTGAAGTGGAGGAATCTTCGATTTGACAGACGGATCGGGACGTGGAAGAAAGCATCCTGTAGATCCAGGGATCAAAACAACAAGTTCTGCTCGAGGGATGGTATGACCTGAGACAGAGTTACCAACCTGAAGGTGCAAGACCTGAGAAACTGGTTCAGGTCATGCAGATCTAGAATGGGGTGCCAGCCCCCCATCCGTTTTGGGACCAGGAAGTACCTGGAAACAAACCCTGGGTTGATAGGGGGATCCGTGACTCTGACCACTACCTCCTTGTGGAGGAGTTGGGTGATGTCATCTCGGAGAGCTGACTGAGTGTGCACGGATACCTTCTCTTCCTGTGGGGCGCAGGCTAGGCTTGGTAGGTACTGCTTGAATTCCAGAGGCAGCCCCTGGCCGACCACTTCCAAGACCCACCTGTCTGTTGTGACAGTGGACCAGGCAGAAAGGAAGTGGTGGAGCCGGCCCCCCATGGGAGCACCCATAGTGGGCGTGACAGGCATGGGTGTGGAAACCCCCATCCAATCACTGTGCAGGCTTGGAGGACAAGGATTCATAGGTTTCACAGGTTTACCAGAGCAAAGAAGACCTAGGTCCATAATGTTTGCCACTTAATAATACCTCCTGATATTCTTAGTTATTAAGTACTTGTCGAGATTATGCTTGAATTCCTCCCCACTATTACTTGCCACCACCTCCACTGGCAAGCTGTTCTACACCTTCTGTACTCTTATAGAGAACCAGTATTTTCTTTTGATAGACCAGTATTCCTTGCCGGTGATTTGCAAAGTGTGCAACCTCGTACAGTAACTCTGCTCTCTGATTTCCAGGCCCAACTGGTCCCACAGAACTGAGTCCGAAAGTGCTTTGAAAATCAAACACATATCCCCTCTTAACCTGCAGTACTCGAGAGAGTACATCCCCAGCTCCATTAGCCTCTCCTCACATTCCCTATTATATTGCTAATGAGTTTTGTTGCCCTTCTCTGCACCCTCGCCAGTGCTTTTACTTCAGTTTTGCCTCCTGGAGCCCAGAACTGGGCACAATACTCCATATGGAGCCTCACCAGGGAACTGTAAAGGGGAACTATCACTTCCCTGTCTTTGCTCTTGATGTGTCTTTTGATGCAGTTTAATATACAGCTAGCTTTTTTAACTACTTGGTTACAATGTGACTTAAAGCTTAGGTCATTAGTTAGGATCCAGCCAAGGGACTGCTGAGACCTTTCCCTCCGGCTTACGGGCCACCGAAGCACCTGACTTGAGCCGAGGGCACCAAGATTGAGCTTCCTGCTGTTGCTGCTCTGACTGGTACTGGGGCTGCTTGGCCAAAGGGGCAGAAGGCCAAAAGGGCTTAAGCTTCTGCTTTTTTAAACCCTGAGATTCCTTTTGGGCAGAAGCAATGGACTTCTCAATGCGTTGAAGATGACCATCAACCCCTGGACTGAACAAGTTGGTGCCCAGGAAGGGAATGTCTGCCAGTATGTGCTGGGTGTCTGCCATAAAGGTCGAGACCCTTAGCCAGGCCCTGTGGTGCATGGCGACTGCAGCCACCACCGAACAGGCACAGTAATCCCCAGTGCCCAGAGCCATCTGGAGCTGCTGTTTTGACACAGCCTGACCCTGATGCCGAACCTGCTTGACTATAGTCTGAAGGTCTGCAGGGAGATGAGGAAGCACCTCATCTAGAGAGCCCAGTAGGGCATGAGAAAAATGTGCCATGATGACAACCGAGCTCGCCTGATGGAGACCAAGTGAAGAGGCAGCATAGACTTTTCCGGCAGAGTGGTCCAGTTTTTTGGACTCTTTGTCAGGTCTATCAGCGTCTCCTGAATTGCCTGAGCACCGAAACACAGATTCGGTCGCCAATCCTTCAGCCTAGGGATGCTATGTGAACACAGAAAGGGGAGCCGATGGGAATCGCATACTTGCGGGCCATCTGGGCTGAAGACACAGGGCAGGAGGCAGGGTGTTGCCAAAGCGCCAGGGATGGGCCAACAATGGCTTCGGCCACTGGGAAGGCCTCTGTTGGAGAATCCCCTTTTTCCAGAATGTCTGTCAGGGGATATCGACCCCATTTTTGAACAGGCTCCAAAGGCATCCCTGTGGATTTGAAGACAAGATGAGATGGAGAATGCCCATGAAGGATGTGTGACCTTCCTCCATCGAAAGACCCCCAAGCAAAACCTCGTCAAATGGATGAGACGGCAAAGAGGAGTCCTCAGACTCCGAGGAGTCCGGCTAGATTGGCCGACCACCTGAGTCACCTTTGACCCACCATGGACAGTCGGGAGTGAGAGTGACTGACAGCCTGTGTGGGAGACCCTAAGTGGGCTGAGACTCCTCAACAGGAACCCCGGAGGTAGGCTGTTTATGTGGCGGCTCCACCACAAACAGCAGAGAGGCTGGTTTCGGCCAAGCCGGGAGAGCCTTCACCGGCTCCGCAGGTGGAGGGACAGTGTCGGTCGGCTCTGGAGGAGTCGGCATTGGCCTAGAGGGAGAAAGCCATGTGATGGCCGGTGTGGAAGCCTGGGTCGACTTTGGACCGGCGAACACAAACTGTTGCTACATGAGATCCTCGTAGCATCGACGCAATTTGCGCCGAAGACTCTCCTCTTCC
This sequence comes from Neoceratodus forsteri, assembly GCA_016271365.2. Taxonomy (NCBI): domain Eukaryota; kingdom Metazoa; phylum Chordata; order Ceratodontiformes; family Ceratodontidae; genus Neoceratodus; species Neoceratodus forsteri. Next base: position 359,701,936 of record CM028137.1, read on the forward strand.
GAGGAGGACGAGGATGAATAGCAGCGGCGCTGCTTCTTGGAACCCCCAGAATGGTGTTTGAGAGTTCTCTTCGACCTGTCGGTCAAAGTTGACTGAGACCTAGACCTCAACTGTCGGGGGCACTCAGAAGGAGCCGGGGAGACCCGCGGCTCCTCAAGGTCAGGGACAGGGACCGTGAAGAGGTTCCCAGCAGGCTGGGTCTCCACCTCGGTGGGTCCAGTCAGGATCGGAGTCCTGAACAAGGAATTGTTGGCCTCATTCAGCGACAATGGGTCGAAAGGGTCGCTAATAATATCGACTGGGTCGTCGTCCCATGTCTTAGCCAGCTGGCCTGACAGGGGCACCGTGAAGCCACTGGAGAAGGCCACAATTTTGACCGAAGTCAAAACTGGAGATTTCTGGGAACGAGACCGCTCTCGATCCCAAGAATGACGTTGACAAGACTTCTCCTTCTCTCTCGACTCCTTGGAATCTTTTTCACGGGAACAGGAGCTGTGTGAAGCCGAAAGGCCCTCTCCCCCTTGGTCAGGAGAGACTGGCACAACTCCTTGAAGGAACCTGTAAAGGTAGAGCCCAGTTTGAGCAGTACGAAGACCGATTGTGAGGAGGACTGATCAGTGGCCCGAGCTGCCTCTTCCTTGAAAGCCTTCATTTGCTAGAGTTGTTTAGCAGACCCCGCAGTTGCGGATACCACCCAATGGGTCTCTTTAGATGTGACCGCCGGGTTCCATTTTTCCGGTCGTCCGAGCTATAATTGTGTGAGTCAATCGTACGACACGTTTAGCTGGAACAAACAACAAAAGTTGCAAGCCTGGGTATCATGATCGTGGCTCAGGCAATAGATGCACGAGGCGTGCAGGTCAGTGTGAGATATCTTCTGCCCGCAGGGGCACCAGCGGAACCCGGGCGAGGACTTGTCCTCCATCGCGGTCGTGATTGAAAAACAATGCAGTGAAGCTCTAACGAGTTTAAGTTTTGGTAAGTAATCTGACGATTTAAGCATCAGGGCCTACTCAGTGCAGGAGCGATAAGGAGGGAACCTGAATCTTCCAGTGGAAAGGAAGATCTGGCATCAAGCGGTGGAGTCAAGGCATATACCACCTGGGTGCGTGGGAGGAGCCAGCTTAAAGACTTCTGGCAAGATAATTAAAGGGAAAGGGCATGCCAAACAGTGTGGATAAGAACAACATATCCACAGCCCTAGAAAGGTGTTTTTTAACATAGTCAAATGAGTGTTTCGGTCTCTCTCCTTTGAACAGAAATGGTTATACCGAAGTGCATGACCATACATGACAGATTTTTTTGTGTGGCTTGGGTGATTACTTTCCGAATTCACTTTGAATTCATTCTGACACATAACAACTTAAGCTTCAATGGTAAACATTATTTGCCATCTATGGGAACAGCAATGAGTACCAGGATGGCTCCACAGCATGCTAATCTTTTTATGGCGAATTTGGAGGAGGACTTTTAAAGGCACTGTACACACAATCCACTTGTTTATTTCTGTTACATTGATTTATTTATAATTTGGACAGAGGGCAATGAAACACTTAAGGATTTTCATCAGGAACTTAATAAACTTCACTTAGCGCTCCACCTCCCTTAGTACTCCAGACTTTCCTGCTCGCCATGTTCCTCTCCAATAAATTTCTGCTATCTAGTCCACCTTTGGTTCCCCTCTGCTACCCCCCGCTACTCCCACCCCCATCACCACCAACACCAGCACTTATAGCACCCCTGTCCCCTACCTCTACCCAACTAGTACTTCTCTATCCCTCCTTCCTCCTTGACAATGGCCTTCTAGCCTGCCCACTCCTTCTGGGGCTACCCTCCCTACTGTTCTTCTCCTCAAATGCTATTACATCTAGTCTACTGATGCACTGCTTAGTTCTCAGTCTGAGCCAGTCTCTCCACATCTATCTCTGGTTTTTAGCTCTACTCCTACCTTACCTGTGTAGTCTTGTATAATGAATAATGATGTTCACCCCTGTATGTTCTCTACCATCTGTGTAACTTCTGTATAATTTTTGTACTGATGTTCACCCTGTTTGTCTACTGACATTTTGACATAGAACCTTTGTAAATGAGCTGTTCTTGCTCAAAGGTGCTTAATCCTAGAGTTAATAAATAAATAAAAATAAATAAAACCTCCACCCAACCATAAAGCTTTCCTTGGAATATTCTGTCACCAGTGTAAATTTCCTGGATACCACTGTCACTATCAAGGATTGAACTCTACATACATGTATTTACAGGAAACCAACAGACAGACAGACAAAGATACTTACACAGGAAAAGTAATCAGTCACCCAAGCCACACAAAAAAATCTGTCATGTATAGTCAAGCACTTCGGTATCACAGCCTCTGTTCAAATGAGGAAGACAGAGACACATCTGACTATGTTAAAAAAAACACCTTTATTGAGCAGGGACACTCTTTCAGAGAAATCGACAGAGCAGTGGAATGTGCAATACAAGTACAAAGAGAACAATTACTGCAATATAAGGAAAGGACCACTACCAGCAGAATACCCTTATTAGTCACATATCAAATGTAGGTATTGCAGCGCTCACTCCAAAAAACCAAACTACCATAAAGTCAACTAAACTGTTGATTTATTCCAAGCCCTCTTATGCTAAAAAACAGGAAGCAAGTAATTGTATGTATAATAAGTTTACGTAAAGAAAGTGCAGTTTTGTGTTTTTCTCCTTTCTTTGTATTGGAGAGAATACTCTGTGCTAGTTCCAGTTATTCTGATACCCGACAAATGGCTATGAAAGAAATGTACAAAACTTAAATTTTCATTTTTTGGTGTGTCCCATTTTTTGGAGAACCCATTAATAATATCAAAAGTAGCTACAATTTGGAGATCTGAATTTTGGGTTTTTCTTTACAGTTACTTGCTTCCTGTTTTTTGGCGTAAGAGGATCTTTTTCAAAATGTTTTGTATAGCTGTGACTTAGTTGTGAATTTTGTATCTAAATAACATTAGGTTATTTATGTAGATTTTTCTTTTTTTCACTAAATTGTAATGAGTCACCTGTTAAGATTGTGATTGGATTAAATGTTTTTTGTAAGGATGTCACATTATTATGAATTGTATACTGTATTTGAGCACACTAATTATCATGACCTGGGGCACATACTGTGAGCTTGGAATAAATCAACAATTTAGTTGACTTTATGGTGGTTTGGTGTTTTGGAGTGAGCGCTGCAATACCTACATTTGTTTCTTATATTGGCTGGTTGCTAATTTTGCAGACGAGCCACCATGGACTGAGCGCAGGACAGTTGTTTTTTCCGTAGTCACATATCATCCTGACCTTGAACTTCTATGTAAGATTATTAAGGACCTCCACCCAATAATTAATGAGGATGAAACCCTTAATTATATTTTTCAACTACCACTACTATCTTTTAAACAACCACCTAATTTAGCCAACCTGATTATTAGGAGTCAACCTGAACCAGAACGGAATACCATAACATCATATGGTACACAACCCTGTCATCAACTCAGATGTAAGACTTGTAGGCTCATTTCCACTTCAGACTATGTGGTTACATCACAAAACAGACAATTCAGGATACATGGGGAATTGTACATGTACATCACGTAATGCTGTTTATTTCAATCAACGCAAGAAATGTCCTCAGGCAGGTTATGTGGGGGAGACAAAGCAACAACTCCGCACTAGAATGAATTCACACTGGCATTCTATTAATATGAAGTTGACTGACAAACCAGTGGCGTAACACTTTTCCCAGGATGGCCACTCGATCTTAGATAATGTCTGTGATGGTCTTAAAAGGACATTTCAACAGTACACAACAGAGGCGGGCTTCTGAATTCAGACTTATTTTACTTCTCAATATGGTGGAAGATGGTATGAACATTGATGTGGGGTATATGACACATTATTCCACTTAAACTTACACAGACCTTTACTTCAAAGGATAGATATAAATACTTTAGTTCTTCAGTGAGCCTTTGATTTTTTTATTTTTATTACTTTTATACTTAAAGAGTCCCCTTTATCTGGTTATCTACATGCTGGCTTCTCACCTTAGCACTGTGTGTGTGTGTGTGTGTGTGGGCTCCCCCAGTGGCATGGGGTAATTTTTATGTGGGTGGTGTCTTTTTTTTGTGTGGGTATAGTGTAACGGTTATTGTGGTGATATTGAGGTAAACTTTTATTCAGGCACATGACATAATGTTGTTACAGTGGCTAGGACTCTTAGTTCATATATATATACATATATATATGTATAGTGAAGTTTACTTCCTTCTACTAGTTGTCTGTGGTTGGATTACATACTGTCACATTTTTAAATTCTGTATATTTTTTTTTTAAATCTATTTCACTCCAGTCATGGCTTGTGGGACCTTCTCTCGGGCATCCGGTCCTTTAGCCTGCCTGCCTGTGGATCCCTCAGTCTGTGCCTCCTCCCCCCAGCCATCACCCCCGGTTTCACCCACCCGGGGAGGGTAGCCTTCGTCTCTTTGGGCTCTCTTGTAAGTCAGACTCCAGCTGCAGGTGGGCCCGGAGGGAGGAACTGGAAGGCCAGCCGAGGAGAACCCAGTGGAGGGCATGGAGGACAGGTGCCGTTGCCTGTCCCACAAACCGGTCTTTTCCTTGTTCTGCGCTGGTTCCTCCACCCCTACATGGGCACACTCTGGTGCACGACAACCCTGCCGGCGTCAGCCACCCTGATCTCATGCTGCCCGACTTACTTTGACGTTCCCCTGGTCTCCACCAGGGGTCACCGGCATGCCAAGCAGACCCAACCCATTCTCCTGGGGAGGAGAGCACCACTAGAGCACTCTGTCCTTAGCCCGCCCCTGCCGACCCACCAGCGCCCGAGCTCGCTCCCTAACTCGGGTGGCCAGCATAGCGCGAGGTGTGGCATCCAGCGCCTCAGTGCCACTGGGCTGGCTTTTGAATCTATTTCGCTCCGGTCAAAATCCTGTACATATTAAGATGCATATCTCATTTATTTGGGGGTTCATGAAAGGGTTAATTCCTTTGGGTAACTATTGCAATGATTGGTGTGAATTATGGTGTATTAGGACTCTTGTACATATATCTCCTTCTAACTAGTTATCTTTCTCCGGGAAGGGGAGACAGGGGGGATTTAATTCCTATGAGTTTTTATTCAGATTCCTTAGACTGTTTCTACAGGTATACATGTTTTGTTACACGCTGACACTGCATTGAAATCTGTACATATCAGGCTCATGGTCTCAATTTCTTGCTGGTCCTTGACAAGTAGTTTTTTTATTTGGCACTTATACTTACAATTAATATTATCATGTATAAAATCCTGTCACAACACTGAAGGCCTTAAAGTTTATGGAATATATTAACTGGTTGAGAGTATAGTTGAGAAAATGTCTCAAGCTAAGTTCTACCTTACATTATGTGTGAAACATTTGCTCACTTTGAGCAAACTTTACTTTAAACCCTCTGTATGCCACATATATAATTTCTGTTTATTTTATTTTGGGGGCTTGTTTTTAACTTGCAAGTTAGCATGTATTATTATCCACAGGTTTGCCTCTCATTGATTGTGTTCTTTAACATACAAGGACACTTGCAATTAAAGTTGTAAGCTCCTCATTTTACCTGTAATTAGGAAGAACAGTAGCCAAGATTTTGTTTTCATTAGACTGTTTTCTTTAAACATACTGAGACATTTTAAAATTTATGTGAGGAGAACTCTCTGCTTGTTGCTATCTTCTGATAACCTTTGACCTTCAGGGGCTTTTAGCTAAAAGCATTACTGGTGTTAATTAGCTGATGTAATCTTCTGTTATGTTTCGAATGAGTATGTTAAACCAATGAGAATTATTTCAGTTTTTTATGCATTATCTGGGTGTTAATAGTATGGGATTTTCCAAATAACTATCATAAAGCTTCTGAAGTAGGACTTGGTTGGTTCGAAAGCTAGAGCACTTTGTTCTTTTGTTGTAACATCTATGTTGATCCAATAAAACGTATCGAACCATTTGCTTCTGTTAATTGTTAGCCTGCATGTAGCGACTACTTAATTTTTAGTCAAACTGCTATTAATATATGTAGTAGCTCCTGATTTTTTCCTTTTTTCTCTCTATTTCTCTGCCTGCCTTAACTTCCTTGTTTCTGCTTAACCTCTGCCTGGTCTATTATTAAGCTGAGTGTTCTAAAACATAGCAGCTCCTTATTTTTTGCCCATTTCACTGCCAGCGTAACTTTCATGCTCTGCTCTTAATTATTTTTATTTCATTCCCTCCATCTCCGCTCCGTTTCAGTTACCCGCCCCCCGTGCTGCTCTGCGTTTCCTGTAAGCATTGCACAGTTACTGTGCTATCCAGCACTTGCCCACTCCCCCGCCACTTACTGCCCTCTCAACACTTTCTTTCCTCATCTTGCTTTCTCTGGTCCTGAATTTCACTTCCTCTCTCCCTTACATTCACTCTATTGTTATTTTAATTTACCTAGCCATCCCCCTAGTGCCAACGCCAGACCCCGCCCGCTGCTCCAAGAAACCTTGTGCTACCCCCACCCCTCTCCTTTGTCCCAGCAGATCCACCTACTGATTAGGCATAGGGCCAGTCTGGCAGCAACCTCTTAAATTACTAACCCCTCTTTTTTCTCTCTCTCTCTCTCTCTCTCCAGATCTCGCCCTGATGGGGCCTCCAAGCTTTCCCTTTGGGGCTGGGCACGGCGCAGCTTTCTCAGCCGACTGCTGCTCTCCTTCTGCCTGCAGATTGCACCCAGTGGCCAGGTATGCTTTTCTGCCTTGTAGGATTGAATGTGCAGCAATTTCATTGGATTTTGCTAGCCACCGTGAGTAGCGCTATTCCTCTCTCTGCCCTTTCTCAGTGGCACCTATCTCCTTGCGGCTAATTTTGAATGCCGTCCCACTGTAAACTGTACCTGCCCTTGATTTTTTTTTAAGATAGTTACATGTTACAGTCTGTTAATACCGTTATTTAATCTATGCTTTTACACAGTCTGTAATGCTGTAAATTGATTGCTTAAACAGTCGGTAGTGCTGATGGAATTGCTATATTTTACCTCATGCTTAATTACTAGGAAATGTTACAGTGCTTTAATTGTTAGACTACATGTAGCAACTACTAAGTTTTTAGTCAAACTGCTATTAATATATGTAAGTAGCTCCTGAATTGTTCTTTTTTCTCCCTATTTCTCTACCTGCCTAAACTTCCTCGTTTCTGCTCACCCTCTGCCTGGTCTATTATTCTGCTGAGTGTTCTAAAACAGCAGCTCCTTAGCTTTTGCCCATTCCACTGCCAGCTTTACTTTCATGCTCTACTCTTAATTATCTTTATTTCCTTCCCTCCATCTCCGCTCCATTTCAGTTACCCACCCACCCATGCTTCTCTGCATATCCTGTAAGCATTGCACAACTACTGTGCTATCCAGCACTTGCCCACTCCAACTCCACTTATTGCCCTCTCAGCATTTTCTTTCTTCATATTGCTTTCTCTGGTCCTGAATTTCACCTCCTCTCTCCCTTACGCTCATTCTATTCTTATTTTAATTTACCTAGCCATCCCCCTGGTGCTATGCACAGACCCCCACTGCTCCAAGTAACCTTGTCAACCCCCCCCCTTCGTCCCAGCAGATCCACCCACCGATTATGCATAGGGCCAGTCTGGTGGCAACCTCTTATATTACTAACCCCTCTTTTTTCTATCTTTCTCCAGGTCTCACTCTGATGGGGCGCCCAAGCATTCCCTTCGGGGCATGGTGCGGCTTTCTCAGCCAGCTGCTGCTCTCCTTCTGCCCGCAGATTGCACCCAGGGGCCAGGTATGCTTTGTTGCCTTATAGGATTGAATGTGCAGCAATTTCAGGAGCCCGTCGATTAGCTCCCGACAATACACTCCCAGAAAACACGCTCCCGACAACTTGCTCCTGTATATTTCGCTCCTTCCCCTACCCACTCCACGTCAATTCGCTCCCACTCCCGCTGCAACTGTAGGTTCACATACTGCTATTTCAGTTGTGTTTTGACTCAAACGGGAGTGTGTGTTGCTGTATGTGTTCCTTGAAAAAGTGTCAAGCACTCACAGAAATACAAAGTCTATATTAAACCCATATCGTGAAATATGTCATGTGATGTATCCAGTGGAGGATCGGGGTTCGAACTTGAAGCGTTGAGCAGTGTTCTTATCTTTTATGCCCAACTTATGAATGCTGAACACTGAACTGTTTTTATTCACCTTTGGAAGTAATAAAAGTTTATTTGCACTACCTGACTCTGGTTCAGTCCACTGTTACCAAGAAACCAAGTTTTTTGTAATTTTGCCATTTACCACAGTACAGCCTTAGGAGACCGCAGGGAGTACGTGGAGAGTCAAATGAGGTAGTGTGCTTAGTGCTTAGTTTTAGTTTCAGTCACAGTAAAGCTCTCACAGTAATACCGCGGGTTGTTGTTTCTGATGCTCCTGAATCCTATCTGGTGGTAGGTGATGCAAAGCACATTTGTGGATTGCTAACATGGCAGTGTGAGAAGCTGTCATCTGTTGAAGTGCTCCCCCCAACAATTGGGCAGATAAACAAGGAGGTTGCAGACTTCAGTAATACCATGCTTTTGAATGAACTAAGTGTTACTTGTTGTGTGTCCTGTGGCTGTCCGCCAATTTAAGCGTTACCACCGAGCAGTACCACTGTACTAACAATAGGGAGCGAAAAGATGTGGAGCGAGTAGTACAGGAGCCAATTGTCTTAGGTACAAGTCATCGGGAGCGAATTGTCGCGGCGCGTATTGACGGGAGCGAATTGACATTGACCCAGCAATTTCATTCGATTTTGCCAGCCACCGTGAGTAGTGTTATTGACTCCACTCTCTGCCCTGCTCTCTCTCAGTGGTATCTATCTCCTTGGCGGCTAATTTTGAATGCTGTCCCACTGTAAACTGTACTTGCTCTTGACTTGATTTTTGGCCTCCTCACCCCCGGCACTCTTTAAATCCACTTTTGGTACTGAGCCTCCGTCCCTCTTTTCTCTGATTAGTCAATTTTTAAGGACTAGGACATGTCCTCTCCTACAGTGACAATTTCCTTTGTTGTGAGTGGGCTGTAATTTTTTTCTCTTATCTCTGAGACCACTCTAAGTAACATGAGTTCTGTAGGTTTGTAGCTGAATGTGACAATTCCTTCTCTTAAGTTGACTGAAATTTCTCCTCCATCAGAGCCTAGTCCAAGTAGGCTGTGCTCTGTAGTTTGTCACTTGGAGTGCCAATTCCTACCTTTGAGCAGGCTGAGCTTTGTCCTACCTCAGAGCCCAGTCCAAACAGCCTGTGCTCTGTAGCTTGTCACTCAAAGTGGCAATTACTTCCTTTGAGTTGGCTAAAACTATACCTACCTCTGAGCCCGGGTAAAGCAGCCTGTGCTCCATTGTTTCCCTGCTCTCCTATAAGCCCTGTTACTATGGACACCCCACTCCTTATCCCTTGCCTGCTTATCCTGATAGCTATGGCTCACCATATTGGCCTGTTAGATGGCATGTTCCACACTCAGAATCACTTTGTAATATCAGGCCATGTACACTGTGTCTCTCGCACATCTACTGTGGATTCTCTTACAGGAAACATGTTCTCTGCTATCCCTCTATGTGTATCAGTGCTACATCACAGAGGATCATGCATCAAACTGCACCTTTCATGCCAGCTAATCCTCTCCAAATTTACTGCCACAACCAATAAAAGCTGCAGTATCTCCCATTGGAAAAGAAAGCACAAATTGTACCATAATTACCTAAAGGCATGTTACTAAAACTGATACTTTTGGTTCTACTACTATCTGGGAATGTGCACCCTAACCCTGCTCCCCCCTCGGCCTCGGACCCAAGCTTCACTAAAAAGCACAGTACGCTCTCCTTTGCATCCATCATCATATGTAGTCTTTTAAGTAAATTAGACAACCTCAAGGCCTGGGTCACTCAACACAACCCGGATGGTCTCTCTATTGTAGAAACTTGGTTGTCACCCCAAATTCCTGACTCTGCCATTGCCTTGCCTGGATATTCTATTTTTAGGCAGGATAGGCTCTCAAAAAGAGGTGGCAGCTGTGCAATATTCTTAAAAGACACTCTCACTGGTCATGCTCTAAAGTTGCCCTGCACGGGTACTCCCATTCAGGCCCTGGCCATCAAGGTACTATTAGGGGTCCATAACAAAGTCTTAAACATATTAACTGTTTACATACCTCCGAAGGAGTCTGATACTAGTCTACATAGTATTCTAGAATATATTCAAAGCATGCCTCAAAACACTGAATCCATAATTCTGGGAGTTTTAATGTAAACTGGCTCTCCCCCAACATAGAACACATTAAGGATGCCGTCTCTGCCATACACCTTACCCAGCTAGTTAACATCCCTACTAGAATAAAGTATAGGATGGGATAAAGCACCCTTCTAGACTGGGTACTATCCAGTCACCCGGAACATATCTCAAATGTCTCTGTAATCCCGGAAAGCCTAAGCGACCACTCCCCTGTACTGTGTGACTGGTCCAATAAATTCAACAAGCTGCCACCCAAGGTAATCCTTAGCAGGGTCCTAACTCCAGGGCACCTGGAACCACTCAAATTTCAGCTATGTAGCCAGGATTGGCCACCACTTGACTCAACCAATGACATCGACGAAGCTCTATGGTTATCGATCGCTTTAATTCTGCTTGTGATGTCCATACACCCTTAAAGAAGCGGAAGGTTAAGGGTGCATGTAACCCCTGGATAACACCTGAACTCCTTGGTCACATGAAGAGCAGGGATCGCCTTTGGCACCATGCAAGAGCCACAGGCAAACAAATACAGGAATATAAAAATTCCATAAATGCTTGCACCAGGGCCATTCGTCTTCCTAAGAATCATTTCCATAGGCAGGCACTCTACAACTCCTGGGGGTACAGTAAAAATGTGTGGAACAACATAAAGGATATCACCGGCAAAGAATCCAAGGGAGCAGTCACCATGCTCAACATTGAAGGCACCACGACACAAGATCCTATGACAACCGCCAACACTTTTAACAACGCCTTCACAGACCTCAGCAGTGTCCCCCCCCCATTTTTTCATGGTCCATGCCCCTACTTGTTCCCCAGTTAGTGATGAACAGAAGCATGCCCCCCCTCACCCCTTCTACATCAAAGCAGTCTTTAAACAGGAGGCCAGAAAGTACCTCTGCAAAGTTCTTGGAAAAAACTAGAATCAGCAGGGACAGTCTTGACCTCAAATTCATTGCCCTCACCCTTGAGGAAACCATTACATCCCTTACCAAAATACTGAACCTTTCCCTAAGGCTTGGTCAATTCCCCCAAAAGTGGAAACAGGCCCTAGTAAGCCCTGTGCACAAAAACGGAGATAGGGCACAGCACACCAACTATAGGCCAATCTCCATCCTACCGCCATTACCCAAAGCCCTTCAGTGTACTGTAGCGGATCAGCTGGTGGAATACCTAGATAAATACAGAATTCAGCGTTCCCAACAGCATGGTTTCAGACAAGGCCATAGAACAACCACTGCGCTGCTAGAATTCATGGGATTTATGCATAAATCACTGGATTAAGGCAATTTGGCAGGTGCCGTCTTCATCGATTTGACAAAGGCTTTTAATACAGTGAACCACTCACTGCTTATTGAGCAATTATCACAGTCAGGGATATCAAATGATGCTGTCAACTGGGTCAAAAGCTACTTGTAAGACCGCTTACAATGTATCAAGATAACCAATGTCCTTTCTGAAAGGAAGCCAGTCCACTCAGGTGTGCCCCCATGATCTATATTGAGTCCCCTTCTTTTTAGCATCTTTTGAATAAACTCCCAAGTGCCTGTCAAGAACAAATTATACTATACATGGACGATGCCGTGATCTTTTCATGCAGCCCAGATCCAATGATCCTTCAGGATAACCTTCAACGCAGTTTTGTTGAAACAGAGAAGTGGTTTAGCACCGAAAAACTGGTACTAAACTACAAAAAGACTAAAGTCATGCTGTTCAGCAGCACCCAGAATAAGCACAAGTCAAAACCACTGACCATCACAAACTGTAATGGCACCCTGCTTGAACAGATACACACCTTCAAATATCTGGGGGTAACAATCGATAACACTCTACCCTTCGCACAACATATAGAAAACATAGCCCAAGCTGTTAACATACAGATTGTCCTACTCCACAGGCACAAGCACAGCTTGATTCCCGAAGCTCTAATAATAGCAATCTCCAGCTCCATCATTTCCATAATCGATTATGGGCTGGTTATCTATGGCTCTGTTTTAACTACATCACTCTGTAGGATTACTGTTGCTCTAAATAAAGCCTGTAGGCTGCTGACAGGAGCTAACCACCTCACACACACGTGCGACCTTTAGGCTCAAGCCAGTTGACTTCAGTTACACGGCCGGATCCAATATCAAACCTGTTTGCTTGCAAATAAAGCTCACCTTGGATTATTGCCCTCCGGAGTTCAAAATCTCCTAAGCCCCTATTTCAATCAGCAACAAACTCGCAACTCAACAACCCAGGTCTTCATTGTCCCCAGATGCCGCACAACCTTAGGTCAATGGTCCTTCGCCTACAGAGCTCCCTTTTGGCTCAACTCCCTAAGTAGTGACATCACCACTGAATCAAAATTGGGCCCTTTTAAACACAAGCTGCGTCAACATCTATTTGCAAGCCGTATATGTGACTGCTGACCACTGCAGTCTGTCTAGCTACCGATACTACACCTAATGGCACTATGCCCCATCCCACCATATGAGCCTTGTATCCTACCATCCTCTGCTCACTCCTAATCTGCTTCCCTCCCTTTCTACCCATTTTCCCTCCACCTCCACACCCTTCTTTTCATCCACTGACACCTCTCATTTCAACCTAATCTGCTTCCTCCCCTTCTTCCCACCTCCACCCTTTTCTCTTTATCCTCCGACACCCTCTCAATGCAACCCCGATCCCTTCCTTTCCCCTTCCCCTCCTTTCCCCTTCTTGATCCTCTCTCCTGCCATCCCAACTCCCCAATTACCTTCTCCTACTGGTTTTGACAAAGCCTGCCAGGCTGCTCCCCTCTCTGTTCTACTTCTAAATCCGCTCCCCAGACTACCTTTTGATTATCTACTCCTTTACCAGGTTTTTGCTCCACAGCCTGTGCTTTTATGTAGCCTACGTTCAGTGTTTATGTTTCAAAGTATAATCCTGAATGTTTAGTTTTCATGTAGCTGTTGACTGTCTGTATATGTCCTTCACTGTCTGACATGAAACCTTTGTAAAAGAGCTTTTTTGCTCAAAGGTATTGTAATCCAAGAATTAAATAAATAATAATAAAAAATAAAATAAAAACCATTCATGAGGTGCTGTGAAGAAATGGCTATGTTGAAAATTTTGGGTCAATATATTGAAAATTACCAAAGTTACGAGTGTACATTAATAAATTTCAATGTAGGCTCATAACTTTGTTGATTTTCAAATATTTGCATCCCAAATTTTCAACACAGCCTCCTTATGATCCTGCCTCATGAACAAAGGTGACGAAAATGTTCAAATTCTGCTCAAAAGGTGATTTTTGCGCAGTGACAGGGAAATAACCTTTCTGGACAGATTTGCATAATTTCACTATCACTGTTCACAAGGTGGGGCCCCAAAAATGCCGTGTTGAAAATGTGGGTAAAAAATATTCAAAAATTACCAAGTTATGACAACAAGTTCAAACCCCACTGAAATACATTGAATCGCATACCTGATTTCCTTAGTTCACAGTTCGGCAGTGAAGCCGTATCTCTGATCCAGAGAGGATTATGGTGTTGGACCCATAGTAGGTGAGTAAGTAAGGGTTTTGGAGGGGTGTGGAGTGGTGGGTGCTGAGTGGGAGGTTGGGTGGGATGACAGGAACGGTGACAGCGACAGACATCGATGGACTTTTTTTTTTTTTACAGGTGCGCTTTACAGAAAATAAACTACGAGGGATGGTTTTCTTTATTTCAGGTACTGACACTGGGGACTGGGCACCCCACTGTTGGCATTATGTTTGGCAGCACAGGAAGGGGGCTCCCTGGTGTCACACAATGAAAATGGGCAGGGTGGGGGGTAGCAGCTGGCACGAGGGACTGGGCACCACCATGCTGGAAAATTACCATGGAAGGGGTGTGACAGACTAAGGGAAGGCAAGGTAAATTTTATTTCTTGATCACCCATTCCTGGAGGCTCTTGGTGCCTCACATAAAAATCATTAAATAAGCAAACAAGTTTTACATAAAAATACTAAATATATTAATTACAGCTAAAAAATAAAAAGTTGGAAACAGGTTCGCTGTCTTTTCCATATACTTAAAGGGCTACATCTGGGTACACTAAGGCAAACAGGTGAGTCTTAAAGCAGCCCTTAAACACCTCAACTGAAGGGCCTCCCTGATGACTAGAGGGAGCGAATTCCACAGGATAGGGCCAGCGACACTAAAAGCCCTGTCGCTGGCGGTTTTAAGCCTCATCCTGGGAATCACTAGAAGGCCCCTACAGGAGGAGCGGACTAGGGCAGCAGGTGTTAGGAGGTCCAACAGATAGCCAGAGCAAAGTCCATGTAGGGCCTTAAAGAGGAGTAAACCCACCTTGAAGATAACTTTCTACCTGACTGGCAGCCAGTGCAATTCATGCAGCACCAGAGTTACAGTACATGACAGAACCTCAAGAGGCCTGTCAGCAACCTGGCAGCTGCATTTTGCACCAGCTGCAGCCGGTGTAGGGTACCTTCCAAGACCCTGAAGTATAGGGCGTTACAGCAATCAAGCCGGGAAGTGACAAAGACATGAACTAGAGTGGGCAGGTCCTCTGGCGGAACTAGGGGCTTGATCCTAGAGATGTTCTTCAAGTGGTAAAAACCACTTTGGACAATGGATGACACCCGAGATTCAAATGTCAAACCATCATCCAGGCACATACCAAGGTCGCACACCCTAGAGGAAGCTATCAATGGTGTTGACCCCAGGAAAAGTCCAGTTGCCACACTGGAGGCACTCCTATCATGACTTCAGCCCGCTCCTACAACCAGGACCTTCATTGTGTCTGGGTTCAGTCGCAACCAGCTGGAGGACATCCAATCGTTGATCTCGGCCAGGCAGGAGTTAAGCACATTCACAGCATTGGATGTTCCAGGGGCAAAGGATAGATACAATTAGGTATCATCCACATAGCAGTGAAAACCCACATTGTACTTCCTAATGAGATCACCTAGGGGCAGCATGTACACTACGAACAACATCAGCAACAAGATCGATCCCTGAGGTACCCTGCACTACAGGAGCTTCAGGGAGGAGGAGGAGAAATTCCCCATCACCACCCATTGCTTCCTGTCAGCGAGGTAGAACTCAAACCAGTGGATGACAGTGCCGGCGAGTCCACAGTGCTCTCTGAGCAGTCCAAGTAGCACAAAGTGATCAACAGTGTCAAATGCTGAAGAGAGATCGAGGAGAACAAGAACTGACCCATCTCCTCAATCTCTAACCCTATGGAAGTCAATGTGCACCCGAACTAGTGCTGTTTCCATGCTATGCCTAGCTCGGAAACCCTCCCACCACTACCCTCTGCTGCCTCCCCTGCAGCCAGTTCCTGATTCACCTCACCATCTTTGTCCCTGCTCCCTGGTACTCCCTGGTATTCCATCTTGTTAGTCAGCCTCCCATGTGGCACTGAATTGAAGGCCTTGCTGAAATCCAGACACAGGACATCCACCACATGGCCCTCATCCAGTGCCCTCCTCACCCAGTTGTAATAGTCAACCAGGTTGGTCTGACAGGATCTTCCAGAAACAAATCCATGTTACTTTCCATCCTGGAGGCCACTGCCTTCCAGAAAGGTTACCATCTCTCCTTAAGGATCGTCTCCATTAACTTTTCCACAATGGATGTCAGGCTTACTGGTCTATAGTTGCCTGGCTCATCCTTAGGTCTGCTTTCGTGAAGGGGCACCACGTGAGCCATCCTCCAGTCCTGAGGTACACACGATACCCAGTGAGGTACTGAACAGGTCAGCTAATGGATCTGCCAGGATCTCCACCAACTCTTTCAATACCTGGGGGTGTATGCCGTTTGAGCCAGGTGCCTTATCTACCTTCAGTGCCCTTAAACCTTCCAGTACCTTGCCCGCTGAGATTGCCCCATCTGTCATCTCTGCCCCCCTTTGCCTACCCTTTCTACCCCCTGAGGCATCGACCCATCCTTTTCATTACTGAATATAGAGCAGAAGTAATCCTTGAGTGCTTCCACCTGATCCACCCCTTCTCCACCCACCCCCATACCCATCATACCTCTCAACTTCTCAGCATTAAAATCATAGCACTGGCCTTCAAAAATCATAGCAGATGGTCAGAATGTGGAGCACTTTCTTATTTTAAAGACTAATATGTCTACAAATAGTAGGCCCCATATAGTTAGTGATCAGAAATGTTTCTATTAACTTAGTTTAATGATTTAATAGTTTGTGTGTCCAGAAATAGCTCTAACATTATTAAGAACACTCATAAATCTATGCAGAGCAAGGGTAAATTTGAGTGTGAAAATCATAGCGCTATGCGAAATTCATAGCAGTTGAGAGGAATGCCCCCCATCCCTCCTAATCCTTAGTCCTACCGGTGTTGCCTACTGCAAGAGCTCCTCTCTAAGATCAATTGTTATGGTAAGTTCTTATGTAACTGTACTTTTCCTTGGGGGTTTCAGGCTCATCAGAAGGCCCCTTGGAATCAACAGAGTCCTCTGAAGAGAAGAAATCCCTGCCAGACGGGTCTCTTTCTGGGACTGGCGTTGGTGGGCGATGTTTCTTCTTGTGTCAGTCTGTTTGACCCAGAGAGGATCCTGGAGACTGGGGTGGCTAGGGCCTGCTCGGCCAGAGTCCTGAGGAGGTGGGTCCCGTGGAGGCTGAGTGGGAGGCCTCTTGGGGGTATCCTTGTTCTTCATGAAAGCCCACCAGGCTGAGAAAAGCGCACTGTAGTCCACCAGCGGAGGTCAGTGATAAGGTGGGTATGGATACTGGGGAGGCAGTGCCGGCTACCCCAGCATCGATCTGTGACAGAGTGGAATAGGACCCTGTCCCATTTGCTATGGAGAAAGTATTTAAATGCAAGGATCTTTCCTTTTCTTTCTCTTCTCTGTCTGGTTGCACAACCAAATTTTCCTGTGAGACTTCGGACTTGATCAGCCCGACAATCTCACAATTCTTTGCCTCTCACTGTCTCTCAGCCCTCTCTTGCTGTCTGTTTTTCCTCCCTTGCATATCTAGATCTGCTAATATAAAAGTATATGCAATTTAATATATGAAAATGTAACTGATAATGGGGAAACTTTTGTTTAGAAAATATATAGTGTTACTGTTGAAATATATATATATTTATATTTTGAGATGATTGCAGAAAGCTATTGTAAACTCTAGAAGTTAATTGAGTGCAAATCTTCCAGCCTTTTGCAAAATCTGCAAAAGGAGGCCTCAGCTCAAAGCACACTGTGTTCTAGCAGCTCCGGAAACTTACAAGAACAGGATGCTTGCTAAGAATGGGGGTTGAAAAGACTTATAAAACAGCTGAGCTGCAACTGCAAGACAGATGAGAAGAAAAAGGGAAGCGACTGAAAGAAAAAACTTTTATTTCTCCTCTGTACATAGTATTATGAACAAGTTTATTTTTTTTATGTTACTGCTACTGTAAATAAATATTTTTGGTGAATTCCACAACTGCTCCTGGCTTTCCCTATGCTTCCTGACCTGTACCTCAATGACACGGTCCTTGGGGCATGGGATACCCTGGCACTGGTCCATAAGGAGCCAGGAAACCAGGCATGGACCCTTGAGGTGTCAGGTTCTCAGGCGTCGGTCCTTCAGGAGAAACGAATCCGGGCACCAGTCTCTCAGGTGCCGACTAGGGATTGCCCGAAGGGCCAGTCAGCATTGGCTGAGGTTGAGACAACGATGGTTGGGGCATCGTCGTCGATGCCAGAAGAGCAGGCATCGGTTGCACGGGTGAAGGCTGACGTCAGTCCAGCGAGACAGGTGCCGCCAGCCCTGAAGGGGAAGCAGGCACCTGTACATGGGAGCTAGCTTCCAACACAGGACGAGGCGACGCCTTTGTGGAGGAGGCGAGCGCTTGCTCTGAGCAATGCAAAGAAGTGCCAGTCCCGGAGTCAGGACCAGGGGAGCGATGGGAAAAGACCTGCTGCCCATGGAATAGACCCCGGACGAGCCAACTGGCTGAAGACCCACTGGATGTAAGGGCCTGAGCATCAGGGGCTGGGAGGCAGGGGACGAAGTCTGATGCCCAAAACTGAAAAGAGGGCAGGCGACTGAGAAACTGGCAGCCCCGAAGAAGTGAGGACAGCTGAAGGAAGAGGGGCCAACATCCTACAGGAGAAGGACCCAGAGTCAGTCACCAACTTATGTGGGGAGTGAGAGCAGGAAATCGACCAGGGACGGTCCCTATGCTTGTCCCAGTGCTTGTGCTTTACAGTAGACTTCTTCTTCTCCTTCTGGGTGGGAGAAGAAGTTGAAGCCCCGGAGGCTGGGGGACTGGCAGTATAGCCTAGAGGTTAGATGAATGAGGTGTGAACGAGCTTGGTACATCCAGCAGACTAGACCCGAATTTGATTCTCACAACCTCCACTTGCATACTGTGTGACTCTGAGCATGTCACTTAACCACCCAGTGCTCCTAGGTCGCCTCTGAAAACAGGCACTTGTGCCTAGTGGGCCTAACCCGGATACCAAAGACTAAAATAAAAATATAATAAAGAAGATCTTTTGCTCTGGAGCGCCTTCTCTATCGCGGCTAACTTCTGCTGCAGCAAGAAGACTTGGAGGGTCTTCAAACAGTGTCTCCGTGCGGCCTGGTTGAAGTTCTGGCAGTGCTAGCAGGCCTCGGTGTCATGGTCAGGGCCTAAGCAGAGCAGGCAAGAGGAGTGTCCATCCTTGGAGGGAAGCTGCTTGCTGCAAGCACACTTTGTACGCTGGGTGGAAGATGAAGCTGGAGAAGAAGACATGCACAAAAGAAAATAAACTATGCAATTTTAAAACGAAAATAAAGAAAATCACAGACAAGCACGTAACAAAATGGTGGTCAACTGAAGCAAGCATCCATGAAGATCCGATGTGCGCTGGTCAACAGCGGGAAAAGAACTGAGGTGGAGAGGGGGACTGCCCCTTTATATCATAGGTGGACATCAGTGTGCAATATTGGGGGTGGTTCCCCACTGTACACTGCTAGCTAGAAGTTTTCCTTGTGGTCCTAGCACCTGGCAGCTTAGTCCTACAAGCGTTGCTTGCTGCAAGAGCCCCCTCACAGTAAGATAGCCAGAATATTAGTTGGTAAAGGTAAAAGTGAGCTCTGAGGAGAAGACTAGGCAGCCACATGGGCAAGAGGGTGGAAGCTGCAGAGAAGCAGAGTGCATGCCTAAGGAATGCCAAGGTCACAGTGAAATAGAATGAAGCCAAAGAAAATTGTACCGGCCCATGAGGTGTGAGGCAGGGCAGAGGCCTGGGCAGAAGGGCAAGAGAAAGGCAAAAACAAAAACAAAGATGTCATGCCGGAATACCCATGGCAGGCAGCCCAGCAGGGGGCCCATGGCAACAGGAAGGGAAGGGGGGCAGGCAAAGAGTACAGAACAGACTCCCCCAAGGCAACAGGAATGAGGTGGCAGAAACAGAGTGCAAAATAGACCCCCAACACACAGAGAAAGCCCCCAGGCAGCAGAGACAAGGCCCAGGAAGGACCAACAGAGGAGGCAGCAACACATAAGGACTTACCCCAAGCTACACAGGACCCACCACGGGCAACCAGAGGGGCGGTTGGTCTCTGGAACCATGCAACAACAGCAGCTTGGAAGGTAGCAGGACCCAGCAGTGGAGGAGAGAGGAGCGCCAAGTGCAAAGAGGAAGGGGGCAGGCCACCCTGCAGTCACAGCAAAGCAAGCCGCCAGCTGCTGAAGCTAAAAATGGCCAGAGGGGCAGGACATCTCCAAGGGAGCAGGGATGCTTGAGGCAGCAGGTGCATGGCAGAAAATGGGGAGGGCAGGGAGACGTCCAGCAGCCTCATGGCTGCTGCAAGAAAACAGGCATCTGAAGGATGCATAGAGCATGTGCACTTGTGAAGAAGCCGGTGGGGGTGTGGTGGGAGTCGCCCACTATCCTACTGAATTCCAGGCCTCCAGCCTACTCTGTATTTGTGTTAGACCATATAAAAGTAGTACTAGACCTTGGTTGAGACTAATTTAGGCCACATGTGACTACTAGTGCTCATTGCATGAATGGACATTTTATTGGTAACGCAGCATATTTTCTTGAAACCTCTCAAACCCTTGCCTAGTACCATCATCATCAACAGAAACAAGTATAAAAAGTAAACTAAATATTTCACAAATGCTACTATGCAAACTAGTAAGATACAAACTTAGCAGGAATGGCGAGACAAAAACAAGGGGACATGAATATAGGCTGGTGGGTGAGAGATTCAGAAGGGATGTTACGAAGTTTTACTGTACTGAAAAAGTGGTTGCACCATGGAACAACCCCCAAGCAGAGATGATGGGTGGAAAAAGCATTAATGGGTTCAAGTATGTCTGGGGCGGAGTAAAGGGCTTAATAGCTAGATCTTCTACAGGGGTATCTCAGTCATCAGGTAACACCATAGGAACCTTCGCCATCGGTGAAGAGGAATCCACATGGAAGATTTTCAGCAGTACAACTGGGGCCGCCCACCCCACTGATGTCCATCAATGTCACCAACCCTATAAAGGTGTGAGCAGCCCTGCTCCCTCCTTAGTTCTTTCCTGCCATCGACTCGCTCGCATGGCTCTCTGCAGAAGCTCCGTCGCAGTATGTGCACCTTTCATTGCCTATGGCTTTTCTAACCTTACTTTTTAGAATCTCTTTTTTAAAAGAGATTCCTTCAATTTATGTCAAGAGTTAATCCTTTGTCTTCTCTCTTCCGTCGCTGCAGAAAAAAGATTGCCTCCACAGATGAACACTCTCTGTGTATCTGCTGTCTTGGGGCTGACCACAAAGTTTCTGACTGTGAGCTCTGCCAGAAGTTTAACCAAACAGCCCTCAGGTGACGCAGAAAGGCTCTCAGAAATTTCCTAATAGATCAACAGGTAGCTAGTTCTGAGCAGGAGTCCTCTGAGACCCAGGCCTCTCAGTCACCTACCGGTTCTTTGAGCTCCCAGGCTGTCGAGGCCCGACACAAGTCCTCGGGGAAAAGTCACAAAAAAGACAGAGATCGCAACTGCTTCCCCCGGCATCAGTCTCATTCCCTGTTGGCCTCTCCTTCTTCTGGGAGATCTTCATCGGCTGCAGCTGCACTGGCAAAGAAACCTGCTGACCAGGTCTCTGTGCCCACCAGACCCATACCAATTCTCAGGGATGCCGACCATCTACCTACAGGTCATCAGCCCCTCCATCGACAACAGGGTCAGCATTGATGACTCTCCCATTGAGACCTGCCCCTTCTCCCTCCAGGGCAACAGGCTCGTCAGTTTCTCAGGACACAGCAGGCAGATCGTCGACCTGTGCTGTCAAACCCCCCCTCCGTCGACGACCACCGTCGACTTGAATGAAGTCCTGATCAAGTTCACTAATGTGATTGTGCAGCAGCTGGGTGCCTTCAGTCCCCCGTTGCCGACACAGTCGATGGCAGCTTCATCGTCGACGCCTACTCATCAGCCCTAGAAAGCTCCATGTGGGCCGCCATCAGTGCACCCAATGCCAGACCCAGATATTGAAGAGGTCGACGTCAAGGAGGAGCATCACCCAGACCTTATTCTTCCTGATTATGTGGAGGAGGAAGAAGAGGAAGAGATCCTGCCCTCTGACAGATCTACAGCCTCTTCTGCTAGTGACGACTCTGTAAAGCATACTCCCAGGTCTTCTCCTGAGGACACCACATTTTTCAATGTGATGCAACAACTGTCCTCAGCCATGGGCTTCCACACTTAGGAAGAGGATGCCACCAGAAAAAAACTGGTAGACTTCTTGGAGATTCCAGAATCTCCCTCAAAGATCATTCCTTCCATGCTGCCAGCCTTGAGGAATGCAGCCACGGCAGCCTGGCACAGACCAGATATGGTGCCAGCTATGCCCTGCAGGGTGAACAAACTTTACCATGCCCCCCTGGGATCTCCCTGTTATGCTGTCCAGCCCGAGACAGGCTCAGTGATCATCAAGGCAGATCATGACAGGTCTAAGGTGCCTATGCACCATAGTTCTCTTCCCCCAGACAAAATGTATTGCAGAACTGATCTCTAGGGTAAAAGGGCTTATGCCTCCTCTACTCTTGGTTAGAGGATTGTAAACTATCTGTTACACATGGTAAAATATGAGAAATACCAATTGTAAGACCTCTGATACCTACGTCTTCGTTCCGGACTCCAAACAGGGTGTGATAGTTTCCTGGATAACCCACAAACCTGAAACAGAATAATACCAGCATTAGACTCCACTTGATGGACAGGGATAAATGTGAGTTCTTGCCTGAAAGGTTAGTTAATCCAGTGTTTTTTTTGTTTTTTTTTATCATATAGGTTATTTTCTACATCAAGATCTGGCGTAGTTTATCAGCCCTGCCCCCCTCCCCACCTACCAGTGTATGCCTCTCCTGACACCTACCTGACAGTCATGCACCCTCACAGAAGGGCCATCCCCCCTCCCCATCACAATCGAGTTCGGACTGTGGTGGTCCAAGTGGCAATGCGGAACCGCGGATGGACAGACAGGGCTATAGTAGGCCCCAGTTCCCATTTTGCCATTTTCTCCTGTCACTCCTATGGCTGATGTCAAATGTGTGGAAGCAGGCACACATCATCAGGCCACAGCCCCTGCATTCCATGCTGCTCTAGCCTGTACTACCACCTGGTCTCCACCTGGTGGCAGTCAGAGGCAGGGAAGCAGTCCCTCAGATGCTTGATCCTCTCCCCCTGGCTAATCCCAGTAACCTGAATCCGTTTCCAAACTCAGGTCCCTGGCGTAGAGTGAGGCATGGAAACATAAGTCATGTTGGGAGAAAAAGACCTAGAATTCCTTCCAGTCTGCCCATTTTCTGCCTAGATCCATACTTGACCTAACATGGGACTGGATTTAGGGATCTGACAGCCCTAGTGACTTGATTGTCACCCACAACACAAGACCAATCCTCCCTTTTTCCTCCTGGCTACGTGTGCTGCCACAGTTACAAAACATTATGAGTTACAAACAGTATGAGTTACAAACAGCATGTTGCAAGTTAGAGGGGGGGACTTGCTAAAGACTATTGATCCCCTTCAAATCACTGACTGGGTTCAAGGTGGGGCCAAATTGTGATAAATGATACTTTGGGGCCTGGAGGTAGGTGTCCTAGGGAGGGATAGTTCCCTAAAAGACAGTGTCAGCTGCTGACATCTCGGTAGCGACTGGTAGTGACTCCGCAAATACAGTCCCAAGGACCATAATGATTTACAAAACAGAATTTGTATTGAAATATTTTTTAAAACATTTTCTGAATTTGATTCTATTAAAGACACTTTAACAAATACGTAACTCTCTTTCACCCCAAGCACTTTAATTTTATATCTTTATTCCATCACAGACATGTCATCTCCCGGCCCCAACCAACTCCTAATATTCCATGCTTCCACAGGTTTTGTCTGCGAAAGCTTCAGAAGATAACTGTTGGAAACTGAGCAGTATGATTGGTAGACTGCAGCCTTGCATCACTATTGACAGGTCCATTTGCAACACAACATTCTAATTACTTTCATAGCTTACATGTAATATTGGTCTGAGTTTTAGGGACGTATTTTCGGACAGCATGATGCAGGTACTATTCCCTATTCTAGATGCAGCCTGCATCATGCTGAATGCAACAAAACCGTTGAAAGCTATTTTCTATATCAAGAACAGAGTTTATCCTCTGTGGCCCGAGTGGGCAGCTCTCAATTCTGTCGATGCCCCCCAGTCACATCCCCACCAGGACTTACAATGCCCATGGGTTCCCCCATGGATTACCCCCTGGGCAGGGCCAGGATGGGGATCATCATCACTCCACCCCCCAACGAGACGCCAGCCAGATGTGGGGCTTTGAATCCTGGGCACTGGTGTAGGCCAGAGAAGGAGGCGAGTAGGCTTCATTCTTGCCCACCACATCATATTTCATCTGTCCTCCCCAGCAGGTGCACAATGTTGGCATGTGCTATATGTAGGCACATATGCACTACGCCAGTCCCACAGTTCCCTCCCTTTGCACCACTCATGCCTGCACTACCACCGTGCCTTCATTTGACAGCAGTTGATGATGGCGCATCGATCCTCCCCACTCCTCCATGGGAGAGGACAGCAGTCCCTCGGATGCTCAATCCTCTTCTCCCTGGTGGACCCCATGCAACCTAAGTACACTCCGAAACCCAGGTCACCAGTGTGGCAGATAGCAGTGAGCCAACAAGCCAGCTTTAAAGGCTATTTTCAGCAGTTTTAAAGAGGGAGTCTGGTCAAAATTTCTGGCATCAATAAATACGGATTGGATCAGCATATCCCCAATCAACCTTATGCCAAAAATCAGATCTCAAAGTTACTTTTTTTTTTTTTTAAGTTACAAGTCATTTTGTAACCCTAAATTTGCTGCCTTTTCATAAAAGCCAGTTTCAGAGAAGAGCTACCGATGATGTCATAACCTGAACTCACAACCTAGTCCTCCCTGCAGACTACCATATATGACTCATTTCTCCAATGTTACATAAAACTGCATTTGTTGTAAACATCGGAAAAAGGAAAACTGACACTGGGTGGGTCAGTTCATGCCCTTCCATATTGTGCAGATGCAAGGTACAGTATTTCAGAATGTGACAAGGGGTTGGAATACAGCGGTAAACATGGCTTTAGAATGATAAAGTTGTGTGCAATTTTTAGAATACAGCAGGTATTTTATTTTTATTTTATTCTTTTGGTAACCAGGTAAGGCCCACTAGGCACAAGTGCCTGTTTTCAGGGGTGACCCAGAAGCACTGGGGTGGTTAAGTGACTTGCTCAGAGTCACACAGTACGCAAGTGGAGGTTGTGCGAATCAAACCCAGGTCTGCTGGATGTACCAAGTTCATTCACAGCTCATTACTCTAACCTCTAGCCTATACTGCCAGCCCCAAGAGACTTTGAAATGTCACCAGGTTGTAACTGCGGAATGCACTAATGACACAATCTAAGAAAGCAGCTGGGACACATAATTTTGGAATCTGGCAGGGATGCTGAAATTCATAATGTGGTGGTGTCATATACTTTTAGAATGTGGCAGAGATACACAATTTTGAAATGCAGGCAACACAGTTGCGGAAGGTGGCGGGGTATATGATATCGTAATGTGTCATGGATGCATAAATTTGGCACGTGCTGGTGATGCGTAGTTTCAAAATGGGGTTGGGATGCTTAATTTCAGATTGTTGTGGCAACATGCAATTTCACAATGTGGCGTGGACATGGAATCTCAGAATGTGGCAGTGACGCGGTTTTCAGAATGTGGTAGTTATACACAATTTGAGAATGAAGCAGGGATCCATAATTTTGGAATGTGACTTAGACATGCAGTATCAGAATATGGTAGTGACACTCATTTTCAGAATGTGATGGGGATGTATAATTTTAGAATATGGTGGGGATGCACATTTTCAGAATGTGACAATGACAGGCAGTTTTGGAATATGGAAGTTTACACGCAATTTTGGAATGTGGCAGGAAGGTACAATTTTAGAATGTGGTGGTGACACAACTTCAGAATGTGGCAGTGATGCACAAGTTCAATATGTAGTGGTGATGCACAATCTCAGAATGTGGTGGTGACGCACGATCTCGAAATGTGGCAGTGATGCACAGTTTTGGAATATGGCAGTGACACACAGTTTTGGAATGTAGCAGTGACAATTTTGGAATGTGGCTGTGACCCAATTTCAAAATCTGGCATTAAATACAACTTCAGAATGTGGCAGGGATGTGCAGTTTTGGAATGTGACAAGGATGTGCAATTTCAGAACGTGGCAGGGATGCATAATTTTAGAATGCGTCTGGGACACACAATGTTGGAATGCGGTGGGGACGTGATGCACAATTTTGAAATGTGGTGGGCATGTAAGACTCTAGAATGTGGTCGGGACAAGCAACTGCAGAATAAATAGTGTCACAAAGTGTGCATCCCCACTACATTCCGAAACTGACAGTCCGTACCAAATTCCTCAGTGTGTGTTCCTGTTGTATTCTGAGATTAAGTGTCCTACCACATTTTGAGATGGCACATCCCCACCACATTCCAAGATTGCATGCCCCCCCTCACCCAACATTTTAAAATTGTGCACCACCTTGACGCTCTATACCTTGGTTCAGCGCTGCATTCCAAAACCACCTCCTGACGTATTCAAAAATACAATACCATGCATCGGAACATTCAGGAAACTAAAGTGCTGCAGACAACCCCATGTTATGTTTTTTAATGATTACCATACCTACAGTTTTTTAAACATTGGAGAAACAGGTCCTACAGGGTTGCTGACAGGGAGGACTAGACTGTGAGTTCAGGTTATGATATCATCAGTGGCTCTTCACTGGAACTGGCTTTTCTAAACAGGTAGCGAAATCAGGGTTACAAAATAGCTCATAACTTTAAAATGAAGTAACGCAGAAACCTAATTTTGGGCATGAGATTTATTTGGGGGGGGGGTGGTATGCTTATTCTAATTCTGCAATGTAGCACTTTTGGCCGGACTACCTCTTATTTATGACAGTTCCACGGCTGTATAGCAGCTTGCATCAAAAGAGTGACACTGGGCAAACAAGAGCTACAACATATGGCACTAACGCCAAACACAGCACCTTTTAGGTGGTCTAACTTTCCAGCGTAAGTCATAGGACTCCACCAAAACTGTGGCACAAAGCCCCAGAAGGGCTTAGAACACCCCCTTCATAACCCAATCATGATTTAAATCTTGTACTTGTTCTCATTGTTGTCAAATACTGTATATAAGATAATCAACAACAGGGTGTGTAACGAGACAGAGCTGCCTCTTGCATTGCCTGCAACCCACATTCTGAAATAAGCCTATGTTGTCATAGGACCAATAGAGGTGGGGGCGGGTGGGGGCGGGGGCAGGGCTTGTGCATCACAAAGGGCATTTGTCTACTCCCAGTAGGGCTGCTACCAAGTTCCTTCACAGCACTGCCACCTGAGTGACCACAGCTGGAAATGCAGGTTGGAGCGGCTGGGGATGGATGAGGTTGGCTAGCTCTGTACTGAGATACTCCGCAGTGCATATGAGCCTGTGCATCATAGCACTAGCTGCCATTGGCTTGGGGGAAAATACTCACCTTAGTAATGCTGTTTCTTCTTAAGGGATCTAACAGTATGTTCACAAACAGCAATCAGTCCACTGGATTGTGTTGCCCCGCAGATAAAACGTATGCTAACTATGGAAATTAGAATTAAACTCAAGTTCAAACTCTGCACTGCGGTCACCCTTCTCCTAAATGCCTTTCTTCAAATGTGTTGTTAAAACTAAGGGGAGGAGGCACTGATGAGCAGCTAGACAGCAGGATTCTTGGTCCCAGAGCTCTGTCTCCCATCCTTTTTTATTTTAATAAAATAGGCAGTAACTCTTGCGTTGGAACGGTACCAAAGGCAGCAATCCAGAGTCAAAGTGCCAAGGCTGAATATTTGTTAAATTCAGCTTCCAAACCAGCCCAGAAGATAAAGGGTAGCAGAAGAAGGCAGTGGCTGCAACAAGCATGGTGGCCACTGCACACGTGGCAGAGGGCCCTGGGATCCTTTCTCTGTTGGCAGTGAAGATGGCAGCCCTAAGCAGAATGGTCACTGAGCAGGTGATGATAGACGGGCTTGCTGGGAGCCTGCAAGAGCTTAAGGAGCCAGCCACGGGGCAGGCACAGAGACTCATAGGGATGGAGGTCCGTATCTCAGCAGCTAAGAATCTGCTACAACCGCTCCATGAAAAGGTTGCCAATCTGCAAAAGGAGCTCGAGGAGCTTAAACAGCAGCTGAACTACCAGTAAAATTACAACAGGTGCAGTAAAAACAGGTTACTCACCTGTAACAGTAGTTTTAGGAGTGGTATATATTGTGTACATCCACACATCTGGCAGTGTCCTTTCCCCTTTAAGGTTTGCCGGAATATCTTCAAGCTGGCTCCTTCCACCCACCCGGGTGGCAACTTCCTTGGCACTGCCCCATGATGTCAGATCTTGCCTGCTGGAAGCCAGACCAGTTTGCCATTTGCCAGGGGGTTGGGTGGGTCAGTGTGGATGTACACCATATACCACTCCTAGAACTACAGTTACAGGTGAGTAACCTGTTTTTCTAGTGACGTGGATATAGTGTACTTATCCACACTTCTGGCAGACTCCTAGCTGTTCTCCAGGAGGAAGGGGCAAGGCGCACACCCCCTATTTAGGGAATAAAGATTGGAGAACTGAGGCCCCAAAACCAGCATCCCGGCATGACTCAAGGTCGTTGTGGGTGTGGGAAATGAAGGTGTGCTGACCTCCAGGTCACAGCCCTGCAGAGTTCCTGAATAGGGACATCCCTGGAAGCAGTCACTGAGGCAGCGGTATGACAGGTGGAATGAGCCCTTAGCCCTACGGGAGGCTCCCTACCTACCAACCTATAACAGAGGTCAATGCAGGATACAATCCACCTGCCAATCATCCGCTTAGCTGCCGGTCTGCCAGGTGCGGCTTCAGCATAGGCAACATACAGCTGGCGAACCTCTCCCTGAACTCCAGCCGTGCACTCCTTATAATAGGCCAGCGCTCACCACAGGTCCAAAGTTTGGAGCCTGTGCTCAGACTCCGAAGTGTGGTTGGTGATGTACGCCAGGAGCTTAATCAGCTGGTTAAGGTGAAAATCTGACGCAACTTTCAGGAGGAACTTCAGGTTGGGGCGAAGGACAACCTTGTCCCTGTGGAAGACCAGGTAAGGAGACTCCACCGAGAGTGCCTGCAGCTCACTGACCCTTCTGGCTGATGTGACTGTCACCAAGAAGGTGGTCTTCCATGACAGATGAGACATTTCACACCTAGGCATCAGTTAGAATGGCTTGCCCATGAGCTTTGCCAGCACCAGCAACAAGTCCCACGGTGCTGATGGTTCACACTTTACAGGAGAAATGTGGTCAAGGCCTTTGAAAAAGTGCCAGACCACCTTCTCCTACACCACCAACTGCTGACTGGCTGGCAGCCGGTAGGCAGAGAAGGTTGCCAGGTGCACCTTAAAGGTCATCGACCGAATGCCCAACTGGGAGCACGACCAAAGGTAATCGAGAATGCTAGCCACCGGACAAGATAAGGTGTCGAGCCCCTTGCCCTGGCACCAAATGAAGAACCTTTTCCATTTGAAGGTGTAGCATTTTCGGGTCGACTCCATCTGAGATGCCTCAACTACAGTGAGGACATCTTCGGAGAGACGCAAAGCCTGGAACTCTAGCTGCTCAGAAAACAGGCTGTCAGGTGCAGGGATTGAAGGTCCAGATGAAGTAACTTCCCCTGACTGATGGAGAGCAGGTCTGGGTGGAGAGGAAGACACCTCAGGAGCCTGCTGCTGAGGCTGAGGAGATTGGGGTACCAGAACTGGCATGGCCAGTCCGGAGCCACCAGGATCACCCATGCCTTGTCCCTCCTCACCTTGAGCAACACCTTGTGGATCAAGGGAAGGCATAGAGGAGGCCCAGGGTCCAAGGCCTCAAAAAAGCAACCCCCTACAGTGTTCCCTGCTGAAGGGGGTGGGCACAGAAGAACAGGTTACTCACCTGTAACAGTAGTTCTAGGAGTGGTATATGTTGTTCATCCACACTCTCTGGCATGTCCCTTCCCCTTTAAATGTGGCCGTAAGTCTTCAAGCTGGCTCCTCCCACCCACCCAGGTGGTAAATACCTCGGCTCCGCCCCAAGACGCCAGATCTTAGCCCGCTGGAAGCAAGGTAGTGCGCCTAAAGCTGGGGAGGTTGAGTGGGTGTGTGTGGATGAACAACATATACCACTCCTAGAACTACTGTTACAGGCGAGTAACCTGTTCTTCTAGGTGTAACCCCCCTGCAAATGGGGGTTCCCAAAAGACTTCCAGGAGCTTGCTTGAATGCTCCAAGCCTGAATGGTGTTTGGCGTTTAAGCCATTTATCAGTGAGTGTTTTTAGAACCTCTGGTACTGTCTCTTTAAGAGCTGTCTGCTTGCAGACATAATTAGTTTGTATGGGGGACTGTGTGTTTCTTTGATTGAGTACCACTCAAGCTGCTGCCAGTTCACTCCATTTTGCAGTCACTAGGAGTGCAAAGGGAACCTATCTGAAAGATGTAACTGTTTGCTAGAAATTATTTAGAGTAATAATGAAATTACAGTTTGTCTAACCTGCTTTCTTTGCAGTCAGAACTGTGTCTGCTAGTTCCCATTCTAGTTTTGAACTGCTGAACTGGACCAATCAGTGTGGGGTATGCTAGCTCTAAAATGGTGCCTTAGACGAATCAGAACTTGGACTCATAATCTGAGCCAGCCACAAGAGGATTGTATGGGCAGTGACTCTGGGAGATGTAGTTTAGACTTCAGTGCCTTTTTGGACCAACAGCAGCAGTCTATTGTGAGTGACAGCCAATCCAGTCAAGAACTGGGAGGAACTCAAAGGAAGTGCCCGGTTTGTTGGTTGGAGTTTCAGTTGAGCTTTGGCAGTGAAGAAGGAAGGAGCCCTGTGCTTTTTCAGTGTGCAGTTTTAGTCAAAAAACGTGTGTAAGGCCCAGAGTTCCGGTCTGCAGCTTGTGTAACAGCTTGTTAGGACTGAATCCGTCCTGTGAAAAGAATCAAAGGATCTCTGAAGAGTAGAAACCAGGCTCACCCTGTAGAAGACTGGAGGAATTGCTGAAAATTGCACTCTGTCTGTCAGGAACTGAATCTGCTGTGTGTATATTGTGTGGGCCACTAGTGGGAAGAAAGGGGGGTTGCAGTGTCCCAGAGGGCTGTGACCAAGTTAGTTTAACTATTGCAAACCCTGACCTCTGGGTGGTGGCACCCGCCATTGGATCCAGGCCCCTCAACCTGTTAGTGACAAATCAGGCAGGGGTAGTAGCCCCTGGGATAGCGCCATCTAGGGGTTACACTAGGTGCGTGGATATGTTGTTCATCCACACTCTCTGGCAGACTCCAAGCAGTTCTCCGGGAGGAGGGAGGCAAAGCGCACAGCCCCTACTTGGGAAATAGAGATTGGAGAACCGAGGCCCCAAAACCAGCATCCCGGTGTGACTCAAGGTCAATGTGGTAGTGGCTAATAAAGGTGTTAGCTGACTTCTAGGTAGCAGCCCGACAGATTTCCTGCATAGGGATGTCCCTGGAAGCAGCCACCAATGCAGCAGTATGGCGGGTAGAATGAGCTCTTATCCCTCTGGGAGGCTCCTTGCCCGCCAACTTATAACACAAACCTATGCATGATGTAATCCACCTTGCAAGTTTGGCTGCAGGTCTGCCAGAAGCGGCTTCAGCATAGGTGACAAACAGCTGGCGAACCTCTCCATGAATTTCCGCCGTTCTCTCCTTATAATAGGAGAGAGCACGTCTCAGGTCCAGGGTCTGGAGCCTGTACTCGGCGTCCGAGGTGTAATTCGGGTAGTTTACCGGCACAGTCAACACCTGGTTAAGGTGAAACTCTGACACCACCTTTGGAAGGAATTTCGGGTGGGGGCGCAGGACAACTTTGTCCCTGTGGAAAACCAGATAAGGGGAGTCCACTGAAAGTGCCTGGAGTTCCCCTGTCGTTCTGGCTGACGTAATAGCCACCAGGAAGGCAGTCTTCCACGACAAGTGTGACAGCTCACACTTGTGCATGAGCTTTGCCAAAACCAGCAAGAGATCCCACGGAGGTGGAGATTCACGCACTGGAGGATATGTGATCCAGGCCTTTGAAGAAGCGCCCAACCACTGTCTCCTGTGCCAAAGTCGGCTGACCGGCCCACGTCCGGTAAGCAGAAATGGCTGCCAGGTGCACCCTAAGGGTTGATGACCGTAGACCCCCTTTGGAGAGAGAGACCAAAGGTAGTCTAGAATGTTAGCCACAGAACAAAATAAGGGGTCCAGACTCTTACCCTGACACCAAATGGAAAACCTTTTCCATTTGAAGGCATGACATTTCCTAGTCGATTCCTTACGAGATGCCTCCACCATGTTGCAGACATCCTCGGAAAGACCCAGAGCCTGGAACTCTAGCCGCTCAGGTACCAGGCTGAGAGGTGCAGGGATTGAAGGTCCAGATGGTATACCCTCCCCTGGTTGAGTGATATCAGGTCCGGCCGTGTACAAAGCTGCTCAGGGGCCCTGCAGCTGAGGCTGAGGAGATCTGGATTCCTGAACTGGCGTGGCCAATCTGGGGCTACCAAGATCACCTTTGCCTTGTCCCTCCTCACCTTGAGAAGCACCTTGTGGATCAAGGGAAATGGAGGGAAGGCATAGAGGAGGTCTGGGGTCCACGGCCTCGAGAAGGCATCCCCCTGCAGCGAGCCCTGCCGAGGGGGGTGGACATGGTACAGTCTCAGCTTGGTGTTTTCCCTGGAGGCAAACAGGTCCACCAACGGTTTGCCCCAATGGGAGAACAGACTGTAAGCTACCTCTGGATGGAGAGACCATTCGTGGGATGTCTGGCCTATGTGACTGAGAGCATCCGCCAGTTGGTTCGAGACTCCTGCCACATGGACGGCTAGGAGATCCGCCTCCAACTGGCTTACGAGGGTCCAGATGCAGAGCACCTCCTTGCACAGCAGATGAGTGTGTGTGCCGCCCTGTTTGTTGAGGTAGTACATGGTCGTGGCATTGTCCGTCTGGACTTGAACCACTTGACCCCGGAGCTGAGGAGCAAAAGCTGACAGTGCCAGTCTGACTGCTCTGAGCACCAATAGGTTGATGTGGCATCGGGACTCCTTGGGGGTCCAGAACCCATGGGCTCTGTTGTCCCCCATGTGGGCTCCCCAGCCCATGAGAGAGGCATCGGTCGTGAGAATGACCACCGGCTCGGGGCGGACAAATGGGATCCCTTCCTGCAACTGGTCTGGGATGGTCCACCATTGGAAACCGTCCCACATCCTCTGGGACGCAGTGATCAGCTGGTCGAAATGACCGTGGCGCTGAGTCCACTGAGCGGACAGCTCCCACTGGAGGGGGCGCATGTGCCACCTGGCCCAATGGACCACTGAGGTGCATGCCGCCACGTAACCCAGAAGGCGCAGGAAGTCCCGGGCAGGGAGCAAGTGCCCAACCAGATATGACTGGGCAAAGGAGGAAAGAATCTCCGCCCTGTCCGCTGGGAGTTGAGCTCTGCCCCAATGAAGCCCATCACCTGAGAGGGCACGAGTTCCGACTTGGCCTCGTTGATAATGAGGCCTAGTTGAGAGCAGGTTCAAAGAGCCAGATCCCTGGATCTCTCCACCTCCTGGAGGGAGGAACCTGCCAAGAGCCAGTCATCGAGATAAGGGTAAATTCGAACTCCTCAATGCCAGAGATGGGCTGCCACCACTGCGATGCACTTGGTGAAGACCATCAGGGCCGATGACAGACCAAATGGCATGGCTCGGAACTCGTACAGGGTCCGCTTGACCCTGAAGCGGAGGAACTGCTGATGGGATGGATGGATTGGGATGTGAAAGAATGCGTCGTGTAGATCCAGTGAACAGAACCACATGTTTCGCTACAGGGATGGTATGATCTGGTTCAGAGTTACCATCCGGAAGGTACGAGACCTGAGATACTTATTCAGGTCATGGAGATCTAGGATGGGGCGCCAACCCCCCTTCTGCTTGGGCACCAGGAAGTACCTGGACACGAAGCCTGGGTCTGCAGGAGGATCCGGCACTGGAGCTACTACCTCCTTGCAGAGGAGCTTAGCTATGTCGTCTCGAAGAGCCAAATGAGTGCAAGCTGAGATCCTTTCCTCCCAAGGGGCGCGGGCTCGGCTGGGAGGGTACTGCTGGAATTCCAGAGGCAGTCCCTGGCCGACCACTTCTGGAACCCACATGTCCGAGGTGATATCGGACCAGGCAGAAACAAAGTGGCAGAGCCGGCCCCCCACGAAAGGACCCAGAGCTGGCGTGACGGGTGTAGGGGTGGCAACCCCTGGCCCATCACTCAGCAGGCTTAGAGGAGGAGGAGGAGGCTCCTGGACTGGCACGTCTGCCTCCTTTTTGGGGCTGTTGAGGACCCTGCTTGGGCCTGGGGTGCCAAGCTTGAGCCTGCTGTTGTTGCTGTCCTCTTTGATAGGAGGGCTGCCTAACCACAGGGGAAAAGTGCCGAAAAGGCTTCTTCTTGCGTTTCTGCTGGTTCTTGCCTGAAGAACCCTTCACAGAGGTAGCAACCAAGGTGGCACTGGACTGCTCTGTGCACTGAAGGTGACCAGCCACTCCTGGACTGATGAGATCGGTACCTAGGAAGGACACGTCAGCTAACTTGTGCTGGGGATCCGCCAAGAAGGAGGATAGCCTCAGCCAAGCCCTGCGGCGAGTGGCCACTGCGGCTGCCAAAGAGCGGGCACAGGAATCTCCAATGTCCAGGGCCATCTGGAGCTGCTGTTTGGCAACAGCATGGCCCTGATCCCAGACTTGCTTCACTGTGGTCTGCATGTCCGCCGGGAGATGAGGGAGGACTTCATCTAATGACCCGAGGAGGGCATGAGAGAAGTGTGCCATAATGACGGCTGAACTGGCCTGACGAAGGCCTAAGGAAGAGGCCGCAAAGACATTGTGGGCAGAGTGGTCCATATTTTTGGACTCCTTGTCTGGAGGTCAGTCTGTGTTGGCCAAGCTACCAGTACGTCTAAACACAGAAGCAGTCACCAGGCTCTTGGCCAAGGGATGCTCTGAGTACCATGTACTTGCGGGCCATGCCAGCAGACGGAGCTAGGCAGGAAGCAGGGCGCTGCCAAAGCTCAAGGGCCGGGCCAGTGATGGCTTCGGCCACTGGAAAGGCCTCCATCAGGGTATCCCCCTTTTGAGGATATCTGTGAGGAGGTACTCCTCCTTTTTCTGGATGGGCTCCAGGGGCATTCCAGTGGACTTGGAGATCAGGTGGAGAATGCCCTGGAAAGAGGAATGGCCTTCCTCTAATCCAGCCATGGACAACTCATCAACTCCTGGATGACAGTGTAACCCCGTGTCATCGGAGTCCGAAGAGTCGGGCTACAATGGCCTACTGCCTAGGTCCCTTTCGATCTGCCGGGGGCAGTCGGAGGTGACTGTAATGGACAGACATCGGAGAAGCCCAGTGTCTGTATGGTCCTCCTTCAAGGGAGCCCCTCCCTGAGGCTGCTTAGGTGGTGGCTCCACCAAAATCAGTGGTGAAACTGGAATAGGCCCAGCCGGGATACGTGCTGGCCCCACGGGAGGTGGAATCGAGGTCTTCTGTTCTGGAGGAGTCAGCGTTGGCTTAGGAGGTGGGAGCCAAGTAATGGCCGGGCCAGCCGGTGGGGCCAGCTTCTGCTCGGTCAGAATCAGCTGTTGCCACATCAGGTCCTCATAGCATCGACAGAATTTCCGTTGAAGCCTCTCCTCATCTGAGGAGGATGAGGGCCGGTGGTGGCACCTCTTCTTTGAATGTTTATGGCCCTTTTTCAGCCATTCGACCGAAGGGGTCCTGGTCCTCAATCGAGACCGGTGGGGTCAGTTCAATGGGGACACCCGAGGGCAGTGTCTCCTCATCAGGAAAGGAAAGGACAGGCGTCCTTTCTAAGCAGTCATCAACCGGAGTCGGCAACAAAGGCTCGATTGGGTTGAGAGTAATCTCATCTGGTTCAGCCGTTTCCTCGGTCTCGGTGCCTTGGCCAGATGGAAGTTCCGTGAGGCCGGCGGCCAAGGAAGCGATCTCGACCGAAGTCGAGACCACACGTTCCTGGGACTCGGACCTCTCTCGGTCCCAGGAGCGTCTCCTTCAAGAAGAAGACTTGGGGTCCTTATCCCTCTTCCGAGGGTGGGAAGAGTGCGAGCCTGAGGGCGCCTCACCCCTGGTGGGGCGAGACTGGCACAACTCCCTAAAGGAGCCCAAAAAGGTCGAGCCAAGGTTTAGAGGAATGAAAAACCCGCGACTGGCTGAAACCTGAGCCGCTTCCTCCTCAAAAGCAGCCATCTGCTCTAACTGCTCGGCGGATCCCTCGGCCTCGGAAACCACCCACCTTGCCTCCTTAGATTTCACCGGCGGGTTTCTGAGCTCTGGTCTCCCCAATTTTAGGCACACCTTGCGGCCATCCAGAACGTTGGGATGGAAGGCCAAACAGAAGGTGCAAGACGTGGTGTCATGACCGACACCTAGGCAATAGACACACGAGAGGTGGGGATCGGTGCACGACATTTTCTGGCCGCAGGGACACTGGTGAAATCCGGGGAATGATTTGTCCTCCATGTCTGATGCACTGAGATCGGAATCGTGAACTCTGATGAGTTTCAGGGTAATTTGCGGTGAAGACCGACATTGAGAATCCAGGGCCTGCAAATTTGCTAAAGTAGCATAAGGGAACCTGAATCTTCCAGCAGAAAGGAAGGTCTGGTATCATGGGGCACAGCCGAGGTATTTGCCACCCAGGGGGGTGGGAGGAGCCAGCTTGAAGACTTCCAGCCAGATTTAAAGGGGAAAGGGACATGCCAGAGAGTGTGGATGAACAACATATCCACGCTCCTAAAACAGCCTCTACTTTGCATTCTCCCTGGAGGCAAACCAGTCTACAAGAGGGGTGCCCCACTGGGAGAACATATTGTGTGCAACCTCTGGGTGCAGAGACCACATGTGAGACATTTTGCCCACATGGCTAAGAGTGTCTGTCAGCTGGTTGGTGACACCGACACACGGATGGCCAGGAGATCAGCCTCCAAGCTGCGCAGAAGGGTCCACATATGGAGATCTTCCCTGCATAGAGGAAGGGAGTGCGTCCTACCCTGCTTGTTGAGGTAGTACACAGTCGTGGTGTTGCCCATCTGGACCTGAATGACCTAACCCTGAATGTGTGGAGCAAAAGCAGTCAGCGTCAGCCAAACTACCCTGAGCTTCAGCAGGTTGATGTGGCACCGGAACGCCTCAGGGAGACCAGAGCCTGTGGACTCTGTGTTCCCCCAGGTGGACACCCCAGCCCATGAGAGAGGCATCGGTCATCAGGATGACCGTTGACTCTTGGCTGACAAACAGGATAGCTTCCTGCAGATGTTCCAGGAGTAACCACCACTGGAGGGTGTCCCACATCGGCTGGGTCACAGTGACTAGCTGGTCAAAGTGGCCCTTGCACTGAGACCATTGGTGGACTAGCTCTCACTGCAGAGAGCACCTTCTCCAGTGGGCCCAATGGATTATGCTGGTGCAGGCTGCCATGTATCTCAGGAGGCACAGGAAGTCTCAAGCAGGGCACAACTGCCCAACCCGAAATGATCGGGCAAAGGAGGAGACAGCCTCTGCCCTGTCCACCGGGAACCGAGCCCTGGCTCTGCAAGAGTCAAGCTCTTCCCTGACGAAACTTATCACCTGCGTGGACATGAGTTCAGACTTGGCCTCGCTAATCAAGAGGCCAAGGGAGACGCAGGTCTGGAGGGCCAGTGTGACACGGTCGGTTAGGCCCTGTCCCATTTGTGTTATGTAGGAGGAAGTCTGAAGCAAGGATTTTGAATACTATCTCTGTCTTTTCATTGGACTGGGCATGCAAATCTTGCTTTTGCCTGCTGTACTTTCCTTTTTCACTGTCTCTACCTTGCTATTATGTATGTTTGTAAGGCATATATATGAAACCGGGCTCCCTGATTTATAACCTAGATATAGTTTATTATTGATGAAACGATTGCAGAGGCAGCTGTGACAGTGTGTGACCTCAGACCACAGACTGGTGGAATCTGTCACAATGCTCTGGCCAGCTACTAGCTGGGTCACAATGTTATACCTAGCAACCAACAAGTACAAAGCCGGTCTTACTGAGAGGATATGGGAGACTGACCTGAAGAGAGACAGGAGAAGACATGCTGCTTTCATGTCTTGAATTGTCTTCTAATTTGTTTCTTTTTTCTTGTGATTTAGAATAATAAATCACCACCTGTGGTTTTTTACAATTTCTCCTGGACTGCTTATGTTTCCTGACCTAGGCCTCCATTACAGTTAGTGTCAGAGGTATCTGGATTAGCTACATTTGGCGTCATTCGGTGTCAGAAGCCAAACCACATCCAGAAGCCGTGCACATTCTAAGGCCGGAGATAGTGGAGTGTGTCGGACCAGTCGTGGTGCTGCGCTCAATGCGTAACTGACGATACGCAATCATGTAGTACGGTAGGTAGCTACCTGCTATTTACGCATTCGTGGTCCCTGTAGACTCAGGATGGCCGTTGTGTTTGTATATTTTTTATTCTAATTTATTCTTTTTATTTAACAGATAATAAGTGGGGGGGTGCGGGGTTCCCCCCCCGATGAAAGGTGGAATAAACTGATTGTACAGTTATGTGATTATGTCTATGATTGATAAGAGATAGTACTGCAGGTTGGACTATCAATAGTTTGTTTTCACTTTTTCATATTCGGTTTTTATTGCTCTATTGATAGTAGTTGTGTCAGGTGAAGGGGGGATTGCGGGGAGCACAGCCCCCCACTTGCTGGGACAGTTGCCGCACGTGTCTCATCACCGTTGCTTCACTTGCCAGCTCTGCTCACCTCCCGAGTTGCGTTGCGCTTATGTTGATTGCGGCGTGCGATTCCTGTAGCGTTTGCACTACACAACATGGGTGGTCCGACTCTCTCCACTAACGCCCTAAGGCCAAAGTTTGTTTATGGGTCCCAGACCTGGTACTAGGGAAGCACAGCAGAAAGGTATGGTTTCAGTAAAAGAAAGACCAGGAGCGACTGCCAGAAGTATGGCAGCCAAGCCTCCAGAGATGGGAGGAGAACCAGAAAGTCTGTCTGAGTTTTTCAAATGGTGGGCGATACAACAAATAAAGACTGAGAAACAGACAGAAAAAGAGCTCCAATGTTTAGAGGCACAGAGAAAAGAAGATATGCAGCTATGACTGTCTGCTCTGCAGGCTAGTAAAGGTGGAGGAACTGGTACAGGTACCACAGATCAGCAAAACTCAGGTAACTTGAAAGACATTCAACTGACAAAGCTGTACCCCTCAGATGATATTGAAGCATACCTGTCTATGTTCGAAAGGGTAACCAGTGCATGCCAATGGCCAAAGCAGCAGTGGGCAAATAGGCTGGTACCTTGCCTCAGAGGAAAAGCCCAACTTGCCTACAGTAATGTGGACACTGCTCAGTCAGCAGACTACGACCTGGTGAAAAGAGAAATACTAAAATGATATGACATCTCGGGACAGACCTACAGGCAAAACTTTCAGTCCCTGATGTATCAGTCATTTGACAATCCCTGGGAAGCTTCCACCTGACTCAAAGAACTCCTCATTAAATGGCTACAACCAGAGGGCAAATCGGTACCCCAGCTTATCGACATATTTACAATGGAACAGTTCATATCCTGCCTACAGACATGCAACTTTGAGTAAAAGAGCACCGACCAGAAAGTGGGGAAAAGGCTGTTTCTTTGGCTGAAAATAATCAGATGGCCAGGCAAACGACACAACAGAGAGGTCACAGACCAGGACTGGTAAGACCCTCTTTTCCCCAGTCTAATTCCAGGTCAGATAAGAACTCTGGTTGGGGTAACAAATCTGCACCTGAAGACTTTATTTGCTAGAACAGCAATAAGCGAGGCCATATTGCAAGAAACCGACATAAAAATAAGGGTAATATTGAAGCAGATTTGGCCTTAGCAAATTGGGGCAATTATTTAACAGAGGTCAAGGTGGGAGATAAGGCTGTGAAAGGACTTATAAACTCAGGAAGCAGACAGACTCTTGTGCATGTAGGCCCGTGACCGGGGGGAGGAGGGTGCAATGGCCACAACTGCAGTAGGGCCCGCAGTAGCAGGGAACCCCGCTGCCCAGGGCAGGCTGCAAACTGCAGTCTTTCATATCTCTGTCTCCTTATATTTCAAGTTACCTTTTATTCTGTCTGGACCTTGCTTCACTCACACTGATATGTGGTGCTGATTTCATTTGTTCTTGCTGTAGTCCGCTGTGCAGCTTCTGCCTCCGTGTGATGTCCCCTCCCACCGCCGTGACTCCCGACCTGGCCGGCGGCCGCTACTACTGAGCCCCATCCAGCTCACCAAACTAGCGCAGACTGTGTGTGCCGGGGCAATGGGGCCAGGGGGACTGAGTTGCAGAGGGACGCAGTTCGGCTTTAGGTGACGTCATCAAAGGGGCAGATTCGCTGAATGCTGGTTCCTTTGTTTTAAAAGGAAATGTTTTGCATCATTTGTGGTGTATCTGTTCCCCCTCAGGTCTGACAAAGCCCTTTAAATACAGTGGGTTTCAAGAGGAGGACAGGTCACAGGTACACTACCTCGACCTAAGCACTGGAGCTGAGAGACGAGACGACGGAGACACAGACACAGCAGAGAGCTATAACTTCATGACGGCCCACCTGGAGCAACTGAGCAGCTGCAGTAGAGAGAGTGACCAACGGCACTGAGGCAGCCAGCAGCGACGACCATTGACTTGAGGAGGAGGAACGAACTAGTCTCATTCCAGAGAATCGAGACTTGAGACCAGAAGCGACGAGCAGAGCAAGCCACGGGGCTGAGCCCACGAGAGAGAGAGGGGCTCTGCAGTGACTGTGCAGGTCAGTCTGTGCTGCGGTCACAGCCACCACTCAAAAGAGAGCCAGCCCAGAAAGGGGTTTTGGCATCTATCTTAGGAGGAGCCAAAACCAACATTCCCATGGCAGTAGTTGCGCTCCCCATCCTTGCTCTGACTGGGTGTCATCGTTCAGCAGCCTGAGCAGCTTGTCTGGCTGGGAGGACAGAGGGTGCTGCTTCTGGTCATCTGGGGCTAGTTAGTGCTGCCTGGCTTGCTTATTTCTGTCTAGTCTGGGGCTTGTTTTCAAGGGGGGTGCTGTATAGTCATTTGCCTTCTTTGATGAAGGTAGGACTAGAGAAAACTAAACTGAAAGACTGTAAGTTCATTAGGCTTATTGTCCTTCTGCCTACTTGCTTAGCAGCTGAGCTCAGCTTGCCCCATTTGGCCAGTGCCACCTTGCTTATTCTGTGCACTGTTTGCTTCCTCAGTTCAGCAAGTTTCCTGCCTTCTCAGTGTGCTGCCTGGAGCATCCAGCCATTTGCTGTCTACCCTGCCTGCTTGCTTGTTGACTTCTGTGTGCTGCTGGATCCTGCCTGCCTGCATCCTGCCTGCCATCTGCGGCCAGAGGACGGAGGACAACTGAAGGACTGCCCTGAGTGCCTGCCTAAGTCTGGTAAGTCTGTCTTTATTTGCTGGCTACTCAGATTGGATGTTGTTTTGTTTGTGATGGGGAAAGCCAGGGAGGAGGGAACAAGAAGGGTTGGAGGGTCTGAGGGACGGCATGAGCTGGTATGGCAAAACAAAAGGTATATGGTTGATGGGGGGGGGGGGGGTTCATCATCCATACCAGTTGGCTCATTCTGTTTTGTCCCATGTTGCTGTGGTTGGTCGTTGATGGTGGGTATCAAGCAAAATGGCACAGAACAGTTGTATGTGTGTGTGTGTGTGTGTGTGTGTGTGTGTGTGCATGCGCACACGTGCGCATGCCTTTTTGTATTTTTTTATTATACACAGTATTCTACTTTGTTAGATTTGTCCTCGCTGCTGGGGTTTGGTGTTAACGGAGGGTAGAGGGATGAGCATAGCAGACTAGCACACATGTTACAAAAAGATTGTTCTGGCCTTCTTTGCTTTGTGGTGGAAGGAGGGGCGGCTGAGCAGACTGGCACATAACAATTTCTTTACACATGTATACCAGTCCACTATGTCTGTCCATCGCTCCTGTGGTTTTGATGTTGATGTTAACACCAAACCTAGACGGGTCATGGGCATGATGGGAGGGCACCTGAAGCCACCACAGGACTCTTCCTGGGATCTGCTCCATTGATGGCCTCCCCGAGGGTGTGCGATCTTGGTGTGATCCTGGACAGCAGACTGACACTCGAAGATCAGGTGTCTTCCTTTGTCGTAAGTGGTTTTTACCACTTGAGGAATATTGCCAGGGTCAAGCCCCTCATTCCACCCAAAAACCTGTCGACACTAGTACATGCCTTTGTTACCTCTAGGCTAGACTACTGTAACTCTGTCTACTTCAGGGTCATGGGAGGGACCCTCTGCAGCTTGCAGGTGGTG
This sequence comes from Neoceratodus forsteri, assembly GCA_016271365.2. Taxonomy (NCBI): domain Eukaryota; kingdom Metazoa; phylum Chordata; order Ceratodontiformes; family Ceratodontidae; genus Neoceratodus; species Neoceratodus forsteri. The sequence continues at coordinate 359,744,170 of CM028137.1, forward strand.
CAGAACGCAGTGGCTCGGTTACTGACGGGCCTGTCCCGGTACAGTCATGTGACCCCAGTCCTGCGTGTTCTGCACTATGCCTATCAGGAGGAGGGTCCTTTTCAAGGTGGGCTTGCTAACCTTTAAGGCCCCATATGGACTGGGCCCGGGCTACCTGACAGCTCCTGACACCTGTAACCTCTGTCCACTCATCGTCTAGGGGCCTCCTGGATGTTCCCAGGGTTCGGTTCAAGAAATTAGGCGACTGTGCCTTTCATGTCACTGGGCCGACCCTGTGGAACTCGCTACCACCTGCAGTCCAGGAGGCCCCTTCAACGGAGGTGTTCAAACAGAGGCTAAAAGCCCATCTTTTCCGCCTGGCTTATTTGGAATAACTTCCCCAGCCCAACTGTTTTGAGTAACTATATACATTTACTGTGATTTTGAATCTTTGTATTTTATATTCATCATAATTCACTCTGTGCCTTGTACTATTTGTATTGTTTTTATTGTTAAGACGCCCAGAGCCTCCAGGAATGGGCGCCACAGAAATAAAATTTGCCTTGCTTTGGTGGTGGGATGGGATGGGTCATGCAGTCTCTGGTACACATGTGGAAAGTGAATTGTTCTTTCCTTGTATGGTTTGTGGCAGAAGGAAAGCAGACTGGCACAGAACAATTTTGTTACACATGTACACCAGTCCACAACGTCCATCCCTCGTTCCTGTGGTTTGATGTTGATGGAGGGTGGTGGGATGGGCCATGCTGACCGGTACACAAGAGGAATACTGATTGCTCTGACCTTCTAAGGTTTGTGGTGGATGGAGGGGCAGCCGAGCAGACTGGCACAGAACAATTTTTTACACATGTACACCAGTCCACTATGTCCATCCCTCACGCCTCTGGTTTTGATGTTGATGTTAGTCACATTCATTAATGGTATCAAGCATTAATGAATGTGACTAACCAGGCTGACAGCAGTGATAATGGTCAGGAGGATGACCATAGAAATGACGGACAGGATACCAGGGAGCTACCCTTAGCACTGATACAATAAAGACCTCACAAGGTAAACCAGGTACAAATGAGGAAATGATGGAATTCAGTGTTCCAAGTACAAGTTCTCATAAAACAGCAACTAGAAAGGCAGGTATTTCAAAGGCAGTTGGCTGTACTCAAGACAAAACAACTGTTTCTATACCTGCCATGGATAGGATTACAAATGGTAGAGACAGGGATAATCAAAGAGTAAAACATGGCAGCTTGAATGTGACTAACAGCAATTACTGCTCACAAAGCAAAAAGGACATAGTGGTTACTGGGGACTCAATGCTAAAATTCACAGACACAGTCATCTGTGGGGGCAGAAAGGCCAACACACATGTAGCATCACCTTTAGGTGCACCAACTGCAGATCTTAAACAAACAATAGGTGGATATATAAGTGATGTGGCAAACCCAATACTGCTCCTACACGTGGGTACAAATGATGTGGGGAGAAGGAGTTTGGAGGAAATTCAAAAAGATTTCGAAGATCTAGGTACCCTCTTAAAAGAGAAAGGATAAACTATAATCATTTCTAAAATGTAGCTGTACCTAGGGCTGTAACTGGAAAGAACAGAGCAATCTGCCAATTAAATATTTGGATCAGATACTGGTGTGCAAGGGAAGGGATTGCATTTTTCAGAAACTGGACAGTCTTTAAAAATACTAAGTTATTTAGGCATGATGGATTATACCTTAATAAACAAGGTACTCAAATCTTTGCCCACAGACTTAAGAGAAGCATTGACATGCATTTAAACTGATCACGCTGGGGGATGGGGGAAAGAAATCCAATTTATTAAAAAAGACTTTAACACCTCCAAATCAGGCAAAAAAAAACAAAAAAAAAACAATAAAGAATGCAACTGTATATTAATTAACGCTCGAAGTTTAGTAAAAAAAAAAAAGGGGGGGACTTGAAATATTATTAAATTCAGAAGACATTTCATTATGTGCCATCACAGAAACTTGGTGGAGTAAATCAGATAGCTGTGATAGGAACATCCAAGGCTATAAACTTTTTAACAAGGATAGGGTAGCAAGACTGGAGGGGGAACAGCCTTGTATGTAGCTGATAACATCCAGGTGGTACCCATAACAGACCTGGGAGAAAACATTCTAGAAACAATCTGGGTGAAAATAAAACTACAAAACAATAAGCAGGTTTTGTTGGGATTAGTATATAGAACTTCATCCCATACTCACGATATAGATATAAAGCTTTTAGAACAGTTATATAAATTAGAGAGGGCAAATCTATATTGGTCTTGGGTGATTTCAACTTCCTTACAATAGACTGGCTTAAGGGTTCGGGTGAAACCTCATTGGAGGGTGAATTCATCGATATCCTTGAGGAATTAAGTCTAGAATAGCATGTTAAAACACCTACAAGAGGTGTCCATAGTTTAGATCTTGTAATAAGTAACTTAGGTGAACAAATCATTAACTGTCACACAATACATCCTCTTGATAATAGTGACCATGGCATTGTTAAATTTGGAATTAAAAAAGAACACATATTTAATTTGGGGACAGAAACAATAAGTGCTTTAAGGAAGCTAATTGTACATCCAAGAGAAAAGATTTGGGAAAGTGGAATTGGCAGGAAGCTTTTCTTAAAATATTAAATGAGATGTAGGTAACACTCAGCCAAAATAAATACTGTAGTTGAGTCATATGTTCTCACAAACATAAGCACAGTTCTAGAGGCAGGATCCCAACCTGATATAATAGCACAGTAACCAAGGTCACAAATAAAAGAAAGAAATTATATAAAAACAAATTCAAATAGGAATTGGGAAGCTTATTGTAAGGCCGCCAGAAACTGTAAAAAACAGCTGAAAAGAAAAGAAAAAAAGAGAAGTATGAGAATGGTTTAGTGAACAAAGTAAAAGATAACTATAAATCCTTCCGTTATGTAAACTCCACAAGAAGTAAAGAACTAAGAGTAGGTTATTTATTAAACAATAAAGGTGAACTGGAAATGAATGCTAGAGAGACAGCAGAAATGATACTTTGTCTCAGTATTTAACGAAAGTCCAACCTCGGATCAAGTAATTAACATATGTTGTAAGGAATTGATAGAAGATCTAGATCCATTAGACATAAGGGATAGACTCAAGTCGTTGAATGATAATAAACTGCCAGATCCTGATGGAATGCAGCCTAAAATCCTGCACAAACTGGCTGAAGTATTAGCGGATCCAATAACCAAAATCTATAACGAGTCTCTAACAATAGGCACTGTGGCTGAAACATGGAGAGAGGCCACAATAGTTCATATTTTTTAAAACGGGCAGAAGAGATTATGCTCAAACTATAGGCCTGTAAGTCTGACTTCTGTGTTATGTAAAATTCTAGAAGGTTTTATTAAGGATATGTTAGAGGCCATCTTAAAAACACCAACGGTGGGGATCCATCACAACATGGGTTTGTGAAGGGGGGAGGGGGTCCTGTCAAATTAATCTGATACAGTTCTATGATCATGTGAGCAAGGAACTGGATAGGGGTTTGTCAGTTGATGTGATCTATTTGAACCTCAGTAAAGCCTTTGACAAGGTCCCTCACAGGGAGCTTGTTGCAGATTTAACAAGATTAGGGGTAAATGGAGTACTGATCAAATGGATTGAAGTTTGGATCTCAGGACGAAAACAAAGGGTTGTGATTAGAGGATATGCTTCAGGCTGGGAACGTGTTACTAGTGGAGAGCCACAGGGGTCAGAGTTGGGGCCTTCTCTTTTTAATATGTATTTATCTTCAATGAATTGTGGGCAAGAGGTCAGGATATCCAAGTTTGCAGATGATACTAAACTTGGGTACATAATCAAAAATGTGTCTGATACACAAACCTTCCAACAAGAACTTTGGGGTCTGTAAATATTGGCAAAAGAACATAAACTACAATTTAACTTGGATAAATGTGCTGTTATGAACTTGGCGGCACTCAAATCCATCAGCAATATACATACTGGGAGGGAGGGTGCTAAAAACTATCACCAAAGAAAGAGATCTGAGAGTAATTGTCTCCCAATGACCTGAAAAATAGTAGGAACTCCCAGGACAAGGTAAAAAAAGCAAAAGCCATTTTATCCTGTATATCCGGACACATAACTAGTTGGGATCAAAATGTAATAGTCCATTGTACGGGTCATTGGTGAGACCACATATGGAATATTGCTGCAATTTACATCACCCTTTAATAAAAAGGACACAAAACTAATGGAAAGTGTCCAGAGGAGAGAACCAGAATGGTTAGGTCAGTAAAGGACTTGATGTACGAAAATAGATTAAGGGTTTTGGATCTGTACAGTTTAGAATACAGATGACTTAGAGGGGATATGTGCTTGGTATACAGCACATTCAATAATGATGATCTATGGAAATGCTTGGGGTTTGAATGTAAGAATACTGAGTATACCATGAGATCACATGATCTACAACTAAAAGCACACACAAGCAGAACAAAGAAAAGATCAGGCTTTGATACACAGAGGGTGGTAGGACTGTGGAAGAGACTTCCACTAGAAGTTGTAGTGAGTAATACCATGTCTAACTTCAAAAAAAAATTTAGACGAGCACTGTTTATTACAGTCTATAAAAGGATACTTCCCTTGAGAGAAGGGCAAGCTGTACACAGGTGAATGCCTGATTTGGCTCGTATAAAATTTATGAAATCTATGTTGATGGTGGGATGGGGTGGGCCATGCAGACTGGTACACATGAGGAAAATGGATTGTTCTTGCCTTCTGTGGTTTGTGGTGGAAGGAGGGGTGGCTCAGCAGACTGGCACAGACTAATTTCTTTATATATGTATACCAGTCCACTATGTTCGTCCCTCGCTCCTGTGGTTTGATGTTGATGGAGGGTGATGAGACAGGCCTGCAGACTGGTACACATGTGGAAAACTGATTGTTCTGGCCTTCTATGGTTTGTGGTAGAGGGAGGGGCGGCTCAGCAGACTGGCACAGAACAATTTCTTTACACTTGTATATCAGTCCACTATGTCCATTCCTCGCTCCTGTGCTTTGGCCCTCCCTTCACTGTCCATGCTATAGTAACACAGCATTTGAGTATAGTATTTGAATGAAAACTTACAGTACATACTGCAAGCCAATGATATTGTAGTGCATACTGTAAACTGTCATTCTGTGACAGCTCAGTCGGCGGGCAGCCGTGGAGATATGCTGGTGGGTTGTGCTGCCCACCGGCTGCATGGCCACAGGGATGGGGGAGCGGGATGGGGTGTGGGTTCCTCAGTAGGTGGGGGGGTCCACTAGACTACCAGACAAGTCTAGGGATAGGTGTTTTCATTTACGATTGGGGCAGGAGGGGGGCCACTAGACTACCAGGGATGTTTGGGATTTTATTAATGATACTGGATGGAGTTCGGGATGGGAGGGGCCACTAGACTACTAGGGATGTTCAGGATTTTACTGATTATATGGACAGGGTTTGGGGATGGGGAGTACCACTGGACTACCAGGGATGTTCAGGATTTTAATGATTATATGGACGGGATGGGGGGCACTGGATGACCAGAGGGAAAGGGATTGTGATATCTTATGTCTTGCTCGGGGACTGGGGGACTAGCCACCCAGGGGCTGGTGGCTGCTGTGCTGTGCAGTACAGCAGCCCACCTGTGAATAACTAGGGATTGGGCATGTTTCTTCCATGCCCTAACTTTATTAAAACTCCCAGATGTGCAGGTAGCTCATCACATGTCTTGGCTGAATATTGTGATGTGCCGCACATTCATGGGAACGCCCCCTCCAGATGAGCCGCATACATTATCTTTGTGCTGCGGTGCATCTGGAGTTGTGTGGCAAATCCTGCCATTTGAATATAGCCCAGGGGTGCAATTCATGGATGCACCGGTGCAGCTCAGTTGCACTGGGTGTAACCCCTTTGAATACCTAGGCCTTTTTGCCCACGTACTGTAATGTGATTTTAATTTGTAAGAGACCCGTGTTTTTCTTAAATAAGAAATAACAAGAAAAGGTATAAAAAGAAAAAACTTAAGCAAGTACATGAAAAAAGTAAAAAAAAATTGCTTGTTTTTTTGGGCAGAAACTAAATAAATGCTTGCAGCCATTGTTTAGGCTCCGTTGTTACCATAGATGGTCAGCAAGGAAGTGGCAGCGGAATTGTCTGACAAAACCTTTCAAGGCCATAGCATAATGTTGCTTAACACAATGTAGTATACTAGAAATGTAACTTCTAGTGTGTAAGGTCATTTTGAGGCATTTTATGATTGTAAATGTGATAAGAAATTTAGTGACTAAAAAGTTACGCCAGGCTATGCAAGGTTTGTGGTGATTGGGGGGACAGAAATTGTGCCCGTCAGGGAAGGTGGGTGCGAACAGCAAGGTCTGTAGTGCCGAGTGGAGGGGGGTGTTTAACCAAAAAAAAAAAAAATTAGTGTATGGTGGAATGTTGTTGAGGATGGAAATCCATCTCTCGAACAGCTTTGTGGTGCTGCACTAGCTGCGTAGCTACTGCAGCACAACAACTTGGGACACATTTGTGCATGCATGCTTCGCTAAATCCACTTTCAACGGAGCGGTCGTGGTGAGCACTGGACCCGGAACAGCAGCAGTGAAAAAAACTAAACATTAATGTAAGGACTCTACAGCTGCATTTTACACAATACACTTGTTTAACTGTTGTGTGGACCATACAATATAAAAGACAGTGTGTGGTCCACTACTGACAACAGGCGTTTGTGGCCATCTCAAGGTAGCCATAGCTACCAAAACCTCTCAAGCTTCGCTCTGAAGGTTTGAACAGTCACCATGGCTACCTCTCAATGCCTACACACAGTTGCCGATGGTAGTGTGTACATTATGGGGGCTTGACATGCACAAAAAAGTGCCCGTCTGTAGGTGGCTGGAGGGCGGCAAGGTGTGAGGTGGCACGATGTGTGATGCCGTGTGGGGGGGCATGTTTATTTAACCAATAAATGTTGTTGCCTCTCTGGGAAGGTGGGTAGGGAAGGTGGCAAGATGTGTGGGGAGTGTGGGGCTTCTGATCCCTCAAAAAACGTAGGTCTAAGAAGGAGGGTCAGCGTCGAGTGGGGTTAAAACAGGATGTGTTTGTCTGTTACATCTGCCACCAACAACAGGAGCCCACTGTGTTCGGGGGAAGAATTTGTTTTCTAGAAATGGATATATCCAAAACTTTTCACACTAAACGTAAGAGTCCTACAAGACGACTATGTCGGAAATCTTGCTCGGCACTGAAACTAACCATGCCGGTGAGCCTGCTGTGGTTCTGAGCTGTTAGTCACCATGTGTGGCAACACTATCCTAGTGCACAGACAAATGAAAAAAATACAACTGAAGTTTGGCGCTAAATACTGAGCGATGAAGCAAGGACTTTATTTGCACTCTCAAGTGCTTTTCTGGAAGGTTATTAAGAAACAAAGAAGGTGTCTGACCAGCTAAACTGCACCGATGGAGGCCTGCAAAATCTCATAAAGATCTTTAAGGGTATCCTGATAATATGCAGTTGCACATTTGTGCATATAAATTGAAGGAAAATCGATTCTAGGAAAAATGACCCATCAGTGCATGGGGATGTGGTTCCTTGACTATTTTTATTAAAATATGTTCTTTTCTTTTTAAAACTAGCAGCCCATGGAATCCAACCATACCATCTCATCTGCACTTTGGTCTTGAACTATACAGAGGGAACAGTGAAGATGGCCCATCAACACTAGAGTGGTGCCCAAAAGAGAAAGTGCAAGTTCTTGCAAGAACAAAAGAATGCAAGTTTACTGAAGAAAATTAGAAAATTGGATGCATACTTTATGCCACTTCAGTCCTCATCCTCACCTTGCTCCAGCAGGAGAGTACTCACTAATCAGAATGAGAATCTAGAACCAATCATCATCCCCACTGATGTGAATGATAGCCCAAACCTGCTTGATAGTCAACACAGAAAATGTACACGTTACATCCTGTATACCGGAGGAAAAAGAAAATGCACAGACATCAGGGGACTTACAACTGGAAGACTCATCATATCTACCTGATCATGGGTTAGGATTGGGACTACAAAATGTTGCCCATTCTGACCCTGGAATGTGGCCTAAGAACATAGGAGACAATCTGCGTGCTTAAATAGTGGGGAAATGGACCTGTCCAAATCACACCAGAGAGTATGGGAAGGGACTTTCCAAAAAAGAATGGCAGAAAATTCACTGTGGGCTATTATGAACAGAAGTTTCCAAATGGGGAGAGTAATAACAGGAGGTATTTGGTCTACTCGCCCACAAAAGATGCTGTATACTGTTTCTGCTGTGCACTTTTTGGGAATGGACATGAAACCAAATTCATAACTGGGTTTTCAGACTGGCAAAATCTTTCTAAGAAGTTGAAAAACCATGAAGCCTCTCCACATTACAGAAATAATCTTCTCACATGGACGGACTTTGAACAAAGACTGAAGGAAGAAAAAAACATAGACAACAGGCTCCAACAAGAGCTGGCAAAAGAATCAAAATGATGGTGAGATGCCCTTACAAGACTCTCGGATTGTGTTCTTTTTTCTTGCTGAAAGAAATCTGGCATTCCGTTGGTCTACTAGTTCTTTAGGTTCTCGGGACAATGGCAATTTCTTGGGACTTGTGGAGTTACTTGCAAAAGCTGAACCACTACTTGCAGATCACTTATCCAGAGCGGAAAATGGGACAAAGGTTCATTAACTCGGCAACAAAATCCAGAATGAATTAATTTATCTACTTTGTGAGGAAGTGGTAAAACAAATCATTGATGGATGTAAATCTGCCAAATATATTGTCATTCTTGACTACTCATGCCAATTCTTACACTGAACAGTTAGCATTCCTTCTGAGGTATGTAAGGACAGATCAAACTGGAGTTTCTATTAAAGAACATTTCATTGGCTATTCACATGTACGCAGCACAACAGGTGAGGCTCTTACTGAACTACTGGAAATCTTGCAATTCCATGGACTAAAAATGGAAGATTGTAGAGGCCAAGGATATGATAATGGGTCTAACATGGCAGGATGACATCAAGGGGTGCAGGCACGTATGAAACTCCCAAACGCAAAAGTCATCTATATACCTTGCTGCAACCATAACTTGAACTTGATTGTTGCAGATGCCGCAAACTGCAACAAGGAAGCAAAGAGTTTCTTTGGACTCATCCAGAGGCTCTATACTATGTTTGCTGCCAGCACCAAATGATGGGATTTGCTTTGTCACCAAGTGACAGGACTCACCTTAAAACCTTTGAGAGATACAAGATGGGAGGCTCAGATAAATGCTGTCAAGGCTACATATTGTGGTCTTGGTGATATAATGTCTGCATTTACTGAACTGTATGAGTAGCCAGATTTGGACTCTGTCACAAGCAGTGAATGCAAGTTATTGCTGGATAACAAAAACTTTCAGTTTATTTTTTATCTTACCGTTTGGCTTGATATCCTGACAGAAATAAACAGAGTAAGCAAGTTACTGCAAGGCCCCAAGATTGATTTATCAAATGCAATTGTACTTCTGGGAGCACTGAACATTCACATCAATGATATGCATGTCACTGGATTTGAAAAGAAGATGCAGGAAGCAAAGGACTTGGCTCAGTCAGTGGACACTGAAATAAGACTTCCAGAAGTATGAGTGCACCGGAAAAAGAGAATGGATGGAGAACTTGCAAGAGGTGAACCTGTGACTGATCCAGTTGAACAAATAGAAGTGAATTTTGTTAATACAGTGTTAGACGTTGTGGCAACCGGCATGAATGAATGCTTCAACAAAACTAAGGGAACTACAAGAACTTTATGGCTTTTTGCTAAACATCAGACAGGCAAGTCAGCTACCTAACCTAGCACCTCACTGTCAACGTTTTGCCAGGTTCATGGGTGAATGTTGATCAGTATGACTTGAAAACTGACACTGTGACTCTTGCTACAGTACTTCCAGCAGATGTGGACAGCAGTCCTTATGAAACTGTTCAACACTTGTGCCAAAGGTCACTGACTCAAGCTTTCTCAACCACTGACCTTGCACTGAAGCTACTTTTGACACTACCTGTCTCTGTTGTTTCTGTGGAAAGAAGCTTTAGTAAACTCAAACTTATTAAAACCTAACTAAGGTCAACAATGGGTCAGGGGCGACTGTCGGCCCTTGCAGTACTGTCAAAAGAAAATGATCTGGCACATCAGGCGGACTTTTCTGATGTCATTAAAATGTTTGCCTCCTTGAAAGCAAGATGTATTAATTTGTAAAAATACAATTCTTGGGTGATTTTTTTTTTGCCCTGCCTGACTCACTGTCATCTACAGTGGTACAACTTAAAATGTAATATTCTATATGAAAACAAAATATAACTTAAAAAAGTATTTGAAAAGTTTAATGCAGCTGTTGTGTATTGTTTTTTTATCGCTAATATCAATAAAAGCGATGTACAATATTAATTGTGTAACTGGTTATTTACATTGAATTTTTGGTCATCCAGTAGGGCCCTGCAGTATGTTTTGCAGGAGGGCTCTTAAAGTCCTGGGCACAGCCCTGCTTGCATGCTGAAGTTTTGGGAAAGAATTATGTAAGAGGACCAGGCACTAGGGTCATCTGCACTCATGGGGACACTCAATACTATCCCACCACTTAACTGATTCTCAGCATTAATGGTGTGTCGCACCAAATGAAAGTAGGAGTGGTACCGAAGTTACCTGTACCTGTGATAATTAGAAATGACTTTCCAGGCTTTGCTACGTTAATCACAGATGGAGAAAAACCTGCAGTTTCAGCAACTGTGATGACAAGAGCACAGGTAAAGAAAAACTTGGATGATGAGGGCAATTTTCCCTTTCATAGCTTTGATCAAGACGTGTTTCAGCCCAGCTCTAAGATCTGGAAATCCCGGCAGGAAAGAAAACACCTGAAAAAGCAGTGGCAACAAAAGACTGATGGACATATGGGGTCAATTTATGAAAATGCCAAAACCAGACTGAAAACTAATTGTGATTTTGCTTCTGAACAAACTAATGATGATTCTCCCCAAGGTCACTTTAGGCAAGTGGGGGGTGAAACATGAAAGGGGGAACCTGTTTTCAGAAAATGCAATGGGCTACTGTACCGAGTTAGTGTTAATTCTCAGACAAAGAAACAGGAAGAACAATTGGTCATCCCAAAGAAGTAGAGAAATGAGTTGTTACAGATAGCACATGATAGTCCTATGGCTGGTCACTTGGGGGGGGGGCACCCTTGCCAGGGTGCTGTACAGGTTTTACTGGCTTGGGATCCACAATGATGTAGCTACTTATTGCAGGTCTTGTCCTGAATCTCAGAAAGTAGCCCCCAGTGTCTAAGAAAGACAAGGTGCCCCTGCAGCCCTACCTTTGACAGATGTACCATTTGAGAGGATTGTGATGGATATGATTGCCCCTTAGATAGACATAAATGGGGCAACCGTTTGATTTTCATAGTATGTGATTATGCTACTAGATACCCAGTGGCAGTGCCTATGCACATTGTAACAGCCCCAAAAGTGACTGCAGAGCTTGCCAAACTTTTCAGCAGGGTGGGCAACCCTGAAGAAATGATTACTGATCAAGGCAGCAATTTTGGTGCTGCCTTGCTTAAGTAGCTGTACTGATTACTCGGTGTTACTGCCGTAAGAGCCTCCCCTTATCACCCTCAAACAAATGGCCTTGTTGAGTGTTTTAATCAGACCCTAAAACACACGGTGAAGGAAGCGATTGGGACCAGTATCTAACATACTTGCTTTTCACTTAGCAAGAAGTGCCACAGGCATCAACAGGTTTTTCACTCTTTGAAATGCTGTATGGTAGACAACCTAGGGGGGCCCCTAGATGGTATAAAGGAAACAAGGGAAGATAACCCCTCTCAAAAAAATCTATTACAGCATATATTTGTGCGCTGAGAAAGAAGCTAGCCAATTATGTTGAAATCGCACATAGTAACCAGAAAGAGGCCCAAAACCAACAGAAGGTGTATTATGATCATGGGGTAAAATAAAACGTTTTTGAGCCAGGTGAAAAGGTATCGTTATTATTACCTACTTCACAAAACAAACTGTTAATGAAGTGGCAAGGACTGTATAAAGTGCTTAGGTGCACTGGCACAGTTAATTATGAGGTTGAGACCCCTGACCGAAGAAATCCTACTAAGATATACCATGCTAATCTCCTGAAAAAATGGGTTGAAAAAACATCACAGGCTGCTTAATTAGTATTGCCAGAAACTGAAAAGGACGATATGGACATTGCTTATGGCAGGCTAGAACAAATTGTAACTTCTGATGCAGTAAAAATAAATGTTTCCTTAACTCCAGAGCAAACTGCAGAAATACGTAACTTGGTAAAGGCATTTAATAGTACCTTTACAGTGGTACCTGGCCGTGCAAAAAGGATTAAGCATGTAATAAGGACAGGTTGTGCTGGCCCTATTAGACAAAAGGCATATAGGATACCAGAGAGGTTAAGAGCAGGGGTAGTTAAGGAAATAGAGAAAATGAAAGAATTGGGTATCATAGAAGAGTCAAGAACTGCTTGGGCATCACCAATGGTGATTGTAAATAAGAAGGAAAGGGGGGGGGGATATAAGAATTTGCCTTGATTTTAGAAAACTTAATCAACTGTCTGAATCTGAAGGCTATCCTATGCCCAGGATAGATGACTTGGTGGACAGATTGGGAAATACCAAGTACATCACTACCCTCAGTCTTACCAAGGGTTACTGGCAGTTCCCCTAGCAAAAGAATCCAGGGACAAAGCTGTATCCAACCCCTACTGGATTTTATCAGTTTACCACCATGCCATTTTCGTTACATGGTGCACCTGCCATTTTTCAGCGGTACATGGACGCAGTCCTAGCTTCATACTCAGGATATAGTGTGGCCTACCTGGATGATGTCATAGTGTACAGTCCAGACTGAAAAAGCCATCTGGATCACCTATGAGCAGTCTTCCAAGCCGTCAAAAAAAAAATGCAAGTCTGACCATTAATCCTACCAAATTTGCACTGGGCGTGCAGGAAACCAGATATTTGGGGCATATTTGGGGAAATGCAGAGGTAAAACCAGAAATTTCTAAGACAGAAACTGTAGCTAACAGTCCTGTCCCTAAAACGAAGAAACATGTCAGGTCATTTTTAGGGCTGGCTGGTTACTACCGGAGATTCGTCCTCAACTTTGCCCAAATAGCTGCTCCCCTCACTGAACTTACAAAGAAAAGATATCCGAATAATGTAAAATGGACGCTAGCGTGAAGAAGATTTTAGTGCCATCAAGGCTGCATTATGTTCAGCCCGTTTTAAAAAGCCCAGACTTCAAAGAACAATTTCTATTGCAAACAGATGCCTTGGAAGTAGGCCTAGGTGCAGTCCTTAGCCAGAATATAGATGGGAAGGAGTATCCCATTCTATATGTCAGCAGGAAGTTGCATGACAGGGAGAAAAGGTTCTCCACCATTGAAAAGGAAGCCCTAGCGGCCAAATGGGCAATGGAGTCCCTTAAATTTTATTTTCTACGAGCTTTCTTTGTGCTCATGACTGATCATAATCCTCTCTGTTGGTTGAAATAAATGAAGGATCAAAATCCCAGGATCATGAGACAGTACCTGGAATTACAGCCATTTAAATTCAAAGTGTTGCATAGACCTGGGAAAGAGAATGTCATTGCAGATTTTGTGTCATGGTATGATTCCGGAATTGAGAAATTAGAAAAGTTAGAGAAGAAGGAAAACAGCGATGGTCTACATTTGTCAAGGGGAGGGAACCAGGATCCTAGGTGATAGGTTTAAATGCTTCATTGGCAAGCATTTAAACTAGCCAAGGGGGGGCACTGAAAAGGAGCAGGGAAATCCCAGCCTCCCCCCCACAAAACACAGTAATTAGCAAGGTAAACACCAAGGTAGAGAAGTCATTCAGGAGCAGGACAGGGGTAAATGCATAAAAAGACAAAGGCAGTAAGGACAGGGATGGAGCTAAAAGGGGAAAGGCCATCAAAAATGGAGGTGATGAGTACCAATGCCCATAGTCTGTGTAACAAGCTGCCTGAACTAGTGGCCTTGATGGAAGAGGGATGCCTGGATACAGTGGCAGTCACTGAAACATGGTATGCAGAGAATCATGACTGGGATGTCAACATACCAGGATACACAAGCTACAGGAGGTACAGGGAGGGTAAAAGAGGAGGAGGAGTAGCTCTCTACGCAAGGGAAGAGATTAAAGCAACAGAACTAAAGAGTAAACATGAAGTAGATGAGTCACTATGGGTCACCCTGGAGACAGCAAATGGCACCACAATCCCCATGGGGGTTGTGTATAGACTCCCATCTCAGGGGAAGGGGGTGGACAACAAAATGATAGAAGGCATCCTTAAAATGGTAGAAAAAGGAGAGATACTGTTAATGGGGGACCTGAATATGCCAGATGTTAATTGGAGCACCTTGGCTGCAGGCACATCCAGGAGCAGGGTCATTCTTGATGCCCTACAAGGGGCATGCCTCAGACAGCTAGTGTGGAACCCACTCAGGAGGGAGCAATCTTAGACCTGGTACTCTCAAATAGGAACAGAGAAAGGATCTCGGATTCAGAAGTGGGTAGCCATCTGGGAACAAGTGACCACCAAACAGTGTGGTTCACAATAAACAGCCATAGAATCAAGCCATACAAAAGCAAGAGTACTGGACTTTAGGAGGGCTGACTTTGGGAAAATGAGAGAGTGCCTCAGAAAAGCACTAGCAAATGGGCAAGAACGAGGGGTGGAGGAACAATGGGGAATAAACAAAACAGCCATCACAGAGGCAACAATCCTTTGTGTGAAGCGAATCAATAAAACAAAATGAAGGAAAAAAACACTATGACTCTCAAAAGAGGTGGCAGGAAAGGTTAAGGAGACAAGGATAGCATTCAGGAAATATAAGGAAACACAGAAGAAGCAGGACAAAGAACTTTATCAGTTAAAGCAGAAGGAGGCAGGGAAGGCAGTCAGAATAGCAAAGGCCCAAACCGAGGAAAAGATAGCCAATATTGTTACGAAGTGGGATAAAACATTTTATAGGTACATTAGGGAGTGAAGAAAGACCAAGGGAGTGATATGGAGACTTAATAAAGGGGAGGGAATGTGGACAGAGGGTGATAGTGAAAAAGCAGAGATACTGAACGAATATTTCTGCTCAGTATTCACAACAGAAGAGGAGGAGGTACCTAAACCAAACAAGAGAAACACTCTGGATGGGGGGGGGGGGGTCGATACCAGTCCATTCACAGAAGAAAGGGTTCAGAAAGAACTTTTGAAACTGAGGGATGACAAAGCAATGGGGCCTGATGGAATTTACCCCAGAATTCTAAAAGAACTAAGGGTAGAACTAGTGACACCACTGACTACTCTCTTTAACAAATCATGGGATGATGGGGTGGTACCTGAGGACAGGAGGAGGGCAGATGTGATTCCACTTCACAAAAGTGGGAGCAGGACAGAGGCAGGAAACTACAGACCAGTTAGTTTGACCTCAGTGGTAGGGAAAATGATGGAATCACTTCTGAAGGAAAGAACTGTTGAGTATTTAGAGGCCAGTGGGGCACAGGACCCAAGGCAGCATGGATTTACAGCAGGTAGGTCGCGTCAAACGAATCTAATAGATTTCTTTGACTGGGTGACCAAAGTAGAAGTCAAGGGAGGGGCTGTGGATATGGCCTACCTAGATTTTAGCAAGGCATTTAACACAGTCCCACACAAAAGATTAATATACAAGTTAACCAGCCTTGGAGTGGGTCTAAAGGTGGTAGCTTGGATAACAAATTAGCTGGATAACAGGATGCAAAGGGTATTAGTAAATGGGGAGTTCACAGTGAAGAAAGGAGGGTAACTAGTGAGGTACCGCAGGGTTCAGTACTGGGACTGGTCCTCTTTAATGTCTTCATAAGTGACATTGGAGAGCACCTGGAAGGAAAAGTATGTCTTTTTGCAGACAACACAAAGACCTGCAACAGGGTTGATACACAAGGTGGGGTGGAAAGGATGAAAAGGGACTTGGCAAGGTTGGAGAAATGGTCAAATGTATGGCAGCTCAGATTCAATGCACAGAAGTGCAAGGTAATGCACCTGGGAAACAAAAACCCAGGAGAAGAGTACACAATGGGGGGTGAGATACTAACAACAACAACAACCGAAAGGGACCTGGGAGTAATTATATCAGATGACCTTAAGGTGGGCAAGTAATGTGAGAAGGCAGTAAGGAGGTCTGGGGGGATATTGGGATGCATAGGGAGAGGCATCAACAGTAGAAAACAGGAAGTTGTTATCCCTCTGTACAGACAGTTGGTGAGACGCCATCTGGAGTACTGCGTGCAGTTCTAGAGACCCCATCTCCGCAAAGATATAGACAGAGTGGAGGCTGTTCAGAGGAGGGCAACCAAAATGGTGCAGGGTCTGCACCAGAAGATATATGAAGAGAGACTAAAGCAGCTTAATATGTATACTCTCGAGGAAAGGAGGGAGAGGGGGGACATGATAGACACTTTCAAGTACCTCAAGGGAATTAACAAAGTCCAAGAGGGTAGCATCTTTTAGAAAAAGAGATGTGCAAGAACAAGGGGGCACAATTCGAAGACAGAGGGGGGACAGCTCAGAGGTAACGTTAGAAAGTATTTTTTCATGGAGAGGGTTGTGGATGCATGGAACGGCCTTCCTGAGGAGGTTGTGAAGTCAAGAACAGTGGGAGAATTCAAGAATGCATGGGATAGATATAAAGCAATTCTAGTGGGGGTAGGAGGAAGTAAGCTGTTGGTTAACTAGAATCTGTAGCTTATCCATTAGGTAGGAAAATGGGCAGACTAAGTGGGCCAAGCAGTCCTTATCTGCCGTCAAATTCTATGTTTCTATGTGGTATATCGGATATGTATGTGATGAGAATGAGGGAAGGTTTTGGAAACTTGTTTTAAAGAGAAAAGAAAACAGGTTCCCTCTTAAGGGGGGAGGTATATATATGTGACAGGGTTGGTTAGGCCCTGTCCCATCTGTGTTATGTAGGAGGGAGTCTGAAGCAAGAATTCTGAATACTATCTGTGACAGGATTGGTTAGGCCCTGCCCCATTTGTGTTATGTAGGAGGGAGTCTGAAGCAAGGATTTCGAATACTATCTCTGACTTTCTATTGGACTGCACAGTCAAATCTTGCCTGTACTTGCTGTACTTTCATTTTTCACTGTCTCTACCTTGCTTATGTATGTTTGTAAGGCATATGTATGAAACTGGGCTCCCTGATTCATAAACTAGATATAGTTTATTATTGATGAAATGATTGCAGAGGCAGCTGTTACACAGCGTGACCTCAGAACTCAGACTGGTGGAATCTGTCACAATGTGCTGGCCAGCTACTAGCTGGGTCACAATGTTATACCTAGCAACCAACAAGTACAAAGCCTGTCTTACTGAGAAGATGTGGGAGATTGACTTTAAGAGAGACAGGAGAAGACATTCTGCTTTCATGTCCTGAATTGTTTTCTAATTTGCTGAGTGGACACAGACCTGAAGGAGAAGACATGCTGATTTCAAGTCTTAAATTGTCTTCTAATTTGTTTCTTTTTTCTTGTGATTTAGAATAATAAATCAAAACTTGTGTTTTTTTACAATTTCTCCTGGACTGCTTATGTTTCTTGACCTAGGCCTCCATTGCAGTTAGTGTCAGAGGTATCTGGATTAGTTGCATTTGGTGTCATTCGGTGCCAGAAGCCACACCACATCCAGAAGCCTCTCCACATTCTGGTCCCTGAACCGCTCCACCTTCTGCCAGGAGGGACCCACAATCAGTCAGTCATCCAGGTAGGGGTAAACCTGGACTCCTTGGCACCTCAGGTAAGCTGCCACCACTGTGGTGCACTTGGTGAAGACCCTGGGGGCAGAGGACAGGTCAAACTCGTACAGGATCACCTCCGCCTGGAACCAGAGGAACTGGCGGTGGGACGGATGGATTGGGATGTAAAAAAAAACACATCCTGAAGATCCAGGGAGCAAAACCACATGTTCTGCTCTAGAGCTGGTATGATCTGAGACCATCTAGAAGGTGCACGGCCTGATGAACTTGTTCAGGTCATGCAGATGTAAGATGGGGCGCCAGCCCCCCTTCCATTTTGGCACCAGGAAGTACCTGGAGACAAACCCTGGGTGTTCTGGAGGGTCTGAGACAGCAGCCACGACCTCCTTGCAGAGGAGCTGGGCAATGTCATCCCAAAGGGCTGACAGGATGTCAACAGACACTATGCCCTCCCATGGGGCACGGGCTCAGCAAGGCGGGTATGCCTCGAACTCCGGAGGCAGACCCTGATTGACCACCTTGAGGACCCACCTGTCCAGGGTAACAGCGGACTAGGTGGAAAGGAAGAGGTGGAGACGGTCCCCTACGGGAGGACCCAGGGGAGGCATGATGGGCATGAGGGAGACACCCGTTTCTGGGCAGGCTTGGAGATGGAGGAGGCCCAGCTGAAGAACCACTGGGGCCTCATCCTCCAGGCTTGCGGATGACAACAGCCACAGATTTTGGTCAAGGTTGCCAGGCCTGAGCCTGCTGCCTAGTTTGGGGTTATGCTGGTTTGGCCACAGAAGCAGAGAGGGGCCGAAAGGGTTTCTTATTAGGTTGCTTAGAGCCCTTGGGATCCCTCTTGGTAGATGTCACCGAGTCCAAGGTGGCACTGGACTTCTCAATGCAAGTGAGGTGCTCCTCGACTCTGGGCCCGAACAAGTCAGGACCCAGGAAGTGGACATCTGTCAGCCTGTGCTGGGTATCCGCCATGAAGGTCAAGATCTGCAGAAAAGCCCTGTGGTGCATGGCCCCTGCAGCCACTATGGACTGGGTGCATAAGTCACTGATGTCCATGGCCATCTGGAGCTGTTTGGCTACAGCCTGGCCCTGGTCCTGGACTTGCTTGACTGTGGTCTGGAGGTATGCTGGGAGATGAGGGACAACCCCATCAAACATGCCTAGAAGGGCATGTGAAAAGTGGGCCATCAAAAGGGCTGAACTCGCCTGGCGAAGGCCAAGAGAGGAGGCAGCACAGACCTTCTTGGCCATATGGTCCAACTTTTTGGACTCCTTATCGGGTGGTTTGTCAATATTACCCACGTTTCCCGAGTGCCTGAACACAGAATCCGCTAGAAGGTCTTCAGCTGAGGGGTGCTCCGTGAACTCCGAAGGGGATCCACCAGGGATCACATACCTGTGGGCCATCTGGGCTGATGGAACAGGGCAGGAGGCCGGATGCTGCCAGCTCAAAAGCAGTGCCCAGAATGATGTCTGCCACTGGGAATGCTTCCCCAGGGGAATCACCCCGGTCCAAGATCTCGGTGAACGGGTAGCATGGCTGCTTCTGAACGGGCTCCACATGGAGACTCGTGGACTGCGAGAAAAGACGGAGCAGGCCCATAAAGAAGGTGGGGCCTTCCTCCATCGAGAGACCCCCGGTCGACTCCATGTCCACCAGATGAGAATGCAAGGAGGCGCCCTCCAGCTCCAAGGATTCATCAAAGAGGGGTCTACTGCCAGAGTCCCCACTGACCATCCGAGGATGGTCAGAGTGATGGTGACCAACAGCCGATGGGGGAGACCCGAGGCTGGGTGGGACTCCTTGGTCAGAGCGCTGGTCTTCCACTGTTCAGTGGGGGCTCCACCCGAATCGGTGGAGAAGCTGTTGAAGGCTGAGCCGGGACCTGATGGGTGGGCTCCTGCCAAGGCAGAGAAGGCATCACCCTCTGTGGCGAGAGCCATGTAATGGCCGGGATCGAAGCTGAAACGGGCTTCATCCTGGTAAAAATTAGCTGCTGCCACATGAAGTCCTTGTAGCATCGATGCAACTGTCGCCAAAGCCTCTAAGCACCCAAGGAGGACAAGGATGAAGAGTAGCAGTGGCACCGCTTCCCTTAGCACAGAGAGCATGAGCAATGACATGGGCTACTCAACTTGGGGGATGGAGAGTGGGACTGTGACCTCGATTATTGGGGGGACCGATGGAGGGCCTCAGAGAGGGCCGGCAAATGTCAAGGAACCTCCAGGTAGGGAACCTCCTGAGGGAGGGGCAGCAGATCAGCAGACTGATCCATCCCGAGTCAGAGGCAGGACTGTATCAGCCTTTTTGGGTGACAGTGGGTCGACCGACTTGAGAAAAATCTTTGCTGGAAGATCGACCTGCATCTCAACCAACTGGCCCGACAGAGAGACCTTGGGGCCAGAGGTCTGGGCTGAGGCATTGACCAATGTCCGAACCTCTGGAGAAGCACGGCAATTGGAGGCTCGACAGCACTCCTGATCCCACGATCAATGTCAAGACCGTTTCTTGGTCTCTTTTGTAGACTTTGATTTGTGCTTCGAGGGACCCTGCCCATGAGTGGGAAGGACCTGGCACAGTTCTTTGAATGCCCCAGTAAAGGAGGCACCCAAGGAGAGTGGCAAAAAGGCTGAAGCCAAGGAGGCATGATTTGCAGCCTGCACCGCGGCCTCCTCAAATGCCGCAAGTTGCTTGGCGGATCCGCAGCTATGGAGATCACCCAATAGGCATCCTTAGATTTGACCAGCGGGTCCCGATTGTCTGGACAACCTGGGAGCAGGCAGGCATGACGATCCTCCAAAGTCAACAGAAGGAAAGTGTGGCAAATACCACAGGCCTGGGGATCATGCTTGTGGCCCAGGCAGTAAACGCACATGGTGTGCGGATCCACTCGGGATATCTTTTGCCCGAAGGCACATTTCCGGAAACCCAGAGCAGGCTGCGCGTCATCTATGTCGATGGTGAGAAGAAATATATTTTTTATTGAAATCCAAAGAAATAAAGCAAATGGCCTTCTCACTGTGAGAACGGTAAGTAGGGAACCTTCTTCTTCCGGCGGAAAGGAAGATCTGGTGTCATGGGGCGGTGCTGAGGGAGTTACCACCTGGGTGGGTGGGAGGAGCCAGCTTGAAGATGTTCCGGCAAGTCTTAAAGTGGAAAGGACACTGCCAGAAGTGTAAATAAGTACACCATATCCATGTCCCTAGAATCTGCACTTCAGAGACCTGCCTGAAGGGAAAGAAGGGGACAGTATGGAACACTTCTACAGTGTAGTACTTCTGCAGCTACTGGGTATGCAGGTGAAGGGGGGTGAATAAAAATCAAGAAGGCACACAGAGCACTGGGGCCCAAACCACCATCAGATTCCCCCTTCGCCAGAAAATATGTTGTATACATCATTTATGAGACTGGCAGGAGCTGCTTGCAGCCTTCCAAAGGGGTGGATACTCATAAGAGGCACAGGACCTTGGGTACTAACCCTTACCTCTGTCTCTCCTTCCATAACGCCTGTAGGAAGTAGAGGTCTTTTCTTTCTCAGTAAGTTATTTTGTACTCATCCACCTTTTCCGTATATGCCTCTGCCTTGCCATCAAACTGGGAATTACACTCCAAGGCGAACCCCATACCTCTTGTCTGTGTGTCCTGGGATGGAAGGGGGGCCTAAACCAGGCAAACCTTCTTAAGGATACTGCACGTGCCTGGACCCTTGAAGCTGTGTCATTAGAATCAATGGCCATGCGGAAATGGTACTTGGTGGCATCCATTGTTGTTCTAGCTATGTCTGTCATGTGCTAGATCACCACTTGCTTTCTCACTCAGTGCCAGTGTGGAAATCCAAAGTGTCTTCTGGTACTGGGCTGTGTATGGCAGGTAAACTGCTTGCCTGATGAGCAAGGAAGCTGATACATACACTTTCTTGGCCTTGGTATCCAGCTTTCTGGAATCCTTCTCAGGAGTCTGAGCAGAGAAGGGCACCGTAGCCTTCTCACATGCAGCAGCACGAGTCCTCCCTCATGATTAGGGTTGTAGTACAGCTACTCAACCCCTTGTCTCTCCACCTGATACTTTTTTCAATTTTCATGTTGATGCCAACAGCTGAGGTGGGTGCTGACGTGATTTTGGCAGTGGCTTTCTTAACAGATTTATGGATGGAAAGCAGCAACTTCCTTGCAGGGCCAGATCCATCATATCCATGAACTGAGCCTCCTCTTCATCCCCCTCAGCCTCATGGGAAGGGATGTTGAGGGTATTTACCATTTACCTTTGAATGGAATAGTGAGATGTGTAATCCTCAGAAGGCCTGGGAGGAGACACAAATTTCTGCTAGATGGAACTGTCTGGTTTCAGTGGTCCCCCCCCTTCCTCATCTTCATAATATAGCTCTTCCTCTGACCCTGGGGAGGTGGGTGTTATAAAGTGATCTACATATTGAAATTGTTATTTGTCCCTAGTTAGTGTTCACTGTGTAATAATAGTGACATTTAAAAGATAGCCCCTTAAGGGGAAACCTGATAATACAAGTTACTCACCTGTAACAGGAGTTCTAGGAATAGTATATGTTGTTCATCCACACTTTCTGGCAGGTTCCTTGCCGCTTTAAATCTTGCCGGAAGGTCTTCAAGCTGGCTCCTCCCACCCACCCGGGTGGTAAAACTCTCGGCTCCACCCCATGACGCCAGATCTAGCCCGCTGGAAGCCAGGTTGTGCGTTGAAGCCGGGGAGGCTGGGTCGTGGATGAACAACATATACCATTCCTAGAACTCCTGTTACAGGTGAGTAACCTGTATTTCTAGGGACATGGATATGTTGTTCATCCACACTTTCTGGCAGACTCCTAGCAGTTCTCCAGGAGGAGGGAGGCAAGGCACACACCCCCTACTTAGGGATAAAGACTGGAGAACCGAGGCCCTGACCAACATCCCGGCGTGACCCAAGGTCGATGTGGAAGGGGGAGGCTGGTATATGCCTGCTTTCAGGTAGGAGCCCTACGGATATCCTGGACAGGGGTATCCTCGGAAGCAGCCACCGATGCAGCAGAAGGGTAGGTAAAATGAGCACTTATCCCTCTGGGAGGCTCCATGCCCGCCCGCCTATAGTGGAGATCTATGCAGGAGGTGACCCACCCGCTCGTCGTCCGCTGCCAGGTGCGGCTTCAGCGTAGATGACAAACAACTGGCGAACCTCTCCCGAACTTCAGCCCTATGCTCCCTGGGAAGGCGAGTGCTAAATTAGGGTCCCAATGGATCCTATATGCAGCCTCCGAGGTGTGAATGGGGTTGAACCCCGGCAAAGACAATACCCGGTTAGGGAAAGACTCCGCCACCGCCTACGGAAGGAACTTCAGGTGGGGCGAAGGACAACCTTGTCCCTGTGGAAGACCAAATAGGGAGATTCAAAGGAGCGCCTGGAACTCTCCCGGCCTTCTGGTTGGCATGGTAGCCCCCAAGAAGGTGTTCTTCCACAACAGGTGGGGAACTCACACTTGTGCAAAGGTTCGAACGGCTTGCCCGTGAGCTAAGCCCATACCAGCGTAACATCCCACAGAGATGGGGATACTCTCCCCGCGGAGGGGAGGTGTGATCAAGGCCTTGGAAAGCACCAGACCACCTTTCCTGTGCCACCGACTACCTTCCAGCCCGCGTCCGGAAGACAGGAGTGGCTAACAGGAGCACCTTGAGGGTCGTCAACTGAAGCCCTTGTTCAAGAAAAGAACAGACCACAGGTAGTCTGGAATGCTCACTGAGGAACAGGAGAGGGGACCAGGCCCTATCCTAACACCAAATGGAGAACTCTTCCATTTGAAGGCGAGCATATCTGGTCGACTCCTGGCAGGATGCCTCAAAAACGTCGAGGACCTTGCCGGAAGACCCAAGACCTGGCCACTAGCCGCACAGGGACCACGCCATCAGGTGCAGGGATTGAAGGTCCGGATGGAGTACCTTCCCCTAACAACAGAGATCAGGACCAGGCAGGCTGGAAGCCGCCTCGGGAGCCTGGGGCTGAGACTGAGGAGAGCTGGATACCAGAGCTGGCAAAACCAGTCTGGGGCTACCAGAATCACCTGTGCCTATTCCCTCCTCGCCTTGCCTGTGGGTCAATGGAAATGGGGGAAAGGCGCAGAAGAGACCCGGGGTCCACGGCCTCAAAGTCATCCCCTACAGCGAACCGTGCTGAGGGGGCGGGCATGAGACAGTCTCGGCCTCGAATTCTCCCTGGAGGGAAAAACAAAGGTCCACCCGAGGTGTGATCTAGAGGGAGAAAGATCTTGTGCTACCTCCAGCAGGGAGACCACTCGTGAGGCGCAGCCCTTGTCTGGCTTAGGGCATCGGCCAGGGTGCTGGAGGCTCCTGCCATCGAAATGGCTAGGAAACTGCCTCCCGGCTGCACGAAAGACCCAATGCGGAGAACCTCCTTACGCAGAGGCAAGGGGCTCATCCGACCCTGGCGGGTTAGGTAGCACATGGTCGTGGTATTGTCCGCCTGGACCTAAACCACTAGACCCCGCACGGACGGAGCGAGCGGTGTGAGCTAAGCGGACCACCTGGAGCTCCAGCAGGTAGGAAAGACATCAGGACTCCCGAGAGGACCAGAGGTGGTGCACTCTGTATTCCCCTTGATGGGCACCCCCACCCATCCGAGATGCATCGGTCGGAGAAGACCGTCGACTCGGGGCGGATGAACGGGATGTTCTCCTGCAAATGAGCTGGAACGATCCAAAGGAGAGCATTCCCTAACCCCTGGGCTTTTGTCACGGACTGGTCCAAAGGAACGCAGCGTTGTGACCGCTGGCTGGCCAGCCCCCATTAAGGGGACGCATGAACCGGCGGATCCAAACAGACCACGCTGGTGCAAGCCGCAAGGCCAGAAGGTGCAGGAAGTCCCGGCAGGGCGCAATTGCCCAGTCAGACCTGACTAGGTGAGGGAGGAAACCTCGGCCCTGTCCGCCGGGAGCCGAGCTCAGACTCAAGAGTCGAGCTTCGTCCCGAAGAAAGGATCACCCGCTTAGACACAAGTTCCAACATGGCTCCAATAAAAAGGAGACCAGTCTGAGAGCAACCTAGAGGGCCAGAACTCTGGACCGTCCCCCTCCGCCCTGGAGGGGTTGCAGTCAGGCCGCCATCCAGGTGGGGTTACGCCCGGACCCCTCAGTGCTGCAGGAATGCTGTGAGCAGAGACCGAAGGGCATGGCCTGGAACTCGTAAAGAGATCCCCACTAAAGAAACGGAGGAGTCTCCCAAGAAATGGACGGATCGAAGTGTAAGTACGTCCTAGAGGTCCAGGAAATAGAGCCACATGCCTCGTTCTGAGGATGGGACATCTGAGTCAGAGTGACCATCCCGTCGTGCCGGTCAAGAATGGGACGCAAGCCCCCCCCATCCGTTAGGGACCAGGAATACCTGGACACGAACCCAGGGTCTGGGGGAGGATCTGCCACCTTCCTGAACACCTCTATCTCGAGGGGCCAGGCAAGTTGGCTCAGCGGGCCAACAGCGAGGCTGCGACCCTATGGCCCCCCGAAGGGCAATGGCTCGAAAGGGTGGGGCCTGCTCGCAATCCGGAGGCAGGACCTTCCCCTAGCACCTCTGACACCCAGAGGTCCGGGAAAGTGGACCAGGTGGAGCCGTCTCCCCATGGGGGAACCCGGGTAGGGGTGACGGGGCCGGGGGCAGCGCCCCTCAGCCCGTCACTGAGCAGGCTTGGAGGAGGGACTGGCCAAGGGAGCTCCTGGGCCTTTACCTCCCTGCTTCCCTTTAGAGGAAGCCACTGGCTTGGGGTCAGGACGCCCAGCACAAGCCTGCTGGCCCTCATGCTGGGCCGGTCGGGCAGCAGGGGCTGAGGGACAAAGGGGCTTACGCAAAGGCTGCCGGTGGCCCTTGTTCCTCTGGGCGGGGGTGACCGAGTCCGGAGTGGCATCGGACTTCTCGGTCGCCTGGAGGTGTCCCTCCACTCCAGAGCCGAAGAGGTCAGTCCCCAAGAAGAGGATGTCCGCCAACTTGTGCTGGTTATCCGTTGCGAAAGAGGATAACCTCAGCCACGCCTCGCGGCGCATGGCCACTGCGGCCGCTACCACCTGGCACAGGAATCACTTAAGTCCAGAGCAGTCTGAAGCTGCTGCTTCGCCACCGCCCTACCCTGGTCCCACACCCGCCGGACCATGGTCCGCAGGTCAGCCGGGAGATGAGGGAGCACCTCATCCAGGGAGCCCAAAAGGGCGTGGGAAAAATGTGCCATCAGTGCGGCCGAGCTGGCCTGTTGGAGGCCTAGGAAGGATGCAGCGTAAACCTCACGCCCGACATAGTCCATCCTTTTGGACTCTTTGTCGGGGGGCCTATCCACATCCCGAGAGTTCACAGAACACTAGAAGACATTATCAGTAACTAACCCCTCAGCGGAGGGGTGCTCCGAGAAACCGGGCAAAGAACCGACAGGGACAGAGTACTTCCTGGCCATCCTGGCTGAGGGCGCAGGGCAGGAAGTAGGCCACCGCCAGAGCTCCAAGGCCGGGCCGACAATGGCCTCGGCCACCGGGAAAGTCTCCGAGGGTGAACCCCCTCGGTCTAGAATCTCCGCAGGGATAAGAGACCCATTTGGACACGGGTTCAAGCTGCATCCCGTGAACTCTGAGATGAGCTGAAGCAGACCCATAAAGGACGCGGGCTGTCGCCCAGAACATTCCGGAGAGGACCTCGGTCCTCCCCGATTGGGAACATGGAGGAGTCGATCGACTCCAAAGCGCCTGCAAAGAGCTGCCTCAGGCCTGAGTTACTCTTCGCCCACCGAGGGCGGGCGGGAGTGAGGGGAACAGACAACCTGCGGGACAGGTCGTGACCCGACCGAGGTTCCACCGAAAACGATAGGGCAGCAAGGTTCGGACGAACAACCGGCCCTGAAGTGGGCACCTCGACTGCAGCGAGCAGTTGAGTCAGCTGTTTGGGCAGCAGCTGCTTGCTGGACGGGGAATGAATCGGAGTTGATTGATTCCCGGACAATAGCAACTGCTGCCACATGAACTCCTCGTAACGTCGACGCCATCTGCATCGAAGCCACTCCTCATCCGAGAAGGGAGATGAGGAGGAACAGTAATGCCACTTAACTCGGTGCCCCGACCGAGATCGCCGAAGTCGGTGGGAGCGTCTTGACTGAGAAGAGGACCGAGACCGAGGCCCAGATCCTCGGGGAAACCGAGGGTGGGCCTGGGAAGGAGCAGGGGACGCCCGCTCTTCCCTCGGCTCAGACGAAAAGACCGAGGCCTGTCACCCCGAAGGTGCAGGGAGAACCTCGCCGCCGCCGGGAAACCGCGAAGGGTTGACGGCCCTGCAGTAGACCACCCGGTGACGGGTCAAGAGACTCGGCTAACGCCGATGGAGTCATGGCCGGCTGACCTGACGGGGACACCGTGAAGCCAGCGGCCTGAACCACACCCTCGACCGAAGTCGAAAGTCGGCAGACAGAGGAAGGGGAACTCTCCCGCTCCCGCCAGCACCGACGATGGGACTTAGCCTGCGCCTCCTTTGACCTGGGCCGAGAGGCAGGTCCCGAAGGTCCCTCTCCCTTCGAAGAAAGGGACTGGTGAAGCTCCTTGAACGAAGCTGAATGAGGAGAACTCAAAGAGCGGGATAAGCGCCACGACCGAGGAGGAGGGGGGGACAGGCTTGGTCGCCGCCTCCTCCATGGAGGAAAGGAAATCGAGCTGCTCAGCCGAGACAGCCAACGCGGACACCGCCCGAAGAGCCTCCAAGGATTTTTCCGGCGCGGAAAAAGTTTCAGGTCGCCCGAGCCCCAAACGGGCCGCACAATCCTTCAGGACGCTGGTCAAAAGGGCACAGCAAAAATCGCAAACTTGCGGATCATGGTCCAAGTCGAGGCAGTAAACACACGTGGAGTGTGGGTCCTTCCTGGAGGTATTACCCGGGTGCCTCCGGGAGCCAGGAAATGAAATATCCATCGCAGCAGCGAGGGAAGAAGACTGAAGTTTTAGAAAACTTCCAACTAAATTCAGAGAAACCGAAAAATCAGGAACCAGTCGAAAACTCAGAGCGCTAAGGAGGGAACCTGAACTTCCAAGCGGTAAGGAAGATCTGGTGTCATGGGGCGGAGCCGAGAGTTTTACCACCCGGGTGGGTGGGAGGAGCCAGCTTGAAGACCGTCCGGCAAGATTTAAAGCGGCAAGGAACCTGCCAGAAAGTGTGGATGAACAACATATCCATGTCCCTAGAACTGTCTTTTCCTGTTTCCTGTGTTCAAGCAACAGGAATTCTGCCTGCATACAGAAGTTGAGCTGAGCTGATGTTAAGAATAAAGCCTGATAAGAAGCAACTGAGGTGTGTTGGTGTTTACTACATTGGCAATGAGGATAAACCAGGCCCAGAATGGCAACATTTGGGGCTATGGCAGAATTTGATGGCACAAGTGACTAGTCCAAATATGTGGAGCGTTTGGAACATTAATTCAAATAAAATCACAGATGAGGATCAGCAATGCTCTATTTGCCTCTCTGTTTGTGGCCAAAAGACTTATTCTTTGAGCCTTAAGTTAGTGGCTCCACAGTGGGCAGGGACTAAAATCCTACAGGAACTGTGCAGATTGGTTCAAAACCATATCATTCCCCGACCTTCAGCTATTGTGTAGTCATTTAAGTTTCATGGCAGGATGCGTCAGCCGGGGGAGACATTTGCAGACTATGTGGCTGAGTTGTGGCATTTGGTGGAGTTTTGTGAAACTAGAGACACTCTGAATCATATGCTCCGGGACCGGTTGGTGAGTGGAGTGCAGGATGAACACATTCAGCGCTGTTTGTTGTCAGAGACAGTGCTTGATTTCAACAGGGAGGTGGAAACTGCCCTGTCCATGGCGGCAGCAGCTCGACAGGCTCAAGAGTTGCGGTGCTGTACGGTGGAAGGGGCTGCTGTGGTGTATCAAGTGGAACAGCCTCGCTGATCTACCTTACCATCATCAATGTCATGCTGTGCACGTGGAGGCTACAGTGAAGCTCTGCTCATAGAGACACAGATGAGTGATGTTTCTGTTCTGGCGGTGCACATGACTCAGAGACTTGCATGTTCTGACAGGAGGAATGTTGGCACTGCCGGGGCCACATGGCCAGACTTTGTCGCTTTGGGATTATGCCCCAGGGTCAGTCATCCCAATCTACAAATTGCTAGGGCCAAACGAAGTTTACAGACGAGGAAGAGTGGGAGGTAGAGGGTGATGATGGAGTCTACTCTGTGTATATGGTTGCTGATTGTCATTCGCCTCCTATCTGGATGCAAGTGACAATGGACAGCCATTTTGTGGATATGGAGGTTGAAATGGGCATCATTTCTGGTGATAGGGGAGAAGCTTTTTTTCTACCTAGTAGGCCCATGCAGAAACACTGGCACTACAACAGGTAGGGGTGCAACTTCAGACATATACAGGTGAACTGATTCCATTGGTGGGAAAGATTCTGGTCCAAGTGACTTTTGGGATGCAGCAGAAGCTATTTCCCGTATTGGTGGTGTGGGGAGAGGATCAGTGCCTGATGGGGCGTAACTGGCTGCAAGAGCTGAAACTGAACTGGCAGGGGATTTGCTTGCTCTGGCCTGTAACACTGGAAGAGGTGTTGGAGCAGGCAGCTTCTATATTTTAGCCAGGACTGGGGACTTTGCAAGGAATGACTACCCGGACTGTGATGAGCCCTGAGGTACCACCCTGATTTTTTCCATCCCATGCTGTGCCGTATGCCCTCCATGGTAAAGTGGCAGAAGAAGTGCTTCATCTGGGGTGAGAAGGGATCCTGGAACCTGTCCTGTTTTCAAAGTGGGTGACTCTCATTGTTCACAAGATCAAGAGTGATGGGTCAGTGAGGATTTGTGGGACTACAAGATGGCAGTGAACAGAGTGGCTAAATGGGGAAGATTCAGGAGGTGGTAGTCTTGGCTTCAAAAAAGATGTTGTAGTCTTCTCAACTGCTGACACATTTTGACCCCAAGTTAATTTATTTATTTATTTGGTTTATGTTGACTGGGTAAGTGCACAAGACAAATTCTACCTATTTTCAGGCATGACCCGGTGGGGGGGGGGGACACAGACGAATGCCAACTGACCTTGAACCAGATTAAGCTGTTGGGGGTATTTTTAGTAAATAGGGCGAAGTTTGGCCAGGGCACTAGGGAAATTCCCTTACTCTTTTCAAGAAGTGCCATGGGATTTTTAACATCCACGTGAACTGCCACCAGAACAGGCAGATGGAACCTTGGTTTAACGTCTCATCCAAAACATGGCACCTCAGGAGTGCAGCACCCCCCTCATACTGCACTGCAGTGTCAGTATTGGGATTTAACCTAAGTGTCTGGTGTGGGGATAGAACCCACGGCCTTCTGATCTCCCAGCCGCAGAGGCGAGTGTGCTACCTGCTGAGCCACTGACACTGATGGTCCTGGCCTGTGATACTTCACAATATGGTGTAGGGGCTGTCCTCTTACATGTATTACAGGATGGCTCTGAGAGGCCCATTGGGTTTGCATCATGCACAATGGCACCCGTGGGGAAAAAATATTCTCAGACAAAGAGGCATTGGCAATAATATCTGGAATAAAGAAACGTCACCAGTATTTGTATGGCTATCAGTTCACAATCCTCACAGATCATAAGCCTCTGGTGAGCCTTTTTGGTGAATGCAAATCAGTTCCTCCATTGGCGTAGAACCGTATGCAGCGCTGGGCACTGACCTTGTCTGACTAACAGTAGGAAATCAAATATCAGCCTGGAGGGTTGCATTCCAGTGCTGATGCTTTTGGCAGGCTACTTTTGTCAGAATATCCAAAGCAGGTTCCAGAGCCAGGAGACATGATCCTATTATTGGATTTATTAGCAGGGACCCCAGTGATGGCAAATCATATTAGAAGGGAGACCCAACGGGAAAGGGAAAGGGAACATTGTTTAACCAGGAGTAGTACACTAAGTCGAAGCTTGTTTCTAGATGCGACTTGGGAGCACAAGGAAGTTAAGTGACTTGTTTAGGATCACACAGTATGCACCTAGGCAACTGTGGGATTCAAACCCAGGTTTCCAGATCTGCAGCTCAGAGCCTTAACCCACTGCGCTATACTGCTTCCTTAACCAAAAATGCCATCTGTTTTGGTGTAGGTACAGAATGGGTGGCCCAGATTGGTGTTGGAGGAGGCATTAAAGCCATTTTTGCAGTGGCATTTTGAGTTGGGAATTCATGCCAGCTGTCTGATGTGGGGAAGCAGAGTGGTAGTACCCGATCAGGTGAGGGTTAAGGTTTTGGAGGCAATTATATAACGCACATTCTGGCATTTCTAGAATGAAGGGGGTGACACAGGGTGTGATTTGGTGGCTGGGTATGGACAAGGAAATAGAGGAACTGGTGAGCAAGTGTACAGCTTGTCAGGAGACACGCCATGCACCAGGCCCAGTACCTGGGCAGCTGTGGGAATGGCCAGATAGACCCTGGGTATGGGTGCATGCTGATTTTGCAGGGCCTTTTCTAGGGAAAATGTTTAGTCCTGATGGATGCATACTCCAAGTGGCTGGAGGTGTAGATAATGTCTTCAGTCACCACAGAAGCCACTGTGGCCCAGCTTAGGCAAATATTTTCCATTTATGGGTTGCCAGAAATTTTTGTGTCAGACAATGGGCCCATCTTTACATCAAGGGGTTTCAAGAATTTATGGAACACAATGGAATCTGACACATTTGGACTGCACCTTACCACACAGCCTCTAATGGTTTAACAGAAAGGCTGGTGCAGACAGTGAAAGAAGGGTTATGGCGGTTGGGTTCAGGATCTATGCAAATGCATACAGCAAGGTTTTTGTTGCAATACCAGGTTACACCACATGCAATGACAGGGGTGTCACCAGCGGAGCTACTGTTTGGCAGGACGCTTCGCTTCTACTTGGATTTGATCCACCCAGTGTTGGGGACCAAAGTGTGTCAGAGTCAGAGAGAAATGCCATAAGGGAGAACCCCGAAATCACAGGATTGACACACTTTGGAGTGGAGCACAAAGTCACATTTTATGCCGATGACCTATTGGTCTATATCACTAATCCACATACCTCGCTACCGGCTCTCTTTGAGATCCTATCTGAGGTGAAAGCCTTGGCCGGATATACGCTAAATAGG
The DNA here is from genome assembly GCA_016271365.2 of Neoceratodus forsteri. Lineage (NCBI taxonomy): Eukaryota > Metazoa > Chordata > Ceratodontiformes > Ceratodontidae > Neoceratodus > Neoceratodus forsteri. Next base: position 359,776,135 of record CM028137.1, read on the forward strand.
GATATAATGGAGGTTTTACAGTTTAACTATTTACCCCCACAAGATATTAAACAGGCTTTCCCCAGGCCAGCCCAGTGGCACTGAGGGTTGAGGTGCTGGACACCACACCTCGTATCATGCAGGCAATCCGGGGTCGGGAGTGAGCTTGGGTTGCCGGGGGGTGGCCAGGGAGGAGAGGATTGAGCATCCGGTGGACAGCTATCCTCTCCCGGGGAGGGTTGGGGAGATGAGATGCTGCAGTACTGGTGAAGGACAGCTATCCTCCCCCAGGGAGGGCTGGGGAGATGAGATGCTGTGGTACTGGCTCCTGGGGGTGGCCAGAGGGATGGTGTGCGATGGCTCCAGCACATGGGGTTGGCAGGGAAAGACGCCAGATGTTCAGTGTGCAAAGGCATATGCTGCGACATCCTATGCATCATAGCATGCCCTCCCCGATGAGGAAGGGGAAGAAAACAAGAAAACCAATCCTCCGGCATGCGGGAAGCCTAGTCCTGCTGGCGACATGTCAGACGCACCGAGATTCTCCTTCACAACCCAGCTCACCAGGATCTCCCCAGCGTGTGGGGTAAGTACTCACTGGGTTAGAGACCTGGACTGCACGCGGGGAATGGGGGTTGAGAATGGGGTGCTGCGGCTGGTGGGGTGCTGGAGGACGTCAGAGGTGGAGAACAGGAGGATCCATAGGAAGAAAAAAAACAGCCAAGGAGGTAGTACTAGAAAGAATAAATAAAAAATTAAAAAAACAGGCTTTCCCCTTTCAGTGGAACTGTAGGAGGGTTAGATATTTGGGAATTGTGATACCTTTGGACTTGTTTACTCTGTACAGGGATAATTATGACCCACTGGCAGATGCTATACAGGCTGATCTACAAAGATGGTTGCATTTGCCTCTCCCCTTAATACAGAAAATTGACATAATTAGAATGAACATTCTCCCATGACTTCTTTACATATTTCAGATTATCCATTTTTTGCCTATGCAGACAGAACTTGAGAAATGGGATAAATTGATAGCCAGATTCATATGGGCCGGAAAGAAACCCAGAATTTCGTAAAAAATATTGCAACTCCCATTACAAAGTCATGTCTCTGTTCTCTCTGTTCTGTGTGTTTTTATGCTGGTTTTTGTGCCTTTTCTCCCACATGTTCCCCTCCCCGGGTCGTACCTGGAAATAAGCCTCGGCTCATGGTGCTTTTCCCGGTTATCAACTTTTAAATAAATAAATAAATAAAAACTAAAGTGGAGGTTTGGCTTTGCCTAGCCTTGGAGGGATACTGCCAGGTGGCTCTCTTTTCACATGTACTACACTGGCTGGATATTTCATCCCCTCTACAACTGGAAGGATCTTTAGTTGAGGGAACAGAGGGATCAAATCTTTACTTTATTATTTAAGCATATCCCAAATACTAGAGAGACAACACCTGATACGGACTCACAATATACCACCCACATCCTGAATAGTTAGAGGGCATTACACTGCTCCCCAGGAATTAAACTCACAGCTCATTACCTAGAAACAATAGTTTCTGACCCAAATTTCTGCCTAGCCAGATTAGAAAATACTTTTAAGAGGTGGCAGAGGTTAGGCCTTATTCATAATTATTAATATTATGATAATGGAACTTTCCAAACCTTTTAAGCCCTGCAGCAGAGATTTCACCTTCGAACCTCAGATCATTTTTCGATACTTTCAAATCCGGCACTATTTTTTAAAAAGGTTTGGCTTACAATGGAACATAGAGGAAGCCCACCCATTAGTTCAGATCATACTAGAAGTACAAAACACAGGGATCCCTGAGCATATTATTTCTCTAACATATGAAAGTATCCATTCTACTATAGAAGTAATAGTAGAAAAAACTCAAAAGCGGTGGCACTTGGAACTAGGGATCACACTCACAGACAAGGAATGGAATATTATATACAGCACACAACACGAGGTCACCTCCTCACATACTTGGTGGGAGTATGGGTGGAAGTGCATGATTCACTTCTTCCGAAGCCCACAAGTCACAGGAAAATACGATAAGACCCAGGGTTCAGTGGGCTGGAGGGAGTGTGGACAGCCTTGTGCCAAACACACGCACATTTTCTGGAGTTGCCTGGGGCTGCAAACATACTGGCACACCATAAAGCAAGCAGTACAGGAGTTGTTTCCGGAGGTGGGTACCCTTACACCATCTATGGCTATCTTGCTGCACTTCCTAGACCACATAAAAAACAGGCATACCCACTCGATGTTAGCCATAGTGCTCACTGCAGCCGAAAAGGCTATCTTCAGGAAGTGGCTACAAAATGAGGCTCCCACAAAGAAAGAATGGGAAGATACCATGCAACAAATTCATCAATTGTCTTGGCTTCTCTTTAGGCAGCCACCATCTCAGCGCCCACACGGGCTGCCCCCAAAACTATCTGGAAGGTGCCTAGGGTCAGGACCACCCTTGCCCAGCGATCCTTTCTCTTTAGAGCTCCATCCTGGTACAATGCCCTCCCATCAGCTGTCCCATCACTCACCAATCTAGGTCCTTTCAAAGCTGCCTTAAGGGCCCATATCCTCTCCTCATGTCAATGCCAGTGTAACCGGTAACCTGTGGATCCTGCACCACGCTGCTAGGCCACGCACCCGCCCTTGGCCTGGCAGTGGACAGCCCTTACTATTTCTAGCCTACAGGCTCCTCACCTCCCTTGGTTACCATATAGTTGCACTGGGCTATGAATGCATTGTATTATGTATAAGACAAGGCCTCCCTGAGGCGGCTTACTACCAACTCATACCATGCACTGCTTTAGCTACCAGTTGTATAGGTCTTAACCGCTCATTAGGTAAATATGTCGATAGCTCTGCCCTGTTTTAGCTACCAAATGTATAGGCATTAACCCGTGGTCATTGTATTTATACTCTGCATGACTGCTCACCTACATTTATTCAATGTATGTACTGTATGAATGTCTATGTTTTATTCTGATGTGGAGCCTTTGGAAACAAGTCTATGACTCAGAGGGTTGTAATTCTTATTTCCTAAATAAATAAATAAATAAAACAATTAGAGAAAATGATGGCAAGAATTAATCTCAAAACAAACTGATTTGCTAGCTTCTGGAATAAGTGGTTACTATGGGTCATGAATCATATACCGGATATTGTCCCCTAAGAAAAAATCTTAAAAGAGAATATTCTTTTAGACCTTGGATGCTTGAACCATGATAGAGGGACTCCACCATCCTTTTATAATGACTAGTACTTCCATTTAATAGACACGTCACATTATGTATATCTGCCAACAATGTAATACACTATAATGCTTATGAGATTGAATGCTATGTATGATATGAATGTCTGTAATGCTCCCAGAAACGTTAAACTCTAAATTAAAAATAAAGAGTCAGGCAGAAATGCAGGGTGCCAGAGGGCACAGGACAGACATGAGTTCCTTGTAAGTGGCAAATTCTGTTTGGGTTGCAAGTTTAGGAGAAAAAAAATGTTGGGTGCCAGGGGTGTTGTGTGCACAAACAGGTCCAGTGTCCTTAAAAGAGCTAGTGTACTACCTAAAATTAATATTAGTTTTTAAAAGTAGGCAGCTTATACCTTTTATAGCCGAGGAGCTTTTTCTTTTGGGTAGTTAGAAGACGTTTTACCTGATGTTAGTAGGCGTGGTCTATGGAACAGCACTCTGCCTGGCAGCGGACATATTTGTTTCTAGTCCCCCGCTACATCAGCAGCACTGTGACCTCACTGACTGTGCCATCACAGCTACTCAGGATGAGTCCCTCAGTAACTGTCAGGTCAATCTCCTGTCATGTCACCGTTAGTGTGGTCACAGTGCTGATGATGTAGTAGGGAGAACAGAACAAGATATGTCAGCTGCCAGGCAGAGTGCCATTCCACACATCCAGCATAATACTGTCAAACAGAACATTTTCCAATGAGCAAATGGAAAAAGAAAAATAGTTCAGAAATAAAAAGTGACTGCTGACTACTTAAAATTTGTAACATTTTTTGTTTGCTACTTTTGATTCTGCTAGCTATTTAAGGTGCAACTGGCATCGAGAAAAGTGGTAAAAACACATATGGACCATATCCGTGGAGCACTGACAAAAATACCATTCCCAGCTGGGGGACTAGAAGGGAATACAGAGTGGGACAGCATGGAGGATTGGAAAGTTGTGTCAGGGGTACCAAGTACAACAGTGGCAGTAGACTCTGTGGGAGTAATGGGAAGGGGTGAGATACCCTGGGATGTTTCACAGATGGCTTATGAGCAGGACTGAGCTACAGGAGTTGTGGGAGATGGAGAGGTGTCACCTCAAAGTGATCCAGTGGTACTTATGCTCCATAAGTCAAAAAGGATTATAAGGGCCCCAGACAGGTTAAATCTTTAGTCAGATTTTAGAGAAGGCTGGCTGGCCCAGTGGTGCAGAGGGCTGAGGCATCCTTGTCTTACCTCTCCCCACACTGGCAACCCGGGTCAGGAATGACCTTGGGTCATCGGGGAGCCGGCATGGGGGGGGAGGGTAGGAGCAGGATTTAGCTGTGGCTCTTCTCTCCCAGGTTGGTTGGGGGGTCACCAGCCCACAGGCACGCTGCCACTGGGTGGAGGTCCGGTGGTAGGCGCAGGTGGGTACAGGTGACCGGTAGGGTGGGGCATCCTGCAGTGCATGATGCATGCGTGCCTCCACATGTGTGTGCTCAGGCCAAGGACATGAGGGTGGGGGGGGTGCGGACAAAACAGGGGAAAGGGATAAACACATAATAGAAAAAAAAAGAAAAGGAGACATGCTATAAAGTGGCCTGCATATTGTAATTGTTATTAGTTGCCTAGTTAGGTTTACTATGTAATATTAGTGACAGATAGTCCCTTTCGGGGAAACCTGATAACTGTCTTTTCTTGTTTCCTGTGCTCAAGTCACAGGAATTCTGCCTGAGTGCAGAAGCTGAGCTGAGCTGATATTAAGAATGAAGCCTGGTAAGAAGCAACTGAGGTGTGTTGGCATTTACAGTGGGGGTGGCGGCAGGCATATTCACAATATTTCCAATAGGCTGGAATGCCTGATAAAATTATCATGCCATTGTCATGACCTCTGCTGAGGGGATTTGTCTCGAGTCAACCGTCTGCTTCTTTCCTTTTTCAGGAGAACTGGCAGACATTTTTACAGCTGTGAGCAAAGCCTACTGCTGTTTTGGCATGTCTTGCCTTAAAATGGCCAATTGTGGCACCTTCCATTGGGCTTTTGGAAGTATCCTTCCGAAAGTCCAATGGAGCTTGAAACGCTCCGCCACAGTCGGCCGTTACGGAGTAACAGCCACACTATTTTGGCTGTTACTTCTACATTCCAGGGCAAGAACTGCACATGCGTGACTCACACATATGCGCAGTTCCGCTGGTGCCGCCATCTTGTGAATGACAATGCCATTCACTACAACTACGCATGCACGACTGCCACGCATGCGCAGTTGCATCGCTGCTGCCACCTTTCAGATGGCACTCCTCCCGCACCTTCCCACTGCTCCTGTTCACCCCACTCCCTCCCAGCACCGGCAGCAAAGAAAACCCTCTCGCTCCCTCCCACTGCTGCTGTCCTCCCCGCTCCCTCCATTCCCGCGCCAACATCAGGGTGCCCAATCCCAGTGTCGGCATCATGTACCCATTCAACTCGTGGCACACTGGGAGCCCATCCCAGTGTTCCAAAATTTATGTTTTTATGTTCCCCACACCAAAACTGGGATGCCCAATCCTCATGTCGGCATCATGTCCCCCCCCAAACTCATGTGACACACTGGAAGCCCACCCCAGTGTACCCAAATATATGCTTTTTTCCCCTGTAAATAAAGAAAACTGTCCCCTGACATCTGTTTTTTTACCTGTAAAAAGAACGGTCCCTTGTCATCACCCAGTTCCCCCACCCTCCCACTGAGCATCCACCTCCCCACCCACCCTTACCCCATACTTACCTCTGGAGGTTGGCGCTGTCATATTCTCTGGACTGGGACACGTCTGCACTCTTCAAAGCTGAACTGCAAACTGAAGAATCAAAGGTAAGCATGGTATAATGGCAGTCAATAGGGTTTTCAACTTATGTTGATATATCAGCCATTTTAAGGAATTTGGGCCCCAAATTTTCAACATGGGGTTCTTGGGACCCCACCTCATGAACACTGTCACTGTCATTTCGTTACTCGGTCCCAAAAGGTGATTTTGCAGTCGCTGAGTGGAATCACCTTTTGGGACCGAGTAATAAAATATGACAGTGCTACTGTTAATGAGGTGGGGTCCCAAAAAGCTCACGTTGTAAATTTGGTGAAAAAATTCCAAAATATGACTGTGTTACGAGTGTGCATTACACAGTTTCTATGCATGCTCCTAAGTTTGCCAATTTTTAATATTTTCACACCAGATTTTCAACATTGCTGTTTTTGCACACCTCCTTATTAACAGTACAGCTGCCATTTTTCACATCCTGCCTGAAACGTGTTTTCACACCTGTGGCACAGAACGGCGTGGTCGCTGTGCAAAATCACATTTCGGGACAAATGAACGAAATTACAGTGGCACTCTTCATGAGATGGGGTCCCAAAAAGGCCATGTTGAAAGTTTGGTGAAACAACTTAAAAAAATGGCCGAGTTACACCCGGGTGTTCAAAATTTTCTACGCACACGTGTAACTTTGGTCATTTGGCAGCTCACCAGCACCGTATCGGCTCAGGCTAGAACTAGTTCGCTTTTGATTTTTCTTTGCAGACACTGTTTCCAGTGCCGACTCTGAGGCTCTTTCACTTTTGTTCTTGCCATCACTGGTCTCAGGGTCCCCCCTTTCGGACACCCTGGGTTCTGCGCCATCCTTGCTGTGCTTGTCTGATGGCTGAGCAGCTTTCTCTTTCTTTTCTGCCCCCTCTGAGAGGGATTGACACATATTCTGAGGGACAGGACCCTCACCTGAGTCTTTGGTAGGTGACATAGAGGCAGATTGAGAAGCCTAAAAGTCTTCTCTTTCCTTAGCCCTTTTCTTTTGTGTTTTAGGGCAAGACTTTTTACAGAGTTTCCAATTTAAAAAGGCATGGTCAGAAGCAAGCCACCTTAGGCAAAGCTCGTAGCAGTCTGCCTTTGCCAGGAGCTGAAAACACTGTGTACAATTTTTAAAGCCTGTAGGTCCAGTTCTTTTCTTTTTAGACTGTTAGTCATGCCAAACACTGAGACACAAGAAAAAAACATCTGGTTCTCCAAACTTACCAAAATAATGTTAAAGAGCTAGTGTAATGCCTAAAACTAATATTAGATTTTAAAAGCAGCCAACCATTACCTTTAATATCTGAGGTACTTTTTCTTTTCCCTTTGTTTAATTAGAAGATTGTTAACCTGATGTTAGTAGGTGTGACATGTGGAACAGCTCCTAGTCTGGCAGCTGACATATCTTGCTCTACTGTCCCTCAGAATGCCTCCAGTCTGCTCCTGCCCATTCACCGCCCAGGAACCCAGTCACAGCAGAGACGGGGTACTCCTGGATCAGTGCCTATAAAATGTGCAATGCAGCCCTCCTGCCATATTTTGTAAGGGACTGTTCCCATATTGATCTTTGCTTACTCAGTGGGACAGACAGGGCTGAACGTTGGCCACCCCTAAATAGACAAAGGCAAAAAAGAACCACACTCAGGAAACGGTGCTCTCAGTCAAAAGGTGCAAATTTAGCTTCAAGCAGTCTGGGCATAGGCAACAGCGTGATGACAAAGAGATCACTAATCACTTATCTAAAGATGGCGACCGGTGTGGGTCTGCCTTGAGTTTGCTGCAGCAGTAGCAGTCTTATTTTTTATTATTATCTATGTTTTAAAGTTTGTTTTAAGTTCATTTTTTGGTTTTTGCTGTTTTGTTTATGATTTGTTTTTTGGATTCGTATACTTTTACTACTGCTATTGTGGGCCATTTGCTTGAGCCCAACTTTTTCCCCAGAACTGGTTATCTGAGGGCATGGAGCATATGCTGCACATTCCTGACTCTGATGACAGTGGACCTGCCAAGACTCTGTGGACTTACCAGGACATCCGGAGATTGCTCTGGGAGTTTCTCAGGGTTCGTGTGGAGGAGGATTCCCTGGGACTGGCTGGGTGCTCTGGAATCCTGCATGTTTGATATGTTCTTCCCCTTGGCATTGCCTGACTCGGAAAGAGGTGGTGAGTTGGTCTGAGACTAGCATCTGTCTCTACTGTCTGCAGACTGAACTTGTCAGGAAATAAAGAACTGAGCTGGGCTGAGACCCGTTGCCACAGCGGAGAGGAGCGCTCTATTTTTGCTCCCAGTGGGTGAGGGGGCTGGTCGGAAGCTCATCGAAGGGTGAAGTTTTTGGTCGCCTCGGGGGGCTTGCAGTTTTGGGGTGGTCATTGGACCTCTCTAGGTCTGAGGCCCTGACCCTGGGGAGCGACTCTGGAGTGGCTCCAAACCGGTGCAGGCTCCAGGGGTTTCTTTCGGCTTTGGCTGCTGCTGTTTGGGGAGACTGCACATCCTCCTGGATTTTCGGTGCATCTGGCCAAGAAGCAAACTGCTGGCTCTGAGAGGGGACTGGTGTGCGGCCTGAACGCTCCTTGGGGGGTTGGGAGGGTCACTAGAGCCGGTCCCGTTTTGTGGTATAGCTGAATTCCCTATTTGCCTGGACTGTGCAGCATGATTTTCCAAACCGTGGATTCCTTTTAATTATCTGGATCGGGGAAAAAGAGATAAGTACTGGTGACTTACTGGACTTAATTTCAAGTGGCCCCTTGGGGAAGTCACGAGAGGGCCTCTGATCTGTACATTTTACTTGTAGCCTTTATGTGCTGTTGTGAGAGAACAGTACTTGGGCTTTTAAAGGGTGATGGTGAGGGTGAGAGACCCATCGTTAAAACCCTTTTATACTGATTTATCTGTTAGTATTCATTTGTAATTGTATGTGTATTATAATTGTTGGTATTCATTTGTAATTGTATGTGTATTTTAATTGTATTTGGAAAGTGCTAGATGTGGTTGGTATGGGGGATTTTTTATTTATTGTTATTAGTTTTGTTAAATTGTTTGGTTTGTTTGTTTTTATAATGTGTTGGCAGGCTGCTCTCCCCGTCAGGCGCTATTCTCCTGTGGAGCTCCATAGCCTCTGTCCCTTTGACTGTCCTCATTTGCAGGCTGAAGTCCATACTCGATGCTGTGCATTGGGGATTGTTAGGAGAAGGTACAGAGGCGGGGGCTGTGGACCTCTCGGGAGAGTGGAACCAAGCAGCTGGATTGGAGTAGTGGGGACTAGGAGATGCCCTGGGGTGAAATGGGTTCCCTATAGGGGTTTGCCCTGTCTGGTACCCATACCCAAGGGCTCCATTGTATGTGGGCAGATGACTTGGTCGAACTCGGGGTCTCATCCAACTCAGGTGGTGTTATGCAATGACAGGTCTATTAAAAACAAGATGGCAGTGATGGCTGATCTTGTCGGATCATCAGACTTGGTTTGCATCACCGAGACCTGGCTGGATGAAAATTCTGGCCCTATTCTGGAATCAGCCCAGTTCTTGGTGATACACCACCCAAGGTTGGATCATAGGGGTGGGAGAGTAGCCATTGGTTTTAGATCAGAATTGAGCCTTGTGGAGGTGCCGGTGGAGGAGACCTGGTCCTTTGAATGTATCGTTGGCGCAAGTGTGGGGTGCAAGATTTTTCTAGTCTACCGTCCACCCGGGGGCGAGAAGCAATTCTTGCAGGAAGTCACGGACTTCATCATCGACATGATATTGGAGTCCCCCAGATGGATGGTGCTGGGGGACTTCAATGCCCAGGTCAATGATGAACTCTCGCAGTTTGGTCAAGACTTCCTCCAGTTGATGAATTCACTGGGCTTCTCACATATGATTACCTCTGCGACCCATAGGCATGATCACTCCTGGTCTTCCTTCTGGATATGGAGACCTCTGATCTGGTGGTGGAGCCAGTCAGTTGGTCGGACCATCACACCATAAGGTTCAATTTCCAGGTCCCCCCCATATAGGCCTACCCCTATGGAGATGGTCCGTTACCACCCTTTAAGGGGTTTATCCCCTGATGGCCTGTTGGTGGTGCTGGACCTATCGGGGCTGCTGAGGGATAGTGGTGACCCAGATGCCCTAGTCCGGGGTTATAATGATGCTGTGATTGGGGCTTTGGATTGTCTCGCTCCTGTCCGTGTTCATCCCCTTACCCAGCGCCTTCGGTCCCCTTGGTTTGATGGGACCTTGAGGGAGCTGAGGAAAATGGGGCGAAGGCTGGAACGTCGCTGGCAAAAATCGGGCCTGGATGCCGACAGACTTAGATTGTTAGCCCATTATAAGGACTACCAATCGGCTATCTCCTGTAAGAAGGCAGAGTTCCTCTCCAGGGAGATTGCTGTGGCACAAAACCGACCGGCTCAGCTCTTCCAAACTGTAGTCAGACTGTGCAATCCAATCTGTCTGCAGTCTCGGAGAACATTGTTGCAAGGGAAATGCGACGAATTTGCTCGCTTTTTTGCCAATAAAGTTGCCGACATTAGGTCTGAGATCCGTAAAGGATGCCCAAGCAGGGCAGACAGTGATCGGTGGGAGGTGGCAGCTCCTCAGTTTGTCTGGTCTGACTTCAGCCGTCCAGCGATCGGGGATGTTATGAAGATTATCCCGTTTTTGCGGCCGACCTGCTGTGGTTTGGACCCTGGGCCAACGCGTCTCCTTGTGGGGTGTGTTGAGACTATCGGCCCGGGCCTTGCTGGGATAGTCTGGTGTTCATTAGATTCCAGGATGTTTCCAGACACCCTGAAGGAGGCGGTAGTGGTACCCCTTCTTAAGAAACCATCTCTCGACCCAGACTGTCTTGCTAACTACAGACCCACCTCTAACCTCCCCTTTGTGGGTCAGGTTATCGAGAAGGTGGTTGCACTGCAGCTGGAGGATCATCTGACCATCCACGACATCTACAATCCTCTCCAGTCCAGTTTCCAGAAATGGTATAGTACCAAGACGGCCCTTGTTTGGGTTCTAAATGATCTTCTAACAGCAAGAGATCGGAGGAGCCATTCCATCTTGGTTCTTCTTGATCTCTCAGCGGTATTTGACACTGTGGACCATGGGGTGTTGGTCGGGCACCTGCAGTCAATCTGTGGACTGTCTGGTACAGTCCTCAGATGATTTCATTCTTACCTCACTGGCAGGTTTCAGAGAGTTGTATGTGGGGTTTACTCCTCTGACAAGGTCTCCCTGCCATGTGGGGTTCTACAGGGTTCTGTACTGTCCCCCATGTTGTTCGCAGTGTATATGCTGCCATTGGGAGACACTGTAAGGTGGTATGGGCTGAGTTTTCACTGCTATGCAGATGACACTCAGCTCTACCTGTCCTTTGTGCCCGATCAGGGGGGGAGCTGTCTCGAGTTTTAATGACTGTCTTTCTGAGACTGAGGATTGGATGAGTGCCAGTTGGCTGAGGTTGAATCCGGACAAGACTCAGGTTTTGGTGGTGGACCCGGGCAGTCGGGTAGAGGGGTCGTCGGTGGGGCGAGCTGCAGGGCTTTGGCTCAGTGGTCGCCAGCTGACGACCTCTGAATGGGTGCGGGATCTGGGTGTGATTCTGGATGATGGACTGATGCTTAAACATCAGGTGTTGTCTGTTGTCAAGACTGCCTTTTACCATCTAAGGAATGTAGCCTGGATCAAGCACCTAGTTCTGCCCTATGACCTACCAGTTTTGGTTCATGCCTTTGTAACCTCACGCCTTGATTAATGTAATGCCCTGTACCTAGGGCTACCAGTGGTTGATATCTGCCTGGAAACAGGAAATGGGACAGCCATAAGAACTGGGGTTGTCTACAGGCCCCCAGACCAGGGGGAGGACACACACACATTACTGTTAGAAGATATACAAAACATGACAGCTAAAGGGGAGGTTCTGATAATGGGAGACTTCAACATGCTGGATACAGATTGGTCAATACCAGCAGAAACATCTGCCAGAACTAGACACATAGTGGATTCCCTGCAGGGGGAGGGCCTCAAACAACTGGTACAACAACCCACAAGAGACAGGGCTATCCTAGATCTAGTACTGACTAACAGGGAAGGGATCACAGATCTCCAGGTAGAAGGTCACTTTGGGGCCAGCAACCATCACATGATATGGTTCAATTTGGCTACTACATCTAAATCATCCCATTCCAAGGCAAAAATATGGGACTTCAGAGGAGCTGACTTTGATAAGATGGCCAACAGAGTTAAGCTAGCCCTGGCAAAAAGAAACACAGGTGAGGGGTACAGGCAAAGTGGGCAAGCATTAAGGATGCAATACTTGAAGCAACATCCCATTGTGTTAGACAGAAAAGGAAGTGCAAAAGAAGAAGGAAACCACTTTGGTTCTCAAATACAGTAGCAGAAAAGGTCAGAGCCAAAAGGCTGGCCTTCAGGAAATATAAGGGAACACAGCGGGATGAAGATAGGGAGGCATACCAAACTGCCCTAAGGGAAGCAGGAAGGCAGTAAGGCAGGCAATCCCAAACTGAGGAAACACTAGCACGAACAGTAAAGAAGGTGACAAGACTTTCTATAGATACATTAGTGAAAGTAGAAAGTCCAGAGGGTGTGCTAAGCTTAATGGAGAAAAGGGAGCATGTGAGGAGGAGGACCATGTGAAAGCATCTATCCTAAATAGATACTTTTGTTCAGTATTTACTGAAGAGAAGGTAGGGCAGGGCCCATCTCAGCACCATGGACACAGGGGAGGGAGGAGGTGAGCACTACTCCCTTCACAAAAGAAAGGGTCCTACAAGAGCTTGCTAAGCTCAGGGTGGATAAGGCAATGGGACCTGATGGCATACATCCCAGGGTACTTAAGGAACTAAGATGGAACTAGCAGAGCCATTAGCAGAACTGTTTAGTGAGTCTCTGAGCACAGGAGAGGTCCCAGAAGACTGGAGAAGGGCTCATGTGATCCCGCTCCACAAGAGTGGTAGCAGGGAGGAGGCAGGGGAACTACAGACCAGTCAGTCTTACCTCAGTAGTGGGCAAGATTATGGAGGCACTCCTTAAGGAAAGGATAGTGCAACACCTGGAATCCATAGGGGCACAGGATCCAAGACAGCATGGGTTTACAAAAGGAAGGTCCTGTCAAACTAATCTCATAGATTTCTTTGACTGGGTAACCAGAGTGGTGGACCAAGGGGGGAGCAGTTGATGTCGCCTACCTTGACTTCAGCAAAGCTTTTGACACTGTTCCACATAGAAGATTGATAAATAAGGTGGGTAGGCTCGGGGTGGGTCAGAAGTTGGTCAACTGGGTGGCAAACTGGTTGACGGGCAGAAAACAGAGAGTGGTGGTAAATGGTATACAGTCAGAAGAGATGCAAGTCACAAGTGGGGTACCTCAGGGATCAGTCCTGGGGCCAGTCCTCTTCAACATCTTCATTAGTGACCTTGCAGATGGACTAGAGGGTAAGGCTTGTCTGTTTGCAGATGACACAAAGATCTGCAACAGAGTAGATGATCCAGATGGGGTGGGCAGAATGAGAAGAGATCTGGATAAACTAGCAAAATGGTCAGAAGAGCGGCAACTGGGATTCAATGCAAAGAAGTGCAAGATCATGCACATAGGGAAGAGAAACCCTGAAGCCACCTATAGGCTGGGAGGGGAGTTGCTAGCAGTCACAAAGGAAGAAAGAGACTTGGGCATCATCATCACTGATGACCTGAAATCATCCAAGCAGACCTCTAAAGCAGTAGGTAAGGCTAGGGGGGTGTTAGGGTGTATTAGTAGGGGTATCACAAGTCGTAAGAGGGAGGTAATAATAACACTGGTTAGGCCCCATCTGGAGTACTGCGTGCAGTACTGGAGGCCACACCTTCACAAGGACATTAACCAAATTGAGGCAGTCCAGAGAAGGGCAACCAAAATGGTGCAGGAACTGCATCAGAAGACATATGAGGACAGATTAACGGAGCTCAATATGTATACCCTTGAGCAAAGGAGGGAGAGAGGTGATATGATCGACGCATTCAAACACCTTAAGGGCATTAACAAGGTGAAAGAGTCTAACATGTTTAAATATCAGAAAAATAGCAGGACAAGAGGACACAGCATAAGATTAGAGGGGGGCCGATTAAGGGGGAATGTGAGGAAATTCTTTTTCACAGAAAGGGTGGTGGATGCATGGAATGGCCTACCTCAAGAAGTGGTGGCTATGAATACAGTGCAGGGCTTCAAACAGGCATGGGATAGGCATAAGGGAGCAATACAAATGAGTATGAATAGAAAGGCCACTGACAGAGCAAAGGCCGATGGCACATTTATAAGGTAGAAAAAGAAATGGGCAGACTGGATGGGCCTTGCGGTCCTTATCTGCCGTCAGCTTCTATGTTTCTATGTTTCTACAGCAGCTAAGCTGTTGACTGGGCTACCCTGTAGCTGTCATGTCACGCCGGTGCTGCACGATCTGCACTGGCTGCCTATTCAGTGGAGGATCACCTTTAAGGTCAGTTTACTGACCTATATGGTTGCCACCGGTCCCGTTTCCCACGGCACAGTCCCGGTTTCAGAGGTGCCGTTCCGTCTCCTGCCCCCCCCATGGGACGCCAAATGTCCCGCTTTGCACATTTCACTAAAACCCCCCCTACCTGGAATCTGGATGTGCAGCATGTCCTCTCAGAGTCTGTCTCACTCAGTCTTCCCTTAGTTGCAACAGCAGCGTAGCGTTATCCCCAGGGATCCCTACGGCTGGCAGGCTGCGGCGTCTGGTCATGGGCAGGGTGGGGGCAGGAGGTGGCACTCTCTGTGCAGCTGGCAGCCACTGACTGTCTCAATGCTGCGATCAAACATTAATGTCTCTCAGCTCTCTGAGACCTTTGTTAGCCTGCTGTGGTTTCACGGGCTTTGGTGTGGGAGGGGCCGAGGGGGGGCGGAAGGTAGCACTGCAGCACTCGTCTTCTTCCAATCAGGTCCGACTCCGCACAGAGTGGCGTCTTGGCGTGCAGACTGCAGTCAGCCAGTCAGTGAGTTGGGGTTTGTTTGTTGTCCCCGCCCCCAGGGTTCTCAATCAGGTCGGCACCTCCGATGACTGCTACAGCAGCATGGATGATGAGTCATCTGGGGGTGTGGTTATCCACTGGTGGCATGTTTAAATGCCGGAGTCTCCAGTGGGACTTAGGGATTAGGAGCCAGTTTCCTTTCTGCTTGTGCCAGTGTGGACGGTCGACTCAGAGAGGTGAAAGAGCGCGCAACTGATTCATTCTGGACAGACTCGAGTCGAGAGAGAGAATTTGACGGAAGGAAGGGGCGGCGAGTACGGCGGCAGTCACAACAGGCTCACAGCACAGCAAGGAGGGATCTCTGTTTACATCGCTGATTGCCAGGCGGCCAGGACCGTCAGAAAAAGCGGATTGCCTCCAACAACTGAAGAGGAAGGAAGGACTGAAGAGGTCTTTATTTGCTGTGGAGCCTGCAGCTGCCTGCAGACTGTTCTTTTTCTTGACTTTGCTGGGTCAGGTCACACTAGTCACCAGGGTCACCATCAAGAAGACAATTTCACAATAAAGGAGCCGTAGTCACTGTCACTTGTGTCTAATTAGGGGGCAGCCAGAGCTTCATGATCAGCCTTGTTTGCCTGTCAGTCCCAGTCTGAACTACTGCTACCGGAGAGGTCAAGAGGAGGTCGTTGAGAAGTGCATACCTGCCACCTAAGGAGTGAATTCTGCTGCAATAAGCCAGGTATGTGGACTTCTAGCCTAGCCAGCATTTTTTCGCTGTTCTAGTAAAATAAAATGGCATGTGATGTGTGTAGTCAGGGGATTCAGAGGGGAATGTGATTGTACTGGGCAGAATTCATATAATGTTTTACTGGTTTTTTTTTATTTTTTTTTTTGTTGTCATTTGTGTTACTGAAGCAGTTGTTTGAGACCAGATTCTTATTCAGCAGTGTAGAGATGTTTTCTATACATAAATCTGTACTCGTGCTATAACTGTCAAACCAAACCAGACAATTTTTGCAAAACGCTGGGCTTATGAATAATTGGTACCGGCCCACTAGTCAAAATGCTGGTAGATTTTTGTGTCGGGCTAGTAAGATTTTCAAAGCCCTGCTGGCTTGTACTGGAGAAGGCAACACTTCAGTATGTACACCATCTGGACCAGTGGAAATATCTGTGGTGCTGGTAGATTTTCGCAGCCCTGCTGGCTAGTAGCTGCAAAAGTTAATTTCGACCCCTGCTCATGGCAATCGATATAGCACTGATTTTCCCCTGGTGCCTGGTAGGTCGTAGAAAATTATAGTGAAATTAGTGGGCAATGGGCAAAGGCCACGTACAATTCGTGCTCCCTACTAGCAGAAAAACTGGTTTGCTTTTACAGCCTTCTTAATTGTTATCATTATCATGACAGCCATAGATGCGATTGATTTTCCCCTGCTGCAGTTGTCTTGTCTTGTGTAACAAATACATTTAGGGGCTAGCCAAGACAAACTGTGACCATTTGTGCACCATGTAGTTGTCTCTGGGCATGCAGATGTAATTTCTTTGCAATAATTTAGAACATAATTATTGGGGAAAGGCTGGCCCCTTCTCTTGCATGCTTCTCTACTGGGAATGTCAGTGTGGCTCGGTGTCTGTAATCGGCGTCAACAGCTGTCAAACTTGTCATACTGAATGCTGCTGTTATTTGTTCCAGTCCCCAGTGTCATATTGGATACTGTCATGAATGTAAAAAAGTGGCACGTGGTGCCTGCCAACATGCTAGGCTTTATCTATTATGATATACTGCTTGCTTAGCCTGCTGTTGTGTTTCTTGGCATGTCCGCTATTGGAATTATAACGAGTCATTGTGACAGCATGCATGCCAGGGGAAAATTAATCATTCACATACTGCAGATAAAACAAGTTGGGCTAGCCTGGGTGCTGAAAAATATGTTGTTACATAGACCGGAGCTAACAGAGTCTTGCCACAGATTCCTGAGATAGACTAATGCAAAGCTACGGTTTCTTTTTGCATCTCAAGTTTGTCGGAGCCCACATGTGCCCACACACACTCATCCAGATACCACACGCTTGCCCATATTTAAATTATATGATGGCAAATGGAAATATTTTGAAAAGAAGACGACAGGCCTGATTCTCTGGTAAAATGTTATGGTGAATAACAGTTTGCGAATAAGCTTGCTCGATACAGTCATTAGCTGTATTTTATTGTTTCAGATTTTTTTTATTGCTTTTACAATTCACACTTTTTTATGGCAGAGGCAGCCGTCAGGCTGATTTTCATGGAACATGGCATGTGTAGCCTTGTGTGAATGGATCTCTTTGGGTGTTTCCTTGAGTGGAGACAGTTTTACCCAATGACAAAAGTGACTCAGACCATCACAGGGTCTGTTTAAGTGTTCAAAATGTTTGGCCCGCACCTTTTTAGTATGGTAGTTGTGGTGGTGGCTGTGGCTCCAGTTAGAATTTGGTGGGTTTTTTTTCGCTGTCTGTCATTGACCTTTCTCGGAGCATCGCTGTTATGTTTATTTTGTTAGCTGGATCATTCAAACCAAGGCTTGCTGGATGTACATTGCTCCAGACACATATCATTTGTAATTAGTCAATTGGAAACCCTGTTTAGTCATTCTTTTCATTCAGTGTGTCTAACTTTGTTTGGTGGCAGTGTGTTTGTTGCATTATGCTTCCAACACAAGGGCCAACTTTCCAAGGCCCATGAAATAATGAGATTCCATGCTATTAACTGCCTCCATACCTGTTGTTGTGGTGATGTATTTGTCATATAACCTGTAGCCATAATGGCTGGCTTGTCTCTTTTGGCACTTTGTCTGGCTGCCATGTAAGGCGAAGTTGCACTGTGCTTTCAGACAATGATTGGCACACATGCTATAGTTTCTCCACTGAAGATAAGATTCATATTGCAACAGTTAATGTGTGTTGATTATCTACTAAAGCATATTACAACATTTATGTCAAATTGCGCAGGTAAGTACCAGGGCTCAAAGAATGAAGCGATCTGCAGTGACTGCATCCTCAAACAGTAAGAGACTCTGCAAGTGGCAAGACGTGTGGAAGACTGAGTTCAACTGGGTTGACAAACGCAGCGACATTAAAGCCTCCTGCAAATACTGTAGGCGAGAAATCCTGGTGTCACATGGTGGACGAAATGACCTAACAAGACATGAGAGCACCGATCAACACAAGACGGCAATCCAGCAAGCCAAACACAGCCATCTGATGACAAAGTGGGCCAGAACTACTAATGTGGATGGAACGGAGCTGAAGGTTACTGCAGCAGAAGCAGCTGAGGTGTTCCATGCAGTGCAGCACAACATGTCTTACAATTCCTTGGACTGTGGGCTGAAGCTGGCCAGTCAGCTGTATGGGGACTCTGAGACTGCCAAAAAACTTGCCTGTGGCAGAACAAACTCTGAAGCCATTGTAGAGAATGTTCTGGGACCACATTCTCTGGAATGCCTTCTGAAAGACTTGCAAAGTCAAGGGGTGTCATTTTCAATAGCATCCGATGCATCCAACAAGAGCAGCATAAAACTATTTCCACTGGTAGTAAGGTATTTCAAAAAGTAAGAAGGTGTGGTTAATGATCTCCTGGACTTCTATGAAGACCCAGATGAATCTGCTCAAGCCATAACTGAGCAGATTTCATCTATTTTGCAGAGGCATTCCTTGTCGGGGACTCTGTGTCAGCATATGGTGCTGACAATGCCAGTGTGAACTATGGCAAGCGGTCAGGCGTGTATACTAGACTGAAAGAGAACTGCCCATCACTTCAAAAAGCAAACTGCCCTGCTCACATCCTTCACAATGTTGCAAAGAAGGCAGCAGCAAAACTGACATATGATGTGGAGGTGTTCGTCCTAAAAATGTTTGGCCATTTTTCAGGGTCTGCCACAAGAACAAGAGATTTAAAAGGGTTTTTTTGAATTTTGTGGCATGGAATACGAGTCCCTTCTGAGGCATGTGCCAACCAGATGGCTGTCATTGCTGCCAGCAATTGACAGAATAGTAAGAAATCTTGCTGCACTGCAGTCCTATTTCCTGTCACAAGGAGAGGATACACCTAGACAGATCTGGCAATACTTTGCTGACAATGAACATGGAGAGGGCATACTTCTGACACTGCCACAGTGCTACCTGTATTTCCTTAGTGCCGTTCTGGTCAATTTCAATGAACATATAGCCACCCTAGAAAGATCACAACTGACAACTATGGAAACATTTGTGGTGATGGCCTCACTCAGACAAAAACCTGAAGCCCGAGCAGCAGACAAGTTTTTTGGGGGAAAGCTTCAGGCATTCATGAGGGATGTAGTAGCAATTTGGCTACTACATCTAAATCATCCCATTCCAAGGCAAAAATATGGGACTTCAGAGGAGCTGACTTTGATAAGATGGCCAACAGAGTTAAGCTAGCCCTGGCAAAAAGAAACACAGGTGAGGGGGTACAGGCAAAGTGGGCAAGCATTAAGGATGCAATACTTGAAGCAACATCCCATTGTGTTAGACAGAAAAGGAAGTGCAAAAGAAGAAGGAAACCACTTTGGTTCTCAAATACAGTAGCAGAAAAGGTCAGAGCCAAAAGGCTGGCCTTCAGGAAATATAAGGAACACAGCGGGATGAAGATAGGGAGGCATACCAAACTGCCCTAAGGGAAGCAGGGAAGGCAGTAAGGCAGGCAAAGTCCCAAACTGAGGAAACACTAGCATGAACAGTAAAGAAGGTGACAAGACTTTCTATAGATACATTAGTGAAAGGAGAAAGTCCAGAGGGGTATTGCTAAGCTTAATGGAGAAAAGGGAGCATGTGAGGAGGAGGCCCTGTAAAGGTATCTATCCTAAATAGATACTTTTGCTCAGTATTTACTGAAGAGAAGGTAGGGCAGGGCCCACAGCTCAGCATCATGGACACAGGGGAGGGAGGTGAGCACTACTCTCTCACAAAAGAAATGGTCCTACAAGAGCTACTAAGCTCAGGGTGGATAAGGCAATGGGACCTGATGGCATACATCCCAGAGTACTTAAGGAGCTAAAGGAGGAACTAGCAGAGCCATTAGCAGAATTGTTTAGTGAGTCTCTGAGCACAGGAGAGGTCCCAGAAGACTGGAGAGGGCTCATGTGATCCCGCCCACAAGAGTGGTAGCAGGGAGGAGCAGGAACTACAGACCGTCAGTCTTACCTCAGTAGTGGGCAAGATTATGGAGGCACTCTTAAGGAAAGGATAGTGCAACACCTGGAATCCATAGGGCACAGGATCGAAGACAGCATGGGTTTACAAAAGGAAGGTCCTGTCAAACTAATCTCATAGATTTCTTTGACTGGGTAACCAGAGTGGTGGACCAAGGGGGAGCAGTTGATGTCGCCTACCTTGACTTCAGCAAAGCTTTTGACACTGTTCCACATAGAAGATTGATAAATAAGCTGGGTAGGCTCGGGGTGGGTCAGAAGTTGGTCAACTGGGTGGCAAACTGGTTGAGGGCAGAAAACAGAGAGTGGTGGTAAATGGTATACAGTCAGAAGAGATGCAAGTCACAAGTGGGTACCTCAGGGATCAGTCCTGGAGCAGTCCTCTTCAACATCTTCATTAGTGACCTTGCAGATGGACTAGCGGGTAAGGCTTGTCTGTTTGCAGATGACACCAAGATCTGCAACAGAGTAGATGATCCAGATGGGGTGGGCAGAATGAGAAGAGATCTGGATAAACTAGCAGAATGGTCAGAAGAGTGGCAACTGGGATTTAATGCAAAGAAGTGCAAAATCATGCACATAGGGAAGAGAAACCCTGAAGCCACCTATAGGCTGGGAGAGGAGTTGCTAGCAGTCACAAAGGAAGAAAGAGACTTGGGCATCATCATCACTGATGACCTAAAATCATCCAAGCAGACCTCTAAAGCAGTAGGTAAGGCTAGGGGATGTTAGGTGTATTAGTAGGGGTATCACAAGTCGTAAGAGGGAGGTAATAATCCCTCTGTACAAGACACTGGTTAGGCCCCATCTGGAGTACTGTGCAGTATTGGAGGCCACACCTTCACAAGGACATTAACCAAATTGAGGCAGTCCAGAGAAGGGCAACCAAAATGGTGCAGGGACTGCATCAGAAGACATATGAGGACAGATTAACGGAGCTCAATATGTATACCCTTGAGAAAAGGAAGGAGAGAGGTGATATGATCGAGGCATTCAAACACCTTAAGGGCATAAACAAGGTGAAAGAGTCTAACATGTTTAAATATAAGAAAAATAGCAGGACAAGAGGACACAGCATGAGATTAGAGGGAGGCCGATTAAGGGGAATGTGAGGAAATTCTTTTTCACAGAAAGGGTGGTGGATGCATGGAATGGCTTACCACAAGAAGTGGTGGCTATGAATACAGTGCAGGGCTTCAAACAGGCATGGGATAGGCATAAGGGAGCAATACAAATGACTATGAATAGATAGGCCACTGACAGAGCAAAGGCCGATGGCACATTTATAAGGTAGAAAAAGAAATGGGCAGACTGGATGGGCCTTGCGGTCCTTATCTGCCGTAAACTTCTATGTTTCTATGGATATGGATACTGTCTCCTGTAAAAAGCTGGAGACAGATTTCATCCTTTTCCTTGAAACTGCTGTCAAATACTTGGAGCAGTGGTTTGACTTCAGTGATGACAACTACCTAAAGAAAATGTCTGTGCTGTCTTTGAAGGAACCCTTTGCCTTTGATGATTTATTGAATGTTGTTGCTGCCTTTTCTCTGCAGGAATCCATAGATGCAGACAAACTCTTTCAAGACTATCCAGTCATCAGGCCCCTTATGCCAGATTTGTATAGACTGGACCTAGCGCCAGCAGAAAAGTGGCAAAAGATTTGTTCGGATGCACCAGACCTGCCTGCTCTGTATCCAGTAATTGCACCTATCATGAGCATCCCACCTTCAAATGCTTTTGCTGAGAGAGTGTTTTCTCTCATAAAGAACAAGTGGACCGATGTAAGAAATCGTTGCAGGGTGGAATTGATAAAAGCCGAACTTATGGTCACAATAAACTACCGAATGAAATGTGGCGAATTCCATTCTAACATTATGTGGAACAGATCCCTTTTGCAGGCTGTTAAATCGAATGCTAAGTATAATTTCAAAGCTAAGAAATGAGGTGTAGAGCTGTTTGAGTGAGAAAGAGGTGGAGCAGTTTTGAAAGGGGTGAATATCTGCTTTTTTTCTTGCTTGAAAATGTCCTTGCTTCTTGAAAATTGACTTGTTGCTTTACTATTTCTTTTTTTTGTAATAAAAAATGCATTTTTGCAGTGTTGCATTTGTCTGTTTCCTGATTTCAACTTACCAAAGGTTCTGAACACAGACAATGTTAATGTTGTTCCATGGGTGAACATGCAAAGAATGCTGAGCCAAGGCATACACAGGGTGGGCAGTGGCACATGACAAAGCATCTTAAATATCCTGATTGGTACCCTGTGTCGTAAG
This sequence comes from Neoceratodus forsteri, assembly GCA_016271365.2. Taxonomy (NCBI): domain Eukaryota; kingdom Metazoa; phylum Chordata; order Ceratodontiformes; family Ceratodontidae; genus Neoceratodus; species Neoceratodus forsteri. The sequence continues at coordinate 359,798,572 of CM028137.1, forward strand.
GACGCCATGGACCCGTGGCACGCGCAGTTAGCTGCCAATGGCCAGGTCACGCGCTTTTGTCCCACTTTGGGCTTCTGAAAAGGTGGTAACCCTATCTGTAACAAGGACATAAAGCACATCATTAAGTTGTAAAATGATACTGCCCAACAGAATGTAAAGCAGAAACACCCAGCGAATCTACTAAAAGCCAGTACAGCCCTTTAAGAGGCCCTGAAGCAGCCCTCTCCCTTCACAACTCTGCCCAGCAGCGGAGCCTGAACTCAGGGATTGCCAGAGCCTTTAAGAGGTAAAGCCTCCTGCACTACAGCCTGCCTGTTGTGTAGCGCTACCCGCCCCAACCACCCTCTCACCCAGGGGCAGCGCTTCATTTATTGCTGCTGGCCGGTCACGTGTCATATCATGTGACCTACCCTTCATTTTACTAAGTGTCCACTTTCCCATTTGCAGCTTATACACTCCAACCACTAGGGATTGCTGCACTGTCCACTCTGGCACCTCTATCCACTCTCTACTCCTTCCTAGCAACTATTGCAATCCCTGTCCACTAGAGGTCTCTGCAGTTCCCTCCTAATCCTTTCTGCTATCTTCTTTCCTCACTCCTTCCCATCAGCCCACCACTAGGCCCCCTGCAAGCTTCAAACCTTGCACCCCTTACTCCAAAGTCTGCAGCCTAACCACCAAGCCAACAAACCAGGCCAATATCTTCCTCTACTTTCAAGCTCTTAACCCTTCCTTCTTAGAAACAAAAATTTCTGTCCTCTGTCCCAAAGCTGTTCTCAAACCCAGTACCCTTACTATCAGAGTCAGCAGCTCTACCTCTTAACCATTTTATCTGGCTATCTTATTCCTACTTTCTAAGACTTTCATAGTCTCTTACCCGCCCCCCACTCTGCCAAAATATTTAACCACTTCTCTCTTGCTGTCACTGCAGGCATTGAACCCTGCACCCTCACTGTTTCAGTCAGCAGCTCCACCACTCAGCTATCACATCAGACTATTGTTTGTGATAGGTTTTAAGACTCTAAAACCCTCTAACCCTCATAGTCTGCTAAAATATTTTCTGAGTGTTACTGCAGGCTTTGAACCCTGCTCCCTGCTTCTGCAGTCACTGTCTTGGGTCCTTTTCTATCACCCTGGGCAAGCCTTGAACCTGGTGCCCTGTGCGCTTGAGGCAGGGGCTCTGCCACTGTACCAAGGTGGCAACTACACTTAGAGGTAGACCTTTCACTACCATCTTCCCCTCTATCATCCATGTTCCCCCATCTTTCTTCACTTCAGCTCTCACACCCTTACCAATCATGCATGCACACCTCCTGCCTACCTGCCTCTCTCTCCTCCTCCTCCTCCTTTTGCCTTCCGCTAACTCTAATGTCCCTGTTAACCCTCAGCCTCACTACTCTAGTGCTCCTACCTGCCCTCCCCTCCTCATATGCCACTGCCCCTCCCCCTCCCTCCTCCTCCACTCACCCCATATGCTCCTCTCCACCTCACCCCCATCTAGACACTACCTTTCCTCCCCCTTGCTCCCTCGGGCATCTTATCACTCAAGCCTTCTCTGCCTGTGCTGCCCTACCCACCTCCTGTGCTATGAAACCCCCCTTCTCTTCCTATCGCTCCCGGCGTTAACTCTCCTTCTGCCACCCCCTGTCCAGAGCAGCTCTCCTCCTTCTGCTCCTGACTGGTAACATACATCCCAATCCCGGTCCAGCTTGCAAAGGCTCCTCAAAGGAATCCACCGGGCTTCATATTGCTTCCATGAACATATGTAGCCTCCTTAAAAAATTCGACTCTCTCAATTGCTGGGTTGCAGTTCATAAACCTGATGTTATCTCAATAGTTGAAACTTGGCTGTCAGACTCTACCCCTGACTCCCTGGTCTCACTCCCTGGCTACTCCCTCTATCGGGAGGACCGTGTTGGTAGGCGAGGTGGGGGCTATGCCATTTATGTCAGAGACCCTCTCGTTGGACTAGCCCTCCCAGCCCCGGTCCTTGACTTCAGGGCTCAGGCCCTAACCCTAAAACTATCTCCTGATCCCTCTAGGGGTCCCATCTACCTGACTACAGCATACATACCCCCAAAAAATCAAGCACAAGCACTAGGCCCACTAATCAATTATCTTACCTCCCTACCCCACTCCTCTGACCAAATCCTTGTGGGGGACTTGAACATCAATTGGCTCAGCCCTTCATCCACTTCCTCTCGTGACACCTCTACAGCCATCGACCTAACCCAACTAGTCTCCCAACCCACTAGAGTGAATCCTAGAATACGCTCTAGCACACTCCTGGATGTGGTCCTCACAAACTGCCCTAACCACATCCGCAATATCCAAATCCTCCCAAACTGCCTTAGCGACCACTCCCCGGTTCTCTTCTATTAGTCAACCTCCTTGCCCAAACCCACAGCACAAACTACCCTTTGGCGACGTCTTAGACCTGGTGGGCTGAAAGGCCTTAAGCAACTCCTAGCCCTCATAGACTGGTCCCCTATACTAAACGCCCCGGATATTGACACGGCCCTTACCTTCATTATCCACACCTTCAACTCTGCTTGCGACAGTTTTGCACCCATAACTGCACGCCGGTCCAAAGTGAGGCATGCCCCTGGATTACCCCCACCCTGCGCCAACTTCTAAGTAAGCACAGGGATAATCGGTGGCACACTGCCACGAAACAGGCTGCCCAGCTGACAGGCTGGCCATGCTGCTGCCCGGAACAAATGTACATGGGCCATCCGCAATGCGAAGGCTGAGCACTATCAAGCCTCCCTCACTTCCTCATGGGGGAAGCTAGGACCTTCTGGGACAACATTAAGCAGCTGAATGGTGGCACGCGTTCCCCCCCACCTTCGCTTATCAACATTAATGGTTCGGTCTCCTCAGACCCTGTCCTTATTGCCAACCACCTCAACAAATCTTTCACAGACCTTAGCCCGGTGCTCCCTGATAATTTCTTCGCTCCCCCTCCCTCCAGGTCTGTCCCTATTCTCCCACGCCCCTTGTTCTACCTGCGCTGAGTCACTGCCCAGGAAGTCAGACCTTACCTACTCAAGGCCTTAAAGAGTAACACAATTGGCAATGACTCCCTTGATCACAGTCTTCTCCGTCAGGTTCTGGATCTGGTTATCTCACCAATCACCAGCCTCTTTAAAAAATCCCTCTGCCTAGGGCAATTCCCCTCTGCCTGGAAGATAGCTACTGTCACCCCAATACACAAGGGTGGTGATAGGACCCTCCCTAGCAATTATCGACCTATCTCAATCCTCTCTCCTCTCTCTAAGGCCTTAGAAAAATTGTAGCACCCAAATCTCTGAATACCTCAATAAATATAGCATCCTCTGCCCAGAACAACATGGTTTCAGAGCAGGCCACAGCACCAATACTGCCCTCCTGGAGTTCTCTAACTTTCTTCACACCTCACTGGACTCTGGCTCCCTAGCAGGTGCAGTGTTCATTGACTTATCAAAAGCCTTTCATACTGTCTCCCACCCCCTCCTGCTAACTACCCTTAGTCACCTAGGCTTTGCCACTGGGCCTGTTTCCTGGTGCTCCAGGTACTTGTCGGCTTGCTCACAACGTGTGAAAATCAACGGGAAACTTTCCAGCACCTGCCCTATCCGCTCCGGAGTCCCTCAGGGCTCCATTCTTGGGCCCTTGCTCTTTTCCCTTTTTCTCAACTCCCTGCCCAGTGTATGTACTGGTAAAATCCTTCTTTACGCAGATGATGCTGTACTCTTTGCCTCCGACCGTAATCCCATCTCACTTCAGGATTCTCCGCAGGAATCCTACAATGACGCAGAAGCCTGGTTTACTGAGTACAGGCTCGTAATTAATCTAAAGAAAACCAAAACCATGATCTTTGCCCACCCCCAAAATAAATCCAGTAACTATCCTCTCACTGTCCACTCCACCTCTAAACTCCCTATTGAGCTAGTTCACTCTTATAAATACCTAGGTATAACCTTTGACCCTGCCCTCTCTTTTCATGCCCACATCTCTGCCCTTGTCTCAGCCTCTAACACTCAGCTGGGTATCCTCTATCGTCATAAAAACTGCCTCCCCACGGATGCCCTCCAACTTGCAGTCACATCCTCTGTTCTATCTCTGGTAGACTATGGCCTACCTGTGTATGGTGCAGCAGACCAGACTGCCCTGCACAAGATCCGCCTCACCTTAAACAAGGCCTGCAGGCTCATAACTGGGGCTCTAGTCTAACCCACACTTGCCGTCTTTACACCATGGCTAATCTACTCAACCTAGATGAGCGCCTCAAATACCAAACCTGCCTCCTAACAAAAAAATCACTCCTTGGGCTATCCCCACCGGGTCTGTCAACCACTATCCACTGTGCAAACCCTACGGTGCATACCCGCATATCCTGCAAAACTGCACTGGTTATACCGAGGGCGAGAACCTCGCAAGGTCAAAGGACTTACTCCTACAGAGCCCCCTGTTGGTATAACGCCCTCCCCGCCGGAGTCACTGATGCCACCGTATCTTATTTTAAACTAGTCTTAGAAATCACCTGTCTCAACATGCAGCTGCCTCTAAGTCTCCTCCTATCCTCCCAGAAAAGCTCACTGAGCCGTCTCTGACCTTCTGTCCAGCTCTACCTTTGCTTGCTACTATCTTCCCCACACTCCTCTTCTGATGTCTTCCACCCAGCCTTTCCTTTATCTGCCCACTGAATCAATCTCCATGTAACTACTGTATATTGTCTACTCTGTAAAGCGCACATGTAAGCCTGTTGTATACTGTGTTTGACAAATGCCTGTATTTTTTGGCTGATTCCTAAATGTACTCAGATTTTTTGTCTGCCTTGATGTTTGTTTCTTGCACTGTTTTGTCCTCACTGTGACGAGGTACCTTTGTAAATGAGCCTCTGGCTCAAAGGTTGTTAAACTGATGTTCTAATAAATAAAATAAATAAATAAATAAAATGGAACAAAAACAGAACATGAACTAGTATTACAAATGCAGCTTCTACAGAAAACACATGCATGCAGATTCAAGGCAGTTCTCCTTTAAATCCTCACTGTAACATTGATATATCTGTTCTTATGTAATGTGTATATTATTTTTTTATGCCTACCTATAGGTTACATGTACTGTGCTTTTTTATACGGTAAACTGAATAAATATAAAATTAAAAAAAAAATTCATCAAGCGAAACAAGCAAGTAATTTTCAAAGAAATACAATACAAAATGCACAAGTTGAAAACAGAAAACCATTTCTGGACTCAAAACATGTGTTTTCAAAATCTTCCTGGCCATTAAAAAGCCTTAGTTAACAGTTATTTGTTGCTAGTTCTAACAAGGGATGTTTGGGTGGGAGGACAGGAAGAAAAACAAGGGATATGAGTAGTCAGTTACAGATACTTATACAGCTACATTAAGGCTCTTCATCACTAGATGAGAGGGTTTTACTTTTTTTCCCTCATTATCCTGGTAGGTACGGTGATAATTTCAACCAGTCATTGAGGCCTGGAAACTGCAAGGCTCTCATCTTAAAAATCCCATACCCTTCTTTCTTCATAAGGAGGTTATCCAGAGTACCTCTTCTGGCTCCTGTAGACACCCATTCAGTCCCAGTGAAGCTGGATGCATGTGACTGGGTTTGATTTGTAGTTTGTTTTATGTGCATCGCTAATGCATTGCTTTCAGCTTCACTGGTAATGTCACAAATATGTTCTTTTTTAAGTCATTTGAAGGGATGTATAGTTTTGTCTGTGCAGAAGCACCCGCAGGTGCAGCTAGCCATGTACACCACTACTGCCATGTTTCAGTTACTGAAACTGTTGTAAACGTAGAACTTTGGGTGTTGTGGATGTTTAAAAATATTTGTTCTGCTTACCACTCAACAGAAGGAGCAGTTACTTCACTGATGGCATCCCTTAGGTGATGGAGGAAACTAGTGTCTGGGCTTTTTCATGGGTATGTAACTGTGTACTGTTTTATCACCTATGTTGCCAGCGCTTCTGTAGACCATGCATGGCAGGGAAGTAGTGTATGTTTGCCACACTGGCTCCACCTGTAAAATATGCCAGTTATTGCATATAGGAATTAATTAGGATGAAGAAGGCTGAGGGGTGACATGTTATTTTTATATGGAATCCTGGAGGATCCAATACAAAGTTCAGTATTAGGATTAAACTATAAGAAGTCTAGTTACAATCTTAGAGGGCATAAGCGACAACTTATGGAAATATCCTACAAAACTGAACTCGGGAAACATTTGTTCTTTCCTAGAGCTGTTAGATTGTGGAATCAGCTGCCCAAGGAATTAGTCAATGCAACTAGTTTGGAGGCATTAAAGTATAAACTTGATATGCTCATTAATAACAATAATACAGTCATTCCCACTATGTAATGTGGGGCAACCACATGGGCCCAGGCCTTCTGTTGCTCTGATATGAAGTTTTAACTGAAGTAAGTATAACACTTGAGAAATAGCCCCTGAATGTATAGAGTAGGTGCTGACAGCATTGAGGCATGTGTCCTCCTCTGGCTGCTGTACACAAAAGGTTAATAAGTCACCTCTAGTTTTATCATGTGACTTTTGCCTTGCTGTATTAATAATGTTATGGGAATATCCCCTTCTCCCAGAATCCGCAAACTAGTCCCTCCTTTTCAGTGGCCAGAATAGCTGGGTCATTACAGTTTTGGCAGATTCTATAAAATGATACCAGGGGGATAATGTCCACCAATTTTTAAAAATGCACGTTCGCACTTTGACCTTTGTGAATTTAAACCAAGTACCAATAGGGAACATGCACCTTCACAAAGCTCAGAGAGCCTGCACAAAATGTTGGGCTGTTTTGTACCTCTTCACTGTCTCTTCCAGTATGCCTCATTAAAATGGTTTGAACATCTGAGCCTATTTTCAGTATATGATTCTAACATCAATCAATGAATCAATGTGTATTGTTGAAATAGCGCTATTCCAGAATTATAGTGCTAGTACCGTACCATAAAATCCATAAAAATTACTACCCTTATAAAAACAGCTGCAGCAGATCAAATAAAATCAGGGAACCCCAAAGTAAATAAATGAGTTTTTAACGCAGATTTAAAGCTCTCCACTGTCAGGCACTGTTGAACCTGGCGAGGTAGAGAATTTCACTGGGACTGGGCCACAAATCCAAACGCACGGGCCCCAGATGACTTTAAACGAACCCTGGGAGTCTCTAGAAATCCCTCGATGGTGGAGTGAAGCGGCCGGAGGGGCAATAGGAATGAAGAAGATCTTGCAGATAACTCGGACCCTGTCCGTGTAGGGCCTTATAGGTCAGTAGGGTTACCACCTTTTCAGAAGCCCAAAGTGGGACAAAAGCGCGTGACCTGGCCATTGGCAGCTAACTGCGCATGCCGCGGGTCCACGGCATCCTTAAGACACATGGTCCCAATCAGGATATTTGAGATGCTTTGTCATGTGCCACTGCCCACCCCATGTATGCCTTGACTCAGCATTCTTTGCATGTTCACCCATGGAACAACATTAACATTGTCTGTGTTCAGAACCTTTGGTAAGTTGAAATCAGGAAACAGACAAATGCAACACTGCAACAATGCATTTTTTATTACAAAAAAAAAGAAATAGTAAAGCAACAAGTCAATTTTCAAGCAGCAAAGACATTTTCAAGCAAAAAAAAAGAGCAGATATTCACCCCTTTCAAAACTGCTCCACCTCTTTCTCACTCAAACAGCTCTACACCTCATTTCTTAGCTTTGAAATTAAACTTAGCATTCGATTTAAGAGCCTGCAAAAGGGATCTGTTCCACATAATGTCAGAATGGAATTCGCCACATTTCATTCGGTAGTTTATTGTGACCATAAGTTCGGCTTTTATCAATTCCACCCTGCAACGATTTCTTACATCAGTCCACTTGTTCTTTATGAGAGAAAACACTCTCTCAGCAAAAGCATTTGAAGGTGGGATGCTTATGATACGTGCAATTACTGGATACAGAGCAGGCAGGTCTGGTGCATCCGAACAAATCTTTTGCCACTTTTCTGCTGGTGCTAGGTCCAGTCTACACAAATCTGGCACAAGGGGCCTGATGACTGGATAGTCTTGAAAGAGTTTGCATCTATGGATTCCTGCAGAGAAAAGGCAACAACAACATTCAATAAATCATCAAAGGCAAAGAGTTCCTTCAAAGACAGCATAGACATTTTCTTTAGGTAGCTGTCATCACTGAAGTCAAAACACTGCTGCAAGTATTTGACAGCAGTTTCAAGGAAAAGGAAAAAATCTCTCTCCAGCTTTTTACAGGAGACAGTATCCATATCCCTCATGAATGCCCGAAGCTTTCCCCCCAAAAAACTTGAATGCTGCTCGGGCTTCAAGTTTTTGTCTAAGTGAGGCCATCACCACAAATGTTTCCATAGCTGTCAGTTGTGATCTTTCTAGGGTGGCTATATGTTCATTGAAATCGACCAGAACGGCACTAAGGAAATACAGGTAGCACTGTGGCAGTGTCAGAAGTGTGCCCTCTCCATGTTCATTGTCAGCAAAGTATTGCCAGATCTGTCTAGGTGTATCCTCTCCTTGTGACAGGAAATAGGACTGCAGTGCAGCAAGATTTCTTACTATTCTGTCAATTGCTGGCAGCAATGACAGCCATCTGGTTGGCACATGCCTCAGAAGGGACTCGCATTCCATGCCGCAAAAATTCAAAAAACTCTTTTAAATCTCTTGTTCTTGTGGCAGACCCTGAAAAATGGCTAAACATTTTTAGGACGAACACCTCCCCATCATATGTCAGTTTTGCTGCTGCCTTCTTTGCAGCATTGTGAAGGATGTGAGCAGGGCAGTTTGCTTTTTGAAGTGATGGGCAGTTCTCGTTCAGTCTAGTATACACGCCTGACCGCTTCCCATAGTTCACACTGGCATTGTCAGCACTATATGCCGACACAGAGTCCCATGGCAAGGAATGCCTTTGCAAAATAGATGAAATCTGCTCAGTTATGGCTTGAGCAGATTCATCTGGGTCTTCATAGAAGTCCAGGAGAGCATTAACCACACCTTCTTACTTTTTGAAATACCTTACTACCAGTGGAAATAGTTTTATGCTGCCCTTGTTGGATGCATCGAATGCTATTGAAAATGACACCCCTGGACTTTGCAAGTCTTTCAGAAGGCATTCCAGAGAATGTGGTCCTAGAACATTCTCTACAATGGCTTCAGCCTTTGTTCTGCAACAGGCAAGTTTTTTTGGCAGTCTCAGAGTCCTCATACAGCTGACAGGCCGGCTTCAGCCCACAGGCCAAGGAATTGTAAGACATGTTGTGCTGCACTGCATGGAACACCTCAGCCGCTTCTGCTGCAGTAACCTTCTGCTCCGTTCCATCCACATTAGTAGTTCTGGCCCACTTTGTCATCAGATGGCTGTGTTTGGGTTGCTGGATTGCTGTCTTGTGTTGATCGGTGCTCTCATGTCTTGTTAGATCATTTCGTCCACCATGTGACACCAGGATTTCTCGCCTACAGTATTTGCAGGAGGCTTTAATGTCGCTGCACTTGTCAACCCAGTTGAACTCAGTCTTCCACATGTCTTGCCACTTGCAGAGTCTCTTACTGTTTGAGGATGCAGTCACTGCAGATCGCTTCATTCTTTGAGCCACGGTACTTACCTGCGCAATTTGACATAAATGTTGCAATATGCTTTTAGTAGATAATCAACACACATTAACTGCTGCAATATGAATCTTATCTTCAGTGGAAAAACTATAACATGTGTGCCAATCATTGTCTGAAAGCACAGTGCAACTTCGCCTTACATGGCAGCCAGACAAAGCACCAGAAGAGACAAGCCAGCCATTATGGCTACAGGTTATATGACAAATACATCACCACCACAACAACAGGTATGGAGGCAGTTAATAGCATGGAATCTCATTATTTCACGGGCCTTGGAAAGTTGGCCCTTGTGTTGGAAGCATAATGCAACAAACACACTGCCACCAAACAAAGCTAGACACACTGACTGAAAAGAATGACTAAACAGGGTTTCCAATTGACTAATTACAAATGACATGTGTCTGGAGCAACGTACATCCAGCAAGCCTTGGTTTGAACGATCCAGCTAACAAAATAAACATAACAGCGATGCTCCCCGAAAGCTCAATGACAGACAGCAAAAAAAAACCCACCAAATTCTAACTGGAGCCACAGCCACCACCACAACTACGATACTAAAAAGGTGCAGGCCAAACATTTTGAACACTTAAACAGACCCTGTGATGGTCTGAGTCACTTTTGTCATTGGGTAAAACTGTCTCCACTCAAGGAAACACCCAAAGAGATCCATTCACACAAGGTTACACATGCTATGTTCCATGAAAATCAGTTGGATGGCTGCCTCTGCCATAAAAAAGTGTGAATTGTAAAAGCAATAAAAAAAATCTGAAACAATAAAATAAAGCTAATGATTGTGTTGAGCAAGCTTATTCGCCATAACATTTTACCACAGAATCAGGCCTGTCGTCTTCTTTTCAAAATATTTCCGTTTGCCATCATATAATTTAAATATGGGCAAACATGTGGTATCTGGATGAGTGTGGGTGGGCACATGTGGGCTCCGACAAACTTGAAATGCAAAAAGAAACCGTAGCTTTGCGTTAGTCTATCTCAGGAATCTGTGGCAAGACTCTGTTAGCTCCGGTCTATGTAACGACATATTTTTCAGCACCCAGGCTAGTCAACTTGTTTTATCTGCAGTATGTGAATGATTAATTTTCCTCTGGCATGCATGCTGTCACAATGACTCATTATAATTCCAATAGCGGACATGCCAAGAAACACAACAGCAGGCTAAGCAAGCAGTATATCATAATAGATAAAGCCTAGCATGTTGGCAGGCACCACGTGCCACTTTTTTACATCCATGACAGTATCCAATATGACACTGGGGACCGGAACAAATAACAGCATATCTAGTATGACAAGTTTGACAGCTGTTGACGCCGACACAGACACCATACTGGTCATTCCCAGTAGAGAAGCATGCAAGAGAAGGCCAGCCTTTCCCCAATAATTATGTTCTAAATTATTGTAAAGAAATTACATCTGCCTACCCAGAGACAACTACATGGTGCACAAATGATCACAGTTTGTCTTGGCTAGCCCCTAAATGTATTTGTTACACAAGACAAGACAACTGCAGCAGGGGAAAATCAATCGCATCTATGGCTGTCATGATAATGATAATTAAGAAGGCTGTAAAAGCAAACCAGTTTTTCTGCTAGTAGGGAGCACGCATTGTGCGTGGCCTTTGCCCATTGCCCACTAATTTCACTATAATTTTCTACAACCTACCAGGCACCAGGGGAAAATCAGTGCTATATCGATTACTATGAGCAGGGGTCGAAATTAACTTTCGCAGCCTCTAGCCAGCAGGGCTAGTGACTGCAAAAATCTACCAGCACCACAGATATTTCCACTGGCCCAGATGGTGTACATACTGAAGTGTTGCCTTCTCCATTACAAGCCAGCAGGGATATGAAAATCTTACTAGCCCAACACAAAAATCTACCAGCATTTTGACTAGCGGGCTGGTACCAATTATTCATAAGCCCAGCGTTTTGCAAAAATTGTCTGGTTTGGTTTGACAGTTATAGCACGAGTACAGATTTATGTATTGAAAACATCTCTACACTGCAGAATAAGAAACTGGCCTCAAACAACTGTTTCAATAACACAAATGACAACAAAAAAATTAAAAAAAAAAGTAAAAAATTATATGAATTCTGCCCAGTACAATCACATTCCCCTCTGAATCCCCTGACTATACACATCACATACCATTTTATTTTACTAGAACAGTGAAAAAATGCTGGCTAGGCTAGAAGCCCACATACCTGGCTTATTGCAGCAAAATTCACTCCTTATGTGGCAGGTATGCACTTCTCAACGACCTCCTCTTGACATCTCCTGTAGCAGTAGTTCAGACTGGGACTGACAGGCAAACAAGGCTGATCATGAAGTTCTGGCTGCCCCCTAATTAACCACAAGTGACAGTGACTACAGCTCTTTTATTGTGAAATTGTCCTCTTGATGGTGACCCTGGTGACTAGTGTGACCTGACCCAGCAAAGTCAAGAAAAAGAACAGTCTGCAGGCAGCTGCAGGCTCCACAGCAAATAAAGACCTCTCCAGTCCTTCCTTCCTCTTCAGTTGTTGGAGACAATCCGCTTTTTCTGATGGTCCTGGCCGCCTGGCGATCAGCGATGTAAACCGAGATCCCTCCTTGCTCCTTGCTGTGCTGTGAGCCTGTTGTGACTGCCACCATACTCGCCGCCCCTTCCTTCGGTCAAATTCTCTCTCTCGACTTGAGTCTCTCCAGAATGAATCAGTAGCGCGCTCTTTCACCTCTCCGAGTCGACCGTCCGCACTGGCACAAGCAGAAAGGAAACTGGCTCCTAATCCCCAAGTCCCACTGGAGACTCCAGCATTTAAACATGCCGCCAGTGGATAACCACACCCCCAGATGACTTGTCATCCATGCTGCTGCAGCAGTCATCGGAGGTGCCGACCTGATTGAGAACCCTGGGGGCGGGGACAACAAGCAAACCCCAACTCACTGACTGGCTGACTGCAGTCTGCATGCCATGACACCACTCCGTGCGGAGTCGGACCTGATTGGGAGAGGACGAGTGCTGCAGTGCTACCTCCTGCCCCCCCAGCCCCTCCCACACCAAAGCCTGTGAAACCACAGCAGGCTAACAAAGGTCTCAGAGAGCTCAGAGACATTAATGCTTGATCGCAGCATTGAGACAGTCAGTCGCTGCAGGCTGCACATAGAGTGCCACCCCCCGCCCTGCCCGTGACCAGATGCCGCCGCCCGCAGGGATCCCTGGGGATACGCTGCTGTTGCAACTAAGGGAAGACCGAGTGAGACAGACTCTGAGAGGACATGCTGCGCATCCAGATTACAGGTAGGGGGGTTTTAGTAAAATGTGCAAAGTGGGACATTTGGCGTCCCACGGGGGGGTGGGGCAGGAGATGGGACAGAACCTCTGAAACCGGGACTGTCTCGCGGGAAATGGGACAGGTGGCAACCATAGTTACAGAACATATGGCGATAGTGAAGGATCATGGCCAGATCGTTTCACTGTGCTGCTTTCAGAGACCGCTTGGTAATTTGTCTCATACAGCTCCGCGAGCGAGTGACAAACAGTTGAGACGCTATGCACACAATACAGACAACACAGACTGGCAGCGAGGCAAACCACACCATAAATAAACAAAGCTGATACCATATGAAATGCAGTCAAATTTTTTATCTCAGTTGAGTGGAAGTCACAAAAATACAGAAAATAGTAAATCAGACTAAATCAGACATTGGCTCATTTACAGTAAAACTACAGAAACCACACTACAGCGGAGTTTTTTTCTTCTGTGGGGTTGCGCCAACCCCAACACCCCCCAGGTTCTATGTACTACGTTGCTGCACTATTATTTATTGTATCGAAGTTCTACAGTATACTCAATATCCATTATTAATATATGTTGTTGTTACCACTGTTTCTTTCTTCTGTGGGGGTGCTCTTCCCCCCCATGCCCCCGGGTCCTATGTGCTACGTTGCAGCACTATTGCTTATTGTATCAAAGTTCTACAATATACTCGATATTGGTTATTAATATTTATTGTTGTTACCACTGTTTTTTTTCTTCTGGGCGCCCACTTCATCTCCGCAGTGTCCTATGCACTATTATTTATTGTTGCCATCCACGCTGCCGCACTATTACTACTGTTTGTAATTATTTAATTACAACTTGTATGTACAACTTAATTATGACTCGGGCATGGACAGGAAGAGGTGTGACTATGTGTCATCACTTAAGCTGCAAGCCTATTACCGTATACCTTTTGTGTTTGCTTGCGTAACTGGCCATAATCGTTCGCTATGACAGAACATATATTGTTTTAACAACATACAGTATTCATGTTCTACTCTGGAACTCTGTGCTCCATAGGGGACATAAACTACTTCATACTGTTCTAAAATGGCACTTACCAGCTGTGTGTTAGTCAGAGACACCCACTGTGTTTACTAAAAGGGCAGTAAACATGGAACAATAACAGAAAGGGATCGAATATATAAAAACTCATCTACTGGGGAAAATTACCTGCAGGTTCAGTGCAGTTCTCCTTTAAATTGCCCTATCTATTGGTGCAACACGGGGTTACTATAATTCTATCAAACAGACCCAAAATTGCTATATCGAAATGCTATAACTGCCATGAGCAGGAATTACCAAAATAGGAAAATTATAACGATCGTGCACCCTATGATACGGCATAACATCCGCTAGACCAGTATTATAAGCCCACTTCATGTGTAACAGTGCAGTACTCTGCATCCCAAAGATAGTTCTGTTATTAGAGAACAAAGGTGTCCCCCGAACATCAACCCCCAAAATAGGTGAAAAGCCTTATTTAATATAATAAACACTTAACATTCCTAAGAGCAAAATTCGTGATAGAGAAGTGCATGAATCTTAAGAAACAATAGTGTATGCATAGACAGTTCATTGGAGTTCAGGTCCTTTCTATGCGCATGTACAGGAGCTTAATAGTGCCAAAACCATCATGTGAGGTATAGAAGAAACACGCCATTTCCCCAAACAAAATAGAAAGTTCTGGTTAGGCCGACATTTTATACAGGTTTCCCCAATATCTACGTTTCCCAAAGTCGCTTTCCAACATTATAAACAAGTATGAAACTATAACAAATAAAGTGGCATGGGAACGATATAAACACAGGACATAGTCAATTATAAAGTTAACTCATTACTCATTGTCCCCAGAGTCTGCATCGGAACCATGTTCCCTGGGCTGAAACTCCTTTTCAAGATGGTCGATCATCTTTGTAGCTTCTCCAGCATCTGAAAATTGATATGACTTCTCCCATAGACGATCCTTAGGCTGGCAGGCATCAGGAGAGTATGGTACACTCCCAGCTGTCTGAGCCAAGCATGCATACTGTCCAAACTTTTTGGGCGCTGTCAGATCGCATAGCTCAGATCCAGAAAGTTGTGCACTTTGTTTCCCTGCCACTCCAAGGGCCCATGTTGTTTAGCCTTTAGAAGAATGGTGTCTGGTTCCAGAAAAGAACCAAGCACCAAAAGGAGAGTTCATGGCGGTAACTCAATGGTGACTGTGCGATTTCTTCCCCATCTAGGGCTGATTCTGTACATTTTTATGGCTGTGGGTGGAGCCTACAGCCATCTTGCTGTCTGTAGCTGGAAAAGTGGAATACCATGGAACACATTTTTGGACTTTTCAATGTATCCTTCCACACCTACAAATCACTATGCCACTTGAAATAAAATACTGCCTTCTTTCTGTTTAGAATAATGAAAGCAGAACTGCAAGCTGCTTATTAGATGGCCATTAGGAAACTGAAACAGCTTGTTAAATACTGGTTGCCTATTAAACTGGAGATTTGTTTATCCCTTCGAAATGCAACAGCCTGCACATTTAAATACTTAGCATTTAAACATTTTCTTGCTACAAGCTTCAGTGGGGCAGGTATTGCCTTTCGAGAAAGATTCATATCTCATAAATGTCACCCTTTCCCAACAACGAAAGATTTACAGTTTTTTTTAACCTCTTAAAGACACTACCTGATGAGCACTGTCTCAGACATATGCCAGATCTTCTATGAACTATCCAGGCTAAATATATAGCAATCAGCAGGCACATTCTAGGAAAACACATTGTGAAAATGTGTAAAAGGAAGACCACATTGAAACTGTCTCTCAGCAGATCTGCATTGTGCAAATCCATTAGAAATAATGGGTAAAAGCATCCTAAAAGCTCTCCAAAGTCATATTGGCTCTGACCAGAACTTGTTAATATAGTAATTGGGTCATTCATCTGTAGGGCATCCTGAAAGAAGCTGATAAGGAATATATGGGGATTCTCTCCCTCAGCACCCTTGGGGAGACCCAGGATGTGCACATTTGTTGCCTGGGAGGCATTTTCCAAAGTTTCAATTCAAGTTGGTGCCCAAGTTTCACATTTTCTTTAGTTAACCAAGCGGACATTGTTAGCACCATCTCTGCCGACTTAGAAGCAGACTTCGTTTCCCCTTGTAGCGGTCCAATTTTTGTGTCCATGACTTTAAACTGGGTTGCAGAGTCTTCCATTTTTTGGTCTACTCTTTGTATTTCTTTTAATAGGACAGCGTTCGATGGTTGAGGTTGTGAGTCATGCCCCGTTCCCTGATCAGGCCCCATTCCCTGATCACGGTCCTTGTTTGTACCTGACTTCGGATACTTGGGTCAGGCTCTGACTCCTCCTGCTCCTGGCTTGTGTCCTTGGCCCATAACTGCAGTTTAGTTGATAGTATAGCTCCCAAAAACAGATTGTTTACTGGCTTAAAAGTTCGGCTTTCCAATAGACTGTTTTCGAGTTCACAGAAATCAGGTTTAACAAAGGGAATCGATGTCCAAAGGTACAACCAACTGAGCTTTGCAAAGTTGCTGCTGCTAGCTCAGTGGTTGGCCACACAACCAATTCTTGATGAATTTTTGAACATGCACTTTTCCACTATGACCTTTGTGAATTTAAATCAAGCACCAACAGAAAACATGCACCTTCACAAAGTGCAGAGAGCCTGTGCAAAACATTGGGCCATTTTGTACCTCTGCACTGTCTGTTCCAGTATGCCTCATTAAAATGGTTAGAACATTTGAACCAATTTTCAGCATATGATTCTAACACTGTGCTGATGCCTGTGCCCAGACTGCTTGAAACTAAATCTGCCCCTAAATAACCTCACACAGGACAAGCAGATTACCACACCAAGGACCGCTTTTTCTTGCTGGCAGTGGGGCTGCCTCTGCACCCTCAATTACACGTTTTAAACCTTTGGGTGGCACTCTGTTCTGCCTCCCCCTCTTTCCCAGTTCCGACAGACACGGAGGCCAACCACCACTGATTGGTCACTACAAGATGAGGTGGGCTGACACGGGGCACTTTATAAGTTCTTCCACCCCTGGGATAATAGCATCTGCAGCAGGGGACTAGGCATTTTGATTATTTTGTCAATCGGTCCTGAGAGGGGAGGGAAGAAAGAGTGGGAGAGTTACCATCATGGTCTGGTCGTGGCCATTTCTTTTTTCCCCACACAATGTCTACTACCTAATGGCTCTTCATTGTAAGAAGTATCCCATATATTAGCACCAGAATTTAGGGGATGTGGCACCAATACGCAACCTCCCTCATGGCCACCCTTAATTATGAGGGTGCCCCTCAAGAGGTTTAGCAAATGTTTATCAGTACTCCCCTACCTTGGAAGCGTAAACGGTTATAATATATGTTTGTTAGAAGCGCTGTTGGCTAGTTTAACTGTTATTTGTTTGAGTAAAGGCTCTGGAACTAGATCAATAATGGGTCCCCTTTGGAGGCTCGTTGGAGGGGGACGCAACCTGCCCCAACTGCCTCAAAAGCAACCCTAGGATTTCTACTCTGTTTATAATGACATCCTCGCAAACACAGATATTAACTTGTAACGTTAATGTCCTTTCCCATGCATTTAAAAGGAAAAAAATGACATGTGTGCAATAGGGTAAACCAGATTTCACTTACAGCCTAAAGAAGATTTCATTTTCTAGCAAATGACACACCTTATAGATATTGAACATAAGAAGCTGACCAGACTTGACTACCAACAGGCCCACTTCTCCTCATAGAAATTGAGGTGTCAGAGGTGATCAAGGATACTGGGGCATGTATGTCTTGGTCAAAGGTCTGTATATTGGACAGCAACACACACTAGTTTCAGTGTACACCTCCCTGCAACAAATTTCCTATTCTTTCAAAAAATGATTCACCCTGGTTGCTGAGAAGGCAGAAGGAATCCTAATAGGGGAGTTAGATTATAAGGTAGAACAAAATCTTAAATATTTTAAGGCAGACATTATGAGGGGTGCCCAGAGCTTTGAAATTGCTAGCCTGTAGATTAAGAATTGTGACAAATAGGACCCTGTCCCAGTTGTTATGGAGAAAGTGTTTAAAAGCAAGGATCTTTCCTTCTCTGTCTCTTCTCTGTCTGGTTGCGCAACCAAATTTTCCTGTGAGACTTTGAACTTGATCAACCCGACAGGCTCGCAGTTCTTTGCCCCTCTCTGTCTCTCAGTTTTCTCCCTTGCATATCTAGATCTTTTGATATAAAAAAAATGTGCAAATCATTGCATAGAAATGTAACTGATATTGGGATCCCTTGTGTTTGGAAAATATATAGCATTACTGTTGAAATGTATATAATTATAATTCGAGATGACTGCAAAAAGCTGTTGGAAGCTAGAGATTACTTGAGTGCAAATCTTCAAGCCTTTTGCAAAAGCTGCAAAACGGGGCCTCAAGAAGCACACTGTGTTCTAGCTGCACATGCCTGATACTTACAAGAACAGGATGCTTGTTAAGAATGGGGGTTGGAAGGACTTATAAGAAAGCTGAGCTGCAACTTCTAGAGAGAAAAAAGACACACACAGATTGAAGGAAAACTCTGATGGATGTGCTCTATTGTATTTTGCCTTTGTAAACAGTTATACTGAACACATTTTTTTTTTTATGTTACTGCTAGTGCCTATGCCTCGACAAGGATACATTAAGCAATGGGGCCCCATATTGCTAAGGTCACCCACCAAAAGACAGGGGTTCAGCTAACTATACTGGAAGAGATTACCAACACCTTCCAATCCTACTATAAAGCCCTATACCAGGCCAAGAAAAGCCCTCCAACACATCAAATCGATCCTTACATTCAGCAACTGAAACATCCCACAGCTAACCCAAGAAGAGAATGATCTACTCTGTGCCCCAGTTAGTGGAGATGAAATCTTCATACAACTGCAAACAGCAAAACTGGTAAATAACCAGAACCCGATGGGTTCCCCTCAGGGTTTTATAAAAGGTTCTGAGAGGACATGCCCTCACTGCTGAAGCAGGCTTATAACGCAGCCTTGGCTGAGAATGGAACGTGCACCATCCTGGAATTATGCTGTAATTTCCGTTATCCCCAAGCCCGGCAAGGATCATACACCTCAATCCTGAATGCTGATTAAAAATATCTGACAGTTGTATTGACGAAAAGACTGGAGGGAATCATTCTGCAAATAATGAATCTAGACTAAACGGGATTTGTGGTGGGGAGACAAGTGGTGGACAATGTACGCATATGTTATACATAATAGACAACCTTAACAGAACTAAGTCTGCAGCAGTAGTAATGAGTATGGATGCTAAAAAAGTATTTGAACAGACTAATTGGTCATATTTATATAGAGTCCTTGCTTGGTATGGCTCTTCCCCAACCTTTGTATCAAGAACCACAGGAATTAATGAGGGCAAATGGATACAAGTCACAGAGGTTCAGTTTGGGCACTGGCATGAGACAGGGGTGACCCATCGCCTGTCTTACTCATCCTATACATAGAGCTGCTGGTACAAAAAATAAGACTGGAAAGAGAAATAAAAGTGGTCCATGCTGGCAGACAAGAACATAAAACAGCTTTATATTCAGACAACGTGCTTCTGTATTTGAATGACCCACAGGGCTCCCTTCCAAAGTAATGGCATTAGCAGAGGAGTTTTCCTCCCTCTCAGACCACACGTTAAACTCCACCAAAACCAAGATCCTCACCATTAATTACTCCCTCCTAAGAAACTTCAGCAGAGATTCCACATGAGATAGGTGTTAGTGAAAATGAAATATTTAGCAATCTATATGAGAAACACCCTAACCTTCTTGTACCAAGACAATTATAACTCACTGACCCTACAGTTAAAAATAAATATTGTGAGATGGTCTGCCCTCCCGCTCGCACTCCATGCTCATAACCAGTTGGTGAAAATGAATGGCCTACCCAGGTATTTATATGTGTTTCAGTGTGCTTGAGTATATCTTACTGAGCACTGGCTGGAAGAGGCATAAAGACAACTATATAGATTCATTTGGGGAACACCAGACGAAGGGTGAGAAGTACTCTGTTTCTGCTGAAAGAGAGTGGGGGTGGGCATTCTGGACAACTATTCAGTGGCAGCCCAAATAAAACTGGTCTTCCTCTGGAACAACCCAGCATATCAGACCCACTGGAACAGATTAAGGGGGACTCTTCAGAGGAGCTCTCCCTTGGGGCTCATCTCTATGATCAAAATATCAATAGGATAAAGGAGCACTCTCCGTACACAACCCTAGAAGTCACCTTTAAGGCTCGTGAGCCAGGTTTGTTAAGTACAAGCAGCTCAAAAAACAGCTCTTGTTCTTTTGATGGCTAGCCCGGGACAAGGCTTTCACCTCAAATGCTGTGGACCCCTGGTATAAAGGATAAGCTAGAAGAGGGTTTTGGGCCCCCACTCAAGTGTTAATGGGAAACATACAAAACATTTGAGAAATATAAGAGAATTTGGATGGCAGGACAGTGATGAGTTTAAATATTTCCAAATTAGAAACTGTGTAATGACCATCCTGAATAATCCACAATAGAGGACAGAAGGGAACCAACAGGCCCCATCTCTTCCATAACTTGTTAATACGTTGGAACAGGTGCAATAACCCGAATATGCCAATTCTTTCTTCACTCAAAGGAACACGCAGCTGTATACCTTATTAGCAAGTAGTAGGGCAAAGCAGATACACACTTTATACCCAAGGAGTGGGGAAGAATATGGGGGGTTCATTCTGTACATCTTCCTCACCTAGATGGCACAAGTGTTCTTGTAAGATCAAAGCTAGATACTTGGTAGTGCGTACACATGGCATCAACAAGATGGAGGACTAGGTTCGTCTCTCTCCAGCTCTGTTCCAATTTTTATTTAACTTAAGCTGCTTAAAGTATTTGCTTTCTGGAGAAAAAGAGTTTCTTTTGTTAGGTAAACATGCCATCTAACGAGTTTAATAAGAACTGAACGGCTCCAGCTGCTTTTTATTATTTTTTTCTGTCACAAAAAGTTTTCATTTCATCAAATGAAAAGTCATCAGTGATGAGAAAATCATCGGACGGTTCAAAATTAGCTACCTCTAATGCAAACTCTAACAACGTCTCCTCTAATACTAACAAAAGTGATCTACAGCATATAAAGAACATGCTTTCTGACATACATGTTGCTGAGTTTAAAAATTCAATTAGAGAACTAAAAAGAGACAAAAGTGATTGTGGGCAGTGTTGAAAAAAGTGAGTCCCAAATTGAAATCCTACAGGATAATGTGGCTTTTCTAAAAGATTGAATGGACTTTCAAAAGAAACAAATTATCTATTAAACAAATTTGATGACTTGGAAAATAGGGGGAGGAAAAACAATGTAAGGATATTAGGAATTCCAGAAGGAATTGGGGGGGTCTCTTTTCTCCAGTAGTTTTTGCCTGAACTTTTTAATTACCAGTGGCCATGTACACTGGAAGTAGACAGACCACGTCTCTCTCTCTAGGGCCCCATCCACAAAATGGAAACGGGCCCAGATCCATAGTCACAAATTTCTTAAAATACTCCACAAAAGAAGAGGTCTCAAGAATTGCCGAGGAAAAAAGCAGTTTTTTTTGGAAAGGGGAAATAATTTTTTTGTTCTAAGACTTCTCTAGTGAAATCGTGGAAAAAGGAAAAAGTTCACTGAAGCTAGGGAAAATCTTCAGAAACTAGGAATCTTATGTTTTTCAACTATCCTGCCACACTTTGTGTTACTGACAAAAAGGAACCTGAACACATTTGTTTCACTACAACTCCAAAAACAGTCAATTCATCTCTGCCACGGTGAACCATTTCAAACTCAGCATGTGCCCTCTCTGAGTCTGACTCTGACAGGATGTCCAGGAGAGTCTGAAGCATGTGATGCTAATACAGATGTCTCCAAGAAGCAAACACAGGACCTCCTGCAAGTGCAGATACAAACAAACAAGACAGTCACATTTCCTCCACTCCCTATTTATACTCCGCTGCAACTAAAAATAATGTCAAACCTAAAACAACCTGGAACTTAAGCATTAGTAAGAAAAGTAAACCTGCAGGCAGAAAAATTTCTTACCAAAGTCAAGTCATAATCCTCGGTTCAACCCTAAAAAAAGGAACATATCTAGCAGTAGGGAAAGTGTCAGTAATGGATCTATACACTCCCCCAGCTCTTCTCCAGAACCGGAGACTGAGATGCAACAGAGCTCAATCAGAGCATATAATGACTAAATGTTTATTCCGACGTTTTTTCTGACTAGGAAATTGCTACGTGCCCTTCTGGGTCAACTGCAGCTCAAACACCAGGAGACCTTGATCTTTCTTGGTCCTCAGATCGCAGTCTTCTCCTCACTTGTCCTCTCTGGTAAGTGGTCTACACCTCAGTAACATCGTACAACATCAGATTTTACTTAATCGAATTTTGTGATGCAAATGTTTCTGTGCTAGGGAAACACAGGCCTGTTACCATCAGGCATTATGAAAGCTGCATCTCGGGGAAACCTGAACCAAACTGTAGTACTGTCACTAGTGCATGCTATTTCAAATGGAAAATGGATAGCCAGCCCATCGGCGCAGTGGCTGGATTTCCGTTTGTGACGCTGGCGACCCGGGTTCGAGAACAGACCTGGTCCATTGGAGGGCCGGCTGGGGAAGCTGCGATCGAGCATCCCAGGACTGCTCTCCTTCTCAGGGGAGGCGAGGTCGTCGGTGCTCGACAATCCCCTAAGGCTTGGGCACTACAGCAACTGGCACCTTAACGCGATATGTGTGGTGGGACAGATGCTGGTCATCATTCCACATCCCCCCCCCGCATATAGGGGGAAAATGACAGCTGCCTGCCACCTGGATGATGCCTGCCCCTCCGCTCTGATGAGCTCCCAGGCTGGCTCCCTGACCTATCCCATCAATTCCGGCGCTTAGGGCCAGTGCTGCAACCCTGCCCGGGGGGGGGGAGCCAGGGGGTATCAGGAGTTGCAGCTAATATGGGAGTGTGAGCAGACAGGGCCCTGACCAAGGTGGAGGGTCGGCGGCATGGCAGCACAAAAATAAAATGGAAAATGGATGTTCCCAGCATGTAATACAGATGCTCTACTTCTAATGTAGCTGGCATTTAAATAACATGACACTTATTTACTTTGGCATGTCTGGTATCTGGCTGACTAACACAAATGTTAGATATTTCCTTTTCTGTAAAAGTCTATGTATTAAGACTCCTGTATGGGCTCTTTATACGAGACATTAAATTTTTCCTTTGAATGCTGGTAGTCTGTTATAGAATATGGACATGGAAAATAAACTCTCTTATGACATTTACATGGTTTTTATACCCCACAGTAATGATATGCATACAGTTGTCAGATTACAAAAATGTACTGAAGGGTTTCCTTTTTTCCTTTACCATACAAATAATTACAATTGCACTGTACTATGCACACAAACTAATAAGAAGGGGGTTGTATCTATGTCTACTCTGCTTATAATTTAATTGTAATACTCCTATTATGGTGTGCATAGGAAAAAATAGAATAAAAGTGACGGTTTAGTGTGGGGTGGAATTACTAAGGTGTTATAATACAGAACCTACCAGCACAACACTAACCTTGTATCTTATGCCAAGATTCACCCCGAGTTCATAAAATTCATAGAAACCACAGAAATCATAGAAAGTTTCAAGCAACAGACTAAATAGTCCTTATAGCTTGCCAGTTCATAGGTTAAAAATGTGTAGTCCTATCTTTTATAATATGTGTCCAACCTTATTTTAAAGGAATGCATGTTTGGACTCTCCACTACTATGTCAGGAAGCCCATTCCAAGCTGATATCACCCTCTGGCTAAACCAGTTTTTCCTTGAATTTGAGTTCCACCTAGGTGCAAATTACTGTTTGCTGTGTCTTCTACTGCTGCCCCTACAAAACTTGGGTATAAAACCCAGTTCCTGCATGAATTCAGGATCACCCGTAGCTCTGTATAGCTTACACGTCACCTCTGGTCCTCCTATAGTGCAGTGAGTATAGATTTAATGATACTAGTCTGTCTTTATAAGGCTTGTTTCTGAGTGAAACAATAGCTTTTGTGGCTCATCTCTGGACTCCCTCAATTCTTAGAATATTTTCTCTTTTATAAGGAGACCACACTTGGATACAGTACTCCAAGTGAGGTCTAACCAAGATATTATATAGTGGCATTAATACTTCCCTAACTCTGCTTGAGATATGTCTCAATATGCAATTCAGATTTTGGTTTGCTTTCCTAATCTGATCATTGCTATGCGTACCAAATTCTAAATTGTTCATGATTTTGACTCCCAGGTCTCTCTCTTCCTGTGTCACCAATAATGCATCTCAACCTAATTTATAGTTTAGTTCCATATTATGTCTTCCTAGATGCATTATTTTGCATTTAGAAGCATTTAACTCTAATTTGTTTATCTTAGTCCATTCCACAATCTCATTTAATGCCCCCTGTAGATGGGTCCTATCTATAACATTATCCACCACTGAACCAACCCTACAGTCATCCGCAAACTTATATAACCATATATTGGGGGGTTTTAACTCTAGGGTAGAAATATAAATGTTAAAGAAACATGGCCCAAGAACTGATCCCTGTGGTACCCCACTGGTAATAGCTGCCCAGTCTGACAGCGTCCCCCAATAGCGACCCTCTGTCTTCTATCCTGTAACCAGTCAGAAATCCAATGAACTACAGTATGTTGCTTTTTAACTTAATCTCCCTTAGTGTATTCAATAAATCCAAGTGAGGCAGTTTGTCGAACGCCTTGTCAAAATCCATAAAGGCCACATCCATGGATTTATCTTTATCCAGTTCCCTGTTAGTGTCCTCATAAAAGGATAGGAAATTAGTTTGGCATGATGTTGCTTTTGTGAACCCATGCTACAGAGGATCTGTTAACCCCTGTTCACCTAAGGACTCTTAAATGTTTTCTTTTAAGATACCCTCAAATATCTTCCCCACGATAGAGGTCAGGATAACAGGTCTAAAGTTGGATGGTTCTGTCTTTGGCTCCTTTCTCAGTATCAGGACCACCGTAGCCACCTTCCAATCACTTGGTACCTCCCCCCTATCTAGGGAGAATTGAAATATGTAAGTTAGGGGCAATGCTATATGGGCTGCCATTTCTTGAATCACCCTAGGGTGGATATCATCTGGCCCCGATGACTTGTTAATGTCCGCCTTACTCCCCCTCTTCAGATAAAGGGAAGGAGATTTCATTCCAATACTACCATACATTACTAATACAATACTTTTTTTATACTCACAGTGGGGGATATACCTCTAATGTAATGTTACAACAATGTGCACAATGAGGGAGCCAGTGACTGGGTTAGCTCCATGGTCCAAACACCTTCTCTGACACAGTCAGAATTCATGACGACTCAGCTAGCACAGCTGGGTTACTACAGCAGAATCAGGGTAGTTTCTGAAGTTAAGGCTGGTACTAACTAAGCTCATTAAGGGGCTATAGATGTTGTGTGTGTCCTTCAATAAGTAATCTTGTAGTTAAATCCCTTATTTTAATTTATCTGTTGGCTGCTAAAAAGGCCATAACGGATCCTTCGATGTTGGATATCTTGGGTAAAATAATGAATGAAATATATCACATGGAAAAATTAACTGCCATTGTTCATGACAAATTAGAACAGTTTAACACTAAATGGCAGCGTTGGGTAATGTACATCTTGATTGTTGACCCAGCTTTTGTCCCCCAAAATAAATTTAAGGTAGTAATATAAATCTCCACCTACCAAAAAATTTCAAGTGCGGGACTAATGCAGATCAATAGACATCTTACTTTATACTAAGGTAGATGCTGAAGCAGGCGGGCGTTAACCCATTAGTGCTTCTCCCTTATGGTAAATAACTTAATGATCTCCCTAACATAATAAGTTTATCCAGTTTATGCTTAAAACTAGCTTTGCTGTTTGCTATAATCATATCAAGCAGAAGTTCATTCCATAGTTTTACTATCCTATTGGTGAAAAAATACTTTTGAGTATTGGAACAAAATCTCCTTCCCTTTATCCAAAGATGGGGACCTCTAATCTCTATGACAGAATCTTTAAATTCAATACCCAGATTGCACATCAACTCAGATGGGGTTCTTGTACAGTATCAAACATTAACAGATCCCCACAAGCATGGCGAGTTTCCAAGGACATAAGAACCAAGGATTGCAGCCTTTCTTCATATTCTTTTTCTTTTAAGACTGGGAGCATCTTAGTAAATCTACATTGTACTTGTTCCACTTGAACCCCCTCTCCCTTTTTATAAGGATTCCATATCTGTGATGAATACTCTAGTCGTGG
Organism: Neoceratodus forsteri; assembly: GCA_016271365.2. NCBI lineage: Eukaryota > Metazoa > Chordata > Ceratodontiformes > Ceratodontidae > Neoceratodus > Neoceratodus forsteri. The sequence goes on from CM028137.1 coordinate 359,824,861, forward strand.
GCGTACGTAGGATTTATACAGGGGCATCAAAATGTTACTTGACCTGGATACTATATTACGTTTAATCGAATAGACAATTCGGTTAGCTCTATTTATTACATCTGAAACCTGTTCCTTGGTTATCAGTTTATTTCCCATGTTTATTCACAAGTCCCTCTCACTCTTAGTTTTTTCTAACCTGTGACCATCCATCACATAGTCACATACCAAGTTCCGACTCCCTAGGTGCATCACCTTACATTTTGTTAGATTCAGTGTCATGTCCCATCTTTTTGTCCAGTCCATGATTTTATCAACATCATTCTGTATACTAATGCAATTGTCTAAGCTGTCACAGGGACCACCAACTTTTGTATCATCTGCATACCCCATGAAGAAACTTCCGAAGTCATATCGGAGATAAAAATGAGGAACAGGACTGGGCCAAGTACTGACCCCTGGGGCACACCACTCAAAACCGGTCCAACAGATGAAAAATTTGGCCATTAACTACCATACTCTGTTTTCTGTTCCTTAACCACTCAGCAATCCAGAGTGTCAAGGAACTATCAACCTTGTGTTTTTTTTAGTTTTTCTATAATCACCCAGTGAGGGATTAAATTAAAAGCTTTTGCAAAATCTAGGTATATAATGTCACAGGGGATACTTTTTATCAAGATGTTCACTAATCTTTTCATAAAAAGTTAAAAGGTTTGTGGAGCAACCCTTTCCTTTAGTGAAACCATGCTCTGACGGATCAATATTAATAAGTAAAGCCGACAGCCTGTCCTTTATAATGCCTTCCAACAGGTTACCGACAATACACGTTAAATTTATAGGCCAGTAATTGTTCAGTTGTTCCTTTTTACATTTTTTAAAAACAGGGACAATGTATGCTATTTTCCAGTCTTCCGTCACTTAAGCGGAATTAACAGAAGTCTCAAACAGGGTCTTAAATGGAGTCAGAAGATACGGGGACATAATCTGAAGCAGTTTAGAAGAGATTTTATCAGGCCCTGGAGAAGCATTTGCTTTCAATTTAGTAATCCAATCTTTTATTTCATCTTCAGTGACCTCAAACTGGGTACTGGGAGTAACTTCAGTCACTTTAACATCCTGTTAACCATTTTTGAATACATTGCAAAAATGCTGATTAAAAGCTTCAGCCATAAGTTTGTCATTGGTAATAACCAAGTCATCACATTTAATAGGGCCCACCTTATTCTTTGTTTTGTTTTTTTTTTTTTTTAGGAAGTTTATATACGAATAAAATTGTTTAACATTATTCTTATTAGCAGTATTAGCCAGATTAAATTCTGCTTGTTTCTTTGCTTTCATAATTCTGGATTTGCCAAGTTTTTTGCACATCGGCGTATGCCATAAATATAGCATTGTCACCAGTGCATTTATACCTATTATTAAGTCGATGTTTTCTGTTGATCCGTTTCTTAATTCCCTTAGTCATCCATCTGGGCTTTCTTTGACTATTAACCTTCTCAATTAACGGAATGTTCTCCCTCGCAGTAGTAGTAATAATGATGTCCTTAATTATCTCCCACATTTCCTCACAAGTTTTATCCTGAAGTACCCCTTTCCAATCAATATTATGTATGGAATTGTATATTCCCTCATAATTTGTTTTGTTATACAAAAATATCTTTGTGTGGCTTTTCCTGGGGTTATAGGGATAACTTACATGGAAACTGACACTATTATTATCACTATTTGCTAGGGGAGATCCCACCTTACAGTCTTTAACAGAAACATAGAAATACAGAATTTGATGGCAGATAAGGACCTCTTGGCCCACCTAGTCTGCCCATTTCCCTACCTAACGGATAAGCTGCAGATCCTAGTTAACCAACAGCCTACTTCCTCCTACCCCCCACTAGAATTGCCTTATGTCTGGAGCGCCAGAGAGCCATCTTTCAGGTTGGAAGCATTCTTCTTACTCTCTCCTCCACGTGGCAGAAAAATAAGCAAAAGCTATAATTTTAAACTATTTTTCTGAGAATCCAGCAGTTTACCTTTATTGAGCAAGTGTTCCTGAATCGATTGATACCATAATCAAGATGGGCAGAACAAAAACACAGCAACCAGGACACCATAAAGATCTCCCACCGATCAACAACAAGGCCGGAGAAGCCTCAGGTGGAAGTACTGCTGGTAAAGAATATTGTGCATCGGATCCCCCATTGCACACTCTACTGGAGTCCATGCAGGCCATGGACTCTAAAATTGAAAAAAACGTTAACAAAGCTAGAAAAGCATGATGCTGCAATTGTACAACTCTCGGGCTCCTTAGCAGATACAGATAAGAGGGTGGTCACGACCTTGGCTACAGTGGAGACCATCATAAAGGAAAATGGACAGCTTCATGGCTGCTTGAGTCCCTGGAAAATGAAATTCAAACTGGCAATATTCGTATCGTGGGGCTTCCTGAAGGTATGGAGGGACCGAACCTGCTGCAATATTTACTGGACTGGCTGAAAGGAAATCTTAACCTACCTGAGGACTTTTCATGGGCTGCACTCACTAAAGCGTATAGAGTCAATCCGAGGGTCCGACCATCATCTCCTAATCAACCACGCACTATCCTGCTGAGAACTACAGGATCAGAGATACATGATTGCGTCCTACTTGCAGTGAGAGCAGTGTATCCCTTGGAGGTCGGTGAAATGGACATTAAACTATACCTCGATCTCTCCTTTCAGACCTGCACCAGGAGGAAGGCCTTCAATGCTGTAAGGCACAAGCTGCGTGCACTTGGAATCATTCACTCCTTCCTACTTCCAGCACGACTGTGGGTGATCTACGGAGGGAAGACGTGGCATTTTAATACCCCTCAGGATGCCGGCAGATGGACGGAGAAGGTGGAAATCGAATTTGCAGCAAGGAAAGATCCGGTTGATTCGCAGAGCTCCGAAGCAGAGGACAACTGAGGAGACAATCTGGGGTATATATAAATAACAAGTCGGGACTTTCCTAATTGTATCTCCTATGCTGGGACATTTATGTGAGCACCATTGGACTCTATAGGGAACTGTGGATGTTAGGGTGTATTTTATAAATGTTTGTTTAAATAAGGGGATTACAGAGGGGCCTTCTGATGTTTGTTTTACTAGCTACTCGATGCATGCGGGATTCCCAGCCATAATGACGGCTCCTTGAAGTTCTCTCTATCAGTTGAGATACAGGAGAGGTTGAGCCTGAGTTTTATACCATTATTTAAAAAAAAAAATTTCGAAGTTGAAATTGTTCGGGTTGGGTGTTATTAAAATCATTACTTTCTACTGTTTAAAATGGGCAAATTCAAAATGTATTAACAGAATACTGGATTGTATTGATATTTCTGCAGGGGAGGAGGGAATTCAGGGGAATCAAATTGTTTACTATACAAGTTCTACCTAATTGTACCAGGTTGAAATAGCAATCTTTTTAGATTGTGTTTAGCTCTCCCTTTCTTATTCTACCTAGAGGTCTCACCTTCACCATTGAAGAGGCTGGCAACTTTCGATAAACTCATGGATCTATATAAAGGGACTTATTGTCCGGGACCTACCCCCCATACTTCTGTACCTGACTACAAGGGGGCCTTATATGTGATTATCAAATATGTGATATAATCTTTACTTATACCTTGTACGAGTAATTGTAAATTGTCTGTGAAAACAGAAAATTAATAAACGTAAAGTTTAAAAAAAAAAAAAAAGAATTGCCTTATGTCTGTCCCATGCATTCTTGAATTTCCCCACTGTTTTTGACTCTACGACCTCCTCAGGAAGGCTGTTCCATGTATCCACAACCCTCTCTGTGAAGAAATACTTCTTCACATTACCTCTGAGCTGTCCCCCCTCTATCTTCAAATTGTGCCCCCTTGTTTTTGCACATCTCTTTTTCTGAAAGATGCTACCCTCTTGGACTTTGTTGATTCCCTTGAGGTATTTGAAAGTTTCTATCATGTCCCCACTCTCCCTCCTTTCCTCGAGGCTGTACATCTTTAGTTCCTTTAGTCTTTCTTCATACGTCTTCTGATGCAGACCCTGCATAATTTTGGTTGCCCTCCTCTGGACAGCCTCCACCCTGTCTATGTCTTTGCGGAGATGGAGTCTCCAGAACTGTATACAGTACTCCAGATGTGGTCTTACCAACTGCCTGTACAGCGGGCCAACAACTTCCTGTTTTCTATTGGTGATGCCTCTCCCTATGCATCCCAGTATCCCCCCCAGCCCTCCTTACTGCCTTCTCACATTGCTGGCCCACCTTTAGCTCGTGTGATATGATTACCTCCAGGTTCCTTTCCATTTTTGTTGTTGTATCTCACCCCCCATTGTGTACTCTTCCCCTGGGTTTTTGTTTCCCAGGTGCATTACTTTGCACTTCTTTGCATTGAATCTAAGTTGCCATACATTTGACTATTCCTCCAACCTCGCCAAGTCCCTTTTCATCCTTTCCACCCCACCTTGTGTATCAACCCTGTTGCAGATCTTTGTGTCATCTGCAAAGAGACATACTTTCCCTTCCAGTCCCTCTGCAATGTCACTTATAAAGACATTAAAAAGGACTGGCCCCGGTACTGAACCCTGTGGTACCCCACTAGTAACCCTCCTTTCTTCACAGTGGACTCCATTTGATATTACCTGCTGTGTCCTGTTGTCCAACCAGTGTTTTACCCAGGCTACCACCCTAGGACCCACTCCAAGGCTGGCTAATTTGTTTATTAATCTTTTGTGTGGGACTGTGTCAAATGCCTTGCTGAAGTCTAGGTAGGCCATGTCCACAGCCCCTCCCTGGTCTACTGCTTTAGTCACCCAGTCAAAGAAATCAATTAGATTTGTCTGACATGACTTTCCTGCTGTGAATCCATGCTGCCTTGGGTCCTGTGCCCCACTGGCCTCTAGGTACTCAACAGTTCTTTCTTTCAGAAGTGATTCCATCATTTTCCCTACCACTGAGGTCAAACTGACAGGTCTGCAGTTTCCTGCCTCTGTCTTGCTTCCACTTTTGTGAAGGGGAATCACATCCGCCCTCCTCCAGTCCTCAGGTACCACCCCATCCTCCCATGATTTATTTAAAAGGGTAGTCAGTGGTGTTACTAGTTCTCCCCATAGTTATTTTAAAATTATGGGGTGAATCCCATCAGGCCCCATTGCTTTATCCACCTTCAGTTTTAAGAGTTCTTTCAGAACCATTTCTTCTGTGAAAGGACTAATATTAACCCCCCTATCCAGAGTGCTTCTATTGACCGGATTAGGTATTTCCCCCTGCTTTTCCATTGTGAATACTGAGCAGAAGTACTCATTCAGTATCTCTGCTTTTTCACTGTCGCTCTCTGCCCAACCACCTTCCTCTTTGTTCAGTCTCAGTATCCCTGCCTTAGCCTTTTTTTGCTCCCTAATGTACCTATAAAAGGTTTTAACCCCCTTCTTAACTGAGTTGGCTATCTTTTCCTCGGTTTGGGCCTTTGCTATTCTGACTGCCTTACCTGCTTCCTTCTGCTTTAACTGGTACAGTTCTCTGTCCTGCTCCTTCTGTGTTTCTTTATACTTCCTGAATGCTATCTTTTTTTCCCCTTACCTTCCCCGCCACTTCTTTTGAGAACCATAGTGTTTTTTTCTTTTGTTTTGATTTGTTTACTTGCTTTACACAAAGACTTGTTGCCTCTGTGATGGCGGTTTTGATGTTTCCTCATTGTTGCTCCACCCCACCTTCTTGCCTATTTGCTAGTGCTTTTCTGAGGCACTCTCCCATTTGACAAAATCAGCCCTCCTGAAGTCCAGTACATTCACTTTTGTGTGGCTTGACTCTACAGCTAAGTTTATCATGAACCACACTGTTTGGTGGTCGCTTGTTCCCAGATGGCTACCCACTTCAAGATCAGAGATCCTCTCCATCCCCATTTGAGGAGTACCAGGTCTAAGATTGCTCTCTCCGAGTGGGTTCCAAAACTAGCTGTCTGAGGCATGCCCCTGTAGGAGCTCGATAATGGCCCTGCTCTTGGATGTGGCTGCAAAGGTGCTCCAGTCAACATCTGGCATATTCAGGTCCCCCATCAGCAATATCTCCCCTTTCTCTGCCATCCCAAGGATGCCTTCTATCATTTCCTTGTCCATTTCCTCCGCCTGAGATGAGGGTCTGTATACAACCCCTGTGCGGATTGTGGAGCCATTTCCAGTCTCCAGGGTGACCCACAGTGCCTCCTCTCCTCCCAGTTTAACCTTTAGTTCTGTTGCTTTTATCCCTTCCCTTCCCTTACATAGAGAGCTACTCCTCCTCCTCTTCTTCCCTCCCTGTCCCTCCTGCAGATTGTGTACCCTGGTATGTTCACATCCCAGTCATGGTTCTCTGTGTACCATGTTGCTGTGACTGCCACAATATCCAGGCATCCCTTTTTCATCAAGGCCACCATTTCAGGGAGCTTTTTACCTAGACTATGGGCATTAGTACTCATTACCCTCCATTTTTTTCATGGCTTTATTTCTTTTGGCCCCATCCCTGTCCCTACTGCCTTTTGTCTTTTTCTCCATTTACTCCTGCCCTTCTCCCTATCGACTGCTCTATCTTGGTGTTTACCTCACTAATTACCCTGAATTTGGGGGGGGGGCTAGGATTTCCCTTCTCCTCTTCAGTGCCTCCCCCCTTGGCTAGTTTAAATGCTTGTCACTGAAGCATTTAAACCTATCACCTAGGATCCCAGTTCCCCTGCAGAAGAGATGCAGGCCATCGCGCCTGTATAGGCCTGCATCCCTCCAGGTGGAGCCCCAGTCCCCAATGAAATCAAATCCCTGAGCTCTGCACCAGCTTTTCAACCAGTCATTGACTCCCATGGTGCGGAGTGCCCTAGCCTCATCCATGCCATAGACAGGTAGCACTTCCGAGAAAGTTACCATTACCTTGTGTGCTACTTGTCTAAGGCCCCTCCCCAACTCCATAAGCTCCTGTTGCACTGCTCTGATCCCATTCTCAGCCAGGTCATTTGTCCCTATGTGGATAATGACATCCAGCTCCTTCCCCCTTGCCACAGCTCCCACAATCCTGAGGATTTGTTTCCTGTCCCTCCAAGCCTTGGCGCTGGGCAGGCACCTTACTTCTCTTTCTCCTCCCTCCCCAGTTCTACACCCCCTAACAATTGAGTCCCCCACCACGAGTTGTTTCCTTCCCCTGTGGGGTCCTGGGCCACCCTCCTGTGAGTCTCCATTGTGGAAGTTCCCAGCATCCTCCTTGGTCTCCACTGCAGGTGCCTCCATAGAGGAACCGTGTACTCGCCAGAGTGGCGACTCAACTGGAGGAGGCACAACTGGAGGATGCGCCTCTTCCACCACCCTCACCCCTCCCTAGCCTACAGTGGTCCAACCACTCCTCTTTCTTGGCAACCACTGAGGTAGTGGCGGTGGCCTGGGTGGTCCCTGGGTGGGGGAGCAGGTTTTCCGAATCCTTGCCAGGTCAGCATGGAGACGAGCAACCTCCTCCCTCAGACCACACAGGTGCCTGCAAATAGCGTAGTAACGTAGTTTCCAGACTGTCTCCCGGAAGACTGCTGCTCCACAGCCAGTGCATTGCACCACTCCCCACAACCTATGCTGTCCAGAAACAATCACCTACAACTCTTACCCTCCACCCTGGAGAGTGCCTTCCTTCTTTTCAGACACCTATTTCACAAAGGCTAAGTAACAGGTCTAGTCACAACTGACTGCAAATATTTCCCAGCCACAATTCCTCCCTGGCAAATTAAAGTTAAAACTAAGAAAAGTCCACCCCAAAAAACAGAATCAATACTAGTTACTTACACAGATCCAAAAAGTAATAATTCAGTTCAGTGTAGTCTAGAAAATAACCTCCTTGATTCAAGGAAGCTGTGTCACTCTCCCTGTCTTCAATGTGAGACGGAGACGGCAACACCTCTGAGACAAAAAAACCTTTTCAGCAAAAAATAAATAAATAAAATAGGGGCAAACAGTAATTTTGCTTAGACTAATGATAAAAAGTCACAAAAATTTAAGCACCACCTGTAATAATTTCACAGAAGATATACCCTGTTAGAAACACTTTGCTACAGAGAAAAATAAATCAGTAACAGAAGATACACTTTGCAATTGAAGATGATGCAAGAACTAAATCCAGGATTTCTTTATCACAGGTAGGTTCTGTCACCCATTGTGTCAGACCGACCTCGTTGCATGTCTACAGCAGCAATTTACCTCGACTAGTGGTTGTACACCAGTCCTTCCAGTTTATTTCTGGAATGTTAAAATCACCCATTAACACAATATCCCCGAGTGCACTAGCAAGCTGTATTTCTTCCATAATACATTTAGACACCTCAACAGTGCTATTAGATGGTATATATAAACAGCGTATTATTAGGATCTATTGATTCCCCCATTAATCTGCACCCATAGGGATTCAATGTCAGTGTGAGTTTTTATGCAGTCAGAAATATTACTGGAGGTAATCTCGGCACTAACATATATCGCAACACCTCCTCCAGTTTTAGAAGTCCTGTTTTCTTCAAGGTAGTATACAACCCGCCAAATCTTTCCCCATGAACCTTTATCATTCTTTCAGTAATCATTATTATATCTGCAGGGCAAGGGACAAATGGGCCTTAAGGTCATCCATTTTATTGCCAAGACTACTGAGCCTAAAAGTAAGTATGTTTAATAGTTCCTTGCATGCTGTTCTAAGTCCTCTGCTTTTTTGGCTTCAAAATATGATGAACATCCAACCTACCCTTCCCCCCCCCTTGGGCTAGTTTAAATCATTAATAGCATTTTTGATGCTCGCAGCTAAGAGTCTGGTCCCAGTCTTATTTAAATGAAACCCATCCTTCCAACAAAGGTGATTTTTGGTTACAAAAGTTGTCTAGTTATCAACCACCCCAAAACCATTAGTTTTACATAAATATAACAACCTGGCATTCACTCTCTGAATCGTGAGATTCTTTTGATAGTGGGCCTTCAGAACTGGTACGTTAGATATAATCACCTTATGACCCTGTCCCTTAAGTTCCATTTCTAAATTTAGTAATTCATGACATCTGTATTTTTCGTGTTCTTTGCCAATGTCACTGGTACCCACATGAAGGGCTATAGTGGAGCTCAGGGGAATAGCAATTTTTCAAAGATTATCCCTAATATCAGCTACTCGGGCCCCGGGATAACATAACACCATATTCTTCTCTTTATCTGGTCCACAAATATGCGTGTCAGTAAAGCGTAATAGTGAGTCCCCTAGCACAATATTATTTATAGCCATTCTATCCTGAGCTGTGGCTAAATCAGTGCTATCAATAGTCTCTTGCACATGAGGAATAGAGGTCTTAGACACACACATGCCATCCTCTTATGTTTTTGCACATCTAACTTTATATTAGTAACTGTACCAGAGGTACTGGGGGATGGTTCGGAAGTAACATTTAACAACGGTAAGTATTTGTTTACAGTGCCGAAATGTGGGAGCTGGTTTTTCCTACTAACTGTGACTAATGGTATATCCACTGTAGTGATTCCAGGGGTATCCGCACAGATCTTTTTCATGTGTGAAATTTGTACGGACATGTCAGCATGCTGAGAATTCCCATCCTGAGCTCTTTTTCCTTTTGTTAATGCAGTAAATTTTCTTCACTTAGTGTATTAACAAAGGCCTGCATTTAGGCAATTTCAATCTGTGCTTTTAATTCACCCTTCAGTCTATTGTTTTCAGTCTGGAATTGCCCCAATCGTTCACACTTCAGACCGATAAAGTTCTGAGTATTTCTATCTCCATACGTATTTCTTGCATACATTCCACAAAGAGTGCAGCACAAAAGGTGATTTGCAGTTACCAGTACCATTAATGTTTGCTCAGTCTCACAATCTGCCATGATAAATATTGATATTATATTGCTGGTCAAGCAACTTTAACACATGCAATGTCACAAAGTTCCCAGCTCCCCTTCTATAGTTACCTACAGTGGATATGCCAGAGTATGCCAAATACCAAGTAAACTTAAGACTCCAAAGTGTTACAAGTAAAGTATATAGCCCATGTCCCACCATCAACGCCAGACATGCCAGACACACTGCACTTGTCTCAGTGCTTGTCTCCGTATGCCCCGCTCGCTTGGGGGCGAGATTTTATCAGCCTGGAAGCAGGAAGTTATGGGTCACGTGATCGCTCGCCCTTGCTGGATTAAACTTAACAAAATAATTGTTTTTGAAAGGTGATTCTATCACTCCCTAGGTCTTAAAAGACCTTTTCCAGCGAGACTATTGCACAGTTAAAAAGAACACTTGCTCCAGCAGTAACAGGACAGCTTGGGGCTGTAGTCCCTCCAAGAGCATAAACTACAACTCCCAATGCCCTCCACTGGTACTGCAGGCTCGCCTCAGTAGGTCCACTTGTAGCAAACTTAAAATAAGTAACACACTCCCTCACATGAAGGTTGTAAGTGATGTTCTAAAATATAACAGTCCCCTCTCATGCGAGGAATCTGTTTAACCATTGAAATAGGTGCACTGTCACGGGGGGGACCTGGGTCAGATCCACTAAAGAGCATTAATCAAAAATATGGGCTTAATATACCAATAGACTAATAGAGACAGACTAAGAACAGTAGTTACACCATGTTAAGATATACATTTATTCTTTGTATTTGCTGTTTAATTTGCAGCATAAGTTGTTTATGCTTGATTTAGCACGTATATATTATAATGCTGTGTTCTTTTGAATATATGCCTCAATAAAAATATGTAAAGTTGTACTTCCATCCTGCTTTCAGATTTGTTACTAGCTCTTCATGTACATCATGCAGTTTTTATATAGCTGTTTTTTAAAGGGAAACGTCTACCTACTATCCGAGAGCACAGTTACATCCACTGCTAAATCCTGCAGTTGAATTAAAAAAAAAATTATTTTCTTACTTGTGAAGTTTTTTTTTTTTCCTCGTAAAGTATAAATTCTACTGTTGTGAGCGCGGTATTTTCTTTCAAGCCGGCGCATGCGCGTTGTGCTCCTCACGGTCATGATGTTGGTTACGGAAGACTATCAAACTGACCATAGCTGTATACAGTGGAAACCACAGAGGACAGGTGCTGTCCAAGACCGGGGGTCTGACTCAACAATCAAAAAAAAATAATACAGTACCAAAGAGAGAAACAGTGACTGAAATACAGGGAGATCAGTTCGTAAATCCTTTGTTTAATAGGTATCAGGCCCTCTCTCTCTGTTGCCCAGTCAGTGAATGCCTGTAGTGAAAGGCCTGAACTGAAAAAGAAAAGGGCCAAATGAGCCGAACTGATGACTGTTGTCTGTAACGCAAAATACACCAGCCTCAACGAATGCAGAGGTCCAACAAGTCCACAATGCAGGCTGTTCAAGCACCACCCTAGTGCTAGGTTAAACACAGAAGAGCGATGCATCATAAAGGGCTGGCGGCATGCAGCATTCTCAGCGCACTCAATTACAAACTGGCTGGCAGACTCAGCAATCAGGCAAATACGTCAGAGGACCCGGCAAGAAAATAAGGGAGACGCACACACAAAGAAGCATGAGGGAGTCTACGGAAATTAATACTAGTGCTGTGACTCCATGGGTAGCAGTTCTGAAAACCGGTGGAGCGCATGACGGTCTCACTCAATTGTCCAATCTTGAGATGCCAGTATCAAGTGGTCCAAGTCCGCAAAAAGAAGGCAAAGGAGTAAGCCAGCCTGACTGAAATCTGTACTCAGTAAAGCAAAAACACAAGTGTCTCAAGACTGAACAATTGAGTGAGAGCTTCATGCGCTCTGCAGGTTTTCTGAATTGCCACCCTTGGAGTCACAGCACTAGTAATTTCCACAGACTTCCTCACATGATGGAATATGTAAGATATATGTATGCTATCGTAAATTATAAAATGAGCCATGAAAATCCTGTAACCATGTTGTTTAAAACATGTTACACTGATTATTTCCTGACAACTACACACCTGATCTACATATATATATATATTTTTACTCCACCCAGGCTCATCCACTCATCCCAACACACCTAGCCCCCGCTGTTACCACTTACCTCCAGATTCCCCAAGATCCTCTGACTCCCCTTGTATTCTAGGTTATCCCTGAAGGAGGAGGGGGGGGGGGAGCCATCTACTGCTACCAGGAAGGAAGCACCTCAGACATTGGGGGTGATGGTTGGGGGTAAGGACTGTGCGCTGGGCAGGTGGTGGCATGTGGGGGACCCAAGACAGGGCCATCATGTGGTGCTACAGCATGGGCCACTGTCCTGTTTTCTCCTTTCCTTCCGCCTCTTTGTGGCATCCTGGAAAGGATGCATGGCAGTGCGTGTTCACCCACACCACCATGTGCTCCTCCACTAACCTACCACCAGGAGCCATTCAAGGAGTGGTGCAGGCCATACTCTCACTCCCAAGGAGGAGAGTATTTGCACATATGCTGTTAACCCTCCTCTCTGGCCTCTGCTCCAATCATCCCAGGTGTGGGGTGACAACCCGGGTCATCAGTGTGCCAAGCGGGCACCTCAGACAGAATACTTTTTTTAACAAACAAAAAAAACAAAAACAGCTTATAAGTCAGATAAACACACTCCAGGGTGTGTGGTCTGAACAGAATAATGCCCTTCTCGTGTGGTTGTGGCACTTGGTTATGCCTCGTGCCTAACAACCACACGAGGTGTGGATTATTCACTTATAATCACACAACCCCTCATGTGTTATTCATTACATGTACAGCCATTTTGATCATAACTCTTTTGTAAAAGACTTTATGCTCAACAGGACTTTCCAGGTGAAACAAATTAATGAATCAAATAAATACATTAATAAATTCTAAAGGGTTATGTTAATGACTGGAAACCGTCCTTTATAACAACACATCATTGGAGATTTAATATATAGGTTGTAGCAGGCCTGGCGGCACTGAGGGTTGAGGCGCTAGTTGCCACACCTTGTGCCACACCAGTGACCCGGGTTTTTAAGTGAGCCAGGATCGGCAGTGGCTGGAAGGGGGGGAGGGAGAGGATGTTGAGCAGCTGCCGGCTGGTAGCACTCCGCCTCGCGAGGAGGGTTTCAGCTCTCTTGGAGCTTGGCCATCCCCTGGTAAAGGCCAGGGAGATGGTGCCACTCATGAGGAGCTCCGATGTTAGGTCGACAGGGAGGGCGGAAGGAACCCGGTCTGGAGCTGCGGTGCGATGTGCACCTCCATGTGCATGCGCCGCCACTTCCGGGGGTCCCGGGTAGTAGGGAGCTCACTAGAACAATGGAAAAACACCCGTTGGCTGGGGGGTAGATGTCACCTGCCCCCACCTCCAGAGCCGGATCCTGCCCACTGTGACCTGGGCTTGGCATCACCTCCGCCCATGGATGCACTGGATGAAAGCGCCGAGAAGCAGAAGGCGTACCCACTTTGGGGGGGGGGTGTATTCTGGAGGAATGGCTCCATGCAGCGTGTCGCAGGTGTGCCTAGAACCAAGGTGCAGATGGGAGGACCTCAGGCAGGAGGGGATAAAGTAGGATGACTGAAGGGACCTCAGCCAGCGTTGACCGGAGAGAAATAGAATTGAAAAAAAAAAGTTTCATCTTTTCTGGTAGCATGTACTGGCAAGAGTAACTGTGTTTGAGTGCAATAAGAAGTCTGTCAGACTTACTATGGGGGCTGTGACAACGTGTTGTTTCCACTGCTTCTCCTTTTCCAATCTCTAAGGCCCACAATACTTGACAGTGTCATTTTAGTCCTTCGGGCCTGATCCAGGAAGGCACCCCACAAGCACACAAATCTGCACCTGCAGACACCGGAGCACTTGACAGCACTCACAACAAACAACTTCCCAGGAGCTAAATATACAGTGCTGTTTGGGAGGGAGGGGTAGGGGCAGGTATGTGGAAGGTGCTATGCTGGACCACATGCATCCAACAGATGCCCAGGCCAGCTCAACAGTGGATTCCTGTCCCTGCACAAAGCAGTGGTTGAGGGGTATGGCAGTCCTTTAAGGAGTGCTGCAGCACCATCGTCAAACCTATAAAACAATCTTCTGTACTGGCCATTACTAGTATGGCCCTGAGCGATGGGAGTGGGAGGTCTGGCAGCCATTCGGTCATTAGTGAATGTTCAGTGTCCACGCATAGGGGGGACATATAAGTACTATTATACAATGGCAAGAAAAATCACACTAACCTGACTGGCTGATGACCCCTAGACACAGTGATGTTATTAGATAATAACATCACTGTATCAAGGGCAGGTACAGAGATGACCGCAGAACTGGTAATGAAATTACTCCTTCCCCAGTGAAGCCCCCGCTACGCTAATATGAATTCACAGTACCTTTCCTGTTCCAGTAAGTCAGTGTCTCCTCCACCACACCCACACAGTCTTTTTTTCCCTCCATATTCAGTAACTGTCATGGTCTGTACAACACAGCGCTGCATGTTGCAGATTTTTATTTTTCATAATCGAACGGCCTTCCTGAGGTCCAGTGAACTACACCGAATCTGCTGCTCACGCGACACAGAGAGTGAGTAAAATTCGCCACCCCACAATGCTTCCTCACAATATTCTGCTCCTCCCAGTCATAAGCACAAACCTAAAATAAAAAAAAAGTGTGGCATACAGCACCAGAAAGCCGTAGCTCCAAGCATTTAGTTCCCATTCCTTGGCTGACAGCGGCGTGCACACTGCAGCATTCCATAATACAGTTGATTAGCCACAAACCTCACTCCAATTCCCATTACCAGCAGTGCTCACCTTTTCCTGCAGTCTACTCTCAATATTCAAACTGCACTCTCGGTCACAACTCTTCGGGTCCTCACTAAATCGGGGCGAACAAAATACTGTCTCTGTCTAACAGCAGAGGAAAACAGAACAATAGGGCACAGGGGCTCAGAAAGACACAAAGCAAGTGAAAACAGGACAGTCATGTAGGGGCAGCGCCACCAGCTGGACTAAAGTATGGACTTTTTTTTCAATATGTATACCTGCCCTAACAGAAATGTTGTTAAAAAAGTATTTTAAACATACTTTTTTCACATTTTCTTCTCATTTAAAAAAAAGAGCCATTGTATAATAGCAATAAGGCACTCCAGGGTGTGTGTTATCGTGTAATAACGTCACTCCTGGGGTGGTGGAAGCACTCGGCTTCGCCTTGTGCTTCAACCCACCCCAGGAGTGACGTTGTTACACGATAACACACACCCTGTCGTGCCTTATTGCTTAATTACAAACCTTAGGGTCACGTGCCCTCCACTCCCTCTGCCAGCCCGCAGCACTGCAGAAAATCAATTGTAAATGGTGCGTATGTAAGCCCCAGCCCCTTTGCCCACCCCTGTCCTTACCACCCTTGTTGCCTCGCACATGGCTGAGGATCTGGTGCAGAGGTGGCACACATCCAGAGTTGTGGATGCGTGGAGGTCTCCACATGTGTGGAGCGCAACCTCCATTCTCCACATCCCCACGCAAACACTCTTCCACAGGTGAACTCGTTTTATGGCTCAGACCCTTAGTCTCCAATCATTTCTATCCCACCTGTTTATGAAAAGATAGTCTTAAGAAAAAAAAAACAAGATATAAATTCAAAGTGATGGAACTCTTTTTCACGTGCCTAGGATTTCAGTTTCACCATTTTTTAGCAGTAAGGAAAATGGTACTAAGACTAAAATGACACTGTGTTGTTTCCCACAGAATTATGTGACTGCGAACTCAATGCAGAGATAGCAGTGACAAAAACACAATTTAGTGTCACACTTTAATGTAAGTTGTTAAAATAAGGAATCTTTTGTTCAGTGGTGTGGAGGGTTAAGGCACTAGACACCACAGCTGCTGCAATGCTCGCAACCCACGTTTGGGAGTGAACCCAGATTGCTGGGTGTCACCTGGGGAGGTAGAGGATGAAGCATCTGGAAGATTTCTTTACTCTGTGGGGGGGGGATATATGGTGCCCAGTGCAAGCCTGGCCCCTAGCAATGTCTGGAGGCATGGCAACCAGGCGCCATTAAGCAGGGGAAAGGAACAGTGGCAGTCACTGATGTCCAGCACACAGGACCATGCACAAAGCCATCTTGGGCAGTATTGCATGCTCACTCCTCCTGCGGAGAAAACCAAGGTGGGAGCCTGCACTCTGGCCAACTAGGTGACTCCAGTCACCTGCAAGCCCCACTCCCAATAAGCACTCATCCACGCTGCTAAATCCTGGAGGAAATGTTGAGATGATGGGATTAGGGTGGCTGGCATGCAGGGGGGGCCTCCTGGACAGGGGATAAAGTAACTACAAAAATTAAGAACATTTTGTTATAGATACGCCTTAGCAGTGAAAGTAACACAAAGTACGCAGTACATTTCCTTTGTTCTTTAATACGTGGTTTAATACTTGGACTGTTGAGGTATCAGGGAACTGTGGTGTCCATAATAAACTGTCCCTTCAAAACGTGTAGTGATTAAGGGTGATTCCTGTATGATACTTGTCCAATCTTGCTCTAAACAAACGTGTAGTATTACTGTTAACTGTGTCATGCAGTAAGGAGTTCCAAATCCCCACTATTCTTTAAGAAAAATAATTTTTCCTTTTTGTGGTTTTAAAGTTTGCCGTTTGCAGTTGATCATTATGTTTGCAGTTACTTTGAGTCAAGTTTCTTATGAAATCCCATCTCCTCCATTAGACTATCTTTATGTGTATTAGACATTAATAGCAGGTCCCCCCAATCTCCCTTTTTGAGACAATCTAAATTAAATGTTTTCAATCTTTGTTCATAGTCCATGGTTGCCAGGTCACGCATGTATCTTGTTGCCTTTCGTTGGATTTTCTCAATGTACAAAACACAGTTTTGATTCATCCCTTCACCAAACTGGGTGCAAATAAGCATTAGGCCACGAAGAAGATGGCATCTAAAGGGGAATTGTAAGCGTTTGGTCGAGTGCCTACAACGGCCCAACCATGCATTAATTCTCCATTAGATGTCACCTTCGGAGTTGCTTAATGCGCTTGTAACATGGTTTTGTTATACTTAAGTATGTTACAAATACAGATATCATTATGTAAGACATAGTATACAGAGGCTGTTTTTGTTTTCTCTCAAATCTTTAGTGTACTTTTGGAAACGTGAAGACATAATTATTTACATACAGATTTTGTAGAAATTAAATTTCACATATTGAGACACGAAGGGTCACTGAAAGTAATTTTTGCTAGATTGTGTAAATTTGCACGGCTATTATTCACATACCATGCTTAGGAGGACTCCAATATGCTGCTTTGTGTTTCTTACGTATCGCACTGATTTACATACTGTCTGACTGTGTGTTCAGCTGTTATGCATCCGTTCTGTGCTATTAATTTCTTTTCCCTATTCATTGTCCTCGAATATTCTAGATCGCTGTATGCAGATATTTCTTTGACTGCCTGCTGTGTTATGCGCCGTGATAATTACAATTTACAGTGCCGTGTACCATGAAGGGCTCAAAGTGAAACGGCTTCAGGATTTTGGCATGTCGCACATCTAGCCCTTCGGTGTGCTCCAGAAATGTTCTTTGTTCTACAGTGCTGTTCTCTATGCCGCTAGTCCTGCAGGCTTGCAGGTGTGCATGGCTTATAATGTTTTCTACACAGTGCTTTTTTACTTCTGTGGATTCGGGAGGTACTACACTTTCAACACGGCATTACTGGTTGAATAATGCCGTGCTGAGATATGGCCATGTGATTTAGTTCATCCAATTATTTTTCTTGTTCAGCTACTTGTTCATTTTGCCATGTTACAATAATCAGTTAGAGACCTGATATAGGTGGCATATAGCAGCAGCAACAATATTCTTCAGAACTATATACAAAATGCCTTTTGATTGTACTGAGAAGTTAGCCTTGTTATAAATTGTTTTGCAGTGACACTTGCTCTTAAAATCTGATAGTTACACCGAGGTCCTGCTCTGAGTCTGACACCTTCAGTGATCTCCCTCACAAAGTGTATGGATAGCGTTCACTATTTTTTGCACATTTATTTATATTAAAAGACATCCCCGCGTGCTTGCCCAGTCACTCAGTGAATCCAAATCAGCCTGTAATTTTCTATAGTTAGTAATGTAGTTAATGCCGACTCAGTGGTGCTGAGGGTTGAGGCACTGGATGCCACACCTCGCACCACGCTGGCGACCCAGGTTCGGGAATGCGCCTGGGCCACCAGAAGTCGACGGGGGAGGGAGAGGATTGAGCGGCCGGAGGACTGCTCTCCTCTCTCTGGGGAGGGTTCCGGGGTGGCTTGGTGTCTGAGCGACCACCAATGGAGATCAGGGGCAGCACAGGTACGCCAGCCAGAATAGGGGGTGGGAGTGCAGCAGACGTCGGATGCATGGAACAGCCTCCCTGAGGAGGTCGTGGAGTCAAGAACAGTGGTGGACTTCAAGAATGCATGGGACAGGCATAAGGCAGTCCAAGGGGCGGGTAAGAGGAAGTAAGCTGTTGGTTAACTAGGATCTGCAGCTTATCTGTTAGGTAGGAAAATGGGCAGACTAGGTGGGCCAAGCGGTCCTTATCTGCCGTCAAATTCTATGTTTCTATGTCAGCGGGTGAACCGTGTGTGGACATCATTGCATGTCGCACTCCCGAGGGGGAAACTACAGAAATAAAACACCTGGGACCGCGAATATGATGGGGGCACCAGAAGCAGGACGCACATCCCACCACCGACCTGATATCCGATGGACTCCTGGTCAACCCGGCAACTATGGTAAGCCCTCTCTAATTTCAGTTAGGCCGCTGAGGGTAAGCAGGCCCAGCGCGAGGGTTATCCAGTGCGTTAGGGCTGCCTGGTTGTCGAGGGAGTTCCATTCGGACTGCAGGGTTCACGCAGGGAGTAGCAGTCCTCGCCACATGTGCACCTCGGAAGGATGCCCGGCCCAGGGGGAGCATAAACATAGTCTACAAAAAAAAAAAATAATAATGTACTGTAGTTAACACTGCCGTTGGAGAGATGGAAATAGACAAGTCTGTCCATACAAGTCCATCTCCAGAATCAAATTAAATAAGTGTTGTGTTTTCTACCCTGCAGTCAGATTATCAGTTCCTTTTTAAAAAAATATCTGCATTATAGCCGTTTACTATTTCATAGGATACATTGTTCCAAATATTTATCACCCTTTGTGTATAGCAAGTTTCCTAGTATTTGTTCTAAAATGTGAAATTTAAAATTTTTTTCTTGAAGCATATTTTCCCATCCTTCACCAAGTTTAGTGCAACCATTAGTTCATGATTGTCATACATGTTATAGAACAGTAATAAGGCTGCTTCGCACCCTTCTTTGCTCCAAAGTGCACAAACCCAATTCCTGCAGCCTTTCCTCATATGGGATATTTTCCAGTCCCCTTATCACTTTAGTTGCCTTGTGCTGGACTCTTTCTAATTTGATATTTTCACCAGTATTTAACCTTCCCCAGAATTGTAATCCGTAGTCTAGCATAGATACACATATTTGGAGTGGTAGGAGTAACTCCTTTGACCTATGTGTAAAATGCCTTTTTCTATGGTTTAATAGGCCTGTTGATTTTAGGCCATTTATAATATAAATCCTAAGATCCTTCTCGCATGTTATTGTTTTTAGTGCTATACCCTCCATGTAATATTGCTTTTCTCTCTTATTTTTCCCCAGGTGAACAACCATACATTTTGTACTGCTGAAATTCATTTTTCCATTTGGTTGCCCATCTGACTATGTTGTTTAGGTCAGTTTGTATTTTATTTGCCTATTCCTCAGTATTTACGATTCCACCAATTTTGGTGTCATGGCAAATGTATTACAGTTATTATGTAAACCTTCCCCTAGATCTCCAATGAACAACCCAAACAGCTCCAGTCCCAAGACTGAACCCTGGGGAACTCCATTTGTCACGATACCTTCTTTTGATTTGTTTCCCTTTATTTTAACTCTTTGTGTTCTATGCTCCAGCCAGTTACATACCCATGTGACTATTTTGTTACTAAAACGCAAGTTTTGAAATTTTCCCAGCCATTTGGTATTGGGCACTACGTCAAAAGCCTTCCTCAGGTCAAGGTAGACAATGTCAACCCACGCTGCCATTGTCTAAATCTTCGCTAATCTTTTCGTAAAACATCAGGAGGTCATGACGCATGACCTGCCTGATTTAAAACCATGTTGCAGTTTGTCAGGAATGCCAAGCCTATTATATTCATTCTCCATTAAATTGTTTATATACGTCTCCATTACCTTCCCTAGTACAGATGTAAGACTAACAGGCCTGTAATTCTGTGGTGTTTCCCTGTTACTCTTTCTAAAAATCAGTATAATGTCAACTGGCTTCCAAACTTCTAGTACTTCACCTGTATTAATTCATTGATTACAAAGGAACAGTGGTCATTTCCTGTGCTATTTATTAACCTTATGCCATCTGGCCTGATGCTTTATCTGGTTTGACTTTCCTGAGGTTAATATTATATCCCTTGTTATTGTAAGGCATTGTTCAGTGTTCCCTGATTTGCATGCAAGGTTTTCCTTTTCTAGCTGGTATCCCGAGCAAAAATATTTATTCAATTCTTCTGCCATCTCTCCGTCATCTGTGATTAGTTTACCTTCTATTTAAATCAGACCAATGCCTTCATCTGTCTTTCTTGGGAGTTAATATAACCATAGAAAGCTTTAATATTTTGCTTATTGTTTGACAGTTTGACTTCATTCCTGTATTTTGCTCTGATTTCTTTCTTTATCTTTTTAGTTATAGTTCTGAGTTGGTTTAATTTCCTGGGACATGGGTGTAGTTTATTATATATTCTTTTTTTTTTCTTTTTAATCAGGTTGTCAAGTTTATCAGAATACCAAGCTGGTCATTTGCCCTTTTTGTTATATGTCTTCCTACTAAGAACATACAGGTTGTTCTGTTAATTTCAGCTGTAACAATTTCCAGCACTGGTCTGTGTTTTTCCAATAAACTCATTCTCCCATTTCTAGTTTTTTTATATGGTTTTTAGCTGCTGAGTAATTTGCTTTATTGTAATTATAAACAATAGTTTTACCTTTGTTGCTTAATATTGTTGTTTGAAACATAGCTCTGTCACAGCATGATCACTATTTCACAGTGGCTCCCTGACTAAATACTTAATATTATCGGATAGATCTGTTAGTACCAAATCTGGCACGTTGCTCCCTCTCACTGGTTCTAATACAAGATGCAGAAGTTCCTTTTCTGTTATTATGTCTAAACAGGTATTTGCCTTCCCCCTATGTATTCCATGGTTTCCCAGTTGTCTGGTCTGTTAAAGTCACCCAAATTTAATATCTGTCCTTTGGAAGCATAATAATTATTTCTTAGTTATAAAATTGAAAAAATTTGCAGATACATACAGACTGCAGATTGAATGATTGCGTACCGAATTGCAATTCATTTAGGAGCGAAATTTGCTTTCTAAATGAATTCTGCAGATTTCAGAATTCATGAGTGCATTTCTAAATTGCAGCAGTCTGCAGCCTGCAAAATTTTTTTAAATTTATTTATAACTAGGATTACAAGTACAAGAACTGCGCGAATTTCATTGCAAAGTGTGAAATTTTGCGCTTCACCCACGAATCTCACTCTTCGCAGTGGAAATTCACAAATTTCACCACAATATTCGTGCAATTTGCATGTGTGCAAATTTCAGCGGTTGACCAAAACTCGGCAAATTCCACAAAGCATGAATTTTTGGCACTTCATGCAAAATTCACAAAGTTTTACTTTGCAACGTCTCTACTCCTCATTACTACCATTTGGAGGTATGTAACAGCTTCCAGTAGCTAATCTATTAGGCTTCAAGTTTTCAATAGTAATCCATTGACTCTGTTTTATTATTTGATGAGGTAATTTTGTAATAATTAGAATACTTTTTATTAATTTATTGCAGATACAGATTACATAACCTTTGAGCTACAGAGCTCATTTACAAAGGTTCCACATCAAAAATCAAGGTGCAGAGACATTTTACAGTTACACAAACATAGTAGTTCCTTAGTGAATCAAAGAAAGTTGTACAGACAGTTGTGGGCAGTACATAGGATAAAGCGGTTCAGGTACAGTAGGACACAAAAGTGTAAGTAAGCAGCTAACATGGCATTGTCATGTTTTACTTAAGTGCTATAGATTGGAAGAGAAACTTAGGCAAGGTATTGGAGGTTGGAGGGAGGATGTGCTGCCTGTCTGAGAGGGGTAGGTTGGGTATAGCAGTCACATCCACCAGACTGGGATAGGTGGTTCTGGAGTGCCACTTTGAAACAGGCAATTTTACTGAATTTTATGAAGGGTGTCAGAGAGTTCATTTAACCATTTAGGACCCCTACAAGCTAGGGACCTTTGTACTAGGGTGGTGTGTCTAAAGGGGACCTGGAGGGCATTCCTAGTTCTACTTCTGGTACATTCAGTGGTTTTAGTCAGTTGGAAAAGCTTCTTCAGGGGGGCAGGGGTTAGGTTTATTTCAGCTTTTTTTTGCCAGCAGACGTATTTGATACCTCATCCTGCTGAGTGGGGGGGGGGCAGCCAGATTGAGAGTACAGAGTACATGTATGTGTTAGTTTGTCTGTTTCGAGGGCGAGCCTGCAAGCCTTGTTGAGTAGCAGCTTAATCCTTTTTAGATCTGTGTCTGTTGCAGCACTGTAAATAACTAGCCCAAAGTCAATTGAGGACAGTAATGAACTACTGATGGTTAGCCGCAAGGCACTGTGTGTCAAAGTTCCTGTGCCTATAAAGTAAACCTAGCTTAACATTGTCTGATTTGATTTGACAACATGGTCTATGTGAGACGTAAAGAAGAGGGCTTCATCTAGGCACACTCCAAGATACTTAAATAAGCTTACTTGTTCACGTTGCACGCTGTCAGGACTGTGTATTGACAGTGGGCTTGCCCTTTTTTCATGTGGGGTGTAGAGAACAGCATGTTTTTGGTTTTTTTATAGTTTAGCAGTAGCTTATTTTGTTGGAACCAGTGTTCTAACATTTGGAAGCTATCTTGGAGTTCCTTATTCAGTGGGCTCAGTTGTTTGCTCCTAGTAAAGATTACCGCATCGTTGGCTGACAGTAGCATGTTAGTAGGACAAGCCTATGGCAGGGAGTTTATAAATAAGCTAAATAGCAAGTGGCCAGGATTGACCCTTGAGGGACTCCGAGGGAAACCGTTCTTGGGTCAGACATTGCCCCATTTATTTTTACACATTGAGTTCTTTGTCAGAGGTAGCTTTGAAACCATGTCACTGTTTCTGGGGACAACCCCAGGGCCAATAGTTTGGTTATGAGAATTTGATGGTTAACAGTGTCAAAAGCCTTAGTGAGGTCTATGAAGATAGACCCCACTAAGTTACCTTTGTCCAGGGCCTCATATAAATAGCTGGTAAACTCTATGAGTGCAGACGTGTGTACTTTCCTGAAACTGTGTTGTTTCTGACACTGTATGTTATATTTGTTAAGGCAGTCCATTAATTGGTCCGAAACAATGTGCTCCAATGCTTTGGAGAGTGGGAGCAATATTGAAATGGGTCAATAAGTTGAGTAATTTAGTCCTATCATTACTTTAATGAACTGGGATGACTAATGAAATCTTCCATTTGTTTGGAAATTTAGCTGTCCAGAGTGACAAGTTAAAGATCTTTGCTATAGGATCGGCAATCTCATCTAGGGTGAGGGCTAGGATTTTTAAGTCAGTAGTATCCCTTCCACCCCTAGTTTTGCCAAAGACCCTCTTTACATATTTCTTAACCTCTGACACTGTGACTTGCCTGAAATAGAACTGAGGTGAGTTGGGATTAAGCTGAGTAGAGCCGGCATATTTCAGCTCAGCTTCAGACTCTTGGGTGGTTAGATATTCAGGTGGCAGAACATAGCTCAGCACAGTGAGAGCCACATTAAAAATTTAAAAAAATGTCTGCTGTCATTTTAGAGCACTGGGTTGTGGTATTTCCAGATATGATCATATCAGGGGGTGCTTTGGCTTCTTTACTGATTAGGGTTTTTAGGTTAACCCAGAACAGTTTGCCATTGCCCCAGGATTTTTCTAGTTGTTCCTTAAAATGAGTAGCTTTAGCCAATCTAATCTCTTTAGTGCATTTGTTTCTCACTGTTGTGTATTTTAGGAAGTTGCAGGCTTCTCCAGAAGCTTTTGCCCTGTGCCAGAGGTTTTCTCTAGCTTTCATAAGCTCGAAGAGTGGGGCCAGTGAACCAACTGTTGTTTGTTCCCTTATATTTAAGGATTTTGAATGGGGCAAAAATGCTGCATGCGTTGGTGAAGGTTATTAAAAAATTCCAGGGCCTGGTCAACATCCTCTACAGTATCTAGTGGTGACCAATCAATCTGCCTGGGGTAGTGCTTGGAAAGACTCTAGGAGTCCCTTTTTCACAGTTCCATCTTTCACTAACTGTGGAGGTTGTTTCTTAGTCTTGCTGGACTAGATGTACATGACGGGGGAGTGGTCACTAAGCATGTCAGGGAGGACAGAGACATCAGTGATCCACTCTGGGTGGCTGGATAAAACCCAGTCAATATGTGAGCTAGTACCTGTCCGGTAATTAAATCTTGTAGCCTGTGTCACCATTTGAGTAACATAAAGACTGGAAATCAAGTCTTTCTGATGATTTGCGTACTGTGCTAGCCAGTTAACACTAAAGTCTCCAACCACAACTTTTTCCCAGTCTCAGCTGATTTGCTTAAAGTGTTCAGTGAAAATGTCTAAACCAACTGCTTCCTTGCCAGTTACTTAAGTAGAGTGTCGCACCTCCTCCCGTCTTTCTATTTTTTCCTTGTGAATGAGACTGTACCCAGTAATGGGTTTATCCCAGGGATCTTCAGGGTCCCATTGTGTATCCGATACAGTAGCGATGTCCAGGTTTTCTTCTGATATCAGTAATTTTAGGTTGTCAAATTTGTTCACCAAACTCCTTGTGTTCACTGTTGTGAGTTTCAGATTTTTAATATGTTTTCTGTGGTGCTTACTTTGTACCTATCGGCTACAGAAGTGCCCCCTTCGTCTCGATTTAGTGGTTTAAATTTCTTTCAGGGCGGTTAATAAACCTGACACTTGGGATGTTAGCTTCTTTGGTAGTTTAAATGCAAACCATCCCTAGCATAGTATGTTTTGTCATTTAGGAATAACATAGCATGTTTTGTTATTTAGGAATAACATGTTTTTTTTATTTAAGAATAATGTAGTATGTGTTGTTATTTAAGAATAACATAGTATGTTTTGTTATTTAGGAATAACGAAGTATGTTTTGTTATTTAGGAATAGCATAGTATGTTTTGTTATCTAGAAATAAGTCCCAATGTTTCAGGAGTGTGTAATTCTCTTTGAATGTCTTCTGGTGTTTCGATTTTGTCCCCAGTCTTTGTGTCATCCACTAACTGTGCACATTTATATGATGTGCCCATCCCTAGGTCCAAAATAAGCCAACTAGACAGTGCTGGTCCTAAAACCGAGCCTACGGCACACCACTAACCATTCTGCACTCTGTGGATTTATAACCGTTTATTCCTACTGTGCATGGTTTACTAACCAGTTGTTAATGCACTGGACAGAAAAACAGATCTATGTTAAGAAATTTTAATATGTACCAGATCAAACACTTTTTTTAATCTAAGAAAATTACATCTGTTGGAACACAACTGTCAATTGATTTGCTAACTGGCTCATAAAAGCAGATGAGGTTTACCGTACAAGAGCATCCTATTTTGAAACCATGTTGTGTATGATCTGATCAATTTCCAGGAGTTTTTTTTGCCATTTTTTCCATGATTTTACCTAGTATGCATGTTCTACTGATTGGTCTATAGTTTGAAATGTCTGAGGTGTTACCTTTTTTATGAATCAGAACCACCTCCACTAGCTTGCAGTCAAGGGGGCATTTCCTGTATTTAAAGATCTGTTGAAAATGTAAGTTAGGGGCTTACAGATTTCAATTTATGTCTTCCTTAAAGATCAAATGCACATATTTCATGAAAAGCAAGAATTCACTTGAATTCATGCCCCTGTGTCACGATTAGTGGTTCCTGAAAATATCATGCTGTTTGGTTTTGTGATTTTCTTTAAATCAGCATCCATTAATGTGCTCTGCAGTAACTGAAAACAGTGAAGAAACAGTGAAGATGTTTCTGTCCCTATCAGTGAGCAATGACATTCTTGTCTAGCCTGCTGCTTCAGCAATTAAGTCTCTGATTGACTGAAGAAGCTGTTGCTGTTTCCAGTCAGAGCAGTCTGTAGAACTAATTGTTTTCACTCAAAGTTTGTTACTAAGTCATCTGGTTTGTGCTTTGATAGATTAGCTTAAAATCATTATGTTGTCATAAACAGTTGATCAGTTGGGTTTCAGTGCTGAACTGAAGTGGTATGAAGAAAAAAATTACTCACCATAGTAATGTTATTTCTTCCCAGTGATACTCAGGTATTCAGAACTCAATGCAGTGACCCTTTAAGACAGAACTGCCCGGACAGAATCTGGAATATATGCACATGCTATTTTTCAAATGCTGCCTTCAACTAACTGCCTTAGTTATAAACCTCTCAGTTTTCACTCTCCGCCTGTCAAGACCAAGAATTCCAATTCTCCCACCCTGACCACCGGGGGTGGTGCAAGTGGCAGCCTGTGATAAGGCAAAGGCACCCCTAGCATCCCACCCTCCAGGCAAGGACTCTAGAAAGATTGATAGCATGGCCAAGAAAGGATACTTATCAGCTTCCTTGGCCATCAGACAGGCTAATTTCCAAGCCTATGCTGCTCAATATCAAGTCTCTTTGGCAGACTGTTCTTGCTATGGCAGACAAAGCCCTGGCTCCCCTTTCAGCTGATCTAGCTGAAACAGCCAGGTTTGGTTTGGAAGTAGCCAAGTATCAATTTTAAATGGCAGCTGATTCTAATGACACTGCTGCCAGGTGGATGGCAAACACTGTGGCATAAAGATTTGCTTGGCTGAGAGCCACAAACCTTACACAGGATACACAAACCATGGCTTTGGGTTTCCCACTAGAGGAAAATTCCCTCTTTAGAGAAAAGACAGAGGCTGACATGAAAAAGGTGGATAATCCATAACGGGGGGTCGAGGGAAGTACCAGGTAACTATAGACCCATCAGTTTGACCTCGGTAGTGGGAAAAGTAATGCACAGTATACTGAAAGAACAATTGGGGGTGTTCCTGGAGGAGGATGAGGATGAGGAGGAGGAGGAGGAGAAGGGATGGCTGGATAGTAGACAACATGGGTTTGTGCCAGGTAGATTGTGTCAAACCAACCTTGTGGAGTTCTATGAATGGGTAACATCAGAACTGGACGGAGGAAGCCTGTGGATGTAATATTCTTGGACTTCAGCAAGGCGTTTGACTCGGTTCCCCACAATGGGCTGGTGGAGAAACTGACAGGGTGGGGAGTGAGCCCTTTGATGGTCAGATGGATAGGAAACTGGCTAGCTGGACGCACAGAGAGAGTGGTGATCGGTGGGGAGCTCTTGAACCCTACAGAGGTCGGTAGTGGGGTTCTGCAGGGCTCGGCCCTGGGGCTGATCCTGTTTAATGCATACACATCTGACATCAGGGGGGTATAGGGTGTGAGATGAGTCTCTTCGCTGACTATTCCAAGGTGGGAGCAGTAGTTGAGGGGGAAGAGGGGAGGTTGGCCCTGCAAGGGGACCTGGACACCCTGGAAAGTTGGGCTCTCACATGGAAGTTAAATTTCAATACAACCAAGTGCAAGGTGTTACATCTTGGGTGAGGAAACCCCAAACACAGGTACACCCTGGGAGGGGTGGTGCTGGAGGTCTCATCTGGGGAAAAGACCTAGGGGTCATGGTCTATGTGTATGAATAACTCTGAGCAGTGCAGGAAAGCGGGTAGAATAGCAAACAGGATGTTGGGATGCATTGTAAGAGGGATCACCTCCAGGAGCAAGGAAGTGATTCTGCCACTGTACAATGGTCTGGTGAGGCCACACCTCGAGTACTGTGTACAGTACTGGAGACCGCACTTGAAGAGGGACATATAGCTCCTGAAGAAGGTACAGAGCAGGGCTACCAGGATGATTCAAGGACTGGGGGAGTTGACGTACGAGGACAGACTTGAGGAACTCAGCCTGTATACATTGGAGGAGAGGAGAGACAGGGGACATGATCGAGGTCTTCAAGTACCTCAAGGGGATAAATAGGGTTAACACAGAGGGAATCCAGACTAAAGGAGGAAGGTATCACCAGAGGGCATGGTTTGAAGCTGGAAGGAGGAAGGATGGGGGGAGAAGAGGAGGAGGTTTTTCACAGAGAGGGTGGTGGATCCTTGGAATGTGCTGCCTGGCGAGCTGGTCCAGATTGCCACTGTGGAGGGCTTCAAGAGAGGGTGGAACAGATACAGAAAGGGGTATCAGTACACAAGGGAGGGGGTGGCGTCAGTTCCCAACAGGGGATCTGAAGTTCGAGCAGACTCGATAGACCAGAAGGCCTAATCTACTGGCAATTAGTATGTTAGTAATGCAAAGCCATCTACAGAAGCATTTATGCCAAAGAAAAAGCTTCCTCATCCACCAGACCTTACAGACAGGGAGGCAGTGGTAAATCATTCCAGAGCAGGCTCTTTTTCCAGGCAGTGGCAACACCTCAGTATCAGCAGTACCCACAGTAGGGGTACTTTAGGGGCAGGGGCAGAAGGGGCTCCAGACGAGGCTCCTAATGCCAGGCCCAGCCTCAAGCAAAACAGGAACCCTGATGTATCTGTACAGGCTGCCTCCCCACCCCCTGTAGTAGGCAGACTGGATCACTACTTTCAGGCTTAGCAGGAAATCACCACAGACAAGTGGGTCCTGGAAGCAGTGAGCCTGGGATTGTCTCTAAGCTTCAAATCCCTTCCACCTTTAAGAACCCGAGTTTTCAAGTCATCTACATATGCAGAAAGAAAACTCCTGGAATCAGAGGTTCAAAGCCTGCTACTGTCACGAGCAGTGGAACTAGTGCCAGTGCATCTAAAGGGAAAGGGATTTTACTCAAGATACTTCCTTGCCACAAAGAAAAATGAGGAGTGGTGGCCCATCTTAAACCTAAGGGTCTTAAACAGATATTTAAAGAGCTAGTGTACGGCTTTGGATTAATAGTAATTTTCAGATGCAGTCAGATATCACTTCTTGCATTGCAAGTATTTTTTCTTTTCTGTTTGTTAATTATAAGATTTTCCACCTGGCAGTACTGGGGTGATGTGTTGAGCAGCTCTCTGTCTGGAGGAAAAAAAAAAGTCAGTACTGTTCCTCTCACTGCATCGTCAGAAATGAGACCAAACACCTTGAGGCACCACAATCCTTGCAGCCTGAGCAGTGACTCTCACAAGCTACCAATCAAAATGCAGGAAATTGTGACATCACCAGTAACCAGGGAGAGCCAGTCCCTTCTACTTCATGTGAAAGGGAAACCTGGCAGTGAGAAATGGTTCTCATTGGTCACTAGTGATGTCATAGTCAGTGTGGTCTTAGTATTGATGTAGTGGGAGGAACAGAACTGACTTTTTCCCCCTCCAGATAGAGTGCTGTTCCACACATCACCCCAGTATTTCCAGGTGGAAAATCTTCTAATTAGAAAACAAAAAAGAAAAAATACTTTCGATATAAAAAATTATAGCTGACTACACCTGAAAGATACAATTAATTGCTGGTAGTTTCCAGGCAGTACACTAGCTCTTTAACAATGCCAAAGTTCAAAATGGTAACTCTGGAACTGATTCTGTCAATGCTCCAAAAAGAAGACTGGTTGGCTTCACTGGACCTAAAAGATGCCTATTTCCACATCCCCATAAGGGAGTCTCACAGAAAATACCTCCGGTTCAAACTTCCTTCAGGTCATTATCAGTTCTCAACCCTGCCATTCGGTCTCACTTCAGCACCAAGGGTGTTCACAAAGTGCTTGGCAGTGGTCGTGGCACACTTTCAAAGACAAGGGATCACAGTCTTCCCGTACCTAGACGACCAGCTGGTGGTGGAGAAAGCACCCCAGCAAGTGAGGGAGCATGCGCATCTCACCCAGGGGCTCCTGGAGTCTCTAGATTTCCTGATAAATCTAAGAGTGTCAGTCCTTCTGCCTGCTCAGGAACTGCAGTTCATAGGAGCCAAGCTAAATACCCTGCAGGGCAGGGCCTACCTGCCTCTGAACAAGGCAAGGAGTATCCTTCAGGTAGCCGGTTCATTCAGCCTGAACAAACCAAAAACTGCAAGACAGTTTCTTCAGCTACTGGGCCACATGGCAGCTGCCACAAGCACAGTACTGGGATCCAGATTCCAGATGAGGGACATTCAGTTTCACCTCAGGGCACACTAGTGTCAGAGAAAGTATCCTCTCTCAAAGCTGTAACAAAAACATTGTTACAGGTCCTCCAGTGGTGGAAAGAGGAAAACAACCTAAGGGAAGGGGTTCCCTTTCAACAGGAGTCCCCTTCAGTTGTTCTCAAAACAGACGCATCACTACTGGGGTGGGGTGCCCATCTGGGAGATCACAACACCTAAGGCACATGGTCAAGTGCAGAGTCACTTCTGCACATAAATCTGCTGGAACTCAGAGCGGTATTGCTGGCACTAAAGGCCTTCTCACCACTGCTGTAGGGAAAGGTGGTATAGATCAGAACAGACAATACCACCACAAAGGGAGGGACAAGGTCAAAGCCTCTCTATACAGAAACCATGACAATATGGAGTCTAGCATACTCCTTGGGAGCCTCTCTACATGTCATTTATCTGCCTGGCGAGGACAGCACTTTGGCAGATGCCCTGAGCTGGATCAAGCAGGCCCATCATGAATGGACCTTGAACAGTCAGGTGGTGAAAGTACTTTTCAGGAGGTGGGGTACTCCATAGGTAGACTTGTTCACATCCCACTAGAACCACCACCTGCCACAATATTGTTGCAGACCCCCAGTTCAGGGGTCAATTCACCTGGATGCTCTGGCACTGAACTAGTCAGGGAGGCACCTGTATGCTTTCCCTCCCTTCCCTCTGGTATACAGAGTACTACTCAAGCTCAGATCCCACTCAGCATCCATGATCTTGATAGCACCAGATTGGCCCAGGCAGCCATGCTGCTCTCCATGTCTGTGGCCGAGCCAATACACCTTCCCAGGAGGCACAACTTGCTATCCTCCAATCAAGGGAAGCTCTTATATCTGAACCACAGGCCCTCAAGCTCAAGGCTTGGCTCTTGAGGATCCAGAATATGCATGCCTAAATTTTTCTGAAAGTGTCCTGTTTATTTTGAGGGGTTACAGGAAGCCCTCTACTAAGAAAACCTATGCTGCAAAATGGAAAAGGTTTTCTATTTTGTGTTCCACACAAGATGTGGTGCCAACACAGGCTGGGTTCCTAGCTACACTGGATTATCTTTCCTATTTGCATTCACTGGGTCTACAGCCCAGTACCCTGAAGGTCCACCTGGCTGCAGCATCTGCTTACACTTCAGCCGGGCAAAGGGTTTTTGTTCCCTCAGATCCTATCTTCAAGAGGCTTGCCCATGTGCACCCCCCTCATAGGGAACCAGTGCTGGCATGGGATCTCAATGTATGTATAGCCAAGCTCATGGG
This sequence comes from Neoceratodus forsteri, assembly GCA_016271365.2. Classification (NCBI taxonomy): domain Eukaryota; kingdom Metazoa; phylum Chordata; order Ceratodontiformes; family Ceratodontidae; genus Neoceratodus; species Neoceratodus forsteri. Next base: position 359,856,349 of record CM028137.1, read on the forward strand.
GGCCCCTTTTGAGCCTATGTCCTCAGCTCATCTAAAGTATGTCACATGGAAAACAGTTTTCCTAGTGGCAATGACTCCTGCCAAAAGGATCAGCGAGCTCCAGGCTCTCTAGATTGAACAGGACTATATTTCCTTCCACAAGGACAAAGTGGTCCTGAGAATGAACAGGATATTTCTCCTTAAAGTGGTTTCTGATTTCTATTTGAACTAAACCATTACCCTACCTGTCTTTTTCACTGAGCACTCTAGTTCTAGTGAAAGGGGACTCCACAGTCAGGATGTCAAGAGAGCTATTAGCTACTACATGACAGCCACTAAGGACCACAGGCAGGACAGAAAACAACTGTTCCTGACTTACTGGGATGTGGGAAAGGGTAACCCAGCATCTAAATGGTCAGTTTCTCGCTGGATAGTACAGTCTATCCAGTTTTGTTACACTAAGGTGGGAAGAGAACCCCCAGCAGGATTGAGGGCCCATTTGACAAGGGGCACAGCTGCAACCACAGCAGCTGAAAGAGCTGTTCTATTAGTGGACATTTGTAAAGCAGCTACCTGGAAAACTGTACACATCTTTACAAAGCATTACAGTCTGGATATTCAGTCCAGGGGTGATGCCAGGTTTGGCACAGCAGTCCTGCAGAGTCTGTTTCCTAAGAAAGTTCTGTGCCCACCTCCAGAAGTACTGCTTCTTAGTCTGCATAGAGTTATGAATACCTGAGTATTACTGGGGTTAGAAGAAAAAGTTACTCACCATAGTAATGCTGTTTCTTCCCAGTGAAACTCAGATATTCAGAACTCCCCACCCTGACTCCCCTTCTAGAACCAGTAGCCTCTGCACTCCTGAGAACACTGTGTGTCCTGTAGTATAGGTGCCACAATCTGGCACTATGGTTTTCTATCTGTGTTCACAATTGTTGTTTTTCCCCCCTTTCAGGTGATTCTGGCATTCAGGAGTTATGTTATATGTTATGACCTCCACTTGAAGGTCCCCTTTCTGGGGCATTTAGGGTGTTGTTGCCATTATTCTATTTCTATTATTATTATCATTAATCTATATATGTTTAGTCCTTTGAGGCCTGTCTTTCCAGGATTCTAGGAAATCTGAGAGGTTTAGAACTAAGGCAGTTAGTTGAAGGCAGAATTTGAAAAATAGCACACACGAAGATTCTATCATTTGCATATGTTCCAGTTCTCTCCGGGCAGTTCTGTCTTAAAGGGTCACTGCATAGAGTTCTGAATATCTGAGCATCACTGGGAAGAAATAACATTGCTATAATGAGTCATTTTTTCTTCATACCACTTCAAGTTCAGCACTGAACCCCAAATGATCAATTTTTATGAGAACAGAATGATAGATTTTAAGCTAATCTATATAAACACAAACCAGGTGACTTAGTAACAAACTTTGAGTAAAAACAATAAGCTCTACAGACTGCTCTGACTGGGAACAGCAACAGCTTCTTCAGTCAATCAGAGACTTAATTGCTGAAGCAGCAGGCTAAACAAGAATGATGTCATCGCTCATTGATAGGGACAGAATAATCTTCACTATTTCTTCACTGTTTTCAGTTACTGCAGAACACATTAACATATACTGATTTAAAGAAAACCACAAAGCCAAACAGCATGATATTTTCAGGAAACACTAATCATATACACAGGGGTGTGAATTCAAGGGAATTCAAGCTTCATATGAAATATGTGCATTTGATCTTTAAGAACTTTTGGAGTGATTCCACCTGGCCCTGCTGCCTTACTGCTATTTATGTCATCAAACTCCTTAAGAACATCTTCCTCCTTAATTAGCTTGTTCTCACCCTTGATCGTGTCTACAAAACTGAGGTTGCTTCTTTTATGAAATACCGAACAGAATAATGATTATGTTGTTTTTGCCATGATTTGTTCATTTGATTCCTTCGTATTGTTTATGAACAGTGGTCTAGTGTTATTGCAGTTTCTTTTCCTTGAGTTTATGTATGCACAGAAGGCCTTCAAATTATTTTTCTCCACAATATTTTTGTTTCCAGTTTTCTTTTTGCTTTTATAATAGTTTTCATACATGTTTTTTCCACCCTCGTGTAATTTATTTTGTTGTTATCTGCTGGGTTATTTTTCCAGATATTACATGGTCCTTTCTTTCTAGAAACTAAACGTTGTATTTTTGAAGTTAGTCATTTAGGTTGTTCACCTTTTTTGTTGTATACTGAGATTTTAGGGATACACTTATGTTGTAGGTTTAACTGTTTATTTTCTAGTATTGTCCAGCAATTATTTGTCTCACTGTCTTTCATTTCCTTGTTCCAACTCCAGTCAGACAAGTCTTCAGAAATACAGAATGTATGTAACCTCCCCTGGAGAAGTTAACAATTTCAGTTTTTCCTTTTGCTACATGCTCATTTTAAAGCAGCAGTATTTTTTAGTCAGAAAAAATGTCATCATACAGCTTTTAGTAAAAACGTATTTTTAACATCCGTAGACTCAAGTTCAGTTTATTTTTAGCTTTCTCAGATATTGTTTAAACAGCTTTTGCAGCTAATTTTGTAACAGACGGCCTTTGCTGTTACCGCTGCAAAACTATGGAACAGTATACCAGCCTACATACAGTATGTCAATAAGTTACCCACACGTTTCAGCACCAATACCAGTCTTACCTGCTTCAACATACAGTATGTTCTTGTTCCTTACCCCTACCTATAATACTACAGTACTACCTCTCCTGCCTACATCTGTCTGCTCATCGCACTTAGTTACTCTGTTGTCTGCACTTTAATGTTTCCATCAGTTTACCCCCCTCTGCACTCCCCTGCTTCTAGGCATGCGCCTTATTGCATTTTCTTTTCCTGTCTCTCTCTGTTTACAGTTTTAGCCATAATCACAGTTCAATGAATGGAATTATACTGTATTTGTACTCCAATAAATTCCCCATATCAACATTTGTATTGTACACATTAATGTATCCCTGTGGTGCTTATGTTAATGCTTTGCGTGATCCCCGTCTGCATGCATTGTAAAGGTCCACTGGTTGTATACTCTTGGGTCATGCCTGAAAATAGGCAAATGTATGCCTAGTGCACCTTACCCAGTAAACAAAAACTAAATAAATAAATAATCACCATGTAATTAAAGATGGCTGCCACTCACAATTTTAAAACATTTCTTCCACTGAGAATACCTGTGGAAGGTACATGCTAGATTCATAATGTGGCTGTATTAGGATGGTGTTACAACATGTTTCTAATCATAAACAGCACAACACTGCACCAAGATATTTAATTTTTTATGGTGAGCATGGCACAGGACTGGGAAATTTTAATAACTTCAAAATCCCTTCTCTTGATTCAGGAATGAAAGAAAATGCAAAGAGAAGTGGATATCTTGATATTTTTGCCAGACAAACAGTATTGCTGAAAAAAATTATATGGTGGCTAACAAATACTGCTGCGTTAATGACAATTTGATTTATCTGGTTGAAAATTTGTTAAGACTAGGGGCAGGATTTTCCAACACTTGTGAATGCCACATGCACTGGGTGTGCCATATATATGGCAAATGGCGCTTGCAGCATTGACTTGCCAGCAATTGTGATTTTCTATCCCATGTGGCAATTGACGCAAGCTAGGCCAACTTTTTGTGCTCTAGTTTGCAGCAATCCTGATGACCTTTTTCACGGAGCTTGTGCCAGATATTTGGTGCAAGCTGCCGGGAATAGTGGAAACCGTTGCAACTGTACCCGAAATTATAAAATCAGGTGCAGTTGCAGTGAATGGGTTTGGCACACCACCAGAACCTAAATGCCATGGTGCAGGGCTTGCCTTTGAAAATCCTGCCCATGGTCTAGAATGTTAAACCCTCTAGTCAGTTTTTCTAAATGTTTCTAAAGGACAGCAATCCTGTACCATGTTCAGGAACGCCTTGCTTTGGACACTTTCTGCTGCTAGCCTTTCTCACTCAATACTTGGAAAGTTGAAATCTCTAACCACCACAGAATCATCCTTTTCACAGTATGTTTTTATCTCGTCCATATATTCTTGGAAAACTGTTTGTACTACTCGGTTGAATGTAACAATTTCCATCAAATACATTTCAGGTTAGCAGTTTTAATCTAATCTGGACTGATTCAACTGAACATAAGCTGTGAATGTCCTGCTCCTCAGAATTTAGGACATGATTCATGTATATAGCTACTCCTCCTCTTTTTATGAGCTCTTTCTTTATATTCAGCCCTGTAACCAACAACGGTTCTATCCCAAGTATCTCCAGGTGTCCACCATGTTTCTGAAAGGGCTTCAGTATCTGGTTTCTTAGAAAGCACCAGACTGATTTATTTAATGCTTAGTTTGCATCAGTGTAAATAACTTCGCTGAACATGAAGCTCAGTAAATACCTCACAGGGTAAATAAGGTACAGGAGGGGAGTATTGTTCAGAAAAAGGTGCTCAAGAACAAGGGGATATACTATGAAGTTGGAGGGTGGTAGATTCAGGAGCAATGTGAGGAAGTACTTCTTCACAGACAGAGTGGTGGATTCCTGGAACTGCCTTCCAGCAGAGGTGGTGGGGGTGAAAACAATGGTGGGGTTCAAGACTGCATAGGATGATCACAACGGAATCTTAGGGGGGAGGGAGAATGGGTGAGAGAACAAGTATGATCTGCTGTGATACTGTAGGTAGGGAAAATGGGCAGACTCAGTGGGTCAAGTAGTCCTAATCTGCAAGCAAATTCTAAGTTTCAGTGTAACCCAGTGATCCTGATCCATGACCCTCAACCTCCCTCCCCCAGCACTTTATGAAAAGGAAGTTTAACCTACACAGAAGGGGTACTCACAACAATTGCTTTTCCCCCAAAACATTCAAAGCTGCATACACAGAGAGACAGCTGCCTACCTGCCCTTGAAGAATGCAATGTAGACAGGAGATGAGTAGAAGTTCACAAATTGAAACACAAAGACTTTAAAAATGAAGGCGTCTTCATACTTGGTCTGAGTTCTGTGCATCTCTGGAAGGTAAGGAGAATGTTTGGGGTCAGTGAGTTCACTGCATGGCAAAGCCCTTATTGGATCATATTCTTTATGGGGGGGTGGGGGTGGCAGGAAGGCAGTGGCCTAGTGAGTGCAGAGCACTGAAGTGTGAAACAGGAGAGCTAAGATTCAAATCCCACCACTGCCATTTTCATCATGTGATCTTGAGCAGTCCCTTGACCCCGCCATACTTCAGACTCTCCCAACTGCCAAACAGCTGGACCCTACAGAAAACAAGATGCTGCATCTCAGTTGAGCTATCCTGGGCAAATAAATGCTACTGAAGAAAACTGCTTCCAAATCTTGTGATGTCATCCAAACCCCTAAATAATTAGGCCAACTGGGTTGTCAAGAAACAGTGTGATCTAATGTCATGAGTATAGGCGTGGGAACTAGAAATTCCAGGTTCGGATCCCACAGCAGTCACTTACTGCATGACCCACAGCAAGGCATTTCACCTCTTAGTGCTTCAGTCCACCCAACAATTAAAGTGGGTAAACAGCAGGACCCTTGGAAATAAGATGAGATACTCCATCTCCGCTGGACTATCTTGGGGAAATGCACTGTGGAAAAAAAAATATGGACCATCTGAAATACCAGTGTCAGCGGGTACACATCAGCCTCCACCCCGCCCCATGAGTAAAAGTCAGCAGGTATGTAGTTATGATGTGCAGACTAGCAGCAGGTGCTGAGGACTTTGGTGACAGAAAGATCCTGCTTTCATGCAAATGTCCTGCAAGGAAGGCACTCAACCAAAATGAGGGCTTTTTTTTTTTTAATCTTGGGATGCACTGCTGTGCTAGGATAGCTTCATCAACGTTACCACTGGACACTTACAGTGATCACTAACAGAACTACATTTGAGTGGCCCCCACCACAGGCATTACGAGTGCTCCAAATTTGTGTTTCTTGACAACTTAGTCACCAAATACTAGGGACAGGAGAATGTTATCTGGTCATAATTAAAACACAGAAAGAGTTGTAGACAGCCTTTTGTATTTCTTCAAATAAACTCTTTCTCTCCCCAACTTGCCCAATGGTACCCCTTCTCAGCCCATCACTTACATTCTCATAGACTTACCGGCTATCCACCACTTACCCAGTACCACAGAGTGGTGGGTGTCTACCATGTCTGTCATGCGTGAGCCTGCAGAGGGTGCCAGAGCAATGGTGAGCCACACTTTTTTCCTTCATCTCCTGGATTTTACTTCCCAAGGTTCTGGCTTGCAGTGGTGCGGTTGGGGGTGTGTGCGTATGCGCACATGCCATGGTCCAATGGCAGCCCCTACTATCAGTGTGGTTCTGCTGCACTATCTCCCAGCCTTTGCCAGGTGGTTGACATACAGAGGAATGGTGTGCCCCCCTCTGAGGGAGGAGATCTGTACCTGGGAAGGCTAGACTCTCCCTCTCCAGCCAGTGCACAAGCAACCCGAATCCCTTCATGAACCCGGGTCAACAGCATAGCACAGTTCTTGTTTTCTAGCATTTTTTTTTTGTTTACTTATTGTGCTTGCAAGCTCTTCTTACTGCCAGTTTCCCTCAAGCTTGATTAACTCCCTGCCCTGACACCACCACCACCACTGCCCTGGGCCCTATATACTCCCCTCCCTCACAGTGTGATCTGAAGTGGTCCCCAGTTCTCTGTGAGGTAGATATCTGATGGTGTTCAGGCTGTGAGGTGTGTGTGGCCCAACAGTGCTGTCTATCTTCCTGTTGCTGGTGGCCGTTTTTTTTCCCCTTTATTGCCTAGGCCCTCTATATCCTCAGTGCCACACACAGCACATACAGGCTACATGCACTTTTAGCACTGTCACAATGCATCCCCCTCGTGAGGGAGCTAGTGTATCCCTGGCCCACTGCGTGGGTCACTGAGGCAGTGGTTTTCAGTGCTATCCCTCCTGCAGCTGGAATAAGTTGCCTAAGGCAGTGCTGCACGTAATCTTGGTTGCCCAAACAAGCTTGAGTCTACTCCTGTACCAGGGGTGCCCACCTGGTAGCACAATGTACCACAACTGGGGCCACCAGTTGGCCCCATGAATCTATTTTCACACCCAATATGTTACAAGCATCTGCACAGTAATTATACAAAAATTATCTGTTAATTGCTCATTTACATTTTAGATCACTAAACTGTTCTTTTAGGGTTCTAAATTTTAAAATTGGCTATGTTCTAGGGTTGGGGTTGGGAACATGTTCTACATACCCTTACCGAACATAAAACCAAGTTTGTAATCCCCCGCCTCCAGTCAGTACCACCACTGGAGATACAGCCAGCAACAGCAGGGCCCACATCGGTCACCGTTCAACCACAGGTGCTTGGTGGTGCTATGCATGCATGTACAACCAAGAATTATAATGGATGAATATTAAGGGAACTACGGGAGGTGCTGGCAACACCACTGGCAGCCCTGATCAATGAATCACTCAATACAGGAGTGGTTCCATAGGACTGGAGGAGGGCAGATGTAGTCCCTCTACACAAAAGTGGGAGTAGGCTGGAAACTATAGACAAGTCATCCTCACCTCAACAGAAAATTAGGTTCTATGTGATAACGGTGAAAGCCTAAAGGCAATCGCAGCTATCAAGAAGTCAAGAGTGACAAAAATTTGTTTCGGCACTCTGACCCCCCAGCGCACAGCAAAACAGTGCTCGGGACTTACTTACTTAATGTTTTATAAAAATAAAAGGTTTAGGCAGGGCACAACAAAAATGCACCAGTGCCCAGACTTGGACCCAGTACTCTGCCGACCAGTGCAGCAACCCACCCACCATGGGGTGTCGGCCGTGACGACCACCACGGCAACCCTCATCCCCTCCGCCCCTTACTGTATGCCGCCTCCAGCGTACATATAGCGACATTCCATCGCTGTATTCATCGATTCCCCCCAATCCGGCCACCCTACCCTACCACAGCCCTCAGGGATGCGCTGGGGAGCGGGTCGCCATTATTGTCAGCGCCCTTTCCCCAGTGCCCTCATCATGGTATACTGAAAATTATAAAATCAATACTTAAAGGATTGTGAAACACCTTGAATCCAGCGGAGCACAGGATCTGAGACAGCATGGATTCACAACGGAAAGGTCATGCCAAACAAATCTAATTGATTTCTTTGACTGGGTGACTAGGGAAGTGGATCAGTGGATGTGACCTACTTGGAATTCAGTAAGGCCTCTGATACTGTTCCACATGGAAGACTTATGAACAAGCTGGGCAGCCAGGAAGTGTGTCACAAGGTGATAAACTGGGTTAGGAACTGGCTGAGCGATAGAAGATAGAGGGTGGTGGTTAATGGAGTTCAATCTGAGGAAAGGAGAGTGACCAGTGGGGTACCACATGGATCAGTTCTGGGGCCAGTCCTGTTTAATGTCTTCATAAGAGACATTGCAGAGGGGCTGGAAGGGAAGGTGTGACTCATTGCAGATGACACTAAGATCTGCAACAGGGTGGACACTCCTGGAGGGGTGGAAAAAATGAGGAGGGATCTTGGTAAACTGGAGGATTGGTCAGAGTGTGGCAGCTGAGATTCAATGCGAAAAAGTGCAAAATCATGCATTTGGGGCAGAAGAACCCAGGGGAGGATAACACGATGTGGGTGGGGTGGAGATACTGACAGTCACCAAACAGGAAAGGGATTTGGGGGTAATCATATCTGATGACCTAAAAGTGGCCAAACAATGTGCCAAGGCTGTGGGGAGAGACAGTGGGGTGCTGGGATGCACAGGGAGAGCTATCACCAGCATAAGAAAAGAGGTGGCGATGCCTCTGTACAGATCATTGGTGAGGCCTCATTAGGAGTACTGTGTCCACTTCTGGAGGCCGCATCTCCATAAGGACAAAGACAGGGTGGAGGTAGTTCAAAGAGGGCAACAAAGATAGTGCAGGGCTTGCACCAAAAGCCATATGAGTAGAGGCTGAGAGGCCTCATTAAGCATACCCTGGAGGAGAAAAGAAACAGGAGAGATATGACAGAAACCTACAAATATCTAAAGGGCATAAACAGGGTAACGGAGGGTAGCATCTTTCAGAAAATGAGTTGTTCAGGAACGAGGGGGCATGATGTGAGGTTGGAAGGGGGTAGGCTAAGGGGTAATGTGAGGAAGTCTTTCTTCATGGAAAGGGTGGTGTGTGTATGGAACAGACTCACAGTGAAGGTGGTGGGGGCAAACACAGTGGGGGAATTCAAAAATGCATGGGACAGGCATAGGGGAATCCTAGGGATAGGAATGAGAAGGTAAAGTCGGAGCTCCAAGTAGGGTCTGCAGCTTTTGCAGTAGGTAGGGGAAATGGGCAGACTGGATGGGCCTAATGGTCCTTATCTGCCGTCAGTTTCTATATTTCTATGAAAAAGTTGCAATCCCAACACGTTTTCCACATAGACAGATAATAAAAAACTACTCACCGTAGTAATGTTGTTTCTTCTTTAGAGATCTCTCACTATATTTACACTTAATGCAGTTATCTTGGCTGAGAGTGATGCCTCGGAAAATGGAACATATGCAAATTTTGGAATTTAGAATGTAGGTTTAAACTCCGCATCTCTAACCTGGCCATTGCTCAGCTCTGTTTTCAAGCCAGGGTGGAGCATCAGCTACTGAAACTAGCTAAAAAAGCTGCCAAAAAATTTCTTAAAAATGTTTCATAGAATACAACCAGATTGAAAGCAGACTTGTAAAATATTATCATACAAACAATAACAGCAAACTTACAATTGTAGAACTGCAACAGTAACGTTCAAGCAGCTTTAATAAAAAGGAACTGATTCTTGTGTGATCCTATTTCAGGTTCTGGAAGGGAAGGCAAGGTTAGAAAGCGTAAACGTAGTGAGAGATCCCTTAAGAAGAAACAACATTACTATGGTGAGTATTTTTTTCTTCTAACCCCAGGAAATTCAAGACTTTCTCTGAAAGATTCAGTCCAGAAAATTTTAAATCCTCAAGAACCATACCCTAAGGCATAATATCCTGGGGTTTGGGAATGTTATTCTGCCCTGGAACAAAGTCAACAGATTATGACTTAATGGTAGGCTGTTGGATTTGTGCCAGACAAGACCATGAGCACTGAGTAGCAGGATTGTCTGGCCCAGTCTGCAGCTATTAGGGTCACTGTTGCAGGTTCCCCCCTGAGTTTCGACAATACTTTCAGTAAGAGTGGGAATGATGGGAAGTCATACCGAAACTTCCCTGTCCAGTCCCGTAACAGGGCGTCCTCTAGGACTGTCCTCTGGTTGGTGGTCTGCAGCAAAACTGTGGGATCTGATAGTTCTTCCAAGAGGCTAACAGTTCTACAATGGGACCACACCATCTTCTGAACGCTGCACCCAGAACCTGCTGGTTTGTGGTTCACTCATGATTTCCTTGGCTGATTCTGTTTAAGGAACCTGCCAGGTCATTGTATTTGCCTGGCAGATGCACCACAGATGTGTCTGCTTCTACGGAATATGCCAGGTCCCAGATCCTCACTGCCTCTGTGCACAGCTTTGAGGCTCTTGTTCCTCCCTGCTTGTTTATGTAGTATAATGTTGTGATGTTTTGTGTTCTGATTTGGACAAACTGACCCTATATCTGGCAGGAGAAAGACTGCATTGTTAGCGGCACTGCTCTGAGCTCCCGGAGGTGGATGTGTTCTAGTGACTTTCTGTGGGTTCCATGTGCCACTCACTGTGAGGTCTTGTAGGTAGGCCACACCCCAGGAGTAAGACATCTGTAGTAAGAATGCTTGTTGGTGACTGCTGAAGAATGGGCATGCCTGCTCTGAGGTTGATTTTCTTCTTTTCTCCACTCTAATGAATTCACAAGTGCATTTGTCACTGGCACTAGCTGTGAAAGTGGATCTGATCTTTGAGAGCCGGCGTCTCTTAACATACTAGGTTAAAAAGTAATTTGAAGAATAGCGCAGTGAAAACTGTGCTTCAAAAACAGTGTATGCTCCAACAGCGACAGGGGTAGGATAGTGCACATTAGTTACTGCTAACCCTGTAGCTGTCAAGTCATGGAAGGAAGTCGAGAAGTAGGGAAGAACGTGGAGGCTGGCCAAGCTGCTCCCATGGTGGAGAGGGCTAAGGCACAAACAGCTCAGTCAGTACAGCTCAGGAGACTAGGGTTCTGTTCCTGGTCTCCTGAATCTTGTGGTTTCACTTTCCCCCCACCCTATGTGTTGTTTTTTTTTTTTATCCCTAAATACAGATGTACCCCTCCAACATTCTATCTGTCCTTGAAAATCCCCCCGAGTTAGTTATTTTAAGTCTGGGAGTCGGGGGGGCAGAGACCCCTTTGTCAGGGGATCCGGGCAGCGCAGACCACCAAAAACCAAAGTATACCTTATGCCTTATGTCTGTCCCATGCATTCTTGAATTCCCCCACTGTTCTTGACTCCACGACCTCCTCAGGGAGGCTGTTCCACGCATCCACAACCCTCTCTGTGAAAAAAATACTTCCTCACATTACCTCTGAGCCGTCCCCCCTCTATCTTCAAATTGTGCCCCCTTGTTCTTGCATAACTCTTTTTCTGAAAGATGCTACCCTCTTGAACTTTGTTGATTCCTTGAGGTACTTGAAGTTTCTATCATGTCCCTCTCCTTCTTTCCTCAAGGGTATACATATTAAGCTCCTTTAGTTTTTCTTCAGTATGTCTTCTGGTGCAGACCTGTACCATTTTGTCTTGCCCTCCTCTGAACAGCCTCCACTCTGTCTATGTCTTTGCAGAGATGGGGTCTCCAGAACTGCACACTGTACTCCAGATGGGGTCTCACCAACTGTCTGTAGAGAGGGATAACAACTTCCTGTTTTCTACTATTGATGCCTCTTCCTATGCTTCCCAGTATCCCCCCAGCCTTCCTTACTGCCTTCTCACATTGCTTGCCCACCTTTAGGTCATCTGATATGATTACCCCCAGGTCCCTTTCCATTTTTACTGTTGTCAGTATCTCACGCCCCATTGTGTACGCTTCCCCTGGGTTTTTTTTCCCATGTGCATTACCTTGCACTTCTTTGTATTAATTCTGAGCTGCCATACATTTGACCATTCCTCCAACCTTGCCAAGTCCCTTCTCATCCTTTCCACTCCATCTTTTGCATCAACCCTGTTGCAGATCTTTGTGTCGTCTGCAAAGAGACATACTTTTCCTTCCAGTTCCTCTGCACTGTCACTTATAAAGACATTAAAAAGGACCGGTCCCAGTACTGAACCCTGCGGTACCCGGCTAGTAACCCTCCTTTCTTCACTGTGTACTCCATTTAGTACTACCATTTGCGTCCTGTTGTCTAACCAATTTTTTATCCAGGCTACCACCTTGGGACTCACTCCAAGGCTGGCTAACTTGTGTATTAATCTTTTGTGTGGGACTGTATCAAATGCCTTGCTAAAATCTAGGTAGGCCATGTCCACAGACCCTCCCTGGTCTACTACTTTGGTCACCCAGTCAAAGAAATATATTAGATTCATCTGACACGACCTTCCCATTGTGAATCCATGCTGCCTTGGGTCCTGTGCCCCACTGGCCTCTAGGTACTCAACAATTCTTTCCTTCAGAAGTGATGCCATCATTTTCTCTACCACTGAGGTCAAACTAACTGGTCTGTAGTTTCCTGTCTCTGTCCTGCTCCCACCTTTGTGAAGAGGAATCACATCTGCCCTCCTCCAGTCCTCGGGTACCACCCCATCTTCCCGTGATTTGTTAAAGAGAGTAGTCAGCGGTGTCACTAGTTCTACCCTTAGTTCTTTCAGAATTCTTGGGTGAATCCCATCAGGCCCCATTGCTTTGTCCACCTTTAATTTTATTAGTTCTTTCAGAACCCTTTCTTCTGTAAATGGACTGGTATCGACCCCCGTCTTCAGAGTGTTTCTCTTGTTTGGTTTAGGTACATCCCCCTCCTCTTCCTTTGTGAATACTGAGCAGAAATATTCATTCAGTATCCCTGCTTTTTGACTGTCACCCTCTACCCACATTCCTTCCCCTTTATTAAGCCTCAGTATCCCTTCTTTGCTCCCTAATGTACCTATAAAAGGTCTTATACCCCTTCTTAACAGAATTGGCTATCCTTTCCTCGGTTTGGGACTTTGCCATTCTGACTGCCTTTCCAGCCTCTTTCTGCTTTAACTGATAAAATTCTCTGTCCTGCTCCTTCTGTGTTTCCTTATATTTCTTGAATGCTATCCTTTTCTCCTTAACCTTCCCTGCCACCTCTTTTGAGAACCATAGCGTTTTTTTTCCTTCGTTGTGTTTTATTGATTTGCTTTACACAAAGGCTTGTTGCCTCTATGATGGCTGTTTTGATTACTCCCCATTGTTCCTCCACCCCCTCCTTCTTGCCTGTTTGCTAGTGCTTTTCTGAGGCACTCTCTCATTTTCCCCAAAGCCAGCCCTCCTAAAGTACAATACTATTGCTTTTGTATGGCTTAATTGTATGGCTGTGTTTATCGTGAACCATACTGTTTGGTGGTCGCTTGTTCCCAGATGGCTACCCACTTCTAAATCTAAGATTCTTTCACCGTCCCCATTTGAGAGTACCAGGTCTAAGATTGCTCCATCCCGAGTGGGTTCCAGTACTAGCTGTCTGAGACATGCCCCCTGTAGGGCATCAAGAATGACCCTGCTCTTGGATGTGCCCGCAGCAAAGGTGCTCCAGTTAACATCTGGCTTATTCAGGTCCCCCATCAACAATATCTCCCCTTTTTCTGCCATTCTAAGGAAGCCTTCTATCATTTCCTTGTCCATTCCTTCCCCCTGAGATGGGGGTCTGTATACAACCCCCATGCGGATTGTGGTGCTATTTCCTGTCTCCAGGGTGACCCAGAGTGCCTCATCTGCTCCCTGTTTACTCTTTAGTTCTGTTGCTTTGATCCATTCCTTTACATAGAGAGCTACTCTGCCTCCTCTTTTACCCTTCCTGTCCCTCCTGTAGATTGTGTATCCTAGTATGCTGACATCCCAATCATGGTTCTCTGTGTACCATGTTTCTGTGACTGCCACAATACCCAGGCAACCCTCTTCCATCAAGGCCACTAGTTCAGGGAGCTTGTTACACAGACTACGGGCATTGGTACTCATCACCCTCCACTTTTTGATAGCCTTACCCCTTTTAGCCCCATTCCTGTCCTTTCTGCCGTTGCCTTTTTTTTACATTTACCTCTGTTCTGCTCCCTAATAACTTCTCTACCTTGGGGTTTACCTTACTAATTACCATGTTTTGTGGGGGAAGACTGTGATTTACCTGCTCCTTTTCAGTGCCTCCCTCCTTGGTTAGTTCAAATGCTTGCCAATGAAGCATTTAAACCTGCCACCTAGGATCCTGGTTCCCCCCTGGACAGATGCAGACCATCGCACCAGTATAGGTCTGCATCCCTCCAGGTGGCTCCCCAGTCCCCAATGAAGCCAAAACCCTGAGCTCCACACCAGTTTTTCAACCACTCATTGAATTCTCTGGTGAAGAGTGCCCTGGCATCACCCTTGCCACAGACAGGCAGCACCTCCGAGAAGGTTACTGTATGCGCTACTTGTCTAAGGCCCCTCGCCAACTCTACAAACTCCTCTTGAACTGCTCCAATCCCATTCCTAGCCAGGTCATTTGTCCCTAGGTGGACAATGACATCCAGCTCCCTCCCTCATGCAGCTCCTCCCATGATACTGAGCATTTGCTTCCTGTCCTTCCAAGCCATGGCGCCAGGAAGGCACTTTACCTCCCTCTCCCCTTCCTCCCCCATTTCTACCCCCCTAGTGATTGAGTCCCCCATCAGGAGTTGTTTCCTTCCTCTGTGGGGTCCCATGCCACCCTCCTGTGGGTCTCCTTTGTGATGGTTCACAGCATCCTCCTTGGTTTCCACTGCAGGTGCCTCAATAGAGGAATCACTATCCACCAGAAGAGCAAATGAATTGTGGAGAGGTACAGCTGGAGGGATGCAACTCTATCCCACCACCCTCTCCCTCCCTGGTCCAGCCTCTCCTCTTTCTTAGCAACCTCTGAAGTAGGGGCATTGGCCCTGGTGGTCCCTGGGTGGGGGAGGAAGTTTCACAAATCCTAGCCAGGTCAGCCTGGAGACGGGCAACCTCCTCTCTCAGACCAGAGAGGTGCCTGCAAGTAGGGCAGCATCACAGCCTCCAGAATGTCTCCTGGAACACTGCCGCCCCACAGCCATTACACTGCACCACTCCTATCATGTCTTATTTTGTGTCCCCTCTACTGTTTCTCTGTATGCTTACTCTCTCCTCTCCTTACAACTCTCATCCTTCCTGTTCTGGGACAGCAACTTCCTATCTTCTTCAGTAGCCTCCTTCTTCCTTGCTCAATGTCAGACCACCAGCAGCTGGGGGGGAGAGTGAGCTACTTTTTTCCTTTAGGGTTGACAAAACCAATGTTTCTCTACAATCCTTCCCTTCCTACTGCCAAACAGGAAGTTCCTGTTGACAGTGGGCAATTAGTAAGAAAAAAGGCTAGCAACAGGAAGTTGTAATTTGAGTCACCTACTTTTATAGTGTCTAAGCCACACCCCCAATTAAGCTCTCTTTCCTCCTACTGGTTTAGCAAAGTCAGCTGATACAGTACCCTTCCCAGCACAGAACACACACTGACTTTCTTTCTTTTCTTTCTTTTTTTTAACCCCAAATAAGACCCCTTCTACTTCTAATAAAGTATCTGTCTAGTTTAATCTCAACAGACAGACTCCTGCTGAGATATAAGTTTTAAATTAATAAGACAATGTAGCTTCTTTTAGTTAGCTGCTTTCTGCTCTACAAGCAAGGCTAGCAACAGGAAGTTATAATTTGAGTCACCTGCTTTTGTAGTGTCTAAGCCACACCCCCAATTAAGCTCTCTTTCCTCCTACTGGTTTAGCAAAGTCAGCTAATACAGTACCCTTCCCAGCACAGAACGCACACTGACTTTCTTTATTTTCTTTCTTTTTTTTAACCCTAAATAAGACCCCATTCTACTTCTAATAAAGTATCTGTCTACTTAACTTGACCCTTAACCCTTGAGGAAAGAAGGGAGAGAGGGGACATGATAGAAACTTTCAAGTACCTCAAGGGAATCAACAACGTCCAAGAGGGTAGCATCTTTCAGAAAAAGAGATGTGCAAGAACAAGGGGGCACAATTTGAAGATAGAGGGGGACGGCTCCGAAGTAATGTGAGGAAGTATTTTTTCACAGAGAGGGTTGTGGATGCATGGAACAGCCTCCCAGAGGAGGTTGTGGAGTCAAGAACAGTGGAGAAATTCAAGAATGCATGGAACAGACATAAGGC
The DNA here is from genome assembly GCA_016271365.2 of Neoceratodus forsteri. Taxonomy (NCBI): domain Eukaryota; kingdom Metazoa; phylum Chordata; order Ceratodontiformes; family Ceratodontidae; genus Neoceratodus; species Neoceratodus forsteri. The sequence continues at coordinate 359,872,602 of CM028137.1, forward strand.
AGTCCTAGTGAGGGGGTAGGAGTAAGTAAGCTGTTGGTTAACTAGGATCTGCAGCTTATCTGTTAGGTAGGAATATGGGCAGACTAGGTTGGTCAAGCAGTCCTTATCTGCCGTCAAATTCTATGTTTCTATGTATACATTTTGTGTTTTAGCCATGGAAGCAGTCACTGGTGTGGTTTTTCCCTGACAATGTTTTGGAATGGCACTGTTTTTGACAGCACGTTTTTTACAGTGCTATTGTTGACGGCGCTGTTTTTGTTTTCGCCGTCTTGACCTAGTGCGACCCTAGGAATTACAGTAAGTCCCTTGCAGGTCTTGGCTGACCTGTTGTGAAAGACTCTGCTCTTGCTATTAGAGCTGTAACTCTGGTTGCAACAGGAAAACTTTCCCCTGCAGGGTGTTTAGCTCTGCTCCTATGAAGTCCAGTAATTGAACATGCTCTAGCTATGACTTCTGCAGATTTATCAAGAATCCCAGGTTCTCCAAGGTGCTCTTTACTAACTGAAATGAGCATCTTCATCTCCTGTTCTGTCCTCCTTGTGACTAGCTAGTCATCCAGGTAGGGGAAAACCACTATGCTTTGTTTTCTCAGATGTGCTGCCACTGCAGCCAAACACTTTTTTAAAACCACTGGAGCTGAAGTGAGATCAAAGGGAAGAGCTGTGAACTTGTATTGGTGGTTCCCCATCTTGAATCTGAGATATTTCCTGTGGTATGGATTGACTGGGATATGAAAATAGGCATCTTTCAGGTCCAGGGATTCCAACCAATGAGTAGTCTGCAAAGATAGTATCACTGTCCTCAGTGTGACCAGCTTGAATTTGTCTTTTTCAACTGCATGTTCAGCAGTCTGAGATCTAAAATGGGTTGTTACTCTCCAGTTTTCTGGGAGGCAGGGACTTTCTTTATGGCTTTTGATAGTAACAGTTTGTTTTATCTCCAGTTCCAGGAGAATGCTTTCTGTGGGGCAGTCAGTTGGAAAGCATTTGTGTTTCTGCAGGTTTGGAAAATGTTTGAACTGCAGACACAACCTCTGGCCCACTACGTCCAGTAGTGTAATAGGCACACACAGATCTTGTACCTACTTTGTATCATTACTAGTTGCATTTACATGCTGATTTTTCTATGTTAATTTTGTTTGTTCCTTTACCTACAATGTATATGTTTTTTCTGAAATTATATGAATTCTATGCACTGCAACTATCATTGAATTTGAATTGAAACCATTGGTTAGTTATATAGGGAGTACATGAGTACAAATACATACTTCTTGACGTAATACCCATACCAATATTTAAGGGTGTCCCTCACCCAAGAACATTGCCCCCGAGGAAGGTATACCAAGCAAAGCACCCTGATATCTGATACAGCGGAATTTAGCTCCCTACATCTGTGCTTTTTGCGCTTTGTCAATATAAAATCGGTGTGTGCCTGTTATAAGAACAAATCGCATTCGAAGTAAATATCCACGTCTTGTGTGAATAATTCAAATTACAGAGCACCAATCTGGCTCCAGGAGTGCATTTGCTTTAGTTCATGCTTGTCAGTGACTGGGACCCAGTACTGCCCTTCATTTTCACCAAACTCTGCACCGGTGAGCACTGTGTTCATTCTCGTTGTCTTGGGAAGTAGCCCTGCTTCCCCTGCCATACAACCTGTATGAGGTAGAGGCATTTTCCTTCTCATTGTTTCTTTTGTAAGTGAGTTTGTATTTATTCACTTTTTTCATATATATAAGCAACTGTTTTGTCACCAAATAATGAGTTTCCCTCAAATGAGAAATCTATGGCTTTGTTTTGAGTATCATGAGAAAGGATGGTAGTCCTAAGCCAGGAAAACCATTTTAAGGACATTGCATGAGCTAGAACTCTAGCAGTAGTGTCATTAGTGTCCACCACAGCGTGGAAATGATATTTAGTGGCATCCAGGGCTGATCTTGCTGAGGCAATCACGTCCTGTGCCAGTTCGTCATCTGTTCTTTCAGCAAGTGCCAGAACTGTGTTTCAAAGTGCTTTCTGGTACTGTATTATAAGTGCTGAAGACACTGCCTGCCTATTAAGCATGGAACATGTGGCATAAACATTTTTGGCCATAGCATCCAATTTATTTGAGTCCTTTTCAGGTGGCTTTGCTGACAGAGTGATTTTTGCTCTCTCACAAGCAGCAGCCTGGACTACTCCTTGGTACTAAGAGTTATACTAAGAAGGTATAGACATACAGAAGGCCAAAGCCCATATGAGCATGTCTCCAACCAAGCTGGTACATCAAAATATTATAACATTAGAATGTCAAGACCATGCTTAAATTTATCATGGTCTGTAATTTCTAATAATGAACTTGGGAGAGAATTCCATAACGGGGATTATTCTTTGGGTGAAAAATAATCACTTTTTATTTGTTCTAGTGTACGTTAATGTCAACTAATGTTTGTGACTTCTGAGATTACAACTGTGCCTATTATAAGACATATCCAACTGGGATAGTAACTCCTCATAGGTGTAAATGTTCTGCATAAATAACAAATCACCTCTCTTTCTTCTTTGCTCCAGAGAGTACATACCCAGCTCCTCTAGTCTCTCCTCATAACTTTTATTGCACATATTTGAAACCATTTTTGTTATTCTCTGTTGCACCCCCTCTAATCGATTTACATCAAGTCTGAGGTATGGGCTTCACAAGGGTGAACAGTAATCTGGGTGTGGCTTCTTAAACTCTATACAATAGTAATATACATCCTCTGTCTCGAGATGTAAAGCTCCCCTTATACATCCTATTAAACTATTGATCTTAGTGATATTATTACAATGGTTCGGAAAGGATAGGTCAGGGTCAGTTATAACTCCCAGATCTTTTTGTTGCATTACAGATGTTAAAACTTTACCACATAATTTATACTCCAATTTTAGATCTTTATTTCCAAAATGCATAATTACACATTTGTCAATATTAAAGGACATTAGTTTTCTTTCTGCCCAAATTTCAAGTTTTTTTCAAATAGCTAGCAAGTTTACTACAATCTTCTGGTGTTTCAACTGTTGCTGCTATTTTTGTATCATTGGCAAATTTTATAACAAAACTATTTATATCAGTAGTCATGTTGGATATAAATATATCAAGCAATATTGGTCCCAATACAGACCCCTGAGGTACTCCACTGTTTACAGGGAGAATTCTAGACCTATTTCCTCTAATGCATACACATTGGGTATGGCCATTTAACCATTCTTTCACCCAGTTAGTTATTTGATTATTAATACCCAATGCTCTCATTTTGGTTATTAGTTGTCCACGAGGTACTTTGTCAAAAGCTTTACAAAAATCAAGATAGGCCACATTCATGGTTATATTATTTTCTATATTTTTACTAACATCTTCATAGAAAACCATATTTCCAGATAAACAAGATCTATTTTTCCTAAATCCATGCTGTGTTCTGTCGACTAGTCCTTTTGTAGATAAATATTTTTCTAATCTGTTTTTGAGTAACAATTCAAAGATTTTACCTATTATACTAGTCAGGCTGATTGGTCTATAATTTATTATATCTGCATGGTTTCCCCTTTTAAAGATAGGTGTCACAGCAGCTACTTTCCAATCATTTGGTACGTTATGTGAAAGTAGTGACAAATTAAATAGTTTATATTAGGGTTCAACAAGCCACGCTTTCATTTCTTTTAGTAATCTACGATGGAGTTTGTCAGGCCCAGGTGATTTATTTATGTTTATTGTGTTTAATTTGTTCAAAATTTCTTCCTTGGTTATCCGCATTACATTGTCCGTTATTATATTACTTTGCTTATTATCAGTTATGGTTTTAGCACTAAAAGCTGAGCAAAAAGATTTATTAAATTCCTCGGTAGTGTCCTGTACTGCAATTTCTTTATTGTTAATGATTAAAGTCCCAATAGCTCTAGATGTAGGTTTTTTATTGTTTATAAAAGTGTAAACATTTTTTCCACCATCTTTAATATAAGCTAGTCTATTTTCAAACCTATTCTTTTCTATTCTTATTGTAGTTTAACATTTCTTTAGAATCATCTTATATTTCCATTTACTGTAGTCACTACCTTCTCTTTTAATAGCTTTAAAAATATATATTTTTTTTTTTTATTAATTTAGCTGTTGATGGTGTTACCCTAGATGGAATCTTTCCTTTTTTGTTGTAAACAGTCCTAGTTGGAACATATTTATTTTCTGTTTCCAAAGTTTTGTTCTTTAGTCTTAACCATAGGTCGTTACATGAGGTAAATGCATTATCCCATTTCCAATTTGACAGATCTTGTTTTAACTTAGCAAAGTCAGCTCTACTATAGTTTTTGAAGACCGTCTTTCCCATCTTGGGTTTTATTGGGGTATTGCTTTTGAAAGTAACGATCATATGGTCACTATTATGTAAAGGTGCTTTTACCTGGTTATTATTGATCTTATCATGAATGTCTGTTAGGACTAAATTTAGAATATTGTTATTCTGAGCTGGTTTATGAATCAGTTGATGTAGTCCACTGGTCAAAACATAAATCTAGAAATACATTTTCTTGGTTATTACTTCCAATTCTATCCTTCCAGTTTATTCCCGGAAAGTTAAAATCTCCCACTAGTATAATTTCTTTATAATTTGTTTTATCATTTATATTCTTAATTTCCTGATTTATTGCCATATTTGAGTCAGGTGGCCTGTAACACAGGTCTACAAGGAGCTTTGGTTGTCTATCTCCTAATATTTCTGCCCAAATAATTTCAGCCAAAGTTTTATCTGTTAATTCTGTAATCTGTTTAGATTTTATCTTACCTCTTATAAATAGTGCCACTCCTCCCACTTTTTTATACTTCCTATTTTTATAATAGGTAATATAACCTGGTATGTTTTTGATCCATTCAGAGTTGTCATTCCACCAGGTTTCTGTTACTGCCGCTATATCAATTCCTTCGTCATGCAGCATTATTTGAAATTCATCCAATTGTGCACCATGTAAGCTCCTAGCATTTGTTAATAAAAAATGCAGTCCCGATTCATTCCTCCCAGAAATTTTAGTAGTATTTGTTTTAGTTTTTTTATTCTGTTTATCATTTTTTACATCAGTTGCTAATAATTCCCTTTGCCCCATTTTCCCTAGTATTTTGTTTGGTTAATCACACTGTAAATTGAACCTTGCCTGCTTAGATGTAACCCGTCATACCCATAAAGTTCATTTTTATTTTCAAACTTTTCCCAAGATCTTATACAATGAATATTATTCATGAGTCCACCTACGCAACAAAGTATTAAAGCATTTAATAATGTGTGTCCTATGATAACCTGCTCTTGGTACAGGTAGTACTTCTGATACTACAGGGGTTGCATTTTGGTATTGTATGCATTTTATTGCTGTTTCCATGACCCTTATAATTTTGTCTACTACTTGTTTCCCAAAATTATTGGTTCCTGCATGTAAAACCACTGTTTAAGGTCCTGCCACATTTTGTAATATACCCGGGATCATTTGTGTAATGTCTTTTATTGTGGCTCCACTGTAACTACAGCTGGTTACATTCTCTTTGTTGCCCTAGTTGTATATCTGTCAGTAAACCTTGTGATGGAATCTCCCAATATACATATTTGTTCTGGTATTTCATTAGTTGTCTCCCTAGCATTGGTCTGATTACTAGAAATATTAGCCTGTCCCTTAGATAAAGTTATCTAATATTGTGGGTCCATTTAATGAATTTTCTACTGGGTACCCCTGAATCGATTCAATCAATGGCTGTGGCTGGGGGGAAATTCCTGGACTGACTGTACTGTTGTTTTCTGGGTTTAGCATGAGTAAGGGAGTTGATTCGGAGGTGTTAGACTCTATCATCGGTTGGGGTAAGGGAAGGAGTCCCAGAGTAACTGTATTGTCATTTTCAGGGCTATTTACTGGTAAGTGGAATGATCCAGGAAAAGGTGTATTATCTGTGTCTGATACTGCAGTGAAAGGATCAAAGCTATTAAACAGTGGTAATTTGAATGTTTCAGCTTTTCTTCCTTTTCTTGGCTGGCCTTTTAGTTTGTATGTCATACCAGTCATTATCAGTATTTTCCTGTGCTTCATTTTCCCTTATTCTTTTCCTAGACATTGTTTCATTTTGACATAAGCCAGAATTAAACTCCGCTACCTAGTTTGTTGGTGAAATGGGTAATATAGTGGTAGGAACAATTGAGCTTTCATCAGATATAGACGCTGCTCCTTCTTTATCTTTAGTATTTACATACTAACATACTATTTGCCAGCAGATTAGGCCTTATGGTCTATCGAGTCTGCTCGAACCTAGATCCTTAGTTGGATGCCGAGACCCTCCCATCCCTTGTTCTCCAGAAACCCCTATCATCCATCCCCACCCCTCCGGGACAGGCCATCATCTGATACATCCACTTTCTGTGTCTGTCCCACCCTCTCTTGAAGCCCTCCACTGTGGATCTCTGAACCAGCTCACCAGGCAGTGCATTCCAAGGGTCCACCACTCTCTCGTGAAAAACCTCCTCCTTTCCCCTCACCCTTCCACCTTCCAACTTCAAACCATGCCCTGGTGATACCTCCCTGCTTTAGTCTAAAGATCCCTCCATGTTTACCCTATTTATTCCCTTGAGGTACTTGAAGACCTCAATCATGTCCCCCTGTCTCTCCTCTCCTCCAATGAAAACAGGCAGAGCTCCTCAAGTCTGTCCTCATAAGTCAAATCCCTAGCCCTCGTATCATCTTTGTTGCCCTCCTCTGTACCCTCTCCAGGAGCTGTATGTCCCTCTTCAAGTGTGGTCTCCAGTACTGTACACAGTATTCAAGGTGTGGTCTAACCAGTCCATTGTACAGTGGCAGAATCACTTCTTGCTCCTAGAGGTGATCCTCTACGATGCATCCCAACATCCTGTTTGCCTTGCTAGCTGCTCTCCTGCACTGCTCAGAGTTATTCATACATGTATCCACCATGACCCCTAGGTCTTGTTCCCCTATTGAGGCCTCCAGCGCCTCCCCTCCCAGGGTGTACCTGTGTTTAGGGTTTCCCCAACCAAGATGCAACACCTTGCACTTGGTGATATTGAAATTTAATTTCCATGTGTGAGCCCAGCTTTCCAGGGTGTCCAGGTCCCCTTGCAGGGCCACTCTCCCCTCTTCTCCCTCAACTACTGCTCCCATCTTGGAGTCATCCATGAAGAGACTCATTTCACACCCTATACCCTCCCTGATGTCCGGTATTTACTCAATCAATTTCCCCATGTACCATCTTTTTAAATAAGTCTTGTTGACTTATTTCCAATGCTTTTAATCTAGTGCTGAATAATGAAATTTCTATATGTATTTCTGTATTCTGTTTACATTTTAAGCATGTAAACGGTAAGTCAATTATTGGAATGTCAGAGAACAGGTACATTTCATATTGGACACAGTGTCCCCACTTTATCTTTAATGACTAATTTGTGATCTATTTTCCCTCTTGCAGTAATATATTTACTATATTTGTATGTAAAAACATTCACAAGCTCGTGGTCCTCAGCACTAAATACTGTCCCATCTATTATGACATGCCCTCCTCAATCCCTCAACCCATGTAACATGCATAACACGTGCCGACGTGAGTGTCTCTCCGTGTATCTCCGCACGCGATATGCATGCCCTGTCCATGCTCACCTGCTTGCAGCAGGACCGACTTCATGTAGAGAGTAACCCAAAAGTAGCTGTCCCCGGGTTTGGAAAGTGCAATCACACCTCTGACACTTAAAACTAAGCAATTTAACAAACACCACTCATACGTGGCATAAGATCTACTGAACTAATAGTGAGCCCCAGTATTATACAGAAATTATAGGTGGGAGGATGATTTAAAACACCCCCTCGCCTCTCTGCCTACATCCTGACAGGACTTATAGGACTCCACTCACGCTGAAAAGCGCTAATTAATTCAGAGTGAAAAAAATAAATGCACAGCTCAAATGCACAAGCAGTGCTAGCACACAGGCAGCATTTTATTGGTCATACAGGTATTTCACTCCCTGGCTGCCCATCTGATATTTTCTTTCAGTTTTCTTATCAATAGCTGCAGTTGAAGTGGGTGCAGACATGATTTTTGATATGGCCTTCTCAAGTGATTTATTTATGGGAAGAAACATTCTTGGTGCAACTACTCCCAACATGTCCATAAAATCAGCTCCCCCTTCATCCTCCTCTGTTCTAGTGTGGGGATATTGAGGGTATCAACCATTTGCCTGACAAGTGAGGAAAAAGATGACTGGTACTCAATTTGCCTTGGAGGAGGTTTGAAATCTTTTTCAGGTGCACCCTCCAATTCCATGGGGCCACTTTCCTCCAGCTGCACATAGTATTCTTCATCCTTCTCCTCCAAGGCAGACAGGTTAGAGTCTTAACTGGGGTCTTGCTAAAATTTTCCATGGCCTGGACCACCTGGAAAAATTGCCACATTTTTTGATATGTGCTATGATGAGGGAATTTTATCTATGCCATCTGCCTGCTCATTTCTCCAGGCAGGAGGAGTGGCAGTGACATTCTTTTCTCTAAATATCTTTTTGGCAGATACCATTTCCAGTGTCTGTTCTGAGACCATTTTATTTTTATTTTTACCATCACTGGATTCAGGGTTCCCCCTTTATGGATAACCTGATGTCTGAACCATCTTTACCAAGCATGTCTGATGGCTGTGCAGTTTTTTCATTTTTCTTGACACCTTTTACATTATTTGCTGCTGTACAACTCCCTCAGAGTCTTTCTTATTATTTTTTGCTATGAGGCAAAATGACAAGGCATTCTTTTTAACCCTTTTAAATGAGGTTTTTGGGCAAAAAATATGACAGGAGATACAGTTTAACAAATTTCTGTTCTGGACCTAGACACTTAAAAAGCTTGTGGCAATCTGTCCTTGCCAGGAGCTAGAAACAGGTTTTACAATTTTTTGAAACTTGTAGGTCACAAGGTCTCTCAGACATACCAATTTGAGAGATCCTTTACAGAAACATTGAGTGATTCCTGAGAAAAAGACTGTAGTATAAGAATCCAGTAGAAAACATGGCTCTTTCACTCAGAAACTGTGCCAAAGGTCAAATCACAGTTCCTGTAAAAGGAGACTATTACATTAGGGTGAAAGGGCACACACTGAAATGGAAAGTGAAAGCACTCCATTTCCTATAATCTAAAAATAAATATTCAGTACTACTGAAAATTCAGCTGAAAACAGGGCGTACAATAATTTAAAAAGCCCAAACAAAAAATCGGTAGCCAGTTAGAGTAGTCTCCAGTTTCAATCAAGAACCGGAGAGAGTAGAGGTACGAAAAAACCCTAACTAAAGCACAGTAATTGAAAAACTAAACCATGAAACCAACTGGAGAACCAGCTGTTACCTAAGTTCACTATGGGGTGACTGTCCTCTTCTGGTTGAGAAACAGATCTGAGCAACAGTAAGGGTGGAGTGCGGATGTAGAGTTTGAACCTGTATTCCAAATTCTAAAATTTGCATAGGTTCTATTCTCTGGGGCGTCATTCTCTGCTGAGATGACTGCATAAACTGTAAACATTGAGTGAGGCATTCCTGGAGTTAAAATAATACAGTATACTCTTAATTACCTGAACAGCTTGGGTGATGTGACTTTAGTTCAAAACTTTGGAAAATCAAGAGTATAAATACAACTGGATTTAAAACAGACTTGTTTTTGCAGTTAATTCTGTTTTTACTGCTCCTCTGGCTGGGCCCCTATCAGAAGTGACTCTCTCAGCCCTGTCACTCCAGCATCCCATGGACTTACCATCCAACCCCCATCTTCCCCACGTCTTCCCTCCCCATGGCAGGGGTGCCCACGAAGACCGTGAACTGGATCCCCAGGCAGGCAGTGTACCTGTCGCAGGATGTGGGGTCTGCGAAGGGTCGGGATCTTCACCCTGCCCAGCTGGTGTTTTTAGCTCCTGTGTTCTCCCCAGGAGAGGTGGACGTGGAATGCTCACAGGCAGTCGGGTGCACCTTTCACATGTAGGGTGTTGGCAGCCATCGCTCCTCCTAGTCCCAACGTTGCGATCCCTAGCTTCCTTACCCCCCAATCTGCTGCTAGGGGCTACACTTACTTTGGGTGTCATATCACTCCCTTCCTGGAAAGCAGTCCAGTGGATGCTCAGTCCTCCTCCTCCTCCTCCTGACTGACCCTCCAGCATCCCAAATTTGCTTCCAATAATGGGTCATCGGCACCACAAGCAGAAGTGTTACCTCTGCGCCAACAGGCCAGCTAAAACACAGACTTGGGAGACATGCAGCTAGTTCATTAAATAAGGATGTTCATATAGGGGTTTGTGAGACACAGACCATACTGTAGCCATGACTAAAACTACTTACCCCACTTGGTGAGGATGCGAGCTAGCGAGGTGTACACCTTGGAGAGGATCATGATGAAGATGAGGTTCAGGACAGAGCCACTAAGGCTGGCAATTCTTGAGGCCTACATGGGAAAGCAGAAGTCAAAAATCAGGTCATCTCCCCGGGACTGAATAAATAAAAAATTAAAAGCCTTCCTGACATGCAGAAGCAGCTTTTCAATACCTCTGTCCATTTAGGCAGCTGCTATACTCAAATAAAATTTAAATAACTTTGGAGCGCCACTCAAATGTGAAATTCATTTGTTTTTCAAAGGTTTCTGTCCCTGCTAACCAGAACTATCTCCCTCCTCAATGGAATCTGTGCACCTTCAACCTCAACACAGCTCCGGTGGATGTCTCAGGGTAGGTTTGGGCCCCAACATACTGGGCGGTTGTCATTTATACCAGCTGGAAATGTATTTTCCCTGTTTTTTCCATTTCCCTTACACATCCTGCCTTCCCTGTTGGAGCTGCGCAGCACCAGGTAGCTTCATGGATAAGTATTACAGTGCTACCCTTCCTATCTGGTGCTGTCCAACAATGAAAAGGAACCATAAATCTTGAAGGAGTGGTGGCACAAAACCGCAAAACATTGGTCGGTGACAAGTGGTTTGATAATTTTTTTATTGTTTATTATTTCTCCCAGTCATGTTCCGCCATTTAAATGCCATGTTCCCAGTGACGTACCCTGATCAGGCCTGTTGATCCCGGTCCCCCTCCAGATGCACACCAGTCAACATCTCCCATGGCTCCCCCCCAGGGTAGCACTATCCCTCCCCGAATACAGTGCACTGCTGAGCGGCAGCTACTGCAATCAGGCCCATTTTGTGACGCGCCTTTCCATGCTCGTTCCAAAACTTTGTTCACCTGCACAGTGGTGTACGCACTGCCGCTGGGTCATTGGACTGGCCAAGTGGTGTGATAACTTAACAGAACATCTTATATTTCCATTAAAGCAGCAGTGGAACAAAAAATGTTTTTCCCAAAAAAGCTAATTTCAGCAACAACTAATAAAACTATCAGCACACCTGTCAAATCTACTTTTCTAGATACCTCCTATGCTGTGTACCATGAGTTTTTTTGATTCTCTCCGTCCTAACCGTTGCCAAATCTACAATGCCATTTCTAAGCCAATTGTGGCAGCCATCTTTGTCCTTGAGAAAAAACTTCATTAAAACATTTATAAAGTTCTTACATTTTGGTGAAACTAGAAAGATGAACAACAAATAAAACTGGAAGATGTCAGGAATTTTTTTATGGTTAAATGAAATAAGAGAGTGTCAATTTTTTTGCTCAGTTTTGATGCACTGCTGCCTTAAGACATTCTGGTGAGTGAGGTGGATCCTCCGTACTTCTCGCCATTTTGATCCGCACCGTAACAAATAACTCCTGCCCTAGCTTTCTTTTTTTTCTTCTACAGGAATACTGTGTGTCTACCTTGTGATTGGCACAGTGTTACTATGGCATGGTCTGTGTTTAGCCAACAAGAAGCTGAGAGGCATGCTGACTGAGGTTAGGATTTCCAAGCCTACTGATATCACAGTGGGAGAGAAATCCAAACTAAGACATGGAAAATGATGTAAACCACTCCCACTCCCACCCCCACCAACAGCATGCTCTTTAACCAGGCTCAGGTGTGGGGGCAGGGCCGAGGCCATATGCAGCACAATGGAAGAACCATCTCCAGGGCTGAGATGCAAATGGGAAATTGCTCACTTGTATCAACAGACAAAAGAAGTTTAATTTCTGATGCATTAGTGTTGATGACAAATACATTTTATTTTACAAAGCATTTTCATACAACACTGCATCAAAAAAGACTGCAAATCAATAAAAACAATAAAAGAAAAAAAGAAAACTTAATAGAGTAACATGGACACATAAATGCGCCACTGTGGCAACAATCATCTACTTGAAAGAGCTGTTTGGAAAAATCATGACATTCAGCAGACAAAGCTGCAGCTAATACACAGTGGGTGGGATATTCAGAAGGGTTGCGCATTCATGTATCTGGACTGTGTAGTACGGTACGGTCTGCACGCCCATTGGCCCACACCATGGACCAGTGGGCGTACAGCTATACTGTACGCAGTCAGTTGGTGGGCAGCCGGGTGGCTTACGGGTGGGGAGCTGCCACCCACCACTGACCAGGGGGAGTGGGGTGTCGGGGCTCAGTGGGAGGGGGGTACTGCTGGACCACCAGGGATGGGATATAATCTTATTTTGTATAACTCTGCCTGCGATCGGGCTGCGAGCGGTCCACTGGACCACCAGGGTTGGGATTTATTCCCTTTATTCATACGACTGTGAGCAGTCCACTGGACCACCAGGGATTTAGGACTTACATTTCCAATACATATGCACACGATCGGGCAGTGGGGCACTTTGCTGCTTGTGCAGGAGGCATCGGTCCCCGACGGCCGCAGCCCGGCAGAGCACCAGATCTAAACGCTGTGGTTTAGGCACCTGCATGCAATGGGGTTGATGATGAAATGCAAATGGCCTCATTTGCACCTTTGCATGCATTATGGCCCCATCTGCATGTGCACTTTTGAATATCGCGTTGGCTGGCGCTTTAGCATTAACGGGCACTTGCGCTTAAGCGCATACCCTGTCCTCTCTGGCCACTTGCACTGGTGTAGTGCCACTGGGCGCCATGCACAATGTGGTGGTTGACAGAGTTATTCAACGGTGCTGAGCCATGGCATAGCACCGTTGAATATCACCCTGTCAGTGCCCTGGCGCATCCCAGTTGCGCTGCGCCCAGGCTTAGGCCACAGCCTGGTGCAATCTGAATATCCCACCCCGTGTGTACAGAACATCTACATCTCTAGGGGCAGGCACTCATAGACAGTGTGTACATTACATCTATATGTGTTAGGGACACTCCTCATACAGAGAGTGTACAGCACATCCATATGTGTTAGGGACACTCCTCATACAGATTGTGTACAATACATCTATATGTGTTAGGGATACTCCTCAGACAGAGTGTGTACAGTACATTTATATGTGTTAGGGACACTCTTCAGAAAGGATGTGTACAGTACATCTATGTGTGTTAGGGACACTCCTCAGAAAGGGTGTGTACAGTACATCTATATGTGTTAGGGACACTCCTCAGAAAGGGTGTGTACAGTACATCTATATGTGTTAGGGACACTCCTCATGCACAGTGTGTACAGTACATAGGGGATACATGATGGACAGGAGTGGAATACAGAAGATATCTGAATGAGTGGAGAGTGACCTCGGGTTACCTCACAAGTGGTGGATCATAGCAGAGCCACGAGTGATGTTTCCTGAGGTCACTCGCCACGAATTTGGGTATCTGCTGCATTCCACTCCTGCCCATCATATAAGCGATTTATACAAAAAGCCATTTTTTGTGTGTTTTTTTATTGTGCTGGATTTAGGTTTGTTTAGAAATAGTGTTTTTTAATGTGTGTTTGTGTTTTTTTTAATAGAATTTGTGGGATTATTTTATGTTATAGTATCCTTGTAGTAGGTGGTTACTAGGGATGGCGACGTTGTTACTAAAAGAGCCATGTCAATCACTGAGAGTGATGGTTGTGATTGGCTGTTAGTGTGCATGTGGGTGGGCTGGATACTTTAAAAAATATGGCGGTAGTGGTTTCCTGCTGCCGACTGAGTGAGGTTGCCACTGTAGATCATATCGGGAGTTCAACATTCTGATGTAAAAAAAAAAAAACAAACAAAAGAAAACTGATTTTTTTTTTTTTTGCAGTATCGGGAGTTTGTGTCATCTTTCTGAAATATGTCTTGTTTTCATTGCTGCCGAAGTTCAAGGGAGTGGGATGTGAGGTGTGGAGGGGAATGTGGCTGTCTTGAGAAGAAGCGCTGCAGACGGCAAGATGGGTTTTGTGTACTTTGTGATGTGAGAAGAAGAGGAATGAAGGAAAAAAGGTATGGTTTTCATTGGGATTGCAGACACAGAACACATGAACTGTAGTGTACTGGGGGTGAGTGCGCTTGACGTTCCACCATTCATCTGGAGGAAAACTGAGGAGCTGGTAGATGTGCTTTTCCTATGGAAGGAAGGTATTTCCAATCTGGCTGTGTCTTCCCTTGATTTTTCATGTAAAGTTCTAAAGAGGCAGCGGCTAGAGAGAAAGCGTGTTTGTGGTAGGACGGGGGGGGGGTGAATGGAGTAGAGGAGATTGAAATGTAGAGGAGATTGTGGGAAGAAGTGCCAGCTGGGAAGGGGGAGTGATGACGTGTCAAGTGTGTGGATAAATATGTGATGATATATCTACTATGTGTATAAATGTCAGATTTTACATTTATACACATAGTAGATATGTCATCAGTCATTTATTCCACAGGGGGTGAGAATACATGGATTTACTTCACGTGACATGCCTTCACACATATTGTATAAATCTATATATGTTGGGGCACTCCTAACACTGAGTGTGTATAGTAGATCTATATGTGTTAGGGACACTCCTCATACAGAGCGTGTATTGTACATCTATATGTACTTGGGACACTCCTCAAACAGAGTGTGTTCAGTACATCTTTATGTATTGGGGCACTCCTAACACAACACTGAGTGTGTACAGTAGATCTATCTGTGTTGGGGTACTCCTCATACAGAGTGTGTACAGTCCATCTATGTATGTTAGGGACACTCGTCTCATACAGAATGTGTTCAGTACATCTATATATGTTGCTGGCACTCCTAACACTGAGTGTGTACAGTAGATCTATATGTGTTAGGGGTACTCCTCATACAGAGTGTGTACAGTAAGTCTTTATGTGTTGGGGCACTCCTAACACTGAGTGTGCACAGTAGATCTATATGTGTTGGGGTACTCCTCATACAGAGTGTGTACAGTACATCTATGTATGTTAGGGACACTCGTTTCATACAGAGTGTGTTCAGTACATCTATATATGTTGCTGGCACTCCTAACACTGAGTGTGTACAGTAGATTTATATGTGTTAGGAGTACTCCTCATACAGAGTGTGTACAGTACATCTATGTATGTTAGGAACACGCTTCTCATACAAAGTGTGTACAGTACATCTATATATGTTGCTGGCACTCCTAACACTTAATGTGTACAGTAGCTCTATATGTGCTGGGAGTGCTCCTCATACGGAGTGTGCACTGTACATCTATATGTACTTGGGACACTCCTCATACAGAGTGTGATCAGTACATCTTTATGTGTTGGGGCACTCCTAACACTGAGTGTGTACAGTAGATCTATATGTGTTAGGGTTACTCCTCATATAGTGTGTACAGTACATCTATGTATGTTAGGGACACTCTTCTCATACAAAGTGTGTACAGTACCTCCATATATGTTGCTGGCACTCCTAACACTTAGTGCGTACAGTATAAGTGCTGGGAGTGCTCCTCATACAAAGTATATGCAGTACAAAATATGTGTTAGGGACACTCCGTATATAGTGTGTACATTACACCTGTATGTGTTGGGGCACCCCCATACACAGTGTTTACAGTAAATCTATATCTGTTGGGGCACTCTTTATGCAGAGTGTGTATAGACACATAGACAGTGACAGCAGATAAGGACTGTGGCCCACCTAGTCTGCCCTTTTTCCCCTACCTAATGCAACACCACAGACCCCAAATGATCTGCGGCTTACTCTCTCTTCCCTACTGCGAGAGTACTCTTATGTCTATTCCATGCATTATTGAATTCCCCTACTGTTTTTGCCCCCACCATCTCCACATGGATGCTGTTCCAAGCATCCACTACTTTCTGTGAAAAAGTGCTTCCTCACATTGCCCCTGAGCCTACCCTCCTCTATCCTCATATCATGCCCCCGTGTTCTTGTACACCTTCTTTTCTGAAATATGCCACCCTCCTGAACCTTTTTTTATACCCCAGAGGTACCTGAATGTCTCCATTATATCCTCCCTCCTCCACGGAATACATATTGAGCTCCTCTAGTGTTTCCTTATATGACTTTTAGTGCAGGCTTTGCACCATTTTTGTTGCCCTTCTCTGGACTGCCTCTATTTTGTCTATGTCCTACCAGAGATGCAACCTCCAAAACTAGACACAGTACTCGAGATGAGGTCTCACTAGTGATCTATACCGTGGCATAACCACCTCCTTTTTTCTGCTGGTGATACCACTCCCTATGCACCCTAGAATCCCACTGGCTCTCCCATAGCCTTCTCACATTGTTTGGTTACCTTTAGGTCATCAGATATGAATACCCCCCGCAGGTCCCTTTCTTGTTTGGTGGCCATCAATACCGCTCTCCCAATCTTGTACTCCTCCCTTGGATTTCTGTGCCCCAAATGCATGATTTTGCACTTCTTTGCATTGAATCCTAGCTGCCACACTCTCGACCACTCTTGAAGCACGTTTAGGTCCTTTCTCACTTTTTTCCACCCCTGGAGTGTCAACCCTGTTGCAGATCTTAGTGTCATCTGCAAACAGGCATACCTTCTCCTCCAGCCCCACTGCAATGTTGCTTATAAAGACATTAAAGAGGACTGGCCTCAGCACGGGTCCCTGTGGCATCCCGCTGGTCACCCCCCCTCTCCTCGGACTGAATGTCATTTACCACCATCCTCTGTGTCCTGTCACTAAACCAGTTTCTGACCCAGTTTACCCCCCTTGGGACCCACTCCCAGGCTGTCCAACTTATTTACCAACCTCCTATGTGGGATGGATTTGAAGCTCTTGCTGAAACCTAGGTAGGCCACATCCACTGCCCCTCCGATATCTACTTCCTTCATCTCCCAGTCAAAGAAATCTAGCAGATTTCTTTGATAAGAACTTCCTGCTGTGAATCCATGCTGCCTCGGATGAATCCTGTGTTCCGCAACTGGCCTGTAGTTGCCAGCCTCTTCCTACTTTTGTGGAGAGGGACTACATTTGCCCTCCTCTGTATTTGTTGCGGGCACTCCTCATATAGTTTGTGTACAGCACCTCTATATGTGTTGGGGGCACTCCTCATACAGAGTGTGTACAGTACATCTGTATGTGTTAAGGACACTCAACATACAGAGTGTATACTGCATACAGTGCAGCTACATGTAGTTGGGCACTCCTCATACAGTGTGTGTACAGTACATCTACATGTGTGGGTGGAACTCCTCATACACAGTGTGTACAGTACATCTATATGTGTTGGGGCACTACTCATACTGAGGGCGTACAGTACACCTATATGTGTTTGGGTACACCTCATACAGTTTGTACTGTACATCTAAAAGTGTTAGGGGATACTCCACACACACAGACTGTGTACAGTATATCTATATGTGTTGGGGGGCACTCCTCATACAAGTGTGCATAGTACATCTACATCTGGGGTCACTCCTCATTCAGAGTGTGTACAGTAACTCTATATGTGTTGGGGCACTCCTCATACAAGTGTGTACAGTACAGCTATATCTGGTGGCACTCCTCATACAGAGCATGTACAGTACATCTGTATATGTTTGGGGCCAGCTCTTCTCATATAAAGTGTGTACAGTACATCTATATGTACTGGGGCACTCCTAAAACAGAGTATGCACAGTACATCTATATGTATTGTAGTACTCCTCATACAGAGTATGTACAGTACATCTATATGTATTGGGGCTCTCCTCATACAGAGTATGTACAGTACATCTACAGTATATATATATATTGGAACACTCCTCAAACAGAATATGTACAGTACATCTATATGTATTGTAGTATTCCTCATACAGAGTATGTACAGTACATCTATATGTATTGTAGTGCTCCTCATACAGAGTATGTACAGTACATCTATATGTATTGGGGCACTCCTCATACAGAGTATGTACAGTACATCTATATGTATTGGGGCACTCCTCATCCAGAGTATGTACAGTATATCTATATGTATTGGGGCACTCCTCACACAGAGTATGTACAGTACATCTATATGTATTGTAGTACTCCTCATACAGAGTATGTACAGTACAACTATATGCATTGGGGCACTCCTCATACAGAGTATATACAGTACATCTATATGTACTGGGGCACTCCTCAAACAGAGTACGTACAGTACATCTATATGTATTGCAGTACTCCTCATACAGAGTGTGTACAGTACATCTGTATGTATTGGGGCACTCCTCATACAGAGTATGTACAGTACATCTATATGTACTGGGGCACTCCTCATACAGAATACGTACAGTACATTGATATGTACTGGGGCACTCCTCATACAGAATACGTACAGTACATCTATATGTATTGGGGGCACTCCTCATACAGAGGGTCTACAGTACATCCATACGTGCTGGGGCACTCCACATACAGGTATATACTGCGTACAGTATAGCTGCAGATCAAGCCACTTAAGCGGGACACAGATAATGGGGACGTCTGCTTTACTGGGACATCCCCCCAGCAACTGATTGAGTGGCTATACATTCCAATGGACCTTATGTCTGTTTAAAGGGGACAGGAGTGCCGGATTAAGTGGATGATTCATGGGACAATTCACAGGCTGAGCAGGTTGTAATGGGCTGAGAAGTACGTGTGAATGTGTTAATTGATTCCCCTACCCCACTTTCTGCTCAGCAGCATCTCTGTGTCCCGAGCTTTTTTTTTTTTAATTTCTTTTTATTAAGTGTTTTTCCACCAAGTTACACAATGGACAAATCAGAGTTCCAATGCAATCTTACAGTGTGTAATACAGTTTTTGACATTTAAAAAAAGAGACTGTTCCTATTATATCTCATGTAAGTAAATACATTGGGTTATCCAATAGATGAAACCACAGGTCTAAAGGTGAACAAGGAAAAGATGCCTTTATGATTGTTCCCCCTAAATTATTTGCCCAAGTAGGTTTCAAATACTAAAATCCAAACACAGTGAGGATACATGTTGGATCCACTGATTCCACTTCTGTGTTCGTGAAATAGATCTGCCCAGTAGCTCAACATTAAAGGTCTCAGTTTTATAAATTTAAGACATTATTTGTCTCCAATTTTGAACAGAAGGAATCTGAGGCCTCATCCAACATCTTGTGATTGCTTTCTTAGCAGCAATAAAGCATATTGTGAGTATGGATTTTTTCCACGGGGAGCATGGTCCGGGTAAACCCCCATAAGGAATTGTTCAGTGGTTAGTCTGACTGGTTCCGAGAAAAGAGTAGTTAGTTCATTTTGAAAAGTTAGCCAAAAAGGCATGAGGGAGGAGCAGGACCAGAAAACGTGACCAAAAGTAGCCCAACGACACCCACAGTTTCTCCCACACCTCCCAAATGTGTCCGGGAGATATTTCATTAAAACTGAGGGAGCTCTGAAGTACCTGGAGTGACATTTCCATGCAAACTCTCTCCAATAAGGAGATGAGGTACTGTAGACTTTATCTCAATTAAAGATGTTTTAATCCATGAATATGGGGTGATTTGTAATTGCAAGTCTTTATTCCAGGAAGACAAATTAGGGATTGTGGTATTGGGGAGACCTGAATGTAGTTCTGTATGTATTAGGTCAATCAGGTGAGTTCCTATTTTTTCCCTCACTCGCTTCAATGAACAGTTTAAGCAAATCCGGAATAGGGGTAAGCATTCTAGGAGGTATTATGTTGTTATGGAGGATATGATTACGAACCAGAAAGTATCGAAAACTATCAGAGATCCCTAGAGTAAATAAGGACTGGAGCCTATTAAAGGGGATAATACCTTTGGGAGATAAGAACAGATATATGTGCGATAAGCCCGTTGCGCGCCATCTGGAAAGGGCTTGGTCCATATAATTGGGGATACACTTTTCGTCTTGTGATATTAGTTTACAATATTCGAAAATCTTTTGAACGGGGCCTGCTTTTCTTAATTGTTTCCAGAGTTTATAAGTTTGAGCCGTTATTTCAGTTAAGGTCGAGGGGCTAAGGGATTTACCGTCAGAGGAGAACAGTATCTTCTTTATGTCATGTAAGTCGTTGAGTTGAAATTCTATAGTTTTCTGAGGGGAATTATATGACTCCGTGAGCCATAGTATCAGAATTCTTAGGAATGCCGCTTGGGCATATAGGTTAAAAATCTGGGAGATTCAGCCCTTCTTGATTAAGAGATAGTTTAAGAATGGATAGTCTAACTCTAGGACGATTTTCCCCCAAATAAAGTTTTGAATAATTTTATTCCAGGATGTAAAATAAAACTTAGAGGGGAAATAGGGGATAGTCTGCAGCAGATAAAGAATCCGTGGGAGGATATTGGTATGGATTATTAATATTTTTTGGTGTAGGGAGATAGAAAATGGGGACCATCTGTTTAGGTCAGCCTGTATCTGGACTGTAAGAGGTTCATAGTTAGATAACTCGATAACCCCAGGGTCAAAAGGGAGGTTGATGCCCAAGTATTTTATTTTAGTTGTCCATCATTTGAAGGGAAATGCCTTTTTTATCTGGGGAGGGGGAAAATAGTTGAAGGATAATACCTCAGTTTTATTTACTGTATGTTCAGTTTGAAGTCCGATAGCTTCTCAAACTGTATGAGTATTTTCCATGTTGATGGGATTGACTGTGAAGGAGACAGTAGGGTTAGCATGATATTGTCACCAAATAGCCCTACTTTATATTCTTTTTGGGCTATCAGATTACCTTCCACCGAAGGGGTGTTTCGAAGGTAAGCCGCAAGAGGTTCAATAAACAAGGTGAAAAGATAAGGGGATAAGGGGCAACCTTGCCTGGTCCCTCTGGCCAGCAGGAAGGGCCGGGAAAGAGAACTATTACTCTGAGAAATGCTTTAGGAGAACTGTATATTTTTTCTAAACAGGCTATAAATTGTGAAGGAAAATGAAACATTTTAAGAGTCTCCCATAGGAAGGGCCATGAGACCCGATCAAACGCCTTTTCCGCATCTAAACTAATAAAGACCACTGGGATTTGCCTGGATCGTATGAATTCTTGTAATAACAAGACTCTACGGATACTATCGGCTGTGTTCCTGCTTTTAATAAATCCGGTTTGGTCAGTTTATATTATATTAGGGATTATATTTTCTAGTCTTGTTGAAAGTATGGCCATATAAATTTTGTAATCAACATTTAGGATTGAGATTGGTCTATAAGATTTGGGGTCTATTGGGTCCTTGTTAGGTTTTATTATTGGCACTATTGTAGCATAATCCCACGAAGTGGGGGGTATCCCTCCCTGTGAAATATCGTTAAAAAGTGCGTGTAGTTTGGGGACTAGATCTATTTTAAACTTTTTATACTACTCTGGAATATATCCATCTGGACCAGGGCATTTTCCTGATTTAGAAACATAGAAACATATTAATTGCCTCTTCTATCTCTAGCAAAGAAATCGGAGCTTTTAGGGAATTAATTTGATGGGGGTGAGGGCTGGCAGATTGGCTTGGATCAAGAATTGTGTTATTTCTGGGTAATTTGGTGTTTTGGGGGAGAATAAAGTTTAGTAAAGTAATCCGTGAAAGCCTTCTGAATGTGGGCCATTATATGATGGGTTTGTCCCAACAGAGGGTTTCTAAGGCGGAGAATTGTGGATGATGCCTTGTTGTTCCTTAGTCTACGTGTCAGGCATTTAACACTCCTGGGACCACCCTCGTGTATAGTTTGATGTAGGTAGTACAAGGACTGTCGGACTTTACTGTCGATTATGTTCTGAAGATCTGCTTTCGTGTTTCTAATCAAAAGTTGGAGTTCTATGTCTCCTTCCCTGTACAGCAATTGGAAATTTTTAAGCTGGTCGGATAATCTGTGATATTCTAGGTCTCTTTCCTTATTCTTTCTGGAGGAGTAAACTATCAGTTCACCCCAGATAGTTGCTTTCATTGCATCCCAAAGCACAGCTTGAGATATGGCGGAGTCAGAATTTTCAGCAAAGAATCAGGAAATTTTGGATGGAGGGAGTCAACAAATTCTTGATCCGACAAAATCGCTGGGTTAAGTCTCCAGAGCGATCTCTTCCCTTCCCCTCCCTTCCCAGGTCAAGGGAAATGATTAATGGTTGATGGTCCAATAATAGTTTAGGGCCTATACTAATGTCCTGGACAAGTGATAAATGTTCACAGGTCGTCAGGAAATAGTCTAATCTTGAGTAGGTTTTAAATCTAGGGGAATAATAGGTGAATCCTGGATCTGAGGGGAATATCCTACGCCATACATCGATCAGGCCCAGGTGTTCAATGGACAATTTAAATTGTCTGGTGGTTTTGTTGTTTCTATGGTTAAGGGGTTTTGAGCAGTCCAAATGGGGGATAGGATCAAATTAAGGTCACCACCCAAGATCAGCTGGCCTTTCAAGTAGGACAGTAGGATGGTGATAAAGCATCTATATACCGGAAGAGTGTGTGTGTGGGGGGGGGGGGGAGAGTAAATGCTGGCTAGAGTTACTTGTTTGCCGAAGAGCAGTCCCTGCACTATTACGTAACGTCCACTGGCATCAACATGTGTTTGTTGGATTTCCAAGTGCGTATTTCTAGGAATAAGAATTACTGCTCCTCTTTTCCTGCCCCTGGGGTGGGATGAGGCAACCACCCTGTATCTCCCTCCCCATTTCAGCTTGAGGTGTTCTGCCTCCGAGAGGGGAGTTTCTTGCAGGAAAATTAAATCTGAGGACTGTTTAGATAAGCATTGCATCAGTCTAGCATGTTTGATTGGGTCAAGTATCCATTTATATTGTGGGAAAATATCTTAACTGGGTTAAGCATAGGCATTTTTACAAGTAAAGATATTAATTTTGATTTTCTTTCTCTTTCCTCTCCAGGGAGAAGATGGAGAGGAAGATCTGGACCATGCTACCCCCTTCCAGAGCTGACCCGAAGTTTCACAGCAGAGTCTCGGCATTATAACATTCATTTTTCAATAAAATATGTGTACAATAAAACTGATCCATTGTGTAGTTATTTTCCTCCCTCCTCCCCCACAAACTTGGCATCTCTTTAGGTGCCAAAACAAGTAACAAAGTAAAAATCTACCTAGTAAAACTATGAACAGTGTTATAAAAAACCAACAACTTTTCCCCGAAACTTCCAGCAGAGGTAAGGGATGGTATTTGTTTAGAGTACCTTCAGGGGATAAACCTATATACATTTTGACCTCCAAACGGGAGGAGCTCGTCTTGAGCTACTTGTAAGTTCTCCTTATCAGGAGGTCTAAACAGACCCCAGTGGAGAAGGGGTTCTTAACCTGGACCCGAATAAATAACCTTCAGGTACAGGAACAGATCCCCTATGGGAGTGATATCAGGATCACTGGTAGAGTGGTTTGGTATTTTCCTCTTAATGGAAAGAAAAAAGAGTAGAGCTGCAGGTGAGCTCTCTGCCTTAGTCAAGTGCAGTAGGATGAATGGTTATTCTTAAGAAAGTTGGATGACCATGAGGTTCTTGTTAAGGGGAAGAGAAGAGGTAAAAGTTCATCCCACATCCCCTACCTTCCCCGCCCTCCCCATCCCTGTGAGGAAGGAGAGAAAAAAAAGGGGGGGGGGGAGAGATCGCACACTCCCACAACCTCTCCCAGCCCTCCATCAGTGGGCATAGGTAGTCAGGGCCCACCCACCTTGCCAGTCCCCAGGCAGGGTCTACCGGGGGAGGCAGACCAATCTCAGGGTGACGCATCTGACTCATATCCACCTGAAAGTTAGGCAAGGGGGAATCCACAAAGAGGTGGGCAATCTGGGCCTGGATAGAAAAATCCCCTTGGCCTGTCGACCCCTCCAATGGGTACCGGAGGGGTGCCATCAGCGATGATACCACATCTAGGGTGCAAATCCTTGGGCCCTGTTGAAGCAAGGATCTCTACGTGGGGGAACACTAACCCTGAACAATACACGATGGAGAAGAGGAAGAGAGAAAAAAAAAAGGGGGAGACCCAGGCAAAGCGGGGGGGCAAACCTTCCCCTATGACTGCCCACCCTAGGATTCTCAAAAACAGGCCAAAGCCCATCGAAAGGAGTGGACCTCTCTCTCCCCCCTTATCGTGTCTTCTTGGCTGGGCGGTCACCAATCAACTGGCCCCAAGTAGTCACACCCCCTCCTTGAGCTTATATTGGCTGTAATTGGATAAAATCAAAAAGATTTGTCCCCCTCCACCCCATCCCCTCCACCCCAGAGGTTCTCTGAGAGATGCGAGATTGGGGGAGGAGGAGCGGTGGGAAAAGCTCCCCTCGCTCACAGGCACAAGGGTGCATCTCAGGGACTCTGATTACAGTGCGCCAATTCCCCCAGAAAGAGATTTAATAAATTGGGGACTGGGGTAAGGTTACCCACCAGAGTATAGGGCTGGGAGACCCAAGGGCTCTAGAAAAGAGGGAAGTGGAGCTCTGGACTGAGAGGAGTCCCCATGGCCCATCCAAGAACAGTCCCATGTAATGAAAGCACGGAGAGAAGTGGGCCCCCCCCCACTCCGCTACATGCCCATCTCCCTGTTAGAGCGCTCCATGAAATAAAAGACCAGGACCACATCAGAGCTAGGTGTGGGAGAAAGTCAGGGAGGAGATCCCCACTGGGGGGCATAGGGGCCGGGAGAAAGCTGGTCTGCCCAGCTGAATTGACGGAACAGCCTTGAACTCCTCGCCAACCAGGTCACCGTGTCAAAATCCAGGTGTCGCCTGGCAGTAAAATCACCAAATAGTGAAGCAGGACCGCACCAGAAGGGCAGACTGAGCACCGCAGGTACATGGTCAGGCAGAGGGAGAGAGCCCTAATGTGACACCCACACCATGGGGAGAAGAATCTCCGTATCGGTGTCCCTCTCTCCCGCGACCTCCACCATACCCACAAGGACCTCTCGAACAGAAGCGGCCCCCGGCATTCCCAAGCCCCCCCAGCTGGCAACAGTAATCTTATAGGAGCAAGGCCGCCAGATGTCGGGAAGGGACAATCCCAGGGGGTAACCCAGCATCTGTGATGAGATTAATTTTCCAGCCCCCCCCACCGCCACCCCCAAAAACATCTCCTCCAGACTCCCTACCTCCCATCTCCCTCCCCCCTGCCAACCCCCCTCACAAGGACCGACCACAGGAGACCTTCGGAGTTCCTGTGGAGAGATATGGCTCTAGAGCAGCCAAGTAACAGCCCAAGTCAGGCTTTGTATTGCAGGAGAGGGCTGAGTATGAGGAACAGCTCCAGAGAAGGGTGACGTCCAGGGAGATGGAGCTCAGACAACAGGGACTGTGGAGGGGGGGAGGCCCAATCCAGCCACCTGCACAGAGCTGCGGCACGAAGATGCGGAGATCCCGAATTAGGGAAAGCTCCCCACAATCCAGGAGACTGCTCTGAGTCCTTTTAAATAAACACCCAGTGATGCCGGGGGAATTCTCTCAGTGAGAGCAGTGACTCGTATTCTTCGCAGCTCCCCCAAGGCAGCGACAGGCCAGACCCAGAGCCCCCCACCCCCATCCCCACCAAGCCTCTCCCGAACCAATACAGTCCCCCAGAAAAAAACGTTACTTCACCACTGCCTCAAGTTCAGTTATTCAGGTTGCGATACTGCTGGAGGTGTAATATCAGTTCTGGGATCTTCATGCAGGATAGTGGGTCTTGGTGCTTCTGTTGTCTTGGTGCTCTTGCAGGAAGCTGGGCCATTGACTCTCTTGTCTGCTCGGTGATGATACCTCTTACTTGAAGGTCCAAGACTGCTTCGCTGGCAGATGAATAGATCTGTGTTCCAGTTGGAAGGTGGACCATGAGCTTTGCAGGGTAGGGGGTCTTAAATCAGATTTGCTTGGCTCTGAGGACTGGGGACAGGGGGGCCATACTCCCTACACTGTCGCTGGGTCTGAGGAGCGTAGTCGTTGTCAAACAGGAGTCGGGATTGGCCCCATTTTATCTTTCTTTTTTGTCACACTTTAATTAGGAGGGATTCCTTTAATTGGAAGCTGAGGAAAGAGCATGGCCTGGCATCTGGGCGCGTGGGCTTGGGGCCTAAGGCGCGGTTGCTCTCTCAATATCAATTTGGTATTCAGGGTCAAGGGATAGGACTGTGCGGAGCAGGTAGTCCGAGAAGGCTTGCGGATCGTTCCCCTCCTCCCCCTCAGGGATTCCGAACACCCTGATGTTGCATCGCTGACCCCTGTTCTCGGCATCTTCTTGTTGCGCCGAGATAGTGATCTGCTCTGTAAGGATTGATTTGACTGCCTCCTCCATGGTGTCCAGCCGCATGGAGTTTGTGGAGATCTGGAGGTCTGCTTTGGAGATTTGAGCTTCAAGGTGAGTGAGGTCCTATCGTAAATCTTTAAGGGAATCACGGACTTCCCCTCTGAATTCTGCAATGGCTTGCAGTATGGTGTCAGCTGTAGACTCCGTAGATTTTTTAGCTGCCTTAGCTTTGTGTTGTTTTCTGTCTGGGCCCTGGGTGTGTTTAGAACAGGCTCTTCCCTCGATGAATGCATGTCGTCCGTTTCAATGCTTTCTGCAATCGGCTGGAATCGATTCCGCAAAGCTTTTGCCATGGTAGGTTATTGTCAAGGAGCAATGCCAAGCTGCTTTTTTCCTAGATTTATTTGGTATTTTGATGGATTGCTCGATTAGTTATATTGTGAAGGCAGGAACTCACCAGAGAGAGTACTTCACGGAGGCATACCGGAACCGAAAGTCCTCCTGCGCTATTTTTGTCTCCCTCTGGTTACCGAGACATTCTCCGACCACAGCTGAAGAAATAAAAGTAAATAAAATCAGTAAGTCAACTGCTGGGAGATGCTTTATCATGCTGGAGGTTTTTTTTTCATTGCCACTACCACTTCACTGCTGCTACCATTTACCTCATACCCGACCACAAGTAAGTTTTTTTTTCATTGCCACTAGCGCTTCACTGCTACTACATTCACTGCTGCTACCATTGACCTCACACCCAACCACAAGTGAAGTTTCTTTTTTCATTGCCACTACCACTTCACTGCTGCTACATTCACAGCTGCTACCATTTATCTCGCACCTGACCGCAAGTGACTTTTCTTTCCAGCAGTCATCTCCATCTGCCGATTCTCAAGGTCCCCCATTTCTGCACTGCTGGTGAGTTTTCTTCTTGTTTCAGTCACAATCATGGAGATTGGGCATCAGGGAGAGTAAAACAAGCTCTTACACTAGCCACAGTATGTGAAACAAAGCTTCTGTAATTAGGGACGGTCGCTTAATAGGGACGAAACACCTGCCTCCAGGGCATCCATATTAAGTGGCTTCCTCTGTATATGTGTAACCCCCCTGCAAATGGGGGTTCCCAAAAGACTTCCAGGAGCTTGCTTGAATGCTCCAAGCCTGAATGGTGTTTGGCGTTTAAGTCATTTATCAGTGAGTGTTTTTAGAACCTCTGGTACTGTCTCTTTAAGAGCTGTCTGCTTGTAGACATAATTAGTTTGTATGGGGGACTGTGTGTTTCTTTGATTGAGTACCACTCGAGCTGCTGCCAATTCACTCCATTTTTGCAGTCACTAGGAGTGCAAAGGGAACCTATCTGAAAGATGTAACTGTTTGCCAGAAACCATTTAGAGTAATAATGAAATTACAGTTTGTCTAACCTGCTTTCTTTGCAGTCAGAACTGTGTCTGCCTAGTTCCCCATTCTGGTTTTGAACTGCTGAACTGGACCAATCAGTGTGGGGTAAGCTAGCTCTAAAATGGTGCCTTGGACGAATCAGAACTTGACTCATAATCTGAGCCAGCCCCAAGAGGATTGTATGGGCAGTGACTCTGGGAGATGTAGTTTAGACTTCAAGCCTTTTGGACCAACAGGAGCAGTCTATTGTGAGTGACAGCCAATCCAGTCAAGAACTGGGAAGAACTCAAAGGAAGTGCCCGGTTTTATCTGTTGGAGTTTCAGTTGAGCTCTGGCAGTGAAGAAGGAAGGAGCCCTGTGTTTTTCAGTGTGCAGTTTTAGTCGGAAACGGTGTAAGGCCCAGAGTTCCGTCTGCAGCTTGTGTAACTGCTTGTTAGGACTGAATCCTGCCCTGTGAAGAGAATCAAAGGCTATCTGAAGAGTAGAAACCAGGCTCACCCTGTAGAAGACTGGAGAAATTGCTGAATGGCACTCGGTCTGTCAGGAACAATCTGCTGTGTGTTCTCCCGGGTATTGTGCAGTAATTGCGATCGGGATAGAGAAGCAGCCTGCCTGGTATAGTACTTTCTGTTTTACCATATAAATGTGTGAAGAGGCTTGTGTACCTCAAGTGAATCCTGCTGCCATTAAAGGACTTTTGCCTGTTACTGTTCACCATATAAATGTGTGAGGAGGCTTGGTTAGCTCAAGTGAATCCTGCTGCCATTAAAGGACTTTTGCCTGTTGCAGTTTGCCATATAAATGTGTGAGGAGTCTCGTGGAGCTCAAGAGTAGCTCTGCTGACATTGAAGGACCCTATCTTGTTTGGAGGTCGTGAGTACCAATTCAGGGTCGCTCCCTGTTGAATTGCCACATTGAATCCAAATGGAATCACTGTACTGCTGACTGTTTAAACTAATTTTTTTTTTCTCTGTGGGAAAGGGCCCTACCAGCTGTCACGGTTTGACTCAGCCACTCAGGGCTTGGCACTTCCAGGGACAGTAACTGGTAGGGATAGGCCTGCACAGAGCCACAGGTAGATGAGTAAAGTGATAAGCTAATTAACCTGATTTCCCCCTGTCCTTGTTATATTCCCCTAAATAAATCAGAGCTGCTTGTTTCAGCAAAGTTATACTGACTGAGGTATTTGTCTATGTTAAAGTATTGTACTGTGATTGTTGCACTGTATCTTATTTTACAGGAGGTCCCAGTGCCTGAACCAGTCCTGGGGGTAAGTGTATACTGTGAAGGTAATTCTGATATATTGTGTGGGCCACTAGTGGGAAGAAAGGGGGGTTGCAGTGTCCCAGAGGGCTGTGACCAAGTAAGTTTAACTACTGCAAACCCTGACCTCTGGGTGGAGGCACCCGCCATTGGATCCAGGCCCCTCAACCTGTTAGTGGCAAATCAGGCAGGGGTAGTAGCCCCTGGGATAGCGCCATCTAGGGGTTACATATGTATTGGGGGCACTTCTTGTACAGACTGTGTACAGTATATCCACATATGTGGGGCACCCCACACAACAGAGTGTGTACAGTACATCTGTATGCATTGAGGGCACTCCTCATACAGAATTTGTACAGTAACACTATATGTGCTGGGGTACTCCTTATACAAAGTGTATAAAACATATCTGTGTGTGTGTTTGGCTCACACAACATATAGAGTGCATACAGTACATCTATATTTGATAGGGGCACTTCTCATATCTCCTCATACAGAGTATGTAGTACATCTATATCTGTTGTAATTGGGGCACTCATCATATAGAGTGCGTATAGCACATCTGTATGTGTTGGGGTACCCCTCATACTGAGTGTGTACAGTACAACCCTATGTGTTGGGGCACCCCTCATACAGAGTGTGTACAGTGCATCTTTTTTTTTGTCCCGGCCCCCTTCCCCCTTAGGGTGATCTTCTCCTGCTCCACACACCACCCCCATGCCCAGGCTTACCCCCCCAGCCGGGGCTGCTGGGCGGGCACCCACCCAATGGACAATGGTCTCAAGCCCTGGCTTACCCTGCAGAGCAGGACCATGGGAGTGGACCCGCCCCCCCGGTGGACACTGATCACAGCAGAAGCAGCATTAGGCAGGGCATCATAAATGGGGATGGATTTTTTTGGGATGCTGCAGAGATCCCCTGGGGGTGGGTATGTGCAATGACAGCAAGCGTCCACCCCACCCCCCCTTACATGAGGCGCTGGCAGCGGCGGTACCCCAGCCTTGCCAGAGGTCCACAGAGCACAGCACACTCTTCCCCCTCCCCCTGGAGAAGGAGAGCAGTCCTTGGGATGTTCAGTCCTTCTCCCCTCGGCTGGCCCTCCAACTCCCGAGTCTGTCTCTGAACCTGGGAAGTCGGCACTGCAAGCAGACACCTGGGTCAGCTGTGTACAGTATATCTGTATGTGTTCAGGGTACTCCTCATATGGAGAGTCTACAGTATATCCATATGTGTTGGGCACTCCACATACATACTGTGTACAGTACATCTATAAGTATTGGGGCACTCCTCATAAAGATTGCATACAGTACATCTGTATGTGCTGGGGACACTCGTATCTCCTCATACAGAGTGTATATAGTACATCTATATCTGTTTGGGCACTCCTCATTCAGAATGCATTCAGTATGTCTGTATGTGTTGAGAGCCCTCATACAGTGTGTGTACAGTACGTCTGTATGTGTTGGGGGCCCTCCTCATACAAAGTGTGTACAGTACGTCTGTAAGTGTTGGGGGACCCTCCTCATACAAAGGGTGTACAGTACGTCCATATGTGTTGGGGGCATGCCGCGTACAGAGTGTGTACAGTATGTCTGTATGTGTTGGGGGGCCCTCCTCACACAAAGTGTGTACAGTACATCCGTATGCACTGGGGCACTCCTCATATAGTGTGTGTACACTACATCTATATGTGTTGGGGTCACTCCTCATACTGAGTGTGTACAGTACATCTATATGCGTTGGGGGGGCACTCTATCATCAAGGCACATGTCAGGAAGAATAGGAAAATCAGGAACAGTTGTAAAATTCACAAGAGTATTTATTTCTACTAGCAGTAACATAAAAATTAAATTGTTCAGTAATTTGCAAAGGCCAAAAAAAAAAAAAAACAGAAAAAGTCCACCTGAGTTTTTCTTCAATCTCCATGTCTATTCTCCTCTTTAGCAGTTGCAGCTCAGCTCTCTTACAAGTTCTTCTTGTATATATCAGGCATGTGCAGCTAGAACACAGTGTCCCTGGGCTGAGGCCCCTTTTTCACAGCTCTTTTGCTAAAGGCCTAAAAATATGCACTCAAGTAACCCTTTGAGTTTTCCAATAGCTTTTTACAATCATCTCAAACCACAATTATATACATTAAAAAATTAACATTATATAATTTCTAAACAAAGGGATCCCCATATCAGTTACATTTCCACATAATGATCTGCATATATGTTTTATCAGCAAATATGCAAGGGAGGAAAAGAAAAACAGCAAGGGAGGGCTGAGAGACAGTGAGAGGCAAATAACTGTGAGACTGTCGAGGTGATCAAATCCTAGGTCTCACAGGAAAATCTGGTTATGCCACCAGACAGAGAAGAGACAGGAAAGGAATAGAACAGAACAGATCCTTGCATTTAAACACTTTCACCATAACAACAGGGACAGGGTCATATTCCACCCTGTCACACACTTCTCATATGGAGAGGCTACAGTACAACCATATGTGTTGGGGCAATCCACATACAGACTGTGTACAGTGCATCCTGTGTTGGGTCATTCCATGTACACAGTGTGTACAGTACATCTGTACGTGTCTGGGGCACTCCCCATGCAGAGTTTGTACAGTACCTCCATATGTGTTGGGCATTCCTTACTCAAAGTGTATAGAGTGTATCTGTATGTGTTAGGCTCACACCACATACACAGTATGTACAGTACATCTACATGTGTTGTGGGCAGTCCTCCTAACTCCTCATACAGAATGTGTACAGTATATCTATATGTGTTGGGGGCATTCCTCATACAGATTGTGTACAGTATATCTACAATATATATGTCGTGGCATGCCTCATGCAGACTGTATACAGTACATCTATATGTGTGGAGCACTCCTCATACAGAGTGTGTACAATGCATATATATGTCTTAGAGAAACTCCTCATACAGAGTGTATATAATAGATCTGTATGTGTTAGGGACACTCCTCATAGAGTGTGTGCTGTACAATCATATGTGTTTCGGGCTGCCTCATACAGAGTGTGTATAATGCATCTATATGTCTTAGGGAAACTCCTCATACAGAGTGTGTATAATAGATCTACATGTGTTAGGGACACTCCTCATACAGAGAGTGTGCAGCACAATCATGTGTGTTTCGGCCGTGCTTCATACAGAGGGTGTACAGTACATCTATATGTATTGGGGGCATTTCTCATATAGACTGTGTACAGTATATCTATACATGTTAGGGGTGCTCCTCACACAGAGTGTTCGCTCTCGAGGTCAGAAGGAATCAGAACCCCTCTAGGGCAGAACACACTGGTTGTGCATGAAGTTGCCCATCCTGTATTTTTTATAGTGTATAGTGTAATGTGAAATGTGTATGCAGCGGTTCTTTTACTTTCAGAACAAAATGTACTTGTGCAGTCTCTAGAGGTTTCAGAATGCTGTTGTACCACAGAAGGGTACAATCACACTCCATGACTTCTGAACTATGGTACAACAACATTTTGAATGGGATGGAATTCTATATAGAGCAATGCTCTACTATATACTATATCCATATGTGTCGGGGGTGATCCTCAGATCTCCTCATACATAGCAAGTACAGTACATCTATATTTGTTAGGGGCACTTCTGATACAGGGTGTGTGCAGCACAGCTATATGTGTCGGGGTACCATTACGCAGCCTGTGTACAGTACATTTTCATGTGTTGGGGCATGCTTCACAACAGTGTGTACAGTACATTTACATATATGTATTGGGGTCACTGCTCATACAGAGTGTGTACAGTACATCAAGATGTGTTGGGAAGACTCAACATACATACTATGTATAGTACACCTATATGTGTTAGGGACACTCCTCAACAGAGGATGTACTGTACATCTATAGGTACTGAAACACTCCACATGCAGAGTACGTACATTACCCAGCTATATTCTGTGTTGGGGGCACTCCTTAGGCAGAGGGTGTATCAAACATCTATATGTTTTGGGGGCAGTTCTCATACTGAGTATGTACAGCACATCTACATGTGTCAGGGGCATTCCTCATACAGAGCTTGTACAGTAGCTCTATGTGTGCTGGGGCACTCCTCATACAGACTGTGATCAGTACTTCAATATGTTTTGGGGCACCCTACATACAGAGTGGGCACAATACATCCATATGTGTTGGGGCACTCCACATGCAGAGTTTGTACAGCACATCTGTGTTGGACTCATGGCTTATACAAAGTGTGTACAGTACATCTTTATGCATACCTCAAAACTGTCCCTGATTGTGAGAGATGTCCCTCATTTTACCTTTCAGAACTACTCTGTCCCTCCATCTGTCACTCATGGAAAAGGCACTCCCCACACCAAGAATGTGCTAGCAGTTTAGAATTTATAGCAGAAAGCAATAATATTCCACGATGCTAAATCAAAAATAAACTAAGTACAAGTAAACATAATGGTTTCCACAGTGTTCTGAGCCTGTATCTCAATGTTTGATGATGTGTCCCTCATTGTCCCTCATTTTGAGTGTTTATGCCCCTAATTTCAGTGACAAAAGGTTGAGAGGTATGACTTTATCCGATGGGGACACCACATACCAAGTGTATACAGTATTTCTGTGTGTTGGGACTCCTCATACCTCCTCATTCAGTGTGTACAGTATAGCTATATTTATTAGGGGTACTCCTCAAAGAATTTGTACAGTACACCTATATGTGTCTGGGACTCTCTCCATACAGATTGTGTACAGTATATGTATATGTGTTGGAGCATGCCTTATATAGAGTGTGTATAGAACATCTACAGTATATATGTTGGGGTCATGCCTTATACAGAGTATGTGTAGTACATTTACAAGTACTGGGCCCACTGCTCATATAGACTGTGAACAGTACGTCTACATGCATTGGGAGGACTCCTCATACATACTATGTATAGTACGCCTATATGTTAGGGTTACTACACATAGTGTGTGTGTACAGTACATCTGTATGTGTTGGGGGAAACCCCTACATGCAGACTGCGTACAGTACATGTACGTGTGTTGAGGACAGTCCTTAGTCAAGATGTGTACCATGCATCTATCTGTGCTAGAGACACTCCTCATATAGAGCGTGTATAGTAGAGCAAAGGGAGGGGTGGGGTAGGCGGGAAGGGGTGAAAAATGTGAGGATTACTAAGGACAGGGTACTGGAAGGACTGAGGGCACTGAGGGTGGACAAGGCACCTGGGCCAGACGACACTCACTCTAGGGTACTCAAGGATCTGGCTGAGGTTCTGGCAGGGCCACTGGTGGACCTGTTCAATACCTCGCTGAATGTGGGATGCATACCACAAGACTGGAGGATGGACCATGTGATACCCATCCCCAAAGATGGCCCAAAGGATGAACCAGGAAACTACAGGCCAGTGAGCCTCACATTAATCGTGGGATGCTCATGGAGACAGTCCTGAAAGAGAGGCTAGTGACCTTTTTGGAGGACAATGGACTTCAGGATGGGCATCAGCATGGGTTTGTCTCAGGCATATCCTGCCAGACCAACCTCATTAAGTACTATGAGTGGGTAAAAGGGAACTAGACAAGAGCCATGAAGTGAATGTCCTGTATTTGAATTTCAGCATGGCCTTTGACTCTGTGCTGCACGGGAGGCTGGGGGGAAACTGGAAACTGTGGGGGCAGGAGCAAAGATGGTGAAATGGATAACAAACTGGCTAAGCGGTAGGAAGCTGAGGGTGGTAGTGGGAGGGGAACTCTCAGCACCAAGGGCAGTGATGAGCGGGGTGCCACAGGGATCAGTGCTGGGGCCAGTGTCGTTTGGGTTATTCATAGATGATATCTCACATGAGATCCGAAGTAAGATCAGTCTGTTTGCAGACAATAGCAAAACGGAGGTGGTGGTGGTTGATGACATTGAGGGATGGAAGGGGCCACAAGATGATCTAACTAAACTGCAGGCATGGTCAAAAACATGGCAGCAGGGGTTCAATGCCAAGAAGTGCAAGGTAATGCACGTTGGAGCAAAGAACCAGGGAAGAGATGATCAGCTGGGAGGGGCACAGTTGGGTAGCATCATGAATGAAAAGGACCTAGGGGTACATATAATGGGGGGCATGAATAACTCTACTCAGTATAGGAAGGCGGCAGCAAAGACCAACAAGATGCTGGGGTGCGTAGCAAGGGGAATCTCCTCCAGAAGTAGGGAGGTAATCCTCCCCCTGTACAGGTCACTGGTCAGGCCACACTGGATTACTGTGTGTACAGTTCTGGCACCTGTACCTGAACAAGGAAGGCAGATTGTTGGAAGGAGTGCAGCGCTGAGCAACAAGGATGATCCAGAGATTGTGGGGGAGCCCTATGAGAAAAGGCTGAGTGAGCTAGGTATGTATTCCTTGGAGGAAAGGGGGGATGGGGACATAATTGAGACCTTTAAGTATATGAACGATATAAACAAGACTCAAACAGATGGGCTCTTCCAATGAAGAAGAGAAAGGGACACAGTCTCAGACTGGAGGGGGGGAGGATTCAGAAGGGAAGTAAGGAGACAGTTCTTCATGGAAAGGGTGGTGGGCAAGTGGAACACTCTATCACAGAAAGTAGTGGCCTGTAAGATGGTGGGCAGTTTCAAGAGGGGATGGGACAAGGGGAGGGGTAGGGTAACTCTAAGGAGGGGAGCAGTGGGAAGGGCAGCTGTGAGATGAGGGGCTAGCTACACAATCAAGCAGACTCAACAGACTGTGAGGCCTATTTCTGCTGGCATTTTCGTATGTTCGTGTATCTGTTAGGGACACTCTTCCTACAGAGGGTACATCTATATGCCTTGGGGAGACTCCTCACACAGAGTGTGTTCAGTATCTCTGAATGTGCTGGGGCACTCCTCATACACAGTGTGTACAGTACATATAAATGTGTTGGGGGGACTCCTCATAAAGAGTGTGTATTGTACATCTATATAGATAGATACAAATTAGATAGATAAAAATGTTATTTTTAGATAGGATATTATATGTCATTAGGAAAAAAAACCTCCCCGTTTACAAAACCATCCTGTGTATAAAAGTTACAAAACTCATCCAAGATAAAACGACATACATTTCAACAGTACACAACACAACTTGTATACATTTATCATTCCATATATACAACTGTACAAATGAGATAATTTTTTCTGGTTTGCTAACAATTACAAATCAGTGGGAAATAATTGTTTACATCAGAAATAAATTTGTAATGTGAGGTAGCTGTTCTCATTTCAAAATGAAGAGTAATCCAGTATTGAGCAGCCTGGTACCAAAGTTTTTCCCCCCAAATCTAGTGCTGATTTGACTCAGTTTGATCTTATCTTTATGAACAGATCTGATAGAAGCACAAATCGGTTGAACTTCTCTACAAAAGGCTATTTTGTAAGTGTAATGTTCTGTATTGTATGTCATAAGTTTGTGTAAAAGTTTAATCCATACTTTATGATTTCTTGTTGCGAGTGTTGACCACTCTAAACTTGACAACATGTCACAGTGGTGTATAGTATAGCTACATCTAAGTCCATACCTGGCCATTCTATACTGTAATGTGTCTAGTTTATCCAGCAGTTTCTTATTTGTGGCCCTATATATTAAATTACTGTACTCTAAAGGTGGTAGTAGCATTTGTTCTACTAATGTGTTCCAAGCCTGTCTGTTTAAACATTTTGTGGTGCAGCCTAGCTTTTTACTTGTATTTAAGATCAATGTAGTAATATGCTCAGAAAAACTTCATTCTGCATCAAATGTTACCCCTAAGTAATAGTAAGCTTTTACCTGTTGAATTTGCTCCCTGTTATTTGCATAGATACACAACTTGGATTCACCCTTTACACCAAAATGCAGTACCTTGGTTTTCTTTGTATTGGTCCAAAGCCTCAAGCTGGTGAATCACTCCCTTATGCTGTCGAAATCTGACTGCAGGTTTGTTTCCAAAACCCACAGATTTGCTCCTGAGGCAACAAGTGCCGTGTCATCTGCATGTAACCTAATTGCTGAATATTGTACTACCCGTGGAATATCGTTATTAAATAATAAGAACAGGGGTCCGAGTATCAACCCCTGTGGAACTCCACGGGTTACTTTTTTGCTGGATGACAAAACCTGGGATGCAGACACCCTCCATGACCTCCCTATCAGATAAGATCTGATCTAGTCCCAGGGGTCGTCTCCTATTCCCAGTACCCTAAGTTTTGGCAACAGCATGGAGAGGTTCACCAGGTCAAACGCCTTCGATAGATCCACAAAAAGAACTGCTGTCTCCTGCTTAGCATCAAGTAATGAAGCCACCAGGTCATTAAATTCCATCAACGCCATGGTGGCAGAGTGTCCTCTCCAAAACCTTGACTGATACGGCGTCAGTAAACTGTACTTTTCTAGGTATTCTGTTACTTGAGAGTGGACATGCTTCTCTAAGCATTTAGACAATATTGATAAAAGGGCTACTGGCGAGGAGCGCAGTGGAGCCCAAGCTGAGTGGCAGCAAAAATCAACAGCTCTCTACTCCAGATCA
The DNA here is from genome assembly GCA_016271365.2 of Neoceratodus forsteri. Classification (NCBI taxonomy): domain Eukaryota; kingdom Metazoa; phylum Chordata; order Ceratodontiformes; family Ceratodontidae; genus Neoceratodus; species Neoceratodus forsteri. The sequence goes on from CM028137.1 coordinate 359,910,189, forward strand.
GAAACTGGTTAAAAATCGCCCTCTTGAAGCTACAATCTGAAGGAAATTTTGCTACCACTAGAAAGAGGAGCATTGAAAATCTAAAATGGGTAATCCTTGAAAGGATAGAGGTGGTGGTGCGGGCAGCAAACAGTCTGGAACTTCTCAACCCACGAGGCCAGGCCTTGAAGCGCAGGCCGCTTCCCAATCGGAATCTGAAGAAACAATGACTTCGATAGGCCTAAAGCTCCAAAGACTGATTTCCTCGGTCTCAGACCTAAGCACTAAAATGGACTCTTTCGGAACCAGAGTGACTGTAATTGAGCACAAGGTGGAATTGCTGCAAACAGAAATTTGCAATGTCAAGCGGTAATCAGAGACTACCTCAGCTGCCACCTCATTCCTAGTTAAAGAAAATGGCCTTCTTCGAGCTCGGCTTGAGACGCTGGAAAATCAAACCCACTCATCCCACATACGGATCCCTGGTTTACCCGAGGGAATTGAGGGAGAGCACCCCCTTACGTTCTTGCAAGACTGGTTAGAGACAAAAGTTGTACCAGAGGGACAAAATATCCGGCTTGGATTACAAAAAGCTTACTGGATTACTCTATGGAGCTATCGGGAGGAATCAGACACTCTGCAAATTCTCCTGCTGGTGACGGATAGCGTAGGGACCCAGGACAAGATCTTGAGGTTGGCCAGACAAGCAGAGCCTATTACCCAGGATGATCAAGCGGTGTATCTGTTCCTGGACATAAGCTACGCAATGTGGATGCTGCACAAAATATTTGATGGGAGTGCAAAAACGACTCCAAGAGGCATCCATCATACATGCAGTGATTATCCCACAAGGCTGAGGATTGTTCATGATTGGAAGGTGTGGGTTTTTTCCAATCCCACTAAAGCTGGTAAGTGGGCCTCCCGTCATATCCCCAGCAGTTGGAGCCGTCATCGAGATCCGGGGGCAGGAGACAGCGATATAGAGGAGCAAGAGGAGAGCTGAATTTGTGCTAAGTACTGTTTTATACCCTTTTCATTGGGATTTACACTCACAAGTGACTTTCTACCTTGACTTTCATTGGCCAATAGTTGGTTTGCAAGTGGGCTACTTCCCTTATACTGTTTTTGGTGATGGGGCTGGAGGGCATATTACCGCATTTGTTTTTTATGTTATGTTGTTAGCACCGGAGGGGGGTGACAGGCACTGGCTTCTTCATAAGTGCCCCATTCTCCATTGTTTCTCGGGCCTCCAGTTTGCCCCCCAGTGGGGTGGAGGAGTCCCCTTTTCCCCTCCATACCTCAGGGGAGAGTGTGCACCAGGAGCCGCCTCAAACCCTCCAGCTGGCGCAGGGACCCATCTACACATGCTGCTGTGGGGATTTTCCATTTTCTGGTCCCACCCCCTGCAGACGTCGGCACACTAGGAGGGCCAATGAGATGAAGGCACGCAGAGACGTGCCATTGCTCAGGCCCTTGTCCGATGTCTGCCCCCCCCTGTACTGCTCCCTCATCTGCACCACCACCTGTGGTCACCCAGGTAGCGGTTTTGCAGTGATGTCTGCAGCCCTCCCCTACCAGAGAAGGAGAACAGCCCGACGGGCACTTGATCCTCTTCCCTGGCTGGCCCTCCAAAAACCCAGTCTTGCTACCGAACCCGGGTCGCTGGTGTCACAAGCAGCAGCACTACTGATATGCCGGCAAGTGTCATTTTTTTCATATTTATTTACAAATTTCCAAAGTAAAAGTGTGGAGCAATACAAAAGTATGCACAAGTAACCCTACTGATTACGTAAGATTGAGCAAAATCAGATTTTTATAAATTATGTAAAGTGTTTCTGTATCCCCTTTTTTTTTTTGCTAGCTGCACAATTACTCCTTGTTTGATTTGTTCCTGCATTTACCTTCAACAGAAATAGGCTAATTAATTTCTAGCTAGTACCCTTGTATTTAGAAAGCCAAAAAGAATAATATACAAAATGTTTTTTTTTCTTTAGAATGGCTATATAAATAGTGTTCAATCAACTGTGCTGAGGTTCATACTATGGCCTCTTGTTCACAAAGCTGGAACGGGTTAATGGTGATAGAGGGTGCTGGCTCTGGAAGCAAAGAAAGGAAGAGTTGGGGAAGGGGCATGTTTTAGGGTCTGTTTCAGGAGGAAGGGAAGGGGGGGCATTTTCTGTGCTTGAAGAAGCTGCCTGCAATTCTGCTTTATCATTGTGCTGCCACAGTGCTTCAGCACAGTTTCCAGTGATTCTGTTTATGCAGCCCTTCCCGCCCATGGGCCGCATAAACATATCCACTTTCCTGGAGTACTACTTTTCCTTTCCGCAACTGCAGGAGTAGCGGCCACCATGTGCAACATGGTAGCTGCTGACAAACTGCTGGGTATGACTACCGTGTATATGTAGTTATGCTCAGCACTGCCATGTTATGCACGGCTGATCTGCAGGGCAAACTTTGCATGTATGAGGATCGTGCATGAGCAGAAGTGTAATCGCTGCAGAATTACTTACGGCTGACTCTGGTGCAGTGAGAGCATCGCATATTCTTTTCAATGCTCTTGCTGCTCCTAAAAGCTCTCCACAGCCATATTGGCTCTGACCAGACTTTCTTTACTTTAGAGATGGCCAAATGCTTGAAGTAAAAAGGGGGTACTGAGTCAATTTTGCTGTAATCTGTATTTATTTTTTTCTTGTTGATTTAAACTGGTAAATTATCAAAGTATTCATTTAACATATTTGAGATTTCATGAGGCTCTTTTATCTGTTTACCCTCATGAACTAACTGCATAATCTTTTGGATTCCTTCTTTACCAGGGCTTGGTAATTTGTTCATAGTATGCCAGAAACTTCTGGGATGTTTGTTATTTTCCAGTTTACCTTTATAGTACCCAGTTTTTGCCTGTTGTATTTGTTCCTTGTATGCATTTCTCTTAATTTTAAAGTCTTCCCAATCTTTTAACTGTTTAGTTTTCATGGCTATGTGCCAAAGTCTATTTTTGATTCTTATCATATCACTATATTTTTCATTTATCCAGGGAACTTTAGTATTTCTTTTGGGTTTTTACATCTAGGGGCATTTAAATCACATATATTATTAAATGTATCCAAAAAATATTCTGGACAACCCCATTGAAGAAATAAATCTTCGACCACCTCTGACTTTAGCTCCCACTCATAAGCCCTGGCCACTGATCGACTGAGACTGTCCACCAGGATGTTCCTTTCTCCTGGTACGTGGACTGCTGTCAAGTAAAGGCTGTGCTGGATCGCCCAGTACCAAACCCTCATTGCTTCCCTGTAGAAAGGGTATGACCAGGTTCCTCCCTGTTTGTTGATGTACCAGACTGTGGACACATTGTCCATCTGGACCAGAAGAGATCCCGGTACCAGAAGGGATTGAAAAGCCTAGAGAGCGTAAAGAACTGCCCTGGTCTCCAGAACGTTAATGTGGAGCATGCGCTCCTGATCGGACCAAGACCCCTGTGTCTTGTAAACCCCCAGATGGGCTCCCCAGTCCAAGTCCAAGGCATCTGTGGTGAGGATTTGGGTAGGGGGATGGAAAGGGGTTTCCCTCGATAGATTGGAGAGATCCTGCCACCAGCGAAGATCTCTCTGAAGGTTGGTGGAGATCATGACTTTCTGGTTCATGTTGTCTGTTCTCTGATCCCACTGGACTCAGAAAGACCACTGGGTGACCCTCATGTGAAGACTGGCCAGGGGAACTGTGGAAATGCCCGCTGCCATCAGTCCCAAAAGATGAAGCACAGCATGTGCTGGGATCCATTGAGCCTGGGGCACAAGAGTGGCCTGAGCCACTAAAGTCTCGGCTTGATCTGATGGCAGAAAAGCCTTGCTCTGAACTGTATCTAGTACAGCTCCAATGAATTGGAGCCATTGAGATGTTACTAGCTGGGACTTGCAGAAGTTGACCATGATCCCCAAAAGGGAGAACAAGTTCAGAGTGAAAGAGAGAGACTTCTTCAGGCTGGTAGGAGAGGGTGCTGCGAGGAGCCAGTCATCCAGGTACGGGAAGACATAAATGCCCAAGCGACGTAAGAACGCCGCCACCACTGCTAGACACTTTATGAACATCCATAGGACCGAGGAAAGGCCAAAAGGGAGTGCCTGAAACTGGAAGTGATCCTCCATGAAAGTAAAATGGAGGAAACGGTGGTGGGCCAGGAGGATAGGGATATGCAGGTAGGCATCCTGCATATCCAGGGAGCACAGCCAAGAGTTGGGATGGAGCAAGGGGAGGTGGCCCGAAGGGTCAACATACAAAACTTCTTGTACTCGATGAAGATGTTTAGTGTGCTGAGGTCCAGGATCACTCTCAGGTCACCAGTTTTCTTTGGGACTAGGAAGAAGTGCGAGTAAAATCCCCTTCCTGTCTGGTTTTGAGGGACAGGTTATATGGCTTCCTTTAGAAGAAGAGCCTGAATCTCTTGCGAGATGAGGGGGACCTGATCCCGAGGATAATAAGACTGTCCCGGAGGTAGAGGGTCTGATATCTCGAGGAACTCGATCGAGTGACCCCGCTGGATGAGCTGAAGCACCCAAGACTCTGCAGTGATGAGCCTTCAACCTTCCAGGTGGAGGCCGAACCTTCCTCCGACTGGTTCCTCCTGAAGTAAGGGAGGGAGCGGATGGAGGGGAAAGGAGTCAGGATGCTGAGGGAAGGGGAGCTTTGGCCCCTGAGGCTGGTTTGGAGAATTTAGCCTGTGGGGTTTGGGTTCCAGAGCCAGGGGCACGCCTTTTACCCTGACGTTTAACCTGGTTCTTGTTCCACCTTCTTTGGTGATGAAAGGGCTGCTTTTTCTGGCCTGTCTTGTACATACAGCTTACATCTCTTAAGGAGCGTCCACTCTCTTGCAGTCCTGTAATGATATCTTTAGCATTGCCGCCAAAGAGGACAGAACCCTTAAAAGGGGCATCCAAGAGGTAAGTCTGTACATCCTGTGCCAAACCGGCTATCCGAAGCCAGAAGAGCCAGCGGAGACAGATCCCAGTGGCTGCCATCCTAGCCACAGAAGCCACCAAGTTGTACGTCGCTTGGAGCGTGTGATGACATGAGGACTTCCCCATTGGGGTCAAGGGGAGTCTTATCAGCAGGGCAGGTAGACTTTACAGAAACCTCTAAAGAGGCGACCCACGGCTGCCTGCTCACCTCGGCAGGAGGGGAAGAAGGTGCCTGGTCTAAAGAAGCAGATGGGACACCGGCAGAAGTACTCACAGTTTCAGAGGGCCTCCCGCATGGCAACGGACTCTGTTCCCGGCGCTTCTCTTTCCTTTTTTCTTTCTTGGTCCCAGCGACGATGACCTATTCCGCAGTTCCTGGAGCTCCTTTTCCATCGACACCAGCTGGCAGGTCAGGAGATGGGCCTCGGGGGTCACCTGGTTCGAGTTGCCTGGTTGAAGACCTGGCAGATGGAGCACTGCTGGGAGTTGTGCTTAGAACTGAGGCAGAGGAGGCAGTGGGAATGGTCATCCCTGTGTGGGATTTGAGCGCCGCACTTTGAGCACTTCTTCTTTTGTGTAGAAGACATCAAATAGATCGAAACAATTTAGTTGAAAACTAGTTATGAGGCGAAGAAAACTTCAACAAAATTGGCATACGTCTGATCACTGTTCTATCGTGTACCGAATGTTACTGCGGCAACGTCGGGAAAGAACTGGAGAGCGGGCGCGGGACCGCCTCTCTTATAGCCGGGCTGACGTCACGACGCCTGATGTCGGGGGCGGTCCCCACTGATGATTGCTATCTACTAGTTTGCCGTTCAGACCTGACACCAGGGGGTGCAGTCCTATATGTGAAGACCTACTGCAGGAACCCTCTCAAAGTAAGATTAACAATCCAGAGCCCCCAAGTAGAGGAGGCATAGACCCTCTTGCCCCAATGGTCACTCCACCTGGATTCCCTGGCAGGCGGGAGGGAACTAATATGCTTGGGCACCTTGGACCTGTCATGGGCAGCCTTAATGACCACAGAACCAGTCTCAGGTTAGGCAGCATAGTAAGGGAGTCCTTGGGGGGCATGATAAAGTTTATCCACCTGGCAAGGCATGGTAGGCACCATATCTGGTCTATGTTAGGCCGCAGTACTGGCATTCCTCAAGGAAGGAAGGATGAGAGAAATGATTTTAGGGGGAGATTCTGGGATCTCCAAGAAAGTAGGATCCTCAGGAAGAGACCTGGGGGTGTGCCACTTACCGCTGATGCAGTGGACATGTCTGAGGATAGAAACTCTTCCTCTTACTCAGGTAGAATCCGGTCTGGGTGATATTCCTCCTCAGCATTGACCTGCTTTATCTCGAGGTCTGACAAGTGAGGCACTGACAGGACCCTACAGGGCACAGAGCGAGGAGGTGCAATGGGTGTCGACTACAATGGGGCCAGGTCTGTATGAGCCCAACTGATGAACAAGGGCTGTCGTAATCTTAGTCAAAATATCATTAAGGTCAACGCAGGAAAAGGTTGTGGCGACGGCAGAGGGGTCATCAGCACTGGGTGCAACGAACCGTCCAGTGGGGCTTGACAGCCAAGAAGCCCGACAGCCGTGGACCTGGGGAAGCATCAGGTCTCAACAGAGTGGCTGTCATCAACAACTCCATGGTCGATGAGCTTCCACTGCTATGCGCGGATGACACTCAACTCTACATGTCCTTTGTGCCTGAGCAAGCTGGAGCCATCTCAGTGTTTAATACATGCCTCTCCGAGATTCAGGACTGGATGAGAGCGAGCTGGATGAAGTTGAACCCTGATAAAACTGAGGTGTTGGTGGTGGACCCAGGTCATTGGGGTCTAGATTCGGTGGCTGGTCAACCGTCTGGGCTTTGGCTCAATGGGCTCCAGCTACTTGCCTCAGATCAGGTGCAAAATCTGGATGTTGTTTGACAGCAGCCTGATTCTAAAATCTCAGGTGTCTGCTGTCATGAAAATCTCTTTTTACCACCTGAGGAACATCACCTGGATTACGCACCTGGTCTCAGCTGACAACCTTCCAATATTGGTCCATGCCTCTGTGACCTCCCGCCTTGACTACTGCAATGCCCTTTATCTAGGGCTACCGGGGGTTGATATCCGCTGACTGCAGGTAGTGCAGAATGCAGCGGCCAGGCTGCTGACTGGCTTACCTAGATCTTGCCATATCATACCTGTGCTCTGCAGCCTGCATTGGCTGCCTGGTTATTGGCAGATCACCTTCAATGTCAGATTACTGACCTATAAAGCTCTACATGAACTGAGACTGCGTTATCTGCAAGATCGTCTTTGCCCCTAGCACCCCCTCTGATCTCTTGGTTCCTCCAAAGAAAGACTGCTAGAGGTTCCCAGGGTCCAACTTAAGACCTCAGGGGCTCGTTTTCAATTCAATTCAAAGTTTATTTTACCAGGATGACACCATTGAGACAACTCATTTGTGAAGAGGTCCTGGGGGGGACATAAGTACAGTACAAAATACAGAACAGTTACAGTGGTACAATACAAATACAGCTGAGATACCATATACAAGAAAAGCAGACAAAAGAAAGTTAACTAGGTACAATACTGAATAGCAAAATGTTTCCAAGTCTAATACAGGTGCCTATACAGGTAAATCTAGTTGAGTACAACAATTATGAAAAATAATAGGTGCAAAAATGTAAATTGGAACAACAGAAGAGAACATATAGTGCAAGGTCAAGGGATTTTAAAGCAAAAAGCATTGAAGGTGGGGGAGACAAAGGGGGGTGGATGATATACAAGTGCTTAGTACTACTGCTGGATGAGGGTACTAGAGGGGCTGGAAGTAAACTGGGCCAGTGGAGAAGTTGGGGACTACGGGAGGATTAAGTGCCAGGAGTCAAATAGAACATACTTGATTACAGTAGGCAGATTCAAGCATAGCAGTTACTTACGTCCTTCAACATACGCCCAATCAAGGACACGAATGTACACAAGCCAACAGTAAGGTTAAGTTTAAGGGTTTTTTGTATAGTGTTCCATAAGGTCGGCAGGGCATAACTTAGGGATGAAGAACCAAACCGGGTTCTAATCCATGGAGTATCAAATGTTATATATTAGAACTTCCTGACAGTGTACACACGGGAAGCATGTTTAAGCATGGAGTAGATGTAGGGAGGCAGTTTCAGGGTTAGAGCTCTGTAAACCCAGAGGGATTTATTGCAGCACCTCCTGACACTAAGGGATGGCCAACCAACCTGTAGATAAAGGGAGCAATGGTGGGAGTTGAAAGGAGCATTTGTAATGAATCTTAAGGCCCTGTGAGAGAGTGTGTCAAGGGTAATTAGGGCTGACTTCAGACTACATACAGCTGTAGAGAAAGTCTGCATAGTCAATTAAAGGGAGAAAGGTTGTTTGGACCAACCTTAGTTTGGCGTTCTGGGTAAGCAAGTGCTTTATGCGACAGAAGAAACCAAGCCTTTGGAGAAGTTTTTTTGCCGTTTCCTCTATATGCGTTACGAATTATAGTTTTCGATCCAGCCAGAAGACGAGATAATTAAATTTCTCAACTGGTTCCAGTACTTTTCCCAGGATGGTCTTAATCTGAAAATTTGCATTCAAGTAGTCAGTGGGGAACATCTTTGGTATTAGGGGACAAGTGCATAATTTTTGTCTTTTTAGCACTGAGGAGTAGTTTGAGATTTATTAAGTTGTGTTGAAGTAGGTCAAAGTCACGTTGTAACTCGAGGCGGGCGAGTTGGAGACTAGGCCTGACAACATATAACACAGTATCATCTGCAAATAGGTGTGCGTTTGCTGTGCTCACATTGTTGTTGCTATTATTAATGTAAACGGCAAATAGTAACAGACCTAAGATGGAGCCCTGCGGAACTCATCTCAGGATAGGTTTTAAAGGGGAGAGAGCGCCATTGGCTTTAACCTGTTGCTTCCTGTCAGTAAGATAACAGGAGAACCAATTTAGCTAGGTGTCATCTAGACCGAAATAATTTAATGTGTCCAGTAGTAACTGGTGGTCAATGGTGTCAAAACGCCTTGCTTAAATCTAAAAAAGGGCACAAACATGGTGCTTAGCGCCAAGGGAGGTTAACCAGTCACCTGTAACTTTTGCTAGAGCAGATACCATACTATGTTTGGGGCAAAACCCAGATTGCAGGGGGTTCAGTAGATTTTTTGCTTCTAGGTGGTCTGTGAGTTGGGCGTTGACCAGCTTTTCAAGAAGCTTAGATAGAATGGGCAAAAGCAAAATAGGTCGATAATTACTGAGGTTCCACTGGTCACCAGATTTAAACAAAGGGATGACTTAAGCAGTTTTTCAAAGGAGAGGAATAATACCTTGGGAAAGTGACAGACTGAACAAGTGGGTGATAGGCGAGGACAGGGTGTAGTATCCTATCTTTAGAAAGTAAGGTTCAAGCAGATCAGCTCCTGCACTTTTTTTTACGGTCAAGAGTAAGCAAGAGATCCTTGACTTACTTGAGCGAGACAGGGCTGAAACTAAATTGTGAAGAGCCAGGTCTAGTTTTTGGGGAAGGTGGTGAAAGGGTGCCAGCAAGTGGCTGGGATGACAGCCTGCTGAACGAAGAAGAGTCAAAAGCTAGGGCAGCTGTGGCAAAATGATTATTTAACTGTTCTGGAATATCATCACTATTTGTGTAGGTAATGTCCCCTGAGACTATTTTAGTCGGGAGGGATGAAGGTGAACTATGCTCTTCGATTTCCTTAATAATATTCCAGAATTTAGCAGCATTGTTTTTAGATGATTCCAAAGCAGACTGGTAGTACTTGGCCTTTTCTACCCGAATGAGTCTGGTGCACTGGTTTCTTGTTGCTCTGAAGGCAGCCCAATCAGCTTCAGATTTTGCCTTGCGGGCTTTTTTCCATAGGTGATCTCTGTGATGTAAGATGGATTTCAACAAGTTGGAGAACCAAGGACAGGCTTTATTCCTAGCCCTTAGTTTCATTATTGGGGCATGTTTGTTAATAACCTCCAATACAAGGTTGAGGAAGTGGATATATATACCTCATCGACTGTTGGAGACGTGTAAAAGTCTTGTCATCTGATCCCATTCAGATCGGACAGGAACTCAGAGATATTAAACTTGCGGAAATTCCTTTTGTAGGTAAAATCAGGTGGACTGGTTGTTTCTGGGGAGTGCCTCACGCAGGCAATGGTGCTGTGGTCACTAATGTCTTTATGAAATACCCCGGTGTAAGCAATTTTATGGGGCCTGTTGGTAAAGATTAGGTCCAGGAGAGTGCTGTGCCCAGGATATTTAGTATTAGGGTGGGTGGCATCACAGATTAGTTGCATAAATTCATGTCCATCACAGAAATTTTTTAGAGGTTCAGAGCAATGAGAATTCCAATCCAAGTTGAAGTCCCCATAAAGATAAATCCAGAGTCAATGGTTCCTAGTATCCTGTGGAGGTGGGAAATTATCCCTAATCCAACAGAAGGGGGGGGCTGTAACAGCCTGAAATGTAGACTCGTTTGCCAATAGAGACATTTTTAAGGTGAGACTTTCATATTCTTTGGGCAGGGTGGTGGAGTCGAGGACAGAGACCGTGTATTTGTCTAGGACATAAATTGCAACCCCTCCACCCCTAGATATCCTAACTGTTCTGTAAACATTGTAGGATGAGATATTGATAGCTTGATTAGGTGTGGAGGCTTTCAGCCATTCTTTTGCTTTCGCAGACCGTACCTTGTGGAGCTCTACCTCGTCGGGTAAGGGAGTGCCTGACTGTTGAGAGCTTTAAATCAGCTCTTAAAACCTACCTTTTTAGTTTGGCTTTTCCTGATTTAGATTAGTATGATTAGTATGCTAGTTTACTAAATTAATTTATTCAGTGATTTTATATATTGTATTTATTACACGTTTTTATAATTTGTTGTACAAGCGTTTTGGTCAGAAATGGAAATGTGCTTTTTACAAATAAATATTGATTGATTGATGGACTGGGGGCCAACAACTCAAGGGCTGCTGGCTGGTCTCCCAGAGCAGTGCAAAGAGGTGCCACTGTTATGGACCTGATCTGAACAGAGCCTGGGTAGCAGAGGTCATCAGTGTGGCTGCAACCGATGGAATATCCCCAGAAGAAGAAGGAGAGGAAGCCATCGGGGAGCAGGAATGCCACCAGGGGGAGCAGTCACATTTGTGGTCTTTTTTGTGACTTTTTCCCAAGGACTTGCCTCGGGCCTTCGAGGCCTAGGCGCTCGATGAACCCATCTGCAACGGGGAAGGAGGGACCCTGGACGACCCCTGCCCAGAACTGGCTACCTGTTGTTCAATGAGGAATTTTTTTCAGAGCCTTTTTGCATTGGAAAATGATTGTTTGGTTGAAAATCTGGCAGAGCTCGCAGTCGGAGGCATCATGGCCAGGCCCTACACAGCAGACACAGAGGTTATAGTCATCTGAACAGCAGCAGCAATGGAAAAAAGAAGTGGAAAGAGTCACTCTCGACATATGCAGGGTAAATAAATCTCTTCTTTAAAAGAGATTCAAAATGCTAAGGGTAGAGAAAAATCATAGGCAAAATTATGCGAAACTGCATTGGACCTTCTGCAGAGACCCATGCAAACAGAGTCAATGGTGAGAAAGAACTGAGGAGGGAGTGGGGCCGCTCACACCTTTATAGGTCAGTTGACGACAGCAGGTGACGTCGGTGTGGGCAGCCCCAGTGGTGCTGCTGAAAATCTTCCATGTGAATCCTGCTTCACAGACAATGAAGTTCCTATGATGTGACCTGATGACTGACATACCCCAACGAAGATCTACATGTGTTAGGGACACTCCTCAAACAGAGGGTGTGCAGTATGTCTGTATGTACTGGGGTACTCCACACACATAGTGTGTACAGTAGATCTATATTTATTTGTGGCACTCCTCATACAGAGTGTGAACATTACATCCATATCTGTTGGGGCACTCCGCATACAGCGTGCATACAGAACGTCTATACGTGTTGGGAGCACTCTTCATATAAAGTGTATACAGTACCTCTATTTGTGTTGTACTTCCGTCTCACACAGAGTGTGTGCATTACATCTAAATGTGTTACAGGCACTCCTCATAGTGTGTGTGTACAGTACAACTATATGTGTTGGGGGACAGTCCCCATACAGAGTGCATATAATACATCGATATGAGTTGGGGCACGCCTTATACAGATTGGGTACAGTATGTCAATATGTGTTGGGGCATGCCTCATACAGAGTGCGTACAGTACATCTATATGTGTTAGGAGGACTGCACTTACATACTATGTACAGTACATCTATATGTGTTAAGGGTACTACTCATACAAAGTGTGTACAGTACATCTGTATGTGCTGGGGGACTCCACATGCAGAGTGCATACAATACATCTATATATACATGTTGAGGACACTCCTCGGATAGAGTGGGTACCATGCATCTATATGTGCATGGGATACTCCTCATACACAGTGTTTATAGTACACCTATATGTGTTAGGGACAGTCCTCATACAGAGTGTGTATAGTACATCTATATCTGTTGGGGGGGGAGGAGACTCTTCATACAGAGTGTATACCGTATATCTGTATGTTTTAGAGCAGTCCTCATACAGAGCGTGTACAGTACATCTAAATGTTATGGGGGACTCCACATACAGAGTGTGTATAGTTCATCTATATGTGTTAGGGACACTCCTCATACAGTGTGTGTACAGTACATCTACATGTGCTGGGGACATTCCTCATAAAGAGTGTGTGTTTATTTATTTATTTAGCTTTTGTTAACCAGGCAAGTACACTAGACAGTCATATGCCTATTTTCAGGTGTGACCTGGGAGATTACAAGGAGGTTACAAGCAAAAAGCAGGTATTACAGGATTTCAGAGAAAGACAGTAGTCAGCCACAGCGTGACTTAACAGGGAGGCATGTAGAAAAACAAAACATGACAAGGTAAGCAATTGACAGTCAGGTACAGAACATCACATAGTAAGGTAACATTTGACAGCCATGGTTATAATTCCCTAACACACCGATCTCAAAGTGATGACCAGACAGAACCATAAAGTGCAGCACAGTGCAAAAAAGGGGGTTAATACCTTAAGTACAATGACATGTCGAGGCGAGTTTCAGGAAGCCCCAGAGGAAGGTTCTGAAGAAGGAGTGGAAGGGGAAGGTACAAACATGGGCAGTAAGGGAGTTCCATAGTCTGGGTGCACTGACGGTGAAAGCCCGATCACCCATCAGGGTACAGGTTCTGGGAACTTGGAATACTCGTGAGCAACTAGACCTTAACAGATAAGTGAGATTTGCAGGTTTGAATAGCTCAGCTAGTACAGGGGGAATGGCTGTTCTGACGACATTGTCAATGAAATTGCCCATTACAAAAATGCAATGGTTGTCAGGGGAGAGCCATTCAAGTTTATAATATAGCTCACAGTGGTGAGTAAGATGGGGGGAAGAGAGAACAAAGCGACATATGTCGTTATAACTAAGCAACATCCCCATTTTGTTAGACTGGTTTTTAATGCATAGGCAAAGGTGACCAGCCCGTAACAGAGCGTGGGTAGAAGAACCCCCTTAGCCAAGGCAAGACGTGCTGTGGGAGTAAGACTACTTTTAGCTCTATATGCCAGGCCCAGCTTACTGTTAACAGCCTTGCATACATTATGTATATGCAGGGAGAAGTTGAGCTGAAGTCAGCACCTGTACAAGGGATCCATCAGCTTCAGTGACTCTCAGGGGTGCAGGACAAGCTTTGGATTTGGCCAGGGATCCAAAAAGCATAGCCTGAATTTTTTTTTAAGACTGATGGCTAGCTGGCCCACCAGCACAGCAGCAAAGCATCCGCTTGTGGTGCTGACATCCTGGGTTCAGTGATGGACTCGGGAGTCGGAGGGCTGGCCGGGGGAGAAGGATTGAGCATCCCAGGGACTGTACTTCTTCTCCAGGTGGGGGGCATCTCCAGCACAATGCGGACCTCTGGTGGAGGCTGGAGGTACCGTCGTGGCCGGCACCACACATCAGGGAGTGTGGGGTGGATGCTGGCGTCATTGCATGTCCCCACCCCTGGGGGGGGGGACTCCACAAAAAATGCTGGCCCACTAGTGACAGCTCCCCGTCTCTGTCCCTGCTGCAGACCAAGGTCCGCTGGGGGCCCACTGCATGGCCCACCTGGGGGCAAGCCAGGGCTAGCGACCAAGTTCCTTGACGGCCCCCCAGTGAGGTAAGCTTGGGGTTGGGGGCAAGTGAGCAGGGAATCCAGATCCATCCCCGGAGGGAAGGAGCCGGGAAAAAAAAAAAAGATTGATGGCTAGTTTATGGGCCTTTAACCAAGATTGTATGCGATCAAAGTCAGCATTGAGCTGAGAGTTGATGACACTGATGTCCTGGGAGCTGGTTAGGATCACAAGGTCATCTGCAAGTGCTCCCAAAACTCATGGATCTCCCCCCAGCTCACTGATCTGATGAAACACTGTGACAGGCTTTGGTACAAATCTAGATATACTGGATCCGTCTCTGATATCCAGATGTACAAGGCTGCCCGAAATAGCTGTACGTGTGCAATCAGGAAAGTCAAAAGACATCACTTTAAAAAAGAGCTAGAAAACTCCTGGGAGGACAGCAGGCGTTTCTGGGACAATATCAAGTCTCTATTGGGTAAACATAACAAGACTCCTCCATCCCTAATAAATGTCAGTGGAATTCTTACCCAGGACCCATAGAACATCGCTGAAACCTTCAACAAGGCTTTCACAGACCTCAGCGGTATATTGCCACCAGATTTCCCTCCTCCACTGAGTGAAAGAAACAGCTCAAACATGACTAACACCCAAACAGGCTCACCTCCTGCTTTCTACCTTAAAATAGTTACCCTTCAAAGGCCAAGAAATATATCACAAGGGTCTTTGGTAAATCTAGAACTAGTAGTGATATGCTCGATCTCAAGCTCCTAGAACTAACTCTGGATGTAATTCTCACTCCCCTTACCAAAATCCTAAACTCATCCCTTGTAACAGGCAAGTTCCTAAGGATTTGGAAAGCTGTTGTAGTCATGCCTGTGTTCAAAAATGGCGACAGAACTAACCATGCAAACTATCTCCCCATCTCAATACTTCCCCTTCTCTCAAAAGCACTGGAGCACACTGCTTCATATCAACTAACTGAATATCTTGACAATTACCAGCTGCAATGCAGACAACAGCACGGTTTCCAAAAACGGCATAGCACCACAACTGCACTCATGAAATTACTGGGTACATACATAATGCTCTTGATCATGGGCTGTTGGTGGGGGCTACATATATTGACCTCACCAAAGCCTCCAACACTGTAAATCACAAGCTGCTCCTATGTCAACAATCCAACACTGGCCTGTCCCAGGAATCAGTTGCCTGGTTCAGGAGCTATCTCCAAGGGAGAGTTCAAAAGTAAAAATAAATGGCATCTGCTCGGACTATCAATGTGTCACCACTGGTGTACCCCAAGGGTCCATCCTAGAACTACTGCTCTTTAGTATTTTTCTAAACCAACTCCCCCTAGCAGTAAATGAAAAAGTACTGCTTTACACAGACGACGCTATGCTCATCCCCACTCTGACCCTGCTGTGCTTGAATGTTGATGCAATCCAATTTAACTTCAGTCGAAAAATGGTTCCTTGACTCAAAGCTACTCTTAAATTATAAAGAAACGAAAACTATGGTATTTGCCTCGGCACACAATAAACACAGGAACTACCAGTTACAAATTGTTAATAACCTCAATTCTCCCCTTGAAATGGTAAACCACTTCAAATACCTGGGGATAACATTACATACTGCACTGTCCCACTCTTGGAAAATAGATCTAGTTGCTAAATCTGCATATGCAAAACTGGGATTACTAGCCAACCCGTTGGCACAGTGGTTGGATTTCTCCTTGTGACACCGGCAACCTAGGTTCAGGAGCGGACCCAGGTCACTGGACGGCCGGCCGGGGGAGAATGGCTTGAGTGTCCAACAACAGCTCGCCATCTCCAGGGGAAGGGGGGCTGATGCCCACAGTTGTCTGACCCCGACCAGAGGCTCAGGGTACTTCAAGCCCTATAAGGGGAAGGGTGGCCAGAGTAAACAGTGGATGTCAGTGCTTTGTGCCATGATGTTGGGGCTACACTGTGTAAGGGGAGAAAATGAGAAAACGCCTGCCACGCCGGAAAGATGGGCTGCCAGAGTGCCTCCTGATGTGCCCCCTCACCCAGCCACACAGGACTGGCCAGAGTCGGTAGATGGGGTGGCACCCCACCTCATCCCCGCTAGGGCAAACCAAGCTCCATGGGGCTTGAGGTGGTGGGTAGAGCAAGGAGGCAGGGGATGACTCTTGGGTGGTCCAAGGCTGGCAGGACGTAGGGGGAGTAGAAACTGCAATTTAAAAAAAAAAAACTGGGATTACTATTTAGAAACAAACGCTGCTTAACCAATGAGGCCCTAAAAATCACAGTAACTAGCTCAGTGCTGTCAGTTATCAACTACAGCCTAGCGGTATATGGTGGTGTAACTCCCACAGCCATCAAAAAACTCAAAACTACCCTTAAAGCATGTAGACTAGTACTGGGGGTGCACCGACTTACCCACACATGCAAGCTATATGCTCAAAGTGGCTGGCTTAACTTGGATGGTCGAATCCAACAGCAAATGTTCCTGCTTCCCAAAATATCTACCATATTTCTAACCCCTCCTGGAATACGTTGCCTTCTCAATCAGCCTAACTCATCTAGATGTACTTGGGGCTGGAATGACCTATCCTTGAAAGTCCCTTTCCGTAGAACTACGCAAGGCCAGCGATCCTTTGAATATCATGCTCCGGTGTTGCTTAACTCCCTCAGTGAAGACCTACAGAAGGAAACTAGACTGGGCCCTTTTGAAACACTACTTTGTGCATCCCTAGCCCTGACTAATGGGTGCAACTGCGGTGCCTAGCCCCTCCCCTTCTCCCCTCCTTTACCATATCCTGCTTTTTCCCTCTCTCCCTATCACCCACCTCCACCTGCACTAATCTCACTAACTTCTCGCCCTTCACCCCCCTTATTCTGTTTCTCCTCTCCTCTCCTCTCCTCCCCTGCCCCTTGCATCCCTATGGACCTTCTACGAGCCAGCCGCCCTGCAGTTTAAAGTCTTTTCTTCACTCTTCTCTCCCCTCCTGCCCACTGCCACACCCTTCCTCATTTCCTCCTCTTACCCCCTCCCCGCTGCTCCTCCTGCCCTTGTTAGACACCTTCCCATATTTTTCCTCTTACCTCCTCCACTCCCACCAGTTCCCCTCTCTACTTTCTCCCCCTATTATCTCTCTGCCCACCTCCTCCTCCTCTTTTACCCCCCTCTCAACTCCTTCAACTGTTCCCGCCTCTACCTCCTATCATGGCTACCCCTTATTATCACTTTCTTTGCCTCAGGGTGACTTCTTTGGGCCAAACATGTATTTGCACAATAACAAAAGAAATGTTTATCAAGAACATCTCTGGATGCTTTTAGGCTCTGTAATAAGCTTGTACAAGACCATTTGACGTTATTTTTTGTACCTCTTTTTTTTTTTATTACTTGGCCACTATTTTACTCAACTGTTGTTGTATGTTACATACTGTCTGCGTATTGTTCCTCTGTTGTTAATTTTTGTTCATGATGTGTAACCTCTGTAAATGACCCTTTGGCTCAAAAGTATTTCCTAGATTGTAACAAATAAAACAAAAATATAGGGTGGTACAACCATGAACTGGGACCAAGGGCAGCTCAT
This sequence comes from Neoceratodus forsteri, assembly GCA_016271365.2. Lineage (NCBI taxonomy): Eukaryota > Metazoa > Chordata > Ceratodontiformes > Ceratodontidae > Neoceratodus > Neoceratodus forsteri. The sequence continues at coordinate 359,927,875 of CM028137.1, forward strand.
TAACAAAAAGCGAGAAAAGAATAGGCCCTAGAACAGACCCCTGAGGAACCCCAGAGTTAACAGGAGTGGGCTCTGAGAGGACCTCATTGAACTTTATGAGTTACCGCCTCTCAAGCAGGTAATTAGTGAACCAGGCTAGGATGGGGGTGGGAGCCAAGGGATCGGAGTGTGGAACACAAGAGTTTGTGGTCAACCAGATGAAAGGCTTTAGAGATCAACAAGATGGCCCCAATCAGGTTGCCTTGATCATTGGCAACCCTGATCTTAGAGGTGACCTTGGCCAGGGTAGTGGAGGTGCTATGTCCCTTTCGAAAACCATGTTGTGCTGGAGTAAGTAGGTCATAACTTTGGATGTAGCCTGTGAGCTGAGTAGCAACCACTTTTTCAAGCAGCTTGCTAATAGGATAGCAACAGGGCGGTAATTCTCAAGGGTTTTTGGATCACCTTGTTGGAATACAGGGACAATCCTAGCCATTTTCCATATATCAGGGATGATTCCAGTAATAAGTGATGTGTTGAAGATATGGGTGATGGGTGGGGCAAGGAAAGGGGCCCCAAGACAAATAAGTTTGGGCTCTATGTTGTCATGACCAGCACTGGTGTGTGGCGAGAGGCCAGCAAGGAGTCTATGAATGTCATTGACAGAGACAGCCTTGAAATAGTAAGGAAGTCAGGGGTCGTCCCAGGCTGGGGACTGCAGGAAGGACCCGGTTCACTGTGATCAGGGAACTGGGAGGTATAGGCCGACAGGTCTGAGAATGGGGAGTTGAATGCATTTGTAATAGCCAAAGCATTGTTACAGTTAACCCCACCAATAAGCATGTCAATGACATTGGCTCTGGAGAAGCCACTAACGACATTCTTGATGTTTTACCAGAAGCACCTTGGGTCCGTAGCTTCATGAAGATAGCAGGGCAGATTTACAAAATTTGCTCTTGGCAGAGCAGATGGTTTTTTTTGCAAGCATTTCTGAGCTGCCTATATTCCTGGAAGATAGACATATCATGGAAGGCCTTAAATTTTGCCCAGCATTTGTCCCTTAGTTTCATGAGAGAAAATAAGCCACCTTGTAGCCACTTTGTGACCGTGCCCCTCATGCTCCTTTTTGTAAGCGGAGCATGTTTATCTTGCAGGGAAGAGAATATAGTAAGAAAGTTATCAAGGGTAACTGAGGTGTGGTTTGTGGCTAAGACCGGGGACCAATCTGTATGTTTCAGATCAGCACATTTGGATGACCTTGCAGGGAATTTTAGGTGGGGAGACTTTCCAGACACAATAGGCTGGGGAATGGTAGGAGATAGAGTCTGGGAAAGTACCAGACAAGACAATCTGCTTGGGCCTATTGGTCAGGATCCAGTCTAGGCGGGTGCCTTCCCCCCAGTGGAAGAAAGCCTAGCTGGTTCAGCAATAAGATGGGAGAGAGCTAGGCCAGCCAACAGGTGTTCATATTGCTTGACATTGTTACCTATCCAGTTTAGGCTGAAGTCACCAAACACTAGTAATTCATTGGAATGCACCTTAGGACTTAGGCTGTCAAGGAGGTAGGAGAGTCCTTGCATGCTACCTTTGGGAGGATTACATGCACAGACTGGGTGCAACTGTTTTGAGTTACCCAGTAGAAGTAGGGTGTGAAGGAATTCACAGGTAGGGATGGGGAGGCAGATGAGGTATGATAGACACATTAAGGTGACTCTTATAGTAAAGCAGTAGGCCACCCCCTCTTTTTTCCCCAGCACAATTCGCCTCATTATATTATACCCTGGGAGGGTGCATACAGAATCCGGGGTTGCAGGTTTTAGCCACGTTTCCGAGACCCCAAGTATGTCTGGGCTGTAGTGAGCAACCCAAGCTGAAAGCTCAGCGAGATTAGGCAGAAGGCTACAGACATTCAATGGTCAATATTTATGCCCTTTAAAGTTAGATATGGGGCGGGTATGGGCTGGAATGTAGGCACGGAAGTAGGGGCCCAATGTTAAGTTCAACATCTCCAGCCAAGATGATAAGTAAAAGTAGAAATAAGGTCGCCCGGTGGCGCTGGAGGGTTGAGGCGTGACGCCACACCTTCGCCACGCCGCGCACCCGCGCTCGGAACGGGTACGGTTGCCGGGGTTACGGGCGGAGATGGATTGAGCGCCTGGAGGACTGCCTCACCATCTCCGGGTGGGATTGGTCGGCCGGGTGCTTGTCTGACCCCCAGCGAGACTGGGGACCGACAGCACGAGTCGCAAGACTAGGGGAGGGCGGGACGCGCTGACGCTGACTAGCGGCGCCGCACGGGAGCATGCGCTGATATCAGTCGCTTACGCCATTGCACGCCATGGCGTCTCGCCAGGGGAGAAACAAGGAAAAATGGTTCGCAGCACAACGTTGCCCCTGGTGCTATTCCTGGAGGACGCCCCTGGCATGGATCCGTGGTGGGTTGAGTCGCTCTCACCACCCCTGCCGCGGGATAAGTCGCTGCGCGCGGAAGGGAGGTCTCATGTCCGGAATGGCACCGGGAACGTATGGAGTGCAGCCGAGCCCGGCAGCACAACACCAACAAAAAAAAAGTAGAAATAAACAAGGCAAGGCAGCACTACTTCGCTTCTTGTTGGATTTAGGTTTAAGAATGGTGTGTTTGATCAGGCAGTTAGTATAGGAGAGAGTCTTGTATTTCAGACACCAGATAGGACAAAGACACAACTGCTTAGCAGCTATCTGATTAGAGAATGTATAGTCATCCTCTGATAGGCAGAGTTTAGGTTCCAGGTGGGCCACAGATACAGGAAGAGCGGCCACTAAGAGTAGCAGTACTAGCTGGAAGACAGCGGTACAGGCTAGATGAGGCCAGACTGCAGTCTTGAGGCCTGCAGCAGCAAAGCGACTGGCCTGGGATGACATACTGGTGACCCAAGCAGTGGATACGCAAGGGTGATTTGCAAGTGGTACTATGGATAGGTCAGATAGGGTAACCAAACTAGATAAGATAGACCACTAGGACCCGGTGAACCTACAAGTTATCAACTAGTCAGGTGTCACTGATCATTTAATAGTCAGACCAAGGAGGAATGATTATACATGAGGCAGCACAGTCCCTAGCAATGGTTTCAGTAAATGGGGAAAAACAAATATCACTGAAGCTGTAGTACTCTGGGGAAGTAGTGACAAAGTGATAATTATTAGAACTCAAAAACAAGTACCCCTGTAAATTAGTAACTAAATAAGTAGTAAAGGATTGGCACACGCACTTAGCATTAAATTCCTAAAGAGCCTTATCCCCAAATTGGGCCTTTCACAGCAGCAGAAGCCCTGGCACTATAAATTCTCTTAATACTCCAGGCTCATATTAGATCTGAAATTATGCGAAACACTAAGGGAATCACAGAGAAGCATAGATCACAACTGTTTAAACGTATAACCCTTTTGGTTACTCCCTTCTATAGTGCAGCTCAAAAGAAATGCAAACCCCTGTTGAGTACTCCCTCCTGTGGTATACCTCAATGGAAATGCAAGACAATAACCTGGCATATAACCTATACATATAGCATATAGACCTGGAGACAAAGGAGGTATAGAGATTTCCCTAGATTAGGTATAGTACAATCAGTCTCAGCATAGATCGCCTTCTCAGAGCTACAGTAGATCCACCTGGGGACTCCGGTTATCACCAATCCTGACCCCTGTCGTGGAGCAATAGCCCATTTAACAGTAGCGGAGGCAGGGGATGGTGGGAGAAACATTAACTGCCTCAGTCCCAGACAAGGTGGGTTAGCTCTGTGAAGCTTCCAACCCGCCTGGCACAATTCTTGAAGGGAAAAGAGCTCCGAGGAGCTCCAGTGCAGAAATTCACAAATAAAAGTATTTTTCAGCTGTGATGAGCCGGAAGAAAGTCCCTTGGCATCTTCTCTGAGCTCTGATGAGCTCTTTCTGCAGCAGAGGAGTAGAAGTGGCCCTTTAAGTAGGGTGGGAAGACTGGAGGATTTGGTGCTTTTTCAATTTAAAAAAATCAAAAGTCTCAGTCCCAGAAAAGGGGGAAGGGGGTGTCTCTATGGAGCTTCCAACCCACTTGGCACAATTCTTGAAGGGAAAAGAGCTCCGAGGAGCTCCAGTGCAGAAATTTGCAAATAAAAGTATTTTTCAGCTCCGATGAGCAGGAAGAAAGTCCACTGGCATCCTCTCTGAGCTCCGATGAGCTCTTTCTGTAGCACATCATGTGCGGGGGCACTTCTCATGTACAATGTGTGTATATGACATCTATATGTATTGGGGGCACTCCTCATACAGAGTCTGTACAGTACCTCTAAATGTGTTTAGGCACTTCTCATACAAAGTGTGTACTGTACATCTACATGAGTTAGGGACATTCAATACTGAGTGTATATAGTGCATTTATATGTGTTAGGGGCACTCTTCATACAGAGTATGTGTAGCACAGCTGCATCTGCTGGGGGCACTCCTCATAGAGTGTGTGTAGAATATCTATGTGTGTTGGGAGCAGTCCTCACAGTGTGTGTACAGTACATCCATATGTGTCATGGGAGAGTTTACATACAGGGTGCGTAGAGTACATCTATATGTGTTGGGGCACTCCTCATACAGTTCAAGGCAGGGCTAAAGGTCTAAATCATGGAACACTGTCTTTGCAGCTGCTATCGCAGAACCCTATTGGGGATCGTTATTTTAGGTTAAAGGCGTACCTATGACTTGCTTGCTAGCATGTGAATCTCACCTATCCTGCTGCTGCTGAAGTGTATATGATGTTTGTGGCTAATTTTCCTGTGCATAAGCATGTTTTTTTTCTCATAACTTCCTTGATGTATTCTTTTCTTTATTATGTAGTCTGAATCGTCATGAACTTCTTGTTTGCACTGTATATAACTAAGTTCGGGATGTCCCTGAAAAAGGGACTGCTGGTCTCAGTGGGTCACCCAGTTATCAAAATGTCATAAATAAATAAATAAATATGTGTTGGGGGCACGCCTCATTCAGAGTGAGGACTGTACATCTGTATGAGTTGGGGACATTCCACATACACAGTGTGTGCAGTACATCTGTATGTGTTGGGGGACACTCCACATACAGAGTGTGTAGTACATCTGTATGTGTTGGGGGACACTCCACATACAGACTGTGCAGTACATCTGTATGTGTTGGGGGATACTCCCATGCAGAGTGTGTGCAGTACATCTGTATGAGTTGGGGGGCACTCCACGTACAGAGTGTGCGCAGCACATTTGTATGTGTTGGGGGACACTCCACATACAGAGTGTGTGTAGTACATTTGTATGTGTTGGGGACACTCCACATACAGAGTGTGTGTAGTACATTTGTATGTGTTAAGGACACTCCACATACAGAGTGTGTGTAGTACATTTGTATGTGTTGGGGACACTCCACATACAGAGTGTGTGTAGTACATTTGTATGTGTTAAGGACACTCCACATACAGAGTGTATACAGTACATTTGTATGTGTTGGGGGACACTCCACATACAGAGCGTGTACAGTACATCTGCATGTGTTGGGGACAATCCTCATACACAGTACATACAGTACATTTAAATGTATTGGGGCACTCCTCATTTAACATATACAGTACATCTATATTATTGGGGGCACTCCAGAGAGTATGTACAGTGCATCAATAGCTGTTGGGGGCATTCCTCAAACAGGGTATGTACAGTACATTTATTGTAAATGTGCTAGGGCACTCATACAGAGAGTATACAGTACATCTATATGTATTGGGGTCCAACCTCATGTAGAGTTGTTGGGGGGATACCTCATGCAGAGTGTGCACAGTAGATCTATATATTAGGATTGTGGTGGGGCTGGATATTATTTATTGAATACCACAAATAGTAGGGCTCTTGAATATTTGGCAGCCCTTCCCAAATAGGGGACTACTTGTATTTGGAAAGAGTGTTCAGCCAGCTACAAAATAAATAAAAAAATATTTTAAAAAAGCCTCCCCCCACCTTCCCAGCCCCCAAAATACATTAAAATGTAACATCTGTCCCTCATCCTCTATCAGCAGTCCAGTCCCACCCTCCTCCCCCAACCAGCATGCAAAAGGGATGTCTATTAATAATTTGTGACCAGATTGTTATTGCTAAAGGAGTGCCATCATAAGCAACCAGTCGAGCAAGGATCTGTAAGGGAAAGCTGGGTAAAGACAGGGAGAATACAAAAGTCTCAGGGACGAGTCTGTGGGGATTTGAACCAGGTATTTGCACGTCCTGTGAGAGAAGACAAAATCAGGGTCACACGGCTACCCTGAAGAGTGTGTAACACCTGGATCTTCCTCCTTTGTGTAACAACCACAGAAGGGTTCTCATTTGGCTACAAGACTCGAGACTAGTATTGTACCCTTATTCAGAATTTAAAGAGAGACGCCCTGGAACCTTGCGTCGGGTGTTCAGTTGTGAACTCAGTGAGCACTCTGGAAGGACACAAGGAGGGTATTCCTGTTCCCCCTGTCATGGATTGCACTTTGGGGTGGGCACTGTGAGTTCAGTGGACCTGACCCCCAGGAGTGGGTTTGTAACATACAATGCCTCGATGTACTTGGGGTACTCCTCAAAGAGAGTGTGTACAGTACATCTGTAGGTATTGGGGGCACTCCTCATACAAAGTGTGTATAGTACATCTGTATGTGTTGAGGCACCCCTCATACAGAGCGTATACAGTACATCTGTATGTGTTGGGCCACTCCTCATACAAAGTGTGTATAGTACATCTGTATGTGTTGGGGCACCCCTCATACAGAGTGTATACAGTACATCTGTATCTGTTGGGAGCACACCTCATACAAAGTGTGCACAGTACATCTATATTTGTTAGGGGTACTCATGATACTGAATGCATATAGTGCATCTATATGTTTTGAGGCACTCCTCACACAAATTTTGTACAGTATGTCTTTATGTGTTGGTGCATACCTCACACAGAGTGTGTACAGTACATTTAAATGTATTGGGGCCACTGCTCATACAGAGTATGTACAATACATCTATATGTGTTGGGGGCACTCCACATACAGAGTCCGTACAGCACATCTGTATATGTTGTGGACACTCCTCAAACACAGTCTGTACAGTGCATCTATATGTGTTAGAGACACTCCTCATACAGAGTGCGTATAGCACATCTATATGTGTTGGGGGGACTCCTCATACAGAGGGTGTACAGTACATCTGTATGTGTTGGGGCACTCCTCATACAGAGTATGTATAGTACATCTACATGTATTGAGGGCACCCCTCATACAGAATATGCACAGTACTCTGTATGTGTTGGGGCACCCCTCATACAGAGTGTGTACAGTACATTTATATGTACTTGGGGCACTCCTCATACAGAGTGTTTACAGTAAATCTATATGTGTTAGGGACACACCTCATGCAGAGTGTGTACAGTACATCTATATGTGTTGGGGGCCAGCCCACATACACAGTGCATACAGTACATCTATATGTGTTTGGGCTTGGCTCATACAGAGTGTGTACAGTGCATCTATATGTGTTAGGGACACTTCTCATGCAGAGTTTGTGTAGTACATCCACCGGTACATGTGTTGGGGGCACTCATCATACAGATTGTGTATAGTACATCTATATATGTTGGGGGCTCTCCTCATATCTCCGCATATAGAGCATGTACATTACAGTACATCTATATGTGTTTGGGACACTCCTCATGCAGAGTGTGTGTAGTACATCTGTATGTGTTAGGGGCACTCATCATATAGAGCAGTGGTGGCCAAAATGTAGATCTAGATCCACTGGTGGATTTCAAGAGATATTTGGTGGATCTTGGGGCAAAGGCTGCATTTTTGAATCAAGGAACATCGTTACAGCTGATGAGCATAATTATTGTATGTTTTGTCCACTTTATTGTTGGTAGATCTCAGAGCTTCTTGAGATCCACCTAAATGGATCCCAATGCAAGGTGTATAAATTTAGTTTCCCACCATGCCTTTCTTTGTAATTTGTTTTTGAAACCACACGTTCAAAGTAGTGCAAAAACAGTACATACCATTAGGAAGGTTCTGTTATGCAAATTTTACCAGGCAACATAAATAAGAGGCTCAATTGCCTAAAATCCCAATATATTTCAGACCATACAGATTTATATTCCATTCATCTTTATTTTATGAGCAAGCTGTAACTTGATTTTTTGGAGCCATCCTGTTGCAATAAGGGGTGTGACCGTGCATGTGGATGCATCACATGAGTGTTGATATTTTGGCATTGCACATTCTTCAGAGGTGATCCCCAATTTTAACATTTTATTAACTGAGATCAGAAAAAAGTAGGAACTACTGAAATAAAGAAAAGAGAAAGTATTTAAACACTCCACTAAAATGTGGGCTCTATAAATGGATATTCCAACAAGAGATGACTTGCAAATGGCTAACATAAAGCTGCGCAGACTCAGGCAAGAAAAATCAGTACTTAGCCTAATGTCAATACTTGGACTGATCCCTCCTGAGTTCCCAAACTGTTAGCACCCTTAGAGAGATGCGGCGCAGGATATTCACCGTGTTCGTGAAAAACTCACTTGGCCCAAACAAAGAGTTGTGGGCATGAAAGTAACATTAAATCAATAAATTAGAAACATTCAAGACTGAATGTGCGCGTATTTCTAAAAGCTGAATGCAGACACTCTATAGTCTATGCGTGCCATAATTGGATCTACCATGCTAAATCCATGCATTTAACACCTAAGCATCGTATTATGATTTTTTTTCACAAACACAAGGGATATCCTGTGCCGCAGCTCTCTAAGGGTGCTAAAAATTTGTGAATTCAGGAGGGGTCGGTCCAAGTGTTGACATTACGCTAAGTGCCAATTTTACTTGCCTGAGCCTGCGCAGCATTATTTTAGCCATTTGTAAGTCATCTCTTTTGTTGGGTTATCCACTTATAGAGCCCATGTTTTAGTGGAATGTTTACTTTTTCCTTCCTTTTTTTTTTTTTTTAGTAGTTTCAATTTTTTCCATTATCAGTTAATAAAATGTTGCAATTGGAGATCACCTCTCAGGAACATGTGGTTTGCCATATCATCAAAGTATATTCAGGTAACAATTATGGTATCTGTGATTGAGTCTCCTTACGAGCATGCTTCAGAAAGAGTGCATTTGTTACAGACATGGACTTCCAGGTTCACAGTGTAAACTGACCTACTCTTTAATGATCACCTTTATATGATGTTGAATCTGAAATGTCAATACGACTATTGAAACATCATTTAGCAATTTTGGTAGCAGGTTTTGCACATGGGATATTTTGTACTGTCCTGCAATGAGAGAAGCACTTTTTAGAGCCTCCCAAATGAAAAATAATTTTTGATTTTTTGATGGTCACCATTAAATAGGGGTACCCTTAAGAGAGAGCTCTATATAGACTGATAATATCTGAATCAGTTTTGTATTAAATGTCGCCGTGTTATAAGCACAATCCATAGTAACACTGAAAGAAACCCAAATAAGCTGGTTATAAAAGCAAAGGGGTTGGTGGTGATCGCTATTAATTGGGTTGGAGAGTCACAGCAGTTACACAACTTAGCACTCTTTCCACTGTTCTGTAGCAACTGTAGGAGCAAATAAATGTCGTGGATTAACATCAAACAATCAGCATATGTAAAATGTACGGAGAGTGTTTTGGAATAATAAGTGTTTAAAAAAAATAGCAACTCCTAAGGTTATGTTTTTCTCTGGACATTCCAGTGATATTTCTGCCTAAATAACATATGTGTTTTTTGTCTATACTCACAAGGGTGTGTAGTACAAGTATGGTGTTGGGTTTTTAACAATAATTGTTTACCACTGAAAGCTGAAGTTATGGAGTGAGCAGATTTGGTTGCCATAGTAACCAGGGAATATTTAAGATAGCCACGTTTTGTGAATGGTTCACTTGGAGGAAGGCATCACTTTACAACACCGAAACGTCAGCACTCACGTGACGCGTGCACATGCACGGTCACACACCCTTACTGCTGGCAGCCAGATACCATGACAACAGAATGGCACCAAAAAATAAAGTTATGGCTTGTTCATAAACTAAAAATGAATGGAATATAAATCTGTATGGTCTGAAATTAATTGGGATTTTAGGCAATTGAGCCAGAGAAGATTTTTTTATGTTGCCTGGTGAAATTTGCGTAACAGAACCGTCACAGTTCTATGTACTGTTTTTGCATGTTTTGAAGGTGTGGTTTCAAAATAAAAATAAAAGTATGGTGAGAAACTAAATTTACAAGCCTACAGCCTTTATATTCTGAAAAAAAGTGCACATAGGACAATTTTCTGAACATACAGTGTTGAGCAAATTACAACTCTACGGTCACATTCCCTGCTATGAAGCACCTCTGTTTTCCTCGGGACCTAGTCTGAGTCCAGATGATTGTTTGCACGCATGGATTAGTTTTAGTGCAATGCATCTAGTACATCTACATGTGTTGGAGCACCCTTCATACAGTGTGTGTACAGTACATCTGTATCTGTTGGGGTACTAGTCATACGAAGTGTGTGCAGTACATCTACAGTATATTTGTTAGGGATACTCCTGATACAGAGTGCGTACAGTACATCTATATGTGTTAGGGGACACTCCACATGCAGGGTGCGTATAGTACATCTACATGTGCTGGGAGGACTCCTCATACAAAGTGTGTATAGTACATCTGTATGTGTTAGGGCACCCATCATACAGAGTATGTACAGTACTCTGCATGTGTTGGGGCACCCCTCATATAGAGTGTGTACAGTAATCGATATGTAATTGGGGCACTCTCCATACAGAGTGTGTATAGCACATCTATATGTGTTGGGGACACATCTCATACAGAGTTTGCATAGTACATCTGTAGGTGTTGGGGTACCCCTTATACAGAGTATGTACAGTACATCTATAGGTGTTGGGGCACTCATACAGAATGTGTACAGAATGTCTATAAATGTTGGGGCACTCCTCATACAGAGTGTGTACAGTACATCTGTATGTGTTGGGGCATCCCTCATACAGAGTGTGTACAGTACATCTGTATGTGTTGGGGCACCCCTCATACAGAGTGTATACAGTACATCTATATGTGTTGAGGGCACCCCTCATACAGAGTGTGTACAGTACATCTGTATGTACCTGGGGCACTCCTCATACAGAGTGTGTACAGTACATCTCTATGCATTGGGGACATATCTCATACAGAGTGTGTACAGTCCATCTATATGTGCTGACGGCACCCCTCATACAGAGTATGTACAGTACTCTGAGTTGGGCATCCCTCATACAGAGTGTGTACAGTGTGGTGAGCTAGCCACTGCCAGTCATATTTGCAGCCATAGTCTGTATATTGTTATGTGATTCTGTGTATGTCATAATGCCACAAGAATGCCAGTGTTAATGAAAGGGTCAGAGTGAGAGAGAGAGACTGGATTTTTCAAATCTTTGACGTTCTCTGTGACCTGAGGGGGAAGCTTGCTGGGCAGGAAGCCAAATTACTTCAAGGGCTGTTCTACAAGGATATGCCAAAATCCATTTGCCTGTAATAAACTATTCTTTTTCAAGGGAGAGGACTGTCTTGCAAAAATATTTGACACCCCTCTGTGAACTGAAAAACAAGCCAATTAGCAGGAAGCCAAGAGTCAACTTTCAAAGGGTATTTCCCTGGTTAACTAATTGAGGGAAGCAGAGGTAATCAAATGTTTCAGGAGATTACCCTTTTCACTTCAAAGCAGGATGCTTGGGAAACCAGGATCTAGGAAGTAACCAGTCTTGACAAGCTGGTGTCAACTGTATTATAAGTAAGACAGTGAGACATCAAAAGACAACTAGGAAAACTGGGTTGTGGAGAAAGCACAAAGAGTAACATCTACTGGCCTAAAAGTTGTGACCAGACCAGGGATTTTGACCCACTATATAAGTGATGAGCCAGAGTCATTCTCTCTCATTTTCCTAGAGCATTTCTTTCCAGGCTCTCTCCTGACACACCAGAAGCAAGACTGCTACAGAAAGGATTCAAATCTTTGAAAAAACATTTATCCTTCTGGACTTCATTTCAATACGGACTTAAGGTAGAAATTAGATATCAGTTACAGTGCATTTTCTTGTTTACATATCCACTTTTATTTGTGTCATTCTGTGACCAGATTTATGCATCTTTTAGTTGTTTAAGTATTTAGTAAAAACATTTGTTTTTTTAAGAAAACCTGCCTGAGCAAGATTTCCTATATTGTATGTGTGATTATAGGATATCTATTAATAATCTGTGACCAGACTGTTATTGCTAAAGTGCTGCCACCATAAGCAACCAATCGAGCAAGGATCTGTAAGGGAAATCTGGGTAAAGATAGGTAGAATAAAAAAGTCTCAGGGACGAGTCTGTGGGGATTTGAACCAGGTTATTGCATGTCCTGTGAGAGAAGACAAAATCAGGGTCACACGCCTACCCAAAAGAGCGTGTAATGCCTGTATCTTCCCCTTTTGTGTAACAACCACAGAAGAGTTCTCATTTGGGTACAAGACTCGAGACTAGTAGTGTTCCCTTATCCAGAGTTTAAAGAGAGATGCCCTGGGACCTCGTGGCAGATGTTCAGTTGTGAACTCAGCGAGCACTCTGGAAGGACACGAGGAGGGCATTCCTGTTCCCCATTTCTTCAAACTTCATGTCTGTTTCACATTGCTCTTGTTCAATTTATTGATTCAGTGTTCCTTAAACCAACTGCAACAAGTTGCAGAACGGAGTTCCAACATCTCCTCTGGTGTGGGAGCTCCTGAACAGGAGCAATGTGAAGCAGACAATGATTGTTTTATCAACCTGTCTATACTGCACCTGTTTGTTGTTTTGTATCCTTACTCAGGTTGATTTGCATCTCTACTCGGGTAGTTCTGTATCTTTACTCAGGGCATGCTAGCCCGTAGAAAGTGTCTGCCTAATCTTTGTAACTCTCTATGTGCACAGTCTGTTTACTTTTGACATGGAGCCTTTGAAAAGGAGTCTATGACTTAAAGGATTGCAATTCTGAATAATTTAATTTTGACATAAAGTTTGAAGAAATTAGTACATTTTACACCAGACAGTGAGCATTATCTTCTTTCTGAAAGCAGAAGTAAACAATACTGTTGTTGGGCCTGAGGAAGTGGCGGGAGCCACAAAACCATCGCCCTTTTTTGTGCTGTGAATAAATTGTAAATAAAGCAGTTGTTTTTTGCTTAACGAATGGTGTTTTGGACAATGGAGTTCATCTTACAATTCATTTTTTCACATTGAGACTGCTAGTCTACATAAGATGACCCAAACAGAGTTTTACACTAGTTTTAGGGTGCCCTAAACTCTCATCATTTTCACATATTCCTGCCCCCCCCCGTCATGGATTGCACTTTGAGATGGGCACTGTGAACTCAGTGGACCTGACCCCCAGGAGTGGGTTTGTAACATATAGTACATCTATATGTACTTGGGGTACTCCTCACACAGAGTGTGTACAGTACATCTGTAGGTGTTGGGGACACTCCTCATGCAAAGTGTGAACAGTACTTCTGTATGTGTTGGGGAAACCCTCATACAGAGTGTATACAGTACATCTATATGTGTTGAGACACCACTCATACAGAGTGTGTACAGTACATCTATATGTACTGGGGTACTCCTTATACAGAGCGTATACAGTACATCTGCATCTGTTGGGGGCATACCTCATACAAAGTGTGCACAGTATATCTATATTTATTAGGGGTACTCATGATACTGAATGCATATAGTACATCTATATGTTCTGGGGCACTCCTCATACAGATTTTGTACAGTATGTCTTTATGTGTTGGGCCATACCTCACACAGAGTGTGTACAGTACATTTATATGTATTGGGGTTATTGCTCATACAGCGTGTGTACAATACATCTATATGTGTTGGGGACACTCCACATACAGTGCGTACAGCACATCTGTATATGTTGTGGACACTCCTTAGAGTGTACAGTGCATCCATATGTGTTAGGGACACTCCTCATACAGAGTGCATATAGCACTTCTATACATATTGGGGGACTCCCCATACAGAGGGCGTACAGTACATCTGTATGTGTTGGGACACTCCTCATACAAAGTGTGTATAGTACTTCTATATGTGTTGAGAGCACCCCTCATACAGAATATGTACAGTACTCTGTATGTGTTGGGACACCCCTCATACAGAGTGTGTACAGTACATCTATATGTACTTGGGGCACTCCTCCTAGAGTGTTTCAAGTACATCTGTATGTGTCAGTGACACACCTCATACAGAGTGTATATGTTACATCTATAGGTGTTGGGGCACCCCTCATACAGAGTGTGTTCAGTACATCTATTGGTGTTTGGGACACACCTCTTACAAAGTGTGTATAGTATATCAATAGGTGTTGGGGGCACTCCACATACAGAATGTGTACAGTACATCTATATTTGTTAGTAGTACTCCTAATATAGAATGCATACATTACAGTATATATTTTGGGCACTCCTCAAACAGATTGTGTAGAGTCTATATGTGTTGGGGCATGCCTCATATCAAGCGAGTACAGTTTGTTTATTTGTATTAGGGCTGCTGCTCATACAGAAGGTGTCCAGTACATCTATATGTGTTGCGGAACACTCCTTATGCAGAGTGCATACAGTGCATCTATATATGTTGGGAACACTCCTCAGACAGTGCATACAGTGCATCTATATATGATAGGGACACTCCTCAGACAGAATGTGTACAGTGCACCTGTATGTGATAGGGACACTCATACAGATCGTGTATGGTAACTCTCGATGTGTTGGAGGAGTGTGTAGAGTACATCTGTACGTGTTTGGGCACTCCTTATAGACAGTGTGTACAGTCCTCTATACTGTACTTTATATGGAACCCAGTGACATCAGTTGAGCTGAAGACTACAATAAAGCGGAACCCAGGGACCTCAGCTCAGCTGGGTTCTCCTTCAGTGTAGTCGTCAGCTGATGTCACTGGGTTCTGGAATGGCTAAGGTGTTATAAAATTAGTATTGGGAGGGATAAAGGCTGCATTATTATTTGACCCTAAATAAGAGGGGAAAAACTAGGACTATTTCAGAATAAACACAAAACAATAAACTGGGGTGATTAAACAGTCTGTAGAAATATCCAATTTTAAGATTATAGTGTAACCAGCCAGTTCCTGGGGTTACCAGGATCTCATTAGTTTAAGATCAGAAAGATAACCTGGGCAGTTCCAGATGGTTTAAAACTCTATGTGAAACATTACATCACCACCTCCTTAGCTCTGCTAAGGCAGGGGATGATGTCATGGAATTTAGAACTCTCACAGCAGCATAAGCCACAGTACTCTGCTGCTGCTGGTCTTCTATGAGTCAGTCTGTAGTTGGAGCACGGAGAGTGAAGTTGAGAGTTCTACAGGCAGGTGGTGCTCTGTCAGAGGCCACTTGTCAGAGGGTGGGACCCTCAGTTTATTTTCTGCTCTAGTACAGTAACCAGTGGCTGGTTCTGTGGGACGTGGTGGCCACCAGATCCTGTAAAGCTCCAAGGGGGTGAAGATTTTTCAAAGAATGAGGAATGGGACTGAACGTTCAGTGAGTAGTTTTTGGCAACCCCCCCAAAAGACTGTGAGAACTAAAAGAACTGCCCAGAATGTGGACTGTGTGTTTTCAAACTAAAAGCTATGGATTTTGTGTGAGAACTGTGAATTTCAAGTGTTTTTACAAATTCCTTGGGGGCACATCATGATATTAGTACAAGGCTCATTTGTGTTCGACTGTGGGGTGGCTGGTGCCTTGCTAGGAACCCACCAAGGTTAGGATGCAGGTACGGAGGACCCTTGCACAAAGAATGTGCTGTATGGGTGTATCTTGTAGCCTGTGTGGCTAAGGAATCCTGAGTTTTTCCTAAAGGTAATGGCAGAGAGAGTCCAGAGTGAACTGACCACTCACTCCGGGACCTAACTGGTTGCAAGGATGGGTCTAAGGTGTTAACTTAGTTCACCTAGTAGTGTTGCTTGAATGTAGTGCTGTGCAAATCATCCATTAAAATGCACTGGCAAGTCCAGAGATCCCTAATCAAAGGGATGGACGTCCATTGGAAGTGTTGTTGTGAGAAGTCTCAGTACTGTCCGAAAGAGTTGTGAAATGTTTTGCCTGCTACATGTGTGCCATCTGTGTCTGTGAGGGCACCACCGTATTTCTGTTTAACACTCTGTCAGGAATAAAGCCATACAGTAAAATCCCAATTTCTGGTTGCAGACATTCCATCTCTGAGTACCTGTGTGAGTTTTTGGGGCCCCCACAGACAGGAGACACACCATAGCCCTGGCACCTCTCCCCCAGACCTGGGTATAAATAGAAATGTGGTTTTGTAGCCCTTCCCCCAACCTCTGAGATGCCCGAGCCAGGTATTGCCCTAATGCCAGCGGTGATACATTTTCTGCCAACTGTGGTTGTCACCTTGACTGAGTAACACAAAAGGGGGGACTGGGTTTTACAACAGTAAAAATTTTAAGCAACAGGATTTATGTTCCCTTAAAAGCAACAGACTGGAGTTAGTGTGCACCTTTCCACAAAACAGCAGTTCCTGTGGGATAGTGCAGAGGTGTTCTGGTGTAACAGTGTGGCAAAGTCTGCACTACATCTGCCCACATTATAGCTGACATGTGGATGGACAAGTGTCAATGTCGTTATTCCGAGTCCCAAAGCACAATAAAAGAAAACCTTCAAAAGTGATGTTCAAATGTTAATCAGCTCACCGATGCCCTGACGAAGCCCTTTGCGGAGGTGAAGACGAGCCGTCCAACAATTGTCCGGTACAAGATGACTGACATGAGGAAGATCATTACTATACAAATCTGAAAAAGACAATTGGATAGTTAAATTAGAGTCAATGTGTTTGTAGGGATGCTCAGATTCTCTAGAATGCACCTCATTTACATCTGTCGGAATCTCAGAAATTCAAACTCTGACTCTGTTGCACTTCCTATTAAGATGCCAGAGACAGAATCAAAGTCTGAATCATAATTCTGATTCTGCCTCTGAATACTGGCCAGTATTAGCAACCCACCCCCACTCCACACATGGTAAAAAGCCAGTGGACTGTCACAAGAAAAGTAGTTCGCTACCTGACCTTCTCATGTCACACTCTCACTCTGACCTCACCCTAACTTCATGGGCTGCCCTGCAGCTGCTGCGTGTGGTAATTCTAGTGGACAGACCCTGGGTCCCTCCCTCTGTCTGGACGTCCGAACGGTGTTGCAGTGTGTGACTGTGTCCTCCTGACTGTCCTTTGTGCATTTTCAGTATGGCTGCTGCAACAGTTAATTTCATTAAACAGGTCTGATGCAGCCATGTGCATGCAGGCATGTTCGTGTAAGATGGTTTCTTCATCTAGCCTTTTCTTCCCAGGAGCCAGCACCCTGCTCTGCCCAAGCCCACTTTCCTGGCCAACACCCACCTTGCCAGGACTTAGCACCACTGTCCCCCTGTGGATTCTCCCCGTGATGAGGCCAGGAAGGGGAGGTCTATCTTCCCCCTACCTGGAAACCACATCCAGAAGCAGCCATGCCTGTCCAGGCAATGTGAGGCGGTGTCTTACACTAGCTCCTCTGTGTTTTCTCCCTAGGCCAGCAGCATGCACTGATGCAGCTGTGCAATCATGTAGGGGCACACACGCGCCACTCCTCTGCCACAGGCCACCCCCTTCCTAAGCCATGCTTACTGCCCAGTCACCACACCTCCATGAGGCAGCAGTTTAGGCGTGATGCAGCATGCCCCCGGGAGAAAAGAGTAGTTCCTTGGACTCCTCCTAGCAGCACCATTGGGCCGGCTCATGTCAGTAAAACTGCTGAACACACATTTACGTCCCAGGGAATGCTCATAATATTGATGATAATGATGGGGCAATGACAGACTTAGGCAAAGGAGGAGGAAGATGAGGCTAAACCCTTAATTTAAATCAGATATCTTTTACAGCACAACTTGTTTATTAAAGATGCCTTTGAGATCAAAGAGTCCATCCTTAATCTGCAAGCTGTATATTACTTAAGAAACTGCAGTTGGTGGGCAGTTTGTCAGTACAGTTGTAGCTGTACCACTTGCAATGCCGGTGACCCACATTCGGAAGTGAGCTCCAGTTGTTGGGGGCTGACCGGGGGAAAGGAGGATGAAGTGTCTGACAGGCTGCTCTCCTCCTCCAAGGGAGGTTTATACAGTCTGCTGTTTGACAATCACCTAGTGGAGGCTACTGACAGAGTGACTGGGCTGGCTGAAGGAGGGAGGATTGGGACGTAGTTGGTTCTGGCATGACCCACGTGTGCGTAGGAGCGTGCTATGAGCGCCACTCCTTGGCCATATCCCAGGAAAGGGAGAAAAAAGGGGAAAAAAATCAGGCACAGTCCAGGCAGATGAAGCCCTACCTCCCCCTTAAAGTCCACCATCAGGCATCCCTTTCCTGGATACTGGGTAAGCTCTGGGGTTTCACCTCCACATTACTCATGGAAGGTAGGCTGGGTTTGGGGATGGAGCTACCAAAGGAGCTGAAAGACAGGGTCTACATCAGGCAGCATAATCCGGGGAAGGGGGGTGCAATACAGATAGGAGTTGGGAGTGGCACATGGAATCCAAGTAAGAGAGGCCTTGATGGACATGAGGCACTGGCAGCGGTGTCAGGAGGTCCTAGCTAGAGGGACAGGGGTTAAAAATAGAATGAAATAAAAAAAAAAAAAAAAGGAAACTGTAGTCCGGACTACAAGACTTGTCTTTAATATTATGACATCCTATATACGCAGACTCATTAATAGACAAGTTTCACTGTATTTGAAAATAGCACTCCACCTCTGGGGGGCTGATGTTTTGTGGTCAGCGCCACATCTTCCTGCATTAATAGTATCATAGTAATGTGTCAGCAGAAAAGGACCATCCTGGCCCATCTAGTCTGTCCATTTCCCACCCATTCCTAATTGTTACCACTAATTAGGGTCATTTTCCTCATCCCACCAGCCAACCCCTTGTGTCTGTCCCACGCTCTCTTAAATCCCTCCACAGTTGCTGCACCTACCACCTCCTCTGGCAATCTGTTCCAGGGTTCCACTACCCTTTCTGTGAAGAAACTTCTCCTTACATTTCTCTTAAAACTTCCACCCTCCAATCTTAAACTATGACCCCTTGTTTTAACTCCGACTTTCCTTTTAAATAAGCTGCCTTCACTCACTATTAATCCCCTTCATGTACTTAAAAGTCTCTATCATGTCTCCTCTCTCTCTTCTAATCTCAAGAGGATACAGATTCAACTCTCTACATCTCATTTCATATGGCTTATCCTTCATTCCCTGTACCATCTTAGTTGCCCTTCTCTGAGCCCTCTCCAACCCATCTATGTCCTTTCTTAAATGAGGCCTCCAGAACTGTACACCATACTCCAGGTGTGGTCTGACCATTGTTTTATATAAAGGCATCGATACCTCCCTCTTTATTTACTTATTGAAATGTTTCACCAGGAGGGCACACTGAACAATAAGTGTGAAAGTAAGGGGGAAGTAAACAAGTGCAGATGTGAAAGGTAGGGTGAGATGAGTGAGGGAGGGTGAAATAAGGGAAGGGGGTGAAGAGTCGTGTCCCAGAGAGACCCCTTCAGGATGCTGGGAACCCTGCAAGGGGACTGAGAGGCCTAGAGAGAAAGGGGAAAAGGCAGTAGGAATTTAGATAGGGAAGGGAGAGAGAGGGAGGAAGTGTGAATTAACACCTAGGAGGGTATAAGGCCTAACTCCAAAGAGAACCTTCAGGATGTAGAGAACCCTGCAAGTGGACAGGAAAGGCCAGTAGATAGCAATTTAGAGAGGGAGGAAATGAGAATTAACACCTAGGAGGGGATGGGGTCTATCCCAAGGAACCCTACAGGATGCTGGGGACCCTGCAAGGAGACATGGAAGGCCAAGATAGATAGATGGGGGAAGGGGGAAAAAAGGGAGGCAAACCTAGGCACAGGAGGACCCCTTCAGGATGCTGAGAACTCTGCAAGGGGACAGGTGGAAGTGTGAAAACTAGCACCTAGGAGGGGCTAGAATCAATCCCATGGAGAGCTTCAAGAGCCGAGGATCCCTACAAGAGTGCAGGGAAGGCCAGTGGGGGTGGGAGAAGGCAGGACAGAGAGAAGGTGGTGGATCTAAGGAGGGTGGGGGGAGGAGTCACTTCTGAGAGGGTCAATGGATAAGTTCCGAAGGGGGAGGATATGTAAAGGAGCCAGAGGAAGGAAATAAAGGAGGGTCATAACAGGAACAGCTAAGTGCAAGATAGTTGGAGAGGACAGTGATGATGGAGTAGGAGGAGGAGGAGTGATGAATTTGGGGAGATAGGGGGTTCCATATTTTAGGGAAGTGGTGAGAGTAACCAGACTGGCCGATGAAGGTGAATCGGTGGGGGACAGTTGGTGCGTGTCGGTAGATCTAAGGGAGTGGGGGGGGGGTTATAAATGAGGGGGAGAGGTAGGAAGGGAGTTCATCCAGCCAGTGTTTGGAGATGAATTTAGCGCAGTGAGAAAGGCGCCTATTTGTAAGAGAGGGAAGGGAAAGGGCCTAATAGAGATCGCACTGGTGGCTGCGAGAGGGAGCATCAAGAGCAAAGCTGCAGAAAGAAATAAAGAGAGTGTCCAGTCTGGTCAAGGAGGACTTGGGAGCAGCACCGTAGACTATGTAGCAGTAGTATAAAATGGGAAGGATCATCTTCTGGACAAGTTCACGCCTAGCCACAGGAGGGATGCAACTACGGTTCCTGAACAAGGCACCAAGCTTGGGGTGCAATTTTTTTCTGGATGGCGTCAATGTGTCCAGAGACAGTGAGATGTTGGTCTAACCAAATCCCAAGGTATCTGAAGGAGGATGTGTCCTCTAGTAAAGTCCCATCGAGGGTGCAGAAAGTGGCCAGGGAGGGAAGCCTAGAGAGTCTCTGCCTTGTGCCAAAGGTCATGGAGACAATCTTCTTGGCATTGAGGAATAGTTGATGGTTAGCAAACCAGACCTGAACCTTATCGAAGTCATGCTGCAGGCTGGATGTAACCTCAGCTGGACATGAACCAGATGCACACAGGACAGTATAATCGGCGTACATGTGTATGGCGGTGGAGGGGGAGCAGACAGATGACAGGTCACTTAGGAAGATGGAGAACAGAAGGTTGGTAATGGTAATGGTCAGATGTCTCCCAGGTACATCAGCGTGGAGAGACACTGACCGCATTGCTAAAATTGCACAGGAAGCAGGAGAAAACATTGATGTCCTGGTACACATAGAGATTAACGATCTCGCCAGCCGGTCAGTTGTGGAGACCAAGGAACACCTGACCAGGCTGGGGGACAAACTATCATCCATTTCATCCAGCATCTCCTTCTCTGAGATCCTGCCAGTCTGGGAGACGGGGGCAGATGGACGGAAGGTCAGAGAAGGGGAGACAGGGGAGCTAAACATGTGGCTCAAGGGCTGGTGCCAGGAAAAAGGACACAAATTTGTAGGTAACTGGCAACAGTTTTGGGAGCGAAAGTTCTTAAAATTTGATGGACTGCATCTGACTAAGGAGGGAGTCAGTGCATTGGGGCAGAAGTTTGATGTCTTTGCAGAATATTTAAACTAGCAAATGGGGAGAGGGGTGCAGCACCCGATATGTCGAATGGGAAGAACACCCTTCCCCCCTCAGCTAGTGATCAAACAGGAGTTCAGCATGTCTGTAGTTCATTTGCATCACCAGGTAAGGAAAAAGGTCCGGCTCCCCGTATGACGCACAGGGGAAACATACCGAAAGCTGGCCAATGGAAAATAATGTACACAAATGCTCGCAGTCTGGGAAACAAGATCCCAGACCTGCAGGCAATAATGACAGAGGCTAAACTGGACATAGTAGCCATTAGCGAGACATGGTTCACCAGTAACCACACTTGGGAGACTTCAGTACCCGGCTATGTACTGTTTAGAAGAGCGAGAGGTGCAAAAAAAAGGGGGGGTGCCGTGGCCTTTTATGTCAATGAAAATATCAAAGCTACAGAAATTCAAAATACAGATAAGGAGCCAGAAGAACTGTGGGTCAACCTGGAAACAGGAAATGGGACAGCCATACGAACTGGGGTTGTCTACAGGCCTCCAGACCAGGGGGAGGACATAGACACATTACTGTTAGAAGATATATACAAAACATGACAGCTAAAGGGGAGGTTCTAATAATGGGAGACTTCAACATGCCAGATACAGATTGGTCAATACCATAGGTTCATAGGATATTACGAGTTAAAGGGACCAATGGTCCATAAGAAACTCGTCACCTATACAGGTGGAACACTTAACTTATGAAAGATGTATTTTTTTGACCCATATAATAATCAAGATTATTTTTAAACACAATCATACTTTTATTGCAATGTGTTCCATGCAGAAGTCATTCTCTGACTGAACCAGTTGTTACGCTTATTAGTTTTATTAGTATTCCATTTTAATTTTAAATTATGAGACCTTGTATTTAAAATACCAGTATATCTAACCAGTCCAAGTGTTTCCAGAAGATAGTCATGTCTGATTTATTTATTTATTTATTTATTTCCGCCCCGTACTCGCTGGTCCTCCACTCCTTCGGGCTCCACAAGTTCCCCCCAGCCTCTACTGTCCTTACCCAGCCCTCCTCTGGGCCTCGTATTGCAGCTGATCCCCGGGATATCCCAGCGTATCCCTTCACCAGGCGGGTCCCCCTCCTCCGAGGGGGAAGGCACCGGGGGGAGAGGGATGACCCCAGCATATACTTCTAAGGCCCGGGGGATGCTGCCGAGAAACAGGAGACCCTGGGAAGGCGCTGGAGGCACTCAGGGAACAGAGAACCATCATCCGGCGGCCAGTGAGTGATTTTCCTGGTTTTCCCTTGAGGTGCGTGACGTCAGGACGTCAAGGCAAGACCCGACGTCTGCCACGCACTACCCAGCAATGACCCCGATGAGTTGCCCTACCCCTGGCCTCCATCAGCGGTTGCTCAACACCGGGTCGTAGCCCTTCCCTCCCTGAAGACAGCGAGCAGTCATGGGACGCTTAAGCGGCCTCCCCTCAGCCAGCCCACCAGCGACCCGAGCTCATTCCCCAACCCGGGGTCGCTGGTGTTGCAAGCGGAAATCCAACTGCTGCGCCGGCAGGCTGGCATCTCTGATTTATAAGTAAAGCATAAATCTCCCTTTAGTTGTCTGTACTGTAAGGAATACAGTCCCAGGTGTTCAAGTCTTTGATCGTAATTCAGATTTTGAACATTATTAATGTGTTTAATAATTCTCCTTTGTATGCCCTCAACTAGTTTTTTACCACTAAATGTCGTTGGTGCACATAGTGGAGCACAGTATTCAAGATGAGGACGTACTAAGGTTGAATAAAGTGGTATTATGACTTTGGGGCCTCTGCTCTTAATTTTTTTCAGGATGTAGTTAGTAATTCTATGACATTTTTTTAACAGCTGTTTTATTATGCTGCTCAAAAGTTAGTTTATTGTTAATTATTACTCCCAAGTCGGATTCAAAATCAACTTCTTGTAATTGCATATTGTTTATCCTGTAGATGTTTTTAATATTATTATGCCTCAGGTGCATTACTTCACATTTTTTAATGTTAAAACTCATTTTGTTATTATTTGCCCAAGATACCAGCAGGAACATCTGACACAACTAGACACATAGTGGATTCCCTGCAGGGGGATGGCCTCAAACAACTGGTACAACAGCCCGCAAGAGACAGGACTATCCTAGATCTAGTACTGACTAACAGGGAAAGGATCACAGATCTCCAGGTAGAAGGTCACCTGGGGGCCAATGACCATCACATGGTATGGTTCAATTTGGCCACTAGAACTAAATCATCCCATTCCAAGGCAACACTATGGGACTTCAGAGGAGCTGACTTTGATAAGATGGCCAACAGAGTTAAGCTAGCCCTGGCAAAAAGAAATACAGGTGAGGGGGTACAGGCAAAGTGAGCATGCATTAATGATGCAATACTTGAAGCAACATCCTATTGTGTTAGAGAGAAAAGGAAGTGCAAAGGAAGAAGGAAACCACTTTGGTTCTCAAAAACAGTAGCAGAAAAGGTCAGAGCCAAAAGGCTGGCCTTCAGGAAATATAAGGGAACGCAGCAGGATGAAGATAGGAAGGCATATCAAACTTCCCTAAGGGAAGCAGGGAAGGCAGTAGGCAGGCAAAGGCCCAAACCGAGGAAACACTAATACAAACAGTAAAAGAAGGTCATAAGACTTTCTATAGATACATTAGTGAAAGGAGAAAGTCCAGAGGGGGTATTGCTAAGATCAAAGAGGATAAGGGGGTGTGTGAGGAGGAGAACCATGTAAAAGCATCTATCCTAAATAGACACTTATGTTCAGTATTTACTGAGGAGAAGGTAGGGCAGGGCCCACAGCTCAGCACCATGGACACAGGGGAAAGGGAGGTGTGCACTAGTCCCTTCACAAAAGAAAGGGTCCTGCAAGAGCTCGATCAGCTCAGGGTGGAAAAGGCAATGGGACCTGATGGCATACATCCCAGAGTACTAAAGGAGCGAAGGGTGGAACTAGCAGAGCCATTATCAGAACTGTCTAGTGAGTCTCTGAGCACTGGAGAGGTCCCAGAAGACTGGGTTCATATGATCCCGCTCCACAAGAGTGGTAACAGGGAGGAGGTAGGGAACTAGAGACCAGTCAGTCTTACCTCAGTAGTGGGCAAGATTATGGAGGCACTCCTTAAGGAAAGGATAGTGCGTCACCTGAAATCCATAGGAGCACAGGATCCAAGACAGCAAGGGTTTACAACAGGAAGGTCCTGTCAAACTAATCTCATAGATTTCTTTGACTAGGTAACCAGAGTGGTAGACCAAGGGGGAGCAGCTGATGTCGCCTATCTTAACTTTAGCAAAGCTTTCGATACTATTCCACATAGAAGATTGATTAATAAGCTGGGTAGGCTCGGGGTGGGTCAGAAGTTGGTCAACTGGGTGGCAAACTGGTTGGCAGGCAGAAAACAGAGAGTGGTGTTAAACGGTATACAGTCAGAAGAGATGCAAGTCACAAGTGGGGTACCTCAGGCATCAGTCCTGGGGCCAGTTCTCTTCAATATCGTCATCAGTGACATTGCAGATGGACTGGAGGGTAAGGTTTGTCTATTTGCAGATGACACCAAGATCTGCAACAGAGTAGATGATCCAGATAGGGTGAGCAGAATGAGAAGAGATCTGGATAAACTTGCAAAATGGTCGAAAGAGTGGCAGCTGGGGTTTAACGCAAAGAAGTGCAAGATTATGAACATAGGGAAGAGAAACCCTGAAGCCACCTATAGGCTGGGAGGGGAGTTGCTGGCAGTCACAAGGGAAGAAAGAGACTTGGGCAGCATCATCATCATCACAGATGACCTAAAATCATCCAAGCAAACCACTAAAGCAGTAGGTAAGGCTAGGGGGATGTTGGGGTGTATTAGTAAAGGTATCACAAGTCATAAGTGGGAGGTAATAATCCCTCTTTACAAGACACTGGTTAGGCCCCATCTGGAGTACTGCATGCAGCACTGGAGGCCACACCTTCACAAGGACATTAACCAAATTAAGGCAGTCCAGAGAAGGGCAACCAAAATGGTGCAGGGACTGCATCAGAAAACATATGAGGACAGATTAATGGAGCTCAATATGTATACCCTAGAGCAATGGAGGGAGAGAGGTGATATGATCGAAACATTCAAACACCTTCAGGGCATTAACAAGGTGAAAGAGTTTAACATGTTTCACTATAAGAAAAATAGCAGGACAAGAGGACAAAGCATGAGATTAGAGGGAGGCCAATTAAGGGGTAATGTGAGGAAGTTCTTTTTCACAGAAAGGGTGGTGGATGCATGGAATGGCCTACTTCAGGAAGTGGTGGATATGAATACAGTGCAGGGCTTCAAACAGGTATGGTAAAGGCATAAAGCAGCAATACAGATGAGTATGAATAGATAGGCCATTGACAGAGCAAAAGCCGATGGCTCATTCATAAGGTAGAAAAGGAAACGGGCAGACTGGATGGGACTTGCGGTCCTTATCTGCCGTCAGCTTCTATGTTTCTATGTTAAGGGGTCCTAGCACAGAGCCCTAAAGGACTCCAGTGCTGATCGGGAGGTGAGAAGAGATGGCATCTGAGATCTTAACTGATTGGGCTCTACCAGTAAGGTAGGCCTTGAACCAGCTAGTGGCAGAAAAGGACAAACCAGCAGATGAGAGGGAATTAAGGGAGTGGGAAACAGTGTCAAAAGCCTTGGCAAGGTCGACAAATATGGCTGAGGTGAGCTGGCCATTGTCCATCCTGGAGAGGATGGAGTCAGCGAGCTAAAGTAGGGAGGTGGTGGTAGAGTGTTTTTTCCGGAAACCAGATTGGAATGGGATGAAGAAAGAGGTGTCAGATAGAAAGGAGGTAAGTTGGGAAGAGGACAAGATGTTCTTGTAGTTTGACTAGGGTAGGGAGTAGCGACATGGGACAATAGTTGCCAGGGGATGAGGGGTCACCACCTTTAGGTAAGGGGACTTGTACTGCCCCTTCCTATAATAGTGGTTACCCAGTTTGTCAAGGATGTCTGTAAAACCTTACAGTAGATATTCCCCATGCCAAGCTCTTATTCTCCTCTGGAGTTCCTTATTTCACCATGTCACTTTCCAAGGCCTGCTCACAATCCCTTGCAGACAGTCTCTCTCATTTGCCCTGAATGTGCTCAGGTAACAAATTATCTGCTAGAAATGCAGCTGGCTGTCTCAGTTGTCTTTCATTTTCGAGAACTGGACACTCTAGAATCTTTAATTTATGCAATCAGAGACTTACACAGGTGCCAACAAATGGCAGTCAAAGAGTTAAGGAAGAACCACAAGGAACAATCAGACAGGTGCAGGGACCTACAGACATCAATGGGAGTGGCAAACAAGAAACCAGAAGAGTGCTGGGCAGGGACCTGGTAATGGGAAAGAATCATGTACTGCATGTATGAACTTACAAAGAACAACTGGACAGCTTGAGGAACATGCAGGGGACGGCACTGTCTCCGCACCTCTGATGTGTTGTGTTTAGGAATGGGTGAACCACAAAAGGTTCTGAGGTTCTAAAAGGTTCTGATAAACCATGAAACATTCTGATAGTTATCTGAACCTTATCCGAACTTTCAGGACCTATTAGCTGAAAGTACAACTGTTTCACCCATAATTGTCCACACTTAAGCTACTGTCAGTGAAGGAAAGGAATCTAAAAACAGCTTGGGGGTGGTATTGTAGTATCTCCAGCCTCCTGTGGGGTCTTTCTACCACCAGCACCAGCCTTCTTACTAGGTAAAGACCTTCTGGGGGAGTATATTAGGTTCCAAAATACATGTTTTAAAAATGATCAGATCCTAATTAGAACCTGCAGAAAGTTCTGTTACAGAAAACGGCATAGGTTCTGGGTGGTTCTGAACTTATCTGAACCAGTTCTCCCATCCCTAGTTGTTTTGCATGCTTTCTTGTTTGTACCAGACTCTGTATATGTTATGAAAACAACAATACCCAACAGGGTGGGCAGTATTGGGCTATACTGGACTGCCCGGGGAATAATGAGCGGCATCAGGCCTTATAGCCCCTACAAGGTCCAGTATAGCCCATACAACCCACCCTGGAGGGCATTATTGTGCTTAAAAAATGGGGTGGGGGGGTTACCATATTTTAAGCAAAATATTTAAAACAATGTAAACAAATGTAAAAACTAAATAAAAAAGCATTAAAAAAAACTTTCTGTACAGTAGTCCCTCCATTGCTGTAACTGTCAGTTGAGGGCACTGGTTCATCATAATCTGTATGCAGCTCGTTGCAGGTGTTTTTCTCATGTTTCCTTGTCTTACCCTCCTGCCACCACCACCAGTCCAGTTTCAATATTGTTCATTTAGCAATTTATTTTATTTATTTATAAGCTGCATGTTAGTTCCATGGGTGCACTGTCACTCTGGACTGCTTGGCATGTTACTGAGCAATGTTCGCAAGCGATGAGTGACTGCTCAGAAAGGCGTAGTGTGTGCAATCCCCCTGTGCAACTGTCACTGTCATTTTCTTTTCATTTTTTTTTTAGAAGATTTGTAGGTCCTGCGTGTAATATTTACAGAGATTCGACTGTATCAATGGATGGAAGTGAGTGCGGTCAGGAGCTGGAGTGACGGCACTGCAGTTATGAACAAGCTCTTTGCGGCTGGAGGGCAGGGGAGGCCTGGGGCTCCATAAAGGCGGTTAAGCCTCACACTTTTTGAGGTGGGGGGATTACATGTCAGAGACACTTTTAAGGGCCAGGTTTTATCCCTAGAGTTGGCAGCACCTTTTTTTATACTTATATTTTATTGTTTTCTTGTGAAAACACATACATAGTGCCAAGGTTTCAAAAATGAGGACAGGCAGAATAATGTAAAGTAGTTCTACATTACACATGTCTGGACAGTTGATTTTATTTATTGATTGATTGATTGTTTATTGACTGAAATAGTTTTTAGCAGAAAGGCAATACAGCCCCCCCCCCCGTGGATGCGCTACTTTTGTTCCTGTTGCCCACTGTGCTCAAGATGGTCACCGATGCCCAGTGCGCATGCACAACTCGTGCTCTGGTGGCCATTTTGGGAACGGTGGACTACTGTGCTGTGAGCTCAGCAAGCTCTGCTGCAGCCATGTCGGCTCTGGCCGGTTTGTTTAACTGAATACTTCCTATGAAAATCAGCTGCTGGTGCAAAACTGTTTTGCATCAAAGCCACCAGAGGGCGGTACTGCAGTAGGAAATGCTGCAGAATTCAGTTAAATGTATTCACCCAATAGTCAGCTTAGAGAAAGTCTGATCAGAGGAACAATCTACATAAGAAATTAGAAATGATATCTTTCAAAGCGATATTTGCCCCTAATCATAACCTGACTGGGCTGTATATACTAGGGAAGCACATGTAATTTGGTTGTCATTTCTGGAGATATCCAGATTTCATGGTTTTTACACAGAGTGGATAGAACCCGCACCCGAGTAATCCAGATTCTCACTATTAACTGGCCTATCTGGTAGACATAGATAATGTCTGGATTGTCCCAGATAATTCAAAAAGGAAATGACCAGGATACCACTCCAGACTAAAAAAATCTAGGCCTAAAAATCGCAATTGCCTGAGGTATCCAAGTATCACAGGATGGATAATGGCCCCATCTAAGGATAATTATTGCCGGATACACATACGTAGCCCAGGGGGATCCTGGGTGCCCAGATACCCCCATCTGGCTTTTGTACACCAGGACTATATAACAGGACTTCTTTGGTGGAAACACCCCAATTGCCAAATCCTAGCTATGCCTCCGGGATATGGTTAAAATTATCCAGAAAATTTGCATTGGAGAGGATCTACTCTACATACAGTTAACTGTGAATAGCTGCGCTATCTAGCACAGCATGAATGGCATGATGGTGTGGCGTATATACTCTCCAAACAACTGTAATATATACCCATACAATAAGAAGGAGATACTGGCATGAATTACCTCGCCAGGTCAGAGGGGTAAATGTAAATACTAAAAAGACTTGCTGAAGAAGCTACAAAACATTCTAGGGAAGGATATATTGGCAGCTGCAGTGGCAGTACAATGCACTGCCAACAGAGGGCCGTGTGTGATCGATGGAATAATACCAAGTACTGTGGTGATGGAAGGGACTTAAGGTCCATCTTGTCTGCCTCTCTTGCCACATGGCAGTGACGATATCCACTTTGAGTGCTGATACACATCCAAGTGTTATAGCTGGAATTCCACCCCTACTCATGCTGTGTGACCCTCAATGCCATTCTCCTTAAGGAATTTTCCTAGTCCTGCTTTGAAAACCTGAACAGGGTTAACTTCAAAACCTCACTGGGTAGACTGTTCCACGTGTTAACATTTTTACTGATGATAAAAAAATAAAAAACAGTGTGTGTGTAACCGCCCTACACTTTATCTTATTTTACAGGAGGTCCCAGTGCCTGAACCAGTCCTGGGGGTAAGTGTATACTGTGAAGGTAATTCTGATATATTGCGTGGGCCACTAGTAGGAAGAAAGGGGGGTTGCAGTGTCCCAGAGGGCTGTGACCAAGTTAGTTTAACTATTGCAAACCCTGACCTCTGGGTAGAGGCACCCGCCATCGGATCCAGGCCCCTCAACCTGTTAGTGGCAAATCAGGCAGGGGTAGCAGCCCCTGGGATAGCGCCAAACAGGGGATACATCTTGGAGGCACCGCTGGGATTGTGTGTCCTCTAGTGGCCATATTTACAAACCACTGTTAAGAAAAAAAAATAAATAAATGGGTACCCCGACAGAAGTGGCTGTGCACCGGCTGGTGGAGTGGTGTACTGGGGAGGAGATTGACCCCCAAAATGCTATGCTTATCCTGGAAATCCCCCTGGGTATCAATACGGACACTGTACAGGGAGTACTTTCCAAGGTGGAAGGTTTACAAAACCCTGTGGTGGTGGGTCGGCATGCTAATCTGCTCACCCACACTTTCCTGGCCCTAATAGAGTTTAAGGATCCCATAGATAGCTCCAAAGTGCCACAGACCATTACCCCAGAGGGAGCCCTCACTGCTTGGAGAGTGATAACTAAGGACAGTAAAGACCCGGGGAGGAATGAGCCCCCACCACTATCTGAAACTTTTGAGGAGAAATTTGCTAAATGGTTGCTGGGGGAAGGGAAAACTGTGGAGACTTGAATAAACTATTCTTGCCACCTGGGGGTGTTCCTCCCCCAACACCCTCTTCTGCTCCAGTACCCGTAATGGTGACTGAATCAATGCAGACTCCTATTTCTGCACCTGCCATTAGTCACGGCTCTTACCGAAGGTTGAGGATCTTCTCTGGCACCCTCCCCACCCCCCAAGGGGAGGATGACTGGGAGACCTGGATAGACTATGTTGCCCCCCAAGTGCTAGAATGGCAATGCTCGGAAGCCGAAAAGCGAAAGAGGGTTAGTGAGAGCCTCCGAGGTCCTGCCCTGGCTACCATCCATGCTAAACGGGCCAGTAACCCCAGAGGACTGCACAGGCTATCTTGAGGCCTTGGAGAATGTGTATGGGAGCCCAGATTCTGATGAGGACCTATGGTGGAGAGTAAGAAATGCACAACAGTACCAAGGGGAGTTGTTGTCTGTGTATGTATCTCGGCTGGAAAAATTGTTGCAAGAATGCCTCAGAAAGGGTAGTTTGCCAGCGATTGAACTGGACCGAACCAGGCTGGACAGGATCCTTAAGTCTGCCCCCTTCTCAGAACTGCTGTTGCTTCAGTTATGCCTGGCAAATCGACTGGAATCCCCACCCTCCTATGATGAGTTAATGAGAGAAATTCGAGGAGTTGAGAAAAGGCGATCTCGGGAGGGACCTGCACCAACAGCTGCGGCTACGACCCGAGTGACTGAGGGTGACCCATCAAGTGAAGTTCAGGGGCAGAGGTTGGCAGTCAATGAGTGCTCTGACAAGGAAAAAGATATGCCACAATGGTGCGAACTGTTCAGAGAGATCCGGGAATTCAAAAACAGTCCCTTTATGAAGGCCACACCTGCAAGTACGGGCCCTGACCTATATCCGACTGCATCTGCTATGGGGGTGGGGGTACCCACCCATGTGTCTCCTGCTGATAACGGCTCCAAACTCGATTCCTTGACCATGGAAGTGGAGAAACTGACGAGATGTCTCCAAATGCTTATCACGCCGCAGACAGAGATGGCACCCAGGTTTCCAGTTAGTAATACCCCCGCCCTGGCTCCAAGTGTGGCGCTCGCCAGCTCAAACTCCAGAAAGTATGTTTTGCTATAATTGTGGGAAAGATGGGCACATGAAAAGGAATGCGGTCCCCAAAAGACACTGACAAAGTTGCATATAGGCTACAAGGAGAGCTTCGGAGAACTAATCAGTGGTTAAGAGGTGCACAAAATGATCCCAGTGAGGGGCACCAAAATGCTAACTCATGTCTTTTGTGGCAAGGTCAGTTGCCCAGGCCCCGCTACCGCCTCCAGACTGGTCCAGAATAGTGGGTCCCTCCATGGAGACCACTGTAAGGTGAATGGAGTGTCTACAAGAGCTGTATTAGACAGTGGCTCCCAAGTGACAATTATGTTCCAGGATTGGTATCAGAAGCATTTGTCAGGACGTACTCCTTACAACCATTAGAAGGACTGCATGTATGGGGTTAAGTGAGAAGGCCTACCCTATTCTGGTATATCCGAATTTGGCTGTCTTTCCCCACCTCCGTGGCTGGAGTGGCCGAACAAGTAGAGACCCTAGCCTTAGTGTGTCCCCCACTGGACTGTATGATGGTGTCCCTTTGTTGATTGGAACAAATGCTCATATGTTCGGAAGGCTGGCACAGTTGTGTTATGAAAACGGGTCAAAGACTAGTAGAGCTTTAAGAGTTCCGGCTTTAATTAAGAAGGCCTATGAGGCACAGAGAGATGCTGAAAAATAGAACCAGAGGAACCGGTCGGAATTGTATGGAAGAAGGATCCTGAGTCTCTGATCCTGGCGCCAAATGCCCAGTGTACCTTACAGGAGAGGTCCGTATCAGAAAGGATGTTAAGAATAAAATATTAATGTTGGATGCACCAGGCGATGGAAAATTGCCAGAGGGACTGCTGGTCAAGCCTAGTATTTTGCCCGCTAGAGCCCATGCTTATGCCAGAAGGGTAATGGTCCAAGTTCATAATGTGTCTGAAAGAGACATTCGAGTAAATAGAGTTGCATCCTGGCTAATGTGCATTGTGCAGACACTGCAGTGCTACCCAGCAGCAAGAGTTCAAGGAAGAATGACAGAGTAACGCCTGACTTGTTTGATTTCGCGACTCCCGCTGCCAGCTGAATGGAAAGTGAGGATCAGTGAGAAGCTTGCCCAGAGACCAGGTGTTTTCTTTAAAGGAATGGAATGTAGGATGCGTGCAAGGAGCTGAGCACAATATCCGGCTGCATGACGAAAGACCATTTCGTGAGAGGTCTTGACACCTGGCACGTGCTGACATAGATGATGTGAGACGGCATCTGCAAGAGATGTTAGCTGCTGGTGTAATACAAGAATCCAGAAGCCCTTATGCTTCCCCCATTGT
Organism: Neoceratodus forsteri; assembly: GCA_016271365.2. NCBI lineage: Eukaryota > Metazoa > Chordata > Ceratodontiformes > Ceratodontidae > Neoceratodus > Neoceratodus forsteri. The sequence goes on from CM028137.1 coordinate 359,960,967, forward strand.
GGTAGTGAGGAAAAAGAATGGGACAGTAAGGATGTGTGTGGATTATCGCACCTTAAACCGGCGGACTATCCCTGATCAGTACACAATGCCCTGCATTCAGGATGCTTTGGACTGCCTAAACGGGAGCAAGTGGTTCTCTGTGTTGGATCTCCGCAGTGGGTACTACCAGATCCCGATGACCCCAGAGGACCATGAGAAGACAGCCTTTATCTGTCCGCTTGGCTTCTATGAATTCATGAGGATGCCTCAAGGGATTTCAGGTGCCCCAGCCACTTTTCAATGATTGATGGAGCGTGCAGTGGGGGACATGAACTTACTAGAGTGCTTGGTGTACCTAGATGATGTTATTGTGTTTGGCAGCTCACTGGAGGAACATGAGAGCAGATTATTTAAGGTATTGGACCGACTGGAGGACTTTGGCCTTAAACTGTCCATTGATAAGTGTCAATTCTTTCAAACATCAGTAAAGTATGTGGGACACATAGTATCCACCGAGGGAATAGAGACTGCCCAAGTAAAGTTGAGGCCTTGACCACCTGGCCACAGCCCAAAATCTAAAGAACTACAAAGATTCCTGGGATTCTGTGGTTATTATCGGCGTTTCATCAAGGACTATTCAAGAGTGATCTGCCCTTTACTTAACCTTACTCAAGGGTATCCCCAACCCACAAAAATACCAAAAGTCAGCGTCCTCAAGACTGAAAGAGTGTATTTTCGTCCGAGTGAAGTATTTGAGCCCGCTGGACTCCTGATTGTGAGACTGCTTTTCATGAGATCATATATCAACTTACCCATGCTCCAGTGCTGGCCTATGCCGATCCAAGAAAACCTTAAATCCTGCACACTGATGCTAGCTTGCAAGGGTTGGGGGCTGTGTTGTACCAAGAGTCAACGAGAATGGCCTGAGACCAGTGGCCTTTGCCGTAGAAGCCTGACCCCATCCGAAAAGAACTATCCTGTACATAAGTTAGAGTTCCTAGCTTTGAAGTGGGCTATTGTTGACCAATTCCATGAGTACTTGTATGGGGCTAAAATACTAGTAAAACTGACAATAATCCTTTGACCTATGTGCAGACCTCAGCTAAGTTGGATGCCACTGGCACAGGTGGCTTTCTGCATTATCTACATATGACTATGCTCTAGAATACCGAGCAGGTCTGAACCACATAGATGCTGATGCTCTCTCCGGAGGCCTGTTCCCCAGAATGATTGGGTCAGATTGGCAGAACCTGACATTCGGGCACTCTGCCGGAAGTTTGACAGGGAGGAACAAATGTCCACAGACGTGTGGACTGCATGGTGGATTGCTTGGGACCCTCTGAGAATTGCATACCTGCTGCTTATCGCCACTTTTCTGCAATAGACATTGGTGCACTGCCTCAGCTGGACAATGACAGTATTCGTCGGGCTCAATCCTCGCGATCCCATGATCAAATCAGCTTTAGAAGCCCTCTATGCAGGAAAAGATGTGTCCAAATTACGCTCCACTGATTTGAGAACTGCACTGTTATACAAAGAAGGTCCTAAGTTGAAACTGATCAATAAACTGTTGTACAGAGAAACAGTAGACAGAGGGGATAAGTAGACAAACAACAACTAGTGCTGCCCACTGCTCGAGACTCAGTACTGAGATCCTTGCACAACCACATGGGGCACCTTGGTATAGACAGAACACTTGACTTGGTGAGATCCAGATTCTATTGGCCTAAGATGGGGGCTGATGTGGAGCAACACATTCGAACTTGTAGTCGCTGCTTACAGAGAAGCTTTTCCAGAGGGCTGCCCCCTTGTTAACATCACCACCAGTGCACCCATGGAGCTGGTCTGTATTGATTTTCTGAGTTTAGAGTCAGATCAAAGAAATATCAGTAATGTGCTGGTGGTCACTGACCATTTCACGAGATATGCCCAAGCTTTCCACACCAAAGAACAGAAAGCATCCACTGTGGCCAAAGTACTTGTAGAAAACTTTTTTGTTCACTATGGGGCTCCACAAAGAATCCATTCTGATCAAGGGAGAGACTTTGAGAGTCGCCTCATCAAAGAGATGCTTTCTCTGTGGGGAGTGCGAAGTCCAGAACCACTCCTTACCACCCCAGGGGACCCACAGCCTGAACGTTTCAACCGCACTTTGCTAGATATGCTAGGCACCCACACCCAAAGGACAAGCCTAGATGGAGCCAACAAATTAGCACCCTGGTACATGCTTATAACTGCACCAAAGTGATGCCACTGGGTTCTCCCCACCGCCTGATGTTTGGAAGAGAAGCTCGACTGCCGGTAGATGTGTGTTTTGGGGTCTCTCCTGATGGGGTTCAAGCTGACAACTATTTACAGTATGTGCAAAAGTTAAAGGCCCAGCTAACTCATTCAGTATCAACTGGCTCAAACCATGGCTGCCAAAAGAAATCTGGCCAACAAAGAAAGGTATGATAAAAGGGGTGAAAGCACAGGAACACCAGGAGGAGATCGGGTATTGCTAAGAAATCTGGGACTGCATGGCAAACACAAGATTGCTGACAGATGGCACCCATCTCCCTCACATTGTAGTGGGCAAACTAGATGATCTGCCAGTGTACAAAGTAAGGCCTGAGAATAATTCAAAAGATGTAAAAACAATGCATAGAAATCATTTACTGCCCATTGGACAAATCTTGATTGAGTCTGAGCCCCCAGAAGATGCCCCCTCTGGACCAGTGACTAGAGCTGCTGCTAAGAAAAGATCAAGAAAGTCTGCACCTACAGAAGCAAAGTTAAAGTGTTCCCCTCCACAAGTCCCAGTTGAGCATGACTGTCAGTCCATATCAGAAGAAAGTGAGAGTGACTTTGAATACTATCCTTCTTACGAACTGAGTCAATTGTTTCGGGGCAATCCCCTAGTCAATACTGGAGACGAAGGTGGGCCTTCTGGACTGTCTAAGCCCCCAGCTTCATCCCTGGAGCCAATGCTCCCAGAAAGTGAAGTGCAAAGCATCAGATCAGATGAAATGGAATCATTGTGCATGGTTGAACTGTTTGAGCTTCCGGGGGAGGAAAATGATGGATTGGGGCAGACTGGTGATGCACCAGAGCAAGAAGAGTGTTTTGAGTGCCCTGACAGTCCACTGCCAGTGTCCGAAAGCTCTCCATGTGAGCCAAATGTTGTGGACTCAGAAACTGTAACTCCTGGAGCTGAAAGTGCCCCAAGTTCTAGCCTCTCTACCCCATGGAGACTCCCTGACAAGTGAGGACAATGCTGAAAATGAGGCTCAGAGTGCAGAGACTGTAACAGTTCCCCTAGAAAGACTGGTCGAGCTGTAAAGCCTGTGGGGCACCTCAGTTATGATTCCCTTGGAGGCCTGTGGACTTGCCTCTCAATGTTGTCCATAAAGGAGTGTATGTGTCCCCGAGCTCATTGCCCAAACTGAGCATCAGTGCTAACTCAAGTTACTTGTGTTGCTTCCTCTAAGTATGGTGCCCTTGCCCGTCAGCCCCAAGGTAACTGATAGAGGAAGGGCCCCTCTCTTCAGGTTTCATGTACAAGAGGTATAACTTGAGTTATGGTACAATGTGTATAGTAATGTGTAAGAGTGACGTCTGCAATGTTTCAGAAATGTGTTCTTGGTAAAATGATATATTGACTGATGATTACATGTGTGAGCCTAATGCAAATGTATATGGTTGCAGTTGAAACTTATAGGTACTTGTTGACGCGATGTCAAGCTTTCCCAGGCCAGGAAGGGTGTAACCCCCTGCAAATGGGGGTTCCCAAAAGACTTCAGGAGCTTGCTTGAATGCTCCAAGCTTTGAATGGTGTTTGGTGCTGCCATTTATCAGTGAGTGTTTTAGAGCCTCTGGTACTGTCTTTAAGAGCTGTCTGCTTGCAGACATAATTAGTTTGTATGGGGGACTGTGTGTTTCTTTGCTTGAGTACCACTCGAGCTGCTGCCAATTCACTCCATTTTGCAGTCACTAGGAGTGCAAAGGGAACCTATCTGAAAGATGTAACGCTTGCCAGAAATCATTTAGAGTAATAATGAAATACAGTTTGTCTAACCTGCTTTCTTTGCAGTCAGAACTGTGTTTGCTCAGTTCCCATTCTAGTTTTGAACTGCTGAACTGGACCAATCAGTGTGGGTTAAGGTAGCTCTAAAATGGTGCCTTGGACGAATCAGAACTTGGACTCGTAATTTGAGCCAGCCACAAGAGGATTGTATGGGCAGTGACTCTGGGAGATGTAGTTTGGACTTCGGCGCCTTTTTGGACCAACAGGGGCAGTCTATTGTGAGTGACAGCTAATCCAGCCAAGAACTGGGAGGAACTCAAAGGAAGTGCCCGGTTTTGTCTGTTGGAGTTTCAGTTGAGCTCTGGCAGTGAAGAGGGAAGGAGCCCTGTGCTTTTTCAGTGTGCAGTTTTAGTCGGGAAACGTGTGTAAGGCCCAGAGTTCCGGTCTGCAGCTTGTGTAACTGCTTGTTAGGACTGAATCCGTCCTGTGAAGAGAATCAAAGGCTATCTGAAGAGTAGAAACCAGGCTCACCCTGTAGAAGACTGGAGAAATTGCTGAATTGCGCTCGGTCTGCCAGGAACTGAATCTGCTGTGTGTTCTCCCGGGTATTGTGCAGTAATTGCGATCAGGATAGAGAAGCAGCCTGCCTGGTATAGTACTTTCTTTTTACCATATAAATGTGTGAGGAGGCTTGTGTAGCTCAACTGAATCCTGCTGCCATTAAAGGACTTCTGCCTGTTACTGTTTACCATATAGAGGATTGTGTATGCGCAAGCATACACAACAAGGCAGTTGCGATCGAGAGGTTTCCGTGGTAACCTGAGACCTCGAGAGCGTAGCTCGAGAGGTCCGTTACCACGGAAACCTCAAGATCGCAAAACTGCCTTGTTTGTGTATGGTTGCTCATACACAATCTTTATAGTGTATGGCAACATAAATACCACTCGTGAACACTGGGGAAAAAAGCTTACTTCTGTGTCTGCCGCCAAAGTGCCGCCTTCCAGGTTGCCGCGGCGCTACTATTTTATTGCGCATGCGCCGAATGCGTTCGATCTGTTGTGCTGCACCGGTGACGCACTGGGTGCAGCACAACAAGATCGTGACGCACCGAGTGAAGGACAACAACGCTGTTCCAGGCATGGATTTCCATGCGGAACAGCGTTCCACCATACACTATATAAATGTGTGAGGAGGCTTGTGTAGCTCAAGTGAATCCTGCTGCCATTAAAGGACCTTTGCCTGTTGCAGTTTGTCATATAAATGTGTGAAGAGTCTCGTGGAGCTCAAGAGTAGCCCTGCTGACGCTGAAGGACCCTATCTTGTTTGGAGGTCGTGAGTACTAATTCAGGGCCGCTCCCTGTTGAATTGCCACATTGAATCCAAATGGAATTACTGTACTGCTGACTGTTTAATTTTTCTTTTCTCTGTGTGAAAGGGCCCCTACCAGCTGCCATGGTTTGGACTAGCCACTAGGGCTTGGGTACCCAGGGACAGTAACTGGTAGGGATAGGCCTGTGCACCGAGCCATAGGTAGATGAGTAAAGTGATAAGCTAATTAACCTGATTTCCCCCTGTCCTTGTTATTTTCCCCTAAATAAATCAGAGCTGCTTGTTTCAGCAAAGTTATACTGCCTGAGGTATTTGTCTATGTTAAAGTATTGTACTGTGATTGTTGCACTGTATCTTATTTTACAGGAGGTCCCAGTGCCTGAACCAGTCCTGGGGGTAAGTGTATACTGTGAAGGTAATTCTGATATATTGTGTGGGCCACTAGTAGGAAGAAAGGGGGGTTGCAGTGTCCCAGAGGGCTGTGACCAAGTTAGTTTAACTATTGCAAACCCTGACCTCTGGGTGGAGGCACCCGCCATCGGATCCAGGCCCCTCAACCTGCTAGTGGCAAATCAGGCAGGGGTAGTAGCCCCTGGGATAGCGCCAAACAGGGGTTACACTTTACATGTAAATGTGCTGCATATTGAAAGTGGGTCGTGATTTGGTTCCCCACTGTGTGAACTCTGTTCTGCCTGCTGGAAGCTTTATCCATCCTAATTGGACTGAATCCGCATTCATCTCCATTCGGCCTGGGCCATGCCACGCTGGCCCTGCCAGACTACCCCACTGCACAGAGAAAGCCACAGACGAGAGACCTGCCTGGGGATCAGGCCCCTGCTCCACGCCGGAACAGGAACGATGCCTCGGTGAATCATGTGGGCCTTGCTTCTCCTGGCACTCCAGGTTAACCACCTGCTGTTTCAATTTTCATCCAGCTTGTGTCCAGTCTTGGGTATCGTGAGTAATCACCAGGGTAGCTCCCTGCAACAACAGCCTAATCTAAAAGTGTGTCATCTGATTGTCTTGTTGTGTTCTTTTCACGAACTGAGCCCTCCGGCTCCAGATTACAAATAGTGTGTGTTGTGCATGTTTGTTGGTTTTTTCTTTCATCACACGGCCCCAACCAGATGCAACGTTCCTGGCTAGCCCACCGTTCTCTATGTGGGTACCCAGGGTGTGTGACTGTTTATGGACCCTGAAGTGCATGCATAACTGTTTGATTAATAGAGCCTTTAAGCAAATTAACCTGATTACGCCCCTCCCTTGTTCAAGTCCCTTAAATAAATCAGATCTAACTCTTTTTTTGCATTTACCCTGACTGTGGATCCAGTTTGTGCAAAAGTACTGTACTGCTGTTATTTGCTGTGTATAACCTTGTTTTACAGGGGGTCCCCAGGGCCAAGCCAGATAGTAAGTGCAAACAGTGTGGGTAGTGGCGTGGTGTATCAGGGGTATTGTGAATGTGATTATTGTGTATTGTTCCAGCCACTAGTAAGGAACAAGTGGGGTTACAGTATCCCGGAGGGCTGTGCCCAGGTTAGCTTGACCACTACCAACCCTGACCTCTGGTTGGAGGCACGCGTTTCAGAACTCAGGCTCTTTAACCTGCTACTAGCCAAGCAGGCAGAAGTAGTAGCCCTTGGGATAGCGCCACCTAGGGGTTAATGTGAATTATGTTTTCTAACGTTCCACTCATCCTACACCCACCCCTCAGTATGACTGCATGTCCTCTAGTTCTGCCTGCACCCCACAGCTCAGACATCTGTGCGTGTGCCCCCTATCCATCTCCTTTAGTATTCGTTATGCTGTGTGATCAGGTACCCTCTTAGTCTTATGCTTTGTAACAGAAATAATATGAGTAGGTCCACTTTCTCCTGGAAAATGGGTTAGTAAAATTCTGCTTCCTGACTGGCTATTGCAAATTTTTTTTTTTTAACTTTCTTTTTATGCTCCCCCTGCCCACTGCCCCATTGGGAGTCACCAAGGCAGCTGTCCTCTCCCTCTTACCAGGAGCCCACAGTGATCCCCCATGTAGCCATGGTTATTCCCCCCAGGCGGCGACAAGGTGGGGCCCGTACACCCCAAGCTTCTAAGTTTCATCAGGACACTGAACTCGGGACAGATAGGGGGGTTGAGGATCTGTGCCAGGTGCTCTGTCTTCCCGGCATGCAGGGAGCCATTTTTCCTGTGTTCTGTGGAAGCATGATGTGCATCATGATGTCAAGGTGTACTCGCCGACGTCTGTCATGCCTCCTCCCCTCAGCATGTTTTGGAGGCCAGTCAAGCACCGAGCTTAATCCCCACTCCCTCCCTCCCTGAAAGCAAGTGGTCCATGGACGCTCAAGCCTCCTCCCCCCGGCTGGCCCTTCAACTCACTGAGCATGTTCCCGAACCTGGGTCACCGGCTTTGCAAGCTGTAGAGCTACCACTGCACCAGTGGGCTGGCTAGGCTACTGCAATTCTAATGTCATGTCTTTATGTCCCAACACCACCCTGTGAAATAAAAAGCCCCGGTACTAGCCTGTCTTGTTACCCTAAGTATCCATGTGCTGTTTTCAGTATCATAAATTTTGAATCAGTCACCATTTTTTTCTCTCTCCACTCTGAGCCAGGTTAACAAGTGACAGAGAGAGACAGACAGAAAGAGAGCAAATTTGAGTGAGTCTTTCAGAAATGGGCACGAGCCAGGGGAACATGTTTAAAGAGAAAGAGAGCGTGAGAGACAGCAAAAGTGAGTATGCTGGGGTAAAACAGCCAGACTTAGCAGGGAAGTGAATAAACATAAAAGACAGTCTTGCTTGCTGGTTACCAAGTCACTCTTGGGCTCACCTGCCCAGCACACCTAATGAAAAAAGTAAGCAATTCCAGCAAGGGAAGGACTATTTTAAACACTACAACAATTAAACCTTTTTTATGTGTAAAACAATAAATAAAAATAAAGCAGTCTTTTCCCCCATTTTCTAAGTGCAATAAGACACTCGGAGGTGGCCAGTGTTGAGCTATGCCCACACTTCTAGGGGCAGTAAGGCCCTTCGCCTGTGGCACTGGGCCTCAGTATGCCTGTGGGCTTGTGGGTACAGCCCAGCACTTCCCTACCCTGTCGTGTCCTGTTGCTTACTCATAGCTCTTGCACTCAAAATCATTAATCAGCTTCAACCCTGTTTACACTGCTTTTGGTGTGCCTACATCTTGCCCCAACCACAGGAGAAGATCCTGACTTGAGTGTACATGGCCTCTCGCAGCACAGATGCAAGCCACACTGGAGAGGGGACATCAGTCCATGAGGAGGATCCTGGGAAGCACTAAATCAGGATAAGACTGTCCCTCCTATGTCACAGCAAGGGGTGCAGCCTGTCCACTCACCTCCTTACACTGCTTGCTCCGACCAGCATCCTCAGGACTATAGAGTTTCCCCAAAACAGAGCAGTGACAGACTTATCGCTATTTGGTAAGTGTCCACATGGCCACTTTTGCACTGGTTCAACCTGAGTGCTTGGGCTGCTATAGTGCAAAAGTGGTCATGTAAACAGCCATCTTGTGACCCTGAGCTGGACCCACTGGATCTCCTCAATGTCCTCTTTGTATTGCTGTGACCAGAACAGGATTCGATACTCTAGTGGGGATCCAGACAAGGCCCTGCACAGGGGAGAGATCACATCTAGATACTGGATGAGCCTTGCAGTCCTTATCTGCCGTCAACTTCTATGTTTCTATACTCATGTACTAGTTGTGATCTGGGACTAGCTGGGGCAGGGCACATCACACCGGGGGGAGCACGTGGCTGCAGGTGAGGGAAGGCACAGATCACCAAGCATTCATCCCCCCCACCCCACCTTAGCGACCAATCACAGAGCAGCACTGGTGTTCACTGTAAAGGCAACCACTAAACCTGCTGGCATGTGACACAGTGCAGCAGTTCTGCCCCACTGACTTGGCTGATGTACTGGGGAAATGGGAATAAATAATACAGTGGAGCCCTCTTAAACACAAATCCTTTTTGTCTGGAGAAAACATGCATTTATGAGGGCTATGCATTTATTCAGGCTTACATATTTTTAATTTATCACTGGAGCCTGAAGATGGGTTTTTATATTGGTTTATTCAAAACTGTAACTTCATTATAAAAACACTAAACAATTTAAACTGCAGCAGACACACATATTAATTCACTGAATAACTAAACAGTATTATAAAATGATGCTATTTGTGCCAGTTTAGGAGTTTTCTGTGCTAATTCATTTAGGTTGTGCTCAAATTCAAACAGTGTTGTCAGGTTTTCTTCACATGCAGACCAACTGACTTATCTCGTCAAACTGCCCATCAAATAATAATCGATAACCTGCTGTGCACTAATCAGGCATCAATTAGGTGACAATACAGCTGTGAATGGGGAAACTGTGCATTTAACCAGTGTGCACTAATCCAGCAAATGTAAGGCCCTTTTACACAATGGGTTCTGCACCACAGCAAGTGGTGCAGAGCAACTAAAACGTTACCTTGATGTCTGTGTAAAGCCGCTCTGCACCGCGTCAAAGGGGAGTGTTTGTTGTACTAGTGTACCCAGTTTTCCTGGGTTTGTTGTTGCGGTTTTTCAGTTTTCTATCGCATTGGGCTGCTGTGTAATCACACTGTAGTGCTCACGTTGATGCAGCCCCACAGCAAGCCTCAGGCTCTCAGCCAACTGGAAACACAACAACAACGCCAAAAGAGCCACAAGACCACTGCAGGGCTGCTATGTTTTTTTTTGTTTTTTTTTATTTAGTTGTTTAACCAGGTATAGCACACTAAGCTGAAAGCTTTTTTACAGGAGCGACCTGGGAGCACAAGGAGGTTAAGTGACTTGCTAAGGGTCACACAGTATGCAAGTGGAAGCTGTGGAAACGGAAAAGGCAGAGGTGTAGAGGGAGCGGATCGAACACTTGTAAACCCCATTGCTACCGGGCAGGGCTCCATGTAAAAGGGCCTTTAGAATTAAAGACATAGAAAAAAACAGGAAATACAAAAAAGTGGGCACTTACACAGAATGTGCACTAAGCCAGTGTGTACTTAAAGGGACACTGTCAACATTTCTTGCATTATTATTTCTAGTTAAAACCCCACATTTTATGATTGCATACCTTCTTTAAAATTCATTGATATTGCTGGTTTTATTATCTGTCTCCTTGCTTAGTAGAACTGAAATGCATGCTAATGTAGTTACAACCAGCCTTGGTTTGCTTCAGCTCCTTGAACTACTCCTTTTGCATACTTCCTGAACATTAGAAACACCCCCAAACAGTGCAGCCGCTCATGATGCAACAGCCCCCTCTACTCCCAATGCGTAATGAGTGACTAGACTGTGTTGGTGTGCTCTTAAGTCCCGGAAAGATGAAGTGGGTGCTGATGGAGAAATGTAAACAAATGTGTTCATGTGTGGTAATAATAGTATGGTGGGCAGTCAGTTTTTCACTTTTTAAAAGAAAACAGAATCAAACTACCATATACATCAGCAGTCTCTACAGAATGTCAACTGTCATAACAAGTGTTTTTTAAACTAGGGACACTTTGAGGCCGGGGGGTGGGGGTTGACAGTGCCCCTTTAAATATTCAACAGTAATAACAAAAAGAATCTAGGGAGGTCAGCAATATGCCTAATAACTTCTACAAATGGCATAATGAAATCTTTACCTAGGTAACAAGCACAATTTCTTTAAAAATTATATAGAGAATAATGGATATGAAAGTATGTGTTATGAATATTTTTTTCACACGCGAGGTGTGTGATGACCCATAAACCTCGAGAGAGCTTAAGCTCAAGAGGTTTATGTAGTCATTACACACTGAGGGTGTGAAAAATATCTCATAGGCACACACTGCCTATCTTTTTTTTATATAATTACTGGTGCAGGGACTTTGTGTAGACGTTGTTGGACGAGAGAGAGAGAGAGAGGAGCATGGCCGAGCAGTGTTCTTTCGGTAAATTTGTTCAGTGCTGAAGGCAGTTTCCCTGCAGTTTCCATAGACTGCCAGTGAGTCCTACTGTGCCCGTGACCCACCACACACACACACACACACACACACACACACACACACACACACACACAAACTGTCTCTTACTCACTTGCGCCGCGCTTTCTCTCTCTCTCTGAAACCTACAGTCAGGTGAGACACATTCGGATCGCACTTGGTATCTTCCCGATCCGGACAAGCAGCAGGATCAACTACATATTTGATATTTAAAATGCTAGCTGAAGAACAAAAAGTGTAATTAATAACGATTGTGAGAAGTGTGAGAAATAGCTGCTCATCGGGTAAGCGGAGCCGCCATGTTTAAATATACTGTCACCCCGCCCACACAAAGAATTCAAGCCAATGAAGTGGCAGGAAGAAATTGAATGACAGCCATGACCGCGCCCTTGAAAGAAAAGCTAGAACGCCGAATAACTCGTTTTCGCGTTATTACGGCGGCTTAGGAGAGCTGTGTAAATGGGTTGATAAAGGGGGTCACCAGTAATTATTTAAAAATAAATACATGTGGAAAAACATTCTATGATTTTTTTCATGAACTTCTCTGGGCATTCTACCATCACCAGTGCGCCCCATTTGTGTGCTACCTCCCAGCCCCATTCCCCACTTTCTCTGGCATTTATCCCTCACTCCATGGTCCCCGGCCCCCCAACAGTGCCCCTGCAAGTAGGGGGATCCTTTAGAGATGTTATTTCTTCACATCGGAGGGAATGTTTAGCTGGAGGCCAGTCAGTGGGGTAGGGCATGAGAGTACCTTCTTCATCCTGTGTAACAACGTATGGGGTATTTTTCATTGTTCTTCCATGTTCCCAGTCCTCTGGATGACAGCACACTGGGGGGCCCAAGCCCACATGTCAAGCATGACAACGTGGATCCCCACTGATATCCTCCCTCCCGACGTGATCCCATTGCCCTACCACCTTTAGTCACACAGATGGCAGTGCTGCACTGAGGATCTCAGCCATGCCTCCCTGAAGGAGGAGGCAGAGGACAGTGCCCTGTGTAGCAGCCTCCCTGAAGGAATAGCAAGAAGGAAAAGGAGGAGAGTGTCCTGTGTAGCAGCCTCACTGAAGGAAGAGCCTTACTGAAGGAAGAGCGAGGAAGAGAAGGAGGAGAGTGTTCTGTGTAGTGGGCTCCCTGAAGGAGGAGAGAGGGAGGAGAGTGTCCTGTGTAGCAGCCACCCTGAAGGAGAAAATAGGGAGGGAAGGAAGAGAGTGTTCTGTGTAGCAGCCTTCCTGAAGGAGGAGGCAGGTAGAGAAGGAGGACAGAGTCCTATGTAGCAGCCTCCCTGAAAGAGGAGGAGAAGGAGGAGAGAATCCTGTAGAGGAGGAGAAGGAGAGTCCTGTGTAACAGCCTCCCTAAAGGAAGAGAGAGGAGGAGAGAATCCTGTAGAGGAGGAGAAGGAGGACAGAATCCCGTATAGCAGCCTCCTTCAAGGAGGAGACAGGAGATAGGAGAAGAAGGAGGAGAGAGTCCTGTGTAGCACCCTCCCTGAAGGAGGAGAAAGGAGAAGGAGGAGAGAGTACTGTGTAACAGACTCCCTGAAGGAGGAGGAGGAGGAGAGTGTCCTGTGTAACAGTCTTTCTGAAGGAAGACAGAGGAGGAGAAGGATGAGAATGTCCTGTGTAGCAGCCTCCCTGAAGGAGGAGAGAGGAGGAGGAGAGTGTTCTTGTAGCGGCCTCCCTGAAGGAGGAAAGAGGAGAGAGGAGAGAGTCCTGTGTAGCAGCCTTCCTGAAGGACAAGAGATAGCAGCCTCCCTGAAGGAAGAGGGGAGAGAGAAAAGGCTGGAGCTGCCTCCCACAGCCCATGCTCGTTCCCAAACCCAGGTTGCTAGGCCATTTGGACAGCTTTCAGGATTTAGTTTTCAAAGCTAGGAAAGACGGCGCCCTAACCCCAGCAGCAGCACACTGCACTACCATGCTGATGACCCAGGTTTGTAAGCAAGCCCGGGAAGTCTTTGATGGTAGGCAGGTCAAGTCCAAAACAGCTGCCACTCAGCAGTGCATCTTGGAAGGGGAGTGTTGGCAGAGGTTCCGCCACCACAGCGACCTCTGCATCTCAGCTAGGGAGCTTGCTCCTGCTACAGGGCACACTGTGGTTGCTAGAGGCCACCAGAGGCATTTCCCCCACCAGGAGAGGAGGGAGGAAAAGAGAAAAGAAGGGAGAAAACCCCAACAGCCGTCTACACAACAAGACAGGTTTGGCCTGACCGGGGTATATCCTTAGGGAAATGCACCCAGCCAGAGCACAAAAACCTAATTGGAAAAAAAAAGCAATAAAGGCATGTTGGCATAATTATTTTACAAAGCTTTATCCCTGCTGCTTAAGCACAGTAAAAGGGTTCAATAAAATCTGTATTACCATGAATAAAATGACCATGCACCCGGTAAGTATGCGGTTGACCTGGTTCCTCTTTGGGAAGTAGGGTTCCTCTGCTCCAGTAATTGGGTTCCTCATGGTCATTGGGGCCATAGCTGTGAACTCCGGGCGAGGTCGCTCCTGCCAATGAAAGACAACATTAAGAGCTGAACCCTTCCTACTCCCAACACCTCTGTAGCTTGGTGGGTGATAATTAAACAAAATGTTTGTCACAGCTGGACTAAATCATCCCATGCAGGGGTTTTCTTTGAGCACCTGATATTTTTAGCACCTTTATTTTCATATCACCCCCTAAGCACCACCGGGATGAGTTCTCCCTCTCCTCCCTTGTTTAAACTCATCCTTTCAAGTTGTGTCTACTAGCTATGTGCCTATGTAGCATATCCTACCTTGGGTTGTTCCCTGGTCATTCCTGGTTGTTCAAGGAACACACCGCCTAAGCAGCCTGCCCTAACTGACCTTAAGTAACTCTTGGGGAAACTTAATGTGGTGTCTTGCACTACACTACACACACAAGTTACCTTACCTTGGGTAACTCCTTGGTCCTTTCATGTCTTGCTTAATGCCACTATGCGTATACTGCCTAATCTATGTTAGATCACCCCAGGACAATTTATATTGTGTCTAGTACCATACTACATCATGCTTAGCATACCGTTTGTGTCACCTTTGAGTCATTTCAAGCTGTGTCTAGTATTACACTGTCTACACAGTTTGTTCTACCTTGGAACACTCCTGGGCCACTTCAAGTTGTATCTAGTACCACACTGTCTACACAGCCTACTCTACCTTGGAACACTCCTGGGTCACTTCAGGCTGAGTCTGGTATTACACTATCTACACAAACTACTCTGCCTTGGAACACTCCTGGGTCACTTCAGGCTGTGTCTGGTATTACACTGTCTACACAAACTACTCTGCCTTGGAACACTCCTGTGTCACTTCAGGCTGTGTCTGGTATTACACTGTCTACACAAACTACTCTGCCTTGGAACACTCCTGTGTCACTTCAGGCTGTGTCTGGTATTACACCGTCTACACAAACTACTCTGCCTTGGAACACTCCTGGGTCACTTCAGGCTGTGTCTGATATTACACTGTCTACACAAACTACTCTGCCTTGGAACACTCCTGGGTCACTTCAGGCTGTGTCTGGTATTTACACCGTCTACACAAACTACTCTGCCTTGGAACACTCCTGGGTCACTTCAGGCTGTGTCTAGTATTACACCGTCTACACAAACTACTCTGCCTTGGAACACTCCTGGGTCACTTCAGGCTGTGTCTAGTATTACACCGTCTACACAAACTACTCTGCCTTGGAACACTCCTGGGTCACTTCAGGCTGTGTCTAGTATTACACCGCTCACACAAACTACTCTACCTGGGAACATTCCTGGGTCACTTCAGGCTGTGTCTGTATTACACCGCCTACACAAACTACTCTACCTTGAACACTCCTGGGTCACTTCAGGCTGTGTCTGGTATTACACCGTCTACACAAACTACTCTGCCTTGGAACACTCCTGGGTCACTTCAGGCTGTGTCTGGTATTACACCGTCTACACAAACTACTCTGCCTTGGAACACTCCTGGGTCACTTCAGGCTGTGTCTGGTATTACACCGTCTACACAAACTACTCTGCCTTGGAACACTCCTGGGTCACTTCAGGCTGTGTCTGGTATTACACCGCCTACACAAACTACTCTGCCTTGGAACACTCCTGGGTCACTTCAGGCTGTGTCTATTACACCGCTCTACACAAACTACTCTGCCTTGGAACACTCCTGGGTCACTTCAGGCTGTGTCTGGTATTACACCGTCTACACAAACTACTCTGCCTTGGAACACTCCTGGGTCACTTCAGGCTGTGTCTGATATTACACTGTCTACACAAACTACTCTGCCTTGGAACACTCCTGGGTCATTTCAAAAGTTGTGACTCATACTGTGCCATACCAGCCTAACCTACTCTGAGTCACTCTTGGGTCATTACATCTTGTGCCTAGTATCACAATGCATAAACAGTTGCATCCACTTTGTTGCAGGCTTCCCTGGTATGCCGCAGTGAGATCACCACGTGCACATGTTTTCATGCGGTTAGCAAGACGGCACCAGCTGGCTTCCCTCCCTACAAGCCGCGCCTAACTGTACTGCCACCTGTGGCCACCCAAGTAACAGTATCACAGCACAGCCTGCTGCCCTCCCCGAAGGACAGTGACCTCTGGGACATTCAATCCTTCTCCACCCACTGGCAGCCCCCGACGTCCAGAACCATTCCAGAACCCCGTCTGCCGGCATCACAAGTGGTAACCCTAACATTGTACTGATGGGCCAGCATTCTTTCATATTCTTATAGTATATTTTTTTAGAACTGATTTTAAACTTTTTATTACTGTTTTTTATCAAACACTGTACAAGATGTATAATACAGTTTTATGAAGACCTGAGTGTGTCTTATGTAGTGTGTCACCTCTTACATACTTTGGGTGCCAGGAGCTCTCATTCCCTTATCCTGACAATGCATAAGGAGACACTTTTTTTCACCCCCGACTGTTTCTGTCCTACTATACTCCTAAATGTAAAGCAGGACTGAAACAGTCAGGGTGTGAAAAACCCAGTCTGAATACTGATGAAAACCCTGAGGGAAGAAAAGGCATTCTCGTTACAGCAGTGTCCCTACAGCTTCTGTGCATTACCTCGATGTCCTCAAACTCAGAGCAGTCCCATCTGTGGGCCAGCGTGACATTTGTCCTCTTCCAGTACTCTAGGAACAACACTGCCCAAAGAGACATGAAGATGCTGAAGAACACAGTCCCACCATGGTCAAACAATAGACCTGCCTGAGACAGAAAAATACCTGTCACTAGACTGTAGCAATCTGGCTTCAGGTTAAGTACTATCTGGATAACCAGAAATGCTGATCAAGGTAACAGAGGAAGGTGTTGTTTGAACTAAAACAGACAAACAATACAGACTGCATTTAAATAACTTTGCAATGCATTCCCAACTCATTACAAGCCAGAAGAAACAACTTGTTTAAAAATGACTTCTTGTAATGTTCAGTTGCAGTATAAATGCATTGCCAATGCAGTGGCTGTTACAAAAATGCCTTGTAAAATGAAACGTACAATTCACTGACAACTCATTTAAAACTCATTGCTGTTCCGGCTGTCAGTGCATTAGCAGCTCAGATCACAGCTCATTAGCAGCCAAATGCCAATTACTCAAATTCAGTCTGTACTATACTGTAGGAGTCAACTAGATCAATCCCTTTTGAACTGCAGTTGATATAGGATCTGTCCAGACCATGTCACTTAATCCTCTTGTTTCTCAGTCTATAGACCAGCCATCCAGTGAAGGCTCAACCAAGCTTGATAATGTATTGTACTAATAGGTCAACGGGGCACTGTACCTTCCCCCACATGGGCCACTTGTGGCCCTTTTAAACCAGTATGGGGATTGATAATGTCTTAAACACAGAACCCAATTCATTGTGCAGTTAAGCTAGATAAGGGGGCGACAGTGTAGATGGGACTAGGCAAACGTACAGCACAAGCAAGGGGGGCGCAAGTAGGCCTCCCCCCAGTATTGGCAGGAGTCAAAGAGGAGTTGGAAAACACAGTGGAATAGGCACCACTAAGAGAAAAAACAATGAGGTAGGGGGTAAACAGAAGACATGGGGAAGATAATAGCACCGGAGGAGGGGCTGCATAAGAGAAGGGCTACAAGCATACACTAAAAGGTAGCAATATAATCCTACTGGAGGATAAACAGTAGTACTATTTCAGATAGCCTGGGCTGAGGGAAAGAAGGGCAAGGGATAGGGAAAAGAGGAGGGGTCAAACGCGATACAGTGTTGATGTTGCCCAAACTTCTGCACAGTCTGTCCAGGTAAAGAAAAACGTCACACAGCAACTGTTGGAGAGAGGATAAGGAAGGTAGGGCAATGCAAAGAAATGCAAAGTAATGCACCTAGGAAACGAAAACCCAGGGGAAAAGTACACAATGGGGGAGTACCAACAACAAAAATGGAAAGCGACCTGGGGGTAATCATATCAGATGACCTAAAGATTAGCAAGCAATGCAAGAAGGCAGTAGGGGTGTGGTTGGGTGGATACTCGGATGTATAGGGAGAGGCATCACCAGTAGAAAACAGGAAGTTATCTCTCTGTACAGACAGTTGGTGAGACCCCATCTGGAGTACTGCGTCCAGTTCTGGAGACCCCATATCTGCAAGGACATAGACAGGATGGAGACAGTCCACAGGAGGGCAACTAAAATGGTGCTGGGTCTGCAACAGAAGCCATACGAGAAGAGACTAAAGGAGATTAATAGGTATACCCTTAAGGAAAGGAGGGAGAGGGGAGACATGATAGAAACTTTTAAGTACCTCAAGGGAATCAACAAAATCCAAGAGGTTAGCATCTTTCAGAAAAAGAGACGTGCAAGAACAAGGGGACATAATTTGAAGATAGAGGGGGGACGGCTCAGGGGTAATGTGAGGAAGTATTTTTTCACAGACAGGGTGGTGGACGCCTGGAACGGCCTTCCTGAAAAGGTTGTGGGATCAAAAACAGTGGGGAAATTCAAGAATGCATAGGACAGACATAAGGCAATTGTTGTTGGGGGTGTGTAGGAAGAAATAGGTTGTTAGTTAGCTAGGATCTGCAGCTTATCCAGTAGGTAGTGAAATGGGCAGACTAGGTGGGCCAAGCGGTCCTTATCTGCCGCCAAAGTCTATGTTTCTATGTAATGCCAATACTGCCTTGTGTGCTCATTCAAACCACAAGGAACGTGGTGTCACAGATTCACCAAGGCTTAGGGGACTTTCTACCATAACATCACATTCCCCTGCCCTTCATGCTTTGTGTTTGAACTCTAACAGATAAAAGAAACATAGACTTTGATGGCAGATAAGGACCACTTGGCCCACCTAGTTTACCAGTTTCACTACTTATTGGATAAACTGCAATCCTAGTTAACCAACAGCCTACTTCCTCTTATCCCCACTAGAATTGCCTTATGCCTGTCCCATACATTCTTCAATTCCCCCACTGTTTTTGACCACATGACCTTCTCAGGAAGGCTGTTCCATGTGTCCACCACACACACACACACACACACACAGACACACACACACAGCTCTCAGGTTCTATATTGTAGCCAGGAAAATAAAATTGAAGCTAGAACCCGTTGGGGCTTCTTTACTGCCCTTCCCCCCATTGTAGACATACCCATATATTATTACCCAGAACCTTGTACACCCTATAATTACTTAGTTTTACACCTTTAGCATTACATTTAATTCAGACAGAGCACAATAATCATAACACCAGTAGGAATGGATATCAGACAGTAGGAGTGACCAAACTTAACGTTCAGAGCACAATAATCATAACACCAGTAGGAATGGATATGAGACAGTAGGAGTGACCAAACTCAATGGTCAGGGCCCAGAATGCTGCCCCTCTCCAGTAAATATCTAAGCCATAGCTTACCTGGAGTACTGTATTTAATTTATGTAGTTTTTGTTGACCGGGTAAGTGCACTAGACAAATTCTGCCTATTTTCATGCATGACCGGGGGAAGGGGGATACAGATGAATTCCAACTGACCTTGAACCAGATTAAGCTGTTGGTGGTATTTTTAGTGAATGGGGGAGATCTGTCCAGGGCACCGGGGAAATTCCCCTACTCTTCCAGTAGGGGGATCCTTGGCCACCTGCATCGCGATGGCCAGTCCGAGTGAGACACAGGAGGAGATGGACACAGAGGGTGCAGGAGAGAGGGCCTCCTCTCCTGTGCTGGTAGCACAAGAGGCCATTGAGGAAGAATGCACTGTGGCTGAAATTGTTGATCTCAGCATCATTGAATCCAATGTTCTGAGTGAAATTGTGAATCCTGAGCGAAAGACTGTGCAGTTTGTGCTACTGAATGGCAGAGATAAGGTACGGTTGTTAGCTGAAAGGTCTGTGTTGCTCGCACAAATGGACTTGCTAGATAGGGAGATTGCATCTCTCCCGGTGGACTCAGGGCCTGTTAGTGCAGCAGCCTCTTCTGTTGTTCCGAGTCAGATTTCTGACGTGGCGGGGCCTGCAAATGGAAGTGCACCACAGGATTCTGCTGTTACGATGTCCAAGGTGGCGTTAAGTATTGGTTCAGGGGCTGGCAGTAAATCGGATTCTGGTCCCGAGTGCCTACAGCCTCTGCCTGATCAGAAAGGCAAAAAGAATAAGTGTCTAGGAAATAAACAATGAGGCACCCAATAAGCAGCATCGAGGGGCAAGGAAACGGAAACCACTGACGGTGTCGTTTTTTTTTTCATCTTGACCGCAAGTACCCGGGTGGAGCAAGCAGCCGGGCAGGATTACTACAGCTTTGAAACTTGATGACTCGACGGACGGGGCTCAGGATTTGGGACTTTCTACAAAACAGGGAGAGACACTGTGGTCTCCTGCAGCGGCTCTAAGACACGCTGGCTGGGAGCAGGTAGAAGGCGGTTCCTGGTCGCCTGATTCCCAACACCCTTCCTACATAAGCATGCTAAAGAATGCTGTAGTGCCGGTGGCCACCGAGGATTCTTCACATCAGAGCTCCAACTCACCCTGGGGTAACAGGTTCAATATTTGTAATAAGGACACTGGTATTGTTGATTCTATTGTTGATGAGACTATGTCTGAGGGTGTTAGTAATGTGGAGTCTGTAAGTGGGATTATGGAGAAGAATGATAAGGTACTTCCTACTTCTGCCTCAACTTTAGTTAATCAAGAAGGGAGGGAGGACACTGCTCATGTGGTACCTGAAACGTTGGGCTCTGACCCTGTGTTGATGCAAGAGGCTGGTATAGATCAAGAAAAGCCTGTGGGTTTTAAACTCACGGATTTATTCAGCAATAAGGGTGAGCCAGCCCCAAGATGCAATGCTGTTCGTTTGTTGTACAAAGGAGGGTTAGAGGACCCGACAGGGTGTATATATCCAAAGCCTTACTTAAAGGATCAATGAGGTTCATTTCCTTTGAGATTTTTGCACTAATTGGGTTGGGGAACACTAATTATGATATTAGGTTTAAAAATGTATCCAGCCTAGATAGGTTTTGGGCCCAGTATGCCACTTCTAAGAATTCTCCCACTTGGTCCCTTTTTCATATTATTCCTCTGACAAAACCAGCAGTTAAGAATACAACCATTATGTTTAAAAATGAAGGGGGTGAACATTGAAGATATTCTATTCTGGTTAAAACCACGCTGTGAGGTTTTGAACAGACCCAGTCCAACTTTGTATAGTGAACAGATTTGGGATGGAGGGTGGAGGGTTAGAGGTAAGTTGTACTCCACGAACTTAGGCCCCAATCGCTTACCCAGTTTTTTTTTTATCTAGGGAGGGATAAGGGGATGATTTTTATGCAGGTCAGCCTAGATCTTGTTTCAAGTGTGGCTCTAGGGCACACTTATATTCAGCTTGCGATACTGTTAAATGCAGTCCTTGTCTTGAATTTGGTCACAACTCGAGTTCTTGTTTAAATTTATTTAAATGCAACCGATGTGAACATACAGGTCATGCTTACGGTCGATGCTCTTGGGCCTCGCATAATAGAGACAACTGCCCCTCTCATGAAGGGCTGATTAATCTTGCTCAACAACAACAGGCTGGAAGAATTGCGGAGCATAGTTTAAGGGTCGGTATGGAAGCCTTGCATCAACCCCAGCAGATGGAGACTTCTAGGTCAGGGGAAGTGAGGGAGGATAGATCCCCCCAGGGTGTGGTAGAGCCTGAGTGAGCAGGAGCATGTAGACACCCAGGAGGGTGTTGGCCCTAAACAGGAAGAATCTATATCTAAGGATTTCAGTGAAATACCACCCCCCCCCCACCCACCTCCACATCAGCCCCGGCCGGGCGTAGAGAAGTCTGCCTTTATAAAAGTACAACTAAAGAGAAACAGAAAGGGGTTAGTTGTTTTTGGAAAAGGTAAGGTGTCAGGGGTCAGGACTCGGAAATCTGGGAATAAGTTTGCCTTACTATCTTCTGATGTTACAGACAAAGAGTCTGCAGATGAAGAAACAGACACTTCATCTGTTATTTCCAATACAGATACTGAGGGGGGAGGAGATACAGACCCAATTGCTAAGAGGATTAGGCAGTGTAGGAAGAGTAAGTCACCTTAGGTTATTACTATGGACTCCTTATCCATATTTCCTTTAAACATCAATAGTATCAAAGGGGAAAGAAGACTTGGGGGAGTTATGCTTACTGTGCATAACATGCATTGTGACATTACATGTCTGGTTGATACCAGGATAAAGATCAATAAGGAACTCCAACAAGCCTCTAAGGCTTGGCCCCATGGACCCTCCTTTTGGTCTTCTGGTATGGACAGATGTGATAGAATAGGAATTTTATTCTCTAATTCTGAACTTAAAGTGTCCAGACTTGTGGACGTCCAGCCAGGTAGAGCATTATTAATTGATATATCTTTTCAATCTGAAAGATTTCGGTTAATCGTGTTATATGCTCCCCAAACTAAGGCACAGAGAGCAGCTCTTTTTAAACTGATACAACCTTTCTTACATAGCTCTAGACTGACTATTTGGGCAGGGGATTTCAATTGTGGTTTACATCAGGCAGACAGGGGGTCAGACCTCCAAACTTTTCAGTGATTCCATTGCCCTTAAACATGTGATTTCCACTGCTAATCTTCAAGATGCCTATAGGGTTTGGCATCCTAGGGGTGGGTTTACATATTCTAGGGGGAGGGGTAGAACTAGGATAGATTTCATATTCCTATCTAACATACTTCAAGTAGTTGAGTGTAAAACTGTTGGAAGCGAATTTTCCGACCATGCTGCAGTACAGGTTAAAGTTTCTTGGAATAATGTTCCACAAAGTAAAAAAAAAAAAAATAGGTGGAGACTCAATGGCTCTATGCTACGGGACCCTAAAGTTCAACAAATGCGGAGACGGGAATGGGCTGCTAGATTGTCTATAGCTGATCTCTACGAGGACATGTCTAAGTGGTGGGAGGATACGAAGGCAAGGTGGAGACAGGTGTTATAGAAAAAAGCAGCTGACGACCACACTAGCAAATATATGTGGTATTTGGCATTACATCGGCAACTGCAGAATCTGATATCGCTATCAGCTAGCTCTCACAGAGATTACAGCGAGCAGATTTCCATCATCGATCATCAGATGAGGGAACTGCAGTATGACAGAGCTAGATCTTTGGGGCAGGAAGCTAGGTTCGGGACGAGGTTAGCCAAAGGGGGGTTAGACCCCTTCAAGAATGTAAGGGCAGAGTTGAATCCAGAGTTATTCATAATTTAATGTCCCCATCTGGGGATCTTGTGAGTTCTCTAGAACTGTTGGTAGAGGTCGTTGAGAATCACGTTTTGAATATGCTGGGGACAGATTCTGACTGTAATGCTGCTGATGTTTTTTTGAAATCCCTAAACTTACCCCATCTTACACAAGAGGAGTGTGATATGTTGAATAAAGAAATCTCAGCGGAAGAGGTAGCACAGGCTATCGTTAGTTTAAAATTGGATTCGGCTCCAGGGTCAGATGGACTCACGGCAGGTTTATATGCTACATTTAAAGAAGAGCTGGTTCTGGCCTTAACTATTTTGTTTAATGATATGTTGGCCAGGGCTAAATTTTCTAAATCAATGAAGGAGGCAATTTTGGTTCTTATTCATAAGAAAGGTTCTGCGGTGGACATTAATAATTGGAGGCCATTAAGTCTTCTTAATATGGATAGCAAGATTATTGCTAAAATTTTGTTAGCCAGACTTATTCGGGTGGTGAGACTTATTAGTCCAGCACAGACATGTGGTATTCCAGGGAGATGCCAGAGCGACAACCTTATCTTGTTAAGGGAATTATTTGCCCTGGGGGATATCGGCTGCATTAAGGGGTGGGTACTCGGGATCAACCAGGAGAAGACTTTAGATAGGGTTTCCCATCAGTTTTTATTTTCTGTACTGGAAGCGTTTGGAATCTCTGCCAAATTCATAAGGTGGATTAGAACCCTCTATTCTGAGACGGTTATTATTCCCAATGTTAATGGGTGGTTGGGAAATTGGGCATTAGTTAAACGTGGGGTTAGGCAGGGGTGCCCTTTAAGCACCCTTTTGTATAATTTTGGGATAGATATGATAGTTAGAGCTATCCTCCAGTGCCCTGAGGTGATTGGTTTGAAAGGGGCACATATTCCTGCTCCCATTACAATTTTAGCTCATGCGGACAATTTGGTCCTTACTGTGGATGTTGACACTGATGAAAGGACCTTGACTGGTGTACTAAACCAATATTCCACAGTTGCATGGTCCCGGATTA